>OY728147.1:115793174-118660660 GCA_963277665.1 Viscum album
CACACCCTAGACACCCCCACCCCCGTGGACAGTCCCCCCACCCCATGGACACCCCCCATCCCTTGGACAACCCCCCCCCCCCCCCCCCCCCCCCACCACCCCCTGGACACCCCCACCCCCTAGACAACCCCCACCCCCTGGATACCCCCACCCCCATGGACACCCCCACCCCCCTGGACAGCCCCCCCCCCCCCCCACCCCCATTGCAATAGATTATATACTAGAGAGTGGGAGCCAACGGTTCTTGAACCATTGGTATACATATATTCCAACAATTTCCATGAAACCATTGGAATATATTATATGTTAGACAACATGTATTCCAATGGTTCTTGAACAGTTGGTATATATATATCCCAATGGTTTCATTGAAACTATTGGCATATATTAACTTCAAGCAGTCTATACCAACTATTATTGTAGAACTGTTGGTATAGGTTTGTTGCAATGACCATCATGCCAACGGTGTGTGAAACCATTGGGATATTTTATCCCAATGGTTTCAAATTATTGGGATAAGTGTAATTTTCAATAGTGAATGTATACATATTTTAATATTTATACTTCATATTTCTTGTTTATGGAAGGGTGAATTTGGTATCCAGTTGCACCAGGATGTATTCTTTGTGTACCATAAGAATAATGGATCGAAGATGAATTTTAAACCGTTATATATTACTATATTTTCTTTTTAAAATCATTTTCATGCATATCTTTTTCAAATACGCATATATTTGTTTTATATTTCAAAAAAAAATTACATTCAAATTATGATATTTTTCATATAAATTTAAAACTGTCTTATCTTAACAAGATGTATAATTTTGATTTTTTTTATAGGTAATAATGATTCGAAGTTATATTATGGCACATCAAATGAGTAATGAATATGAGGAAGGTGTTGATGCCTTTTTGGAATTTTCTAAACGAAATGTTCCAAGCAATGACATTTTTTTCTGTCTATGCTTGAAATGTTTGAATATGAAGAAGTTGAAAAGTAGAGAAATCAAAGATCATATAATTTGTCTTGGGTTTAATATTAGTTACATCCCTTGGATTTGGAATGGTGAAACTGGACAGAATGTCAGATCTGTTGATGATGATAATTTTCTAGATGGTAACTCTGACAGAATTGAATAAATGATTCGTGATATTACAGCACAACATATTGAGATAGAACCGAAAGTTGTGCATCGATATGATGATGCTAAAAAACCATTGTATCTTGGTTGTACAGAATTTATGGTTTTGTTGGCGGTGTTAAGATTTATTAACCTGAAGGAGAAACATGGATGAAGTGATAGAAGTTTTACATAGCTGCTACAATTGTTGAAAGACATTATTTTAAAATACAACGATCTTCCAGATTCACATTATAAGGCCAAGAAAATATTATGCCTGATGTGATTGGGATACAATAAAATACATGTCTGTCCGAATGACTGTATGATATATAGAAAGGAATATGAATTTTTGTCAGAGTGTCCTAAATGTGGGACATCACGGTATAATTTGGAAGAAAAATCACAGGATGATGTAAAGATTACAGAGATCCCTACAAAGGTATTTTGGTATCTTCCTATAATTCATTGTTTGAAACATTTATTTTCTAATTCAAATGATAAAAAAAGGTTAATTCAGAATGATGATGAGTGGATATGTGATGAAAAAACACATCATCCATCTGATTGTACACAATGGAATAAAATTGATGATTAGTATCCTATATTTGGAAATGAAATTAGAAATCTCAGACCTGGGTAGTGCATAGATGGAATGAATCCATACTGAACCCTTAGTAGCACACATAGTTCATGGCCTATTTTATTGGAAATTTACAACCTATCTCATGAAGTTTGTATAAAGTGAAAATATGTCATGTTGAGTATAATGATCTCTGGTCCGAAGCAACCTGGAAATGATATTGATGTTTTATTGTCACCATTGATTGGTGATTTGAAACTATTATGGGAGGATGGTATTAGGGTGTATGATTCTTATAAAATGGAATGTTTTCAACTACATTCAGTGCTTATGTTCACTATAAATGACTTCCCAGCATATGGAAATTTGTTTGGATACAGTCTTAAGGGGCATAAAGCATGTTTAATTTTTGAACAACAGACTTTATATTTTCAATTACATCATGGGAGGAAAATAGTATACATGAGTCATTGAAAGTTTTTTCCTATGGATCACTCTTATAGAAGACTAAAAAAGGCATTCAATGGATCAGAAGAATTTGATATTGCTCCAAAACCTTTATCCCATGATGTGTATTTTGAGAGGGTGCAAAACCTTGATGTGAAATTGGGAAAGACACATAAATCTGTTAATGATATACATATTTGAAAAAAAGGTCAATATTTTTTGAGCTACCATATTGGAGATATCATGAAGTGAAACATAATATTGATGTCATGCACATGGAGAAGAATATTTGTGACAGTTTAATTGGAAAATTGTTAGATATTAAAGGAAATACTAAAGATGGTTTGAATGCAAGATTAGACTTACTAACAATTGGAATACGTTTGGAGTTAGCTCCCACTCCTAATAGAAGATGAACATTTATTTCCCTGGCTTTTCATAAATTATCAAAGAGGGAGAAAATTAGATTTTGTCAGTGTCTATATGAATCAAAGTGCCTCAAGTTTATTCTTTAAATGTAAAAAAATTCTCTTTGAAGGATTTGAAGTTTATAGGTATGAAATCTCATGATTTTCACGTCATGATGCAACAACTTCTACCAATTACATTGTGTGGAATATTGCCCATCTGTGTCAGAAAGACTATAATGAAGTTGGGTTATTTTTTTAATTTAATTTTTAATAAGGTGATTGATGTGAATGATTTGAACATTTAGGAAAAGGATGAAATTTATATACTTTTTAAATTGGAAATGTATTTTCCTACATGTTTTTTTATATAATGGTGCATTTAATGGTTCATATGGTTTGAGAAAAAATGATTTGTGGACCAGTATATCTTCATTTGATGTATCCTTTTGAAAGGTATATGAAAATATTGAAGGGGTATGTTAAGAATCCATATCGACCTGAAGCCTCCATTATTGAAAATTATATTTTTGAGGAGGTTGAGGAGTTTTGTATGAGCTACTTGGCTACAATAGGGCACATAGCTTTGTCTCCATCTCTCCATGAACGAGTTAATAATGAGGGAAAGGGGATTCATGGCTTGAAAGTCAAGTCATTATCAGCTGAAAATATTAAGAAGGTATAATTATACATATTAAATAACATAGCTGATTCTCAACTGTATATAAAAATGCATATTAATGAGTTGAAATAATGTCATCTAAAGAATAAAGAAATGTGGATTTTGAATGAGCACAACAAATAATTTTTTCCATGGTTTAAAAAGACCTTTATTGGTAGATAAAATGTATTAGAGACATTAATATAGTTAGTGGGTAGTCCATATTTAAATGTGATAAAATGGTTTGAGTATGACATTAATGGATATACATTTCATACGAATGCTCAGGAAAACAGAAGTGTAGTTCAGAATAGGTGTGTATTGGTGTTTGAAGAAGCAATGAATTTTTCAAGTTCTAAATATAAAAATCCAATTTCTACATCAAGTTCGTATTATGGAGTCATTGAAGAAATATGGGAGGTTGATTACTTTAAAATTAAAGTCCCTGTTTTTAACTTTAAATGGTTTATTGGTAATAAAAGTGTCAGAAATGATGAATTTGGAATGACAGTTGTTAATCTGAATAGATTGAAAGACACAACAGATTATTTTATAATGGAAACACATGAAAACTAATTTTCTATATAGTTGATCAATCAGATATGTTGTGTTCTATTGTTTTACAAGGGAAAAAACAATATGTTGGTGAGGATCAACTTGATGAATGTGCTAATTTATGGGAGATCCCTACTTCCAGGGAAATATTAGCCGAAAATAATGATGAGCATATTGAAGACATGGTTTGTGCCATAAATAATGGCCTTTATGAAGGAATTTGGGAAAACAGCCCATTTTTACATTATTAATATTACAGGTAACATATGTTTATTTCTTGTTTACATTTATTATTTTCATAAAACCTTAGAAATTTTTGTTTATTTTAATTTTGTTTAGTTTATTTTATCAAGTTTATTATTATATAACTTATATATCTATTGATTTTTTTGAATGTCAATTACTTTACCATGTATACCATGTTTACCATGTTTACAATAGTTTACCTTTACGTAGCATATATATTTATTGATTTTTTTGAATGAAAATTACACTACCATGTTTACCATATTTACCATTGTTTAACATGATTACCATATTTACCATGTTTATTATTACGTAACTTAGTTTAGTTTTCCATTTTTTGTTTATATTAGTATTGTAATATTTGAATTTGTATATTTGTGGACTAATTTTTTCTTTTTTAATTTGAAGAATAATGACAGATCAATCAGTTGATCAACCACATGATTCTAGAGATGAGCATCATGATCATACCTCTAGGGAGGAACATTCACATGCTCCTATTGATGTTCCCCAATCTTCATCATGTGCTCCCATAATGACAAAGAAGAGTTCAAGAGTTGGTAAATGTGAATGAACATGTTTACCAAAATTATCACTTGCTCATAGCCAAGACAGAGGATACTCATCGAGTTTGATGAGAATGATATTCCTAGAGGTCCAAATGCAAAATATTTTAAGAGTTTTGTATCAACTTAGGGTAAAAGAAAAGTAAGCATTTTGTATGATGATTGGAGAAGTGTGGACAAAGAGATAAATATATCAGTTGTGGGAGATGAATTTGGTAATATCTTTTGATATTATTTGACTAATATTTAAATGTTTCTAGTATAATATGTTTTAACTCTTCTTTATCAGAAGACATTTGATATTCCTGACACTGGAGGAGTCAGGAGGAAATGTTTATTGATGGCTGCAAGGAGATGGATGGATTTAAAATCAAACCTCACATCTAATTTTATTTTTGGTCATAAGAATCATAAAAATACATGTCATATATATCCTTTCATAGATGAAGACACATGGAGAAAATTTGTTGAAAGTACAAGAAAAGATTCATTTTTGGTAAGGGAAATGTAAAATTTTATAATCTTTATTATATAAATGATCTTATTAATGTTTTGTTAATGATTTATTATTCTTAATTTATAGCAAACAAGGACATATCATTATGATATCCAATCTAAAAATGTATACCCTCATAGTTTATCTTAGGGAGGGTATACATTATTGGAAGAACAAATGATGGCGGAAAAATTACAAAAACTGAGAGTTGAGTCTTCAAGATATGGAGAGGTTTCCCCTCCATCCCCTCTATCTAGACATGAAAAATGAAAGATATATCTGATGGGAAAAAGGGGAAATATCTTTTTGAAGAATAGTGAATTGTAGCTGAGAGGACAATAATATATTTATTTTATTTATTTAAATTAATTATATTCTTTATATAATTTGAATCATTATAGAAATTTTCAATTAATTAATACAAAATTCTATTGAGGAGAAGAGATCACAAGGGGTATTTACAGTTTCTGGGAGGAAATATATTTTATCTACAGCATTGGGAAATTCCAAACACTCTGGTTTTGTATGAGGATATCTGACGGGTGTATTGGTAAGAAAAGTGTTGACACATTCTTCAACTTCTTCCATTGAGGGTGTTTATCAAAAAAATAAAATCCTTGGAGGATGAAGTTCATAATATTAATGCGACGATGGAGGAAAAGATTAGTGCATCAGTACAATCTATGTTTGCAAGCATGCAAAGACAATTTTAGATTGTAGCTCCCACTCCTCCACCTCCCCCTACAGACCCCATTATTTATCCTCCACCTCCGCCAGTAGCTCCCACTCCCCACCTCTGCCTGAGAACCCCATTTTTTATCCTACTCCTCTACCATAGATTCCTACTTATTCTGAGTTGTATGTTGATGATCCTCACCATCATATAGTTCCATATGGGCTAGTATATTGTATAGGAGATACAATTCATCATCAATAGTTAGAGGTAGAGAATCATAGGGTCATTGTACAGGCTATTATAGATAGATCAGCTTGAGTAACATTACCTACAGATGAGGTGACGATAGTTGGACATAGTATCAACCACTTTTTATTTTTTCCATCCAGACTTATGTGACTCATTACCATAGAGGTATGTATGTTATATATTTTATTTTATTTTTTATGAAAGTTGTTTTAACATTTGAAAACTAATATTTTTTTATTTATTTTTATAGAAATAATTCAATGGTAAAGTAATAATCTATAGACTACAACAAAGAAAAATGGCTATGAAATCAAATATATATTCTAGTATTCTTGACAGATTGTCAAGATATTCAAATTTTTTGGTGGATCATTATGATTTTCCTATGGGTGATCATGTTTGTGGACGTGAAATAAATGTGGGGATTGTGAAAAATGATATCATGGAGCTTGCTACTGGAGATAAGTTGGGAATCAACATGGTGCAGATTTTTTCCATGCAAGTCTTAATACTTTTCCCTGCATTATATTTATTAAAAATGTATACTTATGTCTGTTTTTTATTAGGTATATTTATAACATGTGTGAGAATAATGAGCGGACATATGTATATGGATTCATGTAACCACATTTGATTTTCCCATAAGCACATGAATTGGATGAGGAACAAATAACACTTTATATTGCTAAATGATTTGAACAAAATATAATCACACATTGTTGGATGATGCCTTTTTTTGAGAGGTATGAAACATATATCTAGAAAAGTTTTCATTATCTTTAAACATAAAAACCACTAACCTTAAATTTTATTTTATATTAGTGATCATTGGATGTTAGGTGTTTTTTTTTTCAAGGGAGAAAATACTTTATTGGATATGCTCTGTCTATGGCGATGTGTGGGGAAGTTTTAAGAATATGTTGGAAAAGTAAGTTTAAATTTCTTAATACTTATTTATATTATAATGAATTTTAAATTTATCCCATTTGTATTATTTTCTAATAGTGGATGGGTTTAATTTCGAAAAAACACAAAGAAAAAGAGTGCCAAGATCAAATATGTAAAAGTAAAGGTAAATATCCATTTATAATTTGTACTTTTTGATGTATTATATAAAAATGATATTTTTAATTGAAAATCATTTCAACATAATTTTCATGAATAACAAGGCATCGTTGAATGTGGATATTATATGATAAGATTTATGTATGAAATAATTACAACTGGAACACTTGTGATGTTTGACCTGGTAATATTTCCTTATAAACTTTTCCATAATATTTAATTTGATTTAATAATTATACATGTTAACTACTATCCTTTTAATTTGTATCTCTTTGACGACCCTCAACCCTATAGTGCTCAAGAGGTCAAACACTTACAAGTGTAATGGTCAAATTATTTTATAGGTTTGATTAGATTTTAGTGTGTTTGTAGTGTAAAATGTAATTTTTAATATTGTAATTATAATTGTGTATTTGGTAGTTGTTTTGGTTGGATGTAGGTTTTTAGTTGACATTGTATGTTTTGAATGTTGTATATTTGAATGCTTAATTTTTCTATGGTTCCTCTTATTTTGGTCTAGTTCTGAAGTTTTTCTGTTATGGATTCTGGTTTGGTTTTGGTATGGTTACTACTCATTTCATACTTTGGCAGAGCATGGTAATGGTTTCATGGGGTGTGGTTGTGTCCAGGGGGTGGGGATTGTCCAAGGGGTAGGGGGTGTCTAGGGGTGGGTGTGTCGAGGGGTGGGGGTGTCTAGGGGGTGGGGGTGGGGGTGTTATCCAAGGGGTAGGGGGTGTCTAGGGGTGGGGGTGTCTAGGGGTGGGGGTTCCCATGGGGGGTTGGGGTGGTGTCTAGGGGTGGGAGGGTGTCCAAGGGTGTAGGGGGTGGGAGGGTGTCTAGGGGTTGGGGGGCTGTCCAGTGGGGTAGGGTGGTGTCTAGGGGGTGGGGGGATGTCTAGGGGGCCTATCCAAGGGGTAGGGGTGTCCAGGGGGTGGGGGTGTCCAGGGGGTGGGGGTTGTCCATTGAGGTGGGGATGGTGTCTATGGGGTGGGATGTAGAGACCCAAATCTTGACGTACATGGACATTACATTACTTTTTTGGAATACTTAATACATAAAAAAAATAGACACAAAAGGACCATAATAGTTTAGTATCTTTGGAAACTCAGAATATAAACATCTAATCATGTTGAAATATCTTCAACAACTCCCATAACGATCTTCCCCTTTTTGTTTCCTTACCTAAAACCTTTCTTTATTTACTGGGGAAAATAAAACATAAAAAGGGTGAGCTCAAATGCTCAGTAAGGGAAAACATAGATAACATACAACAATCTATAAACATTTGGAAGCAAAAACTTGAACATGAAATTTAAACATCAAAATCTTGAGCAAAGACATAAATCATGGAAGTACGTAAGGCATATATCATAATAGAACATCAACCATGATAAAATATAATAGGAACAAAACATGTAATTTTGGCAACCATTCATCACATGTTATGATTTCCATAGTATCCAAGGCATTGCTGCCAAGACCATCTTAGTGGATAAAGTCCCTTTCTAAATCGAGTTCACTCCTCGTTTCAGTCCTGTAACACTGAACCAGATTAATTTACCATTCCAGCCATGACTATCTCATGAGATATAAATCTTTACCCAATGCATTGGAGGGAGATATAGGTCCCACCCATCTCATAATGAAATCATTCTTTTGTGTGCCACAAAATCATAAATCATACATCACAGCATAACCCATGTGATAAAATGGGATTCTTAAACATCATGCCATCATAACATAATCCATAAAAATTTGATATCATTTCATCATAAGAAAATTGAAACCATTTAAATCATAGAGACATATTACTTGAAACATACACATATGAAATAATGTCATCTTATATGGAAAATAGTTTTGAAAAAACACTTGAAATGAATTCTTGAGGAAAATATCCTTTCTTCTTTAAAATCAATTTCTTTTCACAAAACATCATGCAATTTTAAAAGAATTTTTTTTTTTTGAAAATATCCATGAAATATTTTTGAGAAATATTAATGAAAATAAGGCTTTATAAAACCGTAAAAATCCATTTGTGCCGTATAAGTTAAAAAAACATTCTTCTCATATTTTTTCCGGAAAAGTCAAAAAGTACCTCGTACGAAAAACGACAAAAGATTCTTTTCATATCTTTTACTAAAAACTCACCGAAGGGTAAAATTGGATTTAAAAAATTGTAGGTGGATGGAAATAATATTACATATTGAGGAAACATGGATGTGGATGATAAAATACACCCCAGTAAATACCAAAGTATAAACAATCTCGGATAAAAATGAGATTGTGATATTTTCCCTTACCTTAGGTCCGATATGCTTCGTACATTTCCGAACCTCCTGTATAATGATTTAAATAATGTCATTGACTTATTACAGAATCATATTCATTGTTATGATATCATATATGGTTCAATTATGACTTTATATTACCTGTTATTTTGTAAGTTCCATGTTAAAGGAGCGTTTTGGGTTAAATCGTTTTATTTATCGTACGTGTTTGGACATGTTGTTCTTGATATTATTACTTATATCCTGATTTAATTAATTCCATAATGTAAAACATGATTTACTTATAATATATATTTCATTATATACATATATATATATGATATATCGATTAAATGAAATGAAATACACCGTTCATAGAGACGGTAGGTCGTGCGTACGCATGAACGTTTTTTTCATTTCCTTATTGAATTGAATGAAATTGAGTACATGACATACATATATATATACACACATAAATCCAGTATAATTATTATGTCATATATTTATGATTACTTATTATATATACTTTATAATCATTCTGGAATGGTTAACATAGAGAATGAATCTCATCGCGTCGTGGAGACGATAGTCCGTACGAACGCACGAGCGATGATATCATTCCCATGATCGTGGAATTGTATTGGAGTGTATATATACTATTTCAGAATCAATATCACTTTAAAATAATCATATATAGTTATTATTTATACCATTATACCCATCCAAGTAAGGTGGTGGTGGAAAATAGATTACACCATGGCGTGGAGACGGTATTCCGTACGTACGCACGCGCGGTGATTTCGTTTTCCGTAGGATGGATAGATGATGAAATAGGTTTGTTTCATACTTATAATAACATATAAGTATATGAGTGATACTGATTTTATTACTTCATAATGAAACAACTAAAGAAGAATATGTGGAAGAAGAAATAAAGTTGAAAGAATCGGTAACGGATATTACCTCTTCTTTGAAGCACCTCTTTGAGACCTCCTCTTAGGGCACCAAAATTGGTCTTTGAATAAGACCAAGACCTCTAGGATGTTTCTAGGGAAGTGGAGAAGAGAATTTGGCAGGGTTTGGCCGAGCTCGAAGGCTCAAAGTGGTGTGAGGAAGAGAGGGAGGATGTGCCCTTTTATAAGGGAGAAGAGGGGCACCTTTGGAATAACAAAAAATATTATTTTATTTTAAAGTCATATTCGGTTTTTAATAGCTCCAAATTGAGTTATTTAGAATCTAAGGTGGGTATGGGTCGAAATCCTCTCATCCAATAGAATTTATACAAGTTTAGGTTTCTATTTTAACCTTATCATTTAGATTTAACTTTAAGTTAAATAATTTTTCTTTTACCGTATCTTCTTGTTTTCTTACACTATAAGGTTAATAAACTTACTATAACAAGCTAAAAGAACCCCAAGTTGTTTATTATTAATATATATAACCTTATATAAGTCATTTGGACGAACCTTATATTTTTAGGAATAAAATAACAATTAATAATATAATATTTGTTTTAAAAACTATTTTATGTCAATTTTGACACTAATTGGTAATTGATTTTTGTGAAAATCATAATAGAAATATTAGTTCGAAAAAAGTTAATTAAATCAATACTAACATGTCATATTAACATATAAAATTATTTTAATTCATAAAAAGTCTCAAATTACTTTATTTGGGTATTTATAACATCAATTATGTCAATATTTCATTAATAATATAATTACTGCATCATCATTGTGTCATAAATAAATTAAATTATTTAAAGTCTAAAAATTAAAAATAAAGAACCATTATGTAGGAAATATTTTTATCTTTATAATTAATATTTATAGTCTAATTTATCTTATTTATAACCCTACATTAAAAATTATTTACTTATTAAACTTTGATTTTAACTATTTTAACCCTTCTTTAAATAAATTAATAATAAATGTCCTAATCTAGTCAAAGTGGGCCTAAACGGTCATATTTTATTCCTAAAGTTGTTTTTGGTCGAATTACACTTATCCAATAGAATTAGGACATGTGTTAGGGTAATAATAATATCATTTTTACCCTTAATTACCCTATTTACTTTTAATCGTGGTAAATAAAAGTAAAAAGTTACTATTCACCAAAAATTATTTCCATCTCATTGAACCACATTTTACTTACTAACATCAACCGTGTCTCTCGGATTTTTGGAATTCCATTCACAAAAGCGGTAAAATTAAGTTTTATGTAAATTTGCAAATTCTCCTAGGAGGTGGGTAAAAGACGGTCAAAAGTTCAATAAAATTTTTATATATCAAAAATTATTATAAAATGACTCCAATGAATTAAATTGAACTTATATAGGTATTATGTGTCAATTTTGACCTAAAATAAATTTAAATAAAATAAATAATTATTTAAATAAAAAGTCGGTTTTTAAATAGTAACCCAGTGTTTTCACTATTCATCAAAAACTGAAAGTTTTCAGAAAAATACCAAAATTTTACCCTAGGCTAATTTCGATATTACGAATCCAAAAATGAAGTCCATTTTGAAAGATGAAATTTAAAAAAATTCAAAAAGTGGTTATTACTATTCATAACGGCTAGTTTTAATAATATTTTAATATCATATCATTGTTTAGTGAAACTCGGTATTGTGTACAACACACGCTATCGAGTAAGGTCGTGATTGCGTGTAATGCATCCAAGTTAGGGTTTCATGTTGTGCAAGACTCCTTTTTTGTAGCATACAACACAATACATCAATAAAATTAAAAAGAATATTTTTCATAAAATCTCGGGGTATTACATGGGAGGGTGTCTAAGAGGGTAGGGGTGGGAGGGTGTCCAGGGGGTGGGTTTGTTCAGTGGGGTGGGGGATGTCTAGGGGTGGGGGTGGGAGGGTGTCCTGGGGGTGGGGTTTTCCAAGGGGTTGGGGGTGTCCAGGGGGTGGGAGGGTGTCCACGGGCTGGGGGGCTATCCAGGTGGTGGGGGTGTCCGAGGGGGGTGGTGTCTAGGGGTGGGGGTTGTCCAAGGGTTGGGGGAGCCAGGGGGTGGTCGGGTGTCCATTGGGGTGGGGTGGTGTCTAGGGGGTGGGAGGGTGTCCATGGGGATGTGGTGGGGAGGTCCAGGGGGTGGGAGGGTGTCCAGGGGATGTCCGGTGGGGTGGGGTGGTGTCTAGGGGTGGGGCTGTCCAGGGGGTAGGAGGGTGTCTGGGGGTGGGGGGTTGTCCCAGGGGTGGGGGTGTCCAAGGGGTGGGCAAGTGTCCAGTGGGGTGGGGTGGTGTCCAGTGGGTGGGAGGGTGTCCAGGGGGTGGGGGATGTACACGGGTGGGAGGGTGTCCAGGGCCTGTCTAGTGGGGTGGGGTGGTGTCCAAGGGTGGGGGGTTGTCTTGGGGGTGGTAGGGTGGTCCAGGGGGTGGGGGCTATCCCAGGGGTGGGAGGGTGTCTAGGGGGTAGGGGGCTATCCATGGGGTGGGGTGTCTAGGGGGTGGGGTTTTCAGGTGGGTGGGAGGGTTTCTAGTGGGTGGGTGTCCATGGGGTGGGTGGGTGTCCATGTGGGTGGGGGTGTCCAGGGGGTGGGAGAATGCCCAAGGGGGTGAGGGCCTATCCAGGGGGTGGGGGCTGTCTAGGTGGGTGGGAGGGTGTCCATGGGGTGGGGGTGTTCAAGGGGTGAGAGGGTGTCCAGGGGTGGGAGTTGTCTAGGGGGTGGGGTGTCTAGGGGGTGGGTGGGTGTCCAGGGGGTGGGTGGGTGTCCAGCGGGTTGTGCAATGGGTTGGGGTGGTGTCTAGTGGGTGGGAGGGTGTCCATGGGGTGGGTGACTGTCCATGGGGTGGGGGTGTCCAGGGGGTAGGAGGGTGTCCAGGGGTTGGGGCTATCTAGGGGGGTATAGGGGTTGTCCAGGGGGTGGAGGGGTGTCTAGGGGGTGGAGGGGTGTCCAGGGGGTGGGGGTGGTCAGGGGGTGGGGTGTCTAGGGGCGGTGGGGGTGTCCAGGGGGTAGGGGTTGTCCAGGTGGTGGGGGTTGTTCAGGGGGGTGGGGGAAGTCCAAGGGGGTGGGGGTGTCCAGGGGTGGGGCGGTGTATAGGGGGTGGGGGGCTGTCCAGGGGGTAGGGGGTGTCCAATTGGTGGGGGTGTCCAGGGGGTGGGGGCTATCTAGGGGGTGGGGGCTGTCTATGGGGGTAGTGGGTTGTCTAGGGGGTGGGGTGTCTAGGGGATTCGGGGGGGTTGTCCAGGTGGTGGGAGGCTGTCTTGGGGGGTGGGGGCTGTCCATGGGGGTAGGGGCTGTCCAAGGATTTTTAGGTTTTTTTTAGTTGACATTGTATGTTTTTAATGTTATGTATGTGAATGTTTAATTTTTTCTGGTTCATCTTGTTTTCATCTAGTTCTAATGTTTTTCTAGTATGTATTCTGGTATGGTTTGGGTCTGGTTTTGGTCTATTTTCTGGTTGTTTTGGTTTTATTGGGTAGATCATAGGAATGGTTGAACGATTTTATTAAAAAAAAATTGTTTTTTACGTCGGTTATTTTATAACCGACGTACTAAATACATGGGAATGGTTTTTTTTACATCAGTTGTTTAATAACAAATGTAGTATATATGTTTTTGCATTGGTTAAAAAATAACCAACCTAAAAAACACTTCACAGACTAGTTTTTACATCAGTTATTTAATAACCGACGTTGTATATATGTTTTCAAATTGGTTAAACAATAACTGATGTGAAAAAATGCTTCGTAGACTAGTTTATCACATCGATTATGAAAATATCCAACATGATAAACTTTTTTTTCACATCTATTTTTTAATAACTAACCTAAAAAAACTTTGGAGGTGCAATTTATTATGTCAGTTATGTAATAAACGACGTAATAAACTATATGTCATGTCGGTTATTTAAAATTGACATAATAAATCACGACTCCGAAGCATTTTCCACGTCAGTTTTTTTAAGAACCGACGTGAAAAATGCTTCGGATTTATGTTTTCTACATCGTTTTTAAAATAAATGATGTAAAAAACAATATTTAAAATGTATCCTATAATAACATCGGCCAAAAAAATAAAAAAATAAAAAATAACAGACGTAAAAACTGTTTTTTGCACTATTGATATCATTGTATAAAAATATTACACACTAATTGATTATGCATGTGCTTGTGTTTCTGGTTGTGGTTATGGATCGCATGCAATAGGATGTGGAGTAGCATATGGATGATCATGATGAATATCCTCCTCCTTCACCACATCTTTATCTATAACAGGCTCATCACCCCTTGAAACATCTATATTAGGCTCATCACCCTCTACATCACATGACACATCAAATAAAATCTAATGATAAATCTCATCCATGGGAAGAAGAATATTTGTCACTACTCTATAAAAACAGGTCTAGTTAAATGTGTGTTCCTTTTTAGGATCATATATGTGAATTTTTTGAGAAATAAAATACTGTTATAATAAAAAATAATACAGTTAAGTAAAGTTAATAAAAAACTATTCCATAGTGGAAGGAAGAATTATTACCAAGTCATGATAACCCAATTTTTGTTGTATTAAATATTTCATGTGGTATTAGGGACCATAATCCAGAAGATCTAATAGATTCATACATACTTTTCATGTCCTTTTTAATTGGTACTTATTTCATCTATCCCACATCTCAATATAGTGTGCATGATATCACCTCAAGTAAAAGTATCTCTTCCCTAACATATTTAGGGAATGAAGTAAATGTAACTGACTAGTAGGTATAGGAATTGTCTAGTATAAGTTGAACTACCTCATAAATATATTATAACAATTCCACTCAACAATATGAAAATGATTCATAGGTATTACAAATGAGCTAATAGCAATAATTTCCATATAGTAAGGTGGGAGATTCTGGATGATAGGCTCAATATATAGCATCCATGAAACATGAAATATCAAAAATATGAATAATCAATTAATAAATGAAGTCATGTATTGTACATAATAATAATATAACTCTATAATTAATAATCACATACATTATCCAGTTGAATAATATCCAACATTATTTTGTAAGTATGGACATCATGTCTGGAAGTATCAGAATATTGATGTTCCTGAATCCACCTATATATAACATTTTTATACTTATATTTTCTAATATAAATTTATGTATTTAATATTCACATAATAAGGAAGAAAAAATATACCATTTTCCACATGGGGAATCCCATAAAATATCAGCAGGAAATGGATTTCAGGTATGTGTAGATTAGCGAGGTATGCACTCCCGTATCCATATTTGGATAAGAATAACGCATCCTATAATTTTCATCTTATCGATGTGGCATGAACTACATATTTTTTTCATGTATATGAAATACATGAAGACCACTATCTATACCTCTGGTCCTAGTCCAAATACTCCAGTAATGGTAAATAAATTAAGTTAAAAAAAGTAGATGAATGATTGATGAATATCGTTCTTCTAATAAGTCTTAGAATATATGCATGTGAAAATCTCAGCCTAGTGATCTTTTCAACATCATCAAATAAAGGGTAAAAGTGACTATATTTCTATGGAATGTTTAATAAAATCCCAATGATGGATCTTCCATCATAGCATACCTCAATTCCTAGTAGTCTGTGAACTAGCTCGAACTAATCCACACCAACTTGACCTATCACAGCCACACCATTGATAGGGAGGCCCAACATAATGGACACATCCTTGAGATTAATAGTCATCTATCCCACTAGAAAATGAAATGTATGTGTCTCTAGACACTATCTCTCTATTAGGGTTTCAATGAGTTGATGATCTACAAATTTGAAGTCTCACATTACTATGTTGTAGAACTAAATGCATAAAAAATGAGGGATGATGGTAGGAGGTGGTAAACATGATGGAAATGATGATATATCTTTACACTCAAATAAAGAACCTAAATTCCCTCCATGACTAGTTGTGAAACATGTCTATCATAGAATGTGAGTAGAGGAGGGACCACATTATCTAAATTTGATATCACAGTCACTTTTTACTATTAATTCAATACAATCTTTTTAAAAAATTCTAAAAAAATACAAGAAGAAAACTGAGGTTGACAGTTAGCATTCATAATTAAGCATTATGGTAAAAAATGAGGCAAACAAATAGATGTGACTACTATTGTATTAGTCCGTCAAATTTTTTTATTGATATACAATAATATTTAATTTATTTTTAAATAATTCTATGTTTATAGACCATAATGAAAATTCCACATAGTATAAGAGACTGTATAATATATTCAACAGACTGTGTGATTTCAAGTATAGATTTGAAGGAAATTCATTTAGATGTTTAACCTTTTTTTATTCATTTCCACTATGTGTTAAATTTCTTAATAGTTGAAATTTCAAAAAAATCTTTCTAATTAACACCAAAAATGAAACAAGCCAGAGATAAAATAAGAAATAAATGAAACAAGTTAGAGATAAAAGGATCCATAAATTAAAAAGACACAATATAAAAAAATTACACAGTCATGATAAAATACATAAACTCAATCAAATATGTTGTGAATTGGAGACCCTTCCTACTACTTGGGACATCTCTTATGAGTATTTTCGCAACCTGTCCCATGTTGGGATCGATTTGTAACTACCCCAATCCTTTCTCCATAGGTCAGGGTGTGGCGACAAGCACTAAAGGCACAAAACAAATCAGGGAGGCCTTGCCTAAGTACCATTACACACGCACATAGCCAACTCAATAGAAAAGTGCAGAGGGAAAGGAGTAAAATATTTTACAATATTTTATGTATACTTAACATGGATGGACTTATAAAAAATATAAGTATGGTAATATGAATTTAAAGGAAAAGGGGGTAAAAAATACGCCCAACCAGAAAAGTGTCTCAACCTGATCGAAATTGGAAAAGTAAAATAGCTGAGAGATCCCCACTCATAGATCTCAAGCTACAACCACCGTACATGATCCAACCACCCCGTATCCCTAAGCTCCTATTAAGTCACAATCAACCTTTTTGTCCTCTATATAAGGTAAGATACATGTGGTAAAATCCCATTTAGGGGTCAGTATAAAAATACCCAGTATGACACCTTGAAAGTTGAAGGGGGAGCAGTAAGAGATACGCTGAAGAGGAAAGAAGTAGATATAACAAGTTATGGTAAAAGTGTGCATCTTGACCCCAAACCAAGAGAGTGAAAAACAAGATATATATATATATATATATATACACTTAGTCAAAATAAACCCAAATTATAGAGTAAGGGGATCTCCATCTCATAGGCCAGCCCAAGAAGAAGAGTCACCAACTGTTCCAAGAGTATCCATCAATGATGCCCAACAACCCACATGTCTACCCTAAACATGAAAGTAAAAGGGGATCAATCTTTACACCTTGATACTATCCAAATTGGGTGGAACTGACTTACCTTCGTGATTTTAGGTCGCATCACAGGGACGCATCTCGGTGGGGAAAGTTTCCCTCTTTCTTGTGAGTCTAAAGGTATGTCAAACCACGTCTCTCTACTGGTCTGTATAACCAGATGGTGTAAACTCGATGTAGAGGACCCATGCCCTAGTGAATAAGGGGGGTTTCACTCTAATAGTAGTCATAGAGGACCTGAACACTAGTGTTTCAGGGGGTTCCACTCTAATATCCTTGGACCCATGCCTTGGTTTCACAAGGGGGTTCCACTCAGAAGTAACTTTAGAGGATTCGTTCCAATAACGATGGGGGGTTACACTCTGATATTGTAAAGGACTCACACCCTAGTGCATAATGGTGTTTCCACTCGATTGTAACTGTAGATTACCCATGACCATGCTGATGGAGGGTTCCACTCCGAAGTATATGATATCCTTGCTTGACCTCTGCTTTTGTCGAACACCACCTAAATAAGCGTAGTTCTCAGAAGACCTTGCATCGTAACTTGAAAGATGTATCAAAGGTCATAATAAAACTCTATATGAAAAAACACACATGTAGTCTGTTTACTTACCTAAATTAGGCAACCGGTGAAAAGGGTTATTTTCACCACAACATACCACAATAGGACCTCATGGGGCCTACACCTCAGTCCTGAATTTTAAATTTCTATAATAGCCTTAAAATGTATGTCTTGAAAACAGGATCATGTTAACTTAGATGGAACGTCAATTCGACTCTCCGTTTAGAAGTTATTACTGTTTAAACCTACTGCTTGAAGACCTGTCGGGGCCCATGACTAACTGACCATGGACTGATTGTTGTGGTTGACCACTGTGATAGATCATATGTGGAGCAGTCGTCTGTGGATCGACCACCATGGTTAATCCACTTTCAGCATCAACTAGTCGCCGTGGTCGACCGACTGCGAACCGGCCGCACGGTCCGTGTACCCACGATAGCTTGAGATGTCGTGGCTCCAAAATCGACCGCCATGGTCGACCGCAACTAGGATCTATCCTAGTCACCCATGGTTAAACCCAGTATTGACCCAGGTATATCTCAGCCTAGCCCGCACTGCGTCGTTTCACACGGTCGCCGCCAACCACAAATCCTATGCCCGACTCTCGTGTTCTGTGGTCGTCTACCGCCACTCCTGCAGCCTATCATGCATGATCACCACCTTACTGATGGTCCCTTTCATGGACCATAGTGCCTCTTCCAATGAGTGAAACTTGAAACAAACACAGATATGGGATCCTTGGACCATGATCTATATAGATATATTCCCCTCTATACAATCCATTATTGTTTCATCGTTCCAAAAAGGTATCAATGATTTTTCAAAGAACGAAGGAAGAACATGAAAAAAATGGTATCCAAATATATATCGGTCGATGGTGGTGTTAGTTTTTCCATTGATGTTGATGTTAAAGGATGAAGAAATAAAAAAAATACATTTTTCAATCAATAATTTAAATCAAGGATGTGCAATCCAAAGGAAATAATCCTACCATGATTTGGATCAGTTCGTTGTTGAAGAGCATGCATGCCAAAGCTTCATTGAAGATTCGATGTTGATCCACCAAAGGATGAATGTAGATAGCTTCACCATCATTTATGAGAGGATTATGAAGAAACAAAAATCAAGAATCCATAATCACTTATCTATAAAAATTAATTTCATCAAGGATATCAGCTTAACTGTACCTGCTAATGGTCGCGGGATCCGAACATCCCGCACCCTATCACTTTAGGTTGCACTTAGGGAAACACTACATTACAAACTCAATGGTGGTCTCAGATTTTCAATCAGATTCCTCATTCAAGATTTATTCATATTAACATCCAAAATAAAATAAAATAATTTAATTATTTTATTTACAATTACATCCACGGTGACTTTTTCTACAGAATACCCGCGCTGAAAAAATTTATGTCTCACCTAGGGTAAATACCATGTTCCGGACTCAACCATGCACTTGGATTTCAGATATGGGATAATCTTTTAAGATTTATCATATTTTCTTCATTTACATAGTATAAAATATACTTAATATTTTTATAAAATTAATCTTGAGCACACCGGGCCTTGTAATCGCACGTCGTGTCAGAGCCTAGCTGTGGAAATATATATAAAAATATTTCAAAATCTTATAAGGAAAAAACAAGTCTCTATATTATTACCTCCTTCAAAAATTTCATCTTTGAAAAGAAAAACTAGGAAAATAACTCAGGATATTGAGCTCGTATCTAGATCTTCCATTCCTAGGAACTCTCCTACATGCATTCATGCTGCTATAGTACACAAACCAAAGAGATGGTCAATCCAAGAAAGGTTTGCTCCTATCGATCCTCAATCACCACTGGGTGATCTGCAAAAGTGGATCCATATTCATTGTCCAGCTCACCCCATTCAATGATGTGTGTAGGATCATGCACCTATCTCCTTAGTTGTGATAGGTGGAAGATGTTTTTCACCCTCTCCAGTTGGGGTGGGGGTAGAGCAAGGCAGTAAGAAACTTCACCAACCCTCTATATGATATCGAATGGCCCGATGAACCTTGGGGATAGCTTTCCTCCCTGGATGAACCTTCACATTCCACATTGTGGGGATACTCTCAAGAATACATGGTCTCATGACTTGAACTCCAATGGATTACGATGGTGATCTATATAGGATTTTTGTCTGCTTGGGGATATTTTCATCCATTCACGGATGACCATCACTTTCTCCATTGTCACCTACACCAACTCTGGGCCCACGAGGGATAACTCCCCAACCTCCATCCAACATAAAGGTGAGCTACATGGTATCCTGTATAGGGCTTAAAAGGTACCATGATGATAATAGAGTGTATTCTGTTGTCGTATGAAAACTCTACCAAATTTAGGTGATCCTCCTAGCTCTGACCTAAATCTGACATGCAAACCCTCAGCATATCCTTTATACTCGGTCTTCCCATCGGGCTGGGGGCGGAAGGTTATACTCATCTGCAGCTGGGTCCCAAATGCCCCATACATTCCTCTCTACAATCATTATGTAAATTTTATGTCATGATAGGAGACAATCTTTGAGGGTACCCCATGAAGGAGGATGATCCCCTATATGTACAACTACCCCCAAACACTCTACTGAACTCCGATACCTTATTGTAAGGAAGTGTGCCAACTTCATGAGTTAGTCTACTATCACCCATATGGGGACATGGTCCTTCATTGTGCGTGGAATCCCTATGGTTATATCCATAAATATGTTGTCTAATATCCACTCTGGAATCTCAAGAGGTTACAACAAACCCACTGAAACCTAGTACTCAACCTTCACATACTGATAGATGAGGAATCATGAGAAGAACTCAGCTATGATTTTTCTCATGAAGGATCACCAAAACCACCATTGAAGATCCATGTACATATTCCCCAAACCGGGATGTAAAACTAAGTGAGATGTGTGGAACTCCCGCATCGTGACTGGAACCATTTTTTCCCCTGGAACAAGATCTCGTGATTCCCTCCTTTATAATATTCATCTACTGAATCACCTGTGGATATTTGATCATGAAAAACTTTGAAGTTGATGTCTCCCATTTGGGACACTTTCATACAAAAAAGGAGTGAGGGAGTCAGCACCATCGACTATAAAAAAAACTCCACCCTCCTGCTCCACCAGGGTCAGCTGTAGGGAAGCTAACTACTCTGAATCTTCCCACACTAGGAAATATTGGGACTTCCAACTAAGGTCATCTACTATAACATTTCCCTTTCCTGGTGTATAGACTATCTCGAAGTTGTAGTCTTGTAGGAACTCCAAATAGTGTCGCTGCCTCAAATTCAAGTCACTCTGGGTGAAGATGTACCGGAGGCTCTGGTGGTCTGAGTAAACCAAAAAGCGATCTCCTAGAAGGTAGTGCCTCTATATCTTCAGGGAGAAGACTAATACTTCTAGATATAAGTCATGAGTCATATAGTTCTACTCATGGGGTCTCAACTACCACAAATTGTATGTGATGACTAACTGTCATTGCATCAACACACAATCGAGCCCAGCTCCTGAGGCATCGTAATACAATACAAACTCAACACCTTCCTCTCAAAACTAGAGTGCTCATCAGACTCTACCTAAACTCATCAAGGACTTCTGGCACTGCTCGAACTAGGTAAATGTATATCCCTTTCATTTTAGAGTGTTAAAAGGGGTTGTGATCCAAGATAATTCTACCAAAAATATCATGTATTACCCTCCCAAACCAAGAATGTTTCACACCTATGATAAATTATTAGGTAGCTCAAAAGAAATCACTACTTCAATATTTTCTAGATCCATGGATAAACCTTGTTAAAAAATCGTATTCCCCAATAAGTGTATCTCATGTATCTAGAAATATAACTTTGAGAGATTTCCATTGGTGCTTTCAAAGTAAACCAAGAACCATCCTTAAGTGCTCAGAATTCTCCTTCTATGAAAAATAGTAGATGAGTATGTCATCGATGAAGACAACAAAAAACTGGTCCATGTAATTATAGAAGATCAGGTTCATCAAATCTATAAAAATGGAGAGGGCATTTTTTACACCAAAGTGAATCATTGGAACTCATAGTGCCCATAGCGACATCGAAAATAAAACTTCAGAATATCAGCCTCACGAACCTATAGCTAGTTGTAGCCAAACCTGAGATCGATCTCAGAGAACCATATCGTACCCTGCAACTGGTCAAAGAGGTCATTAATTATCATCAAGGGGTACTTGTTATTTATTGTGGTCTGGTTCAGGCAATAAAAATACATGAAAATGCATAAGCTCCCATCTTCCCTCTTCACAAATGGAATTGGAGATTCCCATAGAGACACACTAGGTCTGATGAAAACTTTCTTGTGAAGGTCCTCTAACTATAACTATATCTCCTGGAGCTCATTGGGTTTCATCTAATATGCCACAGAGGATATCATGGCAGTCCCTAGTTGTAAGTCAATGCAAAACTCCAACTCCCACTTTAGAGGTAGTACTGAAATGTCTTCAGGGTAAATGTCCCTATAATCCTCTACAACTGAAGCAAAATAGATTCCTAAAGAGTATACTAATCCAAGGGATACACTTTCTAACATAAGGGTGATAGGTTGTAGCCTCCTTCTCACAACACTTTTCTGCCCTGCTATGAGGTCTCTTTCACCAAGAAAGGAGAACCTTGTCCCATAAATGCGTAGGCATCTAACTAGTATATGGTGACCGTTGATCTAAGCTCGAACCATGGAAATACAATACATGTCCAAGATGATGTCGTAGGGTTCCATTGTGATGACCATTAGATCCTACATGAACCTCACTTATCCAAGTGAAAGCTTGAACTACCGGTAGTTGGAAGCCATAGAAGAAGCGCTCCCTGTAGGAACCTCAAGAAAAAGATGATGTGCTAGCACATCTACTAGGAGCTCTAACACTTATACCAAGAGCAAAGAGATAAAATAATGAATGGAACCTATGTTTACTAAAACTAAAGCAAGAATATAATAAACATAGATCATACCTCAAATAATATCATGCATTGTAGGATCACAAACATCCATAACATGCAATTATCTGTGGCCCTGATCGCTAGCTACCTGAGCCTGACATGGGACGCCCAGTGATAGTGGTCAGAGAACCTGATAGTGTCGTCCTCCACCTGCATCTCCTCCTACTCCTCTTCCAGCACCGACTCCCTGGGGACCACCCTCTCCTTGCTAGGGGGATCCCTGATCATGGAGATGTCTCCACCGTGGTGGTCCGTCTGCTACGTATCTGGGAGGCTCAAAACATATGGTAAGGCAGTCTCATGACATGTGACATCTCCTGTCAAAAACATAGCACCGTCCTCCCTGGGATTTCACAGTTCTCAATTCTGCCCCGGTGATGCCTAACCACATGCCCGAACCTAATCATGGGGAGGCCTCCTACGTCGAGATCTTGTCGACTGAAGTCTGCAAACTTCCGAAGCCATCTTATATTTGTAGTGTCCAATGCTAGTCTTAACTAACTTTCTTCCCTATAAAATAAATCTCTCTATAAACAATTCCTTCCACAGCACCCCGACATAGGTTGGGATGCATGAAGGTACTATGCTGGCATGGATCTCTCTACGGTGTCCCTGATCAAACATCCATGCTCAGAAGTAGCTATAAAAGACCATGTCTGGAGAGTACCGAGTTAGGTCAGTGAACCTAGCTAGGTACACTTCCACTTTCATCTCTCCCAACTGAATCTATATAATCTGATGAATCTGAACGGAACGTAAGTAGGAGGGGCAGTACTCCTCACAGAAAAAATTCTTGAAGTCATCCCATGAGAGTGTCAACTCATTTTTCATCTGAGTAACCAAGCTCTGCCAATTTCCAGCCACTCCTTGGAAATGACTAGCTACCAAAGTCACCATATTATCTTTTGGGGTCCGAACAAGCCATAAGAGTCAGACCACTAACTCTAGGAAATCCTCTACTGCCTGAGGATCTGGATCACTATGTAACCTCAGTAGTCTCTAATGCTAGAACTCATAGAGTGCGCTCAGCCTACACACATCCTTATCCTTCTCTATGAGAACTATCAATTTATAAACAGGTGGAGGTGCTACTACCTATCCACCTGGAGAAAAGGTATCTCATGATGGACCCTGAACTGAGGATTTATTGCTCCCAAGGCCGTCATTACAAACTAGAGATAGTATCCTGGCTAGTTATCATCGCGAAGGCATCCTAAAAGTTATCAAGGAGTACCGCTATCATATGAAAATATATACATATATATATATATATATATCAACAATAATGGGGAGCATACTCAATGATAGTAAAGGACTCAATCCTATATGATTCATGAACCATTGATACCAACAACAAATGTCTTAGCATACCAAGTTGACAAGAAGGTAATTAGGGTCCTGGTGAATGGATACTTCAGCTGCCAGCATCATCACTAGACTCCCTAGATTGAGAGATTCTCTCTAGATACTTCAACATTATCTCCCTAAAACCAACCAATCATTTTAAGGGGAAACATCCAAACAACATCCCAAGGAATGAACTTTATCTGATACCAATATGTCATAACCCAACCCATGTCATTCTTGATCCATAACTACCCCAAGCTCACTTCCAAAGTCCAGGGTGGTGGAGACAAGCATCGAAGGCACAAAAAACTCAGGGAGTCCTTTTATTAAGTACCTATACACACACACACACATCCAACTCAATGAAAAAGTGCCGAAATAATGGATTAAAAGATACTACAATGCTGTAAGAAAACCAAACATGCATGGTGGATGCGCCCAAATTTACCCTACACATATAACTGGTCGTTGAAGTACATGTAGAGGTCGAATCCATAGGGACATAAGAAGAAACCTTGAGACACTATGATTAGATGTGGGATTGGGATGTTTTTCTATGAAGTGGCCAACTATGGTGTTGATTGATTTGAAGAAATTAAAATTTGATTTCAAGAACAAAGAAAAAAATACAAAATGACTTGAATTAAAACAATTAATTAATATTATTCGATCCTAGGTGATCTCTAGGGCTTGATTGTTTTTATTAGTTTTTCTTTCGATTTTCCATTCATTGGTTCAAGAGGTATGCATTAAATGAAATAATTTCTCAATATCATTCACTGATTTAATACATACAAAATTTCAAGTCTAATCACAAATTCACTTAGAGGATCACTTTCATGATCACTCTATGGAATTGGATTGAACTAGAACTCAAAATTTGTCATTGTTAAAGTTGGTGAAGACAAAGCATAATATAAATCAAAGAAAGGAACTCTTAAAAGGAAGAACATATTTAAGAATTTAAGAACATAAATATCATTAAATAAAACCCATGAAACTCCCTAGGATCAAACCATAAAATTCTATCCCTCCATTGATGTTATTATATCAATGGAAGCAAGTAGTTGACTTAAAGAAGCAGGATTGATGAAGAAAAACATTGAAAAATAAACACTCCCACATTGTGTGATGAATTCACAGGTACTGGTGTGAATAAATTCACACCTTGATTTAATGGTATCAAAGTGTGAAGAAAAAGAAAATAATAAGTGAAGAATAAGAACAACATTTATTAAGAAACTAAAATGATTTAAAAACTTACATGGAAAAAATGAAGATGTGATTACAAAATGAAAGCGGGAAATTGCAATTGAAAGAAAGACTTACATTGAAAGAAAAACTTGGATTCTAAAATACCTTCACCATCATCTCCTTATATATGAATATTAAGAGCCTTAGTTTGACCCCCAATAATCAATTCTCTTCCCATCAATTAAGAGAGTCAAAATGTGGGTGAGAATAAATGAAATTGGACATTACAAACTTGACCACAAAAATATGACCAGATTCATCCCCCCTCTTGTAGTGAGAATTTTTAACCGAATATAGCTGAATAATTATATGTAGTAGAATAGAAATATTATCTTACATGTTTTATCTATCATATATAAAAATTTCAGGTAATTTGGTTCATCCTTTGGGAAGTTATGATTGCAATGGTGGTATGATTTTATGGGTGTTCAGATCTAGCCCACCATTTAAATGTCAACTTCGGCTCCTTTTATCTCAATAAAAACTTCATAATTAGATATGTAAATAGTTTAATTAAATTCTCCCCATATTTTTATATTTATAAAGTTAAAATTTTAGCTTCATTGGGCTTGTATTGTGGGCCCACATTTGTTTGATGGTCCTTAGGCCCATTATGCTTTGTCCAGAAATTTTTTGTATTCAAGCCCAAAAACCACCATCTTCCCTTGGGATTCATCCATCAATACTAAAAGATAAAATTTTTCAAAAAAAAGTGATAAATCATATACCAAAATATCAAATTCAAAAAATGAATATAATTTTCTCCACAAACAGGTGATTGATTGGGCCCATATTTTCATTTTAAACATGAATTTAACTTAAGATGAGAAATGAAGTTCAATTTATATAATGCACTAAAAATGATGTTTATAAAATTTGGAACACATTAATATTAAGATATAATAAATTAATATTATCATCTTTCAGTGGATAATCACACCCCCAACTTTAGTATTTCTAGTCCTGGGCAAAAAGAATCTCAAAAATATGAAATTGAATTCCCTTTTACAAAAATATTTTAACATACATTTGTCACAAAAATACATCATGACAAAAAACACTGAAACCTATAAAAATTATTTAACAAAATCTAGTTTCATAATAATATCCCAAGTCTAATCACATTCCTTTGTTCAAATTCATTATCACATTTCATCCAATTTCAATTAATCATGATGATGTGTTGTGTATCTCAAAAGATATGGGGCCCATTTTCTTGTTCAAGGGGAAACGAATAGAAGAAATAAGTGATAATCACATTAAAATTTAATATAAGTATCCATTTTTTTCTTTTGATTTTGTTTTTTTTTCACTTTTTTTTAACCACAATCGATATGAAAAGACTAAATCTAAGCAAGAAAACTATGGAGTCACAATCCCCAAGTGTTGGAAACCACAAATATTTTAAATTACATGAACTAAAATTGAGATATAAAGCCTAACTCTTCGAAATAAAATTATAGAGTCAGGATCCCCAAGTGTCAGATGCCACGCATTTGGACAAAACATTTCTCTATGTGGTATTTTTTTATTTTTTTTGTTGGATACTCAAATTAAAATTAAAGGGTACACAAACCTTATGTTGTGTTGAAAGGGACCCAAGAACTCAAACTTACACCCAAAATCCAATGGATGTGAATTGTTACATTTTGATTTAGAGAATTAAAATTTAAATGTTGAAAAATCACATCAGACAACCACACTTTCAATAAACTATGATCACGAACTTAAACATGCATTAAAATCATAATCAAGGAATTAAAAATAATTTGAAATTTAGTTTTCAAATTTTAAAATGTACATTAATTCATTCAAGGATAATGATTTTTTTTCTTCATTGATTTTAATTTTTATCAAAAAAGCCCAATTGTTTTGCAAAATCTGAGATTTTTACTCCCGCAACATAAAATAAAACTGCCCTCAGTTTTGAATGATAAGAGATGAGAGAGAAATCAATTAGAATTAAATATTGGGATAATTTATTTGAAATGAATTCATGGAACAAAATCATATATTTTGATGTTGATGACCCTTCAATAAGCAATTGATCAATTTGGATTCATGTCATGTGTAGACTCCTTGGGGGTGATTGGTGTTTGAAATCTGGAAGGCATAAGTTTTATTTGAAAATAAAAAACTTCTTCAACTATTAAATCTCACAAAAAAAACATTAGATCACATCGTAATCCCCAAGGGGTTCCCTTGAAAAAAACAAAAACACATAAAATATAATAAAATAATGCAGAAGCCAGGTTGCCTTTAAGAAAGCGCTTAATTTAAATTCATTAGCTCGACAAGAACCCCCAAAATTATCCAATACCAATATCTAACATTTTAAGGACCCCATTTTTCTCCACTTAAACTTTATTGAGATTGATTTTTTTTTTGAATTTTTTTCATTTTAAAACCCATGTTCAGTAAGAATTGTGAAAATCAAAGGAATATCAGTAATGGTTGATCAAGTTTCAACTACATTCCTTCCTTATATTTTAAGGTTCATTCCTCCTTTGTAAGATTATTGAGGTAAATGGATGATAACTGAATGGTATTTATTATCACATATGGAGGTATTCATTAGTTGGGGAGGAAGGATCATAACTTTGAGTTTAGTTTCATTGAATTTTCCTAAAGAATATTGACAATTTGAATCTAAATAATTTTCTTCTCTAAAAATTTTAGACAAAATTGGTTCCTTTTGAAAATTTGATTCTTCCAAAAAAATCTATTTGAATTTATAGAGTGGGTATGGACTCAATGTTTGTGATTACTCCCATTGGTTTAGTGATCGGTGGTCTTAAAAAATCATCCTCAATGCTATATTCAAAATATTCAATCCTTGAAGATAAATTTCCCACCTGTGAATCAAAAAAATTAATTTCATCATTATTTAATGACCCATAATTAATTTCTTAATATTATTTAGTTATCCCATATCCCAAGGTTTGTTCTTCAGTAAATTCATGTGATGTTTGTGGGATAAAATATTCTTCACATAAGGTTATGGAATGTTTATTTAGTGTAGGTATGGGTTCCTAACATGTTTTAATGTTTTGTAGTTCTCACCTCAAAAATGAAACCTCAGAATTCATTTTATCTATTTGTTTACACATTTTTTCAATATTTTTTTGGGGATAATAATGGATAGGAGGATGAAATTTATGGACTTCCCTAAGATTTATCTCATCTAACATCCTTGAGAGAGATTTAAATTGATACTTGAAACATTAATCATCAAAATGATTTTACATATCACTAGGATTGTAGTAATCATTTACGTTTTGATTGGAGAAATTCCCTATGTTAGGTAATTCCCAATATTGATTTATCATTTGATTATATCATGGGTTAATGAATGGGAAATTTGGAAAATACTCAATTGGAGTAGAATGAATTAAGGATTTGATATTCCTTGGGAACACAAAGACAGAAAGGGGAAAAGATTAGAGAAATGGTTGTGAGAGAAGATAATTTTGAACAAGAAAAGAAGGTGAGTGTCTAAGATAATTTCTGGGGCCCCCATAAATGGTGCCAAAATTTGGATGTGTCCAAATTTACCCTACAGTTATAAGTGATCATTGAAGTACATGTAGGGTTCAAATCCACATGTATCAAAGAAGAAACCTTGATACACTATGATTGGATGTGAGATTGGGATGTTTGGCTATGAAGTGGCCAACTACGGTGTTGATTGATTTGAAAAAGTGGGGATTTTATTTAAAGAACCAAAAAAATACATGAATTAAACCAATTAATTAAGATGAGTCGATCTTAGCTTGTCTCTAAATATTGATTTGATTTATTTGTTTTCCTTTGGATTTTCTATCCATTGGTTCAAGAGGTATCCATTAAATGAGATAATTACTCAATATCATTCTTCGATTTAATCCATACACAATTTTGAGGGTAATCACCAATGCACTTAGAGGACCACTTTCATGATCAATCTATGGAATTGGATCATACTAGCACTCAAAATATGTCATCGTTAAAGTTAGTGAATAAAAATAAAAAGATAAATCAAAGAAAGGAACACTTAAAATGATGAACATATTTAAGAACTTTATAACATCAAATAACATTCAATCCACCCCATGAAACTCCCTAAGATCTACCCATAAAATTTTTTCCCTCCATTAATGTTATTCTATCGATGGAAGTGGGTATTCGACTTAAATAAGTGGTATTGATGAAGATAAACATTGAAAAATGAACATGTAATGTCCCCAATGTTCATGTATTTTTTTTAAATTAAATTATATGAAATTATTTCAAGACCAGATGCTCTGACGGAACCGGATTCTGAGGCCCGGTGAGTCCAGAATAGAATTTTGAACTTTTTTTAAGTATATTTAAGTAAATGTGCGAGTGGGTTTTTTATAACTTTTAAATCGGTCATCGAATAAAAAATATGAGGGCACGGTTGAAGTTAGAACGACAGGATTTCCCTAGAATGGATTTAACTTTGACCGGTGAGGGTCGACCAGAAAAGATAGTTTTCAGAATTTTCAAAAAAAAACTTAAAAGGTTATTTTACTTATTTTCTTAACCATTAGATGGTAGCACGGTAGTGTAGAAGTGTGGTGACAAAGTGGCGATGATTCGCATTAAATGAATCTCTTTAACGGCTCGTAAACCTGTAGTTTAATGACACATTAATTGAAGTGTAATAGATACATTATTTCATAAATAAAAACAGCATAACAACGTGAAGACGTAGCGTAAAAGAAATGATACAATGTGTTTTATTTTAATGGGATAACACGTTGGATAAATTAGGGTCAAGCGGTGGAATTTCTCTGGCGAACCTACGACAAGAGTCCCTCTCCAACGACGAATGATGAACGCCGGCAGTTCACTAGCGATGTCAACATACTTCAAACAACGGGACCAGAGTGTTTCAAACACCAACGAAACCTTGAATCCCCACCAATGGAACACTTAAACAATGAACACCTTTTAGGTAGGGGTTTTTTTGTTTTAAGTTTCCTTTTTCTTCTTTTTAAATGATGAATGTGGATCAACCCACAAACAGGTTGATCCGCAGATTGCTTGTTCTTGCAGGAGGGTACTTTTCATGGGGTTTTACGCCGGGATTATTTGATTAATTATGATAGAACCTTAATTATATATCCCATGTTTATAAACCTCTAATGTGGAGGGCGTGGGCCAACACAAACAAGGGACCAACCCCTCCTCCTTGTGTGTTTTCTGCATTTTTCGTGGCCACAGCTTCAAAGTGGTGACTAGGAGGATTAGAGGCCATCGTAGGGAAGATGGCATCCCCCTAAGGTCATAGGCGCAAGAAGTGAGAAGAATGGACCACCTGAGTGGACCCGGTGGTCTATGGAAGAACCTTTAGGCACACCGATGGTGGCGGCCATATACAGGTGGGGGCGCGCCACAACGACACGCTGGAGGGGGCACCATGGCCGGCTCGGCCCGCGACGGTGTAGCAGGAGTCGCCGACAGCAGGCTGACAGCTGGAGGATAGGGGGTGCGGACCTCGGTCATGTTAGTGTAGCTTGTCATAGATGGATCTATGGTGTAGGTGATGGCATGCAGTCCCTCGACCGCGTGCAGGTGGGAGGTGTGGTCGGCATTGGCCAGCCGTGTGGCGCACAAGCCGGACACCATCGGGGCATCCAGGCGAGAGAGAACCATTCCACACAGTGGGCCAAGAATAGGGTGGTACGGACCTACCCCATTGGCTTGGGACGGACCTCGGTCTGGTCTGGATGAGACTGGGTAACTGGGCAAACCGGTGAGCTGGACCCCCATCCGAATCAGGCCGGGTCCAGCGAGGCCCAATGGGCCTATCCCACTAGACAGGATGGAATGGGTCGACCCAGACCCAAAGTGGGTCAAGTCGGGTTATTTGAACTAAACCAAGGCATGTGAGACCCCCGTTCTAGGTTGGTCGGGTCGGTCTGACCTAGTCGGACCGAGCTGAGATGCAACCATCTCCTGTTTACAAAAATGCCAATAACATACAAATCGGGCATCCGATTGACGAGCTGTTTGCGGTGTTGGAACCCTCATAAAGAGTAGGATATTTTGGAATACTCTAATAAGGATTACATAGAATTGGAAATACAACGAATGTCTTGAGGATCAGTTCTCCAAGAATCAAGTGCACTACGTGTGGAAACCCAGCAGGCCCACAGTGGGGAGCGACTCTGTGTGACCCGGTAGACCCACTGTACTCAACATGAAGAGTAAATTAGTATGAAAAAGGTGGGAAGTGGATCTGTGTGACCCAGAATGCCCATGGTGGGGAGTGTCTCTATGTGACCCAGCATACCCATGGTACTCATTAGGGATGAGTACCACAGTAGCCCAATGTTAGTGGGAAATAGCTCTGTGTGACCTGGCAGGCCCACTGTACTCATAGAGAAGGAGTTCTCTGGCAGCCCAAGGTGTTCAATGATACGACTGATTTTTCTTAGTTTCATACTCTATATTATACCTGGTGTGAGCTGTTTTGATTCATAGTTTTCATTTTGGATTGCTTTGTGGTCTTTCCTTGTTGTTTTGGGGTCCCTACTGAGTATATTGTTACTCAACCCTATACAGGATTTTCCCACACATGTTGTGTCTAGTGTAGATGACTGATAACATGGAGGAGGACTTGGTGGCCCTAGACTAGGTGGTTCCTAGTGAGATCAGGCAGGCAGGACGTGCTTCTACAGCTTCCAGCAGCTACTCTACACTTACCCATCAGGTGGGGTTTTTAGTTGATGGCTTTTAGGGTTTCCTTGCACTTTCCTGTTTTCAGTTCTTCTTTTGTTGGGTTTGTATTATAGCCCATTTGACCTACAATTTTTACTTTTACTAAGTGGTTGTTTGATGGAATGCATGTTTACCTTTCCATCTTGGGTATGTGGTTTTGTGTGCATACATACAGGTACTTATGAAAATTCCTCCCACTTGCAGGTTGACACCTTCGGCGCTAGTCTCCAACCCCTGGACTTTAAGAGGCGGGATTTGGGGATGTCATGGCATAGGCCCTAGGGGATGGGTCATGACAAAACACTCCATTATTGTTTGATGAATTCACAAGTTCTGTTGTTAATAAATTTACAACTTGATTCAATGATATCAATGCAAGAATAAAAGGAAAAGAATAAGTAAAGAATAAGAACAACAAATGAGGATTCCATTACAAAATGAAATCGGGGAATTACAATTGAAAGAAAGACTTGCATTGAAATAATTCAAAAATACCTTCACCACTGACTACTTATATAGTCATATTAGGAGCCTTAGGTAGTCCCCCCAATAATCAATTCCCTTTCCATAAATTATGAGAGTCAAAAAGTGGTTTAGAATAAATGAAATTGGACGTTACAAACTTGACCACAAAAATTGGACCAGATTCATCCCCCATATTAGAATGTGAATTTTTAACTTATGATAAACGAATAAGTAGGGGTTTTATAAGAGATGTGTGATCTTCCATGTGTTCTATATCTTATTTAAACAATTCAGGTCATTTGGTTTAGCCGTTTGAATGTTATGATCGAAATGGTGAGCCAACTTTAGGGGCGTTCAGATCTGGCCCAATATTTAAATGTCAAATTTGACTCATTTTGTATTCATGAAAATTTTAGAATTATCTCTGGACATAGTTGAATGAAATGATACCCATATATTTATATTTATACAGTTAAAATTTTAGCTTCATTGGGATTGTATTTTGGCCCCCACATTTGATTGATGGGCCTTAGGCCCATTATGCTTTGTCCAGAAAATATATGCATTCATGCCCATAAATCTGTATCTTCCCTTGGTATTCATCCATCGATCTTAAAAGATAAAATGTTATAAAAAAATTATAAATCAGATCCCAAAATATCAAATTAAAAAAATTAATATATTGTTCTCCAAAAATAGATGATTGATTGAGATCATATATTCATTTTAAACATGAAATACACTTAAGATTAGAAATGAAGTTAAATTTCTATAATATAATAAAAATGATGTTTATGGAATTTGGAAAACATTAATATTAAGATATAGTCAATTAATATTAGGATCCTATAGTGGATTATCACATTGAATTCGAAACAATACAAGTACAGTAATATAAACTGAAATGAAAGAGGGGGAAAATACATGCCCAACCAGAAAAGTTTCCCAACCTGACAGAAACATGAAAAATAAAATAGCTTAGAGAGCCCCTATATTGGATCTCTAACTATGACCATCGTATGTGGTCCAAGAACCCCGTATCCATAATATTCTCTAAATTCAAAATGAACCAGTCCATCTTCTATATAATGATGATACGTGCGGGAAAATCCCATGTAAGGGTGAGTATAAAAATACCCAGTAGAATGCCCCAAAAACTGAAGGGGGTTATAAGAGAAATATTGAAGAGGAAATAATTAGATAAAACAAGGTGCGGCAAAAGAGTGTAGCTTGACCCCAAAACAAGAGAGTGAGAAATAATATATATATACTCATTAGAAAACCCAAATGAGAGAGTAAGGAGATCTCCGTCTCATATCCCATCCCAAGAATAATAGTTTCCAATAGTTATAGCAGTATGCATCAATGATGCCCAACATCCTACACATATTCCATGAACATGCAAGTCATAGGGGATCAATCACCGCACCTTGATACTATCCTATTTGGGAGGCACTAAATCGTCCACACAGTTTTAGGTCACATCACAAGGATGTGTCTCAATGGGGAAAGTGTCCCTCTTTCTTGTGAGTCAAAAGGTACGTCAAACCACATCAAAACATTGTTTCGTATATCCAGATAGTGTAAAATCAATGTAGAATACCCGCAACCTAGTGTATCAAGGGGGTTCCACTCCAATAGTAGTCATAGATGACCCTCTCCCTAGTGCGTCAAGGATGTTCCACTCAAATAGATGAGGACCCATGCCTTAGTATCACAAGGGGGTTCCACTCTGAAGTAACTATAAAGGACTAGCATCCATGCCAATGGGGGGGTCCACTCTAATATCGTCGAGGACCCATTCCCTAGTGCGTTAGGGGGGATCCAATCAGTAGTAACTATAGAGGTCCTGCACCCATGCTGATGGGGGGTTCCACTCTAAAATCTCTTATATCCTTACCTCACCACTACTATTGTCAAACACCGCCTGAATAGGAATCATTATCGAAACACCTCAAATCATAACTCTAAATCCACTTCATAGGTAACCTTCATTCTCTATAGGTAAGTACACACATGATAGGATATTTACTCACCTAAATCGGGTAACCAGTGAAAAGGATGCTTTTCACTACAACATGCCCGAACAAGACCTCATGGGGTAGCACCTCAGTCCCAAATTTGAAATTTCTATACTGGCATCAAAAGTTAAATCTCAAAAATTATATCATATTTCCATAGATAGTATGTCAATTGGATGATTTGTTTGGAATTTATGATTGTTTGAACCTACAGCTCGAAGACCTCTCGATGCCTGTGATTGACCGACTGTGGACCGACAACCGCAGTTGATCCAGCTACCACTGCGGATGACCGCACATGGAGAATCCATCCATTGATTGACTACCACAGTCAATCCACTTTCTGTATCGACCAATCACCATGATCGACCACCCGTGGACCAATTTCACGGTCGGTGTACTCGCGGCAGCTCGAGCTGCCGCGACCGAAAACAACCAGGCTCCACTCTGATCTCCCTTGGTTCGGGTTGGGTTCGTCTCGGACCAGACCGTCCGGCATGCCTTGGGCTGGCCTGCACTACGTTAGTTAATGTGGTTTCTACCTAATACAGATCCCATGGCTACCCACCGCATTCCAAGTCCATCATATTCCACCATGTGGCTCCCCGCCACTACCATGCCCCACCACACGTGGTCACCATCATGCACCACCGATGGACGCCACCTCACCGGTGGTCCCTTTTGTGGACTACTGTGCCTCCTCTGATGACTAAAAGTTGAATCAAACATAGTTCTAGGATCCTTAGACCAATATCTACATAGATCTATTCCCCATTCAATGATCCATTGTTGTTTCTACGTACCCAAAAGATATCGATGATTTTACGAAGAACAAAGGATGAACACAAAAAAATGGGATCCAAATATAGATTGGTTGATGGTCATGTCAGTTTATCCATTGACACTGATGTTCAAGGATGAATAAATTGATGAAAAATAATTTTTTCAATAAATAATTGAAATCGGGGATGAGGAATCTAAAGGAAATAATCCTGCCTAGATTTGGATCTGTTCTTTGTTGAAGAACACGCCTACCAAAGCTTCATCAAAGATTCATCATTGATCTGCCAAATGAGAAAGGGAGAGAGGTTCACCATCGATGGTGGGAGGATTATGAGGCAACCCAAATCAAGAACCCATAATCATTTATTTATAACAAGTAATTAGGTTAAGGGTATTTTCTTAACCACACCCATCAACGATCGTGTTATCCGAACATCCTGCGCCCTCTCACTTTTGGTTGTGCTTAGGGAAAACACTTTATTATGAACTCAACCATTAATATTTCTAATTAGAGTCCCCATTTAAGAATTATTCGTATTAAAATCCTAAATACAATTATATAATTTAATTATTTTATTTATGATTATGTCCTCGTCAAATTTTTCTACTAAAGACCTACATGAGAAAAAGTTATGTCTCACCTAGGGTGAACTCCACATTCCGGAGTCAACCGTGATCTCAAATTTTTAATCTGGGATACCATTTATGATTTAACAAATTTAATTTGTGTTATCAGTATAAAATATACTTAATATTTTTATAAAATTAATTCCGGGCACACTGGGCCTCTAAATCGCATGTTATCTCAACGCCTAGCTCTAGAAATATGTATAGAAATATTTCAAAGTCTTACAAGGTAAAAATTGGGTCTCTACAAGTATTCCCTTATGTGTGACATATGTTGTGTCATAGTACCACTCCATTTTCTTAAGTATATTAAATCACATTTCTATTATGAGTAGACTATTTTCATCCCCCAGGGTGAAACCCGGTCATATCAAGCATCAAAGTCAGATGATGAGTGGGAAAGTTAAAAGTATGAAATTTCATAAAATCTTTTAGATTCAAACTAGAAATGTAAAAATCCATAAATGAAAAAAATTATCAAAATGAAAAATAAAAAATATGAAACCTTGTAATATCAAGGACCATAGTCGGCTGATCAATTGGCAAGGTAATAGTACAAAAATCACCAATAAGCATCCAAGGTGTACTATAACAATTAACTAGGGTTCTCAAATTATACACCAGGTCAACATAAGGTTCCCTTGATATGTTCACTGATGTGGAAGTTTCAACAAAATGTTCATAGGGATATATCAATGTTTGGAAAGAAAAAAATCACAGTACTTACATTCTATCATGAGCACTAGAACTCAACCATTTTTTCCAGTGAGTGATTCATGACATTATGTTACCTAAAAGTATCTCTCTACCTGGTCAAAGGTTCAAACATGAAATGATGGTGATTCATGAAATATATTATCAATGTCTATAGAATTCCTGACCAAAATACCTTCCATGTTGCATCCTTTGATAGTCTTGCTGATAAAATTCAATAATGTACTTCACACATATATAAATTTTATCTTGTATCAACCTTGTGATCAGTAGTTTAAGAACACCCATAAAAACTCCATTTATGTAGTACATAATATTAGTGGTCTTATGGCTATATCTACTTCCACCATCTTATGTTAATGACCATTTTTTTCCTTTTAAATTAGCATCATCTAATCATATACATTTAGATTAGCCCTTAAAATTTCTTTAATTTGTTAATATAACTTTCCTTATTGGGGCTCATAAGCTGAAACTAAAAGGGAAAAATGTATTTAAAAGGATACTAATTTTTTTAAATAAATATATATTTAATAAATCATAACCAACTTGATGATATCCTTCTTTATTACCTTATCAGTGAAATTATTAGGCAAAAAACTAGAAATATTTATAATCAAATATCAATGATAAGAATTTAGTTCTTACCGTAAAACTCCATCACTATTAACAAAATCCAAAATCTCTCGATGGATATTAGTTATCAAATACACTCCTTGGATTTTTGTAACATTAATAAGTATATAGTCCAAAAACCAACTACATGATTCATAATTCTTCTTTTCGGCCATGGAAAATGAAAGTGGTAGAGGAGTGTGATTACCATCTTGTATGGAAACAATAAGTAGAACACATGTATAATTACTGCAATGAAAAGTTTCATCGACTTGAATGAATTTTTTGTAATAATGAAAAGTAGAAATACATGGAATGAATTCCCAAATCATCCTATGGAACTTCACCTTTTTTTGAATAACTCAATGATCTGGGGATATATAATCAACAGTTTCCAAATGATAAATAACCAGATCATTGAGAGACAACAATCCCATTAGTTGAGTAAACAATGTATATGATTCATCCCAATCACTATAAACTTTCACAATTTACTTTTTTCATTCCAAGATTTTCCATGTGATATATTGAATTTGAAAAATTGTTTTATTAATTCCTAGACAAGGGACATAGGAATGTCTTGAAATATTCATATCATATCTACAATAACAATCGATATAAACTCTTCATAAAGTTAAGAGTGATCCTACAATAATCTTGGATGTACACAAGTATGTGGGCCTTCCAACTTAGTTATCTTCCAACATGAAAACATTTTTCATATATTGCCTAAAATTGAAATTTCTATTCTTGCCTATATTTTCACACCAAATGAGGCATTTTTCTTTCATGGAATAATCAACCACAAATAAATAATGTCACTCTATGTGGTATTATTTTAGCACATTTCTAAATGAAATTTTACTTTCAAACTATTTTCAACATATATGATGTTACCAGTTGATGCATATGTGTTACCTATAATTCAATTGAATATAATTGTTGGTGTAATGACATCCCAATAAAAAGTTTTTGCTCACGACATTTCTTCGACTAAAGGATTCACTAATATAATATGATTACCACTTACTGGTTGTTTCCATCTATCTAAGGAACCTCAGAAGGTCCATTTCCCATACAATCTTCACCCACATTTTCTCTTATTTCATCACCAAATACTTTCCCATCATATAAAGTGTTAGTCCTTAAATTATGTGTAATGATGGGGATGTCCCCTATAGTTATTTCTATATTCTAATCATCTTCTTCATAATTTTTTTCTGTTAACAGAGTCATATGAGAAGATAATGAATTAGAATGTTGTAAAGGAATGTCTTTAAAATATCTCTCATAACATGGTTCTATAGTAATAGGTCACACCTCATCAATATCATAAATATCTATATATAATTATATCAAACCATTATTTCACTATTTCTTGAAAAACGATGATGCATCCACCCAATCCTCATTATTGAGAAATGGATACTCAATTTTTCATAGACAACCAGGATATTGAAGATGTAAATATGTAATTAAATTAATTGATTGATCATCCCTAAATTTTGATAGAATATGATTCTTCCTACTAACTTCATCCAATGTCACACATTCATGATGATTTTCCACTCTTTTAGGTGGATAACTATAGATAAAACCCTTATCAGTATAAATTACCTCACTGTTTCATTGTATTTATGTAGACATGATTACGTATATTGTTTTTAATAAAACATTATATACTACATCATAAAATGTTTAACATGTTTCATACTACATTTACAAATGTTTAACATGTTTTAAAAAGTTATTATTAAATAAATGTGACTTTATCTTGAGACTTTTTCTAGGGATTGGTTTATCATTATTTGAGAAATCAACCAAAACATATGGTAACCTCATGGAGCCTATATTATTTAAGATTTCAACAACCATCAGTATCCTTTCAATCAAGGTGTTAAAATCTATATTCAAACATAAGCATTGTGATATAGTTTCTTTGATTTAATCATGTAGTCAATAGAAAACCAATGTATGGTCTCTTAAATGATTTTTTAGACTTATTACTGGATCAATTACATTAAAAAGGATTTTTGTTTACAAGGTTTCTAACATGGTCAATCGAAGATTTGGAAAGAAAATAGCCATGGTTGATTAGATTTGTGTGGGGTTGGTCATTATGATCACATGAGATATAACATGCACTCACTTGATTTTTATTTTTTCACTTGATTCATTTTATATTAACAATAGTCGATGAACCTTCTGTGTTTCAATCTGATACTTCTCAAAATTTCCACTCTTTAGAATCATGGTTGATGGACTCTTTATATAGTTGATAGTCAGGCTTTCTATAACTTATGTCATATTCAAGACTTAAGAAAATCTATAGTATGTTCTAGAAAAATATTTATCTTTCATAAAACATATAATTGATTAAACATAAGATGGACTTGATTTTTGATTATTATAATGATTAATTAATACAGTAAGAAAATAATATCTCTTTTTTAGATGATCAAAAATCATATAATAAATATCCCAAAAATATATATGAATAAACTAATATAATACAATATTAAAATTGGATATAACATTCAATGTTATAAGTAACATAACATGGAATAATTTTAATCCCCCTCTACTAACATGCATTGAAAAATATAATACTTTCTCCCCCTTTTGATGTTATCAAAAAGAAAGAGCATAAAGGGTGAGAGAGTAAAATAAAAAAAATAAGAAATATACATTTTTAAAAAATAAAAGGCTTAAAAAAGCATAAAGAGACATTTCATTAATGTTAAAAAAGTTACAAGTGACTCTATCAAAATCTCAATTCTGTATCATAATCATCAAGAGATGTAATGTATGGAGTTTCAATGATACTTTTCCTTTTTCTATAAATAGTAAGAGGAATAAGTACAAACTTAGGAGTAGTAGAAACTCCTGATATTGTAAGAGACTTCACAACTTGTCTGATCTAGTGCAAGGCTTGAGAAAGAGTGATATAGAATGGTCCTATTGGGAGTATAAAAGGATCAGGAGTGGTTTGAGTTGATACAACTAAGGAAACTATATAAGAAACTAGTTTTGTAGCTTGGACACATGAATGGGTTATATAGGGAAATGGTAGAGCTAGATATTATAGAAATGGATCAATTAAAATATAATTATAATTATCTAATAGTTGGGTAATGTCTATCAGAACCCAAGAACTATTCTCTATTATCTACAAAAACCTATCCTTCTTTGAAATGAATTTTTCCAATATTGGTATCATAATTAATAAATTTTCTACAATGGACTTAAGAGTAGTAGTCACAGGAGGCATCTTAATATATCTATTGAAATATATAAATTGAATTTTTAGATTTTCCTTGGTGTAAATACATTTGGAATAGTATTTGATAACACCCTTAATGAAACCCTTATCCTTATAATCCTTGACTAATTCTCTTTTAATAATATCATACAGATTTTCACCATGTGCAAAAAATATCCATTTTTACCAGATTCTAAATATCATTCACACAGTCATTAATACAATTTATTTCCTTATATATGAGTCTTATAATAAGATCATTATCAAAAGATACTGAGTCAGGAGAAGATGAGGCAGATGTATAGGTTTTGGAAGCACTGTTAATCACCAATAGGTGCCTTTTATCCAAATTTTCTAGCATTTCTATAAAATATGATTAATGGAATTTAATATAACCTATGAAATTCTCCATAAGTGTCCTAAAACTCATAATATCATCATTAATATGATCTAACTTGATAAAAATATCTGGATGGATATGAGAAACTACACTCTCAAAAGTCTAGCTAACATATTCTTATATGTCATACTCATTAGTTGAAATAATACTGAGAAACAATTCTTTCAACAATTATAAAAGATCATTATTAAACTGTATAAAATATGAAAAAGTAATTATAGAATTTGGATAAGAATATGTTTCATCTTTTTAATGTAGATCTAATTCAGCTTGAGTAGGATCAACCTGAGTAGAGGAAGAAGGAATTGAGTCACTGAACTTATACTCTGAAGGTCTCTTCCAGGATCCTTAATTGAGGTATCTTATTCTTCCTATGATTCTTTCATAACCACCACCATGGTTCTAGATTAAGAATCATAAACTAGTTCTCCCTAAAAAATATTTTCTGATATAGGTTCAATAGTTGAAAGTATAGACAATAATTTCAAAAGATCATCAGAGGGTTCAAGTTTTATCTATTCTTGTAGAACTAGTGAATAAATCCTTAGAATAACAAGATATATAATCCTTGAAGAAAATGTAATGACATGACCTTCTCACTTAGGTGGACTATCATCTCAATCATCATCTTTTCCATTCTTATCACCATCATCAGGAGAAAACAAATACATTTCAAAGAAAGGATTATATGGAGGAGGATCATCTCTTGGAGGTGTGAAATCAAAAATGGGAGCCCCTCCAATCTCAAACATTATTGGAATTTATTCAGAAATATATTCTCACTTATCAATATAAGAATTAGTGATAACATTTTCAAATAAAAAATACCTAGGATTTCTCTCCCCCTCAAAAGATGCTTCTCCTCTTATAGGTTCTACCTCAAGAGGAACCTCGTAATCCTTTGAAACCTCGTGAATAAAAGATACAACCAAGATCTCTTCAAAATCATGTCTAGATACTTTAGCTACATCAACTATATCATGAGATTCATCTTCATCAGAAGGGTTATTTTCCTCAAAAAATTGATTTATATACAAGCCTAGATTAATGGTATTCTATGGTATGGTAGGATTTTTCACTCGATTGTAACACTCATAAACCATTTATTCATCAGCTACCCATATCCTATTCCATGTATTATAACTAATATTTATTATATTTCCTGTGGTTTGGTTTTAAAAAATACCACCTAAATATAATGATCATTCAACTTCCTTAGGAATTAGCCTCTTTTATTCAAAAAAGGCATAAATGAAATTGGGGTATGAAAGATTATTAAACTAGGAAGAAGGTTTAAATAGCTCTTTAATGTGCCTCATCAAAAATATTTGAAAACATATCTAGATTTTGAGAACCATTAAATAAATCAAGAATAGATCTTGGTGTTTGATTATTATAAAATATAATTTTTGAGGTATGATAGTATGTTGAATTAATTTTAATAGCATACAACATTCTCCACTTGGATCATTAGAGATCAACATCTAATGTGTTCTATCATCAGTTAGTTACTCTAGGGAATTTCCTATTTTAAAATAAGTATGCTTTAGAGGATATGAACTCTGATGATCATTATATTCACCAAAATGTGGAACCTTTAAATAGTCAACCCAAAAGGATGAAGAAAATTATAACTTATGATATTCAAAAATAGTCTTAATCAGGTCTTCTTGATCTTCTACCTAAAAACCATATTTAGGTAAAACTATTTTACCAAAAAAAGATAAAACGGATTATTCTCATCCTAAAACCAACCATCCCAACCTTTAAGTAGAATATTTTTCCGGACTAATGAGCAGATTGTCCAAAACCATTCTAAATCCATTTCTTTTTCAGTGAAAACTTCTCAGGATAGAATTTGTGGATTCATAATAATTCTAGAGAAACTCACACTTGCCTTTTATATCTTGGGAGAATTAGAGGATTCTAGAATATTTTCCTCAAATGATCACTTTATCCTGACTACTCACAAATGAGATTCACGGATCTAAAGGCTTGGGTTTTAGAGAAAGGGGGTTTGAAGGAGGGTTCAGTTTGATTTAGAACGAAATCAAATGATTCTAATTCAATTTTTTTAGATATTACAGTCATTTTGGGATTTAATGAATATTAACATGTGGGAAACGAATAAAATAAAATAAAATAAAAAATAAATTAAAAAAACATATAGCTTCATTAATAAAAAAAATAATTAAAATAATATTTCTAAAAAATAAAATTTTATTTATAAATACATTAAAAATAAAACTAAATGTATAAAAAGTTATAAATTGAATCAATCATTCCTAACTCATTACTGATATAATTTAATCTTTTATAATTCATAGTCTTTATAAAAATTTCATCAAGAATATTTTATGTGTTAATGACTCCAAGAGTGATATTTCCTCTTTGAAAATGAACTCTTAGAAAGTAATGTCTTGTATAAATGTTCTTTGTCCTAGAATTAGATACAAAATTATTGGAAATATTAATACCACTTGGGTTATCATAGTTTATAGAGACATGTATGTATTAATACCCATAATCTAGTAAATTTTGTTTTATCCACAAAATCTGAGCATTGAAACTACCTGTAGCTATGTATTCATCTTCAATAGTGGAAAATGAAATAGAATTTTATTTCTTATTACAAAATGAAACTAAATAATTTCCCAACAAGTGAAATATTCCATAGGTTATTTTTTATCTAATTTATAGTGTTTGAAGTTAGCATTACAATAGCTAATTAATTCAAAATCTTGTCCTCTATAATAAAATAGTCCTAAATCAATAGTACTTTTGATCTATTTGAGAATTCTTTTGATAGTAGTTAAATGTGATTCCTTGATATTTTTTTGAAAATGTACACACATACACACACTAAATATAATATATGGCCTACTAGATATTAATTAATGTAATATAATAATCATACATCTCTATAAATGGTTTGATCAACCGATTTACCAGTTTCATCAAGATCCATTTTATAGGTAGTACTCATTGGAGCATCACTTCCTTTATAGTTATTAAAGAAAAAATGTTTTAGAAGATCTTTAGTGTACTTGTTTTTTTAAATAATTCCTTCCTGATTTTGAAATATTTTAAAGCCAAGAAATAATTTTAGTTTACCCATAAAAATCATTTCGAATTCATTTTTCATTAGTTTTGAAAATTTAGTACGTAAAAATTTTCATGAAGAACTAACTATAATATCTTCAATATATATTTGTTTAATGAAAACATCTTTTTATGTTCTTTTAATAAATTAATTAGGGTCAAAAGCACATTTTTTTAAACCATTTTAAATAATAAAAGTTTTAAGACTATTATACCAACTTCTAGGTGCTTTTTTAAACCATAATGTGACTTTGTTTGTTTGAAACATGATTTAGAAAATGTGGATTTGAAAATCTAGGGTGATTGTTTTAAAAAAAGTCATCAACAATATAAAATTTAGGGAAATCACTCTTAACATCCATTTGATATAATTTTAAATTTATTTTTGTTTCAAATGAATTAAGTATTTTTATGGATTTAAGTATTTCTACAAGAGTAAAGGTTTTTTCATAGTCAATTCCTTCTACTTGACTATAACCTTATGCAACAATTCTAGATTTATTTACTATAATATTGTGATATTTATCAACTTGTTTCAATATACACATTTATTCCCAATGGTTAAATATTCTTTAAGTCTCTCAACTAGTACCCATATTTTATTCCTTTAAAAAATATTCAATTATTCTTGTATATCCATTACCCAATGTTCATCATTAATTGCCTCATTAATGTATCTGGTTTCAAGTTGTATTAGAATGATTGATGTTCAACCTAGTTTCTAAGTGATTCTAGAGTTTGAGTTCCACTATTTAGATCTCCAACTACAGTATCTAAAGGATTTTATCTATGGGTTTTAATGGTTCTAGGTATATTGGATTTTTCACAGCTTTCATTAGGGTCTGGTTCCTCTAAAAGGACATTGTTGGGAGATTTTTTAGATAAATCAAAAAATTTATTTTTGGTCTTAGAGGTTTTATTGATATTCAAATTTTATATATCATTCACCATGTTTTCTAAAGAAATTTTATGTCCATGTCGATCTGTCTCATCAAATTTTACATGGATATCATCTTCCACAAACTATTTTATTTTATTAAATAATTTATAATATTTACTGGATTTATAATTCTAAGGATAATTCACTCATAAATCTTGGATGAACTTTTATCAAGATTTTCCTTTATATCAAGAATATAAACCTTTAAGCCAAAAAACATTAAATAATTTACCTTAGGTTTTCTTCCATTAAATAATTCATAAATAGACTTCCTTAAAAGAGGTATTATTAAGATTATGTTAATCAAATAAAAAGTTTTACTTATAGTTTCAGCCCAAAAAATAGACTAGTAAGTCATATTCACTAAGTATACAATTGGATATATCTTTAAGAGTTCTATTTCTTATTTCAACCACCCTATTATATTATGGTGTTTGAGGATCTGAGAAATTATGATTATATCCATGTTGTGATCATAATGTTTCAAAATATTGATTCCCAAACTCATTGTGATGACCACTTCTCACACTCTTAATAGTAATTCCTCTATGGTTTTTGAATTATTTAATATACTTTGAAAATGATTAACTCGATTCACTATTGTGATTTTGGAAATATACTCATGTAAACATTGAATAAGAATCAACAATTATATAAGAATAATGTTTTCCTTCTAAAATAGAAACTCTTGAGGGTCTAAACAAATCCATGTGAACCAATTTTAGTGGTTGAGAAGTTGAAACTTCTTTATTTGATTTGAAATAAACCTTATGTTGATTTTCCTTTTGATAGGGATTACACACTATTTTTAGGGAAATATAGCTTAGGTAGATCTTTCACTAAACCCTTTTTTGGATAACTTTATAAGTGAGTATATATTACACTATAAAAAAGTAGTTATTAACAGTGGTTCTAATAATAACCATGAAATAATTCCTATAAAAAAATTATAATATAGTGGAGAGTTTATTACATTGTCGCTATATTTTTTTATTTTAACAATTATCAATGGTTTCAATCAAATAACCACTAAAAGTAAAAAAAAATTAAATTCCTCCCCCTCCCTCTTCATCATGCTTCCTCTATGACCCCAACTATGACCCCCCACCCTCTACCTCTCCCCTCTTTGAATCTGACCCTGACCCCCTCACCTCATCGAGGAACCCTGATCCCCCCTATAACCTCCCTCTCCCCTCCTTGGTGATAACCCCCTATCCACCTCATAGACAACCCATGACCCCCTCCCCCCCACCCCTCTGACCTCCCTCTCCCCTCCTTAACTCCCCTCCTCGACTGTGACATTGACCCCCCTAACCTCAGTGGTGACCCACAACCCCCACCCCCATGACCTCCCTACCCCTTATTTAGAGGTGTCCCTAGATTTCCTAAGAACTCCCTCTCCCTATCCCATCATCCATGATGACCCCCTCCAAGTGACCGCCCTAACCCCAACTCCCTTGTCGGTGACTGCCGTCACCCAACACCCCTATTGGCTACTTCCATTACCCCGATCCCACATTATTGTGACCTTTGTGACACCAACCCCCCCCCCCCCCTTCAGAAACTATTGTGACATTAGACCTCCCTATTTTATACTTTAATGACCCCAACAATACTTCCAGCAACCATCATGACCCCAAAACCCCTATCATCTATTTTCGTGACCCCGACCCCCCCTGTCAGTGATCATCATGACCCCAAACCCCTCTAAGGTTGTGTGATTCTGAAACACTCTTTCATTACCCTTTTTTGAATTCATGATATACTTTGATCCTCAATTTTTATATGATATTAATTTTTGCTTCATGTACTCAATTAAATTAAATTGAATTTATGTGATTCGATAGCTCTTCAATGAAATTTTTATTCAGTTATTTTAAACTAATGATTTATTTTTAATTTGATTATTAATTTATTATTATTTAAATTTTTATATATATGTTTGTTTATTATTATAATTACATGAATTATTTAGATAATTTTTTAATGTATTTTTATGATGGTCATTAGTGAGGTCTAAATATCCCATGAAATGAGATTGTTTAGGTCATTATCCCTCTATGGAAGTATGCATGTAAAGGTTAACGAACTTATTTATTTATCCATCGTGGTTGAAATGAAATGGTAGGTTATGTATATCATGGTAGTTTTTATCTTTTCTAGTGATAAAGTAATCTTTTTTAAATTATTTTAGTGATTCTTGTTGGATGATAAGAATTAGGCGGATATCAGTTTCATGAAAAAATGTCACTATGTTTCTAAGTAGGTGGTGGTTATCTAATTTATGGTTAAATTCATCTTAGATCATAAAACTGTTGTGGGAATATAATTTATGTCATTATTAATAAATGTTTTTGAGAAATACTAATTTATGTGATTCATGTTTTTATATTATAATTTTAGTAAGAAAAATTTCAATATTTGATTCCTTCTATTTTCCCTTATAGTTGTTATGAATGATTCAATGATGAAGTTGAGTGATATTTAATTTTAATTGTACCTATTTTAATAAACATTTATATCTTCATATCTAAATGTATATGTTTAATAAAATCCAATACTTATGGATAAAAGTTAGATTAATTTACCTTGAAACACATCTAGATATGACAAGGGTTTTGGAGAATTTTTAGATTATGCAATTGCAAACCGATCAGTGGATGGTAGAATAAAATTTCCATGTCCTGATTGTAAATTCAAGTGATGGTTGAATAGAAACGAAGTATATGATCATTTTATAAGAAAACAGTTTCATTCTCGATATGTATGTTGGATTTTTTATGGTTAATCAAATGTTATGGAAAGTCAAGACAATGAAAATACTATCAATAAAACACAAAGTGACCCGACATAGGTGAATTTAGTTCAAAATTTGTTAAATGAAGTATTTGGTTTTTCATAATAAAATTTCCAATATCTTAATAGATCAATAGAACCTTAATTTAATACTGAGTAGGTTAATATTTATCAATACATAAGCAACCAAAAAAATGATTTTTATGAATTATTTGAAGATGGAAAACAAGAACTATATGAATGGTGTGACAAGTATTTGAAGTTGTATTTTCTAATTATGTTGTATTATATTAAGTGTCTCTATGGAATTTCTGAAATATAAATTTACATGATTTTAGAGTTTCTTCATGATGAATTTAGTGGAGATAAGATCCCTACATCATTCTATGAGATGAATAAAGTCATCAACAAACTTGGACATGATTATAAAAAGATACATGCATGCCCTAATGGTTGCCTGCTTTACTGGGGTGAAGAGTCTGATAAAGAAGAATGCATATGTTATCATATAAGTAGTTGAAATTAAATGAAAAACAATGAGAGTATAAATCAATGAAACCCTAGGAATAAATAGAAGAAGAAATATCTTGTAAAGGTATTTCATTACTTTCCTCTCAAACCGTGATTGCAATGATTATTCATGTCGTTTAGGACTGCATACAACATGAATTGGAATGCTCAAGATAGTAACAAAGGATTTATTAGACATCTAAAAGATTCACCATCCTGGAATATTCTTTATTATCTATATCCTTATTTTTCTTTGGATTCTAGGAATATACATTTGGGATTGGATTCTGATGGTTTTAACCCTTTTAGTACTTTAAGTACTAATTATAAAATTTGGTTAGTTTTTTTGATCCCGTATAATATACCTTCATGGATGTGTATGAAGAAGACTTATTTCATTATTGTGATTATTATTATTGGTAAGAATATTCCCATAAATGAAATTGATTCATACATTCAACCTCTAACCAAAGAATTGCAAGAATTATGGTATGTTGTCCTAGAAACATATGATGTTTCAATGAGACAAATATTAAAAATTCATGATGATTTAATGTGGAAATTTATTGACTTTCCTATGCTAGTAAATTTATTTGTTTTTAAAACACATACTGGTTTGGATTGTCGAGTTTTTAATTTTGATTTTAAACCTCAACTATTACCTCATAGTAGAAAATGGTGTTTTATGTGTCATAATTGATTTTATGATGCTTCTAAAAGATTTTGGTTTAACAATACATGATTCAATGGATATATTGAAATGAAAAAGTCACTGAAGGTGTTATCTAGTTCAAAAAATTTGGGAAAATTAATGAATGTCACTAATGAATTTGGAAAATGTCATCAGTTTAAAGAAGGGGAAAGGGTATGATGTATAGTATATACACCATCTCAAACAAAACAATGGAATAAAAATAGAATATTTTTAAAAATTATTTATTGGGAGTTTAATTTAATATGTCATAATCTTGATGTAATGCATATTGAAGAGAACATATGTGATAATGTAATTTTTACATTGCTTAATGTGCAGGATAAATAGAAGGATCACCTTAATGATCGTAAGGATTTTGAGTTAATGAATATAAAGAATGGTTTGTGGGTAAATGAGAATAGAAAGTATCCTTCGGAAATTTTTACAATGAAAAATCATGAGCAAGATGCATTCCTTTAAAAATTAGTGAATTTAAAAGTGCCATATGGATAATCAAGTAACATATCAAGGTGCATCAACATAAAAAATCAAAAGTTACATGGATTGAAAAGTCATGAATCACATATTTTTATGCAGTATTTATTGATACTGGAATTTCGTAATACTTTACCTAAAAAATTAATTATGGTTCTTGTTAAAAGTTTTCGATTTTTTAGAGATATTTTTGGAACAACTCTAAATCCAAATGTGCTTGATTAAATTAAAGAAAGAAATTTTTTAACACTTTTTCATTTTGAGATCTTATTTCCCCCTTTATTCTTCACATTCATGATTCATTTTACTATTTATTTGGTTAAATAAGCTAAACATGGTAGACCAGTACACTATCGATGGATGTATCCCATTGAGAGGTAAGTTTATTTTTTTTATTTAATGAATTAGATTTTATCAAATCATTACATAATTTTTTTAAATATGTTTCTTATTTTATTCATCAGGTAATTAGGTCATTTTAAATCATATGTGAGGAATAAAGCTCAATTATAAGCCTCTATTACTAAAGGTTACATAGACAAAGAGCACTTGACCTTCTGTTCTAGGTATTTGGATGGGATTGAGACTAGATTCAATCATGTTGGATGTGATGATGGAATCTCCATTAATTATCATTCTGAAAATCAGTCATCGGTATTTCTAACTATTGGATGAACAATTAGAAAGGGGTTGAATTTTACACTGACTTAATTGAGTTTATACGGGCACTTATATTTTTTTCTACTCAATAGTTTTCTTTTAGATCCATTTTATTGAATAATTATAACTGTAAACAAAGAGGTGACTAGGGGGTGGGACTTGAAATGAGTTGGAATTAAAAAAAAAATCTATTAATAAGAAGATTGTCAAATGGTTCACCCATCATGTAAGTATTTACTCATATTCATATTATTAACATTTATTTATTTTTTCTATGTTAAAATTAAAACCTCGTATCTTTTTGTCTATATAATTAATGTTGAGAATCTAGTTAAAATATCAAATGATTTGAAGTCTTTGGATTGAGGTCCTTAAGGTAAAGATAAGATATTTGATGCCTACAATATTCATGGTTTCATTTTTCATACAATTTATTGTGAAGAAGACTTGAAAACTCAAAATATTGGTGTATTTACACATACATAGGTGGAATACTATGGTAAGCTGAATTATATAATCAAATTAAATAATCATGGCCAGTTTTTAGTTGTATTATTCAAATGTAATTGGGTTAATATTGATAGGGTTATAATGAAAGATTCTATACATTTTACTTATATCAACTTCTCTTTCTTGATCCATACTGGTGAGTGTGCAGAGCATGATACATTTATCTTGGATTCACAAGTGAAGATTGTTTATTATATAGATTATGAAATACATAAAGGTGGTAGTGTTGTTGTACACTTAAATCAGATAGGATTATATGATATGGGTGATGAATATCAATTGGTTCTTTGTGATAGTGAACCTAATCAACCAAAAAACATTGAATAGTTTTTTACTAACAATATTGAAATAGTAGAACTTGCAATAGAGGTTGATAACAAAGAATATAATGCAGATTAAGATAATTTAATGTAAATATTGGTGATGAAAATATATTACAATTTTACATTGATATGTGTTTTGTACAAATATAAATTGTCTATTTTTTTATAAAAAACTTTTTAGTTTTTCATTTTTTATATATTTAACATACCTTAACCATTTGAATTTCAGGAATGAAGAAAAAAATTAGGATCCTGGCCGATCAACATCTCATAGAATGTAACCACTACCATCATCTTTCATAGATCATAATGATCAAGTTGTACCTAAGGCTACTGGTGGGCCATCCATTTCCATAGATGTTATTGTTATCCCACCACCTAATTCACCTCTAGCGATGGAGAAGTTGGTCACTCCTCCATCTAGGGGATATTGGTGAGTTATTGTTACTGGTTTGTATTCAATTTTTCAAAAAAAATATTTATTTTATTAATTTTTTTATGCATTTTTCAAAGAGATAAAAAAAACCATATAAGGGATAAAATATGAACATGCCAAACATATGGGTATAAGGACCCGTCCTTAAACATTACATAATATTGAATTAAATGAATAATTCACATTGAGGATCTTTTCAGGTTTAGAGTTTTAGAGAATTAGGACATAACTATTACATCTCAAAAGATTACAAGGTAGAAATATCTACATAGTTTCCATTTTTTTCATAAAATAAAAACTCTTAAAAAAAAGAGTCATGTATAGTTCCATTTTTTAGATAACATGACTTTTCCTTGATCCCATCCTTGACCTTATTCATCTTTATGTCCTGTGAAAACATTTCAAAACTTGGGATGAGCATAAAAAGATCAGTAAGGGTTATAAAACAAAGAATGAAAACATTTGTTCATAAATACATAAAAAACATGAACTCTTTTACTTACCTCATGAAATCATAAGATTTATGAAAGACACATAGAAATCATTAATCAAAAAGGTAACTTGTGGCATCCATATCATACTTACACTGTAACTATCACAACTACATAGGGAGTTACTTTGGAATACCCATCATAGTATATTCCCTAAATCTCTTAGGAGAAACATTCACATTTACCTATGTCACGTTACCCAATTCATTGGAGAGCTATCTCGAGCTCACCCGCCCTAGTTTTATCACGAAACCACCCATATACGTAAATAACGCCCAAGAACCATAACATGATCATAACACATAACATAAGCATAAAGGAAAGATAAAATTTCCACATTAAAATAATAAAATATCATTTCAAGATATTGAAATAATAAATCCATTCTAAAAATCATTTTCAATACCAAAATACATAAAAAGAGTATATGGTATTTATTTTTCCTTTTAAAAAATATTTCGTCTTGTTAAGGAAGCCAAAGATCAAATAATACTCGCGGCGGTGGAAAGGTCGTTGTCACCGCTTACGTAAAAAAACATTCCTTTTTTTTGTTTAGTAAAAAGCTTCGTATAAAAAGATTTACTTTGAATAAAATGAAAATTAAAAGGGTTTTATACACCGTATGAAATAAAGTCGTGTATAAAACTAAAAATGCCTCAATGAAAGGAGATTGAGATGAAGTCTCTTACCTCATGTCCGACTTGACTCAATCATTCTTTAATCTCCTGAATAATAAACTAAAGTTAATTTCTACTTGATTAAGAACCTTTTTCAAGTTTATTATTCCTTTTATATTACTTATTACCATGTTATAAACATTATGAAATCATTTAAGTTAATAACGTTCATTTTGTCGATATTTGGTACTTGAGTAAAAATGAACAACTTATATTTAAAATTTGTCCATGTGGTCAAAGGTTCATTATATCCAGAATGATATTCATGATTTGGATATCATATATTTCATATATATCCAGTATATACATGTTTTTATAATAGTACATAACATTTAGAGGTCAGAAATGAAATGCACCGTTCATGGAGACGGTAAGTCGTACGTACGCATGAACGCTACTTTTATTTATATTTCTTATTTTAATAGAAAATAAAACATAATGATACATAGGTATATTATAATTCCAGTATAATATAATATATAATATCATTAACTCCATCCTTTATACATCCCACATAAGGCATTAACGAATCAAATCACTTTGAGGGGCGGTAGTCCGCACTTCCTCAAATGAGATTATCGTATTTACCCACTATGGAAACCATAAAGGCATGATATAAATGGGAATTACAGAAGCATAATGAAATCATAAACATAATATATATCATATATAAATACATTTCCATCATAATGGCCACCATGAGAGGTGGTAAGATGTAATTGAACAATCATCGTTTCATGAGGCGTTAGTTTTCCATCCACAGAAACATTATGTTCTTCATCCATTAGATGGAGGTGTGTGTAATTGTAGTTATAATCCTTATTATAACAACATCCTAGTATATTTAGGATACTGGTGTTTTTAAAAAAGAAATAAATAAAAAGAGTTTAGGGGTTTGAGAAGTAAAATAAATGAAAACAATTTAAGAGAAACTGTTACCTTTAATTTGGGTAACTCCCTTTGGTTTGAACCAAAGGACTTTTTGAAGTGCATTCTGTCTAAGGTAAGCCTTCTAAGAGGAGGAGAGGGATGTTGAGAGATTAATTGGTCAGAGGTTGGATGAGCCAAATGGCTTGAGAGGTGTGAGGAATTGGTTAGAAGTGGTCTCCTTTTATAAGGGGGAGGAGGGGCTCTTTAGGAAAGTGTGAAACTATTATTTTATTATATAATTATATTCGGTTTCTAATAGTCCAAAAATCATTATATTCGAAGATAAGATGAGTAATGGTCGAAATAAAATCATCCAATCAGAATTTGACTTGTTTTGGATAATATTTTAATCATTATAATCTTATTTATTTAAATCATTTATTAATGAGGTAAATACTGCATCATTATTGTGTCATAAATAATTTAATTTATTTGATGTCTAAAAATTATAAAAAAATACTAACATGTAGAAAATCTTTCTATCTTTCCAATTAATATTTATAGTCGAAAATATGACTTATATATCACCATATAAAAATTAATTTACTAAAGGGGTTTTGTTATTGTCAATTTTGTCTTTACATTAAATTAATTAATCTAAAGTGTCGTTATCTTTCATAAGTGGCTCCATGGGGTCCCAAAATCGACCCAAGGATGCCCATGGTCATCCACTACTCATCCAATAAGTTTAGGACAATTGTTAAGGTAATTTTGAATTATTATAATATTCTTTTTACTTTAAATTACCTTATTTACCTTTAATTGCGGTAAATAAAAGTCAAAAGTTACTATTCACCAAAAATTATTTTCATCTTAATGAACCACATTTTACTTCTTGATAAAAACCATTTATGTCATATTTTTGAAATTCAATTCATAGAAGTGGTAAAATTTCATTTAAATGAAAAAGTCAGTTTTTTAACTACCACTAAGTGGTGTCACTATTCATCAAAAATTGAAGTTTTTCAGAAAAATACCAAAAATTCAGCCTAAGAATTATTTGATATTCCAAATTCAAAATTTATGTCTATTTTTCCAAATTCAAAACATAGAAGTGGAAGTAATTAATTTAAAAATTAATTCCTGTTTTTAAAACAAATAGCGTGTTTTTAAGAAACAATAACTATCAAAAGATTGATACTTGTTTATGTCCAATTTCAAAGTGAAATTACTTCCAATGACCAACATTGGATCAAATGGTAAAAATATATTTTAATTTCACTTTAAAACCAATTAAAAAGATAATCTAACCATATAAATAAATTATATTAAAAGGCACTTTTGAATTAAAATACAATATTTTTCACTATTCATTAAAAATGAACTTTATCAGAAAAATACCAAAAAAATTACCCAAAGTAAAATTTAATGTCCCCATTCTAAAGAAGTATTATATTTGGTCAATTAGAACATATAAATATGACCAAAACTGGATTTAATGAGGGTTCTCCATTAAAAGGTGGTAAATCGGCCTTTTAATGTAAATTATGCTTAAAATTAGATTCATTCGCATTTTAAGCCTATAACTTTTATTGGATAAAAGTAAATACATCTAACAAAAATGTATAATCATATTGTAGTTAGTTTAGTTCATTCCCTCTACTACAATGGCTAGGAGTTAACTACCATTTAAAATAATAATATTATATTATTAGTGTGCAACGTAAGATTCCAAAGAAACCTGTTGTTGCATATCAGGTACGCTATAGAACATAGCAACTCCTTTAAAGTAAAATTAATATTTAATTCACAAATATTAATAAATATAAAATATGTCTTATTCTCCATTTACCTGGGATGTTACATCCTTCCCCCCTTTTGGGAATTGTGTCCTCACAATTTTTATTCACTTATCAAAATAAGTGGGGGTATTTGTCCCTCATAGAATTTTCAGATTCCCATGTTGCCTCTTCAACCATATGGTTTTTCCACAAAACCTTTACCTGATGAATTACCTTATTCCGCAACACTTACTCTCTACGGTCAAGAATCTGAACTGGTTGTTCTTCATAAGAGAGATTCTCTTCCAACTGAACTACCTCTGGGCTCAAAACATGAGTTGGATCTGACATATACTATCTCAACATTGAAACATGAAAAAAATTGTGTACCTGGGATAAACTTGGAGGTAAAGCCACTCTATACACAACTGAGCCCACTTTCTCCAGAATTTCATAAGGTCCAATGAACCTTGGACTCAACTTTCCCTTCTTACCAAAACGCATCACACTTTTCCATGGAGAAACTTTGATAAAGACATGATCACCTACCTCAAAGTAAAGATCCTTCCTCCGGTTATCAGCAATAATTTTCTGTCTGCTCTGAGCTGTTCTCATGTGCTTCTGAATCAACTGAACTTTCTCTGCCATCTCTTCTACCAATTCTGGTCCCATCAGCTTCCTTTCACCTACTTCATCCCAAAAAGCTGGATTTCGACAACGCTTTCCATATAATTCCTCAAATAGAGCCATCTGTATACTGGAATGAAAGTTGTTATTATATGAAAATTCAACCAAAGAAAGATGTTGGTCCCAACTTCCCTGATAATCCATCGAGCAAGCACGTAACATATTCTCCAATGTCTGAATTGTTCGTTCTAACTTCCCATCTGATTAAGGATGAAAAGATGTACTAAAATTTAATTCATTACCCAATGACTTCTGAAGGCCTTTCCAAAAGTTAGAAGTAAACCTGGGATCACGATCATATACAATGGAGAGGGGAAATCCATGCAACCTGACTATCTCTTTAACATACAACCGAGTAAGTTGATCTAAAGACAAAGTATCTCTAACAGGAAGGAAAAGAGAATATTTAGTCAATCGGTCAACTATAACCCAGATTGCATTATTACCTCGAGATGTCTTCGGTAATCCCACAACAAAGTCCCTAGATATATTTTCCCATTTCCACTCTGTCACCGGTAAAGACTGAAGCATCCCTTTCGATAACTGTCACTCTGCTTTAACCTACTGACAAGTCAAACACTTCACAGTAAAATTAGCAATATCTCTTTTCATTCCATCCCACCAGTAATACTCCTGAAGATCTTTGTACATCTTAGTACTACCAGGATGAACTGAAAACAGAGAACTATGAGCTTCACATAACAACTCATTCTTCAACTGTGAATCACAAGATATACATAATCTCTTCCCAAATCTCAAAACACAATCATTATCAATGTTAAATTCAGGCAACTTACCCTTCTAAACCAACTCTACCTTTTTCTACAACTCACTATCTTCTTTCTGTGCTTGCTTAATTTTGTCTGATAGAGATGATTTCACTAACACCTGAAACAAAACAGAATAATTTTTTTCAACAACAAATTCTATGCCAAAGTTCATCAAATCAAAAACCAAAGGATCTTGTTCCAAATGTAGCATGGATAATGAGACATTACTTTTTTGACTCAAAGCATCGGTCACTTTATTTGATTTTTCCGGATGGTAATGGATCGTGCAATCATAATCCTTGATTAATTCCAACCATCTCCTCTGTTTCATGTTCAATTCTTTCTGAGTGAATATATACTTCAAACTTTTGTGATCAGTATGTATTTCACACTTCACTCCATACAAATGATGCCTCCAAATTTTTAAATAAAAAATAACTGTAGCTAATTCCAAATCATGTGTAGGATAATTTAACTCATGTGGTTTCAGCTGACGTGAAGCATAAGCAATTACCTGATCATTTTTCATTAGGACACAACCAAGTCCTTTCAACGAAGCATCGCTGTAGATAACAAACTCACCATTTCTGTAAGGTAGTGCCAAAATGGGAGCATTCACCAATCTTCTTTTCAATTCTTAAAAACAATCATCACATTCTTTTATCCAGATGAACTTAACACCTTTTCGAGTTAACTTAGTCATTGGACTAGATAACCGTGAAAAAATTTCTACAAACCTTCAGTAATAACCTACCAAACCAAGAAAACTACGAATCTCGGTTATATTTGTTGGTCTTGGCCATTATTCAACAACTTTTGTTTTATCAAGATCAACAGTTATGCCATTTTTTGAAACAATGTGAGCAAGGAAATAAATTTTTTATAACCAAAACTCACACTTGCTGAATTTCCCATAAAGTTTCTTTTATTTTAAGGTTTTCAATACAACCCTTAAATGACTTTCATGTTCCTCTTTAATTTTGTAATAAACCAAAATATCATCAATGAACACAACCACAAACTTATCCAAGAACTCACAAAAAATTCTATTCATAAGATCCATAAATACAGCAGGTGCATTGGTTAACCCAAAAGGCATAACTACAAATTCATAATGGCTATATCTAGTACGAAATGCAGTCTTCAGAACGTCTTCTTCCTTTACTTTCAACTGATGGTACCCTGATCTCAAGTCAATCTTTTAAAAATACTGAGCTCCCTGGAGCTGATCAAACAAATCATCGATATGAGGAAAAGGATACTTATTCTTAACAGTGATGTTATTCAATGCTCTATAATCAATGCAAATTCTTATTGAACCATATTTCTTTTTAACAAATAAGATAGGAGCACCCCATGGTGACGTGCTAGGTCTAATGAAACCTTTATCTAATAACTCCTTCAATTTCTTCTTTAACTCTAAAAGTTCAATTTGAGCCATTCGATAAGGGGGTTTTTGAAATTATCTTAGAATCAGGAACTAAGTCAACAGTAAATTCAACTTCTCGAGTAGGTATAATACTAGGAAAATCATCAGGAAAAAAATCAAGGTACTCATTTACCATTGGCACATCATTAATCTGAACAGTTCCTTTTTTTTCAACAATATGTGCAAGGTAACATTAATTTCCATCTTTTACCAGTTTCACAGCTTCCTGATATGCTATCAACAGCAAGGGTTCATTTTTTTATACAAACTGAAAATCATTCTGAAAAGAAACCTCTTTAGCTCTGCAATCAATATTAGCTTGATAAACAGAAAGTCAATTCATGCCCAAAATAATATCAAACTCTACTAGAGGCAAAACAATAAGGTTTGCAGGTAGATTCTTTCCTCACACAAGGATAGGAATGTTCTTATGTTTTCTTTTTATCTCAACATTTCCTCCAGGTGTTTTTACCGTAAGTTCTGTATTCATATCTTGAGATGGAATTCCCAATTTACTAGAAAACTTCTCAGAAATTAAAGAGTGTGTAAACCCCAAATCAAAAAACACATTTGCATAATCAGAACAAACAAATAGTGTACATGATACAACTTCATTTGATGGCCCAACATCTTCTGAAGTAGTTGCAAAGTATTTTTCCACCCCTTTCTGCTTGTAGTCTGGATTCTTTCCTTCGGTTGAGTTCTTTGTTGTACACTCATTTGCATAATGACCCATTTCATTGCACTTAAAACATTTACTGACTGTAAATCATATTTTTTCTTACCATTACCCAGATCTTTTTCAGTGTAATTACAATCCTTATGTCCCATTTTACCACATCGGTAGCACTTACCAATATTCAAAAGACATTCCCCAACATGCTTTTTACCACAATTTTCACAAACTGTAAACTTAAGTTTCTTACCATCAAAATTTTTTGAAGAGTTATTCCCTTTCACCTGCCACCTCGACCTCTTATTCTGTTGTTTGTCAAAGAACACTTGATCATCGGCAAACTCCATTTACACCTTCTCCGCACAACGAACAAGTTTTTCATAACTTTTGAACTCACGATAAGCTAAATCCCTTTGATACTTTGGTTTTAATCCTAAGTAAAAACGGTTGATTTTACTATTAAGATCTCGTATGAAATTTGGAACATACCTTTCCAGTCGAGTGAATTTTTCTTCATAAGCAACCACTGAGTCATCCTCCTACCTTAATTCCAAGAATTGTTTTTCCATCCTAAGACGAACCACATAAGTAAAATATTTCTCAAGAAACATACCTTTGAATTCATCCCAATCAAGAGCATCAATCTCCTCACTATCCCTGATATTTTTCACCATCGACCACCACTGATCAGTTTCACCTTCAAAATGGTAAACAGAAAGACTAACCTTTTGATGTTCTGAACAACCCATGACATCGAAAATCTTTTCCAGTGCTTTAATCCACCCTTCAGCTAGCACAGGGTCAGATGATCCTCTGAATGATGGGGGATGTTGCCTCATAAAATGCTCCACTACTGACATGTTCCTCTGTGGTTGATCTGGTTGATCTCATACATGGATACCACCACCATTTATAGCCTGATTCAATTGTGCCATCACTGCAACAAACTGTTCAGTTCCAATTCTGACCATCTTAGGTTGCTGATTTGGAAGGTTGTCTTCCTCCTGATGTCTTCCCAACATAGTTGCCCTATTTCCTCTGCGGAAAACCATTCTGAACATAGAAATATCCTATGCGAAGCTACATGGTAATCTAGAAATGCTATATGATGTCAATATTAACATAAATTACTTTATGGATATTACTTTAACAATACCCTAATGCCTAAAGTTATCTAAACCGACCTTTGATGCCAACTATAAGGACCCGACCTTAAAAATTACATAATATTTAATTAAATGAATAATTCACAATGAGGATCTTTTCAGGTTTAGAGTTTTAGAGAATTAGGACATAACTATTACATCTCAAAAGATTAAAAGGTAGACATATCTACATAGTTTCCATTTTTTCATAAAATAAAAACTCTTAAAAAAGAGTCGTGTCTAGTTCCATGTTTTAGATAGCATGAATTTTCCTTGATCCCATCCTTGAACTTATTCATCTTTAAGTCCTGTGAAAACATTTCAGAACATGGGATGAGCATAAAAAGCTCAGTAAGGGTTATAAAACAAAGAATGAAAAAATTTGTTCATAAATACATACAAAACATGAACACTTTTACTTACCTCATCAAATCATAAGATTTATTAAAGACACATAGAAATCATTAATCATAATGGTAACTTGTGTCATCCATATCATACTTACATTGTAACTATCACAGCTACATGGGGAGTTACTTTGGAATTCCCATCACAGTATATTCCCTAAATCTCTTAGGAGAAACATTCATGTTTACCTCTGTCACGTTACCCAATGCATTAGAGAGTTATCTCGTGCTCACCCGCACTAGGTTTATCATGGAACCACCCGTATACGTAAATAATACCCAAGAACCATAACATGATCATAACACATAACATAATCATAAAGGAAAGATAACATTTCCACATTGTAATAATAAAATATCATTTCAAGATATTGAAATAAAAAATCCATTCTCAACATCATTTTCAATACAAAAATATGTAAAAAGAGTATATGGTATTTATTTTTCCTTTTAAAAAACATTCCAGCTTGTTAAGGAAGCCAAAGACCAAATAATACTCACGGCGGCGGAAAGGTCGTTGTCACCGTTTACGTAAAAAAAACATTCCTTTTTTTCGTTTAGTAAAACGCTTCATATAAAAAGATTCCCTTTGAATAAAATGAAAAGTCAAAGGGGTTTATACACCGTATAAAATAAATTCGTGTATAAAACTAAAAATGCCTCAATGAAAGGAGATTGAGACGAAGTCCCTTACCTCACGTCCGACTTGACTCGATCGTTATTTAATATCCTAAATAATAAACTAAAGTTAATTTATATTTTCTTAAGAACCTTTTTCAAGTTTATTATTCCTTTTATATCACTTATTACCATGTTATAAACATTATTCAATCATTTAAGTTAATAACGTTCATTTTGTTGATATTTGGTACTTGAGTAAAAATGAACAACTGATATTTACAAGTTGTCCATGTGGTCAAAGGTTCATTATATACAGAATGATATTCATGATTTTGATATCATATATATCATATATATTCAGTATATACATGTTTTTATAATAGTACATAACATTTAGAGGTAATAAATGAAATGCACCGTTCATGGAGACGGTAAGCCGTACGTACGCATGAACACTACTTTCATTTATATTTCTTATTTTAATGGAAATAAAACATAATGATACATAGGTATATTATAATTATAGTATAATATCATATATAATATCATTAACTCCATCCTTTATACATCCCGCATAGGGAATTAATGAATCAAATCACTTTGAGGGGGCGGTAGTCCGCACTTCCTCAAATGAGATTATCGTATTTACCCACTATGGAAAACATAAAGGCATGATATAAATGGAAATTACAGAAGAATAATGAAATAATAAACATAATATATATCATATATAAATACATTTCCATCATAATGGACACCATGAGAGGTGGTAATATGTAATTGAACAATCATCATTTCGTGAGGTGTTAGTTTTCCATCCACAGAAACATTATGTTCTTCATCCATTAGATGGAGGTGTGTGTAATTGTAGTTAGAATACTTCTTATAAAAATATCCTAGTATATTTAGGATAATGGTTTTGTTACAAAAGAAATAAATAAAAAGATTTTAGGGGTTGGAGAAGTAAAATAAAAGAAAACAATTTAAGAGAAACGGTTACCTTTAATTTGGGTAACTCCCTTTGGTTTGAACCAAAGGACTTCTTGAAGTTCCTTCTGCCTAAGGTAAGGCTTCTAAGAGGAGGATGGGAATGTTGAAAGCTTAATTGGGCAGATGTTGGATGATCTAAATGGCTTGAGAGGTTTCAGGAATTGGTTATAAGTGGTCTCTTTTTATAAGGGGGAGGAGGGGCTCTTCAGGAAAGTGTGAAACTATTACTTTATTATATAATGATATTCGGTTTCTAATGGTCAAAAAATAATTATATTTGAAGATAAGATGATTCATGGTCGAAATAAAATCATCCAATCAGAATTTGACATGTTTTGGATAATATTTTAATCATTATAATCTTATTTATTTAAATCATTTATTAATGAGGTAAATACTGCATCATTATTGTGTCATAAATAATTTAATTTATTTGATGTCTAAAAATTATAAAAAAATACTATCATGTAGGAAATATTTTTATATTTACAATGAATATTTATAGACTAAAATATGACTTACATATCACCATATAAAAATTAATTTACTAAAAGAGTTTTGTTATTGTCAATTTTGTCTTTATATTAAATTAATTAATATAAAGTGTCATTATCTTTCATAAGTGGCTCCATGGGGTCCAAAAATCTACCCAAGGATGACCATGGTCGGCCAATACTCATAAAATAAGGTTAGGACAAGTGTTAAGGTAATTTTGAATTATTATAATATTCTTTTTTACCTTGAATTACCTTATTTACCTTTAACTGCGGTAAATAAAAGTCAAAAGTTACTATTCAACAAAAATTATTTTCATCTTAATAAACCAAATTTTACTTCTTGATAACAACCATGTATGTCGGATTTTTGAAATTCAATTCACAGAAGTGGTAAAATTTTATTTAAATGAAAAAGTCATTTTTTAACTACCACTAAGTGGTGTCACTATTCATCAAAAATTTAAGCTTTTCATAAAAATACCAAAAATTTAGCCTAAGAATTATTTGATATTCTGAATTCAAAATTGATGTCTATTTTTCCAAATTTAAAACATATAAGTGGCATTAATTAATTTAAAAATTAATTCCCGTTGTTAAAACAAATTGCGTGTTTCTAAGAAACAATAACTATCAAAAGATTGATACTTATTTATGTCCAATTTCAAAGTGAAATTACTTCCAATGACCAACATTGGATCAAATGGTAAAAATATATTTTAATTTAAATTTAAAACCAATTAAAAAGATAATCTAACCATATAAATAAATTAGATTAAAATGCACTTTTGAATTAAAATACAATATTTTTCACTATTCATTAAAAAATGAACTTTATCAGAAAAATACCAAAAAATTACCCAAAGTAAAATTTGATGTCCCCATTCTAAATAAGGATTATATTTGGTCAATTAGAATATATAAAAATGAGTGAAACTTTATTTAATGAAGGTTCTCCATTAAAAGGTGGTAAATCGGCCTTTTAATGTAAATTATGCTTAAAATTAGATTCATTCACATTTTAAGCCTCTATCATTTATTGGATAAAATTAAATACATTTAAAAAACATGTATAATCATATTATAGTTAGTTTCGTTCATTCCCGCCACTACAACGGCTATGAGTTAACTACCATTTAAAATAATAATATTATATTATTAGTGTGCAACGTAAGATTCCAAAGAAACCCGCTGTTGCGTATCGGGTACGCTATCGAACATAGAAACCCCTTCAAAGTAAAATTAATATTTAATTCACAAATATTAATAAATATGAAATATGTCTTATTCTTCATTTACCTGGGATGTTACAATAGGACCCAAAGTACTTTAAGATTATCATTCCATTTGATGAATTCGAGGTTCCTACTAGTGATGCTATCAGAATATATGGGCAGATTCTTGGGAAGATTTCTTGTGAGATGGTGAGATTTTCCATTAATTATAATGTTTGAAGGGATATTCCTATATCTTGAAGAAATGTGGTCTTTTATTATCAAGTAAAGGTAATATTAATTTAATATTCCTTGATAAATAATTCAAAAGACATGAGTAAAATTCTGTAATATACATATAAAATGTTATGTTTTTATTTCTAGATGTTTCTTTATTTTGATGTCCCTGACTCCATTTCACGCCCATGGACTTTGAATATTTTGGGTAAGAAATGGGGAGATTTTAAATAGATATTATGACATGATTTTAATAACACTTCTCTAAGCTCATGATAGATGTATGAGAAAGTTCTTGAAGGCATTTCTCGTGAGCAATGGAATCTATTTTTCAATATCAATAGAGACACATATCATTAGTTAATTACAAATTTTACAATATATTAATACGTAAAAAAATAAAATTATAATTTTTATTAATGTTGCTATTTTTTGTTTGAATTATATAAAAAATACAATGAATCGTGAGGATCCATTCATTCCTCACATCACTGGGTCTCGTAGTTTTTCTAGAAAAAGAAAAAAATTGGTTCGTATTTTATTCATTATTATTTATATCATTTTATTATAAATTACAATTTTTTCTAACTTTTTTATATTCTTATATAAATTATAATGAATTAGGTACCTCTGTTGGCCGAACAAAGATGTGGTTTAAAGTGCATAGGAAACATGAGGATAGTTTTTTAAATGACCCTATCAAAGACATTGGAGTAAGTAATTTTCATTACAACTTCATATTATTTCATTACTATAAAAAATAATAATGAAAAATATATTATAAAATCTAACACCCCTTAAACCAAATTAAATGGGGATAGCTACATGGATCAAATGATGCCAATTTAGCATCATTTGATACATGTATCCACCCCATTTAAGTGGGTTTAAGGCCTATTAGTTTTTATAATATATTTTTCATTACTATTTTCTTATAGGTAATGAAATAGAAATAAATAATACTGAAAAATTATTAATTAGATAATATTATGGACTTCATATATTTTAAAAAATCATTGTTAAAATTTTTGTATTAACAGGTTAAAATTCAATAAGTCTCAGATGTGAACTCTTCGCAAACATCATCGATTTCCTCGAATGATTCAGTTGGAATTGTTTTAGGGAAGGAGCATCCCGGACGTGCATGGGGGGATAGGTTTTGGGCTACTCCACTACTGGAAAACTGACTTTTCCCAACGCTTATATACCAACGGTTTGTAAAAACCGTTGGTATAGGTCCTTTTTTCCAACGGTTTGGCCAAACCGTTGGGAAATCCCACTTTTTGGCCACTTTTCCCAACAGTTTGCCAAAACCGTTGGGAAAGGGTATACCTATCCCAACGGTTTGGACAAACCGTTGGGAAAATTCCACTTTGTGGCCACCTTTCCCAACGGTTTGGCCAAACCGTTGGGATAGGTATACCCTTTCCCAACGGTTTTGGCAAACCGTTGGGAAAACCACTTTGTGGACACCTTTCCCAACGGTTTGTCCAAACCGTTGAGAAAGGGTATACCTATCCCAACAGTTTTGGCCAAACCGTTGGGAAAGGTCCCCTGGAAACCAACCTTCAACCCAAAACAAATTCCAGAATCAATAACTATACCAACAGTTGTCAAAACCGTTGGTATAGACCTATACCAACGGTTTTGACAACTGTTGGTATAGGTCCTGAGAATTTTTATCATATCTTCTTACCGAGAACATTATATAAATCAAAATTTAAAATAATTATGACAATACATATATATATATTTATGTAATTATGTTCACAAAAGTCATGTTAGGTTAGTGGTTAAGTCGTTCAATGATAAACTAGGGGTCCTGGGATCAAATCCCAGCGAATGTTTTTTTTTTGAAATACATATACCAACGGTTCCATAACTGTTGGTATATATTTTCATATTACTTATACCAACGGTTTCCAAAACCGTTGGTATAGGTCTATACCAACGGTTTTCAAAAAACCGTTGGTATAGACCTATCCCAACGGCTTACTTGGCTATGGTTCTCCAAACCATTGGTATAGGCTATACCAACGGTTTGGAGGCCTATACCAACGGTTCCAAACCGTTGGTATATGTTAGTTTTCCAGTAGTGAGCTGCTTCAGATATCTTTGGTAAGGTGGCATAATCTATTACTACTACACCCAGTGGGGGTTCGAGCAGTGTCGTTGATCAAGAATCACAAAGGGAAATTTAAATATTGAAAGAAAAGTGTAAGAACAAACACAGGATCAGTGGTGGTCGACAATGGAAAGTGATTTAGTTTCTATATTTCAACGGTTGACCAGCACGATATCCAAGGAAATTTCTAGCCTTATAGCTCATCCCTCTTAGGTATATTCTAAATTCCATTGATCATTCACACATTTGAAAAGAACACATACATCATCAATAAATAAAACTAAAATGACACTTTTATATTGAAAACATTAATTTCAAGTCATATAGACCACATCGTATTCTAGATTGACATGTGGTTGATTCCTACACCTCAAAAATGAATTATAGATCGTTATCCATAACTTTGAAAAAAATCAGAGCTTGTTTGCTCATTTTTTACTTGGTAAACACTTTGTAAAGGTACAAAAACCTTTAAAAATGTGTGTTGAGGGGTAAAAACTAGGAAAACAATGTAAATTTATCTAAAATCAGTGTAAAATGATCTTAGACAGAATTTTAAAATGTAAGAACCGGCGAAACATCATTTAGACTTATAGTTTTCTCAGGATGGCTATAAACGCATTTTTAGCCTTTTAAGACACTAAAATTTGTGTGGAGCATTCACAAACATAGAAAAACTAATATTGACATAGAATCATGGGAAAACCAATTCTGATTTATTTTTGATGTGTATGCATAGATAATATATCAATCTGACATGCGACGTGGTTAGAATGACTCGGTAAACTCTTCTTGAAGTTACAAAATCCATTAAAACATGTTTCGGGGGATTAAAACCAGTAAAATGACATTGGATTGCCATGAAATCATAGGATAATGACCATAGAATTAATTATGAAATGTAAGAACTGACAGAACATCATTTCAAATTATGGTTTTCCAAGGATAGCTATAAAATGGATTTTTAATGTTTTAAAACATTAAAAAGTGCCTGGAATAGTCAAAACCCAAGAAAAGGAGCTCAAATTGATACAGAATCATGGGAAAACCATATATGAGTTATTTTTTATTTTTATTCCTAGAAAACACTTAAATATGACATGCATTGTAGTCGGAATGACTCAGTAAACACTTCTTAAAGGTATAAAAACAATTAAAACATGTTTTGGGGGGTCAAAACTAAGAAAATGATGTTGAATTACCCTGAAATAAAAGGAAAATTTCCTTAGATTGAATTTTGAAATGTAGGAACTGAAAGTACATCATTCCGACTTATGGTTTTCCTGAGATAGCCATAAATGCATTTTTAGTGTTTTAAAACACTAAAATATGCATGGAAGAGTCATAACCATAGAAGAAAACCTTGAATTGATGTGTAATAATGGGAAACACACAAATAAGTTATTTTTAGTGGGTATATATAGAAAAAATGTCAAACTAACATGTGGTGTGGTAGAATGACTCGACAAACACTTCTTAAAGGTATAAAAACCTTTAAAAACATGTGTCGGGAGGGGGGGGGTCAAAACTAGAAAAGAAATGTAACATTTCCATGAAATTAGAGGAAGATGACCATATATTGAATTTTAAAATGTATGAACTGATGAAATGTTATTCTGACTTATGGTTTTTCCAGGATAGTTGTAAATGCATTTCTAGTGTTTTAAAACGCTAAAACATGCATGGAATGTTCAAAACCATAGAAAATGAACTCATATTAAGGTGTAATAATGGGATAACCACCAATGAGTTATATTTTATGTTTACTAATAGTCAAGACATCAATCCGACATGCGGTGTGGTTATAATGACTCGACAAACACTTCTTAAAGGCACAAAAGCCTTTTAAAAACATGTGTCGAGGGTTTAAAACTAGGAAAATGATTTTTTATTTCTATAAAATCAAAGGAAAATGAATATTTATTGAATTTTGGAATGTAGGAACAAACAACAGATCATTCCGACTTACAGTTTTCCCGGGATGATCGTAAATGTGTTTTTAGTGTTTTTAAAAAACTAAAACGTGCATGGAACAGTGAAAATCATAGAAAAAGACCTCATATGGACATGGAATCACGAGAAAACCACCAATGAGTTATTTTTTATGTGTAATTGAAGAAAAATTGTCAATACGATGTGTAGTTTGGTCATAATGACTCGATAAACACTTTTTAAAGGTATAAAAACCTTTAAAAACATGTGTCGAGGGTTCAAAACTAGGAAAATGATGTCGGATTTCCCTAAATATAGGGGGAAATGATCATAAATTGAATTTTGAAATGTAGAAACCTAAAACATATCATTATGACTTACGGTTTTCCTGGGATGGTCGTAAATGTGTTTTTAGTGTTTTAAAATAGTAAAATGTGTGTGAAACAACCAAAAGAAAAGAAAATGAACCTAGATTAATGTGGAATCATGGTACAACCACTACTGAGTTATTTTCAATGTGTACATGTATAAAAACACCAATCTGATGTGTGGTGTGGTCAAAATAACTCGGTAAACACTTCTTAAAGGTACAAATGCCTTTAAAAACATGTGTCTAGGGGTCAAAACTAGTAAAATGATGTAGGATGTCATTGAAATTAGAGGAAAATTACTTTATATTGAATTTTGAAATGTAGTAACAGACGACGTATCATTTCGAATTACGGTTTACCGAGGATGACTATAAACGTTTTTTTTAGTGTTTTCAAACACTAAAACATGTGTGGAATGGTTAAAAACATATAAAATAACCTTAGATTGACATAGAATAAGGGGATAACCACTGTTGAGTTGTTTTTGATGTGTACACATAGACAACACATAAATTTGATGAGCAGTGTGGTCAAAATGACTCAATCAACATTTCTTAAAGGTATAAAAGCCTTTAAAAACATGTGTTGAGAGGTCAAAACCATGAAAATGATATCAGATTGCCTTGAAATTAGAGTACAATTACCATAGATTGAATTTTGAAATTTTGGAACCAAGAGAATGTCATTTCAGCTTACGATTTTCCCAGAATGGTAGTAAATGGTTTTTTAGTGTTTTTAAACATTAAAACATGCTTGGAATGGTTAAAACTATAGAAAAAAATCTCAGATTGACAAAGAATCTTGGGAAAACCACCGTTGAGTTATTTTTTATGTGTATGTATATACAACACATCAGTCTGGTGTGTAATGTGGTTGGAATGAATTAGTAAACACTTCTTAATAGTACATAAGCCTTTGAAACAAGTGTTGAGGGATCAAAACCAAGAAATGATGTCAGAGTGCCCTAAAATCAGAGGAAAATGAACATAGATTAAACTATGAAATGTAGGATTCAACGTCACATCATTCAAAATTATGTTTTGTTCGTAATGGTCATAAACATGTTTTTAGTGTTTTAAAACACTAAAATGTGTGTAGAACGGTCAAAACCATAGAAAACAAACTCAGATTGATGTGGAATCATGGGACAACCACTAATGAGTTATTTTTGACCTATACGCATATATAACATGTTAATACGATGTGAATTGTGGTTTGAATGACTCGGTAAACACTTCTTAAAGGTACAAAAGCCTTTAAAGACATCTTTCAGTTAACAAAACCAGGAAAACAATATCAGATTGCCTTGAAATCAATAGAAAATGGTTATAGATTGAATTGTGAAATGTTGGAACTGATAGAACATCACCTCAACTTACGGTTTTCTCGGGATGGTCGTAAACATTTTTTAGTGTTTTAAAACACTTAAAAGTTTGTGAAATGGTCAGAATCATAGAAAAAGACTTTAGATTGACATTTAATCATGGGAAAACCACCATTGAGTTATTTTTGACATGTACCTACAGACAACACATCAATCTGACATGCGTTGGGGTCGGAATGACTAGGTAAACACTTATTAAAGGTACGAAAGCCTTTAAAAACATGTTTTAAAAGGTCAAAACTTGGGAAATGATGTTGAATTACCAATAAATATGAGGAAAACTATTGTATATTGAATTGTGAAATGTAGAAACTGATAATACGTCATTCTGAATTGTGATTTTCCCAGGATGGCCATAAAATCCTTTTTAGTATTTTAAAACACTAAAACATGCATGGAACGTTCAAAACCATAGAAAATGACATCATAATGATATGGAATCATGGTAAAACCACTATTGAGTTATTTTTGGCATGTATACGTAGACAACACGTCAATTCGACATGCGATGTTGTTAGAATGACTCAGTAAACACTTCTTAAAGGTATAAAAGTCTTTAAAAATATGTTTTGGGTGGTAAAAATTAGGAAAATGATTTCATATTTCCCTGAAATATGATTAAAATGAACACATATTGAGTTTTAAAATGTAGGAACAGATGAATGATCATTCTGAATTATGGTTTTCCCGAGATGGCCATAAATGCATTTTTTGTGTTTTAAAATAGTAAAACATGGGTGGAATGGTCAAAAATATATAAAAAGAATTCAATTTGATGTGGAGTCATGAATAAACCACCTTTGAGTTATTTATGATTTTTACAGGCAGACAACATGTCAATTTGAAGTGTGGTGTGGTCGAAATGACTCACTAAACACTTCTTAAAGGTATAAAAACCTTCAAAAACATGTGTTGGGGGTCAAAACCAAGAAAATGACATCATATTAACCTAAAATAAAAATACAACGACCGTATATTGAATTATGAAATTTAGGAATTGATGAAACTTCATTTAGACTTACTGTTTTCCCAGGATGTTTGTAAATGCAATTTTAGTGTTTTAAAACACTAAAACATGTGTGAAATGGACAAAACCATAAAAAATGACCTCATATTGATGTGGAATTGTGGTACAACCACTAATGAGTTATTTTTTAATTGTACACATATACAACACATCAATCCATTGAGTGGTGTGGTCGGAATGACTCAGTAAGCACGTCTTAAAGGTATAAAAGCCTTTAAAAACATGTGTCGGGGAGTCAAAATGAGGCAAACGATTTCTGATTTCCCTAAAATAAGAGAAAAATGATCGTATATTGAATTTTGAAATGTAGGAACCAATGACACATCATTCCAAATTATTGTTTTCTTGATATGGTCGTAAAAGTATTTTTATTGTTTTAGAACATGAAAATGTGCGTGGAACGGTCAAAATCATAGAAAACGGCCTCAACTTGATGTGGAATCATGGGACAACCACTGCTAATTTGTTTTTGAAATATATGACATGTTGTGATATCAAAGTATTTAAATTTTTTTATTAAGTAAATTTCAAGCACACCACACGTTTATTTAAAAATTAATTAGAATATTTACTTATCCATTTTCAGTTTCAAGTATTGAATCATATCTTAAATAGGTAAATTTATATTTTCAAAGTGTTTTTCATTATATATTATTTGCTTTATATTAAATTTTCTTCTGTTTGATTAACAAGATAACAAATTTGATGTGAAACATTTTGAATATATTCTCTTTCTTTTTTCTTTCGCGTTTCTTTTCTTAAATATTATAGTTTTCATTATAGGTGAACAATGTCGATAGTAGATAGGAGGTTGACCATTCTGATCCCCAAAATTCTTAAGAAGGTAGTTATGGAAACTCTTTGTTTTCATGGAATGTTAAAATTTGATCAATTATTCTATTGTAATTATGATTTATTATATTTAGTTGAATTTCTGTTTTCTTTTTCATTACAATTCATGAGATAACATGGTCGATATCAGTTGATGAGATGATGTGGAGACAGATGAATGTATTTGAGGTCATAATTTGGACATATATTGGGTATGAGTTGTTGTTAGATATATTTTATTTTTATATATTGATGATTGAGGCATTTGTTGACTATTTTAGGGGTTGATTGAGACTAAGGTTATGATGACTTTGGATGTTTGTATATATGAAAGTGGATGTATGATGTTTGTATGATGGTTTTATCATACATTTATGTTTTATTTTATTGCAATTTAGTCTTTTATATTTACAAGTTTTTATTAAAAAATTTACAAAAAAATATCTAATTTAGTGGCATTTTTTAGTAACCACTACTAAGTACATTAATTAAAAAAAATTTAGTTATGATTACGCTTAACCATTGATACAACTAATCATCGCTAATCTATTCAGTGGAGTTTAGTTTAATTTCATTTATTTTTTCTCCTGAATATATTTTAAAAAATGCATCTAAATAAAAAAACGTCGTTAAATTCTCAAAAAATGACACATTTCAAAACCACCGTAAAATTAAAGAAACTGTCACTAAATGAATAGCGACCATTCAATACGCAACAGTTTTGGTATCCACTGATATATTATGATGTGATGGTTTAAACCTCCTCAAGTTCACAAAATAATTGCAACTAATGCCTTTTTTTAGTGTTACAATGACCTAGTTTTGTATGGAATGACCAAGATTCATGATAAAAGGAATTTAAACTAGAAACATTTTGAGAAAATAAAGAATTTAAATTTACAACATAAAAATTATCATTCCTTAAAGCAGAAAATGTTAAATTCAATTTACAATCATAAGTTTTATAGGCATTAATATCAAATTTGACATGAAATCCATCATCACACAATTGAGACATGATAAGAAAATTTTACTTTAAATGATCAACATATAAAACATTTTAATTTAAACAAGTTTTAGAGTTATTGATTTTTTCAAGGGTGTTAATATTTCTTTTTTCATTATCTCCAAAAGTGACATAACCACAATCCACTCAAATCAGATTGTGGAAGTTCGAGAAGTCACATATCATATTTCTAAAACCCCCATATTCTAGATTCGATAGATTTGTACAGGGGGTTTTTTAAACATGTTCCATGCAATTAATTAAATGCACACAGACTTTGGTACCCATATCAGTTTGATTCTTGATAAGTTAGAAATTAATGATTTGGGAATCGACATCTGTTTAATATATTTATTCCCAGAATAATGAACATGCTAAAAAAATTATAAAAATAAGCTATATTAGGTCCAAATTGGATTGATCCAAAATTTGAAGTTCCAGTTGTATGATTTACTACAAGTTTACATGCACCAATTGTACTTGGAATATAATAATTTTTATAAAGTTTATTTTTATTTCTTTGCTGATAACCAAAACTAGCTCTAGGTTTAGGTACAACTTGACTACCTATAATTATATTAGTAGTTTCTGATCTGGTAGTAAAACCTTCAATATCTCTTTTCATTGCTCATTTACTAAATTTTAAATCATTATTTTCTTTAAGAATCATTATTTTATATTGATTTGTTTCTTTATCTACAAAAATATCATATTTAATATAAACAAATAAAGAATGTTGTTTCCCTAAATTTTTATACTTATCTTTAAGTTCATTAAAAGTTTTTTCTAGTATATATAAATATTAAAATAAATCATTATCATCCATATTTTCATCAGTAACTTCATATTTAAGATTTAATTTAAACAGATATACCTTTTTAGCGATGTTAATCTCAATTTTGTCTGTTGTTAACAGGTCGATCTGTTATAGTGCTTTCTAATCTGACATAAAATTATAAATGGATTCTTATTTTTTATTACCAAATGAGATCCTATTTATGGTATAACATTAGAGCTTTACAATTATATGGTTTCCCATAATATCAAGGTATTATCTTACAAAAAAAGTACTTTTATAAGGTAGCTGAGGTTTACACCCATATTCTAAAACGAAAATTAGCCAGACAACCTTCTATTCCGTCATTCTTGGGGAGATCCTATCACATGAGTAATAAATTTCACCCCCTTCACATGTGTGTTGACAGTGTGTGCAACCTCCATCATGATCATGGACTCACTCTAGTCATAGTCATGAGTGTGTTCCTTTCCTAAATCATCTTCCATACACATGTCGGGGAAACCAACTTTTGCATAAAGTTAAAAATAATAATAATAATAATAAAGTGTCTTTATTGGATATATGAGCTCCATGCTAGTTCTGAGTCGTCGGTGACTCATGAAAAACTAAATCCGCCAATCTCACCAACCGAGTTCGCTCTATAAAACCCTTCGCCAGACATGGGTTTTCGACCTGCATGTACTCTTCAAAAGGGAGGAGTTGAAAAGGTATTTCGGAAACTGTTTACCACTTTATATGGGGAAAATCTATTAAAGTAATCGTCATGTTATCTTTCACACAACTGCTAGCCCCATAGTCGGCCTCCTCTTAATCTCCTCCCATAAGGCAGTGTTTTGCAGTTACCGGCCCATCAAAGTCTCATCTCAAAATGGAAAGCTGGGTAGAGTACATTATAAGGTACCTAATCCTCTCTCACTCACTCTCCCTATCCATATATCTCTCAGGATGTGCTAGACTGGGTATCATTTCAATTGTTCCACAGGTTTTTATTCCTTTTCAAAAGATAAGGAGGGTGTACCAAAGTGAAAATGAGGAAAGGCTGATTCAAAAGTTCATTTAAATTGTTACTTATGATGATTTTGACTTCTAGTTTATGGGATTCCTCAATTTCCAGAAAACCTTCCAAAATCATCATGGAGTGATCTTCCAAACCCAAGATGATATAAGAGTTCCGTAATAACAACATGTTGAGAAATCCTTGAGTTGGATGTACATGAATTTTTACAATGAGTTTTGATATGAACGACCACTCTGTATATGATACATTTGAATGCATGATCCATTGATACCCCAAGATTAAAATTATACAATGGATTTTTGTGGTATAAGAACACATAAAAACTCACAATTAATGAACACCTAAAACCATAAATGCAATGGAAATTCCCAAAAATAATAGTTATGATAGATGCCAATAAGAGAAGATAGAAATAAGGTTACAATGGTTCATAAAATAACACAAAAACTATACTAATTATGAATAAATTTTCATTTATTTATTGATCTATATTAGTTAGGGAGATTACAAAGCGCAAACAACACACAAAACTAAACACTCCAATCATGATAAAAAAAGGTCTTAACGATGTTTTATTAGTGGTGGTTCATAAAACAGCCGCTAAATACATCGTATTAAATATAATTTAAAATATAGTACCTGTTTGATAAAACCACCCATAAATTTTTTATATTCTTGGATTTAGAGGTTTTTTGTTGTTAAAACTTCTGCTAAATCTTTATAATAAACCCTAATCAACCACCTCCCCTCGATACCCATTTCCCTGACCCAACTTCCGCTAAAATTGTCATTACTATTTAATGTTATTTATTATGCAAGTTTAAGTGATGTTATAAGAAATGGAATATTACTCTATAGTCACATGAGAGTTGGTTCTCCACCATCATACAATCCTCCTTGGATCCTATGAATTCATCCAATAATAAAACCTAATAAAAAATTGATTTTTTAGTACCTATAAAATGTGAATATATATTTCAATATTCTAATAAAAAACCATGAATAAATCATTCTCTAAAATGAATGTAAATAACATGTATTTAAATTTTAAACCCAAATGACATAGTAATAAAAATACATCAATAACCTAAAGTCTAATAATAATGGGGGGATATAACCAATGACTTATAATTTAATTTTTCTAAAATTTATGTTTTTTCATTTATGTTACCCTACCAATGTGTGGCTAGGAAAAGTGGATAGGTGGTTTTTTATTTTTGGATATGTGGTGTTGTAGTATGTGGTGCTTGAATTGTGGTTATGGATGGGATGTTGTGGTTTTTGGATGTGTGGTGTGGTGGCTAGTTGTATTGTGAGGAGATGATTATTGATGGGGTGTCCTATCATTAATTTTTTCATTCCTTATAAAATGGAGAGAAGATTTCATACCATCCCACTACCATTTAGAGGTGGGTAATAGTGGAAATTGTGGTAAATGGCGTTTAACATAAAGCTCAGTGATTATATATCTTATTACTATTCTTTTTTCCATATGTGGTTATGATTTTCTTGATAGATATCACACTTTTCTACAATTGAATACATATTTCATTTGGATATGTGTTTTTTAGAGGTTTTATCCTATTAAGTACGCCAAAGTGATCACTATTCCATAGTTTATAAAGAGTTTTTCAAGATAGTCAAAGGTTGATTCAAGTTACTGTTCAACTAGCTCACATGGAGTTTATTAGATGACTGAATTCTAAGAAACTAGTTTTTCATATTATTCAGTGATGTTTGTATACTTAACATAGAAGCACCATTTGGGTTATGAGAATTTGTTGCACTACTACAAAAATGGACAAGGGAAGCGCCACCTTTTATCAGCTCTAAGCAAAAAAGCACCGATAAAGGTAAATCTTTATCAACACTAATTAAAAGTGATGATAAAGGCTCCCTTCATCAGTGTTTTTATATTTATGATAAATAAGCCCTTTATCACCACTAAAAAGGCGCTGATAAAGGAACCCTTTATAAGCGCTAAAATTTTAGCGCTGATAAAGGGCATCTTTATCAGCGCTTTTTTAGCAATGATAAAGGGCTTCCTTATCAGCACTTTTTTAGTGATGATAAAACAATAGTACCATATTTTATAAAATTGGGTGCATAGTATTCCATGTTTATCATGCCCTCAAGCTCTCGCGGTACTGTACCCCCAGGACAATTCCCCCCCCCCCCCCGATCTTCTCTTTGTCAAACCTCTGCCACTAGCCCTACTCCTTATCCTCCCCCTCAAACCCCTTCTGTGGATCCTCCTCCTCACGAACCCTACTTCTCCTCCTCCCTATTGGACCATACTCCATGCAAACCCTACTCCTCCATTTCTCAACGTTTGGTGGCTCCTCCCATGCACCTCCCCCTCTGGAGGTCACGCCTTCCCCTCCCGATGTAGCGCAGAAGGCTCCATGACCGCTCGACACTTCTTCTCTCCCTCCATCATGGGTGCGATCTACTCTAGGTAAGTCTCCCACTTCTCCTTTTAGGTTTATTTTTGGTAATTTCTCTCCATTTACTAAATGTTTTCATCGTTTTAATTATCATTTGGCTAATGATTCAATGAACAATTAGTGAATGGTCATTGCACATTCCATAGTTGGAATCATGGATCACTCCATGTGAAAATGAGACATGGGTAGTGCTAGTGTTTTTTAGACACACAGTGTACCCCTAGGGACACATCATTTCCTCCTTTAAGGATAGTTTTGAGCTTTATTTCCTTTTATTTCAATTTTTTTGACTTTTTTGAGCTTCCATTGACTAGTATTGGTGGATTTTGTTCCCTTGGTCCATTCCTATGAGGGCTTGATATAGCTTCATGACCTCATCCAAGGATGTTGGCCCCTATATATCTTCTTAATGATCATGGTAGTGTTGTTTAGTTCCATTATTCTTTATTGAGTTGTCTTAGTCCACTTATATGAGTTTTATTATGGAATTAGGTCCCATTCATTAGAACTCATACCCCTCAGTGACTTGGAACATGTATCAATTCAAGGGACCCGGAGAAATCATCATTTCATTCATATTTTCCCTATATTGGGTTTGTAGAATTGGAATCACCAACACTTACATGGAAATTGATCCCCCATATTGGAGGATGTTTCAAGTAGGGTCCATTGTCCCCCAACAAGCCTTAAGAATTAACCCCCTCTCTTTGTATAGAGATCTGATATTTCAGATGGTGTATTAGCCTAATGGAGAGTGTATCTCGGATGAACACTCTCAATTTTCAATATACTTATTCTATAGTGAGTGGTTTCATTTCACTTTTATGGGGATTAGTATGGAATATGATCCTGAGCAATGGACCGCAGGTCACTTAGTGACCCGGAGCTTGTATCCCTCCGAGAGGCCTGAAGCAAACCTTATTTCCAATGTGTTTTCCCTATGTTGGGTTTGTTGAATTGGCATGACCAACACTTACACAAGGTTTTATCCCCTATCTTGGAGGATTATTGTAGTACACTCTAGTATCCCCCCATCAAGCCTTGGGCGTTGACCCCTTATATATATATCATGAGCTGGTATTTTTGATGGGGTATTAGTATAATGGAGTGTATATATCGAGTGAACACTCTCAGTTTCCTATGTGATTCTTCTTGGCTAGATCGGATAAGTGTGACCTCTTGGATGAGTGTCTTTATTGGAATTATAGCTTAGGTATCATTTCCACTCGGAGGAGTGTTACCTTGAAACCCTGACTGGATCTACAACTAGAAGTGGTTGAGACATTTTTTTGACTCAAAGTATTTTATGAGTATATTTGGGATATCCTTGGTTATCATTATGTCTCATATCTCATTTGGAATACCTATTTTTGGTGACATGAATACTCTGGATGCTTTATATATGGTGTTTATGAGGTGTCCTATTGGGTATTGTAATACTCATCCCTATAAGGGATCTTCCCATACATGTCAAGTCTTATAAAGATGATGGAAAATTTCACAGAGTCCTTGGTGGACTAGGATATGGTAGATATTAGTTTGGGATACACAGGCTGAGGTGTATACCAATGGTGAATTATCATCTATCCCCTCCTTCAATGTAGGTCATACATTATTTTCCATTTTTTGGTTGGATTTTATTTTATCTCTTTTTATTAAATCCATTAATTTATATTTTTTAATTCGTAGACTGACCTCTAGTGGTTTGGGGAAATTAAACATGTAATACTAAGATTTGGATGGCTATATTAGTGTTCTATGATTAGGCATATGGTTTGAGCTCATATCATACTCTTTTAAGGTAGTGATCTTCTAGGATGTAGGGTTAGCAACACCCACCCACAGTAGGTGTGTGATGCAAGTCTCATCTCAGGAGGCATTGTCATTCATAGGCACCCCAAGGATATCCCATTACTCTAAGGAATTTAATATTATTGTGATGGGTATAGACATATCACATTTCATTTTCTTAACATTCATGCTACAGTCAGAGAGACAGTCGACGAATAGCCTAGGCAGAGGAAGGAACTGGAGAAAGGAGGTCTGTATAACACTAAATTGATGGAGGAGATCAGGGAGCAGCATGTGGTGGATGGAACTTTGATTTTATTCTACCAATACTACCCCTTTTTATACCACTCCTATATTGAAAAGTTAGTGGTTGGAATCTTGGATAGTTGTAGTCACTAGTGTCTTTTTACCAGGAGGCTCCAGGAGTTTTTTGAGGTACGATCTATGTTTGTTATAATTTTCCTGTAGTACTATTAGAAATAGGTACAAGAAACTATTTTTACTAATTTTTTCAATTATTTTCTAGGAATATGGTAGGCATTGGTATAGCCCCATGTTAGTGATTTTTGGTATGAATTTGGACTTGAAAGGAAGATGAAGAATTCCCCCATTGAGATGTGTTCTTCAGAGGTGATCCAAAAACATGTGGGCAAGTCAGTGACTCCTAAAGTGGTTACTATATAGGTGTTATATATGGGGTCCTTTGAATTGTGTGTTTGAGGCCCCTTTTATGTGCTAAGGTGTCATAGAAATCCCTATTTTTATTGAACTAGTATGAAATTAAAAGGGAGTGTTCCAAGAAATAGGATCTCATAGAGGCTTCGAGTGCGGTTCTAGGTACGAGTTTGGGGAAGGTGAGGGAGAGTTATTGCATATCCTTTAGATGTTCATGATAGAATTTATGCTCACTAACCCTAATTTTCTACTTCTTATGTTAATTTGGGTAACAAAACCTATGATATTTCGTAGTAATTTTGGATAAACCTAGGTTATTTGTCTCCCCCACGAACTCCTTTGTGTTTGGAAATGTATCTACTATATTAGTTTTCTCATCAAAATTGTATCCTTGTTTTCATTTTATTTGAGTTTGGTCACTAGTTTTGGGATATTTAATGTGATTATTTTTTTATGAATGAGATGGCTTGTAGGGTGGTTAAAAGGATGTTTAATGTTTTTTTGTAAGGGTGGTGGGTGCTAGAACTATTAGTAAGGGGGCTGGAAAGTGTGTTGAATTTGTTGGGGGTCTATCCTGGTTCTGTTGATTTCAAAATCTTTATTAGAAATGGTTAGGCTCTATTAATATTTATTTGTATAAGGAAGTGGTTTTATTCTACTGTATTTGGAAGTCTTGTTTTGTGTATTTGAATCATAAATACTAATATTTGAGATTCAAATAGGATGGAGATGAATAACGATTGGATGGATGTTAATCGTTTGACAATAGAGTATGAGAATAGAGTGAAAGAGTTCATCAGGTTTGAAAAGGATCACACAAAGGATCCTTCTCAAATCCTTTGTTCGTGTTTATGTTGTTGCTATTATAGACTAATTACTCCATAGGAGTTGCAAGAACATTTGATATGTCACGGAATAGATCAGAGTTATGAATGTTGGAATAAACATGGAGAAAAAGAAAATGTAGCTACTGGCTGGGATGAAACTGCATTTTATGGATCATTAGATATGAATACAAATATGGATACTGAAGAAGACTGTATGGAGGATGTGATTATAGATGTCAATGATGATGAAAATCGTATTGAGGAAATGACAAGGACGGTTGAAGATGAACTCCGTGATTGCACAAAATTGTTTGAGAAGTTAAAGGGTTGTGCAAAGACACCATTGTATGATGGTTGCACTAAATATACAGCATTGTTAGTTGTAATAAATTTGTATAAATTGAAATAAGGCAATGGATGGATTGATTTCAGTTTTATGGAACTACTTACTCTGTTGAATGACATGATCCCAGAAGATAATGAGCTCCCAAGCTGAACATATGAAGCTAAACAAATGCTACCGTCGATGGGTATGATTTCTGAAAGAATACATGCCTACCCAAAAGAATGTATATTGTTTTGAAAGGAGAACAAATCAATTAAATAATTCCCAAAGTTTGGTGCTTCTCAATACAAGAAAGATGAATCCAGTCCTAAGAAAGTTGTATGGTACTTTCCAATCATTCCAAGGTTTAGGCATCTATATGGAAGTAAAGATACTACAATACAATTGTCGTGGCATGTAGATAAAATAAATAAAGATGGGAAATTACATCACCTGGCCAACTCTCCTCAATAGAAGAGAATTGATCATGAGTATCCTGAATTTGAAAAAAAATCCAAGAAACCTTCGTCTTGCATTATCTATAGATGGAGTGAATCCTTTTGTTTTTCAAACCAGCACTCACAGTACATTGCCTGTTATGTTGGTAAATTATAACTTTCCACCCTAGTTATGCATGAAGCAAAAATTCATCATGTTATCTATGCTTATATAAGGACCAAAATAACCAGGTAATGATATTGATGTTTATTTGGCTCCTTTGATCGAGGATTTGAAGTTATTGTGGGATTCAGGTGTTATATTGTATGATGCTTATAAAAGTGAATACTTCACATTGAGAGCGATGTTGTATGTGATGATAAATTATTTCTCTACTTATGAAAAATTTTGCAGGCTATAGCATTAAAGTAAATCAAGGGTTTCCCGTGTGAAAAGAAGATACATAATCAATTAGGTTGAAACAATCATCGAAATCTGTCTTTCTAGGACATCGTATATTTCTACCCTATCGGCATAAGTACCGATCTTGGAAGACATCATTCAATGGAAGTTCAGATCAATGCACAACACCGTCTCCACTAATAGGTGATCAGTTGTTTGAGAAATTAAAATATGTGAACACTATTTTTGGTAAACCATTTTCAAAAAACCTTACGAAAATCGGTTGAAAAAAGAGATCAGTTTTTTTGAATTACCATACTAGAATTTTCTGTACGTCATACATTTTCTTGATGTGATGCATGTGGAAAAAAAATGTATTTGACAGTTATATCGGAACATTGCTAAATTCCCATGGCAAAACAAAGGATGAAATTAACGCAAGGTTGGACATGGTTGACATGGGAATACGAGAAGATTTGGCTCTCGTGAAGGGTGAAAATCAAATGTTTCTTCCTCCAGTTGCTTACACTCTTTCCATGGAGGAGAGGTATCAGTTTTGCAACTTCTTCAATGATTTAAAGGTTCTAAGGGGGTATTCATCAAATATCAAGAACATTGTGTCAATGAATGATTTGAAGTTAAAAGGTTTAAAATCACATGTCTTCCATGTTTTGATGAAAGATTTAATTCCTATAGATTTACATTGCATTTCCCAAGAATGTTTATCATACGTTAACCAAACTTTGTTTCTTTTTCAAATCTATATGTAGCAAAGTTTTAAACCCGAAAAAATTTCCAGCTATGGAAAGAGAAATTGTCATCATATTATGTGAATTAGAAATTTTCTTCCCACCAAAATTATTTGATATGATGGTTCATTTGAAGTTTCACTTAGTGAGAGAGATTTGACTTTGTGGTCCTGTTCACTATATATGGATGTACCCTGTTGAACGGTATATGAATATTTTGAAAGGGTATGTCAAAAATCGAAGTCGACTAGAGGGTTTTATAGTGAAGTGATATATTTTTGAGGAAGCCATTAAATTCTATACTGAATACCTATCTGATGTGGAAAGAATCGGTCTCCCAAAATCTCGTCACATTGGACACATTGAGGGTGAGGGAATTTCTGGAAGAGATGTTGTGACAATCAATATTATATATCGGGAGTAGGGCCACATTTATGTTTTGCATAACAGTTGGGAGGTTCCTCCATATATTAAAACCCACATAGAAATTCTTAGGTAGTTGAATCCGTCAAGGGATGAAAAATGGTTATCAAATACACATAATCACCAGTTTATTGGATGGTTTCGGGGCCATATTTTTAAAGAGTTAGATGAAAATCCAAATTCAATTTCTGAACGACTTCGATGGCTAGCCGTCGGACCAAGTGTGTATGTATTATCTTACAATGGTTATGTAATTAATGGTTATACATTCTATACAGATGAACATGATGAAGATAATACCATGAAAAATAGTGGAGTTACACTTGTGGCTGAACCAATGCATGTTTCTATTAGTAATGATAGAAATCCAATTTATGCGAATATTTCATACTTTGGCATCATCAAACAAATATGGGAGTTGGATTATATGACATTCTAATTGCCTATTTTTCAATGAAAATGGGTTGATAACAACAATGGTGTTAAAATAGATGAATTGGGATTTGTGAAAGTTGATTTTAGTAAAGAAGAGTACAAAGACAAACAGTTTATAATGAAATCACAAGCGATACAATTATTTTATGTTCTAGATCCTGTAAACTGAAAGTGGTCGATTATTCTGTTATCGTCCAAAACTAATGAACGGTCCGATGAAAATTCAATTGAGAATGATCCCTTCAGTGGTACATCGCAATCATTTCGTAGTGTTCCCAATGTAGATGACGTTTTTTATGTTAGAGGAGACCACAATGAAGGGCTTTGGATAACCAATAGAGGTGTCAAATCCCTCCAGTATTTGAAAAAAAGAAGAGAGTTTAATAAATAGGTTATATTTTGTTTGTAATATAGATCTTTTTATCTCATTTTATTATCTTATCATTAATGAATTTATGTAATCTAAATTAACTGTTCAACCACTTTTGCAGATAATGACTTCTGCACGTTCGGGTGCTCCTAACCTCGAGGCTGAACAAGTCTCTCAAGTAGTTGTTACTGCTGCTACTCACAGTGCAGAGCAACAACAATTTTCTGAAACAGTTTCTTCTCCTAGTGTTGAGGTTCAACAACCATCAGCACATGTCATTGCTACCATTTCAAAGGTATCAAATTTGATATCGGATGGAATGCACATGGCCAACATTTGAATCCCAACAAGGCTATGTTTGGTAGTTACATTGGAATTTTCACTCGACAACGCGTGCGGATTGACATAGATTCATGTCACCATGTTGTGTCTGGGATGAAGGCTATGATCTGGGAAGAAATTACGGTAGCATTATGATATTATTTCTTTAATTTACTAGAAAATAAAATAATGAAACAGTGTCTTACTCTTCTCGATCCCTTTCAGAGTACATTTATAGTAGATTATTCACACAAGAATTATGTACTAAGAATTGTAGGAAGGATTCATCGAGGTTTTCGCACTATTCTAACAAAATGTCACCTGAAAGATTGCAAAGGTAAAATAAACCTGCACCCACCCCTTGTCTACGCTCACCTGATATCCCAAAAATCATGTGATGCATTTATTGGTCTCTGTGGGGATGAAAAGTTTTAGGTACATTTTGGCTGATAATATGTTGTTTGAGGATATGTGTATTCATCACTTTGATTATCAATATTTCATTTATGAAACAACAAATCAGTACTAAAAATAAGGAACGTGCATCAAAACCAAGATACCTCTATCATAAAGCAAGGATGGGGTACGCTTAACTAGAAAAGAAAATGGTACGTATTTTAAATTTACAATAATATTGTTAGGTTCCAAGAAACAACATCATAATTATATTTCTATATTTATATGTAGATTTATGAGTCTAAAGCCAAAGACACTTCCATCCCCCATCATGTGCTATGGAAGGAGGTATGTGTGAATAAGGAAGGAAAGCTAGTAGATGAAAACACACAAAAAGTGTGGGAAATATGTGTAATTATGACACAATAAAAAAAATTTGTTTTAAATTGAAATTACATAATAATAATTACTTATTTTACTATATTTGACAGTCATAGGAATCAGCAACTCCTATAGGGGATGCAGACCTATTATCAACGTCTTTAAAGCGGCCAAAGCAATACGACCGTTTCTGTGGTGTGGGGTTTTAGGTGACACCATGAGTATATTTTGAGAAAAAAAACAACGGATGATAGAAATGAAGAAATGAAACAAATGAGTGAAATACTAGCAACTCTTGAAGAATGATTTCAATGGCACAAAGAGTTTCTAGAAACTTTTATCAGTGGGATGAAAGGAGAAGACACAGCTCAGGAATAACCAGTGCGTGAAGATCCCACCCCACCCCCCACCAGCTTTGAGGCGATCCATTCCCCTTAAAGAGATGTCTTAGCCGTGGTAATCTATATTCTAATAATTGTTCCCATGAAATGTGAATCAGAAAACACTGATACTTTTCCTATAATGATCTTCTAAAAGGTGATAATGACTGTGATTTATATCTGTCAGCACCCACCTATCACCTTGGAGCGAGGGCTATGGTTTTCAACATCCCAGAGGAAAACCTGCATAATAAACCACTTCCAAAAGATCATTTGAAAGTGACGATTACTGTAGCTCATGATCCAAATGCAGAGCTACCTATTCCGCTTGATGATGATGATATTCATATGGTCAAAAAGGCTATTGGGACATTAATTTCATGGCCGTCACAACTTGTAAGAATAAATGTGGACAAAGAGGTATTTATTTCCATTTTTTTCAAGCTAAACCTGTAACAATTAATGAAAAAAAAGGTCTAAACCAATAAATGTTAATATAGACGGAGAAGGGAAGGGGTGATAAGAAATGTGGGCTTAAAAGCATCTAAAGTATTAACCAACTAATCCCAAAGAGCTACTAAAAGCACAATAACACCACATGTTCTCTATCCACATTTACTAGCATTGAAGACTCATGTGGATATGAAGATAAAAAGTGGTAGTAGTCATATAGTGGTTTTTGAAAAGAATATATACAGAGAGGAAATTCAAGATTTCGTGGCTGCTAAAAATGTAAATGAGATCCTTGAATACAGTTGGATAGGCGTCACAGTTTTAAATGTATATATGAGGTATGTTTTCATGAATTGATTTTCTAAAAGCTGATATAATGTGCTAATTATGACTAAATTCATTTTATATTATTGGAAGGCATATATATGAAAAACAATTGAAGGAATTTTCCCATGAACCAAAATTCAGACTCGTTAGTCCTCAAACCACATCAACACAACTAACGAAATTAGATCTTTGAAAAAGGATGAAATAGTGAAAGGCTTGCTGAAAACATTTGAAAGATTACGGGTGACAGACTCTTCCTAATACCAACCATGCAAGAGTAAAAATATATGATTAAATCATATCAATTATATTTTCACTTCCTTTATTACTTATTCCTTTTTGTGTTTTTAGGCAACATTGGCAGCTAATTGTGTTGAACTTGGATACTCCAAATATTTATTTTCTGGATTCAATGCAAGGATATCCAACAAACCGACCACACATGATGGAGTTTGTGAATCTGTAAGACACTACATCCTACATTTTAGGTCTAAACATCAAGTAATATAATTTATATTATCTTTTACTAAGGATTCTGTTATGATAAGGTGGTATATCAATATCGTCTAAAAAGGAATGAGGATAGGGGCTAAGCATAAGGAGGCTAGAAATTACTATGTCTGGACAAATATCATGGTATATATAATAAAATATCACTATCCAAACACATATCAAAACAAGTTACTTATTCTCCTAATGATCAAATTTGTTGTAGTGTACAAAAAAACAAACGATAATGATTTCGGTTATTATGTTTGTAAATTTATGATAGAGATCGTTTTTCATCAACAAACTAGCATCCCTAAAGAGGTATTTTCAAAAACAACTACTATTTCATTTAAATTATGTATTAATTCCTTATTTATATATTTTCCAGTACTGCTCTGACTATCGAAAAGCCTCATATTCACAAGACGATATAGATTTGTTCAGAAACGAGTGGGTCACATACCTGATGGAATATTATACACAAATAGCATGAAGATCTGACTTGGGGATGTGAACAATTGGTGTCCATTTTTGAGAGGGGTTAAGGAGATCAAAAGATGAAACATTTTTATAAGTAAATGTTCATAGAAAAATTATAATTGTTATTAAATAAAAAATCTTTTCTCCAATGATTCATTTTTCCATTTTAACAGATAAAATTTTCCAGCAACATTCAAGAATGATGAATAACGTTTCTTTGAGCTTTGGATAAAAAAACAAGTAAAATATCCAAAAGACCTTCATATTTAACCAAACGCATTCGAATTGTGTTGATACTTTAGGAGAACAATTAATGGGTCATGTGTGATTTGTACGAGTCAACCCCACCTCAATATGAGGCATGGTGTGGCCGGTATCACTCAAAGTGTCTCTATTTTGTTTAAAATGGACAAAATTTTAAGTGAAAACAACAACTGATGTACGAAAAACTGACCAAAAGCATTTGGGTTATGTTGATACTTTAATAGAACTATCCATGGGTCATTTTTAATGTGTATGAGTCAACCCCTCCTCAATCTGAGGCACGATGTGGCCGTTATCACTCAAAGTGTCTCTCTTTTGTTTAAAATGTACATAATTTTAAGTGAAAACAACAACTGACGTATGGAAAAATGACCAAATGTATTCAGATTGTGTTGATAATTTTGTAGAACTATACATGAGTCATTTATGATGTGTAAGAGTCAACTTTGCCTCAATCTGAGGCAAGGTGTATCCAGTATCACTCAAAGGGTCTCTCTTTTGTTAAAAATGGACAGAATTTTAAGTGAAAACAACAACTAACGTATGTAAAACTGACCAAATGCATTTTAATTGTGTTGATACTTTAGTAAACCGATCCATGGGTCATTTTTAATGTTTATGATTCAACCCCGCCTCAATCCGATGCATGGTGATGCTGGTATCACTCAAAGTGTCTCTTTTTTTTAAAATGGACAAAATTTTAAGTGAAAACAACAACTGACGTATAGAAAACAAACCAAAAGATTTTTGATTATGTTGATACATTAGGAGAATTATAAATGGGTAATTTTTTATGTGTAAGAGTCAACCTTACCTCAATCTAAGGCACGGTGTGGCCGGTATCACTCAAAGTGTCTCTCTTTTGTTTAAAATGGACAGAATTTTAAGTGAAAACAACCACTGACATACGGAAAACTTACCAAAAACATTCATATTGTGTTGATAATTTAGGATAACAATCCATGGGTCATTTGGGATGTTTAAGAGTCAACCCCACCTCAATCTGAGGCACATTTTGGTCGTTATTACTCAAAGTGTCTCTCTTTTGTTTAAAATGGACAGAATTTTAAGTGAAAACAACAACTAACATACGAAAAACTAACCAAACACATTTGGATTGTGTTGTTACTTTAGGATAACTATCCATGGGTCATTTTTGATGTGTAAGATTCAACCACAACTCAATTTGAGGCACGGTGTGGCCGGTATCACTCAAAGTGTCTCTCTTTTGTTTAAAATGGACATAATTGTAAGTGAAAACAACAACTGACGTATAGAAAACCAACAAAACACATTAGGATTGTGTTGATGCTTTAGTAGAATGATACCTGGGTCATGTGTGATGTGTAAGAGTCAACCCCGCCTCAATATGAGGCATAGTGTGGCCGGTATCACTCAAAGTGTCTCTCTTTTGTTTAAAATGGACAGAATTTTAAGTGAAAACAAAAAGTGACATACGAAAAACTGACCAAACGCATTCGGATTGTGCTGATAATTTAAGATAATGATCCATGGGTCATTTTTTATGTGTATGAGTAAACAACACCTCAATCTGAGGTATGGTGTGGCTGGTATAACTCAAAGTGTCTCTCTTTTGTTTAAAATGGACAGAATTTTAAGTGAAAACAACAACTAACGTACGGAAAACCAACCAAACACATTCAGATTGTGTTGATACATTATGAGAACAATCTATGGATCATGTGTGATGTGTCAAGTCAGACCCATCTCAATATAAGGCACGATGTGGCCGATATCACTCAATTTGTCTCTCTTTTGATTAAAATGGAAATAATTTTAAGTGAAAACAATAACTGATGTACGGAAAACCGACCAAACGCATTCGGATTGTCATATAGAAAACTGAACACTCCCCCTAGACACCCCCATAGATAGCCCCCCCCCCACCCCACCCCGGACCCCCCCTAGACACCCCCCAACCCCCTAGACAGCCCCCACCCCTCCTAGACACCACCCTACCACCTGGACACCCCCACCCCCACTAGACACTCTCATCCCCATGGACAGCCACCCACATCCCCTGGACACCACCCCACCCCCCTTGGACATCCCCCCAACCCCCTGGATCGCCCCCACCCCCTGGACACCACCCCACCCCCTTGGAAACCCCCATGGACACCCCCACCACCACCCTAGACAGCCCCCCCCCCCCCCCACTCACCTAGACACCCCCCAACCCCTTGGATGACCCCCCACCCCCTGGACGGTCCCCACCCCTCCTAGACACCACCCCACCACCTGGAAACCCCCCACCCCCTGGACACCCCCACCCCCATAGACAGCCACCCCCACCCCCTAGACACCACCCCACCCTTGGACACCACCCCACCCCCTGGACACCCCCACCCCTAGACACCCCCTACCCTCCACCCCCTGGAAAGCCCCCCACCCCCCTGAACACCCCCCCACTCGGACACCACCCCACCCCCTGGACACCCCCCACCCCCTGGATGGCCCACGCCCTTCCTAGACCCCACCCCACCACCTAGACACCCCCCACCCCCCTGGACACCCTCACCCCCATGGGCAGTCACCCCCACCCCTAGACACCACCCCACCCCCCTTGGACAGCCCCCAAACCTCCTGGACCGCCCCCACCCCCTAGACACCACCGCACCCCGTGGACACAACCACCCCCTGGAAAGCCCCCCAAACCCCCTGGACACCCCCCCCCCAGACACCACCATGGATAGCCCCACCCCTCCCCCACCACCCTGGACAACCCCCCCCCCCGGACAATCACCCCCACCCCCTAGACACCATCCCACCCCCCTTAGACAGCCCTGAACCTCCTGGACCTCCCCCCCCCCCCCCCCGGACACCACCCCACCCCCTGGAACCCCCATCGCTGGAAAGCCCCCCCAACCCCCTAGACACCACACCACCCCCATGGACACCACCATAGATATCCCCCCACCACCCTGGACACCCCCCCCCCCCACACCCCCCTTGGACACCCCCATCCCCTGGACACCCCCACCCCCTAGACACCCCTTACCCCCCTTGGACAGCCACCCCAAACCCCTAAACATTCCCCAACCCCCTAAATTCTGAATTGAATTCTTTATTTATTTAATTAACTTATGAATTATGTGTTAATGGAGTATGGGTATACTTGTTGTATGGGTACACTTGTTGTATGCGTATGCTTGCTGTAATTACCATATGAATTATGTGTTAATTTTGTATGGGTATACTTGATGATATGCTGAATTTTTTGCAGGTCTTGTTTTGGTGTGCTGCTGCAAAATTTTATGTTATAGCAGGAAGGGCATTTATCAGCGCTTTTTTAGCACTGATAAAGGATCCCTTTATCAGTGCGTTTTTATCACTGATAAAGGCTCCCTTTAGCAGTGTGTTTTTAGTGCTGATAAAGGATCCCTTTATCAGTTCTGAGCTTTACAGTGCTTTTTTAGCACTATTAAAGCCCATTTTGAGCGCTGATAAAACCCATTTTTTGTAGTAGTGTCTATTAAATTTAAAATATTGGGATTTTATTGTTGATTTAATTTATTTAATTCTTGGGAATTTATAATGGAATGTGCCTCCCATTTATGAGATTATACCCTCGGTAATAGTCCCTAACTCATCTCCTTTTGGAGGTGGGACTCAGGGGCATCACTTTTTCCCTTCACTACCAACCTGAGAGGGGTTCTCAGTGGAGGAGGGTCATCAAAAAGTGGTATGAGATATTTTTATTGATAGTTAGGGTTGAATTTAGAGTTAATCAAAGGTGATGACTGCATGTGATTGGTAGGAAAGTAAGGAAACTTAGGGCTAACATGTGATGTGTACAAAGGAAACCAGCTCAGTCATGGATGTATAGGCCCCCCCTATGACCTGACACAAGTATTTTGACAATCTACTGAAAATTTTTAGGTAAAGGTTTAATTATTGTAGGGCATAAATCATAGGTAGGTTTATACATCATAAAAATTTGTTGCATTAGAATTTCCCTCCTAGGTCTTATCTATGTTTTAATCATGCTTGATGTGCTGATAACATCTCCACTAATTATCATTATGAAAACCTATCATCAATATTTCCAGTTATTGGAAAACCAATTGGAAAAGGGGTCAAATTTTTTAGTGATTGAATTGGAGTTCCTATAAGCACATAGATTTGTGCTACTCAATAGTGTTCTTGAAGATCCATTTATTGAATAATTTCGACTAAAAACAAAGAGGTGACTAAGGGGTCGATCTTTAAATGAGTTGGAATTAACAAAAGTTGTTAATAAGGATATTGTCAAATGGTTCACCCATTGTGTAAGTATATAATCATATTTATATTATTGACATGTAGTTAATTTTTCTGTGTTAAAAGTGACACCTTTTATATTTTTGTTTATATAATGAATGTTGAGAATTGAGCTGAAATATCAAATGATCTGAATTTTTTGGATCACAGTCCTTAAAGGTAGGCTAAGAGATTTGATGCCTACAATATTCATGGCATCATGTTTCATACAATTTATCATGAAGATGACTTTAAAACTCAAAATAGTGGTGTATTTACACTTATAGAGGTGGGATACCATGGGAAGTAGAATAATATAATTGAATTAAACAATCATGGTCATTTTTCAGTTGTCTTATTAAAATGAAAGTGGGTCAACATTCTTAAGGGTATAATGAAAGATTCTATACATTTTACTTCTTTCCACTTCTTTCACTTGATCCATACTAGTGAGTGTGTAGAGAATGATCCATTTATCTTGGATTCACAAGAGAAGATGGTTTATTATATGTATGATGAAATACATGAAGGTTGGAGTGTTTTTGTACACTTAAATCAGAGAATCTTATATGATATGGGTGATGAAGATCAAATGGTGTTTTCTGACAATGAACCTCGTCAACCACAAAACATTTAATAGTTTTTTCCTGACAATATTGAAATAGTAGAACTTGAAATAGAGGGTGAAAATCAAGGACTCATCATAATGGATGTTGATAAAAATAAAGATAATGAAGATAAATATTATTAAATGTATAAATTGGTAATGAAAATATATTAAAATTTCTCATTGATAAGTCTTTTGTACAAATATACATTGTTTTTTTGTAAAAAAAATTAGTTTTTTATTTTTTATACATTTAATATACCTTAAACATTTGAATTTCAGGAATGTTGAAAGCAAAAAAAAAGTTCAGGATCCTAGCCGATCAATATCTCAGAGCAAGCCACCACTACCCTTATCTTCTATAGATTCAAGTGATTTTGTTGTACCCGAGACTACTAGCGAGCTAGCCATTTACCCAGATTTATTTGGTATCCCACCATCTGATTCACCTCTAGAGATGGAGCAGTTGGCCACCCCTCCATCTAGAAGATATTGGTGAGTTATCGCTACTGGTATGTATGCCATTATTCAAAAAATAACAATATATTTTATTAATTGTTTAATGAATTTTCCAAAAAGATAAAGACAACTATAGAAGGGATACAAATATGAACACACTAGATGTGTGGGACCTAAAAAATTTTAAGATTATCATTCCATTTGATGAGTTCTGGGTTCCTACCAATGATGCTTCTAGAATATATGAGCAGATTCTTGGGCGGCTTTCTTGTGAGACAATAAGATTTCTCATTAATTATAATGATCAGAGGCATATTCCTATATCTTGGAAAAATTATGTCTTTGATGCCCAAGTAGAGGTAATATTAATTTAATATCCATTGATAAATAATTCAAAAGGCATGAGTAAAATTTTGTAATATACAAATAAACTGTAATGTTTTTTATTTCTATATGCTTTTTCATTTTGATGTCCCTAATTCTATTTCACACCCATGGAATTTGAAAATTTTAGGCAATAAATTGGGAGATTTTAAATGGAGATTATTACATGATTTTATTGAAACTTCTCTGAATCATGATAGATGTATGAGATAGTTCCTTAAGGCATTTATTGTGAGTAATGGAAGCTCTTTGTTGATATCAATAGTGATGCATCTCATGAGGTAATGCATATTTTACAGTATCTTAATAAAATAAACAAAATAAAATTATAATTTTTCTTAATGTTTCTATTTTTATAAGAATTATCTGAAAAAAATTCTATGAATCATGAGAAGCAATTCATTCATCACATTGATGAGTCTTAGAGTTTTTCTAGAAAAAGAATAATTTTGATTTTTTATTTTATTCATTATTATTTATATCATATTATTATAACTCAAGGTTCTTATAACTTGTTTATATTTTTTATAATTTATAATGAATTAGGTCACTCTATTGGTCGAACAGAGATGTGGTTTAAAGTGTATAGGAATCTTGATGACAGTTTTGTAAATGACCCTACCAAAGACGTTGAAGTAAGTAATTTTCATTACCATTTCATATTATTTCATTAATATAAAAACATAATAATGAAAAATATATTATAAAAACTAACACTCCTTACACCCAATTAAATGGGGCCCGCAACATGGATCAAATGATGCCAATTTGGCATCGTTTGATACATCTATCAGAACCTAATTAATTGGGTTTAAGGCCTGTGAGTTGTTATAATATATTTTACACTACTATGTTTTTATAATAATGAAATAACAATAAATATTATTGAAAAATTATTAATCAGATAATATTATTAAGTTTAAATATTTTAAAAAATCATTGTTAATATTTTTTTTATTAATATGTTAAAATTCAAGAAGTCTAGGATGTGAACTCTTCACAATCATCATTGATTTCCGAGAATGATGTAGTTGGAATCGTTTTAGGGAAGGAGCATCTCAGACGTGCATGAGGGATGGGTTCTAGGATACTCCATCTATTGTCTTTGGAAATGCGGTATCATCTATTACTGCTACACCTGGTTGGGGTTCGAGTAGTGCCTTTGATTAGGAATCACAAATTGAAATTGAAATATTGAAATAAAAAGTTGAAGTACAAGACTTTTATAGGAAAAAATAGGATTAGTGGTGGTTGACAATGGAAAATGCTTTTGTTTCTTTATTTTAGCTGGTGACTGGCCCAATCCGCAAGAAAATTTCTAGCCTTATATCTCATCCCTCTAAGGTAAATTCTAAATTCCATAGATCATTCACACATTTGAAAATAACACATACAACATCCATAAATAAAAAAATGACACTTTTATATAGAAAACATGCATTTCAAGTCATACCGACCATATCTTGTCTCAAATTGACATGCAGTTGATTCATACACCTCAAAAATAAATTATAGATCGTTATCCATAAGTTTGAAAAAAATCATAGCTTTTTTGTTCAGTTTTGACTCGATAAACACTTCTTAAAGGTACAGAACCATTTAAAATTGTGCGTTTAGGGGTGAAAACTAGGAAAATAATGTAATATTTCCCTGAAATTAAAGAAAAATGATCACAGATTGAATTTTGAAATGTAGGAATCGATGACACATCATTTTGACTTGCAGTTTTCCCGAGATGGCCGTAAATGCAATTTTAGCCTTTTAAGACACCAAAACATGTGTGGAACAGTCCAAAACATAGAAAAAAACATAGATTAACATGGAATCATGGAAAACCCTCCGCTAATTTATTTTTTATGTGTATGCGTAGACAATACATCAATCCGATGTGCACCATGGTCAAAATGCCTTGGTAAACACTTCTTAAATTTACAAAAGCCTTTAAAAACATGTGTCAGTGGATAAAAAAAGGAAAATGACATTAGATTGTCCTTAAATCAGAGGATAATGGTTGTAGATAAAATTTTGAAAAGTAGGAACTGACAGAACATCATTATGAATTACGGTTTTCCCAGGATATTCGTAAATGGTTTTTTAGTGTTTTAACACTAAAAAGTGCATGGAATGGTCAAAATCATATAAAAGGACCTAAAATTTACATAGGATCATGGTAAAAACACAAATGAGTTATTTTTTATGTGTATTCTTAGACAACACTTAAATCTGATGTGTATTGTGGTTGTAATGACTCAGTAAACACTTCTTAAATATATAAAAACCATTAAAACATGTTTTGGGGTGTAAAAACATGAAAAATGATATCATATTTCCCTAAAATCAAAGGAAAATGATCGTAGATTGATGTTTGAAATGTAGGAATTGATAGTACATCATTCTGACTTACAGTTTTTTCTGAGATGGTCATAAACATATTTTTAGTGTTTTAAAACACTAAAACATGCATGGAATGCTCAAAACCCTAGAAAACAACCTCATATTGATGTGTAATCATGCTAAACCACCGATGAGTTATTATTGATGGATAAACATAGAAAAAATGTCAAACCGACATGCGGTGTGGTCAGAATGACTCGACAAACACTTCTTAAAGGTACAAAAACCTTTAAAAACAGGTGTTGGGGTGGGGGTCAAAACTAGAAAAAGAGAAGAAATATTTCCATGAAATCTGAGTGAAAGGACCATATATTGAATTTTGAAATGTAAGAATCGATGAAATATCATTCCGACTAACAGTTTTCCCGGGATGGCCGTAAATGCGTTTTAGTGTTTTAAAACACTAAACCATGCATGGAAGAGTTAAAACCATAGAAAACAAACTCATATTGATGTGGAATCATGGGAAAACCACTGATGAGTTATTTTTTATGTGTACTCATAGTAAAGATGTCGATCTAACATGCGGTGTGGTTAGAATGACTCAGTAAACACTTTTTAATGGTACAAAAGCCTTTAAAAACATGTGTTGGGGGTTTAAAACCCATAAAATGATTTCTGATTTCTATGAAATCAGAGGAAAATGGTTGTTGATTGAATTTTGAAATTTAGGAACTGAAAGAACATCATTCCAACTTACGGTTTTTCTGGGATGGTTTTAAACATGTTTTCTGTGTTTTTAAACACTAAAACATGAATGGAACGGTGAAAAATAAATAAAACAACCTCAGATTGACATAAAATCATGGGAAAACCACTGATGAGTTATTTTTGATGTGTTATTGTAGAAACAATGTCAATACGATGTGCGGTGTGGTCAGAATGACTCAGAAAACACTTTTAAAATGTAAAAAAACCATTAAAAACATTTGTCAGGAGGGTCAAAACTAGGAAAACGATGTCAGATTTCCTTGAATTCTGAAGAAAATAACCATAGAGTGAATTTCTAAATATAGGAACCTACAACAAATCATTACGACTTACAATTTTCCTGGGATGACTGTAAATGAGTTTTAGTGTTTTAAAACACTAAAATGTGTGTAAACTAGTAAAACACATAGAAAATGAACTTAGATTAATGTGGAATCATGGTATAACCACCGATGAGTTATTTTCAATGTGTACGCACAGAAAAAACATCAATCTAACGTGTAGTGTGGTCGGAATGACTCGGTAAACACTTCTTAAGGGTACAAATGCCTTTAAAAACATGTGTCTATGGGTCAAACCTAGGAAAATAATGCAAGATTGCCTTGAAATTAGAGGAAAACGACTGTAGATTGAATTATGAAATGTAGGAAATGAAAACACATCATTCCAAATTACGATTTACCTAGGATGACCGTAAACATGTTTTTAGTGTTGTAAAATACTAAAACATGCATGGAATGGTTAAAACCATAGAAAATGGTCTTAGATTGACATAGAATCCGAGGAAAACCACCGTTGAGTTATTTCTGGAATGTACACATAGACAACACATCAATCCGATGTACAGTGTTGTCGAAATGAATTAGTAAACACTTCTTAAAGGTATAGAAGCCTTTAAAAACATGTGTCATGATGTCAAAACTAGGAAAATGATATCAGATTACCTTGAAATCAGATTACAATTACCGTAGATTGATTTTTGAAATTTTTGAACCAATGGAATGTCATTTCGACTTACGGTTTTCCCAGAATGGTTATAAATGCATTTTTAGTGTTTTAAAACACTAAAACATGCTTGGAATGTTCAAAACCATATAAAAAGACCTCAGATTGATGTGGGATCTTGAGAAAGCCACCGCGGAGTTATTTTTGATGTGTACATACATACAACACATCAATCCAGTGTATGGTGAGGTCGGAATGACACGGTGAACACTTTTTAATAGTACAAATCCATTAAAACATGAGTCGGGGGGTCAAAACTAAGAAAACTATGTCAGATTACCCCAAAATCAGAGGACAATAAACATAGATTGAATTGTGAAATGTAGGATTCAACGTCACATCATTCCAAATTACAGTTTGTTCGAGATGGTCGTCACCATGTTTTTAGTGTTTTTAGTGTTTTAAAACATTAAAATGTGCATGGAACGATCAGAACCATATAAAACAAACTCATATTGGTATGGAATCATGTAAAAATCACTAATGAGTTATTTTTGACCTGTACACATAGACAACACATCAATCTGACGTGCAGTGTGGTTGGAATGACTCGGTAAACACTTCTTAAAGGTACAAAAGCCTTTAAAGACATCTTTCAGGGGGTCAAAACTAGGGAAAAAACTCATATTGACTTGAAATAAATCGACAATGATTGTAGATTGAATTGTGAAATGTTGGAATCGACAAAATGTAATTTCAACGTATAGTTTTCCCAGGATGTCTATAAATGTTTTTTTAGTGTTTTAAAACACTAAAAAGTCCATGAAATGGTCAAAATCATAGAACACGACCTTATATTGAAATGTAATCATGAGAAAACCACCACTAAGTTATTTTTGACATGTACGCACAAACCACATGTCATTCCGACATGTGATGTGGTCGGAATGACTCGGTAAACACTTCTTAAAGGTACGAAAACCTTTAAAAACATGTGTTGGGGGTCAAAACTAAGGAAATGATGTAGGATTGCCATGAAATCAGAGGAAAACTATCGTAGATTGAATTGTGAAATATTGAAACTGACGACACGTCATTCTGAATTATGGTTTTCCCGAGATGGCCATAAAAGTGTTTTTAGTATTTTAAAACACTAAAACATGCATGGAACGGTCAAAACCGTAGAAAATTACATCATATTGACATAAAATCTTGGGAAAGCCACTTTTGAGTTATTTTTCACATGTACGCATAGAAAACATGTCAATACGACATGTTGTGTGGTTGGAATGACTCAGTAAACACTTCTTAAAGGTATACAAGCCTTTAAAAATATGTTTTGGGGGGTCAAAATCAGGAAAACGATTTCTGATTTCCCTGAAATGAGAGGAAAATGAACGCAGATTGAGTCTTGAAATATAGAAACTAACGAAACATCATTCTGAATTACAGTTTGCCTGAGATGGCTGTAAATGCATTTTTAGTGTTTTAAAAAAGTAAAACATGGGTGGAAAGGTCAAAATAATAGAAAATGAAGTCAATTTGATGTGGAATCATGGGTCAACCATTGTTGAGTTATTTTTGATTTGTACATGCAGACAAAACGTCAATTTGAAGTGCGGTGTCATCAGATGACTCGCTAAACACTTCTTTGAGGTACAAAAACCTTTAAAAACATGTGTCGGGGGGTCAAAACCAGAAAAACGACATCAGATTACCCTAAAATCAAAATACAAAGGCCTTAGATTGAATTGTGAAATGTAGTAATTGATGAGGTGACATTTAGACTTACGGTTTTCGAAGAATGGTTGTAAACACAATTTTAGTGTTTTAAAACACTAAAATGTGTGTGAAATGGTCAAAATCATAACAAACAACCTCAGATTGATGTGGAATCATGGGAAAACCACTAATGAGTTATTTTTGACTTGCACGTACAGAAAATCCGTCAATCCATCGTGCAGTGTGGTCGTAATGAGTCGGTAAGCACTTCTAAAAGGTGTAAAAGCCTTTAAAAACATGTGTTGGAGAGTCAAAATGAGGCAAACGATGTCTAATTTCCCTAAATTCAGAGGAAAATGACAGTAGATCGAATTGTGAAATGTAGGAACCGACGAAACATCGTTCCGAATTACGGTTTTCCTGGGATGTCTGTACAAGTGTTTTTATTGTTTTAAAACACTAAAAAGTGTGTGGAATGATCAAAATCATAGAAAAGGACCTTAGGTCGTTGTGGAATCATGATCCAACCACCACCGAGTTATTTTTGAAATATAATACATGTCGTGATATCAAAGTCTTTAAAATTTGTTTATTAAGTAAATTTCAAGCACACCACATGTCGATTTAAAAATTAATTAGAATATTTACTTGTCCCTTTTCAGTTTCAAGTGTTGAATCATATCTTAAATAGGTAAATTTATGTTTTCAAAGTGTTTTGCGTTATATATTATTTGTTTTATATTAAATTGTTTTCTATTTGATTAACAAAATAACAAATTTTATGTTCAACATTTTGAGTATAATTTGTGTATTTTCTCTTCTGTATTTCTTTTCTTAAATATTTTAGTTTTCATTATAGGTGACAAATGACAACAGTTGATAGGAGGTTGACTATTTCAATCCACGACATTCTTAAGAAGACAGTCATTATGGCTCTTTGTTTTCATGGCATGTAATTTTTTTATCAATTATTCTAATATAATTCTAATTTATTATATTTAGTTTGAATTTATGTTTTCTTTTTTATTACAATTGATGAGATGACATGGTCGGTTTTAGTTGATGATATGATGTGGAGACAAATGGGTACAATTGAGGTCATGATGTGGATATATATTGGGTACGAGTTGTTTGACATATTTTATTTATATATATTAATGACTGAGGTATTGGTTGACTGTTGAACGGGTTGATTGAGACTGAGTTTATGATGACTGAGAATATTTGTATACATGACTGTGAATGTATAACGTTTGTATGATGAGATTATCATACATTTTATGTTTTATTTTATTTCATGTCAGTTTTTTTAAATTTATAGGTTTTTATTAATTTTTTTATAAAAATAAAATATTTGATTTAGCAGCGGTTTTTAGTAATCATCGCTAAGTGAATTAATTAAAATATGTTTAGCGACAGTTACGCTTAACCGCTGCTACAACAAATCGCTGCTAATATGTTCAGCGGTGTTCAGTTTCATTTCATTTATTTTTTCTCTTGAGTATATTTAAAAAAAATGCTCCTAAATAAAAAAGAAATCGCCGCTTAATGCTCTAAAAATGACACATACCAAAACCACTGTGATTTTAAAGAAACCGCCGCTAAATGACTAGCGACCATGAAAATCACAGTGGTTTTGGTATGTGTCATTTTGACATAAAAATTATCATTCCTAAAATCAGTAAATATTAAATTTAATTTAGAATCATAAAATTTGCAAGCATTAATCTCAAATTTGACATGAAATCCACCATTAGACAATTGAGATATGATAAGAAAATTTTACTTTAATCAACCAACAAATAAAACCTTGGAAATTAAAGCAGTTTTAGAGTTGTTGATTTGACCAAGCCTGATAATATTTCTTTTTTCATTGTAACCAAATGTAACATAACCACAATCCACTCAGATCAGATTGTGGAAGTTTGATAATTCTCATATCATATTTCTGGAACCCCCACTATCCAGATTCCATGGATTTGTACAGGGGTTTTTTAAACATGTTCCCTGCAATTAATTAAATGCACACAGACTTTGGTGCCCATTTCTATTTGATTCTTGATAAGTTAGAAATTAATGCTTTGGGAATCCACACTTGGTTAACATATTTATTCCCAGATCTATGAACAGGCTTAAAAAAATAGAAAAATAAGCTTGATTAGGTCAAAATTGAATTGATCCAAAACTTGAAGCTCCAGTTGTATGATTTACAACATGTTTACATGCAGCAATTGAACTTGGAATAGAATAATTTTTATAAAGATTATTTTTATGTCTTGGTTGATAACCAAAACTAGCTCTAGGTTTAGGTACAACATGACTACCTAGAATTCTATAAGTGGTTTCAGATCTTGTAGTAAAACCTCCATCATGATCATGGACTCACTCTCCTCATGTTCCTTTCCAGAGTCATCTTCCATGCACACATCATCGGGGCAACCAACTTTTGCATAAAGTTAAAAAACAATAAAGTGTATTGATTGGATATATGAGCTCCATGCTGGGTTCTGAGTCACCGATGACTCATGCAAAACTAAAGCCACCCCTCTCACCAACCCAGTCCGCTCTATAAAACCCTTCGCCAGAACAGGGGTTTTCGAGCTGCACGCACTCCTCAAATATTGGAAAGCCAAATGATGCAGGCACACAGGGATCCTCCCAGGAAGTCACGGCCATCACAAAACATGAAGGCCCACCTTCAAAAACATGCATTGGGGAACCAGGCAGACATCGGTGCGCCCTCGGTAGAGAGATTGGGGGTCCGGTGCCGTGTTATTGGTAATGCTTCTTCAGTCCTAGCTCGGATGCAGCAGATTGGGAAGAAAGCAGACAATATTGCTGTCGGAATCCGAGAGCATCGTATTTCTTCTTTCCTGTCATCTTTCTTTACATCTCCTCTCGCTCTTGCCCCTCATGGTTATCTTTTAACTGCAGTAAGACTGGCGCCCAAGATAAGTGAGTCCCTGAATGGAAAGCTTAGGTTGGGAGCCAGAATCCTTCAAAAAGGAGGAGTCGAAGAAGTGTTTCGGCAACTGTTTACCACTTCAGAAGGGGAAAAACTGTTAAAGGCATCCCAGTGTTATCTTTCCACAACTGCTGGCCCCATAGCCGGCCTCCTCTTCATCTCCTCCCATAAGACAGCGTTTTGCAGTGACCGACCCATCAAAGTCACATCTCAAAACGGAAAGCTGGCTAGAATACACTATAAGGTACCCAATCCCCTCACCCACTCTCCCTATCCACCCTCCCCCACTCTCTCTCTCTCTGCTAAAATGGGTTGCTTTTGAATTGTGCCACAGGTTTTGATTCCTTTGCAAAAGATAAGGAAGGTGTACCCAAGTGAAAATGAGGAAAGGCCAACGCAAAAGTTCATTGAAATTGTTACTGATGATGATTTTGACTTCTGGTTTATGGGATTCTTCAATTTCCACAAAACCTACCAAAATCTTCAAGGAGCGATCTTCCAAACCCAAGATGATAGACCAATTCCACGATAGTTAGATGTTATTCAGCAACATGTTAGAAAACCATGAGTTGGTTGTACATGAATTTTTACAATGAGGTGTGACATGCACGGCCACTCTGTATATGATCCATTTGAAAGCATGATCCTTTGATAGTCCATACCCCAAAATTCAAATTATACCATGGATTTTTGTGGTATATTGTTGCGGGGAGCGCCCCTACGCGAGAGTCAGTTCCCATGAAATAGCTCGGATCTAATGAGTGTTTTGGTTCGTTAAAATCGGAAGCAAGAAAACGATGTTCGTTAACAGTTTATAACATACAAATTGATAAACAAATAATGTTCCACTTGCAATTAATTCTCATAAAATAGAATGCAACAATTCTGAACACATTGATTCATCTAAAACCAGAATCAAACAACAATAAGAAATTAAGGGTGCGGCATCAATGATTTACCGGGCAGTACAAAGCCCAAAACAACTTCTATTAAACCATTTCAATTGCAAATTAGAATTCAAATTAATATTCAAGAAGCAACGTTCAGCGATATACAGGTCGAATAAAATGCAAAAATTGAAAGCAGTAGACATAGGGATTTAAACCAATACACGCTTAAGAACCGTCGGCTAAAGGCAGCAAAAGGAGCAACGCGGAGAGGGAAAGCATGCATAGTAAAGGAAACAACCCAAAGAGGTCTCCACTTGAACCCACAAAGACATATCAGGACCAAATGATCAAGAACCGTTGGATTTTAAACCAATACACGCCTCCTGGACTTTTGACACAAGGCACCATAAGATCCTCAACAGATGGATTTAGAATCTCCACCATAAGAGATGACCGCCTAAACAAAAGAAAAAAGAATTCATCCTCACACAAAAGAGAAACTGCAAGGACACATGCAAGTAGTCCCAACATCCTAAGATAGCTCTAAGAAGTGAGAACAAAGGTTGGGAGCCAACTTGAAACTAGGGGAAAACAAGCCACTAAAGGACCACACATCCTAGTCTAGACTTACTAACAGCACACGGTTCCTAGGAAACCAAACAAAGCCGCTAAACAGGGTCGAACAGCAAACAAAGAATATTGGTGGTCAACCAAGCAACAAACAAGAGCACTGCACCCACAAGCTACCCAAATCTAAACACCGAACTCTCAATGGTACCATACCCGGAGCAATCCTAAAGGATGCGGAGGAACACAACGGAGCTAACATAATCTCATCTCCTGGAAAAAAAAGGCAGACACTAGAGACACAAGATTCTGCCAAACCGTTACTGCAAACCAGCTCTCAAACATAGGCAAACCACTCATAGAACCTATTCCTACCACGAAACCCTAGACACACATAGGTAGCAATGAACAAACGATTTAAAATTTTAACAAAGCAAAACTAAAACTCAATTAGGCTCTGATACCACTTTGTTGTTGGAAGCACCCCTACGCGAGAGGCAGTCCCCACGAAATAGCCCGGATATACGGGGTGTTTTGGTTCGTTAAAATCTGAAACACGAAAACGATGTTCATTAACAGTTTATAACATGGAAATTGATAAAAAAATAATGTTCTACTTCAATTAATTCTCATAAAATAGAATGAAACAATTCTGAACACATTGATTCATCTAAAACCATAATCAAACAATAACAAGAAATTAAGGGTGCGACAACAATGATTAATCGGGTAGTAAAAAGCCCCAAACAACTTCGATTAAACCATTTCAATTCCAAATTAGAATTCAAATTAATATTCAAGGAGTGTTCAACAGTATACAGGTCGAATAAAATGCAGAAATTGAAAGCAGTTAAGAACACAGGGATTTAATGTGCTTCAGACCCTTTTTGGTCATACGTGTATGACAAGAACACCACCCGACTCACGCGTTTTATTATGCTCAAAATAAAACAATTACAGGATGCATAAAAAAGCATATCACCAAAAATACACAGAATTTGAAACAACTTAATTAATACAATAAGTGTTCAAGAATCTGCAACTGAGTTTGCTTACCATAGACCCGGTGTACCTCATTTGAAGACTCTGTCCCACGACATGTTGGGCTCTGATTCTATAATTGCACACCAATAGAAGGGAGAACACTTACATAGCTGGACAGGTTACCATTGTCTGGAAATTCTCGATGCACTGGTTTTGAAACTCAAAACGACGCCCTAGAAATCCCTGTATGCATTTCAAAATCATTGTTGAAGGCTTTCCCAGGATGCGAACTTTTTTTCCACACACTTGCTGCCAATTTCAACCACTGGATACCATCATGGAACACACACTATAGGAGTTGGATCTATAAATGCGTAACTGCAGTGCTGGTCCACTGCGCTTGCTCCCGATCTCCACCAGATCTGGAAGATGTGCACACAGGCGGGTATTATGGAACCTGTTGCGGGTGTCTGGATCACCACTGGAGATGAAGCTTGGGATCAGCCACGTCATCGAGAACCTTAAAAAACTAGCAAGAACACTGGATGGGGATCGATCTTGATCTGTCTGCTGCTCTTGTAAGCACTCACATGAAAACCCTGCACTCGGGATGAATGAAGGCACCGCTACTTTATTTGGACATGCCACAAGAGGGTGTTAGTGGGTCTAGAGCTGCGCGGCCGGAGAACACCGATCTTGATCCATGATCTAGATTCGTACTACCGGAAAACACCCTAGGCCAGTGTCGCGTGCCTGGAAACCTTTGGTCTTGACCCTCCGTGATCGAAAACCATCAGATCTGGACCGACATGGTTAGCAACCTCCTGGATTTGGACTCCCGTAGTGAGAGAAGCAAGATCCCATCTGCAGCGAGTGTGAGTTCCAACAGTGCGCCGGTGAAAGGCAGGTCTGCCCCCGGTTGAAAACCCCCGCTGCAAAAGAAAATCAGAAGAAAGAAAACCAACCACGTAACAACTTGAAAAACCAAAGGAATAAGATGAACCGTCCATGTGGATAGATGAGAACAGTAAGGGAAAACCAAAAATGTATGAGAAATAAAAAAAGGCAATTTTATGTGAAAATAAAATTTAATATATATGAAAGAAGAATTTTGTAGCGTCTAAAAACACCATGCAGACCCAGATCACTAGGGGTGATCTCAATACAAGTTGCAGTGGAAACATAATGACTTTATTTCTTCAGATTTGGATTCCCATACAACCCACACACCACAAATCTATGTATAGGGATACATACACATAGGAAAAATAAACAATCAAAATATAGGAAATAAAAGTCCACAATTGGTTGCAGTAGGTGCTGCCCAAACTTTCAGATCCACACACATCAAGCTACCCAATGTTAAATTCTTTAATCCTCCATTTTTGCAATGGAGGTAGGTACTGTCCAAGAAAAAACATGTTTATTATCCAACATCCCCCTTAAATGTGCTTTCCTTATGACCAATGATTTTGCATCATATACATGTGGCGGACCAACCAGTGCAATGACTTCACCCTAGTCAAAGCCTTTATTTTGTGTTGAATATGACCTACCATGTATTATGGTTGCAATGAAATGAATTATTTTTTAGTTTGGATTATTAACTTGCATGGCTATGTGGCTCCTTATGTGCGCCTTTTCCCATTTTCAGTTCTATCCTATTTTATATTCCAGTTTTATTTTTGGAACCCAGTTCATTGTTTTCCTTATGATAATTCATGGCATGTTTTTGGATCGTTGATTGGGCATGATCCAATGGTCCAGCTTGGCTTCCGGTGTGTTTCTTTGATCAGCTCCGATCCTCTTCCAATGTCATCCCGCTTACCCTATTGTTCCACTTGGGTTATGCGCTATCCCTGATGTGGTTATGCGAACCGTCTTAGTGATCTGAGCCATCCACAAAGTTGTCATCCCATTCCTCCACATAACTTTCCTGATGGTTCCTCTGGCACTCATTCATTGTGCTCCCCCATTGTTCTTCTCGGTGAATTCTTTGGTTTTCTCTCTGGTTCGTTGGAGAAATTTTGCGGGTGAGGTTTTGCTCTCGATCTGTGCAGAAGAAAGGAAAAAATCTAGGAGATACCGGCCACCCGCACTACCCTCTGCCACTGTACGTGCCAACTCTAGCAACCAGAGTACTTATCTGATTGAGACTCAGTGGGGATCATCTCAGTTCTAGGTATTTGGATGATTACGCCTCAAGCGGTAACAATTTTGATAATCTTTTTTTTATAACCAAGATCTAGATTTTAGTTCTTGTCTCTGTAGCGACTTATCTTTTCTTCATCATGTATGTTGTTGTATCCTACTTGTGTGTGTGTGTGAGTCCGTCCAGGAGTGGATGGGGCTAACTCTACGTGATAGAGTTGACCACTGCCACCAAGTTCAGCAAACTCGGCCTCCTTGGATAGTTTTTTTGGTCCTTTCAATTTCTTCATTTGAATATATATTTGTTCTTGTTTTCCTTTCTTTCATCTTAATAAACGTCTTGCCCTGGTGGTGTTCTCACCGTGCACGTAAGTCCCTTTGGGGCCGAAGCACGTAACATCTACTATCCTTTTTATATTCTTACATCAGCTGGTTAACTTGTTCCAATATCTTGACTAAGTTTACCATTCTTAATCTAATTCGTTCATAACTAATCAATTAATTAAAACTTACCAACTTGTTCACCATTATACAAAACAGTGGATCTTGGATTATCTAGGATTTAAGTAGTTAACCCCAACAAGTGGTGTCAGAGACTACTGTTTCATTGCTATGGGTTCAACTAAGTTTGATATTGATAAGTTTGATGGTGAGAATGATTTTAATCTCTGGAGGATTAAGATAACAACCTTGTTAGATCATAATGACCTAATTGATTCCCTTATTGGGTCTAGGAAGAAAGTCACCACTACTGCCCTTGATGGGCAGGCTACTGTCTCCTATGTAGATGTCCCCGAGGAGACCCTTAGAAAAGCCTGTAGTCTAATACTTTTATCTTTAGGAGACAAAGTGTTAAGATAAGTTTCATATGAGTCCTCTACTGCTAGTATATGGTCTAAATTGGAATCCCTCTATATGAAAAAAATCACTTGTTGGTAGACTATATAAGAAAATGAGATTATATACATTCAAAATGTGCCCTGAAACTGCAGTCAGGATACACATTGATGAATTTAATAAAGTATTGTTTTATCTAGCCAACATTGACATTAAGTTGGAAGATGAAGACCAATACATTATACTGTTAACATCATTAGATGATTCATTTAACTCTGTTAAAGATTCTATGATGAATGGAAAAGACATATTAAGTCTTGAAGAAGTAAAATTTTCTTTTCCCTCTAAAGTCATTCGAAGAAAGGGTAGTGTGAAAATTGAGGCTGAGGGTTTAAATGTTAGGGATAGAGGTGAAACTATAGGTTTAAGTGAATCAAGGGGTAGAAGAAAATATAGGGGTCAATCTAAGAAATATAGAAGCAAGTCAAAAGGAAAGGTAATTAAATGTTTTCAATGAAAATAACCTGGACATATCAAGAAGAATTGCCCTAATAGGAAGGATGGCTACAAAGATAGTAATAATGACCATTCCCTACTAGTGGAACAAGACTTTGACACTGATGATGTGTTCAATATCACTGATATAGCCATCTTAGATGAGTGGATCTTGGATTTAGGATGATCATTCCAAATGTGTCCTAAGAAGGAGTTTTTTTACTGAGTTAAGGGAAGTCAGGTCTGGTGAGGTTTTTCTAGGGAATAACAGGAGCTGCCACATTATGGGTATAGGCTCAATTTTACTCAAGCTTCATGATGGTTTTGTGAGGTCTCTTGAGGAAGTTAGGTGGGTACCTGAATTGAAAATAAACCTAATATCCATAGGAATCATTGACCAGAAAGGGTACAACTTTAAGTATGGGTATGGAAGCCTTAGAGTAGCCCGATGATCCCTCACAGTTATTAAAGGAACCCTTCACAATGTCTTGTATGTGTTAGATGGTAAAGTGTTTATAAATTAGTTGAATACGAGTTCAGAAATTGATTACACTACTTTATGGCATATGATACTAGGGAATATTAGTGCCAAGGGTCTTAGTGAGCTTAAGAAATAGGGCCTTCTAAGTAACATCACTCCTAGCAGTCTTCCCTTTTGTGAAGACTGTGTATATAGGAAGTCTAGGAGAGTCAGTTTCAGCAGGTCTTTGTATAAGGATAAAGAACCTCTTGAATGTGTACATTCTGATATGTAGGCTCCTTCTAGGGTCACCTCCCATGGTGGAGGCATATACTTTGTGACTTTTATTCATGATTTCTCTAGGAGAGTATGGATTTATATACTAAATCATATGTCTGATACCATTTTGACTTTTAAGAAATGGAAAGCTGTTGTAGATAGTGAGATTAATAAGAAACTTAAGGCCTTAAGTAATGATAATGGTTTATAATATCTATCCAATGAATTTGTTGAATATTGTGAATCTGAAGGAATCGAAAGATACCAGATAGTTGAGGAAACTCCACAACAGAATGGGTCAGTAGAGAGCATGAATAGGACTATTCTTGAGAGGGTGAGGTGTATGTTGTCCCACTATAAACTCCCTAGGTCCTTTTGGGCTGAGGATTCTTCAACAGTAGTGTACCTCATTAATTGTTTCCCATATTCTCCCAACTCCTTCAAGACACCTGTAGAACTTTGGAATGGCACACCCTGAATCTTTCTCACCTTAGGATATTTGGATCCATAGTTTATGCACACTCATGTAATGATAAGCTAGCTCCTAGGGCTGTTAAGTGTATATTCATGGGGTATCCATAGGGTTTTAAAGGGTATCATTTATGGGTAGATAAACCTGGTTACCAAAAATGCATCGTTAGCCACGATGTTGTCTTCCATGAGTCTAGTATGTCCAAAGACAAAGAACCTAAACCTGATGCATCTTCTAAACAAGATGCAGAATACACAGGGGTCCTAACACCATTAGGCGTTGAATTCCCTTTGATACCCGGTGACCAAACCTGATCTAGTGTTTGTCCTGCTCCTTCGGTTACCCAAGCCCAACTTGAATTAGATTCTAGTTCAGAATCAGAACCTGAGAGCCAAGAACCTGATGACCTAAGCAACTATCATCTTTCTTGAGACGAAGAGAGGAGATTTATTAGACCTCCACCCAGTTTAACAAAGTAGACATTTCTTCCTATGCTTTCAATGTTTCTTAGGACTTGTTTAATGATGAGCCCCAAACTTACATGCAAGCTATTAAGTCTAAATAAGCCAGTAGCTAGAAGAGAGCAATGCAAGAGGATATGAATTCTCTTCTTAAGAAAAATACTTGGGTTGTTGTTCCCAGACCTAATAACCAGAAATTTATTGGTTTTAGATGGATTTATAATAAGAAATAAAACAATGTAAGAGATACTAAAATCAAATTCAAATCCCACATGGTAGCCAAAGGCTTCCTTCAATGTGGAGGCATTGATTATAGTGAAATATTCTCTCCTGTTGTAAATCATTCATCCATTCAAGTTATGCTTGCATTTGCTTCCAAATTTGAGTTTTATATTGAACAAATTGATGTAAAAACTACTTTTTTACATGGTAGCCTTGATGAAACAATTTATATGTCTCCTCCTAAAGTATTTCCAAAATTGTTTAAACCAAATCATGTTTGTATTTTATAGAAGTCCTTGTATGGGCGTAAGCAGTCTTCCAGACAATGGTATAAAAGGCTTTATTCATTTATGATTGAGAATTAGTTTTCTAAAAGAAGATTTGATGCATGGGTGTATTTTAAGACTGTTAGACATGAGTCTATTTTTCTCTTATTATATGTTTATGAAATGTTGTTAATCTAAAAAAACATGAGGACTATAAATTCTGTTAAGCACTGGTTAAGTTGTGACTTTGAAAGGAAATATTTAGGCCATGCAAATCAAATCCTTGGTATGGACATAATTAGGGATAGGAAGTCCATAACCCTACACTAGTCCCAATATGATTATGTTAGAATGGTATTAAAGAGATACTTGTTTGATCACAGTAAACCTATTAATATTCCCTTAGGACAACATTTTAAATCATCCTTGACCCAATCCCCTAGTAATGAATAAGAAAATGCCTTTATAAATAAGATTCCATATGAAAATGTTGTGGGAAGTCTTATGTATGCCATGGTCTGTTCTAGGCTAGATATAGCCTTTGATGTTTGTACATTGAGCAGGTTTATGGGAAAACCTGGTAAGGACCATTAGCATGATTTAAAATGGTTATTAAGGTATGTTTCTATGTCTGCTAAACTATGTATTTGATATGGCTTGAATGCTGATTTTGATGATGATATAGTTGGTTTTTTTTGATTCTGACTATGCTGCAAATATTTACACCCATAAGTCTATCACTGGTTTTGTTTTTCTTGCATATAGAGGACCGGTATCCTCAAAATGAAACATGCAATTAGTGGTTTCACTTTCCACTACTGAGGTAGAGTACATTTCCTTGAAAGAAGCTATTAAAGAATCCATTTGGCTTAGAGGTTTTCTTTCTGAGTTTCCATTATCGGCTCATAATATAGTAGTTCACTATGATAGCCAATATGCCTTTCATCTATCTAAAAATTATGTATTCCATGGTAGATCGAAACACATAGACATTAGGTTACATTTTAGTATAGATATTATAGAATCTAGAAAAGTGAGTGTCACCAAGATATCCACTAATGATAACCAAGCCGATAGTTTGACTAAGGATGTTCCATTATCTAAATTCATGCATTGTATTAAGCTTATGAATTTAGACCCAATTATATAATATAGGTTGCGATAACACCATCATTGAATTTATTTTATTGTAAGGTAGAGATTTGTTGAATATTCCCCTATATGTATTATGGTTGAAATGAAATGAATTATTTTTTAGTTTGGATTATTACCTTGCATGGCTGCATGGCACCTTACATGCGCATTTTCCCGTTTTTTGGTTTTATCATATTTTATATGCTGATTTTATTTTTGGAACCCAGTTCATTGTTTTCCTTATGATAATTCACTACATGTTTCTAGACTGTCGATTGGGTGTGATCTGATGGTCCATCTTGGCTCCTGGTGTGTTTATTTGATCGGTTTTGATCCACTTGCAATGTCATCCCGCCTATCCTATTGAACCAATTGGGTTATGCATTGTCCCTGATGTGGTTATGTGAACCATCTTAGTGATCTGAGCAGTCCACGTGGCTATCATCATGTGCCTCCGCCTGATTTTCCTGACGCTTCCTTTGGTGCTCATTCATTGTGCACCCCCACTGTTCTTTTGGGTGAATTCTTTGGATTTCTCTCTGGTTCATTGGAGAAACTATGCAGTTGAGGTTCTGCCCCGACTCCATGTAGAAGAAAGGCAACAATCTAGGAGATACTGTCCACCCACACTCCCCTCTGTCGTTGTACGTGCCACCTCTTACAACCGGATTACTTCTCCAGTGGAGACTCGGTGGGGATCGTCTCGGTTCTTGGTATTTGGACAACTAAGCCTCAATCATTAATAGTTTTGATAATATTTTTGTCGTATCCAAGATCTGGTTTTTAGTTCTTGGATCTATATCAACTTATCTTTTCTTTGTCTTGTATGTTGTTGTATCCTACTTGTGTGTGCGCGTGAGTCAGTCCAGGAGTGAAAGAGGCTGGATCTAAGTGATAGGGTTGACCACTGCCACCTAGTTCAGCAGGCTCAACCTCCTCAGATGGTTTTTGTGGTCCTTTAAAGTTTTTCATTTGAGTCTGTATCTGTTCTTTTTTTCCTTTCTTGCATCTTAATAATTGTCTTGTCTTGGTGGTGTTCTCGTCATGCATGTAGGTCCCCTTGGGACCGAAGCACATTATATCTTCTATCCTCTTTATATTCTTGCATCAGTTGTTTATCTTGTTCCAATATCTTGACTTTGTTTACCACTATTAATATAATTCATTCATAACTAATATGTTAATTAAAACATACCAATTTGTTCACCATTATAATAAAAATTGTATCTCGACTTATCTAGGGTTTAAGTAGTTAACCCCGAAATTTTTCTTATAGTCTTCTATGGCATCAATGGAATAGATTTTCTAATCTGTCACTTTCTTCCATTTTTCATCAGTTTTAGTTTCCTCAAAGAAAACTGGACTAGAAATCACTGAGAAACAATAAAAATTTACATACTCCTTCATTGGTTTTGTTCTCTCATATATATTCGCAAGGCTTCAAACATTTTTGCGATGTATCTAAGAAAGTTCTCGTTCGATGTCTTCATATATAAGAGTATGTAGTAACAATGTCATTGGTTCTTCAATTCCTTATTCCTGCAATGGTATTTCTTCAACTATTTCTTCATCATCTAGAGTGGGTCGTACCTATCTAGAATCATCATCTTGATTCCATATCCATGCCTCCTTTTAATCAAAGATAACATAACTACTGAATATAATCTTCTTGGTGATGAGATTATACAAATAAAAACCCATTGCTCGATCTCTGTATCCCATAAGGGAATGCTTGAATCCTTTGACCTTGAGCTTTGTTTGTTTTTCCTATGAGATCTTGACATAGGCAATAGAACCAAAAAATCTGAGATGGCTTACACCAGGCTTGTGAGAAATCTAGGCTTCATGTCGCATCATCACTTTAAATTTTTTTTGGGAATCTATTGAGTAAATATACTGCACACAAAGCCGTATCAGCCCAAAAAGTTATAGGCCCTATTTTGTCTTTCAACATGCTTATTTCCATGTTGATAATGGTGTGATATTCCCTTTTAGATACTCCATTGATTTGAGGTGTGTAAGATGTTGTCAGCTGTTTCTAAAGTTCATGCTACATGAGGTACTCTTGAAACACATCAAAGTTGTACTCCCTACATTGATCGGATTGCAAAGTTTGTATGTGATGTTTGCTTAGATTTTATACCAATGCCTTGAATTATTTGAAGACTCCAAACACTTATGACTTTATATTATGAAAATATATCCATGCTTTCTTACTATAATCATCAATAAAAGTAAATAAATACCTTTTTTCAATTTATTTTGGATTCAATGGACCACACACATCAGTGTGAACTAACTTTAGTGGTGTTGTAGCATTCCAGTTGGTCTTCATTGCAATGTTGTTTCTATACTATTTTCTTAGAACATAGTTTTCACATATTTGATTTGGGTGTCAAATGATAGGAAGCCCATTCACCATATTCTTGCTTCATAATAATCTTAAAATTTCAATGTTTAAATGCTCGAACTTGAGATGCCATAGAAAATATTTATCATCATGTACCATTATCAAACATCATGGTAAATCAAGTTGAATCATAAGGGAAAACATGTGGTTCTTTATTTTTGGTATTTTTTTTTCAGCCATCTTTTATCATCAAAAATCACCATTTGTTTATTTTTCATGCTTATGTGAAAGATTTTTTCTAACAACTACCCAAAACTCAAGATTTTGGTTTTAATGTCAGGTACATAGTAGACGTTAGAGATGAAAACATGATTTTCATTTTTTTCTTGATCATAATATCTCATCTTCCATAGAAAAAAAATATTGAGAGATTGAAAAATGAAATCTATCCTTGAACCCTCTCATCTAGGTTCGTAAACTAGTGTTTGTGCCATATCACGTGATTCCTAGCTCTAGAGTCAAGATACCACATACCCTTATTTTATGATAATGTTTGTGCCATAAAGACATGGGAGTCGCTAAAATTATATCCTTCTTTGATGATATGTGCCTCCTCTATTTCATTCTCCATGGGTTTCTTATGCCGGAATTCATTTCTATAATTTCCTTATTTTTGACAATTATATCATTGAATATTTATTTTGTCCGGTTAATGATTTTTGAAACCTCACCTTCTTCCTCGTCCACATTCTCATGGAGTATAATTTTGATATTCACGGACTTCTCAAGTTGATCTTCTTCAACATTATCCTCCTCTTCTTGGATCAAATTATTTTCCATGGAAGACTCTTCCTCAGGTTATTTGAGATGTCCCCCATTTCTTTTCTTTAGAGTTGTTGAGATACAACTTTTATTGCAGGGTATGCTCCACTCCATTCATTTCACTCTGGTGGTTCACCTTCAGTTTGTGGGCTTATAGAGATCCCATGAGTTCTTTGATACAGATCATCTCCATGTCCTTTTTTTCTTCTAATTAAATGACTATGTAATCAAAATTTGGATCAATAGATCACAAAATTTTCTCATATACCCGCTTGTTGGAAATATTTTCACCATTTCTCCACATTTGGTTCACCATAACAATTGCATGAGTATGATACTCAACAACTCTCTCAGAATATTTCATAAATAGGGATTCAAACTCACCTTGTAGATATTGAAGTCGAATACACTTAGCTTTGTAGACTCTTTTGAATGCTTTTTAAAGAGTATCCCAGATCTCCTTTGATGATTTCGACGAAGTGATTATTTTGAAAGTCATTTCGTTAAGGCCCTGATAAATGAAAGATTTATCTTTGCTGTCCCACTATCGTTCTTTCTGATGAGTTTCCTTTTGATCATCTGGAAAAGCAGCCTCACCTATAGTGTATCTATCCTCCATGAGGTCCACAACATCTTGAGTGCCAAGGATAACTCAAATTTGGATGCACCAATTATCGTATTTTTTTTTCTTCAACTTTGGGATTACATCTTTTTCAAATTCATTTGGCATAGAGACAAACCAATTTTCTTATAAGAAAAATATAGATGAAGATATTCGGAAGTGTAGACAGGCTGAAAAGATTTTTTTTTTCATATATTCATACTTGGATGTTTTTAGAATTGAGTGTTGATAATTTTTTTTTCTTTCAGAATTACAGGTGAATTTTTTTTGAATCCCACATTGCCAATTTTTTCATATTATAAATGAATGGATTAATTTTTATTGAATGGTGATATGGATGAGGAGGATTAAAGTGGGAGTCTCACAAAAAAAACTAGAGAAAAACTTCCTTTTTTTGACAAAGGTGGCGTGGGAAATGATAAGGGAGAAAAGAAAAATTAAAATGAAAATGTGGAGAGATGGAGGGGTAAGAACCATAGTGGATGAAAAAGAGAAAAAATATTACTTTAAATGTAACTTTTGATAATTTTAAAAATGAAAAAATGAATGAAATAAAAAATAATGAAAAACTATCACCCTAGGATTATGAATAGTTATAAATACTATTCATATTCTTCTCCACTACTCCTGACTGCAACAAGTGGATAATAGTTCTTACAGATCACTCACAATGTAGATCACCTTCAACCTGCCTCTGATACCACAGAAGAAGGATTTTAACCGTGACTAACACAACAACATGTGAATGCAGATCACTAGTGGTGATCTCAATAAAAGTTTCAGCAGAAAAAAAATGATTTCATTTCTTTTTTCCGGTTAATGTAGGAAGTGACAATACATCATTACGACTTATGATTTCTTTGAGATGGTTTTAAATGCATTTATAGTGTTTTAAAATACTAAAACGTGCATGTAAAGGTCAAAACCATAGAAAATGACCTCAAATTGATGTGGAATAATAGGAAAACCATATAAAATGACCTCATATTGATTTTTAATCATATTTAAACCATCTTTTAGTAATTTTTTATGGGTACACATAAAAAAATATCAAACTGACAAGTGGTGTGGTTATAATAACTTAGTAAACACTTCTTAAAGGTAAAAAACCTTTAAAAAAAGGTCTCGGGGGGGGGGGGGGGGACTAGAAAATTGATTTAATATTCCCGTGAAATCATAAAAAATACCATATATTGAATTTTGAAATGTAATAATTGATGACACATCATTCTAACTTACAGTTTTCCTAGGATGGTCATAAACGTGTTTTTAGTGTTTTAAAACACTAAAATGTGAATGGAACGGTCTAAACCATAGAAAAAAACTCATATTGATGTGGAATCATGGGAGAACCCCTAATGAGTTATTTTTATGAGTACACATAGTCAAGATGTCAATCTGACATGTGGTGTAGTCAGAATGACTCAGTAAAGACATCTTAAAGGTACAAAAGCCTTTAAAAACATGTGTGAGGGGTTTAAAACTTGGAAAACAATTTATAATTTCCCTAAAATTAGAGGAAAATGTTTGTTGATTGAATTTCGAAATGTAGGAACTGGAAGCACATCATTCAGACTTACAGTTTTCCCAAGATGGACGTAAACATGTTTTTAGTGTTTTAAAACACTAAAATATGCATGGAATGGTGAAAACCATAGAGAATGACCTCAGATTGACATGGAATCATAATAAAAACACTGATGAGTTATTTTTGATGTGTAATTTTTGAAAAATGACAATAATATTCCTGGTGTGGTCAGAATGACTCAGTAAACACTTCTTAAATGTACAAAATCCTTTAAAAACAAGTTTCGAGGGGGGGTCAAAACTAAGAAAACAATGTCAAATTTCCCTGAATTCATAGGAAAATGATCATAGATTGAATTCTGAAATTTTGGAACCTGCAACATATCATTCGGACTTACGATTTTACTAGGATGTATGTAAACACATTTTTAGTCTTTTAAAACAATAAAATGTGCGTGGAATGGTCAAACACATAGAAAATGAACTTAGATTAAATTAGAACCATGGAACAACCAACAATGAGTATTTTTTGATGTGTACGCATAGAAAAAACACCAATCCAATGTGTGGTGTGGTCATAATGACTCGATAAACACTTCTTATTGGTAAAAAAGCCTTTTAAAAACATGTGTCTGAGGGTCAAAACTATTAAAACAATGTCGGGTTTCCCTGAAATCAGAGAAAAATGATTGCAGAATGAATTTTGAAATGTAGGAACCAATGACATATCATTCTGAATTTCGATTTACCCAAGATGACTGTAAATGTATTTTTAGTGTTTTAAAACACTAAAATATACAGGGAACTATTGAAACCATAGAAAATGGCCTTATATTGGCATAACATCATCATAAAAACATTTTTGAGTTATTTTTGATGTGTACACGTAGACAACACATCAATTTGACATGCATTGTGATCTAAATGACCTGGTAAACACTTCATAAAGTTATAAAAGCCTTTAAAAACATGTGTCAGGGGTCAAAGCTTGTAAAATGATGTCATATTTCCATTAAATCAGAGTAAAATTACCATAGATTGAATTTTAAAATATAAGAACCAAGGGAAAGTCATTTTGACTTACGGTTTTCCCAAAATGGTCATAAATGCATTTTTAGTGTTTTAAAACACTAAAACATGTGTGGAATTGTCAAACCCATATAGAACATCCTCATACTAACATGGAATCTTGGGAAACTACCGCTATGTTATTTTTGATGTGTACGCACATACAATACATCAACCTGGTGTGCGGTGTGGTCGAAATGACTTGGTAAACACTTCTTAATAGTATAAAATCCTTTAAAACATGTGTCACGAGGTCAAAACCAAGAAAAAGATATCAGATTACCCCAAAATAAGAGGACAATGAACATAGTTTGAATCGTGAAATGTAGGATTCAATGTCACATCATTTCAAATTATGGTTTGTTCGGGATGGCCGTAAACATGATTTTAGTGTGTTAAAATACTAAAATTGTGCGTGGAATGATCAAAAACATAGAAAATGAACTCAAATTGATGTGAAATCATGGGAAAACCACTAATGGGTTATTTTTTACCTGTGCGCATAGACAAAAATTCATTTTGAAATGCAATGTGGCTATAATGACTTGTTAAACACTTTTTAAAGGTATAAAAGCCTTTAAAGACATCCATCGAAGGGTTAAAACCTAGAAAATGACATCATATTTTCTTGAAATCAATATAAAATGATTATAAATTAAATTGTGAAATATTGGAATCGATAGAACATCATTTTGACTTACGATCTTCCCAGAATGGCTGTAAACGTTTTTTTAGTGTTTTAAAACACTAAATGTCTATGAAATTTTCAAAATCATAGAAAATGGCCTTATATTGACAAGTAATCATGGACAAACCACTATTGAGAGATTTTTGATGTGTACGAGAAGACAACACATCAATTTGACATTCTGTGTGGTTAGAATAACTCAGTAAACACTTATTAAAGGTACAAAAGCCTTTAAAAACATGTGGGGGGGGGGGGGTCAAAACAAGGAAAATGAGGTCGTATTACCATGAAATTAGAAGAAAACTATTATAGATTGAATTGGGAAATGTAGAAAGTGATGACACATCATTCTAAATTACAGTTTTCCTGAGATGGCTGTAAAAGAGTTTTTAGTATTTTAAAACAGTAAAATGTGCATGGAGCAGTCAAAACCATAGAAGAAGATCTCAAATTTATGTGAAATCATGGGCAAACCACTCTTGAGTTATTTTTGACATGTATGCATAGAAAAAAAGTCAATTTGACATGCAGTGTGGTCGGAATGACTCGGTAAACACTTCCTAAAGGTATAAAAGTCTTTAAAAACAAATTTTTGGGCGTCAAAATCAGGAAAACGATGTCATATTTCCCTAAAATGAGTGGAAAATGAAGACAAATTGAGTTGTGAAATATATGAACCGATGAAAAATCATTGCGAATTACGATTTTCCTGGAATGGCTGTAAATGTGTTTTCAGTGTTTTAAAACAGTAAAATGTGGGTGGAAATGTCAAAACCCTAGAAAATGAAGTCATATTGACATAGAATCATTGGTTAACCACCATTGAGTTATTTTTAATTTGTACATGCAGACATCAAGTCAATTTGACGTGCGGTGTGGTCGGAATGAAATGCTAAACACTTCTTAAAGGTACCAAAACCCTTAAAAACATGTGTCAAGGGGTCAAAACCAGGAAAATGATATCGAATTTCCCTAAAATCAAAAGACAATGACTATAGATTGAATTGTGAAATATAGGAATCGATGGGACGTCTTTTAGACTTACAGTTTTCCCGGGATGGCTGTAAACACATTTTTAGTGTCTTAAAACACTAAAATGTGTGTGAAATGGAAAAAACCACATCAAATGACCTCATATTTATGTAGAATCATGGGAAGACTAGTGATGAGTTATTATTGTCTTGTACGCACATACAACACATCATTCTGTCATGCGGTGTGGTCAGAATGACAAGGTAAGCACTTCTTAAAGGTATAAAATCCTTTAAAAACATGTGTCGGGGGGTCAAAATGAGGAAAACAATTTCTGATTTCCATGGAATCAGAGGAAAATGACTGTAGATTGAATTTTGAAATGTAGGAACTGACGAAACATTATTCGGAATTACGGTTTTCCTAGGATGACTGTAAAAGTGTTTTAATTGTTTTAAAACACTAAAACATGCGTGGAATGATCAAAATCATAGAAAACATCCTCAGATTGATGTGGAATCTTGGAAAACCCACTGCTGAGTTATTTTTGAAATATATGAGATTTGTTTATATCAAAGTCTTTAAAATTTGTTTATTAAGTAAATTTCAAGCACACCACACATCGATTTAAAAAAAATTAGAATATTTACTTATCCCTTTTCAGTTTCACGTGGTGATTCATATATTAAATAGGTAAATTTATGTTCTCAAAATTTTTTCACTATATATTATTTGTTTTATATTAAATTTTCTTCTGTTTGATTAACAAAATAAAAAATTTGACGTGCAACATTTTGAATATATTCTATGTCTTTTCTCTTTCGCATTTATTTTCTTAAATGTTCTGGTTTTCATTATAAATGAAAAATGATGGAAGTAGATAGGAGGTTGACCATTCTGATCCACAACATTCTTAAGAAGGCAGTCTTGATGGATCTTAGTTTTAATGGTATGCTAAAATTTTATCAATTATTATACTATAATTCTGGTTTATAAAATTTAATTTGAATTTATGTTTTCTTTTTTGTTACAATTGATGAGACGATGTGGTCAATTTCAGTTGATAAGATGATGTGGAGATAGATGGATGTAGTTAAGGTCATGATGTGGACATATATTGGGTACGAGTTGTTGTTAAACATATTTTATTTGTATATATTGATGACTAAGGTATTAGTTGACTATTGTATGGGTTTATTGAGACTGAAGATATGATGACAATGGATGTTTGTATATATGATTGTGGATGTATGAGCAATATTTGATGGGTTTATCATACATTTATGTTTTATTTTATTGCAAATCAGTTTTTTATATTTACAGGTTTTTATTAATTTCTTTACAAAAAAAATATCTGATTTAGCGGTCGTTTTTACTAACCGATGCAAAGTACTTTAATTAAAATATGTTTAGTGACGGTTACACTTAACCTCCACTACATCTAATTACGAATAATCTATTCAGCAGTGGTTAGTTTCATTTCATTTATTTTTTCTCCCAAGTATATTTAAAAAAACGCCACTAAATGCTCCAAAAACCACACTTATCAAAACCACCATGAAATTAAAGAAACCACTATTAAATGACTAGTGATCATGCAATACGCGGCAGTTTTGGTAACTATTTCTATATTATGGGGTGGTGGTTTCAACTGCCTCAAGTTCACAAAATAACTGCAATTAATTCCCTTTTCTTTGTAGTGTTACCATGGACGATTTCTTATGGAACGACCAAGATTCATGATAAAAGGAATTTAAACAAGAAACATTTTGAGAAAATAAAAAATTTAAATCTACTGCATAAAAATTATAATTCATTAAATCAATAGGTGTTAAATTTACTTTAGAATCATAAATTTTACAAGCTTTAATCTCAAATTTTACATGAAATCCATCATTATACAATTTAGATATGATAAGAAAAATTTTCATAAACAGGTTTTAGAAATTAAACAAGTTTTAGAGTTATTTATTTGACCAAGGGTGATAATCATTCTTTTTTCATTGTCACCAAAAGGGACATAACCAAAATACACACATATCAAATTGTAGAAGTTTGAGAAGTCTCATATCATATTTTTCAAACCCCCACTGTCCTGATTCCATGGATTTGTACAGGGGTTTTTGGAACATGTTCCTTGCAATTAATTAAATACACACAAAACTTGGATCCCATATCTATTTGATTCCTGATAATTTTGAAATTTTTCTTTGGGAATCCAGATATGTTTAACATATTTATTCCCAAATCTATGAAGAGGCTTAAAAGATTTATAAAAATAAGATCGATTAGGTTCAAATTAGATTGATCCAAAATTTGAAGTTCTAGTTGTATGATTTACTACCAGTTTACATGCAGCAATTGATCTTGGAATAGAATTATTCTTATAAAGTTTATTTTTATTTATTGGTTGATAACCAAAACTAGCTCTAGGTTTAGGTACAACGTGACTACCTAGAATTCTATTAGTGGTTTCACATCTTGTAGTAAAACCTTCAATATCTATTTTCATTGTTTATTTAATAAATTTTAATTCATTATTTTCTTTAAGAATCAGTTGATTCGTTTCTTTATCTACAACAACATCATATTTAATATAAACAAATAAAGAATGTTGTTTCCTAAAATTTTTATACTTATCTTTAAGTGTCACGATCCGTCCCAGTGGGGCCCGTGCTGTGACACCCCAAGCCCGCCTCCAATAGGCAAGGGGCTGGTGACTAGCAATGAGTAGGCATGTTAGTAACATGAGAGGCATTGCCTAAGCACCTATACACACGCATACATCTCCAAGCCCACAAATGATGAAATGTAAAAACACTAAGGAACAAAATGCATGCATACAAATAAACCCAACCAACAGAGTACGGTGGGAAGTAAAGTACTGAAAGTCAACTGGGCCAGAATACAAGCCCACCAAACAAAGAGTCTGAAAACTGCAGAGTCCAACCTGTAAACACAATGAGGTACTGGGACTGCTACTCGTAGCCGGAGGAACGCCTCGGCCTGTAGAGAACTTAGAAAGCTCGGTCCTGTCCTGGTCTGCCCTAGACTCTGTCAAAAGGCTACTCTTCTGCACAAGACACGACGTGTGCGGGCAAAACCCATGCAGGGGTGAGTATAAAAATACTCAGTAAAGGACCCTGAAAACCACAAAGCAGTACATGAAGTAAAGGTACAGTCAGCTATGCATAGTATATGTCTACATAACATATAGAGAGAGAAGCACAAACCAAATATACCCGGAACTCACACCCGTGGTCTAGAAACAAGTCACACAACCGCATACCCCCATCCAGGGATTCGGTTCGAAGATTTCAATGAAACACTCATTTCGGGAGAACACACTCCACGAGTCTTATAGCTCTGATGATGTCCGTCTGAGAAATACTGTTCATTGGGAAACGTCACGAGAGGTAGTTACACTCATTACGGGAGACACACTTCTGATTGGAAAGATTACGATAGATAGATGCACTAATTATGGGAGACACACTCCGGAGTGAGAAAGATCATGATACACAGATGGGGATCACTGTCAGGGACGTGGCAGATACCGCAACTCATCCGGATTCACCAGCTAGGTAGAGGATCAACTCCCAGTAGAGTTGGTCACATCTATGCCTAACTCTACCTAGGGTCAAGAATGGATAGAGGATCTCGATCCGAGCCTCTCGGATGGATGTATGACTCTATCACAGAAAGTTCTGCTGAAGAGATCATACTCTTGTAGAAGTAAATGACATCTGACCTTCAGGGGAATGAGAAGAAGGGGTACTAACCCAAACGAAACATGTCCAAGATACGGTGGATAAGTGGACCACACCCTTTTCCAAAAAGTACACGGTGTGTAGAAAAAGTTACACGCCGTGTCGTCTGACCCCGGGTACTGCCCGTGTACAACGGCCCGTGTCGTAAGGCTGGTCATGTAGAAAAGTTAGTACACAACATGTAGTAATGTGTACATGTCGTGTCTGAGTGACTGGGGTCGGCTCCGTGTACGCTGGCCATGTGCCCGTACACGGTCCTCAACCTGTGTACTCTAACCCGTGTAATTGGTACACAGGGTGACCCGCGTTACTGGCCTCGCTTGGCCATGTGATGGAGTACACGGTCGTGTACTCCATCCCGTGTTCGTGTATCCCCAGGATACACACCGAGTCCCGCGTAGCCGCCTCTTCCATGCTGCATAGACATTACACGCCCTGTCGTTTGAAGCCGTGTAGTCCAACCCGTGTCCGTGTACTTCCCAAAATACACGCCGAGCTTCAGGTAAAGTCTAACACGCCGTGTGACCAGGGTCACACGCCGTGTGATTCATCTCTAAACCCCGAAACCCTAGTTTCCTCCGCCAGTACTACACGGCGTGTTCTTTGGAAGTACACGCTGTGTATTCTGGAAATTTCCAGAAACACGAACATCCACCATCGCACCTTCCGTGATGCCCCGTTCATCGATTCAGTCATCCGATCACCATAAAACTCCCAGGTTTTGATCGCCTAGACACCACAAAGCCGATTCTATTGTTTTCAGACCTCCGATCGGCTCCAAAACCATGCAATGATCCACCCGCGCGAAGAATGCTCGAAGAGAATCCCTTCCCGATCTGGTCTGATTCGTCGTCCGCTATCATCGTTGCATCTTTGCAAGGTCGTTGTGGTGTCAGATCTTTAATTTAGGATCGTTGCATCGCTAAACTAATGCACAACAATCTGTTGTTCCTTGCCCCGTGAAGAACGCGAAGAACTCACAGAGGAAAGAAAAAGGGAAGAAATCCAATAACACAAATCGAGAACGAAGCTCCACCGTCGTTCGTCACGACGTTGATCAGATCCCGTTAGTAGGATCAAATAGATCATAATTAAACAACAATAATCAACATGGATTAATTCCCTATAATCATCCTAATAACACCCCCCGCAAGAATGTACGAATCCACGAATCAACTTGTTCGTGGTTGATCTGCGTTCGTCGTTAAAAATTCAAAAACAGGGAAAGAGGGATGAAATAAAAACCCCTACCTCAACTGGGATTGATCACTAACGAAGGGGACATGCTACCATCGTCATCGAGATCCTCCAACCTCATTGGTGCAACAATTCTCAATTTCGATTCGTTGTCATTCGTCACTGAAGTTTGCTCCAAAGATCCGCGGATTCTCCAGAGATTTCTCTCAATCGTCGCCAACGAGCAACATTAGATTATCCCAATAAAAAGAGAAATGTGTTTGGGATTCCATCACATTGTGACATTAATGAGTCCAGCTTGCCATTTCTGAGTCATTATGACATGACATTAATTATTGAAACAGCTGCCCCGTTGCTGCACTGCAGTGGATATTTCCAAAAAGAAAATAAAATAAACATTGTGAATTTATTTTATTTTATTTTACTTAAAACGTCCGAAAATTAACTTTTTCCCTCAACCTGTGCCGGTCGAGGTTAGACTCGTTCTTAGGTAAAGTCGTTGTCCCGGACGCAACAATTCCCTTAGATTTTTAATTCGGACATCCGTTTGGAAACTGCCACAACCGCGCACAAGTGCCGACTCACTTAACTTTAAAAAAGTTCGAACCACCGTCTCTGTTTCTGGTCTTGAAATAATCCCACATAATATTTAAAAATAATACACAGAAAATCTGAGACATTACATTAAGGTTATTAAAAGTTTTTTCCAATAAATATCAATATTAAAATAAATCATTATTGGTCATATTTTCATCATTAATTTCCTATTTAATATTTAATATAAACATATAGCTATTTTTTAGCGATGTTAAACCCAATTCTGCGCGGTGTTAAATGGTCGATCTGTGGTAGTGCTTTCTAATCCGTCATAAAATTATAAAAGTCTTATTTTTTGGTTACCAAACATTAGGAGCTCCTATTTATGGCATAAAAATAAGAGCTTCACAATAATATGGTTCCCCACAATATCAAGGGACTATCTTACAAAAAAGTACATTTATAAGGTAGCTGAAGTTTACACCCATATTCTAAAAAGAAAATTCGCTAGACAACCTTCCATTCCATCATTCTTGGGGAGATCCTGTCACATGAGGAATAAATCTCACCCCCTTCACATGTGTGTTGACAGTATTTGCAACCTCCATCATGATCATGGACTCACTCTTATCATAGTCCTGAGCATGTTCGTTTCCAGAATCGTCTTCCATGCATACATCATCGGGGCAACCAACTTTTTCATAAAGTTTAAAAAAAACAATAAAGCGTGTTGATTGGATATATGAGCTCCAGGCTGACTCGTGCAAAACTAAATCCACCCTTCTCACCAAGGAACATGTATTGGGGAACCTGGTGCCGTGTTATCATCCCTCGGGCTTTCCACTTGAGTATTAATCATGGTTATCTTTTAACTGCAGTAAGACTGGCGCTCAAGATAAGTGAGTTGCTCAAGAGAAAACTTCGGTTTGGGGCCACAATCCTTCAAAAGGGGAAAAGCTATTAAAGGCATCGACAACTGCTAGCCCCATAGCCGGCCTCCTCTTCATCTCCTCCCATAAGACACCGTTTTGCAGTGACCGACCCATCAAAGTCACATATCAAAACGGAAAGCTGGCTAGAATACACTATAAGGTACTCAATCCCCTCACCCACTCTCCCTATCCACCCCACCACTCTCTCTCTCTCTGCTAAAATGGGTTGCTTTTGAATTGTGCCACATGTTTTGATTCCTTTTCAAAAGATAAGGAAGGTGTACCCAAGTGAAAATGAGGAAAGGCCAACACAAAATTTCATTGAAATTGTTACTGATGATGATTTTGACTTCTGGTTTATGGGATTCTTCAATTTCCACAGAACCTACCAAAATCTTCAAGCAGTGATCTTCTAAACCTAAGATGATTGACGAGTTCCCTGATGACAACATGTTGAACAAATTTTTATTTAGTTATTAATATGTATTAGTTATAGGGGATTATAAAGCGCAAAAAATTCTTTTATTGGATCAAATCTCATATCTCCTTGCAAGGAATGACAATCACCCACTATGCCTATTTTACTAGAAAATGCAAATATATATTACAGGATTCTAATAAAAACCCATGAATAAATCATTCTCTAAAATGAATGTAAATAACATGTATTTAAATTTTAAACCCAAATGACACAATGTAACAAAAATACATCAATTACCTAAAGTCTAATAAAAATCGGGGGATATCACCAATAACTTATAATTTAATTTTTTTAAGTGATGTTTGTTCATTTATGTTACCCTACCAATGTGTGGCTAGGAAAAGTGGATAGGTGATTTTGTAGTTTTGGATATATGGTGGTGTGGTATGTGGTGATGGAATTGTGGTTGTGGTTGGGATGTTGTGGTTTTTGGATGTGTGGTGTGGTGGCTAGTTGTATTATGAGGAGATGATTATTGATGGGGTGTCCTGTCATTAATTTTTACGTTCTTGATAAAATGGAGAGAGGTTTTCCTACCAGCTCACTACCAGTTAGAGGTGGGTAATAGAGGAAATTGTGGTAAATGAGGTGGAACATAGATCTCAATGATTATATCTCTTGTTCCTATTCTTTTTCCATCAATGGATATGTTTTTCTTGACAGATATCAAACTTTTTTACTCTTGAATACATATTTCATATGGAGATGAGTTATTTAGAGGGTTGATCCTACTATGTACACCCAAGTGACCACTATTCCACAGTTTAGAATGTGGTTTTCAAGATAGTCCAAGGTTGATTCGAGTTACTGTTCAACTAGATCATGTGGAGTTTGTTGGATGACCGGGGTCTAAGAAACTAGTTTTTCATATTCTTCAGTGATGTTTGTATAGTTAACATAGAAGCACCATTTTTTTATGAGAATTTGTCTATTAAATTTAAAATATTGGGATTTTATTGTTGGTTTCATTTATTTATTATTATTCTTGGTAATTTATAATGGATTTTCCTCCCATTTATGAGAATATACCCTCAGTAATAGTCCCCAATTCTTCTCCTTTTGAAGTAGGGATTTGGGGGATCAATCTTTCCTTCACTACAAACCTGAGAGGGGTTCTTAATGGGGTAGGGTCATCAAAAAAGTGGTGTGAGAGATTTTTAATGAGTGTTAAGGTGGAGTTTAGAGTTAATCATAGATCATGATTGCATGGGATTGATAGGAAATTTGGGAAACTTGGGCCTAACATGTGATGTAGACCAAGGAAACCAACTAGGTCATGGATGTATAGGCCCCCCTATGACCTGAAACAAGTATTTTAACAATCTATTAAAAAATTTAGGTAAATGTTTAATTATTACAGGGTATAAATAATAGGTAGGTTCATACATCATAAACATTAGTTGCATTAGAATTTCCATCCTAGGTCTTATATATGTTTAAATTATGCTGGATGTGCTGATGACATATCCACTAATTATCATTCTAAAAACTAGTCATCGGTATTTCCAACTATTGTAAAACCAATTGAAAAAGTGTCAATGTAAATACCTGTAAATTCCATGTAATTATTATTTTTAAATATATGGGAATTTTACGAGTCCTTGAAAATTGATGGCACGTGATTCCGAGGCCCGGAGTGCCTGTAATGAATTTATGAACTTTTGTTTGGGTACGTTTATTAAACGCGCGAGATGGTTTTTTCTAACTTTTGAACTGGTGATCGGAATTGAAATCTGAGAACACAGTTGAACTCACAGTGCCAGTATTCGCTTAAGGAGACCTTCACCCCGACCACAATAGGTCAAGGGTGGAAGTTAGCTTTTCACATATTCATGAAATAATAAAATAAAATAAAATGGTGTAACATTTTATTTTTATTTTATTATGAAACTCCCATGTGAATGTTTCACAGGTGGGGACCACCTAAACTAAAAACCTTCCATGAGAGTTTATGGAGGTGGGGACCACCGAGCTTAACCTCCCATGAGAGGTTATGGTGGTGGGGACCACCCGAGGATTGAAACCTCTTGAACTCCCTATTAAGTGGGGAGAAATATCTTAAGCTCACCCAATTAATTATGCCACCCCCCTTAATTAATTATAACAACTCAATGTAATTAATTAAGCCAATTTTAATTTTATACCAACATATATTTTTATATTGACTACCCATTTCTGTTTGGTAGGTTGGGGGAATTAATCGTTGGCAAAGGAATGGGCCTTGGGAGAAAGATCTCCAACGAACAACGCTTCTCCAACAAAGAACGCCGACTTCGACTTCTTACTCAGGACACCCTCCAACGAGGAACATCTTCGACTACGATGAACCGACGCACAAGCTCGGGATTGGAAGTGTGTGGCGGACGAGATGAACGTCGATAACTTCAACTTCTTCTCAAGACAACATCAATGAACAATCCAAGGTAGGGGTTTATTTGTGTATGATTTTTGCGGGAAGTTGTAGGGTGATTGTTTGAAAATATTCTCCTTTTACATTCTTGATAATTCTTTGTAATTCAAGATTCAATTATAGTTGCTTGCTACTGTGCCCTAACACGGAGAGTGCGGACCAAACAAACATGTCCCTTACTCTCCGCAAACCTTGTGATTATTTATTGATCACGATGGAGGAACGACTACCAAAACGTGGGGCACGAGAATGGCGACCGACACCACCACCGGCTGAGATGAAGGCGGCGACGCAATGACCACCTCCGCTACGGCCTCGCCACCCGAGCCACCACCGCCGTCCGGGCCGAGCCTCCGCCGTCGTCCGGGCCAAGCCGCCGTTGCTGTTCGGGCCGAACTGCCACCCGAGCTGCCGCCGCCGTCCGGGCCGAGCCGCTGCCACCGTCCGGGCCGAACCGCTGCCCTAGCTGCCGCCTCTGCCCTCCCGTACAAGCCACCCCGTGCCCTCGCGGTACCCCTGGCCTCGCCACCCCGCGGCCTCCGCCCTCCCGACTGAGCCGCCCTGCGCCCTCACGGTACCCCCGACCTAGCTGCCCCGCGGCCTCTGCCCTCCTGGCCGAGCCGTACTGGGTCAGACCGAGCCTCCCCACGCCCTCGTGGCACCCCTGCGTCCGAGCCGCCATCCGTTGTTGAGCCGAACTGTGGCCTCCGTTCCCCGGGACACCCGCGGCCTCCGCGACCCCTCGCAGCCCTCGTGGCCTGCTGGACCGCCCAGTGGGCTGGGCCGCACCAGAGGTCGGGCTTGAACCAACGGTTTGGGCTAGGTCAACCTGAACCAGGTCGAACCAGGCCAGGTCGGGTCGGGTCGGTCCAACCGGGTCGGATCAGACCCGGACCAGATACAAACCTATACTTTACTTGGGCTATAAATTTGGCACCGGACATCCGTTTGACGAACCGTCAGCGGTACTGGAAACCATGGAGCGAGACGGTCCCCTTGGTAAACCCCACGAGTGATTTGGATAAAGATAAGGTATGGTCATGTCAAGACCCGTAAATTTCAAGGAATTTTTTTTCTTAAATTCTTTGGGATTTTACTAGTACGCAGTTTCTGACGGCACCTGATTCCGAGGCCCGGTGTGCCCGTAATCAATTTACAAAGTTTAGCTCAGGTACGTTTAGTGAACAAATGAGCGGGTTTTTCTATCTTTTGAACCGGTGCTCGGAATTGAAATCTAAGGGCACCGATGATTTCGCAGCGCCGATAATTGCTTAAGGGGACCTTTATCGCAGTTGCGTTTTAAGCGGATTTGGAATTAATTTTTGGGGGAAATAGTTTAAAATAAATAAAATTGGTGAACCAATTTTATTTTTATGGTTGGTGGTCAATTTCTTCCAAAGGGAGTTGAAGGTGGGGCCCACACCCACATAACCTCCCATGGGAGGATATTTTGTGGGGTGGGGCCCACACGTAACCTAAACCCTTGATCTTCCCTAAACCCCTTAAACCCCCCCCCCCATTAAACTCTTTGTGCTTAATGTTGGAAAACCCCATGTATTTAATTGGGTAACTCCTCCTCTCCCCACTCTCCCACTTTAATTCATGCCAACACACACTTAATCAATTAATTGAATTAATTTTGTGGATTTTGTAATTTTGAATGCTTGGAAAAATAAAATAAAGTAAGAGGAAGCCTTATTTTATTTTTGGTTAGAATTGTTGTGTGAGGAGATTTGGGAGAACTCTAGCTTTATTTGAAGAACTTCATCCTTCTGTGAAGAAATTCATCCTCTCGCGAAGAACATCACCTCTTCGACAAAGAACACCGTCACCACAAGGATAGATGACGTTCCTTTACTTCTTCTCTCCGCAGCTAGTGTGAGACGTCGTTCCCTCCTTGGATGCACGCCAACGCCGTCTTCGAAACCTCACCCCGCGATGCCATCTTCCGAGACGTTGGCAAACGACATCGTTCATCGAGGTAGGGGTTATGTTCAATTTTAATGGATTAAAATTGTGCTATGGTTTGTCATTGAGCATCTCGTTTACTTTGGCCGATTGCCATCATTTTACGTGGAGGGTGCGGTCTGAACGAACACGGACCGACAACCCTCCGTTGTTCTCGTTAATCATTTTTAGAATTGATAATTGATGGCGGTGGAAGCACAACGCCGTCACACCGTGCCAGGAACGAGGAAAAGGGAACCAGCACCGTCGCACCAGTTGTGTAGAAAGAACTACGGACCGCTACACCGGCCGCTTCGGCGGAAGAAACAGCTGGCACGTCGGCCGGCCGGGCGAAGAGGAGCCGTGGTGCCAGGAGGGCGCCGCACTAGAAGACCGACCGGCTGGGCGGAACTGGATTGCGACGCTAGGAGGGCGCCACGCTAAAGAAGTCGCGGCCTACCTTGTGGGCCGCGTGTTCCAGAGGACCGAACAGCTGAGCCGACCAGTTTGGGGAAGAACGACGCCGCCGGGCACCGCCGGTGTAGAAGACTGGGGGGGCACACCCCCCCTTGGAGCCCGCTCGGCCAGCCGGGCCGCGTCGGGCTGGGCCGGGTCGCGCCCCGCCGGGCCGGACCGCGTAGCTCAGGTCGGGCCGCGCCACTTCGGGCCAGGCCGACTTGAGTTTTCCTTTCATACTGGTCTGACACCCCTACTGGGTCGGACCCATCAAACTGGGTCAACCCGACCCGTTGGCCCACTGGGCTAAACGGGTCGGGCCCGTTAATCACTCAAACATGGTTAACTTAAAGACCGCACGTCCGATCGACGCGCTGTTTGCTGCACAAGGACTCTTTTGATGAGACGGTCCATTTGCGATACTCTAAGTGAGTTTCGAATGATTTCGGATATCGTCCGGGTTAGAAATGATCATATTTCTAACCAGGCCCCTGGGACGGAAAAGCCTATATCTCTCAGACCGGGTGTCCGATTGACGCGCCGTCTATTGCGTTGATTTCCTTTTGATGAGACGGAACTTTGGGATACATCAAATCTAGACTTTATGACAGTTGATGTATCGACCCTCTTGGCTTGTGGAGCGGACCCTCCCGGAATCGAGCGTGTTGTGTGCGGGAACCCTAGAGCTGGCTGCGACTATGACGACAATGACGACTGTACTTGGATCCTACATGGGTTCGACAGCGAGGATGACTGTACTTGGATCCTCCATGGGTTCGGTAACGACGACTTCTGTACTTGGATCCTATGTGGATTTAGCAGGGGAGATGATTTAGAGGCTACATTCATCACCTCCACCCCTCTTCGTGAGTAATATACCTGTGTGAGCTGAGTCTTGACTTTTATTCATTATCATCGATGTGATTGACTTGATTTCCTATGTGGACTGAGTTGTGTTTTCCTGTGTGGACTGGGTTGTACTTGGGCTCGTGAGTTGGAGCCGAACTGGAATTGATGACTTAGGTATATGTATGGGCATATACCTAAGTATAGTTGGTTGATACTTTGTGTTTTTTGTCTTTACTTTGTGGTACATCCTTTGTGGATTCTGGGAGACCTTCGGGAGTCTCGGGGTCCCTAATGAGTATCGTATACTCACCCCTGCACTGACTATGACCGCACTACATTATGTTGGATACAGACGACGGACAATGCTGATTGTGGTTGAGTCTTGTAGAGCGGGATGGTACTTGGAGGTGGACCACTTGGTAGGACGTACACAGAGTGGACAACTGGACTCGAGGAGCTGAGGAGACCATATGTACCCACCCTTCAGGTGGGATAGCTGGAGGACGACTCGTTGGTTGCTTATTTACTTTACTGCTATCGTACTTTCTTTTCAGTTGTACTGTACTTTCAGATGGGTTTGTATTCTAGCCCATTTACTTTCCAGCACTTACTTTTGTACTCATTTTACTTAGTGTTTACTCTAGCTTGTGTACTCTGTTGTGTTTATTTACTTATATAAAGTCAATGCCTTCCATTTTATCGGGATTTACGCCTTTAGTGCTAGTCACCAGCCCCTAGCCTATGGAAGGCGGGCTTGGGGTAGTCACGACATGGGCCCCGGGGACGGGTCGTGACAAATTGGTATCAGAGGAGTCAGTTCTACCGCAAAACTCAGGACTCTGATAATTTCTTCCTATGAAGCAATAGTGTTAAGGGTATTGAGTGTGGTTATTAGTCTAGAGAGTCCAGTGTTAGTGCGGCGGCTGACGTATCCATACACCAGGACCTTGACTTCTGATTTCCGACTCAGTGCTCGAAAACACTGATTGCATGTGTGTTTCAAAAGTTTTCTTTGTGATTACTTTGTGTCTGCTCACCAGTTATACTGTATTAACCGTGGCATAGCTATTTCTTTTTAGGATGTCCCCACGATGGCAGCCAACTAGGGTTCCGAGCTTTGTGCGAGATGGACGCCCACCGAGCGACGAGGCCTCGATGTAGGGCCCCATTACAGTAGAGGCACCGGCGGTACCTCTACCCGCCGAGCCACTGATACCACCGACCCCAGCAGCTGAGAGTGCACGTCGCCTAAGTGCGCTGCACGAGTTTCAATGACAGAGGATGCCCAGGTTCCGTGAAGAGACGGACCCTCAGGCAGTTGAGGATTGGCTGGAGGCTGTTGTTTGAGTCTTCAGATTAGTAGGGACATCAGCTGACCTCATGGTGATCCTTGCGGTGAGTCTCCTGCACGCAGTAGCAGGTAGATGGTGGAGCTTAATTCTCCAGGTGAACGATGAGGCATCTCTACTATGGACGGAATTCGAGAGTCTCTTCCGCTCGAAGTTCGTTTTAGCCACCCTTAGTGCGGTGCGCATCCAGGAGTTACTACAACTGCGGCAGGGCAGCATGACAGTAGCCCAGTACTCAGCGAGATTTACCGACCTCTCGTGCTACTCCACGGACATGGTACGAGACCCATTCTTCCGGGCCCGGACCTTCGAGTAGGGACTAAGGCATGAGATCAGGGCTTCGATGATCTCCCTCAGCATTCCGACGTAGGCAGGAGTACTGGAGAGAGACCTACTTGTGGAGAGCTTCCTTGCTAAGCCTACGCCAGTAGTGAGGCCTACCGCAGGGCGAAACATTGCGGAATCTTCTACAGCCGGCAGTAGACAGATGTCGCAGAATTCCAAGAAAACCAGGCCATCAGGTGGTCGACCTCAGGATACTGGTTCGGAGGTGCGGGGCACACATAGCAGATCCATTCATACGAGAGGCAGACAATGCTATGCATGCGGCGGGCAGGGCCACATGGCTCGTGACTACCCAAACCGTCATGAAAAGGAGCATCAGATGGTTCAGGGACCACCCAGGCAGAGGAAGAGGTTCGACCATGACGGTCTGTAGGGAGCAGATAGACGAGGTAGAGGAGATGGTCAAGCAGCAGGTGGTGGACGATGCTTCGAGGCTCTACCACCACCACCACTAGAAGGTCCACCCTGATCATAGGGAGCTGGCGGACAGAGGTAGACTCAACTTCAGGCGGTAGAGGCTTACAACCACGTCGCACCTGATATGATTCAAGGTACTATCTGTGTCTACTCTACCCTTGATGAAGTTCTTATATACACAGAAGCGAGCCATTCTTTCATTGCCGCTGCCCTTGTTCGGAGCTTGGAGATTCCGACGGAGCCATTGGCTCGATCCTTTCGGCTAGAGACTCCTACAGGAGCAGACTCGATGATTACACACTGGTGCCGGCAGTGTGAGCTTACTCTAGAAGGTGAGAGTTTCAGCTGGGATCTTCTTGTAGCAGCATCGAGGCCTTACGATGTCATCTTAGGTATGGACTGGTTATCTACAGTCCATGCTCAGATCAACTGTATTAGGCACAAAGTGCGGTGTGTCCGCACATATGGGAGAAGGTTCACCTTCACCAGCGAGAAGGGAGTCTTTGTAGCACAGGATGGACTTACGCAGAGGAGAGGACAACCGATCACTCATCAGTTGGCTAGTCTCATCCTAGGAGTAGTTGATGTGCGGAGTCTGAGTTTTCCTATTGCGGTGGATCCGTATACGGATGTTTTTCCTGACGATGTTCCAGGTTTACCTCATCACAGAGAGGTATAATTCTATATTGACCTGTACCCCGGGAAAACCCCGATATCTACTCCATATCGGATGGATCCCGTTTATCTTTGTGAGCTATGAGTACAGCTGGAGGACTTGCAGGGCAAGAGATTCATCTGACCCAGTGTTTCACCCTGGGCTTCTCCGATTTTTTTCACCAAGAAGGCAGATGGGAGCTTACGACTATGTGTCGACTACTATTTCCTGAACCAGGTGAACGTGAAGAACAAGTATCCACTTCTGAGGATTGACAACCTCTTTGATCAACTCAAGGGAGCACGATGGTTCTTGAAGATAGACCTCAGGTCAGGCTATCATCAGCTCAGAGTTTGAGATGAGGATGTGTAGAAGATGGACTTCAGGTGTCGGTATGGCCACTATGAGTTCTTGGTTTTTCCTTTCGGTGTAACCAACACTCCAGTAGTGTTCATGAATCTCATGAACAATATCTTCTATCCTTACCTCAATCAATTTGTCGTAGTCTTCATTGAAAAAATATTGATTTACTCGACTACTGAGGAGGAGCACGCCTACCACTTGCGGGTTGTACTGGACACACTCAGAGAGCACCAGATTTATGGTAAGATCTTTAAGTGTCAGTTATGGATTCAAGATGTACACTTCTTGGGACATGTCATCTCTGAGGCGGGAGTTGCGGTGGATCCTACAAAGATCAAGGCAGTACTAGCTTGGGAGCCACCCATGAGCATGACGGAGCTGCGGAGTTTCCTAGGTCTGGCTGGGTACTATCGGAGATTTGTTCCAGACTTCTCCAGAGTTGAAACACCTATTTAAGCTTTGACAAAGAAGGTGAAACCCTTCGTATGGTCATATATATGTCATCAGATCTTCCAGGAGCTGAGACAGAGATTGACCAGTGCGCCCATCTTGAGGCTACTGGAGGAGGGCGTAGGGTACGTAGTTTACTACGATGCATCAGGGACCGAACTCGGGTGTGTCCTGATGCAGGAGAGGGAATTGATCGCTTATGGATCATGATAGTTTAGGCAGCACGAGAAGAACTATGCTACCCATGACTTGGAGTTAGCAGTAGTGTTCTTCACCTTGAAGATGTGGTGACACTATCTTATGGGCGAGCACTTTATAGTCTACTATGACCACCAGAGTCTCAGGTATATCTTCTCGCAGAAGGACCTAAACCTGATACAGAGGCGATGGCTCGAGTTCCTATAGGACTATGAATTTGAGATAGTATATACTCCTGGGAAGGAAAAAGTAGTAGCTGATGCACTCAGCAGGAGATCGGGCATTCAGCTACTTAGAGAGGCGATAGAGCAACTAGCCGCGTTGTAAATATCCTTCATGGATAGAGATGGAGTATCCTTTCTACAGTTACTCACAGTCACTCCTACACTACTTCAGCGGGTCAGAGAGGCACAACATGGGGATGTTGACTGTGAGATGCGACGTGCACAGATATCCACAGGACATGCACCTGATGGATTTTTTGTAGGAGGAGAGCACACCATCCTTTTCAGGGGACGTACCATGGTACTAGCTTCATTACAGGAGGAGGTGCTGAGGGAGTTTCACACTTCCCCTTTGGCGGTACATCCAGGAGTAGCGAAGATGTACCGGAATCTCAGACGACAGCAGTGGTGGCCGGGTATGAAGAAGGTTGTGGCTGAGTTCGTTTCACGATGTCTCACCTGCCAGCAGGTGAAGGCAGAGCACCAAGTACCAGCAGGCTTGGTACAACCCTTAGAGGTCCTAAAGTGGAAGTGGGATGGGATATCCATGTATTTCTTTATGGGGCTTCCACGTACTTCTAAAGGACATGACTCCATCTGGGTGATTGTCAACCAACTCACCAAGTCGGCCCACTTCCTACCTATCAGGGAGCAGGGCTCAATGGAGAGCTTGGGACGCCTCTACGTTTAAGAGATAGTATGACTTCATGGTGCGCCATCATATATCATATCCGATCGAGACGATCGCTTTACTTTCTGGCTTTGGAAGGGGTTTCCGGAGGCATTTGGGATGCAGCTACGCCTGAGCATCGCCTTTCATCCTCAAACAGATGGCCAGACGGAGAGGACCATTCAGACTCTCGAGGACATGCTCCTTGCATGTGTCCTCGACTTTGGTCGTGGCTAGGAGGATCACCTACCTTTGGTGGAGTTTGCGTACAATAACAGTTACCACTCCACCATTGGGAAGGCACCATACGAGGCATTGTATGACCGACCTTGAAGATCACCTCTGTGCTGGAATGACCCTGGAGAGTCAGCACTCGTAGGACCAGAGATAGTCCAAGCTACGATAGAGAAGGTACAGATCATCTGGAAGCAAATGAGGACTACTCAGAGCCAACAAAAGTCCTATGCTAATAGGAGGCGGAGACCACTGGAGTTTGATGACGGCGACCACGTTTTCTTACGGGTCTCACCTCGATGTGGATTAAGGAGATTTGGCCAGGGTGGAAAGTTATCTCCGCACTTCATCAGACCTTTTTAGGTTCTCAGTAGGATAGGTGAGGTGGATTATCGCCTGGATCTTCCACCTCAGTTGCACCGGGTGCATGATGTATTCCATGTATCTTAGATGAGGAGATATGTGCACGTCCCGACACATATCATTGATCACGGAGAGTTGGACATCGAAGACAGGGAAAATTTTGTGGAGGTACCGATGGATATCGAGGATTGAAAAGAGCGGGTCCTTAATGGATGGTAGATTCCTCTGGTGCACATTCATTGGCAGCACGGGAACCTCCAGGAGAGCACATGAGAGTGGGAGGCTCAGATACGTGTACAGTACCCTCATTTGTTTCCCTAGTTTATGATGTAGCTTTACGAGGACGTAAATACCTGAGGTGGGAGTAATGTAAAGACCTGTAAATTTCAAGGAAAGTTTTTTCTTAAATTCTTTGGTATATTACGAGTATGAAGTTTCTGACGGTACCTGATTCCGAGGCCCGGTGTGCCTGGAATCAATTTTCGATGTTTATCTCGGGTACGTTCAGTGAACGAACGAGCGGGTTTTTCTATCTTTTGAACCGGTGCTCGGAATTGAAATCTGAGGGCACCAATGAGTTCGCAGTACCAGTAATTGCTTAAGGGGACCTTTATCGCAGTTGTGTTTTAAGCGGGTTTGGAATTAATTTTTGGGGGAAATAGTTTAAAATAAATAAAATTGGTGGCACAATTTTATTTTAATGGTTGGTGGTTAATTTCTCCCAAAGGGAGTTGAAGGTGGGGCCCACACCCACATAACCTCCCATGGGAGGATATTTTGTGGGGTGGGGCCCACACATGACCTAAACCCTTGATCTTCCCTAAACCCCTTAAACCCCCCATTAAACTCTTTGTGTTTAATGTTGGCAAACCCCATGTATTTAATTGGGTAACTCCTCCTCTCCCCACTCTCCCACTTTAATTCATACCAACACACACTTAATCAATTAATTGAATTAAGGGTTTGAATTTTTTTAATTTTGAATGCTTGGAAAAATAAAATAAAGTAAGAGGAATCCTTATTTTATTTTGGGTTAGAATTGTTGTGTGAGGAGATTTGGGAGAACTCTAGCTTTATTTTAAGAACTTCATCCTTCCGTGAAGAACTTCATCCTCCCATGAAGAACAGCACCTCTTCGACGAAGAACACTGTCACCACAAGGAGTGATGACGTGCCTTTCCTTCTTCTCTCCGCAGCTAGTGTGAGATGTCGTTCCCTCCTTCGACGCACGCTAACGCTATCTTTGAAACCTAACCCCGTGACGCCATCTTCTGCGACGTCGGCAAACGACATCGTTTATCGTGGTAGGGGTTAAGTTCAATTTTAATGGATTAAAATTGTGCTATGGTTTGCCGTTGAGCATCTTGTTTACATTGGACGATTGCTATCGTTTTACGCGGAGGGTGCGGCCCAAAGGAACACGACCCGACAACCCTCTATTGTTCTCGATAATCATTTTTAGAATTGATAATTGATGGCGGTGGAAGCACAACGCCGTCGCGCTGTGCTAGGAATGAGGCAAAGGGAACCAGCGCCGTCACACCAGTTGTGTGGAAAGAACTGCGACCCGCTACACGGGCCACTTCGGCAGAAGAACCGGCTGGCCAGTCGGCCGGCCGGGCAGAACCGGACCGCGACGCCATGCCAAAGAAACCACGGCTTTCTGTGTGGTCCGTGTGAGCCAGAGGACCGGCCAGCTGAGCGGGCCGGTTTGGGGAAGGGCAGCACCGCCGGTACAGAAGACCGGGGGGGGGGGGGGGGGGCTTGGAGCCCGCTCGGCTCCGTCGAGCCCGCCGCGCCGTGCTGGGCCGGGCCGAGCCGGGCCACACCGGGCCAGGTTGGGCAGCGCCGGGCTGGGCCGGGCCGCGTCGGGCCGGGCCACGCCCCGCCAGGCCGGACCGCGCCACTTGGTCCGGGCCGCGCCACTTTAGGCCGGGCCGTGTCCCTTCGGGACGACTTGAGTTTTCCCTTAGGACCGGTCCGACACCCCTGATGGGTCAGACCCATCAAACTGGGTCAACCCGACCCGTCGACGCACTGAGCTAATCGGGTCGGTCCTGTTAATCACTCAAACAGGGTTAACTTAAAGACCGCACGTCCGATCAACGCGCCGTCTATGGCACTAGGACTCTTTTGACGAGATGGTCCATTTGAGATACTATAAGTGTGTTTCAGATGATTTTAGATATCGCCCAGGTTAGAAATGGGTATATTTCTAACCGGGCCCTTGGGACCGAAAAGCCTATATCTCTCAGAATGGGCATCCGATTGACGCACCGTATATTGTGTTGAGTTCCTTTTGACAAGACGGAACTTCAGGATACATCAACTATAGACTTTGTGACAGTTGATTTATTGACCCTCTTGGCTCTTGGAGAGGACCCTCCCAGAATCAAGCGTGCTGTGTGCGGGAACCCTAGAGCTGGATGTGACTGCGATGACGATGACGACTGTACTTGTATCCTATGCGGGTTCGGCAGCGAGGACGACTGTACTTGGATCCTCTATGGGTTCGGCAGTGATGACGACTGTACTAGGATCCTACGTGGGTTCGGCAGCAATGGTTACTGTACTAGGATCCTACATGGGTTCGGCAGCGACGACTTCTATACTTGGATCCTACATGGGTTCGGCATGGGAGATGATTCAGAGGCTACATATATCATCTCTACCGCTCTTCGTGAGTAGTATACCTGTGTGAGCTGAGTCTTGACTTTCAATCATTATCATCGATGTGATTGACTTGCTTTCCTGTGTGGAATGAGTTGTGTTTTCCTGTGTGGACTAGGTTGTACTTGGGCTCGTGAGTTGGATACGAACTGGAATTAATGACTTAGGTATATGTATGGGCATATACCTAAGTAGAGTTGGTTGATACTTCATGTTGTTTATCTTTCCTTTGGGGTACATCCTTTTTGAATTCTGGGAAACCTTCGGGAGTCTCGGGGTCCCTATTGAGTATCGTATACTCACCCCTGCACGAGATATGCCCACACTACATTGTGTTGGATGCAGACGCCGGACAACGCTGATCGTGGTCGAGTCTTGTGGAGCGGGATGGTACCTGGAGGTGGACCACCAGGTGGGATGTACATGGAGCGGATGACTGGACCCGAGGAGTTGAGGAGACCATCTGTACCCACCCTTCAGGTGGGATATCCGGAGGACAACTCGGTGGTTGCAGATTTACTTTACTACTGTCGTACTTTATTTTCAGTTTTACTGTACTTTCAGTTGGGTTTGTATTCTGGCCCATTTACTTTCCATCACTTACTTTTGTACTCATTTTACTTAGTGTTTACTTCATCTTGTGTACTATGGTGTGTTTCTTTACTTATATAAAGGCAATTCCTTTTCTTTTATCAGGATTTACGCCTTTGGTGCTAGTCGCCAGCCCCTGGCCTATGGAAGGCGGGCTTGGGGTAGTCACAGAACAGGCCCCAAGGACGGGTCGTGATAGGTCGGGTTGGATCGTGAATGAATCCAATCATGCCCTCAGGACTAAAAGGCTAATAACATACAGATCGGGCTTTCGATTAATGTACCGTCTGTTGCATTGAGACCCCTATGATGTTTTGGAACTTTGGGATACTTCTTCATGAGACTTCATGGTAGTTGGAGTACCAAACAGTGTCTTGTGGAGTGGATCCTCCCGAAGACAAGCGATCATAGTGCAGGAACCCTGTAGTTGGCCGTGACGACGAACTGGAGATGTACTAGGATCCTATGTGGGTATGACGACATACTAGAGATGTACTAGGATCCTGTGTGGGTCTGAAGACATACTCGAGATATACTAGGATCCTATGTGGGTCTGAAGACATACTGGAGATACACCTTGCGATCCTGTGTTGGTCAGCACCTAGCGATCCTATGTGGGTCAGCACCTAGCAATCCTGTGTGGGTCAGCTCATAGCAATCCTGTGTGGGTCAGCTCCTTGCAATCCTGTGTGGGTCATCACCTTGTGATCTTGTGTGGGTTAGCACCTAGTGATCCTGTGTGGTTCTGCTTCTTAACAGAGTAAGATGATTCAGTAGTTAAATCTAATCTTTTGTACTATTGTACTTAAGTTATACCTGGTGTGAGCTGAGTTTTTACCTGTATGGTACTTTCCTATGTAGTAATAACTTGGTGGTATTATTATGTGTGACATACCTGTGTGGTACTTAACTTCATGGTTTCCATTCCTTTGTGGAACATTTTAGCTTTGGGATTTGAGTTGGACTCTGTTTTTCCTCATGATTGAGATGGGTATACTTGATAACTTAGGTATATGTATGGGAATATACCTTAGTAGGGTTGACAGTTGATTTCATGCTTTGTGTATTATCCTTTGTTGATTTTGTGAGACCTTGAGGGTCTCGGGGTCCCTACTAAGTATCGTTATACTCACCCCTGCACGGGCTATGCCTACACCTCATTGTGTTGGATGAAGATGAAAGACAACGCTGATCGAGGCTGAGAGTACCAGGACTGGATGGTGCTCAGAGGTGGACCATACGGCGTGTCGGTATGCAGAGTAGACGGGTGGACATGGAGTGCTGTGGAGGCGATTTGTACCTACCCTTCAGGTAGGAACCCGGAGGATGACCCAGTAGATGCCTTTCTTTTTCTTCAGTTGTATTTTATTTCAGTTGTACTTATACTATTACTGTTGGGCTTGTATTCTGGCCCCCTTTTTTTTACATTCAGCACTCTTTTTTCTATACAGTTGACTTGTGTTCGTATCTTGCTGTGTGCTTGGTTGCATGTGTTTACAGGTTATAAAGGAAATGCCTTCCCAGATTTAGGGAATACGCCTTTTGTACTAGTCGCAATCCCCTGTTCTATGCAAGGCAGGATTGGGGTTAGTCACGGCACGGGCCCTGGGGGACGGGTCACGAAAAATTGGTATCAGAGGTGTCGGTTCTACCATAGAACATAAGACTCTAATCTTTCTTTTAACAATAATAGTGTTAAGTGTAGTGAGTGTGGTTATCAGTTTAGGGAATCTAGTGTTGATGCGGCGACTGACGTATCCATACACCAGGATCCTGACTTCTGATTTCCGACTCAGTGCACGAAAACATTGATTGCATGTGTGTTTTCAAGAGTTTTCTTTATGATCTCTTTGAGTCAGCTCACCATGTATAAATTATTGACCGTGGCACACCTGTTTCTTTTCATGATGCCTCCACACAGATAGCCAGCTAGGGTTCCGAGAGTAGTACGCACTGATAGCCCACCGAGTGACGAGACCTCGGTGTAGGGTCCTCTTCTAGTAGAGGCACCAGTAGAGGCACCAGCTGTACCATTACCCGTTGGGCCACCGATTCCACCATCCCCAGCAGTAGAGGGTGCACACCGCTTGAGCTCGTGGCACGAGTTCCAGCGCCAGAGGCCACCCAGGTTCAGGGGAGAGATGGACCCACATGAAACTAAGGATTGGTTGGAGGCTGTGGTGAGAGTCTTCCGAGTGGTAGGGACACCAACCGATCTCATGGTGATCCTTGTTGCCAGCCTTCTATAGGCAATAATAGGTAGATGGTGGAGCTTGATGTTCTAGGTTCACGATGAGGCGACGCTTCTCTGGATAGACTTCGAGAGATTGTTTCAGGAAGAGTTTGTTCCAGAGACTCTTCACGCAATGCGCATACAGGAGCTACTTCATTTGTAGCAGGGAAACATGACTGTGGGTCAGTACTCAGCAAGTTCCACTGACCTCTCATGCTACTCCACAGATATGGTGCGAGACCCATTCTTCAAGGCCTGAACCTTACAGTAGGGGATCAGGCGGGAGATCAGGGCTTCGATGATCTCAATCAGCATCCCGACATAGTTGGGGGTGTTAGAGAGAGCCCTCTTATTGGAGAGTTTCCTAGCTGAGAAGTCTCTAGCAGCAAGACCCACCACCAATCTTCATATAACAGAGTCTTATGCAGTTGGCAGCAGACAGATGTCGTAGAGGTCCAAGAGGACCAGACCTACAGGTGGACGACCACAGGATTCAGGGTTAGTTATGTGGGGCACATGAGACAGAGTCAGTGATACCAGGAGCGGGAAGTGCTACACATGTGGAGGGTAGGGTCACATGGTTTGTGACTCTCTGACCTGTCGTACGGATGATCAACAGACGGTCAAAGGACCACCTAGGCAGAGACAGAGGTTCGACCGAGGAGGTCTGCAGGGAGAAGGCGGACATGGAAGAGGAGCTGGCCGTGTAGCTGGAGGTGGGTGATGATTTGAGATGTTACTGCCACCACCACCAGGAGGTCCACCCTGACCAAAGGGAGCAAGAGGATAGGGGATAGCTCAGCTCCAGGCAGCTGAGGCCTGTGTTCACGGCGCTACAAAGATGATATAAGTTATGATCCGTGTCTACTCAACCTTAGCTGCAATACTTATAGACACAGATTTCAGACATTCTTTTATTTCCACTACCCTCGTTCGGAGCTCAGAGATTCTGATAGAGCCGTTGGTTCGATCCTTACAGTTAGAGACTCCTACGAGAGCATATTCGATGATTACCCACTGGTGCTGGCAGTGCAAGCTTACTCTAGGAGGCGAAAGCTTCGGCTGGGATCTCCTAGTAGTGGCGTCGAGGCCTTATGACGTCATCTTGGGTATGGACTGGTTATCTATAGTCCATGCAGATATTAACTGTATTAGGTGCAAAGTGCAGTGTGTCCGCATGGATGGGACCAGGTTTACCTTCATCGGTGAGAAGGGAGCCTCTGCAGCATAGGATGGACTTACCCAGAGGAGAGTGCATCCAATCACTCATCAGTTGGCTAACCTTACCCTCAGAGTGGTTGATGTGGAGATTCCGAGTTATCCTGTAGTGGTGGACCATTATGCGGATGTTTTCCATGATGATTTTCTAGGTCTACCTCCTCGTAGAGAGGTGGACTTTTACATTGACTTGTACCCCGGGATGACACCGATATCTACACCAGCATGTCATATGGCTCTTGCGGAGCTTCGTGAGCTACGGGTATAGCTACAGGACTTGCAGGGTAAGGGATTCATCCGAAGCAGTGTTTCTCCCTGGAGAACCCCGATTTTTGTTCTCCAAGAAGGCGGATGGGAGCTTGAGACTTTGTGTTGACTATCAGAACCTGAACCAGGTGATTGTAAAGAACAACTACCCACTTCTGAGGATTGAAGAACTCTTTCATCAACTGAAGGGAGCATGATGGTTCTCGAAGATAGACCTCAGATCAAACTATCACCAGCTCAGAGTGCGAGACGAGGATGTGTAGAAGATGACCTTCAGATGTCGGTACAACCATTATGAGTTCTTGGTTATGCCATTTTGTGTAACCAATGCTCCAGCAGTGTTCATGGGACTCATGAACAGGATCTTTCAGCCATACCTTGATCACTTTGTAGCTGTCTTCATCGAAGACATTCTGATCCACTCGGCTACTGAGGAGGAGCATGCCTATCATTTGCAGGTAGTACTGGACACACTTCGAGAGCACCAGCTTTATGGTAAGCTCTTGAAGTTCCAATTCTAGATCTGAGAGGTTTACTTTCTGGGACATGTCATATCAAAGGCTGTAGTTGTAGTGGATCTAGCAAATATTGAGGCGGTACTTGCTTGAGAGCCACCTAGGAGTGTGACGGAGGTACGGAGTTTCCTGGGTTTGGATGGATACTACCAGAGATTTGTACCAGATTTATCTAGAGTTGCAGCACCAATTTCAGTGTTGATGAAGAAGGGGAAACACTTCGTGTGGTCAAAGAGATGCCAGAAGAGTTTTCAGAAGCTGAGGCAGAGGCTGACTAGTGCCCCCATATTGAGGCTTCCGGATGAGGGCGTAGGGTACGTAGTCTACTGTGACACATCAGGGACCGAACTCGGATGCATCCTGATGCCAGAGTGAGTAGTTATCGCTTATGGTTCTCGGCAGCTGATACATCATGAGAAAAAAAATGCTACAGATGACCTGGAGTTAGCAGTAGTGGTCTTCACCTTGAAGATGTGGTGAAATTACTTGATGGGCGAGTGTTTTACAGTATACTCTGATCACAAGAGTCTCAGGTTTATCTTCTCTCAGAAGGACTTGAACCTGAGACAACGACATTGGCATGAGTTTCTCCCGGACTATGACTTCGAGATAGTCTATACTCTTGGGAAGGGGGACATTGTAGCAGATGAACTCAGCAGGAGATTAGGTATACAACTTCTAGGCGAGGCGATAGAGTAGCTAGCCGCTTGATAGATATATTTTGTGGATAAAGATGGAACAACTTTTCTTTAGTCTCTTACAGTCACTCCCCCACTTCTTTAGTGAGTCAGGGAGGAGCAGTGTGGGGATGCTGACTGTGAGACGCGACATGCTCAGATATCCACAGGACATGCACCTGATTAATTTTCTAAAGGTGGGGAGCACGTCATCCTTTTCAGAGGATGTACCATGGTACCTGTTTCACTTCAGGATGAAGTGTTAAGGGAGTTCCACACATCCCCTCTAGCGGTACATCTAGGAGTGGCAAAGATGTAGCAGTATCTCCAACGACAGCACTGGTGGCCAGGAATGAAGAAAGTAGTTGCATAGTTTGTCTCTTGGTGCCTCACTTGTCAGCAAGTGAAGGCAGAGTATCAGGTACCGGCAGGCTTGGTTCATCCTTTAGAGGTCCTAGAATGGAAGTGGGATGGGATATCCATGGATTTAGTGATGGTTCTTCTACGTACATCTAGAGTTCATGACTCAATTTGGGTGATCGTCGACCGACTCACCATGTTGGCCCACTTCCTACCGATCAGAGAGCAGGGTTCAGTAGAGAGCTTGAGATGCCTCTACGTGCAGGAGATTGTACAGTTACATGGAGTTCCCTAGACGATTGTCTCTGATTGTGGTACATGTTTTAATTCCCAATTATAGAAGGGGTTACAGGTTTCTTTCAGGATGCAGCTTTGTTTGAGCACCACCTTCCATCCTCAGACAGATGGTCAGACTGAGCGGACCATTCAGACCCTAAAGGACATGTTGCATGCTTGCGTCCTCAACTTCAGTCACAGCTGGGAGGATCACTTTCCTTTTGTGGAGTTTTCATACAACAACATTTATCACTCCACCATTAGGATGTCACTATTTGAGGAGTTGTACGGGCGACCTTGCAGATCAACTTTGTACTGGACTGACCCAGGGGAGTCAGCACTCGTGGGACCAAAGATGGTACAAGCTACCACAGAGAAGGTGAAGATCATCCAAGAGCGGATGAAGACTCTACAGAGCAGGCATAAGTTATATGCTGACAGGAGACGGTGACCTCTAGAGTTCTAGGATGGAGACCATATCTTTCTATGGGTCTCACCTCGATGAGGTTTGCGGAGATTTGGCCAAGGTAGAAAGTTATCTCCAAGATTCATTAGACCCTTATAGGTCCTCAGTAGAGTTGTAGAAGTGTCTTACCGCTTATCTCTTCCACATCAGTTGCACTAGGTGCACGACGCCTTCCACGTATCCCAGCCGAGGAGATACGTGCACGACCCTTCCCACATCATCGACCATGGAGAGCTGGACGTCGATGATGGGGTGACTTTTATGGAGGTTCCAATGGAGATTTAGGACCGACAGGAGCGGGTCCTTCGTGGGCGGTCGATACCTCTGGTGCGCATTTTTTGGAAGTACGAGAACCTCTAGGAGAGCACATGGGAGCGGGAGGCTCAGATACGTGCTCAGTACCCCCACTTGTTCCCTTAGTTTGAGTTGTGGCTTACGAGGACGCAAAGTCCTGAGGTGGGGAGAATGTAAAGACCCAAAAATTCCATGTAATTTTTTTTAAATATATAGAAATTTTACGAGTCCATGAAAATTGACGGCGCGTGATTCCGAGGCCCGGAGTGCTTGAAATGAATTTCTGAACTTTTGTTCGGGTATGTTCAGTAAACGTGCGAGCATGTTTTTCTAAATTTTGAACCGGTGATCAGAATTGAAATCTGAGGACACCGTTGAACTCGTAGCACCAGTATTCACTTAAGGAGACCTTCACCTCGACCGTAGTAGTTCAAGGGTGGAAGTTGGATTTTCACATATTTGTGAAAGAATAAAATAAAATAAAATGGTGTAACATTTTATTTTTATTTTCTTTTGAAACTCCCATGTGGATGTTTCACAGGTGGGGACCACCTGAACTAAAAACCTCCCATGAGAGGTTATGGAGGTGGGGACCACCGAGCTTAACCTCCCATGAGAGGTTATGGTGGTGGGGACCACCTGAGGCTTGAAACCTCTTGAACTCTCTATTAATTGGGGAGAAACCTCTTAAACTACCCCACTTGATTATGCCACCCCCTTAATTAATTATACCAACTCAATGTAATTAATTAATGAAATTTGAATTTTATGCCAACATATTTTATTATATTGGAAACCCTTGTCTTTTTGGTGGGTTTTGGGAATTAATTGTTGGAAAAGGAAGGAGCCTTGGGAGAAATATCTCCAATGAAGAACGCTCCTCCAATGAAGAACGCTGACTTCAACTTCTTGCTCAGGACACCCTCCAATGAGGAATATCTCGGACTACGACAAACAGACACACGAGCTCGGGATTGGAAGTGTGTGGCGGATGATACGAACGTCAAAAACTTCTACTTCTTCTTATGCCAATGTCAACGAACAATCCAAGGTAGGGGTTTATTTGTGTATGATTTTTGTGGGAAGTTGTAGGGTGGTTGTTTGGAAATCTTCCCCTTTTCTGTTCTTAATAATTCTTTGTAATTAAAGATGGAAATATAGCCACTTTCCACCGCACTAACGCGGAGAGTGTGGGTCAAACAAACATGGACCCTCATCTCCGTAAACCTTGTGATTATTTATTGATCATGATGGAGGAATAGCTACCAAAACATGGGGCATGAGAACAACATCTGGCACCACCATCGTCCGTGATGAAGGTGATGGCGTAACGACCAGTGCCACCACGGCCTCGCCGCCCGATCCGCCGCCCAAGCCGTCGCCGCTGTCCGGGTTGAGATGCTGCCACCGTCAGGGCCGAACCTCCGCTTGAGCCGCCGCCGCCGTTCGGGACGAGCTGCCACCCGGGATTCCACCCGAGCCATCACCGTCGTCTGGGCCGAACCGCCGCCTGAGCCGCTGCCACCGTCTGGGCCGAACCGCCGCCCGAGCCGCTGCCTCCTCCCTCCCAGCCGAGCCACCCTGGGTCGGGCCGAGCCACCCCACGCCCTCGTGGCACCCCCGTGGCCGATCCGCCATCCACAGCTGAGCTGAACTGCGGCCTCTGCCGCCCTGCGGCCTCCACGACCCCTCGCGGTCCTCACGGCCCCCACGGCCTGCCGAACCGCACCACGGGTCTGGATTGACCTAATGGGTCAGGCCGGGTCAACCTGAACCGGGTTGACCCAGGCCAGGTCAGGTTGGGTCGGTCCGACCGGGTGGGACCGGACCCAGACCAGATATGAACCTATACTTTACTTGGGCCATAACTTTGGCACCAATTTTCCGTTTGACAAACCGTCAATGGTGCTAGAAACCTTAGAGTGAGATGGTCCTCTTGGTATAACCCACTGGATATTTGGATAAAGATAGGGTATGGTCAGGTTGGATCGAGCACGAATCCAATCGGGCCCCTATGACTAAAAGGTTAATAACTTACAGACCGGGCATCCGATTGACCCACCGTCTGTTGCGTTGAGACCCCTTTGATGTGGAAGTCCTTCGGGATACTTATTCATGAGTCTTTGTGGTAGTTGGAATACCGAACAGTGGATTGTGGAGCAGATCCTCCTGAAGACAAGTGAGAATAGTGCGGGAACCCTATAACAGGATTTGACGATGAACTGGAGATGTACTAGGATTCTGTGTGGGTCTGACAACGTACTGAAGATACACCTTGTGATCATGTTTGGTTCAGCAGCTAGAGATCTTGTGTGGGTCAGCTCCTAGCGATCCTGTGTGGGTTAGCTCCTAGAGATCCTGTGTGGGTCAGCACCTTGCGATCCTATGTGGGTCAACACCTAGAGATCATGTGTGGGTTAGCTCCTAGCGATCCTGTGTGGGTAAGCTCCTTATGATCCTATGTGGGTCAGCACCTTGCGATTCTCTGTGGGTAAACACCTAGCAATCCTGTGTGGGTATTCTTTTTAACAGAGTAAGATGATTCAGTAGTTACATCTAATCCTCTCTAATACTGTACTTAAGTTATACCTGGTGTGAGCTGAGTCCGTACATGTGTGGTACTTTCCTTTATGTAATACCTTGGTAGTATTTTTCTGTGTGGCATACCTGTGTGGTACTTTCCTTTGTGGTTCCCCTTCCTTTGTGGAACATTTGAGCTTTGGGATTTGAGTTGGACTCTGTGTTTCCTCATGATTGAGATGGGTATACTTGATAACTTAGGTATATGTATGGGCATATACCTAAGTAGGGTTGACAGTTGATTTCTTGCTTTGTGGTTTATCCTTTGTGGATTTTGAGAGACCTTGATGGTCTCAGGGTCCCTAATGAGTATCGTTATACTCGCCCCTGCATGGGCTATGCTCGCACCTCATTGTGTTAGATGTAGACGACGGACAACGCTGATCGAGGTTGAGAGTACCAGGACTGGATGGTGCTTGGAGGTGGACCATACGACGTGTCGGTACGCAGAGGAGACAAGTGGCCGTGGAGTGCTGTGGAGGAGATATGTACCTACCCTTCAGGTAGGAACCCGGATAATGACCCAGTAGCTGCCTTTATTTTTTTTCAGTTGTATTGTATTTTAGTTATACTTGTCCTATTACTATTGGGCTTGTATTCCGACCCCTTTTTTTACTTTTAGCACTATTTTTTCTATACAGTTGACTTGAATTCGTATATTATTGTGTTCTTGGTTGCGTGTGTTTACACATTATAAAGGAAATGCCTTCCCATATTTAGGGAATATGCCTTTGGTGCTAGTCTCCATCCCCTGGCCTATGGAAGAAGGGCTTTGGGTTAGTCACGGCACGGGCCCCGGGGGACGGGTTGTGACAGTTAAAATTTACATTGACTGAATTGGAGTTTCTATAAGCACATAGATTTATGATACTCAATAGTGTTCTTGTAGATCCATTTATTTAATAATGGGGACTATAAACAAATAGGTGACTAAGGTTTCAAGCTTGAAATGAGTTAGAATTAACAAAAGTTGTTAATAAGGAGATTTTCAAATGGTTCACTCGTCGTGTAAGTATATACTCATATTCACATTTTTGAAGTGTAGTTATTTTTTCTATGTTAAAAGTGACCTTATATATTTTTATCTATACAATGAATGTTGATAATCGAGCTAAAATATAAAATGATTTGATGTTTTTGGATTGAGGTCCTTAAAGGTGCGCTAAGAGATTCGATGCCTATAGTATTCATGGATTTAGGTTTCATACAATTTATCATGAAGAAGAATTAGAAACTCAAAATAGTGGTGTATTTACACTTACAGAGGTGGGATACCATGGGAAGATGAATTATATAATCAAATTAAACAATAATGACAAGTTTTTAGTTTTATTATTCAAATTCATGTGGGTCAAAATTGATAGGGGTATAATGAAAGATTCTCTACATTAAACTTCTGTCAACTTCTCTCACTTAATCCATACTAGTGTTTATGCAGAGCATGATCCATTTATCTTGGATTCATAAGAGAATATGGTTTATTATATAGATAATGAAATACATGAAGGTTAAAGCATTGTTGTACACTTAAATTAGAGTGGATTATATGATATTGTCACGACCCGCCTTCCTCAAGATGAGATAAGGGATAAAAAATTTCCACACTCTTCCTTCATCAAGATGAAGGCAAGATAATGACCCCCGAGTCTCGTCTTAATAGGCCTCTGAGTGGAGAATAGAACCAAGGGTATAAAATATCACACAAAATGGAAGGCATTAACCTTTTTAATGAAAATTGGATCGAGAGATAAGAAAGTAAACATCCCAAACAACACCAAAGATTTATATAAAGGAAACTAAAATCCAAACCATGCATGATTTAAATGTAAACTGTGAAAAAAGTAAAACAAAAGTACTAAAGCAAGTACCAGAAGAAAAAGACTAAACAATAACACAACAACTATCCCAATGCCTGAGCTAGTAAAGTCCAACACTGTCCTCAAAGTCCTCCTAGAAACTTGAAAATAGTTTTACAGACGTAGGGTGAGTATACAAATATACCCTATAGGAAAACTAAATCCACTAATTCACAAGTGGGGGAAACATACTAATGCCCCTATGAGAAAATAGTATAACCTCAAAGAACCTACCAAGGAGTAATAACCATCCCATCCTTGCCAAGACACACTCACCAAATAACGCAAGTCATTTAAAGTAGTATTGTAAGCACATCGACATTTGGGAACCCCACACCACTTTTCCACTGGTTAACTGCTCATTCCTAACGGCTAACATCTTGATGCTTCTACTCTTCAAAAACATAGTCACACTGCCACAACCCACCCACACACACCTGAGCCTCAAACCACACACAATTCATGCCTATAGACACCTGGGCTACAACCACCATGCCTCTTGATTGAAGACACCTGTTCCTCATCCCAAAGACACCTAGGAAAATAAAGCTGGACCAAAAACACCTAGGACCCTCATCCACAACAAACCTTCCTAAAGGATCTTAGACTACGGTAAGCCTAAATCCATTACAACCTTCTGAGATATGATCGAGTGGTAAGAATCCGAAAGCGGTTGCCAGGAAGAAATTCAGAAACCAGTCATCCATCCTCCCATTGGGAAATTGGAAAACACACCCTCCCACATGAAATGGGGGTGTTCGGAAGATGGTTCTCAATGAGGGTAGGGTGTGTATAGAAATCACAAGGAACTACAATTTATACATAATGGAAAACAAACACTCAGCCCAACCTACGGGTCCCAAAGCAAACAACCTACCCATGCCAAACCACATTTGCTACTACCCCTATATGCACAACCACAAAACAGCCACTGATAAAGCATATACCTAACCCATTTTTCATTCAACCATTTTTCATTTATTTATTAAGGGCTCACAATAATTTATTCTGGCACTAACCAAGGAAACTACCAAGGACAACTTTTGCAACTGCCTCAGAAGGTGAAGATATTGATTAACGAAACACACAACAACCAACCCACTTAGTTCTTCTGTACTAACAACTTTAAACTAGGGAAGAGGAACTGAGCTAAAACATTTCCCCTTTAACACCCATTTATAAAAACAACAAAGAACAACCATCCTACAGTTCCACTACACACCCCCTTTTCCCTAGACACCCATTCAACCACAACCAACTATCATTCTTCAAAGTTATACCACACAATCATTCCCCCACAACCAAAGAATCCCCACTGCACAAAAACACTACACCTTGAAAACCTATTAACATGAAGTTACGACACAGTCCAGACCTACAGCCCCACTACCCAAACATTTCCTAGATGCAGTCCCACTACATAACAAGTCCATAACCGCATCATAGTCCCACTAAATAACAATTCCATAACCACATACATTCCACAATCAGTTAGTCTCTCAAACTAAGATTCCAACACACCACTCGTACTGCCCCAAACACAAGAACACAACGAGCACTATTAAAACTGAAACCCCACTGCACAAGCACACCACTCCCCTAACACTAGACCATACCCTTTATCCACCCTTGTACCCATAATGTTCCTCCCAACAAAAGCACCATACAACCCACACAAAGTAAAAAAACCCAACCAAAATAGCATGCAGTCACACCATTACACCAAGAATATTAAAGTTTATCAATAGGGGTTATTCAATTCCAGTTTAAAAATAAATGGGGTGATCACACAATAGGTTTGATCCTAGGGAATCCATATATTTAACCAATTATAAGTTATTAAATAGTTTTCATGTTACAAACATTTTTCAAATCATCACAAAAAAAAACATCACCAGTGCACAAGAAAATACCACCAATGGCCATGATTTTCAGAAGGCCTTAATTCCATAACAATTTATAATAGGAAATAAGGAGAATAGAATAAAACATCTCTCAACATTCATTCATCTTTAATCCCCTACCTGTTATTTATTTCTTGTGAAAAATAAGAATGATTCACCTGTTATTCACAAGGAATCATTAGTACACCCAACCCACATAATGAACAATTAAATAGAGGTAGAAAAAAAATCCTTACTTAGAACAATAGGTGACCAAAACTCCTCCTTGTTCCAAAAATAGGGGATCACGCAAGTTTCATGAAAGAACTCCAAGAAAACCCAACAAGGAATTCCATATAGATACATGACTATGGGGAGGGGAAAAGCTCTGGGCACACTAATGGAAAACTGAAAGGGTCTAAAGAAAAGAGGATCTCAGCTTAAAAAAATGATAGATCCTAAAATCAAGGAGACTATTTCAAAATACTTAAATTTATGATCGTGGTTTGACCACATGGCTTAAAGTTTTCAAAGGTCTTGGAACGTTAAGAAAAAATAATATTTAATTATTCCCCTAAAAATGGTGGAAATGGCATTAGAAATGGCTAAGAGTTGATAGGTTCTCATTTAAGAAATAAAAACACGTAACATGGGAGAAACTGGAAAAACTGGAAAACTGGGAATGGATCACTGATGCACTGGCACCGATGCCCTGACATTGACACCCTGAAACCGACGCCCTTGCACCGAAGCCCTAGAATCGACGCCATGGCACTAATGCCCTATCACCAATGCCCTGACACTGATACCCTAGAACTGATTCCCTGACTCACCGATGCTGACGAACTTGACTCCTCGATGCAAATGCCTTTGACTCACCAATGCCGACGCCCCTGACTCATCGATGTCGGTGCCCGTGACTCACTGATGCCAGCGCCCCTGACTCACTAATATCGACGCCCATGACTCACCAATGTCGACGCCCCTGACTCACCAATGTCGACACCCCTGACTCACTGATGCTAATGGTTGAAACTAGATTTTTTTTTACTAACTCTCAGAATGAGTCACCGATAGCCCCCAGAACACCCCAAACAATGGATTTTAACAAAGGAATGGACTAGGGAGGTCTAGTTAATTACATCAGATACCTCTCAAATTGTTATCATCCTCAATAATTCAAAAAAAACCTAGAAAATAGGGGTCCAAAAAACCCCTCCAAGATACCTCTCAGCGAAAAACCACCCTGCATTTTTTGAAAACTGGAGTGAAAACCCTAATATCCAAGAACACCTCATTGAAATCTATCTCCTGAACAACTATAAAAACACTAGGGCCCCACTACCCTCAAAAAACCATACAAATACTAAAGTTCACACTGTCTAGGAACATGGATTAGGAAGCTCTTTCCTCCATTTCAAGATACTATCCACTTTGTGTGGAACTTACTCGCCCACACGAGTTTAATCACATCCACATTAATGTTTCTTGATTAGGGATTAGGTCCTCCCCTCCCCACAATTAGGACTTTTCACACACATTAATAGAAAAGGGAAACAACTCATCTGATAATGAACAAGGTCAAGAAATACATTATAAAATGAAGCACAAAAGTAAAACACAGAAACAAAACTGAGAACAACTCTGGGTATTGGGAACACATCTGTGCCTTCCACTCCCAAGTAATCTCCTCAAGGCCACCATGCCTCCATAACACATGAACCAAAAGAATAGTCCATCCATGAAGCACCTTCTCCTCACGATCCTAGATTCTTACCAGTCACTCCACGAACGTCGCATCATCATCGATATCCAACTCTCCCCAGTCAAGGAAATGGGAGTCATCGTGTAGATATTGATTGATCTAATAGATATGGAAGACATTGTATATCCTCTCCAACTACGGTGTCAACTCCAAATGATACTCCACCCCACTGACTCACCCCAACACTTCTAAAGGTCTGATGAACTTGGGAGAAAGCTTACTCACTCTACCAAAACTCTATTTCCCACGTCGAGGGGAAACCTTCAAGAAAACATAGTCCCAATCCTTGAAATCCAATGGACTACTCCTATGACCAACATACAACTTTTTCTAGTATTGTGCTACCTTCATCCTCTCATGGACAAGCTATTCCTTCTCTATCGTACTCTACACCACATCCAAACCAAGAATAATTGATTCTACAACCTCTTTCCAACACAAGGGTTAACGACACAACCTCTCGTATAGAACTTCGAACGGAGCCATAACAATGGAAGAGTGAGATATATTGTTGTAATAGAACTATAACAAGGGAAAATGTTTCACCCAACACCCACTAAAGTCTTAAACATATTCCCTTAACATGTAATCCAATTTATAGATGGTCCTCTCTATCTTCCCATCTGTATAAGGGTGGAAAGTAGTGTTGAGGCGTAATTGAGTGCCAAAGGCATGCTTAAATACCTTCTAGACTTGTGATGAAAAATGTGTATCCTGATCTGAGACAATGGATCTTGGAACTCCATGAATCTGCACCACCTCATCCACATACCTCTGTGCTAAGGTATCCACTGTGCTTGACTCCTTGATTTCCAAGAAGTGATCTGACTTAGTCAACTGGTCCTTTAATACCCAAAGAGCATCACATCCTCCCTGAGTCTTGGGAAATCCTTTGAAGAAATACATCAATATGTCATCCAAATTCCACTCAAGAAACATATAAGGGATGCAATAGACTGTCAGGAACATGGTGCTAAGCCTTCACCTGTTGAAAAACTTGGCACCTTGCCACAAACTTCTCCACTGCCTACTTCAATCCGGGCCACCAAAACTGTTCCCTCAATCCTTGTTACATTTTAGAGACTCTTAGATGCACCACCAGGGGTGAGCTATGTAACTCATGGAGAACTCCCTCATGCATTTCCACTAAGAAAAATAGCTTCCCGTAGAACAAAATCCGATTATAAAAATCATCCGACCATCCCTTTGTAGAATCACCCTGGAATGTGCGATCACATATCACTTCAGTCTCTGAGTCTCCCCACTGAGACTCCTCCACTTTCTGTATTAAGGAAGACTAGACTATCATCTGAAACAGACAACCTATGCCATCATCCATTCTTGCATCCAGATGTAAAGTGTCTAACTCCTCAATTTCCTTCCAAGCATCCATGGATTTCTGAACTACCTACTTCTGTGACTTCTTGCTTAAGGTATCAACCACCACGTTCCTCTTTCTTGAGGTGTAAGAGATCTTGAAGTTTTATTCTTAGAGAAACATCATCCAACTTCACTGCTATAAGTTCAGGTCTCACTAGGAGAAGATATACCTCAATATCATGTGATCCGTGAAGACCATAAATCAGTCATCGATGAGGTAATTTCGCCACAACTTTAGTGTGAACATGACCACTGAAAGATCTAGATCATGGGTGACATAGTTATGTTCATGTAGACGTAACTACCTAGACCCATAAGAGATCACTCCCTACTGTTGCATCAACACACATCCCAAGCCTTGATTGGAAGCATCACAGAACACCTCAAAGACCACCCCTTCCTCTGGTAACCTAAGCACTAGAGCATTGAACAACTTCCCCTTCATAGAGCCGAAAGCTGTCTAACACTACTCACTCCACACGAAGGCCTGATCTTTTCTGGTCAAAGTTGTCAACAAATCCGTTATTTGAGATAAGTTGGGTACGAACCTCTGGTAATATCCCTCTTGACCCAAGAATCTATGAACCTATTCCACAATCTTTGGAGATTACAAAAAAACAACTGCCTTGACATTTTATGGGTCCACTTATATCCCTTTCCGAGACACTACATTTTTTAGGAAGTGTACCTCTCACGTCCCGAACATACACTTGGACAAATTCCCATAGCGTTGGTGGTGACATAGGACCTCCAAGAATTTCCTTAGTTGCCCAACATGCTCCTCCTCCAACTTCAACTAAATAATAATATATTTAATGAACATGATGACAAACCGATCTAAGAATTTTCAGAAGATAGAGTTCATGAGCCCCATGAACTTGGATGGTGCATTCGTAACACCGAGTGGCATGACCACAAACTCAAAAAGCACATATCTGCACCTAAAAGTTGTCTTCAGGATGTCACCCTCCCTCACCCTCAATTGGTGATATTCAAACTGCATATCAATATTAGAGAAACAACCTGCTCCCCTCAGCTAGTAAAAAAGATCTTCTATTCTTGGAAGAGGGTAATGATTCTTGACCATTACCTAATTCACTCTCTAGTAGTCTATGCATAGCCTCAGGCCACCGTATACCTTCTTTGCGAACAAGATTGGAGCACCCCATGGAAACACACTCATCCATATAAAACCCTTTTAATTAGGTCATCAAACTGAATATGTAACTCCCACAACTCAGAAGGCACCATCTGATAGGGAGCCATTGAAATCAGACGGACACTAGGTTTCAAGTCTATTCTGAACTCGATGTCAGCTAGAGGGGGTAGAGTCAGAACCTCCTCTGGGAAGACATCCAGGAACTCTCTGAAAACCCCTAGATCCTTCAAAATCTCTGTGTTTGATGATCCCACTAACAGCTTGACCGACAAGGAGAGAAGCGGATCCACATACCGACTACCCACCTGACATCTCTGCTCACCAATGAAAACAACATGCAATCCATCCACACCTGAAAACACGACTCTTCTTCATAAGAAGTTGATTAAAGAGTGAAAAAAACTAGTCGATTCCTAGGATGTCATTTTATGGCTAAATCTATAGTATAAGAATATCCCCATTGGACTGATGCGGCCCCAACATCATTATACATCCCCGGTAAACATCAAACAGACTGGTCTGACCTCTAACCAGTGTGCTCAACACCAAGGAAACATAAAGTCTCTCTATGTACAATCATAAGGTACGAGCTAGACTGGGTGCAACAAAGGAGTGTGAATCTCTTGAATCAAAAAAATCACACGCAAGATTACTAAAGAAAATGATTATACCTCGAACAACCTCCGAACTCGCTGAAACCACTGCCTCAGCGGCATGAAACTTCCCATGCCCAGATCTTATACCCATATTTTATAGACTGCCTCCCCAACCATGCCCTATTTGAGGTCCTTAAGGAGTGTCCTGAGTTCATCCTTCCCTGGCACCGTCTACCCTTGGTGGAGTGGGAGCTCGCTGCCCCTACTACTGGAAAGGCTTGACCGACAACTGTTGCTGCTAGGATGGGTGCTGGACCTGGCCACCCACATAGTACTAATCTCAAACTGGTCATTGGTTCCAAATATTTCCATAGTCTCTATAGACAAAGCACCTCAGTATCAGGCCCATGGGGAAAGGGCAAGGACAAAGAGATCAAAATTGTAACTACTGAGGCCTACTCCCTGCTAGTTGAAACCTGGAAGTACCTGATGTTGGAGAGTAGCTACTGACTGCCTTCCCCTTTGACAAAATTAGTTGGCTCCCCTCTCACGGTATACCTCCCTACAAGTACATCCTCTCCACTACTTTGGAATTATTCCAAACCTCTAATTATGTCAGTAGGGTAAAGGGAGTGACGACTACTGAAGAGAAGGCCAGAGTGCCTCCTTCAAGCATGTTGCATGTGACTCCTAATTTGGAAAGAGATCTGGTGTGAAGTATAAGATATTCATGAACTTGATCCCCAGTTCCCTTATTGACATAATCCCATACTATAGGGAGAGAATCTCCTGCCTCTTCTTGGCCTTCATCATCAAGGAAAGGAACTCTGCTAGAAACTCCTTCTCAAATTCATCCCATGATACATCATTCTCATTACTCTACCCTAGTTAAAGAGTCCACCACTTACATGCCACTCCTTACATTTGGATCACTACTAGAGGTACCCAGTACTCCCTCAGATCATGGATCAAAGTAAATGTGATTTCCAGCTTCTCAATCCATCCTTCCATTTCAGAGTCTGAAACGTTGACTTCATACTTCCCCAAGGTCTTCCTCTGGAAAGCACGAAGGGTATTTTTCCACAAGTCATCTTCCTCCTCTCGATCATCCCTCTTTTGACCAAATGGGTCAGCCTGATGGGACTCAACTGATCGTACCACATGTGGACAACGTCCGGGTGCTATAACTGAAAAAGGGTAAACAAGGAACTCCTATGCTCGGGTAGTATGGAAATTTTCTTTTAAATTCACTTTAACTCTTCATTTGGATTAAATTCCCAAAACTCCCAAGACACATAAGAAAAAAAGTCATTATGATGCATGTACCTTTCCTAAGGTCTCTACCCGGCAATCAATGTAGCCTCACTTGGTCGTTCAATAGGTCTAAAGTCCTTACATCGGATCATGAGGGGCTCTAAAACCCCGCACCCTATCTAGTATTCCATGGCCTATTCCATGAATCAGGATTTCCTAACACTGTTTCCCTACCATCCCATACAATCCTCACTGCGCATAACTCTAAATCCCATCCAATCTCTCAACCTCCCTCTAATACCATTTTGTCATGACTAGCCTTCCTCAAGATGAGGGAAGGGACATCAAAGTGTCACACCCTTAATTCTTTAATATAAAGGAGAGATAATGATCCTCAAGTCCTGCCTTCATAGGCCTTAGAGTGAAGACTAACACCAAGGGTATAGAATATCACACAAAATGGAAGGAATTACACTTTTTAATGAAAATAAGATCGAGAGAAAAGATGGTAAACATCCCAAACAACACTAAATATTTACATAAAGGAAACCAAAATCCAACCCATTCATGATTTAAATGTAAACAGTGACAAAAGTACAACCAAAGTACTAAATCAAGTACTAAAAGAAAGATACTAAGCAACAACACAAAAACTATCCCAATTCCAAAGCTAGTAAATCCCTTCATGGTCCTAAAATTCCTCCTAGAAACCTAAAAATAGTTTTACAGACATAGGGTGAGTATAGAAGTATACCTAGTAGGAAAACTAAATCCACCCGTGCACAAGTGGGGGAAACATACTAATGCCCCCTCTGAGAAAATAGTAGAACCTAAAAGCACCTAACAAGGGGTACTAACTAGCCTTTCCCTGCCAAGTCACACTCACCAAATAATGAAAGTAAAGTAAAGTAGTAGTATAAGCACATCAACATTTGGGGTACCCTGCAACACTTTTCCCACTGGTTAACTGCTCATTCCTAATGGATAATATCTTGATGCTACCACTATTCTGAACACAGTTCCACTGTCACAACCTTCCTTCACAAACCTAGGATAGAAACCACACACAATTCCTAGGAACACCTATTAACATGATGTTACGACACAGCCCTAACCTACATCCCTGCTACCCAAACATTTCACAGATGAAGTACCACTTCATAACAAGTATGTAACCACATCGCATTCCAATTTCATAATAAGGATGTAACCTCATACATTACATAATCGATCAGTCTCTCAACCTAAGATTCCAACACACCACCCATACCACCCCACACACAAGAACACAATAAGCACCATTAAAAAATAATCCCCACTTCACAAGCACACCACACCCCTAACACGAGACCATCCCCTATATATACCTCTATACCCATAATAGTGCTCTCAACAGTAGCACCACACAAACCACAAAAAGTACACAAATCCAACCAAAACAACACACAGTCAAACCATTATGCTAAGAATATTCAATTTTAGCAAGATGAGTTATTTAATTCAACTTAAAAAATAAATAGGGTGATCACACAATAGGTTTGATCCTAAGGCATCCATTTATTTAACTAACTATACATGATTAAATAGTTTTCATGTTACATCAATTTATCAAAGCATCACAACCTAAATAGAACATCACCAGTTTAAAAGAAAAGACCACCAATGATCATTCTTTTCATAAGGCCGTGCAACCATAATAATTTATAATAGGAAACAAGGAGAATAAAAAAATAGCACTCAACATTCATTCATCTTCAATCCCCTACCCATTATTTATTTATTGTAAAAAAGTAAAGATTCCACCGCCCTTCACAAGGAATCATTAGTACATGCACCCCACATGATGCACAATTAAAGAGAGGTAGAAGAAATCCCTACTCGGAATGACAGGCGACCAAAACTCATCCCTGTGCTAAAAATAGGGGATCGCGTGAGGAGTATGAAAGAACTCCAAGAAAACCTAACAATGAATTCCACATAGATGCATGACTCTAGGGAGGAAAAAAGCTATTGGTGCACCAAGGGAAAACTGAAAGGGTCTAAGAAAGAGAGGATCTCAGCATAAGAAAAGGAGAGATCCTAAAATCAGGGAGACGATTTCAAAATACTTAAATTTAGGATCATGGTTTTTCCACATGTCTTAGCGGTTTCAAAGGTCTCAGCACGTTAGGAAATAATTGAGATTTAATTTTTCCCCTTAGAAATAGGGTAAATAGCCTTAGAAACAATTAAGAGTTGATAGGTTCCCATTTAACGAAGAAAAACACGTAATAAGGGAGAAAATGGAAAAAATGGAAAATTGGGAATGACTCACTGATGCCCGACATAGATTCCATGACCCTGATGCCCTAACACTGATGCCCTAGAATCGACGCCCTGACACACCAATGTTGAGGCCCCAGACTCACCGATGTCGATGCCCATGACTCACCGATGCCGAGGCCCCTAACTCACCGATGCTGACACCCCTAAATCACTGATTCCAATGCCCCTGACTCACTGTTGCCGACACCCATGACTCACTGATGCAGATGCCCTTGAATCATCGGTGCTGACGCCCCTCACCCACTGATGTTGATGCCCCTGACTCACTGATGTCGACACCCCTAACTCACTGATGCCCACACCCTTGACTCATTGATGCTGACGCCCCTGACTCACTGACATTGATGTGCCTGACTCACTGACGACGATGCCCCTAACTCACCGATGACGACACCCCTGACTCACCGACACTGACAGATCAAACTGGATTTTTAGCTAACTCTTAGAATGAGTCACCGATAGCCCCCCAAACACCCCAAACATTGGATTTTCACAATGTAATGGACCTGGGAGGTCTGGCTCATTACAAATATGGGCGATGAGGATCAATTGGTGCTTTGTGATAATGAACCTCATCAACCACAAAACATCGAATAGTTTTTTCTTAATAATATTAAAATAGTAGAACTTGCAATATAGGGTGAAAATGAAGGACTCATCAAAATGGAGGTTGATAACAATAAAGATAACGAAGATGGAGATAATTGAATGTATAAATTGGTAATGAAAATATATTAAAATTTATCATTAATATGTGTTTCCTACATATATACCTTGTTCTATTTTTTTGTAAAAATATTTTTTTTCATTTTTTATACATTTAATATACCTTAACCATTTGAATTACAGAAATTCTGAAAATACAAAAAAAAGTATCATAGCTGATCAACATCTTAGAGAATGCCACCACTACCATTATCTTATATGGATCATAGTGATTCTGTTGTACCTGAGACTACCAGATGTTCACCCAGATGTCGTTTTTAGTCCACTATCTGATTCAAATCTAGTGATGGAGTAATTGGTCACCCCTCCATCTAAGGTATATTGTCGAGTTACCATTACTGGTAGGTATGTCATTTAAAAAAACTATATATTTTATTAATTATTTAATTCATTTTTCAAACATATAAAGACAAACATAGAAGGGATACAAATATGAACGCACCAGATGTATGGGAACAGAAAGACTTTAAGATCATCGTTCCATTTAATGATTTTGGGGTTCTCACCAGTGATGCTACCAAAATATGTGGTCATATTTTTGGGTAGCTTTCTTGTGGGACAATGAGATTTACCATTAATTATAATGATCAGAGGCATATTCCCACATGTTTGAAAAATGAGGTATTTGATACTCAAGTAAAGGTAATATTAATTTAATATTCGTTGATAAATAATTCAAAATACATGAGTAAATTTTTTTAATATACATATAAACTATTAATTTTTTTTTATTTCTAGATGTTTTTTCAATTTCATGTCCCTGATTTTGTTTCACACCCATGGACTTTGAAAATTTTGGGCAAGAAATGGGGATATTTTAAATGAATATTATGACATGATTTTAATGACACTTCTCTGATCTCATAATAGATTTATGAGAAAGTGCAAGAAATTTTTTTTCATGATCAATAGAATCTCTTTTTCAATATCAACAGAGATGCATCGCAAGAGGTAATTTCATATTTTATAGCATATTAATAACATAAAAACATAAAATTATAATTTTTATTAATGTTTCTATTTTTTGTAGGAATTATCTGAAAAAAATACTATGAATCGTGAGAAAAAATTCATTCCTCACGTTGATGGGTCTCAGAGTTTTTCGAGAAAAAGAACAATTTTGGTTTTGTATTTTATTCATTATTATTTATATCATATTATTATAACTCAAGGTTTTTTCTAACTTTTTTATATTTTTTATAAAGGATAATGAATTAGGTCACTCTGTTGGCTAAATAGAGATATGGTTTTAAGTGTATAGGAAACTCACTAACAGTTTTGTAAATGACCCTACCAAAGATGTTGGAGTAAGTACTTTTCATTACCATTTCATATTATTTCATTAATATAAAAACATAATAATGAAAGATATATTATAAAAACTAACATGCATTAAATATAATTAATTGGGGCCCACTATATGGATGAAATGATGCCAATTTGGCATCGTTTGATACATTTATTGGACACCAATTAACTGGGTTTAAGGCCTGTTATTTGTTATAATATATTTTTAATTACTATGTTTTTATAATAATGAAATAACAATAAATAGTATTAAAAAAATTATTAATTAGATAATATTATGAAGTTCAAATATTTTAAAAAATCATTATTCATATTTTTTTTATTAATAGATTAAAATTCAAGAAGTATGGGATGTGAACCCTTCAAAATCATAATTGATTACCCTGAATAATACAATTGGAATCATTTTAGGGAAGGAGTGTCCCAGACATTCATGAGGGATAGGTTTTGGGCTACTCTATCAGTAGTCTTTGGTAAGGAGGTGTCATCTATTATTGATACACCTGGTGGGGGTTTGAGTAGTGCCTTTGATCGGGAATCACAAAGGGAAATTGAAATATTGAAAGAAAAAGTGGAATTACAAGAATTTTATAGGAAAACATAGGATTAATGGTGGTCTAAAATGGAAAATTATTTAGTTTCTATATTTCAATGGATGACCAGCACGATCCCCAAAGAAATTTCCATCCTTATAGATCATCCCTTCGAGGTAAATTCTAAATTCCATAGATCATTCACACATTTGAAAAGAACACATAAAAAATCTATAAATAAAACTAATATGATACTTTTATATATAAAACATGCATTTCAAGTCATACTGACAACATATTGTCCTATATTTACATGTGGTTGATTCATACAACTCAAAAATAAATTATATATTGTTATCTATAAGTTTGAAAAAATAATAACTTGTTTGATCAATTTTGACTTGGTAAACACTTCTTTAAGGCACAAAAGCCTTTAAAAATGTTTTTCGAGTGGTCAAAACTAGGAAAATTATTTAATATTTCATTGAAATAAAAGGAAAATGATCATAGATTGAATTTTTAGATGTAAGAACCAATGATACTTCATTATGAATTATAGGTTTCCCAAGATGGTTGTAAATGAATTTTTAGCCTTTTAAGAAACCAAAACATGCATGGAATAGTCAAAGACATAGAAAAAAACTCTAATTGACATGGAATCATGGGAAAAACACTGATGAGTTATTTTTGATGTGTATGCATAGACAATACATCAATCTGACGTGCGGAGTGGTCAGAATGATTTGGTAAACACTTCTTAAAATTACAAAATCCTTTAGAAACATTGGTTAGGGGATAAAAACTAGGAAAATGACATTTGATTGCCCTGAAATTAGAGGATAATGACTGTAGACTGAATTGTGAAATGTAGGAACCGACAGAACATCATTCTGAATTATGATTTTCCTAGGACAACCATAAATGGGTTTTTAGTGTTTTAAAACACTAAAAAGTGCATGGAACATTCAAAAACATAGAAAAGGGCCTAAAATTGACATAAAATCATGGGAAAAAAATATATGAGTTAATTTTTATGTTTATTCCTAGACAAAACTTAAATATGATGTTCGTTATGTTTGGAATGACTCAGTAATCACTTCTTAAAGGTATAAAAACCATTAAAGCATGTTTTGGGGTGTAAAAACCCAGAAAACGATGTCATATTGCCCTGAAATCAAAGGAAAACAACCGTAGATTGAATTCTGAAATGTAATAATTAACGTTACATCATTCCAACTTACAGTTTTCCCCAGATGGCTATAAATGTGTTTTTAGTGTTTTAAAATACTAAAACACGCATGGAATGGTCAAAATCATAGAAAAAATGATCATATTGATAAAGAATCATGGGAAACTATTGTTGAGTTATTTTTGATAGGTACACGTAGAAAAAATGTCAAACCGACATGTGATGTGGTCAGAATGAATCAACAAAAACTTCTTAAATGTACCAAACCTTTAAAAACATGTGTCATGGGGGGGGGGGGTCAAACTAGAATATCAATATAAGTTTTCTATGATATCAGAGGAAAATTCCATTATATTAAATTTTTGAAATGTAAGAACCAATGACATGTCATTTTGAATTACGGTTTTCCCAGGATGGTTGTAAATGTATTTTTTGTGTTTTGAAACACTAAACATACATGAAATGATAAAAACCGTATAAAATGAACTAAAATTGATTTGGAATCATGTGAAAACCACTTATGAGTTATTTTTGATGTGTATGCATAGTCAAGACGTCAATCCAACATGCAGTGTGGTTGGAATGACTCGTTAAACACTTCTTAAGGGTACAAAAGCCTTTAAAAACATGTGTAGGGGGTTTAAAACCATGAAAACGATTTCCAATTTCCTTGAATTAATAGGAAAATGAATTTTTATTGAATTTTGAAATGTAGTAGCTGACGACACATCATTCTAACTTATGGTTTTTTCAAGATGGTCATAAATGTATTTTTAGTGTTTTAAAACACTAAAATGTATGTGGAACGGTGAAAACCATATAAAACAACCTCATATTGGCATAGAATCATGGGAAAACCACTAATTAGTTATTTGTGATGTTTAATTGCAGAAAAAATGTCAATACGATGTGTAGTGTGGCCAAAATGACTCGGTAAACACTTTTTAAAGCAATAAAAACCATTAAAAAATGTCGGGGGGGGGGGGTCAAAACCAGAAAAATGATGTCAGATTTCCCTCAATTCATATGAAAATGACCATATATTGAATTTTGAAATATAGAAACCTATAACACATCCTTCTGACTTACAGTTATCCTAGGATGACTATAAATTCATTTTTAGTGTTTTAAAACACTAAAACATGTTTGAAATAGTAAAACACATAGAAAATGAACTTAGATTAATGTTGAATCATGTTAGAACCACCATTGATCTATTTTAGATGTGTATGCATAGAAAAAACACCAATCCGATGTGTGGTGTGGTCAGAATGACCTGATAAAAACTTCTTAATGGTGCAAATGCCTTTAAAAACAAGTTTATAGGGGTAAAAACTTATAAAAAATTTTAGGATTTCCTTAAAATCATATGGAAATGAATGTAGATTTAGTTTTGAAATGTAGGAACTAACGACACATCATTCTGAATTACGGTTTACCCGGGATGACCACGGACGTGTTTTTAGTGTTTTAAAACACTAAAACATGCGTGGAACAGTTAAAATCATAAAAAATGACCTTATATTTACATATAATATAGGTAAAAACACCGATAAGTTATTTTGGATATGTACACAGTGAAAAAACATCAATACAATGTGTAGTGTGGTCGAAATGACTCGGTAAACACTTCTTAAAGGTATAAAAGCCATTAAAAACATGCATCGAGAGGTCAAAAACAAGAAATCGAAGTCAAATTTCCTTGAAATCAGAGTACAATTATTGTAGATTAAAATTTTAAATTTATGAACCAAGAGAATTTCTTTTCGGCTTACAGTTTTCCTAGAATGTTCGTAAATGCGTTTTTAGTGTTTTAAAACACTAAAACATGCTTAGAATTGTCAAAACCATAGAAAACAACCTCATATTAACGTAGAATCTTAGGAAAACCACCATTGAGTTATGTTTTATGTGTATGTACATACAAAACATCAATCCGGTGTATGGTGTGGTCGGAATGACATGGTAAACACTTCTTAATAGTACAAAAGCCTTTAAAATATGTGTTGGGGGGGGGGGGTCAAAACTAGGAAAACAATGCCGGAATACGTACAGACCCGGAATTTCCATGTATTGTTTTTTAAATATATGGGAATTTTATGAGTCTATGAAATCTAACTATGCGCGATTCCAAGGCCCGGAGTGCCCGGAATGATCCGTTGAAGTTTTGTTAAGCTTAAATTAACGCGTGTAAGCAGTTTTCCTGAAAAAGTAGAATAAATCTTAAATGGTTACTCAGATCAGAAATTCGATGGAATTGTTGCGCTTAGGATGATAGGTTTACCCTAGGCAAGACTTAAGTTTAGTCGGTGCGAGCCTCCTGTGAGAAAACCCAAAAATGGCATAACCGTAAATAAAATAATTAAATAAATTATTTTATTTTTCAAATGCTTATAACTCAAAATTGGAAACTTAGATTAAAAATCTGAGACCACCACTAAACTCGTGGGGGTATGCTTTCTTTAAGCAGATACTAACTTTGGCTGGCGCGGGCCACCAGAGAAAGTTAGTTTTTGGCCACAAATAAAATAATTAAGTGACACTTATTTTATTGTAAAATTTATAACTTCTAAACGGTAACTCAGATTGAAAATACGAGAGTACCATTTGGTTCATTGGGGTGTGTTTTGCCTAGTCAAAGCCTAACCTCGACCTGCGCGGATCGAGGGTGTCTGATATTATTTTTCTAAACTTTTTTCGGGTACCTTCAGTGAACACGCAAGCGGCGTTTTGTAACTTTTGAATCGGTGCTTGGAATTGAAATCTGACGGCACAGTTGAACTCGCAGCACTAGTATTCTCTTAAGAAGACTTTTACTTCGACGACAGTGAGTTTGAACTAAAAGTTAGTTTTTGGATTTTTATAAAAAAATAATAAAATAAACTACAAAACTTTATTTTATTTTTAAGCTTCCTTGTGTTGAGTGTGTTGGTTGAAACCTCCCCTTGGGAGTTGGTGGTGGGACCGCCACACCCTAACCTCCCATGAGAGGTTATAGTGGTGGGGCCCACTCGAGCATAACCTCCCTATTAATGATAGGGGTGGGGACCACCCGACCCCTATTGATGGTGGAGGATGAAACCTCTCCACCCCCCTCATTAATGAGGGAGGACCTCTTGAACTCCTCTTCACAATTAATTGTGCCAACGCATGTGCCAATTAATTGTTCCAACGCACGTGCCCATTTAGTGTGCCAACGCGCGTGCTAATTAACTGCACCGACGCGTGTGAATTTATTAAGGGGAGTTTCTTTCTCCATTTGAATTATGTTCCAACAACAAAATAATAGACAACCTGTTATTATTATTTGGTAGTCATTCTCTTTTGGTGGAACAGAGGAAGAGGAGAGCTAGGGAGAACCATTCTCCCAACGAAGAATGCGAGGAACGCAGGTGACGCTTATTCCTCAGTCTTCTACCCCGACCAATTTCCGATGTAGAGCAACTTCCCTCCTCATTGTCGTCAACAAACCGATGTTTGATCTTGGATTGGGAGTACATGACGAACGTGGCGATCGACGAAATTCATCATCTTCTTTCCGCAACATCGTCAACGAACGTCGATCAATGACCGACGAATCAAAGGTAGGGGGTTTTAATACTTGTTGATGTCTTATCATTTTCTTTTCCTCTTATTCGGATTTGAAAAGAATTGTTGTGTGGTTTAAAAAAAATTGAAGATCATCCCCTTCCTTGAGACAATTGTTACCACACTAAACGCGGAGGGTGCGGGCCAAACCAACATGGCCCGACTCCTCCACCGTTCTTGTTGTGTTGTTCTTCGGAAGAACGACGAGGCGAAGACGACGAAGGCGACAACAGCAAAGGTCGCGCTACCCGTGGCCTCTGCGAATCGCACCGCCCGTGCGGTGCACGGAAGCTTCCAGCCAAACGTCGGCCCGAGCGGCGTGTGGCTCGCCTGCCCACAGCATCCCGACGCCCTGCCCGGCGTGCAGCCCACCTGCCCGCGGCCTACCCGGACTCTTCGGATCCCTGCCCGGCACCCCGACACCACCTTCTCGCGCACCCCGCACACTGCCCGGATCCGTCAGCGCCCTGACCGGCGCCCCCGCGCCGCCTGCCCGCGCACCCCGCGCGCTGCCAGGCTCCGCCGGCGCTTTTCCCGGCACCCCTGCGCCACCTTCCCGCACACCCCACACACTTTTGGGCTCTATCGTTGCCCTGCCCGGCGCCCCCGGGTGATGCCCGCACGCCCCACGCGCTGCCCGGCTCCACTGGCGCCCTACTCGTCGCCCTCACGGCCTGCCCGGTGCACCCGCGACCTGCTCGGCATCCAGCCGGCCTACCCACTGGCCTTCCGGCTACCAATTTCTCAAGACGTGCCCCTCATAGCACTGGCCGAACCGGCCCCAACCTTCAGGCCGAGCCGCCAGCGTGTCGGCATCTGGGCCGAACCGCCCTCGTAGTCCGCTGGGCCGGGCCCAGCGGACCAGGCCAAACTTAGTGGGTTGAACCACCCAACGGGCTGGGTCAGACCCATCGTGTCTGTCTAGGTTGACCCAGATCGGGTCGGCCCAGACTGGGTTGGGCTGAGTCAGTCTGACCGGGTCAGACCGGACTCGGGCCCACTACCGACCCCCCTTTGCTTACTTTGGCCATATCTTTGGCACCATACATCCGTTTGACGAACCATCAGTGGCGCTGGTAGTCTCGATGAGAGACGGTCCCTTTGAGAATACCCCACTGGAGTTCGGCGTATATTTGAGATACAGTCAGGTTGGTTTGTACGCGAATCCAATCGGGCCCCCAGGACTAAAAGGCTAATAACTAACAGACTGGGTGTCCGATTGACGTGCTGTCTATTGCATTGATACCCCTATGATGAGGCGGACCTTTGAGATAATTCTATGAGGGACTTCTTGACACTTGGAGTATAGACTTGTAGCTTGTGGATCGGACCCTCTCGGTAACGAGCGAGCAGATTGCAGAGACCTAGTAGCTGGATGAGACTTGACGACTGCTGACTGATCGACTCGGAGTGATTCAGATGACCTAGTAGGGAGTGCTTGGTTGTAGAAGTAGACCCACGATGGAGGACCGCTTGGTTGTAGTGGAAGACCCACAATACTCGACAGAAGGAGTACCTCTGTAGGCTATGAGGGGAAGCGCTTGGTTGTAGCGGCAGACCCATGGTGGGGAGCACCTCTGTGTGAGCGCGGCAGACCCATAGTACTCGACCAGTAGAGTACCTCAGCAGTCCAAGGTTAGTGGGAAGCGCTTGGTTGTAGCGGTAGGCCCACTGTACTCGACAGAGGAGGAGTTCTCTAGCAGCCTTGGTTTCGATAATAAAAATCCTGGTTTGAGCCGAGTCTTTGACTTTTGTGTTTTCCTCATGATTTAGATGGGTTACTAGATAACTTGGGTATATTTATGGGAATATACCTAATTAATGGTTATCCGTTGATTTCATACTTTGTGGTTTATCCTTGTTGGATTTTGTGAGACCTTGAGGGTCTCGGGGTCCCTACTGAGTATCATTATACTCACCCCTACACGGGCTATGCCTGCACCTCGTTGTGTTGGTTGCAGACGATGGACAATGCTGAATGAGGTAGATAGTAGCAGGACTGGATGGCACCTGGAGGTGGATCACTTGGCGTGATGGTACACAGAGGATTCTGATAGACAGACGTGGAGTGCTGAGGAGGCCATCTGTACCTACCTTTCAGGTAGGAACCCCATAGGACGACCCATTAGCTTCTTTAATTTTCTTCAATTATAATTTCTTTTCATTTGTACTTGTAATTTCCTATTGGGATTGTATTTCCGACCCCTTTTACTTTCCATCACACTTTTTGTATATAGTTTTTACTTAGTGTTTTACTTTCAGTTGTGTACTCTAATGTGTTTGTTTACAGTTTTAAAGGCAATGCCTTCCCAGTTTAGAGATATACACCTTTGGTTCTTTTCTCTAGCCCCTGGCCTATGGAAGGCAGGCTTGGGGTAGTTACGACATGGGCCCTGGGGGGACGGATCATGAAGAATTGGTATCAGAGTAGTCGGTTCTACCACAGAACATAGGACATTGATTTTTTTTCTTTTCTGTGAAGCAATAGTGTTAAGGGTAATGAGTGTGGTTTTCAGTTCAGGGAGTCTAGTGTTGGTGCGGCGGCCAACCTATCCATACAAAAGGACCCTGACTACTAATCTCTGACTCAGTGCACGAAAAAACTGATTACGTGTGTGTTTTCAAAAGTTTTCTTTATGTCAGCTTAACCAAGTCAGCTCACCAGTTATAACTTTTGACCGTGTCGCATCTGTTCAGGATGCCTCCACGTAGACAACTAGTTAGAGTTCTGAGAGAGTACATGATGATGGTCACCAAGCGATGAGGCTCTGGTGTAGGGCCCTCTTACTATGTTGTCACCTTCGGGTGGTGTACCAGCAGCACCACCACTCATTGAGAAGCAGATGCCACCAGCCGCACTAGAGGACAGTGCATGCTGACTGATCGCGTTGCATGAGTTCCAGTGGAAGATGCCTCTGAGGTTACGAGGTGAGGTAGATTCCTAGGAATCAGTGTACTGGCTGGAGGCGATTGCTAGAGTTTTTTGCCTAGTTGAGACACCAGTAGAGCAGATGGTGATCTTAACAACTAGTCTTTTTCAATGAGTGACCTTGAGGATGGTCTACTTAGTGATGAGGCATTAGTACGTGGACCATTACCCGAGATAGTACCTCCAGGTAGTGTGTCAGCTATATCACTACTTGTTGGTCAGCAGTTGAAACCGGCAGTACCGATAGAGGAAACTTGTAGGCTTAGTGCCTTACATGTATTTCATTATCAGATACCCCTCAGGTTACAAGGAAAGCACGACTCATATACAGCTAAGGACTGACATGAGGAGGTGGCTAAGTGTTCTCTATAACTTCTACAGCTTTGACAGGATGACATGTCAGTAGCTGAGTATTCATTGAGGCATATCGATCTTTTCTGTAACTTGATGAATACAGTACGATCAGTGCTTCAGGGCTCAAAATTCCGAGTGAGGTGTGCTTAAAGGACATCTGAGCCAGCACAATTCCTCTACGCATTCCTACTTATGTTAGGATTCTAAAGAGAACCTTTGTGTTTGAATGTTCTTTGGTTGAGTGGATACAACTAGTGAATGTTAGCAGTGGGAAAGCAGGAAACCTGCGCCAACCTCAGATACTTGAGCATGTAAAAATGTTTCAGGATGAGGAAGTGTTAAGGACAGATGAATCTACAGGGAAGTAGATGTAGAAGGAGAGCTAGGAAATCAGTATGAATTGGTGTACATTTCGATATGTTACAACCACCCCTTATGTGGAACCTGCCAGGCTCAGGGAGCTTGAGGTCAGGGGAAGAGAGTAGCTGCATGCGGTCAAGGAGTGCGACCCAAAGGCTCTAGGAATGATTTGAGGTACGGTCTGTGTCTACTACTAGCTTCCATAATAATAGACATAGGTACAAATCATTCCTTCCTTCCACGAATATTTTCCAAGACCTAGAGTTTCTGGTTAAACCATTGACTTGACCCTAATGTCTGAAGAAACCTTTGGGTGGAGACTCGATAATCACACTTATTCCGACAGTGTGATCTGACCCTTGAGGTGAGAGTTTCGGTTGGAACCTCTTGGTGGTAGTGTCGAGGCCTTATGACGTTAATTTGGGTTTGGACTTGACATCCACAGTTCACACTCAAATTGACTGTATTAGGAAAAGAGGTTCTTCTTTATCTACAACATTAGGTAGGGGTTTCCCTTGGTCGGAAAAAAGGAAACCCAGGCAGCACATGTTAAACTCATGCATAGGAGGGTGTAGCCGATCACTCTTGAGTCGGCCAACCTTACCCTCGTAGCAGGATGAGTTTTGAGTTTTCAGTTCCAAATAGAAGTGACAGAACATGGGGACATCTTTTCAAAAGATTTTTCCAGGTTTACCCCCCAAAGGGGGAGGGACGTCTTCTTTGGTTGGAACTATCGGAGGTTCATTCCAGACTTCTCCAAAGTTGCAGCACCACTATCATCCTTGATGAAGGAGGGGAAACCCTTCGTGTGGTCGGAGAGATACCAGCAGATATTTCAGGAGCTGAGGCAGAGGCTGACTAGTGCCCCCATCTTGAGGCTTCTAGAGGAAGGCGTAGGGTACATAGTTTACTGCGGCGCATCAGGGACTAGACTCAGGTGTGTCCTGATGCAGGAGCGAGCAGTGATTGCGTATGGTTCTCAGCAGCTATGACATCATGAGAAGAACTACGTAACCCATGACCTGGAGTTAGAAGCAGTGGTCTTCTCCTTAAAGATGTGGCAAAACTATCTGATGGGCAAACGATTTACTGTGTACTTTGATCACAAGAGTCTCAGGTATATCTTCTCTCAGAAGGACCTGAACCTGAGACAATGATGTTGGCTTGAGTTCCTCTAGAATTATGACTTTGAGATAGTCTATACTCTTGGAAAGAGGAATGTTGTTGCGGATGCGCTCAGCAGGAGGACTGGTATACAGCTGCTAGGAGAGGCGACAGAGCAGCTGGATGCTTTACAGATATCCTTTGTGGATAGAGATGGAGCAGCCTTTCTACAGTCTCTTACAGTAACCCCTTCACTTCTTTATAAAGTCTGGGAGGCGCATCATTGAGATGCTGACTGCGAGACGCGACATGCTCAGATATCCACAGGGCATGCACCTGATGGATTTTATGAAGGTGGGGATCACGTCATCCTCTTCAGAGAATGTACCTTGGTACTAGTGTCACTTTAGGAAGAATTGTTGAGGGAGTTCCACACATCCCCTCTAGCGGTACATCCAGGAGTGGCGAAGATGTACCAGGACCTTCGATGACATCACTGGTGGCCAGGTATGAAAAAGGCAGTAGTAGAGTTTGTCTCTCGATGCCTCACTTGTCAGCAAGTGAAGGCTGAGCATCAGGTACCGGCAGACTTGGTCCAGCCTTTAGAGGTCCCAAAGTAGAAGAGAGATGAGATATCCATGGACTTCGTGACAAGTCTTCCACATACATCCAGGGGGCATGACTCTATTTGGGTGATTGTCGATCGACTCACCATGTCGGCCCACTTACTACTGACCAAAGATGGTACGAGCTACCACGGAGAAGGTGAAGATCATCCAGGATCGGATGAAGAATGCACAGAGCAGACAGAAGTCATATGCCTACAGGAGACGGAGACCTCTGGGGTTCGAGATGGAGACCATGTCTTTCTACGGGTCTCACCTCAATGAGGTCTACGGAGATTTGGCCGAAGAGGTAAGTTATCTCCGAGATTCTTCAGACCTTTTCAGGTCCTCAATAGAGTTGGCAAGGTGGCATACCACTTAGCTCTTCCACCTCAGTTTCACCGGGTGCACGACATCTTCCACGTATCCCAGCTAAGGAGATACGTGCACGACCCTTCCCAAATCATCGACCATGGAGAGTTGGACGTTGACGATGGAGAAACTTTTACGGAGGTTCCAATAGAGATTGAGGACCAATAGGAGCGGGTCCTTCATGGATGGTTGATAACTCTGGTGCACGTTTTTTGGCAGCACGGGAACCTCCAGGAGGGCACACGGGAGCGGGAGGCTCAAGTGCATGCTAAGTACCCCCCACTTGTTCCCATAGTTTTGAGTTGTGGATTATGGGGACGTAGAGCCCTGAGGTTTGGAGAATGTAAAGACTCAAAATTTCCATGTAAATTATTTTTAAATATATGGAAATTTTACGAGTCCGCGAAATCTAGCGGCGCGCGATTCCGAGGCCCGGAGTGCCCGGAATGATCCGTTGAAGTTTTGTTAAGCTTAAATTAACGCGCGTAAGCTGTTTTCCTGAAAAATTGGAATAACTCTTAAAAGCTTACTCGGATTAGAAATCTGAGGGCACCGTTGCGCTCATGATGGCGGGTTTACCCTAGGCGTGACTTAAGTTTAGTCGGCGCGAGCCTCCTGTGAGAAAACCCAAAAATGGCATAACCCTACATAAAATAATTAAATAAATTATTTTATTTTTTATATGCTTATAACTCATAAATGGTAACTTAGATTAAAAATCCAAGACCACCGCTGAACTCGTGGGGGTATGCTTTCTTTAAGAAGATACTAGCTTTGGCTGGCGCGGGCCACCAGAGAAATTTAGTTTTTGGCCGCAAATAAAATAATTAAGTGACAATTATTTTATTGTAAAATTCATAACTTCTAAACGGTAACTTGGATTGAAAATATGAGAGTACTGTTATGTTTGTTGAGGTGTGTTTCACCTATTCAGAGCCTAACCTTGACCGGCGCGGGTCGAGGGTGTCTGATATTATTTTTCTGAGCTTTTTTTCGGGTACGTTCAGTGAATGTGCAAGCGACATTTTGTAACTTTTGAACCGGTGCTCAGAATTGAAATCTGAGGGCACCGTTGAACTCGCAGCGCTGATATTTTTTTAAGAAGGCTTTTACTTCGATGGCAGTGAGTCGGGAATAAAATTTAGTTTTGGCTTTTTATAAAATAATAATAAAATAAAGTACAACACTTTATTTTATTTTTAATCTACCTTATATTGAGTGTGTTGGTTGAAACCTCCCCTTGGGAGTTGGTGGTGGGACCGCCACACCCTAACCTCCCATGAGAGGTTATGGTGGTGGGGCCCACCCGAGCATAACCTCCCTATTAATGATAGGGGTGGGGACTACCCGACCCCAATTGATGGTGGAGGATGAAACCTCTCCACTCCCTATCATTAATGAGGGAGGACCTCTTGACCTCCTCTATGCAATTAATTGTGCCAACACACCTGCCAATTAATTGTGCCAAAGTATGTGCCAATTAAGTGTGCCAACGCGCGTGCCAATTAACTGCGCCAACGCGTGTGAATTTATTAAGGGGAGTTTCTTTCTCAATTTGAATTGCATGCCAATAATAAAATAATAGACAACCTATTATTATTATTTGGTTGGCATTATCTTTTGGGGGAACAGAGGAAGAAGAGTGCTAGGGAGAACCATTCTCCCAACGAAGAACACGAAGAACGCCGACAACACTTCTTTCTCGGTCTTTTACCCCGACCACTTTTCGACGTAGAGCAACTTCCCTCCTCATCATCGTCAACGAACCGCCGTATGAGCTTGGATTGGGAGTGCGTGATGAACGCGGTGATCGACGAAATTCATCGTCTTTTTTATGTAACACCATCAACGAACGTCGATCAATGAATGACGAATCAAAGGTAGGGGGTTTTAATACTTGTTGATGTCTTATCATTTTCTTTTCCTCTTCTTTGGATTTGAAAAGAATTGTTGCGTGGTTTAAAAACAATTGAAGATCATCCCCTTCCTTGAGACAATTTTTACCACACTAAACGCAGAGGGTATGGGCCAAACCAACATGGCCCGACTCCCCCGCCGTTCTTGTTGTGTTGTTCTTCAGAAGAACGACAAGGTGGAGACGACGAAGGCGACAACGACAAAGGTCACGCTCCCTGCAGCCTCCACGAATCACGCCGCCCCCGCGGCACACCGAAGCTTCCGGCCGAACACCGTCGGCCCAAGCGGCGCGCGGCCTGCCATCCCGCGGCCTCCCGGCGCCCTGCCCGGCGCCCCGGCAGCACCTGCCCACATGCCCCACGCGATGCCTGGCTTCGCCGGCTCCCCCGAGCCGCCTGCGCGTGCGCCCCACGCGCTGCCCGGCTCTACCGGTGCTTTGCTCGGCGTCCTAGCGCCACCTTCCTGCATGCCCCGCCTGCTGCCCAACTTTGTCGGCACCCCCGAGTGCTGCCCGGGTCCGCCGACGCCCTACCCGACGCCATTACGGCCTGCCCGGTACACCTACGGCCTACCCAGCTTCCAGCTGGCCTCCTGGCCACTAACCTCCTGAGCCACGCCCCTCGCTGCACTGGCCTAACCGACCCTGACCTTCGGGCCGAGCCGCCTGCGTGGCAGCATCCGGGCCGAACCGCCCTCGCAATCCGCTGGGTTGGCCCCAGCAGACCAGGCCTAACTTAGAGGGTTGACCCGCCCAATGGGTTGGGTCAGACCCATCGAGTCTATCCGGGTTGACCCAGACCAGGTCGGCCTAGACTGGGTTGGGTCAAGTCGGTCTTACCAGGTCGGACCGGACCCGGGCCCACTACTGACCCCCTTTGCTTACTTTGGCCATATCTTTGGTACCAGATGCCCGTTTGACAAACTGTCAGTAACGATGGTAATCTCGATAAGAGATGATCCCTTTGAGAATACCCCACTGGAGTTTGGGGTATAGTTGAGATACGGTCAGGTGGGTTCGTACACGAATCCAACCGGGCCCCCGGGACTAAAAGGCTAATAACTAACAGACCGGACATCCGATCGACACGCCGTCTGTTGCGTTGAGACCCCTATGACAAGGTAGACCTTTGAGGTACTTCTACGTGGGAATTCCCAGCACTTGGAGTATAGACTTGTAGCTCATGGAGCGGACCCTCCCGGTGATGAGCGAGCAGATTGCAGAGACCTAGTAGCTGGCTGAGACTTGAAGACTGCTGACCGATCAACTCAAAGTGATTCTGATGGCCTAGTGGGGAGCGCTTGGTTGTAGCAGCAGACCCACGGTGGAGGAGTACTTGGTTGTAGCGGCAGACTCGAGGTACTCGACAGAATGAGTACCTCTGTAGGCTATGAGGGGGAGCGCTTTGGGTGTTGCTGCAGACCCATGGTGGGGAGCACCTCTGTGTGAGCGCGACATACCCACAGTACTTGACAGGTGGAGTACCTCAGCAGTCCAAGGTTAGTGGGAAGCGCTTGATTGTAGGGGAAAGCCCACTTTACTCAACAGAGGAGGAGTTCTATAGAATCCTTGGTTTCGATAATAAAAATCCTGGTTTGAGTTGAGTCTTTGACTTTTGTGTTTTCCTAATTATTGAGATGGGTTACAAGATAACTTAGTTATATGTATGAGGATATACCTAAGTAATGGTTATCTATTGATTTTATACTTTGTGGTTTATCTTTGTTGGATTTTGTGAGACCTTGAGGGTCTTGGGGTCCCTACTGAGTATTGTTATACTCACCCCTGCACGGGCTATGCCCACACCTTGTTGTGTTGGTTGCAGATGACGAACAGTGCTGACTGAGGCAGAGATTAGCAGGACTGGACGGCACCCAGAGGTGGATCACTTTGCATGACAGTACACAAAGGAGTATGACGGACGGACGTGGAGTGTTGAAGAGGCCATCTGTACCTACACTTCAGGTAGGAACCCCAGAGGACAACCCAGTAGTTGGTTTACTTTTCTTCAGTTGTACATGATTTTCAGTTGTACTTGCACTTTCCTGTTGGGCTTGTATTTCCGGCCCCTTTTACTTTCCAGCACACTTTTTCTATACAGTTTTTACTTAGTGTTTTACTTCCAGTTGTGTATTCTGATGTGTTTTTTTACAGTTTTAAAGGCAATTCCTTCCCAGTTTAGGGATATACGCCTTTGGTGTTGGTCACTAGCCCCTGGCCTATGGAAGGCGGGCTTGGGGTAGTTATGACACGGGCCCCGGGGGGATGGGTCGTGAAAGAATACCCTAAAATTAGATGACAATGAACATAGATTTAATTGTGAAATATATGATTCAACATCACATTATTCCAAATTAAGGTTTGTTCGGGATGACTGTAAACATGTTTTTAGTGTTTTAAAACACTAAAACATGTGTGGAATGATAAAAAAAACCTAGAAAATGAACTCATATTAATGTGGAATAATGGGACAACCACTGATAAGTTATTTTTGACCTATACATATAGACAACATGTCAATATGATGTGCAATGTGGTTAGAATGACTTGGTAAACACTTCTTAAAGGTAGAAAAGATTTTAAAGACATATTTTGGGGGTCAAACCCATGAAAACAACACCATATTTCCTTGAAATCAATGGATAATGATTGTAGATTGAATTGTGAAATGTTGAAACTGATAGAATATCATTTTGACTTACAGTTTTCCAGAGATGGTGATAAATGTTTTTAGTGTTTTAAAACACTAAAAAGTCTATGAAATGGTCAAAATCATAGAAAATGACCTTAAATTGACATGTAATCATGGGAAAACTACTGATGAGTTATATGTGTACGAGTAGAAAACACATCAATCCGACATGCGGTGTGGTCAGAATGACTCAGTAAACACTTTTTAAAGGTATGAAAGATTTTAAAAACATGTGTCAGGGGGTCAAAACTAGAAAAACAATGTCGAATTATAATGAAATCTTAGGAAAACTAATGTATATTGAATTATGAAATATAGAAATCGCCGACACAACATTCCGAATTACGGTTTTCCCTGGATGGCCGTTAAAGTGTTTTTAGTATTTTAAAACACTAAAACGTGTATGGAATGGTCAAAACCAGAGAAAACGATATCATATTGACATGTAATCATGGGGAAACCACTTTTGAGTTATTTTTGACATGTATGCGTATACAACACATCAATATGACATGCGGTGTGGTTGGAATGACTTAGTAAACATTTCTTAATGGTATAAAAGCCTTTAAAAATATTTTTTGGCGGGTCAAAATCTGGAAAAAGATTTTAGATTTCCCTAAAATGAGAGGAAAATGTATAAAATTGAGTTTTCAAATGTAGGAATTGAAAACACATCATTCTGAATTACGATTTTCCTGAGATGACCATAAATGCGTTTTTAGTGTTTTAAGATAATAAAACATGGGTGGAAAGGTCAAAACCCTAGAAAAAAAATTCAAATTGATGTGGAATCATGGTTCAACCATCGTTAAGTTATTTATGATTTGTACATGTTGAAAAAACGTCAATTTGAAGTGCGATGTGGTCATAATGACTCATTAAACACTTCTTAGAGGTATAAAAACCTTTAAAACATGTGTCGGGGGGTTGAAACCATGAAAATGACATCGAATTACCCTGAAATAAAAATACAACAACTGTAGATTTAATTTTGAAATGTAGGAATCAATGATACTTCATTTAGACTTAAGGTTTTCCTGGGATGGTCGTAAACACATTTTTAGCGTTTTAAAACACTAAAATGTGTGTGTAATGGTCAAAAACATAAAAAAATAACCTCATATTGATGTGTAATCATGGGAAAACAACTGGTGAGTTTTTTTGACTTTTATGTCTAGAAAAAATATCAATAAAAATGAGGCAAACAATGTCTGATTTCCCTGAAATCAGAGGACCATGACCGTATATTGAATTGTGAAATGTAGGAACCAATGACACATCATTCTGAATTACAGTTTTCCTAGGATGGCTGTAAAATAATTTTTGTTTTTTTAAAACACTAAAACATGCGTGGAACAGTCAAAATCATAGAAAATGACCTCAAATCGACGTGGAATCATGGGAAAACCACCGATGAGTTTTTTTTGAAATATAGGACATGTTGTGATATCAAAATAAAAAAAAATTATTAAGTGAATTTCAAGCACACCACATGTCGATTTAAAAACTAATTAGAATATTTACTTATCCTTTTATATTTTTAAGTGTTGAATCATATCTTAAATTGGTTAATTTATAATTTCAAAGTGTTTTTTATTATATATTATTTATTTTATATTAAATTTCCTTTTGTTTCATTAACAAAATAACAAATTTTATGTGCAACATTTTGAATATATTCCGTGTCTTTTCTCTTTAACATTTCTTTTCTTAAATATTCTAGTTTTCATTTTAGGTGACAAATGCTGATAGTTGACAGGGGGTTGACCATTCCGATCCACAACATTCTTAAGAAGGTAGTCATGATGTCTCTTTGTTTTCATGGCATATAAAATTTTTATCAATTATTCTACAATAATTCTGATTTATTATAAATAGTTTGAATTTATTTTTTCTTTTTTGTTATAATTGATGAGATGATTTGGTCGGTTTCATTTGACGAGATGATGCGGAGATAAAAGGATTCAATTGAGGTCATTATGTGGGCATATATTGGGTACGAGTTGTTTTTGGACATATTTTATTTGTATATATTGTTGAATAGGTATTGGTTGACTGTTTTAGGGGTTGATTGAGACTGAGGTTATGATTTTTATGAATATTTGTATATATGATTGTGGATGTATGACCTATGTATGATAGTTTTATCATACATTTATGTTTTAATTTATTTCATGCTAGTTTTTTTTTAAATTTACAGGTTTTTATTAATTTTTTTACAAAAATAAAATATCTGATTTAGTGGTGGTTTTTAGTAACCACGTAAAGTGCATTAATTAAAATATGTTTAGCGATGGTTATTCTTAACCGCTGCTATAACTTATCACCGATAATCTATTCAACATTGTTCAGTTTCACTTCATTTATTGTTTCTCCTGAGTATATTTAAAAAACACCACTAAATAAAAAATAAACTGCCGCTAAATTCTCTAAAAACAACACATAAAAATCCCACTGTGAAATTAAAGAAACCACTGCTAAATGACTAGTGACCGTGCAATACACGATGGTTTTGGTAACTGCCACTATATTATAAGATGGCGATTTAAACCGCCTCATGTTTACACAATAACTACAACTAATTCTATTATCTTTGTAGTGTTACCACAACCTTGTTTCCTATGGCACAACCAAGATTGATGATAAAAGGAATTTAAACAAGAAAATTTTTTAGAAAATAAATAATTTAAATCTACAACATAAAAATTATCATTCCTTAAAGCAATAAATATTAAATTTAATTTAGAATCATAAATTCTATAAGGATTAATCTCAAATTTGGTATGAAATCCATCATCATACAATTGAGATATGATAAGAAAATTTTAATTTAAACGACCAACAAATTAAACTTTAGTAATTAAACAAGTTTTATAGTTATTGATTTGACCAAGGCTGATAATATTTATTTTTTCATTGCCGCCAAAATTAACATAACCATTATCCACTCTGATTAGATGGTGGAAGTTTGAGAAGTCTCATATCATATTTCTAGAACCCCAATTGTTCCTTTTCTATGGATTTGTATAGGGGTTTTTAAACATGTTCACTGTAAATAATTAAATGCACACAGACTTTGGTGCCCATATCTATTTGATTCTTGATAAGTTAGAAATTAAAGCTTTGGGAATCCATATCTGTTTCACATATTTATTCCCAGATCTATAAATAGGCTTAAAAATTGAAAAATAAGCTTTATTAGGTCCTAATTGGATTGATTCAAAATTTTAAGTTCCAATTGTATGATTTACTACATGTTTACATGTAGCAATTGAACTTGGAGTAGAATAATTTTTATAAAGTTTATTTTTATGTCTTGGTTGATAACCAAAACGAGCTCTAGGTTTAGGTACAACATGACTACCTAGAATTATATTAATGGTTTAAGATCCTATAGTAAAACCTTCAATATCTCTTTTCATTGCTCATTTACTAAATTTTAAATCATTATATTCTTTAAGAATTAGTTGATTCATTACTTTATCTACAACAAGATCAGATTTAATATAAACAAATAAAGCATGTTGTTTCCCTAAAATTTTAAACTAATCTTTAAGTTCATTAAACGTTTTTTCAGTATATATCACTATTAAAATAAATTATTATTGGTCATATTTTCATCATTAATTTCATTTTTCAGATTTAATATTAACAGATAGCGGTTTTTTAGTGATGTTAAGGCTCATTTTATCCATTGTTAAAGGTTTGATATGTTGTAGTGATTTCTAATCTATCATAAAATTATAAATATTATATTTTGTTAAAAAAAATTAGGACCTCCAATTTATGCCATAACATTAACATCTTTATAACTATATAGTTTCCCACAAAATCAAGGGATTATCTTAAAAAAGTACATTTATAAGGTGGATGAAGTTTACACCTGTATTCTAAAAAGAAAATTGGAAAGAAAAACTTTTATTCCATCATTCTTGGGGAGATCCTATCGTATGAGTAATAAATATCACCCCCTTCACATGTGTGCTGATAGTATATGAAAACTTCATCATGATCATGGACTCACTCTCCTCATATTCATGAGCATGTTCCTTTCCAGAATCAACTTCCATGCACACATCATTGGGACAACCATCTTTTTCATAAAGTAAGAATACAATAAAGTGTGTTAATTGGATATATGAGCTCTATGTTGGTTCTAAGCCACTGATTACTCATGTAAAACTAAATCCACCCATCTCACCAACCGAGTCTGATATATAAAACCCTTTTCCAAAATAGGGGTTTTTTAGCTGCATTCTCTCCTCAAACATTCCAAACCCAAATGAAGCATGCACATATGGATCGCCCAGGAAGTCACACCCATCACAAAACATGAAGGCCCACCTTCAAAAACATGCACTGGGGAATCCAGAAGACATCTATGTGCCCTCAGTAGAGAGATTGGTGGTTATGTGCCATGTTATTGGTAAAGATTGTTCAGTCCTAGATCAGATACACCAGATTGGGAAGAAAGAATAAAATATTGATGTCGGAATCTGAGAGCATGGTATTTCTTATTTCAAATCATCTTTATTTACATCTCCCCTTGTACTTTCCCCTCATGGTTATCTTTTAACTGTAGTAAGACTTGCACCCAAGATAAGTGAGCCGCTAAAGGGAAAGCATAGGTTGGGGGCCATAATCCTTTAAAAAGGAGGAGTCCAAAAACTGTTTTGGAAACTTTTTACCAATTCAGAAGGGGAAAAGATGTTAAAGGCATTAGAGTTCTATCTTTACACAACTTCTGGCCCCATAGCCGACCTCCTCTTCATCTCCTCCCATAAGGAAACATTTTTTAGTGACCAAACCATCAAAGTCTCATCTCAAAATGGAAATGTTTCTAAAGTACATTATAAGGTACCTAATCCTATCAATCACTCTCCCTATCCATCTCTCTCTCCTGGGGCGTGTAAAATTGGGTTTCTTTTCAATTGTGCGATAGGTTTTTATTCCTTTTCAAAAGATAATGAAGGTGTGCCAAAGTGAAAATGAGGAAAGGCCAACACAAAACTTCATTGAAATTTTTACTAATGATGATTTTGAATTCTAGTTTATGGGATTCATAAATTTCCATAAAACCTTACAAAATCTTCAAGGAGATATATTCCAAACCCAAGATGATTGACGTGTTCCACTATAGTTAGATTTTATTCAGAAACATGTTGAGAAAACCATGAGTTGGATGTACATGATTTTTTACAATGAGTTGTGATATGCATGACCGCTCTGTATATGATCCATTTGAAATCACGGTCCTTTGATAGTCCATACCCCAAGATTCAAATTATACCATGGATTTTTGTGGCATATGAAGGAGGATTTTTGCAGCCGCTAACAAAACCACGTGGACGCATATCACTAGCGGTGATCTCAATAGAAGTTGCATCGAAAACAAAATGATTTTATTTCTTCATATTCAGATTCCCATACAACCCACACACCACACATCTATATATAGGGATACAAACATATAGGAAAAATAAATGATCAAAATAGAGGAAATAAAAGTCCATGGTTGGTTGCAGTAGGTGCCTCCCAAGCCTCCAGATCCACACATGTAAATCTAACTAATATTGAATTCTTCGAGCTACCATTGTTATAGTGGAGGTAGGAATATAATCTTCTTTTTGATAGGATTATACAAACAATAACTCATTACTTTATCTCTATATCCCATAAGGACACACTTCAATCCTTTATCCTAAAGATTTGTTTGTTTTTACTTTGGGATCTTGACATAGGCAATAGAACCAAAAACTCTAATATGGATTGCACTTGGCTTGTGAGAACTCCATGCTTCATGAAATGTCTTTACTTCAAGAATCTTTGTTGGGAATCTATTGCGTAAATATACTGCACACAAAAACACATCATCCCAGAAAGTTATGGGCCCTCCTTTTTCTTTCAACATGCTTCTCACCATGTTGAGAATGGTGTGATTTTTCCTTCTGGATACTTCATTGAGCTGAGGTGTGTAAGCCAATGTCAGCTGCTACTGAATTACATGTTACTTGAGGTACTCTTGAAACACATTAGAGGGATACTCCCCACCTTGATCAGATCTCAACGTTTGTATGTGATGTTTGCTTTGATTTTCCACCAGGGACTTGAATTCTTTGAAGATTCCAAACACTTCCAACTTCATCTTGAGAAAATATATCCATGTTTTCCTACTATAATAATCAATAAATGTCAAGAAATAGCTTCATTTTCCTTCAAATTTTGGATTCAATGGACCACGCACATCAGTGTGAACTAGCTTTAGTGGTGTTGTATCTTTCCAGTTGGTCTTCATTATAAATCCATTTCTATGCTATTTTCTTAGAACATAGTTTTCATATACTTGATTTGAGTGTCAAATGATAGGAATCACATTTACTATTTTCTTTCTTACTAATAATCTTAATCCTTAAATGTTTAAATGCCCAAACCTGAGATGCCATATCTAGTATTTATTATCATGTACCACTTTCAAACATCATGGTACACAAGGTTGAATCATAAGAGAAAACATGTAGTTCTTTATCATCGGTACTTTTGTGATCATCCTTCTTTTTTCATCAAAAATCACCATTTGTTTATTTTTCATGCTTAGGTGAACGATTTTTTCCAACAACTACCCAACATTAAAGATGTTGGTTTTAATGTTGGGTACATAGTATACATTAAAGATGAAAGCATGATTTCCATTTTTTACTGATCATAATATCTTCTCTTCCATAGACAAAAATTATTGAGAGATCGCCAAATAAAATATATCCTTGAACCATCTCATCTAGGTTCTTAAACAAGTGGTTGTTCCCTATCATGTGATTTCTAACTATAGAGTCAAGATACCACATAACTTCATTTTGTGTTAATTTTTGTGCCATCAACACATTCAAGTCTCCAAAATTATCTCCTACTTTGATGATATGTGCCTCCTCTATGTCATTCTCCATGGGTTTCTTATACCAACATTCATTTCTATAATGTCCATATTTTTTACAATTATAACATTTAATATTTCTTATGTCTAGTTTATTATTTTAGAACCCTCCTCTTATTCCTTGTCCACATTCTCATGGAGTATAGTTTTGATATTCATAGCCTTCTCGATTTGAGATTCTTCCACCTCATCCTCCTCTTCTTGGATCAAATTATTTTCCATGGAAGACTCTGCCTTGGGTTTTTTGAGATGCCCCCCATTGATCTCCTTATGAGTTGTTGAGATACAACTTTGATTGAAGGGAATGCTCAACTCCATTCATTTCTCTATGGTAGTTCACCTTCAGTTCACAAGCTTGTAAAGATTTCATGAGTTCATTGATATAGATAATCTCCAAGTCCTTTGTTTCTTCTAGGGAAATGTCAATGTAATCAAATTTTGGATAAAGGGATCACAAAATTTTCTCATATACCCGCTTGTAGGAAATATTTTAACCATTTATCCACATTTGGTTCACCATAACCATTTCATGAGTATGATACTCGGAATCACTCTCAAAATATTTCATAAACAGGGATTCAAACTCACCTCGTAGAGACTGAAGCTGAATCCACTTCACTTTTTCAGCTCCTTTGAATTCTTTTCAAAGAGTATCTCAGATCTCCTTTGATTATTTCAATGAAGTGATTAATTTTAAATTCACTTCATTAAGGCCTTGATTAATGAAGGATTTCAATTTTCAGTCCCACTTTCATTCTTCACGAATAGTTTCTTTTTGATCATCTGGTAGAGAATCCTCTGCTGATTTTGATTCTGGCTTAGTGTATCCATCCTCCACGATGTACATGACATATTGGGTTCTAAGGATCACTCAAATTTTGATACACCAATTTTTGTATTTTTTTTATTTAGCTTCAGTATTACATATTATGAAAATTCATTCTTCATGGAGACAAACCGATTTTTTTTATAAGAAAATGACAGATGCAGATATTCAGAAGTGTAAAGAGACTGCAATTTTTTTTTCATATATTCATACTTGGATGTTTTATAATTTAGGGTTGATAATTTTTTATTTAATAATTGGAGATGAAATTTTTTGGAATCACACATTTCCAAATTTTCTAAATTATAAATAAATGGATTATTTTTTCTCTAAAGAAGATATGGATGGGGAAGATAAAAGTGGGAGTCTCACAAAAAAACTAGAGAAAAAATTCCTTTTTTTGAAAAGGGTGTCATGAGAAATGATAAAGGATAAAATAAAAATTAAAATTAAAAAGTGGAGAGAGGGAGAGGTAGGAACCATGGTGGATGAAAAAGATAAAACATATAACTTTAAGTGTAACTTTTAACAATTTTCAAAATTAAAAAAGAAACGAAATAAAAAATAATGAAAAAATATCACCCTAGGATTATGAATACTTAAAAATACAATTAATCTTCTTATACACCGCTCCTGGATGAAAAAAATGGATAGTAGTTATCACAGATCTCTCACAATGTAGCTCACCTTCAACCTACCTCTGATACCACTGAAGGAGGTTTTTTTAGTGGATAACACAACAACATGTGGACGTAGATCACTAGTGGTGATATCAATAAAGGTTTCAGAGGAAATATAATGATTTTATTTCTTTATATTCTTATTCTCATACAACTCACACACCACACATATATAAATAGGGATACAAGAATATAATAAAAATAAACAATCAAAAGAGATGAAATAAAAGTCCATGGTTGGTTGCAGTAGGTGACACCTAAGCCTCAAAATCCATACACATCAAGCTACCCAATGTTGAATTCATAAAGACTCCATTGCTACAGCGTAGGTAAGAAAATTCCAAGTAAAAACATGTTTATTATCTAACAACATAAGAACACATAAAATCCCTAATTGATGAACACCTACACCCATAAGGGAAAAGGAAATTCAAAAAAAAAATCTTAGATAGATGAAAATAGGATAAAATTAAATAAGTTCACAATGGTTCACAAAAGAACAAATAAACTATACTAAAATGAAAAAAATCATTTATTTATTAATCTATATTAGGTGATGGGGATTAAAACCCACAAACAATACACACTCAGACACTCCGATTCATCAAGTTTCATCCCTACCTACAAGTAACGACAAGAACATACCTATTTTATTATATGGGGAAGTCTGAAACCCCATGTTATAGGTGGTATGAACACTATGAGAAAAATTAGAAAATACTTAGGGAAAGAATGAGTGGACACTATCTGTATTTGCTTAAGGTATGTATCGGTGATCGAGTTTTCCAATTCCTTTTAAAATCCACGGGTGCCACCTTACAAAATCCGATTCTTTCAACATCTCACCCTCACAATCATTCCCACTACTCAGGACCCATTTTTTCATCTTTAACCATTATTACACATGCCATATTCACCATTTCTCCCATCACCTTTGGTTTCACTCGCTATCTCACCATGGACTGGACTAAAACTCCTTACCCTGCACGCATCACCTTCCCCACAACACCTCGCTAGTTTTCGACAACGTGAATTGTCTTTGCCATCACCCACCACCTTAAAAAAATCACCCACACATCAATCATATCATCAGTCATCACCCACAAGAACTATCGTCATCGTCTATAGATGCCTCACTATAAGAATCAGATGCACAACCTCACCATCATCCCCAGACCTTGCCTTCACCATCACAAGTCACCTCACTACAACCCCTTATTATCATTTCCACTGATACCACATGAACAACATATGATATATATATATATATATAGTCCTATCTATTGAGAACCTATAGTACATACAAATGTTTATATCGATGCATGGTTTCAACCAGATCCATATAATAGTGGTAATCAATCCCGAATTGAGAGTTTGGGAATGATACATGAATATATCTAAAATCTTTAAGAGGATATTATAATAGGAAATATTTCCCTCCTAAAGTGTACATTGAGACCGAACTCTCATCCTCTAAAAAATGTGCACCTAAAGTATCTGTAGTAAAACCTTGGATACCACTTTCCTTATGAAAGTAGGTATGTCCTAAATCAAAACAAGAGTGGTCCATATGGTGAATTGGAAACTGTGATTTATTTTTATAACATTAATGTATACTAGATGTCTGGTTTCTTCATATTGGTGGGTATAAGCTATTAGGACCACTAGGTAAAATACCCTACGAGGGGTGTACATCAGGGTATGATAGATTAAAAATACTATCCCTACGGATCTTATTTTTTCATTAAAAAAACTCTCTTGTCTCCTTCTACCATAACAATGTATGAATAAAAATGAAATTATGCACAAGACATAATGATTTTACTTGGTTCACCCACACTGGGATATGTCTAAGGAGCATAAAACTATGATGTGACAATGTAAAAAATCCACTAAGTCTCACTTCTAAAATACAATGTTTGGGCTAGATCACTTCTATTCCTAGGCTCACTGCCTCTATAAGATTTAGGGTCATCTCACTACTTTCCCAAGGGTCACTCCCTAAGTATCTTTATCTGGCACACTGTTAGTGGAAAGGATCACCATATTTCTCTTCCTCTTCTCACTACTCTTGGAAGGGATCCACTCACAGTTTATATAATTATAGGTCCCTTCATTTTCATTAATGCACACATCCTCAATTTTATGTAGATAATCTATTGAAGTTCTACTTTCATCTAAATGATGAATACCAATTTACCACAATTCACTGGGAAATCCTTTTTAAAACACTTTCACAATGCCCACTGCCTTTGTGAATCTTCTTCTTTCATGAAGCTCAGATATCCTTCATGAAGAAACCACCTTTCACGAAGCTCACTTCATTCAAAAAGCTCAACAAGCCTTCATGAAGATCACAATTTTTTGTTGTATTTTTATAGCCTTCATGAATTACTTTACTTACACAATGCTCAAAACATTCAGTTGGTTGTCCTATACTTCATGAAATTTCTCACATGATCCACCTTCTTGAATCCAAAGCCTTAATATTTTTATTAATTCTCACTACTTTTCTAAAGGGGGTAGAGGCTTATTTATAGTCTTTTCTACCAATTATAGACTCTTATAGTGACATTAAAGCATTTTTTCAATTCTCCTTCATTTCCTTCATAATTATACCTATCTCAAAATGATCCATGAAAATTCATCATTTGTGATGCTCATTGTAATCATGGAGATCACCGTCAAAACCTTCACATCGTTCGTGATGCTTGTTGTAATCACAAATCTTTCAGTTAAAACCTTCACCCATTCTCTAACAACCCTTCGGGAAACCCAATATTTTTGAAAATAATAACTTTTCCATATTTTTATAAGACATTAAATGAAATTAATATTTCATGATGCTAGCCCTCCTCCAAATTTTGGACCCAAAAAAATTAAAAAACACTGGGAAACGACCTCACCTTGTATATGAAAATTTTTGTACTGCTTCTAGGGTATTAATTCCTTTGTCCTAGATCTTTGTACACATTTCTAGTCAAAAATATATTTGGGCCTGCAAAAAATTTCTTTAAAATATGATTTTTCAACAAACAAAATCAATCCAAAAATGCTATCATGTTACTTTGATGGATTTTTACCCAACAGAATTTATCCTGTCACATGTAGTTTTATTTCATTTTTTATACTCTATGAAATTAATGAATTACACATTATTATGATATCATTTTATAATTTATTATTTAATTTTAATGTTTAAGAAGTTTTCTTATTTTTTAATAATATTTTTATTGTGATTATTAGAGGGTAATTCCTCCCTTTTGGTAGATTTATAAGCTTAGTGCTAGCCACCAACCCATGAATTATTAGAGGTGGGATTTGAGGGTCAAACTTGTTCTCAACACCAATTCAGGGAAGGATCATGGTGTGGATGATTCATTACACATATAATGATATCAGGTTATATTTTTTATACATCATGTGCTAGTTTATTATTTTTTAGGTCATTCAGGCACCCTTACACAAATTTAGGGATGTATAGATAGAGTTATAGTTTTTAAAAATATTGTATAATCCCTATTATTCTTTTCAAACATCTGTATAATTGTGAGTCTACCATTATTTGACACTCTCATGTTGTGAATCATTATAAATGTTGGAATATTTGTGAGTTTTGGGTTGGTATCATGTCATTAGTACTCATTATTTATCATGAATATCAAGTCCCATTTTCAAAAAAAAAACACTATTAATTCACTTGAACAAATGTAATATTAAAATTACTCTATAGAACTAATGAATTTCAATTACAAGTATTACTATGAAGATATAATACATCTTATCATAATGATGTGTAATTGTGGATGATAATTTTAAATATGAAAGGTATTCTTCATTGCGGGTCTAGTTAAAAAATGAATTACATGATCAATAAAATATCATCATATTTTGTTATTTAATATTAATTCACTTCTATTTCATAAAATTTATATTGTGAAATATAAACATATATTAAAATATTCTTCTAAGATAATTAAAAATTTTATTATCAAAATTAAAACACTATTTTTTTAAATTAAAAAAAAATAGAGATTGTTGAAAAAATCATTGTGATTTTTTTGGTTATTAATAAATAGAAAATAAAATTTATATATGGAGGACTATTTAATAACATTAAAATTAAAAAAATAAAAGTGTAGTTTATTTATTTATTTTTTAATTTTTAATGGTGGATTAATGTTTAGGGAATCTTGTGTTGGGTGGGGCATTACACTATTTGTGAAAACCAATGATAGTAGCTTACATGATTTTATAGCGAGGGAATCTCAAATTTATAGGGTTGATTAATAGTTATCTTGACCACAAACTAATTATATGGACATTGATGTGGAACATATAAATTTAATCGTAATTTATGTTAGATAATGTTTATTTATTAATATAAAATTTGGTCACCCATGATTCAAAATGGTCGATATTGTGATTGAATGGATGTAAAAATTGGGCCTCCAGATTCACATCATTAGAAATTTGGTCAGACTTATCAATCTAATACCTTAAATATGAACACAATTGTTGATTTTTCCATCCTAACCCTTTTCTTTAATTTTTAATAAAACCATTATTTAGGGTTGAATGTGACCCCAAATACACAACCAAGACCAAAACAACCAAATTACACCAAAATTTAGAATTTAAAACATCAAATTTGAAATTAAAAAAAACAAAGATGGGATCAAGCACCACCCAAAGCCAAGGGTCCATTAACCTATACACATGTGATGACCAAGGTTGTATGTCACCCAAAGTCAACATTCCACTGACCGCCTCTCATCGATGAAAACACCATTACTGTCATATCACCTTCCCCAAAAGGAACAAACATAAATGTCCTCATAAAATCACTAAATATTAACCAGAAAAATCCACAACTATAGATCGAATTATAGAATACCATAACTAAACCAAACAAACAATTTATAACACCGTAAAAACATGATAAATTTGGCATTATTTGTGTTAAAAATTATTTTTTTAAAATTTTTTAATTTTAATTTTTCATTAATAATATCCTTTTACATGTTTTTTCCTTTTATTTTAGATTTATATATCTTAGAATAGGTTTGGAAGTATTTTGGTTATTTTTAACCTTAAATTAGGGTTGGTTACCCTTACATGAAGTGTATGTTTCCATTACATAGATGTTATTTTACCCTTACATGGATTTTTTATTTGTAAAACCCTTAAGTAAGTGTATATTACCTTTTGGTATGCTTTTTAATGTAGGATTTACCTTTACATAGAGGTTTTCATACCCTCAATTAGCCTCATCACTTTGGAAGTTACCTTGAAATAAGGTTATAAGTACCTTTACGTGGTAGTGGAGTAGTTCTGGTTACCATTACATTAGATTAGGCCAACCTTACGTAACCAGTTGTGTGGAGTGGCTACCCTTACATGAATTTGAGGGTTACCCTTATGTGGGTAGTTCTCTAGAGTACATTATTGTTATGTTATGGTCACACTACCATTGTGTAGAGCCTTGTAGACTCTTACATAGTGCCAGTATACCTCTATAGAGTGGGTCAGAACTTTATTCAGTGGTTCATGGTACCCCAAAACAATTCTATGAGGACCCTTAGACAGTGTGGATCCAACATTAAATAGCATTCTTTAACGACCTTTATGTAGAGTTTTTTCCATATTGTGGGGTTTTATTGTAACAACTTATTTAGCATGATCCTTGATCGAACATGTGTCAAAAGATTATTGGAGGTTGTTTGAAGGGGTTTTGATTATTCAAAATCATCATCCTTACATAATAGAGATAAAATCAAAATATTAGGGAGAAGGTGGAGTTGATACAGATCGAGTTAGAAGGGAAATAGATGATCCAGAGAGGGAGATATCTTTGCAAGATTTTGTTGGTGATTCCATTTATGATGGTTTCATGATAACTATTCCGATGAAGATATCAAGGGTTTTTGCATTCTTATGGTGGATCAAATGGCTATGATGATTCTTAGAATGGTTTTAAAAAAAGTGAGTCTAACCCTGGTAATAGGGTTTAAGCCTTGTCTCTCATTTCCCTATTGATATTTTACCATATTTATGTCATTGTTTCTTGTTTTTTTCTTTTACACATAGGTGTCTGGTTTCTCTAGTATTGTCTATTCTTGTTATATTATTTTCCTAATTTATCTATTGTAATTTTCCATGGTTTAATTTTCTTATTAGTAATAAAATGGGTTGTGGGTGATTTTCTTATCGTAGAGTGGGATAAATATTTCCAAAAAATGAAAATCCTATGTCTTTTCACTTTCCTGTATCTTTTTTATTACTCTCATTGTGGTATTAATTCATTTTGGTGTTCCATCATGTTTTTATTGTATTTTTATTCCACTTTTGTTTTAGCTTAGGACCTGGTATTTTTTGTTTCTATTATGATTGTGATATGTGGGGAACTACCTCCTACCTTGGAGATTTGTGTATTTATAGGGATTCCATCCCACCAAAAAGTGGTATTAAATCTACTTTATTTGAGTCTATAAATTTCTTTGAATATAATATTGGTAGAAGAGTTTTATGCATAGAATGATTTTAATATGTAGATAGTGAAAATGTGTGCACTTATTGTATATAATGGACTTTGTTGATGTTTTTTCAGGTTCTAAGAGAAATATCACCACTATTTATGCTACATGGGAGACCTATTTTACTTTTGATTAAACTAAACCTAGTATCTTAAAGAATGAACATCCCCTATTTGTTTTTTTACCCTAGAAGACAATGTTTTCAGATAAGTGGTCTATGAAACTCCTTCCTATGATATCTAGATGAATATTGAGAATATTTATATGATTATATCCCTTCTTGGAAGGTTACAAAAGAAAATGAATCTTTATAACTTAAAAATTGTCCCTGACACTTCTAAGCATAATCATTTTGATAGTTTTAATAAGATAGTCATTGAATTAGCCAATGTAGATATTGATATTAATGATTAGGAGTAGGATTTATTATTATAGAATTAACTATATGAATCTTCTAATATGGTTAGATATTATATGATATATACTAGGTATTGTATCACTTTATAAGAAGTAATGTTAGTTGTCTTGTCTAGGGACCTTCAAATTCATGTTTTGAAGGTGGAAGGAAGTGAGATGATGTCTGGGCCTGAATTTCTTAGTGTGAAGGGTAAATATAATAGTAAAATAAAACAAAAGAAATATAGTATTCAGTTTTGAAATTTAAAGTTATATCAAGGGGGAAAATTTGACCATATTAAGGGATAAGCCCCTGAGGATACATATCGGGATAGTATGGATTAGAAAAATGTGTTATAGCCGAATTTTTATAGTGATGATGTTCTATGATTTTTTTTAATCCCTTAGTATAAATTAGGTTTAGATTTAGGTTTTATTTCTTCAATGTTCTTTGGACTGTCTCTGCATGTGATTTGCTGGGAATCCTAGTTAGAAAAGTGGGTTTGGGTAGGGATAGTTGTCTTGAGCTATTTGGGATCAAGTGGAGACTTGCATCCTATCATCATGTTGTTTGAATACTATGTTATTCTATTTTCTTAATTATTGTATTATAAATATATTTAACTTTTGATATTTTTATACTTAGCATTAATTTTATTTCATGTTTCTTTATATTTGAGGAATTGGGTACTAATCTAGTTTCTTGGGGTGTCATGTAGGTATACGAGAGCTGAACCAGACCTCTGATGGAATGTGTGAATCTAGTTTTAAATATATGGATGGCATGCTCATTTATGTAATGGTATGAGTTCTAGTTAATGCATTTTCTTAGATCATTTGTTTTTCGGAGCATGTTTAGTATTTGTTAGCAGTAGATGTTTTAGTATAGGTGAACATGTGTCACTTTGGTACATGCTAGGTAGTTGGTCAGCCTGGGATAATTAGGTTTGATCATAAGGTCTTTTGTTATGAAGACTATCTGAACCAACTTATAGGTTAGGCTGGTATAGTTCTGCAAGAACATCAGTCATGTGTTGTTAATATTTTATTTTTTAAGGTGGATTTTTTTAAAATTTTAATGATTTTTATTACAAATTAAAATGATTAGTTTTTTATTTGTTTTTTTCAAGAATAATATCCTCTTAAATATTGTTTCCCCTTTTATTTTAGTTTTATTAATCTTAGAATAGGTTTAGTAGTATTCTAGTTTTTTACCCTTACATGAGGGTTGGTAACCCTTATGTGAATAGTATGTTACCCATACATACATGTTCTTTTACCCTTAAGAGGTTTTTTTTGGTATGGAGGACCATTATGTAAGTGGGTATTACTTTTACGTAAGCTTATCAATGCTTGAGTTACATTTAAATAGAGGTTTCCATACCCTTATTTAGCCCTAGTACTTTGTAAGTTACCTTAACTTAAGTTTTGAGGTGCCTTTACGTAGCAATGGAGTAGTTCTTGTTTCCTTTACATGGGAGAAGGTTACCATTATATAAACAGTGGTTTGGATATTCTACACTTACATGATATTGTGGGTTACCCTTATATAGGTAGTGTACTGAAGTAGTTTTCCTTTACCTAAGGTTTGTGCTACCCTTACATAGTAACTTAGTGATTCTTACATAGCATCGATATACCCCTATGTAGTGGGTGATAACTTTATACAATAGTTCATAGTACCCTGAATTTGTACCATGAGGGCCCTTATATAGTCTGGTTCGACCCTTAAGTAGTGAACTTTGAATACTATTATGAAGATTTTTTTCACCAGCTATGGGGTTTTTTGTAATAGCTTCTTCAACATGATTCTACTTACATAAAAGTGACATGATTGAAATCATTTAAAAAAGGTGAAGTTGAGTGGGGTCAAGTTAGAAGGGAAGGAGTTGATTTAGAGAGGAAGATATTGTTATTTGATCTGGTTGGTAACTCTATTCATAGTGGTTTTGGTAGAACTCTTCCAATGAAGAGCTTGAGGTTTTTTTAAGTTCATTTGGTGGATCAAATGACTATATGATGATTCTTGGAGGGTTTTCTCTACAGGTGAGGCTGACCCTAGTAAGTAGGTTTAGGCCTAGTTTCTCATGTTACCTTTGAATTTTTACCCTAGTTCTTTAGTTGTTTCTTGTTTTCCCTTTGGTGAATAGGAATTTAGTTCATTTGGTGTTTTATATTCTTATAGTCTTCCTTTCATCATTTATCTGTTCTAATTTTCCATTCCTTTCTTTGATTGTTAATAATAAAAGGGGGTGTGGGTGGTTTTTTTGCTGGGAAGTTGGATCAAAAGAACTAAAACACATAAATATTATGTTTTTTTATCTTTTATGTATCTTTTTTATTATTATTTATGTGCTATTATTTTATTTTACAGTGCCATATTTTTTATATTTAGTTTATATTACTCTTTCTTTTTCAAATCTCATTGGCATGTGATATTTTTTTTGTATTTCTGATGTGATTTGGGTCTATGTGGAACTACCTCCTTCCTTGGATACTGGTGTGTTTCCATGGATTCCCTCTAACTAAAAAAATAGAATTACCAAAAAATCAATATACACCACCATATTAACATCAAATTTTGGTCGGAGTGGAGAGGGAGATGAATTGAATATCATGTATAATTTTTTTATCAAAAATAATTTATAAAACAAAACCCCTCAATTTTTTTTAAAAAATATCCTAGATAACTAGTACTATAGGTATATCTAATTTTAATTCAATTAAGTAACCCCTCATAAGTTTGATAAAAACTCAGATTGAATAATATTAAGATTAATCCAAGCTTTTGTTATTACTCTACTTGCACTAAACATTATATATATCACAATTAAGAGATAACTATCAAAGCAATGTTTCATTAAAAATATTTCAAGAATTGTTTTAAGAAAAGATTAAATAAAACATTTTAACATATTAAGGATAAAAACACAAGAGGTTTAGTCTCAAGATTATACCTAAAACTCTCTACATGGAATTCACCTGATGATAAAAAAATTATTAAGAAATAAAAAGATTCATAACCTGGATCAGGGTTTTCAAAAAACTAAATACAGATATTCTAGGATACAAAAAACCTCTACCTAAGTTTATGTGGGATTATATATGTAATAAAATAATAAAAGATACTGTCTTATTCTATCCAATATAGCAAATTCTATTTTTCTTAAGAAATAAAAAAATTAGAGTAGGTAAAACCTGGATGTAAGAAAAATAGGGATAAGGAAGAGAAAATAATTTTAATGTATTGATGAATGGAGTTTTTTTGTTTAATATATTATTATTATCTTATTAACATCTTATTTTGGTTCATAGTTTATGCGTGAATATAGATATATGTTCTCTCATATTTTAATGAAGTTCTTAAGAGAACAGAGTAGCGTAGTCATTAAAACATATAATTGGTTCTTGTTTTTTATTCTTTTGAATATTTATTATATGAGGACCTTATAATTTATTCTTATTATATAAATTTGGTCTTCTATAAAAGGAACACATTATTTTTAAAGATCCGTTGAAAACTCATCATTTGAAATCCTTGCACTCGGTAAGAAATTTGGGTTCATTAAATACCTCTGACCAATATTTAATTCTTCAAAGAAAAAGTAGTTGGAATATTATATTTGAAAAATATAATACACACTTTAGATACTGTAACCTCTTGGGATTTTAAATTTAAACACTATTCAAAATATCATACAAGATACGCCACATTAACCATAAAAAAATGACTAAATATTATTATTTAAATGTGATAGTTATCACCTAGCCATTGGAATAGAGGGAATGAATGAGATTAACCAAATTATTAAAATATAGTCAATAAATTTTTATAAAATTAACTCAATGGTTACCAATAAATTATAAATGAAAATATAAACAAATTGAATATAAAGGATGTGTTTATATAAAAAACAATTTTATACCAATAATGACATTTTATATCAACAAATTAAATTAATCGCCATTAGTGAATGATATTTATTAAATTTATATGTTATATATTATATAAAATGTTCTAAAATTCATCCAATGAGTTTTATAGGATTAATATAAGAATAAATTCAATTTTAAGTATAAAAAATATATTTTTCTAAAAGGTATTTTTTCCACCTTTTAACAGCCCACCTGTTTTCAATCTAAATTATGAAACTTTTATAAATTTTATTTTAGAAAATAAATTTATTTTTTAAAATAAGAATATCAAAATTATATTATGTTGGAATTTTGGTATTTTTAGAGAAGTTTCATTTTTTGATGAATAGTAAAAATACTTAATTTTAATTGAAAACTGCATTTTCATTACATTTATTTTTATAGTTAAATTATATTTTAAAATTTTTTAAAATTATAATTATTTAAATTATATATCAATAAATCCAATTTAGTTTATTGGAATCAATTTCACATTGAAATTGGACATAAAAACATTTGATACTTTTGAACTATTGACTTTAAAAATATGCCTTTTCGTTGTGTCTACGGTGTTAATTTTAAATCTAATTTTTCCAATTTTTTGGATTGAATTAGATAAAATAGATTCCTTATTTAAAATAATAAGGTAAAAATTAAGTTTTAAGGTCAATTTAATTTTAGTAAAAAATGTTACCATCGTAAAAAAATTATTTACCGTGATATAGGTAAAAAAGAAATAGGTTAAAGTTAAAAGGGTAAAGACTTAAAATACCAAAAAACAACAACATTTAATGGTTTGTTGAGGTATTTCAAGAACATAGAAATCCTATAAAATATTAATTTTCATCCAAAGTCATGGAAACTAATGCCACCTCTTTATAGTTGGCTTTAAATATAAAATAATCATTATTTAAATCACTTAATCCCACCTCTCCTAAAGTATCACTACTAAATAAATAGGTTTATCCAGTGCTAGGGATTTAATAGCACTTACTAGAAACACTGTTAAATACGTCTTTATCTATGATAAAAATATCACTATTAAATGTGGTCTTTAATAGTGCTAAAAAATCATTGTTAAATACCCACAATTATTACTGCTTTTTTACAAGCACTAATAAAGGCCCAACCTATATTAGTACTTTTAAAAAAGCACTGATAAATGAGGTCTTTTATTAGTGCTTGTAAAAAAGTGTTGATATGGGGGGTTTATCAGCGCCTTTTTAGAAGCACTGATAAAGACCCCCCTTTATCATCTGTTTTTTACAAGCACTGAAAAAATTATGCTTAAAAAAATTATTTTTCATTTAAAATAATATATTAATATATTAATATATTGATATTGATATAAATATAATATATATTTTTTGAAATATGTTTTAGATAAGGTAAATAGGAATTTACACTTAATATAAAAAATATTTAGTGAAAATGGATTATAAAATAACTAAATAAATATTTATAATTAATAATTTTCTTATTTTTACTGAGTAATTGTAATTTAATATCAATTTGAAGATAAAAAATGTAATGACCCAAAGTTTCATTAATGGAAATCTCTGTTGATCTAATTAAATGCCTCTTTATGTAAAATATTTATATAAAATGTCAACTTCTTTGGTTTTATGTTAATAATTGTGACTGTTGCTTTTAAAGCTGTTGAACAGTGATCACATGATTAGTATAAATATAGGGCTTTAACAAATCCAAATTTACTTAGAAAAAGGAAGCGATGACCTCATCCAGTAGAATTTCTCCATACGAAGCCCATTTTTCGGAGCTCAGAAAAGGGGTGGCGTCTTTGGGATTCTCTCTTGACCAAGCCCAAGATGAGCTTCATCATGTCAAGCTTGAACATGACCGTCTACGAGAAAAGTGGAAGTTGATAAAAATTACCACTCGAGCTGTAACACCCGATAATTTTATGAGAAATATTTTGTTTTTATGTTATATAAATCATGAAAGGAATATTTCACTACACACAACACTATCTTGGCTTGCTTTACACACAATCGTGACCTTCCTCGATAGCTTGCGTCGTACGCAATACCGAGTTTCACCAAACAATGATATGCTATTAAAATATTATTAAAACTAGCCGTTATGAATAGTAATACCCACTTTTTGAAATTTTGTAAATTTTATTTTTCAAAATGGAATTCATTTTTGGATTCAGAATATCAAAATTATCCTAGGGTGAAATTTTGGTATTTTTCTGAAAACTTTCAATTTTGGATGAATAGTGAAAACACTGGGTTACTATTTAAAAACCGACTTTTTATTTAAATAATTATTTATTTTATTTAAATTTATTTTAGGTCAAAATTGATACATAATACCTTTATAAGTTCAAAGTAATTCATTGGAGTCATTTTATAATAATTTTAGATATATAAAAATTTTATTGAACTTTTCACCGTCTTTTACCCACCTCCTAGGAGAATTTGCAAATTTACATAAAACTTAATTTTACCAATTCTGTGAGTGGAATTTCGAAAATCTGAGAGACACGGTTAATATCAAGTACTAAAATGAGGTTCAATGAGATGAAAATAATTTTTGGTGAATAGTAACTTTTTACTTTTTTTTACCACAGTTAAAAGTAAATAGGGTAATTAAGGGTAAAAATGATATTATTATTACCCTAACACATGTCCTAATTCTATTGGATAAGTTTAATTCGACCAAAAACAACCTTAGGAATAAAATATGACCGTTTAGGCCCACATGGATTAGATTAGGACATTTATTATTAATTTATTTAAAGAAAGATTAAAATAGTTAAAATCAAAGTTTAATAAATAAATAATTTTTAATATAGGGTTATACATAATATAAATTCGACTATAAATATTAATTAGAAAGATAAAAATATTTCCTACATAATGGTATTTTATTTTTAATTTTTAGACATTAAATAATTTAATTTATGTATGACATAATGATGATGCAGTAATTATCTTATTAATGAAATATTAACATAATTGATGTTATAAATACCCAAATAAATGTAATTTGAGACTTTATATGAATTAAAATAATTTTATAGGTTAATATTATATATTATTACTTATTTAATTAACTTTTTTTGAAATAATATATTTGTTATGATTTTCACAAAAATCAATTACCAAATAGTGTCAAAATTGACATAAAATAGTTTTTAAAACAAATATTATATTATTAATTGTTATTTTATTCCTAAAAATCTAAGGTTCGGCAAAATGACTTATATAAGGTTATATATATTAATAATAAACAACTTGGGGTTCGTTTATCTTGTTATAGTAAGTTTATTAACCTTATAGTGTAAGAAAACAAGAAGACACGGTAAAAGTTAAATTATCTAACTTAATGTTAAATCTAAATGATAATGTTAAAATAGAAACCTAAACTTGTCTAAATTATATTGTATGAGACTATTTAGACCCATACCCACCTTAGCTTAGAAATAAATCAATTTGTATCTATTAAAAACGGAATATGACTTTATAATAAAATAATATTTTTAGTTTTTCCTAAGGTGCCCCTCTCCTCCCTTATAAAAGGGCACCTCCTCCCTCTCCTCCTCACACCACTTTGAGCCTTCAAGATCATACAAACCCTGACAAATTATCTTTTAAACTTCCCTAGAAACATCCTATAGGTCCTGGTCTTCTTAAAAGGCCAATTTTAGTGCCCTAAAAGGAGGTCTCAAAGAGGCGCTTCAAAGAAGAGGTAATGCCCGTTACCGATTCTTTCAACTTTATTTATTCTTCCACTTCTTCTTCATTAGTTGTTTCATTATGAAGTAATAACATCAGTATCACTCATATACTTATATGTTATTATAAGTATGAAACAACCCTATTTCACCATCTATCCATCCTACAGAAAACGAAATCACCGCGTGTTCGTACGTACGGAATACCGTCTCCACGCTGTGGTGTAATCTATTTTCCACCACCACCTTACTTGGATGGGTATAATGGTGTAAAGAATAACTATATATGATTATTTTAAAGTGATATTGATTCTGAAATAGTATACATACACTCCAATACAATTCCACGATCATGGGAACGATATCATCGCTCGTGCGTACATACGGAATACCGTCTCCACGATGTGATGCGACTCGTTCTACATGATCTTCATTTCATAATGATTATATAAATGAATTGAATGAATGAATATGATATATATTACACTAATAACATTATGTAAATGAGGTATCTATAACCTAAAAAGAAGAATAAGAATTTATTCAACAAAACACGCATAAGAACAAAAAGTAATAAACACCCGAATAACAAGTAGTAATGAAATATTACTAATAAGAAGCTAAGAATATAACCATATATGATATAATAAAAATAAGTATGTTTCTGGAATAAGTAAATGACATTATTTAAATCATTATACAGGAGGTTCGAACACTTACGAAGCAAATCAGACCTAAGGTAAGGGAAAATCTCACAATCTCATTTTTATCTGAGATTGTCTATAATTCAGAATTTAATAGGGAATATTTATCATCCACGTCCATGTTTCCTCAATATGTAATATTATTTCCATCCACCTACAATTGTTTAAATCTAATTTTACCCTTTGGTGAGTTTTTAGTAAAATATATGAAAGGAATCTTTTGTCGTTTTTCATACGAGGTACTTTTTGGCTTTTCTGGCCAAAGTACGGGAAGAATGTTTTTTTTAACTTATACGACATGAATGGATTTTTAGAACATTATTTCCATGAAGCTTCCTTTACAAGTTTTCAAGTTTATTTTTAATCAACTTATTTTAGTTCAAAATTATATGACATGTTAAGAAAGGAAAATGTTTTTGAAGTAGAAAGGATATTTTCCTCAAGAATGGAGTTCAAGTGTTTTATCAAAATTATTTTCCATCTAATATAATATAGGGTTCTGTTTATATCCCTATTTTTACATTGATTTGATTATTTTATGATGGAATTATTTTTACGATATCCTTTTATAGATTATGTTATGATGACGTGATTTTTAAGAATCCCATTTTTATTACATGGGTTATGCTATGATGTATGGTTTATAATTTTGTGGCACACATAAGAATAGTATCATTATGAGATGGTTGGGACCTATATATACCTCCAATGCATTGGGTAAAGATTTATATCTCATGAGATAGACATGGATGGAACGGCAGGTTAAACTGGTTCAGTGAAACAGGACTAAAACGAGGAGTGAACTCGGTTCAGAAAAGGACTTTGTCCGCTAAGATAGTCTTGGAAATGAGTCTTGACTACTAAGAAATGATTTTATATGATTATGTGTGTATTCCACAAAGTTTCATGTTTTGAGTTATGATTATTGGGATTACATTTCACTACTATTATTTATCCCATGTTATGAAATTTTGATTTCTTTTGCAGGTTAAGATTTCCAAAATGATATGTTCTTATGAATATGATGTGATTGATTTCTTTTCTTTTGTTTACCCTTACTGAGCATTTTAGATCACCCTTTTGTATGTTTTCTTTCCCCAGGTCAGGAAAAAGGTTATTAAGTAGGATATGCCAAAAGGGACTCTAGATATGATGAAATAAATGGGAGACAATATAGATGCTTTATGAACCAGTTGTTTATGTTTCCCAGTTTTCAAAGACACTATACCTATATGGTACTTTCATGGTTTTGTTATATGTTGTAATAATTGTACTTAAATTTTGAAGTATTAAAAATGTATGTAAAGTATGGGTCGTTATACGAGCGATGTTATCCGAGCCACCTAAAGAGTATGTCACCATCGCACACCTTACCCTTAGGTCTTATGCGGCTGTTTTAAGGGGTTATGTAACAAATCGCTAGTACTATGTTCATGTACATTATTTTTTGTATATAATAATGAATATACTTTCTTTTCATTATTGATACATTGTAAATAGTTTTTAAAGTGAAAATAGTGTTTTTAGTTATTATTTAATTAAGAATTCTATTTTATTAAATTATGGGATTTTTGGATTAAATAATATTTTAATAAAATATTATTATTATTAAATTAATTTTATTATATATAAATGATCATATAATTTTATGAATGCAATTGTAATTTTTATTAAGGTTTGAAAGCCATTTTTGTCAAAACCCGTGAATTTTCGATAAATGTCGGTTTTTATTTTAAAAGTGAAAATTAACATATTTATAAAATTATTTAGATAAAATAAATGTTATTTCTGGAATTAGGACGTCGAAATTATCCAACGGTGAATTTTTCATAATTTTCTGAGACAGTCAATTTTTTGGGTAAAAATTAAATACTGTTTAAATATATAATGTGTTTTATGACATCATAATGACCCAATAGTGATGTAATAAAATACTATAAGCTTTATGTTCGGCCAATATATGTTTTAACATTAAAATAATGTGATTTTGGGTTTGTTTGACTTACTTTTCAAAGCATTAATGGACCCTTCAAGACTTATTAACCACCTTGTCTTTTTAAATTGTTTTCCATGGGAGTGTTACTCACCTCCATATAAGAAACCCTATTATTTTAAGAAGTTAGGACTTTGGCCTTATAAAATATTTTTTTCCTCTTCCCTTTTCCAAAAACCATGGTCAAAAACCATGGGATGGTTTGTGTTTTGGACTAATTTAATATAAGGGGTCCCAAACCTAAATAATAAAGATTTCCCTCACCTTTCCTATATAAACTCACCCAAGATCCCACTTCCTCCTCACTCAAAGTCTTTGGAGTTCATCCAAACTCTTCCCTACTATCTCTATAATCCTCCCAAGGTTCCCCAAGCTCCCAAGAAGCCTCTCACAAGCCTCTCTCTAGCCTTTGGAAGCACACTTCCAAGTAAGGGTTTTTTATTCCTTTCTCTTTTTTGTCCAATTTTCTTTAAGTTGTTTTGCCCTTTTAATTTCAATTATGAATGTTGGGGTATGGTTTCTCACCTCCCTCATACTGACCTCTTTATGTTTGAATGATGGGAGACCCCTTTCTCTCTCATTAATTGCCTCCCATGTACACCCGTTACTATGCCGAAATTCCGAAAGGAACTTCTCTCTCCTCTTTTACATTTAAGAAATACTTTTGTATAATGAATATAAATTCCATTACAATTGATGGTACATGTATATATATGACCTTATTACTGCCCATTACATGTAAATATGATGAGGAACCCCTTTCTCTCTCATAAACCATTTTTTTGAATTCTTATGTCACGCAGTTACGCTGCTGAAATCGCACCGATTTTCTAAGCCAATGCCATTGTGTAGTGAATACCATGCCTATTTCTCCATCAAGGGTATTCACCTTTATGCACAATTAATTATTGATTATAAAGTTTCATGTATGAATTACACATTCCTTTATCATGGAATAAATTATTATGTTTTATGAATCCATGTTTTATGATCCATGTGGCACACTTATGCATGTAATGAAATTTCTAAGAAGGGTGCGCCCTTATAGCACTCCAATGCATTGGGTAAAGTATAGTATCATGATACGTCATGTGTAATGAGTGTTGACTCATGCTAATTCAAGTGAAATTAGGGTTTACTCGTGCTACATGAGCAATGAGAATTTACTCATGCTCCATGTGCAATGAGCCTTGGCTCATGCTAATTCCATGTTAAGTGTTGTTGCCACATTTCCATGTTATGATTATCATGATTTATCACGCCTTTATGTTCATGTTTCACTTGTGCTCTATTGATATTCCCATTGTCTAACATGTATTGTACTCCTCATGTATTCCATGTTTATTCCCTTACCGGGCTTTATAACTCACCCTTTTCTTATGCATGTCCTCAGGTTATCACATGCAATGCTAAGTATGAGGGAATGTAGTGGTCATGTAAAGGAAGTTTCCAATAAAGATGTTGTATTTCATGTTTCAAGTTTTTATGTAATGATCCTAAGCCAGAAAGACACTAAACCTCTCGATATTCTTGTTGTATCAAGTGAAGTTTTATGTAATAAATCATGTTTAAGTTTGTAATAAAAGCAGGGTTGTCATAAAAAAATCAAAAAAAACCAAAAAAGATCTAAAATAAGTTAAAAACATAACTCAAACTTCAAAAAGCCAGATCTTTTGATCCAGGTGTCTGTTTGGGCTCCGCCACATATCAAATCGAATCATGTGAAGAACTCTATTCCCTTAGTAATATAGATAAACATCTATAACATTTTTTAGGTCAAAAAATACTATAAGGCCTCCAGAACTGATTTTTTAGTCGGGGCGCCCTGATTTTTTAACATTTGATGGATTTTCAGCCTCATTTAAAGGGGTATTGTTGCCCTTTTTTAGTGGAGACTGAATTTATTCTTAAGTATAGCATTCATATTGATATTATGGTTTTTAAATTTTATCATTTTTAATAAGTTAATTTTATTTATAATTAAATATATGCATGTTTTATTAAAAATGTATATTGTAATATTTCTAAATCAATACATATTCTAAAAATGAATTTAAAACAATATCTAACCATTTTTAAATTGTAAAAATATATTTTTAATTGTTATATATACATATGTGTGTGTGTTAATAAATATATATATATGTTATAATATAATATATGTAAATTAATATAATATATAATATATTTAAATAAATATAATATATATCACACAAACACATATATTTTATAAATGTATTTAAAATTAATTATATAAATATATGTATATATATGTAAATATATATATAAATAAACATAAATATCATTAAACAAGCAGCAAAACAACATGGTGTAGTGGTAAAGGTGTTCCATCTTTCAAGGAGAGGTGAAGGGTTCAAATCCAGGCGGGCCTATATGAGGCTTGGAATTTACAAAGCGAAGATAAAATGGATGGTGGGGTAAAAATCACTGATAAAGGGGGTGTGGAGAACTGTTAAAGGGGTCATGGAAGCACTGATAAAGGGTTTGGGATCATAGGTGTTCAAATTTTTTTACCCCTTTATCAACTTTGCCTTTATCAGTGCTAAAAACCCACTGTTAAAGGTTCCCTTTAACAGTGCTAAAAAACACCACTAAAAGTGCCCTTTAACAGAGCTAAAAAATGTGTTGTTAAAGGACCCTTTAATAGCACTTTTTTTAGTGCTAATAAAAGTCTCATGATTTTAACCATGCTTCGATTATCAGTGCCTTTTTAGCGATGATAAAGGATGTTTCTAGTGTTGTTAAAGGCCTTTTTTATATTAGTGTATAAATACAACCCCTCATCATGCCGTTTCGACTCACAAGCCATGTAGACACTAAAATAACTTCCCAAAAATCTCATTCTCATTATTCCTACGTCAAAGTGATACTATTCTAACCCAAATACCAAACCCAGGGTCCTCATGGGTCTCTCAAGGAGGTGATATTCAATAGGTAATTTTATCAAATTTTAACTCTTAATTTATTTTCTTCATCTATTTTCTCCACACCTCCCTCATACATAAAGTCATGATAACTCCAAAATCATGTATATACTTGATTTTTCTATTTCTTATGGAATATCTCATATCCATTTCATTTCAAATCTCCTCTTATTCAATGAAATGAAACTATTGTCCAAATTATGCTGATTTACTGTCTCCATGAATAATGATTTTCCATTTTCCATTACCACCTTCAAGGATAGTCATAAAAGTTTAATTATGGTTATATAAGATTTAAATAGGTATAAAAAATCCTATTTCATGTTCTAGAACTAATATACACACATAATATTAAATAACATGAATCTAGTTCACGGTGCATGAAAAAAACGGCAAAATAAACTAATCATTTATCATTAACATTTTATCTAATGAATTGAACTCCTATAAGATATAAAAATGATATATGGGACCATTAAAACTTCTGGAAGTTAAGTAATAGTATTCTATTTCACTTCTATATTTGTAATAAAATTTTATAAGATCATCCATAATTATACACAAATGAATGAATCATGAAACCATCAAATAAACACACCCAAAACCATAAAAATAATGAAATATTATTAATGAATGTGTCATAAGATGTTATAAAATCATCACAAGAGATCTTATAAATATTAATATAGTTTTATAATGTGTTAATAAGATTATTTAAACCATTATAGAGGATGTTAGAACATGTTATAAGGAAGTCGAATGTGAGGTAATGGATTTCTTAACCCAATTTCCATTTATTGGGTTAAACTTCTACTACTTGATTATGTAATGATAATATTATATGTGATATGACATTTTATTATCTTAATTTTTATTTCCACTTTTTTTATGTGGACTTACAGTTGATACACATGTTTGACTTATCTGATTTATTCTCACTTCCATGATATGATATTTATAAGGGACTCTTTAACTAAAAGACCCTATTTTTCATGTTTTAAAGATTTATTTTATAAATCATTCCCATTCATGTCCATGTTTTTAAATTATATTTATGAATTTATTTATATGGAAATTAATGTTTTTATAAAATGGAATTTTTGAATTTCTCTCATATATTTTCAAAAGGTGGTCTTTTAAGGCTTTATGTATGGGACTTTGTTTTAAAAACTCTTTAAAGATCCTTTTTCAAAAAGAATGTTTTTATTAAATGTATAAAAAGAATGGAATTTACCACTTTAATTTTTCTTTAATATTTTGAATCATACCCAATAATTTTATATGGTTACTTTCAATGAATTTTTTGTTGTTGTACGTGTACAGTTTTTCAAAATAAGTGATTTCAAAATAAAAATTTCATTTTCTTTAAAGAGTTATTTTATGATGAAACCTTTCATAATTAATTTTTATGTTATGTTTGATGGGAAATGTTTATAAATATGGGTGGTTATATGATAAACCAATTATGGGTGGTTACATGATAAACAAATGATGGGTGGTTCCATGATAAACCAAGGACTGGTGGTTACATGATGGTCAATAATGGAAAATGCTTTAGTTTATATATTTTAGTAGACGACCGACATGATCACCAAGTAAATTTTCACCCTTATAGATTATAAATCTAAGGTAAATTCTAAATTCCGTAGATTATTTACACATTTAAAAAGAACACATAAAACATCCATAAATAAAACTAAAATGACACTTTTATATAGAAAACACACATTTCAGGTTATACTGACCACATATTGTTCCGGATTTACATGTTCTTGATTTCTACACATCAAAAATGAATTATAGATCACTATCCATAAGTTTGAAGAAAATAAAAGCTTGTTTTCTCAGTTTTTACTTAGTAAACACTTCTTAAATGTACAAAAGCATTTAAAAATGTATGTTGTGGAGTAAAAACTAGGAAAACAATGTAATATTTTCCTTTAATCAAAGGAAAATTATAATAGATTGAATTTTGAAATGTAGGAACTAAAGACACATCATTATGACTTACAGTTTTACCTGGATGGCAGTAAACATGTTTTTAGCCTTTTAAGACACTAAAATATACATGGAACAGTCAAAACATAGAAAGAAAACTCATGTTGACATGGAATCATGGGAAAAACACCGCTAAGTTATTTTTGTTGGGTATGCATAGACAATATATCAATCCAACGTGCGACGTTGTCAGAGTGACTTAGTAAACACTTCCTAAAGTTACAAAAGCCTTTAAAAACATGTGTCGGGGAATCAAAACCAGGAAAAAATATTTAATTTCCCTAAAATTATAAGAAAGTGATCATATATTGTAATTTTAAATGTAGGAATCGATAGAATATCCTTCTAAATTATGGTTTTCCCAGGATAGCCATAAACAGATTTTTAGAGTTTTAAAAAACTAAAAAGTGCATGGAATGGTCAAAACCATAGAAAATTAACTAAAATTGATATAGAATCCTGGGAAAACCATAGATGAGTAATTTTTTATATTTATTCCCAAACAACTCTTAAATATGATGTGCGTTGTCATTGGAATGGATCAGTAAACACTTATTAAAGGTAAAAAACCATTAAAACATGTTTTGATGGAATAAAACTAGGAAAACAATGTCAGCTTTCCCCAAAATAAAATGAAAAATATCGTTTATTGAATTTTTAATTGTAGTAACTGACAGTACATCATTATGACTTACAGTTTTCCTGAGATGGTTGTAAATGCATTTTTAGTGTTTTTAAACACTAAAACGTGTATGGAATAGTCAAAACCATATAAAATGACCTCAGATTAATGTGGAATCATGGGAAACCCACCTATGAGTAATATTTTATGGGTATAAAAAAAAATAAAACTAACATGTGGTGTGGTTAGAATAAATCGACAAACACTTTTTAAAGGTACAAAAGGCTTTAAAAACAGGTCTCAGGGGGGGTCAAAAGTAGAAAAGTGATGTAAGATTTTCATGAAATCATAAGAAAATGACCTTATATTGAATTTTGAAATGTAAGAATTGATGAAACTTCATTCTTAATTACAACTTTCCTGGGATGGTCGTAATCTTTTTTTAGTGTTTTAAAACACTAAAATGTTCATACAACAGTCAAAACCATAGAAACCAAACTCATAACGATGTGGAATCATGAGAGAACAAAAAATGAGTTATTTTTTATAAGTACACACATCCATGATGTCAATCTGACATGAGGTTTGGTCAAAATGAATTAGTAAACACATCTTAAAGGTATAAAGGCCTTTAAAAACATGTGTGAGGGGTTTAAAACTAGGAAAATGATTTCTTATTTTCATGAAATTAGAGGACAATGACTGTTGAATGAATTTTGAAATGTAGGGAATAATATCACATAATTCCGACTTAAGGTTTTATCGGGATGGATGTAAACATGTTTTTAGTGTTTCAAAACAATAAAACATGCATGGTGTAACACCCCCAGCTTCCACGGTATGTTTCTCTTTGAATAATACAATATCTTGCGCTGTACACAACCCCGAGTTCTAGCACACCATGACCAATAAAACTAACTGTTTAAAAAGTAGTTATGAATAGTAATACCCACCTTTTGAAATTTTATAAATTTTATTTTTCAAAATGGACTTCATTTTTGGATTCAGAATATCAAAATTAGCTTAGGGTGAATTTTTGGTATTATTCTGAAAACTTTCAATTTTTGATAAATAGTGAAAACACTACGTTATTGTTTAAAACCATCTTTTTATTTAAATAAATTTAATTTTTATTTAAATTTATTTTAAAGTCATAATAAATACATAATACCTATATTATTCCAATTTAATTCATTGGAGTAATTTTATAATAAGATCAGATATATAAAATTTTATTGAACTTTTTAACGTCTTTTACCCACCTTCTATGCACATTTGTAAATTTTCATAAAATGTAAATTTACCACTTCTATAAATTGAATTTCAAAAATAAGACAGACACAGTTTTCCTCAGTAAGTAAAATTTGGTTTAGTAGGATGGAGATAATTTTTGGTGAATAGTAACTTTTGAATTTTATTTACCACGGTTAAAAGTAAATAGAGTAATTAAAGGTAAAAATAATATTATAATTACCGAAACACATATCCTAATTCTATTGGATAAATTTATTTCGACAAAAAGGAACCTTAATACAAAACTATGATCCTTTTTTTCCACTTGGGTTATATTAGGACATTTATTATATTTTATTTAAAGAAGAGTTAAAAGTGTTAAATTGAAATTTTAAAAACAAAACCATTTTTAATATAAAGTTATACATAAGATAAATTCAACTATAAATATTAATTAGAATGATAAAAATATTTTCTATATCATGGTATTTTATTTATAATTTTTATATATTAAACAATTAAATTTATTTACGACAAAATGATGACGCAATAATTACCTTATTAATGAAAGATTAAAATAATTGATATTATAAATATATAAATAAATGTAATTTGAAACTTTTTATGTCATACATGAATTTTATAGGTGAATATAACATGTTAGGGTTGATTAAATGTATTTTTTTTGATGTAATCAAGTTGTTATGACTTTCACAAAAACCAAATACTAAATAGTGTCAAAATTGACATAAATGAGTTTTTTAAAACAAATACTATTTTATTAAATGATATAATACTCCTAAAAAACTATGATTTGGAGAAAGGACTTAGATAAGGTTATATATGTCATTAATTAACAACTTTATGTTCTCTTGTCATTTTATAGTATGTTTATTAACCATGAAATATAAAAATACAAGAAGACATGGTAAATGTTAAACTATTTAACTAAGAGTTAAATCTAAAAGATAAGGCTAATATGGTGACATAAAATTATATAAAACCTATTTTTGAGAGGATTTTAACCCATAAAAACCTTATCCTCGAAATAAATCAATTTTAATCTATTATAAACCAAAAATAATTTTATAATAAATTAATATTTCAAGATCTTCCTAAAGTGCCCCTCACCTCTCTTATAAAAGTGTACTTCCCGTTCTCTAAAATTCACATCTCCAAAGGAATTTATCTCGAACAAACCCTAATAAAATCTCATCCCAACTACCCTCAATTAATCCTAGAGGCATTAATTTTATCATAAATCCAACCTAAGGATCCATTTTGTTCAAATCAAAAGGAAGCACCAGAGGAAGATATAATTATTTCATCACCTCTTTCAAAGTTCTTTTCTTCATTCACTTCCTCTTTCTTTTTTGTTTCCATACCAAAATAATAAATCCAGTTCCTTATATATATTTTTATGTTATTATAAATATTTTACAACCATATTCATTATTCTATCCATCCTATTAATGACAAAGTCACTATACATGCGTACGTACGGCTTACCGTCTCCACGTCGTGGTGTAGTTTTTTATTCAACACTTCATTATTTAGATGGGTATAATAATGAGTATAATTTAAGTAAATAATAAATACAACATGTTAATTATTATTTATATATAATATAACATCCAACTATATATGATTTCACTATCAATAGAATGATATTTTCTCTCATGCGTACGTACGACTTACCGTCTCCACGACGTGATGAGATTTCATTCCCCATCGTAACCATTCATGAATAATTTTAATTTTATGATTAAAAATAATGTTTAAGAAGTTAATATAATTCTGTATATGAATCAAATACATCATATCCATAACAAAAATGAATTATATAACAAAACATATAAAGGAAAATGAATCAGTTAACACCCGAAACGATGATACTGCTGAAATATTATTAACAAAGCAATGTTAGATGATCATATATGATATCATATTTATGTATGTAGTTATTATATAATTTAATAAAATTGATTTATCCATTATATAAGAGGTTAACATATCCTTTAATAAATAAAAGTACAAGTTAAGGGTTAATTTTACAATCTCTTTATTATAGAGGTCGTTTATACGTAAGTATCTACTGAGACCTCTTTATCATCCACATCCGTGTTTCTTAAAAATGTATTTTAATTTTTTTACTATTTAAATGACTATGGGTTAAATTAATTTATACCATTTTTTGAATTTTTATAAAATTATTTGAAAGGAATCTTTCAGTTATTTTCCAAACAAGGTACTTTATGACCTTTCAACAAATTAAGGAAAGAATGTTTTTTAACTTATACGGTGGGTGCGTGTAACGAACCAAACCTTTGTTAATGAAAATACCTCTTGATATAATTAAATGTATTAATATATGAAATGGTTATACAACATATTCACTTCTTTTTTTTTGGATTTTAAAATACCATTAATAATTGCGACCATTTCTTTTGTAGCCGTTGAATAAGGATCACATGATTAGTATAAATATAGGCTTTAACAAATCCAATTTACTCAGAAAAAGGAAGAGATGGCCTCATCCAGTAGAATTTCTCCATAAGAAGCATATTTTTTGGATCTTGGAAAATATGTGGCGTCATTTGGCTTCGCTCTTGACCAAGACCAAGTCGAGCTTCAACAGGTTAAGCTTGAATGGAACCACCTATGGGAGAAGTAGAAGTTGATAGAGATCACCACTCAAGCAATGTTATTCGAGCCACCCCAAGAGTCTCTCACCATTGCACACCTCACCCTTCAGTCTTATGCATGTGTTTTAAGTGGTTATTTAACAATACCCTAGTACCATGGCTATGTACATTATTTTTTTTATATAATAATGAATATACTTTCATTTTATTATTGTTACCATGTAAATAGTTTTTAAAGCACAAATAGTATTTTTAGTTAATGTTCAACTAAGAAATATATTTTGATGAATTAATGGGTTTTTGAATTAAATAATATTTTAATAAAACATTATTATTATTATTAAATTAATTTTTATTAAATATAAATTATTGTATAATTTTATAAATGCAATTGTAATTTTTATTAAGGTTCAAAATACATTTTTTTCAAAACCCGTGAGTTTTCGATAAATGTCGATTTTTTATTTTAAAAGTGAAAATTAACATATTTAGAAAATTATTTAGATAAAATAAATATTATTTCCAGAATTAGGATGTCAAAATTATCCAACACTGAATTTTTCATAATTTTCTAAGACATTAAAATTTTTGGGTAAAAATTAAATACCGTTTAAATATATAATGTGTTTTATGACATCATAATGACCCAATAGAGATGTAATAAAATACTATAAGCTTTATGTTTTGCCAATATATGTTTTACCAATAAAATAATGTTATTTTGGGTTTGTTTGACTTATTTTACAAAGCATTAATGAACCCTTAAAGGCTTATTAATCATCTTGTATTTTTAAATTGTTTTCCTTGGGAGCGTGACTCACCTCCACATAAGCTACCCCATTATTTTAAGAAGTTCGGAATTTGGCCTTATAAAATATTGTTTTCCACTCCCCTTTTCCAAAAACCATCGTCAAAAACCATGGGATGGTTTGTGGTTTGGATTAGTTTAATGTGAGGTGTCCCAAACCTAAATAATAAAGAATTCCCTTACCTTTCCTATATAAACCCACCCAATCTCAAACTTCCTCCTCACTAAAAGCATTTGGAGTTTTTCCAACCTATTCCCTCCTATCTCTATAATCCTACCAAGGTGCTCCAAGCTCCTAAGAAGCCTCTCTCAAGCCTCTCTCAAGCCTCTCTCAAGCCTTTGGAAGCACACTTCCAAGTAAGGGTTTTTATTCCTTTCTAATTTTTCTCCAATTTTTTTAGGTTGTTATGCCCTTTTAATTTCAATTATAAATGTTGGGGTATGGTTTTTAACCTCCCCCATACTACCATATTTATGTTTGAATTATAGGAGACCCCTTTCTCTCTCATTAAATTCCTCCCATGTACACCCGTTACTATACCAAAATTCCGAAAGGAATTTCCCTCTCCTCATTTACATTCAAGCAATTATTTTATATCATGAATCTAAATTCCATTACAGTTGTTGGGACATGTATCTATATGACCCCTTACTTTCCATGTCATTTAAATATAATGAGACACACCTTTATCTCTCATCAACCATTTTTATGAGTTCTTATGTCATGTCGTTATGCTGCAGAAATTGCACCGTGTTTTTCCAAGACAAAGTCATTGTGTAGTGAATACCATGACCATTTCTCTATCAAGGGTATTCACCTTTATGCACATTTAATTATTGTTTAAAGCGTTTTATGTACGTATTCCACATTCTTTTATCGTGGAATAAATTATTATGTTGAATGATTCAATGTTTTATGATCCTTGTGGCACACTTATGCATGAAATGAAATGTTTAAGAAGGGTGCACCCTGATAGCGCTCCAATGCATTGGGTAAAGTATATTATCATTATACGTTATGTGCAATGGGTGTTGACTCATGTTAATTAAAATTCAATGAGGGTTTACTCACGCTTCATGTGCAATGAGGTTTTACTCACGCTCTATGTGCAATGAGCCTCAGCTCATGTTAATTCCATGTTAAGAGTTGTTGCCACATTTCCATGTTATGATTATAATGATTTATCATACCTTTATGTTTAAGCTTATCTTGTTCTCTATTGATATGTCTATTTTCTAACACATATTTTATTTCTTATGTTATTCCATTTTTATTCCCTTACTGGGCTTTGTATCTCACCCTTTGCTTATGCATGTCCTCAAGTTATCCCATGCAATGCTAAGTACAAGGGAATGTAGTGGTCATGTAAAGGAAGTATTCAATAAAGATATTGCTTGTTTCATGTTTTAAGTTGTTATGTAATGATCATAAGCCCCAAATATACCATACCTATCGATATTGTATGTTTTATCAAGTTATGTTCATGTAATAATTTATGTTTAATTTTGTAATAAAGATGAGGGTTGTCATAGTTGGTATCAGAGGATAGGTTTAGTTATTTTTGGGATTAGGATTATAAAACCCTAGTAAATCCTTAGAGACAAGACTAAGTATAATAAAAACATCCCTAAATTATGGTGAGTATTGAGTAAGTGTTTTATCGATCAAATAGATCCCTGTCTGGATACGAACAGGTAGAGGCAGCTTTGGAACAGATGTATCCTAGGGGTAAAACCCGAAAACACCGCTTTGAGCTAGACTCGAACGGAAACTGGTGCACGACAGTGGGCTTTACTGAAAAATTGGTTATGAAACTCCCGAGGGGTATTCTTTGGTAGATTGAAAATATTAGTACAAACCTTTATTAAGTGACAAAAAATCCCATAAGAATATAAGTTAAGAAATAGATTGAGGATAACCTAGATTTAAACCTAAGAAATCAAAAGTTAGGACATACTTCTTCTTTATAAGTTTATACTTTTATGTTAAAAGTTTCATTTTTAGGCTCCATGGATAAGTATTTAAGACCTATAATTATACGTTCTTTTTCTTAGTTAATGGTGGAAAATAGAAGAACACGTTTCAACAACCAATGTGGTAGGCAATGTGAAGATTTCCCTAATGATATGCCTTATATGGCGGGAGTGGGTGCTCAAAACTTCATGATAGTACTTGCTCAGATGGATTGAGTTATGAATAATAACTTGAATTAGGTGGAACACCCTCCTCCTCCAAAAAAAGAGCAAGTTGTCATAGAATCCTTCATGCAGCAAAGGCCTCCCATGTTTAGCGGATCTTCTGATCCCCTCCTCACGGAACAATGGATTAACTCTATTGAAAAGATATTCTCCGTCCTCTAGATCTCGGAAGAGGAAAAAGATATATTGGTGGTCTATCGTTTTGATGGGGAAGCTGATCAGTGGTGGACACTGATCAAGAATACAAAGTCCCAAGAGGATATTGATTCCATGAATTGGGAGGAATTCAAGAGGATGTTTTTCAAAAAAATATTTTCCTTGAACCCTCCATCTCAAGATAGAAAGAGAGTTCCTCGGACTCAAGCAGAAGGAAGATGATTCCATCGGGGCATATGAAGAAAACTTTACAAATATTTCAAGGTATGCCTTTGGCTTTGTCATTAACACCAAAAGAAAGGTGGATCGCTTCTTTAGCAGACTAAATTCAAGTCTATGAAAAGTGTTGGAAATTCGAGACTTCGATAGTTATGAGGATATTGTCCGTTGTGTCCTCAAGGTTGAAATAGAGATTGTAGATTCTCAGTGGTCTCTTGGGACCAGTGACAAGAAGTGTAAAATGGAGAAAAACATGGGTGGTCCATCAAACAAATCCCATGATGGAAAGAGGATTGAATTTTCCCCTTGAAAAAATTGTGGTAAGAAACATCCTAGTAACTATCTCAAGTGAACCATGAATTTCTTCAAATGCAGAAAGTTTGGTCATATGGCCAAGAACTGCCAAAGGGATATAAAAAATTCCACTAATATTGAAGAATAAAGGAAGGTTCAGATAAACACTCAGCCATCAGTGTAGTTTTACAACTTCAAGGAGCTTGGGCATTATGAAAACCATTTCCCTAAGCTAAGGGTTGTCAGAGGCAATCAACAACAACCTACGAGGAAACAAGGAAGGGCCTATGCTATCACTACCACTGAGGTGGATCTAGACAACGATGTGGTGACAGGTACACTAGTTATTCATTCAAGAATAGAAAACGAACTATTTGATTATGTTTCTACGCATTCTTTCATATCTTGCAAGTTTAGTATAACAATTCAAACACCACCTCAAAATTTGGAGGAAAAGTTATCTGTGAGAATAGTGAATGGGAAAATAATTACATCCATGGTTTATAAATCCTCCCTAGTTAACGTCTGTGGACTGAACCTCCCAAAAAATCTCATCATACATCCTTTAGTAAAGTTTGACGCTATCTTGGGAATGGATTGAATATATTTATAAAAAGCCACTATCAACTGCCAGGAAAGGGAGATCACTCTTCACATCCTGAAGCATCCTCCAATTCTTTACAAGTGCAAGTAGGGAGATTAATCTCCTTTCAAATCATCATCTCAAGTGTGTATATTTATGCCTTATGATCAAGCATATCTAGATCAAATGATTGAGACAAAGGAGAGAATTATGCTTGAAGACATGCCCATCATGAGGGATTACACTGATGTATTCCCTGAAGAGTTGTCCGGTATTCCTCCGGACAGAGAGGTTGAGTTATCAATTGAACTTATCCCTGGATCTCTAACAATCTCAAAGACACCTTACAGAATGGCCACCTTAGAGTTAGAAGAGTTTAAGAAGTAGTTACAAGAGAATATGGAGAAGGGTTTTATACGCCTGAGTGATTCACCGTGGGGTGCGCCGGTCCTCTTATTCAAGAAGTAGGATGGATCAATGCGCATCTGCATTGATTATCATGAGCTCAATAAAATCACAATAAAGAAAAAGTATCCCCTACCACGGATAGATGACTTCTTTGATCAGATTTGTGGGGCCACTTATTTCTCTAATGTAGAAATTCAGTCAGGATATCACCAATTAAAGGTGAGGAAGGAAGATATTCCCAAGATTGCCTTTCGAATAAGGTATGGACACTATGAGTTTATAGTGATTCCCTTAAGACTCACTAATAATCTAGAAATTTTCATGGATTTAATGAATAGAGTCTTTAGAGATTACCTCGACAAATTTGTGGTAGTCTTTATTGATGATATTCTGATATACTCAAAGAGCAAGGAGGAACATGCAGGGCATTTGAAAACTGTGTTAAAGACTTTGCGAAGGGAGAAGTTATATGCAAAGTATAGTAAATGTGAGTTCTGGATGGAGGAAGTATCATTCTTGAGGCATGTTATCACCAGAAAAGGGATATTTGTGGACCCTACAAAGATGAAGGCAATTGAAGAGTGGCCCAGGCCAACTTCTGTAACACAGATCTGCAGATTTTTTGGTCTATCTAGGTATTATCGATGATTTTTGAAGAACTTTTCATGATTGTCAAACCCAATGACCATGCTGACATGGAAGGTAGTAATGTTTTTCTGGACATAGGAATGTGAATATTGTTTCAAGGAGTTGAAAAAGAGGCTTATCACTACTCCAGTACTCACACTCCCTACAAGTGGAGAACTCTTTGTGGTGTATAGTGATGATTCTAAGAAGGGATTAGGTTGTGTTTTGATGAAAAATGATATAGTGATAGCCTATTCCTCAAGGAAGTTGAAAATCCATGAACAAAACTATCCAACGCATGATCTGGAGTTGGCGGCTGTGATCTTTGCCTTGAAAATCTGGCCGCATTATCTCTATGGGGAGAAATATGAGATATATACTTCCCACAAGAGTCTCAAATATATATTCACACAGAAAGATCTTAATATGAACCAGTGAATATGGATAGAGCTCATCAAGGATTATGACTGCTCAATCCACTACCATCCCGGTAAGGCAAACAAGGTAGCAGAAGCTCTAATTAGAAAGGATCCTATATCTATATCAATGATGAGAAATTAAAAGGATCCGATCTTCTTTGATTTGAAAAGTATGGACATGGGAATCATTAAGGGAGGAACATCATCAATACTTTCTCAAATGACTGCTCAACCATCCCTCTTGGAGAGAATAAAGACTGTTCAAAGAAAAGATGTAGAAATTCAGAAAAGGGTGGAAGCTATTAGAAAAGGGAAATCCTATGATTTCAAAGTTGATGAGTAAGGAGTTTTAAGATTTGGGATACGAATATGTGTACCATCTGATCTAGAGATAAAGAAGGAGCTATTGAATGATGTATATAGATTGACCTTATCTATCCACCTAGGGATCACAAGATGTATCGAGATCTCTGAGAAAATTTTTGGTGGGAAAATATGAAAAGGGAGATTGATAAATATACATCAAAGTGTCTAGTATGTCAACAAGTGAAGGATGAGAGACAAAAGTCCAAGGGGATGATGCAACTATTACCCATACCAGCATGGAAGTGGGTGAACATTACCATTGACTTTATCACTGGACTTCCAAGGACATCCAGAGGAAATAATGCTATATGGGTCATTGTGGATCGTCTTACAAAGACAACTCACTTTATAATGATTTGAGAGGACTTCTCATTGGATCCACTTGCATGGATTTACGTCAAGGAAGTGGTAAGGCTTCATGGAGTAACACTATCTATTGTATCCAACTTTGATCCTCTATTCACCTCGAATTTTTGGAAGAGTCTTTAACATGCTCTGGATACTGAGATGAACTTCAGTACGACTTATTATCCTCAAACTGATATCCAATCCGAGCGGACTATCCAAACACTTGAGGACATGTTGAGAGCATGCTCAATGGACTTAAAAGGAGGGTTGGATCAACATCTTCTTATGTTTGAGTTCTCTTATAATAACAGTTTCCATTCGAGCATCCAAATGGCACCTTATGAATCCCTTTATGGGAAGAGGTGTAGAACACCAGCATGTTGGGATGAAGTCAGTGAGAGTAAGGTTCTAGGACCTGAAATGATTGAAGAAATGGTGGAGAAGGTGAAAACCATTCCGCAACATATCAAGGCAACCCAGAGTCGACAGAAGAGTTATGCAGATAACTGTCAACGAGACCTTGAGTTTAAAGTAGGGGACATGATATTTCTACGCATATCTCTTTGGAAGAAGTTCATGGGGTTTGGAAAGAAAGGGAAGTTAAGTCATAGGTACATCGGCCCCTTCGAGATTCTTGATCATGTCGGGGTTGTAGCCTATTGACTAGCACTTCCACCTACCATTGCCAAAGTACATGATGTATTTCATGTATCCCTCTTAAGAAATTACATACCAGACCCTTTACATGTACTCTCTTCCAAGGTGGTACAGTTAGAGGATGATCTTTCCTATGAGGAGCAGCCAATGAAGATCTTGGATCATAGAGACAATATTCTATGAAACAAGACTACTCATCTGATCAAGGTACTATGGAAAAACCATAAGTACGAAGAGGCAACATGGGAACTAGAAGAAGAAATGAAGGAAAAGTACCCATATCTGTTAGTGTCCTAGAATGTAAAATGAAATTTCGAGGGAGAAATTTTTTAAGGGGGGAAGATTGTAATGACCCAAACCTTTGTTAATGAAAATCCCTCTTGATCTAATTAAATGTCTTAATATATGAAATGTTTATACAACATATGCACTTCTTTTGTTTTTGGATTTTAAAATACCATTAATAATTGTGACCGTTTCTTTTGTTTCCGTTGAACAGTGATCACATGATTAGTATAAATATGGGCTTTAACAAATCCAATTTACTCAGAAAAAAGAAGCGATGGCCTCATCCAGTAGAATTGCTCCATATGAAACACATTTTTTGGAGCTCAGAAAAGAGGTGTCATCATTGGCCTTCACTCTTGACCAATCCTAAGTTGAGATTCAACATGTTAAGATCGAATGGAACCGCCTATGGGAGAAGTGGAAGTTGATAGAGATCACCACGCGAGCAATGTTATCTCAGCCACCCCAAGAGTCTGTCACCATCGCACACCTCACCCTTTGGTCTTATGCGGGTGTTTTAATGGGTTATTTAACAATACCCTAGTAATATGTCTATGTACATTATTTTTTGTATATAATAATGAATATACATTCATTTTATTATTGTTACCTTGTAAATAGTTTTTAAGGCACAAATAGTATTTTTAGTTAATGTTCAACTAAGAAATCAATTTTGATGAATTAATGGATTTTTGAATTAAATAATATTTTAATAAAATATTATTATTATTATGAAATTAATTTTTATTAAATATAAATGATCGTATAATTTTATGAATGCAATTGTAATTTTTATTAAGGTTTGAAAGCCATTTTTGTCAAAACCCATGAATTTTTGATAAATGTTGATTTTTATTTTAAAAGTAAAAATTAAAATATCTATAAAATTATCTATATAAAATAAATATTATTTATGGAATCAGGATATCGAAATTATACAATGGTGAATTTTTCATAATTTTCTAAGACAGTCAAATGTTTGGGTAAAAATTAAATACCGTTTCAATATATAATGTGTTTTATGACATCATAATGACCCAATAGTGATATAATAAAATACTATAAGCTTTATGTTCGGCCAATATATGTTTTACCAATAAAATAATGTGATTTTGGGTTTGTTTGACTTATTTTACAAATCATTAATGAACCCTTCAAGACTTATTAAACATCTTGTCTTTTTAAATTGTTTTCCTTGGGAGTGTGACTCAGCTCCACATAATCAACCCAATAATTTTAATAAGTTATAAATTTTGCCTTATAAAATATTTTTTTACACTCCCCTTTTCCAAAAACCATCATAAAAAACCATGGGTTGGTTTGTGGTTTGGATTAGTTTAACGTGAGGTGTCCCAAACCTAAATAATAAAGAATTCCCTCATCTTTCCTATATAAACCCACCAAATATCCCACTTAATCCTCACTAAAAGCCTTTGGAGTTAATCCAAACTCTTCCCTCCTCTCTCTAGAATCATATCAAGGTGCCCCAAGCTCCCAATAATCCTCTCTCAAGCCTCTCTCAAGCCTTTGGAAGCACACTTCCAAGTAAGGGTTTTTCTTCCTTTCTAATTTTTGTCCAATTTTTTTATGTTGTTATGCCCTTTTAATTTCAATTACAAATGTTGGGGTATGGTTTAAAAACTCCCCCATACTTCCCTATTTATGTTTTAATTATGGGAGACCCCTTTATCTCTCATTAAATGGATCCCATGTACACCCGTTACTATGCTGAAATTCCGAAAGGAATTTCCCTCTCCTCATTTAAATTCAAGAAATTATTTTGTATCATGAATCTAAATTCCATTAAATTTGTTGGGAAATGTATCTATATAACCCCCTTACTTTCAATTTCATGTAAATATGATGATACACCCATTTATCTCCCATCAACCATTTTTATGAGTTCTTATGTCATGCCGTTATGCTGTAGAAATTGCACCGCGTTTTTACAAGCCAAAGTCATTGTGTAATGAATACCATACCACTTTCTCTATCAAGGGTATTAACCTTTATGCACATTTAATTATTATTTAAAGAGTTTCATGTATTTATTACATATTATTTTATCATGGAATAAATTATTATGTTGAATGATTCAATGTTTTATGATCCATGTGGCACACTTATGCATGAAATGAAATGTTTAAGAAGGGTACGCCATGATAGCGCTCCAATGCATTGGGTAAAGTGTAGTATCATGATACATTATGTGAAATGGGTGTTGACTCATGATAATTCAAGTGAAAAGAGGGTTTAATTGTGCTTCATGTTCAATGAGGGTTTACTCATGCTCTATGTGCAATGAGCCTCAGCTCATGCTAATTCCATGTTAAGAGTTGTTGCCACATTTCCATGTTATGATTATCATGCTTTATCATGCTTTTATGTTTATGCTTCTCTTTTTCTCTATTGATATGCCTATTGTCTAACATGTATTGTATTCCTCATGTTATTCCATGTTTATTCCCTTACTGGGCTTTGTATCTCACACTTTTCTTATGCATGTCCTCAGGTTATCCCGTGCAATGCTAAGTACAAGGGAATGTAGTGGTCATATAAAGGAAGTTTTCAATAAAGATGTTGTATGTTTCATGTTTTAAGTTGTTATGTAATGATCCTAAGCCCCAAAGACACTATAACTCTAGATCTTATATGTTGTATCAAGTGAAGTTCATGTAATAAATTATGTTTAATTTTGTAATAAAGATGAGGGTTGTCATAGTGTGACTATTTTATGCCAATATAAACCTTCGAAGATTCCCTTACAGGCTTATAAGAATATTTTCCAAAAAAATGTTTTCTTTAATTTTAAATTATTTCAAAGTAGAAATAGATATTTCACTCAAATAATTTTTGGATCGATTTCATCCATGTCAACATCCTTTGTTGGATTTTACGCTTGTTTGAAGTTGATTTATTACGATACAATCTTCCATATTGTATTGAAGGTTTTGTGATATGTTTGACTTTGGATGTGCTATTTTTATACCATTCATGATTTACAGTTAAAGTATTAACATCTCATATGCTAGTTTTAATATGAATGTTTATGTTATGTTTCAACCTTTCCATATGAGGAATGGATTGGATGTAGTAAGTGACGGGCATGACCCACTATAGCCCCTCAAAGCATCAGTAGGTCTCATGAGACAAAATTGTGTCTTGGAACAAGGCCTCGACAAAAAATTTATTTTTAGTCCTGGCACGAGGCCTTGACTATGTGGCTATGAGTTCCGACATTATGCATTCCATCATTATGAGATTATCCATTGATATTAAATGTGATTATTCGACTAGTAGAATATCTATGTGAATATGTAAATGGAATTATTTGATTTATCTTTGTCATATTATGCTGAATTTTAAGTTTAAAAGGCTTGTGTTTTAGTCTTATACATTACCTTAAATTTTTATACTTATTTATGATAATTTACACTATATTGTTATCCTTACTGAGTATCTGATCTCACCCATTTCTTATGTTTTATTTTTTCCTAGATACAAAGATTTATATTATGACAGACCTATAAGAATAGGATAAGGGATATGAGTGTGTTCAAAGGAGGCACAATGTTACTTTTTTATTTCATAATGTAATGTAAACTTATGTATGTATCTAGTACTTACAAGGCTACTAAAATGATCAGTCTTTCGGGACTTTATATCTTGTGATCATGGAAATGTTATGTAATAAAGCACCGACTCGGGGTAACCAGGGTTGGGGAATTACACGTGGAATGGTGAAAACTATAGAAAACGACCTTATATTGACATAGAATCATGGAAAAACTACCGATGAGTTATTTTTGATGCGTAATCATTGAAAAAATGTCAATACGATGAATTCGTTTAGAGAACTCGGTCGCTTGAACTATTTCTCTGAACCTAAGTTCCGCTGCTTCTATCCTGGTCAGATTTGGAACAGGGGTTACAACGAGGTTTTCGGACGTGTGGTTCGACGACCATCAATGTTTCAGGTGCGCGCTCCTCGACATTGTCTTTGGTTTTTTTGGTTTTCTTCCTCATGCTATCAGTGAAAGTTTGTATGATTCTTCCTAGTGGTCGATCTATTTCATGCTTGTTCAGAGGTGTTGTGGTTCAGGTTTGGTTTCGATGTTGACAATGGGTTTCTTCTCGGCAGTGATGATGTGGACTTCTCCTCAGCGATTATGGTCTGCAATGGTTTTTTTCATCGACGATTTTGGTGGAGCTCCATGGTGACAACGTCAGTGTTCTTGGAGATGATGAGGGTCTACTATGGTATAATGATCTGATGGATTCGATGTCAGTGTGTGCATCTCAAGGTGACTTTGACAGTGGCATGATGATTTTTTACTGCTTTTTGATTTTAAATTTTTAATATGGTTGTTTTAGTGGAGGTATTATTGATTCTATGGGTTTTTCATGGTATCTTTTGAATTTTGAAACAGGTTGCATCTAATGGTCAAGGAGTGGTGAATGGTTGTGTTTCTTATTTTGAAATTTATCTATGAAATGGGTGTTTGATGAGGTTGTGTCTGGATGTTGGAGGAATGGTGTTGTAGGTTCCCACTTACCCTTAATGTGGATTTTCAATAAAATTAAAAGAAGGATTGTGGTGGTGGAAAAAAATTGGAATCACAAGACAACCAACAATAAGTATTTTTTGACACGCACACATAGAAAAAACACCAATCCGATGTGTGGTGTGGTCGAAATGAATCAGTAAACACTTCTTAAAGGTACAAAAGCCTTTAAAAACATATATATAGGGGTCAAAACTAGGAAAACAATGTCATCTTTCCCTAAAATCAAAGGAAAACAACTATAGATTGAATTTCGAAATATAGGAACTCACAACACATCATTCCAAATTATGGTTTACTCGGGATGGATGTAAATGTGTTTTTAGTGTTTTAAAACACTAAAACATGCATGGAACGATTAAAACCATATAAAAAGACCTTAGATTGACATAGAATCAGGTGAAACCACTGTTGAGTTATTTTTTATGTGTACACATAGACAACACATCAATCCAACATGCAGTGTGGTCGAAATGAATCAATAAACACTTATTAAAGGTATAATATCCTTTAAAAACATGTGTCAGTGGGTCAAAGCTAGGAAAATGATGTCATATTGCCTTGAAATCAGAGGAAAATCACTATAGATTGAATTTTGAAATTTAGAAACCAAGGGAATGCCATTTTGACTTACAGTTTTCCTGGAATGGTCCTAAATGTGTTTTTAGTGTTTTAAAACACTAAAACATGTGTGGAATGGTCAAAATCATAGAAAAAAACCTTTGATTGACATTGAATCTTGGAAAACCCCTGAGTTATTTTTGATGTGTACACACATACAAAACACCAATCCGGTATGCGGTGTGGTCGAAATGACTTGGTAAACACTTCTTAATAGTACAAAAGCCTTTAAAACATGTGTTGGGGGGTCAAAACCATGAAACGATATCAAATTTACCCAAAATTAGAGGACAATGAACATAGATTGAATTGTGAAATGTAGGATTCAATGTCATATAATTTAAAATTATGGTTTTTCTGGGATGGATGTAAACATATTTTTAGTGTTTTAAAATACTAAAACATGCATGGAATGGTAAAAACCATAGAAAACAAACTCATATTGATGTGGGATCATGGGAAAACCAATGAAGAGTTATTTTTTACCTGTACGCATAGAAAACAAGTCAATCCGACATACATTGTGGTTGGAATGACTCCGAAAACACTTCTTAAAGGTACAAATGCCTTTAAAGATATTTTTCGGGGGTTCAAAACCTAGAAAATGATGTCATATTACCTTGAAATCAGTTTAAAATGATTATAGATTGAATTTTGAAATGTTGGAATTAACATAACGTCATTTTTACTTACAGTTTTCCTAGGATGGATGTAAAAAAATTTCTAGTGTTTTAAAACACTAAAAAGATTGTGAAATGGTAAAAATCATAAAAAACAACCATAGATTGACATGTAATCATGGAATAACCACTACTGAGTTATTTTTTACATGTACGAGCAGACAACATGTCCATTAGACGTGTGATGTGGTCATAATGACTCAGTACACACTTATTAAAGGTATGAAATCCTTTAAAAATATGTGTTGGGGGTAAAAAACCGGAAAAAAATGTTTGATTACCATGAAATCAGAGGAAAACTAGCATAGATTGAATTATGAAATGTAGAAATTGATGACACGTCATTCTGAACTATGGTTTTTATGGGATGGTTGTAAAAGCGTTTTTAGTATTTTAAAACACTAAAAGGTGCATGGAATAGTCAAAACCATAGAAAAAAATCTCAAATTGATGCGAGTTTATGGGAAAACCACCGTTGAGTTATTTTTGACATGTACACACATACAAAAAGTCAACCTGACATGCAATGTGGTTGGAATGACTAGGTAAACACTTCTTAAAGGTACAAAATCCTTTAAAAATATGTTTTGGGGTGTGACAATCAGGAAAATGATGTCAGATTTCCCTGAAATGAGACGAAAATGAATGCAGATTGAGTTGTGAAATATTGGAAATGAAAGTACATCATTCTGAATAACTATTTGACTAGGATGGCCGTAAATATTTTTTTAGTGTTTTGAAATAGTAAACCATGGGAGGAAAGGTCAAAACCATAGAAAAAAATTCAGATTGACATGGAATCATGGGACAACCACCATTGAGTTATTTTTGGTTTGTACGTACAGACAACAAGTCAATTTGATGCACTGTGCGGTCAGAATGACATGTTTAATACTTCTTAAAGGTATAAAAACCTTTAAAAACATGTGTCAGGGGGTAAAAATCTGGAAAACAATATCAGATTTCCCTGAAATAAAAAATACAATTACCATAGATTGAATTGTGAAATATAGGAATCAGTGAGACATCATTAAGACTTACGGTTTTCCTAATATTGTTGTAAACACATTTTTAGTGTTTTAAAACACTAAAAAATGTGTGAAACGATCAAAACCATACCAAACAACCTCATATTGATTTGGAATCATGGTATGACCAATGAGTTATTTTTGACTTGTACACATAGACAACACGTCAATCTAACGAGCAATGTGGTTAGAATGAAATGTTAAGCACTTATTAAAGGTATAAAAGCCTTTAAAAACATGTGTCGGGGGGTCAAAATGAGGTGAATGATTTCTGATTTCCTTGTAATCAGAGGACAATGACCATAGATTAAATTTTAAAATTTAGGAACCAACGACACATCATTCCGAATTATGATTTTTTTGGGATGGTCGTAAAAGCATTTTTATTATTTTAAAATACTAAAATGTGCATGGAATGATCAAAATCAAAGAAAATTCCCTCATATTGATGTGGAATCATGGGACAACCACTACTGAGTTATTTTTGAAATATAGGACATGTTTTGATATCAAGGTATTTTAATTTTTTTATGAAGTAAATTTCAAGCACACCACACGTTGATTTAAAAAATAATTAGAATATTTACTTATCCCTTTTCAGTTTCAAGTGTTGAATCTTATCTTAAATAGGTAAATTTATGTTCTCAAATGGGTTTTCATTATAAATTATTTTTTTATATTAAATTGTCTTCTGTTTAATTAACAAAATAACAAAATTGATGTGTAATATTTTGAATATATTCTATGTTTTTTCTCTTTCGCATTTATTTTCTTAAATGTTTTGGTTTTAATTCTAGATGAAAAATGTTGGTAGTAGATAGAAGGTTGACCATTATGATCCAAGACATTATTAATAAGTCAGTCATCATGGTTCTTAGTTTCCATGGCATGTAAAAAATTTATTAATTATTCAACTATAATTCTGATTTATTATATTAAGTCTGAATTTCTTTTTTATTTTTTGTTACAATTGATGAGATGACGTAGTTGGTTTCAGTTGATGAGATGATGTCGAGACAGATGGATGTTGTTGAGGTTATGATGTGAACATATATTGGGTATGAGTTATTGTTGGACATATTTTATTTGTATATATTAATGACTGAGGTATTGGTTGACTATTGTATGGGCTGATTGAAACTGAGGTTATGATGACTCTGGATGTTTGTATATATGACTATGGATATATGACATATGTATGATGAGTTTATCATACATTTATATTTTATTTTATTGCAAGATAGTTTTTTATATATACAGTTTTTTATTAAAATGTTTTACAAAAAAATATTTGATTTAGCAGCGGTTTTTAGTAACCATCGCTAATTACATTAATTATTATATGTTTAGCGACAATTATGATTAAATACCACTATAAATAACTGCCACTAATTTTTTCAGCAGTGGTTAGTTTCATTTCATTAATTTTTTCTTATGAGTATATTTAAAAAAATGATGCTAAATAAAAAAGAAATCGCCACTAAATGCTTCAAAAAGGACACATATCAAAACCACCATGAAATTAAAGAAACTGCCCCTAAATGACTAGTGACCATGAAATACACTGCGGTTTTGGTAACCATCGCTATTTTATGAGGCAACAGTTTAAACAACCTCAAGTTCACAAAATAACTACAACTGATGCCCTTTTCTTTGTAGTGTTACCATGACCTAGTTTCCTATGGAATGACCAAGATTCATGATAAAAGGAATTTAAACAAGAAACATTTTGAAAAAATAATTAATTTAAATCTACCACATAAAAATTATAATTCCTTAAAGTATTAAATATTAAATTTAATTTAAAATCATAAATTTTACAAGAATTAACCTCAAATTTTACATGAAATCCATCATCAGACAATTGAGATATGACAAGAAAACTTTTCATAAACAAGTTTTATAAATTAAACAAGTTTAGAGTTATTGATTTGAACAAGGGTGATAGTCTTTCTTTTTTCATTATCACCAAAAGTGACATAACCACAATCCACTCAGATCAGATTTTGGAATTTGAGAAGTCTCATATCATATTTATATAAACCCCATTATCTAGATTCCATGGATTTGTACATGGGTTTTTTAAACATGTTTCATGCAATTAATTAAATGCACACTGAATTTGGGGTCCATATCAGTTTGATTATCGATAAGTTAGAAATTAAAACCTTGGTAATTCACATATGTTTAACATATTTATTCCTAGATCTACGAATAGGCTTAAAAAATTAGAAAAATAATCTCAATTTGGTCCAAATTGGATTGATCCAAAATTTGAAGTTCTAGTTGTATGAATTACTATAGGTTTACATGCATCAATTGAACTTGGAATAGAATATTTTTTATAAAGTTTATTTTTATGTCTTGGATGATATCCAAAACGAGCTCTAGGTTTAGGTACAATGTGACTACCTAGAATTCTATTAATGGTTTCATATATTGTTGTAAAACCTTCAATATCTCTTTTCATTGCTTATTTAATAAATTTTAAAGCATTATATTCTTTAAGAATTAGTTGATTTGTTTCTTTATCCACAACAAGATCAAATTTAATATAAACAAATAAAGCATGTTGTTTCCCAAAATTTTTAAACTAGTATTTAAGTTCATTAAAAGTTCTTTTCCAGTATATATCAATATTAAAATAAATTATTATTGGTAATATTTTCATAATTAATTTCATATTTCAGATTTAATATTAACAAATAGTGGTTTTCTAGTGATGTTCAAGCCCATTATGTGTGTTGTTAAAGAGATGATCTGTTGTAGTGATTTCTAATCCGTCATAAATTTAAAAATATCTTTTTTTTACCTTACTAAAAATTGGAAATTCCTATTTACGGAACAACATTAAGTGCTTTATAATTATATCGTTTCCCACATTATCAAGGGATTATATTACAAAAAAGTACATTTATAAGGTAGCTCAATTTTACACCCATATTCTAAAAAGAAAATTCTCCAAACAAAATCCTATTCCATCATTCTTGGGGAGATCCTGTTAGAGGAGCAATGAATCTCACCCCCTTCACATGTGTGTTGACAGCATGTGCAACCTCCGTCATGATTATGGAATCACTCTCCTCATAGTCATGAGCATGTTACTTTTTAGAGTCATATTCCATGCACACATCATCGGGGTAACCAACTTTTGCATAAAGTTAAAAAAACAATAATAAAGTGTGTTGATTGGATATATGAGCTCCATGATGGTTCTGAGTCACCGATGACTCATGAAAAACTAAAGACACCCCTCTCACTAACCCAGTATGATCTATAAAACCCTTCACGAGAACATGGGTTTTTGAGCTGCACGCACTCCTCAAACATTCCAAACCCAAATTCAAAAGGCACACATGGATCCACCCAGGAAGTCAGGCCCATCACAAAACATGAAGGCCCAACTTCAAAAACATGCAGTGGGGAACCAAGAAGACATCACTGCGCCCTCGGTAGAGAGATTGGTGGTCTGGTGCCGTGTTATTGGTAATGCTTGTTCAGTCCTAGCTCGGATGTAGCAGATTGGGAAGAAAGCAGACAATATCGTTGTTGGAATCCGAGAGCATCATATTTCTTCTTTCCTGTCATCTTTCTTTACATCTACTCTCACCCTTTCCCCTCATGGTTATATTTTAACTATAGTAATACTGGCACCCAAGATAAGTGAGTCCCTGAATGGAAAGCTTAGGTTGGGAGCAAGAATCCTTCAAAAAGGAGGAGTCGAAAAAGTGTTTCAGCAACTGTTTACCACTTCAGAAGGAGAAAATATGTTAAATGAATCCCAGTGTTATCTTTCCAGAACTGCTGGCCCCATAGCTGGCCTCCTCTTCATCTCCTCACATAAGGCAACATTTTGCAGTGACCGATCCATCAAAGTCTCATCTCAAAACAAAAACCTGGCTAGAATACATTATTAGGTACCCAATCCTCTCACTCACTCTCCCTATCCATATCTCTCTCTATCGGGGCTTGCTAAAATGGGTAGCTTTTGAATTATTCCATAAGTTTTGATTCCTTTGAAAAAGATAAGGAAGGTGTACCAAAGTGAAAATGAGGAAAGGCCAATGCAGAAGTTCATTGAAATTGTAATGAGTGCTGACACAATCCTTCCAAGATTGATCCTTTCATTTCCCTTGATCCCTCTTCAATTGGTACAAAGTTCTTTTAAGAATTGTTCATACCTTGGAATTTTCTTAATGGATTCAAGTAGATGAATGTTGATCTCCACATGCTTGAATGTATCAAAAACCTCCTTTTTCAATTCTTCTTCATCCATCTTCTTGGTTTGAACAACCCTGTTTGGAAAAGGAAGGGGTTTATGAGGAACATCATTAATCTTTTGCTTACCTTTATCTTTCTCCTTGGGTTTCTCATCAGTTGATGTGGAATTGGGATTTTTTGGAGTTAAGGTGAATCCCGGTGGAAAGGTAGGTGGAGAAGCATCAGTTTTTTGCTTCCCACTTCTCAATGTGATGGAACTGACATTACCCTTTGGATTTGGAGTGGGTTGGGAAGGTAAATTTCCATAATTATTACTTACAAGTTCATGGAGGGCAGTGTCAATCTAGATCATTTGAGTCTTCAACTCCCTCAGCTCCTAACCTTGACTCTTCAACTCATTCTTTTGATTAAGAACAATTTTCTTCAAAAGGTCATCAGTGTTAGAATCTACCTTTGGCAGGGGATTCCCTTGTTGCTGGCTTGTTGATGCTTGGGATTCAAATATCCTTTGGGGTTGTTGGAAACCCTGCTGGTAAGGCGGAGGCTACTGGATATTTTTTTGAAAGGGTGGCATTTGTTGTTGTCCAGATCCATACCTCATGTCAGATTGATCCTTCCACCCTTGGTTGTATGTTGGTACAAAGTAATCAATTTTCTTTTGGGGATATGGTTATTGTTACTGATAAGGTCACCCAGGAAACAGGGCTTTATAATCTTCTATTTCTTGTAGTTGGGGGCAACAATCAGTTGGGTGGCCTGTCTCAGTGAAAATTCCACAAGGCCTTGAAGGAGGGGGTTGGGATTTCTTTTGTGCCAAATAAATCTTCCTCACCATAGTTTTCAATTATTCCAACTTGGTATCAATAAAATGACTTTCAAGAGAATATGGACTTACCTAATGTACTCCCCTGACATGCAGTGTACATCGATCACTAAATTGTTGGGAGTTTTGGGCCATTTTGTCAATCAGCGCACGTGAAACTACTGGTTTCTTGTCCACCAATGCTCCTCTAGTCGCGACATCCACCATGCTTCTCTCTATAGGTGTGAGTCCTTTATAGAAGTATTGGATGAGGAGTTGCTCACTGATTTAGTGATGTGGGCAGCTTGCACACAACTTCTTGAATCATTCCCAGTACTCATACATTGACTCTCCTTGGGCTTGTGAAACGCACGGGTGATTGTCGCCTATCGACTGGTCAAGGTTCCGGTGCTCTGCTAATGTGTATAGCAGCACTCGGGTCGAATCCTCGGCGATGATACTTTGAAATAGTCGTTTGTTTTTAGTTGATTGTATTCTGATTGGGGGTTTTTTTGAGAGCTTAATTGAAATGGCTAATTTATTATGATTGATTTAACAAAATTATAATGATTGGGGTGAGTTTATCATTAGGTTAGTCGAGCTTGTGATGTCCTTGAGCTTTGCTTTATATTGCATTTAAATTAACACCCATGTCACAAGTTGACGTTGATTTGAATTCCCAAGTGTTAAGGCTTTAATCCAAGACTTAACTTAACTTAGGGTTCTAATATTGATCATATCTTGTTTATGGTAGTATATTTATGGTTCCAATAATCCAAGTAAACCACACGTTAAACAAAACAAGTCATTAATCCATGACATGCTAAGTCCAACATACACAATGTTAATTCAACGAATACTCATCGAGCGAAAGCTCTCAATCGCTTAACATACCTAAATTAAAACTCACCCCAATGAGAGATTTACTCAGCCATTAGGATTGTTTATAATCTGGGTTTAATTTTTATGGTGATGATTTAAAAATATTAGAAAAAGAAAGGGACAAGAAAAGCGTAGTGTGCCGAACACACACACAAAAGATTTTGAGAATAAAAAATGGAATTTCGATTGAATGGGGAAGAAAAATAAGGGAAAGGTATTAAACTGAATTTAAACTATTTTAAGACCATTAATATTATACTACATAAGGTGGATAATAATAAGAGGTATTGAAGAAGAAACAAGCACTAAAATTTGATTGAAATGAAAACAAAGTTACACAATTACAATGGAAAGCAAACATAAATAAACATGAAAGAGAAGTGGAGGAGAGGTCTCTCTTGTTGAAACAAGATCAAAGCATATCCTCCCAGAACGTTTTAAAGGATCCAGTAATTCCAAACCTCCTCCTTAAGTACTGAAGTGCCAACCTCTTAGAAGGAGAGGAGAGGGATGTATTTATAGCCCAAGGAGTGGACTGTTTGCATTCTAAATATGTCCCTCCACTTGACTCGCATATTTACCAATATAGACAGTTGAATCACGAGCTAGTGTCTTCTTCATAAATGTATATACGGATGTCTTCTGTCTACCCTCAAAATATTGCGGTCATTGGACTTTTTTAGCCAAAGTTATGGTTATTTCATTAAACAAATATAAACTGTCCATTTCTATCCATGACTTTTCAATGGATGAAATGTGAATGGATTTTTGAATAGTAATATGCCATCAAATCCGGATAGTTTCTTCAACAAAGTTTGCCTCCTATATATTCTCTTTCACACTGCAAATTCTCAGCTCAAATGGATTTCTAGATAAGGATAAAAGTCCACATTTGTGTGATGATTTTAATTCCCAGACAGAATGGTGGGCTGGACTTCATAGAATCATCTGGGCCACTTGTTGAAGACTTTGGGCCTTGAAATTTTTATCCAAGATGAAAAAGATTGTCCCCCTAATTATGGTGGAGAATCAACCGTTTTGGACTTCTGGATTGAGCCCAGTAAATCAATATTCAAGGCTGGTCCAGTTTGTTCACAGATTCATTGGGCCTTATTGTGTGGTACATATGAACCTTCAAATGGCCGAATTGGAACATGATCTCTTCTAATGAAATGTTCTAAATTGAAATAGGAATCCTAAAAAACAAAAACCATGAAATTTGTATAAGTATAGTAATAGTTATAGATAATACATTAAACTAACTCAAATATGGATTTATTCAAATAGTGCTCAAAATTATATTTAATATTAAAATATGAATATTACACACAAATTATGCAATTTTCATATAAAATAAGTAAAGGGAGTTAGTAAAATGTAATGAATAAATGAATAACATCAACTCCCCCACACTTAGGATTGTGCATGTCCTCATATGCAACAAATATAAAAAACATGAAAAAATCATTTTCACTCACCAACAAATATTAAAATTTTATTTTTTTACCAATCAGGGGAGGTTCAGACCATTCCACTCATCCATATTGAATTTCACCACAAATGTTTACAGAAAGAATGTTCCAAAAACAATTCATTTTTCATAATCAAAATTAGAAATAGAAAATGTGGGCACTCAAAACTTACTCCACTCAAGATGATAAAATTAATTTATGGAGCTTCACTCATTCACCAACTAAAAGTGAAAATCTTAGAGTTTGAAAGAGATCTCAGCTTCCATTCTCCATTCTAAAGTGCACAAGAATCAAGAGGAATTTTTAGGGATTTTTCTGTGGCTATGGGACGGTAGGATTATAATGTCCAAAAGGGTGGAAAGAGGGGTAAAACACTAACATGGATAAAACAATGCACAATTTTTTTGAAACTGAAACATGGAAGAAAATGGAAACACATTTTTACAAAGGGAAAAATGAAGCATGACACAAAAGTGGAAGAAAATTTTAAGGGGATGAGAAGATGGAATATTTACAAAACACAAAGCTTCTCCCAATAACATAAGTGTTCCTTTTTCTTTTCATTTATTTTTTTTTGTATTTTTTTGAAAGTTGAACTTGAAATAGATCTCACACTAATCACCCAACCCATGTTTGATCTCCTCACGACACTAATTGTAATAGTTATAACAAGATCAAAGGTTGAGGAAGATTTATTTTTGACCTAACCAAGACACAACCCATTCTTTGCATTTTTTTGTTTTTTATTTTTTTTTTGATTTTTTTTGAACACTTTTCAATAATATTTATAGAAAAGGATGTCAAGATGAGTCCATTACAACAAAACTCACTAAATTATGCCCTCCCCCCCACACTAAAATGGATACTTTCCCTCAAGCATATGACAATACATTGAAAATCAAGAAAAGGATACCCAAAATGAAATCCATCCTCCCCAAACTTAAATTTCAAGAAATTATGCAATGTAAATCCATGTAGATGTTGGGTGGGACAAGGTATTGGGTTTGTAATGTGGCTATCAAAGAAAAGGTTTACATAGGCTTGAAGGGGCTTTCAAAATGAGGATTAATGTAGGGTAATGGGAGGCTATTTGGCCATTGTGATTCTCATGAGGTTAAAAAAAATGCCTCTATCATATTAATGCACACCAAAGTAGGAAATTAATCTTGAAGGTCTACAAACTCAAGACTCACAAATGGGGGTGAAAAACACACATTTTGAAAAGATAGTCGTAGGTGACCTTGGCATGAAAGCTAATGATGTTCCTGACGGTAGGGGTAAATCATTTTCCAAATCAAAAATTGGGCATTCAACATTTATTGTTCTTTACACAAAATTCTTTATCCAAAGTCATTATGAAAATGCAAAATTTTTGAGATGAAAACATGTCTTTCGATTCCCCAAAAAGGCTCTACAAAATTTGAAAATTTAATGGTGAGTAATTATGACTCTCTTTTTTTTACCTTTTGTATTTTACTATTTTTTAGTGTTTTTTTAAATACATAGTTACACAAAAGAGAACGATAAAAAAAAGGGTTCGATGAAGAAAGTGGTAAAAAAATGAAAGAGAGAGGAAGAAGAAGAAATAAAGAGAGAGGAAGATAGAGAGAGAGTTAAAGGGAAAGAGGTTCCCCCTGGTTTGGATTTGCTGGGTCTCCATCCAGTGGTAGTTCTATTGAAGTGTATGGGGATTCGATGGAAGTTGACGTTGTTCCCGGATTGTGAGACCTCTCATGGTGATGCTTTAATCGATGTACATTAACTGTGAATGTCCTTTTGGAAGAGGGGTCTTGGACTTGCACTGCACCAAATGGGTAAACATTAGTAATAACAAAAGGACCTTCCCAATGAGAATTAAGCTTACCTGGGTGAAGTCAAAATCGAGAATTGAAGAGCATTACCTTTTCACCTTCATGAAATACCTTTCTCAGGATGTGTCTGTAATGGAGTACCTTAGCCTTCTCTTTGTACAGATTGGAATTCTCATAGGATTCAAGTCTAAGCTCCTCCAGTTCAGCCAATTGAAAAAATCTTTCTTCACCAGATTTTTCACAATCAAAATTACAGGTTTTCATAGCCCAAAAAGACTTATGTTGGATTTCAACTGGTAAGTGACACGCTTTACCAAAAACAATCCTAAAAGGAGACATCCCAATGGGTGTTTTATAGGCAGTTCGATAATCCCAAAGTGCTTCACCAAGTCTTTCAGGCCAGTCTTTTCTGGTGGGTTTTACAGTTCTCTCAAGCACTCTTTTCACTTCTCTATTATAAAGTTCATCCATTCCATTTGTTTGGGGGTGATATGTAGTTGAAGTTTTATGTACAACCCCATTCTTTTTCAGAAGAGATTCCATGGTTCTATTACAAAAATGGGTTCCTAAGTCACTGATCAAGGCATGTGGTGTGCCAAATCTTTGGAAGATGTGGGTCTTTAGGAACTCACTAACAGTATGAGCATAATCCTTCCTAGTGGGTTTGGCCTCAACCCACCTTGAAACATAATCGACCGCAAGAAGAATGTTTGAGAATCCATTGGAAGGGGGAAATGGTCCCATGAAATCAATACCCCAAACATCGAATATTTCACAAAAGATTAAGGGATTTTGGGGCATTTCATTTCTTTTGAAGATTATTCCAAACTTTTGGCATGTGGGACATGATTGACAGAACTCATGTGAGTCCTTGAAGAGGGAAGGCCAGAAGAATCCAGAGTCTAGGACCTTTCGGGAGGTCCTTTGTGGTCCAAAGTGTTTACCACCAGGCATTGAGTGACAAAATTCTAAGATGGAATAATATTCATCTTCATCAACACATCTCCTAATTACCATGTCTGCCCCAGTTTTCCAAAGTTTATTTTCTTCCCAAAAATAGTATTTTGAATTACTTTTCAACTTCATTTTTTTTTCTTTTGAAAAAATTTCAGGAAAAACACCAGAAACTAAGTAATTTACAATTGGGGCATACCATGGTAGTTTTGGAGTGAGAGATGAAAGGTGCTCAATTGGAAATTCAAGATCAATGATTTCAGAATGAGGATAATTAGTAATTCTACTCAAGTGATCAGCCACATGGTTTTCTTTTCCAGGTATATCTTTGATTTCAAGGTCAAACTCTTGGAGCATTAGAATCCATATTATTAGCCTTGGTTTGGAATCACTTTTCTTGAGTAAGAACTTAATAGCAGAATGGTCTGTGAAGATGATGATTTTGGCACCTAAGAGATAGGGCCAAAATTTATCTAAGGCATAAACCACAGCTAAAAGTTCCTTTTCAGTCACAATGTAGTGATATTGAGTTTTATCCAATGTTTTTGAGGCATAATAGATGACATGAGGAATTTTTTCTCTTCTTTGACCAAGAACAACCCCAACAGCTCTATCAGAAGCATCACACATCAATTCAAAAGGTAAGGACCAATCTGGGGGTTGGATTATCAGGGAAGATGTAAGAGCAGTTTTGAGTTCAATGAAGGATCTCTGGAAAACCTCATCAAAATGGAAAGAGACATTATTTTGGAGAAAACAAGTGAGTGGGAGAGAAATTTTACTAAAGTTATGGATGAATCGCCGATAGAAACCAGCATGAACGAGGAATGATCGGATGTCTCAAACAGAATTGGGTTGAGGAAGTGATTGGATCACTTCAATTTTGGCAGGATCAACTTCAATACCATCTTTTGAAACTATGTTCCCTAGAAAAATCCCATTAGCAAACATGAAGTGACATTTTTCAAAATTTAACACAAGGTTACAATTGACACACTTTTAAAGGACTAGAGAGAGTGAATGTAAGCATGACTCAAATGACTCGCCATAAATGGTAAAGTCATCCATGGAGACTTCCATGCAGTGTTCTATGAATTCTGAAAAGATACTCATCATACACCTCTGGAATGTTGCAGGATCATTACAAAGGCCAAAAGGCATTCTTCTATATGCATATGTTACAAAGGGGCATGTTAAAGTAGTCTTTTCTTGGTCCTGAGGTGCGATTGGGATTTGGAAGTAGCCGGTGTATCCATAAAGAAAGCAATAGTGTGACTTTATGGCCAATATTTATAGCATTTGATCAAGGAATGGAAGAGGGTAGTGATCTTTTCGGGTTTCAACATTCAATTTCCTATAGTTTATGCACACACGCCATTTGTTCTTCACTCGAGTTGTGACTACCTCTCCATGTTCATTTGTGACAACAGTTATCCCACCCTTCTTAGGTACAACTTGAATTGGACTAACCCATTCACTATCAGATATTGGGTAGATAATACCAGCTTGAAGAATCTTGGTGATCTCTTCCCTAACTACCTCAAGTATGAGTGGATTGAGTCTTTTTTGGGGTTGTGTAACTGGTTTGGATGTCTCCTTCAGATGGATGTGATGCATGCAAAGGGCAGGGTTGATTCCTGGTATGTCATCTAGGGTCCAACCTAAGGCTTTTTTTGTTTTCCTCTAACACTTGAACAAGTTTGTAATCCTCAGTTTCAGTAAGTGTGGAAGAGATAATGATAGGATATGAGTGATCATGGAAGAGGAATGCATATTTCAGGTGTGTAGGAAGAGGTTTCAAATCAGTCTCATCTTTCACTTTTGGGATAGACAACTCAGGAATAGAAGAAGGGACTTCAGTTTCTTCAGATTAATTTTCCTTAATACTGTCCAAGGTGGATCAGTAGAGATCAGAATTGATGTGGAATTCAAGAGAGTTTTCAAGTTCCTCTAGATTGTTGGAGTCTATGAATGAAAGGTCCACATCAACTTCACCATTTATGACTTGGTTAATCCTAGTGCAGATTTCACAACATCCTATCTCTTCAGAACATGATGAACATGATGTAATGGGGTTCAATTGACTCTTAGAAGTTTCCTCGAAAGCATGGATTGAGAATGTAGAGTGATCCTCAGATGGGTATCACATGGCTTGGAAAATGTTGAATTTGACCATTTGGTCACCGAATTCCATGGATAACATGCCAGAATGGACATCAATCTTGGTTTTCGCAGTCATGAGGAATGGTCTTCCAAGAATTAGGGGAGATCAAGAAGAGTTCGTCTCACCTTCCATGTCAAGGACATAGAAATCAGCAGGTAAGATAAGATCATTGACTCGGACAAGGACATCCTCAATTATTACCTCAAGACTGGTTGTGCTTCGATTGGATAACTGAATGACAACACCCGTTGGGTGCAAAGGACCTAGACCAAGGTTGAAGAATATGGATTTGGGCATAACATTAATTGAAGCTCCTAGGTCTATGAGTGCATCATCAAAGTTGGAACTTCTAATTTGGCATGGAACAATAAAGGTCCCTGGATGTTTGCACTTTATGGGAATAGACTGCTAGGTGGAAACATTTTCAAAGGTCCTAAGTTGCCTCTTATGGGTACACAACTCCTTGAGAAACTTGGCATACTTAGGAATTTATTATATGGCATCTAAGAGGGGAATGTTGACTTCAACACGTCTAAACATGTCAAGAATTTCAGGATCAGGTTCAAAGGACTTCCTTGGTTTAGAAACAGCTTGTGGAAAAGGAATTGAATTCCTAAGTGGAATGGAAGGAGGTGAGGGAATGGATTCAGGTTTTTTTTCAAGTTTCTTTTTCTTTTCGTTTTCTAGGTCAACATTCAAAGGAGGGTTTGAGGATTTATCTTGAGGCACAACAATTTGCTTTCCTGATCTAAGTGCAATTGCACTTACATTACCCTTGGGGTTGGGTAATGGTTGAGCTGGGAGTTGGGAAGAATTTGATTGTTGTTGCTGGCTCAGGTGGGATGCAAGTTGACCTATTTGAGTTTCAATGTTTTTAAGGCGAGAATGGGTGAAGGAGGCAAGATCTTGCACTTCACTTTCCCATGGTTTCTTGGAAGAAGAGGCTTGTCCCGGATTGGGATTACCTTGATTTTGGTTCTTGGGAAAGCGATTGTATTGGGTTGGGAATTGGGAAGGCTCATTCAGATAGTAGAATCTAGGAGGAGGATTGTTCCTTTGATGTTGAGGAACAAAAGGATAAGGTTGATGGAAGTTACCACCACCTTGACCATATTGGAATTGGTTTGGATTTTGAGGAGGGAATTGAGGGGGATGAGAGATGGTTTTACCATACCTCAAGCCTGGGTTAAAGGTAGAAGAGAAAGGCTCAGAGTGAGGTTGGTTGAAGTTTCTAACAAACTGACCTGATTGTTGAGGGTTGGGGTTCCGCTGAGCATATGCTGCATTGAGCTCCATTGGTCCGGATGAATCAGATTGATCCTCTTGAAGTTTTGGACATGTGTCTGTTGGATGAGCTGGGGAGCTACAGATTCCACAATTCTTGATAGGTCCAGGGAATAGTGACTGTGGAGAAGATGAGGTTGGGGCTTTGGTAGCCACCGCTAGTTGACGCACAAGACTTGTAAGTTCACTCATCCACTCAGTCATCTTGTTAGGCTCTATGGATTGATTATATTGGGCTTGTTTGACTTGAGTATGTGCTCGAGTATGGAATTTTTGTGTGTTTGCAGCCATGTTACTTATGATATCTCTTGCAGGTGCTGGAGTTTTGTCAACAAGAGCACCGCCACTTGCGGCATCAATGAGGGTTCGCTCCATATCCAATAACCCCTCATAGAAGTATTGGATCAAGAGTTGGTCAGGGACTTGGTGGTGTGGGCAGGTTGCCACAAGCTTTTTGAACCTCTCCCAGTACTCATGGAGTGATTCATTTGGGAATTGATAGATACCACTTATTTCCTTTCGGATGGAAGCGGTACGAGAAGCAGGAAAGAATTTTTCTAGAAAGAGACGCTTCATGTCATTCCATGTAGTTATGGAACCAGGAGGGAGGTAGTAGATCCATGAATTGGCAGAGTCAGCTAGGTAGAAAGGGAATTCTCGGAGTTTGATTTGTTCTTCAGAAATCCCTTGAGGCTTCATGGTAGAGCACACCACCTGTAACTCTTTGAGATGTAGATGCAGATCCTCACTGGCTAGCCCATGGAAATGAGGTAGAAGATGAATCAAACCCAATTTGAGTTCTAAGTCAGACTCTATGTTTGGATATTGAATACCAAGGGGTTGGTAATTCATATCAGGGGCAACAAGTTCTTTCAATGTTTGTTCCCTAGGATTGGCCATATCGAATTCAATTGGTAGGGCAATGATTGGTTCTTGGGTGATTTGGTTATCCCTAATGGTCCTCCTAAGTCAACGAAGAGTTCTATCAATTTCAGGGTCAAACAAATACTAGGGATTGTTTGGGAGGCTACGGGGCATTCAGAGAGATTTAGAAAGGATGAGGAAGGCGAGTTTTTCTCGGTGTTTTTTTTTCATATTTTTTTTTTAAATTTTGATTTTGTTGTTGTTTTTTTTACAAAAACTAAAAACTACCGACTACTTAAAGCACCATCCCCAGAAATGACGCCATTTGAAATGCACGGCTGATTGTCGCCTATCGACCAGTCAAGGTTCCGGTGCTCTGCTAATGTGTATAGCAGCACTCGGGTCGAATCCTCGACGATGATACTTTGAAATAGTTGTTTGTTTTTAGTTGATTGTATTCTAATTGGGGGTTTGTTTGTAGAGCTTAATTGAAATGACTAATTGATTATGATTGATTTAACAAAATGATAATTATTGGGGTGAGTTTATCATTAGGTTAGTCTAGCTTGTTATGTCCTTGAGATTTTCTTTATATTGCATTTAAATTAACACCCATGTCACAAGTTGACGTTGATTTGAATTCCCAAGTGTTAAGGCTTTAATCCAAGCCTTAACTTAACTTAGGGTTATAATCTTGATCATATATTGTTTATGGTAGTGTATTTATGGTTCCAATAATCCATGGAAACCACACGTTAAACAAAACAAGTCATTAATCCATGACATGTTAAGTCCAATATACACAATGTTAATTCAACGAATACTCATCGAGCGAAAGCTCTCAATCGCTTAAAATACCTAAATTAAAACTCACCCCAATGAGAGATTTACTCAGCCATTAAATTTTTTTATAATCCGGGTTTAATGTTTATGGTGATGATTTAAAAATATTAGAAAAAGAAAGGGACAAGAAAAGAGTAGTGTGCCGAACACACACACGAAAGATTTTGAGAATCAAAAATAGAATTTCGATTGAATGAGGAAGAAAAAGAAGGGAAGGGGATTAAATTGAATTTAAACTATTTTAAGACCATTAATATTATACTATAGAAGGTGGAGAAGAATAAGAGGTATTGAAGAAGAAACAAGCACTAAAATTTTATTGAAATGAAAACAAAGTTACACAATTACAATGGAAATCAAACATAAACAAACATGAAAGAGAAGTGGAGGAGAGGTCTATCTTGTTGAAACAAGATCAAATAATATCCTCCCAGAACCTTTTAAAGGATCTAGTAATGAAAAACCTCCTCCTTAAGTGCTGAAGTGCCAACCTCTTGGAAGGAGAGGAGAGGGATGTATTTATAGCCCAAGGAGTGGACTGTTTGCATTCCAAATATGTCCCTCCACTTTACCCGCATATTTACCAATCTATAAAGCTGATTCACGAGCTGGTGTCTTCTTAATAAATGTAGATATGTATGTCTTCTGTCTACCCTCAAAATATTTCGGTCATTGGACTTTTTGAACCAAAGTTATGGCTATTTCATTAAACAAAGATAAACTGTCCATTTCTATCCATGACTTTTCAATGGATGAAATGTGAATGGATTTTTGAATAGTAATATTCCATCAAATCCGGATAGTTTCTTCAACAAAGTTGGCCGCCTATATCTCCTCTTTCACACTGAAAATTCTCAACTCAAATGGATTTCTAGATAAGGATAAAAGTCCACATTTGTGTGATGATTTTAATTCCCGGACAGAATGGTGGGCCGGAATTTATAGAATCATTTGGGCCACTTTTTGAAGACTTTGGGATTTGAAATTTTTATCCAAGATGACACATATTGTCCCCCTAATTATGGTAGAGAATCAACCGTTTTGGACTTCTTGATTGATCCCAGTAAATCAATCTTCAAGGCTGATCCAGTTTGTTCACTGATTCATTGGGACTTATTGTGTGGTATATATGAACCTTCAAATGGCAGAATTGGAACATGATACCTGCTAATGAAATGTTCTAAATTGAAATAGGAATCCTAAAAAACAAAAACCATGAAATTTGGATCAGTATAGTAATAGTTATAGATAATACATTAAACTGATTCAAATCTGGATTTATTCAAATAGTGCTCAAAATTATATTTAATATTAAAATATGAATATTACACACAAATTATGCACTTTTCATATAAAATCAGTAAAGGGAGTTAGTAAAATGTAATGAATAAATGAATAACATCAGCTTTCTTGATCCCAGAGATCTCCTTATGAATGGAAGTGGTCCTTGATGTTGGAAAATATATTTTCAAGAAAAGACGTTTTAAATCATTCCAACAAGTTACATCTTCAGGTTGTAAATAATACATCCAGTCCTTTGTAGCTCCATCAAGTGAGAATGGGAATTCTCTTAGTTTTATTTGATCTTCAGAAACATTTCTGAGTTTTAGGATTGAGAAAACCACATTAAATTATTTTAGATGTTTGTTTGGATCCTTACCAAATAATCCATGAAACTTTGGAAGAAGATGAATTAACCCAGATTTCAGTTCAAAGTTCGATTCGAGATTCGGGTTTGCAATAAAATTTGGTTGACAATTAATATCCAGTGCATCCAATTCTTGAATAGTTTTATTAAGTTCATTTCCATTATTTTCAGCCATTGGTTATTGTTTTATGTTGGAATTAGAAGTGTTTCCAATTTCAATGTTCTTGAAGTGGAGAAATTCTCCAACTGTTTGAATGTTGAAACTTCCTATAGACTGAGAATGTCTGATTCGAGCCCTAAGGTTGCATTCAATCTCAAGGTCAAGATCGAAGAGATCTTTGGGATTAGTTCGTGTCATAAATCAAATAAAAATGAAAATTAGGAAAGTGGAACATAGTAAAATAAAAAAAATAAGTTTTATTTGATGGTCCAAAAAGAAGTATAAGAAAATAAAAGAAGAAGAAAAAAAATCAGATTGGGTAAAGAAGGAAGAAAGAAGAGAGTAAGTGAATAAAATGTAAAATAAAATAAATACCCCTAAATGGTTGAAATAATTACTTGACTCCCTGGAAACGACTCTAATTTTAAAGTTTCTATCGTGGGTGCCCTCAAATGATTAGTGGTTTTTGGGGTACTTAGGTGTAACAGAGTGGATGAACAAGGTTGTTTCTCAAAGGAATAAGTAAATTAAAACAACTTCTTAAAGGTATTCTAAAAATAAAATATAATAGAATTAAAACAATACTTGAAATGATGTGGGTTGTTTAAAATTTATAAATCTAGAAGAAGTTTTCTGGAAGAAGACTGTATTTTTTTTGTTTTTTAGTTTTGAAATGAAGTTTGATTAAAATGACACAATAAGAAGATGCTTTTTTAGAAAATATTTAAAAGGTGTAATCGATATAACTCTACCTATTAATTTAATTATTAATCATTTTCATTTAAATAAATATCCACTTAATTGTGATCCTCTAATTTGTTAACCCTCGAACCCTACAAGAGTTAACTTAAGCACAGAGATGAAATTACTTAAACCGTCAGCTAGCTTCAGAACACGCAGTCGCAGCACCCTACTTTGATTGTGGTTCTAAGATTAGCTTATGTTCAGTAGTTAATTAGAGAACATATAAATTCTGGAAATGAGGATTAATTGTGTTTGGGAATTATATTTGAACTCTATAAATTTATCCTGGGTGGTCTTGTATTACCGATTAAGATCACGCTCTCACAATTTACACAAAATCTTTACTTCGCGTGTTTTTGTGTTAATTGTTCAATTGCTTGATTAGTTACTTATAATTTAAAAACACAATTCATGGATCATATTAAGTGAATTATAGTATCTCAATGGTTCAAAACAATTAAATGAAGAGGGTATAAGATAGATCGATCACTAAGAAAATTACTCTTCCATGGGCGGTGTGGTAATCGTGGAGACGTTTTGCATGAGAAAAGGATTGAAAGGGTAGAACTCAATATCATATCCACTCTTGATTCCAAAAAAATTATGAATATTAAGAGAAGAAGAAAAGTTAATAACACAAAAGATTAATTGAATAAAAATTCAAGATACAAACATGAAAGAAAAGAAATACAAAGAGGAGGTGGGAGAGGAGAGCCTTTTTGGAAGAGAGGACTTCACAAAGCCTTACTTCTTTCTAGAGTTGTGAGGGTCTCCCAAGAGACACCCTTTCGGCCACACTTTCCCAAATCCTCGACCAGCCTTCCCAAATAGTGAAAACTCCCTTTAAATAGAGTTTTTGAGGGCTAGAGTTACATAACTTTTTAAGTGTGGAATGAAAACATGACCAAATATTTTATTCCAAGCTGCACCGCATATTTGACCTCTAAAACGCGTGAATTGGCCGGCCTTCTAGAAGGATTATTTGTTTCTAATTATGGACCTGAGTTTCCCTCAAAATTTGGGCTCAATACAATCATGGATGAAGAATATAATGCCCAAATGGTGAAGTGATGTCCAATCTGGATAGTTCAGTCCAGCTTTGTCTTCATGGCCCATTTACTCCACTAATATGCACAATCCAGCTCCCATGTCCTGAATATAATTTTTATACCATTATGTCAGGAACACATTTACAAAATTTTAAGTCAAAATAATTTACATAAAAATATTTATGCCCGAAATACTATAGTGAATTTTAAAAGGGTAAAATTATAATTTTCATCAAATTTGAAAATGAATGATCTAATCCCAAATATTTCATAATTGAACATATTTAGCATAGTGTGAGGAAATTATGTCATTTATTATCAATAAAATATTCAAAAAAAATCATTTTATCATAGTTCTTTCTAATCCTTCATAAATTTATAAATATCTTTTTTCCCATACTAAACATTGGCAATTCCTATTTATGGCACAAAATTAAGTGCTTTATAATTATATCGTTTCCCACATTATCAAGGGATTATCTTACAAAAAAGTACATTTTTAAGGTATCTCATGTTTACACACATATTTTAAAAATAAAATTCTCCAGACAACCTTCTATTCCATCATTCTTGGGGAGATCCTGTTAGAGGAGCAATGAATCTCACCCCCTTCACATGTGTGTTGACAGTATGTGAAACCTCCATCATGATCATGGACTCACTCTCCTCATAGTCATGATCATGTTCCTTTCTAGAGTCATCTTCCATGCAAACATCATCAGGGCAACCAACTTTTTCATAAAGTTTAAAAAAAACTATAAAGTGTATTGATTGGATATATGAGCTCCATGCTGGTTCTGAGTCACCGATGACTCATGAAAAACTAAAGCCATCCCTCTCACCAACCCAGTCTTCTCTATAAAACACTTCACCAGAAAAGGGGTTTTCAAGCTGCACACACTCCTCAAACATTCCAAAACCAAATTCATCAGGCACATAGGGATCCTCCTAGGAAGTCATGCCCATCAAAAAACATGAAGTCCCACCTTCAAAAACATGCAGTGGGGAACCAGGCAGACATCGCTGAAACCTCGGTAGAGAGATTGGTGGTCTGATGCCATGTTATTGGTAAATCTTGTTCAGTCCTAGCTCGGATGTAGTAGATTGGGAAGAAAGCAAACAATATCATTGTTGGAATCCGAGAGAATCATATTTCTTCTTTCCTGTCATCTTTGTATACATCTCCTCTCGCCCTTGCCCCTCATGGTTATCTTTTAACTGCAGTAAGACTGTCTCCCAAGATAAGTGAGTACCTGAATGGAAAGCTTAGGTTGGGAGCCAAAATCCTTCAAAAAGGAGGAGTTGAAAAAGTGTTTCAGCAACTGTTTACCACTTCAAAAGGGGAAAAGCTGTTAAAGTAATCCCAGTGTTATCTTTCCACAACTACTGGCCCCATAGCCAGCCTCCTCTTCATCTCCTCCCATAAGGCAGCATTTTGCAGTGACCGATCCATCAAAGTCTCATCTCAAAACAGAACCCTTGCTAGAATACATTATAAGGTACCCAATCCTCTCACTCACTGTCCCTATCCATCTCTCTCTCTCTTGGGGCGTGCTAAACTGGGTAGCTTTTGAATTGTGCCACTGGTTTTGATTCCTTTGCAAAAGATAAGGAAGGTGTACCCAAGTGAAAATCCGGAAGGCCAATGAAAAAGTTCATTGAAATTGTTACTGATGATGATTTTGTCTTATGGTTTATGGGATTCTTCAATTTACAGAAAACCTACCAAAATCTTCAAGGAGAGATCTTCCAAACCCAAGATGATAGACAAATTCTGTGATGGAAACATGTTGAGAAAGCCTTGAGTTGGATGTACATGAATTTTTACAATAAGCTGTGATTTTCACAGCCACTCTGTATATGATCCATTTGAAAGCATGATCCTTTGATACCCCAAGATTCAAATTATACCATGGATTTTTGTGGTATAAGCACACATAAAGACTCAAAATTAATGAGCACCTACAACCATAAAGCCAATGGAAATTCACAAAAATAACACCTATTATAGATGCCAATAGAAGAATATGAAAGAAGGCCCCAATGGTTCACAAAAGAACACAACAACTATACAAATGATGAATAAATTTTCTTTTATTTGTTAATCTATATTAGTTAGAGGAGATTACGAAGCACAAGAAACACACACAATCGAACACTCCAATCACTATAAAAAAAGTTCTTACACCGATTTATTTGTGGTGGTTCTTAAAACCGCTGCTAAACAAATAATATTAAATAGAATTTAAAACTTATCGGTGATTTGGTAAAACCGTCCTTATATTGATTATATATTTTTTTGATTTAGTGGCTTTTTTTTGTAAAAACTTCCGCTAAATCTTTATAATAAACCCTAATCAACCCCCTCCCCTCGATACCTGTGGCCCCAACCTGACTTCAACTAAAACATTCATTACTATTTAATGTTATTTCTTATCTAGCCTGAAGTGGAGTTATAAGAAATGACATAGTACTCTATAGTCATATACATGTTGGTTGGTCGACATCAAAAAATCCTCCTTGGATCCCCTGAATTCATCCTATAAGAAAACCAAATAAATAATTGATGTTTCAGTACCTAAAAAATGTGAATATATATTTCAGGATTCTAATAAAAAACCATGAACAAATATTTATCTAAAATTAATGTAAATAACATGTATTTAAATTTTAAACCCAAATGACACAAATTAATAAAAATAAATTAATTACCTGAATTCTAATAGTAATGGGGGGATATAAGCAATGAGTTAATTTTTTTTAAAAGTGATGTTTGATCATTTATGTTAGCCTACCAATGTGTGGTTTGGAAAAGTGGATATTTGGTTTTTTAGTTTTGGAAATGTGTTGGTGCGATATGTGGTGATGGAATTGTGGTTGTAGCTGCGATGTTGTGGTTTGTGGGTTTGTAGTGTAGTGGCTTGTTGTACAGTGAGGAGATGATTATTAATGGGGTGTTTTGTCATGAATTTTTTCATTATTGATAAAATTGAGAGAGGTTTTCCTACCAGTTAGAGGTGGCTAATGAAGGAAATTATGGTAAATGAGGTGGAACATAGAGCTCAATGATTATATCTCTTATTACTATTCTTTTTTCCATATATGGTTAGGTTTTTCTTGATTGATATCATACTTTTATACTATTTAATACATATTTCATATGGATATGTGTTATTTAGAGGGTTGATCCTACTAAGTACACCCAAGTGATCACTATTCCATAGTTTAGAAAGTGTTTTTCAAGATAGTGCAAGGTTGATTTGAGTTATTGTTTAACTAGCTCATGTGCAGTTTAGTGGATGATTGAGTTATAAGTAACTATTTTTTCTTATTCTTCCATGATGTTTGTATAATTAATATAGAAGCACCATTTGGATTATGAGAATTTTTCTATTAAATGTAAAATATTGGGATTTTATTGTTTGTTTCCTTTATTTATTATTATTCTTGGGAATTTATAATGGAAGTGCCACCCATTTATGAGAATATACCCTTGGTAATAGTCCCCAACTCATCTCCTTTTGAAGGTGGGACTTGGGGGACCACTCTTTCATTCACTACCGACCTGAGAGGGGTTCTCAATGGGGGAGGGTCATCAAAAAGTGGTACGAGATATTTTTATTGAAAGTTAGGGTGGAATTTAGAGTTAATAAAAAGTGATAATTGCATGGGATTAGTGGGAAAGTTGGGAACCTTGGGCCAGCATGTGATGTATACCAAGGAAACCAGCTAGGTCATGGATTTATAAGCCCCCACCCATGATTTGGAATAAGTATTTTAACAATCTAATGAAAATTATTTGGTGAAGGTTTAATTATTGGAAGTTATAAATCATAAGTAGGTTCATACATCATAAACATTAGTTGCATTAGAATTTCCACCCTAGGTCTTATCTAGGTTTTCATGATTTTGTTTATATGTTGTAGTTTTTGATAACTTATGGTTATGTAATGAAAATTCTTACATGTATTAAGGTGAGGTGAAATTGTAATTAACTCGATTGAATGGTGTAAATTAACACTTATTGATCAATGAGCATGTTGTTTACATGCTTTCTACAATATGTTTTCCCTTAAATCTACCATCAATAAGATTCATGTATAATACACTCTTATGATTTATATAATTGATAGTAATGCATGTTTAAAGAATCCCTTACTATATGTAATTGTAAAATTTTAAGAGTTTTTTTAAATCATGCTTCCCCATTATAAATTCCTTATTGTAAATGTTGAGTCAAATATTTACTTTAAATTTAGTTTTAAAAATCACAATACACTCATGTTATAATTTTATTTAACATAATGTTTTTGTTTTGAGTGTATTTACTATACATAACAACAATATGGTAACCATAACTGTAGAGTATTTTAGTATGAAAATATGGAGGATTGAGTTTTCTATCAAGACTATTTTCACCATATTTATGGGCATTGTATCAATTTATAACTAACTTTATTAGAATATGTGAAGTGTTGAAGAGTTCAACAAATGATGATGAAAATGCTTCTAATGTAGTTACAACTTATCTTGAAGAACAAAAAATCTAACTATTGGAGGATTTACTATAAAGAGGACCATAGCTTTGGGAAATAGAATAAGTAGAACAGATACACATTCAAATATTTGAATCTCTTGAATTATATAATTACTTGTTGTAATTGGAGTATTTTTTTTACCATATTCATTTTTTGAGTGTTTCTATTAAGAGTTTCATTTAGAGGTATTCATTGTAAATATGTTTTCATATTTTATAATCATTGAGTTACTGATTCGATTGATCAAGGGATTTCATTAGGAAGACACAACCAAGATTATAGTTTATAAAAGAGATATTATCTCCCAATTGGTTTTATTGAGGTCTTCTGATAGGTAGAAAAACTTGAGATTCTAGTTTGCAGAAGTGGAATCATATCTTGCAACAGGTTAAGTCAAGGTCTTCCAGGGGACTAATAGACAAAACTTTCAATATAAAAAATTCAAGGATACCTTGAATCCAGTTTATAATTACCCTTATTCATTGATTTAAAATACTGCTTTATAATATCATTTAGGGGGTACTTTATTTGTGAATCATTACTCCATGTTTTTTATTTCCATTATGCCTACTACATTAAGTAGTTCTTTTTTAGTTTCACTATATTTTTGATTTTTTCAAAAGTACATAAAATTGTGATAGATATATTTTTTTCCTTGCATACTCTTTTACTTTGATATATTCTGGATTTATAATTTTTGGATTGAATAGAGGTTTGTATCTTCTCTTTATTTATTTTCTTGAGATGGAAAAAAATCATGTCTTTTTTTAGACTATATTTCACCTCCCCCCTTATATTTTACATGTCATGGTAACCATGGAAAATATTTGGCCTCAAAATTGGCCACTATAAAACTAAATCCAAAGCAATGTCCATCCCACATCATGTGCTATAGAAGGAGGCACATGTATATAAATATGAGATACTATTAGACGAATACACACAAAAAGTGTGGGAAACATATGTATGTACGACATAATATTTTTTTAGATTTAAATCACTATCACATAACAATTATTACTTATTTTCATATATTTTCTATCTGGATTAGTCATAGGAATCATCAACACCTATATCAGATGAACACCAACTATTGGTGGCCTTGAAGCATCCAGAACAGTATGACTACATCAAAGGTTCCAGCTTTGGGGTGACACCACAGACATATTTTAAGAAAAAAATCAACATGAGAATAAAGATAAAGAAATGGAAGAGATAAAATCAAAATTAGCTACCCCTAAAGAAAAAATTTATTGGAAAACTGAGTTACTAGAAACACTTATGGTGGGGGGGGGGGAAGAGGAAAAACAACTCAAGAACAACCATTTCATGAAGATCCCGACCCACCCCACCAGTTTTAGGCTATCCATTTCTCTCAAAGAGATTTCTTAGTTGAGGTAATCGATATTCTAATAATGGTTTCTGTGAAATTTGAATCAGGAATACAAAGACACCTTTCTTATAATAATATTATATAGGGTAAAAATTACTGTGATTTATATCTATCAACACCTACCCATTACCTTATTGTGAGGGTTACCATGTTCAATATCCAAGATGACAGTCTACATAATAGACCACTTCCAAACAGTCATGCCAGAGTGGCAATTACCATAGCTCATGATCTGAGCATCGAGCTACCTGTTCCACTTGATGACGTAGATATTCATAAGTTTGAACATGATTTTGGAACATTAGTAGAATGGACATAAAATCTTGTAAAAAACATGTTGACAAGGAGGTATTCACTTCCAATTTATTTTTCATGCTAAACCTTTAAGAATTAATGAAAAAAGGTCTGAATTGATGAATGTTATTACAGATAGGAAAAGGGAAGGGTGTGAAACAAATGGTTGACTCAAAACCGTCTAAATGATCAAAGAACAAATCAAAAAGATCTTCTGAAAACACATTTTCCCTGCACGTTCAATATTATCATTTACTAACATCGAAGGTTCATACATATACAAAGTTACGAAATGGTAGTAACATAGTTGATTTTTAAAAACAAACGTATGAAGATGACATTATAGACTACATTACTCTTGAGCATGCTAATGAAATTCTCAACTATGAATGGATAGGTGGCTAAGTTGTAAATGTTTATATGAGGTATGTTATCATGATTTTTTCTCTAAAAGCTAGTATACTATATTAATTATGACTAAATATATTTCAAATTTTTTGCAGGCATAAATATCATTACCAATTGAAGGAATTACCGCATAAACATAAATTTAGACTCATTAGTCCTCACATCACATCTATAGAACAACCTAAAATAGATTCAATAAAAATTAATGAAATATTCAAAAAACTATCCAAATCATTTCAAAGAAAAATTATGGATGATAGAATCTTCTTAATTCCAATGATGTTGAGGTTAAATTATAACATTTAGTAATATAAAATATATTTCAATTTCTTTCGTTACTTATTCATTTTTGTGGTTTTAGGCAATATTGGTTTCTCGTTGTGATCAATTTGGATACTCCAAATATTTATTTCCTATATTCACTGCATGGATAACAAACAAATTGACCACACATGATGGTGTTTGTCTATTTTTAATACACTACATCCATCATTTTAGAACTAAACTTCAATTTATATTATGTTTAATGAGAATTTTTTTATTATAGGGTGGTGTTTAAATATTATGAAATTCATGGAATGAGGGCAGGCATTATGTACAAGGAGTTTGAAAAGTTCTACAAGCGGGAAAGTATCAGGGTATATATAATAATATTTCACTATCCAAACACATATAAAAAAATTACTAATTTTTCTCAATATTTTTGTAATGTCTAAAACAAACAAATGGAAAATATTGTAGTTATTATGTTTGTAAATTTATGATAGAGATCATATTCCATGAAAAAATAGTATCCTCGAAGAGGTATTTTCAAAGATAATTACTATTTTATTTAAAATATTTATTAATCCTTTGTGTATTTATATTTTCCAGTACTATTACGACTGTCAAAAATAATCATATTCACAAGATGATATATATTTGATTAGAAATGAATGGGAAGTATACCTGATGGTAGAATGTATACAAATAACATGAAAATGCCACTTACATGGAAGTAATGGATTGTTTCTTAATTATTTTTAATTTATTTTTTTTAGTACACTAAAACAATAATTTTTTTTCTTATACAGTTGGATTCTTTTGTTCGAGTTGGGGTGGTTTTTTCGAAGCTTCTCATGCTCGTGAGAGATTGGACTTCAACGATGTGACTAAGATAATGACAATAAGGAAATGGTTCAAGAATGTATAAAACCATCATGAAAAGCTTAATTACTACTATTTATTTAATTAATTTTATCATCATTTTATATACTATTTGTAAGTTATTTTCCTTATCATTTTTATCTAATACTTATTTAGTTTTTTTCACAGATCATTTGGGTAGCCATATTTTGATTTCAACTATCTACAACAAGCCACAAAAGAGATAACATGTTCCTCTCTTCCAATATTACCAAATTTCCATTAATTTTCTTTGTCATGCATCCAACACTCCATATTTATTCTATGTTATTATCCAAACAACCTTTCTCATTTTTGAAAAATAGAAGAGTAGGGGAAGGTTTTTCAGTTAAGAATATCAACCCAATATGCAGTGCTGGCAGTTAGACAAAGAAAGATGATGGAAATCGTGGTAGCATTGTTCTTTCATATTGTTTTGATACTTGAATATAATGATTTAGATTTCATTTGGGTAGTTTTGTCCTTAGAATCACCCCAATCCAACACACATTGTGTCTGATATGACTCAAGGTGTGTCTTTTTATTTAAATTTAACATTAATTTTAGTAAAAAAATACAACTGACATACTCAAAACTGAACAAACACATTCAAATTGTTTTGTTACTTTATTAATATGATCCATAAGTCATTTATTATGTGTGATAATTTTCCAAATCTCAATCCGATGCACGGTGTGACCGGTATGACTCCACACACATCTTTTTATTTAAAATTAACATTAATTTTTGTAGAAAAGACAACTCACATACTAAGACTATGGGAAACACATTATTATTATTTTGATACATTAAGATAACAATCCATAAGTCATTTTTATGTGTAGGAATCAAACTCACCTCAATTCGATACATTATGTGCTTGATATGACTCAAAGTGTTAGTTATCAGTTTGAAATGAACATTTTAGTTCAAAAGGTTTCAGTCACTAAAAACTGAGAAAATGTGCTTGGATTTTCTTGATAATTTATGAAAAATATTCATATTTCATTTTTTATGTGTAGGGAGTATTCTTGCATCAAACCGACAAACTATGTGACTGATATGACTCAAAGTGTGTGTTTCTAGTTTACAATGACATTTTAGTAAAAAAGACAAGTGATGTATTGAAAACTTATCAAACACATTAAAATTGTTCTGATAATTTAGTAAAATGATCTATATGTCATTTTATATGTGTAGGATTCAGACTCACCTTAATCTAATGCTCGATGTGACTAGTATGACTTAAAGTGTGTCTTTTTATTTAAAATTAACATTAATTTTAGTAAAAAGACATCTAACATACTCAAAACCAAGAAAATGCATTTGGATTGTTTTAATACATTAGGAAAATGATACATAAGTAATTTTGGATGTGTAGGAATCAAAATCACCTCAATATTATAAATATTTGACCGATATGACTCAAAGTGTCTGTTATGAGTTTAAAATTGACATTTTAGTTCAAAAAGTTCCACCCACTAAAAACTAAGAAAAAAACCATGGATTTTATTGAGAATTTATTAAAATGATTAATAATTTATTTTTGATGATTAGGATCCAGACGCTCATCAAAATGACACATGATGTGACCGACATGACTTAAAGTGCATGTTTCTAGTTTAAAATGACATTTTTCTAAAAATAACAAGTGGCACACTCAAAATCAAGAAAACACATTCAGATTAATTTTATACTTTAGTAAAATAATTCATATGTCATTTTTGGCATGTAGGAATCAGTTACACCTCAATTCAATGCACAATGTGACCGGTATGACTCTAAGTGCATCTTTTTATTTAAAATTGACATTAATTTTAGTAAAAAAGATACCAACTTACTCAAAACTGAGAAAATGAATTTGGATTGTTTTGATAATTTAGTAAAGTGACCCATAAGAAATTTTTATGTATTGGAATCATACACACCTCAATATAATACACGATGTGCCTGATATGACTCAAAGTGTCCATTATCTATTGAAAATTGATATTTTAGTTCAAAAAGTGCCACTTATTGAAAACCAAGAAAATGAATTTGGATAATCTTAATAATTTAGGAAAATGATTCACAAGTCATTTTTGTGTGTAAGAAGTAGTCTCACATCAAAATGACAAATGATGTGACTTTTATGACTCAAAGTGAATTCTTCTAGTTTCAAATGACATTTTAATAAAAAAACATGTGACATAATGAAAACTGAGAAAAGACATTCATATTGTTTTGATACTTTAGGAAAATGATTCATAAGTCATTTTTGATATGTAGGAATCATCCACACTTCAATCTGATGCATGATGTGACCAGTATAATTCTATGTGTGTATATTTGTTTAAAATTGGAATTAATTATAGTCAAAAGAAAAAGTGACATATTGAAAACTGAGAAAATGAATTCATATTGTTTTGATAGTTTATAAAAACAATTCATAAGTCATTTTTAACATGTAGGAATCAACCCCACCTTAATATGATGCACTGTATGACCAATAAAACTCTAAGTGTGCCTTTTTATTTAAAACTGACATTAATTTTTGTAAAAAGAACAAGTGACATACTGAAAAACAAGAAAATGTATTTTTATTATTTTTATACTTTAGGAAAATGATCCATATGTTATTTTTGACATGTATGAATCACCCACACCTAAATATGACACACAGTGTGATCGGTATGACTCCAAGTCTGTCTTTTTTTTAAATTGACATAATTTTTAATAAAAAGAAGAAGTGACATAATAAGAACCTAGAAAACACATTAGATTGTTTTGATACATTTGAAAAACTATGTATTATTCATTTGTGACATGTAAGAATCAATCACACCTTAATCTGATGCACCGTGTGACTAATATGACTCAAGGTGTGTCTTTTTAGTTAAAATTGAAATTAATTTTAGTAAAAAGAACAAGTGACATATTGAAAACTAACCAAACACGTTCAATTTTCTGATACTTTAATAAAAAGAATCCATGAGTCATTTTTGATGTTTAGGAATCAACCACACCTCAATCTGACATATGTTGTGACTAATATGACTCCAAGTGTGTCATTTAATTTAAATTGACATTAATTTTAGCAAAAAGAACAAGTGACATACTAAAAATCTATAAAACACATTCATATTGTTTTTATACTTTAGAAAAATTATTGATGAGTCATTTTTGATATGTAGGAATCACCCACACCTCAATACGATGAATACTGTGACTGGTATGACTCAGAGTGTCCGTTATGAGTTTAAAATTAACATTTTAGTTAAAAACTTGTTTTAATCACAAAAAACCATGAAAATGCACTCCAATTTTCTTAATAATTTAGGACAATGATTCATAATCCATTTTTGATATGTAAGAATTAGTCTCACATCAAATTGACACACGATGTGACCAATATGACTCAAAGTGCATGTTTCCAGTTTGAAATGATATTTTAGTAAAAAACACAAGTGACATACTGAAAACCAAGAAAACACATTTGGATTATTTTGATACTTTAGAGCAATGATCCATAAATAATTTTTGATGTATATGAATTAGTTACACCATAATATCATGCATGTTGTGACTGATATAACTCCAAACATGCCTTTAATTAAAATTGACATTGATTTCATTAAAAAGAATAATTGACATACTCAACACCGAGAAAATGAATTCTAATTGCTTTGATACTTTAGAACAACGACCCATAACTCATTTTTGATGTGTTGGAATCAACCTCACCCCAATAAGATGCATGGTGTGACCAGTACAACTCCAACTATGTATTTTTATTTAAAGTTGACATTTTATTTAAGTATTCTTTCATATTAATGTTTAATTTATTTCTTTAAAATATTACTAACATAAGATTTGTTTTCTTATATATGTGGATTCTTTTGCTCATGATGAGAATATTTGTTACAAACTAATACCATCGATGAACTTTTTTGATAGGGGGTCATAGGTGCCAAAGACAATGAAACATTAATGTTTTTAAATGTTTGTGGATAGTAATTGTAAATGTAATTATACAAAACATTGTTTGAAATTTATATAGTAGTGTTTTTTTTGTATTTTTGATGTAAAATTTATTTCAATTAAATTATATATTTTGTGTACATGTTACATGTTTTTATAGTGTGATCTTCTATAAATAGCACACTACAGTAGGTGGGGTCTTTATCAACACTAAACTAGCACTCATAAAGAGGCCCCCTTTAACAGTGTTGAGCACACCAATGCATTTTTAGTGCTATTAAAAGCCCTTTTGCACACTGTTAAAAGACATATATTTCGTTGTGGAATCAGTTGATTTTCTTCTTTATCTACAACTAGATCATACTTAATATAAACAAATAAATCATGTTGTGTCTATAAATTTTTATACTTAACTTTATGTTCATTAAAAGTTTCTTCTAATATATTTCAATATTAAAATCAATCTTTATTGGTCATATTTTGACCATTAATTTCATATTTCAGATGACTAATGTAAAACTAAAGCCACCCGTCTCACCAACCTAGTCTGCTCTATAAAACCCTTCTCCAGATATGGGTTTTCAAGCTGCAAACTCTTCTCAAACATTCCAAACCCAATTGCAGCAAGCATAGAGGGATCATCCTAGGAAGTCACGCCCATCACAAAACATGAAGGCCCACCTTTAAAAACATGCAGTGGGGTACCCGACAAACATCATTGCACCCTCAGTTGATAGATTAGTGGTCCAGTGCCATGTTATTGGTAAAGCTTCTTCTTCCCTAGATCGGATGCACCATATTGGGATGAAAGTAGACAATATCACTATCGGAATCTTAGATCATGGTATTTCTTCTTTGTTATCGCAAATATCCATAATTTTAAATTTAAAAGAAAATAATTCCATATGTGGATTTAGGAAATCTTTTAATGATTGTGATTTTGAACCTACTTAAGGTGAAATTTATAATATGGAATGGTGGGTGTTCAATAATTTAAATTTTTTAAGAGATTATATGAAAGATATAGAATACAAAAAAATAAACACATTCTAAGAATGATTCTTATGAAGTAATTTCTTATGAGTGTATAAGTCCTTGACATGTTAGACCAGACTATCTTGAGCTAAAGAAAAGAGACAAAATATATTATAAGAAATCATCTAAGAAGAATTATAGGAGGGGTTTGAAAGAAATAGTCACATGGAATGATAGAAAAAGAGATAATACTTTTGATAGTTCATCAAAAGATACTAATGATAATTGGATGATTACATGTTTCTAATGTTCTTAGGATTGAATGATATTTTATGGGAAAGTTAATTATTGAAGCCCTTAGAGACTTAACTATTGATTCAAAATGATTCAATGCTTTTGAAGATGAAAGTGATGATGTAAATTAATCTCATTCTAATAATGAAGAGATTTGACCTAAAATATATAATGATTTGTGTAATACCATGAGAATTTATGATATATTTCTTTTTAATATAAATTTAATTTCTTCAATAGCTTACGATGCATGAAACCCTAAGTTTAAATGAATCATAATATAGTATATTATTATAACCTAGACATTAAATTTGTGGTATGAGTATAAATAACTACATTTTTAAAGTATTTCTAGTTTTTTAGATAATGTAAATAAATATATATATAAGTACTCATTTTTTTAAATCTTTTTATACTTCATAAAATACTTATCCCTAAAAAAAAGTTTTTATTTATTGTTGTGAGAAAATAATATATTTATTTTATTATAATTTTAGAAAATTTAATCTAGGAAATAAATTTCATTTTTGAAATCAACACATCAAAATTAACTTAGATTGATTTTTTATGAATTTCTTGATAATATTAATTTTTCGATGAATAGTTAAAATAATGATATTTACTGAAAAATGTCTTTTAGTTTAATGTATTTAAAAATTTATATTTTCTTAAAATGGTTTTAAAAGTAAAATTAGTTTATTTATATTATTAATAATCCAATTATGGTCATTGGAATTAATTTTATGTGAATTTTGGTATAAAATCATTATATAATTATGAAAACATTTTTTTTATTGAAAACCCTTTTTAGTCAAGTTTTGTTAGTTTATGTTAAAAGTAATTTATGTCACTTACATAGATTTAATTTGATAAAATGGATTTCAAATTTTTAATTAGAATGGAAATGATTCCACTTTAATTTTTGGTTATAATGAATAGTAAGAACAGTAAAACTTTTTCACCACAATTAAAATTAATACGAGCATACAAGGGGTTAAAACAAGTGATAAGGGTAAAATTGAAAAATAAACTTGTATAAATCTTATTGGATGAATATATTTATACCTCATTATATCCCAAATTTTAATATATTTCCATTTCTAGGCAATTTTATTGAGAATGAATTCATTTAATTTTAGTATTTTAATCAACTCATAGTGTGTCATCTTTCCCACTTATAAAAGGCAAACCATCCTTTATCATATATAAAACACATTGATCCTTCAATATTTACCAAAAGATACCCAAATATCTTAAAAAATATCCAAAAAAATATTTAGAGTTGATGGTATTCTTAAAATACTATTATAACTTTCCTTAAGAAAGAAGCTAAAGGGGGCCAAAGTAAGGAGAGGTAACTGACATCTTTAAATTTAATTCTTCTTATACATCCCCTAAATCAATGATATTCATAATAAAATAATACATTCAGTATCATAAATATACTTAAATTTTATTATGATTATGTAACCACTAATATTCACCCTTTATTCCATCAAATGGGATGTAAAAGTATCACATGTGCGTATGTATAGATTATTACCTCCACGTAGTGATAGAATTCATTTTCCATAACCATAATTCATAGATGGTTGTTATGATGGGTTTCAAGTTTATATATGATATTTATGAAATAACTATTCTTCTTGAATTATAATATCAAATCTAACTTCTTACCTGTCACAAACCAAATAGGGATGCCATCTGATCTGACATCCAAATCGGTTCGAGACATGGACCCAAGGGAATTACCAATCCCCACAAGCTGGAAACTGGTGTCAAGCATAACATATAATCCATATGGGAATGATTTCATCCCACTAAACCAAATCAGTAAAAGAACTAAATACCGAGAAGAAAAAATTATAAGATAAATTTAATAAATACCAAACAGGTCTAGGTACAATCTACAACTGAACAAAGGAGACTGAAAAACTGAGAGATATAAACAAAAAAACAACTAGAACAAAAAACAACCTGATCTCCATGTGACCTCAATGTCACTACTATCAACAAGAATGAACTGATCCAAGATCCAAATCAAACTAGAAAACTAAACCTGCCAAATTGATCGGGTCTACCGACACCGAATGGTACAAGTAGGGTGTGAGCTTGGAAGCTCAGTAGGAAACCACCCAAGAATCCATACATTACCTTTCCCAAAAATATTACATTAAAACTAGTTTTAAATATACATATATATGAAATATGTTTTTCTCAATTTAATAAAAAACAAAACTTTTCATTTTTAAAACATTACACACCACAACACTAGTAGAAAATGGTTTACAATTTTATAACTAAAACCTAAACCAAATTCCTTACAAAGAGATACCACACAATGATGAAAATAGATAAGCAATATAAACAATAATCTAGGTGTAGTATAAATTTTCCATGAAAAAACTGATGATAAACCATGGGCATTATTAAACATCCATAGAGTGATCCCTAGATGTACTCAAGTTATACTCACCCACCAGTATACAGTGCAAATCCATAGTCTATAACAAACTGGCTTCCCTAAATTGACCAATCCAGTGGAACATCCCACCAAGCCCTATCAAGTTAAGGGGGGTACCAACCCATATAATTAGGGTTGATAAGCAACCATCAACCAACCCTCTAAAATAATCTTAGGAAACCCATTGTAATAGTATACTATGTAAGTAGGAGGCCCTCGCACACGTGAATCACCTCACCTACTACCACTACACTTACCTAACCCCAAACACTGACACCACCTATACAATAACCCATAATGGGAAGTCCTTAAAATGGGTTTCCTTCATAAAACAAGTCATTCATAAGTTTCAACCAAACCATCACATCATTTATGATTTAAAAAATTTAACAAAACATGCTAGGATTCCAACCAGGCATTTGTATTCCTAAATCCACATTCATTTCCCAGTATTATAAGTGCCAACTAGGCCTTACATCATGTCCATTTAAAATAATTTTACAAAACATTTCCAAAATAACAGAAAACACCACCTTCACTTGCACCATAGAAAATATGCCTTACTTTTCAAAACCAATTCCTTTTCCAACACAATTTCAAAAACTAAGATGAAAATATACAAAATGTAAAAAGCTGAAAAATGAGCTCTCATACAATCTAAAAATCAACTATCTTTCAAAATACCACTTGAGAAACTGAGGTTCAAGGAATTTTTTTTAATGTGCCATTTTCATTTAAATTCTCATCCATGTGTGCACCTTGTGTACCCATGGTTGTTCTAACATCCAATGAAACATGTAGAGTATCAAAAAAAATCATCTGAAAACCAATTTAAAGAGAATTTAATTTCCTTTAAACTAACACAAGAAGTCACACAATCCCAACATCAATAACAAACATTCTAAAAACGGAAGAATATTTCTAAAACAATTTACCACAAACCACTATTCCATAAAGTGGTATACGAATAAAAAATAAAGTCCAATTTATAATTTTAATCAAGTTATGAAAACATAAACAAGGCCAAATGACACCAAAAGTGCTAAAATTCACTTTAAAACTTAATTATCATTTTAGAAAACACCTTATCTGTATGACTATTTGACATATTTGAAGAAACCTCTTTAAAAAACACTTCAAATAATTTTTTAAAACATAGAAACCCCATAAAATTCTAAACAATTACACCAAAAGAATGTGAAACACATTTTTAGATTATTTAAAAATACACAAGCATTGATAGAATTAATCAGAAATGAGAATAATGGAAATACCTACCTCAATGATGTGAGAACGCAACAAGACTTTGGGGAAAGTAAGAATGCACCCAAGAGACAATCCACACACCCTAACATCCAAGAAATATAACTAAACATCAACCCTCTCCCTTAGGGTTCATACAAATAGAACCCCCACCACAAAAACACTATGAACCCTAGGGGGGAAATTTGGGAGAGGGGGGAAATGACCAAAACTTGAAAGAACTTACCTTAGATTCAAAGGAGGAGAATTCATGGAGGATATAGAGCAATTAAGGTGGTTATCCAAGGTCACCCCATCACACCTTGGTTAGAGGAGTGAGGAGGGGAGAAACCCAAAATGTGGTCTAATGGTCGGAGGGGAAAAGTGGTCAATTCAAAATTTTAATGACTGGGTAGCTCGCACAATTTGGCTGCACGGTTTTTCAAACCATGTGTTAACCGTGTAGTATTTATTGTCCAAGAGGATATCAGAAACATATATAACCTACATGTTTTGAAATAACATTCTTAAAACATGCTGCAACTACTATCTAACTCGAGGACCTGCCACACTGTTACCTGGGATGGGGTGCATGGTTTCCACTAACCATTCGCTTCCTGTGCATTGGATAAAACTCACCTAAAACTTCCAAAAATATAATAATTTAAACTGGGGCTTAACCTAGATCTCAACCCAAGGATCAAAAAACAATAAATGAATTAAATAACAGAATATCCAAGGTTGGGGTGTGAAAATTCTCCCCACCACAGACACTTTCTTCACCCAGAGAGTCACCCAGTTGAAAGTTATCAAAAACTTAATTCCAAGCCCAATCAAAAGCCAAAGTAAGCACGAACCTCGGGGTGACCTTTCACTACACAAGTCTCAACTAACCGATCAAGAAGAAACCAAAACAAAAGAATGATGTGAGATCATGATAGGGTTATACCCACCATAAGGACTCAACTAACGTGGGAACTTTAAAACTCCCAACACCACTGGGACTTAAACGACAACTAACAAAACTCCTCTATACTTACTGAGTAACATTAAAATCACGACCAGGAATGTGGGAACTCCGCACAAGAACAAAAAATATCCCACAAAAACCATGAATCCCCATCACAGGGGGAGTCCCACAAAAGAAAACCAAATCAAGCAGCAAATCAAAACACACCCCATCAATTCGACAACACTCAAGCATCTCCCTAACAAACATGGCTGAAAGTTAAAACTGAGACTAGCCTACAAAAAGGGAAAATACACTCAAAGAAAAATACAAAATTTAGAGAGACACATTTAGATAAACCTAATGAACAAGCTTCTTATAACAAAGGAAAATATCAAAAGAACAGGAAGAATCACAATAGGAAACTTCAAATGTCTCCACCCCAACACTGGAGATGAAAAATGGCCAAGGGCTTCCGCACCCCCGAAAATTCCTAACTGTGCACGAGCTTCACTCTGAGGTCTGTGGTTGGAGCCCTGATGACTAAAGAATCTCTTACCTCACAGTCAGGCAATGACATACTCTGATCACAATGTCTTCTTCGGGCGATGCTTCATGAAAAACTTCTCAATATGACCCAAATAGTTGCAACGATGGAACGCCATCGGTTGATTTTTACAAGACGAATTCAAATTCATGAACCATCCATGCTGGTGGATCACAAGAAAATAGTTTGATGAACTAAAGATTAGAACAAATGAAGGAGACTCCTCAAGTATAGGTTCCTCCTACATGCACTTCTCACCAGATGGGGAACCTTCACGAGAAACAAGGGACATAGGATAACCAAATCTCTATGATCTAGAAACCAAATCATCTAAAAAATGATTTGCCCACCAACTTCTCGAAATGAAGATCCTTGGAGGAGATAACTCGCTCTTGGATCTTTGGAATAAGACCCCCATGAAAATAAAAGTCTTCAACAGATCCTATGACACTACCTACGAAGAAAAGGAAACCAACACCTTGATGTGGTGAACATACGCCTTCATTGTTCATTGGCCATACTAAATATGCATGATCCCTTAGCTTTTTTTTATCTTCACCTCCTCAGGTATAAACCACTGGATAAAGATGAAATTAAAAACATACCATGTAATCTCAATTCAAAACGATGGTGGCACTACGGGAAAAATCACTATTTGTGACGGGAATAAATCCCATCGCAAATAACCCGTCCAGGAAGCTATTTGCGACGGGGAAAGTAGCTCGTCGCAAATAACCAATTATTTGCGATGAAATTTTGTCTCCTGTCGCAAATAGTTTGGCGCGACTTGCACGCCAAAACGCGCGGCTTGGCGCCCAATCGCGCAGGGGCATTTGCGACGGGACCCGTCGCAAATACCCGGCGACGGTCAATACCTTTTTGCGACGGGATGTCGTCCCGTCGCAAAAAGACAGTCGGCAGGTACTATTTGCGGCGGGACCCGTCACAAATAACCTTTTAACCGCCGACTGTAATTAATGCGGGTGAGGGTATTTGCGACGGGCCCCGTCGCAAATAATCCCGTCGCAACTAATCTAACCTATATATACCCCCATCCGTTTTTTTCCCAAATCATTCATATCTTGCTCTCTCACTCTCTTCATTCTTCAGTTTCAAAGAGAAATTTTCTTTTTAGTTGAAGTTTTTTATACGAGAGCAATCAGAGGGCGTCAATATCTTCAGAATATCAAAGTTTAAGGTATTTATATTTTATTTATTTTATATTTTTTATATTTTTTATGTTAATTTTAATTGTTTTTTATTAGTTCTAATTTAATTAGATTTCAATTGATTTTTATTTATATTTAGTTTTACTAAGAAATTGATATTGTAAGTTATAATTATAAATTATTAGTTATAATTAATATTAATTAAATATAATTAGGAATAAATAGATATAATTAGCAATAAATAGTTAAAATTAGCAATAAATAGATATAATTAGCAATAAATAGATATAATTAGCAATAAATAGATATAATTAGCATTAAGTACATATAATTAGGAATAAATAGATATAATTAGGAATAAATAGATATAATTAGGAATAAACAGGTTTAATTAGGAATAAATAGATATAATTAGGAATAATTAGATATAATTAGGAATAATTAGATATAATTAGGAATAATTAGGAATAATTAGGAATAATTAGTAATAATTAGTAATAATTAGGTATAATTAGAAATAATTAGATATAATTAGATATAATTAGCTATAATTTGGAATAATTAGTAATAATTAGGAATAATTAGTAATAATTAGGAATAATTAGTAATAATTAGTAATAATTAGTAATAATTAGGAATAATTAGTAATAATTAGGAATAATTAGTGATAATTTGTAATAATTAGGAATAACTAGTAATAATTAGTAATAATTAGGAATAATTAGTAATAATTAGTAATAATTAGGAATAATTAGGAATAATTAGTAATAATTAGTAATAATTAGTAATAATTAGTAATAATTAGTAATAATTAGTAATAATTAGGAATAATTAGGAATAATTCGTAATAATTGGTAATAATTAGTAATAATTAGTAATAATTAAGAATAATTAGGAATAATTAGTAATAATTAGTAATAATTAGTAATAATTAGTAATAATTAGTAATAATTAGTAATAATTTGTAATAATAAGTAATAATTAGTAATAATTAGTAATAATTAGGAATAATTAGTAATAATTAGTAATAATTAGGAATAATTAGGAATAATTAGGAATAATTTGGAATAATTAGCAATAATTAGGAAAAATTATTAAAAATTAGTAATAATTAAGAAAAATTAGGAAAAATTAGGAAAAATTAGGAAAAATTAGGAAAAATTAGTAAAAATTAGGAATAATTAGTAATAATTAGTAATAATTAGGAATAATTAGTAATAATTTGGAATAAGTAGGAATAATTAGTAAAAATTAGGAATAATTAGTAATAATTAGTAATAATTAGGAATAATTAGTAATAATTAGGACTAATTAGAAATAAATAGCTATAATTAGCTATAAATAGCTATAATTAGATATAATTAGATATAATTAGATATAATTAGCAATAATTATTAATAATGAGCTATAATTAGGAATAATTAGCTATAATTAGGAATAATTAATTATAATTAGCTATAATTAGGAATAATTAGCTATAAATAGTAATAATTAGCTATAATTAGTAATAATTAGCTATAATTAGGAATAATTAGCTATAATTAGTAATAATTAGATATAATTAGTAATAATTAGACGTAATTAGTAATAATTAGCTATAATTAGTAATAATTAGGAATAATTAGGAATAATTTGGAATAATTAGCTATAAATAGCTATAATTAGCTATAAATAGCTATAATTATCTATCTTTAGGAATAATTGGCTATAATTAGAAATAATTAGATATAATTAGGAATAATTAGATATAATTAGTAATAATTAGATATAATTAGGAATAATTAGATATAATTAGGAATAATTAGGTATAATTAGTAATAATTAGTAATAATTAGATATAATTAGTAATAATTAGATATAATTAGTAATAATTAGTAATAATTAGTAATACTTAGATATAATTTGTAATAATTAGATATAATTAGATATAATTAGATGTAATTAGATATAATTAGATATAATTAGATATAATTAGATATAATTAGCAATAATTAGCAATAATTAGCAATAATTTGGAATAATTAGCAATAAATAGCTATAATTAGCTATAATTAGGAATAATTAGCTATAAATAGGAATAATTAGCTCTAATTAGTAATTGTTAGCTATAATTAGGAATAATTAGATATAATTTGGAATAATTAGATATAATTAGTAATTATTAGTAATAATTAGTAATAATTAGTAATAATTAGGAATAATTAGTAATAATTAGATATAATTAGTAATAATTAGTAATAATTAGCAATAATTAGGAATAATTAGTAATAAATAGCTATAATTAGTAATAATTAGCTATAATTAGCTATAAATAGCTATAAATAGCTATAAATAGCTTTAATTATCTATAATTAGGAATAATTAGCTATAATTAGCTATAAATAGCTATAATTTGCTATAATTAGGAATAATTAGCTATAAATAGGAATAATTAGATATAATTAGTAATAATTAGTAATAATTGGTAATAATTAGTAATAATTAGATATAATTAGTAAAAATTAGTAAAAATTAGATATAATTAGTAATAATTAGTAATAATTATTAATAATTAGTAATAATTAGTAATAATTAGTAATAATTAGATACAATTAGTAATAATTAGATATAATTAGATATAATCATATATAATTAGATATAATTAGTAATAATTAGAAATAATTAGCAATAATTAGTAATAAAAATTATATTATCAACATTTATTAAATAAAAATATTAATACTATTAAAATAATAAAAAAATTATAAAATATTAAAATTATCAATATTCGAAACAGGCTTTGCTCTATTCTTAACATGTTCAAATCTCCAAGGGTCGCCAATTTTCAGGTCATGCATAATAAAAAGTTTGTGTCAGCCATGTCCAATGTAAACTCTATAATTGTCCTTGCATGGTTGATCACCTCGCAAGTAGTGTTGCAATCAGACAAACCAAGTCATGCCCTTCTTATCTATAAGAATGATCTCACATGAACCTTTACATAGACCATTCTTCCTTGAAAATTTAAGGGAAAAATAATGATATTCCCTCAAAATTTTAAGGAAGAATGATCTATGTAAAGTGTCATGTGAGATGATTCTTAGAGACAAGAACGTCATTACTTTGGTCGTCCTATTGCAACACTACTTGCGAGGTGATCAACCATGCAAGTAAAATTATAGAGTTTACATTGGACATGACTGACACAAAATTTTTATTGCACATGACTTGATAATTGATGACCCTTTGAGATTTAAACATGTTAATAATAAAACAAAGTATGTTGTGAATATTGATAATTTTAATATTTTATAATTTTTTTATTATTTTAATAATATTAATATTGTTTTTTCGTAAATATTGATAATATATTTTTTATTACTAATAATTAGTAAATGAAATCTGTTTGGATAATGAAGGGAAAATTTTTAATCATCTCCACAACGATGATTACCAAATTTCATTTCATTATTCAAGTAGTTTTCCTTTTGCTAAGTATTTCTAAGTATTGCTAAATCAGTAATAAATAGTAATAATTAGTAATAAATTGTAATAATTAGTAATAAATTGTAATAATTAGTAATAAATTGTAATAATTAATAATAAATTGTAATAATTAGTATTAAATTATAATAATTAGTAACAATTAGTAATAATCTGTAATAATTTGTAATAATTAGAAATAATTAGGAATAATAAGTGTGAGAAAGATGCAATTAAATGAGTTGTCAGACAAAAGAGTAGACGTCAATCTACTAGAAATTGTATCGCCATTAATTAATGATAATTATTCAAAAAAGTGATGATTTTATATTTTATGTAGAAAAATATGGAACAAGGAAGTCGGCATCAATCATTATTAGATGACCGAGCTTGGATAAATCAGCGTAGAAATCCAAATGTTTCTAGTTTAAATCCTGTATATATTGTGGGTGTTGAAGCTTTCTTAGCATTTTCATCATCAAAAGAGGAATATATTCCAGAAGGCACAATTAAGTGTCCTTTTAAAAAATGTGCTCTAAGAACGTTTGACACATTTGAAAAGGTTGGGAGACATCTCTTGCGGTTTGGTTTTCAAACATATTATGTTTTTTGGTATCAACACGGTGAACACAGTTCCAAATAAGATCCTAATTACTTGATTCTGGATCCATCACGATTTCAAAATTTAGTACATGATGTTACAGGTCCATCTGTGAAACAAACTAAAACTCATGATGATATTGATTTAACTCCTGAGTTGGCACCATCTGAATTTTATGAGTTATTGAGGTCTGCTGAGGATGCATTATATCCTGGTTGCAAGATGAGGAAATTAGAAGTGGTTGAAAAATTTATGGCTTTTAAATCAGATAATGCAATGTCAAACAACTATTTTGATCAGATATGTTCTTTGGTTAAAACACTGTTACCTAAAAGAAATGTGTTGCCTGCAAATTACAATGAGAGCAAGAGGTTGATTCGTAATTTGGGCCTTAGTTATCGGATGATTCATGCATGTCCAAATGATTGCATCTTATATTCTAGCGAAAATGAGTCATTGGATATTTGTCCCACATGTGGACAATCGAGGTATAAAGAAGCTCAACTAGGGAAGTCTAGATCGATTCCAATAAAATAGTTGAGATATTTCCCCATTACACCCTAGTTGCAGGATTTATTTATGTCTTAGAAAATAGTGTCAATGATGTCATGGCACAAAACCAAGATTTCAACTGATAAAAGCTTGAATCATACATCTGATGGTGATTCATGGAAACATTTTAACCGTCTGCATCCGTCTTTTTCTATAGAAGCCCAAAACATGTGATTAGGTCTTTCTACTAACGTTTTTTGTTCGTTTGGTTCTTATGGTAGTCAGTATTCATGTTGGCCTTTCTTTATAACTCCGTACAATTTGCCTCAATGGATGTTGATGAAGGAGCCTTATATCATTTTGACTCTATTAATCCCAGGACATCCAAAAAAAATATTGATGTTTATTTGAAACCATTGATTGATGAGTTAAATGCATTGTGAAGTGATGGTGTTAATACATATGATGTTGTTGTGAAACAAAATTTCATATTAAAAGATGCATTGATGTGGATGATTAGTGACTTTATTGTATATGGAATGTTATCTGGTTGGAGTACACATGGTCCGAAATCATGTCCTTACTGTATGAAAGAAAACAAAGCCTTTATGCTGATCAATGGAAAAAAACCTTTCTTTTTTGATTGTCACCATAGATCTCTTCGAACCGATCATCCTTTTCGGAGGAACAAATCTCATTTCAGAAAAGGTAAAATTGAAAGGGATGAACCTCTAAAGATGATCTTAGGTACAGAGTTAAAATCAGTTGTATTTGCATTACCCCCCATCACATTTGGATCAACAGTAAACCAACAAAAAATTCATGGCTTTGGGAAAGAACATAATTGGATAAAATGAAGCATTTTTTGGGATCTTCCATATTGGTTTGATTTTTTGGTCCGCCACATGTTGGATGTTATGCATATTGAGAAGAACTGTTTTGATAATTTATTTCATACAGTTTTGGATACACTAGGTAAGACCAAAGATACTGTAAAGGCACAATTAGATCTTGCCCAAATTTGCAGATGACTAGAAGTTGAATTATTTGAATATGTCAGATCACAGAGGTTAATGAATCCAAAAGCATCTTATACACTTTCTAAAGAGAGTCGCTTATTATTTTGTCAGTGGATTGCAGATTTGAGACTTTCAGATGGCTATACTTCCAATTTGGGTAGATGTGTTAAGAATGGTTATATTACTGGATTAAAAAGTAATGATTTTCATGTTATAATGGAAAGACTTATACCAATTGGATTCAGAGGTTTGTTGAATTTTATGATTTGAGATTCGATAACAGACATATCATATTATTTTCGAGACATTTGTGCACCGAAAATAGACTATTATGCGCTAAGAAAACTGGCAGAATATGTTGCTGTAATTATATGTAAATTGGAAAAAATATTTCCGCCAGCTTTCTTTGACTCAATGGAACATCTGATATTACATTTGATGAATGTACCCATTCAAGAGATTCATGCAGAAATTGAAGAAAAAAATACGTAACAAAGCATCCGTTGAAGGCTCAATTGCTGAAGCTTATTTGCAAGAGGAAATTTCTTTTTTTTCTGCTCTCATTATTTTGAATCTCAATATCCCTCAAAACAGAATCACATGGGACGAAAGGAGGGGAATGTTAATGAAGAAATTGAAAATCAATTAACAGTTTTTAATAAGCCAAATCATGTTTTTGGTGGAGTTCATGAATGATGGATTTCAGATGATGATCATCATAGAGCTCATACATACGTTCTGGTCAACTATGAAGAAATGACATAATTTGTCCTATGAGTGCTTCTATTACTTATTCTATAATTTATGTTACAGTATTTAAACTTATTTTATTTGTAGGTTATATGATAATCATATCAAGAAATAACTTCCACAAATTACAGCAGCTGCTCTAGAAGAACGCAGACAAATTTTTTTCTCAATGGTTTCAAAAACTAGTAACATAAATTATTTATGGTTTAATATCAATTATTTTTATTAATTATTATATTGATAATTGTTTTACAAATTTTCAAAAGTCTCAATATACTGATATATTGATAAGCGACTGTGTATATTGAGTAACCCACCATCCAAAATGGTTAAATCTTATAATGCATATGTGCTGAAAGGTTTTCGATTTCATACACATGCATACAGGGAATATAAAAAACAATGAAAAATGGAGTTTTCTTAAGAGGATCACATCATAGAGAAACTGACATTGACTTTTATGGAATTTTGGATTAAATTATTGAGCTGTGTTACCTAGGAAAGAATTACATAACAATGTTTAAATGTCGGTGGTTGGATACTGAGAGAGGTTTTCATGTTCATCTGACTCATAGAATCGTCGATATTAAATATAAAAGTCTTTTTGAAGTAAATGAACCATTTTTACTGGCTCAATAGGAACATCAAATTTATTATGCAAAGTACTGTGCTACTTTAAGAGACTTGAGCGATTGGTGAAGCATAATAAAAATGAAATCTCGGGAAAATCAGTTTACTCAAACTGAATGTGGTTTCACTGAAGTGGAAGGAATTGAAATTTTTCAAGATACGGCTCAAAATCCATCTGATTCACAAAGATATGTGAATATTGATGATGACACCCCACAATTAAGGATCGATGGTGATGAAGATGTTAATGATGTTACAAATGAATTTGAAATGACAAGAGATGCTGAAACTGAAACTCATATGAATATTGATGATGTTGAGGAGGAAGATGAAGACATTGACATTGACAGCTATGAAGAAGAGGATGAAGATGAACATTGACACAGTTAAATGCTGGTTATAATCATAACTAATATATATCTATATATAATAGTTATTTTCAACTATCTGCTAACAACAATAATTTTGTGTTTCATATGGACTCTGATCTATTGCGTGAATTAGAGGAGGCCGAGCTACCTTTGGATGATGAGGATGTGGGATCAGCTCACCCTCAGCCTACTGGTGGTTCAAGAGGTATGCAGAGGGGGCGCGGTCTTGTGTGAATTATGATTCCTAACCCTATCCCCAAGCGACGTCCACATCTTAGTTTCGATCCACGCACACAGAGGTATGGTAAACTGTATATTTTAGTTACATTTCATTAATTTATTTATATATATACTAATTGTTTGATTATTTATTCATTTTTCACAGTTTTTAGCATGTAGCTATTGGAAAAGGGAGCACTATATTGTGCAATTATTTTTCTCAGCCATGGATCACTTGGGAACAGATTCCCATTGATGTGCGACGCGACATGTTCCATCATTGGCTGGTATGTAAAAAAATAATATTTATTTTGAAATTTATTTTCTTAAAAACTTGATATTAAAAATTATTTGTAGGGTTTATGGCATCCTATCGATGATAGCATGTGCGATGCTATCCACACGGCATGGCAGGTTTCTATTCATGACCATTTCTTCCACTTTTTTCACAATTTGAGAAGGAAATCAATTAAGAAAGCAGGGGTGATAGAATTTGATGATTCATGTAGAGCCCACTGACTAGAGTACATTTCATCTCACGTTTGGGATGGATTATGTTTACACTGGTTGGGTGGTGGATTTCAGAGGAGATCTTCAGTGGGACAACAGAACCGGGGGAGACAGGAGGCGACGCATCGAGTTGGTAGCCGTATATTCAGTTTTCATAGAGAGCATTTGGTAAGTATATTTTTTAAATATTTTATATAACTTTAAATATAAAAAATTTATTTTATATTTCTGTAGGCAGTCGAGCATCCCGATATTATGGAGTTCGACATTTATCAGAGGATGTATAGTGATCTAGCCACTGGAGAGATTAGAGGTGATCGCCAGTGTGAGATTTTGGTTAGTATTATTTTTTTAGTTTAACAATTAAATGCATATAATATTTTGACAATTTTAATTTTAAATTGGAATTGAAGGAGTCATATGAGGCTGCGACCTCTCAGACACAGGCTGAGGGTCAGGACAAGACGGCTGAGAAGACCAGTGCTCACCATTTCGATGAGGCGGCATGGATGTAGGCGACTCAGTATGGCTTTGAGAAGGGAAGAGTAGTTGGCATCAGCTCTCATTTGACTCCTGGTACTTATTATGGTACTGTTGTGATGTCAGCGTCCAGCTCGAGAGGAGCTCGTGGAGAGGCATCATCTTCTGGCTCACAGTATCAGGAGAAGTTGCAAGCTCAGACTGAGCATATAGAGACTTTGCAGAAGCAGTAAGAAGAGATGTGTCGGTGGCAACAGAAACAGGAGAAGCATTACGAGGAGAATATGCGCCTTCTGACTCATATTTTAGGGATGAAGTTTCCTCCACCAACTCCTTCAGCTCTTTCACCTCCTCCAGAAGACGACCCCCCGAGTGATTTTTTTATGTTACAAACATTTGAATTTAACATTGTAATATGAATTATTTACATTTTTTGTCTTTTATATCGGTGCCAATATTACATAATATAATTTTTAATATTTTATTAATATTTTATATTTTTTTATATTTTTTTTGTGAATATTGAGAATTTTAATATTTTTTATTTTTTTATTGTTTTAATAATAGTAATATTATTTTTTCATTAATCGTAATTTTATTAAATTTTATTTTTTTTAAAATTAATTTATTATTTGTGACGGGACCTTTTGCGATGGGGTCCCGTCGTAAATAGTCTAACTAAATATTTTTAAAAACATATTTGCGACGGGCCCATCGTAGAAAGTGTTATATATATATATTTTTTGCGACGGGACGAGAGCCCGTCGCAAATAGTTTTTTGCAACGGGCCCGTCGCGAAAACATTTATGTATATATAATACATATAATCGGAAGCTTATTTGGGATGGTAATGTTTTCTGTCACAAATATATTTTTTTGCGACGGGCCCGTCGCAAAAACTTGTATTTACGACATCGTTTTATGGGACGAGCTATTTGCGACGAGTCCCCGTCGCTAAAGCCTATTTGCGACGGTATCCCATCGCAAATAGCCCATCAAAAATATTAAGAATTACAGTAGTGTGAGGAAAAAACTCCTATTAGTCTAAGGCCAGAACTTCAAACTACCCTAGAACAGCTCAGACTCTAACAACTTCGGGAGTTCCAAACAATCTGAAGACACGATCTATATCCACAGGCAACTCCACTACCTCTAACGAACCTCAATCACCATGAAATATGGGAAAAAACCAAGATGAACCCAGAACTGAGCATGAATTCCTAGAAACCTTCAAGACCTTTTTGGGTGGCATATTCTAAACAACATCAAAACATAAATCCAAAAATCAACATCCAACTACATCATAACCAAAAGTCTATCTCAGGCCAAATAGATACAAAAACAACTAAAAATACTCATTTCAAAAACCCACTTCCATTTCAATTTTTCAAAACCTCCTTACTACAAGGCCATTTTCCCAATACTAAAACCCACTCTTTAAACAAGAACCATTTTTTAAAACCATTTTTCTCATTCAAATCCATTTTATAAAAATTAGGCCAATCCTTTGATTTCAAATACACACCCATGAAATCCTATAAACTATCACATATGTTTTTATCCATTTCCATCCACACATTCCAACACACAATTTCCACACATACCCACACACATGAGAATATCCATGAGGAATACCAAGGTTCACACCCATACCGATTCCTTATCAATTCCAAACATGTACCAAATTTTTGAACCAAAAAACATTCTATTTTAAAACCCATTTTCCAATCCCAAAGAATTTTAAGGTAATAATTTCAATTTAAAAATATGTTTTCATTTTAAAATTTTACTCACATAAACCAAGAACAAAACAAAACACAACCCATGTAACACTACTGGAATGAGAAACTAATAGCCATGCCTAACCTAGAAACATGGTAGTGGTCTATGCCCCAAGTAAGAAATGGAAACTAAGAGGGACTTGAACTGTGCACTTGGACATTGCAAGGGTCAATAATCCAGGTGAGATCACAACATGACACCAGCTCACATCCATTGTCATCCCTTAATACAAGACAAACCAAAACAGGGCAAGGAATCAATTCCTAAACCACCCCTAGAAAATTTGGTCTCATCATGAGTGGTGGTGATCGGGAACCAACCCATAACCTACATCCTGATCCCTAAAAATCATAGTCTATAATCTACCTGACACCCCAAATAATAATGAGTCTGGCTCTAATACCATTTTTTCACAAACCAAACTGAGATGCCATCCAATCCCACATCTGACCCAGTCTGAGATATGACCTGAATGGCGTTCCTGATCCCCATGGGCTATAAACCTATGTCAGGCATCCAATATAATAAAAATGGGAATGATTTCATCCTAATAAACCAGGATCATTAAATAGGATAAACTGGTGAAATAAACAATAATAAGATAAATTTAATAAAGGAAAAATTGATCCAGGTACAAACTATAATTGAATAAAGGAAAAAAACAATTGATAGATATAAACAAAAATACAACTAGAACAAAAACATCGTGATCTCCATGTGACCTCAATTTCACCACCATCCACATAACCAAACCAATCCAAGAGCCAACTCAAACCATAAAACTTAACCTACAAAACAACTCGGTTCTACCAACACCAAATGGTACAAGCAGGGTGTGATCTTGACAGCTCAATAGGAAACCACCAAAGAATCTATACATTTACTTTCCTAAAAATAGTCCACTAAAATACACACATATATATATGAAATTGGTTTTTATCATTTTAATAAACCACACATATTTTCCTTTTTATAACATTACACACCATAACACTAGTTGAAAACGATTTTCCATTTTATAACTAAAACCTAAACAAAAATCCATACAAAGCGATACCACAAAATGATGAAAATAGATAATCAATATAAACAATAAACTAGATGCAACAAAAAATAACCATGAAAAACAGATGATAAACCATTGGTGTTCCTAAACATCCCTTGAGTGATCCCTAGACATACCCGAGTTAGACTCACCTGCCGACATATAGTGCGACTCCATAGTCTATATCAAACTAGATGCCCTAAACTAACCAATCCAATGGAACATCTCACCAAGCCCCATCAAGTCAAGGGGGGTACCAACCTGTCTAATTGAGGTTGATAAGAAACCATCACTCAACACTCTAAATGAAATGTAGAAAACCCTTGGTAATAGTATACTATATAAGTAGGAGGCCCTCATACGGGTGATATACCTTAACTACTGCCACCGAACTTGCCTACCCCAAACAATGACACCACCTATATGATAACCCATAAGGGGAAGTCCATAATAGGGGTTCCAGTCATACAAAAAGGCATTCATAAGTACTAACCAGGCCATTAAACCATCTAAACATAATTACTCAAAACATGATAAGATGCCAACTGGACATTTGTATTCCAAAATCCACATTTATTACCCAATAATACAATCACCAACCAGGACATAAATCATTTCCATTTAAAATACATTTACAAAACATTTCCAAAATAATGGAAAACATCACATTCACTTGCACCATGCCAAATACGCATTTACTTGTCAAAAACCAATTCCATTTCCAACACCATTTCATAACTAAGATAAAAATATCTAATATAAAAATATAAAAAATGTCCAATGGTGCCAAATGGGATCTCATACCATTTAGAAATCAACCATATTTTAAAATACCACTTCAGAAACTTAGGATCAAGGGAAAAAATTATTTTTAAAGTTCCATCATCATTTGAATGCACATCCATGTGTAAACCTTGTGTACCCATGGATGTTCCCACATCCAATGGAACACTTAGAGTGTCCAAAAAATCAATTGAAAACCAATTTAAAGAGAAACCACTTTCCTTTAAACTAACAAAAAAAGTCTCATAATCCCGACATTATAAACAATAATTCTAAAACTGGAAGAATATTTTTAATTTTTTTTCCACAAACCACTATGCCATAAAGAGGCATCCAAATAACACATCAAGAATGATTTATAATTTCACTAAAGTTATCAAAACATGAACAAGGAAAAATCACACCCAAAGTACTAAAATTCAATTTAAAACTTAATTAGTATTTTATAAAACATCTTATCTGCATGAATATTTAATATATTTGAAGAAAACTCTTTAAAAACCAATTCCACTAATTTTTTACAACAAATAAACACCATAAAAAAGCCAAAAAAATACACAAAAAATCATGTGAAACACATTTTTAGATTATTTAAAAACACACAAGCATCAATGGAATGAATCGGAAATGAAAATAATGAAATTAACTACCTTAATGATGTGAAAACATAACAAGACTTTGGGGAAAGGAAGAATTCACCCCAAGAGAAGATCCACACAACCTAACATCCAAGAAACAAAATTAACATAAACCGTCTCCCTTAGGGTTCATCCAAAGATAAAACCCACTATGAAAACACCAAGAACCATAGAGGGAAAAGAGAAGAGAGGGGGAAAATGACAAAAAACCAATGGAACATAACCTAGATTCAAAGGAGGAGCATCCCTAGATGATTGAGATCAATGGAGGAGGATCTACAAGGTTCCCTTGGTGTGCCAAGGTTGGAGGAGGGGGAGAAACCTGAAATGGGGTTGAAAGGTCAGGGGAAAATAGTTAAATTCTAATTTTTAATGACTCAGTAGCTCGCACAGTTTGGACACATGGTCTGTCAAAATGTATTCCAATCGTGCAATAACTACTGTCCAAGAGGAGATCGCTCACATAGAAAACCCATAGGGTTTTACATACCATGTGGAAACCATATAGTAGCTACTATATGATTCAGGACCTGCCACATGGTTACCTGAGCTAGGCCTCAAGTTTTCCACTAACTGTGTGCTTCCTGTGCACATGCCAAAAACTCACCAAAACTTCAAAAAATACAAAAAAATTAATTCGGGTCTTAACCTAAATATCAACCGAAGGATCAAAGACCAAGAAAAGAATAAAATAACAGAATATCCAAGGTCAAGGTGTGAAATTTCCTTCCTATCCATTGGAAAATTATAACACCGGTCATGGATACATGTGGATTACAAAATCCACAAAGCGATGTGATTCATTTTTTATTTATGATTTACATTAATGATAATAATGATATATTATATATAAAGATAAATTAATATAATATATATTCATTAAATATATTTTTATTATATATTTAATAACAATTTTATAAATTTTAATTAATATTTACCTTTCTTTTATTTCATCCTTTGAGAAGTGAAAATGGTATTCAAGCGCACATACTATTTATCGTCTCTATGAATAGTATAATTCATTTTTTTCTATCTATCCATTATGTATGGATATAAATATATATATTTAATGAATATAAATGATATTTATATCATTATTAACATTATATATATGATATAACCATGATCAAATTATAATTATCAGAATCATTGAACCGAAATTTACATGAAAAATGAAACAATTAACACCTGGAAAGGAGGATTTTAATAAAGAAATATTAATAAATGGGTGTTATAATATTATAATGGGATCACATACGATATTATAAGTATATAAATGACTTTTAAATATAAGTATAATAAATTTAAATTTCTTATACAAGAGGTTAAATCACTTTTTAAGCAATTCAAACTCAAGGTAAGGGATTTATGTTACAATCTCATTATTTATTGGGATTATTTATGATTAAATTTTTGATGATGAAATTTTATATAATATCTCTCTAGAATCCCATTAATTTTATCACCCACTTCCAATCTCTAGATATTTCATTCTTTACTTTCAATTTTCTCTGTTATGTACTAAATATATTGAAAACAATTAAGGGAAAACCATCTTTATTTATCTCTTTGGTCAAAAAATCATTTTCTTCCATATCCATGTTTTCTAAAATTATTTTTAGGATTTTTTAATAATTATTTATGATTTTTTAAATTCATTTTTATCCATTATTTAATTTTCAAAAAAAAATTCACACATAATCTTCTTGTCATTTTTTGAATGAGGTACATTTGTCTTTTTACCAAACACGTGAAAGAAATATTTGTTTAATATACATAACATGAACATAATTTCCAAAAACCATGACAAATCAATGCTATAAATATTCCATCAAAATATTCTAAGTATATTTTAAAATTAATTTTTTTCCATAATATTTTGGAAATTTTTAGATTTTAAAGAATTGATTCCAAATTGAAAAGTGTATTTTCCTCAAGAAATATTCCATGTGATGTTTTAAATCCACTTTAATGTATGATAACATCCTTCGATGTTTATTATTCATTATAGGGAATATTATACAAGTATTATATAATTATTTTTTCTCTATATGATTCATGATTATATTGATGATATTTTTATGGAACCCATTTATTTTCCATTGGTTATGCTCTGGTGAATTGTTAAAATGTTTATGAAACCCATTTATTTTCCTCATGATATAATATATGATGAATGTTTTATAATCTTATAAAACACATATGAATAGACTATGATTATGTGTTAAGTCACCCAAAAAATTATATATCCCTACAGTTCATCGGGTAAAGATGGATATCTCATGAGATAATAAAGAATAGAATGGGGAGTGAACCCAGTTCAGTAAGAGGCTCTATTCACTATGGAAATGTTAAGAGTGAACTTTTAGTAAGGATATAAATGAATGGGGAGTGAACCCAATTCACTATGACTGTTTTCGATGTCAATCTTAACTAAGTAAATTATTTTTCATGCTTACAAGTATGCCAAAAATGTATTCCTTTTTCCAATATTATGCTCTCATTGATTATTTTCTTTGATTCATTAATGATTCAAGTCTTATAAACTACCATAACTTATTCCATGACTCACAATTATGATCAATGATAACCAAGGCATTGTTTTAAAATTTTATTATCAGTTTCACATACTAATATTCCCATGTATTGTTTAAGTGATCATTGATACCCCCTTTCTACCCTTAATGATCATCAAATATCACACTTTCTTATGTTTCTTTTCCCCATGTTATAAAGAAATGTTTTAAGTATGATATGTATAATAATAGTTTTAGGTTTGAAAAAATTAGTGGTAGATAATGTAGATATCTTATAAACAAGTTATTTATGTATCCAAGATTCCAAAATCACTAAAACAATATGATTCTAGTGTGGATAAAAATGTTATGTATTGAATATTCATCAAATAATATGTGATATTTACTTATGAAAATTATGGGTCGATATAGTTGGTATTAGATAAATTTTTAGTTACATTTGGATGAAAGTATAATAAAAACTTAGTAAGAACCCTTAGGACAATATAATGTATAGGATAATTTTCTAAGTTATGGTAAAGAAAGGAGTGTTGTATTATTAGAAAAAAATCTGTGTTATGATAGTATAAGTGGACATGGTTTTAGAATAGATGCATCTAGAGGTAATCACCGTAGAATGAGTTGGCCGACTATATCATGGACATCATTATAGTGTACGGTGAGTGTTACCTTACTTCACATCTATTTTGACACTCATGGGGGGACATTATTGAATAAATTACATTTTTTTAAACCATTATGAAGTATTTGAATAGATGATGACCATGAATAACCTAGGTTAAAACTAGGGTGCCATAGATTAAAATGAAGGTGTCATGATTTAGACACAATATAAATAATTTTTCATGATTATATGGTTTCTCACTATGATTATTGTTGCTTACATTATTTTTATTGGTTTTATTTAATGGATGAATCCTAAAGTAATTGTTATAATTCTTAATGTGATTGAAAACAAAATGACTGTCCTCCTAACCAAAAAAATTATTTGGGATCCATAATATAAAATATTATTGAAATTCTTATGAAAATTTCTCAATATATGAATCATGTTGAACTTTAAAATGAAAAAATTAAGGAATAATGTTTTATTTATTCAGTCATTAGGAAACACATACATTTTTCGTAGGTCTGTTGATCCATTAGTTTCAGAGAAATGGATCAGTACCACTGAAATGATATTTTCCATTCTCCAGTGTTTGGAATATGAATTTTTTTATTTGTTTATCATTTTTAAGGTGAGTAAGTTCAATGGTATAATCTTATCAAGAACATGAGGTAGTGGGAAGTAATTTACTCCATAGATTGGGATGAGTTTATGAGTTTATTTTTTAGTAAGTACATTCCTTGTATTATTCATATGAAAATTGGGAAGGAATTCATTGATTTGAAATAGAATTATTATGGATCAATCAGTATCTATGAGGAAAATTTTACAAAACATTCAATTTACACTTTTTGTATTATCATCCAACCTAAAAGTAAGATTGATCGATTCTTCAGTGGCGTAAAACCAAGTCTCTGAAGGTAATTAACCATATGGGACTTTAGTAGCTTTAAATAAATCTTTTAATGAGATATTAAGGTGGATAAATATATTATAGTTATCTATAAATATCATGTTTTTGATAATAATGGAAAGATTTAATTCAAAGTAAATTATAAAAACCATTTACATAAGAATACAAGATTCCCTTCATGTTCAAATTGTGGAAGGAAACATAAAGGAAATTTTATTAAGGGTACTGGTAAATTTTTTAAGTGTGTAAAAGTAGTTCATCGAGTAATCAAAAGAAAAATTTATTGGAAGAATAATGTATCTAATGATAGAGAAAAATCTCTATAGAATGTTCCACCCACACTCCAGTGTTTCAAATCAAAAGAGTACGAGAATTATAATAACCAGTGATTAAATAAAAATGTTAATGATGATAATCAATGTTAGTATCCTCTTAAGACTATAGATAAAGGGAAATATCATGAGATAAATATTTATAATGTGGGGTATGATAAAGAAAATTTTAATGGTATACTTATTATCCAGTCTAGACATGATAATGCATTATTTTATTTTATACCAACCCACTCAATTATATATGAAGATATTTATAAGGGTATCATAATAATACCTCAATAATTAGATATGGAATTATAATTTAAAAATTTTAATGTTATGATTATTTTATCTAAAATATATTATTATTCTCTAATTGATGTTTTTAGGAATGTTCTTCTGGAAAATATTATTTTTATCCCTCTGGTTGAATTTGATGTTATCTTATGAATGTATTAGAATAATTTACATAAAGACCATATCAATTACTGAGGAAGGGTAGTCATATTTATATTATGTATCAACCTATGATAATCAATTAGTGTGAAGATAAATGTGAACTTATAATGTAAGTGACATCCATTATATTATCTTGATCCCTATTTAAAAGGGGTTTTATCTCATATGGTTAGGGAGTAACTCAAAATCAATAATATGCATATTATGTGGGATTTTTTTTGGTGTACTCATGAAATATATTCATAGTATTCCACAGAATCATGACGTTTAGTTTTTTTAGAACTCATACATGGTGATAGACCTATTTATAGACTATATAAAATGGACATGATTGATTTGTAGGTATAGAAGAAGAAACTATAGTAGAATCTTGACAAGGGATTCATTTATCTAAGTGTTCCACCTTGGTAAGATTTTTTTTTATTTTTATGAAGAAATATGGATCAATGATGCACTACATTTATTATTGTAAACTGAACAATATAATTATCAAGAACAAGTACCCTCTACCTCATACTGATGACTTGTTTGATCAACTATAAGGAGCTAAAAATTTTCCAAGACTGACATTCATTTTGGATATCATATATTAAGGGTCAAGGAGGAGGATATACCCAAGAGATCATTCTATAAAATGTATGGAAAATATTAATTTATAGTGATGTAATTTGGTTTACCTAATGACTCTGTTATCTATATGGATTTTATGAATAGTGGCTTTTGAGATTACCTTGACTAGTTTCATGTAGTCTTTATAGATGATATTCTTATATATTCAAGTGAAAGGAATATCATAAATATCACTTGAAAACTATACTAAATACCTTTTATAAGGAGAATTTTTATGTAAAAATTACCAAGTGTTAATTTTGGCTACAAACTTTTCATCATTAGGTCATATAATCTCAAGAAGGTGTATATTTGTTGACTGCTAAAAGACATAAGTTATTGAATGTTTTTTCTTGAAAAAACCATGGTCATTAAGATCCATAGTTTTCTTGTTTTGGTAGGATATTATCAATTTATTGTGGAAAATTTTTCATTACTATTCAATCCACACATTTAGTTAACTTATAAGGGATACATATTCCTTTAGACAGAGGAATGTGAGGAAAATTTCAAGGAACTAAAGATAAGGATAGTTAGTGAACCTTTGCTTACACTACCCTATAATAAATAAGGGTTTTCGATCTATAGTGATTTATCAAATAAGGGACAAGGATGAATCCTCATGAAGAATAATATGGTGATAAGTTATGCCTCATTACAATTAATGGTTCATGGGAAAACTTACCCAAATCATTATCTAGAGTAAGATATAGTATTTTTTTACATTAAAGTTATGGAGGAATTATCATTATAGATAAAGGTGTGATATATATATATAATAAAATGTAAAAGTATATATGCACTTAGAAATATAAGAATATTCACTATAGAAAATGGTTGGAGTTGATGAAAGATTATGACTTATCAATACATTACCACACTAGGATAACAAACAAGGTTGATGATGCTTTTAATCGAAAGGATCATATTCTATTATCTATGATGAGGATAAAAAAGATCCAATATTTATTGTTTTTCAAATGATGTATCTATAAATTTTTATTAAAGTGGGAAAATCTTATCTTTCTAAAATAAGTTTTCTACCATCTATCTAGAGAGGAACTAAAGGTATATGTGGAACTAAAAAAGAATATGAGAAATGTTACTGAGTTAAAATTTGACTATGATGGAATGATAAGGTTTAATTACCATTTTTTTGACCCATAAATACTATACTAGGAAGGAGTTATTGGATGATGCCTTTATATCATCATTATCTATTCATCCTATAAGTATGAAGATTTATTGAGATTTGAAATAGTATCTCTGGTAGGAGATCATTAATAGAGATATTTTTGAGTATGTATCTGAGAGCTTGGTATGTAAATAAGTTAATTCTAAGAGACATATGTCTAATATAATGTTATTACCATTACCCATACATGAATGGTGATGGGAAAACATAAACATGGATTTTGTCATTGCACTCCCAAAAATGTCTAATGGTTATAATGATATTTGGGTTATAGTTGATGACCTTATGAATTAAGAACACTTCATTTATATCAGATAATATTTTTATCTTGATCATATTTTTAGAATATACATTAAGGAAGTGGTATGGTTGCATGGATTAACATTCTATTGTATCATATTGGGATATGACGTTTACCTCAAAGTTCTGGTGAAGTATCTTGGAAGATCTTGATTCAGAGTTGTGTTTTAGTACTTCTTGTCATCCTAAAATAGATGGTAAATCTTAGAGATCCATTAAAACCTTAGAGGATATACAGAGGTAATTTTCTATGAATTTCGAAGCTGGTTGTGATCAATACCTTCCTATATTTTAATTTTCATTGAAAAATAACTTTAAATCATGAATTAAGATGGATCCTTATGTATTCCTCTATGGAAAGAAGTATATAACTCTAACATGTGGGGTTGATGTTGGAGAAATAAAGAAATCGAGGCCTGATCCATTCGAGAAAAAAAAATCAGGTTATATATATTCAACAATACATCATGCCAACTTAGAGTTGAAAAAAATGTTATGCTGACAATCATCAGTGAATCATGGAATTTGAAGTTGGTGAGAAGATATTCCAATGCATTTATCCATGGAATAAGGTTATGATATTTGAAAAGAAAGGAAAGAAAACCCCTTGGTATATTATCACCTTCAATATTCATGATTTATTAGGGATGGTAACTTATCTCTAGGTGCTTCCACCAAACCTCTCTCAAGTTCACGATGTGTTCTATGTATCTATCCTGAGGAATTATATACCATATATTTCACATGTACTAAATTCAGAGGTCATACCACCATATTATTGTCTTTCCTTAGAATAAAAACCAATATAAATCTTTTATAGTAGAGATAAAGTGATAAAGAATAAGAAAAAAACATCTAGTTAAAGTGATCTTGAGGAATTAGAAATTTGAAGAAGCTACAGGGGAACCTGAAGATGCAATCAAACAGAGAAATAATAAATTTTGTTTATATCAAAGTTATTGAATTTTTAGTTAATTAATTTTAATTAAAAATAATAAAAAACCCTTATATTTTATGATATATTTATTTTTAATTAAATTTAATTTCTTTAATACCTTGTGATATAGACAACCCCATGTCTAAATGAACTGTAATATATTATACCGTTATAACCAAGCCGTTAAATTGGTGGAATGAATAGGAAAGACCAAATTTTTAAAATATATATAATTTTTTTAGATAAGGAAAATATATTGATAAATAAGCACTCAAATATTACTAAAATCGTTATATGCTTCAAAAAATTAATTTTTTCATCAAAAATTGTATTTTTTCTTTTTGTGAGAAAATAATATAATTAATTTTCTTCTACTTTTAGAAAATTTATTTGAAATAAATGATATTCATATTTGAAATCAAAAATGTAAAAATTAACTTATAGTTAATTCTTGATAATTTTTTGAAAATATTAATTTTTTGATGAATAGTAAAAAATATTAATTATTATTGAAAAATGTTTTTTTCATTTAAAAAATTTACAAAGTTCCATTTTATCTTAAAATGGTTTTAAAATTAAAATTATTTAATTTATATTATTAAAAATAAAATTATGGCCATTGAAACTAATTTTATGTGAATTTTGGTAAAAAACATTGTATAATTAAGAAACCATTTTTTCTTGAAAACCATTTTCATCACATTTTGTGAGTTTATTTTAAATGTAATTTCTACCACTTATACAGATTGAATTTGATAAAATTAATTCTATATTTTGAATCATCATGTTAAATTTTTATAATGAGTCCACTTTTATTTTTGGTTATAATGAATAAAAAAATAGTAAATTTTTTTCACCAAGATTAAGGTAAAAATCGGTTTACTTGGTGGTTTAAACCAAGAGATATGGGTAAATTTGAAAATTAAACTAACCTAAATACTATTTAATAGCTATATATATAGAATTCATCCTATCCCAAATTTTATTATCTATCCATTTGAAAGAAGTTTTCTTTAGAATGGCATTATTATATTTTAATATTTTAGTAAATTCCAACTGTTCTCTCTCCCCAAATTATAAAAGGACTCAACACCATTCCCTTATTTACACCACATTAATCCTTTTTATGTAGTAACCTGAAATTTAATAAATGAAATTCAATTTTTGAATGAATAAACACATAATTAATTAATGCATCTATAGAAAACACATTCAAAACATTGGTTATTTTTTACTATTATATAGCCTTTAATATTTAAAATATCATTAAGCATTTCAACCATTGATAATATAGTTTTTTATAGTGACTGTTAAGATTAGTATACTAAGGGTTATCATAAAGTCTAATTTACATAGACAAAAGAAGTGATGGATTCAACTAGTAGGATGACACCCTATGAATCCCATTTATCAGATCTTCTAAGGGATATAACATAACTAAGATTTTCCCTTGACTAATACCAAGATGATATTCAACATCTTAAGCATGAGTGAAACCATTTATGGGATAAGTTTAATATTGTCATGATCATGGTAAAATCCATGTTCTCTAAACCATCTGAGGAAAGTGTCACTATTACACACCTTCCACTTAGCGAATATGTTGGTGTAATAAGGGGTTATGTATCTATATCTTAACAGTATGAATTTTAATATTTTTATTTTAATAGATAATGGTAATATTTATCCTTTTAATTATTACATTATGAATTATTAAATAACGAGTTTAATGAAAATTAGATTTTGATGCGATGAGGCACCAATTATATTTTTGGAAAATATATAGTTTCGATCCAGACACACTTTTTTATGAATTAAATAACTTTTTAAATAAAATTTATTTTAATAAAAAATATTTATTAAATAATATAAATGATAATATAATTTTACAAAGTCAAATTTAATTTTTATAAGTGTATGAAAACTATTATTATTAAAAAAACCCATTATATTTCAATAAATGAGGATTTTGATTAAAAAAATTAAATTCTAAAATATAGATAATTATATGGATAAAATAAATATTAATTTTTAAATAAACACATCAAAATTATCCAACTATGAATTTTTCCTAATTTTCGAAGGCAATAGAATTTTTGGGTAAAAATTAAATATGGTATAAATATATAGTATGTATTATAGCATCAAAAAATACCAAAAGTGATGTAATAAATACTAAAAATATTATCCATGACAAAATTATTTTTCTCCTTTAAAATAATGTGTTTTTTATGTTATTGGATAAATTTTCTAAACCCTTAATGATCCCACCAAAACCTATATTATATTTTAGGATTTTAAGGTCAATTATTTATAAATATGACTCACTTACACATCACAAAATGTAATAATTTAATGAGTTAGGTTTTTTTCCTTATAAAATAATGAAATCAACCCCTATTTGGTAGAAACCAAGGGAAGAAACCATGGGATGGTTCGAGGTTTGGATTAATTTATTATATAGAGTCCAAAATCTAAGATTATAAATTAGTAAAGAATTCATCTCCCTTTTTCTAAATAAACCCACCCAACCACCAATTAATTTTCACTAAAAACCCATCAATAATTAATTTACTCTACCTTTCCTTCTCTGTAGCCCTCCCAAGGTGCCACTAATCTCTTAATAATCTCCTACAAATATTTTATAAGTTCCCTCTCAAGGTAAGAGATCTTATTCTTTTCTTTTCCATTTAATAACCTTCTTTGCATTTAGCATTTTGAATATCAATTTTTTATGTTTTTATTACTTTATAAATACCACTTTACTATTGAAATTTATTTTATAATAATGTGATATCATTTATCCCCTTCGTTATATCCTATTCTAAGGCTATTAGCTTGTATAAGTTAGATATCCTATCCTTATCCTCTTTAATCAAGATCCTTCTCCATATTATTAATTTTGATTTACAATTGTTCATGTTTGAATATTTTTTCACACATCCCTCTTACAATCATTATGATTTAAAAGTGATGAGATACCTCTTTCACTCTCATTAAAACCTTCTATAAATATTTATATACCCTTGTTATGTTGCTAAAATTATCCTGTGATTTTCTAAGCTAAACATTTGTGTAGTGAATACCCATTACCATTTACATTCAAGGGTATTGAACTAGAAGTACCTAAGCTCCATTTATTTAGAAATTCCATATATTTAACACACAACCCCTAATTGTAGGATTAAAAGTGATGAAATTCATTTTTATGTTATATGATCTATGTTGTACAATTATGCATGTGCATGATATGAATGTGATAGGGGGACCACAATTATATATACCTCTAATGCATTGGGTTATATCTTTATCTCCTGAGATTAATTTTATGGTGTATAAGAAGTTATAATAAGTACACTATGTTATGATTTATTGATTCTTAGCCTTGAATTATCACTACTGAAAATATAACCTATCCCAATGGTTTCAAACCATTGGGATATCCCCTAAAACCATTGGGATAGGCTATGCTAGTGGTTTTAGAAACCATTGGTATGTGGTCTTTCAGGATAGCCCTATATTAATGGTTTACAGTGAACCGTTTGTATAGGGTGGTTAGGATTTTAATTTACCAATGGTTCAGAACTATTGGGAAATACCTATACCAACAATTCACAATGAACCATTACTATAGTGGGATAAATTATTATTTTAGAAACGATTCAGTTTGAACCATTGGAATATAGGTATACCATCATTTTTAAAACCTTTGGTATAGACCCCCTCCCCCTAACTCAATATCCAGAAGCATCCCCAATGCCCACTCACTACTCCTGCAACTTCATAAAATACTCAACCACCACTAAGACTAATTCCCGGTTCACTATATAACATACATATCCTTGAAATGTATGCATCAAAAGATGTGGAGGTCTCTTGTTTAAGTGATGGACATAACAATTCCATCAGTTTCATAAATTCAATGTTTGCCATTTGAGCCCATTCTTCCAACTTTATGGACCTTTTTTTATCCTTTTCTACATTATCCTCAGCCTGTGCTACCCCTTCTGACTCAGTGTTACTTAAACCTATACCTTAAGTGGGCCAATACCTCATCAGAGAAATACTCTTCCCTAGTCAGTAATGTACTCTTCCATGGTTCTCATCTCCAAAAAAATGTTGTAAGTGATCATTTAGCCCAATGTTTTCAGGTTCTTGAGCATCAAGAGCCTCCAAAGAAGACTATTAAAAATATAAATAGAATATTAATATATGAAAAAAATATTAAAAATTGAAATCAACTGAGTAAAAATTACAATTTTTTTTGACTGTTCATTTACCATGCTTCCATCCTTTTTCTTTCTTCTCAAGAAAATAGTTTTTTTCGAGGCACACATACTTTAAAATTTCAAATCTCCCTCGAAAATGGAAATATGAATTAGTATAATGATAGGAATCAAGATAAAATTAAAATAATTTCTAAAATTAATCAAATATAATGTTTCTTGGGATTCAATTTTATGAATGGAATGGATTTTTAGAAATAAGATCATAAGATGTTCATGAACAAATATTAGAGGTGGAATAACCCACTAAAAGTCCAAAATTAAATCAAGAAAAAAGTAAAAAATAACTTGAGGTAAAAGAAACTAAAATTTAAGATTTAAATAAATTTAATCTAAATTAAATTCAAGAAAAAATTCATCCATGAAATAACTATAATTTTTTTTTAATTTAGTGCATATTTTTAAGGGATTTATAAAAATTTAGATATGTTATTTTAACCATTTAGATATTAAATGATGTGGATCATTTTTGGGTTAGATCATTTTTTGAGTTATGTAAATTTTCCCCACTTAACTTCATTTTTATTTAATTAATTTTAGTTTGTTTTTCTGAATTAAAACTTGTCTTGGAGAGATAACTTTAGTCTATATTAAAAATTGTATTGGAGAGATTTCACCTTAACAAAATAATTTACTTTTAGTGAGTGGATAATTGAAAAAAATTAAAAAGGGGAGATTATTGAACCCACTTAGTGTTTTGGAGTATTTTTTGTCAACAAACATAAATGCTATTAGATTGATTTAAATATGTGTTTAGATGAGAATATTGAGTGAGGTACCCATTTATGGTGTCATTATATATTTATTTTTGAATAATGAATGAGGATTGAAGAAACCCATTGAAGCATAGAAGTCAATGGATATCATTATTCAAATTAAAAATGAAGAAAATGAGTTGTTCTAATTATTTTTATAGAAAAAGTAATATAATCTAAGATACTTCCTTTGGATATATTCTTGGAGATATATTCACATATAGTGATGGAAATGATTTTTTCTGATAATACATAAAAACCACCTATCTATAAATGATTGGAAAATAATGTTAAAATTTTGAGGAATATACTTGAATGTTTATGTACATAATCAATTGAAGATGATTTGAGGAGTTTTAAGGAGTTTATGTGTTAATAAGAGTTCCATAGAGTATTAAAATTTTGGGACCTTATATATCTATTAGGTAGTTGAGAAAGTTTTTGGTGATGTTCAATCTTAAGCATTATCTTATGATTAAAAGTAATGTCAGACGATTAATATACTTCGATAATGTTTGATAAGGAGTTAAATTGGATCAATATTCCTTAAGAAGGTTTTAATATGTCTTCTATTGAGTTACAGAAGTTCAGTAACTTTGAGTGAATCTAGAAATCACACATAATATATATTTTTAGTGTCTGAAAATTTCTAGTGTTCATTCTCACTAAGATATGAAATATTCTAAAATTTTGATATTTTTTTACATTTGGATCTCTCTTTATGAATTTATAATAATGTGTAGGTTTATAGAAGATACATATAATTCTTATTATATTTTTATCAATACCAAGACGCTGATGAATATAAAAAAGGAATTCCATGTGAATGAAAATGATGGAACCCCTCCCATGAAATGAGGAAGAAGATTCAATTTCCCCATTCTATTATATTGAATAATATATATCTATTATGGAATAAGAAGAAACAATAGTTAAGTCTAAAAATAATGTGATAAAAATTACTTCTATATTAAAATAATAAAAAAATTCATATGATCAAGAGGTATGTTAAAACAATTTTTAATATTTTCTTCATGAAGAAAAACAATTAGCAGAAAACACCCAATATAGAGTGTTTTGATTTATATGTAAAGTTGGATAACTAGAAAATGACACATATTGACTCATTAAAAAATAATTAGAAAGAAGATGCCACAATACACTATTAAGAGGGAGATTATTATTCTAAAATACTTTTAAAAAGTGTAAAAAATATATTTATATCATTAAATGATTAATCCATAGTAATACCAAAGAAAAATTTACCATTCATCTCAAAATATAATGTTTTTAAAAAATCTATTTTCTTAAAGAGTGTGAGTTTTAATTCAATATATATATATAATGGTGGATAAGGGGAGATGATGAGAACCCAACCACCATGTATAAGTTGGATATAATAATGTGTAAATGTTATAGTTTCAAAAAATATTCCAAATCAGTAAAAAAATATGATAAAGATACAATGTCTTCTATTATGGTAATTATAGATTGCATACTATTCAAAATTGAAAATCAATGTTTTTTGAATTTTTTTGTCACTAGAACAGATTTTATCATAGTTCAATGGATTTTTGGAACAACCTATAATTTTTAGAAAATATAATGGGGTCTATAACATGGGGTGGATAAGCTATACTAATGAAAAATCCATATAAGAAAGGGAAAAAAATTTCTATATCATATTGATTTGAAAGACTTTGAAATTTATGGTTTTTGAAATGAACGTTATTAGAAGAATTGTGTGTGATAAAAAATAATGTTTCAAAAATAAATGGGGATATAATACCATTGATACTAATACTTTATGGTGTGATAACCATGGGAAAGAATCTAAATAAATATGTATACCAAAATATTCCCATGAATACCAAGAAGGGTATCAAACAAAGAAAATTAGATGTTTCTATTATAAATAAAGGGGAAATACAACAGAATCTCACAAAAAATATATGGATGTATAAATTAATCAATTTAATAAAGAACCAAATAATTGGTCCAACCAATAAAGGAACTAAGAGACTGATTTGGTGAAGGGAATTCCTAGGATTCTATTTGGAACAACAAAGAAGACATAAAACATTCCTAATAAATTTTTTATTATTTGGAAAGTTAATTTGATAAAAATAATAATGTTAGAGAAATAAAAATTGAATTAATTTTTAGTGAATTTGGAAAAGGTTCAATCCATATTTATACCACATAGTGAATGTCATGGTGAAGTACATTTATAAGGGTTGATTAGAAATTCAACATGATATGTAAAGGTTGATCAAAGGAAATAGATTATATAAGACTCTACCAGTTTTGAAATATGGAAAAGTATATGTTGTTGCAAAATTAATATTGGTATTTGGAGAAAGATAGGTTAGTTCCATATCTGAAGTAGAAATAAAGTCGGCGTTTTCATGTAACCAACACAGTGGTAGGATAATATGTAACGACCCAATGTTTTTCAATGGAAATTACCTTCTTATAAATATGTCATAAAATCACATGAAAACACAACATAATGAACTACTAAGTACTAAGTTACCTTTAAACATAAGTTTGTCACTTATGTGTTTGGAATTTCGAAAATCTGACATACACGGTTGCAATCAGTAAGTTATTTGGAGTCTGATAAGAAAAACATAATTTTGGTGAATAGTAACCTACTGTAATGATAGTAACATACCCTTATGAATAGTTATATATCATATTGAATAGTAACCTTACCTATGATAATATATAAATAATATTCAAGTTGAAAGTATGATATATCTATATTTTAGAATAAGTAAACGAATGTTTCAAAATTGGTTTTTGATAATAAATTATGATTTTAATTAAATATTAAAATAATAATATTTAGAAAATTATTTTTGAAAAATGGACTTCATTTTTGGATTCTACATGTCAATAAATGGTTAGGGTGAATTTTTGGGATTTTTATAAAATACTTGAATTTTTTATGAATAGTAAAATGCGATAGTTTACGATAAATGCTAAATAAGGGATTTATTGAGTAATTGATGATGATCTGCTGATGTAAGCCCAATTGGTTCGAAGTAACTTTAATTTATTACTTTTCTTGGTCATGTAATACTTAATATTCCTTATCTTGTGAAGAAATAATAAACTAATGATTAAAAAATTATGAAAACCCCTCTCTCCTCCACTATAAACCCCCCTCACTCCCTCTTATCTTCACCCCTCTCAAGCCTTGCGCCTTGAAAATATTCTACCCAAATATCTCCCCAATATCCTCCCCCACGTCTAAAAGCTCTTAGCCTCTTAAAAATACCAAAACCTCTCCCCTTAATAGGTTCTCAAAGGAGGAAGTCTTAAGAGGTAAATTCTTCTTTCCAATTCCTTCTTTTCTTTTAAGTTCTTTTCTTTTTGTTTATTTCCTCACCTACCTTCACCCAAATAGTATGATAACTCTAGTAACATATATGTACTGGAATGTTTTTATGATAATGGGATATTTCATTATATTCTCTCCTTTCCCCACCTTTTATTTTAAAGAAATGAAAACACCATTTGAGATGTGCTAATTTAGCCCATTCAAGGACAACCGATTATCAATTTCTATTATTATCATTAATATTGGTCATGGAACCATTTGAGTTATGGTTGAACCATATTATTATATATTTAATATATACTATTTTTTTCTATAATCCTTTTGTACAAATAGTATTAATTTATAAATCAAAACATGTTCTTTGTAATCAAACCCACCGATTAACAAAAATGGTTATCCCTAAGGTTATATATATAATAATTTGATTTCACTCTAAGTAACCAAATAAAATTTAAAACCATGTAATATCCTGGGAGTTCAATAATAGAATATTAATTCAATTCTGGGAAACAAATTTCATCTTACATGTAATCCAAACATGAATATAAGTGAACTGATCATTAAAACCAAGTAAACAAACGGACCCGAACAATGAAATTGAACCTCAAAACCAATAAAAATAGTTACAAATGAACTTAAAATGATTATAATAAACCAATTAAATATATAATAGGTTCTGTAATTATTAATTAATAATCCTAATTGGTTTATTCGGATCTTTAATAACAAGTGGAGAACACCAAAAGATTTAAAGTAAAGGATCCTCTCCATTTCACTCTTAATCAAGATTGTCCTCTATGCTATACCTTTTTATGTGTAATCCATAATGATGTGGTATGATTTTTCACCTCCCCCATACTTCCATAATATTTTATAAGTGAGTATAAACCCATTATCTCTCTCATCAATCCCTCTTGCGTGCACTCAACACCATGCCGATAATTCGTAACAAAAGCTACCCAAACCTCCTTTGTTCATTCGAGTTGCGTTATCTTTATATATATCAAAATGGAGTTATATTATCTATTATTTCAAATATTATAAATTATTTTTAGTTGTACAAAATTCTTTTATGAAGACCCTTTCATCACTCTCTTTCGGGGATATAGATGTTTTTAAAAGATTCCCTCAGAACTTTCCGATAAGCAAACCTCTTTTAAGGGAACTTTCCGAATTTTTACCCAATTTCAAGTGCAATATATCCTCTATTTTAAGCCAAAATTGAATTTATAAAATCATTATTTTTATTATGAAAACTTTCTTGGTTCAACTCTAGTTTTATATAAGATATTTTCATTTTTTCTATTTTAAAAGTTGTAGAGTATTTTCTTTAAAACTGTAGAAAAACGTTTTAATGCTAATGTTTCTCAAATACACTTCCTATATGTTTTCACTTGTGATTGACATATCTTACCATTTTGTATGCCTATTTTAACTTATTATCATCCATGTATGTTATAATCCCTTTCTTTCATGGACACTTTCATGATATGCTCATTGGTCATGATTTATGTCATGATTGTGGTACCCAATTCTTTACATGGGTACCCTTATGTTTATGTATGGTTTATTATGTATGATTATTTATGTGGGAATAATATATATGTGGTAAGAATATTTATGTGGAAATAATATTATTGAAAATTTTGAGATGGGTGTGCCTAGATAGCGCTCTAATGCATTGGGTAAAGTTAAGTCTCATGAGATGCGATGTGAAACATGATTGGTTGTTAGCCTTGACCCATACTAAAATGGGAAACGAGATTCGCAGTTTTCCATGACCCATACTAAAGAATTTTTTTATTATTCTTATACATTTATATGATTTCATGTTTATATGATCACATGCTTATATGATACGAATTTATATGTTCCATGCTTTGGATATCATTATGTCATGCCTCCTAACTCATGTACTTAAGATGTATCCTTATATTCTTTCCCTTACTGTGATTTTCAGATCATCCATTTGTTCATGTGCTCCCCAGGGTACCCTATGAAGATATAAGGGCTCAAAAGAAGTTTGGAGCTCTTTATGGAGATTAAATAAAGAAGTGTTTTTTAGCCCCATGTTTTATGTTTTATGTACCTAGTCTTCCAAGAAACTAGACTTAATGATCCTTGGCTTGTACTCAGATGTATAATTACACTTAAAATCATGTAATGATATATGAAAAAGTCTTGGGTCACTATAGTTGGTATCAGAGGATGGTCTAGTTATTTTTGGAGATTAGGAATATAGCCCCTTAGTGAGAACCTTAAATATGAGACTAAGTATAAGAAAATAGTTATAAATTTCGGTGAGTATTTAGTAAGTGGTTTATCAAAAAAATACATCCTTGTCTAGATATGAGAAGGTAGAGGCAGTTCTAGCACAGATGTACCTAGGGGTGAAAACTCTGACAAGGAGTTTTGAGCTTGACCTGGGGTATCCTGGTACACGACAACGGGCCTGGATACACTCTTGGTTATGACACTCCTGGGGGATATGATTTTGTAGATTCATGAGCTTAGTACAAACCATTATTAAGGGACAAAAAAATCCCATAAGAATATAAGTTAAGAAATAGATCAAGGATAACCTAGATTTAAACCTAAGGAATGACAAGTTAAGATATACTTATTCTTTATAATTTTATCCTTTTATGTTAAAAGTTTCCTTTTTATGCTTAATAGTTAAGTATTAAAGACCTCTAATTATATGTTCATTTTCTTAGTTATTGGCGGGAAATAGAAGAACATGTTCTAACAAACAATGTGATAGGAAATGTGAATATTTCCCTAATGATATTCCTGATATGACGGGAGCGGGTGCTCAAAACTTCATGGGAGTACTTTCTTAATTGGCTCAAGTTATGAATATTAACTTGAACTATGTAAAATGTCCTCCTAATAAAAGGAAAGATCAAGTTGCTGTAGAATCATTCATGTGGAAAAGGCCTCCCATGTTTAGCGGATCTTCTGATCCCCTCCTCATGGAACTATGGATTAAATCCATTGAAAAGATATTCTCCATCCTCCAGTGCTCTGAAGAAGATAAGGTTTTACTGGTAGTCTATCGTTTTTATGGGGAAGCTAATTAGTGGTGGAAACTGATCAAGAATACAAAGTCCCAAGAAGAAATTGATTCCATGGATTGGGAGGAATTCAATAGGATGTTTTTCAAAAAATATTTTCCTCGAACCCTCCATCTCAAGATGGAAAGAGAGTTCCTCAAAATCAAGAAGAAGGAAGATGAGTTCATTGGGTCATATGAAGAAAACATTACAAGGCTTACAAGTTATGCCTATGGATTTTTCATGAACACCGAAAGCAGGGTTGATCACTTCTTTAGCGGACTAAAGCTAAGTCTATGAAAAGCGTTGGCAATTCGAGACTTCAGAAATAATGAGGAGATTGTTCGTTGTTCCCTCAAGGTTGAAATGGAGATTGGATACTCTCCATGGTCTCATGGACCCAGTGAAAAGAAGAAAAAAATAGAGAACAACATGGGTGGTTCATCAAACAAATCCCATGACAGAAAGAAGCCTGAATTTTCCCCTTGTAAAAATTACGAGAAGAAGCATCCTGGTAACTGTCTGAAGGGAACCAATAATTTCTTCAAATGTGGAAAGTTTGGTCATCTGGTCAAGAACTACCGAAGGGATATAAAAAATACCACTAATGTGGAAGAATAAAGGAAGGTTCAGATCAACACTCATCCTACAATGCAATATTACAACTATAAGGAGCATGTGCATTATGCGAACAATTTCCCTAAGCTGAGGGTTATCAGAGGCAATCAACAACAACCTCCAAGGAAACATTGAAGGGATTATAATACCACTACTGCTAAGGTGGATATAACGACCCATACTTTACATACATTGTTAATACTTCAAAATTGAAGCATACTTATTACAACATATAACAAAGCCACGAAAGGACCGTATAGGTATAGTGTCTTTAGAAACTGGGAAACATAAACAACTGGTTCATAAAGCATCAAATTTGCCTCCCACTTATTTCATCATATCTAGAGTCCCTTTTTGGCATATCCTACTTAATAACCTTCTTCCTGACCTGGGGAAAGAAAACATACAAAAGGGTGAGCTCAAATGCTCAGTAAGGGTAAACAAAATAAATATCAATCACATCGTATACACAAGCACATAACTTTTGGAAATCTTAACCTGCAAAAGAGATCATAATTTCATAACATGGGATAAATCATGGCAGTGAAATGTAATCACAATAATCATAACTTAAAACATGAAACTTTGTGGAATTCACACATAATCATAGAGAATCATTTCTTGTTAGTCAAGACTCATTTTCAAGACTATCTTAGTGGACAAAGTCCCTTTCTGAACCGAGTCACCCTCGTTTCAGTCCTGTTTCACTGAACCGGTATAACCTACCGTTCCAGCCATGTCTATCTCATGAGATATAAAATCTTTACCCAATGCATTGGAGGGATATATTGGTCCCACCCATCTCATAATGATACCATTCTTATGTGTGCCACAAAATCATAAACCATACATCATAGCATAACCCATGTAACAAAAATGGGAATCTTAAACATCATGACATCATAAAACAATTCATATAAGATAAAGGGATTCATAAAAATATAATTCCATCACAACATAATCAAATAAATGTAATAATAGGGATAGAAACAGAACCCTTTATTATCTTAGATGGAAAATAATTTTGATAAAACCTTTGAACTCCATTCTTGAGGAAAATATCATTTCTGCTTCAAAAACACTTTTCCTTTATTAATATGTCGTACAATTCTAAACTAAAAGAAGTTGATTAAAAATAAACATGAAAACTTGTAAAGTAATATTCTTGGAAATAATGTTTTAAAAATCCATTCATGTCGTATAAGTTAAAAAAAACATTCTTCTCATACTTTTGTCGGAAAAGTCAAAAAGTACCTCGTACGAAAAATGACAAAAGATTCCTTTCATATCTTTTAATAAAAACTCACCGAAGGGTAAAATTGGATTTAAAAAATTGTAAGTGGATGGAAATAATATTACATATTGAGGAAACATGGATGTGGATGATAAAATTTACCCCAGTAAATTTCAAAGTATAAACAATCTCGGATAGAAATGAGATTGTGATATTTCCCTTACCTTAGGTCCGACTTGCTTTGTAAGTGTCTGAACCTCCTGTATAATGATTTAAATAATTTTGTTGACTTATTCCAGAATCATACTTATTTTTATGATATCATATATGGTCATATTCTTAGCTTCTTAGTAGTAATATTTCATTGCTACTTGTTATTCGAGTGTCTATAACTTTTTGTTTTTATGCGTGTTTTGTCGAATAAATTCTTATTCTTCTCTTTAGGTTATAGATACCTCATTTCCAGAATGGTATTATTGTAATATATATCATATTCATTAATTAAATTCATTTATATAATCATTATTAAATCAAGATCATGTAGAACGAGTCGCATCACATCGTGGAGACGGTATTCCGTACGTACGCACGAGTGATGATATCGTTCCTATGATCGTGGAATTGTATTGAAGTATATGTATACTATTTCAGAATCAATATAACTTTATAATAGTCATATATAGTCATTATTTACACCATTATAACCATCCAATTAAGGTGGTGGTGGAAAATAGATCACACCACGGCGTGGAGACGGTATTCTGTACGTACGCACGCGCGGTGATTTCTTTTTCCGTAGGATGGATAGATGGTGAAATAGGGTTGTTTAATACTTATAATAACATATCAGTATATGAGTGATACTTATGTTATTACTTCATAATGAAACAACTAAAGAAGAAGAAGTGAAAGAATAAATGAAGATGAAAGAATCGGTAACGGACATTACCTCTTCTTTGAAGTGCTTCTTTGAGACCTTCTTTTAGGGCACTAAAATTGGTCTTTGAATACTACCAGGACCTCTAGGATGTCTCTAGAGAAGTGGAGAGGATAAAGTTACAGGGGTTGGCCAAGCTTGAAGGCTCAAAGTGGTGTGAGTAAGAGGGGGAGGAGGTGTCCTTTTATAAGGGAGGAGAGGGGCACCTTTGGAATAACTAAAACTATTATTTTATTATAAAGTCAAGTTCAGTTTTAAATAGCTCCAAATTGATATATTTATAATCTAAGGTGGGTATGGGTAGAAATCCTCTCATCCAATATAATTTAGACAAGTTTAGGTTCCTATTTTAACCTTATCATTTAGATTTAACATTAAGTTAAATAATTTTACTTTTACCATGTCTTCTTGTGTTCTTATACTATAAGGTTAATAAACTTACTATAAGCAGCCAAAAGAACCCCAAGTTGTTTATTATTAATATATATAACCTTATATAAGTCACATGGCCGAACCTTAGATTTTTAGGAATAAAGTAACAATTACCAATATAATATTTATTTTAAAAACTATTTTATGTCAATTTTGACACTATTTAGTAATTGATTTTTGGTGAAAATCATAACAGAATTATTAATTCGAACCAAGTTAATTAAATCAATACTAAAATGTCATATTAACCTAGAAAATTAGTTTAATTCATAAAAAGTCTCAAATTACATTTATTTTGGTGTTTATAACATCAATTATGTCAATATTTCATTAATAAGATAATTACTGCATCATCATTGTGTCATAAATAAATTAAATTATTTAATGTCTAAAAATTACAAATAAAATACCATTATGTAGGAAATATTTTTATCTTTCTAATGAATATTTATAGTCGAATTTATCTTATGTATAACCTCATATTAAAAATTATGTACTTATTAAACTTTGATTTTAACTATTTTAACCCTTCTTTAAATAAATTAATAATAAATGTACTAATCTAATCCAAGTGGGCCTAAATGGTCATATTTTATTCCTAAGTTTGTTTTTGGTCGAATTACACTTATCCAATAGAATTAGGACATGTGTTAGGGTAATAATAATATCATCTTTACCCTTAATTACCCTATTTACTTTTAACCGTGGTAAAAAAAAGTAAAAAGTTACTATTCACCAAAAAATTATTTTCATCTCATTGAACCACATTTTACTTACTGACATGAACCATGTCTCTAGGATTTTTAAAATTCCACTCACAGAAGCGGTAAAATTAAGTTTTATGAAAAATTCAGTTTTTTAACTACCACTTAGTGGTTTCACTATTCATCAAAAATTGAAAGTTTTCAGAAAAATACCAAAATTTCACCCTAGGCTAATTTTGATATTCCGAATCCAAAAATGAAGTCCATTTTGAAAAATAAAATTTATAAAATTTCAAAAAGTGGTTATTAATATTCATAACGGCTAGTTTTAATAATATTTTAATAGCATATCGTTGTTTAGTGAAACTCGGTATTGCGTACGACGCAAGCTATCGAGGAAGGTCGTGATTTCGTGTAAAGCAATCCAAGAAAGTGTTGTGTAGAAAAATATTCCTTTGATGATTTATATAACATAAAAGTCTCGGGTGTTACATTCTACCCCCCTTAAAATGAATTTTGCCCTTGAAATTCGTCACTTTGTAACAAACAGATGAGGATACCTCTCCCTCATCATATCCTCAAGCTCCCATGTAGCTTCTTCTAATTGGTGGTTCCTCCATAAAACTTTCACCAATCGAGTGGTCTTGTTTCATAGGACTTTTTCGCTACGATCCAGAATTTCTATCGGTTGTTCTTTATAAGAAAGATCTTGCTCCAGCGGTACAACTTCTGAGCTGAGTACATATGAAGGATCAGGTATGTACTTTCTCAGGAGAGATACATGGAACACATCGTGAACTTGAGAGAGATTCGGTGGAAGCTCCAATCGGTAAGCTACCTTCCCAACATGATCCAGTATTTCGAAAGGACCGATATATCTAGGGCTCAACTTCCCCTTCTTTCCAAATCTCATAACCCTCTTCCAGGGAGATATTCGTAAGAACACTTTATCACCCACTTCAAACTCTAGGTCTTTTCTTCGGTTGTCGGCATAACTTTTCTGTCGACTCTGAGCTGCTCTTATGTGTTGTTGAATAGATCTGACCTTTTCTGCCATTTCATCAACGAGATCAGGTCCTAATAGCTTTCTTTCCCCAACTTCATCCCAGCAAGTTGGAGTCCTGCATTTCTTTCCATAGAGAGCTTTATAAGGAGCCATCTGAATACTGGAGTGAAAGCTATTATTATAAGAAAATTCCACCAAAGGTAGGTGTTGATCCCAACCTCCTTTGAAATCCATAGAGCAAGCTCTCAACATATCTTCTAGGGTTTGAATTGTTCTCTCAGACTGACCGTCTGTCTGAGGATGATAAGCAGTGCTGAAACTCAACTCTGTATCCAGAGTATGCTGAAGACTTCTCCAGAACTTCGAGGTAAATCTCGGATCCCGATCAGATATAATAGAAAGTGGTACTCCATGCAATCTTACCACTTCCTTTACATATATCCTGGCAAGCTGATCTAGAGAGAAATCCTCTCTAATAGCAATGAAGTGTGCAGACTTTGTAAGACGATCAACTATGACCCAAATAGCATTATTGCCTTTGGATGTTTTAGGAAGTCCTGTGACAAAATCCATAGTGACGTTTTCCCACTTCCATTTGGGTATGGGTAATGGTTGTAACATCCCATTAGACTTCTGTCTCTCAGCTTTAACTTGTTGACAAACCAAGCATCGAGAGACATATTCAGCAACATCTCTTTTCATGTCATCCCACCAGAAGTACTCTTTCAGGTCCCTATACATCTTCGTGCTTCCAGTATGAATAGAGAATGAAGAACTATGAGCATCATCCAGCAGCTCCTTCTTTAATTCGGGGATGGGAGGAACACAAACCCGATTCATGAACTTTATTATCCCATCACAATCAAGGTTGAACTCAGGAACATTTCTCACCTTCTTTTGTAACTCAACATCTTATTTTTGTGCCTCTTTAATCTTCACATGTATAGATGGTTGAACATTCATTTGAGAAAGATAAGATTTTTCCCCTTCTATTATAATTCCAAGATCCATCCTTTGTAAATCCATAAATATTGGATCTTTTGTGATCCTCATCATGGATAAACTAGCATGGTCTTGTCGACTTAATGCATCTGCCACCTTGTTTGCTTTCCCAGGGTGGTAATGGATTGAGCAGTCGTAATCCTTAATCAGCTCCAACCATCTTCTTTGACGCATATTCAGCTCCTTTTGTGTGAAAATATACTTTAAACTTTTATGATCAGTATAAATATCACACCTTTCACCATAAAGGTAATGCCTCCAAATCTTTAATGCAAAGATTACCATAGCTAACTCCAAATCATGTGTTGGGTAATTTTGCCCATGGATTTTCAACTGTCGTGAGGCATAAGCTATCACCATATCATTTTTCATAAGAACACACCCCAATCCCTTCTTGGACGCATCACTGTAGATCACAAACTTTTCTCCACTACAAGGCAGTGTGAGCACAGGTGCACTAGATAACCTTCTTTTCAACTCCTTGAAATTCTCTTCACATTCCTCTGTCCAGACAAACTTAACTCCTTTCTGAGTCAACTTGGTGAATGGATTAGATAATCATGAAAAATCTTTCAGAAAACGTCGATAATATTCAGCCAAACCAAGAAAACTTCGGATCTCAGTTACTGTTGTTGGTCTCGACCATCTTTCGATAACCTCTGTTTTTGCTGGATCCACATATATCCCCTCTTTTGAGATTATGTGACCCAAAAATGCAACTTTTTGAAGCCAAAATTCACACTTGGTAAATTTGGCATAAAGCTTCTCCTTTCTCAGGGTCTTCAATATAATTGTCAAGTGATATTTATGTTCTTTCTTTCTCTTTGAATAGACAAGAATATCGTCTATAAAGACTACCACAAATTGATCAAGATAGTCTCTAAAGACTCTATTCATTAGATCCATGAAGATAACAGGGGCATTAGTAAGACCAAATGGCATCACTATAAATTCATAGTGTCCATACCTTGTACAGAAAGACGTATTTGGTATATCCTCCCTTTTGACCCTTAATTGATGATACCCTGAACGAAGATCAATCTTGGAAAAGTTTTGAGCTCCGCGTAGTTGGTCAAATAAGTCATCAATGCGTGGGAGAGGATATTTTTTCTTGATAGTGATCTTGTTAAGTTCTCGATAATCAATGAAGAGTCTCATTGATCCATCTTTCTTCTTAACAAATAGAACAGGTGCTCCCCAAGGTGACGCACTAGGGCGTATGAATCCCTTATCAAGATTCTCTTGGAGTTGATTCTTCAATTCCTGCAACTCAATTGGGGCCATTCTATAAGGTGTCTTTGAAATAGGCAAAGCACCCGGTACGAGTTCTATTGAAAACTCAACTTCATGATTTGGTGGAAGACCCGGTAATTCCTCTGAAAAGACATCATAAAACTCTCGTACGATGGACATATTCTTAATCGTGATTTTCTCACCAACCATTTGAGATAAATAACCTTCATTTAGTGGAATCAATACCCATAAAATGGAAGAAATTTCCACTGGAAGGTTATGTTTATCCTTTCATTGATAGACGATCATAGATTGATCTGGAATATGAAATGTTACTTCCCTTCTTTGGCAATTGATATGAGCTCCATATAAAGAAAGCCAATCCATGCTAAGAATCACATCAAATTCCACTATAGGAAGGACCACAAGATTTGCAGGAAGCACTTTCCCACAAACTTAGATCGGAGAAGAATTATAAACTTTTGATGCGACTATTGTGCCATTAGGTGTTGTCACAGATAACTCAACATCTAATTGTTGAGGTAATACGGTGATACCCTTAGAAAATTCTTCAGAAATAAAAGAGTGGGTGGATCCAGAATCAAATAAAACATTTTCTACTTTAGAGTGGATGGTAAGTGTACCTTTCACCACATCGTTATCGTACTCCACATCTCTAATAGAAATTGCATGTGACTTTCCTTTATCTTTAGCCTTAAGAGTTTTTTGATGTCGACCATCATCATCAACCCTTGGATTAGAGAATTTATTGGCATAATGCCCCATCTCATTGCACTTGAAACATTGAAGTGTAGTAGGTTCATTCTGTGTATCCCTTCCTTTGTTTGCATCATTAGACATCTTCTTCCCATCATCGCAGCATTCAAATGCTCGATGACCTTCCTTTCCACATTTGAAACATTTACTTGTCCCTTTAAGACAACTCCCTCCATGTTTCTTTCCACACTTTGAGCATAAGGGAAAGCTCATCTTCTTTTCAGTGTGCTCTTTAGATTTTCCTTTGAATTCCATTTTCCTCTTCTTATCAAACCCATATGACTGATGGGTTACTCCAATCTCCATCTCAACTTTGAGAGCACATCAAACGATTTCCTCGTATCTATTGAAGTCCCTTATGGATAACGCCCTTCGAAGACTTGGTTTTAAGCCACTAAAGAATCGATCGATCTTACTCTCAGGTTGGATAATAATACCAGAAGCGTACCTTGCAAGTCTTGTAAAATTTGCTTCATAGGTACCAACAGATTCATCATCCTTTTGCTTCAGTTCAAGAAAATCTTTCTCCATCTTTGTTCGGAGAATACGAGGGAAGTAATTATTGAAAAATAAGTTCTTGAACTCGTCCCATTCCATGGAATCAATTTCATCCCTTTGCCTCGTATTCTTAATAAGATTACACCATTGATCAGCATCACCTTCCAAACGATACACTGCTAAGATGACTTTATCATGCTCAGAACATTGAAGAACTGAAAATATCTTTTCAGTAGTACTAATACATTGTTCAACAACTAATGGATCAGTAGACCCGCTGAAAGAAGGTGGACGCTGTCTCATGAAGGATTCAACAGAATGTTGCTCCTTCTTTTGCTCGTTTGGAAGTCCTGCATGATTCATAGCTTGAGAAAGTTGTGTGAGCATGGCTACAAGATTTTTCATTCCATCTCCCATAACGTTTGGTTGCTCAGGGGGACAATCATTGCATTGCCTGTCGCATTCCGCATTAACACGATTCCTTCGGGTTCCAGCCATTGACTAAAACCAAGAAGAATAGTGTGAGCAACACTAATTATAATAGGAAAACCACATAATCAAGAATAAAATTTCACACTTAAGGTCTTATCCTAGGTTATTCATGGCCATTTCTAAAACACTAAGATTGTGTTCTATGCTTAGACTTATCCTTAGGGTTCTTACTAAGAATTTCACATCCTAGTTTCCAAAGGTTGACTATACCTTTCCTCTGATACCAACTATAATGACCCATACTTTACATACATTGTTAATACTTCAAAATTGAAGCATACTTATTACAATATATAACAAAACCACGAAAGGACCGTATAGGTATAGTGTCTTTAGAAACTGGGAAACATAAACAACTGGTTCATAAAGCATCAACTTTTCCTCCCACTTATTTCATCATATCTAGAGTCCCTTTTTGGCATATCCTACTTAATAACCTTCTTCCTGACCTGTGGAAAGAAAACATACAAAAGGGTGAGCTAAAATGCTCAGTAAGGGTAAACAAAAGAAATATCAATCATATCGTATACACAAGCACATAATTTTTGGAAATCTTAACCTGCAAAAGAGATCATAATTTCATAACATGGGATAAATCATGGCAGTGAAATGTAATCACAATAATAATAAATTAAAACATGAAACTTTGTGGAATTCACACATAATCATAGAGAATCATTTCTTGTTATTCAAGACTCATTTCCAAGACTATCTTAGTGGACAAAGTCCCTTTCTGAACCGAGTCACCCTCGTTTCAGTCCTGTTTCACTGAACCGGTATAACCTACCGTTCCAGCCATGTCTATCTCATGAGATATAAAATCTTTGCCCAATGCATTGGAGGGATATATTGGTCCCACCCATCTCATAATGATATCATTCTTATGTGTGCCACAAAATCATAAACCATACATCATAGCATAACCCATGTAACAAAAATGGGAATCTTAAACATCGTGACATCATAAAACAATTCATATAAGGTAAAGGGATTCATAAAAATATAATTCCATCACAACATAATAAAATAAATGTAATAATAGGGATAGAAACAGAACCCTTTATTATCTTAGATGGAAAATAATTTTGATAAAACATTTGAACTCCATTCTTGAGGAAAATATCCTTTCTGCTTCAAAAACACTTTTCCTTTATTAACATGTCGTACAATTCTAAACTAAAAGAATTTGATTAAAAATAAAATTGAAAACTTGTAAAGGAAGATTCTTGGAAATAATGTTTTAAAAATCCATTCATGCCGTATAAGTTAAAAAAAACATTCTTCTCGTACTTTTGTCGGAAAAGTCAAAAAGTACCTCGTACGAAAAACGACAAAAGATTCCTTTCATATCTTTTACTAAAAACTCACCGAAGGGTAAAATTGGATTTAAAAAATTGTACGTGGATGGAAATAATATTACATATTGAGGAAACATGGATGTGGATGATAAAATTTACCCCAGTAAATTTCAAAGTATAAATAATCTCGGATAGAAATGAGATTGTGATATTTCCCTTACCTTAGGTCCGACTTGCCTTGTAAGTGTCCGAACCTCCTGTATAATGATTTAAATAATGTTATTGACTTATTCCAGAATCATAATTATTTTTATGATATCATATATGGTCATATTATTAGCTTCTTAGTAGTAATATTTCATTGCTACTTGTTATTCGGGTGTCTATAACTTTTTGTTTTTATACGTGTTTTGTCGAATAAATTCTTATTATTCTCTTTAGGTTATAGATACATCATTTACAGAATGTTATTAGTGTAATATATATCATATTCATTCATTCAATTCATTTATATAATCATTATGAAATGAAGATCATGTAGAACGAGTCGCATCACATCGTGGAGACGGTATTCCGTACGTACGCACGAGTGATGATATCGTTCCTATGATCGTGGAATTGTATTGGAGTATATGTATACTATTTCAGAATCAATATAACTTTATAATAGTCATATATAGTCATTATTTACACCATTATACCCATCCAAGTAAGGTGGTGGTGGAAAATAGATCACACCACGGCGTGGAGACGGTATTCCATACGTACGCACGCGCGGTGATTTCTTTTTCCGTAGGATGGATAGATGGTGAAATAGGGTTGTTTCATACTTATAATAACATATTAGTATATGAGTGATACTGATGTTATTACTTCATAATGAAACAACTAAAGAAGAAGAAGTGGAAGAAGAAATGAAGATGAAAGAATCGTTAACAGACATTACCTCTTCTTTGAAGTGCTTCTTTGAGACCTTCTTTTAGGGAACTAAAATTGGTCTTTGAATAAGACCAGGACCTCTAGGATGTCTCTAGGGAAGTGGAGAGGAGAAATTGGCAGGGTTTGGCTGAGCTTGAAGGCTCAAATTGGTGTGAGGAAGAGGGGGATGAGGTGTCCTTTTATAAGGGAGGAGAGGGGCACCTTTGGAATAACTAAAACTATTATTTTATTATAAAGTCAAGTTCGGTTTTAAATAGCTCCAAATTGATATATTTAGAAGCTAAGGTGGGGATGGGTCTAAATCCTCTCATCCAATATAATTTATACAAGTTTAGGTTCCTATTTTAACCTTATCATTTAGATTTAACATTAAGTTAAATAATTTTACTTTTACCATGTCTTCTTGTGTTCTTATACTATAAGGTTAATAAACTTACTATAAGCAGCCAAACGAACCCCAAGTTGTTTATTATTAATATATATAACCTTATCTAAGTCACTTGGCCGAACCTTAGATTTTGAGGAATAAAATAACAATTACCAATATAATATTTGTTTTAAAAACTATTTTATGTCAATTTTGACACTATTTAGTAATTGATTTTTTGTGAAAATCATAACAGAATTATTAATTCACACCAAGTTAATTAAATCAATATTAACATGTCATATTAACCTAGAAAATTAGTTTAATTCATAAAAAGTCTCAAATTACATTTATTTTGGTGTTTATAACATCAATTATGTCAGTATTTCATTAATAAGATAATTACTGCATCATCATTGTGTCATAAATAAATTAAATTATTTAATGTTTAAAAATTACAAATAAAATACCATTATGTAGGAAATCTTTTTAGCTTTCTAATGAATATTTATAGTCGAATTTATCTTATGTATAACCCCATATTAAAAATTATGTACTTATTAAACTTTGATTTTAACTATTTTAACCCTTCTTTAAATAAATTAATAATAAATGTCCTAATCTAATCCAAGTGAGCCTAAATGGTCATATTTTATTCCTAAGTTTGTTTTTGGTCGAATTACACTTATCCAATAGAATTAGGACATGTGTTAGGGTAATAATAATATCATCTTTACCCTTAATTACCCTATTTACTTTTAACCGTGGTAAAAAAAAAGTAAAAAGTTACTATTCACCAAAAAATTATTTTCATCTCATTGAACAACATTTTACTTACTGACATCAACCGTTTCTCTCGGATTTTTGAAATTCCACTCACAGAAGCGGTAAAATTAAGTTTTATGAAAAATTCAGTTTTTTAACTACCACTTAGTGGTTTCACTATTCATCAAAAATTGAAAGTTTTCAGAAAAATACCAAAATTTCACCCTAGGATAATTTCGATATTCCGAATCCAAAAATGAAGTCCATTTTGAAAAATAAAATTTATAAAATTTCAAAAAGTGGTTATTACTATTCATAATGGTTAGTTTTAATAATATTTTAATAACGTATCGTTGTTTAGTGAAACTCAGTATTGCGTACGACGCAAGCTATCGAGGAAGGTCGCGATTTCGTGTAAAGTAAGCCAAGAAAGTGTTGTGTAGAAAAAGATTCATTTGATGATTTATATAACATAAAAGTCTCGGGTGTTACAGTGGATCTAGAAAACAATTTGGTAATAGGTACACTAGTTATTCATTCAAGAATAACGAACATACTATTCGATTATGGTTCTACGCATTTGTTCATATCTTCCAAGTTTAGTTGAACTATGTAAACACCACCTAAATATTTGGAGAAAAAGTTATCTATGAGAACAATGAATGGGAAAATCATTGTGTCCATGGTTTATTACTTCTCCCTAGTTAATGTTTATGGATTGAACCTCCCAAGAAATCTCATCATACTTCCTTTAGTGGAGTTTGACGCTATCTTGGGCATGGATTGACTATCTTTATACAAATCCAACATAAACTATCAGGAAAGGGAGATCACTCTTCACATCCCAAAGAATAATTCAATTCTATAAAAGTGTAAGGAGGGAGATGAATCTTATTTATAATCGTCATCTCAAGTGTGGATATTGCACCCTTGTGATAAATCATATCTAGCTCAAATGATTGGGAGAAAGGAGAAAATCATTCTTAAAGACATGCCCATCATGAGGGATTACACTGAGGTATTCCCTGAAGAGTTGCCTGGTCTTACTCTTGACTCAGAGTTTGAGTTATCAATTGAACCTATCCCTAGATATCTACATATATTAAAGACACCATACAGAATGGCCACCGTAGAGTTGAAAGAGATTAAGAAGCGGTTACAAGAGAATATGAAGAAGGGTTTTATATGCCTGAGTGCTTCACCATGGGGTGCACCAGTCCTCTTCGTCAAGAAGAATGATGGATCAATGCGCCTCTGCATTGATTATCCCGAGCTCAATAAAATCATGATAAAGAAAAAGTTTCCCCTTCTATAGATAGATGACTTGTTCGATCAGCTTCGTGGGTCCAGTTATTTCTCTATGGTGGAACTTCGGTCGAGATATCACCAATTAAAGGTGGGGAAGGAAGATATTCCCAAGACTGCCTTTTGAATGAGATATAGACACTATGAGTTCATGATGATGCCCTTCAGACTCACTAATGCTCCAGAAATTTTCACAGATTTAATGAATAGAGTCTTTATAGATTACCTAGAAAATTTTGTCATAGTCTTTATTGATGATATTATGATATAATCGAAGAGAAAGGAGAAACATGAGGAGCATTTGAATACTGTGTTAAAGACTTTGAGAAGAAATATGTTGTATGAAAAGTACACTAAATGTGAGTTCTGGATGGAGGAAGTATCATTCTTGGGGCATGTTATCACCATCAAAGGGATATCATTGGACCCTTCCAAGACGAAGGCAATTGAAGAGTGGCCTAGGCCAACTTTTGTAATGGAGATCCACATCTTTGTGGGTCTAGTGGGATATTATCGATGATTCATGAAGAACTTTTTTTAGGATTTTTAAACCCAATGACCAAGCTGAAACGAAAGGGAGTAAATTTTTTTTGGACTCAGGAATGTGAAGACTGTTTCACTGAGTTGAAAAAGAGGCTTATCACTGCGCCAGTACTCACACTCCCTACAAGTGGAGAACTCTTGGTTGTGTATAGTGATTCTTCTAATAAGGTCTTAGGCTGTGTGATAATGAAAAATGATAAAGTGATAGCCTATGCCTCTTGACAGCTGAAAATCCATGAGAAAAACTATACCACACATGATCTGGAGTTGGCGGTGATAATCTTTGCGTTGAAAAATTGGCGGCATTATCTCTATGGGGAGAAGTGTGAGATATATACTGACCACAAGAGTCTGAAATATATATTCACACAGAAAGAGCATAATATACACTAGTGAAGATTGATAGAGCTCATCAAGGATTATGACTTCTCAATTGACATGGCCTTAAAAACACATGTTTTACCACATCCTTTTAATTAATTTTTATCAATTTAATTATTTATTTTAAATCTTTTTAATAAATAATGTCTCTTTTGTATTTTTATTATTAATTTTAATATTTAATCAGTTTTTATAATTAAACATGTATTTTAAGATTTATAGTAATTAATTTATTCCTTACTTTAATTTAATAGTATACTTACTTTTTATTTACTTTAGTATCATTGTCTATATATTTATTGATTTACCATTTATTATTCAATTAATTAGTTTGCTTTCGCACATAAAAAATTTATTCTAAATCAAACATTTCATGTATTAAAAACTAATTAATTTAATATAAAAATAATTATTAGATGACTTTTAATAATTCATTATTTACAAATTTAAGTTAAAAAAAAACTAAAATTTATTCAAACATTATAGTTGTAAGTCTTAACTTAATTCAATTATTCAATAAGATGGAAATTAATTGTCTACTTTAATTAATTTATTCTATTAAAGTAGATATAATGTAATTTTGTTTGTCATTAACTTAAATGAAATAATTTTATTTTAAAATAAAATAATAATTTAACTTAAATTTTAAAGGTTTCATTAATTTATTAAAGTTTATGTGTATTTAAAATTTTAATTGTTTTAATTAAGTTTTAGTTTTTATTTTGTTCATTTTTTAATTAAGTTTTTTAAATTTCTTTGATTTACCCTATTTATTTTGCAGGTTCACGGTTTCACCTCCATGCACCATTCTCCTCACGGTCTCACCGTGTCTCTGCCACTCTAACTTCACGGTCTCACCGCTTTTCCCTTGCACCATAACCGCTTAATACTGTCTCACCATTTCATCCTCCCACCGTAACCTAGTACTTCACAGACTCACAACCACCGTTCCATTACGCACCATTTCTTCATCCATCGTAATCACCAAACCCTTACGACCATCCACCGCTTCTCGATCAAGCTATGACCCTCCTATTTCTCACAATGTCAATGAATCACATCAAATTTCACACGCAGTCAAACCAGTTCAAGAATCATTCTGGAACTTCAACTAAATTTTCAATTTGTTTCCTCATCGTTCGAAGCCGTGCCATCACCAAAAGATAAATTCACGGGCCTGCGCTCCTGTTATAAGGCAAATTCGAAGCATAATAGAATTGAAGCTTGCTCATATTCAGAGTTGTAGGTTATAGCCGAGTTGAAAATTCACCGGAGGAGGATGTAGTCGCAGCTCTAGAAGGAGGGGTCTGTTGTTTGAAGGATTCCACTGATGCGCCACCGCTGAGTAGAGGAACTGGTTCAGAGGCCGACGCCGCTACTACTGAAGAGGATGCCGCACCAAGAGGAGTCCGACTGAGATTCCGAGCCGCGAGAAGAAGAGAAGGATACATCCATGTTACTAGATCTGGAGTGTGCCGCGTCAGATATGAGGAGTTGGACTGCCGCGTTGGATGAAGGTAGTTCAATTTACAGGTGAAGAAACAGCAAACGCTCCCCCCTGCTTTGTGCCGAAACTGTGGGGGGATAAAGATATTGAAAAATAATATAAAACAAAAATAAAAGATAATAAAAATAATAAAGTAAAAGTAAATAATAAATAAATTAATAAGTATAATATAATACATAATAATTTATATATATAACTTTTATAATATTAATAAATAAATAAGTTATAAAACAAAATGTAAGACAAACAAATAAAAATTTTAATAGTTAAATAAAATTATTAATTAACTAAAATAAAATTTTAACACTTTAATTTTAATTCAATTTCAATAGAATAATTAAAATAATTAATTTTTTTAAGTAATTAATATTATTCTAATTTAAGAATTCTATCAAATTATACTAACTAAATGTTAATAATAGTAACACTAATTGGTTAATTTAATTAATAATAATAAATTTAATACTTAATAATTTTACCTATTCTAAGATTTAATAATAAATTAATAATTATAATATTAATAGTTATTCTAGTAATAATAATTATCAATTTAAGCTCATTTTAATTAACATGAATTAACTTTTTAATTTTTCTCTAATTTATAAATTAACTATAATTTGTTATTTATTTTCTTTGTATTTATTACTGTTTTTTTTATTGCACGTTCATACGGGAATTGAAATTTTGTCCAGATTCACTTAACTAACTTAGCGGGAGTTAGTTATGTGGGGAAAAAAGTGCAACGTGCCTATTGCGAAAAAACACACGTGTGCGGTGCACAATTGAGGAACTTGTGGAGTCGGTGAAGGCAAGTGGTGACATGCAGTAGATGACAACAAGGTTTTAAAAGCATAGTAGCAGCATAATTTTTGGGGGGCGACTATCATTCACTCGAACGAACACATCGAACGAGAGCAGGGACACCCATTCTGATTCCACGCCACACCATCTATGAGAGCGAAGACTCATGGGAGATGAGAGAGCAGACATGGATGCGAAGGAGACCAAGAACAGAGCATCACTAAGGGAGTTCTTTTCCCTTCTTGTACTTAATTTTGCAGTACTCTGTAATCGATTGTTTTTCATTGCTTTAAATAATATGATCAAGGGATGAATTGTCTTATCTCATGAATTCAATTCTATTAGTTAATCTTCCAAACTTCTTCATTCACTTTACAATTTTTAGAATCATAATCAATCAGCAAGATTTAATAATGATTCTCTGTTTAGTTGTTTCACACATTAAGTGTTTAAAAAATTCACAAATTCACTATCTAATGGTGAGGTAGTTCTTTAATACATTTATCGAAGTGTTAATGTCTTTAACTGTGGAAATTTACAGCGAGTATATTTTCCAACTTTTATCCTATTCTAACTATCAATAAATTTGTCTAATTTTGGAGTGGTGAACTCCTAATATTAGTCTTCTGTGTGTTGAGTTTCCTGGTGAGGGAGACTTTTCACCTTTATTTCTTGAGGTTTTATTCAATAAAGCGTAGTGGGGAAGATATCCTTTAAACCAGTAGATTGTAATTCTTGAGTATTACATTTGATCTGCGCCTTCGACCTTGCTGCTTTATTTCAGTATTTTCTTCTCTTATATTAGTTTTACTGTAGTTCTTAGTTCATCAGTATACTAGTAATTGATTTAGTCTCTTTTCTTAAAGAGAATTACAAAAAATTGAAAAGTAAAGAAAACTATTAAGATGTTTACCTCATTGTTGACAATCGTGAGGTTTTTAGTTTTAAAACCTTAGAATTCACTCACCTTCCTTCTTTGTGGATTGACCATGCACGACTGTGCTAGTGTAGGAGTAATAAATGTAATTTTGAGGGCCATGATGACCTCCAGCCTATTCATCAATCCACTACCATCCCGGTAAGGCAAACAAGGTGAAAAATGCTCTAAGTAGAAAGGATCCTGCATCTTTATCAATGATGAGAATTGAAAAGGATCTCATCTTCCTTGATTTGCAAAGGAAGGACATGGAAATCATAAGGGAGGAACATTATCAATCTTTTCTCAAATTATTTCTCAACCATACCTCTTGGATAAAATAAAGGATGCTCAAAGAAAGGATGTGGAACTTCTGAAAATGGTGGAAGCTGTTAAAAAATGGAAATCCTCTAATTTCAAAATTGATGAGGAAGAAGTTGTAATATTTGGGTCATGATTATGTGTACCATCCGATCTAGAGATAATGAAGGAGCTATTGAATGATGCACATAGCTAGATATTCTCTATCCACCCAGGGAGCACAAAGATGTATCGAGATCTCCGAGAAAACTTTTGGTGGGACACTATGAAAAGGGAGATTGCTGAATATACATCAAAGTGCTTGGTATGTCAGCAAGTGAAGGCTGAGAGACAAAAATATAATGGGATGATGCAACCACTACCCATACCAGCATGGAAGTGGGAGAACATTACCATGAACTTTGTCACTCGACTTCCAAGTACATCTAGAGGAAAAAATTCTATATGGGCCGTTGTGGATCGTCTTACAAAGATAACTCACTTTATCACGATTCGAGAGGACTTCTCATTGGATCAACTTGCACGAATTTACATCAAAGAAGTGGAAAGGCTGCATGGAGTACCACTCTCTATTGTATCCGATTGGGATCCAAGATTCAACTTGAAGTTTTGGAAAAGTCACTAACATGTTCTAAGCACTGAAATGAACTTCAGTACGGCCTATCATCCTCAAACTGATGGCCAATATGAGCAGACTATTCTGACACTGGAAGAAATGTTCAGAGCATGTTCTATGGAATTCAAAAGATGACGGGAACAACATCTTCCACTGGTTGAATTCTCCTACAACAATAGTTTCCACTCGAGCATCTGAATGGAACCATATGAATCCCTTTATGGGAAAAGGTGCAGAACACCAGCGTGTTGGGATGAAGTCAGTGAGCATAAGATGCTAAGACCTGAAATGGTCAAAGAAATGGTGGAGAAGGTGAAAACCATTCAGCATCATATCAAGGCAGCCCAAAGTTGACAGAAGAGTTGTGCAGATTACCATCGACGAGACCTTCAGTTAAAAGTTGGAGACATAGTATTTTTATGCATATCTCTATGGAATAAGGTCATGAGGTTTGGAAAGAAAGGGAAGTTATGTCCCAGGTACATCGACCCCTTAGAGATTTTTGATCGAGTAAGAGTTGTGGCCTATCGACTGGAACTTCTACCTACCATGTCGAATGTACATGATGTCTTTCATGTATCCCTCTTAAGGAAGTACATACTTGACCCTTCACATGTACTCTTTTTAGAGATGGTATAGTTAGAGGATGCTTTTTTCAGATGAGGAGCAGCTAGTGAAGATCTTGGAACATAGAGATAAAGTTCTACGCAACAAGACTACTCATCTAGTCAAGGTACTATGGTGAAATAATAAGTACAAAGAGGTAACATGGGAACTAGAGGAAGCAATGAAGGAAAAGTACCCGCACCTATTTTTGTTTTATAATGTAAAATGAAATTTTGGGGGTGAAATTTTTTAAGGGGGGAAGAATGTAATGACCCAATGTTTTTCAATAAAAATTACCTTCTTAAAAATATGTCATAAAATCACATGAAAACACAACATAATGAACTACTAAGTGCTAAGTTGTCTTTAAACATAAGTTTGTCACTTCTGTGTTTGGAATTTCAAAAATCTGGCATACACGATTTCAATCAGTAAGTTATTTGGAGTCTGATAAGAAAAAATTAATTTTTGGTGAATAGTAACCTACCCTAATGAATAGTAACATACCCTTATGAATAGTGATTTAACCTATTGAATAGTAACATTACCTATGATAATATATAAATAATATTCAAGTTGAAAGTATGATATACCTATATTTTAGAATAAGTGAATGAATTTTTTAAAACTGGGGTTTGATAATAAATTATGATTTTAATTAAATATTAATATAATAATATATAGAAAATTATTTTTGAAAAGTGGACTTAATTTAGGGATTCTACACGTTGAAAAATGGTTAGGGTGAATTTTTGGTATTTCTCTAAAATTCTCAAATTTTTTATGAATGGTAAAATGCGATAATTTACAATAAATGCTAAATAAGGGATTTATTGAGTCATTGATGATGATCTGCTGATCTAAGCCCAATTGGTTTAAATTCACATGAATTTATTACTCTTTTTGTTCAAGTAATACTTACTATTCCTTGTCTTGTGAAGAAATAAAAAACTAATGATTAAAAAATGATGAAAACCCCTCTCCCCTCCACTATACACCCCCTTACTCCCTCTTCTCTTCACTACTCTCAAGCCTTGTGCCTTGCAAATATTTGGCCCAAATATCTCCCCAATATCCTCCCCCATTTACAAAAGCTCATATCCTCTTAAAAATACCAAAACCTCTCCCCTTAAGAGGTTCTCAAAGGAGGAAGTCTCAAGAGGTAAATTCCTCTTTCCAATTCCTTCTTTTCTTTTAAGTTCTTTTCTTTTTGTTTATTTTCTCATCTCCCATCACCCAAATAGTATGATAACTCCAGTAAAATACATGTACTGGAATGTTTTTATGATAATGGGATATTTCATTGTCTTCTCTCATTTCCCCACCTTTAATTTGAAATGAATGAAAGCACCGTTTGAGATGTGAAAATTTATCCCATTCAAGGACAATCGTTTACCAATTTCTATTATTATCTTTAATTCTGGTCATGAAACCATTTGTGTTATAGTTTAACCAGATTATTATATATGTAATATATACTATTTTTTGTTATTTAATCCTTTTTTACAAATGCTATTAATTTATAAAGCAAAACATGTTCATTGTAATCAAACCCACCGATTAACAAAAACGGTTATCACTAAGGTTATATATATAATAAATCAACTTCAATATAAGTAACAAAATTAAATTTAAAACCATGTAATCACATGTATGTTCAATAATATAATATTACTTCAATTCTTGACAACCACTTTCATATTACATGTATTCCAAATATGAATATAAGCAAACCGGTCATTAAAACCAAGTAAATAAACGATCTTGAACAATAAAATAGAACTTCATAACCAATAAAAACGGTTGTAAATAAACTTAAAATGATTATACTAAACCAATTAAATATAAAATAGGTTATTTAATAATTAATTAATACACCTATTTTGTTTATTATGGTCTTTAATAACAAGTTGAGAACACCAACAGATTTAAGGTAAGGGATCCTCTCCATTTCACTCTTAATCAAGATTATCCCCTATGCTATGCCTTTTTATGTGTAATCCATAATGATTTCGTATTTTTACACACCCCCCCATAATTCCCTCATATTTTATAAGTGACTATAAACCCCTTCTTTCTCTCATCAATCCCTCTTACATGCACCTGACACCATGCCGATAATCCGTAATAAAATCTACCTTAACCTCCTTTGTTCTTTCGAGTTGCATTATCTTTATTTACATAAAAATGGAGTTATCTTATATGTTTTTGTAAATATTATAAATTATTTTTAGTTGAACAAAATTCTTTTATTAATACCCTTTCATCACCCTCTTTCTAGAAATATACATGTTTTTAAAAGAATATCTCCTAGAACTTTCTGATAAGCAAACCTCTTTTAAGGGAACTTCTTGAATTTTTACCCGATTTCAAGTGAACTATATCCTATGTTTTAAGAAACCATTTCCTTTATAAAATCAGTATTTTTATTATTAAAACCTTCTTGGTTCAACTATTGTTTTGTATAAGAGATTTTCCCCTTTTCTATTTTAAAATATGTATCGTATTTTCCTTAAAACCGCACAAAAAATGTTTTAATGCTAATGTTTCTCAAATACATTTCTTACATGTTTTGAATTTTGTTTGAAATATCTTACCATTTTATATGAATATTTTACCTTATGAACGTCCATGCATGTTCTAATCCATTTCTTCCATGGAAACTTTCATGATACGCACATTGGTCATGCTTTATGTCATGATTGTGGTACCCAATTCTTTCCATGGGTACCCTTATGTTTATGTATGGTCAATTATGTTTGATTATATATGTAGAAAGAATATTTATGTGTTAAGAATATTTATGTGGAATGAATATTCATGAAAATTTTGATATGGGTGCACCTAGATAGAACTCCAATGCATTGGGTAAAGTTAAGTCTCATGAGATGCGATGTGAAATGGGATTGGCGGTTAGCCTTGAACCATACTGTAATGGGAAACATGATTGGTGGTTAGCCTTGACCCATACTAAATAAATGTTTTATGATTATTATACATTTATATTATTCCATGTTTATATGATTCTATGTTTATATGATAACATGCTTATATGATATAATTTTATATGTTCCATGCTTTGGATATCATTATGTCATGCCTCCTAACTCATGTGCTTAAGACATATCCTTATGTTCTTTTCCTTACTAAGGTTTTCAGCTCATCCATTTGTTCATGTGTTCCCAAGGGTACCCTATACATATGTAAGGGATCAAAGGAACTTAGGATCTCTTTATGGAGATTAAATAATGACATGTTTTTTATCCCCCTGTTTTATGTTTTATGTACCTAGTCTTCCAAGACACTAGACTTAACGATCCTTGGCTTGTACTCAGATGTATAATTATGCTTAAAATCATGTAATGATATATGAAAAAGGTTTGGGTCACTATATAATAGGTTTATGGATATAACCATGTATATGAAACTTCAAGATAATAAAAGAGAAAACATTTTACTATTGTATAATAACCACTATACACCTAGGTTATAGTCTTCTATATTATAGGTGAACCCCATGGTCAAATAATCTTATTACTTATTTTTTTTACATTCCTAATTATATTATTTTAATGAAAACAAAAGGCACAGAGAGGCTGTGAGACTTAAGAATACACATCTTAGTGAGCCCATGTTAGTCAGTTGGTAGGCCTAAATGAAAAATTAAAATTTGTGGTTCTAGAAATATAACCTCTATGTAGTTTATAGAATACAAATCTTAGTGTTATCTGAAGAAGGAAGTAAATTAATGATATTTTTCATCAAGAGTCATAACATCACTTTTCAATGTGTGTAATGAGTTATCTTCATTACCCAAATTAACCTACTTGAGTTCATTGAAAACTATTTAAAATCCATCATCAAAAGTTAGTGTAGCATATCAATGTTTTTATCCCTTATCATCATTGAGAATGGTGGTAGATTCTATTCTTGAATAACAACCAATTGTATAGGAAATTTATTTTATTGGTTGAGAGTATAATTTATTGAAGATGAAAAGATTTAATTTACCTCAACCGATACCATGTGAATGGAGGTAAAGGTTCCCAAACCCTATATTCTCTTCTTCTGATACATTTTCATTTTATTGAATTGTATTACATGCATTTAATAGAATCTAATCATGACAATATTTTGGTAAATATTCTCCAGACCATGTTTAATTTTCATGGGAATCATAAGGATCTCCCCTTATAATAATGAAGGTAGTTTAAAAGACATGTCCTCTCTCCCGCCTTAAAATAGGAAAGTATTTTATTAATTTCTTCGATTAGTAGGTATAAATATTTGATTACCTTATAGTATAATTGTTTATTTTTTGTGATGGATATGAATAGTAATATTTCTTTCAAATCATTCCAAGGACTGAAAGGAGATTCTTTAATAAATTATAGGAAGTAATATTCACTACACCATTAATCAATGGTCATTTTTCTTCCCTTTTATAATATCATACATTGAAATTTCAGTATTTTTTAGAATTATAGATAGAGTTATCATGAAAAAATATATTTTTACCTATCAATTTATGCAGTATTTTATGCACCAATGATAGAAATATGGAACTACAGTGTGCATATAAAGAAACAATCTATGTAAATGAATGTCTTACCTAATTTATCTCATGTTCATACATCGTAGTCAGCCCCAAAGTGTAGAAGTAGGTCGTAACATCCTTGTTTTATTATTTTTTTATGATTATTATTAAAAAAAATTAAATAATAAAAAATTAAGTATTAATGAAAATAATGGTAATTTTCATTTAATAAACTCAAATTTTATTAATACCTTGAACTTTCTACTCATCCAATGAGTACTCATTTCTTGATAATATTCTACCATAAATTCACCCTTGATAGGTGTATCCTCTAAACCCATTCCAAATCTAGCATGCCATCCATTATATAATTCATGATTATAGAATCTCCAGAGCTCACCTTATTCCATAAGCTATGTTGGCCTCAAAGCCTCACCATTGGGAAAATTAAAATGATAGTGAAAAAAATATTAATTCAAATAAATATAATAATCGTATAACATTAAATCCAATGGATTTGTTTTCCTATATTTTTGACCAAGCGTTAAAATTTATTTCATTCAATAGGTGTCTCCAATAGAGTGAATGGACATGAATGATGTTGGAGTATTTGGAAAGCATCTCTAAAAAACTCATACAATCTTATCCTATTTTTCCAACCATTTTTTGTCTTCATTATAGTCCACCATTAACTATGTGTAACAATTCCACACTATATTTATGTGAATATGACCACACCACTTATTTTTAGATCTAGGTTTTAAATAATAGAAACAAATATTATATCAATACATATTATAATGAAAAAAAATTATGATAATTTTTTCACTAGTATTATATAAATATACCCGAGGTAATATGATTAGTGGGAATTTCTAGGTCCCAAGGAAATGAAGGAACATCAACTTTTATAGATGTAGAGGGTCAAAGTGTATGCTCCTTAGGGTTATAAGGTATCTGAGCAGCAGTGTAAGAAGTAAGAATGTAGTAGCCCCAGGAGAAAGACATAGAAGGAAAAGAAGATGGTATAGATGGATGTGATAATACAAAATAAGGATGGGGAGTAGAAATCATCAATGAATATAGGAAAGGGAGGTAGGGAGGCTTATATGAAAATTGAGGTGAAAACATGGGTGGCCAAAATATCCCAGGTGTCTGTAATGACACTACAAGATCAGAAAGTGTGGTAGATGGTTTGTTAGGGGGAAGGACAAGGTGTGATTAGGCATGCTGACTGGAGCACCTAGCTATAGTACCACCCCTTGAATCTCCAGCCAGAGCTCTGGAACCACTAGGCTAGTCGGTGAAAAACTATCACCTTGGTGGTGGATCCTGATTAATAGTTAAAAACAAAATTAAATACCTGACATTATATGTTATTGATATATATTTTTGAAATAAAATACTCATAATGGGTACTTGAGGAGGGATACCCATATCACTCATTGGGAGATTATTTTTTTCCTTCTTTTTTCTTTGTTTCTCGTGAGTGTTTTTCATTTACTCCATTAAAAAATGAAATTTAATATAAATTTATAACTAATTTATAAATAAAACAAGAAAGAAGATGCGAAATGACTTAATTAAGGAATACGAATTTTCAAACCAAATATAGGATACATGGTGACATAACCAATTTTTTTTTATATCTAGTGGTAATAATATAAAAACATATGAAATTTCATAGAAAAAACAATAAATTCAAATTAGAATGTTTAACATGGGTATATATAGTTTTTTTTAAATTCGATCCAATTCAATTTTGGTTAGGTAATTTGGTTAATTCTAGTCAATTGATTAGGTCATTTTCTATTTTTATTTGTGTTATGTCATTTTGGTGTATATTTTTCAATTGATGAGGTCATTTATCCATTTTTATTTTTCTTAGGTCTGCTGGTTCATATTTTGGGTTAGGATATTATGCCTTTTTTTGTTAGGTAATTATTTTAATTGGTTTTTATTTTCATATAAATTAGTTTAATATTTCCAATTCAATTCTTCTTCTTTTTATAATTTAACTATTTTAGTTTTGTTTGGTTTGGTTGGTTTGAATACAGTTCAATTCAATTATAGAAAATATAACTCAAAAAATTGCATCTAGTAACTATTGAAAAAGCACAGGATGATCTAATTGTATACAAAATATCTGCAATCAATAGTAAATAAATTTATATAGAACCAACCTTAACAACCCAAGTTGAGATAAACTAAAATAACTAATAAAATAGGTGGATGATTATATATATTTCCCACCACAACTTTAGGTTCACGATCAACTCTAACAATTGAAATATTTGAGTAATCATAAGTAATAAATGGATTGAGGACAATGTGAGTAGGGATGATTTCGATTCCATCTTCAACATTATCAAAAATATGTCTTGGGATTACTTTAATAATGACACAAATTCAGGTTGAATATGATCTTTGACATAAAAAATTATTTCTCCACTCATGAAAATATATATGGTTCATTGGTAGCATGCGTTTAAGTCATGTCAATAACTCAAAATCCAAAATCATTAATAAATGTTTCATGCCTCATCAGTGAATCAAACCACTAGAATTTCAACAGAGGGACTCAACCATGAGAGTGATAATCCAATATTGGTATTTTCTAAATGACTCTGCAATATGATACATTTTCAAATCAATGTCTACTATCTGATGCACTATAATAACAGTCTGTTTTGACAGTTAACATAACACCATCATGTTGTGTTCTCATGTTTTTTTTTCTTTTAGTGATAATAAATATGTAACCATTGATCGAAATTTATTTTCATCATAAACCACATAATTTGGACCAAAATCCAATTCTATCAATTCCTCAGAGACACTGCTAGCATAAAAACACAATACCTTAAATATAAATAAATATTAAATTTAACTAAATATTAATTTTATTAATTTATGATAGTACTATTTCTACCTTCAATTTCAACCAAGAAGAAAACTTTTTTGCTATGAAAAGTCTCTCTTCTTCTCAACAATAAAGAACACATATTTATATTTATCATTTGTTTATGTTCCCTAACAAAAAAATAGAAATAGTTTAACATATATATAAAATTTAAAGAGATTAAATAAGATATACATGTTAAATTTACTTACTTTATATATCCATCAAATGACTCACAATTAAAAAAACTATGTGATGTGTCATCTTCTTCTCTTTAAGGCTTAATGTCATTAATGCAGATGATCTAGGAATTCCCCCTATTTGGGTAAGTGATGAAAATATAGGTTCAATTTTCTCATTCTTTCTTTTTCATTTCTCATTGGAATGTTCTATCACATAGTCAATTAAAACAAATACATTGAATATAAATCGATACATTCTTGATCCATGTAACCTTTTATGATAAAACCTTCAGGATGATTTCAATTCTAGACATAAGACTTCAATGTGAACATGTTTCTTTTAGTTTGATACACAAAATGAAAATAAAAAGGTCCTATGAGAAGAATTTATATTCAAACATGGATAGTTGGATGCAACATGCATGTGAAAATTTTTGGAGTAAATATTTCTATAAATCACACAAAATTATTGGTCCCTCTGCCAAATTTTTTTACAAGAAATAATTTGAGAAATTATTAGCCAAAAGATATCTAAAGAAAAAGAACAACTGAATAACTAACACACTAACATTATTGGATAAAAGATAAAGAATTCCTATTGGAATCAACTTATGCAGAAGGATGTGATAATCATGATTCATAAAATATTTTATCTTCGACTCTCTTATGTTGACCCATTTTGATGGTTTGGTTGAATAACCATCAGAAACTTTTAATAGTCCGTAGTACTTAAATAATTTTTTTTGCAAGTTTCATCACATAAGAAGTACATGAAACATTTTCTTTTATTTTCACTGATACACACAAGATACAATTCAGGTCTGATTCCCTAGTCCACCAACTCATGTTGAGATAATAAATCATATTTTTGATTTACTTTTACATTTAGAAGTATTGAAAGTAATATTTCATATATATTCTTTTCAACAAGAATTACAACCATGTAATTTTGTAACAAATTGGTTTACCAATAAGGTAACTAAAAGAACATAATACTCTTCTTCCAATTGTAACAGGTTTTAGTGGAAACATTATTACTCTTTCTAGATTTCATCTGAACCTTCCCAAATAAAAGACTAAAATATTTTAATTCATTAATCACATCAATTCCAGACATATGCTGAGGTAAATTATTGATCTCCATGGTATTGTCAAATCTTTTAAAATTATTCCTTTATGGATGGTTCATGAAAAATAATCATCATTGTCCTATAAAACTAAAACTACGATGATATTTTAGACTCTTGGATTTTTTATTATTCATACAAATAGGACATGATAGTTTTCCCTCAGTTATCCATCCATAAATCATTTCATAAGTAGGAAATCATTGATCGTCCACATAAGTGCAACACACATATGAGATATGTCTTTCAAACCAGAATCATTTGTGCACACACCCACATTCAAAAGATGTTTCAAATATTTTATAAAAGGTTTCATGCATAAATCTATGTCATTTATAGGATTATAAGATCCAGATATGATTATACTCAAAAAAGTGAAAGTTTTTTCATACACATCCCTGGAGGAAGGTTATGAATGTGGATGAAAACTAGACATGTTCTTTGAAAAGTAATAATCTTCCCAAATAAATTAAAATTTTCATATGAAAGACCCATCCTCACATTATTCACTTCAATTGTGAAATAAAGTTATCGATCATAAAATCCCTTCCATGAAAATACATATGTAGGGTGAAGTAAATCATCATTATTCTTCTTTCACTCAGTATCATTCCATCACATTTTTATTGATATTTCATTAGACATGAAAGGATTATTGAGTTTGGGGACAAATGGAAAGTGCCACATTACTTTATATGGAACAAGAGATGATGTTTAATAATATTTTGGATTTCATTGGGATTTAAAACATTTTATACAATCATTTTATTCTGTAGTTTCCTCCCAGAATAAGCTGCAATATTTTGGGCAAGCAGGAATTTTGTTTTTTGAAAATCCGTGTTCTTAAACTAACTTCCATGCAATATAGTGGTTTGAGGTAATATCTAAACGATCTGTAAGAAAGTTCCTAAAAAATCAAAGAATGTAATTGATGAATGTTTTAGAAATCCCAAACATTATTTTTAGATGAAAAAATTGGATTAAAAATTAAAAATTCTTTATTTTACTACATTGCTGATATACTAGAGTCATGGCATCATCATTCAAATTTTTCATTCAGTCAACATCATAATTTTCATTATACATATTATGTGTTCTTGTATCAAAGTCTTCTTATGTCGGAATCAATTCCTTCTCTTGATAATGAATAAATATATTATGACCATCTATCAAATTATCTAGTACAATCCTCTCTTTTTGATCATTTTCATTTTGATATTTCATTTTCTCCCTATTATGATACCACACATATTAGTTTGTTTGAAAACCATATCAGGTTATATAGTAGATAACTTCTTTAATGCTCAAACAATGGATTCTAACAAAATTAAAACCTGAGAGTATGTATGTGACCACTACTGAAGCATTGTCAAATGAAAAACAATATCTCCAACTTATTTTTAAAATCACTTGAGATCTGATTAGTTTCATACATCCAACTTTTATCCATTTTTCAAAAAAAATGTTATACGTCATTTTTTAAAATAAATTATATAGTTATGAAGTTTCATTGAAAATATATTTAAGGAAACAAGAACTCTTAAATTTATATGAAACCATAACTAACACACTAGTCTATGTGAGAATAAAAATATAATAGACAACAAAATACTATATATATAAGAAAATATTATAAATATAAAACCATGATATTGAATTACATTATATCAATGAGTAATAATGTGCCAAATCCATCGAGGTTCAAGGATCTAATTATGAAAATGTTTCTTATGGAATATAAATACATAGGGGTGTTATTTAAATGAAATCTAATTGAGAGAAAAAAATGATGAGGCATAAAGGACCTTTATATAGGTTCCTTAGTGACTATCCCATTTAATTTGGTCTCGTTCAAGTTCATTTGATTCAGTTTAGTTTTAATTTGATTAATTAAATTTCATTAGGTTCATTTAAATTCATTTTTATTCAGGTTAGGTATGGTTTTATTGATATGTCCTAGTTTCATTTGGTTTAGATTTTGTATCTTTAGTTCAATTTCATGTAGTTTTTTTTTCAGTTTCAATTATTTCAATTTGGAATAGTTTGATTCAAAGTGGGTTAGTTTAGTTCAAATTTTTTCTATTTACTTTGGTTCAAATCAATTCTATTTTTTTTGTTTGGTGTTTTTTGATATGGTTCAGTTTAACTTGGTACAACATAGCTCTATTCAATTTGGTCTGTTCTGTTTGTTTAGGATCAGTGAAAATGTGGTATATATTTATACTAGATGAATACTTGAGGGTTGATGTCTCATTTTTATTGATCATAATAGATGCATGAAGGGTTAAAGGATAGAACCTAGTATAATAGGTGATTTACATCTATTACATCTACCATAGGGTTAGGTTATCATTCAAAAATTGATTCAACTATATATATTGATAATAAGATCACTAGAATATATATTTATCATTCAATCAACCATGATCACATTCATAAAGTTGAGATAACAAAGTCATTCAATACAATATTAAAATTATCTCAAGTTAAATTATATATCAAGTCACTTTTATAAATTTACAAGGTGATTCCATTATCTAATACCCTATCACAACTTATTTGGAAAAGGATGTTGGAAATCATGGTAAATAAAGACCACAACTTGTTGCAACATTGATTATCATGCCATGTTTGTTGTTATGTAAGCATAAAATTTGGAGATGGAGGATGAATTTCAGAATATAGATTGTTTTAGAACTACATTAAATTATGAATAAGAATAAAAAAATATAATTTAATAATAATCACATTCCTTATAAGATTACTTCTAGAGAGACCACATCATAAGAGTATATTCCACATCATAACCTATTCAATGTAAGAATAATCTAGAGTTCTTGATGATTTGATACACCATGATGGAAGAGACAATGCTATAACTGATTTGGCATATGAGTATACAAATGCTATGTAAGAGTGAACCAATGAAACCTTACATTATTAATAATAAAATCAATGTATATAGGATTAATGGATTGAGTATCACACCAAAATTATGTATATTTCACTATAAATAGGAAGGTTTTGTAGCAATGAATATCCCATGATAAATTTGTGTGGTTTTGGAATGTGATGGTGGATTGAATCACCCCACATTATGAATTCCACACAACAGTTATGTGAGAGATTGAGAAGACTAAAAAATGGTCACATTGTAAAATTATAGTTATTTTTTGAGGATCAAAACATTGTAATAATTGATTTAAAACTAGGAGTAATATAAAATATAATCCCACAATTTAACTAGAGGACCACACTACAACAAGTCCATATTTTAAAGAGATATGAGAATCCATTACTTTGAAAGGATTTATCTACATATATTAAAGCATTCATTTACTATTTATTTTGTGTCTCTATTAAATCTAAAAATAGAATATTAAAGAATTTATATGTCAATTCCCATAAAAAATATAATATTAATTCATATGATACTTCTCTTGAAGTATAAATGGATGGTTATAAAATATAAATTTCATTTTAAAGTTGTATACTTCACATATTCAGGTAGCTTATTGAAACTATAGTATATAAGAAAAACAAATTTAATGCATATGGAATGAATATTTGATATATGTCGGGAGTTTCAAATTTAATATTATAGATAATAAGAAATATTTTATACAATTTATAATAGTTATTAGATTATATAAAGAGTGTATCTTAAGACAGTTTAGTCTACACTTAATATGAATATTGTGAGTATAAAATAACCCTTAAAGATATAATTTACAAGGGTAATTAATTTCACTAAAAAAACATATATTAGACTCTATTAATCTAAACCCTTACTATATAAGTGGGATTATAGAGAGCTATTTTTTTATAGAAACAAAAAAATATATAGTGAAAATGTAGAAGGGGAATACTAAATGAAGGATCTAGAACTCACCAATTTGATATTAAAGAAAAATCAGATGAAAATTGATTCTCTAGGATGGGTCAATGTGGCAAGGGATGAAGATGGAAGCACTCATAGGTCTCATTGTCGGGAGAAATGAGAGTTGAGGGGCACACACGACATATATCACTATGATTACAAAAAAAAAACCATATATGATATCTATATTTTTATAATAACAAAATAAATATAGTTATACTAATACAATAAAAATAAATTCACTTATAAACAACACTTATTCACATCAACCATCATATTCAAAATATTATAAAAATCTCAACAGTATACCCCAATTCAATCACATATTCAATCTCTTAAAAATTTAACATATGAAAAGACATTTTGAAGATTTATAAAAAAATATATTATATATTTTAAATGAAAATAAAACTCATAATTATATTCGCATAATATATAAAATTATAAAAAATTCAAATTAAATAACATGAATTTGAAAATCACATACTTCAATAACTATATGATCAATGTTAAATCAATATAAATACTAATACATTAAATACTAAATTATATGTTCCAGTGACACATATGAAGTATTTGGAAAATTCCAATTTCATATTAAATAATAATAAGATGAAAACCATAATGGATAGATTCTAGTGGATGCGGAAGAAACATAAATCTAGGTAGAAGATATAACATAATTCAAACTCACTCATTTGAAGTGCAAGAAATCAAATGACCTAAACCAAGAATGAATCACTGAGTGGGAAGAATAAGAGTGGTCTCTAGATGGGAAGAAGAGGGGTGCATGCCACTGTGGTCTCGGTATTGGATTCCTAGGAGAGTGCTGCAAGGAATCAGGATGTGATGATGGGACCCACGTGCTAGGGCTGGGAATGGGAGGAGGGGAGCGAGGCTGTTGGGAGTCAGGATAGGAGAAGGGGTAGTGCAGGGGAGGATTAGAGCCATGTGATAGGGTTGGTGTCACATACATGAATTATTTTGAAGTTAAATTTCATTTATTTTCCTTTCATTTTTTTGTTTTGGATGGTTTCCAAAGGTTTTATGGAGAAATAGATGAGTTTTCATGAATTGGGCCAAACCGTGAGCCCAATTCCATATTTAAAAATAAAATTTGTTTGCTTTATAACTTTTTCATTTTTTAATATTTTTCCTTCATTCCAATTCCTAAATGGTCTCCTCTGACCTATTAACACCAAAATATAAATTTTGAGGCTTTATAAATCCATAATCATGGTGGATATGGGTTTTTATTTAAGATATTGGGCCTGCCCGAAGGCCCATTTCCTGCATTAAAAATAATTTTTAAATTTTTTATATCTCCTTCAATATTTGCGTGTTTTCGGTGATTCCACCTCCCACTCGACCCTAAGAAACCCAGGCGCGCTCTCAATGCCTTCCCCCCTCCTTGGAGCTCTTTGACATCGCGAATTAGGGCTGATCTTCATAGGGTGTCTCAAATCGGCCAGAATTGAAGAGGTAATTTTATACCTTCTTAACTCTCTCAATTCTTAATATTTTCCCTCCATTCCAGTTCCCAAATTACCTCCTATATCTTGTTCGAAGAATCCCTAAATTTTGGCTGTTTTAAATTTCAGTAACTATTGTTTTTGAAGTGATTAATTCAGGATGCTTCAAGTAGGTGAGTCTATTTCTTTCCTCTTTCAAATTGCTTAGGGTTTCTTCCCTAATTATTGAATTATAAAAAAATTCCAGAAGTTAGGGTTCGTGAATAGGTTCTAAATTACTGTGTTTGGGGTGAAATATTGAGGTTTTAGGTTTCTTTTAACTACCTTGAGGTGCGGCGGTCATGCGATTGATGTTTCGTCCCAATATTTGAGGGTTTCGACACATTCGGTAGGTGATTCCGTGGGTAACCATTTAATGATGAGTTAGTTTGCTTGATTAAATAATTTTTCATGTTCCTTATGTTATGTGCATTATGAGAAAACCATTTTTGGTTGCAATAGTAAAGCATTTGTTTTTAAAGTTACATTTTTGCTTGAAGTGTGTATTTTTCAAATGCATTTCATGTGTTATATCTTGTGGTAGTTTTGTAAAATGTGGAAGTGATTTATTAGTTGTTGAAAGGGGCTGCCAATTATGGTTAGGTAATGATATAGTTCCATGTGGGCCTAAAAATGGGGTTTATTTGAATGGTTTTATTTGTATAACCTTGTTGTACTCCTTGAAAGTGTTTTATGGATTTGTGTATTCTCATGGGTATCTTTTGTGATATTATTCAACGTGATTATATAACATTTGAATGTGGATTATTTCATGTTTATTGGGCTGCCAATTCTGTTTTGGTAGGGTCTTGGTGTGCTTTTGGCTTAAAAAGAGATTTTTGAAATGGATTTTATGTGCAAAGTTTGGGTATACTCTTTATAATTGTTTTATGAAAGTTTTGAATGCTTTATTGGGTTGTGTAATAGGTGAAACTATATCAGCAAACTATTTTGGTAGGAGTATATTTTTAGAAGGTACATTCCATTTGTGAAAAGGCTGTTATGTGATATGTATCATCTTGGAAATATTTTATTAAATTGTTTGAAGGAGATATTTTAGAGTGAAACTGATGTGAAAGTGATGTGGAGTGTTTTGTGTGAGTGTAATGTGAAAAATTGAATTTTTGATTATGAAAGAAGTGTTATATTCCATGTGTGTGGGCTGTTATATGAGTTTAAATATCTTATAATTGTTTTATAAAATTGTTTAATGGTTTTGTGGAAGTGTTGAAGAAATGTGAAATGTGTTGTGGGCTATTTTGGTGTGATTCAGATTTCAAAATCATTTTGAATGAAAAATGGATTTTTGCAACTTGTGTGGTATACATATGGGCTGTTTGGTGAATTTGTGATGTGGAAATTATATTTTCATGTTCAATGTACATTTCTTGACTTGTTGAACTTGTTTGAGCACAAGGGGAAAACCTGGGTATCTAGGTGGGTGGACGTGTACTAGTATGCTAGTGAATCCGTGGGGTTTGGCCTCAGTTTCACTTAGCAAGATTGACGCTTACAACTCTAACTAAACTATGATGATGATGATTGGGGACCACTAGGTTATGGGTATCTTCCCTACTAGTGGCTCGTGCACGAGAATGGATATTTGTGATGGTTACTCTCACCGAGATACGAGGTACCTGGGACCCACAGCTAGCTAGTGCCTAGGGGTTACTTCCTATTTCTTGTGCTCATTATTTACTTTGTACTTACCGTCGGCATATGGTATAGTTGGCTGGAAAATTCAGTATTGTTGACATTATTTTTAAAAGTGTTGATTCGTAATGATAGCCCACTTGAGAACTATTTTTATTCAAGTAGCATCTTTTAGAAATTGTAACTAGCTTTTCATGTTTTTGAAAACTTGCACGCTTTTCGTCTTTAAATGTTTATCACATGGAATCTATTAGTGGTGGTATCCTACTGGGCATTGGCTCACACCCTACTTACACCCTTGGGTGTAAGTAGACATGGTTGTTTTTGTTGTCGCAGGTTGGGTACAATTTTTTTGTTCCAGTGGTTCGGGTTTCTAGCAGGTCCTTGGTGGTGAAGTCTTGTGGAGGTGGCTTGTGGGCGGTGGCCCTTGCCATGAGGGTTCTTGGGCTGTCCTTATTTGGATTTTTAACTTTGGTATAGACCTTTTGAGTTGTTTTAAGCCATGTAATTCAGTTCTGAATTTTTGTAAAAGATTGTTTGGTTTGAAAAATCCAGATTTGTTTCATTGGATTCTTTTGTTGTTTTATGTTTATAAACTCGGGTAAATCGTTCCCAATTTTAATTTTATGATACCCGGGCACTTGTGCCAGCCCGTGGGGATCGGGAACGCCCCTCGGGTCATGTCACGGGCTGGTTTTGGTGTCGGTTTTGGCGGTGACCAGATTCGGTTCGTGACAAAATGGTATCAAAGGAGGTTCAGGTTAACTCTTTGGGTCATGTTATTTGAGGAAGAGTCAGGATAGTATGGAGTTAGGATTTTTTGGGACATGGAATTCTAGTTATGGGTAGTGTGCCTGATCACCACACCTCATAATGGGATTCAAGTTTCCAAGAGAAGTCGGGATTTATCTAAGTCCTTCGATTTTCTTGGTTCGATGATGATTAAGGGAAATGAAAAGAGAGTTGGGTTAATGGTCCTAGTGAGCTCGCAAGGCCTGGCAAGCCATGTGGAGCCAAGGATATTCCCTAGAACACTCTCTGTGACAGTGAGGTGATTGGAATATGGCTTCCAACCATATTTCCAAGTCACCTACTGAAACTAGTTTCCTCTTGCACTGTTTTGTGCTTAGGTTTTGAAACCTTAGCACTTTGGTTTTAAGAAGTGTAAAGTTTTTGTGAAATGATTTTCAAATAAAGAGGGAATGGTTTGGTTTATGAAATGGCGTAACTTAATTTTCAGAATTGTTTTGAAATATAAAATGGTGTGCTTACACCTCTTTGAAAGTAGGAACTATATTGATGTTGGTTTTGAAAAGTGTTTCCAATAGAGTTTTCTAAACAATCAGAGTGTGTTTTAATGGGATGAGATGTTTTGAAATTGATGTGAATATCTTGAAATTGAGTTATTTTCTAAATGTTTGCAACTTTCTGAAAATTTTTGTAAGATGTGAGTTGGGATTTTGATCTCATGGTTAGCAGTTTTGAGAAAAAAGGATGTGTTGGTTGACTGTTTTGGTTTTGAAAAGTGGGAAGAATTTTTTGTTTTAACCTTTGGTATTTCGATTAGCGACCACATGCATGGGGTTATATGGGATGATGGATGGTTGATGGCACGACTGGATGAGTACCGGGATGGATATGAGGAGGGTATCTGGTGTGGCACAAAAACATGCATGTGTGAGGCCCATGGGGTACTATTGGTGGATATACTTACTGCTAAAATGTTTGTTCTCAAAGAATTACTTTTAAAGAAAAACACGATGTCTTGATGAATATTTTTCTATGGTTTGTATTATGGGTTTTTGAAAATGTTGATGTTGTGGGATGTTTTGATTCCAAGAACCCCTTCTGTTTGAACTGTGTTTTGGTTTTGTGTTTGGTCGGTAAGCTGTGTTGTAGGGACGGTTAGTGGTCTCTTTTGAAAAATGTTTTGGGATGACTTTACGATAGTTCCCTTCATGTTTTTGGAGCTGGTTTATGGCTTGTTTTGACCAATATACCAGGTTGGTTGGGTCCTTGGGTTCTCTCATTGGATAAGGTACGCCCCCATTAAAGGTTAATGCATAACTGAAACGCAACCCAGATTGTTTCTCCATTGGAAAATCCTCCAGTTGATCAATATAAGGAATCTATTTCTTGAGCTTTTTAGATTGAGTATACACCCTTTCCTTTATTGGTTTTGTGTATCCTCTTGTAGTGGGAGATTGATTATGGATGGTTGAAAGTGACCTTAGCCTCTTAAGTTTCCTAATTTTTCGAAGGTGGAAGTGTTCTGGGTTTGTTAGCATGGATGAGTATTTGGATAGTGTCTAAGAGGAACTCTCGGTCCTTCATAGTCTCTTCGAAGAAGGAGTTCATGTTAAACTACTAGTGTGGGAAATCTGGTCATGAGAGGATATTATGGCCACTTTCTAGAATTGTGTGTTGTTTTGGGATGTTGTACAAGTTACCTCTCTATTCATTGTTTATATCAGTCGCAATGGTCATGTTCGGTGATTCCTCGTGATGTCATGTGCTCGATTGACTGTAAAGGTGAAAGTTGGGCAATCATCTGAGAGTCTCTATTATGTTGGGAGAATGTCTCCCTTGAAAAAAAAAACATAAAAAAATATATTCCATTTTAGAGGAAGGTGAGTATAAGTGTTCTTTACTTCTATTGTTTCTCACCCGAACAAACAAGGTGTGATGTGTGTACATATTTTAATCCCTTGTTTCAGTGAAATATCGAGTTAGGGTAAAGTGAGTTTGGAATGTGTTATGTCTTAGAAAAACTTATCGGGGATTGCGGTGTAGTTGTTGTTTACAACGAAAGAAGAATTCTCATTCAGGTGGTTTCCAAAGCCTAACTGCGAGGCCGAAGATGCTTCAATATTTTGAGCTCCAACCATAGGTCCTGGAGAGAAGCTGGCGCGTAGTCAGGGGAAACCCCAGTGTCATTTAAACCCTTTTGCAAAGTCCTATCCTCAATATGAAAGATAAGAAGAGTTTAAACCTATGGTGTCATCATATTTATTCAGTTGTTCCCGTTCGGTGGAGATAGGTGGAGGGTCTTGTACCCATGTCATCACACAATGATATTCCCTCCCACTTTGGTTTCCATTGAGTCTTTAGAGAAAGGTATGAAGTTTGGCTAGACAGGTTGACCGCACAGTTTACACTTGGTTAGTAGTGACCATGCCCCCCCCCAAAAAAAACCATGTAGATAGAAGAATCTCCACTGTTAGTTCATGGTTTCCCAAACCATGCAGACTAACCATGTGGTCGTCCCAACACTTTATATTTTGGGGTCTTTCTGTACCGGCCCATGCTGGTCGATTAAGATTGTTGGTTCTTATGGTGGGGAGCCTTTTTTTCCCCCCGTACCAATAACTTAGATTTATCCATGGTCAAGGATTGGTGGTAGGTAGTCTCATTTGGATCTATAAATCTACCTAAATCTTCCTTGAGTAACCATTGAGATTGGAGAGTGCCCAATGGTTTAGTTATAGCAAGGTATGTGTAACCTTGTTCGATGTTGTTGTTCGTTTGAGTGAATTGCTTGAGTCTTGTTCTGATAGTGTTTGAGGTGTTTTCCTTTGGGATAAAACCTGAATGTGATTGATTGTTTCAGGAAAGTGGTGTATGATTTTGTTGTGAATTATTCCTTCCTTAATTGATCAATGTAGGTGTTTTGGACTTTGGGGGCGAAACCTGGAAAGAGAGTACATCTTGGTTTATCAGTTCAGTTTGGCTTTCGTATCTGGCCTTTCTGTAGCTTTCCGGGGACGGAAAGTTTTCATGTTGGGGATAATTGTCATATACATGAATTATTTTGAAGTTAAATTTCATTTATTTTCCTTTCATTTTTTTGGGATGGTTTCCAAAGGTTTTATGGAGAAATAGATGAGTTTTCATGAATTGGGCCAAACCGTGAGCCCAATTCCAGATTTAAAAATAAAATTTGTTTCCTTTATAACTTTTTCATTTTTTAATATTTTTCCTTCATTCCAATTCCTAAATGGTCTCCTCTGACCTATTAACACCAAAATATAAATTTTTAGGCTTTATAAATCCATAATCATGGTGGATATGGGTTTTTATTTAAGATATTGGGCCTGCCCGAAGGCCCATTTCCTGCATTAAAAATAATTTTTAAATTTTTTATATCTCCTTCAATATTTGCGTTTTTTCGGTGATTCCACCTCCCACTCGACCCTAAGAAACCCAGGAGCGCTCTCAATGCCTTCTACCCCTCCTTGGAGCTCTTTGATATCGCAAATTAGGGCTGATCTTCATAGGGTGTCTCAAATCGTCCAGAATTGAAGAGGTAACTTCATACCTTCTTAACTCTCTCAATTCTTAATCTTTTCCCTCCATTCCAGTTCCCAAATTACCTCCTATATCTTGTTAGAAGAATACCTAAATTTTGTATGTTTTCAATTTCAGTAACTATTGTTTTTGAAGTGATTAATTCAGGATGCTTCAAGTAGGTGAGTCTATTTCTTTCCTCTTTCAAATTGCTTAGGGTTTCTTCCCTAATTATTGAATTATAAAAAAATTTCAGAAGTTAGGGTTCGTGAATAGGTTCTAAATTACAGTGTTTTGGGTGAAATATTGAGGTTTTAGGTTTATTTTAACTACCTTGAGGTGCGGCGGTCATGCGGTTGATGTTTCGTCCCAATATTTGAGGGTTTCGACACATTCGGTAGGTGATTCCGTGGGTAACCATTTAATGATGAGTTAGTTTGCTTGATTAAATAATTTTTCATGTTCCTTATATTCTGTGAATTACGAGAAAACCATTTTTGGTTGCAATAGTAAAGCATTTGTTTTTAAAGTTACATTTTTGCTTGAAGTGTGTATTTTTCAAATGCATTTCATGTGTTATATCTTGTGGTAGTTTTGTAAAATGTGGAAGTGATTTATTAGTTGTTGAAAGGGGCTGAAAATTATGGTTAGGTAATTATATAGTTCCATGTGGGCCTAAAAATGGGGTTTATTTGAATGGTTTTATTTTTATAACCTTGTTGTACTCCTTGAAAGTGTTTTATGGATTTGTGTATTCTCATGGGTATCTTTTGTGATATTATTCAACGTGATTATATAACATTTGAATGTGGATTATTTCATGTTGATTGGGCTGCCAATTCTGTTTTGGTAGGGTCTTGGTGTGCTTTTGTCTTAAAAAGATATTTTTGAAATGGATTTTATGTGCAAAGTTTGGGTATACTCTTTATAATTGTTTTATGAAAGTTTTGAATGCTTTATTGGGTTGTGTAATAGGTGTAACTATATCAGCAAACTATATTGGTAGGAGTATATTTTTAGAAGGTCCATTCCATTTGTGAAAAGGCTGTTATGTGATATGTATCATCTTGGAAATATTTTATTAAATTGTTTGAAGGAGATATTTTAGAGTGAAACTGATGTGAAAGTGATGTGGAGTGTTTTGTGTGAGTGTAATGTGAAAAATTGAATTTTTGATTATGAAAGAAGTGTTATATTCCATGTGTGTGGGCTGTTATATGAGTTTAAATATCTTATAATTGTTTTATAAAATTGTTTAATGGTTTTGTGGAACTGTTGAAGAAATGTGAAATGTGTTGTGGGCTATTTTGGTGTGATTCGGATTTCAAAATCATTTTGAATGAAAAATGGATTTTTGCAACTTGTGTGGTATACATATGGGCTGTTTGGTGAATTTGTGATGTGGAAATGATATTTTCATGTTCAATGTACATTTCTTGACTTGTTGAACTTGTTTGAGCACAAGGGGAAAACCTGGGTATCTAGGTGGGTGGACGTGTACTAGTATGCTAGTGAATCCGTGGGGTTTGGCCTCAGTTTCACTTAGCAAGATTGACGCTTACAACTCTAACTAAACTATGATGATGATGATTGGGGACCACTAGGTTATGGGTATGTTCCCTACTAGTGGCTCATGCACGAGAATGGATATTTGTGATGGTTACTCTCACCGAGATACGACGTACCTGGGACCCACAGCTAGCTAGTGCCTAGGGGTTACTTCCTATTTCTTGTGCTCATTATTTACTTTGTACTTACCGTTGGCATACGGTATAGTTGGCTGGAAAATTCAGTATTGTTGACATTATTTTTAAAAGTGTTGATTCGTAATGATAGCCCACTTGAGAACTATTTTTATTCAAGTAGCATCTTTTAGAAATTGTAACTAGCTTTTCATGTTTTTGAAAACTTGCACGCTTTTCGTCTTTAAATGTTTATCACATGGAATCTCTTAGTGGTGGTATCCTACTGGTAATTGGCTCACACCCTACTTACACCCTTGGGTGTAAGTAGACATGGTTGTTTTTGTTGTCGCAGGTTGGGTATAGTTTTTTTGTTCCAGTGGTTCGGGTTTCTAGCAGGTCCTTGGTGGTGAAGTCTTGTGGAGGTGGCTTGTGGGCGGTGCCCCTTGCCATGAGGGTTCTTGGGCTGTCCTTATTTGGATTTGTAACTTTGGTATAGACCTTTTGAGTTGTTTTAAGCCATGTAATTCAGTTCTGAATTTTTGTAAAAGATTGTTTGGTTTGAAAAATCCAGATTTGTTTCATTGGATTCTTTTGTTGTTTTATGTTTATAAACTTGGGTAAATCGTTCCCAATTTTCATTTTATGATACCCGGGCACTTGTGCCAAACCGTGGGGATCGGGAACGCCCCTCGGGTCATGTCACGGGCTGGTTTTGGTGCCGGTTTTGGCGGTGACCAGATTCGGTTCGTGACAGTTGGGAATGGGGGGAGGGGAGTGAGTCTGCTAGGATTCAACAGTTGGTATGGGATAAGGGGAAGTGTGGGGGGGAGCAATGGATTTATGGAAAATCAGAACACCCATATGCCAACAGTTTCATTTTTTTGGTCATAGGCTAGTCTATAACAATTGTTTTTAAGAAACTATTGGGATAGATTATACTTTACAACATATTCTAATGGTTGGAGAAAATTATTTGGATTGGTCCATTGGGAAAACCCCTATTCCCAGTTGTTTATATTTATGATGTAATTTTTTATGTTTTTTACACATTTCTTTGTTCCCTTTATGTTATCATCGTATATAATTATTTGATATCCATGTTTATTATTCTATCCAATTTTATGACTTGTTGATATTCCTATTTAATAACATGTATTAATTTCATCATGTTATTCTTTTATTATTCCCTAATTGGGATTTATAGCTCACCCCTTTCTTATGTATGTCCCTAGGTCATCCCAAATAGTTTTAGAAGATACAAGGAATATAAGGGCATATTTATGAATTTTTAAATAATTATTTTATACCCATGATTTAAGTTATTATTTTATGTACCTTGTTTTATAGTTAAACTAGGCCTCAAGTTCTTAGAGGGTTGTATTATGGTTACGTTTATGTAATAAATCATGAAATAAAATTTATTAAATATATGGTTTATCATAGTTGGTGTCTTAGGAAAGCCTATAATTTTTTTGGATTATGATTAGAAAAACTTGGTGAAATACTTAGCGATAAGACTAAACATATGAAAACATAACTAAATTTTGGTAAAGTATAGAGTAAGTAGTTTCCATGAAAATACATCCTTGTCTAGATACTACAAGTGGATATGGATTTGGAATAGTTGTACCTTGGGGTAAAAACCTTAAGAAGGGTGCATTGGGAGTTGACTAGATCATCACCTATTGCATGACAAAAAGGCCTTATCACACACTTGGTTTGACACTATTGGAGGATATTATTTGGGTAAATTCACAAGATCTTGACAAAACTTTATGAAGGGAAAAAATTCCAATATATTATTATTTTAGGCAATAGATCAGAGATAACTTATATTGAAACCTAAAAATTCATTGGTAAAGGAAAATTTATCAATTATAAATTAACCCTTCAATTTTCATAATTTTCCTTTTATGTGTTTAATAGTTTAGATTCTTATACATTATTTTCCCATTATTTTTAGTCAATGCATAGAAATAAGAGGAATCAAGTCAATAACCAATGTGATGGGAAATGCAATAACAACACAAATGTAATTTATAAATTGATTGCATCTAATTTAATATGTTTTTAAATTTTTCTAAACCAACTATCAAAAGTTATATTTAACAACCAATACATAACTGAATCTCTAAATATGTCAAAGAAGAAGAGTAATGTGTCTCATAGAAGTTTATATGATAAAGGTGATAAAGTAATGAAGATCCATTTTCTTATGTGTAAATGATATGGAAAGTGAAACCAAAGGAAATGTCAAAATGGGATTGGAAGATGTTTTATGTGTGGAACAATATGTTATAAAGTAGCTAATTATCATAAAAAATGAATAATTATGTTAAAATTATAGTGGATAAAAAAGTTCAAACTTATGTAACATTAAAAATTATTTTTCATAAATATGGATAACATGGGAATTATCCAATACTAGACTCTATTCTGCGGGTTAACAAGGATGATGAGAACCTATAATCTATAATACCAAGAGAACAAGATGGTTTAAATGTTGTTTCAATCACTAATATGGATCATGATTATTGAAGTACACCTAGGATCAACTATATATTTTTTTATGTCCTATTTTATTTCAATTAATACAACACTATCATATCTAGTAAGTTTTTTAAGAACATTGATTCACCTCCCCAAGAGATTGGATATAATTGGGGAAAATTTATATTATTATTGTATCTAAACTTTGTGTTTTTAGGAATGATCATAATCAAAATATTATCATTATCCCTTTAGTGTCATTCAATGTTATCCTATGTATTGATTGGTTTTACTTGTATAGATCCAACATATTTTTTTTAGAGAATTAATTCACCCTTCATATCATGAATCACCTTATAATTCTTTACAAGTTTAATGAGGAGTATTGATCTCCCTTGGAATTTTTATCTAAATCTTGGATATTATTTCATTAAGAGTAATTGTATATAGATAAAATGATGAAGCTTCCGGAAAAGATCACCCATGATGACATGCACACTGTGAGAGAATAAGTTCAATAAGGAATGGAGTGGACTTAATCTAAATCTAGAGGTTGAGTTCTTAATCAAACTTATACTTGGAGAGAGTTTCATTCCTTGGTAATACAATAAAAAATAAAGTGATATTTGTGTATCCTTAAAAAATATATTCAATTGAATGATGGACCAAAAAAATGTCTGTGATCAAAATCTTTAGTTTCCATGAATTAGCTGGGTACTATCATTGATTTATGAGAAACTTCTTAGGATTTTCAAACCCACTAACCAAACTATCTCGGATGGAAGTCAAGATTTTATAGAATTATTAATGAGAGGATATATTTAAATAGTTGAATAAGTTGATAATCACTCCAACTATACTCACATTACCCATCAGTAGGGAAGGTTTTGTGATCTAAATTGATTCATCAAAAAAGGTATTGGGTTGTGTACTCATTCAAGATGAAAAAGTAATAGCCTATACCTCCCACCAATTAAGGATCCATGAGTATAACTACCCAACACAAGATCTAGAATCAGTTGTAGTGATCTTTGCCATGATGTTCTAAAAAAATTAACTCAACATAGAAAAGTACGACATTTATCCAAATCATAAAATACCTGATTAAATATTCACAAAAAATGAGTTTATCATGTTCCAATGAATGTTTTTATAGGGGACCAAGGATTATGATTTTTCAATCCATAATTATAAATACCACGACCCTAGTTGCCTAGAGGTGGTGATTAAATTATTATATTGACACTAAATAAAATCATTCACATCCTAGTGGATAGAAGAGTTTAGTAGTCATAGTAAATTAGATACAAACTTGAAATTAAAATTAAATTTAAAATAATAAAATAAATAATGTTTTTTATTTGAGAACATAATTATTTACCCTTTTCATATCCCTTCATATCAATTATAAAACACTTCATGGTGTCATGTGGAAAATGAAACATGACAAAGGGGTGAGCTCAAATGCTTATTACGGGTATCCTTGAAGAAGAAGATACAAAAAATAATTTATAATAAATATGAAAAAATAAATAACTGAAACACTTTCCATTTAATCAATAACATTATCATAATATTTATAGAATAAATTAGGATCAAATATTTCCATATAAATAATCACATGAACTTGAAACAAAACCATTGATATTCTAACTAGTAAAATAATCACATGAAATATCAATAACTGAATTCATAATGATGGAATTAATAATTTAAAACATCTGAAATATACCATAGATTCCTTGTTCCATGACATATAAATAAATTAGCAAGGTCATAGCCAAAACCAATCTAATTTTTCTCATGAGACATACTGAAGCATCGAGGGGATATCTATAATTGCGCCCCACCATTCACATAATAAGTATAATGAATTATTAATATTAATGGGGTGAAACATAACAATATAAAAATTCATATTGAAAAACTAACATACTAAAGTTTAATACTTACCCTCTTTAAATAACCATAATCCTAAACCATCCAGAATACTATGGTGAATAGTAAAAAAATTGTACATCCTCAATCAAATTGATCATAAACCATAAAAATAAAGAATAATGATGATATAAATAAAAAATATATCTTGTAGATCATAAATAAAATAAAGGGTTTATATCATTGATTATTATAAGTACAATAAAAATTTCATTATGTATTTTTTAAGAAAATAACCTTCACTTTAAAAATATTTTTAAAAAAAGTTTGAAAAATATTTTCAATATCCTGTTATTTGAAAACAAAATTTTGAAAAATGTATAATATGATTTATAACATTGATTGGTCATGGAAGTATAAAATTTATTTCTTTTTTTACATGTCAAAAAATGACCGCTTTCACATTTTCGAAAAATCCAGATGGGCCCTGTTTTAAAAATGACATGAATATTCCTTTCAAAAAAAAAATTCAAAAATGAAAAATGGGTAAGAATTTATTTAATAAATAATTTTGAAAAGGTTAAATTTCATGCACCCCTCCCACCAAATATACCTCAAGTAATGGATAGAGATAATGACCCCTGAGTCCCACCACTAGTGAGATTTGGGTTGGTGACTAGCAATGAGGGTACACAAATATCATGTGTGGGAGGTATTACCATCAATAATATAAATAGGACGAGGAGATAAGATGAATAAACCATAATAGAATCCATGAAATAATATAAACAATCCAAAAAACCATCCCAAAATTCATGAATAAATAAAACCAATACATGTAAAATTATCCAAATCAAATAACCAAAAACAAAGAAAAAGTAGTGACACTTGAGCTGTCCAAAGGTCCGATCAAGTAATGTACAGAATGTTTCATAAAGTCTTATTGGAAACCAGAAAACAATTTTATGCACGTAGGGTGACCATGAAGATATACTTAGTAGTAATTATAATGTCTCTCATGCACACGTGAAAATAGAATACTAATGCACCCATAAAAAAACAACAAAACCAAACAACAATTATACTGGTATACTAACCAAAACTGCAACCTCACTAAGGATCACTCACCAAATAATGAATGAACATATAATAATATAATTTGAAGCATATCGATGAAGGGTACACTGCACCACTTGACCAACGATTTTCCTCTCTCACACCCCAATGATGTATTTCATGTCACTCCCACTTATTCAAAATAACATCACATCACATCCCACCTACAAACACTTGGAACATCACATCACATCACATCTCATCACTAGTGTTGTATGGTATCGTGAGGATGAAGGACATTAACCATGTTCCCTCCTTCAACCATGCATGACCCCCACTATAATACATATCCTCACATCTCACCTGAAGACACATAGTTTATCACATCTCATCACATCACATATAGAGAGTTTCACTTTTGACTTCTAGCCATCACAACTTGTGCATAGCGCCAATTCCTTTAAGAGGGAGCATAGAAGAGTGGATATCCAACCATCGATCCTCCCACTAGGATGTTGGGAAGAACACCCCAAAACATTTGGTTTTGACACATTTTTCTCAACATGGTTGGTGAATGTATAGGAATCACAAAGAATATACAATGTATATACATATAGATTCACAGAACATAAGCCCCATCCTAAGGGTTCACAACTATAGAATAAAAAATCTCACAATAAACTCCACATCTACTACCAAAACTAAAATAACAACATCACACAAGAAAAACACATGACATAATTCATGTTTCGGTATTTATTTTTTATTAGTACATTTTTCATATTTTCCATTACCAACCCCATCCATTTAAATAGGAACATTATTTTGTATTTCCATCACATTAGTTTATAAATAATATTAAATATTTAAACCACACATCACATAATCAATTAATTTGTTAAAAATTACCATTTTAAATTATTTACATTCATTTAGTTCCATTACTACTCTAGAAACTAGCGTAACCCACCACCATTGAAACACCACTGTGCAACCTCACCACAACCACCATCACAACCCTACTATAAAAAAAAATTATAACCACCATCAAATACCCATTTCACTACCATATTACAAGAAATGTATCCACACACATCATAACATATCCACCTCCCTTGCATCACATAATCATAGTAAATCCAAAACACAAAACCATATCTAAAAACACATTAAAACACATACCATAACATTTTTTAGATTAGGCATAGGGGATTTAAATCAATTAAAACTATTTATTTATGGTTGTTATCATAGATTATATATATCTTGGTGTAACCAATTCCCTAGCCATGTATAAGTGGTTAACCATTTATTTATGGAGGTGTCACAACAATCACACAACATTGGCATCAAATTATATAAAAAAAGAAAACATGGGAAATCAGTGACCATGATTTTTAGTAATACAAAAAACATATATATTATCAATATCTTGATATCAAAAGATATAAAATCATGCAAAGAATTACCCTTCCCATTTCTATTTTATTTAAACTGGTTAATTATCTTTGTTATGTCAGATGAAACTATTTTCCCCAAGAGATAATAAGAGTATCAAATATCTCTTGATACAGTTATTGGAGAAACAAGGGACACAATACTTAGAAGAAAAAATCTCTACATAAACTCTCTCTACCAAAAATAAGCGGGGTGAACATACATGCAGAAAATAAATACAATGTGAACTAAAACCGACATCAGAAATAGGGCTCCACGAATCCAAGGAAAAAATCCTTCAGAACCTATCATCTCAATAGAAGTAAATCTAGAAATAGTGAAGGAAAGATCTTAAATTTATAATTATTAGATCCAAAAATAATAGAATTTGATATAGTTTAGTGGAAAATTAATGGCGGATCTTATCAATACCACATGGTTGAACTGTTTAAAATATCTCTGAAATTTGATGAAATAGAGTATATAATTATCCTCCTTCAAAAAAGTTTTAAAAAGCATTAATTAATACATTAAAACCATTTTTCATCATAAAAGACATCAAAATGGAAAATATATAAATTATGGAAAAACAGGAAACACTATAGACTGCCACTGCCAGGGTACCCCTACCAGGATTCCAGCAAAAGGGTGCCACCACATGGGTGCACCACCAAGGTACCACCACCTGGGTGGCACCACAAGGGTAGCACCACCAGGGTGCCACCTACAGGTTGGCACCACCAGGGTGCCACCGTCATAATACCACTATTAGGATGATACCTCGAGGGTGCCGTCGCCAGTGTGCCACTGTCAGGATGCCACCACCAGAGCACCATCGCCAATGTGCCACCCACATGGTGCCTCCTCTAGGGTGATCGCCCACTAAAATTCCACCAATGGTGATACACCACAAGAATTATCCACTATTGGTGATCCAAATTTGGTGATCCACCACTAGAATGATCCACCGTTGGTGATCCACCCTTAGTGATCCACCCCCAAAATGATCCACTATTGGTGATCCACTACCAAAATTCCACCATCAGTGATTCGACACCAGAATGATCCACTATTGGTGATCCAACACTAGAATGAAACCATTGGTGATTCAGTATTAGTTCAAAATAACCTACCATTAGTTCAAAATGGCCTACCATTGGTCACCTACCATTATTTTAAAATGATACACCATTAGTGATACATCGATATCCTCTAAAATACCTCAAAATTTCTCACATCTGATACAAAAAAATCCTTTAATTTCCTCAGGAACATCCTAAAAATCCATTTTTTATTTTCAAAATATCCACTTTATAGAGAAGTGATAACCGTTTCAAATTTACACATACATAATTAAAGCTATCCTAGAATCCATATAAAAAAATTCAAAATAACCCATAAAACACATTCAAAATTTAAAATTAAAATTGAATCACACCTCGAGACCTATGAATTGCACAAAATGAGGCTACACGCCACCCGAGCCATCATCATCACCACTACTGTTGATTGACACCATCATCGTCGGGAGATTGCACCATGCCAGTAACACCAAAACATCACCAAAGTCATCCCAAGGCTGCATCCGCATCATCACTGTCAAACTTATTTTGCGGACCAAAACCGAGCCTGTTATCGCATCATCATGTTGCTCGATTGACACTTCCATAAACATCACCGTATGATCATCACTAGGAGAACTTGAAAATACCATCCACCAGAGAAATAATAACAATTAAAACACCATGCCATCGATAACCTCCCAAAATCATGACCCAAGGCACCATTAAGACCACCACAAAAATTCACTTTAGAGAGAGAGGTGAAGATTTGGAGAAAGTGTATAGAAACAATAAAACAAAGAATGGTCAAAACACTAGTGAGACTCCTCGGGAACCTTCATTGCCAATATAAATTAACCACAATAGAAACCACTATCAAATAAGAAATGAAAAAACATAGAGGAAATCGGGGGTCCAAAACCCTAAAAGAAAAGGAAACAAGACTCCAAGAAGACCCGCAACCCCCAAATCGTTAAGCCCAACACCTCTGAGTATCCATCGCTCTAGATCCGACCTGGAGAGGAGTGGTGATACATGAGTTTAGGTCGAGGTTGAGGTGGAAGGGGAAGAAACCATAGCACCTTCACTAGAGTGAAACCAAAGATCAGGTCCAAGAGTGGACCAACTATGGGGGATAGAGAGAGATCCAGGAGAGGGGCTCACCGGAAGCCACCAATAATGGATGAGAGAGAAGAGGAGGAATTACACCACTAACTGAAAATACTAACCCAAAATCCCAAAACAACTGAACAAACCGTACTACCCCAAATATAGTATTTAGAAAATTCCACCTTTCAGTTTAAGATACTAACCGCTCTGTGTGTAACCTAATTTCTCGATTGGGTTTAAACACATCTTAGTACAATGCATTTCGATTAGGAATCAGGTATTCCTTTTTTCACATGTGGGAACTTTATCACACATCACAAAACACACAACACATTAAGGGTAAAACAAAATATCTCATAATACACCAAGGTCTAAATATCACATCACAAAGAAAAACAAAGAAATTAAAAACTCAAAACAACTCTAGGTATTGTGAACACATATACATCTCATGCTCCAAAGTACTCTCCTACAAAACACTAGGACTCTATTTCACATGAACCAATTGAATGATTTTACTCATAGAATATTATCTCATTGGTCTTGGATATCTAATGGATACTCCATTAACATCACTTAATCCTAGATATACAACTATCCTATCAATTACATGAGATTCATTGTGATGATAATGATAGAATTGAGATTCATTGAAGACATCATGGTTCTAGTCCAGTTAAGGTGAAAGTTACAACTCATAATCCATGTTTCCAATGTGTCCCAACACCTTAAAAGTTCCCAACATACCAAGGAAATATATTTCTACCTTTTTAGAACTTCCACATTCCATATTGTGGGGAAACAATTAAGAAAATGTGGCCTCCAACCTCAAACTCTAAGGGACTCCTCCTACGATTGGCATACGACTTTTTCTGGTTCTATGCTTCTTTCATCCTCTCTCAAAAAAACCAAAACATATCTATTATTATCTTCAAAACATAGGGTCCATGAAATGTTGACTCCCCATCCTATGACAAACATAATGGAGAACGACATGGATGACCATAAAAATCCTAAATTAGGGACATTTTAATGGATGAGTGATAAATTTTATCATAAGAAAACCCAACCAAGGGTAGGTTCTATTCCCACGATCTTCAAAAGTTCAAGGCACACTGCCACAACATGTCCTATAGTGTCTGGATAGTCTGCTCTATCTGGATATCTATATAAGGGTGGAAATAAGTGATGATGTGTAATTGAGTTCCCTAATCATGATTCAATACCCTCCATAATATTGAGGTAAAATGTGCATCCTGATATGAGCAAATGGACCTTGGGAATCCATGCAGCCACACTACATCATCCACATACCTATTTGCCAAAACATAAACTATAATTGACTCCTTGATCACTAGAAAGTGATCCAATTTCATAAATGGATCCCCAATTATCAAGATAACATCAAAACCTCCCTGATATCGAGGTAAAACAATGAAAAAGTACATCGATATGTCATACCATTTCCTATTGGGAATATCCAAGGGCTGTAAAAAACCTATAAGAAGACAATTATTGGTCTTTACCCATTGGAAAACCTAACACTAAATAACAAACTCATCCACTAATAATTTCATACAAATCCACCTAAACTGTACCCTCAATCATAGATACATCTTGGATACTCCTAGATGTACCTCCAATGGTTATTTATGGAACTCTTAAAGGACTCCCTCATGCATCCCTACTAGAAAAAACTACCTACCATGAAATATAATCTGGTTCCAACCATCCTACGACCATCCATATAAAGCATTGTCATGGCCAACATGATCATACATAACCTCTTCCTCTGAGTCTCCCCACTAATACTCCTCTACCTATTGCATTAGTTAAGACTACACCGTCATCAGAAAAAAATAGCCTCTTTCATTATCCACCCTTGAATCTAAATTCAGGGCTTCAAAATCCTCAAGAACTCTCCAACCATCCCAAAACTCCTAAAAAACATCATTCTATGACTTTATTCTTCGATCATTGGCTAAAAAATACCACTTATTTGAATGTGTAGGATATCTCAAAATCATAATCTGGAATAAAATCTATCCACCTCCATTTCCAGAGGTGTAGGACACACTGAGAGAAGATATACCTCAAGATCTTGTGATTAGTGAAGACCATAAAGCGCTCCCCAATGAGGTAATTCTTCCTCAACATCAGTGAAAAAGAAACCACTATTATCTATAAATATTTGGTATAATAGTTATTATAATGGGGATATAACTTCCTAGACCTATACAAGATCACATACTTATACTACTTCAACATGAATACCAATACTAAATGGAAAGTGTCAAAAAACACCTCAAACATAACACCCTCCTCAGGAAACTGAAGCAATAGAGCACCGACCAACTTCCCCTTTAGGCAACTGAATGTTTCTTGGTACTGATTATTCTAGAAAAAATCTTGGTCCTTTATTTTAAAAATTATCAAAAAGATTTAATCTCAAGAGAAAGAAGCTTAAAACCTCCAATAATATCCCATGATACCAAGGAATCTATGAACCTATACCACATTCTAGGGTAATTCCCATGGAAAAAATCCCTTTGACTTTGATGGGTCCACATCCATGCCCTATGTAGACACCAAATGCATGATGAAATGCATCCATCCTGTCCAAAACATACAGTTGGACAACTTTACATAGAGATGGTGGAAATGAAGAACCTTTAAAATAGCTCATAGATTCTCAACATGATCATCACATGACCTTTATTAAATTAGTTTATCATCAATGAACACAACTAAGAACTGGTCTAGGAATTCATGGAACATATAGTTCATGAGCCCCATAAACATATCTTGTGCATTAGTGACACCAAAAGGCATGAACACCAACTCAAAGTGACCATACCTAAATCTAAAGGCAGTATTACAGATCTCTATATCTTTTACCTTTAACTAGTGATATCCAAACCACAGATTGATATTAGAGAACCAACTAGATCCACTCAACTGGTAAAAAATATCATCAATCCTCAGAAGAGGATATAGATTCTTGATTGTCACATGGTTCAACGTTTGGTAGTCTAGAGACAACCTTATGCTTCCATATTCCTTCATAGATAATAATAATGGAGTACCCCATGGTGACACACTAGGTCGTATGAATCCCCTCTACATCATATCATCTATCTGAATCTTCAAATACCGCAACTTAGAAGGGTCTATACAATATGAATCCATAGAAATAAAGAATCACCATGATGTAATTCTATCCCAAAATCAATATCATGTCAATGGGGTTGTGAAAAAAAACTTTTTGAGGAAAAAATATAGGAAATCCTTGGCATCACTTGGGGCCTACTACACCCTAGAACCCCCAAATTATATTGATTTCTATTCCATAATATAAAGAAGGTTATCTACATGATAAATTCCCACCTAACTACCCCTATCACCAATTAAAACTAAATGCTATACATCCACATATAATAACATGAATCTCCTCAAAAAACAGTTGATAATAGTATGCATAAAATATAACCAGTTGATGTCGAGGATGAAATTGTATGGATTCATCTAAATTATGAATATATCCACACATGAATGATGTTAACCCATCATCAGTGTACATACCTGGAACACATCAAACAAGTTGTTATGGACTACAACTTGAGTAGTCAACACTATGGGCGTGGTAATCCTCTGTTCATCTAGTCCTAGATCACATACTAGAGGGGGTGAAACATTGGAGGGTGAAGCTCCTAAATAAAATAAGGAACAAACAAGGGTAAAATATAAAATGAGCGTACAATGAAATATATTTGGACACTCTAGTTATTATACACCTCTTTCCTATAATTAACAACATCAATATCTTCTGCCTATCTGCTAATGGACACCACCACAACCATGCTTGGGTTGAGGTCCTTGTGGTTGGGGTATGTCTTGATGTCGACCTCTACATTCTCCACATCCCCTTGGTGGAGAACAAGCCTACTGCCCCTACTGCTAAAATGGTTCACTGGAAACTGCTACTGAGTCTGGCACTGAACTTACCCACCTCCCCCAAATTCATCTCGAGAATCCATTGGGAACTGATCCTGATGACGACCATGACCTCTGCATTTGAAAAACATTGGTCCAAAGCTCCCAATAGGCCATAATTAATGATTATAGGCATGAATCATGGCTGGTTAAACCTCAAAATACCTAGATATTGAGACCTACCACTGATAACACTACTCTTTGAGGAACCCTACTGGTTCCCCTCCCATGGTAAGCCTACTTTCTAGTGCATCTACTTGATCACCTCTTCCTTCATCAAAACCTAATTTTTTTTGGGAAATGTAAAAGTATTAACTCCATACTAGATCGAAGGATGGAGTGCCTCCTCAAGATGCCTCAATCAGGACTTCTCATATGGGAAAAGATATTGGAAGATCATAGAAGGTCCATGAAATTGATCCCAAGCTCCCTCACAGATGTACTCCCCTACTGAAGGGTGAGTGGATCCAACCACTTCCAAGAATTCATGGTCAACGAAAGGATTTACCCTCAAATCTCCTTCTTGAATTCGACCCATGAAACATTTTCCTCCTTCCACTCAACAAGGTATATCATCCTCTACTAACATTTTATTCCTAAAATATAAATAACTACCAAGGGGACCTTATACTCCATCGAGGCCCAAATAAAATAGAAAGCAGTCTCTAGATCCTCTAGGTGGCCCTCTTTCTCCACATCAAAAATGATTCCATAGTACTTCCCTAAAGACTACTATAAAAAAGATTTAAACATCCTCTACCACTAATAATCCTCCTTAACTAGATAAAACCTCCCTTGGTAAAATGGTTTAGCCTGTTGAACCTCCACTGGCTGATCCACACCTAGATGATGACTAAAAGCTATAGAAGAAATTGAAAAAAAGATTTCATAATCTTGGAAGTATGAAATTTTATTATGATTCATTTTAATTCAATTTATTCATTTTAACCTTCCAAAAACAACCCATAGAAAAAAAGAACACAAGTAATTATGATAAAGTTAACTCTCCATAGTCTCTACCATATAAACATGTCCACCTCACTTGGCTGTTCAATAATATTAGAGTCCATGCACTGGATCACACTAAGCCCTAAAATATCATCTCTTAGCTAGTATCCCTGGCCTGTGTCATGAACCAAGGTCAACTAGAATTATTTCCATACCAACCTAAGCAATAATCATTATTCATAACTCCAAGCTCCATCATATCTCTCAAACATCACCTATGACACTACTCTTTCATGACCCCCTATCACTAGAGATACCAAAATTAAGAGAGAGAGATAATATCCCCTGATTCTTGCATCTAGGAAGCCCTGGGTTAGTGACTAGCACCGATGGTATAAAATTATTATGTATGGGAGGCATTACCCCTAACAATATAAATATGTTTGAGAGATAAGATGAATTAATTGTAATTAACTCCATGACATAATATGAAAAATAAATCCAAAAAACCATCCAACAGTAAATGAATAAATAAAATTGATATAAGTAAATGTCTCTAAAGTAAATAATAAATAAAAAAGATAGATAAGTGATAAAAAAATATCCAATAGTCTAAGCTAGTAATTTCCATCAAGAACTGAGAATTATTCCTAGAAACCTGAAACAAGTTTTATATACATGGGGTAAGTATACAAGTATACTTAGTAGGAATGCCAAAGTCTCTCATGAACATGTGAAAAGAGAATACTAATTCCCATGTGAAAACAAAAAAACCAAACAACACATATAAAGGTATACTAAAAGAAACCCCAACCTCAATATGGCTCATTAACCATAGAAAACATCCAAGTATAATAATATAATATGAATCATACCGATGAAGGGAACCCCGCACCACTTCCCCACTGAGTTGTTACTATCACACCACATTTTCATACGTCATGTGACTCCCACCTCTTTTGAATAACATAACATCACATAACACCTTTCCCACATACATTTGGGCTATCTAATTACATCACATTTTATAACTAGTGTTATAGGGTATCGTAAACATGAAGTAAATCAACCTCATTTCCTTCTCCTACCATACATGACCCCAAATATAAGCTATCTCATCACATCATTCCTGAAGACACCTGGTCCATCACATTACATATAAATAATGAAATTTTTCACTTTTGACTATCACAACCCATGCATATCACCAATTCCTGAAATATAGAGTAAAGAAGAGCGGGTAGTTAGCTATCTATCCTCCCACTGAAATGTTTGTAAAAACACCACCAAAACATTTTGTGTCAGAAATTGGTGCTCGATATGGGTGGTGTGTGCATAGAAATCACAAATAATATACAATGTATATACATATAGATTCACAACACACAATCCCCATACTTAGGGTTCACAACCAAGACATAAATCATCTCATAAGAACCTCCACCTCCACTGGAAAAACTAAAAGAATAACCCCACATAAGAAAAACACAATCCACAATTCTTGTTTCAATATTTAATTATCATTAATCAATTTTACATATTTTTAGTTTCCAACCCCTTCTATTAAAACATGAAACTTTTTTCATATTTCCAAACCATTAGTTTATAAAAAACATTAACTATTCAAAACACACATCCCATCATCAATTGACTCATTAAAAATTCCAATTTTAAATCATTTTCATACATTTAGATCCATTATAACATAGGAAGATAGTGTAACCAACCACCATCGCAACCCCACTGCACAACTGCACCATGAAAACTATCGCATCCCCACTGCTCAACCATATTACAACCACCATTATAGCCTCACTACAAACCATATTACAACCACTACTCCATACACACCACAACACATCCTCCACCCATGCATCACATCATCACAGTCAATCCATAAGACACAAACAAAACAAAAACACATTACAACACATACTATAACATTTTATATGTTAGGAATTGGGGAATTAAATCAATTACACTTAATTATTTAAGTGTGTAATCACAAAATCCATATATCCTAGTAAAACCAATTCATTAGAAATGTATAAGTGGTTTACCATTAATTTACGGTGGTGCTATAAAAATCAAACAACATGGGAATCAAATCAAATATATAAATACCAAAAATACATGGGAAACCATCATCCAATATTATTATTGAAAAAAAAACAAAGATAATATCAATATCGTAATATCAAAAGATATAAAATCATGCAAAGCATTCCCTTGACCCTATACATTTTATTTAAAACAATTAATTATCTTTGTTAATTTAGATGAAACTATCTTACCATGAGATAACAATATTAACCCATCCCAAAATGTACACAGAGAGGAGAAATGAGGGACCCCTTACATGTATAAAATAAGCTTTACACAAACTCATTGCACAAAAAATTGGGGGTGTGTGTATAAGAGGTACTACATACATAGAGAACTCTAACCAACACTAGAATCAAGGATCCGTGACTCAAAGGGAAAATCTTTTAGAACCTCTAATATCAAGAGAATGAAATATGGAAAGATAGAAGGAAGTATCTTATATTTAGAAAGATTAGATATGAAACTAGAAGAATTTGATACGGTTTAGTTGACCATTAAAGGATAATCCCATCAAAACTACATAGTTGAACCATTTAAAAAGTCTATGTACTTTTATGAAATAGAGGATATAATTATACTACTTTAAAAACTATTTAAGAAAAATATCAATTAATAAATTAAACTCATTTTTCATCATAAAATATGTCAAAATGGGAAATTTGTAAATTCTAGAAAAACTGGAAGCACTATAGACTGCCACTACTGGGTGCCAATGCCAGGGTTCCACCACCAGGGTGACACTGCCAGGGTTCCCCCACTAGGGTGACACCACCAAGGTGCCGCCACTAGGGTGATCCACTATTAGTGATCCACAAAAAAAATTCCACCGTTGGTGATCCACCACCAGAATGATCCACCGTTTGTGATCCACCACCAGAATGATCCACTGTTAATGATCCACCACTAGAATGATCCACCATTGGGGATATACCAATATAATGATCCACCATTGGTGATCTACCACCATAATGCCACTATTGGTGATCTAACGATAGAATGATCCACCGTTGGTGATCTGCCACTAGAATTCCACCGTTGGTGATACACCATTAATAGAAAATGACCCACCATTATTTCAAAATGACCTACTGTTCGTGACCTACCTTTAGTTGAAAATTACCCACCATTGGTGATCCACCACTATCCCCTAAAACACCTTTAAACTCCTCCTTTCCTCAAAAAAACCCCAAGGACTTTCCCTAGAAACCTAAAACACAATATTTTCCACAAATTAATAGGTTATATTTTATGGTCATTTATATTAAAAAAAATTTGATTTTTTTTATAAAACAAGGATTTTATGAAAAATTATTTTTGATCAAAGATAAAAATAATGTCCGACTTTTTAAAAAACATTTTCTCAATAATTTTAAGTACTGAAGATTGAAAAATGGTATTATTACTTGAAAATATTTATGAATAACTATGGTAGAATACAATAAATTGAGATTAATATATAAATATCAAATAATTCTCCCAAGGGTGACTTAATCATAAACAATATATTGAATAATGATGAGATTGTGAAATAAACCCTTACCACTATGGGAACGTTTGAATCATAGTCCCCATGAAAGAGATAATATCAAATGAAACTTTAAAATGAAATAATATAATTAAATTAATGATATAACATATCCGAGGGTGAATATATACTCCACAAAATGGAATAAGGGGTGAATATGGAATATGTCTCATAGAAGTAAATGTGAGATGAGAAACCCTTACCTCAGGTTGGACTTCCATCCTATGTGCTCAAACCTCTTATATAGTAAATATAGGTTTATTATAAGTGGAAGAATATAATTTACAATGAAATCCAAAGATGCGATGAAAAAGAGGGTTTACGAATGAAATATTTAAAATGTTTTATATAATAATTTAATATTAAATTGATTAAAATAACCAAAATTAGTTAAATTTTTATAATAATGAGTTGATTTTACTTTAAAACCAATTTAAAATATAATTTAACCTTGTAAATAATTTAAACGAAAAGGCAGGTTTCAATAAAAATCAATACTTTTCACTATTCATTAAAAATTAATATTTTCAGAAAATTATCAAAAAATTACCAAAAGATAATTTGGAAATTTATATTTCAAAAATGATATTTATTTTTTAAAATAAATATTCTAAAATTGAATAAAATTAATTTTAAATTAAGTTCCCAAAGCGTGACTAGACCTCGTTTTAGAAAAATATTTTTTTCTAAAAACATTTCTTTTTCTTATAGATGGTTTTTATTTTATTTCTAATAAATTGATAGACACTGAATATATTTTATAAATGCTTAAACCATATTATTTTCAAAATTTTTTTAGTAATATTCAAAACTTCAAATTAATGGCCAGGTTATAATAGTCATGTTTAAATAATAATATTTTAGTAGAGCATTATGTTTTGTTTAAACCCAGTGTTGCATGAATCACAATATATTGAAAAAATTGAAAATATTTTAGAGAAAATATATTTTAAATTCTTGGGGAATTAAATTTTCTAATAATATTTGTGTTTCATGTCATATATGATATCGAATATGATTTACCTCTTTTAAAATCTTGTTGTTTTACATTATAACACTCTTAAATAAATTATGTCCTCGAAATTTTATATTGATATCAGAAATTAAGGGTTGGAACTTTGAAAATAATTTTTTTAGAAAACTACATCATAAAAATGTTTAATAAAACATCCTCTTGGTAATAGAGAATGGTAAGTAAAAATTTCATCAAGAATAACACATAACTAGCTTTCTAATTGGAAGAACATTGGTGTGAAGTGAAGATATGGACATGGAAGACAAACATAAATAATTATAGAGAGTGATGTAGATAATTGATCATAAGAAATTTACTGATATATAAAATGTTAATTACCTAAAAACAATAAACATGTGACGATTTTAGAGGACATTTGATTCATCCGATATGATGGTAATAATATAGCATTTTTGTCCTAAGATCCATTTCCTAACTTTAAGGAATTATTTTACAATCATGATAGATAACACTAGAAAATATAATTACTTAATATCTTTTTAACAATAATTTAATCCAATGGTAGTACTCCATTTCTTACTCTAATAAATGAATATCCAAGAAGAATATATTTTATACCTGAAGGACTATAATTAACTTTTTATGAATCATAAGATTCATAAAAGAGTAACAAGTTATTCCTTCTATATTTACTAAAACCAAAATAGTTAGAAAAAGTTATCCAATGTAATAAATTATTATCTAATACCAAAATAGTGAATCCCAAAATTCAACTTAATCCATATCATATATATTTAACCTTAAGAATCACCTAAAATATGTCTATCCAAATTCAATGTCCAATTTTTTTGAAGAAATGTCACTAAATAAACATTATATTCCTCAGAAAATATAAAGTGGATCTTAATGTCACTTTAAAAATGTGTTAATACCTTTATCATAATAAAAAAATACAAACATGCATTATTCCAAAAATAAAATATCATGTTGTTGAATATATTCGTAAAATCAATAGTTGCAGTAAACCCCTAAAAAGATGAAAAAAAACATAAAACCTCTAACTGATTTCATGGTCACCAAAAAGATCCCCTAAAAATATAATTATTATATAAACATAAATAACATATTAATAGTTTTTCCCTTAATCATATGTTTTCCAAGAGGTTCAACCTTTAACTGAATCACTTTTCTTGGTTATTGGTAACATTCAACATATGATCTCAAATTTTTTAATAAATAGTGTTATAGTACATTCCTTATAAATTTTATTATTATAATAATGATATTATCCTTGATAAAATAATTCTGCAACATATTTACATAATTCAAATTAATGCACATTAATCATTATACTTTAGATGTATCAATATCATAAGATTACCCTTGATCCCATAACTTTTTCTAAGGTATATTACCTTGACGATTGAGAAATTAATTGGCTTAGTTCCATATATAATCACATTTGAAGCACAGAACATTGGAAAATTATTTTTTTACCTTCCAATCATAATAAGAGTGGCCTTTCCCTCCAAACTCATTGATAACTACCATTCCCGTTAAGCAAGTACCATAATGTTTCTTTCCACAATTATCACATGCGGGAAAATATTTCTTTCCCTTCGTACCTTTATCCATATTTTTCTATATTGTATTATTTTTATTTTTATTTACTTTTAATCCATAAGACTTGTGGAATTATTTATATTTCTTGATAATGCATGATAATATGTCATCGTTTGATGGGAATGTTTGGGAGACTAATTCCCTTTAAAACATTGGACTTAACCCATCAAACAAGTGATCCGTATTACTCTTTGGATCACATATATAGTTCATACCATGACATGAAAACATTATAAATTCATATTAATACTTAGAAATATTTTTATCTTCCTTTTATCTTATATTCATGAATTATCTATCCATATCCACTCATTTCTCACCATTAAAATAATTTTCTAAGAAGAGTACCTTAAAATCATTCAATTATATGTTTTTATATATTTTTCATCCTTAGAGTTTTGAATCAATTAACACCACTAATCTTAATCTTCTAACAGATAATAAAAAATCCATGAGAACCTTATCCCTTCCATTTCTTCCCAAATTGAGAAATATATTCTCTTTGGATCTTAACCATTTCTTAACATCAAATAAATTTTAGTCTCATTGAATTATGAGGATTACTAATTCATGAAGTGGTCTAACATTTTTACACTATGTGGTGGACCAACAGGCTTCTCTATAAGGGAAACATTATTTCTCATAACTTGAGTTAGCTACCCCAATATGGTTATAATTTCTTTAGTTATAGCTGTATCTCTAGCTCTAGTTTCATTATTTTTCCTAGGTGTGAAATCCTTAAATGGGGTATGTTAATTTATATAGTTCCAATTCCTTAAACTAGTATCCATTTCCAAATAATGGAATACACTACATTAGATCAAAATAATTTGAAACATAATGTATAATTCCAAAAATAGTGAAACACTTAACATAAATTAAAAAATTTATGCATATTTTATCACATAATCATAAATAAGTTTTCTTGGGGGAATGTTTACAAATCATAAAAATATTTTCAAACCCTTTATAATGGTTTTTAAAGAAAATGTGAATTATCCAAATAATATTCCCTAAGAGTGTCAAAAAAGGTGTGTAGTAAGGCTATTTTTCATATACCTGGCTACTCTTGAGTCAAGCTTGACACATATTTCTTCAGATCAATTACCCCTAGGTACATCTATGCCAGAACCACATCCACTTTTTATTCCTTGATAAATATTTATTATAAGGAAAAACCATATAATCTCTATCTTACCAAAACATTATGATGATATTCAATACTTTTCTTTAGTTTCTATCAAATGGTTATGTTACCTAATAAATTTTTTCCTATATATATTTTCCAAGGTTTCTACTAAAATTTCTCTGATAATAATTGTAATGACCCTGGCTCCAGTAACTCAAAGTCGATATCTACTTTATTAAATTGGCACTATTTGAAAGAAATTATATCCCAAAGGACCAAATATTTTAGTAATATTAGTAAATTAGATACATACCAAAAATTAAAATTACATTAAAAACAGAAAAAACAAAAAGTTTTTTCATTTATGAAGCCATTATTTCCCATTAGAATATCCCTAAATATCATTCATAAAATACTTCTTGGTATATTGGGGAAAATAAAACATAAGTAAGTGGTGAGGTCAAATGTTTTGTAAGGGTATGCGTACATTATAAGCTATGAATAAATAAGGAATAATTAATTTAGCAATGTAAATAACTAAAACCCATGATATTTAATCAATAACATCAGAATAATATGGAAGGAATAAATAAATAAAAAATAACACCATATAAATAATCACATGAGATTGAAACATAACCATATATATTCTAAATAGTAAAATAATCACATGGAATATCAATAACTAAATTCATAATGATGGAATTCATAATGTTTGACATCTAAAACATACTATTGAGATCTTGTTCCAAGACATCTATATAAATGAGTAAGGTCTCACATAAAACCAAATCTAGTTTGTCTCATGAGATCTACAGATGCATAGAGGGGCTATTTATAATCAGTCCCACCCATCACAAAATATGTCCAATTTATTACTCATATGAAAGGGGTGAAACATAATCAACATAAACATTCATATTGAAAAAAATAAAATATGAAATTTTAATACTTACCTCAATCAAATAGATATAATCGTAAACCATTTAGATTAATCTGGTGAATGGAAATTAAATTGTACACCCTTATTTAAAAAGATCATTAACCATCTAATTAAATAGTAAAGATAATATCAATACAAAATATCCATAGTGGATTATATGTACAATAATTGGTTTATTTCATTAATGAATAGACATACCATAAAAATGTTAATAAAAACCTTTTTAAGGAAAATAACCTTTCCATTTTGAAAATCATTAAAAAAAGTTCAAAAATTATTTTTAAAATAACTTTATTTGAAAATATCCTTTCAAATAATCCAAAACAATATTTAAAAATTGAGTGTTCATGGAGGTGGAAAATTCTGTTCATTTCATACTAATTAAAAGAAAGATCCCTTTCACATTTCCAGTAAAATCCATACATGCCTTGTTTTGAAAATGAAATTAATTTTCTTATAAAAAATTTATTAAAAAGTAAAAATGGGTAAAAATTTATTTAATAATTTTTTTAAAAGGTTAAAAAAATTAAAAATATTTTTATAAAACATTGATTTTGATGAAGAAGGGTTTTTGGCCGAAGTGAGAAATAATTTCCATTTTTCTTAAATGTATTTTCTCAATATTTTTATTTAAAAATGAATAAAAATGGTTCTATTACTTGAAGATTTTTACTAATAAACATAGGATAAAAAAATATATTTAGTTTCATATATTAATATAAAATTATTTCACTAGGGAGGCTTAAATGTAAAAAATATTGAATAATAATGAGATTGTGAAATAAACCCTTACCACTTTGGTAACATTTGAATTATAAGTCCCATGAAAGTGATAAAATAAAATGAATATAAATAAATTCATGATATGGAATATCAAATTGGTATAATATACACCACATAAGGGAATAAGTGGTGAATATGTCATATGTCTCACTGAAGTAAAAGTGAGACGAGAAACCCTTACCTTAGGTACGACTTCCTTAGTATGTACTCAGACCTCCTATATAATAAATATTTGTTTATTATAAATACATTTAAGAACCATAATACTGTATCTAATATCATATGTTATTTACTTATAGACTTTTATCAACCGTTTATTATCAATTCTTTGTTAAAATCATTATTTTGGGTAATAATCACTTCCTTTTTCATGTATGTTTTTGTTCATTTATTTTGGTCCTTTCAATTTGATCAGGGTTAAATCATATCTATAATGTTAAAAATTATATAAATATCATATAAATTAATTATATATATATATATTGTAATATATAAATTTTATAGATATAAAATGGATTACACTGTTCATGGATATGGTAGGTTGTACGTACGCAAGAACGTTATTTCCATTTTTCTTGACAGATTAAATAAAAGAAAAATATATATTAATTCACTATTAAATAATTATTATGTTATATATATCATTTATATTAATAAAATATATATTTTTTACTATAAACCTAAAAAAATAAAATGAAAAACATTTCACATCGCTATGTGGTGGTGGTAGTCCACACATACGCATACATGACGTTTTTATTTTCCAATGGAATGAAAGGTAAGAAGTAAGATGTGATATTATATTTCCAAAAGTATGTTTAGATAATAAATATCACATATATTCATTCAATTTATCCTTAATACCTTCCATGTAAACTATAATAAAAAAATTGAATCACATTATTTTGTGAGGAGGTAGTCCTCCATACACAGGAGTGACATTAACGTATATCTAATAGAATTGGAAGTTATAAATTATATTTGATATAATAATTATATAAGTATAATAATTTAATTAAGATCATATCTATGTATAAAATACATAATTTTATCCATCCTTGAAAGGTGGTGATGGAAAACAAACTACATTGTTCCACAAGGCGGTAGTCCGCCATACACACGATCAACAATTTCATTTCCCATTTGATGGAAGTGGAGATGGAAATATGTTATCACATTAACATAATGAAATATCATTATACGCGAGATATATCTTTTATTATTTTGCAATAGTTTTAGAATATTTGAATTTGGTGGAGGAATAAATAAATCAAATACACATGTTTAATAATATTACCACTTCTTGAGAGAGCCGCTTTAGATTTATACGTAAAGTTATCATATATTGGATTTATAATCCATCGATGGAATATAGGATGTGTATAGAGATTTAGGGAAAATATTTGGTCAGGTAACAGATGAACCAAAGGATTTTTGAAGTGTTAAGAGGGGAGGAGAGAGGGTGGCCTTTTATAAGTGGGGGAGAGGACACACTTGGTATTTTTGAAAATAATCAATTACACCCACATTTTAATGATGAAAAAAGCCTAATAATGTGTAATTATAATTATTAAAGATATAATACCAATATATATCCATAATATTTATTTTTAATAGGGTTTGGGTCATTTTAAACCCTTAATAACTTCATTTAACCCCTGTTAAACCCATTTTTACCTTAACTGTGGTAATTAATTTTTAATTTTATCACTATTCATTATGGTAACAAATTAATTTGATATTATTATAATATATAAAATTATCCTAATTCCAAATATGGAATCCATTGTTTTGAGTTCCATTCATATAAGTTTCAAGATATCAATTAAAAATTAAACTCACAGATGAGATGAAAAAGAGGGTTTTCTAAAGGAAAAATTCAAAAAATTAAAAAGTTTTTATATCATAATTCAATATAAAATTGATTCTAACAACCTAAATTATTTAAAATTTAATATAATTGAATTGATTTTACATTTAAAAAATTTAATATATAATTTAATCTTGTAAATTATTTAAATTAATATGCACTTTTTAAAAAAATTCAATATTTTTAACTATTCATTTTAAAATTAATTTGTTTTCAAAAAATTATAAAAAATTTACCCAATTATAATTTGGACATATAGATTTGATTTTTTTTTTATATTTTCAATTTTTTTTTAAAAAATTGGTAAATATTAATTTTAAATTATTTATGAAAAGAGTGACTAGACCACCTTTTAGAGAAATACAATTTTTTTGAAAGAATTTATTTTTCATTCAAATGGTTATTATTTAATTTTTAATAAATTTATAACCATTGAATATATTTTATAAATTTTTAAGACATATAATTTTAATAATTTTTTTTACTATTCAGGCCCACTAATATAATGACTAGGTTATAATGGTCATGCTTAAATAATAATATTTTAATAGAGTAGTGTGCTTCGTTTTAACTTGATGTTTCCTACATCAAAATATAATGAGAAGATTGAATTTATTTAAAAATTCATATATTATAAAGTCTTAGGGTTTTATATTATATTACAAACTTCATGTTGTTTTTCATATACTCTATCGCATATGATGTATCTCTTTTATAATCTCAAGGTTTTACAATAACCATCCTTGGAATGCAATCAAAGTGGATGATGGTCTTAGTAGAAGGGATCCCAAAACCCTATACATGATGTGGATTAAAAGGGATCCAATCTTCTTGGTCATGAAAAGTATGGAGATAAGAATAAAAAAAGTATCTTCATCCTAAATTTTTCAAATAACTTCTCAACCATCCATTCTTGATAGAGTTAGAGAGGCCTAGAAATATGATGAGAGGCAACAGAAAAGGTAACAAATATTTTGAAGATCAAAATTTCTAAATTTGGGGTTATATATTCTAGAACCTGGATATTTTTTTTCCATAAAAACAAGGGATGAAGAATGAACTTTTGGTTTATGTTCATAGATTAACCTTATGTATTCAACCATAAATTTCTAAGATGTAAAAAGATTTGAAGCAAAACTTATAGTGGGATTATACAAAGAGAGAGATTGTGGGGTTTGTATCTCGATTTTTGGTATTATAAAAATTCAAGGCTAAATGATAGAAGTATAATTATATGAGGAAACTATTTCCTATACCAATATGTAAATTGAAAAAATTAACCAGGGATTTCATTATATGTCTCCCCAGGACACCTAAAGAAAATAACTTCATTCAGGTGATTGATGATCGCCTTAAAATTTCATCACATTTTAGTTATAACAAGGATGATTTATTTCTCATCCAACTCACCAAGATATATATAAAAGAAGTTGTCATAGAGTATGTAATTACATTCTCCATTGTATTTGATTGGGATTTGAGGTTTACCTTAAGGTTCTAAAGAATCCTTCAGCAAGTATTGGATACAGAATTAAGTTTTAGTATTACTTATCACCCTTAGACTGATGGTATATATAAGATAACCATTCAAACTATATATTATATATTGAGGTCAGGTTTAATTGATTTTCAAGGATGTTGGGATCAACACCTTCTCATAGTATAGTTCTCATATAAAAATAGCTTCCTTTATATCATTCAAATGGAACCTTATGAGGCTTTGTGTGGGAAGTGGTGATGGAATCCAACACTCTGAGATTAATTTGGTGAGAAGAAGATTATGGGACCTAATATTATCCAAAATATGATAAATAAGGTTCAAATCACTCAACATCACATGAAATCTTCCCAAAGTCAATAGAATCGCTATGTATAAAATCATCGATGAGACTTGGAGTTTGAGGTTAGAGATATGGTGTTCCTTTGTATATCACCATGGAATATTGTTATGAGGTTTGGGAAAAAAGGAAATATTAGTCCTAGATACATCAGCCCATTTGTGATAGTTAGTCACATTGGAATTGTGTCCTGTTGACAAGCACACTGACCAAACCTCTCTAAAGTACATGATGTGTTCCATGTATCTCTATTGAGTTCATAACATGCCCCTCACATGTAATGAATATATAGGTAGTACCATTAGACAATGATCTTTCATATGATGATCTTCATGTAAATATCTTAGATCATGGAGACAAAGTTCTATGAACCAAGACAACACAACTGGTTAAAGTGTTGTGGAATTACAACATGTTTGAGAATGAAACATGAGAGTTAGATGAGGTTATGAAATATAAGTACACTAATCTATTTTAGTGTATGAAATGAAACTTTTAAGGGTGAAATTTATAATGGGAGGAATAATGTAAGGACCCATACTTTTATAAATTAAATTCACTTTTTGAATGATTAAATACACTATTAAGTAATGTTGTTATTAAAAATATATGCACTAATTTGGCTATTTTGGATTGTTATATATTCTTTCATGTTTAAATTTCCTTTCAATATCATAGTCATTGATAATATAGTTGTTTTATAGTGACCATTAATATTATTATATTAATGTTTATGATAAATTATAATTGACATAGATGTAATAAGTGATTGCCTCAACTAGTAGGATGGTACCCTATAAAGCCCTTTTATCAGTGCTTTAAAGGGATATGGAATCACTGGGATTTTAACTTGGGAAATCCCAAGCTGAGATTCAACAACTAAAATATGAGTGAAACCATTTATAGTATAATTTCAAGCTTATAAGGATCAAAAACCAAACCATGTTCATTGAAGCACCCCAAGAAATTGTCACCATAACACAACATTCCCTTAGGGAATAAGCTGTTGTAAAAAGGGGTTACGTATCTTTACCCTAACTATATAATTTTTTAATAAATATTAAATATATTTATAAATTAAACTATTAATTTATAAGTGATTCTATAATTAGTTTGATAAATATTAGATTTTGATGTAATGAAACACCAATATTATTTAGGGAAATAAATAGTTTTGATGAAGAATTATTTTTGATGAAATAATTTCTTTTCAAAGAGTTTATTGTAATAAAATTTTCTTATTAAATGATATTTATTTAATTAAAATGATATTGTTATATTATGAATTCAAATGTAATTATTATAAGGGTCATAAAATTATTATTATAAAAAAGATACTATTTTTTAATAAATGAGGATTTTGATCTAAAGGTGTAAATTCTAAAATTTAGAAAATTATTTGGATAAAATAAATATTATTTTTTAAATGATCAAGGTGAAATTATCCAATGGTTTATTTTTCATTATTTTCCGAGGTAGTTTATTTTTAGGTCAAAATTAATTATGATATAGATATATGGAATGTATTATGTCATCATAAAATATAATAAGTGATGTAATAATCACTATAAATTGTATCCATGTCAAAAATTATGTTTTCCATTTAAAATAATGTGTTTTTATGGTATTTTATTAATTTTATGAACCCTTAATCATTCCTCCAAAACATATATTATATTTAATGTTTTAAAATAAATTATTTATAAACATGACTCACTTCCACATCACTAAGGTTATTATTTTAATGATATTGGTTCTTGGACTAATATAATAATTAAATACATCCCACTTTGGTAGAAACCATGGGAAAAACCATGGTATGGGTCATGGTTTAGAATAATTTATTATACAGAGTCCAAAATTTAAGACTAGAAATTAATAAATAATTCTCCCCTATTTTTCTACATCAACCCACCCGAACCCCAATTCTTATTCACTCAAAACCATTGGATCATGAAATTTACTCTACCTTTACCTCTCTAGAACCCTCACATGGTTCTCCCAACATCTTAAGACGCCCTTCCTAAGTATTTAGAAGAACCCTACCAAGGTAATGAATCTCTCAATCTTATTTTAAATTCAAGAACCTTATTTTCATTTATCTTTTTGAATATCAATAAATTATAATTTAATAAATTTATAAATGTCCCTTTACTATCAAGATTTATCTTCTTATAATGATTAACTGCCAACAAGCCCGTACTCGAGTAGTAAGGGCTCCTTCTTGGCATCCAAGAGACCTAGGTTCAAAATCGGGTGGAGGCGAATTTCTGGGTACTATAGCAGTACTGTAGCAGGTACTGTAACATGGAATTTTTGGTACTGTAGCATCCTGAATTATTCACCCGATTTGGGTCTTCGGGCCACCGGTTTGGGCCAACGGGTCTCAAGGGCCTTCATGCCATCAAAGGCCTTCGGGTTACAAGGACTTCTTTCCATTGAAGACCATGAAGTGCCCAGTTCACACAGAGCAGGCCCCAGAAGAGGATTAGAGCAATAGTAGCAGTGACCAGAAGAAGAGATAACCGGATTAGAGAATGAGAGGGTGTGAAAACCACCATCGGGACTGGGCACCATGCAACTTTGTATGGGGAAATGCTAGCTGATCAGCAATGCAGGTGGAGAGCTAAAGGCGATTAATGATATGGAAGCTGGGGAGGGGTAGTTCTAGTGGGATGGGCCTATGGGTCATGTATAGGCATGGTATGCTTCTGGGCCTTCGAGTCATGTATTACGGGTCATGTCGGGCCTTGTGCCTTGGGCCTACGGGTCATGTACGGGTTCCCCTTCAACCCTTAAAAGGGGGATTATCTATAATTAAATAAAAAAATAAGGCCTTTAGGCCATTCAGATCGGATCAATAATGATTGATCATTTATACCCTCTCATTATATCCTATGCATAAGTTGTTACTATACTAATGTAAGGGATCTTATCGTTCTCCTCTTTATCCATGCACCTTATTTATATTATTCCTTTTGATTTCTAATTTTTCATGTTGGTATATGTTTTTTAATATCCATATTACTATATTTATTATGTCTAAGGGATGATATATCACTTTTAGTCTCATGAAAACCTTCCATGATTCCTTATGTACCCCTGTTATGCTGTCAAAATTATCTTTTAATTTCCATGAACACCATTTTTGTAGTGAATAACCATTCTCATTTCAACTCAAGGGTATTCACCTAGATGCAATTATCCTTAATTTATTAGGTACTTAATGAAATTAACCCATAATAATTTACAATGGGGTTAAAATTTATTAAAGGGATCTGTATGTTATACGTTATATGTGGAAAAATTATGCATGTATGTGATATGAATGCGATTGGTGGTCCCAAAATTATATAGGCCCCCAATGAATTAGGTAATGATTTTCTCATGATATTCTATGTATGGTGTATTTTAGGTTATCCTAATAACACTATGTTATGTTTTCATGGTGGTTATACTTAAATTATGTTTATGATTTCATGTTTTATATTACTACCACATTACTATGTTTCCTTCTTGATATCTTCATATATCATGTTTTATGTTAATTATTATGTTTATCACCCATTTTATGTCTTGATGATATTATTATTTACTCACATTTATTAATTTCATCATTTTATGTTTGATAATTCCATTATCTTGATTTATAGTTCACCACTTTCTTATGTATGTCCCCAGGTTATCTCATGTAGTTTTAGAAGATCCAAGGAATATAAGGTAATGTTTTGGAATTCCATAATAATTATATTTTAACCATGTTTTATATTATTATTTCATGTACCTAATTTACTAAAGACACTAGGCCTTAATCTCTTATAGGGTTGTATTATGTGTACCCCTATATATTAATCAGAAAATAAAAAATATTAAAGATAAGGGTTTTTATATTCTAGATCAACCAAACCCTACCCAAATATTTGTTCAACCTACCTATCCATTAATTAGTAGTTTTGTTCTTCTTAAAATAGAATTCCAAGGTTCCTTCTGAAAGTATCTAAAGGAGGAAAACTAAAGGAGAGGTAATCATCTTACCCACCCTCTTTTAATTTATGTATTTTATAAATACTATAAATATATATTATTCATCATAAAATAATAAATTCTGTATCTTTAATATACAAATATTTTATAATTATTATTGAAACACCAATATCCACCTTCTATTTTATAAAATGTGAAGTGAAAGTATCACTCATTTGTACCTTTGGATTACCACATCCACATAGCGATACAATTCATTTTCCACAACCATATTTCATGGATGGTTATTATGATGGGTTTAAAGTTCATATATTATATTTATTGCATATTTATGATTCTATAATTATATTATCATATCTTTTTTCTTAGTTTTCAATCTGTTGGAAAAAAATATCGTTGCTTGTACATACGTGCAGACTACTTCCTCCACAAAGTGATGTGATTCATTTTTCATTTAAAAATTTCACAGATGGTATTAAGAAAATATTTAATGAATATTATATATATATATATGATATAATAATTTTTTTAATGGTCAATTAATATTTTAATTTCTTTTGTTCTTTTCCTCGAAAAGTAAAAAAAGTGTTCATGCGTACGTACGACTTACCATCTCAATGAAGGATGAAATTCAATTTTATTTCTCTAAAATTTATTGATAACAATATATATATATATATATATAATGAATATATATGAAACATATATCATTATTAAAATTCTTTATATGATGGAACCACGATCAGAGTACAAGGACCAAAACTAGCCATCCGAAACTCCCATTAAAAATGATTCAGTTATCACCTTTAAATGATGATTTTAATAATGAGTCATTAATAAATGGATGATGAAATATTATTAGTGGATAATATTGATATTATTATATTTTAATTACTATAATATTGAATTATAATAAATTTAAATTTATTATATTAGAGGTTAAAGTGCTTTCAATGTAATTCAAACCCGAGGTAAGGAATTTATGTTACAATCTCATTGTTTATCGGGATTGTTTATGACTAAGTTTCCAATGATGAAATGTTTTGACCTATATATAAATAATCCTATGAATTTAATAATAATTTGTTTATTTATATATATTAAATTTTTTCTTATCAATTTCCTCTCTTTTTTAATTTAGGAGGCTAAAAGAATGTTTTTCTATAGAATTGACATTATTTTTTTCTTTGGTCAGAAATCAATTTTCATCCATATACATGTTTTATAAAAATATTTTTAATGATATTTTTATGTTATCCTATTATTTTTTTAAAATTAATTTTAATAAATATTTTTTTTGCAAAATGGTTTAAAATTAATCTTCTTGTCATTTTCTGAATGATGTACTATTTACTTTTTACCACAAATCTAAAATGAATCTTTGTTTTAAAGTTCACGACATAGATGAAATTTATTTCCATCATAACCACACAATGCTTTTAAGTAAAATTTTAATGGTTCTCAATAAACTCTAAAAGAAAATATTTTCCATAATATTTTATAAAATTTTCAATTTTAAATATGTGATTCTAAAATGGAAAGACTATTCTTCTCATGAAATATTATAAATAAAACATTAAAAGAATTGTAATTTTTGATAAAATAATTTTATGTTACTTATGATTTATTGGGGTTATGACCCAAGGATACCATCCTTATTATTTATCCATATAGTTTATTATTATTATGATGAAATGTTTATGGAACCCATTTATTTTCCATGGGTTATGCTATATTGATTTGTTGATTTATTTTTAAACCCATTACTTTTCCATGAGTTATGATATATGATGAATGTTTTATGATGTTATAGAACACATATGAATTTATTATGATTATGTGAGGGTGGGCCTAAAATTATATTTACCTCCAAATAATTTGGTAAATATGGATATCTCATGAGATAATAAGGACTATAATAGGGAGTATACCCAGTTATGTAAGGGACTTTGTCCACTTTGATAGTCTTGGGAGTAAACCTTGAATATGTATATAATGTAATGGGGAGTTAATAGAATCCATTATAATAGTCTTAGAAGTGATACTTGATTGAGGAAATGATTTTACATGCTTATGTGTATGCCAAAAACTTATATATTTTTCTAATTTTATGCTCTCATGGATCATGTGCTTTGATTACTTTATGATTTAAGTCTTAAAAACTACCAAGGATTATTCCATGACTCATGATTATGATCTATTATATGTAGTATATCATCTTCAAATCTTATTATCATGTTATCATACCCTCATTCCCATGTAATGTTTATGTGGTCATTGATATCTCTTTTTTAGCCTTACTGAGCATCAGAGATCACCCATTCTTATGCTCCCTTCCCCATGTTATGAACTAAGGTTTTAATAATGATATGTCTAAGAAGGGTGGTATTTATTAATAAAATAGTTGGATATGATTTGGATCTCTTATGAACAAGTTTTTTATGTATCTATGTTTCCAAAGAAACTTAAAACTATATGATTCAAGAATGGATTGTAATGTTATGTATTGAATATTAGTATAATAAAATGTGATATTTTGGTATTAGAAGTGTGGGTAATTATAAGAATAAATTGTATGTTATTTAGTGTGAATATATGTGTTTGAAAATATATAAATAACACTAAAGTATCATGTATGCAGTTGTTGAATGTAAGGAAAAATTTTAATAAGTGTGATAATGAATTGACTGAAATGAAATAGGAGAATACTAAAATGGGTTCTAATTTATATATTCAAAAAATCTAGGTGAAGAAGAAACCTTATGATAATAAATTCAAAGTTATACTAAATTCATTGAATAATATAAAGAATAATGCATATAATTATTTAAATAAGAGTAAGAAAGGAATTATTTTTTTATTCACTTAAGATGATAATAAAGTTAGTAAGATAAAATATGATATTTAAACTCTAAATAATTTGATATCTATCTTTACTACGAGTAGAAAATATTTTAATAAAATAAATGGGAAACTAAATCCGTATAAAATATAGACATCTAGACTTAGAAATAAAACCACTCAAATTTAGAATTATCAATCAAATTACTTCATTACTAGTCAAGAAAGTTTGTTAACTTTGTGTTAGAGAGAATGTATTTGGAGGAATATTTATTCCTTAAATAGAATTAAATAATTTAAAATAATGTCAGTTTTTATTTATAGGAAAATACCTATTTATAAACATAGAACACCAAAGAAAATATATATTCCAAATGTTCTTTACATGAATACCACTAAACCTAAATTGCTATATTTTCTAATGAATTATTGTCTAAATAATTTAACTCACTACAAGGAAGTAAATGAAAACATATTCTCGGTCCTTGATTAATTTCCTTTAAATATATCGAAGATTACAATATCTTTCTTGTGATTTTTTTTCTTCTTTTTAAGTTTTTATTTTTTTATATAAAAGTTTTCTTTATAAATTTTATCAATTCCTTCTATTTAGGGAGTTTTTTGTCCTTTATTTTTATATAAATTTTTAAACTATAGAATTTTAAATTTATAAGTAATTTTCTATTAAGTTAAATATTTATGAAACCTTCTTCTATGGAAAATGATTATGTTTGTTAATTATAAGACAAATTTTTGAAAACCATACTTCTTTGTTTTTACTTAAATATATATAAAATAACTATTTATTTTTATTTAATTGATTTTCATTATATTTTTACAATAATCAAAAAATGTATTCGTAATATTTAAAAAATTGAAAAACTAATTTCAAAAATATCTATTACATCCTGAATATTGTTGATAAGTTTTTTCATCTTTCGGACCAATAAATGTCAATGAATATTATACATCACATATGAAATATATATAAATGAAGTGGACTATAATTTAGTGGGAAATATTGTTTTTTATGTTTATGGTATATATTATATTATTTTTTATTTTAATTATTCAATTTATATTTTATGAATGGAATCATCTAGTGAAATTACATCAAGAGAGATTCTTTATAGAATGATGATAGACCCTGATCTATTTTTTTTATGATTGAATTTTTTTGAAGGGTGTGATTAAGTTTCAAGGTTAGGAGTCTATTTTTCTTCCATGTGAAGAATATAAGTTATTATTTCCCTTATTAATCTATATGTTTTATTGATATTCCTTGTTCATTGAATCAGATGGTGAAGGGAACATAACTTTTTTCTTTTTTTAATAAAATTTTAATCTATATATTGTATGATTTACTAAATTAATTAGACTTACACATGAGGGATAATGAATATTTTTATCCCACAAGTTAACATAAGTTCATGGTTCTTTTTTTAATGTGTATACTTATGAAACATTATTTTTTAAATAAGAATTCTCATAAGATGAGACATCATGTTCCGAAAGTAAGAATTGTTTTACAATAGATGAAATCATTTTTATCATTAAAGAAAGGTGAAAAGGATACCATTAAAATATATGATGTTTATCTATTTAATTTTGTTGTAAATTATCAAAAGTTCAATCATGTTAAGATTATCTAGACCCAAATCAATTTTAAATAAAATAATAATAGTTAATTTAAAAATTTTGTTATACGATTGGATGTTTAACAAAGTTCTCCTATGGTTTTCAAAAATTCAAGGAATTATCAATTAGGGTCATGATGAATGAGTCAAATAAAATCCAATTAATGTCTTGATAATATCTAGAATGATATTTATATATGAATATATTGAAAATAAATTATTTTAAAAATCAACGGATATTGTTTCAATGGATTTTCTACAATTTTATGAAAAGGAAATTGTGTGAAGAAAATAATTACAAGTGACATATTATATCATAAACCCTCTACTGATGAAATTAAAAAGATTAGAAGATAAATTTTAATGATAAATTGGTCTTTCTAATGAATAATTTAAAAATTGAGGTGGGAGGAGTGTTATTTTTTAAAAATATCATGATACAAGATTTTTTATACTACCTTTTCTATTAAAACTTTAGTTTCTCAAGAGTAGACTATAATGAAAAATTAAGCAACATAAAAGAGGGAAAAAGTCATGGAATTAAGTAATATATAATTCTTATACCTTATCTCATCCCCCTCTTGAGATATGAAAATTTTCTAATATATTTGATTAAGATATCACATAAGATATTTGTGATATTATTTTTTTAGATAATTCTCCTATCACTACTACTAAAAAAATAATTCCATTTGAAATTATCTATCCTAAAATTCATGAAAATAAATAGGGAAGGAAGTTAAAAAATAATTTGTTGAGAAATATATTGAGAAATTATTATCTCTAGAGGAATCTTCATTACATTCACCAAGAGAAGAAACCTTGACCCATCCAAGAAAGTTTCAACATACAAAATATCATTGAATGGAATTTTTTTCTATAGCACACCCTCATCAAGTTCACTAAATAATGAAAATGGTCATAATGAAATTTAAATTTAAAAATCTTGAAAACATATCAATACTTTTGATATTTATAATCTTGATAATTTTTTTCATAGTTTCAAATGGAAGTTAGTGAAACTATAGTTGGGAAATATAATGGTCCATATAAATTAGATTTGTGATCAAGTATTCTAAAAATTGAATAAATGATGATTTCTTAAAATGTTATATAGAAGAATATTGAAAATATTTTAGATATTCAACTAGATTTGAATTCAAATGTCAGTTTGGTTTATAGATATCTTATTAATTCTCAATAATAAAAGTGTAAAAAATGATATATTTAGTGGCTGAAATGAAATTAAGACTATGGAATTTAAAATAATGAGTTTAAATCCAATATAATAAGTTGAGAATTATTTCATGATATATGAAATTTTATTGAAAATAATACATGATCAATAATGACCAGAATGATTGTATTTACAAATACCCTGAATTATTAAGTAATAAAAATAAAGATTGTGAAGAAGTAATTAAATATCAAGGAAAAAATTTATATTACATGATTAATCAACTAATGAGACAAAGAATATAGCTATATTCTAAAATAATAAGATTCAATAAAATATTCAAAGATCATAAAAAATAAAAAAACAAATCCTGAAGTTAAATTACATGATAAAATACTCCAAAGAAAGATTAAAATTAAAATTTATAATTAATTTTTTAAACTTATATTGACTATAACTGTTTAATTGTGTGAATTATTTTAACAATTAATTATTCTAATTTTTTTTTAATTTCCATTAATTTTTCAATGTTATATTATTTTTATGATTATTTAATCAAGTGTGATATATTATTTACCATGTTCATGATATTTAAAAGTTATTTATTCATATTTCTATTATATATATATATATATTTGGATTTCATGAATGATTTGAAAAGAAATATTTTATTCTTTTTTTAAAATCACAATGGGGGATATAATAAGATTTATGAAAGATTTTAAATTGTGGTTGTATATTTTAGATGTATGATTTATTTTAGTTCAACAAGTTTTTTTGGTATATTTTTATTAATAAATGGGCATACAATTATTTCATTATATTTTTCAAAATTTTCAAGGAGTAGTAAATTTAAAATTAAATTCAAAAAAAAATTTCATTCATGTTTTGGTTTCTAAAAAATTGAGTGATTTTTAATTAAAAGACTCACTTTATATTTAGTTTTTGAAATCAAAATACACTCATGTTATAATTTTATTTAACTTTATGTTTTTGTGTTGAGTGTATTTGTTGTATATTTGAAAATCATGTTACTCTAATTAAAAAATATTTATTATAAAAATAATAAGGGCTAAGTTTTCTATAAAAAATATTTTCTCTATATTTAAAAGAACTATAGTGGTACAAAACTAACTTACCATAAGACTTGGAGTGTTGCTGAGTTCATCAGATGATGATGAATATTCTTCTTATATAGTTACAACTGATTCTGAAGAACATGGAATCGAACCATTATAGTATTTCCTATAAATAGAACTTCAATTTTGTGGAAATAAAGTAATATAATTGATACACATTTATAACTTACAGTCACTTAAAGTCTATAAAAATTTGTTTTTATGAGAGAAATTCTTATTGTATTTTTTATTTTGAATGATTTTTCTAAGAGTTAGATTGAGATATTTTCATTATAAATATATATGAATATCTTTATAATCATTGAGTTTTTATTGAGTTTATTGAGGGATTATTTTAGGAATATAGATATAAGACTTCAGTTTGTAAAAGGGAGGTTTTCTATTGATCGGGTTGAACAAGGGATTCATATCTGAAGATAGATTTGAGCTTCCAATTTTTAGATGATTACCAATACCTTTCAATAGGTTATGTTGAAGGATTACATGGTATTATAATGAATTTTTTTTGATAAGTTAATGTCTATAATTCCTTGATTAATTTTTGTGATTCCACTTATTTATGAGGTAAACATTATTTTTTATAATTCCCTTTAAGGGTTACTTGATTTTTGAAATAGTACTCCATGTTTTTTTATTTTCTCTATGCCTATTACATTAAGTATTTGTTTTTATTTCCATTGTATGTTATCTTTTGTAGAACGTTCATAAAATTCTAATAGATTTAATTTTCATCATGGAAACTTTTTTAATCTCACATATTGTGGATTTATAATTTGGGAGTTAAATGAAACTTATTTTCATCTATTAGTTTAATTACTAGGGTTGTTGAAAGATTTTAAATAATTTTTTAGACTCTAATTCACACAATTATTATATTTTACCTGTCATGGTAACTTGGTATAACATTTGTAATGAATTAATTGTTTTAGAGGCATACTTATATACATTTTGGATTTCTATATGAAATTTTATGCCATGTTTTTCCTTCAACTTATGATATATAATATTCCTGTGATAGAATATTATTGTATTATTTGATTTTGATCATTTAATTATTATTTTTTGATTTATTTTAAACATTATTAGTGACAAACCATTGGTATTTGGAAACATTTACATGAATAAACATATTTCATCTTTTTACAAGCATGATTTGAGTTTTGGGATACTAAAATATTAAAATTTCACGCATTAAAATGTCAATAACTTGACATGTAAAGTTTTTTGAAATATATATGATCAATTTTAAAAGTATTTTTTTGGAAATTACAATATGTTATGAACATGGTAAAATTTTGATTTCATGAGGTTAGAAGCATGTCTACATGTATAAGATGTTTGATTTTTTTTAAAAGACTAGTACATATTTTTTGGATCATGTTTAGGTTTTGGGTATGTTTACATTAAAATAAAAGGGTAAAAGAATGTTACCATTTATATAATGTGGAAGTATGTTTCATTGGTGATAAAGTAGTTAAATAATTTTTAGTTTGAACATGTCAAGTGTGATACATGGTAACCCAACATGCACAGTTTTTTTTCATTCAAAATTCAAAAGAATATGAAGTTAATTAGAGTGAAAAGTGTGGGGATTTATTTGAAATGAAATTTGAAGAAACTTGAGATTTTTTAAATATTATATATTTTATAATCATTTCCTCAATGTATTGATTTTTTAATAAGAAAATTGTTTTCTAAAACATTAACTGACAATCCAAATATTATATAATTTGAAATTTTCCCATAATAAAATTTATGACTAGGGGTACTATTCCATTTTGTTAAAATTAGAATCAAGAGATCATTTTTAGTGACATTTCATGTTTTTCTGATTTTTTTATGTTGTGATTAAATTGTTTTAATTACCTTATAGAAAAGGATAATTATTTAAATATGGCAATGAATCAGTTGTACAAAATTTTGAATTATTGTGTTTTTTCTCATGTAAAATCAATTGAATTAATATCATGTCATGTTTTAAAAATAATATATTAATCCTCTATGTGGATTAAATTGGGTATTGATTAATGCAGTTATTCATGGATTCTATTGGTATAATTAGTATCCTTGGGTTGGGGTAATTGAAGCTAGTTTTTGGGGTGATGACATAGATATGATTTTTTTGTGGATAGGATTAGGGTGGTATGACTAGTTTTATGAGAAAGAAATGTTTTTTTGGTTATTGTGGGGTGGTTTGGGAAATTATGAGTGTTGAATGATGTAGGTGTATTTCCATGATAGGCTTGAGGTGATGTTATTGATGTGTGATTGGTAGTATGATGTTGTTCTTGATCGATATGGATTAGTGTTATAATCATAATTTTTTAAAGCAGTTGAATAATATGTGGAGTTGTGATGTGGTTATGGTGTTTTATAGAACAACTAGATATGAAGAGTAGTATAAGAGTTGGTGTGGTAATTTCTGAGGTGTTACTATCCTATGTGATGTTTTTGTTATTTTTTTGGATTAAAATATATTTATTATTGTCTGATTGAAATATATTTCATAGAGATATCATAAATAAATTACCCTTAGAAACTAGAAATATGAATCTGTTAATGTTTTGGTGACAATAAGTACTAAAGTTCCCTAATAGATAATTTATCTATGATGTTGAGTAGTGGTTATAATAGATTAAATTTTAGTATTAGTTATTATAAACTCTAGATAAATTCCATATTTATTTAGTAGTTTTATTTTTTAAAAGGTGGATTAATGTTGGTGGGTGGGGAAGTATGGAAATTAGGAAGTGTTTTGATGATATGAGTTTCTTGGATTATTCATTACAGATTCCATTTTATGAGTTTATATAGTGATTGATTAATGAAAATTTAGATGTTTTATAAAGGGGTTGAGAGTTTTTGTATCTTTGGGAATATTTTTGTAGACCTGGTCAGTCGGTTTTATGTTTTCTAGAAAGTTAGGAAGAATGGGTGTTGCCTTTTGATTTTTCTTTATAGCTATAAATTTTGTGATCAATAATAGTTTTTTAGTTAATGTTTGGATGGATTTCATAGGATGATCATAGATCCTAGAGAGAGGTTTCTCTATGATTCATCTTAATAGTGAAGGTCCCATTCTAGTGATTGGAAAGGATGAGATAAATGTTTTGAGTTGCACGTCTCATGGTTTAAAAATAAGAGTGTAGTGATCTTTTATTACTAATTAATTGATTAGATCCCTATTTTTGAGAGGGTTGACATGTCCTAGTATTGTAAAAATTATTTTTATTTGATGTAATTATTTGGGAAATCATCTATATGAATTTCACAAGATTGATCATTCATCTTAGTCTTCCTTGGAGAGTTAGATATAGAGATTTCATTAAGTGAAACTTCTCCTTTCACTAAAACCCTTATGGTGGATTTTGAAACCATTTTATAGTGTTTTTAAATTGAGATATAAAATTTCATTTCATTTTATTTTAATTTAAGATTCTTTAAGTTCTTTTAAAAGTTTTTACACTATAAAAAGGGTTATTTTTAATGGGTACATGTTTTGAAACATAGTTATCGAGAGAGTGATAGTTAGTGAGTATTCGATTGTGAGTTAGGGTAATTAGCATTTCATTTATTTTCTCTTAGTGGATAACTTATATTTTAGAGGTATCTCTCATGGTTTTATGGATTTTTAGGTTTTTTTATTATTAGGTGATAGAAAGTGATGTGGTTAATCCCTTGCCTAAATTTTGGTTTTTTGGGAATTTAGACTTTTTAAGTGGTACCTACACATAGTGAATATAAATTGGGGTTTATTTACTTATTTATGACTGGTATTGATTCTTGAAGAAGAGAATCATTTAATAGGTATATAATTTAATTTCCTATATTACCTAGACCTTTTACTTGTGATTTTTAGGTTTTGAAAGAATCTATAGAGAGTTTAAAGGTGGATCAAAGGAAAAAAGGAGTGATTTTTAGCTTTCTAGAGGCCAAAATACATTTTTTGGAGTGTCTAAATCAGGATGTATGTTATTTCTAGGATTTTTTTCATTGTGGTTGGAAATTTTAGGTGGTTGTGGACTATTTGGTATTGGTCTATTCTATTTTATGGTCTTTAGTATAAAGGTTATAATTTTAGTTACTTTGATTTTTAAGTGAGGTTAGGTGGAGTTACTATATGAAATAGGGGGAGAATAATGTTTTTTAGTCCATGTGGTTATATTTTATGTATTAAAATTTTCTAAAAGTAGTAATAACTAAATGTTATATAGAAAAACAAACATATCATTCCCCTTATATAGAGTAACCCTTGTATAAGTTTTTATTATTTTCCATTTTCTTAAATTTTACTAGAGTTTTAATTGATCATTTCACTATGGTGGGGACCATTTTGGTGGGTGTGGTGTTGGGATGTTTCTTATGTATTCTCTATGGGAAATAGGGATGGATGAAATGGTCATTTTAGGAGTTTTAGTGGTGTTTTGGTTATGTTTTTATTGGTATGCTGGAAACCAAGAGGGTAGTACCTATACTCCATTATGAGAACCACAGGGGTTTCCTGGTAGTCAATAAAACATATTTTACACTATGGTCATGAAAGGGTAGTTTTTTCATCCATGAAATTTCATTTTATCTTGTACCATGGGGATGGAAATGGATAGGTTTATTTGTGGCTATTATTTAGGGTTTGAAATAGGGTTTCCTACATCGTGGTGCATATTGTGGAATGAAAAATAAATCCCTATCTTAAATAGTGAGGGGGACCACAATATGGTTCTAATCATATTGTTTTTTATGTTAGCTAAAATGGTCACAATTAAAGGAGGAGATATGGTGTTTTAGAGGTTTGGATTTTGGGATCTGGATTATATTGAGGCCATTACAATATTGTTGGAAATCACTATGTTGTGTTGAATACTAATAGAGTTTTATCTACAAATATGGGGTGTGATACTTTTGGTTCACCTTTTATTCCATTCCATTAAACATATATGACCCCATTTCTTGTTTGGTGCCTTCTAGTCACCATTTTTTGGATTTAAACCTCGTAATTAATGGGATATATATCTATCAATCCAAGGAGTTTCTCTATTATTACTTCATTAATTCCTTGTTGATATATTTATTCTTAGATTTTATAACAGTATGATTTATTTTGGTATGGTTGGTATTTAAATATATTTTGATGAAGATTCTTCAGGTTTAAGTCCTAATGTCATTCGCATAAAGTTTAGCAGTGTTTGATCCTTGGGTTCCTCTATCCTCTAGTAGTGTTATTCAAATCGTCTAAAGAGTTGGGGGATTTATAAACTCTTCATCAATCTTCTGGAATAATTTTATTGACTAGATTTTTGAGATACCATCCAAGGAATTTCAAATATTCTTTTATTTTTTTGTTTTATTACAGCTACTTGAGTGTTCAAGGTAATGAGAAAATGGAAACTTAAGGGAAAACATCACTTATGAAGAAAGATTTAATTGAAGATAATAAACTAGCTAAGAGTAATTTTTCAACAAAAATAGGGTTCCATGTGATTTATGGATTTTCATTTTGATTTCTATGTGTTGATTGATACTAAATACATTAATTTCTTTAATACCTATTTTTCCATTATTATTGAATAACCTTGATGCATCTACAATTGGATAAATACATAAATATAATAAAAAAAGAAGATTATTGTGACCTAAAATTTAAGGAACTACCATTTTTATTTTCCAATTATGCTCAATGTGGTGTTTTTTTTCAAATATTATTAAGAAATTGGTTGTTAATGGGCCATTTCTTATCATAAATTCAATAAATATTGGTGAACGATTTATTGTTTAAAAATGATAACAGGAATGGGGATGGAAGTGGAAGTTTGTGTTTGTATTAGAAAACTTGATAAGTTAAATATGTATTGAAAAACTAATGATAGGTTGGAAGGTAAGATGAATATTTATTGATTCTATTCTTAATGTAATTATTAATGGATTTTGAAACAAAACATAAAGATAAATTGTATGTAAGGTTAATGTAAAATGATCATGCCTGAAATAAATGTGATTACTAATGAATGATCATCTAAGAACATGACAAATATTGTTGAATTATTTGACATTGAATGTTGGCAAATGGATAGAATAATGTACCTAGTGGGTCCAGTAAATGGAAAATGGAGGGATTCAAAAAAATATAGAAAATATGAATTTTTAGATTATGTGGATTTCTATTCCAATTGATTTTTTTGTTCTATTGATGCTGATTTTTGAAAAAATTTATGTTTTGGGTTTTGGTTGTTATATTGTTATCATGATATTACAAAATTAGTTTTTGGGATATAATACAGTAAAGGAGGATGACCGATGTTAATTTCATAGGTTGTGATAGCTTATAGTAGATAGATGCATGTGGGAGATAATGGTTTAATTTTTTGTATGTAATATGCTCATTTGGTTTGATTGTATAGTTGGGGTGTGGATGTATAATGGGGGTTGAGTGAAGAAGGAAGATTAAACATGGTTAATGTCATTTATTTACATGATACTCTACTATAAATTAGAGGATGCGAATATTAATATGGGTCAGGGTGTACATTGAAGGAGGATGGAATGAGGTTGATTTCCTTATTATTTATTTTACTATATAGATGCGTGGTTGGGAAAAGTGGATATGCGGTGATGTGATTATGGATATGCAGTGGTGTGGTGTGTGGAAGTGGAATGATGGATATGACTAGGAAGTTATTGTATATGGATGTGTGGTATAGTGGATAAATATTATGTGATGAGATGTTTATTGATGTAGTGTTGTTTTTATTAATTCTTTAGTTCTTTATCAAAGGGAGATAGGTTATCCTACTGGCTCACATACAATAAGAGGTGGACTGGATCAACTGTAATGTGAGTGTGGTGGTAAATTTTTGGGCCCTTTTAATTTTTTGATTATGATATTATTTATGGAGTTGATGATAATAATTATTCATTAATTTTTGTAGTCTCATTTGAAATCTTGGTTGGATTGGGAATTTAATTTGAATCTTGGATATGAAATCTTTATTGATGTTGTAAGGAATGAAGAAAATTATGGTAAATGAGGTCGACCATTAATCTTTATGATTATGTTTCTTATAATTATTGAATATTTATATTTGCTTCTATTTTTCTTGGTTTTTATCACACATGTATATTCCTTCATTCTTATTTCACATGGATTCTAATTTTTTATAGAGGATAATCATATTGAGAACTCCCAAGTTTTTACCCCTCCAATGTTAACTAAGTGTTTTATAGAATATTTTTGGGATGATTGGGGTTTTTTGGTAAATAATGTGAATTTTAGTGGATGATAGGGCCTTGGTACCTGGTTTTGAATATTCTTCCATGATATATGTGTACATGTAATTTAATAAACATTTCGGTTTTGGGAATTTGTTCATCAAATAAAAATTATTTGGAATTGATTCATGGTTTTATTTCTTTATTATTCATGGGATTTTATATAGGTATTATCTCCTATTTATTATTTTTACTATCTCGATGCTAGTCTCCAACCCATGTCATTTAGAGGTGGTATTTGGGGGTCACTATTTCCATAACATTTAGCCTAGTGGGGTTTCCCAGTGGGGGAAGGTTGTGATAGAAATGACATAATTACTAAGACAGATACCATAATAAGTAATTCAATTGATCTTCAACATTTCTATAGATTATTCCTCCTCAAAAATATATAATAAAAGAAACAAAACTATCATAAATTTATTAATAGAAAAACCATGAAAAATAAATAAAAAGGTAAAATAATCTTGGTATATCCCCTAATAGGTATTCAGTTGTAACTATCTAGAACCAAAAAGTTGTAGCAGGTCATCCCCAACCCGAAGGGGGATAAGGCTTAGGTTGTAAGAATTGCTACATTTCCTTTTATATAGTATTATTCAATTTTATCTAGATGTATAAAACCCCATACATAGAGGATAAATATTATGCATACTATTTTTTGGTATATTTATTCTTACAAAACTACCCAATTACTCTTAAATATCCTGTGAAAAATAGTAGTTAAACTTATGTGGAATTCACATATTCCCCTTTATTTATACACAAAAGACTAGTTTCTCTTACATAGATAGTTTAATAACGAATTTATTCATACATGCATAGGTTGGTATACACCTACAAAACATAAAACTTATAATTGAGGTATTTATATGGAAATTAAATACACAAAATAATTAAAATAAATAAAATCATGAAATTAGTAATTTTTTATTATAAATCATAAAATTTACTATATATTTAAAATTTGATTTATTCCCACATATTTTGAGAAATGGTTGGGATGTAATAAATTAATTATAGAATGAAAATATATTATTTTTTTGTTTTATTAATTATAAAAGGAGTTAGAGTAAACCCTGAAGAGTCAAGACATGAGATAAGGGGATTTAGTCTAAATTTTCCTCTCTATTCATTTGGGTTCTCTATTATTTGTCTATATAAATATTTTATTTTATATATATAATAAAATAAACATGATGTAATTTTATAACCCTGTTCCTTTTCAATTACCTATTGTAATTATGTTATTATTTCCTTACTGAATCTTTTCTCATTATATTAGTTATTGTTATGTAACCTGTTTTCCTTTCACACGTTAATCATGTTATGATTTGTGATTAGTTTGTGGTCTTTTTTTGACTTTATTTTTTAACATAACCTATGAATGTAAATTTTATAATGTGATAGGTGGTCCTAGAATTATACATCCATCTAATGTATTAGGTAATTATTATATCTTATAAGATTTTATGTGTGAGGAATGGAAAATGTGGCTTTCCAAACTATGTTATAATTTATTGATTGTGAGTTAATTTTATTATGATGAAATTTTATTATCTTTATGAAAAATTATTATTTGAAAATATATTATAGGATTCCCGCTTCTCCTATGTTCACATTATCATGATATACCATATTATCTTATGATAATTTTCTTTAATTTCTCTACATGTTTCCTATAATTATCCCCTTACTAGTGTTAGAGGTTGTATCACCTGGAATATTTTTAGGGAATATAATTGATTTAATTGTGGTTAAATCATGTGTGTTTATAAATTTTATGGATGAGGATTGTTTGGATGAGACTTGGGATAAAAAACCAATAAACAATATTTGGTTGAAAAAAACAACCAAAGTTTCTGATTTAACATTGGAAGCTCAAAAGAGGCCACCAGACATATGGGTTCCCTAATAGTGGGATTTGTATTCTTTCCACACTACCAAAGTTCCATTGGGGGACTGGATAGTTCTTAAAAAATAAAATTAAAAATAATTATTAAAAGTTATTAAATTTTATTTTCTCATAATTCTCCTCCCATATAAAATATAAACGAACTCCCCTTATCCGTCTTAATTTTTTCTTCCTAAATGGGTGAAACTACATCCTTAAAGCTTTGATTCATGAGTTTTATGTCCCTTAGGATCATCATGATTAATTCTATCACCCCTCATTTCTTCCACTGTTTCTCTTAATATTTTGGAAATTTCCACTAGTTATGTCATAAATTAAGTATTTTTTTCATAATTTGTGTATACCTTCAATTGGACCAAAATCACCTAGTGATATTTAGTGAGAGGGATTATAGTGTTTTGGGGTACATAGTCCCTAACCATTTTTTATTGTATACACATGTTACATGTGATATTAATTCTTTGTCTCACTACTTGAGTGTATTTTACCCACAATTAAATTTAATTACTTTCCCTTGAATTGTATGAGTTGAGTAAGGATATATAGGTTCGTGATTATCCCTTTGATCATTATTCTAAGATTCCATGACTAGCAATGGTTTTGGGCTTGAACCAAAGTGCATGAACCTTATACACAACACCCCTTACAATCTTTTTTGATTTATTTTAGGATATAAAGGACCTTAAAAAGGTTCCCGTATCATTATTAAGTATAGGAGAAGTGTGTAATTGGAAGTTCTTATCATAAGGCTTTAACATTTTGGGACATTTGAGTTTCCATAAAGAATTGTTTACTTGTTTATACAAGATATGGGGTGAGTGTTCCATACCCATCTAATTTGTTAGTACCAGGTAGGTTATTCCTTGGTTATGGTTTAAAATAAAGGTTGAGCATATGGGGACTAACCTTTCTATACTCAAATGTGAGTTGGATCATATGTATACCCATAATTGAATTTTTTATATTATGACATAAAATATTTTTATTATGGAACATAGTGATATTGGTCATGTATGTGGGTCGATATAAACCTTTATGTTATTGATGTTGATGGTTGGTATGTAATGAATATTTGTAATATGTAAATCATAATGATGTATGATATAACCATTATATAGAATTCATAGGATCTAGATGTTGTTCCCATTTTTAGGGGACATAATTCCCACCAATCCATGGGACATATTTATTTTGTGGCCTTTATAGTGATGGATTTTGGATGTTCCACCTAATTAGTCTCTATTATCCATGAATGTTTGAAGTAATTGCCATGTTTTTAATATTCCATGTATTGGGGTGATATGCTAATATGAGTATAGTTTCTTATGGGACATGATTTACTCTCTTTTAATGTGGCTGGAGGATAGGTTCATTTTCCCTATATTAATTATGCCCATGTCTAGATATGTTATTCCATATTTTGATGATATAGTTTGGATATCATTTCTTCTTATGTATAATTATTATGGGATGGGGTGCCTCGTATGGATTTATATTATAGGTTTGTTATAGATAATTTTATTACATGGCTATCCAAACATACTGTATACGAATTGCCTATTATGATGTTAATAAACATTGTTCCCATTTCTTATGACTTAGGATATGGTTTGAAGTAAGTAAGAATTGGATGAAGTAAGTAAAGTCACACCTAGGTGGAATGTGGTGTATATGGATGGGGAATATTTATTATTGTTTCCTTTTCCTGTTACTTATTTAAAATACTACCACTACATAATGCATTTATATTTACTGGATTATTTATGGAAACAATTGGTGGTGGCCTAAATAGTTATAATCACACCCTATCCAGATACCTTGGAACCTTATCTTTCTTCATGACTGTAATAATAGGTAGAGAATGGTCCCTACATTCGATGAATGAGCATGTAGAGCCTAAATGGATTTAAGAGATGGTATATGTCATTGACTGGAGACCTAGTTTTGTTATAGTATCCATTTTTTATTTTGGATAGCTTGTACATGGTTGGCCTACTATAGACCTTAATTTATTTTTAAATCTTGTAATATTAGAGTAAATATCATTTTTAGGGCATAAGAGTGGTTATATTCTTACTATTGGAATTTGGCTATGATTTACACCTTTACTCAGATTTATATTGTGTTGATAGTTTCTTGTTAATGTTTTTTTTTGGTTTATGTCCATCTATAACAAATAGGGTAGAGTAACCCCACTTTATTCCTAGACCCTCACCACTAATCAGAATACTATGACATATGAACAAGAATGCTTTAGGTTTGATAAAGCAGATTCGATCATAGTGGAGGTCAATCAGGCCAAGGACACTATAAAGTGGTATTAGAACATTTTTTTGAATTACTATTTGAAATATTATAGAGTGGATATAGGTTATGTTTAGAATTCGAGATGAACATTATGCATAGGAGTTTCTAAACCTTGTATTAGGAATGTTCTATTTACCTGGGATTTGATTTTTGTTCTGGGTTTTCACTATTACAATTAGGATTATTTTTTCCCAAATATGATGCACTGAGTTTTTTATTTATGTTGTTTGGTTTTACTCTAGAATTAGGGTGGAAGGAAATAATTTTTTCATACATCATTGTTATTATGTGGAATTTATGTACATTCTTCTGATTGAGCACCTTGATTCTGATATTGGTTCGGATTATTTAATGTGTTAGAAGTAACTTATATAGAATTTTTATATTTAATATGATGTGAAAATTATTCTTAAATGGTCTTTTATTATATTATGTTATTATTAAAATAATAATTTGGATATAATATGTAATTAATTCCAACCCTGATAATTGATAGTTCAGTATAGTGAAAGAACTAAGTTATGTGAGACCCCTTGTAAGATAGGTTATGTTTATAGAATCAAAGGATTATCTTCCCATTACTAATTATCCAATAATTTAGAGTCAAACATGTTGTAAATTTAATTTTGAACCACCAATTTTTAATTTTAGCAACATGCCACTATGATGATCACCTGTTGAGCATTAGGAGGGAAATGACTGGAATAACCCAATGATTATTGAATAAGATCACTTAGTTTTGAATTTACATAATACTAACAAGTAACTCTATGATATTCTTCATGATGTAGTTAAATTTAAGGGACATGGGGATCCAAGAGGTGAACCTTCTATATATAATTTTACTAGAGATTTTTATCAATAACATCCACCACTATTTTTTTATAGAAGGTCGATCTCATGTTACACAGTTATAGGTTGAGTCTATGAAGACTATTATCTGAAACCTCAAGACACTTCCTCAGAGGTGAGTGAATATTTTTCATAATATGCTTCATGTATAGCCAAATTTCTAGTTTTTTTCCTAGTATTAGCATATTTTCATGGTAATCTAACCTAGAATGATTTTAATGATTTTTTTGATAATTTCATCCCTAAGATTCTAAGAGTTGATAGGGATCTATAGATTATCAATTTTGTTTATGGTATCCTATACATGATGGATTTTTTGACCTATTATATATATTTTATTTAGTTTTTATCCTCACTAATAAGTTATGAGACAACCAATTTTCATTGTTTTGAGAATGGGATAAGAAATTTTATTCAGTGTCAAGAAAACTACTTCCACCTTTCATTTCTTTAAATGTCACAAAATAGCCCTAGATTATAGAGAGGAATATATATAAGGATAGAACTTTTGGTCAGTTGAATTCTTATACAGGGTTTGTGAGTGAATCACTAGTTGGATATAAGTGTCACTTTAGTATTCTCACTAACATGGTGATTGGAAGTCCAGTTAGGACCAAAAATCTTCTTCTTCCCCTCATAGGAATACATTATTGGTATATTATCAATGTGGAAAGGCAGGGAATACTTGACCATAGTGACACCAACCTCTAAATATTTATTTTTAATGAAGGTATATGGGGCACCTAAAACACTTTGGTAAGATCATTTCTTATCCATCTGATGGATTTAGTGATAACCAAGATCAGTGATCAGTAGATAAATTATGTTCTTTACCATAGGGTGGTATTTTGAGTTCTTATATATTTTCAAGGCATAAAAGAGTTAATGGTTTTCATGTTTAATAAAGGTAGTAAACATTACTCCTTAAGGTATACGAGGATTACTATTTCAAGGAAGAGGCTCAAGGAATGTCTAGTTTTATCCTATTAAGCTGTGTCATGTTGATCATTGAGAGGGTCTTTTGATCATTTAATGTATAATCATAGTAAAATCTACTTTATAATCTACTTCAATCGATATAGGTGTGTCACATTCATTTATACATTCTTTGTAACATAGTTACCATGGATTGACATTTGAGTAACTATATTGGGTGATGTATATTGATATGCCCTTAATCCTATGTTCTAAGTGTATTCATATATTTTCTTAGTATTAATTTTTGATCAGTGTATATTAGTATCTATATGATTTATTTAAATTATATATTTATAGTTTTAACATAATACAATATATGGATTGGAAAACTCAAGAATTTATCTTTCACATATATTAGGAATGATTTACATTCCCTTGAGGGTGAGTGGTATTTTCATGAAAACCATTTGAGTCCTGATAATCTGTAATTAGGGGATCTTTAATCCAAATTCTCAAGTGTTTTCTAGATTAGGTTGAGTTATATAATTTGTAATTTACTTTAATTTTTGACCAAATAAAATATTTTTTCCTGATTAAAACTTAGAGTTTCTACTCAATAGAGAGGTTGAGTTTATAATCGAGTTGATGCTTGGTACATAGCCTATATTTCTTCCTATATATGGATCCTATAGATCTTAAAGTGATGAAGGTTATGTTAGAAGATCTTTATAAGAATGTGTTCATTCTCATTAGGATGTTTCCTTGGGTTTATCCTATTATTTTCAGTAATAATGTGAACCATTCCTTTCCATTTTATGTGGATTAATGGAGGTTGAACCCAATGATGGTCAAGAGCCAATATAATCTTCCTCATATTAATATCTTTTTTGATTAGTTCATGTGATAAAAAAGGTTCTCTATGATCCTATTGAGGTTAGTTTATCACCAATTTTAAGAGAGACCATTAAATATTCATCATACTACTTTCAGTAGTAGGTATAGGCAATATGAGTATCATTTTAGGCCATTAAGATTTACAAATTCTTCAATTAGTGACTATGGAACAGATTAATTAGACCATTCATATATATATATATATATATATATATATATTTTTGTTGTAATATTTTTTGATGAAATTATACTATACTTCCTATACTGGGCGAACCATGCTCGAAATTTGGATATCATTCAAAGAAAACTTAGAGAGGATTATTCATATTCCAATATTTTTAAGTGCCAATCCTTGATCATTGAGGATTGTATATTAGGGAATGTGATATCAAAGGTTGGAATACTAATGTAACCTGGGAAGATTGTGGTTGTGGTTTCTTGGGAGTTTCTTAAAATCATCTTTGAGATATAAAATCATAGGGATCGACAATATACTATAGGAAATTCATTTAATACTTCTCCCATTTGGAAGAATCATTGACATAAATGACCAATAAGGGGGATAAGTTTATGTGTTTGGATTTTTGTGAGAGGTATTTATAGTATCCACACAAAAGGTTGAAATATACTCCTATTTTACCATACTTGAGATAATTAAAGAGTATACCCTCTATTAATACGCATCGAGAAAATGAATCAGAGTAGTATTGTTCTTTGATGTTTTTATAGTTTCATATAGATCCAAGCAGGTGAATTCACATGATCATAATTATCCAACTCATGATTTATAGATGGATGTAGTTTCTTATGTACTGAGATGTTTGAGTAACTACCTTTTTAGTGAGACTTTTTTTGTATATATGGACCACAATATCCTTAGGTATAAACTTACCGAATGTGACTAGAAACTTTGAAAAATAAGATGGATTATTTATCTTCAGTCTTTTGACTTTGAGATGGAATAAATCCTTGTTAAGGGTATTATTTTAGCTGATCCACTAAGTAGGAAGAATCAGGATCAAGTTATGTTGGAGGTTAGTAAGAATAAGTAGTTGATGAGTATCTTCGTTAATATACACATTTATGACCTATAGTACCTGTCACATACATAGATTATTTTAGATTTATTTTTATTTTAATTTACATTAATTCTTTGTTTTGGGGGTTTCCAAAGGTTTTATAGAGAATATGTGAGTTTTCATGAATTGGGCCAAACCGTGAACCCAATTCCATATTTAAAAATAAATTTTATTTCTTTTATAACTTTTTCATTTTTTAATATTTTTCACTCATTCTAACTCCTAAATGTCCTCCCATGATATATTAACACCAAAATTAAAATTTGGAGCCTTTGGAAATCCATAACCAAGGTTTATGTGGGTTTTTATTTAAGGGATTGGGCCTGCCCGAAATCCCAATTCTAGTTTTAAAAATAAAATTTGATTAATTAATAAATTATTCATTTTTAAGTATTTTTTGGTGATTCAAAGCCTCAAATGTGTCCCTTGAACCCAGCCGCGCTCCCAAGCTCTCTCACTTCTCTTTGGAGCTCTTATTCATCGCGATTTAGTACTGAACTTATTAGGGTTTCTAAAATCGGGCAGATTTGGAGAGGTAAATTGATCCTTTCATAACTCCTTCATTTTTCATCCTCTTCCCCCATTTCAGTCCCCACATGACCTAATATGAATCCTTCGAACCTCCATACCAGTTTTGGGTACTTTGGGATTCATTATTTGGTGGATTGGGGCCGATTCCTTCAAGATATTTCAAGTAAGGGAATTCCTTCTTGGTTCCTTCCATCCTCTTTTAGTTTTATTTCCTTTTTCTTGAAGTTCCTCATGTCCATAAGTTGGGGTTCAATCTTAATGTCTGATTTGGTGTCTTATGGGTAAATTATTGTGGTTTAGGTCTGGATTTATATTCCTTTTGGTGAAACGGTGGTGCACTTAAGGTTTCGCACCAAGTTTTGAGGGTTTCGACTCAAAAGGGTAGGTGATTCCATGTGTAGCCATTTTATGATGAGTTAGCTTGCATGGATTATTAATTTAGCATGTTTATAATCTGTTTTATGTGTTGTGAAAACAGTTTTGATGGATTTGGTTAAACATTTAATTTTTAGTTGCATTATAGCTTGAAATTGGGTACTTTTCATGTGTGACTCTTGGGGTAATGTTTGGGTTTAGTTTATAACATATGAAAGTGATTTATTAGTCTTGAAAGGGGATGCCAATTATGGTTTGTTAATTCCTTATTTTCATGTTGGCCTTGAAAGTAGGTTTTTTTAATGAGTTTAAGGTGTAAAAACCTGTTGTACTTCTTGAAGGTGATTTATGAAAACATGTGTTTTTCATGTGTATCTTTGTGGTATTATTTGATGTATTTTTATAACATTTGGGGGTGGTTTAATAATTGTTTTAGGGCTGAAAAATTCTGTTTTGGATTGGTATCGGTATGATTTTGATTTTAAATGAGGGTTTTGAAATGGGTTTAGTGTGCAAACAATGGTTATACCTCTTGGATTTGTTTTATAAAAACTGCAAATGTTTTATTTGGTTAAAAAAAGTTGGGAAAGGGTGTATATGTACTGTTTAGGTGAGTGTGTTCACCTAATGTGGGTTTTTTAATGGTAAAGTGGTGATTTGAGATGTTAAACATTTTTATAATTTTTTATAAATTGTCGAAATGTTTTACTAAATTGTGTTTTGTGTGCGAAACACGGGTGTGGGATATTTCATGTGAGTTTATTTATAAAATGAATTGTGAAGGTGAGAAGGGTATTGTGTGACATGTGTGTGGGCTGTTATGTGAGTTTAATATCTTGTAATGGTTTTATAAAATTGTTTAATGGATTTGTGGAAGTGTTAAAGAAATTTGAAAAGTGTTGTAGGCAATTTGGAGTGAGTTTGATTTCAAAATGCATTTGAATGAAAAGTGTAATTTTTGACTTGCGTGATGTACATGGGGCTGTTTGGTTAATTTGTGATGTGGAAGTGATATTTGCATGTGAAAACTATACTTCTTGGATTGATGAACTTGTTTGAGCACAAAGGGAAAACCCAGGTATCTAGGTGGGTGTACGTGTACTAGTATGCTAGTGAATCCGTAGGGTTTGGCCTCAGTTTCACTTAGCAAGATTGATGATTACAACTCTAACTAAACTATGATGATGATTATTGGGGACCAATAGGTTATGGGTATGTTCCCTACTAGTGGATCATGCACGAGAATGAATATTTGTGATGGTTACTCTCACTGAGATACGAGGTACCTGGGACCCACAGCTAGCTGGTGCGTAGGGGTTATTTCCCATTGATTGTGTTCACTGGATACTTTGTTCTTACCATCGGTATATGGTATGAGAGGCTGGAAAATTCAGTAGCTATGGTATTTATTTTAAATGTTTTTATTCTTTAAATTAGCCCACATGAAAATTGTTTTTATTTAATGTTGCATCTTTTATAAATTTTAACTAGCATCTCATGTCTTTGAAAACTTGCATGATTTTCTCCATTAAATGTTTATCACATGGAATCTATTAGTGGTGGTATCCTACTGGGATTTCTCTCACACCCTACTTACACCTTTGGGTGTAAGTATATCTTCTTATTTTATGTCACATGTTTGGGTATAGGATTTATGCCATTGATTCAGGTTTTTAGTTGTCCATTGGGATACAGTGTCGTGGAGATAGCTTGAGGACGGTGCCTCTTTCCTTGTGGAGGTTCTTGGGCTGTCCTTATTTGGTTATGTTCCATTGTAATGGTCTTTAAACATAGTTTTAACTTATGTATTTCAGTTCTGAAATTTTTTTAAAAGACAGTTTTAGTTGAAAAATCCAGATTTGTTTTATTGGACTCTTTTGTCATTTTAAGTTTATAAACTCGGGTAAATCGTTCCCAATTATAATTTTATGATACCTAGGAACTTGTACCAGCCTGTGGGGATCAGGAACGCCCTTCGGGTCTTTCCATGGACCGGGTCGGGTGCCGATTTTGAAGGCGACCAGATTCGGTTCGTGACAAAATGGTATCAGAGGAGGTTCGCTCCATTTGAGTCATGTTATTTGGGAAATAGTCAGGATAGTATAGAGTTATGATTGTTGGGACATGGAATTCTAGTTATGGGTAGTGTGCTTGATCACCACACCTCATTTCAGGATTCAAGTCGCCAGGGGAAGTTGGGATTTGTCTATGTCTTTTGGTTTTCTTGGTTTGATGATGATTAGGGGAAATGAAAAGAGAGTTGGGTTAATGGTCTCAATGAGCTCGCAGGGTCTGGAAAGCCATGTGGAGCTGGGGATATTCCCTAGAACATTCTTTGTGATTGTGAAGTGATTGGAATATGGCCGCCAACCATATGTCCAAGTCACCCACTAAAACTAGTTTCCTCTCGCATTGTCTTGTGTTCTTTAGTTTTGAAATCTTGGAACTTTGGTTTTAAAGTGACTTGGTTTTAAGAAGTGTAATTTTTTTGTGAAATGACTTTCAAATAAAGATGGAATGGTATGATTTATGAAATTTTGGAACTGAATATTCAGAATTATTTTGAAATAGAAAATGGTGTGATTACACCTCTTTTGAAGGCAGAAACTGTATTGAAGTTGGTTTTGAAAAGTGTTTCCAATAGAGTTTTCTAAACAATCAGAGTGTGTTTTAATGGGATGAGATGTTTTGAAATTGATGTGAATATCTTGAATGTGAGTTATTTTCTAAATGGTTGTGACTTTATGAAAATTTTTGTAAGATGTGAGTTGGGATTTTGATCTCGTGGTTAGCGGTTATGAAAAAAAAGGATGCGTTGGTTGACCGTTTTGGTTTTGAAAAGTGGAAAGATTTTTTGTTTTAACCTTTGGTATTTCCATTAGTGACCACGTGCATGGGGTTATATGGGATAATGGATGGTTGATGGCACGACTGGATGAGTGCCGGGACGGATATGAGGAGGGTGTCTGGTGTGGCACAAAAACATGCATGTGTGAGGCCCATGGGGTACCATTGGTCGATACTCTTACCGCTGAACCGCTTGTTTTCAAAGAAATGGTTTTAAAGAAAAACATGATGTCTTGATGAATAGTTTTGGGATGGTTTGTATTATGGGTCTTTGAAGATGTTGTTTTTGTGGGATGTTTTTTTTAGTCCAATAACCTCTCCTATTTGAACTATGTTTTGGGATTATGTTTGGTCAGCAAGCTAGGTAGAAGGACCGGTTAGTAGTCTCCTATGAGATATGTTTCGGGACACCTTTATGGTGGTTACCTTCATGTGTTTGGATCTGGTTTATGGTTTTTTTTGATCAATGGACCATCTTGGTTGGGTCCTTGGGTTCTCCCGTTGGACAATGTACGCCCCCATTTAGGGTTAGTGCACAACTGAAGTGCAACCCGTATTGTTTCTCCATTGGAAAATCCTCCAGTTGATCAATATAAGGAATATTTTATATATCATTGTTGATTGAGTCTACAACCATTCATTTAGTTGATTTGTAGATCCTCTTGTAGTGGGATAGTTCTTATGGAAGGTTGAAAGAGGCCTTGGTTTCTTAAGTTTCATGATTCATCGAAGGTGGAAGTGTTCTTTGGTTGTTAGTGTGGATGAGTGTCATGATGGTGTCTAAGAGGGACTCTGGGTTCTTCATAGTTTCATTGAAGCAAGAGTTATTATTAAACCACCAATTTTGAGATTTTGGTCCTGATAGGATATTGTGTCCACTTTTTGGACTTGTCTATTTTTTAGGGACTTGGAATATGGTCATGTTCTATGTATTGTTTCTATCAATCACAAGGGTCATGTTCGGTGACGCATTGTGATGTTGTGTGCTCTTTTGACTGTAAAGGTCAAGGTCACACAATCCTCTTAGGTTCTCTGTTATGTTGGGAGTATGTATCCCTTGGGGAAAACATCAAATCCTCTATCTTAGAGGACGGTGTTTATACGTGTCCTACCCTTCTGTTGTTTCTCACCCAAATAAACAAGGTGCGATGTGTGTGCTTATTCTGATCCCTTGTTTCAGTGAAATGTATGGTTTTGGTAAAGTGAGTTATGGAGTGTGTTATGTCTTGATGAACCCATCAGGGTATGTGGTGTAGTTGTTTGTGTAACCGAAAGAAGAAGTTCTACATAGGGGTTTCAACAGCCAAACTGCGTGGCCGAAGATGCTTCAATATTTTGAGCTCTAACCATAGGTCCCAGAGAGAAGCTGGCACGTAGTCAGGGGAAACCCCAGTGTCGTTTAAACCCTTGTACAAAGTACTATCCTTAGTATGAAAGATATGAAGAGTTTAAACCTATGGTGTCATCATATTTCTTCTGTTGTTCCCGTTCAGTGGAAATAGGTGGAGGGTCTTGTACCCATGTCATCACACAATGTTATTCCCTCTCCCTTTGGTTTCCATTGAGTCTTTAGAGAATGGTTGGAAATTTGGCTAGACAAGTTGAGCACACGGTTTTCACATGGTTAGTTCTAACCATGAACAAAAAAAAAAATAACCATGCAGATATAAGGATCCACATAGTTATCGCACAGTTTCTCAAACTGTGTAGACTAACCGTGTGACCGTCCCAACTCTTTAATTTTGGGGTCTTTTCGTGTCGGCCCACACCGGTTGATTAAGATGGTTGGTTCTTGTGGTGGGAAGACCCACCATGGGTATCATGCATATTATTTTGTAAATTTCTAATGGATGTATACCACTTGTACTAGGGAGTCTGTTTGGGCCTTCCCCTATTAGTGTCTTGATTCTGTCTCGGGAAAAAAAAATTTAAGTTGTCTCTTATGGTGGGGAGCCCATTTGTGTCTCTTCATACAAGTAACTCGTGTTTTTCCTTGGTATTGTATGGGAAGTAGGTAATATCATTTCGAGATATCTAACTAATTACATCTTCCTTGGGTAAACTTTTGGACTGGAGAGTGCCCAATGTATTAGTTAAAGTAAGGTAAGTGTAACCTTGTTCAATGTTATTGTTCGTTTGAGTGAATTGCTTGAGTCTTGTTCGGATAGTGTTTGAGGAGTTTTATTTTGGGATCAATTATGAATGTGATTGATTATTTCAGGAAAGTGGTGTAAGTTTTTTTTTGAGAGTAATCCTTCATTAATTTATCACTAGTGGTGTTTTGCCCTTTGGGGGAGAAACCTGACAAGGGAGTATCTCTTGGTTTCTCAGTTGAGTTTGGTTGTTACTTTGGCCTTGCTGTGACTTTCCAGGGCGGAAAGTTTTCATGGTGGGGAGAATTATCACATAAATAGATTATTTTAAATGTATTTTTATTTTAATTTCCATTAATTCTTTGTTTTGGGGGTTTCCAAAGGTTTTATGGAGAATATGTGAGTTTTCATGAATTTGGCCAAACCGTGAACCCAATTCCATATTTAAAAATAAATTTTATTTCTTTTATAACTTTTTAATTTTTTAATATTTTTCACTCATTCTAACTCCTAAATGTCCTCCCCTGATATATTAACACCACAATTAAAATTTGGATCCTTTGGAAATCCATAACCAAGGTTTATGTTGGTTTTTATTTAAGGTATTGGGCCTGCCCGAAAGCCCAATTCCAGTTTTAAAAATAAAATTTGATTAATTAATAAATTATTCATTTTTAAGTATTTTTCGGTGATTCAAAGCCTCAAATGCGCCCCTTGATCTTCAACGCGCGGCCAAGCTCTCTCTCTCCTCTTTGGAGCTCTTATTAATCACGATTTAGTACTAAACTTATTAGGTTTTCTAAAATCGGGCAGATTTGGAGAGGTAAATTGATCCTTTCATAACTCCTTCATTTTTCATCTTTTTCCCCCATTTCAGTCCCCACATGACCTAATATGAATCCTTAGAACTTCAATACCAGTTTTGGGTACTTGGTGATTCATTATTTGGTGTATTGGGGCTGATTCGTTCAAGATATTTCAAGGGAATTCCTTCTTGGTTCCTTCCATCCTCTTTTAGTTTTATTTCCTTTTTCTTGAAGTTACGCATGTACAGAAGTTGGGGTTCGATCCTAATGTCTGATTTGGTGTCTTCATGGGTAAATTATTGTGGTTTAGGTCTGGATTTATATTCCTTTTGGTGCAACGGTGGTGCGCTTAAGGTTTCGCACCAAGTTTTGAGGGTTTCGACTCAAAAGGGTAGGTGATTCCATGTGTAGTCATTTTATGATGAGTTAGCTTGCATGGATTATTAATTTAGCATGTTTATAATCTGTTTTATGTGATGTGAAAACAATTTTGATGGATTTGGTTAAACATTTAATTTTTAGTTGCATTATAGCTTGAAATTGGGTACTTTTCATGTGTGACTCTTGGGGTAATGTTTGGGTTTAGTTTATAACATATGAAAGTGATTTATTAGTCTTGAAAGGGGATGCCAATTCTGGTTTGTTAATTACTTATTGTCATGTTGGCCTTGAAAGTAGGTTTTTTTAATGAGTTTAAGGTGTAAAAACTTGTTGCACTTCTTGAAGGTGATTTATGAAAACGTGTGTTTTTCATGTGTATCTTTGTGGTATTATTTGATGTATTTTTATAACATTTGGGGGTGGTTTAATAATTGTTTTAGGGCTGAAAAATTCTGTTTTGGATTGTTATTGGTATGATTTTGCTTTTAAATGAGGGTTTTGAAATGGGTTTAGTGTGCAAACAATGGTTATACCTCTTGGGTTTGTTTTATAAAAATTGAAAATGTTTTATTTGGTTAAACAAAGTTGGGAAAGGGTGTATATGTACTGTTTGGGTGATTGTGTTAACCTAATGTGGGGTTTTTAATGGTAAAGTGGTGATTTGAGATGTTAAACATTTTTAGAATTTTTTATAAATTGTCGAAATGTTTTACTAAATTGTGTTTTGTGTGCGAAACACAGGTGTGAGATATTTCATGTGAGTTTATTTATAAAATGAATTGTGAAGGTGAGAAGGGTATTGTGTGACATGTGTGTGGGCTGTTATGTGAGTTGAATATCTTTTAATGGTTTTATAAAATTGTTTAATGGATTTGTGGAAGTGTTAAAGAAATGTGAAAAGTGTTGTAGGCAATTTGGAGTGAGTTTGATTTCAAAATGCATTTGAATGAAAAGTGGAATTTTTGACTTGCGTGATGTACATGGGGCTGTTTGGTTAATTTGTGATGTGGAAGTGATATTTGCATGTGAAAACTATACTTCTTGGATTGATGAACTTGTTTGAGCACAAAGGGAAAACCCGAGTATCTAGGTGGGTGGACGTGTACTATTATGCTAGTGAATCCGTGGGGTTTGGCCTCAGTTTCACTTAGCAAGATTGACGCTTACAACTCTAACTAAACTATGATGATGATGATTGGGGACCACTAGGTTATGGGTATGTTCCCTACTTGTGGCTCGTTCACGAGAATGGATATTTGTGATGGTTACTCTCACCGAGATACGAGGTACCTGGGACCCACAGCTAGCTAGTGCCTAGGGGTTATTTCCCATTGATTGTGCTCACTGGATACTTTGTTCTTACCGTAGGTATACAGTATGAGAGGCTGGAAAATTCAGTAGCTATGGTATTTATTTTAAATGTTTTTATTCTTTAAATTAGGCCACTTGAAAACCGTTTTTATTTAATGTTGCATCTTTTAGAAATTTTAACTAGCATCTCATGTCTTTGAAAACTTGCATGCTTTTCGCCATTAAATGTTTATCACATGGAATCTATTAGTGGTGGTATCCTACTGGGATTTCTCTCACACCCTACATACACCTTTGGGTGTAAGTATATTTTCTTATTTTATGTCACAGGTTTGGGTACAGGATTTATGCCATTGATTCAGGTTTTTAGTTGTCCATTGGGATGCAGTGTCGTGGAGATAGCTTGAGGGCGGTGCCTCTTTCCTTGTGGAGGTTCTTGGGCTGTCCTTATTTGGTTATGTACCATTGTAATGGTCTTTAAACATAGTTTTAACTTATGTATTTCAGTTCTGAAATTTTTTTAAAAGACGGTTTTAGTTAAAAAATCCAAATTTGTTTTATTGGAATCTTTTGTCGTTTTAAGTTTATAAACTTGGGTAAATCGTTCCCATTTATCATTTTATAATACCTAGGCACTTGTGCCAGCCCGTGGGGATCGGGAACGCCCTTCGGGTCTTTCCATGGACCGGGTCGGGTGCCGATTTTGAAGGCGACCAGATTCGGTTCGTGACAGTACCAGGGTAGAGAATCCATTGTGTTTGTGGATATTAACTCCTTAGTCGTCTAGATAGAGAATAAGAGTAAGTTACCTGACATGGATTTATAAATAATGAGGGATATATTATATGGTAGGGATCTAACATATTATTGGACTTATAATGATGATTGGATTATTTATGTTAGAGTTCATGTGGTAGTTCCCTAAAAAATGCATGAGGAGCTGATACAGGATTCACATGACTCACGACCGATTGTTCACCTGGGTCTTACCAAGATATACCATGATATGAATAATCCATACTAGTGGTATAGATTAAAAAGGGAAAATTTTGGGTCAATTTTATGATGCCTCAAATATCATTGGTGTAGCACCTTAATATCATAAGGTAAAACTATGTTCAATAGCATATATAGAATCAATCACTGAGTTTAAATAAACAATGATATACTATTAAAATATTATTATTTAAATTTGATCGTTATTACCTAGCCATTAAATTTTATATTATCAAAAAGAATTAATTTTTTCTTATATTTTGTATAAAGTATAAAAAAATATTTATAAACAATTACTCAATCCTAGGTAAGGTCTTTATAGGCTTCAAAAATAGTTTTTTCACAAAAAAATGGTTTTTATTTCCTTTTGTGATGAAACAATAAAATTATTCTACTTTATTTTATATTTCTTTACAAAATTAACATAATATTTGGAATAAAAATTTCAAAATTTTACTAGGGTGAATTTTTTAGATTTTTCTAAAAGTATTAATTTTTAATTAATAGTAAAAAAATACTTGTTTATTGAACATTGCATTTTCGTTTTAGTCCTCAAAAAAGTTATATATAATTTTAAAATGATTTAAAATTATTTTAAGTTCAATAATGTTATTATTGATCCAATTTAGTTATTTTATTTAATTTAATATTGAATTATGATATAATAACTTTTTATATTTATGAAATTTTTTTTTGGAAAACAATTTGTAATGTACTGGATCTGGGTGTTTCCCAAAGGTGCCCCGAACCCGGTTGGTCACATAATTTCAAGCGCATTTCCACAGACTCCAGAGGCTACCAAATAGCAGTGAGGACCAAGGTATGATAATGAGAAATCTATTCCCTAATTGGAAGAGTATAGATAGTGGAAATAAAATAGTAAATAATAGGTGAAGCAGTAATACCATAGAGTAGGAGTAAAAAATGGAAGACTAATAGTAATAAAACAACTAGAGAATATATACAAATGATTCATGTCACATGTGTCTAGGATAATATCCAAATAAGTTACAATACTAGAAAAATAAAAAAACCAATGTACAGAAGGATCACGTAAACTTCAGTAGCATCACAAGCCACATCTTGGTCCCATGCTCTCTAACTCCGACAATAATCAAGAACTTGATGAAGAAGGGAAGTAGTCCTTATCTATACCTGAAACTATATAATCTGTTTGGGTCCAAACATGACCCAAACAGGGTGTGAGATGAATCTTAGTATAAAAAAACCAAAATATCTATTCTTAACTATCAGTGAATATATATAGAATGTAATATGCAGAAATGAAGTAATAAACTAGGAAGTACTAAAAAGTAACCAATCCTACAGTTATCAATTACATTCATTTAACATTTATTATTAAATATATTGAATCATGTAAACCCTGTGATATAGACTAAGATCTTCATCCCCTATGTGCATAACAAAATAGATATCTCTTAAGACCATCTAAACAATCAAGTAAGTCTGAGTCCAATCATGTGGTTTGGCTTGGAAAACTCGCCACAATCATTCAATTATTCACAAACAACCCTCTGGGGAATCTCCCACAGTCTAACCCCTTTGGCTCCACATAGCAATAATCATCTACAAATGACCACCAATGATACTCTCACGGTCAATACCCCTGGGTCAACATGGCATCACTAAATTATAAACGACCTCCTGGGTAGCTCTCACGGTCAATACCCCTGGTTCAACATGGAATCAATAAATTATAAATGATATCTTGAGTAGCTCTCATAGTCAATAACCATGGGTCTACATAGAATCAATAATTTATAAATGACCACCTAGGTATATCTCACTGTCAATACCACTGGGTCAACATAACACCAAAAAATTACAAATGACCTCCTAGGTAGCTCCCACGGTCAATACCCCTGGGTCAATCAACTACACCAAGTCACTCATGGTCCTGTGTAAATAATGTGAGTATAATATCAAAGAACCTTATGTAATATGAAACCACTACATGGATAATCATTCACAAGTATATCACATGAATTTCATATAATCAATCAAACTCCTTCCTAATCAACCAAGGAATCAAAAACAAGGCAAGCCTAACAGTCATCCTAGACCAGATGAACATAAAAAATAAAATAAGGGAAACAGACCCATGGGTGTCCCTTAAACATAGTATATAACCTTACACATAACAAACTACCCCTTACCACTCAATCAAACCATAGAAGGTAATAAACAAGGTTAAATTCCAAATCAAGAAATACCCCAAACATGGTTATTCAGCACTTTTAGCATATATAATCCAAAGAAAAACAAAAAAGTCATAGACCACCTACCTGAATGTCATAAGATCAATATACTTGAACATCGAACCTTAAATCAGCCTAGATTGGAATAGATCTACAAAACGGTGAAAAAATCCCAAACTTGAATAACTCACAAGAGAGGAGGAATTAGGAAGAAATGATATAGGGGTTTTGAGAACTCACTAGTGGGATTACAATTCACCTGATGATGTCCTAATCAGAGCTTAGACGAAGAATCAATAGGTTTTTAGAGTTCTTCATCCATTCCATTGCTCTCCTGTATGAACCATGAGAAGAAGAAGACACATCCAGACATAAAACACGACCCCGCTCTGATATATCAAATAAAAATAAAAGTACATGAAGTGTTCATTAAAACTACGTGCCATGTAGTTTCCTTAACTGGCCCCCAACTTAAGTGGTGTTACAGGTCACCACATGACCATGTACTCGGCCGTTACAAATCTAGTACACGGTTGTACATGGCAACCAGGTACACGGTGTGTACTCATAAATACACGGTGTATACGTAGAAAAACCCCCATTTCTAATTTTTTACAAAAAAATACCCAAAATAAAGTTCTATACCTGAAATAAAGATTCAGGATCTTACAAACTTCCCCCTTAAAGGAATTTATCCCCAAATTTCCCTTCCAAGGGTGGTGAAGAAGAATCTGCGAACTCCGGCCACTGTGATCGTACGTCGACCTCACTCTCCCAAGTCTCATCCTATACTCACCCGTGCTTCTATATCACCCATACTAGAGGAATATACTGTCCATAGAGAACCTTTGTGTTGCGATCCACAATCTGAATAGGGTTCTCCTTGAAGGATGCATCCACCTCAAACTCAACCTCCTCGGGTTGAAAAAACATGAGATGAGTCTGAAAAGTAATGCTGTAATTGAGAAACATAAAAGACATCGTGCATAGCCCAATACCTCTGAGGTAACTACAACCGATAAGAAACTAGCCCAACTCTCTTCGATACCTCAAACGACCTGATGTATCTTAACGAAATATTTCCCTATCTCCTAATCCTCCTGTGTCCCAACCTCAGTGTGACATGCAGGAAAACATGATCTCTGACCTCGAACTCCATAGGTCACCTCCATTGACCAACATAAGATTTTTAGCATAATCTTTTAGTATCTATCCTCTTTCTAATGAACACCACCTGCTCAGTGGTCTCCTGTACAAGACAAGGTCCCAACATAGATTCCTCTCCTACCTCCATCAAACATAGGGGTTATCGGAATGACCTACTATACAAAGCCTCATAAGGTTCCATCTGAATCATTTCCTCAAAACTATTATTATAGGAAAAATTTAATAGGGGTATGTGTCTCTCCCAAGAGCCCTTGAAATCTTGGGCGCATGCTCGAAGCATGTCCTCCAAAACCAAAATTGTTCACTCAGACTGGCCATCGGTTTGGGGATGGTAAGCTTTACTCATAAGTACCTATGTAACTAGTTCCCTATGTAGTCCCTACTGGACATGAGAAGTAAATCAGGCATCCCTGTCTGAAATGATGGAATGTGGAACCCCATGTAAACATTTAATCTATCAGATGTAAAACCTTATATTCTCATCAACACTAAATATTTCCTTGATCAGCAAGAAATGTACAACCTTCATGCGCTTGTTGATAACAACCCAAACCACATCATTCTCTCAATACAACCTCAGTAAACCCATAATGAAATCCATCACAACATCATTCCACTTACACTAAAGAATGGGTAAATACTATAACAGCTCTACCGGTCACTGATGCTCTGCCTTCACCCACTAACAGGTGGAACATCTCATAAAAAACTAGCTATATCCTTCTTCATTCTTGTCCACTAATACTGATGGTGTAAATCTTGATACATCTTGGTAAAACCAGGATGAACTACCTAAAATGAGGCATGAAAACATCACAAAATCTCCTCACATATATTGCTGACACCCATATGTATCCATGAAAATGAAAAACCTCATCCTCGCCTATGGTCCACCTAGGAGTAGGGTCCTCTCCGGACACACTCTCCCGTAGAACTAGACCTTTGTAATCTGATAGCTACCTCATTTGTACTCGATCTAGTAGAGTAGAGTTAACAACTATAGAAAAAATAAATGGCCTCAACTGTCTATCTTGCACCTCCAAATGAATTTCAGAGAATAGATCCATTAGCTTACACTCACTACTGTCCTCCTGAACTACATGTATTTGATTCCTCCTGCTCAACGCATCCGCCACTACGTTGCCTTTCCCAGGTGTGTAGGTAAGCTCAAATTCAAAATATTTAAGGTATTCAACCCTCCTTCATTGTCTCAAATTCAGATCATGCTGAGTAAAGATATATTTGAGGATTTTGTGGTTAGTGTATACCAAAAAATTCTCTCCCAAAAGATAATGTCTTCAACAGTGTAAAGCATGCACAACTACAGCTAACTCTAGATCTTGCATCGATTAGTTCCTCTCATGTGGCCTCAACTACCGAGACCTGTACACAAAGACTCGTTAACCTTACATAATCACTTCTCCCAACCTGATACCTAATGTATCACAGTAAATGGTGTAACTCTTTCCCCATCTACAGAAAAATCAGTATCGGTGCTGAATTCAATCACCCTTTTATCTCTTTAAAGGATGAATTAGAGGAATCTATTGACAAGAACTTCACACCATTCTTAGTCAGGCATGTCAGTGGAAATGTTAAGCATAAAAAGTATTGAATAAAGCACATATAGTAAATATCCAGCCCCAGAAAATTTCATTCCTCAAATACGTTATTTGTCTTCTCCAAAGTAACTACATCTCTCACTTTATCTAGGTCTACTAGTACTCCTATCTATGAGATAACATGACCTAAGAAATGAATCTGGTCCATCCAAAAGTGGAACTTTGAGAGCTTATCTTATAACTGATTCTCTCTTAATGTACTCAATATGATCTCAAGATGGATTGAAATTTTGTGTCATGTGTGAGAGTACACCATGATATCATCCAATAAGACTACCAAAAAAGAATACAAGTAAGGATGGAACACTCGGTTCATCTATGCCATGAAAATTGCCAGATTATTTTTGAGACCGAACAAAATAACCAAATAATCATATAGATCATACCTACTTTGAAAGGTTGTAGTAGGTAAATCTGATGTCCTAACATGCACGTGATGATAACCAAATCTCAATTCAATCTTCAAGAACACCCGGGCTCCTCGATTCTGATCAAAGAGATCATTAATCTTTGACAAATGATATTGTTTCTTGACTGTAAACTGGTTCAGATTCCAATAATCCACACAAAGTCTGAGGGTACCATCCACATTCTTCACAAAAAGGATAGGAAAAATCCCAGGAGAAGTACTGGGTTAGATGAAACCCTTTGGATGCAACTCCTCTAACTGCTTATTGAGGTCCTGTAACTCTAGTGTAGCCATCCTATATGGAGGAATGGAAACTGGTGCCACTCCTAGCACAATATTAATAGAAAAATATATCTATCACTTCAGAGTTAACCCTGAAAAGTCTTCTGGAAAGACATATTTGAAACAATCCACCACTAGAGGAAAGTCCATATGTGAAGTACCCTGGTCATCTAGATATAAACTAGCAATCTGGGTTGTGATTCCTCTCACCCCATGATGCTCAGGTCCAGCTCTGCTCGCCTAGACATCCCATTCCCCCTTATGTAGGAATGATACACCCTCTAGTGACGTGAAACTCTCCTTGTGGCATTATCATTAAAAAAAGTCTTAAAAGGAGACCAACCGGTCCATTACAAGAATGACATCGAATCTTGTCATCTCTAAGACATAGAGGTCACACAAGAAGTTACACCCACCAACGTCAAGATATAACACCTTTAACTAATGTTCACTAATCATCCTAATCCCCAATGAAGTGTCTAGCATCATAACATAATTAGAATTAAAGATACATATCCTGAGGCTCTCCACAATGAAAACATATATAAAATTATGGGAATACCCTGTATCAAAAAGAGAAGAAGATAAAATTGAGGAAACTATAATCATACCTCTAACCATAGAGTCTATGAAATCTTGATCCTTCAAAGTTTTCTCCATCACAAATATCTAACCTATACCATGACCCTTCAACCTTTCCTAGCTACTCTAAGATGGTTCAACCTACTGTCACTGAAAACTTATTGTTTGGCTACCATAGTTGTGACCACCTCCTTATCCTGAATATCGTGAAAAACTCCAGTTACTTGAATGGTGAGAAGCTGGTGGTCCTACTCCAAAACATTGAGCCATAAAATACCCCTTTTCACTCGTTGTTTGTTAGAACATCCTATAAAAATGATGAAGATGACCCATATTTCTGCAAGATCTGCAGTTATTTGGGTCTCTCGGGCACTGCGGTCTCATGTGCCCACTCCTTCCATACTGGTATCACACCACATGGACACATGAAGATACATCCATACTACTAGAAGAACCACTGTGTGTAAGATCCCTTCAGCACTTCCTGCTATTGGTTGAAAGATTACCACCCCTGGATGCTGAACCATCCTTGCTCATAGCTCCAAACTCCCTCAGATTGTGCTTGATAATCAGCACCTGATTTACTATTTAAGTCACTAAAGTTAGCCTAAAACATTCACCTATGACCAGATATCATACCTAATACCATCCTAAAATTACATATCTAGTGATAACTCATCACCTCCCAAAAAAAGTGCAAAGCAATAAAGCTTTGTAAAGAGAGAAGAATAATCCATCACTAAAAGAGTACCCTACTCCAAATGCATGAACTTATGGGATTGGTCGGCCCTCAATGTATAAAGGTATAAGTAATCATAGAAGGTTGCCTAAAAATCTTCCCAAACCATATCTTGATGATGTCCCTCCTTTGAGATAACATCCCACCATCTCTTGTCATAATCATGTATCATGTAAGTTGTGAGCTTCACCCTCCTCTCATGAGGTGTCTCTAGATGCTTGAAGATATAATACATGGCCTACAACCAGGACACTGTAGACTATGGTCCTCCATCCCCTAAAAAAGTAGAAGTATTATATTGTTAGAACACCCAAGTCAACTCTTCCATTTTCGGGAAAAGATATGATGCTCCCTGAAAAGTCTGCATCATTCTCATAAAGACTTCACAGAACTGTGCATCAACACCTACATCCGGTATAACAACTGTTTCCAAGACGGTCATGATGGGAGGATCCGTTAGTAGTCTATGCTCTACCATTTTCAGTGTATTTTTATTTCCCAATACCTGACATTCAACCTTAGGACATCTTGGTGGCATGAATCTGTAAGGTCAAGCACACACTTCAGTTCAAGATTATTAAGGAATACAATATAGAAGTGAAATAATGGAATAGGAGAAAGAAAACAATCAAGTTTTTCAAAAGAGTATTACACGGTGTGTAGAACCACTACACAATTTGTTCCCTTAAGACTTAAAATGGGTGTGTACCACCGCCAACCTAGTCGTGTAATACCCCATAAACACGGTGTGTTCCTCCTGATATATAGAGAGTACTTGAATATTCCCTCCTGCCCAGGTACTTCTACAAGGCTAGAACTACACAATCCTACTGGTGTAACACTACACAACATTTTCACCCTAGACACAACATGTTCAAAAAATGTTCCATCCACCCATATCATTAGTCACACGACCGGATATAGGGTCTATTGCAGCATGGTGTGTACTCCTAGTACATGGCATGTTCTACCAAAATTTTACCAAAACCGGTCTCTATTGACATAGTCAGTCACACAGTCAACAACTACACAGTGTGTGCATACTAACATGGTTTGTACTTAAGAAAATTTATTTCTCCCAAAATATAAGAACCCATGGCGTGTGTTCATAACATCACACGCCGTGTTTTCTGGTTTTTCCGTACAGTAAGACTCTCAAACATCCTTGGAACCCCTAGAAATATTAAAATTTATCCAAGGCATGCCATGTTCTGATTTTTGAGAGACCATAATCCCCGAGAATAAAATTTTTACATCCTTATTCATATCATATCTTAACAGAATTAAATTAAAGTTAAATCCTGGTCTTTCAAATTTTGGTCCATGAGGGCCCGTAACACCTCAAGGACCAAAGCTTCGCATCCATCCAAATGAAACTTTACATATACCGATACCCTATCAAAATAGTAGGTATTTATGTCACGATATCTATCACAACAACATGCATATCAAGAAAAACATCTATCACAACATCATGCAGTCAGTAATTCACCCTTAATGGCATGACAAGAATATATGACATGTGATCTCTAGAAAGTGCCTATATGATGTATGAGATGTCATAACCTCATATCATTGAGTTTCAATAGAAATAGAACCACAATGATATCAATCATAATAGCACAAAACAAGTGAATTACCCAATGGTGAAATCAAATCAACTGCAAAAATTGAAAAACTAGAGAAAATTGCAATATTCGATGTAACTTGGATTTTACATGTACATAGGTTAGCTACTCCTGGGCATAACTAATTACTAAAATCCATTTAATTAATATCCCAGCCTGTTGGATTTAAATAGTAAGTCAAAATAGAAAATAAACTCCTATGATACCACCTTTTAACATCCCAGATCCAGGTGATGCCCAAAGGTACCTCGAACCCAGTTGGTCACATAAACTCAACCAAATTTCCCCAAACTCTAAAGGCTTACGACTAGTAGCGACAACCTAGGTGTGATAATGGAAAAAATATACCCTCATTGGCAGAGTATACATAGTTGAAAGAAACTATTAAATAATATTGAAAGCAATAATACTATAAAACATGAGTAAATAGTGGAAGACTGATAGTACTAAAATAATTGGAGCATATATATAAATGATGCTTGTCATATGTGTCTAAGAAAGAATCCAAACAAGTCACAATGATATAAAAACAATAAAAATACCAAATTACAGAAGGATCAAGTAAACTACATCAGCATCATAAGCCTCGACTTGGTCCCATGCTCTCCAGCTCCAACTGTAATCAGGTACCTAATGAAGAAGGGTGATTTCCCTTATCTATACCTAAAACCATATAATCTGTTTGGGTCCAAACATGACCCAAACATGGTGTGAGACGAATCCTAGTATAAAAACACAAATTTTTTTGTGCCTAACTATTAGTGAATGTGTATAGTAGTTAATATGTAGAAATAAAGAAATAAAATAGGAAGTACATAAAAGTAACCAATCCTATAGTTTTCAATTACATTCATTTAACATTTATTATTCAATTTGTTGAATCATGTAAACCATGGGATCTATCCTAAGCTCTATATTCCCTATGTTCATAACAAAATATATATCTCTTAAGACCATCTAAACAATCATGTAAGACCGAGTTCAATCTTGTGTTTTGGCTTGGTAGACTCATCACAATCATTCAATTATTCACAAACAACCCTCTGGGAAAGCTTTCATGGTCTAACACCTTCGGTTCCACATAGAACTAATCATTTAAAAATGACCACCTGGGATGCTCTCAAGGTCAATACCCCTGGGTCAACATGGAATCAATAAATTATAAATTACCTCCTCGGAAGCTCTCATGGTCAATACCCCTGGGTCAATATGGCATCAATAAATTATAAACAACCTCCTTGGTATCTCTCATGGTCAATACACCGGGGTCTATATGGCATCAATAATTTATGAACGACCTCTTGGGTAGATCTCATGATCAATACCCCTGGGTCAACATAACACCAATAAATTAAAAAAGACATCCTTGGTAGCTCTCATGGTCAATACCCCTAGGTCAATCAACTAGACTAAGGCTCTCACGGTCCTGGGTAAATAATGTGGGTATAATATCAAAGAACATCATGTAATCTGAAACTACTACATGTATAATCATTTACAAGAATATGAAATGAATTTCATATAATCAATCAAACTCCATCCTAATCAACCATGGCATGGAAAATAAGGCAAGACTAACAAGAATACTAGAACAAACTACCATAAATAATCAAACAAGGGAAACACACCCACGAGTGTCCCATAAAAAAGGTATATAACTTTAGGCATAAGCAAATTCCCCTTATCAATCAATCAAACCATAGAAGGTAATAAACATGGTAAAATTACATATCAATCAATACCCCAAACGTGGGTATTCATAACTTTTAGCATATATAATCTAAAGAAGAACAATGAATGGAACAAACTACCTACCTCGATGTCGTTTGATCGATATACTTGAATTTCATCCATTGAATTGGCCTAGATTGGTGTAGATCTATAAACAAGTGAAAAATTAAAAACCGTGATTAACTCATAGGAGAGGAGGAATCGGGAAGAAAGGCTCTAGGGGTTTTGAGAAATCACTGGTGGGATTCCAACGCACCCAATAATGTCTCAATTGGAGCTCAAACGAAGAATTGGGAGGGGTTCAGAGTTTGTTGATTATTCTACCACTCTCCTCTACGAACCACTAAAAGAATAAGAAACATCCAAACAAAATACATGACCCCACTATGATATAGAAAATAAAAAGATAAGTACATGTCTTGTTCATTTAAACTACATGCTGTGTAGTGGCCTTAATTGGCCCCCTATATAAGGGGTCTTCCATGTCACCACACAACCACGTACTCAGTTGTTACACAACCAGTACCCAACTATATATGGAAATCTGGTAAACAATGTGTACTCAAAAGTACACTATATGTACTTATAAAAACCCCATTTCTTTATTTTTCCTAAAAAATAACCCAAAATTAAGATCCATACTTGAAATAAAGATCCAGGTTCTTACACCATTTGTTTTATCATTTTTGCAGGTTTAATTTTAAATTAAATTATTCCACTTCTATGAATTGAATTTATAAAAATTTATTTCATATCTATAATTAAAATATGTATTATTATTTAATAATTTAAAGATAATTTGTTTGTTATAATTAATAGTAATAACTATAAAAACTAATTACCGCAGTTAATGTTAAAGCAGGTTTATCATGGGTTAAACTAAAACGAAAAGGATTAAAATGATGAAAAAACATGTTCAAATCCTATTTTAGTTTCATATTTTAACATTATATCATGTAAGGTTAGATAATGATCCATTATTGAGGATTTTGAAAATCCTAAAATGTGGGAATAAGTTTTTGTTTTAAAAAATTTAATGTGTGTCCTCACCCCCACTTTTAAATGGGAACCTCCACTCTTATCTTATTTACACTTTGAAGGAATTATTTTTGGAGAAGACCTACCAAAATACCTTAATTTCTTCCCTCCCAACTTCCAAGTGTCCTTATTTTTTTTATAAATCCAATATAGCAATGATTTAATTATAATCTTAAAGTGGTGGTTTGAAGAAGAGGTATCATTCTTAACAGAGCATGTTTATTTTATTTATTTTTCCATATCCTTAAAATATCACTTAGGAATGATGATATAATAACATCTGTATCTATCATATACTATGATTTTATTTTTATATTATTATAAAATAAATCTATATCCTCTTCCATAATGGGAACTGAAACCATCATTCATGTGTATGAAGATCTACTGTGTCGTGAACCGATGTAATTCATTTTCCACCATCGCATATCACATCTATTTATAATGATGTATTTAATATTTATAAATGATATTCATGAAATATTAATCATTATATAAAATTAATATATCATATACTATCTCACCTTACCATCCATGAAAAAATGATAACATCATTCATGTGTACGACAGAGAACCACCTTCTGAAGCGATGTGATTAATTTCATTATTACCACATCACATAGATGGTATATTTAAGTATATTTAAATAAAAAATATTATATTCATGACATTATTATCATTATTTAATGATAAAATATAACTTATATTCATTTTATCACGATTATTTAAAAATAGACACCTTACAAATGCATACGTATGACCTACCATCTCTATGATTGTAACGTAGTTCAATTTTCATAACCACAATTCGTGGAATTTTTTAAAAGTGTAATTTATGTATAAAAAATATAATTAATTCATGATTTTTATTATATATAATATTAAAATATTACTTCATTAACCATAAACAACATAATGATTCCATTTTAAAATTATGTAATGAGCATCCTCCAAACACCTGATGTGGTCATAACCGATTAAGTAATTAAATATTTCATTAAAACAAATTAGGTAAATAGTTTATGTATAAGGGATTAAACATATAAAATTTTATTAAGAAAAAATAATTTATACAAGTTTATTAGATTGAAGATAATGGACATACATGAAAATTCTAGACTAGGGGTAAGAGATTCTTTGTCTCACTTATACTTTTAGGAGTCATATTCTATATTACCCACTTATTTCTTTTATGTTGTGTGCACACCACCCATTTCAATTTTATTTGATGAATATTTTTATCTTCATGGTATTTACTATTTTATTTTAAGTTACTTATTTCATGGGGGTTATGATTCAAAAGTTACCAAAGTGGTAAGGGTTTATTTCACAATCTCATCATTTTTTAAGATTTTTTATGTTTAAGACTCCCTTGAAATAGTTTTTTTAAATTTCTATCTTAAAAAAATTTATTTTAAACTCCTTTTGTTATTATTGAAATTTTTAAGTAATTGTACAATTTTACTATCTTTGGTACTTAAAATGATTTAGAAAATATTTTTAACCAAAGTTGACTTCACATCTCTTTTGATCAGAAAATATTATTCCTCCATATCATTATTTTAAATTTTTTTTTGAAGTATATTTTTAAAATTCTAAAAATTATTTATTAAATAAATTTTTACCCATGTTTTATTTAAAAAAATGGTTTTAAAGGAATATTCTTATCAGTTTACAAATAATGTACTTTTTAACCTTTTTACAACATTATGAAAAGAATGTTTTTTATAAATCATGTAGAGAATTATCCTCTATAATGGCCATGAAATTATTTGAATATTTAATTATAAGTTTACATTGTTATTTACTAAAGAATTGTTTTAAATAATTTTTTTGAAATATTTATATTTAGAAGAAGTGATTTAATTTGAAAAGGGAGTTTTCCTCAAGAAATAGTACATTTAATCTTTTATATAAATTATCATCAATGATGATAGCCATTGATGTTATGGATTACTTCTAAATTTTGTAAATATTTACCTCACATATATACCTAGATTATTTTCCATTACTTTGATGGGGTAATACATACCTGATGTTCATTTATAAAATTCATTCATTATGTAATTTCATTTGATTATGATAATATGCTAGATTATGAAACCCATTTTATTTCCATACTTATTTCTTATGTTATGGATTATGATTTATTTACCTTTTATATCATAAATTAATAAAGAACACCTTATTATGGGCTTACCCATTTAACACTATAATATATTGGGTAAATCTTTAGTCTCATGAGGCATCATGTATAAGATTAGAGAGTTATACTAATCCATTATGGGAACTTTTCGACCATGTTATATTTTCTAGGTAGTTATTATTGACTTGTGTTTATGAAATGTTATATGTTGTTGAAACATTACCTGTGATTCTATGATCTTATGGTACCATGTTCTTTATTTTATGATCCCATGTGATTACTCATGAGCCTTATCTTTTATGATATTATGTTATACTTTTGACACACATGTTATTCTTCCTTATCATGTTTATCCCCTTACTGAGATTTTAGGATCACCGATTTTGTCTATGTATTCCTCAGGTTATTTCATGTATTAAAGTGCTCGAAAGTAATTAAAATCTCATTATATAGTGTAAAATAAAATTGTTTTATTTTAATATCACTTTGATGTATTATTAACCTAGTATTCCAAATACACCAAGACTCATGATAATTGGATTGTAATTAATGAATTCTTATTTTAAAAGTCATATAATAATATATGTAAATGTATTAAGATTCTAAAGTTGGTATTAGATAATTTTCTAGTTATTTTTTGGGATTATGACTAGAATAATTTAATGAGAACCCTAGGGATAATTATAAGTATAATTCTAAGTATAGAAAAATATACTAGAATTTTGGTGAAGTATAAAGGGTGTGGGTTCTAAGAAATTACATCCCTATATAGATACTAAAATTAGATGTGTCTATGAAATAGTTATACCTAGGGGTAATAACCCTAAAAATGGAGAATTGAGCTAGACTTGATCATCGCATAGTGTATGACAATGGCCCTTGCTTCCCACCTATTTTGATTCTCAAGGGTGATATGTTTTAAAAATTTACAAACTCTTTACAAATAATTATAAAGGAATAAAACAAATTGTTTGGATAGAAAACCTAATGGGAACCATTAACATGGATAACCAGTATTTTAACCTAGTGACTTAGAATTCATAATATAATTGTAATCTATAAGTTATTAATTTTAGCTTTATAAATTTCCCTTTTTTATGTTAATGCATTCCCATCTTGTTTCTTTAATTATTTTTTGTTACGATGGGATATTGGAGAAATCATGAAGACGACCAATGTGATAGGAAATGTAATGATTCCCCTAACAAGATTTCTAACCTAATTGAAATGGAAGTTATAAATATTTCCTTCATTCTAAATGAGATATATTAAATTAATATTGACAATTGGAAAATATTATAATTTCTAAAAACATCAAATATGATAAGGATCAAATATGATGGATGTTCAAGTGTTAAAGATGATAAATAAAATAAGATTAAATTTCAAAAAAGTAATGAATTTTAGAAGAGGAACCATATAAAATGACTTAAAGGAACTATAATTTGATTCATGTGTGTAAAATTATTAAATAAAGAAACTAATTTCCAAGGAAAAATAAAGAGCCTAGTTAAAAATAAAAAGGGAAATAGAGTTCAACCTAAGGAAAAAATAACAGTACACCATCATAGATATGGGGAAATTGGTCATTATCTAAGTCAATGACCTAATCCAAGGATAAATGCGTAAGGGACTATGTTATGAAAATCATTGAAGTGGAATTACTGAAGTGTTTAGGTGGTGGAAACCAATAATCATGTTTTTAAAGGGTTTCTATAAATGGTATGTTGGTAATAAGAATCATGAAAATTCTAAGGATTATTCTGTAGTAGTTTTTTCTTCAAGGATTTTCAAGAATATTTTGAATGTTACTAATGACCTAGAAAAGTTAATTATTTGTAAGGTGATATTTTATGTAAAAACACTTAATTGAGGAAAATATAATATTGTATATATAATTTATGTTGGGTAATTATAGTAAATTAGGATTATTTTATTTTATTGGAAAAAATAATCTATATAGAAGACTTTAGTGGTTAATAATTAATTTTATAATTAAAGTTATTTTGATTATGTTCATCACATATTTTGGAATTTTATATGAATTAAATAAATTTTGTTATAAAAAAAAGAAAAAATTTATATCAGGAATAAACAATTACATCCAGAAGGGTTACAAGGGTTAGACCCACATCCTAAGGGTCAAAAGTGTGAATCACCTACCACTAGACTACATTATGTACTGATTATTATGACATTATTTTTACCTAAATTATTTTATGGATAATTTTTTTTGGAAACATATTTTAGGTTGAAATATTTTTGATTTTTTTAGGGGTTTAGGTGATTGTATTTTAGGAAAATTTTCATTAGGTTGAGTTATATATAACCCTTAGGTATAACATGTGATTTAACAATAAATATTATTTATGAAGATCACAACTAAATCCTTGAATTTTGAGGTTATTTGGGATGTAGGGTCATTTAGTTGTGGAATGGTTTATGTTGAACATTAGATTTATAGATTAATATATAGGTGTATTCATTTTAGGAATTATATTACCTTATTATAACAATTTATTATTTTTTTTAATATCTAAATACAATAATATTATCATAATATGACTTTGTGGAATCATTTGATTAGTTATAAGTTAATTTTATATCTTTAAGAATGAAAAATTAATCTTGAATACTCAACATTTGGATAAACATATGATATTGTTGTGAAAAATGATTAAATGTTGAAATTGTACTTATAAATTAGGTATATTTTATTATGCTCTTAATCTATATGTTAAAATCAACCCTTGACTTTAGGAAATGGATCTTGAAATTAAAATGATAACCATTTTTCATAAATCGATGGCCTCTTCTCTATTAAAATAAGGTATAAAATTTTCTCCTAAATGGGTATTCTTTCTAAATCCATGTTTTTAATTCCAACATTTATTCTTCTTTGAATAAATCTATTTTTTTTCAAATGACCTTTTTAATTCCCTTTCACTCTTATAAGAAGATGTTTTGTTAACCCTTATTATGATGTGGGTTTTCCACACAAGAATTTTTGAATGTCAATCCCCTGATTACTTAGTGATATTTAAAATTGTGAGGATTAAATTTATTTAATGGGGGTATAATGTGACACCCTATTATTTTAAAATAAGACTATTTCTGATAGTTTATACAACATAAAACACTAATTTTAAAAAAACCAAAAAATACTATCAAAATATTATTATTTAAATGTGACCGTTATAACCTATTCTATAAATTTTTTATTATGGATATGAATAGTAAAATTTCTAAACTTAATTATTAAGTATAATTTTTTTTTATTAATAAGTAATTACTTAGTTTTTGGTAATGTCTAAATAGGCTTTGAAAATACATTTTTCTCAAAAAATGTTATTTATTTATTTATTTGAAAAAAAAATAAAAGTTTCCCTATTTAGGAAATTTATTTTAAAAAATTAAATTAATTTTTGGAATCAATGTATCAAAATTTTATTAGGGTGAATTTTTGATATTTTTCTAAAAATATCAAAATTTTAATGAATAGTGAAAAATACTGATTTATATTGAAAATTGTATTTTCGTTTAAATAGATTACAAAGTTATTTATTGATGTCAAATGGTTTAAATGTTTAATTAGAAAAATTATGTTATTATTAATCAAATTTAGTTCATTTTAATCAATTTCATATTGAATTTTGATATAAACTGTTTTATACTTTAATAACTTTTTCTTTCGAATACCTTTTTTCATCGCGTCTGTTGGTCCAATTTTAAATTAAATTCTATAAAATATATGAATTTATTTTTTAAAAATGGATTATATAATTTTAATAATCATATTTAATATTATATGATACGTTAAACATGATTTTTGTGGTCTTAATGAATTTTAAAAATAGTAAAAATTAATTACCACGGTTAAGGTTAAAATGGTTTTACGAGAGGGTTAAACTAAATAGATAAGGGTAATAATGACCAAAAAAATTGTCGAATTCATATTTTATGGACATATTTAGACCTTAAATCATTTAAGGTTCTACAATGATCCATTTTTGAGACTTTTGGAATGTGTAAAACGTGTATATAACGTTTTTCTTAAAAAATGCCAAGTGTGTCCACTCCCCAGTTATAAGAGGTCACCCCTATCCTCTCCTCTTTAGATATAAAATTACCTATGGTTCTCCCAAAACCTATAAAAATAAATTACTTACTTATGTACCCATATCATAGATTCTTTTTTTATCAGAAATTTAATCTAGATTGGCTTTATGTATAATCCTAAAGAGGTGGCCCAAAAAATATGTATCATTATTAATTGAGTATCTTTGATATATTTCTTCTTCCACATCCTTAAAATATTACTAAATAATTATTATATAATAATATCATTGTATCCCATAAACTAAGATTTTATTTTTTTAATATAATACCATAAATCATTCTTCTCTTCCATTAAATGGGAAACAAAACAATCATTTTTGTGTATAGTAAACTACCACCTTACAAACTGATGTGGTCAATTTTCCATCATCGCCGGTAAAGGATATTTATGATGATTGATAAAGTATTTAAATATTATTTTAATGAAATATTAATAGTTTTTTAGAAATAATATATTATATACTTTATTACCATACTATCTAGTGAAAATGATAACTTCATTCGTGCGTACAGTGAAACAACTCTTCACAAAGTGATGTGATTCATTTTTTTATTATCACATCACATGGATGGTATATGTAAGAGTGTTTAAAGAAATAATATTATATTAATATTTTTATTATCATTATATAATGGTAAAACATCACTTAACTTCTTTCCATCATGGTCACTAAAAAGCTGAAATGTTACAATGCACAAGTACAACCTCCTACTCCTTGATTGTAATGTAGTTCATTTATTATAAGAAAAATTCATCGATATTTTCAAAATTGTAATTTATGTTTAAAAATGATTACTAGTTCATGATAATTATTCTTTATATTAATTAAGAATGATTGATTTCACCTAGTCATCACACAAATTCCATTTTGAAATTATGAACTAAGCATCCTCAAAACACATGATGTGGAAATAACTAATTATGTAATTAATTTTTTCATAAAATTAAATGAAGTAAATGGTTTAATTATAAGTGATTAAAACCTTAAAAAGTTCTTACGTAAAAAAATAATTGATACAGGTTTATTATATATTACATAAAGGATAAAAATGACAAGTCTAGACTCAAGGTAATGGATTCCTTATCTCACTTTTACTTATGTGAGATATATGCCATATTCACCATTTATTTATTTAGTGTGGTGTATGTACTAGACCTTTTAATGTTATATCATGAATATTTTTATGTTCATGGTATTTAATTCTTCATTTTAGTTTATTTTTTCATGTGGTTTTTGATTCAAAATTTACCAAAGTGGTAAGGGTTTATTTAACAATCTCATGATTTTTAGGAATTGTTTGTGTTTAATCCTCTCTTGGAGGAATTATTTGATATTTATATCTTAAAAAATATATTTTATTCTTCTATGTTTTTTCATTGACATTACTTGTAATAGTAACATTTTTCACTCTTCATTACTTAAAATTATTGAGAAATTTGTTTTATAAAATCTAACTTCATTTATCTCTTCGGCCGAAAATCCATTTTCTTCCATATCAATGTTTTCTAAAAATAATTTGATGAATATTTTTTACATTATCCAAATGATTTATTAAAATAATTTTTACACATATTTTATTTTTTTTAAATGTTTTGAAATGAATATTCTTGTTTTTTTACAAATGAGGTGCTTTTTAACCTTTTTACAATAGAGTGAAAAGAATGTTTCTAATATGGAACATAAAGAATTACCCCCCATATTGACCACTCAATTTTTTGAATTTTCCATTATATGTTTTTGTGGTTATTTTTTAAATAATTGTTTTCCTATACTTTTTTTTGAAATTTTTAGTTTTTTAAAAATTGATTTTAATTTGAAGAGGTTATTTTCCTCAAGAAATATTCCATATAATTTTCGAATAAATTTTTATAAATTAGAACAAACTTTTATGTTATGCATTGATAATATACTGTGTATATCTTTATGTCACATAAATACCTTTATTATTATACTATAATTTTATGATATAATACATGTCTTATATTCATTTCTAAAATTCATTCATTATAAAATTTCCTTTGATTATGATATGAGGGAAGATTATGACACCCATTTTCTTTCATTGGGTAATTATTTTATTATTCCATATAATTGATTTCCTATTAATGGAACACATAAATTATTAACATGTTATGATGGCTGAAACCTGATACAAATCCAACACATTGGGTAATGTTTTAGTCTCATGAGGTGTCATGTATGAGATCGGGGATTAAATCTAACCCATTATGGGACTTTTTTCACGATGTGATATTGTCTAGGAAGTTAGTCATGATTCATGATTATGACATGTTTTATGTTTCTAACACATTTAGTGTGTTTCCATTATCTTATTATACAATGTTATTTATATTATTCTATCATGTTATTACTCTCAATCCTTCTCTATTATGATATCATGTTATAGTTTTGACTCATTAATTATGCTTTATTATCATGTTTATTCCATTAATGGTCTTTTTAACTCACCCCTTTTGTCTATTTATTACATAGTTTATCCCATGTAGTTGAGGATATCAAAATATTTTAGAAGATCATTATAGAGAATAAAATAAAAAGTTTTTATTTTACTCACATTTAAGTATTATGAACCTAGTCTTCCAAAGACACTAGGCCTCCCAGTATTTGGGTTATTGTTAATATATATTTTTATAAAAATTAAAATAATAATATGTGTAAAAGGATTGGGTCACTATAAGTGGGTGTGGGACAAGAATTAGAGACTCATAAGACCTCATAAAAAATTACCCATTATAGAGTTGAAATTGGATTATGTGTTGATATATCTTGTGATAGGGTTATCTAAATTACCTGGGCCTATGATGCAGTATCAATTATTGTAGAGTTGTTGACCAATATTTCACACTTCCTACTAATTGGAGGTACCCACTCTATAGATGATCTAGGTTGTTTTTATATCTGATAGATAATATGGTTGTAAATTGTGTTCATAAGTTTCATCAAATATCATTATGACTGATTCACTTCATGATTTTGGAAGGGTCTCTAGAAGGCACTTGATAATTAAGTGAATTTGAAAAAAAAAAACACCATCCTTACACCAAATGGAAGTATGTGTGAATTTAATCAATCTTAGAGTATATATCTTGGTAATGTGTCTAGGATTTCACTAGTTCATGGGAGAGTCTTCATACCTCAGATGAATTCACCTATAATAATGGTTATTAACCATAGATTCAGTTAGAACTTATTGAGACCTTGTATAGTGGATTATTTCATTAACCACTATCGGTTATATGTAGGGGTCATTTATTTTCACATCGTATCTCATTCTAGAGACATTAGATAATATCTAGTAGTTTCAAAATAGATTGGTGACTACATAGAGTATGGAACATTCATATAAAAAATAATGATCTCATATTATTGAGTTTGAGGTGGTTGTATAATTTTTCTTATGAGTGTCACCTAGAATAATACAACACCTTTTTAAAGGGAAGGGATGTTAGAGTTCATATATATGGGATCCATTTTCACAATTGAGGGGGTTAGTACCATGGATTATATAATAGCACTTCCTTAGAGTTTTTATGTTATGTGTGATGTATCCCATGTCTATCATCTTAGGAGATACCACCATGATCCTTCTCATATGATTAGTATCAATGAGTTCATGCTACATTCTAATATGCTATTTTATGAATTTTTATTTTTTAGTGGAATAGAGAGATAAGATCTTATTCAAAAAGATACTACCTCTGGTATATGTATAGTGGAAGCATGGTAATATCCAGAAGGGGATTTGGGAGTTAGGGGCTTATAGGTGATTGTAGTGTCTAGAGTTATTTTCAGTAATGATTAGTGATGCATATCAAGAATGATGAACCATATGGTGGGGAGGTTGTAACACATTGCATGTTTCCCAGGAACAAAAATCAATTTTATTTCTATAAAACCATGTGTATTGTGACCCTTTATGGACATAAGAAGGATTTAATGTTCCTTGGGATGAAAAACTTATAAAATAGTATTGGTGAAAAAATAAATAATGTTTATTAATTTCAATAGAATCTGGATAATACATCTTTAACATTTAGTGGACCTAGAAGTGTGAATGGGCTTATTACCACTACACTAGAGTTCCAATGGAGACCAAAATATTTTGGTGTTGGACTAGATGGTTTTTTGAAGATTTTATTTAATAGATTAATTTTTTTATTATAATTTTTTAAATGATATTTCCTTCCATTTCTCTTCCCCTACAGTAGGCGCATGAACTCTCTTTCTACTTCCTAATTTTATTCTTTCCCCAAGTGTGGAACTCCCTCATTCAAGATAGGAATCATGATTTGTATATCCCATAAGATCATCTTAGGTAAGTCTATCCGTACTCCTTTATTTCACCATTAATAAAACTATTTTAGTGGTTTCTAATAGATATGTCTTAATTTATGGAATTTTTCTTATTTTTTGAGAAACCATTGGTTGGACCTGAATCACCTAAAGATATATTATATTAGGGATTAAGTGTATCAGATTATTTGTTCCATAATCGATCATTATGTTTTATATAGGTTTCTTGTGATTTGTGATAAGTTGCCTTGTCATCAAAAGGTGATTTACCCAAAAACTATATTCTACTAAATCACTTAAACTATATGAGTTTGGTAAGTAAATAATTGTCCATGATTAACCGTATGAACAATATGACTTTATTTTTTGACTACTGATGGTAATCATCTTGAACAAAAGTGTAAGCACCCTATACATGAGACCCCTATGGGGGGTTGAGTTATGTTGGGACATAAAGGACCATAAATAGCTACCCTTATCCTTCATAAGTATGGAAGAGGTTAATAATTAAATTATTTAATAATGAGTTTTTAACCTTGAGGGACTTTTGAGTTTCATTAATTACTTTTTTGTCTTATTTGTGTAGGATATGGGATGAGTGTTCCTTTCCCCTATAAATTGTTGGAATCAGGTTGGTTATAACTTAGTTTTGGTTAAGAATAAGGGTTTATCATATGGGAACTGACCAAGATTAATTTAGTAGTGAATTCAATGATATGAAAACCATTATGTAAATTAATTATATTATTCAATCAAATCTATTTATTATTTAACAAAGTAATATTGGCTATGTATTTGGAATGTTATGTCCCTTTATTCTATTGATAATTATAGTTGGAAGGTGATGTACCCCTATAAAATTTTGATCATGATAAGGGGTGATATTACCACTATATTGTATGCTTATGAATGAAATTCTATGTTTGTTATTAGGGGTTGTAATACACACTAGGTCATTATATGTACTTCCTATGTGGCCTTAGTAATGGATGGAGATGGGAAATTATTCCCAATTAGTCATTATTGATCATGTAAGTGGGATGTACTGTCCATGGTGTGGTGCTTCCATAGATGGGGGAAACATGCCTATAGTATTATTGTTGCTTATGGGTTATTATTCACTCTCTTATGATATGGATAGAGAAGAGGGAGTCTTTTCATTCATATGATTATCCATGTAGTTAGAGATAATAACCCATTTTCAATGAAATAGTTTCAATGTGATGCTCACTTGTGTGTGATTGCTCAAGGACTCTATACCCATTATGAACTAATATCATAGGATTAGTATGTGAATTACTTCGAATTGATTATTAGGACATAATACCTATGTTTTTTCTACTATTTTGTGTTAGATAATTATGCCCACTTCTTCTGATATGGTATTTGATGCCCAATCAATATTCTTATGATATGATCAAAGATACCCAACACTAACTAAAGTAGGTATGGTCACAATTGGGTGGATATATAGTAATCGTGTATTTTAAATATTTATTATTAATTCATTTTTTACATATTTAAGAGAATATCACTTTATACATGAACTTATATTTACTAGATTGTTTAGGGACACTATTTTTGGTGGCCTACAAAGTTATAATCACACCATTATTAGGCACCCTTGTACCCAATACTTCATGAATACATGAAAATGTAAGATCAAGGGAACTATATTTGATGGATGAGTTAGTAGATCCTTGATGGAGTCATGGTATAAGACTAGGTAGGGACTCAAGACCATGTTTTTTATTATCTCCTTATTTTTTTATTTTTTTGTCTTATATATTTTTTGGACCATGTGTGGACATAAATTTGATGTATTCCATGTGAAATTACTATATATATAATTTCTTCATTACATGCGAGTTATTATTTTCAGAAAATTACCATTTAGACTTGATTCCCTATTTTAATCTACTTTATATTATGATGATAGTTGATTATTATTTAGTTTATTATAGTTTATGGCTATCTGCACTAATGAGTGTATAGTCTCCCAACATAATACTTTGGTCCTCACCATTAGTCATATTATTATGAGTACAAGGAATTTTAATTGTGGTTTTTGTAACTAAGTTCGATCATAGTGGAAATTAATGGGATTGGGGATACTACATAGATCACCCTATATTTATTTGAATTTCCTTTAGGGTTCACATAAAATTAAAATGTTATTATCAATATATACGAAAACCATCACGAATAGATAAATAAATTTTATGGTTTTTTATTGAAATATATATAATGTATCTAATATACTATGATAATAGAACCATGGGTCTTGGGGTGTCAAACTTTTTATAATTTATTAAAAATTTTATAAAAAATATTGAAAATTTATGTTTATAATAATAGTTTTTATAGTTAGTATCATATAAATATTATAATATATTTAGTTATTATGTTTGTTAATATATGAGGAAATACATTAAAACCCCTAGGTTAAATAAAAGGTTTTTTAAGTTAGGTATAAGATATTTTTATATATTAAAATTTTTAATACATAAGTACCATTATCTATTTATATAGAATTTCGAAATAATCAATAAAAAATTTATATTTATTAAATGGATGGAAATAGGATGAATTTTTTAAAAATATTTATGGCATTAATTGAATTAATTTTTCTAATGGAATTCCTATCATTATTAGAACTGGAGTTAAAGTCCTTAATAGTATGTTAACTCGATTATGTTAGGTTATGAATAATAACATGAATCATGTAGAGCATCATGCTTATCCAAAGAAGAAACAAATTTCAATTGATTCCTTTATTCATCACAAAATATTATCCATTAGGGGATCTCTAAACCTATAAATTATGATGTAATGTATTAACACATTTAAATAGAAAATTTATGTACTTTAATGTAAAAATAAAGAGATAGTTTCCTAGTCATATATAACTTAGAATGAGATGTTGATAAACTACTGAAATTGATTAAAAATAAAAAAACTCAATGATAAAGTTGATAAATGGAATTAGAGAAACTCAATAATTTATTTTTTATAAAATATTTTCCTTATACTCTATATTAAAATTGAGAGGGAATTCCTAGAGCTCCAATATTGGGAGGAAGATTTTATTGGATATTATGAAGAACATTTCACAATACGTTGAGAATATATTATAAAATATCCCATGAATGAATTTTTTCCCAATATTTGATGGAATTGTATTTAATTATAAAATTATAAAAATACCACAATAATTTTGATCTCTCAAGATCGAAATTTATACTATTTTGATGAATCAAATCATATTGGATTATATGTTTTATAAATATGTAACTAAAAATGATACAAATGAGCTAGATGTATATGTAAAAGGATTAAATTATCTTAGGTTGCTACTTTATAATACCATTTACATGAATACTATTTTATAAAAACCATCAAAGACTATATGGGGAAAGTTATTGACTATCCGTGAGGGTGATTCATGTGTCAATTTAAAAAAATGTTCTAATGAATTATTTTAATATCATAAAGATATTTCCAAAAAATTCCATTAATACATTATTCAATTGAATGATTGATACTGTTGGATATATTGGAGGAATTTTTGACATAATTGAACATGTTAAAATCATTATGTGAGTCTTGAAAATCCCACCCACAAATATTAACAAAAAAATAATTATAATTTAAGAAAATATATCAATATGTTTCAAATTGCATATTTATATGAGGGTGAAAGAGGAGAATCATGTTTTCCATGTATTATAAATTAAGTACTCATAAATAATTAATTAGTAAATAAAATATATTGTAAATGGATTTTGGGTGGTACCTGGATAATAAATACTTGATCTAAAGGTATCCTTCTCAATTTTATATATTTTGATTTTTATTTCTCACTTTTTTAATATATTTTTCTATTAATTTCAATATGTTATCCTTTAATTATAATATATGATTATATGCTTTTAATTTTGGCCCACATTCATGATTTCGGTTATTCTATCTTGATTGATGTTTTTAAAATTCACTAATCTATTTTTATATATCCAATTTTATTTTTTATAGGTTAAAAATGTTATACCTTTACAATTAATGCATGACCATGTTCATCCATTTATTTATATGTGGAATGTTTATGAATATACATATTATTATGTGATGGGTGGGACTAAAATTATAAATCCACCCTAATTCATTGGTTAATTATTATATTCTATAATATTTTATGTATAATGAATGGATGGTAAGTCTCGACAAAATATGTTGTGATGATTTGAAAAGATATTTAAGTTAAGAAAATAATGACTTGTAATTTTGTTTTCTTATCTACATGATATTACTATAATATGATTCATGTTTAACCTATGTTTGTGTTCTAATTACTCACTCTATGATCTCATTTAAAATCATGTTATTCATTCTCTTCATGATTTCTTATGATTATGACCTTACTATGATACTAGTTAACAATTTATGTTATGTATGTGACTAGGGGTTTCGATTCCTATTAGAAGGGTACAATAAAAATGAATTAATATTTAAATAAATAATTAAATTTGTTTATAACATCATATTGACATCTATATCATATGTTTATAATGTAAAATGACACTACACCATTGGGTTTTTAGGTACGAGTTATTATAAAAATTTTTATGTTTTTTTATTTGAAAATGTTGTAAAATTATATTTATATTTTATGAGTTATTATAAAATAAAAAATCTTACAACCAACCTAAAAATGGTACTTATGAGTTCAATAAGGTCAAATGAACTTAATAATTTTATAGACATATGGGACACTTAATGGAATATCATCTTTTTGAGAAGATTGAAGATGAAAATTTGTTCTAAAGAACAACTTTATTCTGATGATCTTCCAAATAATTTCTATAAAAATATCTCTTAAAGGTAGATTGATTATGAAAGTACATGACATTAATTTAATAAAATTTATCTTTTCCTAGAGGATAGAATCAATAAACTATGTGAGAAGTTAAAACGAATCATCACATAAGGGGATAGTTTTTTTGAAATAGATCTCATCTCTGATATGATCAAATTATGTTTTGTATGTTCCCAAATCATATATAAAATTAATATCAAGATTTATGTTGAACTATTTTTGGTTTAAAAATATATCTGATACAAATGAAAATATTCTATCAAAGTGAAATATTTTTGTTATAAAGGATGATTTTTATGAAAGATATTTCAAATTGAATATTAATAAATCTATTATCCATGATTATTTGTTAGAATTATTTTATTTATAACATATGAAATTGAGATATATAAAAAACATAAAACTTCATGATATTCTGAGAAGGAATTTATAACCAAGAATATATACTAAAATAGTTATTAAGTTATTTTCTAATGTTAAATGAAAATATAATTCATTTCAATTGATTCATAATGGTGTATGTTATTTTTATGTGACATTAATAATTGGTAGTAAAAGAAATTTTTTTCATGTTTTTTTATGATTATTAAAAATATTTTCTTGTTTATCTATTTAATGTTAAATATAATGTAACAGATAAATTAATTGTTTTGAAAAATAAGGTTTAAATTAAATGTATTAATAAATAAACTAATCAAATATGATATGAAAAGTTAATACTATAATTAATTATTTTTATAATTTTATGGGATTGTGCATTTTGTGATTTATTACAATGCACCACAAAAAGACAATGTAAATGAGAAAAATATAAAATTAACAGAAATATTAAAATTCATTATAAACTTTATTTGATATTATCAATAAATATCCAACTAAAGGGTCTATAATAACTCTATATGAATTATAGAAGAATATGAAACTAAACCGATATTTTTTATAGGTTTGGTGTTGTCATTTTTTTCTTGGGTTATTGTAACTTAATGGAAAAAAATATATAAAATATTTATTAAACTCGTATTAATTAGATATAAAAGACATTATAATTCTTATATATTTAAATCTACAAAATATCATTTTTAGTGTTTTTTATATAGTTATCAATTCAGGAGATGTTGTATTCAATGATTTTAAATTAACCTCTTTACCGAATGAAATCCAAATGGAGTGATTTGGATCAACAAAGGAAATGTATATAGGGTAATTTATGGAAGAGTTATGGAGAAGAAAGTAATCAAGGATACCAAAAACATATTAATTTGAATTATAGATACACACACACACACACACACACATATATATATATTAGAAGGAACCAATGAGATAACAATAACCCCATCTCATGTTTAATTATACTTGAAATATGATCTACATTTTTTGATGAATCTTTATAATATTTTGGAATATCCCATTTGAATGAAACCATCTATAGTTAAATGTTTTCTATAATAAGAAATATATTCATGGATATTAGTTGAAATTTCATTTTTTCTTCAATTATTTGGTTATAGATGAGGTGTTTAAAATTAAAAAATGAAAGTTTCATAGTGAAATTGAAAATTAAATGTTAGTTTTGAGAATATTTACACAAAAAAGAAATAAATTATTACTTAAATACTAATGATATCATCACATGGACATCATATATCAGAACCATACTTGGGTTAGCTTCTTGAAATCAAATATAAATCAACCAAATGGATATAAAAAACACTATTGAATGGAGAATTATAGTATTAAATCTATATGAAAAAACATATAGGGTTTTTAGTACTTGAAAAAGAGAATAATTTTTTTTAAATTATTATAATCCTTTTATAGTTTTACTTGGGAAAATAAATAATGAAATGATAAATTTTATGAAATAATACAACAAAAATATATCATTATTTTTCATGCTGATTAACTTGTACATGGTAGATTCAAAGTTAATCCATATTTCATTATTTTTGAATATACTGATATTTATAAATAATGTGATTAAATTCCATAGAACCAAATATGTTTTTTTTGAGTAACACTAGTATGATATATTCATGTAAAACAAGTGGTGTCATTGAAACTAAAATAATTATAAAAAATAAACAAGATGATTTCACAGTCATATTACATTGATAATATATTAAAATGTTTTCATCAATTATATTATTCACATAATTTTACTCTATATATGTATAAGAGTAGTTCAATACATATTCTTTTTAGGGAATATTTATAATTTTAATATTAGAGAACTATTAGTTGTCTTGTGTTTTTTCATGACAAGTGCAAGAGATGATATTGTATATGTTGTTGTAAAATTTATTTGGTGTAAATATAATATAATTGATTCAAATTATAATGTTGTAAATAGGTTCCAAAATTATTTATATTTAGTAAAATAATATTTTATAGGTTTCAATGATATTAAAAGGTTGGTGGGAGATTATTTAGATATAATTTAGGTCACTAATATTTAACACCACTTGTTTACTATGGATTCTATTTTCATACATAGAGGTGAAACCTCATCATGATTATCCAAAAAAATAATTGTTTCTACGTTTACATCTATGTTTTTAGATATAAAAATTTCTAGTGATAATGTATAATTACTTACATATCTTTTATAATACCTATCATTATGTTCAAAAACTTATGAAACTCATTATTTTATATTTTGATATTTAAATATTAATGAAAAAAGTGAATAATACTAGTTAAAATATAAAATCAATAAATAATTTTCTTATACATGGTTATGTAAGACAATTTAAACATAATAGTATCATTACCATATACTTTGTTAAAATGATCTAATGTTTATATAATACTCAAAAAATAGAATTGGAAGGGGTTTTTTGTACACTAATTCATTAAGGATGAGTTTAAAGTCTTTGTAAATTATTTAATAATCATATATATCATCTTAAAAAGTGATAAAATTTTATATATGAAAACCCAAAGTAATCTTTGATGGATGGTTTTATTTTTTTCCCATACAATTAATGTAGAATTGAAATTATTTGGAAATATTTTATAGTGTATTTGAGATGATTTAAGAGGTTATGAGAAGTTTTTAAGAGTTTAAAGGCGATAAGAAATTATTTTTTAGAAACTTTTGTGGTCACAAAATAGTAGTCTATAATTTTACCAGGTTATGTATAATTAAACAACTGAATTTAAATATTGGGAAATTTTTTATAATATTGGGTAAAAAAATATGAATTCAACATAATATTGACTATAAATTATAAAATAATTCATAAGATAAATCGAAAAGTTGTGTATAATTAATTAAAAGATTATAAAGGCCATTTAATATTTATAATATTGGGAGAAAAGTTTTAAAGTGGTGATATAAGGGTAAAATTGTATATCAACCAGTTACCTTTGAGTAACTAAATAATTTCAAAGGCTATGTTTGATTTACCAAAATTTAATATACAAATAATATATAGTGTGCATCAGAATAAGGTTAAGATTTCAAGGGGTACGTAAGATTAATTTTCTATTATGTATGATTAGTTTGAGCTTATGTATGTGCCCACTAAATATGGATAACATTAATGACATGTTACATAAGTTACATTTATTTGGAAACATGGTATTTTTTATTTAAATTCTATTGAAAACCATGATGGGATGCCATCCAACTCGACATATGACCCGATCCGAGGCATGGATTGAAGGTAATTACTAATCCCCATGGTATGGAAAATAGTTATGGGAATCAAAGATAATCCATAGGGAACAATTTATCCTAATGAACAACTAGAATAAAATAAATAAACTGAACAAGAAGATTAACTAACAATAACAGAATCTCAATAAATATAAAAAACTGATTCAGTTTCTATAGATAAAAAAATAGAAAAAAAAATATAAGGCTTAACCACACTACCATGATCTCCACAAGACCTCTTGGTCACTACCATCCACCAACCAACCTGTTATAAATGAACTCGAACCAGAAACAAGATCTTATAAAACCACTCGGGTCTACCGACATCGAATGGTACAAATTGGGCATGAGCATAAGAGCTTAGTAGGAAGCCACCATAGAATCCATACATTTACATTCATAAAAAATCCCACAAACACTAGTTTTAAAATAAAAATATAATAATAGGCCTTTAGTCCATTTTAAGAAAATAAAAACAACTTTTAACAAGTTCCCATTTTAAAACAACACATGTCATTTTCCTTTACAAAAATTAGATTCACTTTTCAAAAACCTTTTTCTTTAAAAAAAACCAACCCACCAAATCCAATCAAATAATAAAAATAGGGATGCGTAGAAAATAAAGGTAACTAATACAAGTAGATAAAACTAGAAATACTAATATTAAACATGTAGTAGAAAAATAAAATAAAAAATATAGGTTGTAACCCTGGGATTTTCCTAAACATCCCTAGAGCGATCCCTGAACGCACTCAAGTCGGATCCACCTACTAGTATATGGTGAAACTTTATAATATATAACCAACTGACCACTCTAAACTAACCAATATAGTGGACCATCCCACCAAGACCTTTCAATTCAAGGATGTACTAACCCTTCTAATCGGGTTTGGAAAGAAACCGTCACTCAACCCTCTAAAAGAAAACCAAAAATCCCATGGTAATAGTATACTTTGTAAGTAGGAGTCCCTCACACGCATGAATCACCTTACCTCCCATCACTACACTTTCCTAAACAAAACACTAAAACCACCTATTTGATAACCCATAAGTGGAAATCCACAATAGGGGTTCCCATAATATAAAAAACCAATCACAATTTTCAAATGATCCATCACATCACATAATATTTCAAATAATTTCTCAAAACATATCTAGGTTCCAACCAGCCAATTTTATTTCCCAAACCATATTCATTTCCAAAACCTCATGAAGTGAAAACTAGTAATTACCCCTTATTTGTTACAAATATTCTTTCAAAAAATTCTTCAAACATTTTCAAAATAAATATAAACACACACTTTAAATAGTGCAATGCCAAGAGAGAATTTATGCCAAATCGAATTTGATTTCAAACACTATCTCAAGACCAAGATAAAAACAGACAACACACTTAAAAATGCAAAATGGGATTCCACCCCATTTGAAAAAAACAACCATCTTCCAAATTAAAAAATGGACCATATTCTTCAAACCCCTATTTAAAATCACGCTCAAGTCATTTGGAAATAAAAGGATTTTATTTAAACACCAATAGTTTTTAAGATACACACAATTGTTTTGAAATATAGTTTTTATATTAAACAAGTACATCATCATTTGTATTCCCATATATGTGTGAACTCTAGGAGTACATTGATGTGCCCCCATCCAATGACATGCCACAGGGATCTTTTCCCCAAACCATTTTAAATGAAACATCACATGCCTTCCCACCAACAAAAAAATTCACTATGGAAATCACCACATTCCACATATAATTCCAAAATCACAACCCAAAAAATTTAATAAAACATATCCATGGGAACACACCACTCAAATAAATCAATTTCTCTCTAAAAACTCAATGGACAATTTATCAAACACATTTGGTTCACACATATATATGCATATTTAAAGAATAACTTCGTAAACTATTTTAACAAATACTACCAAAACCAAAACACCATAATAAACAAAACAAGTTAATCAAACACATATGAATTATATTAATAAATTTATCAAAAGAACTCAAGAATCAATGGAATGCATCAGAAAGGAAAAGTATAGAGACGCTTGCCTCAATGGAGTTTGGATGTGACAAAACTCTTTGACAAGGAAAAAACACCCATAAGATCAATTTATAGACCCAAAACATCTAGAAAATAAAACTACACATAAAATATAACATCTAGGGTTTTAAAAAGAGAGAAACCACATAAGAAGAACCAAGAAATATAGAGGAGAAGAGGAAGAGGGGGAAAAGAGTCCAAAACCCTAAAAATACTACCTTAGATCATTATAGGAGAACCCATGGGGGAGATCCAAGGAAAAGGGACAGGGGATCCCTTATTGTGTAAAAAACAACCAAGGATAATGAAAAACTAAACATATTTAAAAATAGGGGAGGAAAAACATTAAATTTTATGATTTTAAAAATACGGGTAGCTCACACAGTTTGGCCGCATAGTTTACCAAACCATGCACCAATTGTGCGGTAGCTACTTTCCAATAGGAGACTGAATGCATGGACAACCCACACTGTTTGACCTACCGTGTTGTACATTTTTCCCAAAACCCATACCCATCTCACAATTGCACGAGTTGGGCCACATGATTTACCAAACCGTGCACTTAGACCATGCACATGCCAAAAAGACACCCCATAAATCCAAAAAAACTAAAATTTTAATCCCAGACTCAACCCAAACCTCAAACCAATGATAAAAGACCAAGAAAATAATAAAATAAGAGTTTTCAAGGTTGGGGTGTGATAATTCATCCCACCAATTTTTTTTTCTTCCTCCATAAATTCACCCAGCCAGAAGGTAATAAAAACCCGAACCAATACCCAAACAAAATCCAAAGAAAACATGAACTTCATGGTAAACCATTTTATTAATAATTCATACCTAAACATCCCTAAAAAACATAGTGAAAAGGAAAATGGGAGAACATGATATGATTCTCTCCACAAAAATAACTCAACTAAAATGATTGACATTTTAACCCCCTACACAATGACACCCATACATGGACTTCTACCCCTTTACCTCATAACTTCTAAAGCAGGAACAAGGGAACTCCCAATAAGAACATATATAACTTCCTCCACCAGCTAAACAACAACATTGCCGACAATAATAACTTCCCTTACCAGCAAAAAGCCTCAACACCAGTGGATAACCCATTAAATTACTTAATCCGAACAAAAAACCCAAACATAAATACAAACATCAATTCCTATAAGAATGAGTATCTCTAAATAAACATGATATAAAGTGAGAAAATGATTCACGATAAGATTACCATTTATAGGTTCACATTCAGATAATCAAAACCATTTGATCCATCAAAGGACAAGTTCATACAACTTTTAAAATGAAATAATGAACTTATAACAACACCAAAAACTAAAAAAAGGGAACATTATCTCCACCCCAACGTTGGAGAGAAAACTGATCAAAGTTTACCCGCACCCTTGGTGATTTCTAACTACATGGGAGCTTCACTCCAAGGCATGCTGATAGATCTCTAATGACTAAAGTGTCTATTGGATCATAGTTAGGTGCTGAAATCATCTAATAACAATGTATTCTTTAGGTGAATATTACTAATAAACTTCTCAAGATGACCCAACTAGCAACAATGATGGCTTGTTTTTGGAGGATTGCGACAAGATTGATTAGATTGCCTGAACCGACCACACTTGTGGCACACAACCAAATAGTCTGATGGAATAGAAGCCATAACCAATGAAGGGGACTCCTCAAATATAGGTTCCTTTGGAATGCACTTCTTGGCAGATGGGGAACCTTCACGAGATTCAAGAGATACTAGATTTACAACTTGCTCTCTGGAAACCTACTCATCTAGGAATTATTCACCCAACAGCTTCTCAAAATGAAGATACTTAGAGGATATATCTTGCTCCTTGGTCTATAGATGAAGAGCCCTAATGATAAGAGAATCCTTCATCAAATCCTGTGACACCACCTCTAATGAAAAGGATTCCAGCTCCTTGAAATTTTCAACACAAGCCTTCACTGTCTGTTGGATTTTCTAAATACACATGAGCTCTTCCCTTCTCTTCATCTTCACCTATTCAGGTATAAACCATCAGTCAATGAGGGACATAAACACATTTCTTGTCATCCAAACTTGCATTGGTAGTGGGACAAATAACTCCCATTAATCTGAAGCTGGACTCTCAAATAAACCCCGACTAGGTCAGACTCTAACAGCTTCAAGAGTTCCCAACGATCAAAATATATGATCAACTTCATCAGGCCGCTCCATTGCCTCTAATAGACCTCGATCACTAAAATATATAGTAAATAACTAAGAAGAACTAGAAACTAGGAATGAATCATTAGAAACCCTGGGGAACTCTCTGGGTAGCATATTCTAAATAACACAGAGAACACCAATTCAAAAACAACATCAATTCAAAGCATAATAAAAAAGATCATCCAGATCCAAAACAATAGGCTCACAAACCAAACACATACAAACACAACAAAAAAAAACCCATTCCAAAAAATCACAACCTTCATTTTTAATTCAAAACTTTTTTCTTCCATGTCCACTTTACAAAATCCAAAATCCATTTTCACAGGACAAAATCACACATTTTCAAGGAAAACTCAAACCCAAATAATTTTTCACTCAAAACCAATTTCAAAAAACCCAAGTCAAACCATTAATTTAAATCAATCACACAAGGAACCCTTGAATCATCACATATGTTCCAATATACTACCACTTTCATATTCCATGAACATGTGCCAACATGAACCTTCCATACATACCCACACATATGTGAACATTCATGAAGAATACCAAGGGTCACATTTATCATTTAATTATCAAAAACCCAGAACATTACAAAGTCTTTAATCCAAAAAACCTTCTTTTAAAACCCATTTTCCAATCCAAAACCATTGTATTGAATTAATTTTCAGTTTCAAAAACTATTTTCATTTAATATTCTCACTCACATCAATCGAGACAAAAAAACAAAACATGACTCAAAACAAACCACCAGAATGAGGAACTAGTGTCTCTACCAAACTAGATGACATGGTAGTGGTCCATGCCCCAAAAAAATCAACAATAAGAGGGCCTTGAACCATGCACTCAGATTCCACATGGGTTACTACTCCATGTGGGATCACAACAATAACCCTCTCACCTTTATTGTCATTCCTTAGTCCAAAAAAAGAAAAAAAGACTCAAATCTCGTACTACCTTTGGGAACTTGAGGATCATAATGAGAAAGAGTAAGCAAAGCACTTACCATAAATACCACCAGAGTACCAAAGATCCTAATTTCTAATCTACCTGACACAAAAAGTGAAAATATTCTCTTATGAAACCATTTTTCATGAACCAAGCTGGGATGCCATCCAACCCATCATTTGACCCGGTACGAGACATGGCTTGAAGCGTGTTCCCAATCCCCATGGGCTGGGAACTAGTGCTGGGCATAAAATATAATATACAGGGAACAATTTATTTTAATAAATAACAGAGATAAAATAAATAAACTGAATAGGAGGAATAACTAACAATAACTAAATCTCAATAAATATAAAAAACTGATTCAGTTACAACAACTGAACAAAATATAAAATAAATACAAAGATGAGATTGAACCATGAAACCATGATCTACATGTGAACTCTTGGTCAACACCATCCCCAAATCAACCATTTATAAAGGAACTCAAACTAGAAACCTGAACCTAAAAAATATCTTGGGTCTACTAACACTGAATGGTATAATTAGGGTGTGAGCTTAACATCTCAGTATGAAACCACCACTGAATCTATACATTTACTTTCTAGAAACATCCAATAAACACTAGTTTTAAAATAAATTTATAAAATTGTCTTTTATTTCATTCTATGAAAAAGAACACTTCTTTCATTAATTCCTCATTTTAAAACAACACCTTCAGTTTTCCTTTTCAATAAGTAGTTTCAGTTTCTAAAAAAATTCTTTAAACACAAACCCATACACAAAATCCATTCAAATAACCATAATAGGGATATAATGAAAATAAAGGGATCTAATTTAAGTAGATAAAACTAGAAATACTAATATCAAACATATAGTAGAAAAATAAAACAAACACAGGTTGTAACCATGGGATTTTCCTAAACACCCCTAGAGCGATCCTTGTACATACTCGAGTTAGATCCTCATGCCTGTATATGGTGAAACTCTATAGTTTATAACCAATTGGTCTCTCTAAACTCATCAATCCATTGTCACATACAAACCAGACCTATCATGTTAAGGGGGTACCAACCCATCTAATCGGGGTTGGAAGGAATCTGTCACTTGAACCTCTAAAAGATGCTCAGGAATCCCATGGTAATAGAATACTATGTAAGTAGGAAGACCTTGTACACATGGCTCACCTTTCTTACTGTCACCTCACTTGCCTACACCAAACAATTAAACCACCTATAAGATAACCCATAATAGGAAATTCTCAATAGGGGTTCCCTCTATATAATAAAAAAATAACAAGTTCCAACCGGTCCATCACATCACACAATATTTCAAATCATTTATGAAAACATATCAAGGTTCCAACTAGGAATTTGTATTCCCCAAAACATATTAATTTTCCAAACATCATAAATTCCCAACCGGGCCTTACACCTCATTCATTACAAATACACTTTCAAAACATTCTTCTACCATTTTCAAAATCAATATAAACAATCACTTTCAATAGTGCAATGCCAAGAAGGCCTTTATTCCACATCCAATTTCATTTCCATAACTATTTCAAGACCAATATGAAAACACAAATCACACTTAAAGATGAAAAATGGTCATTCACACCACTTGAAAAAAAACCCAACCATCTTTCAAAGTACCAAATGGGACATATTCTTTGAACACCAATTTAAAATCACACTTAAGTCATTTGGAAATAAAATAGGTTTACATAAACACTGAGAGTTTTAAATATACATAGAAGTGTTTTGAAAACTGGGTTTTATGTTAAATAAGACCATCATCATTTGTGTTTCCATCCATGTGTGCAGTTCAGGTACATAGGTATGTTCCCAAATCCAATTCCATACCATAAGAATCTTTTCCCCAAACTATTTTCAATGAAACATCACATTCCTTCCCACCAACACAACAAATCACACTATAGAAATCACCAAATTCCTCATATAAATCCAAAATCATAATCCAACCAATTTAATAAATCATATCCATGGGATAACACCACTCAAATAGATCAATTCCACTCTAAAAACGCAATTAAAATTTTATCAAACACATTAGGTGCACACATACAAAGTCGTATTTAAAGAATTACTTTGTAAACCATTTTAATAAATTCAACCAATAGTAAAACACCACAATAAACTAAAAAAGTTCGTAAAAAACATGACAATTATATTTATAAATTTATTGAAATAACTTAAGCATAAATTAAATGCATTAGAAAGGAAAATTATGGAGACACCTACCTCAATGAAGTGCAGATGCGAGAAAAATCTTGGAGAAGGAAGAAAACACCCCGAAGACCAATCCACACACCTCGAACATCAATAAAATCAAACTAAAAATCAAACCTAACATATGGGGTATGAATAAGAGATAAATCACTAAAGAAGAACCAAGAAAGAGAGGGAGAGGAGAATAGAAAATGGGGGAAAAGAGTCCAAAACCCTAAAAACTCACCTTAGATATTTGGTGGAGAACCCATGGGGGGAGGATTTTTAGAGTTGGCATCCTAAAATCAACTCTTTGTACTTTGATTACATGAATATTTAATGTATTTTAATATTAAACACCTTATTACATATTGTTCATTTTTCTGCATGACTATGATGTAACAATGTCCTAGACTATTTGTTACATTAATAAGATAATGGAAGTTCCACGAAAAGATGGAACCTTTAAATGCAACAATAATATTCTTAAATATTGTTTTACAGTTGGATGAAATATTATGATGGGGAACATAGTATATTGACCTTCAGGTTCGAGTACTCATAAGAAGATTAGATTTCCTCTTACAAAGTTTGCACTTTGTAATCTCCAAGACGATAGATTATGAGAACAAACTCGCCTGTAGGAATTACATATGTTTTGGTATCATTTAATATTCTTATCTTAGATCATGTGTAATGGTCTTTAGACTTTAATATTATCATTAATACATGTCACGAATCACACACTTTGATTTACTGATGAAGACTTTCATGTCATAAGTTAGAAAGAAGTAGGGTATGTTGTGTGCATCACAAATGACATGTTATTAATGGATAATTAGAAGAAGAAATTGTCCCTTCCATTTATGTAATTTGATAGCTTGGAACTTTAATTGAAATAGAACCATCACACTAAATTCCATGGCCATGGTTTATCGATGAGTTTATTTCAGGTAGTCAAAGAATGACATATCTAGCTTATAGGTTAATGACACCATCATGAAACCTGATGGTTGTGATATTGAGACATAGGGATTACATTACAGAGTGACTATTTGTATGTTGATGTTGTCGTGGTGACGTTATGTTCTTTCTCTTGAATTCCTTGACCTGTTACTAGACAGCAATCTTAGAATTTTGGAAAGCACACCTAATGCTAATGAGAAATAATCCTAGAGGGTCACACACTAAGTGTTTCTAGTGGTCTCGATGAAATTATATTTGAATTTAATTTAAGGAATATATATTATTCTCAAGACTAAGGAATAATTTTATTTAAGTTAAAATTATTTTACAAATTAAAATAAACATTTATTCACCATATCACGAATAAAATATATTTATTTGTTTTATTGAACACTTAATAAATATTTATTTATTAGTTTGTAAATTAAAACATTTGTTTAAGAGAATAAAATATTTATTCGGGTGTTCGATAAATGGAATATGAGTTCAAATGGACCAAGATGATGTTTGGTGATAAATTAATTATTTAAAAGTCAGTAAATATTGTTTATCCAGTTGGTGCAAGAAATAATAATAATAGTGTTATCATTATGTAGCTTGGGATTTCATTTATGGTTCCATTTTTTGCATATTGGCACAACATAAATAATTATGTTGTTATTGTTATTAAATGACATGGGTTTTCTCTAATGGTTTTAATGGCATTTAATCACCGTTACACAATTAAATATTGTTACTAAAACCCTAGATCGATTTATAGATGGGTGCATCTATTTTTTCAATAGTCTTTGAATTATCTCTTGGCTTATGCCCACTCTCTCCCTATCAAGAACAAGATAACTTCTTCAAGATCGAAGAAGAAGTGATCAAGAATGATTGATGTACGACATTCTATTCTCCGTGCTAGCACCCAGAGAACTAGTGGCATTGATCGGAGACCATTGAAGCTTGTGTGGATCACCACTAGAGGGATTCTACTTTGGCTCCTCATGAGCGCAACAAATTGAATCCAGAAGGGTCATTCCAGATGATCAAAAATCATCAAAAAAAGAATGTATCAAAGGACTAGGTATTTAATTACTTTAGAAATTAATTAAAATAATTATAAACATGATGTGAAAGATCCTCTATCAAGGTTTTAGTATTTCTATTTATTTGTCTAAATATTTTATTTAAATATGTGGATACTAACGTTCATCATCGTATTGATACCAAATTAGTCATTTATTATGGTAAAAGCAATGTGGGGCCCCACCCAACACTGCACTTCCACTACACCCGGATCCTTCAAATGGTATCACATTGGGAACATCATCATTTATAATTATTTAATAATTCATTCATTACTTGTGCTTTAATTATTTATTTTTTAAATTCAATGTTAATTATTCTTGTAATCTGAATTTTGAGATATGTTCCTCCTCTTTCATTGATCATAGATATAATAAAAACATTTAATTTTAGGATTAAAATTAAAATGATGATATCTTTAGGAGGCGCCAACGATTCTATCAAGGTGACACTATAGTACACACTATGTATTCAGATTTACACACTGTGTAATATACCACACATCCCATGCAATCCAGATTACACACTATGTAGTTGTGTTCAACACATCAGGAGTAATTTGGAAATTACCAAAGCTGTGTGCATTAATGACACATGATTAAGTTAATTATTGCACTGCGTGTTGACTAGGATAGACTATCGCACAGTCAGTGATGTTATTAATATTTTCATGACTCATTATATTCCCTCTTTACTGATTTTATATGAAATGTGCATAATTTTTGTGAAATATTAATGTTTTAATATTAAGTATAATTTTTGAGCATTTTTAGAAGTAGTCCAATTGAGTCAGTTTAATGTTTTAATAATACCTATCACTATACTGATATAAATTGTGTGGTTCTTGTTTTTTAGGATTCTCCTTTCAATATACAACATTTCATTAGAAGGTACCATGAGCCAATTCTGCCATTTGAAGGGTCATATGGTCCTCACAAACAAGACCAAAGAATCTGTGAGCAAAATGGACCAGCCTTGAAGATTGATTTACTGGGCTCAATACAGAAGTCCAAAAACATTAAATCTCAAGAATAATTCTTTAACCACTACATTTCATCTTGGATAAAAATTTCAAGGCCCAAATCCAAGTACAAGGGGCCCAAATAAAGCTTTAAAGTCCAGCCCACCATTCTGGCCGAGAAATAAACTCAGTATAGTATTCATGACTTATCTCATGATGTAAGAATCAAATAGAGCTGAGATTTTTCATTGTGAAAGCGGAGATATAGGTGGCCTACTTTTTTGAATAAGTCATTCGGATTTTAAGGCATATTCCTGTTCCAAAATCCATTCACATTTTGGCCATCGAAAAAGCATGGATAGAAATGGACAGTTTACCTTTGTTTAATAAAACCTCCATAACTTTGGATCCAATTGTCCAAATGCCTCCACATTTTTACAGTAGTCGGAAAACTGTATTATCTACGACTTTTAAGAAGTATATATTCGGATATTCGGCTGTCTGAATATCCAAATTGTCTCTGAAAGTGGAGGGACATATTGGGAATGCAAACAGTCCACTCCTTGGGCTATAAATACTCTCCCCTTCTCTCATTGAGAGGGGTTGGCATTTCAGAAGAGAGGAGAACATATTGGCACGACCAAGGCCTTTCAAAAGTCTTGGGAGGATCTTCCATACTCAAGTTTTTACTTGAGAGACCTTTCCTCCTCTCTTTGTTTTCACTTACTTTCGTGTTCTTCGTTTTTGTAATTTTGTAAGTCCTTTCTTTTGTAATTCTGTTTTAATGCAAGTTTCTTATTCAATATCTCTTATTCTCATCCGCCTTATCTAGTTTAATATTTATGTTCTTAAAATAGTTTAAATTCAGTTGAATCTCCTTCCCTTCCTTTTCTTCCTCATTCAATCGAAAATCCATTTTTAATTATCATCATTGTTCGTGTGTGTGTGTTCGACGTACCACTATTTTCTTATCCATTTCTTTATCTTATCTTATTAATTTATCATCAAAATCATTATAAAAAAATTAGTAATAATTTTAATGGATGGGTAAATCTTTAATTGGGATGAGTTATAATTTAGGTATGTTAAGTGATTGAGATCTTTTGCTCGACGAATGTTCTTTAACTTAATATTGTGTATGTTGAACTTTATATGTCATGGATTAATGACATGTTTTGTTTAATATATGGATTCCATGGATTATTTTAACCACAAATACACTACCATAAACAAGTAATGGTAATGATTAGAAACCTAAGTTAATTTACGGCTTGGATTAAAGCTTTAACACTTGGGAATTCTGATCAAAATCATCTTGTGACATGGGTGTTAACTTAATGCAATATAAAGAAAAGCTCAAGGATATCACAAGCTTAACTACCTAATGATGAACTCACCCCAATATTTATCAATTTGTTAAATCAAAAATCATCCATAAATTATTTCAATTAAGCTCTGCAAAAAAACCCCCCTAATCAAAATACAATCAACTAAAAACAAATGACTATTACAAAGTATCATCGCCGAGGATTCGACCCGAGTGCTGCTATACACATTAGCAGAGCACCGGAACTTTGACCGGTCGATAGGAGACAATTGGAATCGTGTTTCAAATGGTACCATTTCTGGTGATGGTGATTTCTGTAGTCATTAGTTTCTAGTTATTGTAAAAAAAACCCAAAAAAAAAAAATTTAAAAAAAAATTGAAAAAAAAACACAAATAAAAACCCATCTTCCTCTTAAAAATCATAAACTGAAAAAAATAAAAAGAAAAACCCGTCTTCCTCTTTCCTAAAAAATCTCTCTAAATGCCCCGTATCCTCCCAAACAATCCCTCGGATTTTTTTGACCCTGAAATTGAGCGAACACTTCACCAAATTAGGAGGAACATAAGAGATACTCAAATAATTCAAGAACCAGTGCTCATCCAACCAGTTGAAATTGAAATGACCAATCCTAGGGAACAAACCCTAAAAGAACTCGCTACCCCTGATATTAATTACCAACCTCTTGGTATTCAATATCCAAACATAGAAGCTGATTTCAAACTCAAATCGAGTTTGATTCATTCTCTCCCTCATTTTCACAGGCTAGCCGGTGAGGATCCACATCTTCACCTTAAAGAGTTCCAAGTAGTGTGCTCTACCATGAAGCCTCAAGGGGTTTCTGAAGAACAAATAAAACTCCGATCATTCCCGTTTTCCCTAGATGACACTGCTAAGTCATGTCTCTACTACCTACCTCCTGGTTCCATAACTACATGGAATGACATGAAGTGACTATTCTTAGAGAAATTATTTCCTGCTTCTCGTACTGCTTCTATCCGAAAGGAAATAAGTGGTATCTGTCAATTCCCAAGTGAATCACTCCATGAGTACTGGGAGAGGTTCAAAAATCTTGTTGCAACATGCCCACACCACCAAATTCCTGACCAACTCTTGATCCAATACTTCTATGAGTGGTTATTGGCTATGGAGAGAACTCTCATAGATGCCGCAAGTGGCGGTGCTCTTGTTGATAAAACTCCTATAGCAGCAAGAGATCTCATAAGTAACATGGCTACAAACACACAACAATTCCATACTCGAGCACATGCTCAAGTCAAACAAGCCCAAGATAATAAATCAATTGAGCCAAACAAGATGACCGAGTGGATGAGTGAACTTACAGGTCATGTGCGACAACTAGTTGTGGCTACCAAATCCCCAACCTCGTCTTCTCCGCAATCAATGTTTCCTGGACCAATCAAAAACTATGGAATCTGCAACTCTCCATCTTATCCAACTGACACATGTCCACAACTTCAAGAGGATCAATCCGATTCATCTGGACCAATGGAGCTCAATGCAACATATGCTCAGCGGAACACCAATCCTCAACTATCAGGTCAGTTTGTTAGAAACTTCAACCAACCTCACTCTGAGCCCTTCTCCTCTAACTTTAACCATGGATTGAGGTATGGTAATCCCGTCTCTCACCCCTCTCAATTCACTCCTCAAAACACAAACCAATTCCAATATGTTCAAGGTGGTGGTAACTTCCATCAACCTTATCCTTTTGTTCCTCAACCTCAAAGGAACAATCCTCCTCCTGGATTCCATTATCCTAGTGAGCCTTCCCATTTCCAAAACCAATACAATCATTTTCCCAAGAACCAAAATCAAGGAAATCCCAACCAGGGACAAGCCTCTTCTTCCAAGAAACCATAGGAAAGTACAGTGGAAGATCTTGCCTCCTTCACCCGTTTTAGCCTTAAAAACATTGAAACTCAAATAGTCCAACTTGCATCCCACCTGAGCCAGCAACAATAATCAAATTCTTCCCAACTTCCAGATCAACCATTACCCAACCCCAAGGGTAATGTAAGTGCAATTACACTTAGATCAAGAAAGAAACTTTCTATGCCTCAAGATAAATCCTCAAACCCTCCTTTGAATGTTGACCTAGAAAACGAAAATAAAAATAAACTTGAAAAGGAATATGAATCCATTTGCTCACCTCCTTCCATTCCAATTAAGAATCCAATTTCTTTTCCTCAAGCTGTTTCTAAACCAAGGAAGTCCTTTGAACCTGATCCTGAAATGCTCGACATGTTTAGATGTTTTGAAGTCAACATTCCTCTCTTAGATTCCATAAAACAAATTCCTAAGTATGCCAAGTTTCTCAAGGATTTGTGTACCCACAAGAGGCAACTTAGGATCTTTGAAAATGTTTCCACCCAGTAGTCCATACCCATTAAGTGCAAAGATCCAGGTACCTTTACGGTTCCATTCCAAATTGGAAGTTCCAACTTTGATGATGCACTCATAGACCTAGGAGCCTAAATTAATGTCATAACCAAATCCATATTCTCCAACCTTGTTCTAGGTCCCTTTCACCCAACAGGTGTTGTCATTCAGTTAGCCAATCGAAGCACAACCAGTCCTGAGGGAATAATTGAGGATGTCCTTGTCCGAGTCAATGATCTTATCTTACCTGCTGATTTTTATGTCCTTGACATGGAAGGTGATATGAACACTTCTCGATCTCCCCTAATTATAGGAAGACCATTCCTCATGACTGTGAGAACCAAGATTTATGTCCATTCAGGCATCTTATCTGTGGAATTCTTTGACCAACTGGTCAAGTTTGACATTTTCCAAGCCATGAGATACCCATCTGAGGACCACTCTGCATTCTCAATTCATACTTCTGAGGACACTTCTAAGAGTCAATCGAACCCCAATCCACTATTTTCTTTGTGTTCTAATGAAAAAGGATCTTGTGAAATCTGCACTATGATTAACCAAGGCATAAATGGTGATGTTGATGTGGACCTCTCATTCATAGACTCCATCAATCTAGAGGAACTTGAAAACTCTCTTGAATTCCACATCAATTCTGATCTCTACTACTCCACCTTGGACAGTATTAAGGAAAATGAACCTAAAGCAACTGAAGTCCCTTCTTCCATTCCTGAGTTGTCGAGCCCAAAAGTGAAAGATGAGACTGATCTGAAACCTCTTCTTGCACACCTGAAATGTGCATTCCTATTCCATGATCACTCATATCCTGTCATTATCTCTGCCACACTTACTGAAACCAAGGAGTCCGAACTTGTTCAAGTGTTAGAGGAAAACAAAAAGGCCTTAGGTTGGACCCTAGATGACATACCAGGAATCAACCCTGCCATTTGAATGCATCACATCCATATTGAGGAGTTATAAAAACCAATTAGACAACTACAAAGAAGACTAAATCCACTCATCCTTGAGGTAGTTAGGGAAGAGATCACCAAGCTTCTTCAAGCTGGTATTATCTACCCAGTTTCTGATAGTGAATGGGTTAGTCCAATTCAAGTTGCACCTAAGGAGGGTGGGATAACTATTGTCACAAATGAACATGGGGAGGTAGTCGCAACTCGAGTGAAGAACAAATGGCGTGTATGCATCGATTATCAAAAATTGAATGCTGAAACACGAAAAGATCAGTACCCTCTTCCATTCCTTGATCAAATTCTAGAGAGATTAGCCAGAAAGTCACACTATTGCTTTCTTGATGGATACACCAGCTATTTTCAAATCCCAATATCACCTCAGGACCAAGAAAAGACTACTTTCACATGCCCCTTTGGAACATATGCATATAGAATAATGCCTTTTGGCCTTTGCAATTCTCCTGCAACATTCCAAAGGTGTATGATGAGTATCTTTTCAGAATTCATTGAACACTGCATGGAATTCTTAATGGATGACTTTACCATTTATGGTGAGTCATTTGAATCTTGTTTGAATTCACTCTCTCTTGTCCTCCAAAAGTGTGTCAAGTGTAACCTTGTGTTAAATTTTGAAAAATGTCACTTCATGGTTGCAAATGGGATTGTTCTAGGGAACATAGTTTCAAAATATGGTATTGAAGTTGATCCTGCCAAAATTGAAGTGATCCAATCACTTCCTAAACCCAAATCTGTTCGAGACATCCGTTCATTCCTCATTCATGCTGGTTTCTATCGGAGATTCATCCATAACTTCAGTAAAATTTCCGCCCCACTCGCTCGTTTACTCCAAAATGATGTCATTTTCCATTTCGATGAGATTTTAAAGAGAGCCTTCATTGAACTCAAAACTTCTCTTACATCTGCCCCAATAATCCAACCCCTATATTGGTCATTACCCTTTGTGTTGATGTGTGATGCTTATGATAGAGCTGTTAGAGCTGTTCTTGGTCAAAGAAGAGAAAAACTTCCTCATGTCATCTATTATGCCTCAAAAACATTGGATGAAACTCAATATCACTACACTATAACTAAAAAGGAACTTCTAGCAGTGGTTTTTGCCTTAGATAAATTCCGGCCCTATATCTTAGGTGCCAAAATCATAATCTTCACAGACCATTCTGCTATAAAGTTATTACTCAAGAAAAGTGATTCCAAACCGAGGCAAATAAGATGGATCCTAATGATCCAAGAGTTTGAACTTTAAATCAAAGATAGACCTGGAAAAGAAAACCCTGTGGCTGATCACTTGAGTAGAATTTCTAATTCTTCTCATTAAGAAATCATTGATCCTGAATTCCCCATTGAGAACCTTTCATCTCTCACTCCAAAGTTACCATGGTATGCCCCAATTGTAAATTATTTGGTTTCTGGTGTTTTTCCTGAAAAGTTTTCAAAAGAACAAAAAATGAAGTTGAAAAGTGATTCAAAATACTATTTTTTGGGAATAAAATAAACTTTGGAAAACTGGGGCTGACATGGTAATTATGAGATGTATTGAATAAAATAAGCATTCTTCCATCTTAGAATTCTGTCACTCACTTCCCGGAGGTGGCCACTTTGGACCACAAAGGACCTCCCGAAAGGTCCTAGACTCTGGATTCTTTTGGCCTTCACTCTTCAAGGACTCCCATGAGTTCTGACAATCATGTCCCACTTGCCAAAATTTTGGTACAATCTCCAAAAGAAATGAAATTCCCCAAAAGCCTTTAATATTTTTTTAAATCTTAGATGTTTGGGGCATCGATTTCATGGGACCATTTCCCCCTTCCAATGGATTCTCATACATTCTTCTTACGGTCGATTATGTTTCAAGGTGGGTTGAGGCCAAACCCACTAGGAAGGATGATGATCATACTTTTAGTGAGTTCCTAAAGACCCACATCTTCCAAAGATTTGGCACACCACGTTCCTTGATCAGTGACTTAGGAACCCATTTTTGTAATAGAACCATGGAAGCTCTTATGAAAAAGAATGGGGTTGTACATAAAACTTCAACTGCATATCACCCTCAAACAAATGGCATGGCTGAACTTTCTAATAGATAAGTGAAAAGAGTTATTGAGAGAATTGTAAAACCCACCTGAAAAGACTGGCATGAAAGACTTGGTGAAGCACTTTGGGCTTATTGAACTGGCTATAAAACACCCATTGGGATATCTCATTTTAGGCTAGTTTTTGGTAAAGCATGTCATCTACCAGTTGAAATCCAACATAAGTCTTTTTGGGCTGTGAAAACCTGTAATTTTGATTGTGAAAAATATGGTGAAGAAATATTGTTTCAATTGGATGAACTGGAGGAGCTTCGACTTGAATCCTATGAGAATTCCAATCTGTACAAAGAGAAGGCTAAGGTACTCCATGATAAACAGATCCTGATAAAGGTATTTCATGAAGGTGAAAAGGTAATGCTCTTCAATTCTTGATTTTGGCTTAACCTAGGTAAGCTTAATTCTCGTTGGGAAGGTCATTTTGTTATTACTAATGTTTACCCATTTGGTGTAGTGTAAGTCCAAGACCCCTCTTCCAAAAGGACATTCATGGTTAATGGACATCAATTAAAGCATCACCATGAGAGGATGCACAATCCTGGATCAACATCGACTTCCACTGGATCCCCAACTTCTCTATCCGACCTACCACTAGATGGAGAAGGCGACCCGCCAAATCCAAACCAGGGGGCACCTCTTTCCCTTTAACTCTCTCTATCTCTTCCTCTCTCCACCTCTATATTCTTCTTCCTTTCTCTTTCATTTTTTTACCATTTTCTTTATCAAAAACATTATTTTTCACTTTCTCTTTTGTGTGGGTGCATCTTTACAAAAATAAAAACCTAAAAAAAACAAAAAAAAAACAATCACTTAAAAAAATACAAAAAAATTATAAGTCATGCTTACTCACCATCGAGTTTTGAAATTTTGTACAACCATTTTGGGGAGTTAACAGATATGTTTTCATCTCAAAAATTTTGTATTTTCATTATGACTTTGGATAAAGAATTTTTTTTCAAAACCAACACATTTTGAATGCTCAATTTTTGAGTTGGAAAATGATTTTCCCCAACCGTGAGAACAAACATTTGCTTTCATGCCAAGGCCACCTATGGCCATCTTTTCAAAATGTGTGTTTTCACCCCCATTTGTGAGTCTTGAGTTTGTGGACCTTCGAGCTGAATTTTCTACCTTAGTGTGTATTAATATGATAGAGGCATTTTCTGAACCACATGAGAATCACAATAGCCAAATAGCCTCCCATTTCCCTTACATTAATCCTCCTTTTGAAAGCCCCTTCAAGCCTATGAAAACATTTTCTTTGATAGCCACATTACATGCCCAATACCTTATCCCACCCAATATCAACATGGATTTTCATTGCATAAGTTTTTGAAATTTAAGTGTGGGGGGAAATGGATTTCATTTTTTGGTATCATTTCCTTACTTTCTGGTGTGTTATCATATGCTTGAGGGCAAGCATCCATTTTAGTGTGGGTGGAGGTTTTCATTCAGTGGTATTTGGGAATGTATTGTACAAATGATATTGAAAAGTGTTCAAAAAAATTTCAAAAAAAAAAAACAAAATAAAAAAATATCAAAAAAAGAAATGAAAAAATGGGTTGTGTCTTGGGTAGGTCAAAAATCACTCTTCCTCAACCTTTGATCTTGTTATAACTATTACAATTAGTGTCGTGAGGAGATTAAACATGGGTTGGGATATGGGTGTGAGATCTGTTTCAAGGTCAACTTTCGAAAAAAAAGAGAAAAAGGAAAAGAAAAAAAATAACACTTACATTATATTCTTATTGGGGGAAGTTTTGTGTTTTGTAAATATTTCATCTTCTAATTACCTTTATATTTTCTTCCTCTATTGTGTCTTTCTTCACATAATCATTCCCTTATAAATATGTGTTTTCATTTCCTTCCATGTTTTATTTCAAAAAAATGTGCATTGATTTTTCTATGTTGGTATTTTAACCCTCTTCTTCTCTCTCTTGGACATTATATTACTACCGTCCCATAGCCATAGAAAAACCCCTTTAAAATAACTCTTGATTCTTGTTCACTTTGGATAGGGATTTTAAGTTGATATCTCTTTTCAAACTCTAATATTTTCACTTTTGGTTGGTGAAAGAGTGAACCTCCACAAATGAATTTTATCATCTTGAGAGGTGTGAGTTTTGAGAGTCCACATTTTCCATTTCTAAATTTGAGCATGAAAAAATGAATTAGTTTTGGAACATTGTTTCTATAACAACTTGTGGTGGAATTCAAAATGGATGAGTGAAATAGTCTAAACCTCCCCTGATTGAAGAAAACAAAATTTTAAAATCTGTTGGTGTGTAAAAATGATTTTGTCATGTTTTTATATTTGTTGCACATGAGGACATGCACAAAACTAAGTACGGGGGAGTTGATGTTATTAATATTTTCATGACTTATTATATTCCCTATTTACTTATTTTATATGAAATGTGCATAATTTGTGTGAAATATTAATGTTTTAATATTAAGTATAAATTTTGAGCATTTTTAGAAGTAGTCCAATTGAGTCAGTTTAATGTTTTAATAATAACTATCACTATACTGATCTAAATTGTGTGGTTATTGTTTTTTATTATTCTCCTTTCAATATACAACATTTCATTAGAAGGTACCAAGAGCCAATTCTGCCATTTGAAGGGTCATATGGTCCTCACAAACAAAACCAAAGAATCTGTGAACAAACTGGACCAGCCTTGAAGATTGATTTACTGAGCTCAATATAGAAGTTTAAAAACATTAACTATCCACCATAATTATGGAAACACTACATTTCATCTTGGATAAAAATTTTAAGGCCCAAATCCAAGTACAAGGGGCCCAAATGAAGCTTTAAAGTCCAGACCACCATTCTGGACGAGAAATAAACTTAGTATAGTATTCATGACATATCTCATGATGTAAGCATCAAATAGAGCTGATATTTTTCAGTGTGAAAGAGGAAATATAGGTGTCATACTTTGTTGAAAAAGTAATTCGTATTTGAAGGCATATTCCTATTCCAAAATCCATTTACATTTTGGCCATCAAAAAAGCATGGATAGAAATGGACAGTTTACCTTTGTTTAATAAAACCGCCATAACTTTGTCTCCACTTGTCCAAATACCTCCATATTTTTACAGTAGTTGGAAAACTGTATTATCTAAAACTTGTAATAAGGATATATTTGGATATTATTCTGTCTGAATAGCCAAATTGGAGACTCAAGTGGAGGGACATATTGGGAATGCAAACAGTCCACTCCTTGGGATATAAATACTCTCCCCTTCTCTCCTTGAGAGGGGTTGTCATTTCAGAAGAGAGGAGAACATATTGGCACGACCAATGCCTTGAAAAAGGCTTGGGAGGATCTTCCATACTCATGTTTTCACTTTAGAGACCTTTCCTACTCTCTTTGTTTTCACTTACTTTCGTGTTCTTCGTTTTTGTAATTTTGTAAGTCCTTTCTTTTGTAATTCTGTTTTAATGAAAGTTTCTTCTTCAATATCTATTATTCTCATCCTCCTTCTGTATTTTAATATTTATGTTCTTAAAATAGTTTAAATTCATTTGAATATCCTTCCCTTCTTTTTCTTCCTTATTCAATCGAAAATCCATTTTTAATTATCATCATTGTTCGTGTGTTTGTGTTTGACGTACCACTCTTTTATTATCCCTTTATTTATCTTATCTTCTTAATTTATCATCATAATCATTATAACCAGATTATTAATAATTTTAATCGCTAGGTAAATCTTTAATTGGGGTGAGTTATAATTTAGGTATGTTAAGTGATTGAGAGCTTTTGCTCGACGAATGTTCTTTAAATTAATATTGTGTATGTTGAACTTTATATGTCATGGATTAATGACATGTTTTGTTTAATATATGGATTCCATGGATTATTGGAACCACAAATACACTACCATAAACATGTAATGGTAATGATTATAAACCTAAGTTAAGTTACGGCTTGGATTAAAGCTTTAACACTTGGTAATTCCGATCAAAATCATCTTGTGACATGGGTGTTAATTTAATGCAGTATAAAGCAATGCTCAAGGATATCACAAGCTTAACTACCTAATGATGAAATCACCCCAATATTTATCAGTTTTTTAAATCAAACATCATACATAAATTATTTTAATTAAGCTCTGAAAACAAACCCCCCTAATCAAAATACAATCAACTAAAAACAAACGACTATTACAAAGTATCATCACCGAGGATTCGACCCGAGTGATACTATACACATTAGCAGAGCACCAGAACTTTGACCGGTTAATAGGCGACAATCGGCCACACTTTTCAGTCAGCCGGAGTACATGTCGTGTGGCACAGTGGACACGAAGTGTAATCCCTTTTGGGTCAGTTTGAAACCATGTATCCCATAAATGGCTTAGTAGACTGGTGACCATGGAACCTGGAGACAACATGGTGTGTGGCCCACTAGAAATGTCGTTTCCTCCAATATTTCATAAATACACCTCACATGTTGAGTCCCTAGGAATGTACATCGGATAAGACAGGGAAGGTTGTACATTCTTTGTGGTTGGAACTACATGTCTTTTAGTTCACCAAATTACACAGAATTAAATATAGAAAGTTTATGTATTGTTCATAATTATATATCATGTATAAATCATACTACAAGTTATTGCTTTATGCATTGAATCATAACATGTGGCTTAAAAAATCACGTGATTTGTGTAATCATCTGTGAAGTACATGTTGTGATAGTAGGAATTAAATCATGTATTCCATATTTCATGAGAGTAAACTAGTATATGAATATAATACATGTTGGGATGATTTGAACGGGTGTTCACCATGTAACCTCCAAGGTAATGGATGAGAATCTCAAGGAAATTCAGAAAAGGATTAAGATAAAAGGATTTATTAATTAAAGATAATAATTAATCGTTTTGAGTGAGATTCATCTTAATAAGAATGATTAATGAATTGAATGATAGTTTTATTAAATGTATAATTTGTTGCATGTATGTGGGTGATCAAGAGCTAGACCATAAATTTGTATGTGATTGGTTTCCTTTTTAATTTAATTTATTAAATTAAATTTTTGGCATGCGATCCATCTCTCCTTATATATATGTAGGGTTTGCATGCCCATGGTTTCTTTTATGTAAACCCCCTTTTTATCCCTCACCAGTGTGTGAGTTTAAAAATCATATGTAATGTATGGAGCTCCCAAGATTGTAAAGGTGGTACATGTTAGGAGCCTAGGTGAAACCAATCCAAGGAGACACAAAGGTGGACAGGTGGAAAGCTGTGAACATGAACCTCGGTTCAAGGTGTTTCTCCCCTAGGTCCTGGTTAATTTATCAACCACTATATAAACTAACCATTATAAAATATCATGATAAAACCCTTTAATTTAATGTATTTTTGTTAGTTGCATGGTTTTTCATTAAGGATGTGTTGTCACAATCGCATAATTAATGAATTAACAAGCATAAACAATGGAACTAAAATAAACCAGGATTATGCATAAATATTTTATAGAAATATTTAATCACTTAAGTAAGTTCAAATTAATATTAATAAGAATGTGATAAATATAATATATCAATTTACAGAAAAATATAAAAATCCCTCAAAAATATTATTTTAGACTAAGCCTTAATTAACTTTATTAAGAGCAAGACTCAATAAAACTTTGTGTTTGACCAACCCTTGTTGGGACACTTGATTTTATATAGGAATATCTTATGAAAATTTTATGGCTGAATTAACCATTTTACATCAATAATAGTATCCCTTTATAGACTTGGTGTAAATTTGGGGGAAAGTGTTAAGGAAATACAAGTCAGGATTTTAGGATTGGGGAGTCCACTCAATGGATCAAGGAGCTAAAAGACCATAGTTGGAAAAGACCTACCTACCCAAATACCTTCAAATAGACTGAACAACCCCTGTTGTGGTTTTGAGAAGGGGAATATGGATCCCTGCTACTAGAATGTCCAAGAAACTAGACATTCTGAGTTCAATTGTGAGGTCCATTGGGATTTGAAAAAATAGTGGGAGAGTTAATAAAAATTAATTTATTATTTCTCAAAAAAATTTAATCAATAAATTACTAATAATCCACTCTTTTAATTGTATAATAAAAAATACAATCTTTTCAACCACACTATCCTTGTGATCAATACTAGATAAAGAAAACATCCTCATCAGTAGTAACTTCTAGGAATGGTTTAGATGCCTTTTGGTTATTCTATGGCATGAACAAAAATCTTACATGTTGGAGTCCTCATTACCTAATCCTCCTACCCAAGAGGAAAGTGATGAAGAGTTCCTGATCTATGAGAAACATATGAATGACATGGTAAATGTTCAATGTTTGACGCTATCATCAATGTCTAGTAAACTCTTGAAGTCTCACAAAAACATGGATGCATATAGCATGATTGAGCACCTCTGTGGTCTTTACTAGGATAGAGATATACTGGAATAGTTTGAGATCTCCGAGGAACTCTTTCAGAGTAATCCTGGAGAGGGTTCCCCATCAGGGGCTCACATAGTCATTCTCATTGGCTACATTGAGCGCTTAGAGATTATAGGGTTTAAACTCCCTCAAGAACTAGTCACTAATCTCATTCCCTCATCAGTTCCTCAGAGATTATCTAGCTTGGTTGTAAATTTTAATATGAACAATATTGATAAGTCTCTTCCATATCTTCTTATCCTCTTTAACCAAGTGGGTAAAAAATGAAGCATGAAAAACCTTATATCCTTATGGTGAATAAGAGTAAAGGGAAGGCAAAGAGATTTAATCCCAATTATTTTTCACACTCTTGCATGAAATGAAAGATAAAATGGGAGGGAAGGGAATATGAAGCTATTGGTTTCACATGTGCAAAGAAGGGCCACTGAAAGAAAAACTGCAACCATCCCAAGAAGATAGGGGAAGATTTAGGTGTCTTTGTTATTTAGTGGAATTTATCTATTTTTAAAATTAGGTATTAGATATATATTTTGTTCCTAACATATGTATCAAAATATAGGAACCAATTATATTCAAGAAAATTGACTTGGGGGAGGTAGATCTATGAGTATCCAATGTAGATAGACTTGTTGTTGTAGCTATCGGGAAGTACCACCTCACGTTGCTGACTAGGATGATCTCAGTGTTGAAGGGTTGTTATTATGTTCATTCTATAATCAAAAACATTATTTCTATATCTAGATTAGATATATATGGATTTATTTTCATGTTTAGAAATGAATGTTTCTTCTTTTATATAAATATCATATGTTTTGTTAAGGCACATTTATATAACAGTCTTTATGTGTTTGATTACACAAACCAAGTAATGGAAATCTATAAAAAAATTACTTTACATGACTCATACCACACCCAAATTTGGAATCACTATCTAGGTCATGTAAATGAAAAATGCTTAATAAAATTACATCAATATGGATATTTAGATTCTTTTAAACAAAAACCACTTATTGTATGTCACACATGTTTACAAGGAAAAATAACCAAAGCCACATTTAGTGGGAAAGGTGAAAGGGATAAATAGATTCTTTAATTAGTTCATACTGATGTGTGTGGAACATTTCTAGTTGATGCAATGGTTGGGTAATCATACTTCATAACTTTTACTGATGATTTTAGTAGATATGGATATATTTACTTAATGAGGTATAAGTTGGATTCTTTTAATAACATCAAAGAATATAAGAATGAAGTTGAGAACTAGCTTGGTAAGAAAATTAATATACTCCCCTCATACTGAGGTGGAGAATATCTTAATTAGGACTTCATTGATTACTTAAGGGGTTTGGGATCCTATCCCAACTCACTCCTCCGTCCACACCTTAGTGTAATGGTGTATGCGAAAGGAGGAACCAAACCTTTTCGTACACGGTGAGATCAATGACGAGTCATGAGATTCTTCCATTATCCTTGTATGGATATGTGTTATAAATAGCAGCACACATACTGCGCCAAGTACCAACTAAATCAATAAATGGTATTCCATACAAGTTTTGGAGTGGAATAAAAGACATGTTTTCAAATTTTCAAGTGTGGGGAGTTTAAGCGTTTGTTTAGGCCCTTTTAGGTAACAAACATGCACCATAAGGCACAAAGTGTACCTTTATTGGATACCTGAAGGAAACAAGTGAATATTACCTATAAAACCCCTCATAAAAAGGTTATAGTGGAAATACATGCCATATCCCTTGAGAGGGAGCACATCTCTAAAGCATATAGTGGGGGTGAGATAGACTTCGATGAAGTTGAGGCTCATGGCACACAAGAGTTGGTACATAAGCATATTCCACAGAGCCCTATAGAAGAAGAATCTATTCCATAGGAAAAAGAACTGAATATGAGTACAAAATAGGTTATAGAACCATAAAGATATGGTTTTCTAGTCATCAATTATGGTGACTCATTATTAGTTAATAATAATGAACCTCTAACCAACAAGGAAGTGGTTAGTGGAACATATGTTTCCATGTGGCAAGATGCCATGAATTCTAAAATATATTCCATATACCAAAACCATATTTCGATTTTGGTAGATCCTCCAATAGTTGTAAAGCTTGTTGGTTGAAAATCGGTATTCAAGAAGAAACTAGATATGGAAGGACAATTCAGTACCTATAAGGCACAACTGGTTGCAAAAGGGTTTAAACAATGTCAAGGTATTGACTATGAAGAAACCTTTACACTAGTTTCAATGATGAAATACATCATAATTATACTATCTATTACCTCTTACCGTGAATATGATTTTATTAAATGGATGTTAAAAAACCTTCTTTAATGGGAACCTTTAGGAAGATGTCTATATGAAAAAACTTGAAGGGTTTGTGACTCCAAAGTATACCAATAAGATATTAAAGTTGAAAAAAAAATCCATTTATCGATTAAAGGAAGCATCCAGATCAAGGAACATTCATTTTGATGAAGCTGTAACATAATTTGGTTTTATAAAGAATTTATGTGAGGCTTATGTCTAGAAATGGTTTAGTGGGAGTGTGGTCATTTTCTTAATAATATATGTTGCTAATATATTACATATTGGAAATGAAATACCAGTATTACAACCTGTTAATGATTTATTGAATAAATGCTTCTACATGAAAGACTTAGGAGAGGAAACATATATTTTTGGGATCAAGTATAAAGACCCAGCCTTAAACCTTACTTAATCTTGAGTTATTACAAGATTACACATTGAGGATCTTTTCAGGTTTAGAGTTTTAGAGAATTAGATCATGAAACTTGCATTACATTCCACATTTAAACAAAGTGGTTACATAAAAGACAGTATTCATTCTTCCCATCAATGGAAACATATTTAAAATATAACACGGATTCTTTCTTGACACATCCTTGACACTATCATCACATCATGTACCTTTCCCTTGACCTGTGAAAAAACATTTCAAAAACTTGGGATGAGCATAAAAAGCTCAGTAAGGGTTATAAAAATATGGAAAGGAAACATGAGTTCATATATACATAAGAATGAAATCATACTTTACCCATAAAACATAGGCATATCAAATCATGAATAAATCATAGAAAACATAAGACATAAAGGTAACTTGAGGCATTCATAACATTCTTACGTAGGGAGTAACCCTCTTGGTTACGTTTGGAATACCCATCACAGTATATTCCCTAAATCTCTTCGGAGAAACCTTAACGTTTCACTCCTTCGCGTTACCCAATGCATTGGAGAGCTATTACGGGCTCACCCGCCCTTAGTTTATCACGGAACCACCTGTTTTCAAAACAATGCCCAAGAACCATAACATAAATGTGTCACATAAAACTTGCATAAAGGAAACATAACATTTCCATATTTCAATCACAATATAACATTTTAGTATATTGAAATATTGAATCCATTCAAAAAGAAACCATTTCCAAAACCATTTAAAATAATTAATAAAGAGATTTTTGAATCAAAGTGTCCCATACCACCTTGAAGCTTAAAATTTTAAACCATTAATATCCATATAAATAAATCCTTAAAACCATTTTGAAAACATGGATATTAATAAGAACAAATAATTAAAACATTTAAAACGATATTTTGGTTAAAGGGGTTTTACCAAAATCAGAGACACTTGAATACAATAATTGAGGAATAAAATTTATTCAAAACTTTATAATATCATGAGAATAAATGGATTCATGATATAATACTCCAAAGGACAGTATATACACCTTATAAGAGTGAATTGGTGCATAACAACAATGAACTCTCAATAGAAATGTCAAATGTGATGAAATCCCTTATAAAGAATGTATCCTTAAATTAAGGACAAATCAATCTCAAAAAAATATGTGTGACAAATATAAATACACCCAATATAAGTGGATATTAAGTGTAAAACAATAAAAGGTCATTCACACATATTCAATGGATGACATATTCAATGACTACATGTTGAACCCAAAGAAATCGAAATTGGGTTAAAAAGTTCCCTTGACAGCCTAACGGCATCACATCAAAAAGAGTTGATGAGAGATAAAAAGAGTATCTCATCACTTGGAAATAAAATTTACATAAACAAGGATATATGAGAACATATCCCAAAATAACAATATGTAAATTAAAAGACCCAACAAAAGAAGTCTTTTAAAAAAGAGGAGGGTGAAAGGTTCCCTTACCGACTTGGGTATCTTTCAAAACATACACCCCATGAATGAAGGACAATAGATCATTGATGTAAATACCCATAAACTAAATTATATTACACAAAGAGTAGAATAATGGGCAGTACATACACCACTCAATGGAATTTGTGGCAAATGTAGCATAAATCTCACGAGAATAAAAGTGAGATGAAAAATCCCTTACGAAAATTCGGCAGCCTAACGGCGCCACTCAAAACTTCCAAAAATGATTTATGAGAGGAAATAGGGTCTCTCATCATATGAACATAATAAGTACAGTATGAGTAATATAAAATAACATCCCAATCATAAGAAATATGAGCATAAAAGGAATGACATAAAGAGTGTACTTAAAAAGAAAGAGAGGTGTAGGATCCCTTACCTCGGGTCCGACTTGACTCGATCGTTCTTTAATCTCCTGAATAATAAACTTGAGTTAATTTTTACTTCCTTAAGAACCTTTTTCAAGTTCATTATTCCTTTTATACCACTTATTACCATGTCATAAACATTATGTAATCATTTAAGTTAATAATATTTGTTTTGCCGATATTTGGTTCTTAAGTCGAAAGTGGACTTCTTACAATTACATGTTGTTCGTGTGGTCAAATTTTTATTATATCCAGAATTGTATTCATGATTTAGATATAATATATGTCACATATATCCAGTACATGCATGCATTTATAACATTACATAATCATTTAGAGGTAAGAAATGAAATGCACCGTTCATGGAGACGGTAAGCCGTACGTATGCATGAACGCTACTTTCATTTCTATTTCGTATTTTATAGAATTGAATAATAATGATATAAAGGTATATTATAATTCCAGTATAATATCATATATAATATCATAGTTCCATCCTTTATACGTCCCACATATGGTATTTAACGAATCAAATCACTTTGAGGGGGCGGTAGTCCGCACTTCCTTAAATGAAGATATCGCGTTTACCCATAATGGAAACCATAAAGGTATGACCAAAATGAAAAAAACAGAAGATTAAGGAAAACATAAACATATTATATATCATATATAAATGTAGTGACATCATAATGGTCACCTTTGAAGGTGTTAAATGAGTATTGAACAATCATCGTTTCGGGAGGCAGAATTTCGCCATCCACAGAAACCGTATGTTCTTTAACCATTTGATGTAGTTGTGTGGGAGTGTAGCTCGAATAAATATTATAACAACATACTAGTATATTGAATATACTGGTGTTGTTACTAAAGAAATAAATAAAAAGAGTTTAGTGGGTTGGAGAAGCAAAATAAAACAAATGAACATGAGAGAATGAATTACGTTTAAAAGTGTAACTCCTTTTGATTTGAGCCTAAAGGCTTCCTTTGAAAGGATTCTGACCAAAGGGAATACTCTAGGATGAGGAGAGGGGTGTGGAGAGAGTAAATGGGAAGGGGATGGCCGAGCCAAAGGCTTGAGGAGTGTGTGAAATGAGGTAGAGGTGGGGGCCTTTTATAAGAGGAGAGGAGGGGCACTTTTGGAAAGTAAAGAAATATTACTTTATTTGAAAATGTGTTTCGATTTTAAAAGGTCCCACATTGATATAATTCGTGGATAAGGTTATAAAGGTTCGAAATCCACCCATCCAATAAGTTTTGGACATGTGTAGTTCATAGATTTTACATTATCTTTCCATTTTATTTTAATCGTTAAATAATGATGTCATCACTGCATCATTATGATGTCATAAATAATTTAATTTATTTAATGTCTAAAAATTATAAAAAAATTACTATGATGTAGGAAATCTTTTTAGATTTCCAATTACTATTTATAATCAAAATTTGGACTTGTATAACCCCACTTAAAAATTATTTTAGTAAAACAATTTATGTTAGTGTCATTTTCACTTTAACATTAAATAAAAATATATTAATGTCATTTTCCAACTAAAGTGGCTCCATGGGGTCCCCAAGTTGGCCCATGGCTTGTATTGGTCGGCCATGACTCACCCAATAGGTGTAGGACAAGTGTCATGGTGTTTTCACATTCTTATAATATCATTTTTACCTTAAACTACACTAATTACCACTAATCGCGATTAAAAACTTAATAAGTTACTATTCACCAAAAATTATTTTAATCTCATTGAACCACATTTTACTTCCTAATGACAACCATGTATGTCGGATTTTTGAAAATCAAAACACAATTATGGCAAAATTTCATTTAAATGAAAAATCGGTTTTTATAAGTACCACTTAGTGGTTTCACTATTCATCAAAAATTGAAGTTTTTCAGAAAATTACCAAAAATTCACCCTAAGATATATTTGATATTCCGAATTCAAAAATGAAGTCCGTTTTACAAAATTCAAAACATATTATTCACATTAATTAATTTAATAATTAATTCCCGTTGTCAGAGCAAATAACGTGTTTTTATAAAACAATAAGTATCAAAAGATTGACACTAGTTTAAGTCTGATTTCAAAGTGAAATTAATTCCAATGACCACTATTGGATTTAATGGTAAAAATATTTTCTAATTTCACTTTAAAACCAATTCAAAATATTATCTAATCATATAAATAAATTAGATTAAAAAGAGGTTTTGAATTAAAACACAACATTCTACACTATTCATTAAAAAATGAACTTTATCGGAAAAATACCAAAAAATTACACAAAGTAAAATTTGATGTCCCGATTCTTAATAAGAGTTTTATTTGGTCCAAAAGAATGTATAAGAGTGATCAAAACTATATTTAATGACAGTTCTCCATTAAAAGGCGATAAGTGAACCTTTAGTGAAAACTAGGGCATATACACCTAAAATTTAATTCTTTCCGTATTTTAAGCCTTTAGCTTTTATTGGATAAATGTAAAAACATTAAAAAACATATATAATCATATTTTAGTTATTTATATCCATACCCGCCATTATAACGGCTACATGTTAACTACCATTTAAAATAATATTATTTTATTATTAGAGTGCAACGTAAGATTCCCAAGAAACTCGTTGTTGCATGTTGGGTACGCCATCGAGCATAGCGTCCCCTTTAAAGTCATATTAATATTTTATTCACAAATATGGATAAATATGAAAATTTCATATTCATTATTTACCTAGGGTGTTACATCCTTCCCCCCTTTTGGGAATTGCGTCCTCGCAATTTTCAAATTGCGCTTGGAAACATCCTTGAAAGTCCCACATCGGAACAAGAGTTGGTAAAACAATCACCTTAAAATAAAGAAAGATAAGTACAGAGGTCACCCGATTTAACCCATACTAGGATTCCAAGTATGAAAATATGGACATGGAGGAAAAAACAAAGGGTCATGTTCTGATGGAGAGTGATAGAAAACATGTTTAGGAGAAAGTTTACCACGAGAAAATCACAAACTTGTGATGGGTTAAACGGTATTCGATTCCCCAGTAGGAAAAGTTAATAGACAACATTTTTGTTTTAAGTTACTTTTTATTTAGGAATTTATTCATAATGAAACATAATCACTTATCATATTGACTTTCAACTTTTATTAGATTCCTTACAAAAACTCGTATTTTCTCCAAAAGACAAGTATTTAGGAAGACTTGTTCACATTAAGAGTACTATAATCAACTTCTAGAGAATCACCTAATCCACAAAATAGAACTATATACTTCCCATGTCTTTAGACTTTAACCAAAACCAAAACCAAAAAGGCTAGTACAAGATCAGATAATCCAGAAAAGGATAACCCTTTATAAAAAGAAAATCTATTCTTAATCTCCAAAATTTTTCCAACAAAACCCAAAGTTCAACGAGGACCATTAGATAAACAATTTTTCCATTAAATTCTTCAAAGTAAACCAAAATAAGATTGAAACCCAAATATTTGAAGGATTTAGTCACATAGTCTTCCAAGTTAAACCGTAACATTTATCTCCAAACAACATCAGTTGCTCCTAAAGTCTCGTATTGAAAAGTAATTAACCTAATCACATATCCTCCATGATAGGATAATCATTTTCATAAATAACCCAAAATCAACTTACTCTTAATTCATAAAATCATATAACTAGAATGAATCAGTCAAACTAACCAGGGACTTCACGTAGTCCAGTGGTAGGCGATAAATACCAGTCGCACTTTGGTTGTGGGTTCGATTCTCGCAGCTTTGTCCGACGCGACGGGTTGTCACACGGTCTGCGTGTTGTCCTTTTTTCAAAACTATATAATTCTCAAAACATTCCCCAAAACGAGATAAAATCTTCAAAAATATTCATAACATATTTTAACCTCAATTTTATCTCATGCCTTCCACTTCAATCATAACATTTAGTAACCCATAATTTCCTCAAAAGTAAGGATCATATAAACCCAAATGGTTCTTTATAACTATGTCCACAAAAGAAAAGATAACTATTCCTTGGATAAAATTTGCCTATATTAAACATCAGGGTTACACATAATATAAAAAGTCTTCTAATGTAACCCCATAATCAAAAGAGACTTGATAATCTTAAGAATTTCACCATAACTCTTGAAGCCCTTATATGTTGACATCTTACTCATTCAACATTCTTCATGATCCATTATCCATTCCTTTCCAACCTATTCCGAAATACCTCTTTCCTACAAACAAAATCATGAATCATATCCTAAGATTCCAAAATAGGAAAACAATAGTCATGAAATAGTTCATACCTTTGATTGGTCATTGTCAGTTTCTTCATCCTCAATAGGAATGACATTAGGTATTGGTAAACGAACATTTGTACGCTCTTGGTGACCCCATTCACGAAACTTCTTCATAGAACATGTGTTTGCATAATGACCATGCACACCACATTTAAAACATTCAATTGATCCCTCAGAAAGAACTTCTTTCCCTTTCCTCAAGTCAACTAGATGCTTCCTTTTTCCATGGCAGGTTCTTGCTTTATGACCTTCATTTCCACATCTATAGCATATTTCTGTCCCTTTGAAACATTTTCCTAGGTGTTTCTTTCCACATATTTGACACATAGGTTTTTGAACACACATACCTTTATGATTATTACCTGTACTTCCGTAGGGATTTGTTTCTTGCATATATGATGCCTTAGAGAAAACTCCAAGGTTCAGGTGGTCAATCATGACTCCAGATAGTTGGTTGAGGATAATCAGAAGAGTTCTCATTGAAGCTCCCATATCATTCAGTTGCTTTCTCAAAAAACTGTCACAGTTTCCTTCACATCCACTGTTACTTTGGTGCCTCCTAGATCCAGCCATTTACTAAAACCAAAAAGGTCAGTGTGAGTATATCAACAAAACCATCATGTACTAATGAGGAAGATAAACACTATGATACACTTACTCATTCACTTTATCTAAAACTAGGACTCTTTCTGAAATCCTAACCATTATGGTAATGTCACTTATGCTTAAAGAGTACCCTAACCTCTAAAGTTATCTAAACCGACCTTTGATACCAACTATAAGGCCCCAGCCTTAAACCTTACTTAATCTTGAGTTATTACAAGATTACACATTGAGGATCTTTTCAGGTTTAGAGTTTTAGAGAATTAGATCATGAAACTTGCATTACATTCCACATTTAAACAAAGTGGTTACATAAAAGACAGTATTCATTCTTCCCATCAATGGAAACATATTTAAAATATAACACGGATTCTTTCTTGACACATCCTTGACACTATCATCACATCATGTACCTTTCCCTTGACCTGTGAAAAAACATTTCAAAAACTTGGGATGAGCATAAAAAGCTCAGTAAGGGTTATAAAAATAGGGAAAGGAAACATGAGTTCATATATACATAAGAATTAAATCATACTTTACCCATAAAACATAGGCATATCAAATCATGAATAAATCATAGAAAACATAAGACATAAAGGTAACTTGAGGCATTCATAACATTCTTACGTAGGGAGTAACCCTCTTGGTTACATTTGGAATACCCATCACAGTATATTCCCTAAATCTCTTCGGAGAAACCTTAACGTTTCACTCCTTCGCGTTACCCAATGCATTTGAGAGCTATTACGGGCTCACCCTCCCTTAGTTTATCACGGAACCACCCGTTTTCATAACAATTCCCAAGAACCATAACATAAATGTGTCACATAAAACATGTATAAAGGAAACATAACATTTCCATATTTCAATCACAATATAACATTTTAGTATATTGAAATATTGAATCCATTCAAAAAGAAACCATTTCCAAAACCATTTAAAATAATTAATAAAGATATTTTTGAATCAAAGTGTCACATACCACCTTGAAGCTTAAAATTTTAAACCATTAATATCCATATAAATAAATCCTTAAAACCATTTTGAAAACATGGATATTAATAAGAACAAATAATTAAAACATTTAAAACGATATTTTGGTTAAAGGGGTTTTACCAAAATCAGAGACACTTGAATACAATAATTGAGGAATAACATTTAGTCAAAACTTTATAATATCATGAGAATAAATGGATTCATGATATAATACTCCAAAGGACAGTATATACACCATATAAGAGTGAATTGGTGCATAACAACAATGAACTCTCAATAGAAATGTCAAATGTGATGAAATCCCTTATAAAGAATGTATCCTTAAATTAAGGACAAATCAATCTCAAAAAAATATGTGTGACAAATATAAATACACCCAATATAAGTGTATATTAAGTGTAAAACAATAAAAGGTCATTCACACATATTCAATGGATGACATATTCAATGACTACATGTTGAACCCGAAGAAATCGAAATTGGGTTAAAAAGTTCCCTTGACAGCCTAACGGCATCACATCAAAAAGAGTTGATGAGAGATAAAAAGAGTATCTCATCACTTGGACATAAAATTTACATAAACAAGGATATATGAGAACATATCCCAAAATAACAATATGTAAATTAAAAGACCCAACAAAAGAAGTCTTTTAAAAAAGAGGAGGGTGAAAGGTTCCCTTACCGACTTGGGTATCTTTGAAAACATACACCCCATGAATGAAGGACAATAGATCATTGATGTAAATACCCATAAACGAAAGTATATTACACAAAGAGTAGAATAATGGGCAGTACATACAACACTCAATGGAATTTGTGGCAAATGTAGCATAAATCTCATGAGAATAAAAGTGAGATGAAAAATCCCTTACGAAAATTCGGCAGCCTAACGACGCGACTCAAAACTTCAAAAAATGATTTATGAGAGGAAATAGGGTCTCTAATCATATGAACATAATAAGTACAGTAGTAGTAATATAAAATAACATCCCAATCATAAGAAATATGAGCATAAAAGGAATGACATAAAGAGTGTACTTAAAAATAAAGAGAGGTGTAGGATCCCTTACCTCGGGTCCGACTTGACTCGATCGTTATTTAATCTCCTGAATAATAAACTTGAGTTAATTTTTACTTCCTTAAGAACCTTTTTCAAGTTAATTATTCCTTTTATACCACTTATTACCATGTCATAAACATTATGTAATCATTTAAGTTAATAATATTTGTTTTGCCGATATTTGGTTCTTAAGTCGAAAGTGGACTTCTTACAATTACATGTTGTTCGTGTGGTCAAATGTTTATTATATCCAGAATTGTATTCATGATTTAGATATAATATATGTCATATATATCCAGTACATGAATTCATTTATAACATTACATAATCATTTAGAGGTAAGAAATGAAATGCACCGTTCATGGAGACGGTAAGCCGTACGTACGCATGAACGCTACTTTCATTTCTATTTCGTATTTTATAGAATTGAATAATAATGATATAAAGGTATATTATAATTCCAGTATAATATCATATATAATATCATAGTTCCATCCTTTATACTTCCCACATATGGTATTTAACGAATCAAATCACTTTGAGGGGGCGGTAGTCCGCACTTCCTTAAATGAAGATATCGCGTTTACCCATAATGGAAACTATAAAGGTATGACCAAAATGAAAAAAACAGAAGATTAAGGAAAACATAAACATATTATATATCATATATAAAAATAGTGACATCATAATGGCCACCTTTGAAGGTGTTAAATGAGTATTGAACAATCATCGTTTCGGGAGGCAGAATTTCGCCATCCACAGAAACCGTATGTTCTTTAACAATTTGATGTAGTTGTGTGGGAGTGTAGCTCAAATAAATATTATAAAAATATCCTAGTATATTGAAGATACTGGTGTTGTTACAAAAGAAATAAATAAAAAGAGTTTAGGGGGTTGGAGAAGCAAAATAAAACAAATGAACATGAGAGAATGAATTACCTTTAAAAGTGTAACTCCTTTTGATTTGATCCTAAAGGCTTCCTTTGAAAGGATTCTGACCAAAGGGAATACTCTAGGATGAGGATAGGGGTGTGGAGAGAGTAAATTGGCAGGGTTTGGCCGAGCCAAAGGCTTGAGGAGTGTGTGAAATGAGGTAGAGGTGGGGGCCTTTTATAAGAGGAGAGGAGGGGCACTTTTGGAAAGTAAAGAAATATTACTTTATTTGAAAATGTGTTTCGGTTTTAAAAGGTCCCACATTGATATAATTCGTGTATAAGGTTATAAAGGTTCGAAATCCACCCATCCATTAAGTTTTGGACATGTGTAGTTCATAGATTTTACATTATCTTTCCATTTTGTTTTAATCGTTAAATAATGATGTCATCACTGCATCATTATGATGTCATAAATACGTTAATTTATTCAATGTCTAAAAATTATAAAAAAATTACTATGATGTAGGAAATAGTGTTATATTTCCAATGACTATTTATAATTAGAATTTGGACTTGTATAACCCCACTTAAAAATTATTTTAGTAAAACAATTTATGTTAGTGTCATTTTCACTTTAACATTAAATAAAAATATATTAATGTCATTTTCCAACTAAAGTGGCTCCATGGGGTCCCCAAGTTGGCCCATGGATTGTATTGGTCGGGCATGAATCACCCAATAGGTGTAGGACAAGTGTAATGGTGTTTTCACATTCTTATAATATCATTTTTACCTTAAACTACACTAATTACCACTAATCGCGATTAAAAACTTAATAAGTTACTATTCACCAAAAATTATTTTAATCTCATTGAACCACATTTTACTTATTAATGACAACCATGTATGTCGGATTTTTGAAAATCAAAACACAATTATGGAAAAATTTCATTTAAATGAAAAATCAGTTTTTATAAGTACCACTTAGTGGTTTCACTATTCATCAAAAATTGAAGTTTTTCAGAAAATTACCAAAAATTCACCCTAAGCTAAATTTGATATTCCGAATTCAAAAATGAAGTCCGTTTTACAAAATTCAAAACATATTAGTCACATTAATTAATTTAATAATTAATTCCCGTTGTCAGAGCAAATAGCGTGTTTTTATAAAACAATAAGTATCAAAGATTGACACTAGTTTAAATCTGATTTCAAAGTGAAATTAATTCCAATGACCACTATTGGATTTAATGGTAAAAATATTTTCTAATTTCACTTTAAAACCAATTCAAAATATTATCTAATCATATAAATAAATTAGATTAAAAAGAGGTTTTGAATTAAAACACAACATTCTACACTATTCATTAAAAAATGAACTTTATCGGAAAAATACCAAAAAATTACACAAAGTAAAATTTGATGTCCCGATTCTTAATAAGAGTTTTATTTGGTCCAAAAGAATGTATAAGAGTGATCAAAACTATATTTAATGATAGTTCTCCATTAAAAGGCGATAAGTGAACCTTTAGTGAAAACTAGGGCATATACACCTAAAATTTAATTCTTTCCGTATTTTAAGCCTTTAGCTTTTATTGGATAAATGTAAAAACATTAAAAAACATATATAATCATATTTTAGTTATTTATATCCATTCCCGCCATTATAACGGCTACATGTTAACTACCATTTAAAATAATATTATTTTATTATTAGAGTGCAACGTAAGATTCCCAAGAAACTCGTTGTTGCGTGTTGGGTACGCCATCGAGCATAGCGTCCCCTTTAAAGTCATATTAATATTTTATTCACAAATATGGATAAATATGAAAATTTCATATTCATTATTTACCTGGGGTGTTACATCCTTCCCCCCTTTTGGGAATTGCATCCTCGCAATTTTAAAATTGCGCTTGGAAACATCCTTGAAAGTCCCACATCGGAACAAGAGTTGGTAAAACAATCACTTTAAAATAAAGAAAGATAAGTACAGAGGTCACCCGAGTTAACCCATACTAGGATTCCAAGTATGAAAATATGGACATGGAGGAAAAAACAAAGGGTCATGTTCTGATGGAGAGTGATAGAAAACATGTTTAGGAGAAAGTTAACCACGAGAAAATCACAAACTTGTGATGGGTTAAACGGTATTCGATTCCCCAGTAGGAAAAGTTAATAGACAACATTTTTGTTTTAAGTTACTTTTTATTGAGTAATTTATTCATAAGGAAACATAATCACTTATCATATTGACTTTGAACTTTTATTAGATTCCTTACAAAAACTCATATTTTCACCAAAAGACGAGTATTTAGGAAGACTTGTTCACATTAAGAGTACTATAATCAACTTCTAGAGAATCACCTAATCCACAAAATAGAACTATATACTTCCCATGTCTTTAGACTTTAACCAAAAACAAAACCAAAAAGGCTAGTACAAGATCAGATAATCCAGAAAAGGATAACCCTTTTTAAAAAGAAAATCTATTCTTAATCTCCAAAATTTGTCCAACAAAACCCAAAGTTCAACGAGGACCATTAGATAAACAATTTTTCCATAAAATTCTTCAAAGTAAACCAAAATAAGATTGAAACCCAAATATTTGAAGGATTTAGTCACATAGTCTTCCAAGTTAAATCGTAACATTTATCTCCAAACAACATCAGTTGCTCCTAAAGTCTCGTATTGAAAAGTAATTTACCTAATCACATATCCTCCATGATAGGATAATCATTTTCATAAATAACCCAAAATCAACTTACTCTTAATTCATAAAATCATATAACTAGAATGAATCAGTCAAACTAACCAGGGACTTCACGTAGTCTAGTGGTAGGCGATAAATACCAGTCGCACTTTGGTTGTGGGTTCGATTCTCGCAGCTTTGTCCGACGCGACGAGTTGTCACACGGTCTGCGTGTTGTCCTTTTTTCAAAACTATATAATTCTCAAAACATTCCCCAAAACGAGATAAAATCTTCAAAAATATTCATAACATATTTTAACCTCAATTTTATCTCATGCCTTCCACTTCAATCATAACATTTAGTAACCCATAATTTCCTCAAAAGTAAGGATCATATAAACCCAAATGGTTCTTTATAACTATGTCCACAAAAGAAAAGATAACTATTCCTTGGATAAAATTTGCCTATATTAAACATCAGGGTTACACATAATATAAAAAGTCTTCTAATGTAACCCCATAATCAAAAGAGACTTGATAATCTTAAGAATTTCACCATAACTCTTGAAGCCCTTATATGTTGACATCTTACTCATTCAACATTCTTCATGATCCATTATCCATTCCTTTCCAACCTATTCCGAAATACCTATTTCCTACAAACAAAATCATGAATCATATCCTAAGATTCCAAAATAGGAAAACAATAGTCATGAAATAGTAAATACCTTTGATTGGTCATTGTCAGTTTCTTCATCCTCAATAGGAATGGCATTAGGTATTGGTAAACGAACATTTGTACGCTCTTGGTGACCCCATTCACGAAACTTCTTCATAGAACATGTGTTTGCATAATGACCATGCAAACCACATTTAAAACATTCAATTGATCCCTCAGAAAGAACTTCTTTCCCTTTCCTCGAGTCAACTGGATGCTTCCTTTTTCCATGACAGGTTCTTGCTTTATGACCTTCATTTCCACATCTATAGCATATTTCTGTCCCTTTGAAACATTTTCCTAGGTGTTTCTTTCCACATCTTTGACACATAGGTTTTTGAACACACATACCTTTATGATTATTACCTGTACTTCCGTAGGGATTTGTTTCTTGCATATATGATGCCTTAGAGAAAACTCCAAGGTTTAGGTGGTCAATCATGACTCCAGATAGTTGGTTGAGGATAATTAGAAGAGTTCTCATTACAGCTCCCATATCATTCAGTTGCTTTCTCAAAAAACTGTCACAGTTTCCTTCACATCCACTGTTACTTTGGTGCCTGCTAGATCCATCCATTTACTAAAACCAAAAAGGTCAGTGTGAGTATATCAACAAAACCATCATGTACTAATGAGGAAGATAAACACTATGATACACTTACTCGTTCACTTTATCTAAAACTAGGACTCTTTCTGAAATCCTAACCAATATGGTAATTTCACTTATGCTTAAATAGTACCCTAACCTCTAAAGTTATCTAAACCGACCTTTGATACCAACTATAAGGCCCCAGCCTTAAACCTTACTTAATCTTGAGTTATTACAAGATTACACATTGAGGATCTTTTCAGGTTTAGAGTTTTAGAGAATTAGATCATGAAACTTGCATTACATTCCACATTTAAACAAAGTGGTTACATAAAAGACAGTATTCATTCTTCCCATCAATGGAAACATATTTAAAATATAACACGGATTCTTTCTTGACACATCCTTGACACTATCATCACATCATGTACCTTTCCCTTGACATGTGAAAAAACATTTCAAAAACTTGGGATGAGCATAAAAAGCTCATTAAGGGTTATAAAAATATGGAAAAGAAACATGAGTTCATATATACATAAGAATGAAATCATACTTTACCCATAAAACATAGGCATATCAAATCATGAATAAATTATAGAAAACATAAGACATAAAGGTAACTTGAGGCATTCATAACATTCTTACGTAGGGAGTAACCCTCTTGGTTACTTTTGGAATACCCATCACAGTATATTCCCTAAATCTCTTCGGAGAAACCTTAACGTTTCACTCCTTCGCGTTACCCAATGCATTGGAGAGCTATTACGGGCTCACCCGCCCTTAGTTTATCACGGAACCACCCGTTTTCATAACAATGCCCAAGAACCATAACATAAATGTGTCACATAAAACATGCATAAAGGAAACATAACATTTCCATATTTCAATCACAATATAACATTTTAGTATATTAAAATATTGAATCCATTCAAAAAGAAACCATTTCCAAAACCATTTAAAATAATTAATAAAGAGATTTTTGAATCAAAGTGTCCCATACCACCTTGAAGATTAAAATTTTAAACCATTAATATCCATATAAATAAATCCTTAAAACCATTTTGAAAACATGGATATTAATAAGAACAAATAATTAAAACATTTAAAACGATATTTTGGTTAAAGGGGTTTTACCAAAATCAGAGACAATTGAATACAATAATTGAGGAATAACATTTAGTCAAAACTTTATAATATCATGAGAATAAATGGATTCATGATATAATACTCCAAAGGACAGTATATACACCATATAAGAGTGAATTGGTGCATAACAACAATGAACTCTCAATAGAAATGTCAAATGTGATGAAATCCCTTATAAAGAATGTATCCTTAAATTAAGGACAAATAAATCTCAAAAAAATATGTGTGACAAATATAAATACACCCAATATAAGTGGATATTAAGTGTAAAACAATAAAAGGTCATTCACACATATTCAATGGATGACATATTCAATGACTACATGTTGAACCCAAAGAAATCGAAATTGGGTTAAAAAGTTCCCTTGACAGCCTAATGGCATCACATCAAAAAGAGTTGATGAGAGATAAAAAGAGTATCTCATCACTTGGACATAAAATTTACATAAAAAAGGATATATGAGAACATATCCCAAAATAACAATATGTAAATTAAAAGACCTAACAAAAGAAGTCTTTTAAAAAAGAGGAGGGTGAAAGGTTCCCTTACCGACTTGGGTATCTTTCAAAACATACACCCCATGAATGAAGGACAATAGATCATTGATGTAAATACCCATAAACGAAAGTATATTACACAAAGAGTAGAATAATGGGCAGTACATACACCACTCAATGGAATTTGTGGCAAATGTAGCATAAATCTCACGAGAATAAAATTGAGATGAAAAATCCCTTACGAAAATTCGGCAGCCTAACGGCGCCACTCAAAACTTCCAAAAATGATTTATGAGAGGAAATAGGGTCTCTCATCATATGAACATAATAATTACAGTAGGAGTAATATAAAATAACATCCCAATCATAAGAAATATGAGCATAAAAGGAATGACATAAAGAGTGTACTTAAAAAAAAAGAGGTGTAGGATCCCTTACCTCGGGTCCGACTTAACTCGATCGTTCTTTAATCTCCTGAATAATAAACTTGAGTTAATTTTTACTTCCTTAAGAACCTTTTTCAAGTTCATTATTCCTTTTATACCACTTATTACCATGTCATAAACATTATGTAATCATTTAAGTTAATAATATTTGTTTTGCCGATATTTGGTTCTTAAGTCGAAAGTGGACTTCTTACAATTACATGTTGTTCGTGTGGTCAAATGTTTATTATATCCAGAATTGTATTCATGATTTAGATATAAAATATGTAATATATATCCAGTACATGCATGCATTTATAACATTACATAATCATTTTGAGGTAAGAAATGAAATGCACCGTTCATGGAGACGGTAAGCCGTACGTACGCATGAACGCTACTTTCATTTCTATTTCGTATTTTATAGAATTGAATAATAATGATATAAAGGTATATTATACTTCCAGTATAATATCAAATATAATATCATAGTTCCATCCTTTATACGTCCCACATATGGTATTTAACGAATCAAATCACTTTGAGGGGGCGGTAGTCCGCACTTCCTTAAATGAAGATATCACATTTACCCATAATGGAAACCATAAAGGTATGACCAAAATGAAAAAAAGAAGCTTAAGGAAAACATAAACATATTATATATCATATATAAAAATATTGACATCATAATGGCCACCTTTTAAGGTGTTAAATGAGTATTGAACAATCATCGTTTCGGGAGGCAGAATTTTGCCATCCACAGAAACCGTATGTTCTTTAACCATTTGATGTAGTTGTGTGGGAGTGTAGCTCGAATAAATATTATAAAAACATCCTAGTATATTGAAGATACTGGTGTTTTTACAAAATAAATAAATAAAAAGAGTTTAGGGGGTTGGAGAAGCAAAATAAAACAAACGAACATGAGAGAATGAATTACCTTTAAAAGTGTAACTCCTTTTGATTTGAGCCTAAAGGATTCCTTTGAAAGGATTCTGACCAAAGGGAATAATCTAGGATTAGGAGAGGGGTGTGGAGAGAGTAAATGGGCAGGGGTTGGCCGAGCCAAAGGCTTGAGGAGTGTGTGAAATGAGGTAGAGGTGGGGGCCTTTTATAAGAGGGGAGGAGGGGCACTTTTGGAAAGTAAAGAAATATTACTTTATTTGAAAATGTGTTTCGGTTTTAAAAGGTCCCACATTGATATAATTCGTGGATAAGGTTATAAAGGTTCTAAATCCACCCATCCAATAAGTTTTGGACATGTGTAGTTCATAGATTTTACATTATCTTTCCATTTTATTTTAATCGTTAAATAATGATGTCATCACTGCATCATTATGATGTCATAAATAATTTAATTTATTTAATGTCTACAAATTATAAACAAATTACTATGATGTAGGAAATCTTTTTAGATTTCCAATTACTATTTATAATCAAAATTTGGACTTGTATAACCCCACTTAAAAATTATTTTAGTAAAACAATTTATGTTAGTGTCATTTTCACTTTAACATTAAATAAAAATATATTAATGTCATTTTCCAACTAAAGTGGCTCCATGGGGTCCCCAAGTTGGCCCATGGCTTGTATTGGTCGGCCATGACTCACCCAATAGGTGTAGGACAAGTTTCATGGTGTTTTCACATTCTTATAATATCATTTTTACCTTAAACTACACTAGTTACCACTAATCGCGATTAAAAACTTAATAAGTTACTATTCACCAAAAATTATTTTAATCTCATTGAACCACATTTTAATTATTAGTGACAACCATTTATGTCAGATTTTTTAAAATCAAAACACAATTATGGAAAAATTTCATTTAAATGAAAAATCAGTTTTTATAAGTACCACTTAGTGGTTTCACTATTCATCAAAAATTGAAGTTTTTCAGAAAATTACCAAAAATTCACCCTAAGATATATTTGATATTACGAATTCAAAAATGAAGTCCGTTTTACAAAATTAAAAACATATTAGTCACATTAATTAATTTAATAATTAATTCCCGTTGTCAGAGAAAATAGCGTGTTTTTATAAAACAATAAGTATCAAAGATTGACACTAGTTTAAGTCTGATTTCAAAGTGAAATTAATTCCAATGACCACTATTGGATTTAATGGTAAAAATATTTTCTAATTTTACTTTAAAACCAATTCAAAATATTATCTAATCATATAAATAAATTAGATTAAAAAGAGGTTTTGAATTAAAACACAACATTCTACACTATTCATTAAAAAATGAACTTTATCGGAAAAATACCAAAAAATTACACAAAGTAAAATTTGATGTCCCAATTCTTAATAAGAGTTTTATTTGGTCCAAAAGAATGTATAAGAGTGATCAAAACTATATTTAATGATAGTTCTCCATTAAAAGGCGATAAGTGAACCTTTAGTGAAAACTAGGGCATATACACCTAAAATTTAATTCTTTCCGTATTTTAAGCCTTTAGCTTTTATTGGATAAATGTAAAAACATTAAAAAACATATATAATCATATTTTAGTTATTTATATCCATTCCCGCCATTATAACGACTACATGTTAACTACCATTTAAAATAATATTATTTTATTATTAGAGTGCAACGTAAGATTCCCAAGAAACTCGTTGTTGCGTGTTGGGTACACCATCGAGCATAGCATCCCCTTTAATGTCATATTAATATTTTATTCACAAATATGGATAAATATGAAAATTTAATATTCATTATTTACCTGGGGTGTTACATCAAGATCCATCATGATAGATCCAAGAGATTATAAGGCCTATGTCAAAGAACATACATTCACAAGATACTAAAGAGATTCACTATGGAACAATCTGATATGGGATTGTTTCCAATGTCACATGGAATTCATATTTCCAAGAAAATGTGTCCTTAGACACATGAGGAAAGAAAGATAATGGTAAGGACTCCATATGAATCAATGATTGGGTCAGTCATATATTCCATGCTATGTACTAGTCTAGATGTTTCCCACACATTAAGTGTGGTATCCAGATATCAAGCTGATCCAGGTGAATGCCATTGGATGGTAGTTGAGACTATCCTTAAGTATTTGTGGAATAGTATGGATATATTCATGGTTTGTGGAGGAGATGAGGAAATAGTCATCATAGGATATGCAGTTTCTAGTTTCCACACTAATCAAGATGACATGAAGTCACAAATTGGATACATATTCACTTTGAATGGAGGTGTTGTGAGCTGGAAGAGATCAAAGAAGGGCGTGGTTACAGATTCTATAGAAGAGTCCAATTATATCATAGATTCTGAGGTTTTTAAAGAAGTAGTTTGGATGAAAATATTCATCCAAGATCTGAATATGGTACCTAGCAATAAATATCCCATCACACTCTATTGTGATATTATTTTAGTGGTGGATTTTGCAAAAGAGAAAAGGTAAAATCAGTGGAAAGAGCACATACTTCATAAGTATCATCTATTAAGGTATTTTTCTCAGATAGGTGAAGTTTAAGTGAGCATAATTTTCATTAAAGACAACCTGGTAGACCCCTTGACTAAATCATTCACTCAGAAAAAACATGATCATCATGTGAGGTTTAGAGGACTGAAAGTCATAGGAAGTCGGATCTAGTCCTTGTGTGAGTTTGTTAGAGTTTGTATCCTAGAATCAACTGTTTTTACTTTTATTACATTAATATTTAATGTATTTAAATATTAAACATCTTATTACATATTATTCATTGTTCTTCTTCATTATGATGTAATAATGTCCTAGAGTATTTATTGCAATGTTAAGGTCATGTCAGTTCTCTTCTATGATTATAACTTTTAAATGATACAACAATATTCATAAATATAGTTATGTAATTGGATGAAATACTATAATGGGACACATAGTATAAATACCATTAGGCATGATTACTCATAAGCAGATGATACTTACTCTCATAAAGTTTTCAATTGGTAATTTTTATGATGGGGGATTGTGAGAATAGACCCACCAGTAAGAATTCCTCATGTTTTAGTATCATCAGATATTTCTATCTATAAGAATGTGTAATGATCCTTAGACTTTAAGGTTATCATTAATATGTATCATGAATCGTGCACTTTGATTTATTGATGAAAATTGTCACACCATATGTTGGTAGGAAGTAGGGTACGTTGGGTGCATCATGAATGACATGTTATTAATGGATAAGTCAAGGAAGTATTTTTACTTTCCACTTATGGAAGTTGATATCTCATACCATTGATTGAAATAGAACCATATCCCTAAATTCCTTGGCCATGGTGTATTAACGAGTTTATTTTAGGTAGTCAAAGAATGACATATCAAACATATAGGTTGATGACACCATCACACAACCTTCTGGATGATATATTGAGATAAAGGTATTATATTACACAGTGAACATTCATATGTGGATGTCATCATTATGACATTAAGTTCTTTCTATTGGGTTCCTGGACCCATCCCTATAATGTAATCTTGAACTTTAGCCAAGAACGCTTAATGCCAACGAGAAGGAATCCTAGAGGGTCACACACTAAGTGTTTCTGTTGGTCTCTATTAAATTATATTTGAATTTAATTAATGGAATAAATATTTTTCTCAATACTGAGGAATAATTTCATTCAAGTTAAAATGATTCCATAAATTAAAATTAATATTTCTTCACCAAATCTTGAATATAATATATTTATTTATTTTATTGAACATTTAAAAAATATTTATTTTCTAGTTTGTAAAAGAAAATATTTATTTGAGAGAGTAAAATATTTATTCGGGTGTTCAATAAATTGAAGAGGAGTTTGAATGGGCCAAGATTGTGTCTGGTGATAAATTATTTAATTACAAGTTGGTAAATATTTTTTATCTTATTTGTGAAAGAAATAATATTAATAGTGTTATCATTATATGGCATGGGATTTTATTTATGGTTCTATTTTGCGCAAGTTGTCACACCAAAAATAATGATTTTTTTATTGTTATTAAATGGAATGGGTTTTCTATAATGGTTATAATTTCATTTAATCACTGTTAAGATACAAAATATTGTAACTGAAACCCCATATAGATTAATAGATGAGTGGATCTATTGTGCCAATGGTAGGTGAATTCTCTCTCAACTTCTCTCCACTCTGTCCCTATCAAGAATGAGAGGACTTCTTCAATACCAAAGAATGAGCAATCAAGAACAATCATCACAATACATTCACTTCTCCATGCTAGCACCAGAGAACGAGTGGCATTGATCAGAGACTATTGAAGCACATATGAATCACCACTAGAAGGATTATAATTTGAATCCTCACGAGTGAAACGAAGTAAATCCAGAAGGTTCATTCTGGATGATCAAAAATAATCAATGAATGAATTACTAAAGACCCAGGCATTTAATTTGTTCTGAAATTAATTAAATTAATTATAAACATGATTTAAAAGATCCAATCTCAAGGTTCTCATGTTTTTCATTCATTGTCTAAATCTATGATACCAGGGGGATCAGTTCATGTGCCAAAAAATGACCAAGGAGGAGGAAAACATAAAATGGGTTAAAAAGAGGTGAGGGAAAACTTGTAATTTAAATATTTTAAAAATATTGACAGCTCGTATGGTTTGGATGCACAGTTTACCAAACTATGTTCCAACCATGCAGTACCTACCGTCCAATAGGAGAAAGAACACACGACAAACCCAAATTGTTTTACCTACTATGAATTAACTGTGTAGTATCTTCCATCCCAAAACTCATACCTACCATAATGTTACCTGGGATGGTTTGCACGGTTTACCAAACCATGTGCCCAAACCATTCACAGGCCCAAAAGCAACCCAAAAATTCAAAAAACTTAAAAAAATTTATATCGGACTCATCCAGAACCATAACCCAAGGATCAAGGACCATTTAAAGAATAAAATAAGTGTTTCCAAGTTTAGGGTGTGACAAATTCAATTATAATTATGTGGATAATTAAAATAAAAAGAAATATGTGATGATTTAAGGAGATATTTTGAATTAAAATTGTTGAAATTTATATAAGGATATTTTTTTCATTATTTTTAGGAACAAGATACATTATTTACTTAATTATTATTTAACCATAAATGAAGAATGATCACGAGACCAAGGATCATGGGGGTTTTTTAGAAATTAAAAAATTGAAACTATCAATTTGGTCTCTCTGATTATTTAAGGCGGAAAATTATCTGATGGAGATAGGAGTACAAAAATATTATGCGATAAAGATTGATGTTTTCTAGATGCTTATAAATATTATCTAGCCCTAAATGTTATTGGAGAATGTATAGATTAATCATAGTGAATATTTTAGTGTTTTTAATAATATATTTTATTCATGATGAAACAATTTAGAGTTTATTATAAGACTTTTCATTTTGGTTTGATCACCATAGTAAATAGAAAGGATATTTTATAAACACAATATCTATAAATATCAGTTGTTTGGAAATACTTTTGGGTCAAGGATGATACTTTACCTTTATGTATTCACATTATGATATTTGTGGTATTGGGAAAAAGAATTTTGGAGATGGTCTGAGATGATAATTTGATAAGAAGATACTGTTTAGGCTTATAAATGAAGGTGGTTTTATCAAAAGGGTTGTATTTTTTTTGTCTAACATGAATGATATTACATTGTTCAGATTTCCAAAAAATTAATTAGATAGATATTAATAAACATTAGATTATTTTACTGAGTTAATAGGATGAATAATACTAAAATTAGGTGTTTAGCATGAGTTTTGTGATTTAATTTAATCCAATCATTCTTAATAGTTTTATCATATAGAGTTTTTGATGGAATTAATATGGTGATTCTTTTTTGTTATTAATGTTCCTAACATCATGAACACTAGATGTTTTCAAGATATAATTATAAGTCTAAATGGGAATAATAATCATTAGTATATAAAATGTACATACTATGATGTTTTTTGGAGGACATAAAATATAATTTATTGGACAGAGGTTTGGATGAATAGAGTTTGTGTTAAATGTATATAAATTTTTGGAAGATGTGGTGGTATGATATGTCCTCAGTCAATAATTTTTGAAGATTTATAACTAAAGGAAATGTTTTGATATACAAATGGAAGTACCTAGGTAATTTCATCAGAAAAATAAAATTTTAAGATCTCTCATAATTTCAACAGTATGGGTTCATTATAAAAAGATAGAAATTTATGAAGTTGCGAAGTGTTATTGCTATAGGGTGATTGGATGAGATTATTTGAGTCATTATCCATGTTGTTTTTTGAAGAAATTGGAGGGAATTTTTTGTATAAATTTCATTAGTTAGAGATTGGTGAGTGAATGAAATAGTCAAAGTGTTCTTATGAAATTCATCAGATGGTAGAATAGTTTGAAAAATATTTCTGAAATGATTGGATGAAGTTCTGTAGGAATGTCAGATAGAGTTACAATAGTTCAAAGTTTTATTATAAAGATTCATATGAAAATGAGTGTTATAAAGTTATATAGGATCAATGGACATTATGAAGGATTCATAAATATATCATATGTGATTGTACAAATATGACCATTTAATGATCCAAATATCATGAAGGAAATATATGTGATTCCCACTAATTCAAAAGGATGTTTAAAGGAGTTCATTGACATTGGGTCTTAAGGAAATTCTAACCAGTCAATAGGAGGATGTTTCTAAGAAAATCAATGGAAATATTAATATGGAAGTTTTAATCAATTCCGTGCATTTCATAAAAAATAAAATGAAACTTTCATATATAATGGGGGATGATGCATTGAAGAATTTGTGTTGAATTTTTGAAAGTGAGGTGAAGAACTACATAATTATAAATTAGATAATTAGGGATTTATGAAGAAATATATTACTACTGAGTCTTCCCACAAATTGGTATTGAATGGACAATGTGAAAAAGTGATTGTATGGAAAAGATTAAAGGAAACAATCAAATAATCAAGAGTGGAATCGATGAGAATGTATCTGAATGTGTATTATATCAAGTGGTATTATATAGAAAATAAGCCTAGGTAATATGATGAACATTAGAATTGTAGTGGATTTATTTTATAAGGAGGATGTATATGGATTATATAAGATAGATACCAGAGAGAGTGTACCAAAGGAAACCATTTGATAAGCTTCCATAAAACTATAAAAATATTTTACTTTATTCTATGAAAAAAATTTAGGAGAATAATTACTTGAATAAAAAGAAAATGTGAATAAATTCCATTAATTTTAGTGAAAACATACAAAATAATGTGAATGAGTGTTATTATAGTTTAAAAAAAACACTATTATATCATTTATCTGTGTGAGGAGAAGATGAACTATCGATTGAATATAGATATTTCTTAGTGAAATATTATTCTCTACTTTTTATAACTACATACAAAGGATTAATTTATAGTGGTTTGTGTGGTATTAAATTATTTTCAAACCATACCATGGATTGGATACTCTTACTAAGTATTGAACCTTGTAAATTCCTATGTTCATGTGGTTGTACTTGTGTGCCTATCTTCAGCAATTTCAAATCTCACTAACAGGATGTGATGGATATTTCTTAAGTAATAAAATATATAAAAAATCACTAATTCATAAACTCTCTCTCTCAATTATAACACATATCCTAATTTTTTTATTCAAGTGGTATCATAGTGAATGTTTTATTTATTGACTCTATATTTATTTTTTAAGAAAATATAAGTTCCCAAGGATGTTCAAAACTCATTAAATAGTAAGGGGATTCATGTATTCAATTTAAAGAACTATCTTATCTAAAATGATATAATATTTTTATATCTTATTTCCATTTGTTATGAAGTTATTTAAGATATTATATATGGTTTCACTCCTTTGATAGAGGATATTCCCCTAACAGCAAATAATAAGAAAAATATGAAAAATATGGGTGAGCCAAAAATTCTATAATGTTCTAAATATCTAATATTTATTTTCATAGATTTAAATAAATTGGAAGGGTTAAAATAATATATTATAAATTTAATAATGTCTAATAAGTAAATATTAAAGTGATCAAAGGGGGGGTTAAAAATCTAGATCTTGAAGTATAAAGATCTTAATATGGGTGATAATAATTTTTTTAGTGATTTCCAAAAATCAATTATAGAAGTATTTTAAAGATAAAATAAGTAGAAACCTAATAAGGATCAATAAAAAATTTCCTCACATGTTAATAATAAGGATGAAGTTATTTAGAACAAAAAAAAGTCAAGAAAACCATGTATATAGCCAAAATAAATGGGTTTTAAAATCCTAAAATTATTATGTTCTCAAATTCTAAACCAAAATATTATACAACCGAAGATCTTGGTAAGTCAAAGAAGAAAATTTCATGAGTTAACCAAAACATTAGTGCACAAGAAATTTCCAAAGTGGAAGGAAATAAAGATGATGAAAAATTGGTACAAAATTACAAATAATATGTTTGTAAAAAAGGTAAATATGATTTCTATAGTTACTAACAGTATTTTGGTGGTTTTTGAAATATAGTGAAGATTTTTTGGTTTAATCGTCAATGTTGAAATGAATCTATGAGAAACTGGAGGTAGAGTTTGAGGGGAGTTAACCCACTCAAATAAGATAACCCGAGAAAGTTAGTTTGAAGACTTAAAATAGATTTTAACCACTTGAAACAATTTATGAAATATTTGATCAACATATATATCTTTCAAAAGGATTTCATGTCATGTTACCAAAACAAAAAAAGTATATACAAAGAACCTAAAAAGTACCATGAGAAGGAGGTAAAATGTAAGGAAAAAAATACATAGTTGTTGAAACAACACTTAAATCTACAAAAGGGGAATGAACTTGAATATTGGATAGTGGGTGTTTTTTCACACATGATAGAAGATTTTAAGTTTTTGAGGAATATGAAGGATTATGAGGAAGGTTTATTAAATTTTGGAAATGATGATTCTCTTATAATAAAAGGTGTTGGGTCTATTGTAATGGGGGAATAAAATTTAAAATCCAAAATAGAGTTTTTCATTGATGGGTGGAAACACAAATTGTTTACTATTTAAAAATATTGTGATGAAGGTAATGAAGTTTTTTTCAGAAGACGTGATTTCATTGTTAAATTAATTGAATATGGGAAAGTTATTATAGGATTGCAATGAGCTAAGGTATGCTTTTTTCAATTTGGTGTTGCACAAAGTTCATGCTACCTATACAATATGGAATAAAATCCTCTATTTCAAAAAAGTTAAAGACATATGTCTTAGAGGATTTTGAAGAAAGATAAAAAATATATAATGTATTCATAATATTCTTAACAAGAAAAGATAAAGTGTTTTATGATGAGATACATTAAACTTTTCCTTTGGATTTTATACACTCTGACATTTGTAGGATCATTAGAAAATAATAAACAAATAAATATAAATAATTTTTTTTTATTGATGAATTTAATCGCATAACATGTATTATATATGTTAAACATAAATTAGAGGCTCTTAGATTTTTTAAGAGTTTTAGGAGAAGTGTTGAAAAAGAATGTGGATATTACATGAAGATAATTTTAAATTTGTTTTAGTGAAGAATATACAAGTGCAAATATTAAATATTATCTTTAAAATTATTTCATTCATCATTAATTTATTACACCATACACTATATAGTATAACAGTGTTGTTGAACGAATAAATAGATTTTTTTATGGCGGCTTGAATAGTGTTAATCCAAAATGAAACTTCTTGATACATTTTATTTAAAACTATTGGAGTGGTATTACATATTTAGAATTGATGTTTCTATAGTAAAAACTCTAATATAACTCCTTACCAAATGTATTAGATGGAAAACCATATATTGAAATAACTATGTGCGTTTAGAATTCTTTGCATTATAAAATTCAAAGGAGAGAATCCTAGGAAGTTTCATGAGATAGGTATTGATGGAATATTTCTTGTTTACTCTCATGATGGTAGAGGATACATATTCTATAATAAAGAGGCAAAATTATTTTTGACACTATAGATGTGAAAGTTCTCCAATAGTATGATAATAAATTTGTACGTGAGATTATAGATGTGGTAGAAAGTGAAGATGAAGTTGTTGTAGTTGAAAAATGAGACAAAGTTATTAATGATATTATAAATATTGAATCTTCTCAGGATAATTATTATGACTCAGATATCTCAAGTGATGAGGAACAATTATTTTCATCACCTCCTAGGCTGAGGAAGTAAGTAAAATTACATAACATAATTAGATATCAATGAAAATAGGTTAAAACAATAAAAATATGGGGCATCTTGAGCAGATTATGCTATGAATGAAGAGTTGGATCAAATTGAGAATAATTATAGATTGGAACATATAATAAAACCAAATGGTAAAAATGTGACTAGTAAAATGTTGATGTTCTGTAATAAGTTGAACAAAAAAGATGAAGTGATAAGAAATATGGAACGACTGGTTTTTAAAGGTTACTCAAAAATTGAAGTCATTGATATTTATGAGACTTTTGATCCAATATAAATATTGTAAAATATTAGAACCTTTCTTGTTAAAACTGTACAATGAAGATATATGATTTTCTAAGTAGACGTCAGGTCAAATTTTCTTAAAAGATATATCACTGAATAATTTTATATTCAACAACCATGTGGCTTCATGCTTGTGAAATATGAAATATATATTTACATGTTAAATAAGTATTTTTAAAGGACAAATTGATATCCAAGATATTTTTATTTTGATTTGGATAATTGGTTATGGAAGTTTAACTTCTAGAAAGGAAGAGTTGATAGTAAACTTTAAAAAAAATAAATTCCAGATTTTCCCGCATTGTGATTATTTATTTTGATTACATTATATTCATAGGGAATTATGAAGAAACATGTGATATGTTTTAGGAGGAGATGAAGAATATTTTTGATATTTCCATGATAGGATAAATTAAATACTTTTTTTCCTTGAATATCTTTAAAAAAATTATATTTTCCTATCTTAGGAGAAGTATCCTAAGGAAATTCTGAAATTTTTTTGAATAGAAACCTCAAACCTAATTCCAAAACCATTTTAGTGGGAAAAAATTTGTAAAAATATGGAGAAGTAAATGAGGTATATACTAAAGATTTTAGAATATTGATTATAGGTGTATTATATATAGCATCCTCAAGGAAAAAGATAGTGTATATTGTCACACATTGTTCCATGTTTCAAATTGATCCAACATAATATAATATCATATCTAGAATGTGAATTATTATATAAATTAAAAGAATAAAAAATTTGGGGTTGAAATATGATAGCACATGAAAGATTAATCTATTTGTTTACATAGATACAGATTGAGAAGAAAGTGTTCATGATAAAAATTGAACATCTAGTAGAGTGATCTTATTGTGAGAAATATGTGCTAGCTATCTCACAAAGAAACAATGTGTATTTACTCTTAGTATAACATTAGATGATTATGTACCTACTACTCAAGCTATAACACAATTTATTTGGATGAAGAAATAGTTGGAATATTTTTTGGTTCTTGTGAAGTTACCTTTACTCTTGGGTTGTGACAATCAAAGTGTTATAATAATTACTATGAATCCATTGAAAAATTATCATTCCAATAAAATTGATATTAAATATCAATTCATCCAATAGAATGTGGAAATAATGAACTAAATCATGGGTTTGTTCCTATAATGGAGAAATTTTCTAATATTTTCACCAAACCTTTGTAAAAAGAATAATTTTATAAGTTAGGGTTTCCCGTGGGTTTACAAACTCACCCTATTCAAGGAAATGGTATGTTATATCCATCCCCTCTCTTATCTTTTATTTTTATTGTGTTTTCAAAGGGGGATATATTTGTAACATTAATTTGTCCTTTGGTATGTGATTAATCCTTATAAGGGAGAAAAAATATTTAAGGAATGTTATTAAAAGGTTTAACATATTATTTATGTTTTTGTGAACTATTTTAACATTTTTGGAAGTGGATATAGGAGAATTTGTTCTTGATGGTTTTAGCTATTTTCATAAAGTAATGTTTGAGGTGTCAGAGAATTGTTTTGTGTGAGAAAAGATTATTAAGCCAATTATTATAGAAAACATGGAATTATTGTTAAATGATAATTTTATCCTATACTTATTTCACTCACATAGTATTAGAATTATTGGATAAGTAATATATTGCATGAGTTATAAAGTTTCAATGATTTTCTTTCCTTAGTTGAAAAAATCCCTCGGGGAGATTTTTGGGACCAAGACATTTGGAGATGTATTTGGGTGATGTTAGGATAAGAAGATGTTGTTTAGTCTTGTTATTAATGAAGTATGTTTTCTAAAAAGGGTTTCTTTTATTGTCAAACATAAATCACATTACAAAGTGATGATTTCAAAACATGTTAATCTGGTTGAGATGAATTGGCCTAAGATTATGTGATCATGTTCATTGGTCGAACATTAGAAGACTAAAGTGATTGGAATAAGTGTTATACCTATAGATTTTCCTATCATTATTTGATGTTTTATTGGAAAAAGTGTTCAATGGAATAAATCTGGTGATTCTTTTATATTATTAATTATCTTAACAGCAGGAACACAAGATGTTTTCATGATATAAGAATATTTATAAATGGAGATAATAATAATTTGTATGTATAAAGTTCATACTATAATGTTATATGGAGATCAAAAAATAGAATATATGAGATAGAGGTATAGCTAAGTAGATTTTGTGTTAAAAGCATATGATGTTTTGAAAGATATAGTGGTATGATATGTTATTAGTTAATAATTCATAAATATTAATGATCTAATAAAAGATATTAAATTATAAATTGAAGTCTATAGGGAATATAATTTGAAAAACCCATCAAAAGATATCAAAAAATTTCATCAGTCTAAGTTCCTCAATAAAATATGAACATGTATGATGTTTAAAAGTTTTGTTGTCACAGAATGATCCAATGATTGTATCTAAATTAGTAGAATTGTGGTTTTAGTTGAATACATTATAAATATGTTTTTTATAAAGTTCATCGATTAAATATTATTGATAAAAGTAAATAGTTGAATAATTTCGATAAAATTCATCGAATGGTTGAATAATCAGGTGTAAGATATATGAAACATTCTTATGAATTTATTTAATAACATCATATAGAGTTACAATGTTTGAAATCATCACTATAAAAATTCACCATATGAATTATTTATATAATTGTATACCATGTTGAGGGTCTTTACGAAGCATTCACAAAGATATCAATGTGATGATGTAAAGCTGATCAGTCAATATTTCAAATATCACGAAGGAATGATCAATGATTCTCACCAAGCCATAAGGAAATTTGAATGAGTTTACTTATTTTGGATCTTAATGGACTTTCAATATAGTATTGATGTCAAGTATTAAGGATCTTTCAATACATACAATAGAAGTATGTTTCTAAGTGGGGTGGTTGAAATATTTTATGGTAATTTGAATCATGTCTATGTGTTTCCATAGAATATTAGGGGAACCTTTTCTATATAATGGGGGTTAATGCATTGAAGAATTTGTTTTAAATTTTTGAAAGTGATGAAAAGCACTATATAATTTGAAAGAAAATCGTACATACTTTTTTAATAAATATAGGATCGGAGAATATAAGACAAAATATTCATATAAGTTGGTATCTAATAGAGGATGTGTTGAAAAGACTATATGGAAAGGATTAAAGGTAGTAGTGGAATATTAGGGAGAGAAATTAGTGTGGATCCAATCCCTTAGAATTAGAATCTTCAGGAATATAATTCTATAACCATATATGTGATTGAATATAAATCATTTATAGGGATTCTTGGTGTGTGAGAATGATATAGTTGGTTCACTAGAATGACTCAAATATAACCTTTCAATGATTCTCAGATATTGTAATCAATAAGATAATGGTAATAATTCCTTACCATATAGGTCCTTGATCTTTAGTTGGATTCCATATTTTTTATGATCATGTATAGTCATAGGTGGATTCTGTGACATGCCATGTTAGCCCATATGTAGAAATGACATAGGGAATTATTATAACGAACCATCTTTACATACATTGTTATTACTTCAAAATTGAAGCACACTTATTACAACATATAACAAAACCAAAATATGACCGTATAGGTATAGTGTCTTTAGAAACTGGGAAACATAAACAACTGGTTCATAAATCATCTATATTGTCTCCCTTTTATTTCATCATATCTAGAGTCCCTTTTGGAATATCCTACTTAATACCCTTCTTCCTGACCTGGGGAAAATAAAACATACAAAAGGGTGAGCTCAAATGCTCAGTAAGGGTAAACAAAATAAATATCAATCATAAGAACATAACATTTTGGAAATCATAACTTGCAAAAGAGATCATAATATCATAACATGGGATAAATCATAGTAGTGATATGTAATCCTAATAATCATAACATAAAACATGAAACTTTGTGGCATACACACATAATCATAGAGAATCATTTCTTTGTAGTCAAGACTCATTTCCAAGACTATCTTAGTGGACAAAGTCCATTTTTGAACAGAGTTCACTCCTCGTTTCAGTCTTGTATCATTGAACCAGATTAACCTGTCATTCCAACCATTTCTATCTCATGAGATATAAATCTTTACCCAATGCATTGGAGGGAGATATAGGTCCCACCCATCTTATAATGAAACCATTCTTATGTGTGCCACAAAATCATAAATCATAGCATAACCCATGTAATAAAAATGGGATTCTTACACTTCATTCCATCATAACATAAATCATATAAGATAAAAGGACTTCATAAAAATAATTCCATCATAACATAATCAAATAAACATAAAAATAGGGATATAAACAGAACACTATATTATCTTAGATGGAAAATAATTTTGATAAAACACTTGAACTTCATTATTGAGGAAAATATCCTTTCTACTTCAAAAATATTTTTCCTTTCATAACATGTCATAGAATTTTAAACTAAAAGATGTTAATTAAAAAAAATTTAAAACTTTTAAAGGAGGATTCATGGACATACTGTTCTAAAAATCCATTCATGCTGTATAAGTTAAATAAAAACATTCTTCTCGTACTTTGGCTGAAAAAGTCAAAAAGTACCTTATACTAAAAACGATAAAAGATTCCTTTCATATATTTTAATAAAAACTTAAAAATGGGTAAAATTGGATTTAAAAAATGGTAGGAGGATAAAAATAATATTACATATAGAGGAAACATGGATGTGGATGATAAATATTCCCCAGTAAATTCTGAAGTATAAACAATCTCAGATAAAAATAAGATTGCGAGATTTTCCCTTACCTTAGGTCCGATTTTCTTCGTACGTGTCCGAAAATCCTGTATAATGATTTAAATAATGTTATAGACTTATTCCATAATCTTACTAATTGTTATGATATCATATATGGTCATATTCTTAGCTCCTTATTAGTAATATTTCATTGCTACTTGTTATTCAGGTGTTTATTGCTTTATGTTCTTATGTGTGTTTTGTCGAATAAATTTTTATTCTTCTTTTTAGGTTATAGATACCTAATTTCTATAATGGTATTAGTGTAATATATATATCATACTTATTCATTCAATTCATTTATATAATAATTATGCAATGAAGATCGTGTAGAACGAGTCGCATCACATCGTGGAGACGGTAGGCCGTACGTACGCACGAGTGATGATATCATTACCATGATCGTGGAATTGTATTGAAGTGTATGTATACTATTTAAGAATTAAAATTACTTTAAAATATTCTATTTATTTATTCTTTACACCTTTATACCCATCCAAAAAAGGTGGTGGGGGAAAACATATTACACAACTGTGTGGAGACGGTATTCCATACGTACGCACACGCGGTGATTTCATTTTCCGTAGGATGGATAGAAGGTGAAATAGGGTTGTTTCATATTTATAATAAAATATCAGTATATGAGTGATACTGATGTTATTACTTCATAATGAAACAACTAAATAAGAGGAAGTAGAATAAGAAATAAAGTTGAAAGAATCGGTAACCGACATTACCTCTTCTTTGAAGCGCCTCTTCTTAACCTCCTCTTAGGGCACTAAAGATGGTCTTTGAAGAATAACAAGACCTCTATGATGTTTCTAGGGAAGTGGAGAAGAGAAATTGGCAGGGGTTTTTCGAGCTTTAAGGCTCAAAGGGGTGTGAGGGAGGAGGTGCCCTTTTATAAGGGAGGAGAGGGGCACTTTAGGAAAAACATAACTATTATTTTATTATAAAGTCATATTCAGTTTTTAATAGCTCCAAATTGATTTATTGAGAAGATAAGGTGGGGATGGGTCTAAATCCTCTCAAAAAATATATTTTAGACAAGTTTAGGTTACAATTTTAACCTTATCATTTAGATTTAACTTTATGTTAAATAATTTTACTTTTACCGTGTCTTCTTGTTTTCTTACACTATATAGTTAATAAACTTACTATAACAAGCCAAAAGAACCCCAAGTGGTTAATTATTAATATATATAACCTTATATAAGTCATTTGGCCAAACCTTATATTTTTAGGAATAAAATAAAAATTAATAATATAATATTTGTTTTAAAAACTATTTTATGTCAATTTTGACACTATTTGGTAATTGATTTTTTTGAAAATCATAACAGCATGATTAGTTAGAAAAACTTTAATTAAATCAATACTAATATGTCATATTAACCTATAAAATTAGTCTAATTCATAAAAATTCTCAAATTACATTTATTTGGGTATTTATAATATCAGTTATGTTAATATTTACTTAATAAGGTAATTACTGTATCATCATTATGTCATAAATAAATTAAATTATTTAAAGTCTAAAAATTATAAATAAAATACCATTATGTAGGAAATATTCTTATATTTCTAATGAATATTTATAGTCAAATTTATCTTATGTATAAACCTATATTAAAAATGTTTTAGTTATTAAACATTGATTTTAACTATTTTAACTATTCTTTAAATAAAATAATAATAAATATCCTAATCTAATCCAAGTGGACCTAAATGGTCATCTTTTATTCCTAAGGTTGTTTTTGGTCTAATTAAACTTATCCAATGGAATTAGGATATGTGTTAGGGTAATAATAATACCATTTTCACCCTTAATTACCCTATTTACTTTTAACCGTGGTAAATAAAAGTAAAAAGTTACTATTCACCAAAAATTATTTTTATCTTATTGAACCAAATTTTACTCCTTGATGTTAACTATGTCTCTCGGATTTTCGAAATTCCACTCACAGAAGCGGTAAAATTAAGTTTTATATAATTTTTTGAAACTCTCCTAAAAGGTGGGTAAAAGACAGTGAAAAGTTCAATAAAATTTTTATATATCTAAAATTATTATAAAATGACTCCAATGAATTACATTTAACTTATATTGGAATTATGTATCAATTTTGACCTAAAATAAATTTAAATAAAATAACTAATTATTTAAATAAAAAGTCGGTTTTTAAATAGTAACATAGTGTTTTCACTATTCATCAAAAATTGAAAGTTTTCAGAAAAAGACCAAAAATTCACCCTAGGATAATTTCGATATTCCGAATCCAAAAATGAAGTCCAATTTAAAAGATAAAATTTATAAGATTTCAAAAAGTGGGTATTACTATTCATAATGGATAGTTTTAATAATATTTTAACAACATATCATTGTTTAGTGAAACTCGGTATTGCGTACAACGTAAGCTATGGAGGAAGGTTGATCTTGCGTATAACGCAAGCCAAGACAGTTTTGTGTTTATTGAAAGATTCATTTATATAAAATTATACATAAAAACAAAATATTTCTCATAAAGTCTCAGGTGTTACATTCTACCCCCCTTAAAATGAATTTCCCCCTCGAAATTCATCACTTTGAAACAAACAGATGAGGATACCTCTCCCTCATCATATCCTCAAGTTACCATGTAGATTATTCTAATTGGTGGTTCCTCCTTAAAACTTTCACCAACCGAGTGGTCTTTTTCTGTAAGACTTTTTCACTACGATCCAGAATCTCTATCGGCTGTTCTTCATAAGAAAGATCTTGCTCCAGCGGTACAACTTCTGAGCTGAGTACATGTGAAGGATCTGGTATGTACTTTCTCAGGAGAGATACATGGAACACATTGTGAACTTGAGAGAGATTCGGTGGAAGATCCAATCGGTAAGCTACCTTCCCAACCCAATCCAGTATTTCGAAAGGACCGATATACCTAGGGCTCAACCTTCCCTTTTTTTCAAATCTCATTACTCTCTTCCAAGGAGATATTCGTAAAAACACTTTATCACCCACTTCAAACTCTAGGTTTTTTCTTCGGTTGTCGACATAAATTTTTTGTCGACTCTGAGCTGATCTTATGTGTTTTTGAATAGATATGAACTTTTCTACCATCTCATCAACAAGATCAGGTCCTAATAGATTTCTTTCCCCAACTTCATCCTAGAAAGTTGGAGTCCTGCATTTCTTTCCATAGAGAGATTTATAAGGATCCATCTGAATACTGGAGTGAAAGCTATTATTATATGAAAATTACACCAAAGGTAGGTGTTGATCCAAACCACCTTTGAAATCCATAGACCAAGCTTTTAACATATCTTCCAGAGTTTGAATTGTTCTCTCAGACTGGCCGTCTGTCTGAGGATGATAAGCAGTGCTGAAACACAACTCTGTATCTAGAGTATGCTGAAGACTTCACCAAAACATCGAGGTAAACCTCAGATCCCAATCAGATATAATGGAATGTGGTACTTCATGCAATCTTACCAGTTCCTTTACATATATCCTAGCAAACTGATCAAGATAGAAATCCTCTCAAATAGCAATGAAGTGTGACAACATTGTAAGAGGATCAACTAGGACCTAGATAGAATTATTGCCTTTGGATGTTTTAGGAGGTCCGATGAGAAAGTCCATAGTGATGTTTTCCTATTTTCATTCAGGTATGGGTAATGGTTGTAACATCCCCTTAGACTTCTGTCTATCAGCTTTAACTTGCTGACAAACCAAGCATCGAGAGACATATTCAGCAACATCACTTTTTATGCCATCCCACTAGAAGTACTCTTTCAGGTCTTTATACATCTTCCTGCTTCCAGGATGAATAGAGAATGAAGAACTATGAGCCTCATCCAGCAGCTCCTTCTTTAATTCTGGTATGGGAGGAACATAAACCCGATTCCTGAACCTTATTATCCCATCACAATAAAGGTTGAATTCAGGAAAATTTCTCACCTTCTTTTGTAACTCTACATCTTCTTTTTGTTCCTCTTTAATATTCACATGTATAGATGGTTAAAAATTCATTTGAGAAAGATAAAATTTCTCCCCTTCCATTATAATTCCAAGATCCATCCTTTTTAAATCCATAAATGTTGGATCTTTTGTGATCCTCATCATGGATAAGCTAGCATGGTCTTGTCGACTTAATGCATCTGCCACCTTGTTTTCTTTCCCAGGGTGATAATGAATTGAGCAGTAGTAATCCTTAATCAGATCCAACCATCTTCTTTGGTTCATATTCAGATCCTTTTGTGTGAAAATATACTTTAAAATTTTATGATCAGTATAAATATCACTCCTTTCACCATAAAGATAATGCCTCAATATTTTTAATGCAAAGATTACAGAAGCTAACTCCAAATCATGAGTTAGGTAATTTTGCTCATGGATTTTCAACTGTATTGAGGCATAAGATATCACCATATCATTTTGCATGAGAACACACCCCAATCCCTTCTTGGATTCATCACTATAGATCACAAAAATTTCTCCACTACAAGGTAGTGTGAGCACAGGTTCACTGGATAACCTTCTTTTTAACTCCTTGAAATTATCTTCACACTCCTCCATCCAAACAAACATAACTCCTTTTCAAGTCAACCTGGTGAGTGGATTAGATAATCGTGAAAAATCTTTCACAAAACGTCGATAATATCCAGCCAAACCAAGAAAACTTCAGATCTTAGTTACTGTTGTTGGTCTCAACCATATTTCGATAACCTCTGTTTTTTCTGGCTCCACGGATATCCCCTCTTTTGAGATTATGTGACCCAAAAATGAAAATTTTTTAAGCCAAAATTCACACTTGGTAAATTTGGCATAAAGATTCTCCTTTCACAGGGTCTTCAATACAATTATCAAGTGACCTTCATGTTCTTCCTTGCTCTTTGAATATACAAGAATATCATCTATAAAGACTACCAAAAACTGATCAAGATAGTTTCTAAAGACTCTATTCATTAGATCCATGAAGATATCAGGGGAATTAGGAAGACCAAATGGAATCACTATAAATTCATAGTGTCCATACCTTGTACGGAAAGCCGTCTTTGGTATATCCTCCCTTTTGACCCTTAATTGATGATACCCTGAACGAAGATCAATCTTGGAAAATTATTGAGCTCCGCGTAGTTGGTCAAATAAGTCATCAATGCGTGGGAGAGGATATTTGTTCTTGATAGTGATCTTGTTAAGTTCTCGATAATCGATGCAGAGTCTAATTGATCCATATTTCTTCTTAACAAACAGAACAGGTTCTCCCGAAGGTGACGCAATAGGGCGTATGAATCCCTTATCAAGATTCTCTTGGAGTTGCTTCTTCAATTCCTGCAACTTAATTGGGGTCATTCTATAAGGTGTCTTTGAAATAGGTAAAGCACCCAGTACGAGTTCTATTGAAAACTCAACTTCACGATTTGGTGGAAGACCAGAAAATTCCTCCGGAAAGACATCATCAAACTCTTGTACAATGGGAATATTCTTAATCGTGAGTTTCTCTCCAACAATTAGAGATAAATAACCTTCATTTAGTGGAATCAAGACCCATAAGATGGAAGAAATTTCCACTAGAAGGTTATGTTCATCCTTGCATCGATAGATGATCATAGATTGATCTGGAATATGAAATGTGACTTCCCTTCTTTGGAAATTGATATGAGCTCCATATAAAGAAAGCCAATACATTCGAAGAATCACATCAAATTCCACTATAGGAAGGATCACAAGATTTTCAAGAAGCACTTTCCCGCAAACTTCAATCAGAGAATAATTAAAAACTTTTGATGCGACTGTTGTGCCCTTAGGGGTTGTCACAACTAACTCAAAATCTAATTGTTGAGGTAATAAGACGATACCCTTAGAAAATTCTTCAGAAATAAAAGAGTGGGTGGATCCAGAATCAAATAAAACATTTTCTACTTTATATTGGATGATATGTGTACCTTTTACCACTTCATTATCGTACTCCACATCGCTGATAGAAATTTCATGTGAATTCCCTTTACCTTTAGACTTGAGAGTTTTTTGATGTCGATCATCATCAACAACCCTTGGATTAGGGAATTGATTAGTATGATGCCCCATTTCCTTGCACTTGTAACATTGAAGTATAGGAGGTTCACTATGTGTAGCGTTTTCTTTGTTCGCATCACTAGACATATTCTTCCCATCGTTACGGCATTCAAATGCCCGATGACCTTCCTTTCAACATTTGAAACATTTACTTGTCCCTTTAAGACAAATCCCTCCATGTTTATTTACACACTTTGAGCATAAGGGAAAACTCATCTTCTTTTCAGTGTGGTCTTTATATTTCCCTTTGAATTCCATTTTCCTCTTCTTATCAAACCCATATGATTGATGGCTTACTCCAATCTCCATCTCAACCTTGAGATAACATCGAACAATTTCCTCGTAGCTATTGATGTCGCTTATGGCTAACGCTCTTTGAAGACTTGGTTTTAAACCACTAAAGAATCGATTGATTTTACTCTCAGGTTGGATAATAATTCCGAAAGCATACCTTGGAAGTCTTGTAAAATTTTCTTTGTAGGTACCAACAGATTCATCAACCTTTTGCTGCAGTTCAAGAAACTCATTCTCCATCTTTGTTCGAAGAATACGAGGGAAGTACTTATTGAAAAATAAGTTCTTGAACTCGTCCCATTCTAGGGATTAAATTTCATCCCTTTGCCTCATATTCTTGATAAGATTCCATCATTGATCAGCTTCACCTTCCAAACGATATACTGCTAAGATGACTTTATCATATTTAGAAAATTGAAGAACTGAAAATATCTTTTCAGTTGTACTAATCCATTGTTCAGCAACTAATAGATCAGTTGACCCGCTGAATGAGGGTGGACGCTGCCTCATGATGGATTCAACAGAATTTTGCTCCCTCCTTTTCTCGTTTGGAAGTCTTGCATGATTCATATCTTGAGAAATTTGTGTGATCATGGCTACAATATTTTGCATTCCAACTCCCATAAAGTTTGGTTGCTCAGGGGGACAATCATTACATTGCCCATCACATTCTGCATTAACATGGTTCCTTTGGGTTCCAGCCATTGACTAAAACCAAGAAGAATAGTGTGAGAAACACTAATTATAATAGGAAAACCACATAATCAAGAATAGAATTTTACACTTAAGGTATTATCATAGGTTGTTCATGGAAATTTCTAAAACACTAAGATTTTGTTCTACTCTTAGATATATCCTTAGGGTTCTTACTAAGGATTTCAGATTCTAGTTTCCAAAGGTTGACTATAACTTTCCTCTAATACCAACTATAACAACCCATGATTTACATTCATTGTTATTAATTCAAAATTTAATCACACTTATTACAACATATAACAAAACTATAATAGGACCGTATAGGTATAGTGTCTTTAGAAACTAGGAAACATAAACAACTGGTTCATAAATCATCTACATTGTCTCCCATTTATTTCATCATATCTAGAGTCCCTTTTGGCATATCTTACTTAATACCCTTCTTCCTGACCTGGGGAAAAGAAAACATACAAAAGGGTGAGCTCAAATGCTCAGTAAGGGTAAACAAAATAAATATCAATCATAAGAACATAACATTTTGGAAATATTAACTTGCAAAAGAGATCATAATATCATAACATGGGATAAACCATAGTAGTGAAATGTAATCCCAATAATCATAACATAAAACATGAAACCTTTTGGCATACACACATAATTATAGAGAATCATTTCTTAGTAGTCAAGACTCATTGCCAAGACTATATTAGCGGAAAAAATCCATTTCTGAACCGAGTTCACTCCTCATTTCAGTCCTGTATCACTGAACCGGATTAACCTGTCATTCCAGCCATGTCTATCTTATGAGATATAAATCTTTACCCAATGAAATTGAGGGAGATATAGGTCCCACCCATCTCATAATTAAACCATTCTTATGTGTGCCACAAAATCATAAATAATAGCATAACCCATGTAATAAAAATGGAATTCTTAAACTTCATGCCATCATAAGATAAATCATATAAGATAAAAGGACTTCATAAAAATAATTCCATCATAACATAATGAAATCAATGTAAAAATAAGGATAGAAACAGAACCCTATATTATCTTAGATGGAAAATAATTTTGATAAAACACTTGAACTTCATTCTTGAGGAAAATATCCTTTCTACTTCAAAAAAATTTTCCCTTTCTTAACATTTTATACAATTTTAAACTTTCTAAAAATCCATTCATGTCGTATAAGTTAATGAAAAACATTCTTCTCATACTTTGGCCGGAAAAGTCAAAAAGTACCTCGTATTAAAAACGACAAAAGATTCCTTTCATATATTTTACTAAAAACTTACCAATGGGTAAAATTGGATTTAAAAATTTTTAGGATGATTTAAATAATATTAAATAATGAGGAAACATGGATGTGGATGATAAATATTCCCCAGTAAATTCTGAAGTATAAACAATATCAGATAAAAATGAGATTGCGAGATTTTCCCTTACCTTAAGTCAGATTTGCTTCGTACGTGTCTGAAACTCCTGTATAATGATTTAAATAATGTTATTGACTTATTACAGAATTTTATTCATTGTTATGATATCATATATGGTCATATTCTTAGCTTCTTATTAGTAATATTTCATTGCTACTTGTTATTCGGGTGTTTATTGCTTTATGTTCTTATGCGTGTTTTGTCGAATAAATTCTTATTCTTATTTTTAGGTTATAGATAACCCATTTAAAGAATGGTATTAGTGTAATATATATCATATTTATTCATTAAATTCATTTATATAATCATTATGCAATGAAGATCATGTAGAACGAGTCGCATCACATCGTGGAGACAGTAGTCCGTACGTACGCAGGAGCGATGATATCGTTCCCATGATCGTGGAGTTGTATTGAAGTGTATGTATACTATATCAGAATGAAAATAACTTTACAATATTCTATATAGTTATTCTTTACACCATTATACCCATCCATGTAAGGTGGTGGTGGAAAACAGATTACACCACGACGTGGAGACGATATTCCATACGTACGCATGCGTGGTGATTTCGTTTTCCATAGGATGGATAGAAGGTGAAATATGGTTGTTTCATATTTATAATAACATATCAGTATATGAGTGATACTTATGTTATTACTTCATAATGAAATAACTAATGAAGAGGAAGTAAAAGAAGAAATAATGTTGAAAGAATCAGTAACAGACATTACCTCTTCTTTGAAGCGCCTCTTCTTAACCTCCTCTTAGGGCCCTAAACATGGTCTTTGAAGAATACCATGAACTCTAGGATGTTTCTAGGGAAGTGGAGAAGGTAAATTTTCAGGGGTTGGCTGATCTTGAATGCTCAAAGTGGTGTGAGGAGGAGAGGGAGGAGGTTCCCTTTTATAAGGGAGGACAGGGGCACTTTAGAAAAAACTTAAAATATTATTTTATTATAAAGTCATATTCGGTTTTTAATAGCTCTAAATTGATTTATTTCTAATCTAAGGTGGGTTTGGGTCTAAATCCTCTCAACCAATAGATTTTAGACAAGTTTAGATTACCCTTTTAACCTTATCATTTAGATTTAACTTTAAGTTAAATAATTTTACTTTTAGCGTGTCTTCTTGTTTTCTTAAAATATATGGTTAATAAACTTAATATAACAAGCCAAAAGAACCCCAAGTGGTTCATTATTAATATATATAACCTTATCTAAGTCATTTGACCAATCCTTAGATTTTTAGGAATTAAATAACAATTAATAATATAATATTTTTTTAAAAAACTATTTTATGTCAATTTTGGCACTATTTGGTAATTGATTTTTGTGAAGCTCATAACAGCATGATTAGTTCGAAAAAAGTTAATTAAATCAATACTAATATTTCATAATAACCTATAAAATTAGTGTAATTCATAAAAAGTGTCAAATTACATTTATTTGGGTATTTATAATATCTGTTATGTTAATATTTCCTTAATAAGGTAATTACTGCATCATTATAGTGTCATAAATAAATTAAATTATTTAAAGTATAAAATTTATAAATAAAATACCATTATGTAGGAAATCTTTTTATATTTCTAATTAATATTTATAGAATAATTTATCTTATGTATAACCCTATATTAAAAATGTTTTATTTATTAAACATTGATTTTAACTATTTTAACTATTCTTTAAATAAAATAATAATAAATGTCCTAATCTAATCCAAGTGGACCTACAAGTCATATTTTATTCCTAAGTTTGTTTTTGGTCGAATTAAACTTATCCAACGGAATTAGGACATGTTTTAGGTTAATAATAATACCATTTTACCCTTAATTACCCTATTTACTTTAGCCGTGGTAAATAAAAGTAAAAAGTTATTATTCACCAAAAATTATTTCTATCTTATTGAACCACATTTTACTCCTTGATGTTAACTGTGTCTCTCGAATTTTCGAAATTCCACTCACAGAAGCGGTAAAATTAAGTTTTATGTAAATTCTTTAAACTCTATTAGGAGGTGGGTAAAACACGATGAAAAGTTCAATAAAATTTTTATATATCTAAAATTATTATAAATTGACTCCAATTAATTACATTGATCTTATATTGGTATTATGTATCAATTTTTACCTAAAATAAATTTAAAAAAATAAATAATTATTTAAATAAAAAGTCAGTTTTTAAATAGTAACCCAGTGTTTTCACTATTCATCAAAAATTGAAAGTTTTCAGAAAAATACCAAAAATTCACCGTAGGCTAATTTCGATATTCTGAATACAAAAATGAAGTCCATTTTAAAAGATAAAATTTATAAAATTTCAAAAAGTGGGTATTACTATTCATAACAGCTAATTTTAATAATATTTTAATAGCATATCGTTGTTTAGTGAAACTCGGTATTACGTACAACGCAAGCTATCGAGGAAGGTTGCTATTGTGTATAATGCAAGACAAGATAGTTTTGTGTGTAGTTAAAGATTCCTTTATATAACATTATACATAAAAACAAAATATTTCTCATAAAATCTCGGGTGTTACATTCTACCCCCCCTTAAAATGAATTTTGCCCTCGAAATTCGTCACTTTGAAACAAACAGATGAGGATACCTCTCCCTCATCATATCCTCAAGTTACCATGTAGCTTCTTATAATTGTTGGTTCCTTCATAAAACTTTCACCAAGCGAGTGGTCTTGTTCTGTAGGACTTTTTCGCTACGATCTAGAATCTCTACCGGATGTTCTTCATAAGAAAGATCTTGCTCCCGCGGTACAACTTCTGAGCTGAGTACATGTGAAGGATCTGGTATGTACTTTCTTAGGAGAGATACATGGAACACATCGTGAACTTGAGGGAGATTCGGTGGAAGTGCCAATTGGTAAGCTACCTTCCCAACACGATCCAGTATTTCGAAAGGACTGATATACCTAGGGCTCAACTTTCCCTTTTTTCTAAATCTCATTACTCTCTTCCAAGGAGATATTTGTAAGAACACTTTATCACCCACTTAAAACTCTAGGTATTTTCTTCATTTTTCGGTATAACTTTTTCGTCGACTCTGAGCTGCTCTTATGTGTTTTTGAATAGATTTGACCTTTTCTACCATCTCATCCCCAAGATCAGGTCCTAATAGATTTCTTTCCCCAACTTCATCCCAACAAGTTGGAGTCCTTCATTTCTTTCCATAGAGAGCTTCATAAAGAGCCATCTGAATACTGGAGTGAAAGAAATTATTATATGAAAATTCTACCAAAGGTAGGTGTTGATCCCAACCACCTTTGAAATCCATAGAGCAAGCTCTTAACATATCTTCCAGAGTTTGAATTGTTCTCTCAGACTGACCATCTGTCTAAGGAAGATAAGTAGTGTTGAAACTCAACTCTGTATCTAGAGTATGCTGAAGACTTCACCAAAACTTCGAGGTAAACCTCGGATCCCGATCAGATATAATGGAAAGTGGTACTCCATGAAATCTTACCACTTCCTTTACATATATCCTGGAAAGCTGATCAAGAGAGAAATCCTCTCTAATAGAAATGAAGTGTGCCAATTTTGTAAGATGATCAACTAGGACCCAGATAGCATTATTGCCTTTGGATGTTTTTGGAAGTCTAGTGACAGAGTCTATAGTGATGTTTTCCCATTTCCATTCTGGTATCAGTAATGGTTGTAACATCCCCTTAGACTTCTGTCTCTTAGCTTTAACTTGCTGACAAACCAAGCATCGAGAGACATATTCAGCAACATCTCTTTTTATACCATCCCACCAGAAGTACTCTTTCAGGTCCCTATACATCTTCATGCTTCCAGGATGAATAGATAATGAAGAACTATGAGCCTCATCCAGCATCTCCTTCTTTAATTTTGGGATGGGAGGAACACAAACCCGATTCCTGAACCTTATTATCCCACCACAATCAAGGTTGAATTCAGGAACATTTCTAACCTTCTTTTGTAACTCTACATCTTATTTTTGTGCCTCTTTAATCTTCACATGTATAGATGGTTGAACATTCATTTGAGAAAGATAATATTTCTCCCCTTCCATTATGATTCCATGATCCATCCTTTTTAAATCCATAAATATTGGATCTTTTGTTATCCTCATCATGGATAAGCTAGCATGGTCTTTTCGACTTAATGCATCTGCCACCTTGTTTTCTTTCCTAGGGTGATAATGAATTGGGCAGTCATAATCCTTAATCAGCTCCAACCATCTTCTTTGGTGCATATTCAGCTCCTTTTGTGTGAAAATATACTTTAAAATTTTACGATCAGTATAAATATTACACCTTTAACCATAAAGATAATGCCTCCCTATTTTTAATGCAAAGATTACCGTAGCTAACTCCAAATCATGAGTTGGGTAATTTTGCTCATGGATTTTCAACTGTCGTGAGCCATAAGTTATCACCATATCATTTTTCATGAGAATACACCCCAATCCCTTTTTGGATGCATCACTGTATATCACAAACCTTTCTCCACTACAAGGCAATGTGAGCACAGGTTCACTGGATAACCTTACTTTTAACTCCTTGAAATTATTTTCACACTCCTCCGTCCAAATGAACTTAACTCCTTTTCAAGTCAACCTGGTGAGTGGATTAGGTAATCCTGAAAAATCTTTCATAAGACGTCGATAATATCAAACCAAACTAAGAAAACTTCGGATCTCAGTTAGTGTTGTTGGTCTCGACCATCTTTCGATAACCTCTGTTTTTTTATGGATCCACAGGTATCCCCTATTTTGAGATTATGTGACCCAAAAATGAAACTTTTTGAATCCAAAATTCACACTTGGTAAATTTGGCATAAAGATTCTCCTTTCTCAGGGTCTTCAATACAGTTCTCAACTGATCTTCATGTTCTTCCTTGATCTTTGAATAGACAAGTATATCATCTATAAAGACTACCACAAATTGTTCAAGATAGTCTCTAAAGACTCTATTCATTAGATCCATGAAGATATAAGGGGAATTTGTAAGACCAAATGGCATCACTATAAATTCATAGTGTCCATAACTTTTAAGGAAAGTTGTATTTGGTATATCCTCCCTTTTGTCCCTTAATTGATGATACCCTGAACGAATATCAATCTTGGAAAAGTATTGAGCTCCGCGTAGTTGGTAAAATAAGTCAGAGGCAATGTCAGGACATAATCCATACTATTTTTGATATATTTATTTACCTGAACGAAGATCAATCTATGCATATATAGATTTCATGGTCTGGGATATAGTGAAGGGAAAGGGCCTGGTGATAGGGACATAAAGAAACAAAAGGATTAGAATCAGAGGCAATGTCAGGACATACTCCAGACTATTTTTGATATATTTATTTACCTTTTGTTTCTTGATACATGTTTTTTCTTTCTACACTGGGAGCCTAGTTCATTTTATAGGCATTATAAGGGTGAATTTTGTTATTGAACAATGTTATATTTATAATTCACTATGGTATTTTGTGTTGTTATATATTATTATTTTTATGGTGTATAATTGTGATTAATGGGGGGTATAATCTCCCTAAAACACCCTTAGGCCATCTCCTCTAGATGACAGCCTCTTGCATATGATGAGGTGATCATGAGGTCTCATAGCATCTCCACTCTTGTATTGTTTGGGAAATCTAGGTTGGGTCATTACAAACTAGTCTTATATGAGATAATAAAATCTCTTTTTTTAATGAAGAAAATAAAAAATGGTAAGGAAATTTTTTTCAAGGCTATGAGGGATCTCTTTCTCAATTAAAAGAAACAAGATCCATTTAATGAATTAAAATATGATGAGATGCACGACCAATATTATGAAAATTTTATGTGTATCATTTCAATGAATTTTAGAAATGGAAGAAGAAAATATAAAGGTAATATTTCATTAAAGTTATTTAACTATGGTGCTTTGGAAATTTTTGTAGTCAATTTACAAATAGAAGAATATTGATATTAATGATTATTAGTTAGAGGATGTTATCCCATATAAGAAGTGGATAAAATATAAATTATACATTTATATGATGAATATATTTATAAGAAGTAAAAGGAGGGGCTTATAAATTAAAGAATAAGATGAATGTTGTTCACAAATTCATGAGTTAAAATAGTATATGATCACAAAAAAACATATAACTTTCATGGATCATGTTTAATAACTTTTAGAATAATTATGAACTAATGAGGAGGATGAAGAAATATATACTAAGAATATATTAAAATATGAACTTGGGCCTTTCATAGATCTAAATTCCAATGTAAATGAAGAAACCATTCTGATAATGAAGGATGATAATAAATTTTAAAGAAATAAAAGTAGGGTTACTTAAAAAGGAAGAAAAATCACTAAAAACTCATTATTCTCATATTCAAAATTGTAAAATAAGAAAAAAATTAGATACTATGATAAAAATCTACTACTAAATAAATTGAACTAAATAAATTTAAATAAAGAAATTTTTATGTAAAATGACCTTGATAAAGTTGAAATAATATTACAATAAATAAATTTATTTAAATTCAGATTCATCAAAACCTATTGATGTTATTAACCCAAATAAATAGGTAAAATATTATCTTTTAAATACTAAAGTTTTAAAATCTACATCAACTAATAGTACATGTTCTAAAATCAACTCAATTAATATTTATTTTTTGAATAAAATTAAAATTTCATTTATTTTATATATGATGGTAGTTATAAAGACACATAAAAAATAAAAATACTCTAGGATTATACTTCTATTCCTCCATAACTGACACATGACCCCATTAACCAATAACTCCCCTCAAACCCAATTCTACACATAGCAAGGGAGACATTAAAACTAATAGGTTTTTAAGGATCGTATAATATTTACACAATGAATCATAAATAAATATAAACTTGTAAACCAGGATCTATAATTCTTGAAACCAAAACAATGCATAATAAAATGAAGAACATTATTTACCATTCACTGTAGATTTATTGTTACAATATTAATCATAGTGATTTAATTGGGATTAATAAAAGGTGTACATATTAATCCATCATCTATGGTGTATTAATGAGCCTACTGAATCACCCAATTTTTGGGTGGGGTTCTTCTCACTTATCCTGGCATTCTTTTGCATCTCTATGGAAAATAGAAGAGTAGAAATAGATCTTGGAAGGGAAAGATATATCCAACTAGATTTTTATAAAGGATTACCACTAAAATCCTAGACATCAACCACCTCTATATAATCCATTGGGTACACTCCCTAATCCTATATATTTACTCATGTCTTATGTAATTTATGAGTAAACAAATCTAGTTACAACTATTTATAACCCATCAGATGAATGTGTGCATACATTTATCATATAAATGAAATGTTAAAATTCTCTTTGTTTCATTTTTTAATGATGTCTTATATAGCAGTAGGATGATATAAGAATAAAAAGGATTTATGAGATACCATAAATACTGAATATGATATTCCATAAATTTTTTATATCACACCATATGATATAATTATTAATACATCATATGTGCATGGATTTAGGGCGTATCTTCTTCAATATCTCACTTACACTAAATAATAAAGGATTTTATTTCATTTCACCTTATATTATATCATATAAAATAACTTGTGAAATAATATCCAAAAATTGTTTTGGATATATTATGAAACACTATTAGATATCTATCATCAACTTAAACTTGTATCAGATCATATGTAATACATTTTGAATTCCAATCCAAAACTCCCTTTGGATAAACTCTAAAACAAGTTTAGAGCATCTATCTGAGCAAAAATCAATCTCAAGTTAATTAATCAAAAAGTGTGACCCCATAGGCCTTTTTATAATTGAAAATAAATATGAATTCCCATATCCATATATGTAAGAAAAGAGGGGGCACTAGTAAACCATTAGTGCTACTCAATCTATAATGGTATATGGTATGATCTACATCAAAAATTAGTATCTATATACTACTTTCCACAAGTTCTACCATATAAAGGCATGAATTTTCATATCATACCATTTTCCATGTCATCAAGTTACCATCAAACATGGAGTATGTATATCCCATATATCCTCCTCATAAGCTCGCAATTCCTAGAGTATAGACTGATTAGCTCAATGAATACATCACTTATCATTCACCTTTATGGAATAACATATCACATGTGTGTCACACAATAGATAAGAACATCATAAGTATGATAAAAAAATTCTATATTCTATATAAATTGATTTGTCATATGTCATAGTCATCATACGAGCGGATAAGCATCATCTTGGTTATGCTCCAAATGAAGACATGATCAGAAATATACCCAACCACACCTAGATTATCTAAGATCTAATTCTTATGTAAGAAATAAACCAAAGTATAAAGGTTCTCATGATACATATCTCACCAAAATCAAGAAGCGAGGACACCAAATATGAAATAACATCCCTAATATACCAAATACATAGTGTATGAAACTCGATGTGGTATACTCTATGGGTCATCCAAAGCACAATACTTATTTATACTTCATGATCATCTTCTATATCCTAATAAAGGAATATTAGTCATGTTAGCCTTAATATTTCAACAAAACTTATAAGAATCTATGATGAACACCAATTAGAGATAACTTAAAGTTTTACTTTTAGAGGTAAAATATCATTTCCCAACATGATATATATATATATATATATATATGCTGTCAATATAAAAGAATGATAAAGTAGATTTTTCCTTTTTTATAACATTATATATTTTACATTATTAAAATCATATAATAATACTTAAAAACTAAAAATAAGAAACCATTTAACAAATCCTGTATGATAGAAAACTAGATCGGCCTTATGCATGTTTCTCTTTCAGGGATTTTGATGAACTCATTACATTTCTATGTAATTCCTACCACATCTTGACGTCATCATAAAATAAAACCCTCCCACTAATATCTTTTAGTGAGTAACATCTATGAAGTAATAAATTTTGAATAACTATTAAAATGATGAATCAAATTCTTAATTTTCATCTCCTTGACCAAAATATTAATACACTTTAACTTCACAACATCCAATGACAAAATGTTAATATATTGTAGTTTTTTTCTTAATTTTTTTTTTCAAATTTTACCATCATCATTAAATCATGTATATAGTACAAAAAAATTCCTTGAAATTATTTTGGTAACTAATGTAACTCTTTATGTTATTTATTTATCAGTTTACCCTAAATTTCTTTGGGATATAAAGTAAAAATAACTTTGAATTTTTAATGTTAAAAGTATTTATTGTCTATATAGTAAATCCTCTAAGTCTAAAAATATTTCATTTAGAATATTAGGCACTATATTTTCTTTATAATATCATTATAAAACACATAAAATTCTTTTTGTTAAGAAAGTAAACTTATTTCCTCAAGTTTGAATATTTAAAAAACAAACAATTATATCTATATCATATTTTTTATTCTATATTTTTATAAAATTACTCATATTATATATTCTGATGAATCATATACCATGTGTATTAAAACCATCATATCCAAATATTCAAAAAAATCCATTTTTATTAAAATCGTTCTCATATCATATAAGATATATCAGATAAAAAACATAGATTATTTATTTATATCCATCTGAGCTTGATATATTCAATTACATTCAAATATTTGATATAGAAACTATTTTCATCATCACATGAATGAAAATTATAATCAATATAAATTATTTCCTTATTTTTAACTCTTATATACTTTTAAAATTTCAAAAGCATACAGTTGGTATCATATACCCTTCACAATTGAAAAAATAATTTCTATAACACTAATACTTAAAATAGAATTTTGATGGAATTTATAAACCCTTTCACATATTATAAAAAATTCAATTTTAAGTAATCATTACTACTCATTTCCGATGGCTCCATTAGGTTTCAATGAAAATGAATGGAAACTCAAAGAAACATTTTTGGACTTTCTAACTAACTTTTATTCTTTTAATTTGAAAATTTTACCCACTTATACTATTGAATCAGTACTAGAACATGGAAATCACATGATTAGATAATTTATTCTCAAACATTGAGATAATATGGTCAAATTTTATATAATTCATCAACATTGTTGAAAAAATTTCAAATATTGATTCCAAAAATAATTCCATAACTATATCTTAAATTAAATAATCCTCCAGTATCTCTAAGTAATTAATATATCCAATTATAATGAATATATGTGATGATACTTCCTTTAAAACCCCAAGTGAATCCTTTTATTCTTTTGATAATTATCTACATTAATTTTTTGAATAAAATAAATTGTTGGATACACAACAAGGGGTTTCTTATACATGCCGAGTTTTAATTTTTTGTTAAAAACAATTCTTAAGTTTCTATACAAGTATAAGAAGTTTATTACATTAAGATTTTCCTTTTTGTGATTGATTTTAATATCAGGTTTTTTGATGATGACACCTCTTATCTTAACATTATATTTTATCAAATTATTATCATGTTTTACATTCACTTAATAAGGGATTTTATTAAATGTGATCCTAATAAAATTATGAACTCTTTTAAAAATTATCATATATATATGTAGTGGGATAAAATATATATTTCACTAAGAAGGTGCCCCTCTTTAGTATAAAAAATTAAATTTTTATATTTAAGTTGGAAATTATGAAAATCACATCATATATGACTATTAGATGGTTGAGGAGACAAATCATTATGAAATCTATGATATGGATAAAATCAACACCATTACACTAGTATATTAACTATTAGTGTTCCTAGATAAGTGTAACCCAAATAAAGTTCAATGATTGAGGTTATGAAATGAAAGAAAATACTATATCTCCTAAGAGGGGATAATGGAAACCCTAGTAGGTGGTACACCCCCTTAGGCAGCAGTGATGGTCGATCTGTTCTCCCCCTATGGAATTGAAAGAGGGACCTAAAGGCCTTCTCCCCAATCTATGATCCATCCCTCCTCCCCAACTTCCCTCAAATTCAACTTCACCCAAAAGTGTTGTCCCTCCATCATGGGTTACTTTATCTTCCTCTATCCATACATGAGTTCTCATAGGTGAAGTCCCTCCATGGTTTTGTCTCTGATGACACGATTTAGTCTGCAATGCCCTTATCTAGATAGATTTGATCATTTTATTCAATAGATCTTGGCACCTAAATGATCATGTCATCATTGGGCTTTTGGATCCGCGCCACATTATGTTGTGGTTTTCTAATTCTGATGATTTCACAGTGGTGTGGTCCAATGGCCTTCATTCCTGAAAAGGGTTTCACTTCTTCCTCCTCATATAGAGCTACGACTTCCATTGGAAGTGGGATTCCCCCATTGAGGTGATCTGGTTGAGCTCCCTAGGTCTTCCTCTCCCTTTTCAAAATCATATAATTCTTCAGATGATAAGTAACCTTGTCAGGAGATTTTTAAAATTTGATGAATGTTTGAGGCGTTTTTTCCATCATATTGTGCCACAAATTTCGGTGGAATCCCATATTTAAAATCCTCCCATTTATGAAGTTTGGATCGAGGTTTATGAAGAACTCCACTGTCTTTGACCATTGGAATTTGAGAACAGGATTGATTTCTATTTATCATGATTCCACTTGGGACATCTTCAAAAGAGTTTCCATTCATTGCATTGAATTTCTTCAATTATGGTTGAAAACAGCTTAATACAATATGGGAATAAATATATGGGTATCTCGAGACATGTTATTTCTAGTGTTTCTTCTTAGGGAAAGGATGGGTCTTTCTTTACCTCTCATGTTTCCAGGGCCCCATGTGAAGAAGTCACAATTTAAAATCCATCTCTAGTTTCTTAGGTTAATCCAAAAGTCTATGACATTTATTCATCAACTGATATATGATTTGGGTATGGAATTCTTGTCTGAGACATTCTCTACGCCTCTATGTGAAAAAGATAGGGAGGTCAAATTGGATTCTAAAATGGTGATGCAGATGGTTTCACCAAATACAGCCAACGAAAACTACGGTGACTGAGGGAGTCTATGAGGACCAAGACACTTGTGATGATTCCTAGTGTCTTGCTCTGGAAGACATATTAATGAAATTAAAATTTATGGGATGAGGCTTTGAACAGGTAGGAGTCTCAGATATTCCTATGCAGGTCACATAGGCTATAATTTCTTATGTTGAGAATGTTAAATCTTGGGGATTGAATTAGAACTATCAAAACTGGTTTGTAGTGTTAGGAGAATAGGACTGCCATGATAGCAGGGAAATACACGGGGTGGAGGATACTCATGAAGTGGAAACCTCAGTGGTTTTGGAATCCTCTCAAGAGGAAATGGACGATGCTTTGAACTCCCTTACTAATTCCAAGGAAGTGTTCATTGAAGAGGACTATCTCAGATCCTCTTCACGAAATGGGAAAAATGCTATTATGGATTTTGACATCTTTATTAAGAACAACTGGAGGCTGTGACGTAGGAAGGAGTACACTAACCTACCTATTACTCCTATTACTACATCTAAAAGTAAGGTTAATATACCCCTGAAGTCTCCTAATACTGTAGGCAAAAACCCCATGAGTAGCTGTAAAAGTTCTGACAAGCATGCGGTGGCCAACACCTCTAATGACCTAATGTCTTCATGATACATGGCTGCTGACCGTACCACTCCTCTGAGTGATAAGGAGATAATGGATCCTAGGTAGTAGCATGAGACAAGATCCATTGAATACCCTCAGTGTAAGGTATCCTTGGTGATGGACCACATGGATATACTTTTTCACTCAGATGAAGAAATGGTAGAGGAATTATTGGATATGAAAGTGTCGAAGAAGATGGGAAGATCGCTTCATGTGACCACTAATAAGGAGCAAGGAGAGTGGATTGATAAGAAAACCTGTATTTTTCTTAGAGGCTTCAACAGGGGGAAGATTAACATAGAGGAATACAAGAAATCTTAGGACACCATGAAACATCATTATGAAGGCATATTAAAGGGATACCCTAACTCTCAGGTAAATTCTATTCCCTAGATATTTTTTAGGGAGTTTGATTCCAATCGGCTCAAACTCTTCATCAAAAAATCTGTATTATATTTTGGTGTTTAAATTGGTAAGTTGTGAGGGTTCTCACATTCCCCTTAAAAGTGTTTAAAAATAAAAATTTTATGTTGGTGAAATCAATGAATGAGGCACTAAACTCTTACGGTAATATCATAACTTGTTATCTTCCCATATGATAATCTAGGTGCACCCCTCTTTTTTGTGAACCTACCCAGGTAGATTATCAAGATCTTGAAAATTATTCACTTTTTAATGAATATATCACTTATCATTTATAAGTTTCACTTAATCACACCATATTATCACATTTACTCCCTTCACATATATTCACAATTCTAATTATTTACTTTGGAATATTATTCCATCCCCCAAATCAGTATGTTCAAGCAATTTTGATGTTTAAATATTTACATAACTCACATCATGTGTTATGAAGAAAAATTAAAATCCAACTATATTAATACATATATAAAATCATCTCATGCCTATGTTTCATGAAATACTCTCTTGTAATTTTTGGGAATAAAATGACATTAACAATTCCTATATGAGTATGGGTGGAGTGATAGATAGATAATAGTTTTGATTCTAAAAAAGGAATAAGCCTCCAACCCATTGAGAAATATAACCCAATTTCTATCTATACTCAGAAAAATTAATGAAGTGAGATATCAAATCTATTATATATCTGATGACAAATATGTATAATCTATAATTAACATTTCAATTAAATCCCATAAACTAGTACAATATAAAGTCATGGTATAATAATAATAAATACATCATCAAGCCTATAATTTAATTCCTTAAATACAAGTATGAAAATTTATTATACTCAATAGATATGTAAATTCATTTATAATAATTATATTGATATGGTTTAAATAATTTCTCAAATAAGGATTTTTAGTTTAACCAATTAAAATTTATAATTATGAATAATTCATAATTTTTAATACAAACACTTTTATATTTTTTCCTTCTATTTAAATTTATAAAATATTAAAAAATAAAACTTCTACTTTCAATATAAAATTATATATTTAAATTATATGAATTCAATATAATTTGAAAATTTTATCGCATTATTAAATATTAATATTATAGATATTTATGTAATAAATATTTTGTAAACAATTAAGTTATTATTTAAAAACATTTTATAATTAATTAATTCATGAACACCTTCATAAATTAATAAATATCCCATAACACCTTTTACCATGATTTATAAACAATTTATAAACAATTTAATCAATTTATAATTAAAATCATGAAAAATCTTATTTTTTTCATATTGTTTTTAATAATATCCCTATATCATTAGGCATGATATAATATGTGTGATATGTGGAGTGGGTGCTAATCTATAATGAATTATGATAGATATATCATGGATCACATAAAAAAACACAGAATACACAACCTTATTAAGAATTATCATGTGGTTGTAAATATCAACCTATAATATAAAGCATTACCCATAAATAGACCTTTTATTGGTTGGTTTTGTAAAAGTAAAACAAGTGTGTAGGCCTTACATAGGATTAAAAACATAGTACATACCCATAATAGGCAATTATTAGTTCCCAAATCAGATTATCTTGATGCACATTATACACCTATGATACCACATAATAATAACTCGACAACAGTGATTGTATTTAATGATAGGTATCAGTATCATTAAGGTGATACAATACTCTTTTTTTAATGTAATCCCACTAATGTCAAATTTTATAATGTGCCATCAAACCATTCCGATTTTGAGAAACAGAAGACCTACTTCAAAAGGTAGGTGGTCGCTAGAGTTTTTGAGTGATGCTTTGGGTGTGAATTAGTTGATAGGATGAGAGGTCAGGCTCATCTCAAAATTTATAGGAAATCATGGCCTACTTAGGGACTCTATTATTGATTTTTGACATGTTAATGAATTCTTCCTCATAAAATTAGTTACTCCAGTAGTTATATATATGAAATTGATTCATTGAAAACATGTATTTAATATGAAAATACACATGGGGATTATATGGTCCCTCGTTTAAACCCATTATCGGATAAATCTATAGTTTAAATCCATATAAGAAAGCACTATGTCATTTATCTTTATCTAGGGGCATTGGTATCTGAAATTTTTTTGATAGGAGATGTTTTTGAGTTTTGTTTGGTCCTATTAAATGGGATTCCTATATATTACTATGAAGGGAATCAAAACCTACATAGTTTTGTGCCACTTAATGGGAGATGTTGTAATTTTTATGTCTTTGTGGCATGGAATGATATGGTTACTTTTTTGTTTTTTCATCCATTTACACTTCTAAGTAGTTTAATGTTGTGAGGAGTGGACTACTAGATGAAATGGGTTTATAAATGGTTAATGTTGAAATTATGAATGAGTGGTCATGTCTACCCCATTTCTATGGGTTATTAAATGGAAAAGAAATATGATATGGTTGTATAATAAATCAAGTTGGAGGAATAATATTTATATGTATATATTAGTTTTTAACATCAACGTAGTGTTCCTAAATATCATGTAAGAGTGGAAATAAAATACCACATAGTTTAGGCTTTATAGTATAAGGTCACGTATTGGGACCTCACCATGTAGTTTCGTGTCATACAGTAAGGACATATGTGTTTTAGAAGGGGTGAAAATATGATACTGTGGGGGGATTATGCATAGGGATACCATTTTTATTTTACTATGTTATATGATCTAGGTGAAGGTATTTTTGGGGAAATAAATGGAGTATTTCAACTCAAGGGTTTATGATGAAACCAATAGGGGTACCTCAACTCAAGGTGTATAAGGAAACCAATAGGAGTATCTCAACTCAATAAATTGAAATGGAGATGTGGTATGAGCTACCCATTCTAGTTTATACTATATATTGGTAACTAAAAAATAGGCGGTATGATTATTCCTTGAACCTAATATAATACCCATAATACATATTCTTCAATGATGGGTGAATAAGCATGAGATCATCAATTAGAATGAGGTAGGTTCATAAACCTAGTAGGAATCCCTGAAAAATGGGATTCTTAGAGAATTTACCTTGAATAAAGGAATCCAATAATGTAATTTAATTTGATTCTAACCTAGTTATTTTTCCTGGATGGAAGAAATTATGATAAGAAATCATGAATAATAGTGATTAGTTTTCCAAGAGATGTGTAAATAATTGTTCAAGATGCTTCATGATCATAAACCATTGATAGGAGGTTAAAATTTAATTTAGGAATCCTCATTTTCATGATTCATTTTTCATGCTATGAGAATAGGGATAGACATTAATTTATGGATTCCAATCTATGGATATTAATTCATGAACACTCCTATGTGAACTATGTTAATGGGAATGCTCTGTGAAGGGGATTTGTGAGATTACCTTTATGAAATAAGTTCTCATGGTGTCTTATGAAAGGTTCCTTGAGATCTACCTTTCATGAAATGTGTTCATGAGGTAGATATATGAGGATCCTCATAAGATACCCTCTAAGAACTATGTCTATGGGTTGGATATATGAATGAGCCTCACAAGCTATCTCCCACATTCTTTATTTAAGAAGTTTCTTTATAAATAAATCTCATAAACTCACCTATATAATCTATGTTTATGTATTGGATCCATGATGGAGTCTGATGAGTTTCCCTCCTCAAAGGGGTTTTTTAAACATTTCTCCATATGGTGTTCTTCACAAAGAGGATTCATCATATTTTTACTTTTCCTTTTCTGGATTGGGATTAGAAATTACCTATAGGATATATTCACATGAAATTTTATTATTGGATGTTGAAAGCAACCCCCCCAAATATTTAGTACCCCTTTTTTTAAAGGAGTAATATGAATTTATAGGTGATACATTTTCGAAGTAGATGATCACGTAGGAGGCATGTTATCACATAGGAGGAACACAATTTTATATGAATCCCATATCACATGAGTGAACGAAACCGAGTCTGAAAAGTTACCATGAAAGTGAAAGGAGTAGAATTACTACACCACAAACAATACATTATTCATGAAGTGGCCTTATGGGTGAAAAGGGTTATCATGATCATGAATGAAGTTGGTGTGTATAAAAGAAATAAGTGCACATGGAGGGATTATACATGTGCATGAAACGAGTAGGTGAACATGAATGAAATACACGTGTATAAAGATACCATGTGATCATAATGTAGAACTATTAATTGATTAAAAATTAGCTCCATTTGAAAACTTAATATTGGAATACAAATTATTTTCTTCATGGAGATATTTATTATTTCAAATTTTCCTATTTTGGGGTTAAAATGAAATCCAAAAAATATAAATCATAAATTTTGATTTGTAAGTCCATTTTGGCTCACCAATTATTCAAAATGAATCATATGATAAATATACATTCCTAAATATGATGATTACCCTATAGTGGGTGTTTTCTTAGACTAAAAAGTTTCTTGAGGACCCTAAAAAAATAGGTTTTATATCTCCAAAAACTTTTTCATCATTAATCAATGAAACCCATGACCTACTATAACTGATTGGATTTCAATACCATGTCACTGGACTTGGAATTTATTATAGGAGTCTATTTCATTCTATATGGAAATGATCATGTATCACATGGAGATCCTATTTTTTTCATGCATGGAGATATTGTCTACTCAAATTTGACTTACATCACATTGATAGGGGATGAATGATGTATTTTGTGGAAAATTGAATAGAATATTTTTTTTTTCAAATGAAATGACCCCACCTTATAATTAGAATCATTTAGAATGAATATAATTTAATTTTAAGGTAACATAGGGATATTTTCTACAATACTTGTTCATCTGACAGGATTCATAACCGAACTCACTAGTGGGGGGATGATTTCTAAAAGGAGGATCTAGACTCAAGGATTTTTTTAAAAGAGGGATAATGAACTAGAGGATTTAAACATACAAGAATATAGTTAACAAAGTAAAACCATACATGAATTTATTTTCCCAAATTCAAGGATGATACAAGGAATGGAATAAAAATTAAATTATCATTTATATTCGAGATAGGAGATTAAGATGTCACTATATATCCTATTAAAACTATGATCATCCACACATATATATTAATAGGAGTATCTTTTAAAACCAAGATTATATTCAAGAGAAAATATTACTATATCATTTGTGTGTAAGTCTATATGGAAAGGCATGTAATAAACTAGTAAACCCATACACTATAAAAACCTAAGTAAATTTGGATCAAATGGATGAGAATTATGTCATATAGAATATACCACTCTAAGTAGTTTGAGGCCTTAAATTATAGAATATTGAGTTGTTTTATTTGAAATCACATGACAAGGGCCATGTACCTTTAGATAAATCATATTAACCAATATATGTGAGGAATGATAGGGTGATCATAATTTTTAATAGGTCACAAGTCCTTGCAAGAAGAGTTAAATTTTATTCAGGATGAATGGCAGTCCCCATGAACTTTATATATTTTAATTTTTCCATTATCTTTTTTAAATCTGTTTATGGAGATATTTAGTGGGAAATAATTCATATTTTTCTTATGTCACCCTTTTGATGTTTTCAAACTCATTGTTTTTGTTTCTTTTACTTTTCTTTCAAACACTAAAATTTTCTTAGGTTATATAGTGTGCATGGTTAGCGACCAGAGGCTTTTATTTTTCCCAAGATTCTCTTTGTATATTTTTAACCCTAAACTTAATTTGTATCTTTATATTTGTATTTTATGTTCTTGAATTCTATACTAATGAAGATGGTGTTTAAGGAAAACATTATTTAACCAAATAGAGAGGAAGTCATCCTAGAAACATGGGTGAGATAAACTCAATATAAATGTGGGGAACGATACAAGTATATAAATCCTTGTGTAATAGTGAATTTAGTCTATGTTCATAGCACTAAAACTAAAGGTTATATATGTTTTAAGTTCAGAAATCAATGACCAAAAGTGTGATAGTGTGTATATAGAAAGGGTGAGGTAAACTTAACATGATTATAGAGCCCAATTATATTATAGATAATAATATATATGGGTGAATTTCAATTAAATTTAGTGTCAAAACTATTATGAACTTTAGTTTTGGTCACACAATGGGGACCATGCACCTAATAGGGACTTGGAATGGGGAGAATATCAACCTAAGTATTTAGGATTTTCAAAGGGAGTATCTCAAATACGGTGATTTGTGTTTTCACAGGACGTGTTCACCCCGATATGAAATGGAAAAATAATGGGATATCATAACATTTCTTTAATAATGGGCACGGTGCATGAATGTGTAAAATTAAGAGCATTTTCATCCACTAGAATAGTTGGGTTATGTGATTTTTAAACCATAACACTAGAATTCCAGAGTCCATGCTAAAATGTGACTTGTGGGAGTAGGCTAACCATTAGTGATGGAGATAATAGAGTCACACTAAAAGGGAATAGTGCATGGAGATCATTTGGGGATTTTATTCCCAGACCAAAAACTCCCATTGGGGTTTTGTAATGGATCAAATAAAACATTATGTTCATATAAAATTCCTAGTAGGTTCCATTCAGATTATTCAATCAACCTATTACAAATATTTCTATGAAAGAATGATCCAATAAAATTTTATTAATGTTCATGGGATAATAATAGGAGTATCTCTACTCAATGCATTGGGTTTTTCATGATTCATACATCAAATGTATAAAGTAGGTTTGGAGAGAAAAGGATATTCAATAATGTTTTGAGAACCACAAAGGTTTCAATATAGTGTATTGAACACATTCTCAGGGTTAAGGGATATAACATGAAATTATTTTGATGATATTTTTCCAAAATCAACAGTATTTTCAAATATAGTGATGATTTCAAAAAAAGTTGTAATTTTAGCCACATTTTCTAAAAAAAAATTCTAATTTATCTATGTTTTCCAAAAACATCACTAAATTTAAAAATAGCCATGTTTTAAATGTGACTAAATTTTTAACATTTTTTGCCACTATTTCAAAACATTGTTAATTATATATAAGTGTAATTCTATTAATTTAAATATGTATAAATATAATTTTTTATAATTATATATATAAATATATAAATCGATATTTATATAAAAATAAATTAAAATATATTTAAATATCATAATATATACATAAACACACACACACACACAAATATAGCTCTCAATGTTCAACTCAATGGTAGCCACCTCTATAGGTCTCAGTGAGGTTTTGAGTTTGAGCCTCATCAAGTTCTTACTTGCATGCGTGTAGTACGTTTTTATTTGTAATATAGCCCATTTCCCTGCATCAATATAAATTTAAATTTTGATATATATATATATATATATATATATATTAAAATATAGAAATGCACATACATACATATTAACACACACACAAACACACACACACACACACACATATATATATATTTAAACACACACACAAACATAAACACACACACCCACAAACACATATATATTTATAAACACACATATTTTAAATTTAACCATTTTTTTAGAAAATAGAGCTATTTTAGCAACATTTTTACCAGTGTTTTAAAACATGTCTAAATATATATATATATATATATATAATTATAATTATATTAATTTACATATATATATATATATATATATATAAATTCATAATTATAATTATATATATGTACGCACACACACACACACATATAAACGTACATATATGAATATAAAAATTTACTATTCTATTAATTATATAAAGTTATACATATAGAATTCTATTATTTTCCAGTCACACACACAAATATATATATATATATATATATATATATATAATATAAACATATACACACATGTATATATATATATAATATAAACATATATATAAAAATGTACATATAAACATATATATTAATATAAACAAATATACATACACATATATAAATAAATATATATATATATATAAACATATATATGCATATATAATTCTATAATTATATTTATATAAATTTTTATAAATATTTATATATATATATATAATTATATTTATATACAAACACATTAACATATATTTAAATATATTAATATTAATATATATATAAACACACACACACATAGATATATATAAACACATATATATCTATAATACATACACATATATATATTTATATATATTTATATATAAAATTATATATATTATATATTATTTTTTTAATACTAAAATCGATTAATATAAACACATACAAAGACACATATAAATATATAAATATATTTATACATAAAAACACACACACACACACACACACACACATATATATATATATTTAAATTAACTTAAATATATATAAAAATAATAACATATAATTATAATTATATATATGTATACACTCACACATATATATATACACATACTCACACATGCACATATAAATATAAACATGCACGCATATATAATATAAACATATATATATATATAAACACAAATATATATATATATAAACATATATATATATATATATACATTTTTATAATAAAATCTGAATTACCTGAGTAGGTTTATATAGGTATCTAGGATTCATAGGTCTAGTCATTGAATCCGAAGAGGATGCAACATTAATTGTTCTTGGGTGGAATGATATCATGTGTGTGTAGTTAGAGAGGGTCGGTGGGTCATTGTAAGCAAGGGTGAGAATGTGCAATGTGATTGATGAGGGAGGGTCATCCCCCCTGTGCAAGTTGAAGTATTAAAAAAATATGAAAAAATATGAAAAAATGGGTATAATTTATTAAAAAACATTATGGATTGAATTGAGTATGGATCATCCTGATGCAGAAATTAAAGTAATAAAAAAATTAATATAAAAATAAAAAACATGATATCATTTATTAAAAAAACATGGATTAAAAAAAACTAGCAATGCTTTTTATATACATTTCTTTTTAATGATCCACACTGACATTTATGAAAAACATCAATAAACGTGGTTTCTCTAATTTCGGATTTATTTAAACATCACAAATTAGTGAAATTTTTAAATGTTTCAATTTAGAGACATTTTTAAATGACATAAATTGTATTCATTTAAAAATGTTGGAAACTAGAGACACCTCATTTAATGATGTTTTTCATAAACATTGGTTATAAAGCCCTGACCCCAGTTACCCAAAGTCGGTGCATTATTACATAACATTAGCATGATCACAAGAGATAATGTCTCAAAAGACTGATTAGTTTAGTAGCCTTGTAAGTTCTAGATACATACAAAAGTTTTACATTACATCATGAAATAAAAAAACAACATTGTGTCCCCTTTGAACACACTCATACCCTTAGCTTATCCCTACAGGTTAATCATAACATACTTCTTCAAATCCTAGGAAAAAGAAAACATAAGAAAGGGGTGAGCTCAGATACTCAGTAAGGATAACAATATATAGATGAAACTATCATAAATAAGCATAAACATTTACGGCAATGTATAAGATTAAAAAAATACATTTAAACATAAACGTCAGCCTAATATGGTAATGATAAATCAAATAATTCCATTTACTTATTCACATGAATATTCTACTAGTAAAATAATCACATGTAATATCAATAGATAATTTCATAATTATGGAATGTATAATGTGGGACATCATAACCACATAGTCAAGGCCTCATGCCAAGACTACAAATAAATTTTTTTCAATGCCTTATTCCAAGACACTAGTTTGTCTTATGAGACCCACTGATGCATCGAGAACTTATAGAGGGCTCCAACCATCACTTACTATGTCCAATGCATTCCTCATATGAAAAGGTTGAAACATAATATAAACATTCATATTAAAACTATCATATGAAATGTTAATACTTTAACCATAAATCAGGAATGGTATAAAAATAACACATCCACAGTCAAACATACCACAAAACCTTCAATACAATATGAAATATTGTATCATAATAAATCAACTTCAAACAAGTGTAAAATCCATCAAAGGATGTTGACATATATGAAATTAAAACTTTTTGAGAGAAACATATCTCTCTATTTTGAAATCATTTAAAAGTCACATAATTATAAAACAAAAAATTTATTTTGAAAATATTTATATAATCTTGTAAGGTAAACATAAAAGGTATTATAATGGTGTAAAATATATGCACCTTCCGTATAAGTTAAAAAAACATTCTTACCTTAATTTGTCGAATAGGTCATCAAGTACCTTGTTTGGAAAATGAGGGAAAGATTCCATTCAAAACATTTTATAAAAAGTAAAACAGGGGTATAAATGAATTTAACCCATATTATAGGAAATAGTAAAAATGTTTTGAAGTACATTTTTATGAACACAGATGTGAATGATACAGAATTCCAGTAGATACTTATGTATAAACAACTTCAGATAAATAAAGAGATTGTAAAATTAACCCTTAAATTGTACTTTTCCTTAGTAGAGGGTAGGTTAAACTCCTGTATAATGGTGAAATTATTGTTATTAAATTATTCAAGAACCACATACATAAATATTATATCATATATAATCATATAATATTGCTTTGTTAATGATATTTTAGTAGTATCATCGTTTCGGGTGTAAACTGATTCATTTTCCATTATATGTTTTGTTATGTAAGTCATGTTTGTTATGGATAGGATGTATTTAATTCATATCCAGAATGATATTAAGTCCTTAAACATTATTTTTTAGTCATGAAATGTTATTTATTATTGAATGGTTATGATGGGGAATTAATCTCATCGCACTCATGGAGACGGTAATCCGTACAAACTCATGAGTGACAATATCATTCTATTGATGGTGAAATTGTATGTAATTGGATGTTATATCATATATAATTAATCATTAACATATTAAATTTATTATTTACATCAATTATAATCATTATTATATCAAACCAAATAATGAAGTGTTGAATAACAAACTACACCACGTTGTGGAGACGATAAGTCGTACGTATACATGTACGGTGACTTTGTAATTAATAGGATGGATATATTAATGAATATGGTTGTACCATACTTATAATAACATAAAAATATGTAGAAGTTACTATAGTTATTATTTTGGTATATAAACAATAAAGAAATAGGAAGTGGAAGAAGAAAAGAACTTTGAAAGAGGTGATGAAATTATTACTTCTTCTTCAGGTGCTTCCTTTTGATTTGATCAAAAGGGATCCTTAGGTTGGATTTATGATCAAAATAAGGACTATAGGTTGAATTGAGGGTAGTTTGGAGGATATTTGAGCAGGATTTGAATGAGACAAATGGATTTGGATGTGTGATTTTTAGAGAAGGGGAAGTACCCTTTTATAAGAGAGGTGAGGGTCACTTTAGGAAAATCATGAAATATTAATTTATTATACAATCATATTAAGTTTATAATGGCTCCAAAAAGATTTATTTCAAGGATAAGGTGGGTATAGGTTGAAAACCACTAAACCAATAGGTTTTATACAGGTTTAGGTCACCATATTAACCTTATCCTTTTTTAACTCTTAGTTAAATAGTTTAACTTTTACCATGTATTCTTGTATTATTATAATAAATGGTTAATAAACTTACTATAAAAACCAAGAGAACCCCAATAGGTTAATTATTGACATATCTAACCCTATCTAAGTCCTTTGGACAAACATTCTATTTTTAGGAATATTATATCAATTAATAATATAGTATTTGTTTTAAAAACTCATTTATGTCAATTTTGACAGTATTTAGTATTTGGTTTTTGTGAAAGTAAACAAAAGATGATTACTTCAAAAAAAATTAAATCAATCATAAAATGTCATATTAATCTAAAAATTATTGGAATGCATAAAATATCTCAATTTACATTTATTTGGATATTTATAATATGAATTATTTTAATCTTTCATTAATAAGGTAATTACTGCATCATCATTGTGTCATAAATAAATTTAATTATTTAATGTCTAAAATTTATAAATAAAATACCATTATGTAGGAAATATTTTGAGAATTCTAATTAATATTTTTAGTCAAATTCATCTTATTTATAACCCTGTATTAAAAATGTTTTAGTTATGAAAATTTAAATTTAACACTTTGAACTCTTATTTAAATAAAATAATAATAAATGTCCTAATCTAATAAAAGTGGATAAAATAGGTTAATATTTTGTTCCTAAGGTTTATTTTGGTCGAAAAAGACTTATAAAATAGAATTAGGACATGTTTTAAGGTAATTTTAATATCATTTTTACCTTTAATTACCCTATTTACTTTTAACTTTGGTAAATAAAATCCAAAAGTTACTATCACTATTAGAAATCCATCCTTTCCCAATGGTTTTGAACCATTGGGAAAGGCTGCAGAACCATTGGTATATGTTATACCAACGGTTCTGCCAACCGTGGGGAGGTAAGCCGTTGGGAAAGGCTTTTCCCAATGGTTTACAAGGAACCGTTGGGATAGGTTAGAAAAAATCAACCTACCCCAACGGTTGTGACAAACCGTTGGGAAAAGCCTTTCCCAACGGTTTGGCCCGTTGGGAATCCAATGACTATTTTCTTTCCCAACGGTTTGAAAACCGGTGGGAAATGTTTTTACCAACGGTCCTACCAACCGTTGGTAAAAACACCAATTCCAAAAGCTATCCCAACGGTTTGAACCGTTGGGATAGCCTGTTTTTACCAACAGTTTAATGAACCGTTGGTAAAAACAGCTCCATATGGGCTATGCCAATGGTTTGAAATCGTTGGCATAGGCTCTGCTGTGCAAATTGCACAGCAGCCTGCAATTTGCACAGCAGGTCTGTTTTGGGCTCATTTTGGCACAACAGGTCTGTTTTGGGATCATTTTCAATTCAATTTTCAATCCAATTATTGTAACTGTAACACATATACAATGCATACATATAGAGAACAAACCAACACATTTAAATAATGCAAACCAACCAACCAACACATATAATGAATCCTGGAAATATACTCATCCATAATTAAATTAGAATTCATAACATAATTATAAACATACATAATTCATTTAGAATTCAATTTAAAATTTAGTTGACAATCATATGTGGAATCCGGAATTCAATTCATAATTTGATTGGTTTTTTGTACACCATATATTTTTACTCGAAATCATATACATTTTAAACAAAATACATACACCTAGAATGATACCGGTCACACCGTGCCTCGGATTGAGGCGAGGTTAACTCGTACATGTCACAAATGACTCATTGATCGTTTTCCTAAAGTATCAACATATTCTGAAATTGTTTGGTCAGTTTTCCGTATGCCAGTTGTTGTTTTCACTTAAAATGAAGTGTTTTTTAAATAAAAGAGATACACTTTGAATGGTGCCGGCCACACTGCGCCTCGGATTGATGCGGGGTTGACTCGTACACATCACACATGACCCATGCATTGTTGTGCTAAAATATAAACACAATCAGAATGTGTTTGGTTGGTTTTCCGTATGTATTTAAAATGTAGTCCATTTTAAAGAAAATAGATACACTTAGAGTGGTCTTGGCCAAACCGCGACTCGGATTGAGGCGCAGTTGACTCGTACACGCAACATATGACCCATGGATCGTTTTCCTAAAATTTCAACAGATTCCGAATGCATTTGGTCGGTTTTTCGTATGTCAGTTGTTTATTTCACTTATAATCTTGTCCCTTTTAAATAATAGAGACGCAGTTAGAGTGGGGCCGGCCACATCACGTTTCGGATTTAGACGGGGTTGACTCGTACACGTCTCAAATGACCCATGAATCTTTGTCCTAAATTATCAACACAATCCGAATGCGTTTGGTCGGTTTTTCGTATGTTAGTTGATGTTTTTCACTTAAAATGACGTCCTTTTGAAACAAAAGACATACACTTTGAGTTGTGCTGGCCACACTGAGCCTCAAATTGAGGCGGGGTTGACTCGTACACATCACATATGACCCATGGATAATTGTGCTAAAGTATCAACACAATCAGAATCCGTTCGGTCGGTTTTCTGTATGTCATTTGTTGTTTTCACTAAAAATGAAGTCCATTTTAAACAAAATAGAGACACTTTGAGTGGTGTCGGCCACACCGCGCCTTAGATTGAGGTGGCGTTTACTCGTACACGTCACATATGGCCCATGGATCGTTCTCCTAAAGTTTCAACAAAAACCGAATGCATTTGGTTGTTTTTCCGTATGTACTTAAAATACTGTCCATTTTAAAAAAAAGAAAGTCACTTAGAGTGGTCCTCATCACACCGTGCCTCGGATTGAGCTTAGGTTGGCTCGTACACGTCACATATGACCCATGGATCGTTTTCCTAAAATTTCAACAGATTCCGAATGCGTTTGGTCAGTTTTTCGTCTGTCAGTTGTTTATTTCACTTATAATCTTTTCCGTTTTAAACAAAAGAGACACATTTAGAGTGGTACCGGACACACCGTGTCTCGGATTTAGGCTGGGTTGACTCGTACACGTCTCAAATGAACCATGGATCGTTGTCCTAAAGTATCAACACAATCTGAATGCGTTTGGCCGGTTTTCCGTATGCCAGTTGATGTTTTTCACTTAAAATGGCGTACTTTTGAAACAAAAGACATACACTTTGAGTTGTGCCGGCCACACCGTGCCTCGGATTGAGGCAGGGTTGACTCGTACACGTCACATATGACCCATGGATCATTGTGCTAAAGTATCAACACAATCAGAATCCGTTCGGTCGGTTTTCCGTATGTCATTTTTTGTTTTCACTAAAAATGAAGTCCATTTTAAACAAAATAGAGACACTTTGAGTGGTGTCGGCCACACCGCGCCACGGATTGAGGTGGCGTTGACTCGTACATGTCACATATGACCCATGAATCGTTCTCCTAAAGTGTCAACAGAAACCGAATGCGTTTGGTCTGTTTTCCGTATGTACTTAAAATACTGTCCATTTTAAACAAAAGAAAGTCACTTAGAGTGGTCCCGACCACACCGTGACTCGGATTGAGCCCGGGTTGGCTCGTACACGTCACATATGATCCATGGATCATTTTGCTAAAATTTCAACAGATTCCGAATGCGTTTGGTCGGTTTTTCGTCTGCCAGTTGTTTATTTCACTTATAATCTTGTCCGTTTGAAACAAAAGAGACACAATTAGAGTGGTACCGGCCACACCGCGTCTCGGATTTAGGCGGGGTTGACTCGTACACGTCTCAAATAAATCATGGATCGTTTTCCTAAAGTATCAACACAATCCGAATGCATTTGGACGGTTTTCCGTATGCCAGTTGATGTTTTTCACTTAAAATGACGTCCTTTTGAAACAAAAGACATACACTTTGAGTTGTGCCGGCCACACCGCGCCTCGGATTGAGGTGGGGTTGACTCGTAAACGTCACATATGACCCATGGATAATTGTGCTAAAGTATCAACACAATCAGAATCCGTTCGGTCGGTTTTCCGTATGTCATTTGTTGTTTTCACTAAAAATGAAGTCCATTTTAAACAAAATAGAGACATTTTTAGTGGTGTTGGCCACACCGTTCCTCTGATTGAGGTGGAGTTGACTCGTACACGTCACATATGACCCATGGATCGTTCTCCTAATGTTTCAACAGAAACCGAATGCGTTTGGTCGGTTTTCCGTATGCTAGTTGATGTTTTTCACTTAAAATGATGTCCTTTTGAAACAAAAGACATACACTTTGAGTTGTGCCGGCCACACCGCGCCTCGGATTGAGGCAAGATTGACTCGAACACATCACATATGACCCATGGATCATTGTGCTAAAGTATCAACACAATCAGAATCCGTTCGGTCGGTTTTCCGTATGTCATTTTTTGTTTTCACTAAAAATGAAGTCCATTTTAAACAAAATAGAGACACTTTGAGTGGTGTCGGCCACACCATGCCTCGGATTGAGGTGGAGTTGACTCGTACATGTCACATATGACACATGGATCGTTCTCCTAAAGTTTCAATTGAAACTGAATGCGTTTGGTCGGTTTTCCGTATGTACTTAAAATACTGTCCATTTTAAACAAAAGAAAGACACTTAGAGTGGTCCTGACCACACCGTGACTCAGATTGAGCCTGGGTTGGCTCGTACACGTCACATATGACCCATGGATCATTGTAATAAAATTTAAACAGATTCCGAATGCGTTTGGTCGGTTTTTCATCTGCCAGTTTTTTATTTCACTTATAATCTTATCCGTTTGAAACAAAAGAGACACAATTAGAGTGGTACCGGCCACACCGCGTCTCAGATTTAGGCGGGGTTGACTCTTACACGTCTCAAATGAATCATGGATCGTTTTCCTAAAGTATCAACACAACCTGAATGCGTTTGGCCAGTTTTCCGTATGCCAGTTGATGTTTTTCACTTAAAATGACGTCCTTTTGAAACAAAAGACATACACTTTGAATTGTTCCGGCCACACTGCGCCTTGGATTGAGGCAGGGTTGACTCGTACACATCACATATGACCCATGTATAATTGTGCTAAAGTATCAACACAATCAGAATCCGTTCGGTTGGTTTTCCGTATGTCATTTGTTGTTTTCACTAAAAATGAAGTCCATTTTAAACAAAATAGAGACACTTTGAGTGGTGTCGGCCACACCGAGCCTCGGATTGAGGTGGCGTTGACTCGTACACGTCACATATGACCAATGGATCGTTCTCCTAAAGTTTCAACAGAAACCGAATGTGTTTGGTCAGTTTTCCGTATGCCAGTTGATGTTTTTCACTTAAAATGATGTCCTTTTGAAACAAAAGACATACACTTTGAGTTGTTCCGGCCACACCGCGCCTCAGATTGAGGCGGGGTTGACTTTTACACATCACATATGACCCATGGATCATTGTTCTAAAGTATCAACACAATTAGAATCCGTTCGGTCGGTTTTCCGTATGTCATTTGTTGTTTTCACTAAAAATGAAGTCCATTTCAAACAAAATAGAGACACTTTGAGTGGTGTCGGCCACACCGCCCCTCAGATTGAGGTGGCTTTTACTCGTACACTTCACATATGACCCGTGGATCGTTATCCTAAAGTTTCAATAGAAACCGAATGCGTTTGGTTGGTTTTCCATATGTACTTAAAATACTGTCCATTTTAAACAAAAGAAAGTCACTTAGAGTGGTCCCGACCACACTGTGACTCAAATTGAGCCTGGGTTGGCTTGTACACGTCACATATGACCCATGGATCGTTGTCCTAAAATTTCAACAGATTCCGAATGCGTTTGGTCGTTTTTTCGTCTTCCAGTTGTTTATTTCACTTATAATCTTGTCCGTTTGAAACAAAAGAGACACAATTAGAGTGGTACTGGCCACACCGTGTCTTGTATTTAGGCGGGGTTGACTCGTACACGTCTCAAATGAATCATGGATCATTGTCCTAAAGTATAAACACAATCTGAATGCGTTTGGCCGGTTTTCCGTATGCCAGTTGATGTTTTTCACATAAAATGACGTCCTTTTGAAACAAAAGACAAACACTTTGAGTTGTGCCGGCCACACCGCGCCTCAGATTGAGACGGGGTTGACTCGTACACGTCACATATGACCCATGTATAATTGTGCTAAAGTATCAACACAATCAGAATCCGTTCGGTTGGTTTTCCGTATGTCATTTGTTGTTTTCACAAAAAATGAAGTCCATTTTAAACAAAAATAGAGACACTTTGAGTGGTGTCGGCCACACCGCGCCTCGGATTGAGGTGGCGTTGACTTGTAAACGTCATATATGACCCATGGATCGTTCTCCTAAAGTTTCAACAGAAACCGAATGCGTTTGGTCGGTTTTCCGTATGCCAGTTGATGTTTTTCACTTAAAATGATGTTCTTTTGAAACAAAAGACATACACTTTGAGTTGTGCCAGACACACCGTGCCTCGGATTGAGGCGGGGTTGACTAGTACACATCACATATGACCCATGGATCATTGTGCTAAAGTATCAACACAATCAGAATCCGTTTGGTCAGTTTTCCTTATGTCATTTGTTGTTTTCACTAAAAATGAAGTCCATTTTAAACAAAATAGAGACACTTTGAGTGGTGTCGGTCACACTGCGCCTCGGATTGAGGTGGCATTGACTCGTACACATCACATATGACCCATGGATCTTTCTCCTAATGTTTCAACAGAAACCGAATGCGTTTGGTTGGTTTTCCGTATGTACTTAAAATACTGTCCATTTTAAACAAAAGAAAGTCACTTAGAGTGGTCCTGACCACACCGCATCTCAGATTTAGGTGGGGTTGACTCGTACACGTCTCAAATGACCCATGGATCGTTTTCTTAAAGTATCAACACAATCCGAATGCATTTGGCCGGTTTTCCGTATGCCAGTTGATGTTTTTCACTTAAAATGATGTCCTTTTGAGACAAAAGACATACACTTTGAGTTGTTCCGGCCACACCACGCCTCAGATTAAGGCGGGGTTGATTTGTACACGTCACATATGACCCATGGATCGTTGTCCTAAATTATCAACACATTTCGAATGCGTTTGGTCAGTTTTTCGTATGTCACTTTTTGTTTTCACTTAAAATCTTATGGAAATTAATATAGAATATTTTTATATCATATTTAGTATGGATTAGATTTTAGTTGATTGTGCTATGAAACATTTCAGAGCTAATGAAATTGAGGAAGGTGGAGGGGATGTCCGGGGGGGGGGGGGGGGGGTGGGGGTTGTCCGGTGGGTGTCCGGGGGGCTGTCCGGGGACCAAGGAGGAGGGTGAGGGGGCTGTGCGGGGTCTGTCCGGGGGGTGTTTGGGGGTTGTTCAGGGGGCTGTCCGGGGTTGTTCAGGGGGTTGTCCGGGGGTTGTTCAGGGGGTTGTTCAGGGGTTGTTCAGGGGGTTGTTCAGGGGTTGTTCAGGGGTTGTTCAGGGGGTTGTCCGGGGTTGTTCAGGGGGCTGTCTGGGGGGCTGTCCGGGGGGTGTTTGGGGGTGTTGTTCGGGGTCCAAAGGGGAGGGTGGGGGGGTTGACCGGGGGGCTGTCCGGGGGGCTATCCAGGGTCCAGGGTGGAGGGTGGGGGGCTGTACGGGGGGCTATCCAGGGGGCTGTCCGTGGGGCTGTCCGGGGGGTGTTTGGGGGGTGTTCGGGGTCCAAGGGGAGGGGGGGTTGTCCAGGGTCCAAGAATGAGGGGGTTGTCCAGGGAGTTCTCAAACACACAACCACTAAAAGACAACAACATCCATAAAAACAGACAATATATAAAAATAACTCAACTCTAATACTATACTACGAGTCTAGATAAAACCAACAACTAGAATAGATTAAACATCAAATCTTAGTAATATAAGTCAAAAATGTAACGGATCAATATGTCCTACATCAGCATCAGCATCACCACCATCATCATCATAATCACCCTCGTCATCCTCCTCCTCATCGTCCTCACCCTCCACAGTGCCCTCCTCCTCGCCTTCGCCCTCCTCCTCGCCCTCCTCATCTCCCTCCTCTTCCGCATAAGACTCCTCGCCATCATCATCTTCAAGCTGGACATCGGCCTGACCACCACTGGAACTGCCACCTGGTGCACCATATATAGAATGTATCGACGACATGTATTCATCAATCGCTGGGCTGGCCTCTGCTGGAAGTGTTGGACGTAGAACTTCAATAAATTTCATAAATGCATTGTTTTCCCTAGCAGACTGTTCTGCCGTCTCTGTGGCCCTTTTCTCAGCCTGTTTTGCCTGTGCCCTAACTTTCTGCAGCTCGGTGGAACTATAACTCATACCTGAGGCAGGCCAATACCTCGTCGGGGCTATCCTAGGTCGGCAGCGTACTCTGCCAGAATGATCCTCTCCCAACACCTGATGTAAGTGATCAGATGACCCAAAATTGTCTACTTCTTGGGCATCGAGGGCCTCTAAAGCATCCTGTTACAAATTTAAATATATTATTAAGTTACAAAATAGATATTAAAATATAAAATCAATAGATTAAAACTTACAATCTACTGTTGAGTCGCTTCGTTGACAGCACTTCCATCCTTTTTTCGTCTACTCGAGCAAAACAGTTTTGCTCGAGGCACACGTCCTTCAATATTTTGTACTTGCCTCTACAATGACATTGAAAACAAAAGTTATATAAAAACATTAGCAAATGATTAAATAATTGAGGAAACAAAAGAAAATGTAAGTCTTAAAGAAAACTTATAAACAATTGTCATACCTGCTGCCTCTCATGATCCGGCATCGTCGTGCGTCCTAGTGTATGGAGGTATTTTTTTGCATCAATGTTTTTTTTATTTTTTCTAGATGATTCCTAAATAAAATTCGATAATGCAAATGATAATATTAATGCAAAACTTGAAAGTTATTATTTAAATACCTCAAATGTAATTCATACCTTAAACTGGGTACTCGTCCAATGAGTAATCATCTGACTATACTGCTCTATAGGAAAATCATCCATGACTGGTACCGCCTCTAACTCAGTGCCAACTCTATCATGCCAGCCAATATACAGATTATGCTTGTAGGCTCTCCAAATCTTGCCTAAATCCTTTAGACGTTCCAGTCGTGCAACCTCACCATCAGGAAAATTAAATCGAAGCTGAAATCAAAATATTAATTCATATAAATACAAAAATAATTCATGGAATTAAATACAACAGATTTTTTACCCATATCTCTGCCCAAGCTCTATCTTTGACCTCATGTGGAAAATGTCTCCACGACAGCGGGCTGATGGGAATGATGTCGGAGTATTTGGAAAGCGTCGCCAGAAAACTCCGACATTGCTGCCCTGTTTTCTCAACCATCTGATTGTCTTCATTATATTCCACCATAACCTATGTGCGACGGTTCCACACCGAACGCATGCGTGTACGGCCCCGCCCCCGCCTCCTGTCATTAGATGTATCTATCATGAAAGAAAAACAAATATTTTATCAAAACATGTTATAATGAAAATAAATATTGCTATAAAAATTTGTTAGGGTTTTATAAATATACCTGCACTAGTCTGATCAATGAGTGGCGCCGGATCCACAGAACCTGATGGAACACCCTCTGGTGGAACAGGAGTCGAAGACGATGGAATATAAAAGCTCGGAGAGACAGAAGTAGAAGGAAAAGAATATGGAACATCTGTATGACCTGATGCTGACTGGGGAGTGGGAATCATCATGGGATGTGAAAATGATGGGGCAGAAGATGCATAAGGTAGCGAAAACATGGGAGGCCTAAATACCCCGTGTGTCCCTAACGACACACCGGGATCAGAATGTGGGAAGGCTGAAACGTTAGTGGGAGGGACAGGGTCTAGTCGGGCACGCGCAGCTCTACGTCCACCTCTGGTACGAACCCTCCTTGTACCACAGACCTGAGTACTAGGACCAGTACTAGGCTCCTCGTCGAATAACTGTCGACGTAACGGTGGATCCTACAAAAAAGTTTACAAAAAAATTAATCACATGAAATTATATATTCTGTAAATATATATATATATATTTTAAATAAAGTACTCACTGTAGTCACTAATGGTGGAACGCCCAGCTCCTCCATCCGACGATTGTTCTCCGCCATTTTTTTTCTTCGTCTCTCTTCAATTGGCTGCATTTCCTGCATTTGAAAACAAATATGTAATTAATTAGAAAAAAGGAAATTAATGTGTAAACCAAAAAACTAAATATATGAGGGAATGAGGGGATTCATTGGTAATTTAGCTATCAATTGTTTTAGAAGAGATTGAATGAATTTAATAAAACATACAAGTTGTAATGTTCACCAAGTTAGAAATATTGTTTGATTTGGTATGAATACAGTTCAATTCCAAATTAGAAAATGCAATTCAAATAAAACAGCAACCAATAAACATTGAAAATTCACATAACTGTCAAGTCATCTAAAACATATTTGTGATCAATACTAAATAAATATGAATATTACCAACCTTAACAACCCAACTCGAGGTAAACCAAAAGAATTGAGAACATGGATGAATGATTCTATATATTTCCAACCACAACTTCAGGTTCACAATCAACTCTGACAATTGAGCTATTGGAGTCATCAAAAGAAATAAATGGATTGGTTCCAATGGCAATAGGGATAGTGTCAATTCCATCATCAGCATCATCAAAAATATGTCTTGGAATTACTTCAACTATGACACCAAATTCAGGTTGAAGTTGATCTTTGACATAAAAAGATTGTTTAGCCATTGATGCCAACACATATGGTTCTTCGGCAGCAAGAGTGCGGTTCATATTAATTACTCGAAATCCAAAATCATCAATAAATGTGCCATGTCTCGTCATCGAATCAAACCAATGGCATTTCATCATTGTGACTCGTCCATGAGAGTAATAATCCAATATTATTATTTTCTCAACGACTCCACAATAACCCACATTTTCAAGTCGCGGTCTACTATCTGATGCACTGGCATAACAATCTGTTGTGGCAGTAACCATAATACCATCATGTTGTGTTCTCAAGTTTTTGGCTCGTTCCGTGACAATAAATCTGTACCCATTGATAACAATTGATTTACAGTCACGAACCACGGTATTAGGACCAAAAGCCAAAGCTCTTATTTCCTCAGAGACAGAGTCAGCAGACAAACTCAATACCTGTAATATAAATGACAGTTAAAATTAAGTAAATATTTAAATAATTAATTTAAACAGAAATATTTTTACCTTCAATTTTAACCAAGAAGAAAACTCTTTGCTATGAAAAGTCTCTCTCCTTATCAAAGATAAAGAACGATGATTCCTATTTATCATTGTTTTATGTTCCCTGTAGATAAAAAAATATGAATAGTTTAACAGATATATATGTAAGATATACATATTCAATTTTGTTACCTGATATAGTCATTGAACAAATCACAGTTGAACAAAAATGTGCGATGTGCCATCTCCCGCTCTTCATGGCTTAATGTATTCAATGTATATGATTCAGTAATTCCTCCTATTTGAGGAAGTGATGGAAAACTGGGTTCAATTAGCTCATATTGTTCTTCTTCATTTCTCATTGGTCTGTTCATTCTTGTAGTAAGATCAGGAAAATACATCGAACAGAAATCCATACATTCTTGAGCTAAGTAACCGTTCATGATAGAACCTTCGGGATGATTCTTGTTTCGAACATAAGACTTTAATGTGAACATATTTCTTTCAGTTGGATACATCCAAAGAAAAGAAACAGGTCCTCCGAGAAGTATTTCAGTTGGAATATGGACAGTCAGATGCAACATGCATGTGAAAAATGATGGGGGAAATATTTTCTCCAACTCACACAAAATTAATGGGGCATCTGTCAACATTTTTTGCAAGAAAGACTTGGAAAAATTCTTAGCACAAAGATCTCTAAACAAATGGCACAACCGAATAACACCCACCCTTACATTATTGGACAAAACATGACGGATTGCTATTGGAAGCAACTCATGCAGTAGAACGTGATAATCATGAGTCTTCAAAGATTTTAGCTTCAACTCTCTTCTGTTGACCCGTTTAGATATGTTTCTTGAATAGCCATCAGGAACTATAATAGTCTCTAATACTTCTAGAAATTGTTTTTTTTTCAGTAGGTGTCATCACATAAGAAGCACATGGAAGTTGCCATTTATTTTCACTGATACGCACAGGATGCAATTCTGGTCTGATGCCCCAATCCACCAAGTCACGTCGAGATCGTAAATCATCTTTTGTCTTCCCCTTGACATTTAGAAGAACTGAAAGCAACATTTCACATATATTATTTTCAATATGAATTACGTCTAAGCAATGACGTATCAAATTGGTTGACCAATAAGGAAAATCAAAAAGATACTCCTCTTCCTCCAATTGTAACAGGTTTCTGTGGAAACATTCTTTCTCTTTCCAGATTTCATTTGACCCTTCCCGAACAAAAAACTGAAATCTTTCAATTCATTAAGCACATCAGTTCCAGACATACGCTGAGGTGGATCATCGGTCTCTATAGTATTATCAAATCTTCGATGATTCATTCTATATGGATGATCCTTTGGCAAAAATCGTCGATGTCCCATAAAACTGAAACTACAATGACGTTTCAGTCTTCTGGATCGTGTATTCTTCATACAAACTGGACATGACAGTTTTCCCTTCGTGCTCCATCTAGACATCATTGCATAAGCCTTAAAATCATTGATCGTCCACATAAGCGCAACACGCATATGAAATATGTCTTTCGAACATGCATCGTATGTGCGCACACCCACATCCCAAAGAAGTTTCAACTCTTTTATTAAAGGTTGCATGTATACATCAATATCAATGCCGGGATCAGAAGGACCAGATATGAGTATACTCATGAAAGTGAAAGATTTTTTCATACACAACCATGGGGGAAGATTATAAATGTGTATAAAAACTGGCCATGTGCTGTGCGAAGTAAGCATCTGCCCAAACAGATTAAAACCGTCGCATGAAAGACCTAGCCTCACATTACGCACGTCAGCTGCAAAATCAGGATGTCGAGCATCAAATCTCTGCCATGAAAATCCATCTACAGGACGAACCAACTCATCATTAGTCTTATTTCTCTCGGTATCATGCCATATCATTTTTATTGATATGTCATCAGACATAAAAAGATTCTGGAGTCTGGGGATCAATGGACAGTGCCACATTACATTCTGTGGAACGCGTGATGGTGTTCCATCAGATTTTGACTTCCAGTGGGATGTGCCACATTTTATACATTCATTTTGTTCAGCAGTTTCTTCCCAGAATAAACTGTAATCTTTCGGGGAAGCATGAATTTTGTTTCTGGAAAATCTAAGTTCTTCAACTAAATTCCATGCCATATAGTGGTTTGAGGGAATATCTTCATCATCTGGAAGTAAATCCTTCAATAGGGTAAGAATGTAATCGATTACTGTATTAGAAATCCCATACATAGTTTTTCCATGAAACAATCGGATTAAAAATTCAAGCTTTTTCATTTTATCGCATTGTCGATATACTGGAGTCGTGGCAGCATCATTCAATTTTTTCACCCTATCAATATCATCATTTTCACTAGATGCATCAGTTGTCCTCATATCGATGTCTTCTTGAGTCGAAATCCTTTCTTTTTCATGATGACGAATAAACGGAAACCGATCATAAACGGAAACCGATCATCTAACAAATTCTCCATTCCAGTCCTTTCATTTCGACCATCACCAATTTGAGATTTCATTTTCTCCCCATTGTGATACCACACAAAGTAGTTTGCTTGAAAACCATTTTTTGGTTATGTGGTAGATGACTTCTTCACGACTCAACCAAGGTCTACCAACACAATTGGAACATGGGCAGTGTATGCGACCACTATCTGAAGCATTGTGAAATGAAAAATCTATAAAGCTCTCCAAATTTTTTGAAAATCTCTTGAGATACGATCAGTTTCATACATCCAACTTCTGTCCATTCTGTAAAAAGAATTCATATAAGTCATTTTGTCATAAACAATTCAATAGGATTGAACTTTAATAGAAAATACATTTAAGTAAATGATAAAGGAAGAAAATAATCATGTATCAACTACACATGTGAAAAAAACATACTAATGTGTTATTGAAAAATGTAAAACCAACAAGAACTTAATGTGTTATCACATCAGAGCATGCCTCATCCCATAACCATATTAGTAGGGTATCCTCATATGCGATTTACCTTTTGAATTAATATTCACTTCCTCACCAGGTACCTGAGTAGATTTCATAGATATAATCATCTCACATCCTGTAAGGCTTCCCATTATGTATGATCTGCAGAATAATTTGAGTGATCATGAATCATGCATGGGATCTTCCCATGATCACTATAGATTATGAGAAGGAATTATGAGAGGTCATGTGAAGAACATCAAACACATATTTTAGATAATTTTGAGACATAATATAATAAAATAATGTATAAATCTATGGAATTTGGGATAAAAGGTGGGTTGTCCATGGGGGGTCGATGATGTTCGGACGGGGGGTTCACGAGAGCACGGCCACCCCCTGTGGCCAGCCCACCCACCCCCCCTGGACAGCCCGCCGCACCCCTCCTTGACAGCCCTGCCACCCCCCGTGGACAGCCACGTCCACCCTTGTGGATAGCCCGCCCACCCCCGTACCCCCCTGGACACCCCGTACCCCCCTGGGATAGCCCCACCCACCCTCCCAAACAGCCCCACACCCCCCTCCCCTGCAACCCCACCACCACCACCTAGACATACCACCCCCCCCTGGACACCCCACACAACCCCTCCCCCACCCCAGGACACCCCACCCCAGACCGCCCAGGACAGCCCCGCCCACCCCCGTGGACAGCCTTTCCCACCCTCTGTGGACAGCCCCCGCCCACCCCCGTGGACAACCCACCCACCCCCGTGGACACCCCCCTACCCCCCTAGACAGCCCAACCACCCCCGTGGGACAGCCCACCCACCCCCCTCGACAACCCCTTCTCCCTATGGACAGCCCCCCACCCCCCTTGGATAGCCCGCCCACCCCCCTGGACACCCCTACCCCCTGTGGCCAGCCCACCCACCCCCCCTGGACAGCCCGCCCACCCCTCCTTGACAGCCCGACCACCCCCGTGGACAGCCCGTCCACCCTTGTGGATAGCCCGCCCACCCCCGTACCCCCCTGGACACCCCGTACCCCCCCGGGATAGCCCCGCCCACCCTCCCAAATAGCCCACACCCCCCCTCCCCTGCAACCCCACCACCACCACCTAGACATACCAACCCCCCTGGACACCCCACACACCCCTCCCCCACCAGGACACCCCACCCAGACCCCCAGGACATCCCACACCCCCTGGACAGCCCCTCCCACCCCCGTGGACAGCCTTTCCCACCCCCGTGGATAGCCCACCCACCCCCCTCGACACCCCTTCTCCCTATGGACAGCCCCCACCCCCTTGGATAGCCCGCCCACCCCCCTGGACACCCCTACCCCCTGTGGCCAGCCCACCCCACCCCCCTGGACAGCCCGCCCACCCTCCTTGACAGCCCGACCCACCCCCGTGGATAGCCCGTCCACCCTTGTGGACAGCCCGCCCACCCCGTACCCCCATGGACACCCCGTACCCCCCTGGATAGCCCCGCCCACCCTCCCAAACAGCCCACACCCCCTTCCCTGCAAACCCCACCACCACCACCTAGACATACCACCCCACCTGGACACCCCGCACACCCCTGCCCCACCAGGACACCCCACCCAGACCCCCCAGGATAGCCCACACCCCCTGGACAGCCCCGCCCACCCCCGTGGACACACCCTACCCCCTAGACAGCCCAACCACCCCTGTGGACAGCCCACCCCACCCCCCTCGACACCCCTTCTCCCTATGGACATCCCCCCACCCCCTTGGATAGCCCGCCCACCCCCCTGGACACCCCCTACCCCCCGTGGCCAGCCCACCCACCCCCCCTGGACAGCCCGCCCACCCCCTCCTTGACAGCCCGACCACCCCCGTGGACAGCCCGTCCACCCTTGTGAAACAACCCGCCCACCCCCGTACCCCCCTGGACACCCCGTACCCCCCTGGATAGCCCCCGCCCACCCTCCCAAACAGCCCGCACCCCCCTCCCCTGCAACCCCACCACCACCACCTAGACATACCACCCCCCTGGACACCCCACACACCCCTCCCCCACTAGGACACCCCACCCAGACCCCCAGGACAACCCACACCCTCTAGACAGCCCCGCCCCACCCCCGTGGATAGCCTTTCCCACCCCGTGGACACCCCCGTCCACCCCCGTGGACAACCCACCCACCCCCGTGGACACCCCCTAACCCCACAATCCATTATCCAAAACATATCAATTGGTTTGAACACAATCCATAATTCCCACAATCCATTATCCAAAACATGTAAACGTTCACGATAGCCTCCCCCAACTCTAATTTACATGTTTTGAAACACTCTCCTTCCAAACATAGAATACAAAAACATTAAAGAAGTATTCACAAACACAAAAAATATCCTATTTAGATATTAATTTCAGCAATCAATTAAACCACCAACACCTGAAAAAATCTATTCATTAAAACAACTACAACAATATGGTTGAGATCAAATTTTACCTATTCGTATGGGGGTGTACCTGTTGGGATGGGGGGTGCTTGTGTTTGGATTCGCGAGAGCAGTGGAGTCGGATGGGGTTCACGAGAGAAGTAGAGCGAATAGATTAGGGCTCTTTCCGAATGGGGAGAGGAGATCACGATCTGGAATTTAGGGGAAACCTTTGCCAACGGTTTATAAAAACCGTTGGCAAAGGCACACATTTCCCAACGGTTCCAGTGAACCTTTGGGAAATGTGTGAGTTTAGAACCCCTTTCCCAACGGTTCTAGTGAACCATTGGGAAAGGGTCCACCGAAATTCTTTTTGCCAACGGTTTTGTTAAACCGTTGGCAAAGGCTCACTATACCAACGGTTTAAGTAAACCGTTGGTATACTACCGTTGGGAAAAGACTAACTTCCAGTAGTGTATTCACCAAAAATTATTTTCATCCTATTAGACCACATTTTACTTACTGATATCAATAGTGTCTCTCATATATTTGAAATTCTATTCAAAAAAGTGGTAAAATTATATTCTATGCAAATTTGTAAACATGCCTAGAAGGTGGGTAAAAGGCGTTAAAAAGTTCAATAGAATTTTATACATCTAATTTCATTATAAAATGACCCAAATGAATTACATTAAAATTATATAGGTATTATGTATCTATTTTCCCTAAAATAAATTTAAATAAAATAAATAATTATTTAAATAAAAAGTAGGTTTTAAAAAATAACGTAGTGTTTTTCACTATTCATCAAAAATTGAAAGTTTTCAGAAAAATAAAAAAAATTACCCTAACCTAATTTTGATATTTTGAATCCAAAAATAAAGTCCATTTTGGAAAATAAAATTTATGAACTTTCAAAAAGTTGATATTACTATTCATAATGGCTAGTTTGATTGGTCATGGTGTGGTAGAACTCAAGGTTGCGTACAACGCAATCTATTACATTATTCCAAGAGAAACATACTGTAGAAGCTTGGGGTGTTACATTCTTTCCTCCTTCAAATAACTTCATCCTCAAAATTTCTAGAATACTACTGCCTAAAAATATTCAAGTAGTTCTTCATCATAAGTTCATCAGGTTCCCATGTTTCCTCTTCCATCTTGTGGTTTCTCCATAGAACTTTTACCAGATTAGTCGTCCGGTTTCTCAACACTTGTTCTCTGGTATCAAGAATCTTGAAAGGCTCTTCACAATAAGACAGATCGGGTTCCAGTTCTATTTCTTCATAGGTGAGTACATGCGTTGGGTCATGCGTGTATTTTCTCAACAGTGATAGGTGGAACACATCATGAACTTTTAAGTGACTTGGAGGAATTTCCAAATGGTAAGCTACAACTCTAATTTGTTCTAGAATTTAGAAAGGTCTGATGTACCTAGGACTTAATTTACCCTTCCTACTGAATCATATAACACGCTTCCATGGAGATACCTTCAAGAAAACATGATCTCTTACTTTAAATTACAAATTGTTCCTTCAGTTATCGACATAACTCTTTTTCCTACTTTGAGATGATTTATTGTGGGTTATGATAATCTTTACCTTTTTAGTTGATTCCTCAACATGTTCTGGGACTAGAAGTTTTCTTTCACAAACATCATCCCAACAAGTTGGTGTGTGACATCTCTTTCCATGTAACGCTTCATATGGTGCCATATGAATACTTGAATGGAAACTATTGTTATATGAAAATTATACCAGAGGTAAATATTGATCCCACATACCTTGAAAGTCGTGTGAGAGAGATCTCAAAATGCCTTCTAAGGATTGAATATTCTATTTTGATTGTCCATTAGTTTGAGGGTTGTAGGTAGTGTTCAGACAAAGTTCAGTATCCAGGTCCTTCTGAAGACTTTTCTATAACTTGATGTAAAACGGGGATCACGATCAGAAAAAATCGATAGAGGTACTCCATGAAGTCCTAAAACTTCATTAATATATAGTCTTGTTAAACGTTCAAGTGGTAAATCTTCTCTTATAGCAAGAAAATGTGCTGACTTGGTAAAATGATCAACAATGACCCATATTGCATCATTCCCTCTAGAAGTCTTTGGTAGACCCATAACAAAGTCCATCGTGATATCATCCCATTTCCACACAGGTATGGGAAGAGGTTTCATGAATCCTCTTGGATGTTGTCTTCCAACTATAAACTATTGACAAACCATACATTTTGACACATAATCAGAAATCTCTTTCTTCATGTTGTCCCACCAAAAATTTCCCTTCAAATATCTATACATCATAGTGCTACCAGGGTGTATAGAGAAATTTGAACTATGAACATCATCCAAAAATTCCCTTTTTAGATCAGGGATGTCAGGAAGAGAAATCTCTTCACAAATTTCAAAATTCCATCTTCATATATGAAGTCAATCAATCTCCCATGTTTTAGAGCTTTAATTTTCTTTTGAAACTCCTCATCATCATTCTGAGAACTTTTTATCCTTTATACTAAAGATGGTTTTTCATCCATTTTAAAATGTATTGATGTTTCACCAGCCATGATTTTTCCCATATCCATATTTACTAGATCCAAGAATATAATATCCCTTTTAACACTCATCTTGTTCAAAACTCCATGATTCTTTCTGCTCAAAGCATCTGCCTCCTTATTTTCCTTCCATAGGTGGGAGTGTATAGTGAAATCATAATCTTTGAGTAGTTCAAGACATCATCTTTGCCTCATGTTTATTTATTTCTGTGAGAAAATATACTTCAAACTCTTGTGATCGGTATATATCTCACATTTTTCACCATAGAGATTGTGTCTCCATATCTTCAATGCAAATATTATAGCTGCTAACTCAAGATCATGAGTGGTATAGTTTTGTTCATGAGTTTTTAGCTATCGTGATGCATAGACAATAAATCTATCATTATGCATAAGGACACGACCAAGTCCTTTCTTTGAAGCATCACTATAAATAACAAACCCATCATTCCCCGATAGTAGAGTCATGATAGGAGTATTGACTAATCTTATCTTCAGTTATTCAAAAAATTCATCACACTATTTTTCCTAAACAAATTTAACCCCTTTGAGTGTGATCTTGTTTAATGGGTTATCCAATCGGGAAATTTTTTGGAAGAAACACTGATAATAACCTACTAAACCAATAAAACTATGTACCTCAGTTATACTCGTTGGTGCAGACCATTATTTTATTTCCATTGACTTAGAAGGATCAATAGAGATTCCATCCTTAGAGACAATATGTCCAAGAAAATAAATCTTCTGAAGCCATAATTCACACTTTCTAAACTTCTCATATAATTCATTACTTGTAAGAGTCTTTAGAATAGTGTGTAAGTGATTTTCATGATATTTGTTGGTTTTGGAGTATAACAAGATATCATCAATAAATACCACTACAATGTGATCAAGATATTCCTTGAAAATACTATTCATTAGATCCATTAACACATAGGGTGCATTAGTCAGTCCAAAAGGCATTAATATAAACTCATAATGCCCATACGTGGTACGAAATGATGTCTTTGGAATGTCTTCCTTCTTCACACACAACTGATGATATCCAGATTGAAGGTCAATATTTGAAAAATATTGAGCTCCATGAAGTTTATTGAATAAATCATCAATATGAGTTAGGGGATACTTGTTCTTTATTGTTAAAGCATTAATCTTCCTGTAGTCAATGGAAAACCTCATAGATCCATCTTTCTTATTAACAAAAGAATATGGGCTCCCCCTGGGGAAACACTAGGGTGAATAAATCTTTTATTACTCAATTCCTCTAGTTTTTCTTTAGTTCCACTAATTCCACAACAGAAATTATATTAGGGGTCTTCGATATGGGCCTTGAACCAGGAATTAAATCAATAGAAAACTCAATTTCTCATTCTGGAGGTTGTCCAGAAAAATCCTATGGAAAAACATAAACATGTTCTTCCACAATAGGTACATCCTCTTTTTGAACATTCCTTTTCCCACCCATAGTTATTTCACTCTCTTTATCCCCAAAAATTGAATTTATTAGAGATACTAGGGGTGGATCTAGTTAAGAATTCGATGGTGATGTTTCTTCTCTAAAGATAAGGTACTCCTTATCATCATCAATAATTGTAACCTCCTTCTTCTTACTATAAAATTTCACATCATGTTCTAAAATCCAATCCATATAGATGATTATATCAAATTCAATCATGGGTATGATGATGAGATCAGTAGATAAATCATGTTATATATCCTAATGGGAACTGATTCGTAAAAATTTATTGTAATAATACTCCCCTTAGGAGTTTTGACTGCCAACTCCCTTGTTAAATCAAATTGGAAATATCTAATTTTCATAAAAAACTGAGAATATATGAGAAAATGAAATGAACCAAAATCGAATAAATCATTGGAAAAATTTCAAGAAACCATTAAATTACTTTCCACCTTGTCATTCAGATCTTCAACCTTAGTAGTAGTGATCGCATAATCTTTTCCTTTCTCCCTTGGCATTTTCTGATGTAATTTTCCTTGGAGCTTAGGAAATTCATTTTCAAATTGAACCATTTCTCTAAAATTTTAGCATTCAACATTGACATCCTCTTTCTTTCCCTAGCAATCACGAGCTAAGTGGACTTTTTCACCACAATTGTAACAGACTCTCATTCCATTCTGGCAAGTATCAGGGTGTTTCTCCCTACATTTACTATAGGATGGAAATTCAACTTTTCCCTTTCATCCCCTTATTTCCATTTATATAGTGTTCAACAGATCTCTTCTTCTCTTTCTTTGATTTAAAGTCATAAGACTTAGAGAATTCATATTATGTCTTGATAGCACATGACACAATATCTTCGTACGATGAGAATGATTTTGAGACTAATGATCGATAGAGAAATGGTTTAAACCCATGAAATAATTGATTAATATTACTCCTTGGGTTATGTATATAATCTACTACATGCCTTAATAACCTTGTGAATTTATCCTTATACTTTGCGACATTCTCATACTCCTTTTTCCTTAGACTTAGAAATTTTATTTTTATATCCGTTCGATGGTCACAAGGAAAGTATTTTTCTAAGAAAATCTCTTTAAACTCACTCCATTCCATATTTGAAACTTCTTCATCCTCCTTTGTGTTTTGAATTAATGACCACCTTTGATCTGCATCTCCCAGGAGGAAATAAACTACCATGACAACCTTTTCCCTTTCGCTACTCCCCAAAGAATGAAATATTTTCTCTAAGGAACTTATCTACTTCTCAGCTACAAATGAATTTGTAGTCCCATTGAATGTTGGTGGTTGTTTCCTCATGAAGTGGTCTAACATTGATCCTCCTCGTTGTGGATCAGGGTGATCCATATGGGTAAGGTTATTATTCATAACCTGAGTGATTTGTCCCAATATGGTTATAAGTTGTTTTGCACTGGTTGCATCCCCAGATGAACTATAATTATCTTAATTAAGAGGGAAATACCTACATGGATTATGTGCGTTGATACAGTTTTCATTCCTTCCACTAGGATCCATTTCTAAAAAATTTCATACACTATATTAGTTTATAAATCTCAATACATAATTACAAACTAGTAAAATACCTATCATAAATAGAACAATTTATGCATATAATCTATAATCATAAAAAAAATTCTTTGAGGAATTATTTACTCATAAATCCTTTATAATGATTTTTAAATAAAATGTGATTTATCACAAGCATAACCCCCAGAAGTGTTGTAACCAAGAGTGGAACAAGACCCGTTGTCATGCACCAGGATACCCCAGGTCATGCTCAAAACTCCTTATCGGATTTTTCACTACTAGATAAATCTCTATAAGAGTAGCTGCTACCTGCATAGATAGGGATGTATTTCTTGGACAATACACAAAGTCTCTACATTACCAAAATTCTAGGAAGTTCTTCTATACTAATCCTCAAAGTGTTTCTTAGGGTAATGTTATCTAATAAGTGTTTTTCTAAATCTAGCTTCCATGGAAAGTAATACACTTCCTCTGATTCTAATTTTAATTCCCTCACCCTAGTTACCTAGAGTTGGTGCATTATTACATGACAGTGGCATGATCACAAGAGATCAAGTATTGAAAGACCGATTAGTTTAGTAGCCTTGGAAGTACTAGATACAAACATAAGTTTTACATTACATCATGAAATAAAAAAAAACAACATTGTGTCCCTTTTGAATACACACATACCCTTAGCTTATTCCTGCAGGTTAATCATAATATACTTATTCACATCCTGGGAAAAATAAAACATAAGAAAGGGGTGATCTCAGATTCTCAGTAAGGATAACAATACATAACGGATACTATCATAAATAAGCCTAAACATTTAAGACAATGTATAAGACTAAGAAAATACTTTTAAACATAAAATTTAGCATAATATAGAAAATATAAATCAAATAATTCCATTTACTTATTCTCATGGATATTTTACTAGTCAAATAATCATATGTAATATCAATAGCTAATTTTATAATGATGGAATGCATAATTCTAGACATCATAACCATGTATTCATGGCCTCGTGCTAAGAATACAAATAATATTTTTTCAAGGCCTTGTTCCAGGACACTAGTTTGTCTCATGAGACCTAGTGATGCATCGAGGAACTATAGTGGGCACCACCCATCACTTACTATGTCCAATACATTCCTCATATGAAACGTTTGAAACATAATATAAACATTTGTATTAAAACTAGCATATAAAATGTTAATAATTTAAACATAAACCAGGAAGGGTATAAAAAAACACATCCATAGTCAAACATATCACAAAACCTTAAATACAATATGGAAGATTGTATTATAATAAATAAACTTCAAACAAGTGTAAACTACATCAAACTATGTTGACATAGATAAAATCAAAACTATTTGAGAGAAATATATATTTCTATTTTGAAATATTTAAATGTAACATAATTATAAAAGAAAAAACTAATTTTTAAAATATTCTTAAAATATATTGAAGGGAAATTGAAAGGTATTTTAATGGCTTAAAATATCTACACCCTCTGTATAAGTTAAAAAACATTCTTACCTTAATACATCAAAAAGGTCCTAAAGTACCTTCTTTGGAAAACTAAGGAAATATTTATTTCAAAAAAAATTATAAAAAATCAAAAAAGGGTTTAAATGACTTTAACCCATATTATAGAAAATAGTAAAAATGTTTTGAAATATATTTTTAAGAAACATGTATGTGGATGATAAAGAAGTCCCAGTAGATACTTACGTATAAAAAACCTTGGATAAATAAATAGATTGTAAAATTAACCCTTACATTGTAATTTTACTTAGTCGAGGGTAGGTTAAACTCACATATAATGGTGAAATATTTTTTATTAAATTATCCAAGAAGCACATACATAAATATTATATCATATATGATCTTAGAATACTGCTTTTTTAATGATATTTTTGTAGTATCATCATTTCGAGTGTTAACTGATTATTTTTCCTTTATATGTTCTATTATGTAATCCATTTTTGTTATGGATAGGATGTATTTGATTCATATATAGAATGATATTAAGTTCTTAAAAATTATTTTTTAATCATAAAATTAAATTTATTTGTGAATGGTTATGATGGGGAATGAATATCATTGCGCTTGTGGAGACGGTAATCCGTACGTATGCATGAGTGACAATATCATTCTATTGATGATGAAGTAGTATGTAATTGGATGGTATATCATATATAAATAATCATTAACATATTATATTTATTATTTAATTCAATTATACTCATTATTATACCCATACAAATAATTAAGTGTTGAATAACAAACTACCCCATGATGTGGAGAGGTAAGCCGTACGTACGAACGTTTGGTGACTTTGTCATTCTGGATTGAATAATGAATATTGTTGGACCATAATTATAATAACATCACAATATGTATAAGGTAATTGATTTATTATTTTTTCATGGAAACAAAAAAGAAAGAGGAAGTGGAAGAAGAAAATAACTTTGAAAGAGGTGATTAAATTATTACCTCTTCTTTGGGTGATTTCTTTTGATTTGATCAAAAGGGATCCTTAGGTTGGTTTTATGATCAAATTAAGGCCTATGTTGAAGTGAGGGCAGTTGGGAGGATATTTGATCTGGTTTTGACTGAGCTAAATGGCTTTGGAGGTGTGATTTTTAGAGAATGGGAAGTACCCTTTTATAAGAGAGGTGAGGGTCACTTTAGGAAAAGTTTGAAATATTAATTTATTATACAATAATATTCAGTTTATAATGGATAAAAAAGGATTTATTTTGAAGATAAGGTAGGGATGGGTCGAAAACTTCTGAACCAATATGTTTTATACAGGTTTAGGTCACCATAATAACCTTATCTTTTAGATTTAACTTTTAGTTAAATTGATAAACTTTTACCATGTATTCTTGTATTATTATAATAAATGGTTAATAAACATACTATAAAAAGTCAAGAAAACCCAAAGTGGTTCATTATTGAAATATATAACCTTATATATGTCCTTTTGATGAACCTTATATTTTTATAAATATTATATCAATTAATCATATAGTATTTATTTTAAAAACTAAATAATGTCAATTTTGACACTATTTAGTATTTGGTTTTTTTGAAAGTAAAAAAAACTTGATTACTTAGAAAAAAATTAAATCAATCATAAAATTTCATATTAACCTATAAAATTAGTGGAATGCATTAAAAGTCTCAATTTACATTTATTTCGATATTTATAATATCAATTATTTTAATCTTTTTATTAATAAAGTAGTTACTGCATCATCATTATGTCACAAATAAATTTAATTATTTAATATGTAAAAATTATAAATAAAATAACATTATGTAGAAATTTTTTTAGCTTTCTAATAAATATTTATAGTGTAATTTATTTTATGGAAAACCTTATATTAAAAATGTTTTATTTATGAAAATTTAAATTTAACACTTTTAACTCTTCTTTAAATAAAATAATAATAAATATCCTAATCTAATCCAAGTGGATAAAAGAGGATCATATTTTATTCCTAAGGTTTATTTTGGTCAAAAAACACTTATCCAATTGAATTATGACACATGTTATGGTAATTATAATGTCATTTTTAGCTTTAATTACCATATTTACTTTTAACCGCGGTAAATTAAATTCAAAAGTTACTATTCACTAAAAAATATTTTCATCATATTTAACCACATTTTAATTACTAATGTCAACCGCGTCTCATGTATTTTTGAAATTAAATTCATAGAAGTGGTAAAATTTTGTTTTATGCAAAATTTCAAATGTGCCTAGAAGGTGGGAAAAAGACGTTAAAATGTTCAATAAAATTTTATACATCTAATTTTATTACAAAATGACACCAATGAATTACATTAAACTTATATAGGTATTATGTATCTATTTTTACCTAAAATAAATTTAAATAAAATAAATAATTATTTAAATAAAAAGTAGGTTTTAAACAATAACATATTGTTTTTCACTATTCATCAAAAATTGAATGTTTTCCAAAAAAATACCAAAACTTCACCCTAAGCTAATTTTGATATTCCAAATCCAAAAATGAAGTAAATTTTGAAAAATAAAGTTTATAAAATTTCAAAAAGAGGGTATTACTATTCATAATGTCTAGTTTGATTGGTCGTGGTGTGTTAGAACTCGAGGTTGCATGAAATACAAGCTATTTCATTATTCAAAGAGAAACGTATCGTGGAAGCTTGGCGTGTTACATAGGTAAATGGATTAATAACATTTTAAAACACCACTAATGAATAAAATTTTCTAAATTATGTTTTTTAGTGACAACTATTAATAAAAACGGTTGAATATTAAGTTCATACATATTTGACATAAATATGAGGTAATTTAAATATAAAAAAGTGTGAGGTTAACACTATGTCAATGAGAAATATGTAATAATATAGATGACCTTAAGGATAATAGCGCACAATTTAAGGTCACATGTCTTGGACTAATGAATGGGATGTAAATCTGTGAATGATCATATGATATAAGATCCAAGAATCTATACATATCCAATATTAACAAGTATCAAGACTCATTTAATTCTTGTATAGTGAACTCTGTATAGATCATGATCATGTGTAGGGGAAATATGACGATACATTCATCTTTATGAAAGGAATTTGATACAAATATATATGAATGATAATGTATAAGAACTTGAATGTAAAATGGGTTTGTGTTAGTAGGATTTTTGGTTGGACCTGGTATAAGGGATCCTAGAATCACTACATGTCATATATGAATATGAATTGAGTCACACATTATTATATTAATGGGGAAATTTTCTATCTTGAGATAGGTGAACCACACAATTTGGGTTGGAAGTGTACTTGTAAACATCAAATCCCAAGTAAAAAAGTTTCTTATATAGATTGAGGGTCATTTTGATTTCAGTTGTAATGTAATAAACCACTTTGAGTTGTTTATGTTCATGAGGTATAGACCACTTTGAATAGTTTAATGTCTTGTGGGATGGACTGCATGTCATGTAGTTTAACATCATAATAAGGACTCTTATATATTGTAGTTTTATGTTTAAATTATAAAGATAATTTGGTAGTAGTTCATTAGCATGCATATTGGACTTCTAATTGTTTTATTTTATGTTTTCTAAGGTATGAACAAAACGTCAAACAATTTATGCCCTTGTGACATGAAGTCTCTTCAATAGCTTCTTTAATTCCTATGAAAATAAATGTATAGAGGTATTTTAGATCCTCTTGAACCTTGGGAAGTGGATGAGATAAATAATTTCATGAAATGTATAAATCATATATGATGCAATTATTATTGGTTGAAGTATATTGACCATTGATAATGAAAAAATTAGTGCCACACCATCAAGAAATAGGGCATGGAGATTAACGGGGACATTTCCTTCGAGAGAAAAATGATCCCTTGGGGGACACTTAATATCTCAAAGGAAAATATGTTTTTCACCATTGAAATGAGGGTATATTTTTATTAGTCAAAAAATGACACCAATTTATATGAGAGGTGAAACCAAGAGTATTATTTTAATGATTATGGGATTCTAAGAGGAGTATCTATACTGATGGAGGTTGTTTGATGGTGATTATGACATAAAAAGGTATAAATTAGGTTGGGTGGAATTAGAGAAGTTGAAAATCATTTGAAATACTCTATTGTTATACCATAATGTGTGAGACAAACCATTTAGGTAAAATGAATAAAATCTAGTGCAATAGGAGGGAAAATTAAACCTCTTGAAAAATAAATCAAGGTCCTAATATGTAATGGGTTGATCGTGTTCATTGGTTGTGAAAATGTAATGGCATTGTGAAGAATGGAACCCTATATAAAATAGGTGGGACACAGTTTCAAGTTCACTTATTACTAACCAATATAAGTATTTTAATATCATATGGGATGGACCATGAACTATATAGATTAAAGTGAAGTGGTAAAGACCTCATGCCATGCTGTTTAGGGTCTTATGATAAAGACTTAATTCCATTCATTTTAGATTCACATATCTAATATTTGTGTCATATATTTTAACATAATTAAATAAGAACTCATTATACATATTTTAATGTCATAAAACTAAGACTTGATTCCTCTAATGTGTTTAGATAGGCATAATTACCTTCTGTTAGATTCAGAAATATTTGTGTGCACATTTCTTGAGATTTTGGATTATCTAACTAAATTAAGCCTTGATATATATATATTTATAGAGCTAATAATTAATATAAAATCATTATTCAATTGTATGTCCTAGAATTTGGTGGTAGGAACAATAATCAATATGATCTTATATAACTTCCTCACTGGGTCTCTTGAACTTCACTAGCTCAAGAAAGTTATACTCCAATGAAAAAAATGAAGTATGTATGCAAATGATTAAACCTAAATTAATAAGTCTTATTTAATAAAAATAATTCTATGCTTTAGTCCTTTAACAAATTTGTCTTTTCATCTCATGGTTTTCAAATGGTTGAAGTTTATATTTGGGTTTCACTAACTCCATTATCCCCCCATCAATCAACTTCTAAATCCAATACTTAAATATGAGGAACCTATTGATTGTATAACCTACAAATCAATGTTAGAGGAAAAATTTTCATGGAACATAAAATATTCCTCTTCAGGTAACTTAATATTTTAGATCTCGATCATATTATTCCACAAGTCAGAGGTGAAATACATATAAACATGCAATGTTTGGAATTAATGTACCTTTATTCTCCTGACATTGAGATACAGATGACAACATTGTTTCCACTATGTGTGACAACAGAAGTAATTTTAATAAAAAATATATTTCATGTATTATTACAATTCATGATTATATTTTATGTATTAACATATATTATAATATTTTTTATGATTATTCCAATTTAAAAAGAAATATTTTTATTTTAACTAAAGTGTTTTCCAGTTATTTTATGGGTTCATTTAAAAGATAAATTTAAAAATTTATAAATTTAGTTACATATCATTTAATTCATTTGTTATATCATTATATCAAATATATATTATGTTGAATATTTTTTATTTTTCTAAAAAAATTGATTTGGGTGAATAGAGAAAATAATGATTTTTATAAAACTCGTCATTTTTAAGTATTTAAACATTCCCATTATAAATTGGATTTTTTTTAAAGTAAAATAAGTACTATTTTACAAATATTAATCCAATTAATTCCATATTAATTAATATTATTCTTTATTTTGGAATAAATTCATTTATAGTCTTAAAAACAGTTTTTTGAAAACAACTGTTTTCACTACATTTTGAATGATTATATTAAAATAAATTTCTTCTACTTCTAAAAATTGAATTTTGAAAATTTTATTTAATATTTGTAATCATGATGTTCAAATTTTTTAATTATTTTCAATTTATTTTTGTATAAAATGAATAGTATCCATAAAAAAATTGGTCACCGTGGTTAAGGGAAAACAAGATAATTACGGATTAAACTAAATGATAAGGTCAAAATTTATCATCATGAATATTATTGTATAAGATTATTTTAAACAAAATAATATTATATTCAATTTGGGGTGTATTTAGGGACACTTTACCATTAATAATATGATATATTATTTTAAAACATTGTAAAGTTATAAGAGTGTCACTCCCTTCACTTATAAAAGGGAACCACCTGTCCTCTCTTATTAACCTACTTTGAGACATTTATCATAACCAAGAACTAACCAAATACATAAAAAATACCTTCTAATTTGATATATTTCATGGTATTACCAAAAAACCAACCTATAAGTCTTAAGGTTTAAGAAAAAGGATGTTTTCCAAAGAATATGTATAACTCTTAACTGAGTGTTTTCAGGTTAATTTATTCTTGAACCACATTAAAATTTTCTATAAATTTGATGATATCATAAAATAAGAATCTAATATATAATTAAATTTCATTATATTAATATAATACAACTTTTCAATCTTGGTTCCCATCCAATAGAAAATGAAAACATCGTTTGTCTGTGCATGTAGAAAACCACCTCCAGGAAGCTATGTATTTCATTTTTCATCACCACATAACAGTGATGATTATTATGATGTATTTGATGAATATATATGATATTAATGAAATAATTATAATCCTATAAATATAATATAATACTCACCTCTTTACCCTTACATTCATTGGAAAATGATAACGTCGCTCATGTGTACATGTGGACTACCACTTCAATGAAGCAATGTGATTTGTTTTTCATTTCATCCTTTCATGATTGTCTATAAACTCATATTTAATTTATAACATGGTAATTGTGTAATTTTTAATATTATTGATAATATAGAATAATGAACCCTTTGAACATGGTCGACCTACATATGTTGTTTTCGGACTATGAACTGAACGTCCTCAAAATATCATATATGAACCTATCTCATTTAATAACTATATAAGGCATGATAAAAAATGAAATAAATGGGATAATAATATGATAATACACCTGAAAATGGTTATTGAGAAATTAAATAATTAATATATTTTTAATATATATTAATTAAAGTATGTATATATCGATTCATGCTTAAGGTATGAAAATTTTCATTAAAACCATATTTTTAAATTTTATTGTTTTTTGTGACATTTTCTTCCATATCCATGTTTTTTAAAACAATTGATGTTTGTTATTAATATACTATAATTTATTTTCAATATAATTTTAATCCTTTTTTTACATTATTTATGATGTTTTTAACATAATTATTTTTTAACATTTTCTAAATGGTTTATTTCAGTCATTTATGAAAAAGTGGGAAATGAATATTTTTTTAATATATAAAACTTGAGTAGAATATCCAACCAAATTGAATGTTATTCATTTAGTATATTTATCTATATGTTTTAATTTTTATTAAAATATTATATTATTTTCTATTCTTGTAGAATTTTTCATTTTAAGAGTTTTTAATGAAAAAGTATTTTCATCCTTATTTTTTATGTGAAGCTTGAAAGTGCTTCTACATATGTGTTAAATAGAATAATTTATGAGATATTATAATGTAAATTAAATATTATATGTGTTTTATGTATGATATATCCCTTTTAATTTTTTATTATTATGAGTGATATTAATAGAGCTCTCCAAATGCATTTGGTAATGATTTTGTTCTCATTGGGATACATAATGGAATTAACCGATTAAGTTATTCTATTTGTAAGAGTTGTATTCAAAATAACTGTAATAGTGATTTTATGATGATGTACCATGGTAACTACATGAATTTTATATTATTTAAAATGATTTTCATGGATATTTTTTTATTTAATAAGAAAATACAATGAGTTATGTGTAAAGGAATGTTTATGCACAATTTTTTCAAATATTCCAACCCTAGTAGTCCTGAGTCAGTGGTTACTTTATTAAAGTATCACTAGATACAATAAATAATATCCCAAAGGATAGAATATTTTAGTAGTATTAGTATACCATATATATTCTTTAAATCCATAATACATTTCAAAACATAATTACAAAAAGTTTTTTATTTAAGAATATCATTATTTCACCTTAGCATTTCTCTGCATATCTATGATAAAACACTTCCTAATATCCTAGAGAAAAATGAAAAATATGAAAGGGGTGATCTCAGATTCTAAATTAGGGTATATGTATTTTAGAATATATGAATAAATAACTCATAACAAATACGTAATTGTAAATAAATGAAACACATTCTATTTAATCAATAACATGAGTATAATATGGAATGAATAACTGATGATCAAATAATTCAGTATAAATAATCACATGATCTTGAAACATAACCATGGATATTATAAATAATATAAAAATCACATTTAATATAAATAAATGAATTAAAAATGATGGAATTCATAATTCTATACATCTAAAACATACTACTAAGGCCTTGTGTCAAGACATCTAAATAAATGGGTTAGGCTATAGCTAAAACCCAATCTAGTTTGTCTAATGAGATCTACTAATACATAGAGGGATATAGCTGGAACTATCTATAATTTACTAAGCATAATTAATTAATCATATGAAAGGGGTGAAAAAAATTAATATAAACATTTTTTCTGAAAATCTAGCATACAAAATGTTAACACTTTCCATAATCAATAAACATAATTATAAAACATCGAGAGTAATATGGTGAATGGAAATGAAATTGTACATCCATATTCCAACTGATCATAAACCATCCATAAAAATAATAAGTATGATATCAATATAACAAATACTTAGTGTATCATAAGTATAATAATATTTTGATGTCATTTATGAATAAAACAACCATAAAAATTTCATTAATATTTTTTGAGGAAAATAACCTTTTCACTTTGAAAATAATTTTAAAATGAGGTCATATAATATTTTAATATAATTTTAATTTAAAATAACCATTAAAAATCATAAATAAATATCTAAAAAATTGAGTGGTCGTGAAGGAGAGAAATCTATTTCACATCATCCATGTTATAAAAAATATTCCTTTCACATTTTTAGTAAAAGCATTATGGGTGTTATTTGGTAAATGATTAAAAGATTTATTTCAATAGTTTGTAAAAATTAAAAAATTTGTAAAAATGTATTTAATAAATAACTTGGAGAACATTAAAAATAGTTTTAAAAATATTTTTAGAAATAATTATTTCTGAATAAAAAAAATATGACTGAAGAGAGAAATAAAATAATATTTTATCAAAAACATCTTATCAATCATTTTAAGTACCAAATATTGAAAAAATTGTTACAATTATTTGAAAATGTTTATTAATAGAAATAGGATAATGAAATAAAATTAATTTAATGTATATATATATATATCCAATAATTCCCCTAGGGGATACTTAAACATAAGCAATCTCGAATAATGATGAGATTGTGAAATAAACCCTTACCACTTTGGTAATATTTGAATCATATGACCCATGAAAGATATAACATAAAATGAAAATTTAAATTACATGATTATAATTAAATTCATTATATAAAATATCAAAGTTGATATATAAAAACCACATAATATAATATGTGGTGAATGCGGCATATGTCTAAAAGAATTAAAAGTGATATGAGAAACCTTTACCTCAGGTTAGACTTCATTCATATGTATCTAAAACTCCTATTTAATAAATATAGATTATATATATATATATATATATATATATTAAAAAAACATACGAGTACATATAATACCATATGTGATTTAATTATACTATTTGTTCACCAATTTATTAACAATTCTTTGTTAAATTCACTGTTTCGGGTGATAATTGCATCGTTTTTTTACATTTTTGTTCAGTAATTTTTTCCTTTTAATTAAGAATGGTTACATCATATACAGAATTTTAAAAATGAAATTAATATAATATAGATTCATTATATATTTATTTATTCTAATATATAAATGTTAGATATAGAAAATGGATTACACCAATCATTGAGATGGTATGTTGTACATAGACATGAACATTTTTCTATTTTTATCAATGGTTAGAATGAAAGGAAAATAAATTTCAATTAAATTTCAATTAATAATTATTATGTTGTATATATCATATATATTAATAAAATTCATCCCTAATACCATCAATGTAAAAATAAAAAATGAAAAACATTTCATATCGCTGCATGGAGGTGGTGGTCCACAAATACAAATGATCCTCGTCATTATTTTCCATAAGATTAGAAGGAAAGAATTTAGATGTGATTAATTATGTTTAATTAATAAATTTCACATATATTCATTAAATTTTTCCTTAATACCTTTCATGTAAATCTTATGTGAAAAACAAATCACATTGCTTTGTGAGGTGGTAGTTTTTCGTACACACGAGTGACGTTATTGTATCTTTCACAGAATGGAAATTTAGAATAAATAGGAGATATGATAATTATATAAGTCTTATAATTTCATTAATATCATATAAATTTGTTAAATCCATCATTATATCAATCCATTAAATGTGGTGATAGAGAAAAAACTACCCCAGTTCACGAGGTGGTAGTTCGATGTACACACAATCGATGATTTTGTTTCCCATTTGAAAGAAATAGAGATTAATATAGGTTATCACATTAACCAAATTAAATATTTTTATGTGTTATATACTATATTTATAATGTTTTCATATATTTATATGATTATAAGGAGTTATAAGAATAAATTAAATTAATATACACAGTTAAAAACTTTACCTATTCTTCGTACAACCTCTTTATGTATAACCCAAAGCCTTCCTAGATTGGATTTATGATATATCCTAGTCTTATATGATTTGGTGAGAGTTTTAAATAATAGATTTATCAATTATTGTTGAATATAAATGGTTCTTTATGTTTAAAAAGGGGAGTCGAGGTATTCTTGAATCTAAATGGTTGTTTAAGTGTCAAAAGGGGATGAGATTAGGTGGCTCTTTATAATTGTGGGAGAGTATAGACTTGGTATTTTTGAAAATAATCAATTACAACCGTGTTTTTATCATGTCGCAAGAATCTAAAATGGGTCATTATATAACTATTAAGTCGATAATGTCAAAATATTTCAATAAAATTGGGTTTTGGAATAGTTTTTACATCATTTTAATCATTTTCTTTTTTATTTAACCCCATGGTAAACCAATTTTTACATTAACCATGTTATTTAAGTTTTATTATTTTCACTTTTCATTATTAAAAAATATTAATTTTAAATTATTAGATAATATAAATTATGATAATTCCAGATATTTAATCCATTTTTAAAAATTAAATTCACAAAAGGGTATAGATTCAATTCAAAATTAAATATGCAGACATGCCGAAAAGTGGGTTTTCTAAAGGAAAACATCAAAAGTTTAAAAAGTTTTATTTCTTAATTCAATATTAAATTGATTAAAATAACATAAATTAGTTAAGTTTTAATATAATTTAACTAATTTAACTAATTTAAATTTTAAACTAATTTACAATATAATTTATTCTTGAAAATAATTTAAATGAAAAGGAAATTTTCAATAAAAATTAGTACTTTCACTATTCATTAAGAAATTAATATTTTACAAAAATTCTAAAAAATTTACCCATAGATAATTTGGAATTCAAGATTTGATTTTCTTTTCAAATAATTTTTCTACAAATAGTGAAAATTATTTTTAAATTATGTGTGTATAGAGAAATAAATAGCCTTTTAGAAAAATACTATTTAAAAATCGTTTCATTTATAATGATTGATAGTTTAATTGTAATTAATATATAAACATGCAATTTATCTTATAGATGTGTAGAAATTATATTTTTCATAATTCTGTTAGTACTATTAACTCTTTCTAAATTAACAGCTATGTTATAATGGATATGTTTAAAAAATAATATTTTAATAGGGTATCATGTTTTGTTTAAACCACATGTTTTTTGAATTTCAAGCTATTGAAGAGATTGAATTTATTTCAAAATAAATATATTCTAATGTATCTGGGTGTTACAATCCCTTCTAATCATGGATTTTCATTTCATATATTCTATAAAACATGATGTTCCTCTTTTAAAATCATAGGGCATTACATTTAATGGGTGAAAAGTATGGTTTTCAAGAAAATGGTTTCATGAGTAACCATATTTTATTAGAAACCCTAATGATTATAATTTTATAATAATAATTATTTATTATTTGTTTTATAAAATTCTTTTGGGTGTGATGTTTATTTTTTGAATTGGTAATTATTATTTGAGGTCTATGTTTATTATGAAAAAGAAAAAAGTTTCTGATTGGATTTTAGGATTATAAAAATAAAATAATGGGTTTAATTATTTTGGTATCCCATACTGATATTAGTTTCTTATCCTAAGTATTAAAATATTTTCAAAGGGATTAAGGATGATTAATAAATATATTAATGACTATATTTCTAGTATGAGGATTATTTTTAAATGAAGAAAAAAAGTTTTGAATGAAACAAATGTTTAAATTTAATAATCCTATTTTTTGGAAAAAATGTATATTGATTGTAAGTTTCCACTTTCTATTTTAAGGTATTGATATATAAGTGCTATAAAAAATTCACTAAAACTATAAACATAGAGTATCATGGGAATGTAATAAAATTATATCCTTCCTATTAATCTCATAATTATGGGTTGATTACTGCGTAGTTTGTTATAATATGTACCAGAGGAAAGGTTTTGATAACATTATAGATGTTATGTTATTAAGAAAATAAATTTAAAGGATGTTAATCTGTAGATTATATTAGTATGAGAAAACTTTGTGGGTTTTCTGGTCACTTCATTTAATCTATGTCTATTTTATGATAGTTTTCCATAGAGGAAACATGATGAATTAAGTGGAAAGGTACCAAGAGGATAATATAATTCCCAATAAATAATTTTTTTTAATTGGAACATAAAAACTTTTTTTCTAAATTAGTTTATGTAGGTTATTAATGTTGGCACTCATACTATATAGTGACCAAAATCTCTATATAGGAACATGTGTATAGTAGAGATTTTCATGAAATAAAACCCTACCAAATTTAGTTGAACCTTATATCCAGTGGTATCTAAATGATGGATCAATTACCAAGAATATTTATTTAATTTTTTATTTTTTTTTCTAAAAATTAAAAGTTATTTCTTTTTATTTATCATTTTAATGTGAATACAATCAGTGGTGGTATCTTCTTAATGATACCAAGGACTAAGGTGAGATTTATTTCGTGGAGTGGTTGGTATTTCATTATAAATTCATTATAATAATTTTACTATGTTTTTTTGATTTAGGATGGAAATAAAATATATGGAACTGATGCAAAAGGATAAAGACTATATTTTTACATATGAATCCTATTTTATTATATTTCACCAATATAAACCAAATTTGTTTCTGGAACATAACAAAAAAAACATATTGTTTTACTCTAGATTAAAACCAAGTTTGAAATGAGAATTATCCTATCAGGAATTTAAAATATGTGAGAAGTTTGTACAAGGTGATGACAAGGTTGAGTTAAAGTTTTTTTAATTTCAAAATAATAAAGATAAGAAATTTTATTAGTGGAAAGTAATAGGAAATCATCCAAAAAATAAATCTAAAGGTAAGAGGTCCAAAATTACCTCTTGTGATAAGTGTGTTAATAAGTATCATATGGTGTGTTTTGAAATTTTTAAAATGTTATCTTTACAATATACTGGGACATTTGGCTCATGATTACAAAGAAATGAATCCTAGAAATAGTATGGCCAAATATTATAAACATGAAGCGAGATATATTAAATGAAATATGGGCCTTTATGATTATGTGTGTCCAAATAAAATCATAAATTATGGGAATCATCATGACCAGAAATATAAGTATGTGGAAAAATCGTGTCCTACTTCCTTGGAAAATGTAGGACCATCGAATGAAGTGGATAAAGATACAATACTTATTTAATCATATTATGAAAATTTATTATTTGATTCAAGGTCAAAAAATTATTTTATTTTTGGGGAATTTATAGGTAAAATAGAAATATTACCTTAGTAGATAGAGAAATAAATTTTAGTAGAAAATTCTAGTGGAAGTATTATGGAAACAATGATTTATAAAAATATTCCTATGATTATATATGGAATGATTTTTCTAAAAATTTAGTTATATTTCCCATTGTGGTCTTTAATATTATTTTAGGAATGAATTGGATTTTATTTTTTCATTATAAGATAGATTTAGAGAGTTACGTAAGTTATATTAAATTTTGAAATTGAGTTTTAATTTTTATATAGTAATGAGTTCATACCTATAATAATATATCACAAAGTTGAGAAACTTATTAAATATAGTATTGAAATTTATCATTCTCATTTTATTGAAAATAATTATTTTAAATTTTTAGTGATGTTCTAGTAGTAAATGAATTTTTGGATTTATTTACTAAATTGTCTTATAGAGTTGTTCTAGATCATGATTTTAAATTCAGTGCTGACTTAGTTCCAAAAGCTAATCTAATTTTAAAACCCCCTTATGGAATGTATCTATTAAAGTTATTGGAATTAAAAAATAAATTAAAAGGGATTATTGAAAGAATTTTTATTCATACTATAAATTCACTTTAGGTTGATCCAATTTTTAATTAAAAATAATGATGGTTCAATAAGGATTTTCATTGATTATAGGGAAATCATTATCATTACTATTAAGAACATGTATAGTATTCCACATATATATGTATTGTTTGATCTACTTCATGGAGAACATTATTTGGAAAAGATTGATCTCATGTCCTAATATCATCAAATAGAAGTGAATAAGAAATACATTTTAAAGAAAGTATTTCACAATAGTTTTAGGAATTATGAGTTTTTGGTCATGCCCTTCAGGTTAACAAATTCCCTCATTATATTCTTGGATCTTGTAAATAGAATTTTCTATGAGTATTTAGATAATTTTGTGGTTGATTTTATAAATGAATTTATGGTATATTCTATATGTTATTACGAATAAAAAATAAATCTAATTATTATTCTATATACTTTAATATGATGGATATTGTATTGAAAATTTAGAAAATGTGTATTTTGGTTATAGTAGATTTATTTCCATGGACATATTATCTCTAAATATTGAATAGTTATTGATCTTGCTAAAACTAAGGTTATTTAAGAGTGTCCAAGACCAATAAATTTCACTGATATTTGAATATCTACTGGATTGGAGGGTTACTACCGATGGTTTGTTGAAAACTGTTATCATTTATCATAACTACTAACAAAGTTAACACCAAAGATGAGTTTTTTTCATATACATAAAATAATGTTATTATTTTTTTAAGAGTTTAAAAGAATATTGGTTAATTCACTAATGTTGGCCTTTCCATCTTGAAATGGTGAGTTTTTATCTATAGTGACTCTTCTTTATAGGAACTTGGTTTTTTTTACGCAAGGTGATAAGGTAATTGCATATGTAGCACGCAAATGGAAAATTATATATAAAAGTTAAACTATGAGTAGTCTTGAACTAGTTGCATTAGTTTTTTATTTAAAAATCAAGAAAAATATTTTATATGGGATAAATGTGAAATTTATATTGATCCTAAAAGTTTAAAGTATATATTCTATCAGAAAGAGTTGAACATGAGGCAAGTAAGATAATTAGAACTAATAAAGGTTTATGAATGTGTGATTATCTATCATCCAAGCAAAGAAAAAATGTAGTTGATTACTTGAGAATAAAAGATAAAGCATCATTAGATTTTATATATTTGATGCATGATCCTTAGGTTAATAAATTAATGAATGTTAAAAAAGAAATTGTGATTGTAGTAACTCACACTGTTTTAGTTCATATGTCAATATAGTTATTATTTGAAAACAAAATTAATCATGTTCAGAAGGAATATTTTGGATTAAAATGGAAAGTGAGGTTTGTTATGAAGGTTATGTTTCTTGAATTTATATTTAACAAAATAAGGTTTTATAATATTTGGTAATATTATGTGGTAGAAAAGTGACCCCAAATTGATCCCTAATTGAATAAATAATTTTTATGTGAAGCTCATAGCTCTCTATTTTCAATTTATCCTAGTAATAATAAATTTTATATAGACCTTTGTGAATATTGTTGGTGGGATTTATTGAAGAAGTATATTGATGATTTTATGATGAAGTTTTTGAATTTTTAATAGGATAATGTAGAGTGATAAATAATAAAAGTGATGTTTCATCATTTTCTAGTGCCTGAATAAAAATTGTGAAAATATCAATGGATTTTGTGGTGGGATTACCAAATACATGTCATGGTAATAATGTAATTTGAGTTATCATTGATTGATTAAATAATAAATTCATTTAATTTCTATTCCAGATAGTATATATTTTTTTAATATTTATAGAATATACCTTAAATATTTAGTTATATTACATAGAATCAATCCCTTTATAATATATGATCATGATCTCAATTTTATCTATAATGTTTGGAAAATACTTTAAAATTCATTTGGTACTGAATTAAATTTTATTACATCATTTTGTCCTTAATATGATGGATAATTAGAGTTAAAAATTAACACATTGGTAGATATTAATTATTATTCCTCATTATATTGTAATGGAAGTTGGTATCATCATCCTTATTTGGTTAATTTTTTTTTATTAATTATAGTTTTTATTCTAGTATACAGACAACACATTTTTGGTAATTGTATGAAAATAGGTGTCAGAATCCATTATGTTGGGACAAAGTTGGTGAAAGAATGTTTTTGGGACCAGAACAATAGTTTTTTTTGAGAAGTTAAATATTATTTTGTTGTACATGAGGGTATCATAGATCATGAAGAATAGTTATATAGAGAACACGAGGAAAAATCTTTTCTTTGAGATAGGAGATCATGTATTTCTTAAAATATGTCCATAGAATGGTGTTATGTGATTTGGTAAAAAGGAAACGTTAAGCCCATAAATTATTGATCCGTATGAAATTTTAGAGATAGAAGGGTCATTTTCTTATAGATTATTCGTACCTTTGATCTTATCTCATCTCCATGACATGTTTCATGTTTCATTATTATGTAAATATATTAATGATTAATCTTTTGTTTTGATCCCTAATGTAGTATATTTGGAAGATAATTTTCCTCATGAGGAAAATATAGTGTATATTATAAATCACAAAGAGTAGGTGTTATAGAATAAATTAACTCACCTGGTTACTTTTTTATGTAAAAAAAATATTGGGAGAATCAACATGGGAACATGAAAATGCTACGTGGGAAAAATATCCCAACCTTTTTAGGTGATAAAAAAATTGTTAGTACACGATTTATTTGAGGGAAGAATGTGAAAGCCCATGTAATGTTAATAATAAATCAACATAATGTATTATTAATATACCTGATTAGATTTTATGGATTCACGTACATTATACTAATTTTATTTTATTTTTCAAATTGAAAATGAAATAGTTTTATTATAAACAAAGTGTTTTCAATGTATTATATGCTGTTATTTAAAAGAAAAATTTATAAATTTTAGAAATTGAATTGGGTAAAATGGAATTAATTTTTTATATCATAAAATTATATATATATATATATATATATATAATGGTGGATTTTATTGATTTTTCTGAAAGTATTCATTTTTGGATGAATAATTAAAAACAACAATTTTTATAAAAATAGTCAATTATTTTCATGTATTTAAAAAGATAAAATAATAAATGGATTGGTTTTAAAGTAAAAATTATTCCAATTTTACAAATCAAAAAATATTTAAGGTTATAGTAACAAACATTATTATTTATTTTTCTATAAATTCATTTTTAGGCTTCAATTGTTTTTTTTAAAATATATTTAATTTGTTTTTTCATTCTTATTTTAAAATTAATTTCTTCCTATTATAAAAATTTAATATTGAAAAATTAATTTCGTATTTGAATTTTGTGTTTCAAATTTATCACTTATTTCAATTTCATTTTTATTCATAATGAATTGTAACCATCGTAAAATCTTGTCACCCCGGTAAAGGTAAAACATGTTAATTAAGGTGTAGATTAAGTTATAAGGTCACAAAATATAATATTAAATCTTATTAGATAATACTATTTATACCCTTATGATACTATTTTCTAAATAAGATAAATTTAGGTCCACTTTCCCATGAATTAAGCTTTATATTATTTTAAAACATTGAAAAATTAAAATAGTGACACTTCCCTCACTTATAAAATTGAAACCCATATCCTATATTTTTTACCTACATTGAGAAATTTATCTCAACCAATATCTTCCCAAATATATTACCAACATCAATCCATATATCCTAGAGGTCCTAGTCTTACAAAAATACTAACCTATAAGTCATAATTTGTAATCCAAAGGATGTTTTCCCAAACAACCATTTTTGAAATTTGTTACTTGAAACTCATCCCCCATTACTTTTGTGTTACTTTTACTACATTGAGAATTAGTCATCCCATAGATGACTAATTCTTAGATTTTTTAAAGAAACATAGGTGAATATACACAAGATATGAAGGATGTGTCAAATAACAAAATTAAATGATAAATGTTTGGGAGATGAGTTAATGAGGATGAGTTGTTTACAATATTCACCTTTGAATGAATTAATAGGACAACCCCTACCATATTGGGGTAATTATTTTTTTAAATTCAGTTACCCATTTTCTTCAACAAACTGAAATTCTTTTAAATAATAAAATGCTGAGGTTCCCTTATTATAATTGTCTATGACTTTCACCTTTGATAATTAATATCTTATGTGTATTTATTTATTTGTTTTAAATAATTAATATATTATGAATCCAATAGGATGGATATGAATCGAAAAAGGATACACACTAATCTTTTGGTAAAATATTATGAAGATGGAGGTAAAGTGTTTATCATTTTTTCAAGAGAGCATGCATACGACCCATCTAAAATCATATGTTCATGTTTATATTGTTGTTATTCATGAAAAATTCGTCCATTATAGTTGGAAGAACATTTGATTTATCACAAAATAGATTAGAGATATAAATTTTGGACTAAACATGGGAAGAAACTGAATGTGGACATCGATTGGGATGATATTTCAGTTTATGGATCATTTGATATGAATATTAGTGTAAGGGATGGTGGAGATCTCATGGAAGAAATGAAAATAGAAATTGAAGATGACCTTAATGGTTATCCAATGTTTTTGATGAGTTAAATAGTTTTTATAATAAAACATTATATACCAGTTGAACTAAATAAAAAACATTATCATTTATATTTATGTTATATACTTTGAAAGATGACAGTAGATGGAGTGACACCATATTTATAGAATTACTTGGTCTCTAGATAGATATGATACTAGAAGGAAATGAACTAAAATGCCAAAAATATTATTCTAAATGAATATTAAATTCAATGTTCATGATATCTAGAAAACCCATACGAGTCCAAATGATTGCATATTGTTTCTTAGAAACTATGAATCACTCATAAAATTCCATAAGTTTTTCATAAACTGATACAAGAAAAATGTATCAAGTCCTTCGAAATTTGTATGGTACATTTCTATCATTCCATTGTTTAGAAGACTATATAGATGTTACGAAACCATAATAAAATAGAAATGGTTTGTAGATGAATGAATAAAATATGGGAACCTAGGTCATCCATAAGATTCTCCATAGTGGAATAAAATTGATTACGATTATCCTGAATTTGAAAATGAGCCAAGAAACTTTCATCTTGTGTTATCTACATATGAAATAAATCCTTTTGGTGTATAGATTAGTACTCATTGTACATGGCCCATAATTTTTGTAAATTATAATGTTCTACCATAGTTATGTGTGAATCACAAATACATTATGTTGTATCTACTTATATATGGACCAAATCAACCCGATAATGATATTGATGTCTATTTGGATCCATTTTCAATGATCTGAAATTGATGTGGGATACAGGTGTTACAATGTATAATGATCAGTGAAGTGAAGAACTCACATTGAAGGACATATTGTATAAATGATAAATGACTTCCCCTCTTATGAAAATTTATCAAGATATATTATTAAAGGAATTTTGAGGTCTACCATTTGTGAAAAACTCACACACTCAGTTCGGTTGAAACATTCCTCAAAGCCTATGTTTTTAGGGAATTAGAAATTTTTACCTCAATGACATAAATACCAATCTTAGATGACACCATTCAATGGGAATATAGAATAAGTTAAAACACTATCTCTAGTAATGAGAGATCAAATATGAAATAAAGAAAAAGATATTGACACTATTTTTGGTAAACATTTTTCGAAAGACCTTACAAAATCAGTTTCGAAGAAGAGATCAATATTCATTGAATTATCGTATTGGAATTGTTGGTAAGTCAAACATTTTTCTTGATGAAATGAATGTATAAAAAATGTATTTGATAGTTTTATTGGGACATTACTATTTTTTTTTTGAAAAAATGAATGATGGTATCAAGGCTATGTTGGAATTGATTGTAATGGGGATAAGGGAAGATTTCGAATTGATGAAGGGTAAAAGGAAGACTTTTCTTCGTCTAATAGCTTACACTCTATCCAGGTAGGAAAAATTTTAGTTTTTCATTTTCTTTAATAGTGTAAAATTTTCACAGGGGTATTCATGATATATAAATAATGTTATGCTAATGACTAATTTGAAGTTAAAAGGACTAAAATCACACGACTATCATATTTTGATGCAAGATTTAATGCATGTTGCTTTTCATTGAATTTTTCTACAAAATGTGTGACATATATTAGCCATCCTATGATTCTTTTTTAAATGTATATGAAGTAAAGTTATAGACCTAGTGAAGTTTCCCATCACGAATAAGGAGGTTACTATCATATTATGTGAATTAGATATGTTCTTCCAACCATAATTCATTGATATAATAATCCACTTGATGGTTCACTTGGTTAGAGAGGTTCAACTATATGGTCAAATCCATTATAAATGGATGTACACCATTGAATGGTATATAAATATTTTTAAAGGGTATGTCATGAATAGAAGTCGACCAGAAGGTTTTATTATAGAATGATATATTGTTGAAGAAGCTATTGAATTATTTACCAATTACCTATCAGATGTTGACATCATCGGCATCCCAATGACTTGTCTCAGAGAATGCCTTATGGGCAAAGGGATTTCTAAAAGAGATGTTTTTATAGTTACCTTGACAGAGAGGGAGCCATCACACCTTTACATTTTACATAATAGTGATGATCTTGATCCATACATTGAATCCCACAAATAAATTCTTGGAGATTTGAATCCATTATGGGAAGAAGGATGGATATCAAACACACATAATCAATAGTTTATAGGATGGATCCAAGATCAAATTTATATGGAGTTATATGAAAATATAAATTCAATTTTTGAATGAATTAAATGGATAACCAAAGGACAAAATGAAAATGTAATATATTAAACTATTAGTTCAATCAATGTTCATACGTTCTATATAAATGAACATGATGAATACAATATTATAAAAATATTGGTGTTATGCTGGTGGATGAAGTGATTCACATATCTGGTTCCATGAATAGATATCCAATTTATAAAAATATTTAATATTTTTTAATTATCGAATAGATATATGAGTTGGATTATACAACATTTCTTGTGGTAATTTTCAATTGTAAATGGTTTAATAATACCATTGTAGTGAAAGTTAATGAAATGGGATTCATGAAGGTTAATTTTATCATGGAAATGTAAAAAGATGAGACATTCAAAATGGAATGACAATCAGTGAAATTATTTTATTTCTCAGATTCAACAAAAAATAATTGGTTGATTTTCCTACTGGAGACTAAAAAAATGTCGGGTCAGATGAAAATTCAATCGAGGATGAACCTTTTATTGGGATATCACAATAACTTTATTCTGATCCCAATGTAGACAATGTATTGTATGTTATAGGGGACAACAAAGAGGATATTTGAATTCTTGATAGAGAAACCAAATCCATGAAACCTTTAAAAAAATAAATAGTGTTCAATGAAAAGGTAATAGTGTTTTTAATATACTATGTTTTTTCTCATAATATTACATGTTCACTACTACATTAACATAATCTAAATTAAATGTTTGTTTAATCATGTTGAAAATTTCTTAGTCACTTGATGATGTTACCAATCCCTCAAAAGAACAAACTATAATGAAGGAAACCCTTTGGAAATATGTAAAGGTAATGTTATGATATACTTTCCATATTTTACTTGAAAATTATATAATCAAAAATTAATTTTACTTTAATTATTCCTCATATAGTTTGATTATTTTAGAAGATTCATGTCCATATTTCACACCTTTTTAGAAAGAGAAATGATGATGTCTCTGCTCAATCACATAGGTAATATTGATGTTTTCATGGTAATTTTTTTCCATAGAATTAATGTATTGTTTTATATTTATGTTTAATTTGTTTTAATATTACTCAAAAAATAATTGTTTTCTAATATAGGTATATTATTTTGTTTTATTTGGGGTGGTCTATCCATCTATCATGCCTTTTTATACCAAAACTTCTACAAAAAACTTCTCCCTCAAAAACATTTCACCCGTGTAGTGTTTCATTTATCTCTTTCCTTTAATTTACCTCCATTTCCTTTGCTGGAAGAGAAATGATGCTGCCTATTCTCAATAAAAGAGGTAATATTAATGTTGTTATAGTAAAATCAATGTCCATAGAATTAATGTATTGTTTCATATTTATGTTTAATTAATTTATTTTTATTAATACTCACATAATAATTTTTTTCTTATACAGCTGGATTATTTTGTTTGAGTTGGGGTTTTCTGTCCATATTTTATGCCTTCCTGTACCAAAACATCCATGAAATTCTTCTCCCTCAAAACCTTTTCACCCATGCATTGTTTCATTTTTTACATTCCTTCAAGATCACTCATCTTCTCAATTATATAATTAATATTGATGTTTCCACAGTAAAATCATTATCTATAGAATTAAAGTATTCTTTCATATTTATGTTTAATTTATTTTTTTAGTATTACTCATATAATAATTGTTTTATAATACAAGTGAATTTTTTTTTCAAGTAGGGGTGGTTTATTCGAAACTGATCATGTAGTGTTAATAGTTTGACAAATAAATTCAATGGATATCAGGTTAAAATTGAAGTTGTTTTGAGACTTTGGGATGTGTAGGAATCAGCCGCACCTAATCTGAAAAATGGTGTAACTAATATGACTCCATGTACTATTTATATTTAAAATTGGAATTAGTTTTAGTAAAATAGAAAAACTACATACTCAAAACTGAGAAAAAATACTCATTTTATTTGAATACTTTAATAACATGATACATAAGTCATTTGTGTCGTGTTGGAATAATTCGCACCTCAATCTAATAAACGATCTTCCCAGTATGACTCAATGAGTTTGTTATTAGTTTAAAATCAATATTTTAGTTCAAAAAGTGTCACTCACAAAAAATAATAAAACTCACTAGGATTTTATTGATAATTTAGTATAACAATTCATAATTCATTTTTTACATGTAGTAATTGGTTTCATGTCAAACTGATACATGATGTGATAGTAATGATTCAAAATGCATGTTTCCATTTAAAAATGACATTTTATTAAAAAAGACAACAAACGTACTCAAAATCAAGAAAATGAATTCATACTATTTTCATAATTTATAAAAATAATCCATAAGTAATTTTAGGCATGAATGAATTATATAAAAATTAATTCCACCCACAATGTGAGTAGTATTTCTCAAAGTGCATACTTTTATTTAAAATTGGCATCAATTTTAGTAAAATGGACAAATGAACTACTCAAAACCATTAAAAAACATTTGTATCATTTTTATACTTTAAAAAAATGATCCATAATTCGTTTTTGATGTTTAAGGGCCAACTTCACCTCAATCTGATACATGATGTTCCCGGTATGACTAAAAGTGTCCATGATTAGTTTAAAATTGACATTTTAGTTTAAAAAGTGTCACCTACTAAAAACTGATCAAATGTTATCCTATTTTATTGATAATTTAGGAAAACAATTCATAATTCATTTGTGACATGTATGAATTTGTGTCACAACAATCCTATACACGATGTGATCAGAATGAGTCAAAAGTGTGTGTTTCTAGTTTAAAATAAGTTTTTTAGTAAAAAAGGCAACTAAAAAAAATCAAAACCAAGAAAATAAATTTATATTGTTTTGAAACATTATGAAAGTTATCTATAAGTAATTTTAGATTTTTATTAATCATACACACCTAAATTTGACCCATAGTGTGACCGGTATCACTCAAAGTGTGTAGTTTTATTTAAAATCAAAATAAATTTTAGTAAAATGGACAACTAACCTAGTGAAATCCAAGATAATGCATTTTTATATTTTTTGATACTTTTAAAAAAAAATTCATAAGAAATTATTTATATTTATAAATTAGATACAGCTTAATCTGACACATGATGTGCTTGGTATGACTGAAAGTGTCCGTTATGAGTTTAAAATTGACATTTTAGTTCCAAAAGTGTCACTCATTGAAAACTAATCAAACACACTAATATTTTCTTGATAATTATTTAAAATTATTCATAATTTATTTATGTCATGTAGGAATTAGTTTTATGTAAAACTGGTACATGATGTGATCATAATGAGTCAAAAGATCATGTTTCTAGTTTAAAATTCCATTTTAGTAAAAAAAATTGATGCACTCGAAACCAAGAAAGCACATTCATATTATTTTGATAATTTTAGAAAATGATAAATAAGTCATTTGATACATGTATTAATCCACATTAACTCAATCCTACCCATGGTGTGATAGGTATGATTCAATTTGCACATTTTTATTTAAAATTGACATCAATTTTAGTAAAATAGACCACTGACCTACTCAAAACTAAGAAAACACATTCAGATTGTATTGATACTATATGAGAACTATCCATAAGTAATTTTGGATGTATATGAATCAAACCCACCTAAATATAATACATTATGTACGTAGTTTGACTTAAAGTGTTCGTTATCAGTTTTAAATTGACATTTTAGTTCAAAAAGTGTCACACACTAAAAACTGAGCAAATACACTCGGATTTTATTGATAATTTAGGAAAAATATTCATAAGTAAATTGCGATGCGTATTAATCATTTTCACATAAAATAGATACAATATGTGATTGTAATGTGTCGAAAGTGTGTGTTTCTAGTTTAAAATGACATTTAATTAAAAAAGACAACTGACAAACTAGAAATCAATAAAACACATTCAGATTGTTTTTATACTTTAGAAGAATGATCCACAAGTCATTAGAGACATGTTGGAATCATCTTCTCCTCAATATTTTGCATGGCATGACCATTATGACTACAAGTACATCTTTTTATTTAACATTGACATCAATTTTACAAAAAATTACACTTTTTGTTAATCTATTTCTTTATATTATTTCTAATATAAGATTTTTTTCATACATAGGTGCATTTTTTTCTCAATAAGGGCTGGTTTTTTTGAAAATATCATGAATCAAGTTCATGTTTAAAATATAAAATAAAATTCATGTTTATTTATGTATGTAATATTTTTTATTATTGTAATTATATAAACCAATTTTTGAAATTTCAATAATATAGTATCTTTTTTCTTGTATTGGTGTTATAAATTTGATTTCATTTAAATTCTATATTTAGACTATTTTGTTTATATCTTGTGTGTTTTTGGTGATGCGGTGTGCTGTTACAACACACTTCACTAGTGTTATAGTGTGATATTTTTGTACATTGTAGTATGTCCCTTTATAAGTGATTTTAAATGTGTTGATAAAGGAAACATTTATCAATTATTTTAAAAGAACTCATAAAGGAAAAATTTTTCTGTGCTTTTAAAATCCCTTATAAATGTACACTTTATAATCACTTCTATAAGTTCTAATAAACCCCTTTGTTAATGATTTTATAAGATATGATACATGAGTCCTTTAACGACACAAAAAAATCACTGTTAAATGGGTATTTTATTAGAATTTGTTTAGTGTTGATAAAGGAACCCTTTATTAGAACTTTTTTAGCACTAATAAAATACTGAGGCTTTTAATCTCGATCAAGTAGTCAACAATTTTCTATCACTAATAAAGGCCAATTAGAGCACTATTAAAGGCCTATTTTTTTAGTAGTGTTAAGACAAGACCTTAAATTATGTTGGTTCTAATATAGTAAGGTGTGCATGTGATGAATACAGAGACTATGTTACACCCAACCTAGCATGTGAATTTGGATGGAACTTCTACCGCATCATCCCATGTATGTTTCATCAATTATAATCCATTATGAATGGATTAAACATGGAATGAATATTCATTGAATGGGTTCAATGGATTCTCTAATGATAAGTAATGCATTGGATGCCACCTGATATGTTATATATGGTTGACGCTCCTCATTAAAAGTAGAATTCATATATGATAGCAATATAATCATAAGAAATCCCTTTAATTGGGAAAACCATTAGTTTATTGAAATGATTTTTAACACTTTATTCATTCTCATAGAATCATTCACCATTAATTGTTAAGGTTCTAAAAACCCTTTTAGTGTACTAAAGAACTCAAAATATAATAATGGGTCCAAAGGCCATTATAATACCTTAGAGGCAAGAATCCATTATTTTTAACTTCAGTGATCTTATTCAAACTTAATGATCTAGAGGGATGATAGTGCTAATACACTATAGGTATTCCACTAGTAGTTTTTTTCATCATATTTCATGCACATTAATTTTTTGAGGATATATCAAGTTTATATGTGTTTGCTTCCACCACTATTGGTCATTAGATGAGCCCTGAAAACTCAACAACATACTAGTTTGGAGATACTATTTAAGGAGTTCAATATTGAAATAAATTAATAAGGATAGTCATTTTGGGAAATATGGTGAATATTTCTTCACCAATAAGAATTAATATCTTCATTTAGTTTATTGAGATCATGGTTTTCACTTGGGGAGTAGTGATTTCCTCTTGAGTTATAGGATTATTGAGTTTTGATTATTGTTTTTATGGTGAACCAAAAGGTACAGGGAGTTCACTCTTTATTTTAGATAGGATTAGTGAAATTATCTTGGATTTTGATACTTTGAAAAAAAAATTAGTGCATACTTTTTGTCATAGATCATGGAGGGAAACCAAGTAAATTTTTGTGTCTCTATTTTCATTATTTCTTTTAACTAATTACGAAACAAGATATTTAGGGTGGGACTCTTTAATTTTTTATAAACTGATTCTATACCCCACACACCTCAAGTTACATTTACTTATACAGAACCAATAGGACTCTTTTAGTGAGAATGAAATTGATTAATTATGATATCATGATTTACATTGGGAATTTGTAAACCATTACAAAACAAATGGATGATCTGTTTGCAATAAAATTCACCACTGATAAGAGTATGACCCTATGTAATATATATGTGTCCAAATTTCCAAGTAAATTAGAATGTGATTGTTTTTTGAATAGCTTTGGGTCTAATGTTTCATTTAATTAAAATAAAATTATTATATCAAAGGGTGATATGTCTATTGTAAAATATTATTTACAAGATGGATTGTCAAAATTGAAAATTAATAAAGATTTTATTTATGATATAATGTTATAATTTTTGATTTATGACATAATGAGTTAGAATATATAAATCATATAAAGGTGCATAATTTGAAAAAAATGAATTTACTACCATGTGTGAATAATAACATTAAAAAATATTTTACAGTAATGAGGAAAAAAATATAATATATCACTTACTAATTTTAAGTAAAAAATAATTAATTTCATTAAATCCATTGTGATACATGTGTTTTACATGTGGCACTAATCATTTCTATTAAAAGTTATTTTCAGGTTTCCAGATGATTATTCTTAATATTTTGTTTTTTTAATCCAAGTTAAATATAAAGGAATATATTATTTTATAATTAATAAAACTGAGGTTTGATAATAAATGTATGATCAAAATAAAATTAGTCAATGGAGCTAGGGGAGGTGATTGCTATAGAATGTAATTTTTATAATCATATGTAATTATAAATAAAGGTAATTATTCCTTTACATAAGAATTTGAGAAAAAAATAAAACAATAATTAAAAGGGTAAACAAAATTATAAACTCTATTCTATATTTTCAATAAATATTATGTTGATGGGAAGATTATAACTCACTATGAATTATGAAAGAATTAGAAATAAAAATAATATTATTTGTCAGTCTGGTACTTTTTAAAAAAATGAAAATGGTTACCTGATTAATGGGTACCTAGGACTACCCGACCTATTTAAAGTGGGTTCAGACACATTGAAACCTAACCATGTGAGGTAGAAAATATGTTATCTTCTTTGATTTGGGGTGCTTATGATAGGTTACTCGTAACCCAAATGATTTTATGAAAATAATTATAAATAAATTTATTTGATAATATTTATAATAAATTTATAAAATATTCATATATAGCTCCCCCATGTTGTCAGAGTGTAGCTCAAAGCACATTTTACACTTCCCATGTGAGTCATCATTATCTCTAACACTAACTCACATACTACCAACCAACCACCTCCTTTCATGGTGATGTATAAAATAAAAGTAATTTTATAAAAAAAATTAAATAATCTAGTATATTTTTTAATATATTTAATCATAAAAATTTATAAATTAAATATATTAAATATAAAATTTATTAATAACTAGGGTTGGGTTATAAATGAGTCTAAATTTTTTATTCAAATTCAGATAATGGTATTTTCGTTCAATATTAAATGGTTTTTGTTTCATATTCATTTTACATTTTCTTAATCGGGTTTTGGGATAGGTAAATTCATTTTGGAATATACCTAGACTTTTATTATCCCTAGTTAACATGAATTTTTAAAGGTTAATATACCTTAAAGGGGAAAACTGGATGAAAGACTAGTTGAATGAATATTTTTTTGGATATTCAAAGTATAATAATTTTTATATATTCAATGTTGTAAACTATATTAATAAATTTTTATTAATATATTTATTGAATGAAAATATATTTTACTAGTTAAAGCAATATTTAACACTATAATTAAGAAAAAAATAGAGTAATTTGGTTTAGGATAGGATGTTTCTAAAGTGGAATTTATCGAACATATCTTGAGGATAAAGGAACATTAGTTATACAAAAAATATGAATTTGATTTAAATGAATATATTTGATACAATTAACTAATGGGATAATTTTTACAATAAATATATATTTATTATAAATTAAATCGGATCCAAAAACCATTTTAGAAATTATATCATATTTTGTTGTAGCCCTTTAGAAGAAAATTATCAATGATGAGATGTATCCAATAACTAGAAGAAAGGAACATTGATATTAGTTTACTATCCAAAGGTATATCAATTAATTGATGGTAAATAATGTTTTTATAAATATGAGATAAAAATTTATATAAAAAATAAAAAATATAAGGGGTTTTTATTTCTTAATATTTTTACAAAACAATAATCAATTCATTATTTCAATATTTATGATCAAATTACATGATCATCGTCTATCATAACCGTACTTGTGATATCTTTTATAAATCATCTATAAATTCACCAAATGGACATAAAAACAAGACTCTTGAATAGTTAATTAGATACTAAAATTTGAATCCTTCAACCCAAAAGATTTTTCTTACATAAACCATTTAATAAATTTTGTTCCACCAGGTTCTCATTAGTCCCAATTTCCTTTTATAGGGGGTGGAGGACTATAATTTCAGGGTTGTGACCCCCTTATTTTATAAATTACTGGCGATCAGGTGAGGAATTGTTTTTCTATATTCTCTCACCTTTATTTATTTCTTGTTGAACCATGATTATACTTTAATAAGAGGTGATCCAGTAGTATCTATTCACTCAAATTTGAGGTAATTCCTTCACTTCTTTACCATTTCTCCTTTTTCTATCTAATACTATAATTTTGGGTGGTCTTGGGTAATGTTTTAGTAGTGATTCTACTTGATAATGGTGTAATTTATATTATGAGATATAGATTTCAAGTATTATGCATATTAAATTCTCAAGAAGAATTGAATATGGACATCATTCATTCTTTATATTGAGTTGTGTTACTCTATGTGTATTCCTTTGGATTTTGGGGAAGTTAGATGAAATTCGTTATCAATTCTGATTTCATGATTTTGGATTTTACATGGTTTAGGTTTTTGTTTTTGTCAAAAGTTTAACACACCCTTTGTTTCACTATTTTGGATGATTTATAGTTACCCAATATGTTTTTCATTGATAATTACAAATATAGGATTTGGTTCTAATTTTTTAAACAATTAATGTAAGATTTTTTATGGATGATACAAGTTCTTGTGGACATTTTTTTGGATAGTACGATCTTTGAATTTATTTTGGACCACTTTTTTCGGTAAGTGGTCTTAATAATATTGAGTATCATTAATATTCATGTAATATTGGGTTTATGCGATCATTACTATTATTCTTGGAATATGAAATGTCATTGAGTGATCTTTCCCATAAATTAATATAGGTTAAAATCAACCTAGTATAAAAAATGGATTGAATATCTTGTTAAATGGTTCATAAATGGATCTATTGAATAATGAGTTCTAGCATCCCAATTTATTGTTTTTTGGTGATGTGTGTGCTTTTGGATAGTTATGAGGTATTATTTTGATGCATATTTTTGTTTTTTTAACATAATTTTGGTAAATACTCATTTTCTAAAGTATTTATTCTTGTTTGAGTTTCCTTAATTTTTAGTTTTCCAATTCTTATTTCTTACTGAAATATTATGTGTGATAGTGTAGGGATAAGGTATAAAACATTGCCCGGGATGATAGGCCAGTCAGTGGCATTGGAATACCTTTTCGGACACCCTTTGGTATAGATGTATAGTAATGATAAGATACCCTTTAGGATAGATTGAGTCTAGGAATATTGATTAATTTAACTACTAGGAGTCAGTCAAGGGATCCAATAACATCATTTGGGTTATTTTTTACCATTTTCATTTTCGTAATTCATGATTTTATTATTGAATGATAGTCCTCTATAGTTTATTTTATGAGAACCTCATGATTGACCTCAACCGATGAGGTGAGAGTTATCCCATGTGTACATTTACTGATGAAATTATCTAAATTTAGGTGTATTGGTACTAGTGACATGATGTTTCTTGGTATTTATCAAGATATGGTATGAGGAAATTTGAGATACCTCATTTTTTTATAGCAGGATAATGGGTTCCCTCTTTGATAAAATATGATTATTTAATATATGACGAAGTGGGTGGGAACATAAAATGATATGTGATAAGAATTTTGTAACATAACTCTTGAATTAGTATTCATACCTATGATATTTTATGTCTAGGATGACCTTAACGATCAATGTTTATCTCAATGAGCATGTGTATTGTTGTTTTTGAGTTTGTATATGTTGTTTTATTTGCCCAGTTGTGCTATAAATTTCTCTAGATATTCTCTTCCCTGTAGGAATCCAAACATGGAGTGATGAATGATGATTCCCTAGGAAGGATGGTTTCCAAACCTTGGGAGGTGATGGGTGGATTAATGAAATATAGTTAACACATATAATTTAAAGTACCCACTTGATGTAATAATGTTTTAAAGACCCTATCCCCAGTAGTACATATTTGGTGGTTACATTATTACATTGTTACTAATAAAAAGATATAACATCCCAAAGAACTGAATAGTTTTATAAATTTTAAAAACCAGATATATAAATAATTATTAAATTGCCATTTTAAATAAAAAACAACATGATAACTCAATTATAAACACTTCTATTTTATTAGATTATCCTTGAACATCAATTGTAATATGAATCTAGGAAAATTGGGGGAAAATAAAAAAATAAGAATGGGGTGAGACTAGATGATTGGTTGGGGTAATAATATAGTGGAATCCATAATAAATAAACATAAACAATAAGGAAAGGTGAATAACTAAAAACAGATTCCATTAAAACATAATATTGAGGATAATATGGTAGGAATAAAATATAATCAAAAAATTCCATATAAATAATCACATGAGAATGAAATAAAACCATGTATATTTTACTCGTATAATAATCACATGTATTATCAATAACTAATCTCATAATGTGGGAATTCATAATGTGGGACATCATAAATGTATCACCAAGGAGTTTTCTAAGACACTATATATAATTAGGTAAGACATCAGCCAATACCCAAACTAGTTTGTATCATAAGACCTACCAATGCATCAAGATGATGTAACAGGCATCAATTGTCACTTAATAAGTCCAATTAATTCCCCATATTAAATGGGGTGAATCATAATCAAAATATAAATTCATATTTAATTTATCATGTGAAATGTTAATAACTTTCCCCAAAAAATAAACATAATAATGAACCATCCATGGTAATATGATGAATGGTATCAAAATATCAGATCCAAATTCAATCTAATCATAAGAAAATAAAATAAATAAATAATATGGTATCATAAGAGATCAAACTCAATTAATCATAATATACAACAAAGGGTTTTTTCATAGATGAAAATACTCTAATAAAATCATCGAGCAATTCTTGAATGAAATTCCACTTTACTATGAAATTATTTATTTAAAAAGTTAAAGAATTATAAAATTAAACATTTTCTTTGGAAATAAAATTCTATATATGTAAATTATTCCTCAATACAATAATTTATCATGAAATTGGGTAAATTCACTCATATCATATAAGTTTTAAAAAAAACACTCCTAATTTTTAAATAAGAAACATTTAAAATAGTATTTTGAAAAGAAAGTGTAAGTTTGAACCAAATTAATTGATTATTTGTATCATCTTTAAATAAACATAAAATAACTAAAAATAAAAAATAAGACAATAAAAATTTATTTCACACATAATAATCAAATTTCATAATCAATGGAGTAGTAGTTTAACCCAAAGAATGGTAATTAGGTTAAGAATTCACTTACCACATTGTAATTAGTTGAACTGTATACGCCATAAATTTAATTATAATAAAATGAAAATTTAATGTAATGAATAAAAATAGATTAATTATGTGATATATTATATGGTGTTATGTACATCAAACATGAGAAATATGGGTTTAATCAGGAATATATCTCAGAAAAGTAAAAGTGAGATAAGAAACCCCTGACTTATTTCTGAAAGAATTCATCACTTATAACTAATGTCCTGAATAATAATATTAGATTCATTAATTACATACTTAATTACCTCTTAAATGTATATTTTATTTATTATAATTTTATTAATTTTATTTTTGGCCTTTTTTTAGTTATAATGTTTAATTTCTTTGTTTCAGGAGTGTGTGTTTCATAGTTTTATGGTCGGTTTCATGAGTATAAATATTGGAGTTTTTTTAAAATGGGAATAACTTATATAGAAGTGAAATTATTTAGTTTTAATTAACACAAATTTTTTTAAATGGAATCATATAACATTTGGTTATATCGTATGGGGATGATTCATTAGATAAAATGTTGATGAAAATATATTAATTTATTTTGGTAGTTATCACGACCATCATGAACTTGTGTCATTTTATTTAATATTTTTTTATATTGGTTTCATAACATGATATAAAATATAATATGTATATTTAAATTATATTTAACCATAATAATAGTTTTATGAAAATCCACGAAGGTTGTAATGGAAAATGAATTCCCTTCATCCATGAAGGCGGGGAATCGACACATCATGGATGATGTTTTCATTTTTAAAATAAATGGATAGAAGAAGGGATTTGATGATGTCTAATATATTAAAATAATATCATTACATTATATATATGATAATTTTGTTAACATTCCAATTTTTATACGTTAGGTGAGGAGAGGATAATAAAGGAAAAGAAATTAAAAGAGAAAGAAGGTGGATTTTTCCTATTTAATATCGCCTCCATGGGAACCTCCTTAAGAAACTTTGATTTGGTATTTTTGTAAGACCCAAAGTTCTTGTAAATTTTGAAGAGTCTTGGGGAGGTAATTGGGAATAATTTAGACAATCTTCAAGGATTATAAGGTTTGTGGAGAATGGTTGTTGTGGGGTCATATTTATAGGGGCAGAGAGGGGTGTTTTTTGATTATTCTAATCATTAATTTATTATTTTTGCCTAAGACTATCAAAAGTGAGTATTCTTGTGACTAAGTATAGTAAATAGTGCCCATGATTTAAAAATAATAGATTATTACATCATAAATGACTAAAAAATTAATGTATTTAACATATAATGTTAAATACCATAAATTACTGTCTTTTAATATTTTTCACAAATTCAACTACTTTAGAAAAATCCCAAAAAATAACCCTTATTTTTTGACTCGTAGATTCCAAAAATGGACTTAATTTTGTGAAGATAATTTTCTAAATATGAGAAATTTATTTTTTAAATAAAATAATCATTTGTTCTAAAAATACTTAATTTAATATTATAACAGATTTTATGACACTTTGAAAAAATAATTATGGTATTTTAAAAGTAAGTTATAATTATAATGTAATAAAATATTAATTTATGAACCAATTTTATGAAAATAAATTTTCTTTTAAATCATTAATTTATGTATAAATGTTTATATAAACATTTACGTTTCACAAAAATACCAACACTTAATTTATCATTTTTAAAACATTTATTTACTTATTCCGTGATATAAATATACCATATTTTAATTTTGGAAATAACAAAATTTTATATATACATTCATAGGTGAGCTTATTATTCTAAAGGCCAGATTTTTATCCCTAACAGTGAGATCACTATTCAAATGGTCAAGTTAATATTTAATAGTATATCATGGTTTGTTTAAGCTCAATGTTTCATATAACATATGTTATCGAATAAATTTAATTTATTTAATAATATACTTACTATAAAATATTAAGGTGTTTTATTATTCCCTCCTTCATAAAATTTCATTCCTGAAATTTCCAAATTGTCACCTCATAAAACTTTTTGGGTAGTTCATCATAATTCCCTCTGGTTCCCACACCGCCTCTTCAATTTTATGGTTTCTAAAAATACATTTTACTGTTTGAGTCGTCTGAATTCTAAATACTTTCTCTATAGTGTCAAGAATCTTGATAGGATCTTCACAGTAAGACAACTTAGGTTCCAAATCTATTACTTCATAATTTAGAACATGTGTTGAGTCTATCATGTACTTAATTAATAAATAGATATAGAACACATTGTGTATGTTAGAAAGGATAGGTGGAATCACCAAAAAATAAACCACAACTCCAATTCACTCCATAATTTCAAAAGTCCCAATGTACCTAGGGAAAAGTTTCCCCTTCATTGAAAATCTTATGACACCCTTCCATGGAGATACTTTTATAAAGATAGTATCTCCCACTTGAAGCTCCAAATAATTTCTTGGGTTTTTAGAATAACAATTTTTACTAATTTTTGTTTATTTAATATAGAATTGAATATTCTTTACCTTTGTTGTTGTTTCCTCCACAAGTTCTGGGGAAACAAGCTTCCTTTCACTAACCTCATCCCAAAAAGTTGGTGTACGACATCTCTTTCCATAAAACACTTTATATGGTGCCATTTGAATACTTGAATGGAAAATATTGTTGTAGTATAATTCTACCAAAGGTAAATAATTATCCCATATACCATGAAATTAAATTTAGAAGTACCTAATCATGTCTTCTAAAGCTTTAATAGTACATTCAGACTGTCCATCAGTTTGAGGGTGATATGCAGTGCTCAAATGAATCTAATTATCTAAATCCTTTTAAGGAATCTTCCATAATTTTGATGTAAAACTGGGATCTTGATTAAAAACAATCGATATAGGTTCACCATGAAGTCTTAAAACTTTATTAATACAGAGTCATGCATGGTGATCCGGGGGAAAATCCTCCCATATAGTGAGGAAATGTGCATATTTGGTATATCGGTCAACAATTACCCATATTACATCATTCTTTATTGAAGTATTTGGTAATATAGTGAAAAAATATAGAGTAATTTCATACCATTTCTATGTAGTAATATGTAGTGTTTTTAATAGTCTAATAGGATGTTGTATTAAGGCATTCACTTGTTGATAAACTAAATATATTGATACCTAACTGAAAATTTTCCACTTCTTATTATCCAAAAAATAACATTCCTTCAAATATATATACATCTTAGTTCTACTAGGGCGTATAGAGAAATTAAAACTATGAGAATCATCCAATATTTCTATTTTTAGCTCAGGTATATAGGGAACACAAATCCTCTTCCCAAATTTCAAAATTCCATCTTTATATACAAAGTATACCAATTTCCCATCATTCACAACTTTAATTTTATTTTGAAAATTTTCATCATCAGACTGAGAAATTCTTATCTTTTCCAATATTTATGGTTTGGTAACCATTTGAGAAAGTCGTGATGTTTCACCTTACATGATAATTCCCATATCTTTATTTACTAGATATATGTACATATGATCCCTATCAATACTCATTTTTTTTTCATAACTCCATGATCCTTCCAAATCAATGCATCTGCTATCTTATTTTCCTTCCCTAGGTGGTAGTGTATTGAACAATAATAATCCTTGATTATCTCAAGCAATCCCTTTTATATCATGATGACTTCTTTCTATGAGAAGATATATTTCAAACTCTTTTGATCTGTAAATATCTCAAATCTTTCACTATATAGATAGTTTCTTCATATCTTCAAGGAAAATTTTAATTCTACTAACTCAATATCATGAGTTAGATAGTTCTATTCATGATTTTTTAACTACAATGATGAAAAAGCAATAAATATATCATTTTTCATAAGTACACAACCAATTCCTTTCATTGATTCATCACTATAAATCAAGAATCCGCCATTTCACAATGATAGATTCAATATCTGAGCTTTCACTAATTTCATATTCAATTCATTAATGTATTCATCACAATCCTTTGTCCAAATAAACATAACCACTTTACATGTAACCTTGGTTAACAGGTTAGATAATCTGGAAACATTATGAATGAAAAACTGACAGTAACCTTCTAAACCAATAAAACTATGTACCTTGGTTATTTTCATTAGTTTAGGCTATTCTTGGACCGCCATATTCTTTGTAGGGTAAACTGAGATTATATCTATTGAGATAATGTGTCCAAGAAATGAAACTATTTGAAGCTCAAATTAACACTTTATAAACATCCCATATAACAATTTTATTCTAAGAGTCTATAGATTAATACACAATTGGTTCTCATGGTCCCCATAACTTTTGGATTACACCTATACATCATTAACAAATAACACAAAAAATTACCAAGATATACCTTGAATAATCTGTTCATTAGATCTATCAAAAAGGGTTAATTTTTCAATCTAAATGGATTTATTATAAACTCATAATTTATATACATTGTTTGAAACATTTACTTTGGAATATCTTCCTTATTTACATGAAATTCATGATATCAAAAATAAAGATCAAAATTTGAAAAATATTTTGCACTGTGAAGTTGGTCAAATAATTCATCAATGTGAGGTAGATGATACTTATTCTTTATCATAATATAATTGGTCTCTATATAGTTAATTCATAACCTCATAGATCTATATTACTTAATAAAAAATACATGATCTCCTAATGTTAAAAATTTAGGTCATATAAATCCTTTAACACTCAATTCCTCTAGTTGTTTCATTAGCTATATTAACTCCATCATGTCCATTCTATATGAAGTCTTTGATATTGGTCTTGCATCTGAGATTAAATCAATAGAAAACTAAACTTCTAAGTCTAGATGATTTTAAGATAATTACAATGGAAATACATTAATATATTTCTATAGAATAGGGACATCCTCAATTTAAAGATATCCTTATTTATCATTAGGGTTTATATGCTATTCTTCTCGAAGAATCCTATTTAGAAGATCTATTGGAGGTGGATCTATATACAACTTAGATGATGAAGTCTCCCATCTAAAAATGATAAATTCCATATATTAATCCAAAATCATAATTTCCTTCGATTTATAATATTTTTTTTCATTATATTTGGAATCCAGTCCATAGTATGGATTATATAAAAATAAACCATATATATGATAATACAATCAATAATTTGATAACATTTACATGTCATAATAGGATCTGATTGACACATATTTATTAAAATAATGTTTCCACTACCATTATTTATTTAAGACGCAGTTATTATAATCAATTAGAAATATATAATTTTTATATAAAACTAGAAAGATATAAAAGAATGTTGTGATCCATAATAAAATAATGATTTATCTAAACTTGAGAAGATTATTAAATTACCAACCATCACATCATTAGGAACATAAACCATAGATGTTGTGACTGCATATGCATGACCTTATTCCCTTGTCATTTTTTAGGGAATGTTTTCTTGATGTATAAGACAATAATATTCATAGTGTCTCGTATCTATATAGCTAAATCATTTCACATTGACGACTTCTTTATTTCCCTTGAAATCAAGGGTCTAGTGTCCCGTTTCCTCACACTGGTAACAAACTCCAATTCCCAATATTCATGTTCCATGATGTTTCATTCTAAATTTATTAAATGTTGGAAATTCTATTCTTACATTTTTTCCTTTTTCCTTATTTATTTTTATAGATAACTCAGTGTCCCTCTTCTTATCTTGCATCCCTTCGAATCCATATGGATTATAAAATCCTTTCTCCATATTGATGGCACATGATACTATATCCTCATATTATGAGAATTCTTGGGATACTAGAACCCTTCATAGAATCTTCTCAAGACCATTAAAGAAATTTTTAGTATTTATCTTTGGATTACATATGCAGTCCATACAATGCCTTGGTATCCTTGTAAATTTGGATTCATACATAGAAACGTATTCATCTACTTTCCATCTCAGAGTCAATAATTGTCTCTCCATATCCTCTTTCTATTCACAAGGGAAATATTTTTCCATTATAATTTCCTTAAAATCCTTCCATTTCGTATTTTCAATATCTCCCTCCTCATTTTTAATGAATTAATGACCTCCATTAATCTGTATCTCCTGAGAGATGATAAACTTCTATGATAACCTTCTCCATTTCGTTACTTCCCAAGGTGAGAAATATATTCCCTAATAATATTATCTATTTCTCAAAAACAAATTGGGTTGTATTCCTATTGAATTATAAAGGTTTTTATCACATAAAGCATCATAACATTGTTACCACATGTTGTGAATTAGGTTGATCCATAATAGTAAGGTTACTACTCATAACCTAATTTAGTTGTCCCAGTATAGTTATAAGTTGTTCAGATCTAGTTGCAACTCTAGATCCAACATCATTTTCAAGCATAGGATAGAAATACCTACATGGAATACTTTCATTTATATGGTTTCTATTTCTTCCACTAGGTTCCATTTCTAAACAACTCCATACACTAGATTAGATTATTAAATTTTAAAAATAATGAAACACTTAATAAATTTATATATAACTAATATCAAAATCATATGCTTGGTTACCATGGGAATATTATTATAGTTAGCTATATAGTTATATTTCAATAATATAGGTTTTCTTAAATCTTGTTTCAAAAGTTTATACTAAAAATTATCTAATACCAACCGTAAATACCCCATCCCCTATGGCCCAAAGTAGGTGGTAACTTTATTATATTTGAACTAAGTACAAGCGATCACTTACCAAAGTAATGAATAGTTTAGTGGATTTGTAAAACTAGATATAAACATAAGTATTACATTATAAATTGAAATGAAAAAAACATATTAACTCCCTTGGAAATACCCACATTCTCTTAGATTATCCCTACATGTCAATCATAATATATATGTTAGCATCCTAGAGAAAAGTAAAACATCAGAAAGGAGTGATCTCAGACGCCCAATAATTGTAAGTATACACCAGAATCTATGATAAATAAACATACAAAATAAGGAAAGGGGAATAAATAAAAACACATTCCATTATAACATAATATTGATCATAATATGGAAGAAATAAAAGTAAATCAAATAATTCCTTATAAATAATCACATAAGAATGAAACTTAACCATGGATATTATAATAGTCAAATAATCACATGGATTATTAATAACTAAACTCATAACGAGGGAAGGAATAATCAGGGACATAATAAACATATTATCAGGGCTTTTAATAAGACACAATAAATAATCAGGAAAGACATTAGCCAATATGAAAACTAGATTATCTCAAGAGATCTATTGATGAAACAATGAGATATAGTGAGACTCACTCTTCACTTACTTAGTACAATTAATTACACATATTTAATGTTTTGAAACATAATCAATATATAAATTAATATTGACACTATCATATGATATTTTAATAAATTTCTCCAAATAATAAACATAATCATAAACAATCTAGTGAAAAATGATGAATGGAATCAAAATGTCACATCCATAGTAAAAATTATCATAAAAAATATAATAAAATGTGGTATATGGTACCATAATATATCAAAATAACTTCAGAATAAGATCCAACTAATGGTGTTGTTATATATTAAAATACTCTAATAAAATCATTTAGAAATTCTTGATATAAATACCAATTTACATTGAAATCGTTTATTTAAAACGGTGTGCAATTATAAAGGAAAAAATATCCTTTGAGAGTAACCTTGTAAACTTGTAAAGGTTTCCTCAAGACATTGAGGCTTCATGAAATCATTAAAATTTTCACATGACATATATGTTTTAAAAAATCATTCATTTTAATTTTGGAGAAAGAAACATTTAAAAGAGTATTTTTAAAAGAATGCATGAGCATTAACCAAATGAATAAATTATGTGTATCTAAATTTAATCCATATAAAAAATTTAAATAAAATAAAATAAAATATATATTAATTTCACACATAATAATATCATGAAATAATCAACGAATTATAAGTTTAACCCAAATAAATGAAATTGGGTAAAGAGTGCCCCTACCACTTCGTAATCAGTCGAATTGCATACCCCATAGAATTAATTTTCTTCAAATGAAAAATTTAATTCCATGAATATAAATAGATCAATGATATGATATATTAATGGGAAGTATGTACACCACACATGATAAATAGGGGTTGAATAAAGAATTTATCTCACAGAAGTAAAATTGAGATGATAAACCCTTAACTTATGTATGAAATCATTCTGTACTTGTACTTAATGTCTTGGATAATAAAATTAAAATCATTAAATAATTAATTAATATCTTGTTAAAAATATTTTTTATTTATTATAATTTTAATAAGTGCATTTATGGACATTTTTATGATTAATTAGGTTTAATAATGTTGCTTTTGGAGCATTTGTTTCATGGTTTTATGGTCGGTTCTCCTAAGTATAAATATGGAAGTTCTTTTCAAATGATAATAACTTCTTTTGAAGTGAAATTATTTAGTATTAATTAAATTTCATAAGTTTAAATGGTATCAAATATCATTTAGTTATATGGTATGAGGATGATTTGTCAGATAAAATATTGATGAAAATGTCTTAATTTATTTTGGTGGTTTTTACGACCATCAAAAACTTGTGTCATTTTAATTAATATTATGTTTACTTATTGGTTAAAGAGAATGATATAAATTTTAATGTGTATATTAATATATTATTTATCCATAATAATGGTTTTATGATCAGCATTAAAGGTGGTAATGGAAATTAAAAATTTATCATCCAAGAAGGCGGTGAATCGACACATCAAAAAGGATGTTTTATGGAAGGAGGGGATGGAGGAGACCAAGATGCGGAGAGTGAAAGAACAACACCTGAATCAAACACCGAACACTAAAGAAAACTTCTAATCATTCGCAGATGTGGTGGCTGGGAGATCCTTGAAGGAAAACGCGATACCTGATGCGCAGATTAAGCCAAAAAAAATTCATCATTGAGGACAAGCTGTGATTTTTTTCTCAACAGAAGAGGTAAACATTATCGCATCATATTTGTGCTTTGTTCTTGTTGGTATGTTTTTGAATCTTATACCCTCTTTGAAGTTTCTGAGATCTTCTCTAGAAGCAATAGGATTCATGGGTTTTCACATAGGTCTCCTAAATCCCTCACATGTTGTCTCTATATTCGTATTAGAAGAGGATTACTATAGGATGTGGGTTAAATGACCATGTTTATTTGGTGGATGATTCATGAAAGTTCTTAAATGGAATCCAGATTTTGATCCGTATACAGAATCCCCTATTGTGCCTATATGGGTTGGATTTCCCGAGCTACCCCTTCATCTTTTCAATCAAGATGCCTTATTTTTTATTGCCAGTCTCATTGGCAAACCTTTGAGATTAGATTCAGCAACAAAATTCCATTCTGGGCCCCCAATTTCTAGAATATGTATTGAAATTGATGTTTCACAGCACATGCTTTTCTACATTTGGATTCAATGTGGTGAATCTGGGTTCTCACAAGAGGTGTTTTATAAGAGGCTGCCTGATTATTGTCATTCATGCTTTAGACTTGGGAATTCAACAAATAGTTGTGGAAAATGTAATGTTTGTCCCAGGAATTGGAATCCCACTTGTATTGAGAAGAGTAACATAGAAGGCCCTTATAAGAACTCTAAAATGGAAAACAGTGAAAATAATGTTAGATTGGAAGTTATCCAATCAACTGAGAACCAAATTTCAGTTTATGTATCTTCTGTACTTGACATCACTGCCAATCCTCCCCCTTGTAAGGAAGAAAATTTTGAACATCAGGTGTCCTCTTAAAAGGGAGAAAAAGATTTCCCTGATCAAATTTCAGTTGAAAAACAAAGTGAGCACATAAATACTCAAGAGGATAAAGGCAAGGACCATGTTGATGCTTCAGTTTCCAGTGACTCTTCAGTTGAGTAGGATGATAAACCTGAACAGATTGAGGAGTCTTATATGAAGTCCATGGCCAAAAAAGGAAAAAAATCCTATGGTGGATGAAGACGGATTTATAACTCCCAATTCGAAGAAAACAAGAAGTCGTAAGGATTACTCTCATACTGAAATAACTATTGTTACTAGATCTCTGGATGCTTCCAGTAAGGAAGCCTCTATACCAGTTCAATAAAAACCTTAGATTGATGACTCGAGTCTTATTTTATATTATTTCTCACAGTAGTTCATAGAACAAGAAATCCCAGATTGGAACAATCATATGGAAAGGCAACAAGAAATGGCCCACCAAAAACTCAAAAAAGGTGTAATTTCTGCTGGGAAATATCTTAACTTAAAACGATTCATTTTCAGAGAAAGGATGAAGATGTATATCCAGTCTCCTTGATCTTTTTCCCCTATTTCTATTGATTTCTAGGATTTCTTTTTCATGCTTTTTTCATGGGGTCTATCGAATGATGTTGTATATGTTTTGATTCTTTGATGAATGATGGTGATAGTTTTATGGTGGTGTTTCTGGACAATGTTGCAGATTTATCAGGTTCTGAGTTTTTGCTGTTAATAGAGGAAGTTTACTTTCTATCTTTTGGTGTTAAATGCAGCTCATTGAATTTGTTTTGAGAGTGTGTTACTTGATGAAACATAACTCTTTGCTACTCTATTGTATCTTCCACACCATGGTATCCTTTTTAGGTCTTCTATTTTGGATGGATGGGTGCTTTCCGGTTACATAACTTCTGGTTTTATGTGGTTCAGGCTTGAAGTTGCAGGTTTGTTTCTTGAGAGGGCTGGATTAAAATTCTTCAGGTGCTTATATATGATGGTGAACTCTTGCAGATGTGTCTCCTCTTAGACTTTTTCATGCTTAAAGCTTTATCATGTATAATCTTTAATTCCCTGCTGGTGTAAGTACGTTCACCCTGTACTTGTACTGTGATCTTTTTTTTAATATATTCCCTATGGGGCATGGAATGGGGAACCAATTCATGTCATGACCTTTCTAAAAAAATAAAAAAAATGATGTTTTCATTTTTAAAATAAAATAAGACGAGAAGGGATATGATGATTGATAATAAATTAGAACAATAATATTATACTATATATATAGATATATATGATATTGTAGTTACCCTGAGACTTTGTATATGGGAGGAGATGAGAGGATATGAAAGTAAAAGAAATTAAAATAGAAAGGATGATTTTACCTCTTGAATATCATCTCCTTGGGAACCTCCTTAAAACACATGGATTTGGTATTTTGGAAAGAAACGTAGGTCTTGGACATAGGTAATATTTTTGGGTAGGTAATTGAGAATAATTTAGAAACTTTTTAAGGATTATATGGTCTGTGGAGAAGGGGTGGTGATGGGTGGTATTTATAGGGTATTAGAGGGATGTTTTTTGATTATTTTATTCATTTTATTAATATTTTGGATCAATACTATCAAAAGTGTTGATTCTTATGACTAAGTACACTAAATAGTGAACTTGTGTCTAAAGTAATGGGTTATAACATGATAAATGCCTAAAAAATTTAGGTATTTAACTTATAATATTAAATACCGTAAATTACAGTATTTCTCTATTCATAAAAATTTGAACTATTTTAGAAAAAATTAAAAATTCCCCCTAACCATATTTCAAGGTATAGATTTAAAAAATTAAATCCATTTTATGAAATTAATTTTCTAAATATGGAAATTTTAATTTTAAAATAAAATTGTCCTTTATTAGAAAAATTTCAATTTTAATATTATAACTAATTTTACGACACTTTGAAAAATTAATTATGGTATCATAAAGTTATATTATAATTATAATAAAACAAAATATTAATTTATGAATATATTTTTTAAAAATAAATTTTATTTTAAATCATTATAAAAATTAAAAAATTAAAAATAAACATTTACATTTCACAAAAATACCAACACTTAATTTATCATTTTTAAAATATATATTTACTTATTCCATGAAATAATTATATCATATTTTCATTTATGATATACCTAATTTTTATTTGTACTTTATTAGGTGAGGTTATTATTCTAATGACCAGATTATTATTCCTAATGGTCACATTACTATTCCAGTGGTCATGTTAATATTTAATAGTATATCACAGTTCATTGAAGATCGGTATTGTATGCACGTAAGATTTTGAATAAATTGAATTTATTTAAGAATATAAATACTGCAAAAATATTGGGTTGTTATAACCATGGCTATTAAACACACATATTTTTTTTAATGATGATAGTTTTGATGTATGATCTGAGTAATAAGGGTGTAGCTATAGAGATATATTGTTGTGTAGTGAGAGCTAACCCCTATCATGACATGAGATATACGAGATCAAGATAATAGTGTTATATGGGTAGTATGGAAAATAGTTATTTTAAGGATCAATGAAACAATATGGAGTAGGGAATGGGAGTTGGGATTATCTATTTCATCTCACTAGACACCATTCTTTATTTTCCCCATTGTTTTATCATGGTATTTTTTTCAAATATGATTTTATGGTTGGTCTATTTAGTAAAAATGTATATTTTGTGTCTTTTTTTAATCACAATGAAATTTATTTAAATTTTGAGCTAAATTGAACTTTTTACATGTTCTATTTTTTACAGATTTAAATTTTTATTCACAAGTTTAAATGAATTAAATTTTATACATGTAATTTTTGAAAATTTATAAATTCTTACTACTCTATATTAATTAAGAGATTGTATACCTTCTATGTTTTTTATTATTATACCAATGAAATTAGAAAGGTTTATTACACTGATGTATATCATTTTAATCAAGGATTTTAGGAATGAAATAAGATTATGCAATGAAACATTGTATACATCAAGATGTTAAGTACCTCAGTATACTAAGTTTATATTTATACTCATTTCTAGTGTGATACTTAAGGATTGAATGTGTGAGGTTCTTATCATAAAATATAAGCATTTCTACTGATATCATTTACTTATTATACTTTCTGATCAATGATATTATAGGGAATGGAATCTAGGAAACTTTGAAACATTGAGATCAATGATTTTTGGGGAAGGACTTGATGCTGATCAATATGATATAGTGGATTATAAGATGGGATCTACCTATAGCCTATTCTTTAATAAGTTCTAGGGTTAAGATCATTCATTTTTCAATATGTTAGATTAATAAATTTCTAATTTTATAGAACTTGTATCACTTAGATCTGGGTAAATATCCTCCATCCAATTTTTAGTAAAAGGGAAGAAATCCTTTAAATAAAACTAATTTATATCCTTTATCATATTCATTAAAGGGTTTTAAGGATTTTTATCCCAAACATTGTAGAAATTTTTCTGTTTTTGTTTTTATGCAAGTTATTTTTTACCTTGGTTAAGTTAACATATTCTATGTTTTTAAATTTCACTGAATATATTTTCATTTTTCTCTAATTTATTCAAAAATTATAATTTTTGGGAAATTTTCTTTCATGAGAGGGATAAAATTTATATGTTTGATTAAACTTAAATTCATCACCCTATTGATGGTACCATATATTGGAAAAAATTTGGTATTATATATGTATTTAATCATTTTAAAATTTAGTTAGTTACCATTTGGTTATCAAGATTGTTTCTATTTTACTTTCACTACTGTCATGACCCGTCCCCGGGGCCCGTATCATGACTACCTCATGCCCACCTTCCATAATCCAGGGGCTGGTGACTAGCACCAAAGGCGTAAATACCTAAACTGGGAAGGCATTGCCTTTATAACTATAAAAAAACACAACAGAGTACACAAATGGAAGCAAAACACCAAGTAAAACTACATACAAAGGAAGTGCTAGAAAGTAAAAGGGGCCAGAAAAACAAGCCCAACAGGAAAGTACCAGTACAACTAAAAAGCAAGTACAACAAAAGAAAATTAAAACAGATATTTGGTCATCCTCTGGGGTTCCTACCTGAAGGGTAGGTACAGATGGCCTCCTTAGCACTCCACGTATGTCTGTCTCCTCTGTGTACTATCACACCGAGTGGTACACCTCCGGGTACCGTCCAGTCCTGATACTCTCTGCCCCAGTCAGCATTGTCCGTCGTCTGCAACCAACACAACGAGGTGCAGGCACAGCCCATGCAAGGGTGAGTATAATGATACTTAGTAGGGACCCCGAGACCCTCAAGGTCTCACAAAATTCAACATAAACTACCAAGTATGAAATCAACGGATAACCATAACTTAGGTATATGCTCATACATATACCTAAGTTATCTAGTAACTCATCTCAATCATGTGGAAAACAAAATATTCATTGACTCAGCTCAAACCAGGATTTTCATTATCGAAACCATGGCTGCTGGAGAACTCCTCTACTTTAGAGTATATTGGGCCTGTCGCAACACCAATGCACTTCTCACTAACCTTAGACTGCTGAGGTACTCCTCCTATCAAGTACTACGGGTTTTCTGCCAACTACCAGGCGCTCCTCCGCTGTGGGTCTACCACCAACTACCAAGTGCTCCCCCTAATAGCCTTCATAGGTACTCCTCCTATCGAGTACCGCGGGTTTGCCGCCAACTACCAGGTGCTACTCCACCATGGGTCTGCCGCCAACTAACAGGTGCTCCCCACTGGGCTAGTGGAATCACTTCAAGTCGAAATGGTCAAGCAGTCATCAGTTCTTCCAGCTACAAGGTCTCCGCACTCTGTCTGCTCGTCACTAGAAGGATCCTCTCCATGAGCTACTAGGGAATACCCCAACTGTGGCGAAGTTATACGAATAAGTATCTCAAATGTACACCACATCATAGGGGTATCAACACAATAGACGACGTGTCAATCGGACACCTGGTCTGTTAGTTATTAGGATTTTAGTCCCAGGGGCCCGGTTGGATTCGTGTACGATCCAACTTGACCATAACTCAACTATACCCCAAACTCCAGTGGGGTATTCTCAAAGGGGCGACTTCGCTCCAAGAATACCAACTCCGCTGACGGTTCGTCAAATGGACATCCGATGCCAAAGATATGTCCTAAGAAGGTAATGGGTCAGTAATGGGTCCAGGTCCAGTCCGAACCAGTCGGACCGACTCGGCCCAACCCTGTCTGGGCCGACCTAGTCCGGATTAACTTAGACAAACCCATTGGGTCTGATCCAACCCGTTGGGCGGGTTAGCCCTCTAAGTTCAACCTGGTCCGTTGGGCCTGGCCCAGCAGTCTACGAGGGTGGTTCGGCCCAGGCTCGAGGCCAGTTCGGCTCGGAGCATTACGAGGGCGCGACCCGGCATGGCTCGGCTCGGAGGGCACGATTGGGCCTGTTTGGGCAGGGCACTGTGAGGGGGCCTAGACACCGGCTTGGTCGGGTGGCTGTGAGGGTGTCAGGACGTCATGGGGGCACCGGGCAGGGCGTGGGGGGGACGGGAAGGCCGCGGCATGGGCTGGTCAGGCCGCGGGTTTGGCCGGGGCACCGGGTAGGGAATATTAGGGCTTCGGGGTCACAAGGAAGCACGCGGGGCAGCGCGCAGGGGCGCGGGCAGCATGCGGGGGTGCTAGGCAGGGCGCCGGCGGGGCTGAGAAAGCCACGGGGAAGGCCGCCTGTTCGGTCGATGCGTGCGCTGGGCAGGGCATCGGGAGGCTGTGGGTAGGTGGGTTGGGTGCCGCTCGACCGACGGTGTTCAGCTCGGAGCACCGGTGCACCGCGGGGGTGGTACGATTCACGGAGGCCGCGTGTAGCGTGGCCTTTGTCATCGCCGCCTTCGTCGTTCTGTCTCCTCGTCATTCTTCCGAAGAAACAAGACAACAAGAACGGAGGAGGAGTCGGGCCTTGTTGGTTTCGCCCGCACCCTCCACGTTTAGGGTGGTAACAATTGTCTCAACAAAAAGAAAAGAGATATTCTTCAATTGTTTTAAAATCACACATCGATTCCTTTCCAATCCGAAGATGAGAAAAAGAAAATGGAATTACTCTAGAACAAAACCCCTACCTTTTATTCGCCGGTCGTCGTTCACCGTTCGTTAATGGTGTTGCAGAAAGAAGATGATGAAGTTAATCATTCTCTGCATTCATCATGCACTCCCAATCCATGCTCGTGCGTCAGTTCGTTAACGACGATGAGGAGGGAATTTTCTCTACGTCAGAAAGTGTCCGGGGTAGAAGACCGAGGAAGAAGCATCATCGACGTTCTTCGCATTCTTTGTTGGGAGGATGGTTCTCCCTAGCTCTCCTCTTCTTCTGTCCCACCAAAATGAATCATACCAACAAAATAATAATAATATGTTATTTATTATTTTATTGTTGGCACATAATTCAAATGGAGAAATAAATTAAGAGGCTCCCCTTAATAGATTACATGCATTGGAACAATTAACTAAAAGGGGGAGGTGGCACCAATTAATGGTAGAGGAGGTCAACAGACTCCATTAAGAGGGAAGTTTCAAGGGTTAAAAACCGGGTGGTCCCCACCAAAATTATCCTCCCAAGAGAGGTTATGTTCCAGTGGTCCCCACCACCATACCCTTTCATGGGAGGTTATGGTGTGGTGGCCCCCACCCCTGACCTCCTCTTAGTGGTTTTAACCACCGCACACCCAAAGGCGGCTCAAATAAAATAAAGTTATTGCACACTTTATTTTATTATTTTTTTTATAAAAATACAAAAACTAACTTTTATTCTCGACCAGCTGCCGTTGAGGTGAAAGTCTTCTTAAGAGAATACTAGCGCTGCGAGTTTAATGGTACCCTTGAATTTCAATTCTGAGCACTGGTTCAAAATTTATAAAAATCCACTTGTACGTTTATTGAACGTACCCAAAAAAAACATCAGTAATTGATTCTGGGCACACCGGGCCTCAGAATCAAGCGCCGTAAAATTTCACAGACTCGTAAAATTTCCATGTATTTAAGAAAAACGATTTCTGCGGAAATTATGGGTCTTTATATTCTCCCCACCTTAGGTATTTACGTCCTCGTAAGCTATAACTTGAACTAAGGGAAAAAATGGGGGTATTGAGAAGGCATCTGAGCCTCCCGCTCCCGTGTGCTCTCCTGGAAGTTCCCGTGCTGCCAGCGAACGTGCACCAGAGGTTTTTATTGTCCACATAGGACCTGATCTTATCGATCCTCAATCTCCACTAGAAACTCGGTGAAGGTCACCCCATCATCGACGTCCATCTCTCCGTGGTCGATGATGTGGAAAGGGTCGTTCACGTATCTCCTCAGCTGGGATACATGGAAGACTTCATGCACCCGATGCAACTGAGGTGGAAGAGATAAGGGGTAAGCCACCTCACCTACTCTACTGAGGACCTAGAAATGTCCGATGAATTGCGGAGATAACTTGCCACCTCAGCCAAATCTCCGTAGACCTCATAGAGGTGACACCTGTAGAAAGACGTGGTCACCATCCTCAAAATCTAAAAGCCTCTATCTCCTATCATCATGTGACTTTTTCCTTCTATGTGTAGTCTTTATCTTCTCTTGGATGATCTGCACCTTCTCAGTGGTAGCTCGTACCATCTCTGGTCCAACTAGTGATGACTCCCTAGCGTCTGTCCAGTACAAGGGTGATCTGCAAGGTCACCCGTACAATGCCTCGAAAGGTGCCACTCCTATGGTGGAGTGATATCTGTTGTTCTAAAAAAATCCACCAAAGGAAAGTGATCCTCCCATCTGTGACTGAAGTCGAGGACATGTGCACGTAGCTTGTACTTGAGGGTCTGGATGGTCCTCTCGGTCCGACCATCTTTCTTAGGATGGAAGGCGGTGCTCAAGCGAAGCTGTGTCCCGAAAGCTTCCTGTAACCCCTTCCATAACCAGGAAGTAAACCGTGCATCATGGTCTGAGACAATAGAGGAAGGTACTCCATGTTGACGCACAATCTCTTTCATATAGAGGCATCCCAATCTCTCTACTGAACCCAGCTCTTTGATCGGTAGGAAGTGGGCCGACTTGGTGAGTCGGTCAACAATCACCCAAATAGAGTCGTGAACCATAGATGTATGTGGAATAACCATCACGAAGTCCATTGATATCCCATACCACTTCCACTATGGGACCTATAAAGGCTGAACCAAGCCTGCTGGTACCTGGTGCTCCGCCTTCACTTGCTGAAAAGTGAGGCATCATGAGACAAACTCCGCTACTACCTTCTTCATACCTGGACACTAGTGTTGTCGTCTGAGGTCCTAATACTTCTTTTACATACCTAGATTTACCGCTAGAGGGGATGTGTGGAACTCCCTCAACATTTCCTCCTAAAGTACCACTGGTACCAAGGTACGTCCTCTGAAGAGGATGACGTGCTCCCCACCTTCATAAAATCCATCAGGTGCTTGACCTGTGGATATCTAATCACATCGTTTCTCACAGTCAGTGTCCCCATGTTGTGCCTCCCTAACTCGCTGAAGAAGTGGGGGAGTGACTATAAGAGACTGTAGATAGGCTGCTCCATCTCTATCCACAAAGGATATCTGTAAAGAAGCCGGCTGTTCTGTCGCTCCGCCTAGCAGCTACATACCATTCCTCCTACTGAGCGCATCTTCAACAACGTTCCCCATCCCATGAGTATAGACTATCTCAAAGTAAATCATGCCAACAAAATAATAATAATAGGTTGTCTATTATTTTATTGTCATAACGTAATTCAAATGGAGAAAGAAATTAAGAGGATCCCCTTAAAAAATTACATGTGTTGGCACAATTAATTAAAAGTGGGAGGTGACACCAATTAATGGTAGAGGAGGTCAATGGAATCCATTAAGAGGGAAGTTTCAAGGGTTAAAACACCGGGTGGTCCCCACCAAAATTATCCTCCCAAGGGAGGTTATGTTCAGGTGGGCCCCACCACCATAACCTCTCAAGGGAGGTTATGGTGTGGTGGCCCCCACCCCTAACCTCCTCTTGGAGGTTTTAACCACTGCACACCCAAAGGTGGCTCAAATAAAATAAAGTTGTTTCACACTTTATTTTATTATTTTTTTATAAAAATCCAAAAACTAACTTTTATTCTCAACCAACTACCATCGAGGTGAAAGTCTTATTAGAAAATATCGGCGCTGTGAGATCAACGGTGACCTCAGATTTCAATTTAGAGTACTGATTCAAAAGTTATAAAAACCCTCTCATATGTTTACTGAACGTACCCGAACAAAACTTCAGAAATTGATTCCGGGCACACAGAGCCTCAGAATCAAGGGCCGCAAAATTTCACACTCATAAAATTCTCGTGTATTTAAGAAAAAAAAATTCCATGGAAATTCTGGGTCTTTACACCTATTATGATTATAGAGGAAATATCTTTTTGTTACAGTAAGTTTACCAGGGGGAAATTTGTAAAATTTTAATTTGAATCATACAACATTTTTTAATATGTAATATTATGAATATTTAGAATATTGGATGAGAATTTTTTCATTAATACTATACTTTAACATTATCAAATAATGAATAGAAATTATACTATTATAGATAAGTAAATGCCTATTTTTACTTGTGAGGAGAAGTTGGAATATTAAGAAAATTATATTTTATAATACAAATTACTATGTTATATAATGATGAACATTTATATTCATATTTCGTCTTTTAAAATAAAAAAATGGATAAAATTAGAGATTACTCATTTAGAAACTTCTAAAGTATTAAAAACTTGGATATATATTATTCAATATTATTATCAAGATTTTTATTTTCCTCTAAGGAAATAAATAACTAAGATAAATCAGTATTTCATGATGGTAGTTAATGGTATGTAATATCTTTGTTAGTGAGAAATTATAGATAAAAAACTTGTTAATAAATTCATATATGGACTTCTTATGAATGAGAATCAAAGAGAACATATATAGATGAAATTAATCAAATTAAAAATCTGAGTTTATATGACCTTATCAAAACTATAATAAAATATGATAATAGGTTGAATAGATATATGGAGTGATAAAATATAAATAGGAGGTCTTATTTTTCAACCAATTTTGGAGTTATAATTTCTATATCTAATACATAAAATATGTGGACGTCATAAAAAGAATTTAAAGAGATGTTCAAATTATAGTTGTTTAGAACTTATTGAAGGAGTATTTTCTCAGATGTCTAGATGGATTTCTTTCAATATAACATTTGAAAATATATCAGAATGATAGTAAAAACATGAATGATAAATCAAGCAGAAGGAAATATTGATTATATTTTATCTATTATGAATTTAAGAAACCAATTCATATTAAACATGATAATTCAAAGATGAATAATAAGTTTAAGTAATATATAAGATCTTGGAAAATAAATGGGAATAATATTATAAAATAATTGAATATATAGAGCATTAGTAAAGATTGTTCAACTTCTAAATGTTTTTTGAAGATTGATAATATCTAGAATATAAATGGTTTTCATAATAAGGCTCATAAGAATTATTTTTTTATTGGTAATTTTTTTTGTTAACTAAATTTCATAGTTAATACATTATTAAAATTATTCTTATTCCTCAGATGATGAAGATGAATAGTAAAATTATTATGATAAGAGAGATACTTATTTACTTGAAGTTAATAATACATATCAAATATTGTTTAAGAAATATATTGAAGTATTGGTTTATAAGAAAACTCTTAAAAGGAAATTTCAAAGTAAAATTCCATTTCTAATTACAATAATATAAAATTTTTAACTATTGGTAATGGGAATAAACATTTAAAGATGAAATATGAGGTTGAGAGTTTGAAGAAACTTCTTTCAAAATTTACTTCTGAAAGGAAATTTTTTATCATGATTTATAGAAAATTGATGCCTAAGAGAACATATTTCATAGTAGGATATACATATAATGGAAGGCCAATCCGAAAAAATATTTTGCAACAGATATTATACCATTTTCATGAAATATCAAAAAGAAAGAAATTAGAAGATCCATTACTCATTGAATAAAGTAGAATATTTCTAAACATATAGAGTTTTTTATTTTAAATGAGCTTGTTGCTATCCAGTATAAGAGAGTTGTATTTATTTGGCTTCTAAAAGATCCATTTTCAAATGTTTTAAAACATAATAATTATTGAGTGAATGATATATATGTTTTACTTTAGATAAATTAATTGCATACTAAAATTATAAAAAATTAAAACTTGTTACTTCTATGTGTGAATTTACCTTCTTTTATGTATTTGTTTTTACTATTATGTATGAACAAGGTTATCTGAGCTTTTTATTTTTATAGAGGATTAATTATTTGGATTTTTTGAGTCATATTTTTTAAAATACTTACAAAAGAAGGAGTTCTGTTTTAGGATAAATATTATTCAAAAAGATAATATTTTTTGGAGAGTTTTACTAAATATATTATATGATCTTTAGAACATATTTTGAAACCAAATTCATCAAAAAAATATCATATGTATGCATTGTAAAGTAACTTATGAAAATGTTATATCTTCTATTCTTATTTTATGAATTATTAAACTTCAATATTTTAGTTTGTTTAATTTTATTTTTTAGATTTAACTGCTTAATTATTTCAATTTAGAATTTATTAATTTGAGATATTTTATTTCCTTGATTTTTATCAAGAATTGGTTTGCACCATCTAATTTTAATTAGGTCAACAATTGTGAGAAATTTTTATATAAGGGTTTTTGGCCCTATTTTAATTTTTCATTATTTTTTTTGTGGTGCACTATAGTTTTTGAATCTTAGTTTATAATTTTCTATTTAGTACTTTTGGTTTATAATGGAATATTAAATAGAGATTACTTCAAGATATATTTTTTAATGAATATTTTATTTGAAGTAGTATCCTATGTTTACATAATTATAATATAATTTTATTAGTTTCTAAGGATATTAGAAGATCACATTATTGAGTAGAGAGTTTTAGTTATTTTACCAAGACATCATCCATAATATTTATATGGTATACCTTTTGATTGATTCAGATGGAGTAAAGAAAGTTATGCTTATTGTGAAAGTTCATGACATTATGATTACACTAAAGTAAGTTTCATAGGTTTCTAGTATTATTATAATAGAATAATCTCTATTTTCTTTTCAAAAACATTTTTATTTTTATGATACATTCAATCAATAGATATCTATAGACAGAAACTTCTAGGTAAAGAATAAAATTTCACAAGATAGCTAACTTCGAACTGTAAGTGAGGATAATATTCGAGTTGATTTAGGGGTTTTTACTTCGAAGAAAATTATATTAGGACATGATAAATATTCAAGATGTGTATGTGTTAGATTATCTCTATTTACTGATTAATTTTAACATTTTAAAATTCAATAGGGACTAAATCAATTTTTAATGTTAAGGACTCGCTAAGCTAAATATTTTTACTCACTTAAGAATTGTGAATCAGATCATAGTGAAAATTTTATAGAAATAATGAGTGGATAACCAAAATATTTATGAGGTAGTGAAGGAAATTACATTGAATAATAAGATTATTTTCAATATGAATCTACTATATTACTCTATTGAGAATAATTTTATATAAAAATTAATGGATGTTAGTCATTATAAATCGGATAAATCATAAAAGATAAATAATTGAATAACATAAATGTAAGATGATGCCCTTTTACAAATTAATTCACCATCATTGAAGAAAAATAAGGTTTCCACAACTCCAGGTAAAAAATATAATATTAATTTTTAAAAATATATTTATTAATTTAAAAAGTAATATTGGTGAAGTTATAAAAAAAATTTAAGAATAAAAGAGAACGAATTATAATTTTTTGGTTTGAATAAATCGAATGTTAAAGCTCGTAAGGATGAATAAATTAAATGTTAGAAAACTAAGAATAAGGTAAAATTATTATTTATGATAATTAAGTTTAGATATTATCTTATTATATATACTATTTGGGATCTCACTAAATAATCATATAATATATAAACTAAAAAAAATTTTCTCGAAAATTGAAATTAGAAAAGGGGGAGAAAATGTAACAAAAGTTTGTGGGAAAATTTAATCAGATTCAATTTTCCTACAACTATAAAAAATGGTGATAGATCTGGTAAATCTATAGAAGTAAAAAAAAAGTAACTTTGAAGAACTATACTCAATGAGAAGTATTATTTTCAATATATTTAGAGATTAACCCTAATCTATTTCATCCTAATCCGAAATCTCATAAAATGACAACCAAAAGACTAGATATACTTATGATAAGGCTAAGAAAATAAATAAATCTTTATCAAAAGATGATCTTGACCAGGTCAAGTCAATTGATTTATCAGGGAAAAAGAATGTGACGCCTTTGAGTATTAAATTTCAAAATGTAAATCAATTTGAAAAAGTAGAATAATTTCACACAAGTGATCCTATTGATATTCTTAATAACATAAACCTGAAGGATGACTTAGATAAAGAATAAAAATTTTAATAATTTTCAAATAAAAATATTATAGGAAGTTCAAGGATTTTCCATGTTGAAGATCAACTAGCATTGAAGTTGGAACAATTTTTTAGGGTATCAAATGTTTTATAAATCTTACCCATGATGATTTTTAGTCTTAATTTACTATAATAACATAACATAGACTTTAAAATATCACAGTCACATAATCATATTATAGATCAATAATAGAAATAAAACACTAATTTTTTATCTTGAAATGCACAATTTAGAGAAATTTTAGAACAATAAGAGAATAAAAATGTGCATCAGAGAGTTGGAATCATATATTATTTACCTTTTAAATGATATTTCTTACTTAATAATGTAATTATGTGGATTAAAATAGAAATTTCTATAATAGAATGAAATATTTTTTTGGATTGAATATCTATCTCAAAAATATCACAAAAAATAATACATATAATTTTTTTTTTGAATATTCTAGATTTTATTTCGTATTGTATTATTTCTCATGATGTCATTTTCTATTCCAAGATGTATATTTATCTCTTAATTTTTGAATGAGTTTACCTATTTTAAAATTTTCTTTTTTATTTTATTACTTAATTCTTGAGGATTTTTATTTTTTGTTTCTATTTATGAAAATCACAAAGTTAGATACATTAGAGTGTTTAAATAATTGATTATGTACAATAATTTTCCTTCGATTAAAGTGTATATATGTTTATACTAACATGTTTTTTACTTTTTATTTTAAAGGGGTTTAATATAAGTTCTCATGGTTGCTAAACTCCAGGGGATTATCATAAAAAGTTATATAGAGTTTTTCCTTTTAAGTTTAAATAAATCTTACCTTTTCAAATGAGTTGGGTGATTTTCAAAAAGGGGATTTTTTTGAGTCAACGAGATTATTTTGCATCCTTTATTTCAAAAATCACAACATACTTCATTTTTTTGGGAAAAATTGAAGTTTTTATAAGTTATATTTTTATATAGAGTTAACTTCTAATTCATACGCTCTGGTGAATTTAATTTGATCCATATAATATATAGATATTTTTGAATTTACACTGAACTATATTCAAGGAAATATAGTGTAACTTTCATGTTTTTTATAACTATTATGAATAACATGGAAATGTTTTTTACCCCAATGTCTATAAATTAAACTAAGTCTTACAAGAACAAAATATTATTATGAACACAAAACTTTATACATCTTGTTGTACTTTACCTCAGTTTTGAGAGAATTAATAATTAATATTTTTTAGTATGATACATAGATCAGTTGTGTGTTATCAATGAGAATTTTGATATATGAATATGGGTATCTTCCAAACAATGAGTTAAATAAAGCTCAAGGAAGGAACTTTTATTTATGAAGTTGATTGAAGAATAGATCTAGATGAGAGATCTCTCTTAATAATGTGTTGTCAAAGAAGTTAAAGGGATTAAAACATGTATTTTCAGATCAAGTAGATTGATGAACTCTAGGTTTTTTGAACTTGTATCCCTTACATTCAGGTTTTAATCCCTCTACTAATTTGAAGTAAAATTGAATAGTTCCTTTAATTAAAATAGATTTATTTCCTTTATAATATTATTTAAATAAGTTGAAGGATTATTATCCTAAACACTATTGATTTGTTTCTAGTTGTATTGTTCTTATACTTGTGATTTTTTCCTTGGTTTGGTTCATATATTCTATGTGTTTTAATTTTCACTATATTTATTTATTATTTTACACTGATCTATTTGGATTTTATAACTTCTGAACTATTTAATTTCCTGAGTGGTATAAAATTTTTAAGTTCAATTAAAATTCAATTCACCTACCTCTTAAAAATTCCATATCAGAGACAACATTTTGAATTAGATCATGTCTCTATAATTTTTAGAACTTATTTATTTACCATTATTTTAATTTTTTCTATTTTCCACACACTAACATGTTTATAGAGTAATAACATTTTTTTATCAGAGTTTGACCATATGAAACTTTTGAAAATTTGAAATTGAATAGTCCACCAAGTTTTGAAGGGGTGGATCACAAATATTGGAAGGATCATATGAATACATTTTTTATTTTTAATAGAGTTGATCATTGTCATATACTGATCATAAATTACAAGCTTTCAGTGAAGGAAAAATTTATTTTTACTCATTAGAATTTGTAGGATTGTGAAAATTATAAGGTCTATAACACTTCACTATATTATATGATGAGTAACATTTATAATAATATTTTATCTTCTAAAAGGATGACTAGAATTTAGATTAAAGTAGAGATTACTCATTTTATTACTTATAAATTTTTGGAGACTATTTTTGGGTTTCAAGGGATCTTATAACACTTATTAAACATTGTAGATGAAAATAAGATAACACAACCCAAGATCGTATTTCTAGACAAATTAAAATAACCATAAACTATAAATAAAAAATTTTCAAATGTGTACTTTACCCCATTTCTTCAACTAAATCATATTATTTTGGTATTTAGGATGATTACTTGGAGGTAGCCAAAATATTTCCCTCCTATAAAGGTATCCATGTGTTTTTGAATCACTCAAATATCAGGTGGTATTATCAACCCTTTATAGAATTCTAGTGCCTCATCATGTAAATGATATATGAGAAGAGATAAATTGGCAGCAGAGTATTTGTCGAGTGCTAGGAAATCTTGTTAATATAATATAATATGGAAACAATATACATAAATAGACTATATGGACACTCCTCAGGTGATTCTAAATTTACTAATGTTTTATAACACATGATGAAATATCATTTGTCCAGTTTATGCATTTATCATTTGAATTCTACTACTCATGTGAATTATATCTTATGGTGTAAATCTTACTTAAGGATATCCATTTTGAAATACTTCTTTAATGATAAATATTATCATCCAACTATGAAAATCATAGGTTATATATCATAACTTATGATAACACTTCAATACTATATCAACCAATCATAAAATAAAATTTGGTAAGGAAGTGGCACAAAATAATTCCTTATAATGTCTCTCTAACATACGATATAATATAACCATAAACATAAAATGTATAAATGGGTTTGGGGAATACCTGGTTCAATATTTCACTTACACAAAATAGATAAATACTTTGTGAAATTTTACTTTATATCATACCATATACCATAACTTGTGAAATAAAATAAAAAACTCTTTTCATTATATTCCAAAACACTTTTGAAAGTATATCATAAAATTCATTATGTATCAAATTATATTAAATTTTCTAGAATACCAATAAAAAACTCATTTATATTAACTATAAAACATTGTTTTAATAGTTATATGAGTCAATCAAAATCCTCATTTATTCAAAGAAAAATTATGACACCATAGACTATCATATAATTGATAAAAAAATATGAATATCTGGATCCATGAATGTAAGAAATGAGTTGCCTCTGGAAAAGTGTTGATTACACTCAATCCACAAAGGGATCTGATGTGATCTCCACAAAAAACATGTATCTCTATACATGTGTCTGACAGTCGTATCAAATGTTATTCTACGTTATCATATAATCACTTTTTACAGGGCATCAACTAACCATGGGATATAGAGTATGCCAATACCATATATACAACTCATATATGTTTTATTCTCTAAGTATAGACTGGAAATTTTGATGAAAACATCACATATAATTCACCTTTATAGATTATCACATCATATCACCCTTATATAAATAGATAATCACATCATATGTACTATTAATTCCATGAACACCCCACTAGGGCCTACCTAGTCTGCGGTAAGCTGAGTGTTACACCCGAAACCCATCCTAAATAGGTTAGAGTTTGGTGGTAAGAACTGAGTAGGAATATTAGATACATGGGAGGCCTTATCCAATGGTACATGTATACACACACAAATCTCCAAATTCAAATATGACATGAAAATGGAAAGACACAAACGAAACCAAAATTCTTGCATAAAACTAAATCCTATATCATAGTATGACACAATTATGGGAAAGAAAAAGGGCCAATTTAAATCCCACCAAAACTATAATAGAGTCCAAAATGATAGTAAAAATGTAAGTACTATAAAAAACAAAATCCTTGAACTAATAGTGGTCCATCAAGCACAACTAGTCTCCACCTGATCCTAGGACTCCATCAAAAGTATTTTCATTTACCTAAGATATGAAATATGTGAGAAGGGCACATGTAGGGGTGAGTATAATGATACTGGGTAAGGAACCCTAAAATACAAAAAAAGGATTAATGATATTCATATCATAAGAAATGATAACATCAACCAATATATACTCAAGATAGACACCAATTCTCAATGTAAAGTCTTGTTCATACTATTATCCATGGATTCTACTTTACGCTTCAAGTTAATTATAATCCAAACATCTAAAGAACTATTAACATTGAAGGGTATCATTAGAGATTTTATACACTTTGGTCCTCTCCATGAATAGGAACATGTTGGAATCCATAATATGTTGATACATACCTAAGAGATCACACCCAGGGACTTTGGAGGATACCTATGTCATAACCTGATCCACCAGGGTTACCTGGCCAATGAAATACTGATGCATAACTCTCCCAATCCCACCTCTATAGGATAGGGGTTGGATAATAGTTCCTAAAGTCATAACAAACATGGAAGGACTTTTACTAGTATACCTATACACATGCACCCAACCATCCCTATATAGAAGTAAAGAAGAATAAAATAAAATATAGTAACATCTAGAGTAATAACCATGCATTTAACAAACCTCCAGGGAATAAAAAAGGAAGACAATGAAATATAAGAAGTTAAGGGGATAAATACATGAACAACTTGAAAATATGTCCCAACATTTTAATAATTGGAAAATAAAATAATGAGATATCATGAATCTAGATCTCAAAATCCCACCCACCATACACTGTTAAATTCACCAAGCTATCCCTATGATCCTCTAAAATCATTATCAACATTTATTTCATCTGCATGAGGAATGAATCTTGAAAAAAACTCCCATGTAAGGGTGAGTATATACAAGCCCAGTATGACACCCCAAAAACTAGAGGGGGAGAAATAGGAGACAAAATATAATTTAACATCTCAACCCATAACAATAGAGGTAAAAAACTAAACAATGTGGATATATATATATATATATATGATCATAAAATAATCCCATATGAAAGAGAAATGTGTTCTATATCTTGTATCGTATCCCATGAAAAGATTCTACCAATAGTTCCAATTTCCCATCAACGATGCCTAGAATCAAGTGTGTTTTTCCAAAAGAGTATCCATGTGGAGACACACCTCTCTATTATGGTTCATATTCTAGGGGAAAAAATATCAATATAGATAACCCATACTATGGTACAATAGTATGGTGACACTCCACTGGTAGAGGAATCATGCCCTAGACCAATAGGGGGGTTCCACTCAGATGGTAGATGACCCATGCCATAACTCTACAGGAGGGTGCTAATGAGTAGATAAAGGACCCATTCCCTAACACCATAGGATATTTACACTCAGTAGATATAGGACTAATTCCTTCACTCTAAAGGAGGTTCCCACTTAGTATCTAGATTACCCATACCCTGAATTCATAAGAGGATGACACTCTATATGTAGAAGATGTATGCCTTGACTACCTAGGAGGGTGACACTCAGTAGGTTGAGGACCCATACCCTAAATTTTTGGGAGGCTTAAACTTATATGTTAGAGGATCCATGCCCTAACTATTTAGTAGGGTTCCACTAGGATGGTAGAGGACTCATTCCATAAATCCATAGGAGGGTTACACTTCGTAAATATAGGACCCATTCCATGAAAAAGTATAAGGGTGCCACTAATATAGTATAGAACCCATCCCCTAACTCCATTGGAAGGTTCCACTATGTATATAGAGGACCCATGCCATGAATCTATAAGAGGGTTCATCTCATATGATATAGAACTAATGACCTGACTGCATAATATGGTTCCACTCTATAGATAGAGGACTCCTCCCCTAATCCAATAGGACAGTTCCACTCTATGATGATTCTGTCTGATCACTACCATCATTGAGCACTGCCTAAATAAGATAAATTCTTATAAAATCATTCATAATATCTCAAATAACACTATTAATTCTACCATCATGTACTACATAGAAAAAAAATTAGGATAAGGTACTCACAATCCCAAATTTGAGTACAAGAAAATTAGATATGATAGGTTTAAGTTTCATTGTAAGAGAAAGTACACAACATGTAATGGGGTCCACATGACATGTGGACCCACTCCTCTTCCTGGTCACGTCCTCTCTAAAACATTTCTCAAAGTCCATGTAGCAGTACACGGTGTGTAGTGATTTCACACGACATGTCTTTTCCACCTAAGTTCAAGCCCTACTTTCCTTGGTCATTCCCATGTACATGAACTATGTGCTAGTACATGATGTGTTTCTGGATGTATCCTTATCTAAGTACTCTTGGAGTACATTACAGGTCACCAACATCAAATCATAGAGAATGTGGGGGTCCCACATAGCATGTGATATTTAACTCACCCATAAACTCAAGTTTCAACTAGGTCACTACACATTGTGTGTTCTTTAGACTATATAGCGTGTAGTCAGTTTTTTCCTTTAAATATATATTTGTATTATGACATCCCAATCTGCCACTTACACCATAAATTACATCATTTTAATACCCATAAATAGTGTAAAAATTCTTCAGTAGATTATTTCAACACTCTCATGGCCATAAATCAAATCCCATTCCTCCTGCATGAAGTCATATGTACCGCTCGTTGCCTGTGGTGCCACCCACTACCTCACCAGATCCCCGATCTATAGTGGAATCACTATCATCCCATAAAAAATACAATCCATCCATATATCATCAAATCATCCATTTCACATTAATCTAACCTGAATTTAGGGTTCGACCATTCTCAAATTCGCTTGATAATGTCAAACCATGGTCCAAAGGAAAATGGTAAAGAGTCATGAAGAACTATGGGGGAAAAGAAAAAAATAATGGTGAAACAAAAATTCTCCAAGAATTAATGTATAAATAATATATATAGGGGATATATTGGGTGAGAAAAATTATACAATGGTAATAAATTTAATAAAAATTTGAAACCTCATACATGGGATCATGCGTAGGATTTATTTAAACGCATCTCACGAAATAAGGTTTTAATTAAGATCAATATTTTTATCATAAATACTAAATACAAAAATAAAGTGTTATAACTTGATATTTGATTGATCAATGTTTAATAATGTTATCTCTAATAATTGGGTAAGATCTATTGTATTTTATGTTCCTTCATTCACTAGGATCTAAATATTCGTCATCATCTGATCTCAATCTACCAACAAAGATAATTGTAATAATATTCTCAACAATCTCAAGGTTATGATGTTAAACAGATAGATTTTCCATAAAATCATATTTATTAAGTAATGTAGTTTATTATATTTCTAGAATTAATTAAATTAATTAATTAATTAATCCATTGGACACACTCATCATTATACTCTTTATCTGAACATCTGGTGTCAACCAACTTTAAGTCACACTTAATGTAAAACTCACACTCTGAATTCAATAATGGTCTCATATTCCCATTTTGAGGCTCCATTTTGGACATATACAATTATTTCCCAAAAAACCATGTGCACGTGATATAAAATATATAAAATATTTTTATAAAATTAATTCAAGGAACATATGCCCTCATAATCACATGCCATATTAGTGCCAACATTTGAATTTTTTTTGATATATTTCAAATACATACAAGGAAAAAAAAGAGATTTTACATTGTTCCCTCCTTCAGGATTTTCATACTCAAAAAGAAAAAAACAAAACAAAATTATGGGGATGCTGATATTGCATCTAGTTATCCTTCTCATAGTTAATGTGTGTTGGATCATGCATGTATCTCCTTAGATAAGAAACATGGAAGATTTCATGAACCCACTCCATAGGGGTAAGGCAAGGTGGTATGCAACCTAGAAAACCCTCTTGAAAATCTCAAATGGCCAGATGAACCTTAGGAAAATCTTTCCTCCCTATCCAAATATCCATAATCTCCATCCGAAGAAGATACTCAGAAAAACATTGTTTCCAAACACAAAATCTAAGGGCCAATGACATTGATATTCATAAGATTCAATCTTACTTTTAGCTATCTTAATCCACTCATGGTCACTTATACCATTTCCATTGCCGCCTACACCTTCTCTGTCATAATAAGTGGTGCCTCATTGGTCTTGGTCCATCATAATTGTGACTTCCAAGGTCTCTCATACAGGGACTTGAATTGTTCCATGTCAATAGTATAGTGATATCTATTATTATAATAAAACTCCTCCATGGGTAATTGATCCTCCTAGCTTCATCCAAATTCCAACACTTAATCCCTCAAAATATCCTCTACCACTTGGATAGTGTGCTCGATATGTCCATATTTCTATTGGTAAAAGGTTGTAATCATCCTCATTTAGGCCCAAAATGCATCTTACAGACCCATCAAAAATCATGATGTGAACCATGCATCACAATAAAGTAAAATCAATAAGGGAACCCCATTATGTAGGATGATCTCCCATACATAAAACTACCCCCAAACTCTCCACCAAAATTTAATCCTTAATATCAAGGAAATGCATTGACTTCATAATTCGGTTAACTAAAACCCATATGGTGCCATGTCCTCTCGATATCCATGGAATTCATATCATAAAGTGCATGGATATGACATCCCATTTCCACTCGAGGATATCAAGAGGCTACAACAAACCCACCAGAGCCTGGTGCTTAGCCTTCCCCAACTGAAAAGTGAGGCACCAAAAGAAGAAAATGGCCATGCTCTACCTCAATCCGGCCCACCAAATCTTTCATTCAAGGTCTTGGTTCATCTTTACCACACTAGTATATACCAATGAAGTAGAAGTGTGAAATACCCTCATCACCTCCTCTCTCAACATGAAGTGGACCATTTTCTATCCCTAGAAAATGTTGATGTGATTCTTCTTTCGAAAAATCCATCTGGTGAATATCTTGAGGATATCTGGTCATGTAGGACCTCATAGTCGATGTTTACCAACTGATCCTCCCTCACACACTAGAGAAGTGGAGTGTTCAACACCATCCACATAATAAAAAATTCACTATCCTCTTCTACCAGGGTCACCTGCAACCCTTTTAACATCTTATATGCCTCCTCCACCAAGCATGTATGAAATTTCTGACAAAGTCAATATACCACCACATTACCCTTATTGGGAGTATAAAGTATCTAAAATTCATAGTCTTATATGAACTAAAACCCATGCCTCTATCTCAGGTTTAGGTATCGTTTCATGAAGACATACCTAAGACTCTGATAGTCTGAGTAAATAGAAAAGTTATCTCCAAGAATATAGTGCCTCCACATCCTCATAGTGAATACCACCACTACCAACTCTTGGTCATGAGTTAAATAGTTATACTCATGGGGTCTCAACTACCTTGACCCATATTTGATCACTCCCAACCTCTGCATCAGCACATAGCTGATCCCATCTCTATGGGAAATGAAATATATTATGTACTCCATGCCCACCTTCAATAGTCTCAAAACTAAAGCACTCAAAAGACTCATACTCAACTAATCAAAGTCTCTTTGGAACCACTAATTATAGGTAAATGACCACTCTTTTGGTATCAAGTTGGTCAAAAGGGATGAAGTCCTATAGAAGAATTCAAAAAACCTCTTGTATTTACCCTCCAAACCAAGAAAACTCTAAACATTAGACATGCTCTTAGGAGGATCCTAAGAAATAACTACATCAATATTTACTGTGTCTATAGATAATCAATGATCATATATGACATGCCCTAGAATGTGAACCTCATGGGTCCAGAACTATAACATTGAGAGATTACTAAAAATATGGTTCTTACAAATGATGTTGAGGATCGTCCACAAGTTCTTTGCATGGTCCTCCTCTGATGTGAAGTATATTTTTAGGTCATTAATGAATAAAAATAAAATTATATCCAAGAATGGATGGAATATCTAATTTATCAAAGCCATAAACATAGCGGGGAAATTTTCACACCTAAAAGAATCACTAGGAACTCATAGTGTCCATAGAAAAATCAGAATGAAAAATTGAAAATATCATCCTCTCAAACCCTAAACTGGTGGTAGAGGGGCCATAGATTAATATCTAAGAACCATAATTAACCTAAAAACTGATCAAATAGGTCATAAATACTCAAAAAATGTGTACCTTTTCCTTTTTGGGTCCTAGTTCAGGTGATGATAATCAACATAAATCAGCAAGCTCTCATTTGCATTTTTCATGAATAAAACTAGTGCTTCCAAGCGGTACACAATGGGTCTAATGAAACACTTCACTAAAATGTCCTCCAAATGAAACTATATCTCCTGGGGATCAGTATGGTCTATCCAATATGCCTCAGAATACATCATATTGGTACTAGGGTTCATGTCAATGTAAAACTCCATCTACCACCTTAGAGGTTGTGTCCAAACGTCCTCACGGAAGATGTCCATATAATCTACAATGATTGAATGGATCCATATTCAGGAAGATCCCACTATTATAAGAGATAAACATAACCAATTATGGGTGATGAGATGTAACATCCTACTCATAAAACCCACTCACTCCACCATGGGATCTCTCTCACCTATAAAGGATAATATCTTACTGTCAATCTGAAGGAATCTGACTTATCTTTGGTGAAATTTGAACTAATCTCAGATTATGTAAATCAACTCCATACCCAATATGACATAATAAGGTCTCATTGTGATAAATAAGAGGTACCATTTTCAACTCTTTCCATGAAGTGATTCCTCTCACTACCATAAAATAAATGATATCGAAGAATCGTTCCCTATATAAAACTCAAGGAAAAGTTATAGTGGCAGTCCATCTGTTATCTTTATACTATCCTTAGAACATTCGGTTGGAAAATAACACGCCATGTGACCTCTCCAGTCACATTCATTTACCTGCCTATCTCTGGGATGACCTAATCCCCTACCTGGTCCCTACACTGTAGGGCCACATTCCCAAATTTGGTCCAGAAAAGATCTCCTGAATCGAGATCCTATCAACTAGCGCCTGTTAGCTTATAAATATGGATTAGCTCTACAATGTCCAATACTAGCTCCATATACATGGTTTCTATATAATAAGAATATCTCTATCTTTGATTCCCTCTATAATACTCTAGAATATGTTTTAATTCAAGCGGTGGCATAGTGTAATGAATGTATTTATAAAGATTGTGCTCAAAATTTCACACCTGAAAGTAGCCATCCTGAACAATGTTGAGGGAGTTCCAAGTTTGATCAATAAACCTCAAAGAATACTCAGTAGCTATCATACCTACCTATTATAGAAATAAAAGGTCCTGAATTTGAACTGAGCACAGACGGTAGGCATAATACTCCTCATGAAATAGCTACAAGAAATAGGTCCATGAAACTGCCAACTCATCATGTATTTAGGTTACTACACTCTACCAGTACCAAGATCCTCCATAGAAAAGACTAGCTACCAGCACAACCACCTAATCATTTAGTTCTCAGATAAGTCTGAAAAATATGATCACTAACTCTTGACAACCCTCCACCACTTGTGGATCTAGCTTATTACGGAATCTTAGTGGTCTTTGGCACTTGATATCAGGGAGTGCACTAAGAATGTATGCATCCTCATCCTACTCTAATGGAATAATATTCTAATAAATAGGAAGTGGTGCTGCAACCTACCCACATGGAGGAAAAATATCTAGTGATGGACCCTGAACTGAGGCATAATAACTCATCATATTATCCTTGTGATCATGAATTGGTAACCTGGATGGATATATTCCTGGAGGAGTCCTGAAAGTAATCAATATGTACCATAGTTAGATGAGAATATATATAGATAGATGAATATAAAATGAAATTCAAAATTCTCAATCCAAAATGACTCATGTATGAATGTTCCCTTCGAACAATGTTTTGGTATATCATGTTGACAAGAAGCCAGTTAGTATCATGGTGAATGGATATGTCAGATGACATACCAACATTGGGTTATCTAGCCTGAGATCATTACTCAAGATACTTTAACATCGTTTACCTAAGTTCCCAAACATACCTCATAAGGGGAAGTAACTCAAAATTTTATCCCAAGGTCGAACCACCTATGATACCAATCTATCACAACTAGATCCACCAAAGATAGCCTAGCCGGTGGAAGACCAATCCAAAACCGCCCTGATCTTGCCTCCATAGGCCAGGGGCTAGCACCATGTGATGAAAGGAATAACTAATTTGGGATGTCTTTTCATAATGAACATGTATTCACACAACCATCCAACTCCATGCAGAAATAAAGAGTGATAGAAGAAAATACAGTAACATTTAGTGTAATAACAATGCATGTAAAAAACCTCTAGAGAATAAAAAAGTGTGAGCCAGTACAATCTGAAAAGTAAATGGGGAAAATACATTCCCAACCCTAAAATATTTCCAAGACTAGAAATAAATGGAAAATAAAATTATAATTGAGCCAAGATATAGATCTCCAAGACCCAACCACTGTATGTAGTCAAATACACCAACATATCCCTATGATCCACTGAAATCATTTCTAACATGTCTATCATCTACACAAGACATGACACATATAAGAAAATAACATGCAAGGGGGAGTATATACATACCTTGTAGGATGACTTTAAATTTATAGGGGGTATAAATAGCATACACAATATAAGTAGAAATATAAACCCATAGTAATTGATGTAATAAAAAATAGTTATATACATATTCTCATAAAATAAACCAAGATGAGGGAGAAATGGGGCCTTCATCATGTATCAAAACCCATTATAAGAGTCTTAAAATAGTTACAATGGTCCATAAACAATTCCCAACATCTCACATGTCTATCTAAAGGATTATCCATGTAGCAAAACACTTCACCACTATGTCACATAGTCAAGGTCATAAAAAATCAAAGTAGAGGGCCCCTACCTAAGTATAACATGGGGGTTCCACTCTATTGGTAGAGGACCCATGCCCTAATACAATTGGGGGTACCACTCATATAGTAGTTGAAACATTCCCTAAATCCATAGGAGGGTTACACATTATAGATAAAGGACCCATTCCCTAGCTCTATAAGAGGGTTCCACTAAGTAGATAGAGGAACCATGCCCAAAATCCACAGGATGGTGTCACTCAATAGGTAGAGGACCCATGTCAAAACTACACAGGAGGGTTACACTCAGTAGGTGGAGGACCATTTCCCTAAATATGTAATAGGTTTCCACTCAGATGGAATAAGACCCATGCCCTTACTCCATAGGTGGGTTCCTCTTGGTAGATAGAGGACCCATGCTCAGAAACCACAAATCCATTCCCTGGATCCATATGTGGTTGTGAATCTATAGTTATAGGAATCACATCCTGACTCTGTAGGACAGTTCCACTCATATTATATAGGACATATTACCTAACCCCATAAGAGGGTGCCACTCATTAGATAGAGGATCAATTCAATGGCCAAATAGGAGGTTTCCACTCTTTGATTATATTGTGTGATCACTTCCATCATCAAGTTCCGCCTAAAGAAGTTACTTTCTTAGAAAATATCATATTATATCTAAAAATACAATATGAAGGATTCCATCACATTATACATGGAAACAATTAGAATAGGATACTCATAGGAAAAACTCTGAGTCCAAATGAAAGAGATATGAGTGGTAGAAGTTTCCTTCAAAAAGGAAGTACACGGTGTGTATGGGGGTCCACATAGCATGTGACATCACTCTTCTACCAAGCCATTTTCTCTCTATCACACAGATCACTAGCCATGTAGTAGTACACAATGTATTCATGTGGTGTGTCTCATCCACCCAGGGTTAAGTTGTGTTTTCCTTAGTTTTTCTCTTATACACTCGCCAAGTTCCATTATATAGTGTGTGACTTGATGTGTCTATGTATATGTAATCCTTGTGTACATGTTGGACCACCGGTACCATGTCACAGTTAATTTGGGGGTCTTACATGGTGTTTTATATTTAAACCACAAAGAAAACCTAGTCATTGTTGTTGTTTCAGTACATGTCGTGTGTTTTTTGGACAACATGACATGTAGTTGGGTTTTCCCCATAAATCAAGATCTACATCATAGATTCCCAATCCACCAATTCCATCTCAAATTACATCATTTAACCACCCATAATATGTATAACCGTATCTAGTCAAATATTTTGACCATCTAGTGTTCTGGAATCATATTTCATTCCTTCCACACAAAGATGTACATGCCAACCATTTCTTATGGTGCCTCCAACTATCTCACAAGATCATAGATCCATGGAGGAATCACCTTCATCCTAAAAAACAACCTAATATATCCAAATATCATCAAAAAATCCATAACAAGTGAATATGTGGTGAATCTGAGTGTTTGATCAAACTCGAACCCACCCGACAAAGTTGTATCATGGCTTGATAATCCAGTTGTGAAGAATTGTGAAGAACGATGGGGTAAAATCACAAAAAAAGGTGAAACAACAATTTTCTAAGAATTTATGGCCAAATAATATATATTAAAGATATCCGGGGTGGGAAACATGTCACTATGAGGATAAATTGTATAAAAAATTGAAATATAATATGTGGGCTCATCTGAAGAATTTATTTAAACATAAGTCAACAAATAAGGTTTTGATTATAGTCAATATATTAAAAATAAGAGCTGAATAATAAAATTAATAGTCCTACATTGATATTTGTTCTATCATTAGGGAAGAACATTCTCATTAATTCTGGTGGAAGATCTGTTGTATTTGATGCACCTTGCTTCACCTAGATTCAAATTCTCTTCATCGTCTGATCTCAACCCGCCAGCGAAGAATGGTGGAATCATCCTCTCAATGATCCCATGGTTATGAATCTAACCCTATTGAATCCCTATAACAAAATATTTATTTAGGAAATTATTTTACGTCATTTATTGAATTGATTAAATAAATCAATTAATTAATCCACTGGAGACACCTGTCATTGACTACTTTATCTGAACTTTCGGTGCCGACCAACTTTAGGTCACACCTATGGTAAACCCCATGCTCCAAATTTAACTATAGTCTAAGATCTCCAAGTATAGACTTTGTTTAGGAGATACCCCATTGTTTTAGAAAAACCATGCATGCATGACATAAAATATTTTTAATATTTTTATAAAACTAATTCCAGGCTCACCGAGCCTCAAAATCCTATGTAGTATCACCGCCTAGCATAAAGAATTTCTTTGCTTTAATTAGACATATTAAAAGGAAAAAAATGAGTCCCTAAAACCTCACCCTACCTATAAAATTCCACTTGTATGGAGATTAAATTCTTGGAAAGTCAGTGTTGGGATACCTGGCCCTACCTAGGGAATAATGATAGAAGATCACGACCTGAGCTACATGGAGGGATACCTGAATCAATCTAGAAATAACTTATATAGGGGATCACTCATCTGATAATTAGGATGGGATGCCTCACTATAGATTCATAGGGATGGACTAAGGGTATGCACCCTATAGATACTTGTCTATAATAAAGAGAATGGGGCCCTTATCCTACCCTATAAGAATCACATTACATGTATAGGGAATACACAATGTGTCCTATTAGTCCAAACTTCTCGAGTTCATTCATGTTGTTATGTCATATGTCCTATGATCATGTATAATGGAGGTATCTATGTACACTCTTCATGACCATGACCATGTATGTTGGTTGTTCCAATGAATAGTGGTCATGTTCATGCTCATATATGATGTTCATACCCAAATACCCCTAGAGTACATGTAAGTTATATGAGAAAGGGTCACATACCATGCGATATTTTCTTCTAGACATAAACCCTAGCCACCTTGAAGGGGCCTTGATCTGGCCTGAGTTCATCATAACCACACTCCATGTAACTCGTTTTTTTTAATTTATAGAATATATCATGTGTTTCACCCAATTCATCATCGCCTATGGATCCACCAGAATCCATTCACATACAATTCAGATCTACTATTGACTTATTTGAAGTCATTTTTGGTTGACAAATTTTGTCTACCCACCCTCTTGGGAATCGTCTCCCATCATGCCACACTTATGAAGATCTTACCTATATATGAAAATCTCGACCCAAATTCATTTTTTCCATCATAATCACCATAACAAAAAAAGTCCCTTTAATACTAAATATGAACCAATTATAATGATATATTTAACACGGGATTTATTGTGCAGTGATTGATTTTTTTGTTGTAGTTTATCCATTGGTCAAACGAGATGCCAAAAATGAGTGTTTGAATAATTATGAGAGAAAATTATGAAAAAATGTGTGAAAATGAGCATCAACCATGGTTCGGTTTGTTTACAATCTATTGAAATTTAAAATTATGATTATAGAATAAAAAATAAGTATTATCACACTATTATAAATTCAATATTCTAGGAATATAAACCATCAGTTGAAAACCAAACATCGATCCATGAATTAATTTTCTAAAGGGATTTAGTTCATGTTTGATATGGGATAAGAAAAATGAGTACTAATCCAAAAAAAACCTACCTAAATATTTGATCGATTGTTAATTAATGATTATTCACTTCATTGTCATTGATGATATCTAAGAACCCCATTATTGAAGTCGAATTCCTTGGAAAACTAATTATTGATTCATGATCTCATTGTCATTTTTCAACTCTAAATGTACCATATAAGAAGTCGAAGCCCCAAAATTGGGTTTTTAATAAATTTCCACCAATTATTGACATGTTCTCCTCATTGTTGGTGAAAGGCTTCCCAATTACCACCCAAGTATCTTTTTTGAGTAATTTTAGGCACAAAATAAAAAAAATCTAGTTGGATATGAAGTTGTACCCAATGTCTTCTCATATTTGATGATCAATGCTAGAAGAATCGGAAGCCTAATTACTATAGATATTCCACACATGCTTAAAGAATATTTTGGAGGGCTGATTATTCAATTCTGGGTGCTAGTGAAGAGATCCAATGACATCCTCAATGCTCCAACAATCACTGCATCACCTTGATTGTGATGCATGAGAGGGAGCAAAATCTAAACTCCTGGTTGTAGATCCTCTATCTCTATAATGTAGGAGAAATAAGAAGAGAGAGAGAGAGATAGAGAGATATATATACTAAATAGTTTTTATTGTGAGTATCTCTTCTTCTATATATAGTGTTTTTATAAATTACCCAGAAATGGAACCCTCGCCACCGGATAATTTTACACTCTATAAATAATATTATGACTGCTATACTAAGAAATAAATACCATTTATATTATTATCACTTTCACGTAATATAAAAAAATATATTATATGATAATAACTGAGCCATTAACTTGAAAAATAGTTTCTGAAAATATTAAATGAACCTTGAATATTGTAAACTAATATTCATTCAAATAATATTTTCATGTATTTACATTAAAACATTTAAATACATTTAATAAATAAATTTAATTAAAATTATTCCTAACTAAATAATATGAATTTAATTATTACTTTGGTGATTGTATCTCTTGGAAAAAATCTAGGACCACTAATGGTATGTCCCATCATTTCTAAAATACAGATTCAATTGAATAGAGGAGATTCATGAATACGCTATTGTGTGTGACCCTCTAGGACCTTATCTCGATAGTAGTGAATATTATTCACTGACCAAGAGTAGGATCAATCAACTCAGTATAGACCCTAAATAGATAATAATAGTAATAGAAATTACAAACAACATATTAACATGCATTGTGTAAAATAATATCTTTTTCATCAATATCTCAAAAAGTAGGACACACACTCGTGTCATCGTCCTTTTCATGCATTATTAGTTATTGATCTAACTGGATGAATTTACCCTTGACTTACATGTCCATTTCCTTATGAATTTACTACCATCCTTATCAAATAGGCCTAAGATATATTAGTTCCTTAACCTATAAGTGAAAAATCCTTTCTTGCCCATTAAACCAATTTTATACCACCAATGACACACCCAACACAAGAAACTTCACTGTGATTTCATTGTCATGGTTTTTTCCCTTCATCAAATCACATGATCAAATGGTAAACATTGGTAATGATCTCATGTCAAGAGACCATAAGACATTTTCATAGATAGAAACATCTAATGACACCCAAAACATGAGGTGTTCCTATTGCAAGGTGTGTCGTCCTAATATCACTACTAGAAATCACCAAGTGAAAGCTTCATGAGAATAAGTCACAATTATTCTGAGCCCCCAACACCTGATAGTCAAACATCTACTATTTCCAGTTAGAACGATGTATCCATAAAATAATAATTTTGTTTAAGATTAGTTTTATAGTATTTCTAGGTTCTCATTATAGCATGAGACCTACAATAACATTTTTATGTGATAATTAATCTATGGAAATTAACATATAATAGTGGCTGTAGAAATTACTACACTATAATTGTAAGTATACATCATCTATACCTCACTATATACAAGATATAGTAATAAAAAGTACTGAATTGTTAGGTTTAGGGAACCCACTATTATAAAATTCCCACTTAAACTAGATCCAACCTACTAACTAACCTTGTTAGATCTCACATTATTAAGATCACGTTTCTATTGAGTCATGGATTTAGTTGATGGGTCTTTCAAATTTCTACCACATGGCTATTTTTCTATATGTGACCTCATCTACTTTAGTAAAACTTATTAGGAGATGGTATTCCTGAGTATATACCTTTATTCCACTGTCATAACTTGACATATTGGCTAATAAATATATCATAATGTAGATTATGATAATGCTTTACCAAATAGGCGTGATTCTAATAAATAGATTGAATAATTTTGTTTAACTACTTCTTAGATGTCCCAGAAGCTTTATTGTACTCGGTATTTGTTTGTATATCTACCAATGAATTATATGATCTTGAATCACTCATCATATTAGCCCAACTGTGATACTAGATCATATTGATATAAGGAATACTATTTTGTGTCCACTGAAAACTAGTATCATTTCTTCTCTATATAATAGGTACAGATCCTTTGTTCTTACTGAAGTACAATCAGATATTTTTGACTGCCTCACTTGCAATTATCTTGGAAATAATTGTTTTTTACTATAAAGTATATCTTGGAAATATCAATTATTATAAATATCATGGAATCCATGATTGATCCATCCCTAAAGAATATGAAATCTATCCCACCACATTAATCTCCTCCCATGTCCCGAACATGTCAACCTGGAGACATTATGCCATGTGACATTGGTAACAATTCCCTATTAAATTATTTCAACTTTTATTTTCCAATACCATGTCACAATATGTACAGCTGACTAGGTCCATGAAACTAGTAGATATTACATCAGTATATCATATTCCATAAAACATAGGTTTCTACATTAATTCAATCACTGGATAATTGATTCAATCCTTCAGGTGTTATTTAAATTGAAGACCAATATATGTTTTTAATATGTTAGAAAACAAATTTTAAACTTGGAAAATAATGGCACTCCAACTAAACTCTAGTAGAAACATAGAAAAAATTCATTCCAAATGAATATTCTATGATTTATTTTCTTATATCAATCCTAAAATAGATTTCAGTAACATTCAACCTTTCATATCATTTTGTGATGTGACCATCCCTTTTGGGTTGCGTCATATAGACACCTTCTATGATTGGTGTTCATGAAATCAAATGCTTAATAAAGTGATAACGGAAATTATCTATGAAAATTAAAATTCCAATGGATTTAATCATAATAACTTGGTATAACCAATCAATCCTTATTGGTACCGCACATGTACTATCCATGTATCATCCCACCCGAATACCCACTGCATTATTCAGAATAAAAAACCCCTTTTCATGTTGATACATATTATCCATTATTTAATTTTAATTATTACTTAAATCTTATATAATTTCCATATACTACTTAATTTTATGAATTATTATTCTCAAAGAATAATAGATCAATGTATATAGTGAAAACAAAACCATCACCATGGTTTTGACCTTGCTACGCAGTATGTGTCTCTAGAGAATTAATGTTCCACATGCGCTTGTAGAACTTGTTCCTATGCTAGCCATTTGTGAATCTCTAGAGTTGACTAAAACCAAGTCAATTTGGATCCCACTATCTCAAGTAGATATGTGCACCCTCTTATAGAAATTTATCCCGTCACTTTTTTTAAAAAAATTATCTAAAGTATCTATGTAATGTTATAAGAAACAATTAGGATACTTACATTAAATTCAAACTGTGTTATAATTGATGTAGGTTTGTTTATATCCTAACAAACTCTTTGCATCCAAACACATTTCTTATGACATAATGGATTTCCATCATATTATAACTCATATGATATCAATTTTTCATTGTAGTTTTCATATGGTTATGGGATATCTCTATTATTTTCAAATAATGTCATGAAATATAATAGAATTTTCTACAAGATGAACCCTTAATTTTACTTACTTCATATACCTAATGTATAAAACATGTATTTAGAAATTTCTTCACACTATATTTTTTTCATCAATGTCAACATTTAAGACTTCATCATTGATCTTACTCATTGACATCAATTTTGTGATGTAGATAAGGTAATGTGCGTTAATAATTACTCCACGTTACATTATATGTATCGATTAATGTTTGGTCATGATGTTATTCAGCATGTCCTCCCAAAGAAACTCATATCTTATGACCATAAATATACTTCACTTTACCATTTCTCAACTAAATAAAGGAATATTATCAAGTATATATACCTCTAGATTACCCTTAAAATAGTACACTCCCTCTATCTAGACTAATTCCAAAAGATTTGTGGAATACCTATATTTCTTAATATTTAAATATTTATACAAAAGACATCGATAATACCAATGGTATTTAGATTTACCGAGACTAAATGAAAAAATGAGTATATAATTAATTCCCACTTTTAGTATTACTTGTGAACGAATTTTTTTACACAACCGGGTATAAAAGTCTTACATTTTATATTCATCACTTATTTCTAATGATTCAATTATCACTAAACTATTGGTTGAGTATGAGATTCCACAAACAAAATTCATTCCTGAACTTGGAATAATTTCTGATTGTGTCCAAAGGACACATGAGATGAATTTTTTGGTTATAATCAATTATAGTTCTAAAATAATCATTCACTTGGAAATATAGAAGTCATATAATTCTCATCATTGAATTAGGAATCACCAATTGTTAGCTGCTTAGAGAATACACCATACTATTAGTAATGTTTTTATACTCAGTTACTATCGACACATGGACTCATCGAAGGACGTACATATTGATGAATGAGACATTGATACAGATATAAGGACTCACTGATGAAATTAGTTACCAACACATTATTCACTGAAAAATGAGTCACTGATAGACTGTTTAAATTTCCTTTTATTTAATATTATTTATAAGTGTCACATTTTTAGTGTTTTAATGCGACTGATTAATTTAATTTTTTTGTAGACATCTTTAATGAGTATTTTCTAAATACGAGGTATAAAACCTACCATAAACATGCACATTGTCGAGATATAAGAATATAAAAGAAAAACGACTCAAGCTGAAAGAAGTAACACATGAAACAGATATAAAAATATTCATGTAGACACAATATTATACCCACACAAGAAACCTACATGAAGTAAGAAAAAATGAGGAACTATTCATTCCTACTTTTTGTGAACGAGAGAACTATTGTCCCCCAATGTTTCAAAATCTCTGTAGCATTCAAAGGAACCTGAGGAGAAGAACATCTCATCTTCCTAGAATATAGAACACAGTGCTCTAAAACACTCTATTTTAGTGTCTATTTCCAGAACAAGACTCAAGCTTCACATAAAATACACCCAAAGAGTCCAAAGATAGATTTTATAACACACATATCCATCTAAACCATTTCAAATATTTATGAATCTGTTGTGTTCCTTTTTATTAAATTTTCGAGCAATGTGTGCATCTATATATATAACACACACTGTCTCCTACACTGAACTGGGGGAAACTATATAACTTCACAGAACAATATTTTTACTCTTGTGTATCCCACGTAGAACTATGGTAGAGTTCATTTGTGACCTTGTTGTATTTTTTCCCATGTAGAACTGAGGTAGAGGTTAGGTGACCTAGGCAGTTGTAAATTGTTGTGTAAACCCCGAACTAGGCTATGGATAAAAACCTTTATCTATATAGACTGAATAGTTATAGGTGATCACAAAGTAGAGTATAATAAGTATTGTCTTGATATTGAACCTCTTGTTTTATATCCAATGTGTTTTCAAATTTAGTTTTCTCTGTTTTTACTTATATTTTAAAAAACTGAATTTGACTTTGATTATTAGTCATGGATAGTGTTTATAACTATTTTATACAATTAGATTAGTTTCAAGAGGTGTATTAATATCTCATATTTTTACAATCAATAAATAACAAATCTTTTGAGAAATTAGTTTAATATTCAGACTCATTAATTCACTAATTTGATTTACTATCCTGTTATGTTTTTAAATTGAGGGAATCTTTTAAATAAACTTTTTAACATTAATTTTTATAATAACTCAATTCACCCCCCTCTTGAGTTTCCTACTCCAACCAACAATTGGTATCAGATGATATTTATTTAAAATATTTTTCAATATTTTCTATTTTGATTTAGTTCTATTTTAAAGATTTAAAAATTTCGGTTACTTATAAATTTTTTAGCTCTTTAAAAGTCTTTTATTTCGTAATGATAGAGGAATTGTAAGGTTCTGTCATAAATAATCATCCCTAATTTAATGGAACAAACTATGAGTAGTGGAATATTAAGATGAAAATGCATTTAGAAAGTATGGAATTTGATATTTGGACAGTTATAGAAGATAAATACAAAATACCATAGACTACTAGAAATACCTGGAGTGAGGCCACAAATACTGATTATAATAAAAATTTCAAAGTTATCAATAATATGTTTTGTGCACTAAGAGATAAAGAATTTAATATAATATATGCTTATAAATCTGCCTATAAAATTTGGGAAACTTTATCTATTTCACATGAAATAACTTCTAATGTTACAGAAGTGAAACTTAACACTTATACTATTATGTATGATAACTTTAATATGAATCCTAATGAACCTATTTCTAACATGTATCATAGGTTTATTGAAATTGTGAACAACATTATCTCTCTGAGAAGATCTATTACAACCAAGGGTCAAATCATGAGAATACTTATATGATTACCAGATAGATGGAGAGGGACTTCTGTATTAATAAGAAAATCATGTGACCTAAACACTTTTCTAGTACAGGATTTGATAAGCAGGTTGATGATGTGCGAGGAAGAACTAAAAGTAAACAAATAAGAGGATGATGAACCCACAATAAAATATTTTTCTTTCAAATACACTACATTCAAATAGAAGGAAAAAGCTCACCATAAAACTGAAAGTTTAGGTGATGAAAAATCATCAATAGATAGTGATGAGGAGATGGATCAAATAGTGAGAAAGTTTAAGGAATTTTATATATTTTTTTTAGAAATCCTAGATACAAAGGTAAATAAGAAAATAATGGAATTTGGAAAAAGGATTGGAAAAGAGGTGACACTTCAAATGAAATAATATGTAATGAATGCAAAATAAAGGGACATGTAAAGCCTGAATGTCCTAAGAAAAAGTGTAAGAATATATATGATTGTATGGAAAAGAAGTATAAAAATTACATGAAAGCAAGATGAAGTGAGTATGAGGACAACTTAAGTAACTCATAATCTTCTCATGATAAAAAGGCTAATAAAGAAAATATGAGTTTTATGAAAAACACATCTAAGGTAACACTAAACTCTCTTGAACATAATTATTATTATTCTAGAGATGAAATTGATTCTGATAACATGACCAATGGGGAAATGTATGAATATTGCTGAATTATTGAATAAACATGTAATGAACTAAAAGATAAATAAAAATATGTAAAGAAACAACATTATTTTACTACCACTATTAAATATGAACTAGATATTGAAATAGATAAAAATGATCCACTGCTTAAGAAAAATAATGATCTAAAATTGTCAAATGAGAAATTGAAAAAGGATTTATAAAAGTTTATAAATGGAAAATATATCTTCGGTCATATTCTTGGTAAACATGCTGCACCAAAATATACTAGTGGTATTTTCTACCTACCTATTAAAGGAAATTTTTTTCAAAACCAATTTTGTATCTAAATCTAGAAAATCTAGTTTTATTCCTAGTTCTATAAAATTTTCTATAAGTTACAGTCATGAAATATATTCTATTATTTCAGTTTTTTCTAGACCAAATAATGTCTATTTCAAAAATACTTTACATACTTCTTATAGGAAACCCATGAAGCAAATGTGGGTTCCCAAAGCTCTTATTACTAATGTTACTAGACTGGAGAAAATCCAGGTACCAAAATCTTTTCTTGTCTAATCTGTTTATAGGAAAGCTATTTGAAGAGATCATGTATAAGTCTATAGTATTTGGATAGTGGATGTTCAATACAAATGATAGTATATTATTCATGCTTCAATAATTTGATAAATATTTATGGGCGCATGTCACCTTTGGTGATAATGCTAAAGAAAAAATCATTGGCCTTCGTAAGATTGGTAACTCTAACTCAGTTTTAATTTCTAAAGTACTTTTTATTGATGGATTAAAATATAACATACATAGTATCTCTTAGTTATGTGACCATGGTTTTAATGTTAAATTTTGGGATGATGTACGTAATGTTTTTAATTATAAAAATAATTTAGTATTTTCTACCTTTAGAAATGAAAATGTTTATGTTGTAAATTTATATTCTTTAATTTCTCAAAATGTTTCTTCTTTGAGTAATTTTGTTAATGAGTCTTGGCTTAGGAATAGAAGACTTGGGAACTAAAATATACACTCAGATTTAATGATTACTAGAAAATTCTTAGTCAAGGATCTACCTAAACTTGAGTTTACAAATGAAAAAGCATATAGTCCTTGTCAAAAGGGTAAACAACAAAAAATATCTTTCAAACCAAATAAATAAGTTTCAATTTCTCAACCTATCGAGTTGGTTCACATGGACTTGTTTGGACCTTATAGAGTTTCAAGTCTATGTGGGAATAACTATGACTATGTTATTGTAGATGACTAATCTAGATATACTTGTACCTTCTTCTTGGCTCCCAAAAGTGAAGATTTATCTCATTTTACCAAGTTTAATAGGAATGTAGAAAATCATAAAGGTCTTATAATTAAAACCCTAATAAGGGACCATGGCCATGAGATTGAGAACCAAGAGTTTGAATCCTTTATATCAAAAATTGGATATAATCATAACTTCATTGATCTTAGGACACCCCAACAAAATGGAGTTGTAGAAAGAAGAAATAGAACCCTGCAAGAAATTTCTAGAACCATTCTTAGTGAGTATAACCTACTTATATAATTTTGAGAAGAATATATCAATAAAACATGATATATATAATAAATAGAGTCTTGAATAGACCTATCCTTAATAGATCTCCTTATGAGTTTTGGAACAATAGAAAACCCACAGTTAAATACTTCAAGGTTTTTGGTTGTAAAGTCTATATTATTAACACTAAGGATAATCTAGAAAAAATTCCCTCTAAGAATGATAAATTAATATTCCTAGGTTATCCAATTTATATAATTCCTATAGAGTCATCAATAAGAGAACCAAATGTGTGGAAGAAACTATATATGTTTGATGAGATAGATCCACATGAGTCAAAGACCTATCTAGAAAATCTTGAGGATGATATGCCAAATCTGGAAATCAATGATAAATCTTCTAACTATCCTATTAAAGAATATGCTAAAACATCTATTTCGAGAAATTATCCAAACTCTATTCATGATGAACTTGAACCTATAGAATAACTTGAAGTGAGTATCCCTTATTTTTCTAGACCTGTTAGAACTCTCAAGAACCATCCTTTAGATGATATAGTTGTATATTTAGACAAAGTAACTCAAACTAGAGATTCTCTCAAAAATCAGGTTGAACATAAAGCTTTATTATCATAGATTTAACCTATGAAAATAAATGATGCTATCAATAATGAATTTTGGGTGATGGATATGCAAGAAGAGTAAAATCTAATTAAAAGAAACTAAGTCTAGAAACATGTATATAGAACTAAAGACACATTGAATATTGGCACTAAATTGTCATTTATGAATAAAGTATATGAATATGGTAATATTTTTAGAAACAAAGCTAGATTTATTGCATAAGGTTATAGTCAAGTAGAAGGGATTGAATATGTGGAATCCTTTTCACTTGTAGCTAGACATGAGTCCATTAGAATCATGATTTCCTATGTAGCACATCTAGATTTCAAACATTATCAAATGGATGTCAAAAGTAAATTTTTAATTGGTTATATAATTGAGGATTTTTTTGAAACCCCCATAGTTTTACAAATCCCCACTTTCCAAATCATGTTTTTAAATTAAAAAAAGATTTATATGGTTTAAAGAAATCTCCAAGAGCTTGGTATGATATTCCCAATACTTTTCTTATTTCTAAAGGTTTTACAAAAGGTATTTTTAATCCTACCCTTTTTATAATTCGAGTTTCCAAAGCTGTTTTAGTAGTAAAAATATATGTAGATGATATTATTTTTGGATCCTTTAAAAATTATTTAGGTTTTGATTTTTTTTAAGATGATGCAAAGAAAATTTGAGATGAGTTAGATGGGAAACTCTAATCCATTCTTGGATTTAAAATATTTCAAAATAAAGAAGGTATAGTTTTAAAGAAAAGTAAATATACTAAGGATAGTTTAAAAATATTTGGTTTCAAAAGAACTAGTATTAGTGAAACTCCAATGAGTACCACTTGTATGTTGGACCTTGATAAAGATGGTAAAACTGTTGATCAAACCATTTATAGAGGAAATATTGGGAGTTTACTGTACTAAACTTCTAGTAGTCCAGATATTATATTTAGTGTGTGCATCTGTGCACATTTTCAAGAAAACCCAAAATAATATCATTTAAATTCTATCAAAAGGATTTTTAAATACCTCAAATATACAACCAATTTAACGCTATTCTATCCTAGAGGAAAACCTTATGATTTGGTGATTTATTCAGATGCTAACTTTTGTGGTAGTAAGTTAGACAAAAAAAAGAACCTCTGCAACATGTCACTTTTTAGGAAAGTCTCTAGTTGCATGGGGTAGTAAGGAAAAAAAATTACTGCATTATATACTGCCGAGGCTGAATTAATAGCTTCTGGTAGTTGCTGTGCACAAATTTTGTTGATGAAACACACATTACTAGACTGTGGATATTAATTTAGACATGTCACTATAAATTGTGATAACACAAGTTCTACTAATATATCTAAGAATACTCACATTCTAGGAAAAAACACATTGATGCAGGACATCACTTTTTGAGAGACCATTATCAAAAAGTGATATAACATCAGAGTTCATTGGCACTGAACATCATCTTGCTGAAATTTTTCACTAAGACATTGAACACTGAAAGAATGAACTACATCAGACATGAGTTAGGAATGATCAATTTTTAGGACCTTATGCTGTTATTATTTTTATAATTTTAAGTGAAGTTGTCATACCGATAGAGTTCTCATGATAAAACCAATGCCTTGTCATGCCGGCATCATTAGTGTTATGAAAAATCTATCATGCCAACAGTGATGACTCACTGTTTTTATTTGTTTTATATTTTTAATCAAAATGAAACTGTTTACTTTATTTTGTTGAACCTGGTTCACAATTTTTCAATCTCAAAATCCCTAAATTATATAAATTAGAGTTGATCCACTCTACTCCTTTATCCTTACACTCACTCAGCCATTTATCTCTCTCTACTCTCGATATTTCACCTTCAAACCTTCAAACTGAACTATTAGAATGATGCGTGTGAAGTGATATCTTAAAGGTGGCTCAGGAAATGAGTCTCATGCAGCTAAGAAATAGAAAGGGGAACCAATAAAATCTTCTGGACCTATGAAACCCGCTCTGAAGAATTGTGTAGTGACTCCAAAAAAGGATATTATTGTAGAATGGTTGTTGGAAAGCAAGTATTTTCTACTCAGGGTATTATAGGATTAGGGATGGCTTGAGTGGTTCTCAGATAATGAAATACCTTTTTACCTGAAGTTAATACATGAATTTCTCATGAATGTGAAGTTTCTTCTAGAAGGAAGGGATGTTTGCTGGATTAAGTCCATAATGAAAGGAAAGAGAATTTATTTTTCATCAAGGCAGTGGGTTGAGTGTCTTAAAGTCTCTTATGAGGGAGTGTTTGATGATTAACATGGTACCTCTCCACCCGAGAGTGACATTGTCTGCCTTGAAAAATATCTCAAGGATCTTACTGACAATAATGAGAAAAGGATTCCTATTGATACATAAATATATGGGGAGTGAAGAATTCTGTTCAAATTCATTCAACACCAAATATATCCCAAAAGGGTTATTTTCATCCTTAAATTATCAAGACTCTTATTTTATTTATCTTCTGAAGAATGGAATTATGGTAAACCTTTGTAGATATCTCATGGATTATATGAGTGAGATGATTAAGACTTACTATAATACCAACTCTTTGTTTTACCCTAGAATGATCATAGACATGTTGAAAGAGAAGGGATGAGTTTGGGATGCTGATGAGATTATTTCTTAGTAAAATGGGATCTTCATAAGAAAAGAAATCTGTAAAAGGATAAAAATCAGTTGAAACCCATAGAAGAAAAAATGGGTTAGGGATGAGGAGAAATTATATGAGAAGTTCAATCCAGTTGACCATCCAACTAGGCTGAGAGATATGGATGATCCTGGTCTGGTACCAGATGAGGAATTTGTTAACTCTTAAGATGAAGAAGAAGATATTGGAACACCAATAAGAGATCAAGGGTCACCTATCGATGATAGGAGTGATCCTGACACCATAGGAGGACCAAAAGGTTTTCTTTTGGACCTTCAAGTCTACAAATTTATTTACCCTTGAATGAAACCACTATTGGAACTAATAGAGATGAGAGTATATAAGTTTCAATCAGCGTGGTGTATGTTAGGAAGTATAGAAGCTCTGAAGATGAGTCAGATGTAGAATAAGTAGATTAGAGAGAAGAAGAATAAGAATCTATTAGTGATGAAAGCAGTATTGGAAGTGGTAGTAAAGGTGAAGATGGTGAAGAAAATGATGATAGAAATGGAAGTGAAGAGCATTACTCTGGACATGATAATGATGATGAAGGAAGTGGTAAAGGTAGTGAAAGTGGTGATGAACATCATGAGGATGATCAGGATAGAGATGTATAGATGATTGATGCTTTGGTTTAGAATTGTTTTTGTAGAACCTTCTATAATTTTCTTTAAGGAAAGAAGAGTAGTTGAGACTCAAAGAGAAGTAGAATATCAAATGATCCCCACACCTCAGTTAGTTTATGAAATAAGGAGACCTCATGTTTAGGGTGAGAAACTAGTGAGGAGAGCATAGATTGAGGGGGATATACAAGATAGAAGATCTCCAGTTGGGGAGAAGCCTCATGCTGGAAGAGTGACAGTTAACACACTCACTATTTTGGAACCCTCTTTACTATCTAAATGGAAAAGGAAACCAGGGTATGTTGTCCTTAACTTAGGATATTCTAACTTTGATACTAAGGAAAGTGTAGAACATCCACAGAGACCACCGGTTGAAGAGAATGTTCTTGTTGAGACACCTCGGGCAGTGGCATCTGCCTGAGTCCCTACTTCTTCTGTTGTTTCAGTTTCTAGTGCCTATATCACTAGATTAGATTTTGAGTGGTTTAAGTATGAAATATGTTTAGTTGTAAGAGTATCAGTTCAATATCAGATAGTCTGTGAGATTCGACAAGCTAGACTGTAAAACACTCATCTAAATAATGAATTACACTCTCTCAAGTCTTCAATAGAAGAGATGAAGTAGTCTATTAAATCTTCTCCTCTTCCAGTTCATAGAGTTAGTTTTAATGAGGATAATGTATTTAAAGTTTCATAGAAGTTTATAGGTGATATTCAACCAAACTTAATCAAAATGGAAGAAATAATTGTTGAAAACACCACCAAGCTAAGAAAAGAAATGAGTGGGATTTTCTTTGAAATAAATCATTTGACCAATGAATATAAAGGTTGTCTGGAGATTGTTCTTAAATATTTAAAGACTCATACCTCATCTCCCAATGTCTCTTCTACATATGGTCATAAATCTCAGGTCTTGGATATTGAGGTAGTTAGAAATTTTGTTAAGGAAGAGATTTAAGATCTATTTGGTGCTTCTGGATTGGAAAGCCTTGCAAATATTGAGAAGAATAGTGGTCATCTTCATGATATGGTTAGGCACTATTCCAAGAGTGTTGAGACTGCCAGTGCTCTGATTATAGAGACAGTGGATTATTATTTTTAAATTTTATTACCAAGAATCAGTTAATAATACTTTTTAAATATTTTACATAGAATTTTACATTACCTCCAATGATAAGAGCCTTGAAATACCAAGTACATAAATTGAAGTATTTCACCCAAATTTTAGTTAATTTCATGGTGAATAAAGATGATTTTGAGAAATCTATGAATTATGGTAGTGAAATCATTGAGGATTTCATCAAGATGTTGAATTCATACTTTTATGTGTAGTGTGTATAAATTGTGGTGCCTTCTACTACACCTATTGCGCCTACTGGATCAGTGCCTCCACCTCAGATGAAAATTGCTCAGGCTATCTTCCAGATTCAGACAGTTATCATAGAATGAATCCAACCCCCTTTGTTGTTAGAACACAATCCCAAAATTGCCCCTATTATTCCAGAAGTTGTGATCCTACCTCCTCTAAAGATCCATTTAGACCCTCCTATCTCTTATCCTCCACCTTCTAATAGCATTTTTATTGATCCCTCTGATAAAGGGAAGGAACCTCTTGATCCTACGATGTATGGTGGATGATTTTTTTTGATAGAGATGATGTCTTGTAATTTTTTTCTTTCACTAAATATTGTAATACCTTATACTTCACTATTTAATGGAATTTTGTGCTCTTTCATTTCATTTATTTGTTTTATATCTCCTATTCTCTTATACATATTATTCATTTTATTCCTTTGATTCCATTTCATTATTTACTTTATCCTTTGATACCCTTGAACTTTTTTATAATCTTACAAGGGGGAGAATATTTTGGCGTTATCATTTTATTTTATCATTAATACCACTATTATGTATTTTATTTTCCTTACCTGTCATTTCATATGGGGAGAATAGGCATTAGTATTTGATACCATTATTTTTGTTTCCTTTGATACCATTACTATTTATTTTACCTCTGAACCTTATCTATATATTGAGTAAATTCAACAGTAATGGGAGATGATAAGAAAAATGATTATATTACACATAAAATGATTGTACTTTATAATGCCATGATTTGTGATCATCAAAATGGGGGATATTGTTGGCCCATAAGATATTTCTATCCACCCTCTCTAGTTTTAAAAATCAAAAATCATGTCAAATCTTATTAATCATGTCTAATCATTTCAATCATGTTTATTTAAGTTTAATTTTTATTATCTATGATCACATACAAGTATAACACATTTTGATAATATTTATGTTGTAAGACTATCCAAATAGAAATATTTCCTAAGTATGAGAAGCTGATATCGACAGAAAATTGACTCACCGATACCGACACAAGGACTTACCGACACAAGGACTTGTCAACACAATGAAATTTAGACTAAAGGACTTACCGACACAAGGACTCACCAACAAAAGGACTTACCGATGCATGGTGCTACCGACACATGGTGATACCGACGCATGGTGCTATCGATGCATGGTACTAATGATGCATGGTGCTACTGACTCAAGGACTCATCGACACACAGATAGACCGAAGAATTAGAAATTGATACAGATAGAAGGAATCATCAATGGAATGATTCACTGATGCATTATTCACTAAAAAAGGAGTCACCAATAGACTATTTAAATTTCTTTTTAGTTAATATTTTTTTAACACTCACATTTTGAGTGTTTTAATGCGAGTGATTAATTTAATTCTTTTTGAAGGCATATTTAATGAGGATGTTAGAAGAAGAGGTACAAAACCTACCTCAAACAGGCACATTTTTGGGCTATAAGAATATAAAATAAAATGACTCTAACTAAAAGAAGTATCACATGAAAAAGATATACAAAGATTCATATAGAAAAAGTAGAAGACCCACACAAGCAATATACAGAAAGGAAGAACATAGGAGGAACTCTCCATTTTTAGTTCCTGTGAACCAGAGAAATGCTATCCACCAATGTTCTAATATATATATAGTATTCAAAAAAACCTAAGGAGAATAACATATCATCTTCCAGGAAGATAAACACATTTCTCAATGACACTCTGTTTCAATGTTTGTTTCCAGAAGAGGAATCAAGCTTCACATCAGCTACACCCAAAGAGTCCAGAGATTCATTTTTAACACACAGAGCCTTATAAACCCTATATAATATTTATTGCTCTGTTGTGTTCCTTTTTATTAAATTTTAGATTAGTGTGTGATTCTTTATCTAAAACACATATTGTCTTCTACACTGAATTGGAAGATACTGGATATCCTCACAAAAATATCATTTTACTCTTGTTTATCCCACCTAGAACTGTGGTAGGGGTCTTATGTGACCTAGATGTATTTGTTCCCATGTAGAACTATGGAAGAGGTCATGTGACCTGGATAATTGTAAACTATTGTGTAAACACTGATCCAGGGTGTGGATAAATCCTTTAACTATATTGACTTCTTGGTGGAAGGTGATCATAAAGTGGAGAGGACTAAGTCTCATCTTGAGACTGAACGTCTTATTTTATATCTGTTGTGTTTTCAAATTTAGTTTTCTCTGTTTTTACCAGTATTTCAGAAAAATGAATTCCACTATGATAGTTAGTCTTGGCTAGTGTTTATAACTATTTTGGATTATTATATTAGTTTCAAAAGTTATATCAATATCTCATATTTTTACAACTTAGAAATAATCAATCTTTTTGATAAATTAGTTGAATGTTGAGACTATTATAAATTCACTACTTTGATTAACTGGTCTATTAAGTTTTTAAATTGGAGGAACGTATTAAATAAATTTTTAAAAAAAAACCTTTATAGGAACTCAATTCACCCCCCTCTTGAGTGTCATATTCTGACCCACAATACTTAATATTTATAAACTATATCCAATAATGAACTTTTAGCTAATAAATATAATTAGAAACCAAATTCTTGGTTGATGTAAACTAAATAAATTATTATATATAGCACGAAACTACATAGATTAATGTGTGATAATATCTATAAATGTTTTAACAATTTTAAACTAAATACTAATCATACACACAATATAAAAAATTCATATCCATGAATAATAAAAAAGGCAGTGAATTTAATTAATATGAAAAAAATAATATATTTAAATGCGATATAAACATTTATAAACAATTCATAAATAAATAAATAATTATAAAAATTTAATAATTTAAATAAACATTATGGACATTCTATAATCTATAATATTAACACTTTATATTCATTTCAGAAAATGAACTTCTAAATATTATTCATTATATGGAATTTTCTTTAAATATAAGATAATTTATGAAGTATAAAAATTTTAGTATCAAATATATAATATGAAAACATTCCTTTTAGTATAATTATAATATATTAAACATTATTTTATCCTTGATCAAATCAATCCTAAAAAAAATTGATGTTGTCTAAATAATATTCAAAATAAGGCCCTTAATTTTAACAATTAAAGTTAAGTGTTATAAACAATTCGTAATCGTAAAATATAAACACTCTATATTTACCCTTATATTTATAATTTTTAAACACTTAATAAATTTTCCTTATGATTTAAAAAAACTTTATTTAAAATTCATAAGGCATTTTATATAATTTTATAAAAAGTATTTTAACATTAACATGTAATATTATGGAATATTTATTAATAAATATTTCATAGTTAATTAATTAATTAATTATAAACTCTTTATAATTAATTAATTTATAAATTTTTTTTAAAATTAATAAATATCCCCAATATACACATTATCATTATTTATAAGCAATTTATAAACAATATATTTCAATTCATAACTGACTGAATGAAAATTGATTTTTTATTATCAAAACACTTTAAGGAGAAAGTGAGAAACCAAAAAGTTCACCATAAAAACAGAAAAAACAATCATGGAAAAATAAAAGAAGGATTTGCATCTCCCCAACAACTAACTTGTGTCAAAAAACCTTCACCAATTCATGACCATTCAGAAGGATGTCCCATGAAAGGATGCATGGGAATGAAACTAATGTTAATGCCATTCCCTCTCAAACCCACAATCCAAATGGCGTGAACAAGTAAAGGCTTCTTGCTATGATCCCCATCTAAAGGTGATCAAAATAAAAAAGATGAATGAAACCAAACTTCACTCCAAAAAGACAAATAACAAACCCAATAATAAATTCAAACTGAACCGGAAGTCCTCCCAAATCAAGAAAAAACTTCCATCAGTTAACCATAGTCTTGGAAAAGAAATTTTAGCTTACCAGAATCCATTTCCCTAAATAATTTCCATGAGATATATGGAACCTGACTGTTAGGTGCGTCCCTCATTAGATTTTCAAATTCAGAAGTAATTTAGTCAAGCACTATATGTACTCCTCAATACTAATCTTCCTTTTGTTGAATCCCCCCAATAAGAATAAGGTCTTGTTTTTCAATCCAAGCGTATTTATCCTCATTTAGGTTTTACCTTATAGGTTTCCCCATCATTTTAGCAGCATCCTCCTCATAAGTATTGAGTAGAAATACCTACTCAACCACTTCTCCCATAGAGCATAATAGTAATTCCAAGGACTAGTCACCTTGGGCCCTTGATTTCTGGTGACTCGCATCCCCAGAGTCAACCTTTTTTATGTTTGTCTTTTTAAAAGAATGCATCACTAAAGGAAGTGGTAATGGGAACTAATACCTCCTACCCTTCCTCCTCTTATTACTCTTATTATCCTTTATACTTGAATTTTTGTCTCCCAAATGACTAATTTCAGCTTCATTGAACATGCTCAACCATCCCCAGTCTATCTCCAGAGAGATAATATTATTGGAGTTGATTCCTACCTCTAAAAGCCCTTCAAATCTGTTTCTCAACTGAATTGAAGACCGGTTGCTTGAACCTAGTCCCCCTACTTCCCCATCACTAGCCTAATATTCCGACTCCTTACCAGGCTCCTGAAAATCCTTCTGGAAAGAATCACTGCCCGGTTCAAACACCTCATCCAGGGCATTCTCCTTGTTGTCCACCAACTGCACCATGACAACATTACTCCCATGTCCCTGTGACACCTCTCACACCGTCTCCAAATTAAGCGATCCTCCCACCCTTACACTGTCATTGTGATGTTGCGAATAGGGAGGGATGTCAGGGTCCATTTTCAACCTACTAAAAAAATATGCTACCATCGGGATGTCCTGAGGCATTGATGCCTTCTGTATAAGTAATCCTGATTGAGGTTTCCCACCGGAGTCCTCCTCAATAACCACTTCACAAAATCCTGAACAAGCAGTAGTCCTCTGCTCTAGACTATCTGCCTTAACATAAACCTCTTGTTCCTTGCCTCTGTCATTGTTCCTCCTCTAGGTAGACTGAGACCCCTTGTGATATAATTCCAGTGAATGAACCAGTCTCTTGAATCCCAAACAGAAGTTTGTCCAAATTTCATAGACAGCCCATTGCTTGTATCAATATTCCTCACCCACAATAATCAACAAATATTCAAACATATCTCTTGACACATTCATTTTGACACATATGCAGGGATTAATAAGGTGGAAAAGAGATTCAGTTCTACTATTTGACACATATATCTACCTATCAGGTTTCCTAGAATTTCAATAATAGTGGGATTTTGAAAGGGAAGGGGAAGATTAGGGAAGCTAACCCATGTAGACATAGATGAAGGATCATGATTCATATGTAGATAAAAATACCATCGAAGAAGGATGAATCTTAAATCATTGAAACTACGAGGTGTGCTTGACCAGGAATTGATGAGTTCTGCATTGGATGCAAAATGACTCATAAATTGGAGATTATCCAGGAGACCCATAGTCAACTTGTCCTGCAAGTCCCAAGCGCCAGAGATGTATCTATCGAATGAATCTAATGGGGGACTTCATTGATAAAATCATGAAACTAAGGTATGCTTCAAGAGATTAGACGATTCTGAGAACTCTGTAGATGAAATCTGAAGTTTAGGGCATCCATTAAGCAACTCCAAGACTTTTGGTCTGAGTGCGACTTAAGGGAAAGAAGGGAGAAGATTTGGATTTGAAAAGGGAGTGAAGGAATGGGATGCTCCTTTTAAGGACACCGATGGTCCCTCCCCCATTAGTGGGGGAGGGACCGACACAGTGGTTGACATCATCACGGAGAAAACTAGGGTTCTTTGGGAGGGTCGGTCCAGCGCACTGAGTTCAATTCATAACTGAATTAAAAGAAAATAAATATTTCTTAAATGAATTTATTTGATGAAATGTCTATATCATAAGATATGATATAAAGAGTCTATATTTTTAAAAAAAATTAAATTTATTAGTCATATTTAATGATTGATAACTTTAATTGTAACGACCCAAACTTTTATTAATGAAAATTCCTTTTTATCCCATTAAATGTCTTATTTTTTATAATGGTTTTATAAAACATATGCACTTTTTTTATGTTTTTGGATTTTAAAAAACCATTAATTATTGTTACCATTTTTTATATATCCATTAAACAGTGACCATATGATTAGTATAAATACAGGGCTTTAAAAAATCCAATTTACTCAGATAAAGGAAGCAATGGCCTCATCCAGTAGACTTTCCCCATACGAATCCTATTTTGGAGCTTGTAAAGGAGGTGACATCATTGGACTTCTCTCTTGACCAAGACCAATCCAAGCTTCAACACGTTTAGCTCAAACGGAACCACTTACATGAGAAGTGGAAGTTGATAGAGATCACAACCCGAGCAATGTTATCCGAGCCACCCCAAAAGTCTATCACCATCACACACCTTACCCTTATGTCTTATGCGGGTGTTATCAGGGGTTATGTAACAATACCCTAGCACTATGATTATGTACATTATATTTACAGATAATATAAATTCGTTTTATTATTGTTACTTTGTAAATAGTTTTTAAAGAAAAAATATCATTATTAGTTAATATTCAATTAAGAAATCTATTTTGATGAATTAATGAATTTTTTTATTGAATTAAATAATTTTTTAATATAATATCATTAATAAATTAATTTTTATTAAATATAAATTTTTGTATAATTTTTATGTATACCATAGTGATTTTTATTATGTTTTGAAAGCCGTTTTTATCAAAACCAATGAATTTTGGATAAATATCAGTTTTTATTTTAAAATTAAAAATTCACATACATAGAAAAAAAATTTAGATAAAATTAATATTATTTTTGGAATCAAGATGTCAAAATTATCCAATGGTTAATTTTTAATAATTTTCTGAGGCAGTCAAATTTTTGGGGAAAATTAAATACCGTTAAAATATATAATGTGTTTTATGACATCATAATGACCCAATAGTGATGTAATAAAATACTATAAACATTATGTTTGGAAAATATATGTTTTAAAAATAAAATAAATTGATTTTAATTTTGTTTTATTTATTTTACAAAGCCTTAGTGGACACTCCAAGACTTATAGAACATTTTATCTTTTTAAAATGATTTCCTTGAGAGTGTGACTCATATCTACATTTTTAAGGATAATATTTTAATAATTTAGGCCATTGTCCTTATAAAATAATTTTTTCCACTCCCCTTTGGCAAAAAATATGGGAAAAAATATGGTTTGGTTTGTGTTTTTGATTATTTTGATGTGTGGTGCCCAAAACCTAAATAATAAAGAATTCCCTCTCTTTTCCTATATAAACCCACCCAAGATCCCACTTCCTCTTCACTAAAATCCATTGTAGTTAGTCACAACTCTTCCCTCCTCTCTCTAGAATCCTCCCAAGGAACCCCAAGCTCTCAAGAAGCTTCTCTCAAGCTCCTCCCAAGTCTTTGGGATCACACTTCCATGTAAGGGATTTCTTCCTTTCTCATTTTTGTCGAAATTTATTTAAGTTGTTATTCTCTTATATTTTCAATTACAAATGTTGGGGTATGATTTATCACCTCCCCCATTCTACCCTATTAATTTTTTTAATGATGAGATACCCCTTTATCTCTCATTAATTATTCCCATGTACACTCGTTACCATGCCGAAATTCCGTAAGGGATTCCTTCCTTTCTCATTTTATCTAAGTTTATTAATATTTTTATGCTATTTTATTTTCAATTGTAAATATTGGGGTATGGTTTTTCACCTCCCCCATACTGCCCTATTTATGTTTTAATGATGATATACTCCTTTATCTCTCATTAATTCCTCCGATGTATACCCGTTACCATGCCAAAATTCTGTTAGGAATTTCTATCTTCTCATTTACATTAAAGCAATTCTATGGTATTTGGAATCCAAATTCCATTATATTTGTTGAGACATGTATCTATATGACCCCCTTATAGTAAATTTCATGTAAATATTATAATAAATCCATTTCACTCTCATCAAACATTTTTAGTAATTCTTATGTCATGTCATTATGCTGCAGAAATTGCACAACTTTTTTCCAAGCCAAAGTCATTGTGTCGTGAATACCATAACCATTTCTCTATCAAGGGTATTCACATTTATGAATGTTTAATTATTAATCATTGAGTTTCATCTATTAATTACACATTCCTTTATCTTTTAATAAATTATGTTCTTTAATGATTCCATATTGTATGATCCATGTGGCACACTTATGCCTGCAATGAAATGTTTATGAAGGGTGCACCCTGATAGTGCTCCAATGCATTGGGTAAAGATTAGTACCATGATACGTCAAGTTCAATGAAGGTTTACTCATTATAATTCAATTTAAATTAGGTTTTACTCATTCTAATTCATGTACAATGAGGGTTTACTCATGCTTCATGTGCAACGAGCTATGGCTCATACTAATACCATGTTAAGTGTTGTCACCACATTTTCATGTTATTATAATCATGATATGTCATTCCTTTATTTTCATGTTTCTTTTATGCTTCATTGACATGTATATTTCCTAATATGTATTGTATTCTTCATTTTATGGCTTGTTTACTCCCTCATTGGGCTTTGTAGCTCACTCTATTTGCATGCATGTCGTCAGGTTATCCCATGCCATGCTTAGTATGAGGGAATGTAGTAGTCATGTAAATGATGTTTTCAATAAAGAAGTTGTGTTTCATGTTTTAAGTCATTATGTAATGTTCCTAATCCCAAAATAAACTAGAAATATTGATCTTATATGTTGTATCATTTAAATATTTTATGTAATAAATCATGTTTAAGTGTGTAATAAAAAGTAGGGTTTTCATACTAATTTTCATCTATAATTATAAGAATCATATTTTTGGATTATCATTGATATCATTAAGGTGATATATGGTCTATTTTTGAAAATTTTGTGTGATCTCTATCATTATATAAGAAAAGTTGGTATAATATGCTACAATGAGAACATATCCATGGATTTATATTGAAACATTGGTTATGATATCTCCATATAATAAGTTTCAATTAAATTGGACAAAAAAAACAATAATATTTAATTACATAGATTATGATAGGGAATATCATTTAGAAAACTGTTATTTAGCACCAATATTTCACAAATCTAAATGTCTAGTAATCCACTGATACAACTTTTGGGTTTTAAAAGATATAAAAAATCATATTAGATATAAAAAAATTAATTACAAAACCTAAAATTAAGATCACCATTATAGATAGATGAAGTAATCTATAATATAGGAAATAAAGAATCTTTCAAATGCATACCTTACACTATTGTTACAAATGAATCATCTTTATACAAACTTGATGAAGATCACTAAGAATAATCCGAAATAAATACCTCTACTAAAGGATTCCATGGGTTGATAAATCACTTGATTCTCAAGATAGATCCTCCAACCTCTATAGTATTCCAGGGACTCTTCATGTAAAGAAGGTGGGAGAAGAGGGCTAAAAATAGGTTGAATTAGTTTAGGATGGGTAAGTCATTTCAGCACAACATCACATTGAAATAATCTCTTTAAATATACACTAATGATGTCCCACAGTTGGTATTTCATTTACATATTCCTTATAACATATGAGTAAATTCTACTCATCCATATCATAATTAATCATATGAATGAAACTTATCAAGTGTGTTTCATCTTATAAAATGAATCTTACTTAGGATTCATATCATACCTTATAATAAAAATTCTATATGATATCACACAATCATACAATATGATTTGGTAAGGGATGGGATCAAAATAATAGTTTACAACATTCTTTTATCATAGGATATAGTGTATCCATAAACATAACATGAATACATCTATTTAGGTAATATCTACTTAAACTAAAATATCTATTCTATCGTATCATTATCAGGATTTTTTATTTTCTTTCAAGTGGATCGATGTCTATAATTCATATTTGTTTCATAAAAGATGTGATTTTTCGGCAATCTCATGTTGAGAAAGATATTATGGAAGAAAAACATTAAAAAATTCATAATATACTTCCCATGAAATGGAAATAAAACATAACATCTATAGACAATACTAAGCACATTAAAATGTTGGGATTAAATTTCCTCACCAAAAGTGTAATGCAATAAGGGAATAGGTTGGAGAGAGATACAGAGAAATAAAATTAGAAGAATGAAGTTTCTGTTACTATAAATTCTAGTTCTATAACGTATGGAGGTAATAATTAAAATATGAGTAATTAAATAAAAGGCTTGTAATATATATTCATATGATAGTTGTTAAAAACATACTAAATGAGAATTTTCTCATATGGTTAGATGGTTATTTTGTAAATATAACTTCATGAAAGATTATCATTAGGACAATAAAGATATTATTGATAAATATAGTAGAATGTAAGAGTTATCACATGTAATATATTATGAATGTGTGAAAACATTTTATATTAGACCATATTGTCTATCCCTAAAGATTAAGGTTAATGAATCTATGAGTTGTTTTAAAATAAAACTAAATAAATATTTGAATGAATTGGATATATAAATCATTATTTTATCTTTTACTACTTCCAATACTTATTTAGATAGTGATTCTAATTAAAAGATAAAAAAAATTATGATAAAGCTCTAAGGAATAATTTTTTCTGAATAGTGAAAGTTACTACTAATTCTATTTCATAATTTTCACTTCGTTTAAATTATTCTTAGTTATCAGATGACGAGGATGAAGAGTTGAAATCCTATGATGAGATAAAGACTTGTGTATTAGATGTTTATAATATATATTGGTGATTATTTAAGAAATATATAAAAGTGAAGAATGAGTTATTTGGGTCCAAAATGAAATTTCAACAGAAAATTATGAGCTAAATTGAAAGACTATGATAATTTGAACTGTTTATGATTTTAATGAAGTTATGAAGATAAAATATAATTTTAATAGTTTAAAGAAACTATTTTAAAAAAATACTTCTAGAAGGAAGTGGTTTGAAAATAATTATATATATAAGATACCAAAGAGAACTTATTCAAGAGTAGGATATAAATCTATCAAATGTTTAAATTTTCATATGAATTACTTTGTCTTGAAAATTGAACAATTTAAAATAAAATTTAAAATAGGGAAACTTTGGAAAGAACCATTTCTCATTTAATAATGTAATACATTTTCAATATCATTGGTCTTTTCTTTAAAAGGATCTTGTGTTCATTTATATAGGATATTTTGAAAAAATTTTGTTCCAAAAGTTCTATTTATATATGTTTTTAGAAAAAAACATATCATAGTGGTAGAGACTTATGTTTTACATTAGTGAAAGTAATTGAGTACTAGTATTATATGTTTATTTTTACTGTTACTTATAAATGGTTGTATCTATGTTTTTTTACTTTTATATAATATTTATTATATTGAAATTTTTTATAATATTTTGATTAAATCCTTATAAAATGGGGAGCATTGTTTTTATATAATATTTTTATAGAAATATTACATTTACCACAGAGTTTTACAAAAGATATTCGATGAAATTTACTGCATCTTACAAAATCGTATATTTTATAAAAATACCATCTCTATGCATTAAAAGACAACCTTCAGGAAGGATACCTCTTTAATTTTTATTTTATAACTTTTTTAATGCCAAAAATATTATTTTCTTAATTTTAAGTTTCATATCAAAGGTAAAAAACACCTTTTTTTCAAAAATTTAAAATATATTCTCTCAAGATATTTTGACATCATAGTTTTTTTTGTAGAAATTGATTTGTATTATTTGACTATAATTAGATCAATAATTGTGACAAATTGGTATATATGTCATTATATACCTATTTTAGTTTGTATTTATTTATAGTAGAGTGTTATAGTTTTTGAGTATTAGTTTCTAATTAACTCATCATCATTATGGATCATAATGGCATCATCCAATGAGATTTATTCAAGAGAGGTTGTTTTTAAAATATTGATTTATTTTTTGTGTAGTTCATTGTATGAATCATTTACAAAGAAGGTTATTGTTTTCATGATATAATAAAATAAAATCATTATTTTTTACCATCATATCACCAGTTAATTTTATTCAATGACTATTTTTTATGATTTTGATAAAGTTAATAAAGAAAATTGTATCATGAAAATCATGATTTGTTTGTGTTTGTGAGGGAATTTGTAAAAGTGTCCAGTCTACTTCGAAAAGTAGGACATACGTTTATTTGACACAATTTTCTATGATTTTCTATAATATTCAATAGAGGAACAATTGTGGGAAGCTTGTTCTATCTAAATGAAAAATTCCATAAGAATACTCCGTTGGAACTAGAAGAAAGGATAATATTATAGTGGATTCAAGGCTTATTACTTCAAATAAAAGAATATAGTTACATGATTAAGATTTAATATGTATATTTATTGTATTATCTCTATGTAATGGGGATGTTTAACATTTTTAATTTCATTTGGGGATATATTAAAATTTTATGTTACATCCATGTTAAGATAATGAGTCTTCCTCACTCGAGAATCTTGAAAAGGAATTTCAATAATGATTTTGGAGAAATAAGTCATCAAGAACCTTATAAATCCTAAGAATGTGAAAGAAAATCCATTGAATAATGAGATTATTTTCAAGATGAAGTTGTTGTGTGACACTATTGAAAAGAATATTTTTGATAAATGAAAAGATTTCAAACAACCAATATCTGATAAGTCAAAGTTGATAGAAAATTTAATAAAATAAAACAATGTTGAAGAACATCCAGTAACTAACTCAAATTCATAGAATAATATTATTATTTTTAAAATATTGAAAAAAAATAAAAGGTCATTGTTAAAAAATATAGGGATGAATGGAAAAGTAAAGTTGATAAATTCATAAACAATGACCAAGAATATAAGAGAAAGAAATATCCTATTATTTTGAATAAAGTATAACTTAAGGCTCTTTAGGGATACGAAATTAAACAGTATTTAATTTAGAATAATTGAATATTTTCGCTAAAGATGAACAATCTTAGAGATTCTCTTACTACACTTACTGTCAGCGAGGTTATTGAGGAACCATAAAAGGCCATAAGGAGAAACATAAATTTCTCAGAAGCTAAAATTTGAAATGGTTAATTAAAGGAAATTTAATTTTATGTGAAACCATCAATGTAATCCTTTTTTCCTACACCTATTGAGAAAAGTGAGAGAGTTCATAAATCTTTAGACGCTATAGAAGAAGTAACTTCAAATTATTATACTCTTTATGAAGATTAATTTTCTCCATCCTTTTAGAGTGCATCTTCTTCTAGTTCATCATAATTGGATCATTCATTAGATGAAATCTCGTGTATTAGATCTACTTCTAATGAATTTGGGAAAATAAAGAAATCTTTATAGAATTTTATCCTCACTAGGTCAAGTAATTTGAGCTACCAAGAATTGAGAAAGTGATTTCTTTGGTTGTTGAAGGTCGGGATAGAATTGATATTGAAATAGGAGGATAAGTTCACTTAGTTAATCATTTTAATATTTTAAACAGTATAAACCTTGAAGATGAAGTATATGGAAAATTTAAATATGAGAAAATTTATAAGCAGATTCAAGATAGAATGTCAAGGATTGAACAAGTTGAAGATCAACATGAATTGAAGAAGAAAAGTTGTGGAGTGTGTCATATGTTATATAAATCCTACTTGAGATTAATTATAAAGTTAGTTTACTACATGATAGGAGCATAAACATTCAATATTTATGATCACATAAACATATTTTAAATAAATAGTGGTAGTTGAATACTAACTTTTTTAACTTCAAAGATTAAAGATACCAATAGTTAAAAAGATTAAAGGGAATAAAGAAGTTAATAATAGTGATGGAAACAAACATATGATACTCTATAGATGATAATATTTCCTTGAGAAATTAATTATGTAAAATTAAATTGAAATTTTTTGGACATGGTAAAATATTTATGCAGTTTTAATATCTATCTTTAAAATATATAAAAAATGAATAAATTTTGAATTTATTTATTTCTTTCTAATTTTGATTCTTATTATAATATTTTTCTTAATGTTGAATTTTATTATTTTATGTATCTTTATCACTTTATTTTTAATTGAGTTTACTTGTCTTTAACTATTATTCTTTATTTTATTACATAATTATCTATGATTATTATTTTCTATTTATCTTTTTGAAATCACAAAGTGGGGATGAGGATTTTATATAATTGTTCTTGTGGATTAATTTTTCCTTATATTAATAGGGTGATATTTTTATACTCATATGTATTTTATGTTTTGTTTTATAGGTAGATAATGTTAGTTCTCACAGATGTTAAACTCAATGAGTATTTCATCAAAAGTTACATGGACTTTTTAATTTTTTATAATTCATTAAAACATACAATTTCTTATATGTATTATGATTATCAAAATGGGAGATAATGTTGAGTCAAAATAACTAATATATATCATTATATTAAAAATAAAAACCACACCTAATTTTAATTTTGATCGAACTTAATGTTTTGGTATGTTATATTTTTATAAAGAGTTATCGTTTGGTTCACGAGTTCAGGTTAACTAAATTTTATGAATAATTTTGAAGTTTCACTAAAAATCACTATAATATATTATAGATTTCATTTTTTTTGTAACTTTATAAAAAAAATCTAATAAGTTTGTTACACTTACTTTTACAAATTTTATCAAGGTTTTAAGTAACAGAAGATGATTATGTACTCAAAAGTTATCTATATAAATTTTTACTCTCTATTGGTGTTGAGAGCTTTTGTTTTTAATATTTTTTCCTTATGATGCTTAAATATGACATGTGTGAGATTATTATTATAAAAACTATAACTATTTTAATTATAATAATTTACTTTTTATCCATAATTATCAATGGTATTTCAGAGATAAAAATCAAGAAGTCTTTCAAAGGTTGAGTTCAATGAGTTTTGTGGAAGGAATTATTTCTAATCATGTTGTTCAAATAGGTGATTGAGGTAAGAGATGATTTTTATCAATCTTTTTTCAAATAATTTTTAGGGTTTTGATCTTGTATATTCTAATCAAGTAGATCTATAGAGTTCTAGGTTTATAGATCTTTTACCCCTTGAATCTATTAACTAATCCTTCGTCCCCTTTGGAATGAAATTTAATAGTTCATTTGAGTGGAACTATTTTATATCCATTATAAAATTATTTAATGGTGTTTAAATATTCTTTTCCAAAACTCTATTTAATTGTTTCTATTTATATTTCTCTTATACCAATGATTGTTTTTATTAGTTAATTCAATAATTTATAGAGTTTTGATTTTTTTATAAATTTATTTATCACTATACTTTGATATATTCAAATATTCTAACTTCTAGATAGTTTAATTTCTTGAATGGGAAGACAATTTTAGGCTTAATTTAACTTCAATTCACCATACCCTTAAATATACATATCTTGGAAAACATGGGGCCACCTTAACTTACCATTCTTCATTATGTATGTGATTTTTATTTCTATAACACATTAAATTTGGATTATTAATTGTTGTTGAGAAGATCTATAGGTTTTGTAAGGAATTTGATGAGGGAGTATTGTGGATATAGTGAGACGTACTGGTAATCTCATCTTATGTGATGAGAGAGGTGTGTTGTATACATCATTAGATCATGATGGTACTTGAGTTATCAATTACTGTTAGGAGATTCATGTTTTAGGTTGGCTATTACTAGTATGAGTCTTCAAGGTGAGTGTGTATTCTTGTCACATAGTTATATGTATGGATTGTATGTCAATTTTGAGTTATATATCAAGAGGGAGGGGTGGTTATTTTCATTAAGAAATGAATTTCAATCTCCACCAATATTTTCTTTTACATCAACTTGATAACTAGAACTCATTGTGTCAAGGTGAGTAAGGGAACCCTATTGTGTTGTTGGACACACCCCATAGGTTTTCACACAACATGGGTTTCGATGTACATGGGTGAACCTTATATTTCATTTTTGGTATAGGTATTTCTTAACGTCATATGTGTGGTTTTATTCTAACATGGTATTTGGAGGTAGATGATTTGGTAGGAGTTGAATAGTATATTAGGTTATAGGCCTTTGTAATTTACTTTTTCATTTGTTGTACCATGTATGTATTATCTATCATGCAAGTTGGTTTTTGTTATGAATTGTATTTTATATTTTTTTTTGTTGTGTATTATTGTACAATTTTCACTCTATTGTGTTGACTATCTATGTATAAAATTTAATGATTATATTTTTTGGAATGAGGGGGCCCTCTTGGATCTATTTTTTTATGTCTATAAGTTTTGGAAATCTATATTATAAGGATGAGTCATGCTAAAATTTTAGCATATTATGGTATAGAATTTTTTTAAATGAGGGAATAGTCTCCTAATAAATATTATGGCCTTCACCACTAGTTGGAATCCTCTAAAATACATGGAGCAATTCTTAATGGTATGCGGTGACCCCCACTCGAGTACTTTTATGGTGACTAAAATTAGAGTGTTTCAACATTGATAACATTTTAGTTTTTTATTAAATGTATAAATTTTCATCATGTTTTATTAATATAATAAATAAAAACATTTAGGAAAATTTATACTTTTTTTTGGATAAATAAAATGGATTTAAATTATGACTGATCAAACATTACCATCCCATAGATATAAGATTTGTAGAAAATATTTTAGTGCTTATATATCCTAGAACATTTAGTTTTATAGTTTTTATTAATTAGGAACATTTATTACATATCAATATCCATATTTTTTCTTATAAATGAACATTTTTTCTAGTAATACAAAATTTTAAAATGATATGTTGACTTAATTCAAGGATAAAATTTCCTATTTGAAGATAGACTTAATAATCATTACCACTAATCCTTATTTCTTGAAAAAATAATTTTAAATCATGGGATTAGAATAAAACTTGATAAGGGGTATAAAATAAATAGAAAAATCATTACACCATTTAAATACATGAGAAGTATTGTCAAGGTCCTAGGAATTTTTAGACCCCATAGATGGGGTGTTTAATTAGTGGAGATCTTTTAAAATTTAAATTCTCCAAAAATTAACCTCTAAAACTTGTAAAAGTTTTAATCCTCTAAATGTTAAAACTCAACCTAATCCATATATAAAGTCAATAAAATGTTGCAACACACAGATGTTTTTATCGGGATCGATTCGAATGCATGTACTTAGTTCTTATTATATCAACTTCTATCAATCCATGGATAAATGATATATAATACATGTGAGTAAAAATTATCAAACATTCATCGATATCTTTTTATCTATTGAGAGGAAATATTAATAGTTCCCACTAGTTACAAAGTTTGGTTCTTCTTAGAATAAAAAAAATATAAACTTTGAAAATTGATCACTATGAACTCTATCAAGAATTTATCTATCTAGAACCTCTCCATCCAAAAATCCTCCATTTGTTTCCACTTTATCTGGTACCTATTCATCTGATACCGCTCTATCTGGTACTTCGCCATCTGATCCACTTCATTTGGAACTCTCTTAAACATTCCTCAGAACCAAATGTTCCAATATTCTCAAACTTCTTCCATTAAATGGAACTTATAAAAAGAAAATAAATATCTATATGAATAATAATGGATCACAATAATCATGATCCCATTAATATACTCATAATTCACCCACAAATCTAGAAAGAAGTTCATGCTGAAAATGTTATTTTCTTGCTCAATTCCAATTTAATTTTACCTCCTTAAAATCCTCCAAAAAATATGATCCAAAAATATTCATATAAAAATAATCAAATCTTATTGTCATTGATATCTTTAAAACATACTAAAATGTCATATATATTTACATAAATTTAAAGTACAACTGAACAACCTCACAATTTATGACTTTAATAATTTTATGTAATGTCCCTTAAGTAAATATCTAGTGATTCTTCATAATAATTCATCATTCTGTTAATGCTCTATCTAGTAGTTTGGAATAATAACTACTCTATCTGGTAATCTTTTTAGTTCTCTCTATTTGATGGATTAATGATTTTTTTTTAGTAAAACCATAAAAATTTTCCACCTTGTTTTTTTCCATATGATGGATTTAATAATTTTCTTCTAGTAAACTCATAAGATTTCCTCCATCTGATTTTTACCATATGATGGATTTAATAATTTCTCCCTGATAAACTCACAAGATTTCCTCCATCTAATTTTCAATATATGATGGACAATTAAGAGTCTATCTAATCTTATCTATATGATGATATTTACAGAGTATTCCTAATTTTATCTATCCAAATATCATTCAAGAGTATATATAATATAATTTTTTTGGCAATCATCGACTCTTTTTACATTCAAATCAGTATTGTAAACTGATTTTGGTGACCTCCCCTATCCAATAAAACTTCATACAATCACAAATCTAGGATATCATTACTCAAACATTGTACATACTATATCAATCCAATTTTTTGAATAAATCAAGCTTCATCCATGATAAAGTTTATTAATGATGATGTTAGAAACTTTGAGGATCTTAAAATCATCATATGACTTGGTGAGATAAGTAACTAAAACTTGTTCTGATAATAATCAACTCTTTTTCACATAAAAAAAACACATTAACATAAAAAATGTTGACAAAAAGAAAAAAATTATTTAAAAAATCAAACCAAAATATATTCAATATCCCCCTTTGGATTTGTTGAAAAATTTGTTAACAATTATTTTTAAAGTTTTGTTAACCCACTAACTTTTTCATTGAGTAGTATCTTGACACACCCCTATAAAATTAACCACTATTATTTAAGGAATTATATCCCTCCATGGTAATAACTTTTGGGTAAATTATATTGATAATATCCCTATAAATCATCCACATTTTTGGAATTATAAATTATGTACATTTTAATCCTCTTTTCTATGATAAAACCAACTTAAAATCCAAACAATATGTAGTTAGTAGTTGCAATTTTTCTCCCCCTTTGACAACAGAATAAAAACTAGCATGGGGGTCAAATCAAGAAAATTCTTTAGTTGGTAGTGGAGGATGAACATGTATTTCAATCCTCAATTACTAGAATATTTCCCATTGTAATTATTTTATGAAAAAAATAAACAATTCGATAATATTTTGAAACATACTCAAGCATTGCATTACCACAAGAAACCTTCTCCGTGAGGAAATGATATTTAATATAAATGTGTTTAGATCTAGAATGTTTTATAGTTGTTTAGATAGATCATTGAAAATATAATTATCACAAAAATATTCAATGGTTTTTCAATTTTCACCCTCAAATAGTCCAAATAAACTTTTATCCACATCATTTTCATATATTCATAGTTTTTGGTAGTATATGCTACTTCCACCATAATCAAAGTAACAAAAACTTGTTTTTTTTACTATGACATATCACACAACATTCATCAAACAAGAATGTTTATCCTAGTGTTTGTTTTTAATCATTATAATCTCTACCGCATTCATCATTAGTGAAAACAATAAATGTCAAATCAGTAATAATTCTATAAACCAGACTATAATTTTATGTTCATTTAATATACTTGAGGATTCATTTTTCTACTACCATTATTTATTATTTTATATCACATTTGATATATTTCATAGAAATTTACAGTATACAAAAATTTTGGCCTCAAATTAGTGTGATATAGTAAACTTTTGATCAACTTTCAAAAGCCATTATGATTCATACTTTTTCCAGATTTATGATTACACATCTTCATACCAATATAAATAGGTTTTAAAACTCCATTGTAGAAATAATTCCAAACTATTATACTAAATTTTTAGTATATTTTTCTTGAAAGGGGAAGATTCATCTTTATTTTTATTAAATATGTAATTTAATAAATAAAATAAAATATCCAATAATAGAAATCTCAAATTTCCCTTTCATTTGTTCATAAAATTATTTAAAAGATTTATCCCAGTCACCTGCAAATATTATATCATCAACATAAACAATAAAAATCAGGGTACTTGTACTCATCTCTTTCTCAAATATTTTCTTATCTAATTTTCCTATATAAATATTCAAATTCTTTATGAAATTTACATTTTTTAATACTAAGAATGAGGGTCATATTTCAATCTATGTAATATTTATTTAGTTTAGACACCATGGTTCTATCAATATCAACTATGAAGCCCTTGGGTTTATAAATATAAAATTTTTCTTCAATTTTCCCATTAAAGAATGTTGAGTAAACATCCATCTGATAGAATTTTTAATTTTTAATACTAGAAACTACCAAAATCATTCTAATTGTTTAAATTCTCACAATATGGGAAAAATATTCCTCAAAATAAACACCTTCCACCTATGAATAACCTTTGGAAACTAGTTATGAATTATTCCTTAAAATTTATCATTATTTGTAAAGTTTAATTATAAACACCAATTCTGTTCATATACATTATTCCCCTGAGGATGTGGATCAATATCCCAAGTATTATTTTCCTTAATTTGATCTAACTCATCATTCATCAATTTTGGACACTCTATTTTCCCAACTACTTCCTAAATGGATTGTTGTTCCAACTATGAGATAAGTGATGTCTGGTTCTCAAGACTCAATATTTTTATATTCTAAACTAGAGATTCCTAATTTCTAATGATATTATTGGACTCAAAATGTTTTTTAAGGATATAAATTTTTAGTTTTTATTCAAGTCTTTAATTAATTATCACAAAACTTATCAGGATTAACCAGTAATAATTTAGGCCAATAGTAATCTTCCTTCTCATTAAATTTTATATAAGTTATGATTATATCTTCCATTAAATCATAAAAAAAATTCATTTTATCGGACCAATTTTGAATAAATTTCACATCTAAGGAATTAACCAAATTATAAAGTCATTTATTATAATACCTATAGTTTCTTCGGCTTAATGAATATACCATGAAAACTACATGTTCCACTTTTTTCAAACATTATTAAATTTTTATTTGTGATTTTTTTAAAAAATTGATGAAAAATATCTTGAAATATTTTACTATAATATTTTTCTTATACCATATCTCATAGAGAGTCATTTTTAATTCTGATCATATCAAACATATATTTTGAACATTTATTATTGTAAATACAACATCTCTACAAAATAATTTTTAATGTTTATTTTTAGTGAGCATGATTCTTCCCATATCTACTAGAATTTTTTTTATTTCAACTTCTCCTTTTTTTTGAGTTATATGTTTTGTAAAAGATAATCCTCAAGTTCTTAACTCAGTAGATGTTTTCTATAAGTTTCTCTACCATTTTCTTCTTCACTGTTTGAAGTATCTTATTTAATTTAAACATGGTCCATGATGGTTATTGACTTATATAAATACCACAACCCTAGTAGTATGGATCATGTTACTTAATTTATTATCTTGTTATAATAAACAATTAATTAATATTCAGTAGGAACGAATAGTTTATTTTTTTGGGAATCTAGATACAAATAGAAGTTTTAAATTACTACTTGAAAGGAAAAAACTATAAATAAACACCATTGGAAACAGTAATACACTCCAAGATTATTCCTAAAAGTCATTAATAATATACATCTTCACATTCATAGGATAAATAATACATAAGAAAGGGGTGATCTCAAATTCCAAGTAAGGGTAAACAATATAGTGGAAAGAACCATAAATAAACATAAACATTAGGAAATAGTGAATAACTAAAAACACATACCATTTAAACATAATATTGATTATAATATATTAGGAATAAAATATTAAAAAATAATTATATAAATAATCACATTATAATTAAGATTAACCATGGATATTATACTAGTCCAATAATCACATGGGCTATCAATAACTAACATCTTAATGATGGAATGAATAATTTCATACATCATAAACATACCATCAAATCCTCATCTAATAATTATAAATAAATGGGTATGTCCTCATCCAATACCCAATCTTGGTTGTCTCATGAGACCTACCGATGAGTCAAGGTGTTATAAGGGGTCCCGACCATCACATACTAAGTCCAATACATTCCTCATATGTCAAATAATCAATTTAAAAAGGTATTTTTAAATAAATGTTTCCCATAAAACTTTGAAATATTTTAATCATAATAATATATGAAAATGATCTAACAAAATAAATGATAAATTCTTGATAGAAATAACCTTTTACTTTGAAAAGAAGAGTTATTTTGGAAAATAATTTGTATTTGTCATAAAATCAACATATAAACATGAATATCACAAAAAAAAGAAAACATAAGGAGAAATGAAATTATTTTTTATGTATAAATTATTTTTAAATTATGTGAACAATTTTAAGAGTTTTTAAGAAACTATAGAAATGGTACACTTCAGTATATTTTAATGGAACATATAAGAGTCTTTAAAAGGGAAAAAGTAATAATTTTTTGTATAAAACCAGGAATGAAAAAAATATATATTATCGTGAAAAGAATAGTTATTTAATAAAAATAATGGTGACCTAACACATATTATGGATGGTACATGAAAATGGGTAAGAAATTGGGAAGTTCCATTTAATCTATCTTGCTTATCAGTAAGAATTGAAGAGGGGTCCTCATAAAACATGTCATTCCCCATAAAAGAAATATTAAATGATACAGATACATGATTTTGTAACATATAAAAAATAATTAGAATAATTATACAAAAATAAAGAATAAATTCATTAGGTTAAAGAAAGAGAAGGCATAACCCGATTGAAAAATGAAGGTTCGGGGAGAATCCCTTACCACTTTGAAAATAGTCAAACTCTTGACCCATAAAATTAATAATAATCAAATTAAAATTTTAATACCATAAAAAAAATAAATTCATGAAATTATAAATCAAATGGAATTATAAATATACCAAAAACAAGAAATGGTGTTGAATAAGGCACATCTCACTAAAATAAAGGTGAGATGAGAAAACCCTTACCTTATATCCAAATATGTTCTGCACTTGATCTTAATGTCCTAAGAAATAAAATTAAGTAAATTAATTAATTCATAACCTTATATAAATTTATTATATTTAATTTTATTTTCTTATGTTCATTTATGGCCTTTTTGTTGAGTTATATGATTCAAAAATTTTATTCGGGATTGTTCGTTTCCTTGGTTTTCTTGATTGGTTTACTTGTATAAATGTATGGAAAATCATGTAAAATGAGAATAGTTTTCCAAAATTGAAAATATTTTTAATTAATGAGCCTATATAATATTAAATTTTTATATATTTCATTCAGTTATATGGTATTATAATGAATCATTAGATAAAATGTTAATGATGATTGTTAGTTTATTTTGGTGATTTTTTTTATTATAAGAACTAGTTTTGTTTTATTAATTATTATTATTTATATATACTAGTTTAAAAACATTATATTCCATAAAATATGTTTAATATACTATTATTTAACCATAATAATTCTTTTATGGTTGTCCTTGAAGGTGGTAATGGAAAAATGAAAAATATGTCATCTATGAAGGCGGTAAATCAGCACCTCACGGACGATATTTTCATTTTTAGAATAAAAAAATAAAAGAAGATACATGATGGTGGATTATTCATTGACATAATAAAATTAAATTATATATAATATACTGTATTTATCATTCCTTTTTTGATAGAGGAGGTGATGATAGTATAATAAAGAACTGAAAATGAAAAGAAATTAAAGGAAAAAGAAAGAGGATATTACCTCTTTGATTTCTTCTACTTGGGAACCTCATTAAGGGGAATGGGATTGATATTTTGGTAATACCAAAGGCTCCTTGACATTGGTAAGATACTTGGTAAGAGTATTGAGTATGAATTTTACAATATTCCAGGCTTAATAGGTGTGAGGAGAATATGTGGCTAGGGGTGGTATTTATATTGGAGGGGAGGGGTGTTTTTTGAATATTTTATTCATTTATTTATTCCATTAATAAATTCATTAAATTATAAATTATATGTCAACATTATGGTTCTTAGATTAGTTATGAACCAAGGAATATTTTATTTAACTTATAATGTATATATACTATAAATTACTATGTTTTACTATTCACCAAAAAAATCAACTATTTTTAAAAAATACCAAAAAATAACCCTCACCATTTTTCAATGTGTATAGTTCAAAAAATAACTTCATTTTATGAAAATAATTTTCTAAATGTAAGATTTTTTTAAAAAAAAATCAATATTTACTCGGAAAATATAGATTTTAAAATTATAACTAATTTTATGACACTTTAAAATATTAATTAAGGTCTCAAAATATTATATTATAATCATAAGACAATAAAAATATTAATTTATGAATCTATTTCATGAAAATAAATTTTATTTTAAATAAATTTTTTTAATTATAAAATTTTGAATAATCATTTATGTTTCAGATAAATATCAATACATAATATATCATTTTTAAAACTTTCTTTTACTTATACAATGATATAAATATATGATATTTTATTTCATACACTACCAGAATCTTATTTTATAACAACAGTTTTAATAAATTGGTAAATACTGGAGAACCGTTGGTATTATCTATACTAACAGTTGTCCAAACTATTGGGCAGTTAGGCGTGGGGATATACATATACAAATGGTTATTGAATAACCATTGGTATATGTCTTCAGAAAGAACATATATACCAAATATTTTATTAATCTTTGGTATAAATTTTTACAAACGGTTATTCATATTTACTCCAATGGTTTGTAAACTTGTGGAATAAGTATATTCCAATGGTTTTATATAAACTGTTGGTAAAAATTGAGTTTATACATCTATGCCAATGGTGTGTAAACCATTGGTATAGATTTTTACCAACGGATTACATGAAACGGTTGGAATAGTGTCTCTGTTATCAAACATATAATAATAGTTATAAACTATTGTCATAGATTAGTCTGTTTTCACATATATATCAATGGTTTTAAACCGTTGGTATAGGCAAGTTTATTTTCAAAAAATACCAACAGTTGTAAACCATTGGCATAGCCTACAATTCTAGAATAGAAATAAAAACAAGAGGAAGTGTAATACATCTATAATTTAGAATTAAATATAGAATTCAATATAGAATTTAGAACAACAATAAGTGGAGTACATACAGAATTTAGAAATCAGAAATGGGATTCAGAATACATGACTGTAATTCCAACAACAGGATTAAGAGTTGAAGGTGAATACATGCCTGTAACAGGAAGAAAAATATATACCAACAAGTTTTATATCACATAATTCATACCTACAAGTAAATACATACATAATTTAGAATTGAATTTAGAATTGAATTTTGAATTGAATAAATACATGCAAGTAAATACATATGAAATTCAAAATTGAATTCATACCTTTAAGTATTATAACACATAATTTATACCTGCAAGTAAATACATGCATAATTTAGAATTAAATTCACACCTGAAAGTATTATAATACAAAATTTATAACAGTCAGTAAATACATGTTGAATTTTTAATTGAATTCAGAATTTAGAATTGAATACATACCATTAAGTATAACATATAATTCATACTTGCAAGTAAATACATAAAAAATTCAAGCATAGTAACAAAGTAAATGTATCTTAGATGAATGTATGAAGAAGGACACACTAAATTATTATTATAAAAAATTAGTTATTTTGAAGACTTTGACTTTATAAGTTTGATGATTTTTAAAATGATCTTCATGAAAATGACTTCTGTCAATGGTGACTCATTTTTTACAATAATGTGAAGACCACAAAAAAATATATCTATATTTTTCATGGGTAATTCCTAATGGAAATGGATATTATGGGATATAATTTTTATTTGGACTATTAAAATATATCAATTATGTATATTTTAAGTTTCTAGAGAATTTTTTTTTCCAAACATCCAAGCTAAAGACCAAATCATCAACCTTTTATATCGGAGAAATCTCAAACATAAGTGATAGCCATCCCAATAGCTTGAATGATGGAAGGATAGTGAGTGGGCTGCATAGGGCCAACTAAATCGGGAACGAGTAACACATGGAACATGAAGATCACATGTGGGATTAGGGGGTGGGATAGTGTAGGTGATGTGTGGACCATGAACTTATGGGTTTAGTGTTCTGTGTTCTAAACCTTGATGTTGGAATGAGTGGTGAGAAACACATAGATTATTATTATGGAGTTCTGGATTCGTTGATAAAATGATGTGGATAAGCATGCCAAATGTAACTATTTTTGTGTTTAAAGATATATGGATAAAATACCCACTACATGATGAGATAGATCTTGATAGTTTGTTAGAATGAAGTTGACTTATTCAACCTCCTAGAACTCAAAGGATTCTTTCCATTGGAGATATTGAATGTCCCAACTTCCATTATTGAGAGAAGCTCAAATAACTAAGATTATGAAGAGTTAATCTGATGGAAATTTATTCACATAAGAAACAATGTGAATGGAAGGATTCATTTGAAGAAAATTCTACTACCGAATGAAAAATAAGTGGTAGGAAGCTATTCATCATCTGAGATTCACGCACGAGTTTGAGTGTATAACAAATGACGTAACTTGTGATTTTTATCACATACACAGGTTAAGATCATGATTCATGAAATTCCATAATTTTTATATTAAGTATTTTTTAGGAATACCATGTGTTATTAAAAACACTGAAATATATATCATGTAATATTTATTAGGACTGAAGATTCTAATTTTTTAGGCTTATAAGGTGGTTAAGAGGAGGTGATTCACTTCTATAAGAGGAGATCACCTAAGACGGAGAGAATGATATTTTTTCTAATGATTTAAATGAGATATCATTTTTTGAAAATTAATGAATGTACATTAGATCTATTACCCAGGGAAGAAGAGTTCCAAGAGCCTCTATCGAATAAGAAGAAGTATTTTTATGTGGCCATCTGTGGTATGAATAATACCCATGACATTCTTGCTTGAAGAAGAAAAGTTTCATTATTTCATGTTGTGTTTCATCATTCATGACTGCTTGGTTGTATAAATGTTTTTAAAAATGGTTATAGTTTAATACTATCAAAAAATATTATGTGAAGAGGGTATTTCGTGTACTCGATTACATGAATATGAAGAATCATCCATTAAGCACAATTTCTTTTGAGAAAAATTACTTGCACACAGTCACATTTTCATGGAGATAAAAAGGAGGAGTTTTTTATATACTTAATGTAATGAAATGACTTATTTTATTAGGTCACATTAAAATTTATGTGAAGAATAAGTTACACATATCCATTTTGGTCTACATGAAGAGGACAGAGAAAGAAACATTGGGTATTCTCTTTTACATCACAACGAACTACCCAAAAAAATTAAACAGTATATATAGATATTGAAAAAATCATACACATACATACTAGAAGGTGTGCATGCATGTGGTTATAAATCATGTTAACATGAATTGAGAGAACCCAACCATATGTGTAAAACAAAACTAAAGCATATAAGTCATCCTAAAGTTATGTAGTGAAGAATCTCATGATAAAAACCCAAAAATCACAAAAATTATTAAGGGTGGTAAATTTTTATGTGAGAAGGGATACTATATTTAGTAATTTAGTAAAATTGTTACACTATTACGAGAAATCTTTTTCAAGTATTTGAGGAGTCCCAAACCTAAATTGTATATCTCATATTGTTTGCTGAAGAAAAAAAAACAGAAGAACAGTTGCTGATTGAGATGATATCTGGTTATTATAATTCTGTTCAAATGAGAATTAATAGATTAATCATTCTATAAAATATTCAAATCATGCATTTTTAAGAAGAATAAAAAGAAGAATAAGAATTGTGGTTTTTAATTTTTCTCTAGGAAGAATAATAGTAACTTTCCTGTTTGTATGGAAGTGACAAGTAAAAAATAATTAAGTGAAGAGAAATGAAGCATTGCGATATCCATCTAAATTCTCAATAGGTAGAGGAATTATTCGGTTTTTCAAACATTTAATAAGTTCTAGATTGTTTTATGAGGTAGTATAAATAACTATCTAAGAGTGGTAAAATAGGAACTTCTAATTGAATATAGTGTGATGCAATTGAATGATTATTCCCTACCTTTTATAACCACATTAAAGGATTTTTTCCCTAGTGGTTATGATGTACTGGATTGTTTCCAAACCATTACAATGAATTGATACACTTGTTGAGTTTTGAACCTTGTAAGAATAGTATGTTCCATCATTACACGCATTTATATAATTTTTTATATTAAGGAAAATAGAACAATGGAATCTATATTATAACAGGTCTATGTGGTAAAAGGGATAAAAGTTATATGTAGTGAAGAAGTTCCTAACTATAATTTACCATTATCGGTGTAGAGTATATCCTTAATTATTCATTTCAGTTAGTACACATATTTATTAAATTGATTGATTCAAATAACATTCAAAAGTTTAATAGTAGTTAGATATGTAATGGTTATGCATGGTAACCTTGCACAATATTAGATTAACCAATGGAAATAATGATTTCTAATCAATATTATTGTTTAATAATTATTGATAAATAATATCTAATGATATATTTCTAGAATATGGAAATATGGATTGGAAAAAAATCACATTATTTTATAATTTAGACCTATGAGTGTTATTTATTTTATAGATAAACACATAATTCATACCTGCAAGTAAATACATAAAGAATTCAGAATTGAATTTAGAATTCAGAATTGAATTTAGAATTCAGAATTGAATTTAGAATTCAGAATTGAATTCAGAATTCAGAATTGAATACATACCTACAAGTATAAAACATAATTATTACTTGCAAGTAAATACATATAGAATTCAAAATTGAATTTGGAATTTAGAATTAAATTCAAAATTCAGAATTTAATACATACCTGCAAGCATAACACATAATTTATTCCTACATGTAAATACGTAATTGAATACAAACCTGCATGTATGAAATATAATTCATACCTATAAGTAAATACATATAGAATTCATAATTGAATTTAGAATTTATAATTTAATACATAACTGTAGGTATAACACATACTTTAAACATGCCAGTAAATACAAATAGAATTCATAATTGAATTAATAATTCAATACCTGAAAGTATAACACATAATCTAGAAGGTAATTAAATACATACAGAATTGAATTCATAATTCAATTCAGAGTTCAATTCAAAATTCAGAAGGCAATTACCCTGTGCAATATAGAATTCAAAATTGAATTCTGAAATGAATACATACAGAATTGAATTTTGTATTGTACACGGTAATTTTTTTATGAATTTTGAATTGAACTCTGAATTTAATTCATAATTCAATACCAAAAATTAAAAAACATAATTAAGAAGTTAATTAAATACATACAGAATTCAATTCAGAATTCAATTCAGAGTTCAATTCAAAATTCATAAGGCAATTAACCTATGAAATATAGAATTCAAAAATTAAATTCTGAATTGAATACATACAGAATTGAATTATGAATTATGAATACAATACGTATTGAATTTAATACATAATAATGTATTTGTTACATAGAATTATGAATACAAACAAAATTCTGAATTATGTATAGTGTATTCCATTTATAATTCAATACATAAAAAATTGAATCATGTATAAAACATACAGAATGGAATTTAGAATTTTGATGGTAATTACCCTGTGCAATTGTAATACATTGTACATAATTCAGTGGTGCATGTCAGTGTTACTCATTACCACTATGATAGGTGGGTGGATTTGATCAATGTCATCTGCCTGTCCAAGAACATGTTATGGCATTTAGAACTAGTAAAATATATTAGGATCAGACTAGAATTCATAATTCTTAGTTTCCCAATATCCTGGAATTTCCACATTGAAATTCATTGGGATTATCTTATAGACCATTTTTAATCTCAATGGGATAGGTGGAACTACGTAAAAATGTGAATTGGGGATGGTCTTACCTTCAGGTGAGGACTAGGAAATCAAGGGAATTACAAGACATCCTATGGGATAGTTTGGTTCTATAGTGGGAAGTGGCATGGGGCCTTGGTGATGAACTTTTGATAGTATGGGGGAGAATAATCTTGGAATATCATGAATTTCATACCCAATTATAGAGTTTGGGATGAATCTATGAGTATTAAATTAGAATATTCAATGTGTGAAAATGCTTGGGTGTTGATAGAAATATATACTAGTTGGTGCTCAAGGATATCTGGTGAGTCTAGTCAAATTGTAGGGATCACACCATAAATAGATAATGTGTATAACCCATGGTTTATAATAGATGTGGTAAAAATTGATTTAGGCATGGTTGAAAGATATAACCAAATAATTATTGTGGTTTTATGTTATTTCCTAAGTCATCATATTTGATTCATGCTAGGTTAATATATTTAGAATCATACTAGATGCATATGATAGAAATTTGATATGGATTATGAGATATACCAATGGGGAATGTAATGAGTATGATCATAGAATGATCTGTGTTAGTAAATGAACAATTTTTTATTTATACCTTAGAGTGAGGTTCTTGGGATAGTTATCAAAGGATACTTCAGGCATATATATGAAATGAGGATCTTCATGTGTTATCAGATATTTGAGTATGACCCTAATGTCATATAAGTGGTGATGAATGTTTAGATTGACCTGTATAGCTAACCCAACTAGTGAGTTATGCAAAATTTTATGTTAGGGATAGATGTGGAAAGGATGGGTCATATCTAATTCATTGAAAATACTAAATTATGGGGTTGAATAAGGCATATGAATTGTTGATGAAAAACATAATTATCTTAATTTTCTTATAGAACCTAGAGACTTAAAAATATGGGCTTGGATTTTTTTCTTACTAAAGGGTCTTGATAGGATGTGGTGTAAAGTTATTGTGGAATGGAATGTTTAGAACATTATTAGAAGTGATTCCAGCTGATCTCCAATGAGCAAAACTACCTAGATGGTCTTAACCAAGATAGATCTTGAGTTCTCTTAGATATTGAGTATGAAGAACTGATATTGATTGAATATGAATCAATATTCATTGATGTGGTAAGTATATGCCAAATTGTATAATTAATCTAAGGCTTAATGCATGAAGATATGACTAACAATGTGATCATAGACCAGTCTTCTGATTTTTCCAACCTATATATTTGTGGTTAGTATGATGTCTTTGGAAAATATATATTTTACATGAACATGGAAGGGGAGTTCTTTACTTTCTCATCCTGGTGGAGGGAATACAGCATTTACCAGTTCAAAGATGTAGTATAAGAACCTTCATGGGAAATTGTTTGAGGTGTCATTTTAGGATTCTAGTTGAAGAGGATCACTATAGTGTATTTAGTATACGGATCTGGGACAACCAAATATATTTTTCCCCAATTCCACCATGCACATTTACAATATATAAGAAGATTAGAAATCTAAGAAAATATTGTGAGTGGTTCACAGGCTTGAGAAATGATGGTGTATCTGACTAAGTGACAGAATCAAAATTGAAGAGAATTGTGCTGAGATTGGATGAGTTATGGTCTCATGGTTGAGTAATAAGATATTTTTAGAAATAGAGATTAATACATGTCAAAATATTATACTCAAATTTTATACTCACTCTACAGTTTTATTGGTTTGGGTGTTATAAACTATGAAAAATAAAAGTACAACAAAGTAGAAAATGAAAAAAACAACCTAAAAAATGTTGGGTGTTAAAAAAATAAAATTGAACTAAATAGAAAGTACTATTAAAAAAATGTAAAAATAGTGATTGTAGATTTAGATAAAAAATGAAATTTCTAGAAAGGGATATTATAACATACTAGTTCCAATTCAAAATAAATATCTCCTTTTACCATAGAGATGTAGAGGGATCAGTAACTGGATCCATAGTTTTAAAGCTCCAAAAAAGGAAACTAATTGTTATCAATGATATGAAGAAACATGTTTTAAACCCAAATATTACTCAATAATAAATCAATAATATCAATCCATGTCCCAAAGATTCTATTTAATATGTATGATTGACGAAAAATTTATCACGAACCTTTTTCAAACTACACGGTTCGAAAGAAATAGACACCACACCTAGAATCATTATGATCAATAAGATAAGAAGTAATAATTATATGTAGCAAATAATGATATTTTACAAATATTACTCACTAAATGGAAGCTTTTAGTAATCACATTGAAAAATACTATAATAGTATAAACTTCAAGAAACAAGATTATTTACATCTTTATAATTAAAAGTATCTCATCTCTTTCTTATGTATCTGCCATTACACAAATCTTGGTGATATTTACAGATGATGTTCTAGAAATGTTAAAAGGGTAGTGTCCAAGAACATTATGTTCATTTATTAAAGAATCAAAATCAAATAATATTTCTCTCTTGGATGTTTTATCATGACACAAAAACTCTTTGGAAATTATATGGATTATTCCATTCAAAAAAACATAGAATATTCTGTTAAAAACATATATATAGAAATTATAAAATCCTCATGTTAGTATAAGATCAAATTAATGTATATTATGATTTTAAGAAATGATAATAAATTACTCATTATATTTAACTATATACACTTTTTAACAATTGATGGACACATAATAAAAAAGAAATAAAATATAAGTATAATCAAAATTAAAAGTGAAAAATCCTTTTACCATTAGATAAAATTTTACTTGAGTATATAATTCGATGAATATCTAATTATAAATTATTCCCCTTTTAGACACAACTTAATAAACCATAAGTACAATTAATTTCTTACTTGATGAAATGAAAACATACCTAATTCTCCAAAATATCCCTCATATATCTCATACACATGTAGAATTCAGAAATTACCTGCAAGTATAACACATAATTCAGAAGGTAAATAAACACATACAATATTGAATTCAGAATTAGAAGTCAATTACCATGTACAGTATATAATTATAAATTGAATTCTAGATTGAATACATATAGAATTGAATTATGAATTATGAATACAATATATACAAAATTTAATACATAATTATTTATATGTTATACAGAATTATGAATACAAACATAATTTTGAATTATGTACAGTGTATTAAATTCAAAATTCAATAAATAAATAATTGAATTTTGTAAAACACATACATAATTGTATTCAGAATTCAGAAGGTAATTACCCTATGTAATTGTAATACACTGTACATAATTCCGTGGTGCATGTAAGTGTTACTCATTACCACTATGATAGGTGGGTGTATTTGATCAATTCCATGTTCTTTTCCAAGAACAATTTATGGCACTGAGAAATAGTCAAATACATTAGGATTAAACTAAGATTCATGATTCTTAGTTTCCCAATAGATTGGAGTTGTCTCATTGAAATTCATTGGTATGAGCTTATAGATCTTGTTAAATCTCAATGGGATAGGTGGAACCGTGTAAAAATGTGAATTGGGTAAAGTCTTACCCTCGGTTAAAGAATAGGAAATCAAGGGAATTACAAGAAATCCTATGGGATAGTGTGGTTCAATAGTGGGAAGTGGTATGGGGCCTTGGTGATGAACTTTTGATAGTATGGAATATAACAGTATTTGGATATCATGAAGTTCATACCCAATTATAGAGTTTGGGATGAATCTATGAGTATGACATTAAAATATTTTATGGTTGAAAATGCTTGGGTGATGATAGACATCTATACTGGTTGGTGCTCAAGGATATTTGGTGAGTTTAGTCATATTGTGGGGATCACACCATAAACTAATAAACTGTATGAACCATGGTTTATAATAGATGTGGGGAACATTGATTTAGGCATGGTTGAAAGATAAAACCAAATAATTATTGTGTTTTTATGTTATTTCCTTAGTCATCATAGATGATTCATGCCAGGTTAATAAATTTAGAATCATACTAGATGTATATGATATAAATTTTATAGGGATTGTGAACCATATCAATGGGGAATGAGATGAAGATGATCATAGATTGATCTATGTTAGTAAATGAACAATTTTTTATTTATACCTTAGAGTAAGGTTCTTGGGATTGATATCACAGGATACTTCAGGAATGTATATAGAATGTTGATCTTCATGGTTTATCTCATATTTTAGTATGACCCTAATGTCAAATAAGTGATAATGTATCATAGTCATCCCTTCCCACTCAAGGGATGACCTATATTATGTACCATAGAAAACCCTTTCAATCAAGTTTGGATTCACATCACAAAAAACTAGGAACCCAGTTCTACTATGGCTATCTCCCTAGTTACTTCTCTCTCAAGTTGAGTCTTGGCCTCAAAATCTAGACCCTCACACCAGGATCTATCTCCTACCATAAGCATCAATTAACACATGTAAGAAACAAAGAACATGTAACACATCCTACTTCACAACACACCAACTCTTAACCTGGTAATTAATCATTTGGGATCTATCCCCATGCCTCATTCTCATCCTAATATCCATCTCAAACTTATTTGTGTTATGTCACATACATATGGACCAACCCATCACATCAACATCACAAAAAAAATGAAAAAATATAAACTAAATGGAGGTAGAAGATATAACTCAGTTACAACATACCGATTTGATGTGAAAGAACAAAAATTACTTGAATCAAAGATAGATAACTAGTTGGGAAGTAGAGTTTGCATCCTGGATAGGTCTTTTTTAGGGAACAATGTTAGAGATGAGTTTTGGAGGAAATGTGATTGGAAATTAGGGTTGAAAACCAGGAGATATCCGTTCGGGAGGAAGTGACTTGTGAATCGATTGGGAAGTAAGGATCGAGGATATCTCTATTGGAGGGGGAGGAGAGATCTGCTCGTTAATCACTCAGAATGTAGGGTTCGAAGAGATATCTGTTGGAGGAGGAGGAGATATCTGGTTGTGAATTGGTTGGGAAGTTGAGTTTGAGGAGATATTTTTAGGAAGAGGAGGAGATATCTTCTCGAGAATCGATCGAGAAGTAGGGTTCTGTTGGAGGAGGAGAGATCTGCTGGCGAATCGATCAGGAAGTGGGGATAATTAGGGTTTTATTCCCAAATATTTTTAAAAAACATAGGTAAAGGTTCTATATTCTATTAGTTTTATCAAACCATTGGAAAATTCTATACGTTTCCCAATAGTTTTGTTAAACTGTTGGGAAAACCCAACTTATATTTTTTATGCCAATGGTTTACTAGAACTGTTGGTATAGGTTCTTTATCCCAACAGTTTTTTAATCTGTTGGGAAATAAGTGTTGGTAAAGGTTGGATTTCCACCAGTGATAATATACCTAAATATTATTTTCAATTTCATATGTGATTTTTCTCTTCAGATCATAAATATACTATTAATTATAACGATGATGACTGTTTTATAAAAATTGGGATTTTTTACTATTCACTCAAAAATAAATATTTTCAGAAAAATACAAAAATTTCACCCTAAGATAATATTGAAATTCATATTTTAAACATGAAGTTTATTTTGATTAATAGAATTTAAAAAAGGTTAAATTTTTTTTTTCTAAAACAATTGCGCTATTAAAGGCGGTAAAACTACCTTTAGAAAAATATAGTCTTTTAATGCATAAAATTTTATTCATTCTTATCTTATGACTATAATATAATTTGGATGAATTCCAAGACAAATTACTAAATATAAAATTTATAATTTTTATAATTTTTTAAATATAATTAATTCTTAATAATTTAACGGCTTGGTTATAATGATTTTTAATCGTATATAATTGTTCATTTAAGACTGATGTTGTGTAAAACCTATGATATCAAATAAATTAAATTTTAAAGAAACATATCATAAAATCTCTAGGTGTTATATTCTCCCCTCCTATAATTAATTTCATAATCACAATTTTATATTTTACATCAAAAATCAATGGTTGAAACTTTAAAATTCTTTTGTGGGAATCCCATATTGAAAATAAGGTTAATAAAATATCCTCTTAATAAAAGGGAATGGGAAATGAAGAGGTCACCACAAAACTAGGAATTAAAATAGGATAACACTAGTGTGAATGTAAAATATGAACATGAAAAAATAATCTAATCATCGTGTTCTGATAGAGAGTGATAGATAACATGGTAATTAAAAAAATTACCATCATAATGTTATAAATTTGTGATCGGTAAAAACACCATTGATTTATTAGAAAGAAAAGTAAATAGGTACTATTTTTGTTCCAAAATATTTTTACTATAGTTGAGGTATTTTTTTAATATTCATATAATAACCTGAGAAAACAAATTTACTTGATTACTTTCCATGTCATAAGAAAGATATCATCTTTTAGTTGTTCTTCGATCTATTTTCACTTCATCCCATACACCTGGAAATTAAAGTTAAAGATAAATTTCTCATTCTTGAATAACTTTTAACAAATAATATAGTCCTTAAGTCATTCCTTGTATTGTTTAATGGTTATTGAATCTAATATTTTTTTTCACATGTTATCAAAAAAAAAATAATTTTCAAATTTTAACTTGATCCATTCCACAAGTATCTAATCATTAGACTCATCTAAAACATGTTTGTCAATATTCAAGAAAAATTTTAGATGGAAGGTCATTGAATTTACAAAATCAACTAAAAATAGGAGTAACCAAATAATGTAGCTCTTAATCCCATATTACAAATATATTAATACCTCAATACCCTTTAAAACATTATGAAATATGCATGCTTCCAAGAGTAAAATATCAGGTTATCTAAAAATCTATACATCTAATAATTCAAGCATAACATAAAACATTAGATCACTAACCACATTCATGGTCACCAATATTATACCATAAAATTCTATTTAATATTATATCAACATATTTGGTGTTATCTTTCTTAATTCATGTGTTTTCAAGAAGATCAACTTACAATAAATCACTTCTCTGGATTACTAGTGTCATTCATCACATGATTCAAATTATTTAAAGAGGAAGTACTGTAGTAAAATAAATATATATATCTCGTGAATAATATAACCATATCATTATTGATAAAATAATAAAATAACATAATTCTTGAATCTAAGCACAAACATATTAATTTTTACTCTTCATCTATGGAAGTTGCATCCATTATAATCTTTTTTGTGTATTTTCCTTTAACACTTGAGACATTAATTTGTGTAGTGTCTCATATCATTATAGTTAAAGAACTAGACATTGGAAAATTCATTCCTTTCCATAAAATTAAGATTATGGAGGAATTTTTCTCCAAAATTTAAGAAAACACCTTTTCCTCTTAATAATATACCAAGGTGTTTCCTTCTATAATTATAACATGTGGGAAAATACATTTTTACCTTCTTTACTTTATCTATATTTTTACTGTCTTTCCTATTCTTCTCATGATTCCCCTTGAAGAAATATTACATAGATAATTATTTAACAATCTATTCATAACATGATATTATTTCCTCATATGATGAGAATATCTAGGTGACTAATCCCCTTTGAATGGCTAGTTTAAACCCATCAAAGAAACGACCATTTTTTTGGATTTTGTGCATTTATGTGGTTCTCATTCCTTCTTCTAGGTTCCATTTATAAACAAAGGTATACATTAAAATATATCATAACATTATGAAACTTAATGTATAATCCCTAAAATAGTGAAATAATTAATGTAAATTGAAAATTTTATGTGTAACTAATCTCATAATCATAAACATGGTTTCATTGGGGACATATTTTCTATTAAATCATTTATAATGGTTTGTAAAAACAATTGAATTATACTAAGTATATCCCCTCAAAGTGTAAAACTAAGTGACAAGTAACACCCATTTTTGTGTACCAGGTTAAGCCAAGTCAGGCCCAATGAACCTTGTCAGAGTTGTTACCTCTATGTATTTTGGTTCCCAAACCACGTACACTTTTAGTATCCAGAAACAGTTTTATTTATTTCATTACCCACATAATCTCAAACTTACCAAAATTATAATATGTTCTTCAGTGGTTATCATCAAATTATTTCTTAGGTTTATGCTACCTAATCTATGTTTTTTAAATCTTGTTTCCAAGGTTTATACCTAACTATAATGACCCTGAACCTAGTATCATGGAGCCAATACCTTACTTTATTACATTGGTAAAATAAACAAGGAAGTCTCACCATAAAGGTCTGAATAGTTTAGTGGATTTGTAAAACCAGATAAAAACATAGTTTTACATTACAACTTGAAAAGGAAAAATACAAAGAGACTTCATTTTAAATAGAAATAACATCCTATATTATACCTGCATTCCATTCATAAAATACATATTTACATCCTAGGGAAAAATAAAAAATAAGAAAGGGATGAGCTCAGACTTAGTAATGGTAAAAAATATAGTGGAAGATATCAAAAATAAATATAATCATTTGGGCAACTGAAAACACATTCCATTAAAACATAATATTGGACAGGATATGACATGAATTAATGAAGAATAAATAATTTCATAAAAATAATCACATGAGAACAAAACATAACCCTGGATATTCTGCTAATCAAATAATCACATGGGATATCAATTACTGACATTATAATGAGGTAATTTATAATATTGAACATCATAAACATACCATCATGGCCTCTTCCAATAAGTATACATAAATGGGAAATTCCAAAACCAACACCCAGTCTAGTTTTTCTCACAAGACCCACTTATGCATCTAAGGGATATAGTGGACCCCTCCCATGAATAACTAAGTCCAATGCATTACTCATATGTCAAATAATTTATTTAAAAAGATATATTTAAATCAAATTTTCCCATACCACTTTTAAGTATTTTAATCATAATTATATATGAAAATACTCTAATAAAATCATTGATAAATTCTTGATAGAAATATATTTTTACTTTGAAAAGATTAGTTTTATTGGAAAATAATTTGAATTTGTTAGAAAATCGGATTGTAAACATGAATATACCAAACAATTATTGGGAAGTACAATGAAATTATGTTTGAGGTATAAATTATTTTCAACTTAAGTGAAAACAAGTTAAAATATTTTCTAAGAAACTTTAAAAATAAGCCACTTCAGTGAAGTTTAAGGGAAAATATAAAAGCTTAGTTAAAATGAAAATATTCATAATTGTTTTTATAAAAACAAGAATGAAAAAAGATAGTTTTTCATGAAAAAAAATCAATTTTATAAAAATAATGGCTCCTTAAAAAATATTTTGGATGGAACTATAAAATCTGTAAGAAATTGAGAAGTTCCCTTTAATCGGGCTTGCTTGTTAGGAGGAATTGAAAAGGGAACCTTGTAAAACATGTATTTCCTCATCAAAGAAAGAGTAAATAATATGGATACATGAGTTTAGAAAAATACACATAATTTATAATAAATATATAATAATAATAATAATTTCATTTGGGGTAAGAGAGATAAGGCGTAACCCGAATAAAAAATGGAGGTTCGGAGATAATCCCTTATCACTTTAAAAATTGTCAAACTGTATTCCCCATAAAATTCATAATCATAAAATGAATCATTTAATACCTTGAATATAAAAATATTAATTATTTATATGTAAAACTGAAGTATACATACGCCACACACTATAAATAGTGGTGAATAAGGCATATCTCATACAAATAAAGGTGATAGGAGAAAACCATTACCTTATGTGTGAATGTGTTCTACACTTGATCTTAATATCCTGGATACTCATATTAAATCCATTAATTATTAAATTCATTAAATTTTATATATCAATTTTAATTAGTATAATTTTATTAATAAAATTTATGGATTTTTTATGAGTTATAATATTCAACTTTTTCTTTTGGGAGTGTTCATTTCCTTGGTTTTTAGGATCAGTTTACTAGAATACATGTACAGAAAATCATATAAAATGATAATAGTTGTCCAAAATTTAAATTATAATTGATTAATAAAATTATAGAATATTATATTTATATATATTTTATTTGGATACATGGTGTAAGGGTCAATCATTGGATAAAACATTAACGATGAACGTTAGTTTATTTTAGTGAATTTTCGATTATCACAAATTAGTTTGGTTTTATTAATTAATAGTATGTATATATACCAGTTTTTGAACATTATATGACTTATAATATGTATAATGAAATATTATTTAACCATAATAATGTTTTCATGGACATAATTTAAGGATTTAATGTAAAAACAAAAATATTTCATCCACGAAGGTTGTAAATCAACACCTTATAGACAATGTTTTCATCGTTAAAGTAAATGGAAGAGGATAAGAGACTTGGGGGTGGATTTCCATTAAAATAATAACATTACATTATATATAAGATAATTTAGTTATCATTAATGTTTTTATAGAGGAGGTGATGGAAGGATAATAAAATAAATGAAATTCAAATGAAAATAAAGAAAATGAAAGAGGATTTTACCTCTTGAATTATTTCACCTTAAGAACCTCCTTAATGGGAATGGGATTGGTATTTTTGTGAGGGAAAAGGCTTTTAGACGTGGGAAATAAACATGGGAAGAGTATTGGGTAGTAATTTTTCTATATTCGAGGCCAAAGTGGTTTGAGGAGAAGAGATAGTGAGGTTTGGTATTTATAGTGGAGGAGAGGGGTGTTTTTTGAATATTTTATTCATTTGTTTATTATTTTGACTCAAGATAATAAATAGTGATGATTGAAATAATAAAAGTAGTAAAGAATTAAGTATAGTTCTATATTATGGTTCTTATATCATAGATGACTCAAAAAATAGTTTATTTAACTTATAATGTATATATACCATAAATTTCTGTTTTAATAATTCACAAAAAATATCATCTATTTTAAAAAATCTCATAAATTAACCGTTACAAATTTTCAATGAGTAGAATTAAAATTGAACTCCATTTTATGAAAATAATTTTCTAAATATTATATATTTATTTTCAATATAAAATCATTATTTACTCACAAAAAATATATATTATAAAATTATAACTGATTTTATGACACTTAAAAATACCATTAAGGTATCATAAAATTATATTATAATCATAAGACAAAAAAATATTAATTTATGAATCTAATTAATTCAAACAATTTTAATTTTAAATAATTATTTTATTTATAAAATTGTGAATAAAAATTTAGGTTTCACAAAAAATATCAATACTTAATTTATCATTTTTAAAACATTCATTTACTTATTCCATTATATAAACATATTATATTTTCATTCATAAGACACCTAAATTTTATTTACACATTAACAGGCAGGGTTACTATTAAAATCATAAATATACTATTAATTATAATGAAAATGACAGTTTTATAAAAATTGGGATTTTTCACTATTCATTGGAAAATAAGTATTTTTTAAAAAATACCAATAATTTACTTTAAGATAATTTTGAAATTCCTCCATTAAAATGAAGATTATTTTGGAAAATCGAATTTTTAAAGTGTAAAAATTTAGTTTTAAAATATGTTTTCCATTAAAAGGTGATATATCCCCATTTAGAAAAATATAGCCTTTAAATACGTAAAATTGGATTCATTCTTATCTCTTGCCTATAAAATAATTTGGATGTATGTAAAAACATTTTATTAAATATATAATATGTAAATTTCATAATTTGTCTAATACTATTCATTTCATTAAATATAACTACTAGGTTATAATGATATTTAATTGTATATCATTGTTCATTTAATCATAGTGTTGTGTGAAATATCTATTGTCAAAGAAATTAAATTTAAAAAGATAAAAACAATAAATTATTGGGGTGTAACAAATAATCTAGAAACATAACTTCTAATAAACTATTTTTAATGGATTCTTACTCTTCCCTTTTACTCAATATCCTTCTTTTGTTCCTTTTGATGAACCTTTTCTTAATTCTAGTGGATTTCATAACTTTTTTATAAGTTTTAATATACTTCGTTCTCGGAGGAATTTATTCAAAATCATAATTATAATATTCTCTATCTTTCTTATTTGGAATGTTTATTGAAAAATTTCCATTTCCCTCTATAATAAAATTATTTAAGTGGAAATTTTCCTTTGTACTTTCCTCTACCATTTCTATAATTCTTATATATAGGAGGCATAATCCACTTATTCTCTTCACCGTCAACTTCATTATATTTTAATTCACTATGAACAATTTCCTTATGTTTTGGTCATTGGATTTTCAGCTTCTTCAAAGCTTCAAAATATATCTCCTTCTTAATATTATTTTTTATTTTTGGATATTTCTTCATATCATATGAAATTGGATTGTTATGTGATTCATGAAGAGATAATTATATTTATATTCTAGTATATAGACTATAAGATAAAATATCTTTCAAATGTTCATCAATAATTTTTTAAAAATAGTTTAATCTTACAATATATCTCTAAATTCACTAATGTTATTAACAATTTCACTTACTCTAGTGAATTAGTCATTAATAGTTTTGTATTTCACCATCCCAATAACTTTGAACTTGCTTCCCCAAATTTGACTCTTTTCTTCCATTACTTTTTCAATTCCCTCAAAGAAAATTTCATATTTTTCCCATGCTTCCTTCACTATTTTGAGACCCATCACCTTCATAAACATATTTCCATTCATGAAAATAAAAATAACATTATGGACTTTTCATTAACGTTGAGATTCTTATTTTCTGTAAATGACATAGGAGAATATTTCTTTAATGCGGGAAACCCTACAATAGCTTCATCAATACCCTCTATGAAACGAGATAGAAGGCAGAGTGTCATTATTTTTTTCATACATTCTAATTTTTTCTTCAAAAGTAGTAATACCTTTGTTATTGACTGAGTTTAGATTATCCATGATAAATAATATAGGGATCTTATCGAGGTAATATGTTTAGATAATTCCAATTGAATATCCTAGAAAGTTATAGACCACTAAAAAGTGGGATTGAATTACTATTGATCATTTACAATTTCCTTTTTCCTAAAATTAACATCTTTAACTTGTTAATTTTTTGAACCTTTCAACTTTATAACTAACCCTCATGTGTATGAAAAGACAAAATAATGCAATGTACACTGGTTTTTACAAGTTTTGGTCCCAATGTGGTTAACTAACCATTTCTATGTCGACTCTCATTAATCTACAGATATACACTATATAATATAAGTGAATACAAATGAGATAACTATTTTAAACCTCCATCTCTCTCTAAATAGGAAATATTATTGTTTCCTACCATTAATAAATATTTCTTCTAGTTTAAATATAATAAAATAGTAACTTTGAAAAAAATTCACTATGAACTCTGTTAGGAAATTATTTTTACGGTGCCTCTACATCTATAAATTCTCCATCGAGTTCCTATTCATTTAAAAAAAATTATTTAGAGCCTATCTATCTAGTTATTATGTGTTTGATACACTTCATTTGTAACTCTATTAAAATTTCATTAAAACCTAATTTTTTTTGATATTCCTAAAATTATTCCTTCAAATAGGCTCTCTCAAATGATCATAAATATCGATGTGAATAGTAGAAACTCAAAATTTTCTTTCTCACCTTTATACACTCATACTTTATCCAAAAATTAATAAAGAATAATGTTCCCTAATTTTCATTTTCCTGTTCAATTCATTTTTTTTTGAAAACTTTCAATTCTTCAAAAAAATAGATTTAATTATCTTTATATGTACTTCATTAAATCTTGGTGTCAATGATCTCTTAAAATCATCCTAAAATCTCAAATCTAATTAAATAAAATGTAAGTATAACTCACCATCTTTACAATTTTAGTCTTCAAAAAATTCATGTAAGTTTCATCAATTAACTTCCAAGTGATTCTTCATAATAATCCCTCCTTATATTAATGCTTTGTCTGATTTATCTTTATATGAACTAATATATCTATTAATATTCATTGTTTTCTCCTTTTTATGGATTCAATAATCATTATTCGATAAAATACTAAGATTTTTGTTTTCTGATGGATTTGAGAATGTTCATATGGTTAACTTATAATATTTTCTTCAACTGGTTTTCTCCATCCAACCAATTTAAGAGTGTTCATATGGTTAACTTACAATATTTTCACCATTTGGTTTTCTCCATCCGATGGATTTTATAATGATCATATAGTAAACACATAATTTCTCCTTTTTCTGGTTTTCTTCATCTGATGGCCTTTTGAGAGTCTGTCTAATATTCTATATCTGAGGATACTTTGTGATTCAATTTGATTTTGTCTATCTGATGATATTTTTAGAGTTATTATGGTCTTACCTATTTTATATTCTTCCCAAACTCTATCTTATGAAATATAATCTGGTGATCATCAGATTTCCCTATCCAGTAGACTTCATATTTCTCTTTTTCTAATACAACATTGTTTGATCAGTAGAGTTTGTTAAACACGGTATTGAGAACTCCTTCATCAAATAAAATTTCACATATTCATAAAATTATGGCTTTATAACTAAAAAATTATACAAAACATCTCTATGTTTAAATTTTAGTAACCAAGATTTAAAAACATTAAGGATTATCAAATCATCACCTGACCTAGTGAGAAAAGTAAATCAAACATATTATTATAAAAAGAAACTCATTTTAACATAAATCAAAAAATAATAATAGAAAAAATGATTCAAAAATTTTAAAAAAACTTTACAAAATAAAATAGATTTATCTCTTTATTAAAAAAAATTAATTTCTTTAAACAATGAACATTGATCATGTAAATGAACATAAACCTACCTTCATTCATGAAATAAATTTCTTCACTCAAAAAGATCTAAAATAATATTGTACGTATGAATAAAACAAATAGAATAATCATGAAGGTTACTTGGGACATTATATTCATATTATCCTTAATTAATCATAATTTATTAACATAACCATTTAATTACAATATCATAAACATTTAATGAAATAACTTATCCAGTTAATTCAAACATCATAAACTCATAATGTTATAACTAAACTATTTAATTTCAACATCTTATACCCAAATAATAAATCATTACCAAATGAATTATAAAGTTATATCTTATGCTCACCCATGACCATATACAACACCATAGTATGATAATTTTAACAAAACTTTTAGAAGCATTCACTTTTCACCATAAAACCCATAAACTTATTTCCCATCTTATAAACAGAAAACTTTAAACAAACCCATAAAGTAATGTAAACACAATAAAAATTATGTAAGATCATAGAGAATATAAATTCATTGAACATACTGAAATATTTTGGAGGAAAATACTTTAAAACATAAAAGTCTTATTTTTTTAGGAAAAATGTCCCTTTACATTATTTATAACTTTTATTTCAAAGGAAATAATTTCTAAAAAATAAAAATAAAAAATATATATAACCATGAATTATTGGAGTGGAATAATATTAAATAAAACTGATGGATTATGTGAGAAAATATTTTTATGATAAACAAAATTCAAAAAGATATTACTTTCACACTTTTTGTGAAAAATAAAAATGACCCATGCAAAAAATTCAAGAAGTTATTTTATTCTTTATTTTTTAAAGAAAGTTAGGAATAATAGAAAATGAACTTATGAAATCAAAAAATTATAGGTATAGAAATTTACAAAAAAAATTATTAATACGGAGGGAAAATAGTTGAAAAATAACCAAAACATTTAAAGTAATGATTTAATGTAAAAACCTTTTACCATGATACTTGAATCACTTTTTATAGCTTCTAACCTTCTGAATAATAAAATTATATAATCTATTACTTCAAAAAGAACCATTTTTAGTATTTCTATTTCATTTAATTCATTCATTACCATGCTTAATTTATTTTATAAATTTTTATTTTTTATATTCATCATTTTAAGGTCTTTCGGTTCACAATCTTAAAAATTATTGTGGTATAACTATAGTGGTAAAAAAAATTTTAAAATGGTTATATAATATTAAATCTCATTGTAATGATGAATATTTTTCCATTAAATAATAATGATAAAAATAAAATTAATTGGGTATTAATTCAATATTCAATCCTAAAATCAATTTTTAATAATATACTTGGAATACATGAGTTTATAAAAATATTACCTTTCACTTAGATTATGTAAAACCACAATAGTGACTGATTCTTTTCAAAAGAGTTTAAAAGAAGGAAAATCCTAAAAAAATATTTTACTATCATTAAAGTATTATATTATAAGTAAGATATTTTTTAGGGTAATTATAAAATATTAATTATGTTATTGAAGAGAGTAAGAGTAGAATTGAAATGAAAATACAACATTTTTTAAAAACCTATATTTTGATGTAATAACAGATTATGAAAAGAGTTTTCTGAAATAAATTGATGATATCTAATAATTAATGGATTAAATAAACTAAATTAAAATAAAATTATAATAATGGAAGAAAAATAAGAGATTTATTAATAGATTTTTAAAATAAATAATCATAAATAATAGGTGAGAAAGAATCTTGGAAACCCTTAACTTTCTCTCTAAATCTCCTCCATTATATTGAGCTTAAAGCCTTTGATGGAGTGTCTTTTGGGAAGCAAATATACTTATGAACATGTAAATGGATGTTTAAAATGGTATTTAGGAATAATAAAGAGGTAAAACCAAACATAATCTATGATTTAGAAAGGTTATAATGACTCCCCTTTTATAAGTATATTTTGGTGGCATTTTCACAAATATTCGATCTTCAAGGGTCAATAATGTAATTTTAAAATGAAATGTGTTTCATAAATGGAAAATAAATGATATTATAAACCATACCACTACACTAATTTATTAATGAAAACTATTTATTAATTTTTATTAATTTTCAAATCACATTTTACATTAAATACCCTTTAATATCATTTTAAGGGGTTTTCTCATGATTTGACTTTAAAATTTTATAAATAACCATGGAATTTTGATTTAAATATTTAAAAAATTTATTAAATTTTATTTAATCTACAAAAATCAAGAAACTCAATTGTTTATCCCACAAATATAATTTTAATACCTGAAAATCCATTTATTTTGACATTTTCCTGCTCAAACAAGCATTGCATCGATGTTGTATAATCATTCTGGATAATTATCCTATTATATGATATTAAAAAATAAATTAATAACATAAATAAATTTTATTTTTAACAAATATTCATCATAAAAAATTTATAATATTATTTATTATAGTTCATTTCATGATGACATTTTTTAAAATAAGGATTTTGACTTTTCTTACCCTGTGCAAGAATTTAGTAAGAATTTGAATAATTATATTGTTATATAACTATAAAACTAAAACATATATGTAAATATAAATTATTAGTCATAATTTTATTTTATCAAGTCATATAAAAGACATATCCTTTTACAGATACTATCTTAAAGACACTAAATTTTATTTTCTCAATGATGTGGATGCACTGCGTCAGCACTAATAAATGTCTTCATTTTTATCTTGACTTAAAAATTTATTTATATTAATGGAATAATATTTATATAATATTTTGATTATATTATCATGTAATATATGTTACATAATTTCCAAATAAAATTATATCATATTTATATCATGTTCATTAAATGATGATGTTATAAAATAAGCGATATTCATAGAAACTATACTTTTTTCGTTTCACAAAAAAATAAAATAAATTTAAAAAATAGAAAAGAATAAACCTATGATAATTTAAAAATGATAAAAAAAAATTAATTCCATTTAATAAAATTAAAATTATAAAAATTATTAAATTTAACTTTTAAATAACACCATATAGTACATGAAAAAATAACTTATTTAGATTAAAAACTCATTTTCTCAAATGAAAAAAATATATTTGTTTTTATACATTAATAAAAATTTGTATATGATTATAAAAATGATATATATAAATATATATCCATATAATTAACATAAATATATATTTACAATATAAATTATTTTAAAATAAATCACTAAATGGAAATAAAATAAGAAATCATGTTATAGAAAAAAAGTTAATAGTTAAATAAAACATATCCTATTAATAGAAGTAAAAATAATAATTTTAAATAAATAATAGACCTCTAATTGATTATATAACATCATTTTAGACACTATATAATAATATATGAATGTTCAAATTAAATAAATAAATTCACAATCATGAATATTAATAAACCATAAAACTGATATATTATTAACAATACTTGGGTTGTTGCATTCCCCCTAAAGAAATTACATCCACACAGTTTTAACTTTATATTACCAAAATGAGTGAATGTTTGCAATATAATAATATAATATTAATATTTTAGGAATAAATTCAATTTATAGGATAATAAAAGGATACTTATCATTTCTAAAATAGTTATTTCTTAAACCATGTATTTACCATTATAAGACACATACTTGTGAATCAGCATCCAAATGTGTTCCTTCAGTGTTAATTGATTATCTCATATAAGCCTCAATATATTTAGATACATTTTGTTTGAGTTTGATAAATTCATTTACTATTGGTATATATAATATGAGAAATTATACTTTATTTCCATCTATTCTGTAGGAAAATTTTTTTCCTTTGGTATTTTTAGTAGATTCCACCACTGATTCACTTCATGGCATGTGTTATTATATCATAATAACCCATCATATTTGTAGGAAAAATAAATAAAAATGTATCCTCAAAAATATCACATTCTATTTATCTCATTCGGTTCAACCTATGTTGATTTATTTTTACCCTTCTTATTCTAATCCCCAAATATAACAATAATTATCCTTAGAATACTAACCCCTATGATTATTTATGACTTCTAATATATGGTCCCAAACTTGCATATTAACCCCTTAAATTTTATAAATCTTTTAAATTATACTCATCAAATAATATCCTAACCTCTAGAGTTATATAAACTCTACTTTGATACCAATTTTCACACTATAAACATAAGCATACCATGGGTATATGATATATAGAAAATATTTCATGTAATACATATATAATACATTTTTGGTTTAGAATTTAGAAAATTAGTAAAATAATTTACATATCAAAACTCTTAAAGTTTCTTTTGAATGTATTTTTTCTACTAATCGAAACTTTTAAAATAATACACAAGCTTTATTAAAGGAAAAAATATCATATTTGAAGCTAGAATTCATATTCATTCCAAGAAATATTTAAAACCAATGAAAATAATTTGAAAACATTGGGTTAACATGAAAATTTGCAATGGTTATAAAATAAATAACAAGATAATTAGAATATTTAAGCACTTCAAAAGTATTAAAAAATTACTTCCTTTATATAAATAAATTTGAGCTTGTTAAAGAACATAAACCTGACTTCAAACATGAAATCAAGTTATTTAGTCAAAATTTTCCAAAAACCAATATTTGAAGAAAGAATAAAAGTAATATAATAATCATGAAGGTTACTTTGGACATTATATTCATGTAAATTTAAATAAATCATAATAGAAAAACATAACCAGTTGATTCCAAATAAACCCATAATGAAATAACTTAACTTGTTAATTCAAACATCATAAACCTATAATGGAATATCGTAACTAGTTAATTCTAACATGAAAAACTTTTAATGGTACAACATAATTAGTAAATTCATATATTATATATCTAGATAATATATCATAACCCAATACATTATAGATATATATCTAGGTCTCATCCATTGTCATATATAAATATCGAGTAACATAATTTAAATAAAAAATTTATAAGTTTTCACTTTTAATCATAAGAATCATAAAACCTTATTCATCATATTATAGGAAAAACACTTTGAACATACCCATAAAGGAATTATAACACATGAAACACTAGTCAGTATCATGGAGATGAAAAATCCATGGAACATAATTGAAGTATTATGGATTGAAAGTATTTAAAAAAAATAAATATAGAATTTTTTTAGGAATAGAACCCCATCACATTTTTAATAACATTTATTTAAATGAAAATAACTTATAAAAAAATTGAAATGAAAATAAATTTGGAGAACTATGAAAAATTGGAGAGAAATACTATTAAATAAAATTAAATAATATAGCTATAAAATTTATCCATGCAGAAAATATTTTAGAAGGTATTCCTTTCATAATTTTATAAATAAAAGAAAATTACTCATACCATAATTTTAAAAAGATATTTATTTACATATAGTATAAATTAATTTAATGGAAAAATAAAATTAAAATAAGAAATAATATATTTATATATAATTATCTTTATAAAATAAATAAATAATACAAACTTAGAGTAGAAAGAGTTGAGAAAAAAACATCAAAACTGTTAAAGTAAAGGTTTATTGGAAAACCTTCTTACCACGAGTCATGAATAACTTTTTACATCCTATAAACATATTAATAATAAAATTTATTCATTATTATGTAATTAATATAAATTTACATTCTTCTTTATTAATCCATCACCATGTGTCATTCATTTATAAAATTAATATTGTTCACTGTGGCCATTTTGAAGTTGTTCGGTTCACAATCACCAAAACTATTGTAGTATAATTGTAATGGTAAAAATTTATTTTCTAATAGTTTTATATTATATATAAGTGATATGATATTGTTTCCAGAGAATTACTACATCAATGGTGTTCATTAGCTTATGAAATAGTTACCATTCAAAAAATATTCCTAAATAATTTTTTTTATATGGTTAAAAATGACTATGATTATTTCCATTTAATTTCACCATTATAATGGATATTTTACCATTATAGAAACATAGTGATGAAATTAATTGAATATGAATGTTTTATTAATTAATTAATTAAATTTTCAAGGATATCTATGGATGGTATATGTTTACAAAAACATAATCGTTCACTTAGGTATTTTAAAACCACCACGGCCAACGATGTTTTTCAAAAAGATTTTAAAATAATGTAAACCACAATAAATTTTAGTTTTTTCATAAATTTTTATTATAAAAAATCTAATTTTTTATGATTACCATAAATTATTACTTATGTTGTTGAAAAGAGTGGGATTAATTGAAACAATAAAGACATCTTTTTTAAAAAAACCATCATTTTGACATAATAACGGCTTAAAAAAGAGTATAGTGAAAGGTAATTGAATTTATATAATAACTAATTAATAATATATATGAAAATTACATAGGAATGGAATAATTTTATAAAATTAATATATTTTTTAAAAGAGTTATAAAAAAATAAATAAGAAAGGTGAAAGAGGCATGTAAACCCTTACAATTCTCTTTGAATCGCCTCCTTGGTGTTGAGATTGAAGACATCAGAGGAGGGTATTGTTATGAATTGAAACTTATAAAATGGAAATATATGTTTATAAAGGTATTTAGGTATAATATATAGATAAATATTAACCTTATATTTTTTTGGTAGGGTTATAGTGAGTACCCTTTTATATGATAATTTCGATGGCATTTTAGAACAAATCCATCTTTAAGGGTCAAGATTTTAATTTTAAAATGGAAATAATTTTTTAAATGGAAAATATATGATATTATAAGATATTAACCATCCGTAATTGAATAAATATAATATTTTATGGTTATTTATTAATTGATAAATCACAATTAACAATAAATACTGTTTAAAGTCATTTTTAAGAATTTTCTCATAATTAGACATTAAAAATATATAAATAACCATTGAATTAATATTTAAATATTTAAATAACTTATTAACATTAATTTTTATCTCTAAAAAACCTTTAAGTTAATTCATATTGAAATTATAATTTTAAATTTTTTCAAAACCATTTATTTTAACCTTTTCCTTTCTTGCACAGTCATTGTATCAATGTTGCATATACATTTTAGAAAATAATACTATTATTTTATATATAAACTAAATTACTATAAAAAATAAATATTATTATTAATTAATTTATTAATCTAAATTTTTTATTCATATCATTTATTTCCCCATATATCATGATAAATTTTTAAAAATAAGGATTTTTACTTTTCTTACCTTATGCAAGTGTATGGTAAGAATTTGGAAAATTATCATGTTATATAATTTTAAAATTCATAAATACTTTAAATATTTTTTATTTTTCACCATTTTTATCTATTAATATTGAGAAAATACTTATACCTTCCTTAATATTATCTTAAATATATTCATTTTTACTTTTCTAATCTTCTACAGTCATTGTGTCAATACCAATAAATGTTTTCAAATTTATCTTTTAATAAAAAGTAATTTTTATTAATTGAATAATATTTAAATTATATTTTATGTATATTATAATGTAATATACATTTCATAAGTTTGGAAAAAAATAATTTTACATAAATATCTTGATGATGTCATAAAAGTTATGGTATTCATAAAAACTGTATGTTTTTACTATTCACTAAAAAATAAAACTTCTTAAAAAAATAGAAACAAATCACCCAAATATAATTTAAACATTATAAAATAAAAAATAATAAAATTTTATAAATCAAAAATTCTACAAATTATAAATATAATGTTTAAATTAAACTATTTATTATTTGAAAAATTAATTTTTTAGAATAAAAATTATTTTTTACACAAATGAGAAATAATATTAATTCTTCATACATTGAAAAATTATTTATATGATAATAATAAATATAATAATAATAATAATCAATAATTAATATCCCCTTATATTTGGTTGTGGTTTTTATTTTATTTTTCATTATTGAATGAAGAATCATTAAATTCTACTCAGGTGGTGGTGAATCTGTTTTGAATCTTTTTTTAGGGTTTTGGGAGATATAAATACGTTTCAAAAAGTTTGGTGAAAATTGGAATGTTATATACAATTTTTTTTGTTCAAATACGATTTTGGAAAAGTAATTAGATGTGTTTGAGTCATTTGGGATCTTTATATGTTTCATTTCAAGAAGAAATTTTGGGTTTTTGAAAAAATTTTGAAAACATATGGGTCATCTAGGGGAGAGTATATCAGATATTTAGAAAAGTAATTAAATATATAAATATTATACATTTATACATAGAAATAATTATAAATACAAATGTATCATTCTAACTTGAAGTGAATAATTCAAAAAGGCATGAAAACATAGTAAGTATAATCCCATGAGTCCCTAATAATGATTTCAAAATTGTGTAAGGATGAATTATGAGTTAAATAAGCATGATATAATACTTTGTAAGGATGCTTGGTGTAAAAATAAGGATTATTTTGAGTCACCATATGGATCATTTTGAAAACATAAACATTATCCCTTAATCAAATTTTTTATAATTCTAAATGATGAAAAAACCTAGTTTCCATAATTAAATTTTCTAAATAAATATAATTAAGATGATGCTTTGGATTATCTTAAATGATAAAAAATCTCAAATCAATTATTATGAAATATTTATAAGTAATATATGATCTATATATCATTAATTTCAACATCACCCTTTAAAAAAACATAATTCCAACGAATTTAAATGAAGGTAATTTTTTTAATAAATAAAAATCATGTTGAGATTAAGGTTGAGTTGTTCGGAAATTATAATTTTTAAGATGTTGAAATATATAGTGTTATTTTTTCACAATAACATTGAATAATTTGATGATCTATTTTGACCTATAATAAATCATTGTGGGGTATTTTTAGAATTCAAAAATCATTTTTTTGTGAGTTATTTTATCATGGCAATCATTTTTTGAGTTTACATAATTATATCTATTAGTTGGAATAAATAGAGAATAATTAATGGAAATACACTGGAGGTATTCATTCAATATATAAGATAATATTATTTATAATGGGATAACACCCACATGAAAATTTTTTGTGGAAAGGAGGTGGGGATCCTACGGTATAATTCTGGAAATGAAAATTCTTTAGAATTTTGAGATGGAAATTGTTTTTTGGAATTATTTTAATTTTATAATTTTGATATTTTCTTGAATAATGGGGAGTAGTCTAGATATAGTGTATCAATGAGATTTTTTTATTGAAATATATATTGAAATAATATCATTAATCCAAAACATGGATAAGAGAAGTAAAATTTCAATATCTTGAGACATTAGTGGATCAATATTGAGAAGAAAAGTTAAGAAGCATCTCAATATTTGTATTTAAATTTATGATAAAGGATAGACAATATGTTCACAAAAGTACATCATTTTTGTCAATATTTTTATTAATTGATAATATTTTTATTTTCCTATCTTGATTGAGTGATAGGGAGATCATCATCAACCATTGGAGCAACATAGACTCTCAAGTGATCTTTCTCATTCTAGTTTTTTCTTACTATAACTGATGAGATGTTTTGTAAATTCCAATGGGATTCTATAGAACTCAAGGATGAATGATGATACATAACATATCCACTATTATTTTATTATTAACATATATTTTAAAATATATGGACCAAGATAAATACTATTTATAACAAGGAATAGGTATCCACAATGGAACTGAACCTTGTAAAAATGTTATGTGCCTAGTTATTTTTAGTTATTTCTTATTATGAGTAATGATGGGTTAAATTTTGAGAGTATTGTAACCTAAATAATTGAATAAGCTTATTTTAATTGAAATAAATTCTAAAATATATTCACTACTAATTCAATCCCCCCACTCATAGTTGTACACAACTCCAGGAGAATCTCATGTGGTGCTAGAGTAATCATGTCCCCTTTATCAGATAATTGTATAGCTATATCTAGAGAATATAAATTAAGTAAACTACATAGGTGTTTTTATTTATTATGTTAAATATTATCACATTTGGAATATTACAATTTTACCTTCTCTTTTATCAATTGGACTCAAATTCAAAGATGTAGTAATAGTGGTACTTCCACCCACTAAGGAAAGTTCCCCTATGAATATTTATTATAAGAAAAATTATGAATTTTATGGAAAAATATAAAAATGATATTCTTGGTCACTATTAAGGAAATTTTATATAATGGTTATGCGGTTTAAAATAGAAAAAAAATCATGGTGAAATTAGAAAGAATCTATGAATGTGATATAAACAATAAAGACTCCAAACATCAGATTTGGAGAAGTATATTTGAACATGTTAAGATCACTAAGGAAGAAATCGTTTATGATAACATTAGAAGATTTAATGAAATTATTAACAAAAACAGAGGACTTTGATAAAATCTAAAAGATTATTCAATTATTAAGATGCTGATGAAAATGTTCTTGAACATGTTTAATTCATAGTTTCATCATTTTAATATAGATAGGATCCTTCCCTTAATTAATTTCACAATATTCACATTACCTTTGAAATGATAAAAATTAAATTATCTAAAAATAACAATAAATATGAAATTGATTTTCAATCTATGATAAATATGAAGATAAAAATGAGAAAGCTAAAGATTTAAGTGAATCTGAAGATGATAAAGAAAATTAAGAACATAATATATTTATGTTTATTATCTCAATAAAGGTCAAAAATTAAAAAGAAAATATAAATTGAGACAAACAAATAAAATATTTAATTATGGTTGAATAATAAAATTTTAAATAAACTATCAAAATAATAATAAAATTGGGTATGAGGATGATAAAAATAAGAAACCTAAAAAGAAGAAATATGGTAATATCTTAAGAGAAATTTTAAAATCTGTTATGAATAAGAAGAATATTCCAATAAGTAAAATAATAGTTTTATATATATAAATAGTATGAATATAATCTCTCTTCTAGAAATCAATCTAAAGAATAATAAATTTATCAATTCACAAAATTCATGGCTCTTGTGGATAATCAATATGGTTCCTCATGTAGTGAGGAAGAATAAGGTTAAATGACATATATAGAACACATTCTAAAATGTAAATTAGAATCATACATTGATATAAATAAAAATCTCATGAAAGATATCAGGTCATTAAATAAAGAATATTTATAGAAAACTAAAGGTAAGGAATATCGTTTCAAGAAGTAATCTTCTTATATTAATGAAATCAAACATATCTAGTATAATGTTGTTGAGAATGAAAATATTGTGAAATATCTTAATGGGAAACTCAAGATGAAGAATAAGATAACTAAAACACTCACCCTAAATGTCTTAAATTTGAAAATTCATCATATAAGATGAATTATGACTACAATTTTTTAGTGATCATTCAGGTTGAGACTTAAAAATTAGCTAATAAAGTGAACTCAAAAGAGTATGTCAAATCCACACTTATTATGTCCAAATAAAATTCTATTTTTACTAACAATACATGTTCAAACTCAAATTCTAGTCATTTTTTAGGCCAAGAAAGATGTCTAAAAGACCACTTATACATTAATTTAGTGTAATAAAATATCTTGAATAACATCCTCCCTAAGAAATAATAAATCACTTTTCATGGCTATCTAGTAGAAAAAAATTATCGATATAATTTCTATTATTTTAAAGACAAAGATTTACTGGATATTACTTTTTTGTGGAGTTTTTACAAAAAAAATCATATTTATATTGGAATAATATGTAATTACTATGTATAATTCATAATGTAAGAGGGAATATATGTTAAAATATTATAATATAATCACAAAATAAGAAAACTATAAGTAATAAATCAATAAATATATCCGCACAAAATAGATTTGAATGTTTGGTTGAAATATATATAAGATGGGAAAATAAGTTCACCATTTAGAGGTGTTCCTAAAATAATTTATTATAAAACATTACTAAAATTAAATGGTAAAGGTAATTCATAAGTAAAATAACAGGTAAATTTCACTTATTGTTGAAGTGTCTTTGAAATCATGCAAGAAAGGAAAACCATGTTTTCTTAGAGTGGTTGTTCTTCATAAGTTTTTATAGAAATAAATATTTTTAAAATCATAGAATAAAATGATGAACGAGTTGTGACATTTATCAATAATTTTTCACTAAAAATGAAAGGCATTGGTACAGTACATATTAAAGAAAAGAATCTTGTATGTCAAAAAAATTCCTATATGTGGAATGGATTAAGCATAATATTCTTAGTGTGAGACAATATTGGGATGATAGGATTTAAGTTTTCTTCAGGAAAGATTCATGAATGGTCAAGAATTCATAATATGGGATAAGTGTCTCTAAGTATAAAGAAAACATGGAAATTTATTTCAAACTAGTTCCCCAACCAAATCTTTCTACATAAGTGAAAGAGATGAAAATAATTAATTCCATATATAATTTTTCACACTAGTCAAATAAACATGAGTGAAATATAAAATCATTAAATATTGATAGTCATTATAAAACAAAAAATTTAAAGGGGGGTTATTTTCGAAACTTTAAAAAAGGGGAACTTTGTCCAAGAAACACATAAAAGAGTGGATATTCAATCCACTAGGCCATTAGAACTCATTCATTCATATTTTTTGGGACCTATAAGATATTATTCTTCCAAAGGTAAATTTTATTTATTTACCCTCATGAAAAAATTCACTGATATGACTATATTTATGCTCATGAAAAACAAGTCTTAAGTAGTTAAAATGTTCAAAATTTTTATAAGACATGTTGAGAAGGAGATAATAGTTTACAATATGAAGCTTATAAGAGATAATGATAGGGAATATACTCTAAATTGGTTTTAAAACTATAATGAAAAATATAGGATCAAACATAAAATCAATACACCCTATACTCCCAAGTAGAATTAAGTACCTGAGTAGAAAAATATTTGTTTTTGAGATGGTAATAACAATGTTAGATAAACATAATCTCTCTAATTTATTCTATAGAGAGGTTATTTTCACCTCTATCCACATAATAAATATATGTTTATTAAGAAATAAGACAAAAAAAATACATTATATGAAATGTGGTTAAAAATTAATCCAAATATAAAGTACTTTAAAATTTTTGGTAGTCATTATTTCATAAAGGTAAAATTCAAAGATCTAGGAATGTTTTAAAAAATATCTAAAAATGGAATCATTATGGATTATATATTGAATTGAAGTGGCTATAAGTGTTGGAAAAAAGGCAATATAATCATGCTTATTACTGTGATGAAAAAATATCTAAATATTAGCCTATAATAAATGTTGATGTTGGAGTAGATTATGAGAATATAAAAGTTGGTGGTGAGAATATTTTAGAAAAATATACCTAAGAATAGGATAAACTATTTATAATTATATCAATATTAATTTAGATAAAACAAGTCTAGAAGATATGATTGGTAATAACTAGAGAGATAAGCCTCAAAGGTTTATGAAATATGTTTACTTTGAAAATATTATTTAAAATCACGAGACATCATTCCAATCCAGAAGAAGATTAAGGATTAAAAATTAGAATCCTCTCATTTCTCAAGTTTGACCTCAAACTATTTCATAGATAATTGATCAAGAGGAATTAATCAATTTTATGAATTAAGAGCTTTATTATCTTGTTAAAAAATCAAATTGTGATATTTTATAAGACCTAAATATAAAAATGAAATTGAATCCAAGAATATGTTTAGAAACAAAATAAATTTGAAAGGTGAAGTGATAAAGAACAAATCTAGACAATTTTTTAAAGTTTATTCACAAATTGAAGTAATTGATTTTGAGGGAACATTTACACTAGCTCCAAGAATGGAATTTATTAGAATGTTCTTGGATGTAGAAAATTTAAGATCCCAAACTCTTTTATATAGGTTTCATGCTCATTTATAGGTGTTGTTTTACCATTATTTTGTTATATCTTGGTTAGGTTTTAATTTGGGGATGTTTTGGGTGAAATTTTATAAATTTATAAGAAGGGTCTATGTACAGTGGGACCATGGATTTCCCAGAGCATGTTCCTACCCCCCTAAAAACCATAATATACAAAATAGAGGTGAATTTCATAGTTAGAATAAGGTTTTTCAAACTATGCACCCCTTAAATGAGGTGAATAGTTAAAGTTAATGGTTTGGAAAATTGTGCACCCCTACCAAAGATATTGAGCCTGTAGTATTTAAATCCTTCAATATTTTAAAAAAAATCACAAACCCCAATATATTAACCCATAATAACCCCACCTCATGCCTAAACTAGTTCCTTTAAATTTTAAAGCTCCTAAAAGGTTTCCAAGGAACCTTGAACCTCATTCTTTATGAAACAAACATCCAATTGAAGGATCATCTCTCCTCCGGTATGTTTTTTATTCCCTATTTTGTTATCTATATCTCTCATCTCTCTTTCCTAATAAATAGTAATTTTTTGTCAATCATTTTTTGAAGTTTAGATCTCATTTTTCTTGGATATTATTGCATTTGGTATTGTTCTAAGTATTTGTTCCTAGATCTTTCATACTTTTGTTATCTTGATCATTCCACTTCAATTTGGGAATTTCCATTAGACGAACACTTATCAATGACCTTGAGGTAAATTGTATACATTTTAATTCCCATGGAATTGAACTATATTTGTGGGTTTTTAATAGTAAAATTCCAATTTCTATGTTTGGAAATTAAATTTTGAATTGGATTAATAAATTGGTTAAATAAATTAATTGAATTATGAAATTGGTGGGATATTGGGATTTTGAAATTGGAGGGGTATTTGAATTATGAAATTGGTAAATTGATGGGATTATTGGATTTATTGATAATTGAGATTAAAGGTTTAGTGGGATTAACCTTTAAGGGTTAAGGTTTTATATGATTAAATTTTTTGAAATGGATTAATGGTGAAATGTTCTTGTTATTTCCTTATGATTAAAGTAATGAACCAATATTGTTTGTTAAATTGAAATGGTGCACCATGATGAGAATTTTGGATAATAGAATTAATGGTGATTAACCTTGATAAATTTGATATGTGTGATATATTTTATTAATCTGATATGTTGGTAAATGGGTTTTGGGACCAGGACTAACAATCCAAATACCCATGGGGTGCTATACATGGCATTCTAGTCACCAAATTTATAAATCTGGTAATGAGTGTAGGATAGGTACTAATGGTCCAAATAACCATATGTAATAAAAATGAGGTGTGGTATGGGGAATTATTCTCTAAATACCCATGGGATTCAATACATGAAGTTTTAGGCCCAAAATATAGGCATTGGACTAGTGTTGCAAGTTTACATAAAATGAAGTGAAATGATATGAATGATAAAAGGCCATTATATAATGAACTATTATTTTCCTATGTGATAAGGTTCAGAATATAACACAGTCCAAAGCAGGTATTGATGGTTTGTGTGTCATTGTGAACTAGGTAAATTTATGTGGTTAATTAAATAATAATAAAAAGTGATAATTATATATTTTTTTATTTTAATTTATTCCTTATACAACTACATACTGTAACACCCGAGACTTTTATGTTATATAAATCATCAAAGGAATCTTTTTCTACACAACACTTGCTTGGCTTGCTTTACACGCAATCGCGACCTTCCTCGATAGCTTGCGTCGTACACAATACCGAGTTTCACTAAACAACAATATGCTATTAAAACTAGCCGTTATGAATAGTAATAACCACTTTTTGAAATTTTATAAATTTTATTTTTCAAAATGGACTTCATTTTTGGACTCAGAATATCGAAATTAGCCTAGGGTGAAATTTTGGTATTTTTCTGAAAACTTTCAATTTTTGATGAATAGTGAAACCACTAAGTGGTAGGTTAAAAACTGAATTTTGCATAAAACTTAATTTTACCGCTTCTGTGAATGGAATTTCGAAAATCCTACAGACACGGTTGATATCAGTAAATAAAATGTGGTTCAATGAGATAAAAATAATTTTTTGGTGAATAGTAACTTTTTACTTTTTTTACCGCGGTTAATAGTAAATAGGGTAACTAAGGGTAAATATGATATTACTATTACCCTAACACATGTACTAATTCTATTGGATAAGTGTAATTCGACCAAAAACAAACTTAGGAATAAAATATGACCATTTAGGCCCACTTGGATTAGATTAGGACATTTATTATTAATTTATTTAAAGAAGGGTTAAAATAGTTAAAATCAAAGTTTAATAAGTAAATCATTTTTAATATGGGGTTATACATAAGATAAATTCAACTATAAATATTCATTAGAAAGCTAAAAATATTTCCTACATAATGGTATTTTATTTATAATTTTTAGACATTAAATAATTTAATTTATTTATCACACAATTATGATGCAGTAATTATCTTATTTATGAAATATTGACATAATTGATGTTATAAACACCAAAATAAATGTAATTTGAGACTTTTTATCAATTAAACAAATTTTATAGGTTACTATGATATATTAGTGTTGATTTAATCAACTTGGTTCGAACATATAATTCTGTTATGACTTTCACAAAAATCATATATCAAATAGTGTCAAAATTGACACAAAATAGTTTTTAAATCAAATATTATATTATTAATTGTTATTTTATTCCTAAAAATCTAAGGTTCAGCCAAATGACTTAGATAAGGATATATATATTAATAATAAACAATTTGGGGTTCGTTTGGCATGTTATAGTAAGTGTATTAAACATATGGTGAAAGAAAACAAAAAGACATGGTAAAAGTTAAATTATTTAACTTAGAGTTAAATCTAATTGATAAGGTTAAAATAATACCCTAAACTTGTCTAAATACTATTGGTTGATAGGATTTAGACCCTTACCCACTTTAGCTTCGAAATAATACCCTTTGTAACCATTATAAACCGAATTTGACTTTAATATAAAATAATATTTTGAGATATTCCTAAGGTGCCCCTCTCCTCCCTTATAAAAGGGCACCTCCTCCCCCTCCTCCTCACACCAATTTGAGCACTCAAGCTCGGCCAACCCCTGCCATTTTCTCCTCTCCACTTCCCTAGAATAATCCTAGAGGTCCTGGTCTTCTTCAAAGACCAATATTAGTTCCCTAAGTGGAGGATTCAAAGAAGCGTTCCAAAGAAGAGGTAATATCCATTACCGATCTTTTCAATTTCTTTCTTCTTCAACTTATTCTTCTTTAGTTGTTTCATGATAAAGTAATAACATCAGTATTAATTACATACTGATATGTTATTATAAATATGAAACAACCCTAATTCACCTTCTATCCATCCTACGGAAAAATGAAATCACCGCGCGTGCGTACGTACGGAATACCGTCTCCACGACGTGGTGTAATCTATTTTCCACCATCACTTTACAAGGATGGGTATAATGGTGTAATGAGTAACTATTTATGATTATTATAAAGTAATATTGATACTGAAATAATATATATATATACTCCAATACAATTCCACGATCATAGGAACGATATCATCACTCATGCGTACGTACGGAATACCGTCTCCACGATGTGAAGCGACTCGTTCTACATGATCATCATTACATAATAATTATATAAATGAATTGAATTAATAAATATGAAATATGTTACACTAATACCATTCTGGATATAAGGTATCTATAACCTTAAAAGAAGAATAAGAATTTATTCGGCAAAACACGCATAAGAACAAAAGGCAATAAAGACCCGAGTAACAAGTAACAATGAAATATTACTAACAAGAAGCTAAGAATATGACCATATATGATATCATATCAATATGTATGATTCTGGAATAAGTCAATAACATTATTTAAACCATTATATAGGAGCTTCGGACACATACAAAGCAAATTGGACCTAAGGTAAGGGAAATATCACAATCTCATTTTTATCCGAGATTGTTTATACTTTGGTATTTACTGCGGTGTATTTTATCATCCACATCCATGTTTACTCAATATTTAATATTATTTCCATCCACCTACAATTGTTTAAATACAATTTTACCCTTCGGTGAGTTTTTAGTAAAGGATATGAAATGAATCTTTTGTCGTTTTTCGTACGAGGTACTTTTTGACTTTTCCGACAAAAGTATGAAGAATGTTTTTTTAACTTATACGGCATGAATGGATTTTTAAAACATTATTTCCAAGAAGATTACTTTACAAGTTTTCAAGTTTATTTTTAATCAACTTCTTTTATTTTAAAGTCGTATGACATGTTATGGAAGGAAAAATGTTTTTGAAGAAGAAAGGATATTTTCCTCAAGAATGGAGTTCAAGTGTTTTATCAAAATTATTTTCCATATAAGATAATAAAGGGTTCTGTTTTTATCCCTATTATTACATTGATTTGATAATGTTGTGATGGAAATATTTTTATGAATTCCTTTATCTTATATGAATTGTTTTATGATCTCATGTTGTTTAAGAATCCCATTTTTATTACATGGGTTACGCTATGATGTATGGTTTATGACTATGTGGCACAAATAAGAAAGGATTCATTATAATATGGGTGGGACCTATATCTCCCTCCAATGCATTGGGTAAAGATTTTATATCTCATGAGATAGACATGGCTGGAACGGTAGGTTATACCGGTTCAGTGAAACAGGACTGGAACGAGGGTGAATCGGTTCAGAAAGGGACTTTGTCCACTAAGATAGTCTTGGAAATGAGTCATGACTAACAAGAAATGATTTTCCATGATTATGTGTGCATGCCACAAAGTTTCAAGTTTTATGTTATGATTATGGGGATCTCATTTTCACTTCTATGATTTGTTCCATGTTAAGATATTATGATCTCTTTTGCAGGTTATGATTTTTAAAAAGATATGATATGATTTTTATTTCCTTTATTTTCCCTTGCTGAGCATTTGAGATCACCCTTTTATGTTCTCTTTTCCCCAGGTCAGGAAGATGGATATTAAGTAGAATATGCTAAAGGGACCCTAGATATGATGAAATAAATGGGAGACACTGTAGAAGATTTATGAACCAGTTGTTTATGTTTCCCAGTTTCTAAAGACACTATACCTATACGGTCCTTTGTGGTTTTGTCATATGTTGTAATAAGTGTGCTTCAATTTTTAAGTATTAACAATGTATGTAAAGTATGGGTCGTTATAGTTGGTATCAGAGGAAAGGTATAGTCAACCTTTGGAAACTAGGATGTGAAAGCCTTAGTAAGAACCCTAAGGATAAGTCTAAGCATAGAACACAATCTTAGTGTTTTAGAAATGGCCTTGAATAACCTAGGATAAGACCTTAAGCATGAAAATTTTATTCTTGAATTATGTGGTTTTCCTATTATAATTAGTGTTGCTCACACTATTCTTCTTGGTTTTAGTCAATGGCTGGAACCCGAAGGAACCGTGTTAATGCGGAATGCGATGGGCAATGAAATGATTGTCCCCCTAAGCAACCAAACGATATGGGAGCTGGAATGCAAAATCTTGTAGCCATGCTCACACAACTTTCTCAAGCTATGAATCATGCAGGACTTCCAAACGAGCAAAGGAAGGAGCAACATTCTGTTGAATCCTTCATGAGGCAGCGTCCACCTTCTTTCAGCGGGTCTACTGATCCATTAGTTGCTGAACAATGGATTAGTACTACTGAAAAGATATTTTCAGTTCTTCAATGTTCTGAACATGATAAGGTCATCCTAGCAGTGTATAGTTTGGAAGGAGATGCTGATCAATGGTGGAATCTTATTAAGAATACGAGGCAAAGGGATGAAATTGAGTCTATGGAATGGGACGAGTTCAAGAACTTATTTTTCAATAAGTACTTCCCTCGTATTCTCCGAACAAAGATGGAGAAAGAGTTTCTTGAACTGAAGCAAAGGGATGATGAATCTGTTGGTACCTATGAAGCAAATTTTACAAGACTTGCAAGGTACGCTTCTGGTATTATTATCCAACCTGAGAGTAAGATCGATCGTTTCTTTAGTGGCTTAAAACCAAGTCTTCGAAGGGCATTAGCCATAAGGGACTTCAATAGCTACGAGGAAATCGTTCGATGTGCTCTCAAAGTCGAGATGGAGATTGGAGTAACCCATCAGTCACATGGGTTTGATAAGAAGAGGAAGATGGAATTCAATGGAAAATCTAAAGAGAACACTGAAAAGAAGATGAGCTTTCCCTTATGCTCAAAGTGTGGAAAGAAACATGGAGGGAGTTGTCTTAAAGGTACAAGTAAATGTTTTAAATGTGGAAAGGAAGGTCATCGGGCATTTTAATGCCGTGATAATGGTAAGAAGATGTCTAATGACACAAACAAAGGAAGGGATACACAGAATGAACCTACTACACTTCAATGTTTCAAGTGCAAGGAGATGGAGCATTATCCCAATCAATGCCCAAATCCAAGGGTTGATGATGATGGTCGACGTCAACAAAATCTTAAGGCTAAAGACAAAGGAAAGTCACATGCAATTTCTATCAGCGATGTGGAGTACGATAACGAAGTGGTGAAAGGTACACTTACCATCCACTCTAAAGTAGCAAATGTTTTATTTGATTCTGGATCCACCCACTCTTTTATTTCTGAAAAATTTTCTAAGGGTATCACCGTATTACCTCAACAATTAGATGTTGAGTTAGCTGTGACAACACCTGATGGAACAACAATCGCATCAAAAGTTTATAATTCTTCTCTGATCGAAGTTTGTGGGAAAGTGCTTCCTGAAAATCTTGTGATCCTTCCTTTAGTGGAATTTGATGTGATTCTTGGCATGGATTGGCTTTCTCTACATGGATCTCATATCAATTTCCAAAGAAGGGAAGTCACATTTCATATTCCAGATCAATCTACGATCGTATACCAATGCAAGGATGAACATAACCTTCCAGTGGAAATTTCTTCCATCTTATGGGTATTGATTCCACTAAATGAAGGTTATTTATCTCAAATGGTTGGTGAGAAACTCACGATTAAGAATATGCCCATTGTACGAGAGTTTGATGATGTATTTCCAGAGGAATTACCTGGTCTTCCACCAAATCGTGAAGTTGAGTTTTCAATAGAACTCGTTCCGGGCGCTTTTCCAATTTCAAAGACACCTTATAGAATGGCCCCAATTGAGTTGCAGGAATTGAAGAAGCAACTACAAGAGAATCTTGATAAGGGATTCATATGCCCTAGTGCGTCACCTTGGGGAGCACCTGTTCTATTTGTTAAGAAGAAAGATGGATCAATGAGACTCTGCATTGATTATCGATAACTTAACAAGATCACTATCAAGAACAAATATCCTCTCCCACGCATTGATGACTTATTTGACCAACTATGCGGAGCTCAATACTTTTCCAAGATTGATCTTCGTTCAGGGTATCATCAATTAAGGGTCAAAAGGGAGGATATACCAAAGACGACTTTCCGTACAAGGTATGGACACTATGAATTTATAGTGATGCCATTTGGTCTTACTAATGCCCCTGCTATCTTCATGGATCTAATGAATAGAGTCTTTAGAGACTATCTTGATCAATTTGTGGTAGTTTTTATAGACGATATTCTTGTCTATTCAAAGAGCAAGGAAGAGCATGAAGATCACTTGAGAATTATATTGAAGACCCTGAGAAAGGATAAGCTTTATGCCAAATTTACCAAGTGTGAATTTTGGCTTCAAAAAGTTGCATTTTTGGGTCACATAATCTCAAAAGAGGGGATATCTGTGGATCCAGAAAAAACAGAGGTTATCGAAAGATGGTCAAGACCAACAACAGTAACTGAGATCCGAAGTTTTCTTGATTTGGCTGGATATTATCGACGTTTTGTAAAGTATTTTTCACGATTATCTAATCCACTCACCAAGTTGACTCGGAAAGGAGTTAAGTTTGTTTGTACAGAGGAATGTGAAGAGAATTTCAAGGAGTTGAAAAGAAGTTTATCCAGTGCACCTGTGCTCACACTGCCTTATAGTGGAGAAAGGTTTTTGATCTACAATGATGCATCCAAGAAGGGATTGGGGTGTGTTCTTATGCAAAATGATATGGTGATAGCTTACGCCTCACGACAGTTGAAAATCCATGAGCAAAATTACCCAACTCATGATTTGGAGTTGGCTGCGGTAATCTTTGCATTAAATATTTAGAGGCATTACCTTTATGGTGAAAGGTGTGATATTTATACTGATCATAAAAGTTTAAATTAAATTTTCACACAAAAGGAGATGAATATGCGCCAAAGAAGATGGTTGGAGCTAATTAAGGATTATGACTGCTCAATCCATTACCACCCTGGGAAAGCAAACAAGGTGGCAGATGCATTAAGTCGACAAGACCATGCTAGTTTATCCATGATGAGGATCACAAAAGATCCAATATTTATGGATTTACAAAGGATGGATCTTGGAATTATAATGGAAGGGGAAAAATCTTATCTTTCTCAAATGAATGTTCAACCATCTATACATGTGAAGATTAAAGAGGCATAGAAAGAAGATGTCGAGTTACAAAAGAAGGTGAGAAATGTTCCTGAATTCAACCTTGATTGTGATGGGATAATAAAGTTCAGGAATCGGTTTTTTGTTCCTTCCATCCCCGAATTAAAGAAGGAGCTGCTGGATGAGGCTCATAGTTCTTCATTCTCTATTCATCCTGGAAGCACGAAGATGTATAGGGACCTGAAAGAGTACTTCTGGTGGGATGGCATGAAAAGAGATGTTGCTGAATATGTCTCTTGATGCTTGGTTTTTCAACAAGTTAAAGCTGAGAGACAGAAGTCTAAGGGGATGTTACAACCATTACCCATACCCGAATGGAAATGGGAAAACATCACTATGGACTTTGTCACAGGACTTCCTAAAACATCCAAAGGCAATAATGCTATCTGGGTCATAGTTGATCGTCTTACAAAGTCTGCACACTTCATTCCTATTAGAGAGGATTTCTCTCTAGATCAGCTTGCCAGGATATATGTGAAGGAAGTGGTAAGATTGCATGGAGTACCACTTTCTATTATATCTGATCGGGATCCGAGATTTACCTCGAAGTTCTGGCGAAGTCTTCAGCATACTCTGGATACAGAGTTGAGTTTCAGCACTGCTTATCATCCCCAGACAGACGGTCAGTCTGAGAGAACAATTCAAACCCTAGAAGATATGTTGAGAGCTTGATCTATGGATTTCAAGGGAGGTTGGGATCCACACCTACCTTTGGTGGAATTTTCTTATAATAATAGCTTTCACTCCAGTATTCAGATGGCTCCTTATGAAGCTCTCTATGGAAAGAAATGCAGGACTCCAACTTGTTGGGATGAAGTTGGGGAAAGAAAGCTATTAGGACCTGATCTCGTTGATGAAATGGCAGAAAAGGTCAGATCTATTCAACAACACATAAGAGAAGCTCAGAGTCGACAGAAAAGTTATGCCGACAACCGAAGAAAAGACCTAGAGTTTGAAGTGGGTGATAAAGTGTTCTTACGAATATCTCCCTGGAAGAGGGTTATGAGATTTGGAAAGAAGGGGAAGTTGAGCCCTAGATATATCGGTCCTTTCGAAATACTGGATCGTGTTGGGAAGGTAGCTTACCGATTGGCGCTTCCACCGAATCTCTCTCAAGTTCACGATGTGTTCCATGTATCTCTCCTGAGAAAGTACATACCAGATCCTTCACATGTACTCAGCTCAGAAGTTGTACCGCTGGAGCAAGATCTTTCTTATGAAGAACAACCGATAGAGATTCTGGATCGTAGCGAAAAAGTCCTACGAAACAAGACCACTCGATTGGTGAAAGTTTTATGGAGGAACCACCAATTAGAAGAAGCTACATGGGAGCTTGAGGATATGATGAGGGAGAAGTATCCTCATCTGTTTGTTACAAAGTGACGAATTTCGAGGGCGAAATTCTTTTTAAGGGGGGTAGAATGTAACACCCGAGACTTTTATGTTATATAAATCATCAAAGGAATCTTTTTCTACACAACACTTGCTTGGCTTGCTTTACACGCAATCACGACCTTCCTCGATAGCTTGCGTCGTACGCAATACCGAGTTTCACTAAACAACAATATGCTATTAAAACTAGCCGTTATGAATAGTAATAACCACTTTTTGAAATTTTATAAATTTTATTTTTCAAAATGGACTTCATTTTTGGACTCAGAATATCGAAATTAGCCTAGGGTGAAATTTTGGTATTTTTCTGAAAACTTTCAATTTTTGATTAATAGTGAAACCACTAAGTGGTAGGTTAAAAACTGAATTTTGCATAAAACTTAATTTTACCGCTTCTGTGAATGGAATATCGAAAATCCTATAGACACGGTTGATATCAGTAATAAAATGTGGTTCAATGAGATAAAAATAATTTTTTGGTGAATAGTAACTTTTTACTTTTTTTACCGCGGTTAATAGTAAATAGGGTAACTAAGGGTAAATATGATATTACTATTACCCTAACACATGTCCTAATTCTATTGGATAAGTGTAATTCGACCAAAAACAAACTTAGGAATAAAATATGACCATTTAGGCCCACTTGGATTAGATTAGGACATTTATTATTAATTTATTTAAAGAAGGGTTAAAATAGTTAAAATCAAAGTTTAATAAGTAAATCATTTTTAATATATTGTTATACATAAGATAAATTCGACTATAAATATTCATTAGAAAGATAAAAAAAATTTCCTACATAATGGTATTTTATTTATAATTTTTAGACATTAAATAATATAATTTATTTATGACACAATTATGATGCAGTAATTATCTTATTTATGAAATATTGACATAATTGATGTTATAAACACCAAAATAAATGTAATTTGAGACTTTTTATGAATTACACAAATTTTATAGGTTACTATGATATATTAGTGTTGATTTAATCAACTTGGTTCGAACATATAATTCTGTTATGACTTTCACAAAAATCATATATCAAATAGTGTCAAAATTGACACAAAATAGTTTTTAAATCAAATATTATATTATTAATTGTTATTTTACTCCTAAAAATCTAAGGTTCGGCCAAATGACTTAGATAAGGATATATATATTAATAATAAACAATTTGGGGTTCGTTTGGCATGTTATAGTAAGTGTATTAACCATATGGTGAAAGAAAACAAAAAGACATGGTAAAAGTTAAATTATTTAACTTAGAGTTAAATCTAATTGATAAGGTTAAAATAATACCCTAAACTTGTCTAAATACTATTGGTTGATAGGATTTCGACCCTTCCCCGCTTTAGCTTCGAAATAATACCCTTTGTAACCATTATAAACCGATTTTGACTTTAATATAAAATAATATTTTGAGATATTCCTAAGGTGCCCCTCTCCTCCCTTATAAAAGGGCACCTCCTCCCCCTCCTCCTCACACCAATTTGAGCACTCAAGCTTGGACAACCCCTGAAATTTTCTCCTCTCCACTTCCCTAGAATAATCCTAGAGGTCCTGGTCTTCTTCAAAGACCAATATTAGTTCCCTAAGTGGAGGATTCAAAGAAGCGTTCCAAAGAAGAGGTAATATCCATTACCGATCTTTTCAATTTCTTTCTTCTTCAACTTATTCTTCTTTAGTTGTTTCATGATAAAGTAATAACATCAGTATTACTTACATACTGATATGTTATTATAAATATGAAACAACCCTAATTCACCTTCTATCCATCCTACGGAAAAATGAAATCACCGCGCGTGCGTACGTACGGAATACCGTCTCCACGCTGTGGTGTAATCTATTTTCCACCATAACTTTACAAGGATGGGTATAATGGTGTAATGAGTAACTATTTATGATTATTATAAAGTAATATTGATACTGAAATAATATATATATATACTCCAATACAATTCCACGATCATAGGAACGATATCATCACTCGTGCGTACGTACGGAATACCGTCTCCACGATGTGAAGCGACTCGTTCTACATGATCATCATTACATAATAATTATATAAATGAATTGAATGAATAAATATGATATATGTTACACTAATAACATTCTGGATATAAGGTATCTATAACCTTAAAAGAAGAATAAGAATTTATTCGGCAAAACACGCATAAGAACAAAAGGCAATAAAGACCCGAGTAACAAGTAACAATGAAATATTACTAACAAGAAGCTAAGAATATGACCATATATGATATAATATCAATATGTATGATTCTGGAATAATTCAATAACATTATTTAAACCATTATACAGGAGCTTCGGACACGTACAAAGCAAATTGGACCTAAGGTAAGGGAAATATCACAATCTCATTTTTATCCGAGATTGTTTATACTTTGGTATTTACTGGGGTGTATTTTATCATCCACATCCATGTTTACTCAATATGTAATATTATTTACATCCACCTACAAATGTTTAAATCCAATTTTACCCTTCGGTGAGTTTTTAGTAAAGGATATGAAATGAATCTTTTGTCGTTTTTCGTACGAGGTACTTTTTGACTTTTCCGACAAAAGTACGAAGAATGTTTTTTTTAACTTATACGGAATGAATGGATTTTTAAAACATTATTTCCAAGAAGCTTCCTTTACAAGTTTTCAAGTTTATTTTTAATCAACTTCTTTTATTTTAAAGTCGTATGACATGTTATGAAAGGAAAAATGTTTTTGAAGAAGAAAGGATATTTTCCTCAAGAATGGAGTTCAAGTGTTTTATCAAAATTATTTTCCATCTAAGATAATAAAGGGTTCTGTTTTTATCCCTATTATTACATTGATTTGATCATGTTGTTATGGAAATATTTTTATGAATTCCTTTATCTTATATGAATTGTTTTATGATGTCATGTTGTTTAAGAATCCCATTTTTATTATATGGGTTACGCTATGATGTATGGTTTATGATTATGTGGCACACATAAGAAAGGATTCATTATAAGATGGGTGGGACCTATATCTCCCTCCAATGCATTGGGTAAAGATTTTATATCTCATGAGATAGACATGGCTGGAACGGTAGGTTATACCGGTTCAGTGAAACAGGACTGGAACGAGGCTGACTCGGTTCAGAAAGGGACTTTGTCCACTAAGATAGTCTTGGCAATGAGTCATGACTAACAAGAAATGATTTTACATGATTATGTGTGCATGCCACAAAGTTTCAAGTTTTATGTTATGATTATGGGGATCTCATTTTCACTTCTATGATTTGTTCCATGTTAAGATATTATGATCTCTTTTGCAGGTTATGATTTTCAAAAAGATATGATATGATTTTTATTTCCTTTATTTGCCCTTGCTGAGCATTTGATCTCACCCTTTTATGTTCTCTTTTCCCCAGGTCAGGAAGATGGATATTAAGTAGAATATGCTAAAGGGACCCTAGATATGATGAAATAAATGGGAGACACTGTAGAATATTTATGAACCAGTTGTTTATGTTTCCCAGTTTCTAAAGACACTATACCTATACGGTCCTTTTTGGTTTTGTCATATGTTGTAATAAGTGTGCTTCAATTTTGAAGTATTAACAATGTATGTAAAGTATGGGTCGTTATACATACACTGTTATAGTTTGGATATTTTGTTAGATATCACTAGAGGTGTCCTTCTGAGTTATACTCACACCCTGCTCTGGAATCCTGATCAGTACCCAGATAGAGTTTATGTTTATAGAACAAGATAAGGGAAAGAGCTTATGTTAGATGGATGAGTTGGGATAGAACATCGATGAGGGAATGAGACATAGTTTCATTTTCCTATTGGTAGTTTCCAAAGTGTCTTAATTTTTATTTTTCATTTGACAATTGACACATATATGTCATGAAATATCAAATATTTTATTTTGGATATTTTTTTCCTATTTTGATTTAATATGTGATATTTTTTTGTATTGGTTATGGGATTATTTTTGTAATTGGTTATATAATTTAGTTATTGTATATTTATTTCTACTATTGTGAAACTTTGATAAAGTGGGTATAGTCTCTTCATGTTATATATTTTACCCTAACTTCTTATCATAAGCCTCTAGTTTATAGGGAGGCATGCCTGAGGTCATGTAGTGAACTAGCTTGAGGCACCAACTTGTGGTTCCCTGGTTGGGACATTACAAAGTGTCATCAGAGAGATTTTATTTTCATTTATTATATATTACTATTTAGGAAAGTTATAAATGAAACTAGGAAGCGTTCGTCCTTGTTCACGATCTCATGCATGGGAGTATCTAACCCATGTATGGGGAAAAACCCAAGTACCTATGGTGAGATTATTTTTATTGATCATTTTAGTTACAGTTGGACATTATTTCACTTTGGGTGATGCAATTTTTGTGTGATGTTATTATTTTCCGATATTTTTTCATTTTTTCACGGAATGGAATAATAGTTTTGAAATCATGTATCATTTTAATAACCCCATAATTATTGTGACATGCATCATGTTAGGCATGCATTGAAAAGAAAGTTATGTGTGAGTTGTTAAAATGAAATTCTTTTATTTACCTGTGAAATTTAAATGGAATGGTTCCAAATATGAAATTGAAAATAGAAAAATGATGCTATATGTGGTAAATAAAATGGATAAAATGGGTGTCTAACGAGGAACCTGAATAATGAAAGTATTTTACCCTATGTGATCCATGACCCAGATGAAATTTGGTTGGGGGTAGTGATAGTGCCTTGTTTTTGACCATTTTGTTGGTTATGGGGGATGAATTATTATGTATTATTGTGAATAAATCTTACATAAAAGTTATAAGGGTTTGTTATGTGTTCTAATATATGTGTTTGGAATTATAGAGATATGCCTACATGACGATGCTTCTTTATAGGTCGATAGTTTGACATGGATGGATATGTGCCTCAAGTAGTGGAACTAGAGGACCCGATAGTTCCAGTGAGGAGGCTAGAGATAAATTCCATGTGAACTTTCATTGGTTTATGTAGTTTATTAAAATAGACTCGGGGAAGGTTGTGAATAGTTTTTCAAACCGGGCATGAGATTTCTAGTTGTAGCACCCTTCGACATTCAATAGAGAGGGTGGACCTGTGATAACTGGGTTCTAGTTGAGTCTATCAAGATGATCCTTGATTATTTGGACAATCTTACTAAGAAGGGAGTCATGATGAAAAATTATATGTTATATGATAAAGTTAAGCATTGGTGGAACATCCAAACATGGGATGGAAAACTTGAAAATATGGAGTGGAATGACTTTTAGATAATTTGTTGGAGAAATTTTAACCTAATACACTTAGGAATGAGAGATAAAATGAGTTTATAAGGTTGACCCAATGGATCTTGTCCATAGTAGACTATTTTAGATGCTTCAATTATTTTCATTTCTTTATTCCAGCATTGAAAGGGGATGAGGCTATTATGGTTATCATTATCTATCCCCCATTCTATCGAAGATTCAATTCTATATTGGCCAGATACTTTTATTGGGTCACATAATCTTGGAGTAAGGTGTGTCATTGGACCTTGATAAGGTGTAAGAATTGGTTTATTGGGAGCATCCTAATATTTTTTTTATATACCCAGATTTTTGGGTTTAGAGGGACACTATCGAAGGTTCATCCAAGACTTTTACCACTTCTAATTACATATTTCAAGAATTGAACAAGAAGGGATATCAGTTTAAATGGTCTAGAGCATGTGATAATTCCTTCTTGGAGTTAAAGCGGTGATTGAATGTTTCACTGATCTTGATCCAACATAAGTTGGGTGAGGATTATGAAATGTTTTTTCATGCATATAGGATCAGACATGGAGTGTTTTTGATGTAGGGCGATCGAGTTTTATTGTATGGGTCATGAAATTTTAGGAAACATGAATATAATTACCCTACGCACAACCTCGATTTAGCTACTTTGGTTTATGATTTGAAGTTTTGATGGCAATATCTATTGGGTGAAAACTTTATTTTGTATATCGATCACAATTTTTTAAAGTATAAATTTTCCTATCAAGATTTGAATCTTCGGCATTTTAGGTGGGTTTAGTTTGTTTAGTCATTTTATTTTGATCTCGCATATATTCTTGAGAAGGGAAAACATGTTGTTGATTCTTTGAGTAGGAAAACACAAAATTAAATAGTTCAAGAATCTTGTTATGAGTGGAATATAATGAATTTTCTAGATGATATTCATGTTGTGGTTCTAGAGGGGAAGGAGAAGATAACCCTTGTATCTTTTTCTATAGTGTCTACACTTTTGATCTAGATCAGGTAGAGGCATTATGTGTATTTTGAGTGTTTGGCCTTGAGGGAAATACTTGAAGGTGGGGAGTTAATTTAATATTGGACCATGGATGAGGATGATATAATCTATTCTAGGAACATAGTTGTTGTTAATACGTGTTAGGTGGAGGATTTGGTGCATGAATTTCTTTCCTCAATATAGGTGGTGCATCTAGGTTAGACCAAAATATACTTTGACTTATGTCGACCGTATAGGTGATCATGAATGAATAAGAAAATTTTAGGGTTCATGACATAATGTTACACTTGTTATTAGGTGAAGTTTGAGAATAAATATCCTAGTGGTTTAAGATAACTATTTCCCAATAAAAAATGTAAGTGGGAAAACCTTACTATGGATTTTGTGAAATTTCTCTAGAGGAAACCTTAGAAGAATGATTTTATTTGGGTGATTGAGGATCGACTAAAGAAATTAGAACATTTATTGCCTATCTAGGAGACATTATTAGTAGATTAGTTGGGAGACATGTATATCTGAGGGATATTCCATCTGGATAGGGTGATGTTCAATATAGTTTCAGACCATGACTCATGTTTCAAATCTTATTTCTAAAAAGTCTTGAAGAAAGTTCATGGCATGTAAGTATTTATGAGTACATATTTCCACCAATAGATGTATGGATAGTAAGATTATACAATAAATTTTTTGGAGGATATTATATAGGCATGCATTGAAGACTTTTGTGGGTCTTCATAGAATCAACATTCACTCTTTGAGTACACCTATAATAACAGTTATCAAGAGGCTATTGATATGGAACAATATGAGGCTCTTTATGGTAAGCCAAGAAGATCACCTCTATGAGGGATGGTGGAAAGTGATTCAGAGTTTTTGGGATCGATTATCATGCAAAATACATCAGATATGGTTCAGTTTATTCAAAAATGTATGGCTACAACACATATTAGTGAAAATTTATATATTGATTGACTTCAATGACCCCTTGAGTTTATAGTGGGTGATTTTGTGTTCCTTTGTGTGTCATCAAGATTTGGTCACCATATGATGCAGATACATGTAAAGTTGATTCCTAGGTTTGTGGGACCTTTTGATATTATGGAGAGAATTATCCAAGTGGCATATGAATTGTCTCTTCCAAATAGGTTTAGTTCTATACACAAATTTTTTCATTTTTAATAGATTCAGCGATATTACCTCAACCCTTCTAATGTGATTAATTTTTATGATGTTGATCTTGAGACTAATAAGTCCTTTTATGAGAATATGATTTTTTTTATAGATCATAGTGATAAATTGTTTCATGGAAATACCATACTGATTTTTTGAGTACTATGGAAACATGGCAGTGTTTAGGAGGTAAAATGGGAGAGAGAAGTTGATATATGGGCCTAGTGGCTTGATCTTTTTACATTGGAATATTACAGATTCTTGGGAGTATAAATCAATGATTATATGTTATAAGGTGAGGATATTCTAAGATCATGACCTTCTTTGGAGGGGTCTCATACTCATTTACAAGTAATCTTTTATGGTTGTTTTGGTATATATTGTTTGAGTTTTACTTTAGAGATGTTTCGAGTGAAATTTTAGAAATTTGGAAGAAGAAGATGGGGCAGTGCATTGTTGGGGCACAGTTTTCCCAAACCATGTGCCAACCCTTAGCAAACCATGAAATACAAAATATAGGGGAATTACAAGTTCAATGTATATTTTATCAAATTGTGTTTCCTATCAGTAGACATTGTACAACCCAAATATGATTCATATAATTAGGGTTCTTGGTTTGGAAAACCATTTTCCCCTACCTAGGAAATCATGAATGTGGGATTTACTTCCCCCCTAAAATTTTATAAAAAAATCCAAAACTCTCGGGTATTATCCCCTACTCACCCCAGCTTGGGATTAAACCAATTCATCTTTATTATGAAGCTCATTGTAGGGTTATAAGGCTCCTAAAATCATGTTCTTGACAATCAATGATATAATAGATAGATCATCAATCCTATGGTATGTTTTTTCTTCACTGATTGGTTATCTCTCTCTCTATCTCGTCACCCTTCTCTGGAGAAGAGGAATGTTTTTCCTTGAATTGTATATGGTTTATATCTATGTTTTCTTTGATCTTATTCTGTTTAATCTTATTGCTAGGATTCGGTCCTATATCGGTTGCATCATTGTGGTCTTGATCCTTCCACTTCAATTTGGGGATTTTTGTTTGGATATCATTCATTGAAGACCTTAAGATAGGTGTTATTAATGTCAATTACCTTGGTCTTAAATTATTTTTTTGTGTATTTAATTGTGTAATTTCAACATTCATATTTGAAAATTGAATCTTGAATTGGATTAATTAATTGGTTAAATTAATTAACACAATTCTAAAATTGGTGGGATATTGGGATTATAAAATTTTTGGGATTTTGGAATTGTGAAATTTATAAATTGATGGGATTATGGGATTTATTGATAATTTGGATTAAAGGGATGGTTGTATTAACCTTAATGGGTTAATGGATTATATGATTAAATTCTATTAATTGGATTAATGGTTAAATGTTCATGTTATTTCCATGGGTTTAAAGTAATAAACCTTTATTATTTGTTCAATTGAAATGGTACACCATGATGATAATGTTTGATAAGTGGTTAAGTATGATCAACCTTGATAAATGTGATATCTATGATATAAATCATATAAGTGATTGATTAATTAATGGTGTTTTGGATAAAAAATAATACTCTAAATACCCATGGGGTGCTAGACCTGGAATTATAGTCACTAAATGATGAATGTGATAACAAGTGAGGGATATGGATTGATGATCCAAATACCCACTTGTGATAACAATTAGGTGCGGGATAGGGACTAATGCTCCAAATTCCCATGAGCTTTTAGACCTGATGTTTTAGGCCTAAATTATTTTCATTGGACTAGTGTTTCAAGTATCCTCGAAATGAAACTAAATGGATATAAATGATGATAAACCAAGATTTAATGAATTTTTATTTCCCTATGTGATGTGTTACAAACTCTAGCATGGTCATAAGTAGGTATTAATGGTATGGGTGTCATCATGAACCCATAAAATTTAGTTGGTTAATTAACAAATAATGAAATGTGATAACTTCCTACATTTTTTATTATAATATATTAATTATGCAACTACATACACTATTACACACTAGATATTGTTTTAGATTTCGTTGGTGGTGACCTACCAAGTTGTAGTCACTCCCTACTTAGGATGCCTGATCATTACCAGAATAGACATCATGTTTGTAAGATAGGATAAGGCCAAGAGACCTATATTATATGGTTGAGTTAGGATGGAGGATTGATGAAGGAACCATAAATGGTGTTAAGACCTGCCTAATAATTTTAAATATGTCTCAATTTTGGTTTTTCATTTGACACTTGACACATATATGGCATGATATATATATTATTTTACTTTGGATATTGTTTCCCTATTTTGGGTTAATATTTGATACTAGTTTTTATTGGTTATGGGATTATTCGGGCTATTAGTTATATCATTTGGTTATTGTTTATTTATTTCTTCTTGTGTGTATCTATGATAAAAAAGATATATTATCTCCATGTTATATATTCAACCATGGATACTAGTCAGTGACCTCTAGTGTATGGGGATGCTTTCCTGTGGTCACATTGAAACTGGATCAGGGCACCAGCATGTGGCACCTAGGATGGGATTTTATAGAAACATACAAGCATTATGAATTTTATAAAATATATAATAAATATTCCTTCCTAAATTAATAACCTTAAGGAGAACTTTTCATTGAAAACACTAAGGTTTTTATATTATAAAAATATGGTAGAAATGTGTTAAAGTTAAATAATTATATGTATGGATTAAAATGGGAGCCTAGATCGTGGTACTCTAAACTTGATGACTTTTTGAGAGATATGTAATTATCAAAATTAAATTTTGATAGATACTATATTTAAAACAGAACTCCATAGAAATTTTTTTTATGATTTCATATATAGAAGATATTTTATTTTATATTGATAAAATGTATCTTTTTATAATATTTTGAAAACCTAGTAGAATATTTTTTTTAATATGTCTATATTGGGTGAGTTGGGATACATCATGGAAATAAAAATTACACTAAGTAATGACTTTATTTTCTTATTTAAAAAGAAATATGACAAAGAAATATTGAAAATAATTCATTATAATGTTGAAAATAAAAATCTAGACCCATTAAATATTGTACAAAACATAACAAGTATGGATTAGGGACAAGTCCAAATAAAAAATAATTTAGAATAATTATTGGAATCTCAATTTATCTAACTACATCATCACTAGCCATTAACTATGATGTGACTCAATGTGTGATTTTTTGAGTGATTATAAATTGTATCATATAATGGGAGTTAAAATAATATTTATATATATCAAGGGAACTATAAATTGTGTTATTATGTACATAAATAGATCTGATTTTTAGTTGTATGGATATATATAAGTTGATTGGGTAGGATATTTTATAGATAGGAAATCCAAATCTATGAAATAATTTCTCTCTTTTTGAGATTTTTTTGAGTTGTTATAGTAATAAGCATACTTTAGTGGCATTGAATATAGCTTATTCAATGTATATTAGAACCACACATGCTTGTGCATAAATTTTCTGGATGAAAGTGTAGAAAATAGATTTAAAAGATATTTATAAGACACAAAAAAGTATTATGATAATCAATGTATTATTGATCTCTCCTTGTAGTTATGGTAACACCGATAATAACCACAAAAATCAATATTTGATAAGAGTAAAAAGAAAAAACAAAATAAAAAAGAATAATATCATAGATAGAGATTTATGTGGTTATGGAATGATCCTTATTTCTATAAGTAGGTAGAATCATTTCATTAGTTTTGGGAGAAATATTAGATGGGGAAATTTAAATTATGAAAGCCTTGGATCAAAATAAGTTCCTTAATCAATGTGATGTTGTAGTAAACAACATTTATACATTGTTAATGTTCATAGTAAGTCCATAATTCTAAAGTAATGGGTGGTTGGATGACTTTAGAGCTATAGTGACCTAATGGTGTTGATGGTTACATGGTTCTACAATACCATGCTAAATTCCACCCTATTACAGTGCCCTATCAATGTTGTCATCAACATTAATATAGTCTGTCAGTGTTGATATAGTATCTTTCGCTAATATTTGGTCTATATTCATAAAATATATTGGGATACACCAATACAATATAAGAATCTTGTGAAACTCTCTATAATAAATAATATTGACATCATATTTCATTTTATTAAAGAGAAAGTGGAAAATGGTTATCAGAAACTTGAAAATATTTTCAAAAAATACCATACTGTAGTTATTTTTTACCAAGTAAATACCAAGGGATAGGGTTGATGAATTAAGGATAAAACTCCATGTTCACCCATCTCCTATAACTTGGAAGTGTGAAAACCATCCTCTGTTGATAGTTTTAGATTTGTTCTTCATTATATTGTAATAAGACCACCAAAAGGAGAGAAAATTTAGTGGACTTATTTTCAATGAAAAAATGGGTGATAAAACGATAATTGATAACACCATTTCATTGGATGTTAAAATGGATAATTATCAGAGGGTATAACAACACATATCACTAGAAGCTGAGATCATTAAAAGATATGATATAATTAATATTAATGATATCACTAGAAGGAAAATAGTGCATCAACATATCCATTTAAGTTTGTGGGAGTCCTTGACTAATAAGAGGTTCATCTAAAAGGGTTTTCTAAGTTGGGAAGTTACCCTATAACATTTAATAGTGGTGGTGACTGGAAAGACTATATTTATTACTCTATTTATGTAGTGAGTAATCTCATTGAGATCAAGAGATATTTAGTGAGAATCTTAATAATTTTAGTCCTAATCACTTCCTTGAATATAGTAAAATAGCATTCCCTCATATATTAGGGAACAAGTATGAACCATTTAATCATTTTTTTTATTATAAAATTGTTTTCATTAATTCATTGCATTATTTACTTCTTATCTATATCATTTGATTTTTTTTACATTGTGGGGTGGTGAATTGGGTGTTGTTTTCTTCCTTGCATTGAACATAATATCATGGGGTTCATTTTGGGTTTTATATTTCAACATTTTTATGTTTTTGTGGTGTTATAACAATGGTTTACCTAAAGTTGGTCTTGGACCCAAAAAGTGATATCAAAGCTCATGTTTTGAGTGAATCCATAAGATCAAGATCCAGTGATGGTTTTTCAAACTTGAATTCAATAGAATCATTATCACCTTTTCTTTTTTTAATAGTATATTTTTTTTAGTTCCTAACCTCTCATATTACATTTACTATAAGTAGTGGGACTTAAAAAGTTTTAAATGGATGGTATCTTATGGGATAAATTTATGGGTGGAGAAGTTAAATGGAAATCATTTTGATTTCTAGAAGTTATAGAGTGCATTTACTTTAATAGAATTACTTTAATCTTCCATTGAGTAGAGCCAAGAAAAAAGTGATGAAGGTGAAGAATAAGATAGGATATAAAATAAATCACTAAGTTTGATACATATTCCACTTTCCCAAAATCAAGGTGTACAACATCTATGAAGTGTAGAAAGAATCCAAACATGTATAGACCCTCAAAAATATGTTTGAGAATCCCATGTAAATTTTTTTCTATGTAAATTATTTTGAATTAGAATATCATAAGGATGATCTTCCACTGATCACATAAACAAATTCAACATTATTTAATGTTATTTTTATCATTTAAGGAAATCTTTGGAAACCCAGTATAATCGATTTTATTTCTCTTTTCATTCCGGGAGTCATGGGATGCAATGGTGAATACTATGAGTAATTATAATGGAAATGTATACATGAAGTTCATGCATCTTCCTAAATTTATATTGAATGAGTAGATTATATGAAAATACATTTAGGTATTTTTTGGGTAACTCATAAAACCTAGAGATAATTTGATATATCGTTAGATGGAAAAGTCACCAAAAGAGAAATATAAGGAGGATCCAAAGTAGGAGTAGCTCCAAGAATAGTGCTCCTATGTGTGGGAATGATGGGTGGAAATTCTACCCCAATAAAGATCACAGTGAACAGAGGGATAAATTATAAATATATGACTTCATTAGTGTATTTAAATATAATTCAATGAAATATTTGAGTAACTTTATCTTATGTACTGCTAGTATATTGGGTTCATGGGTGTTAGGATTTGGAGCTTCATTTCAGGCTACATTAGAGAGAGGAATCACGAAGAACTATACCTCTGGTGGGTATGTGAAATATCACCTTATGGATGAAAATTATCTTGAGATAGTGGGGAATGTAAATATTTTGATCTATATAAGGATCAGAAGAGTGCTAGAGTTGAAGGATGTGTAGTATATTCTAAGCCTCCTAAAGAACCTCATTTTCATTGGGCAACTGGATGATATGGGTTCTGGTACAATGTTTATAGATGGTGTATGGAATATTTTATGTGGGGACATGTTCATATGTATAGGAGTAAATTATGGAGTTATCTATATCATGTTCTCACCAGAAGGAGAATTACATAGTAAATAGTTAACTTCTATGTTGTTTTGGAATAACTGCCTTGGCTATATTAGTGATAGTGGGAGGAAAATCCTAGATTAAAAAGGATTTAAAAAGTCTAGAGTCATGGATTTTGAAACATGTGAGTATTTTTATTTTGGAAAGTTTCATAAGGTTTGTTTCCAAAAAGGAAGGAAAATTTTCAAAGCATCAGAAGTTAGAGTCAGTTCAAACTAATGTTTGGGGATCTTTATTGGTGCATTGAGGGTCACTCATTTAGGTGAAAATTATTGATGATTCCACATGAAAAGTGTGTTTTTACTTTATAATGTTGAATTATAAGTTATTTTATACTTTCAATAGATAGATATATATGGTAAAAAAGGTGTTTCAATGCATGTTTAAGTGTCTATGACCAGAAAATGGTGGAGCGTATGGATGTAGAGACTTCCATAGACAATTCCTGAAAAAATGGATCGATTTTTAGATAACAGTTCTAGATAAATAAGAAAAAAATGGATTTTTGGATAATAATAAAAGGATTATTTTAGATAAGGTATGAAGTATGATAATTAATGAGGTGTTTCACAAGGTATTTTGGGTAGAAAATCTAAATTTCATCACACACTTAGTCAACCAGAATCTATCATATCCAGTTAGAAAAAAATTCAGAGATATATTTGTCTATATGAAATGTTTATTATAACCACATTATAGTCTTTATTTTACTCTCATCCTTCCACATTGATACCTAAGAATGAGAAAAGTTAGAGGCTACTTCTTGATCATTTTAATTTATTAGTTATGGTGATGAAGAGTTTTGTATTTTCACTTTTGGAAAATGGATCTCAGAAATTTACCAAAAGTTGAAATGTGATAGTCAAAAAAGTTATCATATAGAAGGATTAAAACAAATTATAAAAATATAATATAAGAAATATAAAGTCAAAATATAATTTTCTCTTGGATAGAAGATCAAAATTTATTGATGTTCCAAACAGGCTAGGGGGATGTCACAATCAAAATAACTAGTCCATATAGTAGAGTTACTCTAAGAAAGTATCAAATTATGATGGTTATTCCTATGAAAAATTTACCAAAATGTTAAAATAATATAAAATATAAATTATTTAAATTTAATAATTTGGATGTTTTATTAATATAAGCATATAAACCATAGGGATAGTTATAGAGATCTACTATGTTGAGATTATTAGTAAGAAGGTATGGTGATCCAATGAATTTTTTTACATCAAATAGATGATGGAGGGCCCAATATCTTGAAAGAGGAAAGGAGTTAAAAGGAATCTAAATATTAAGTGCTATACATGAGGTATGAAATTGATTCTCTCTATGTGTCTAGAATATGGGAGCCGGTGGAGATACCCAATAGGAAAAAGATTCTTAAAAAAATGGGTTTATTGGTTAAAGGAACATATTGATATTAGAATATGGAACAAGGCTAGGATAGTCATTAAAGTATTGAAAAAAATGGAAGGTTTTTATTTCCCAGATATTTAGTCACAAGTAGTTAAGGAAAAAATTATTTGAATGTTGTTGAGTATATTTGAATCTGAAAAACTTTTTCCTGAGATACTGTATGTGAAGATAACTTTTATTCCTGGGGACTGAGATGAAGAAATTTTCACGGAGGATTATGTTGGTTTCAAAGTTAAATGGAACCATGTGATTGTGTATAATCTCAAACATAGCCTTTATAGTTTTAATTAATCAACTAGGTGTTGTAATATGATTTTCAATGAATTTATGATGGAATATAAGGATTTCTATAATAATTTTGATCATTTTTATGGCCAAAAGTAATTTCATGATTGGATTTTTGTGATTATAAATCTCTACATTGATGACTTATTGAATTTGGGCTCGGTAAAGAAAAGAACTGATAATCTAAGGGAGGGGTTATCTAGAATCTTAGAGATTAATTAACTTCATACAATAAAATAGATTTTGAGGATGGGGATCATGAGATAACAATGTTCTAGTACACCATGCATGAATTTAAAATAGTATATCTATAGGATTCTAGGGAACTTTGGGATGTTGGAGACAAATCTAGTGTCCAAACCCTTGTCCAGACACATGAACCATTGTAATGATAAAGAACCCTAAATGAAATATAAGGTTGATTTCATGGTAAATGTTTTATATGAATTAGTTTATATAATTATGATGCACTCCATGTTTTTTATTAGTCTGAACATTATATAAGAAGTGGGAGTCATTTTTATGTGTATATCAAATTGTGAAAGAGATCACTATGAGTCTAAGAAGTGGATTCTATAATACTTGAAAGGATTTTGGAAGATTTTTATTTTTCAATTGAATAGATGCGTCTTGGTAAAGTTTTATGGACACAAAAATTTTTAAATATTGAAAAATTTAAAGATAACCAATGGTTAAGTGTTTACTTATAGCAGAATGGTAGTGAGTTTTTTTTTGAATCTTCAGTTGGTGGTTTCACTCCTGAAAATGGAAGAAAATTTTGTCTCTTTGATGGAAGTAGGGAAGGATTTGGTGTAACTTAAAGGGTTGTTAGAGGATCTCAAAAATCCACTAGATATTTATAATTTATTTTTTGATGTACATAGTATGATTCAGTTATACAAAAATATGATATTTCATTATTATAAATGGCGTGTTCATCTCAATTACCAATTCATCTAGAAGTTGTCCGGAGGTGTAGTGTTAAACCTATATAAGATCTAAGGAATTCATAATATGATGTGGATATTGACAAAGGAAGTTTTCGATGATGTTTTTGGGAAGTTAGGTTTGTTATTTGGACTTGGTTGACTGGTCACTATGGTTGGATATCCATGTATTTTCTTAACATTAGTTTGAGGAAGTCAATGGAAGTAGATGGAGGACTTAGTCAAGATGAAACCTTGAAATGAATCTCAAGTGGGATTTTATTGGGAGTGTGAGATTTATTCCCCAGCAAAGGAGAACAATGTGGAATATTCCTTAAAATCATCTAATTTAGGTGAATTTATATTCCCATGTGGCTTTAGGTTCATGAATTTTCTAAAGGGTTTTTTCAATTTTAATCCATTATAAATTTATTTAATGGATTGTATATTAATTGAATAGACTCAATGAATAAATTACAATATGAATAAACATATGATGCTACATTGAATATAGTTAATACATCTAATTAAATGAAACACATAACGAAGGTATATATAAATGGATAATATCCTTCCCATTGTAAACCATCAATTATATTCAAGCCTTTTGATACTCTATTCCTCCGAAAACATAAATTATCACTACATGACAGCGCTATCACCCATTCTATGTTTAAGAATCCTCAATAAATTTCAGGCGGTCTTTTTTTTCTGAAATCTCATGGGAGGCATGAGGACTTTTTCTACAGTTAAGGTAAACTTTATCAAGCATACAATAAATATTAATTTTGGATTACATGTCACTTTTGGTATGACTTATTAATATTTTTCATGCAATACATGTCGATTATATCAAGGATAGATCGAACAAATATGGGTTTCTTCTACTATCATCAATCACATTATGATCCCTGAAAATTCAGTAGTGGTATTCGAGATAGGTTCTTCATCAATTCAATGTGTTTCTTTCACCATTAAATGAAGAATTTTTGAAATAATAACTACTTTCTCCCTTCTCAATGTCTCATTTTATGAAAACATAATATCAGTGGCACTATGAAACATTATGTTAAATAGTTAACAAAATGTAGAGTGGTAGGTGTGGCTTACATTAAGTAGTTAAGGAATTATACAACATGCCTACTGGAAAATAGAGCTTTTGGGTTTCAGGTAATTTATAAATTATTTATACATAATGGAATCATATATTATTTATTATTCATATAATTTATTAAAATGTTTTAAAAATTAATTAACTTTAAAATGTTTATGGTTAATTGGTTTAATAATTTTGAAACAATTATTATAAATATTCCATTGAAATTAAATAGTAAATATTAAGAATATGTTTTTTAAATTTATATGGAAAACCCTATGATTTAAATATATCATTTTTATATGATACATAATAAGAATAATTTATAGATTTTATAAATTACAAAATAAGGTTAATTAAAAAAATTACATTTAAAGATTATAAATTGTTCATAATTAATTAATTTAAATATTTCACATCAAGAGCCCTTTTTAAATATTATTTAGGCAAAATAAAAAATATTTTTTGATCAAATGTTTAAATAATTCTTAGTATATGATATATCGATTTTGTAAAATATCTACATAATATTAACTAAATTATGAAACATTTATAACTTATAAAATATCATATATTTAAATAGAAATAAAATATAATTTATAATTTGAAAAGATCAAATTGTAGAAGGATTATAATTTTTTTTAGCTTTATCATTATATGTTACCCATAATGTATTGGATAATTTATAAAAAAATATAGTTGAATTTTATTTTTCAATGTTTGTGAATAATTATCGCATGTTTTTTGTAAAAAAAATAAAATGTATATTTTTTATTAATTCCTTAATATTAATGTTGGTTAATTTTTTTACAAAATATTAATATTGTGTATGAAATATTGGTGTGATAAATTAATTATTGGATATAGATCTCTACATTAGATTCTTGGTATAACTCCATAAGATTTATTTTTCATCTATCTTGGTCTCAGTTTTTAATTTGAGTTATTAGCTTGAATTTAGTAGTTTGGATAAGATTTTTCATTTTCTAATTAATAAATATTATTAATTATATTTTATCTTGAGTAAATTATCCATGGGTATTAGTACTTTGGGTTTGAAATTCCATTATCCTAAAGTCTTACAACTTATTCTAAAAAGGTGAGGGTTGGTTATTTATGGCTCTTAGATTACACATGTATAGGTTTTCAATCTCATATAGTTATGAAAATTACATGAAGAGTTTAAATAACTTGTGAATAAGATGAATATATATATTTATGATTATGTTTTTCTTTTATATTTGGGTGATTCCCAAAAACTATGGGTTGTGTAAATGGTTACACATTAATGTAGTGTAAACACATTAATTCTGTGGATTGAATTCTTATTCCAAAATTAAAACATTGTAAGAATTCATAAAAAGGAATAAAACATGAGGATATAAATATTTCATATGATGAAATATTTATGAATTTAATATACATATGATGTATTTTAAATTTGTGAGACTTTGAAAGAAACCCCTCAAATTCTAAGTGTAAAATTCCGTCCAAAATAGAACTTTTCATGACCTCAATCATCCAATGAGGTTGTTCATTATAAATTTGGGTTCCCATGAGTTATATTGTGTAAGGAAGTAAAGTTATGATTTACTCTAGATAATCATATTAGATAGATCATGGTAAAACTTTGTTCCCCTTGATTATCCTTTGTTAGCTCATTATTGGTGGTTTCTTCGGGCTACACTATTCCAGATACCATAATAGGATTATGATACCGGAGGAATATAGTTGATTATATACATATGATGTATTTGGAGAAAGGGTATTCCACATAACTATCTAAGAGTCGCATATATTACCATTTTAATGATTCCACACCTAAATAACTAAGTGGTGAGAGAAATGATAAAGTTGACTCATTACCTAGTAAAATATGGATCTTTTTTTTATAAATGGGTATGATATATTGGGTCAAAATTTTTATTTAGTTTACTATCATTTAATATCCTTGATTATAAAATATAAAATAGGATAATCACCCACTGATTTGTCTTTTTTGTATATTATGACTTCATTCTTAATTATCATGTTTAGATAACTAATGGTTATAACCTATAAAATAGTTAGAAATCTGAATCTTTGGTTAATATTTTTTCTTAAGTAAAATCATTTAGATCCTATAAATTTTAATTTTATGGAAATCATTTTTCCAACTTTGACTAATGAGTATTAGATATCGGGTGTACATCACACATTTGTGCTAACAAATAGACTTGGAGATAGAAGGTAATTAAAAAAGGGTGAAGTGAATATTTTTATCAATAATAGATAAATATTTTTTTCATTAGATATTGTCACATATGATCTAACTTTACCAAGTGAACTAGTTCTAGAATTGCAAAAAATTTATTATGTTCCCACCATAAACAAAAATATGATTTATATATCTTTTTCACACAAGAAGGGATTTTTGTTCACTATTAAGAAAAAAAATTGTTATATATATAATAATGAAAAGTTTTATGGAATCATGAATATGTTAAATGGTTTAAATATTTTAGATATAGATAATGTTTTTTATAACATTAAAAATATTAAGGTTATTATTGATTCTAATCTCACCAACCTTTGGAAATGTCTTCATGATAAAATAAATGATAAAAAAATTCATATATTCCATAAATATAGATTAGTTAAATCATTTGATTATGAACTATTTTTTATGTGTGAAACTATTTTAAAGAAAAAAAATGAAAAATTCATATTTTGGTAGAAAATACGAAATGGATCGTGGATTATTAGATCTCGTACACAGTGATGTATGTTGAAAAATGATTATACAATATATTTATAGTTTTAGGTATTTAATTACATTCACTAATGATGTTATCCAATATGGATATGTGTTTATGATTAAATAAAAGTATGGGTCATTTGAAAAGTTCAATGAGTTTCAAAAATAAGTACATAATCAACTGGGAAAGAGTATTATGATTCTCTAATCTTATCTAGGTGGTTAAAACTTAAACAAGGAATTAAAAATGTCATCTAAGGAATTTTGGAATTATTTCACACCTCACTATACTTGGAAGACCATAATGGAATAGTGTTTCTAAGAGGAGTAATCATGCCCTATAGGAATTGTTTTGGTTGATTATGAGTCTGTGTGACCTTCTAATTATATTATGGGGTTATGTTATGGAAACTAATTCATTCCTACTAAATTATGTTCTATATAAAGAAATCATAAGTTAATTATATGATATATTGGATAGTAAACATCCTTAAATATCTTTTATATGTATTTGGGGATGAAAAAATATCATACAGTGATTTTCTTTAGAAAATATTATCCCTAAAATGGATAAATAGTTTTTTATTGATCCCAAAGAAACTATATAATATTATTTGTATAACCATACTGAACACAAAGTGTTTTTGGACCGAGATAGTGTTTTCCTTGATAATAAATACATGATTCATGAAATCAAAGGGACAAAATTTTAATTTAAATAAGTTCAATACTAACAAATAGGAAGTGTTTTTGAAATGGAAGTTAAATTGATTCTATAAATAGTTATGGAAGAAGAACCAAACAAAGTTACAAATATTCCTCAATGGTCTGGTAGGATTCATAAAAAACTCGATAGATATTAATTTATCATGTAAAATGATGTTAAATTAAAATTCATAGGTTATGAAACAACTTATAACCCTGAGGCCATTTAGAGTTATGATTATAAGAAATGCTTAAAATCCATGGAATCTAAGATAGAATCCATATACACTAAATGTGTTTAAAATATTGTGGAAGCACCTAAATGGGAAATTCACATAGGTTTCTAGTGATTTTTCCATAAGAAAACTAATATGGATAATAGATTTCCTGACTATAAATCGTTCCTAGTAGAAAAGGGTTATATAAAAATTTATCGTATTAGCTATGAAGAAACCTTTTCATCTATAGTGAGGATAATTTTCATTAAAATTTTTATTTCTATAGAATCTCATTTTGATTATGAGATAAATTATATGGATTTCAAAAAAAATTCCTTAATGGTAATTTATTTGAGGATGTGTATATTATACAACCAAAAAATTTTGAAGTTCAAAATTATTTTACTATGATTCGAAAGTTTCAACGGTCCATTTATGGATTAGAGAAATATTCTTAGAGTTGGAATATCTAGTTTGATAATGTAATTAAAGATTTTAGTTTATTTAAGAAGAAAAATAATTCTTGTATATATAAGTTGATTAGTGGACGAATAATATTATTTAAAATATTTTATATAAATGAAATACTCCTTATTGGAAATTGTATCCCGAAACTTCACTCTATGAAATCATTGATAGAAAAATGATTCGCAGTGAAAGACATGGATGAAGATACCAACATATTGGGTATAAAGATCTATATATATATAGAATATGTTTATTACACTTAGTTAAGACACCTAAATTGGTAAATTTCTATAATGGTTTAGCATGGATAACTTCTTGAAGGGGTATCTAATAGTGTTTCATGGAACAAATTATAAGTAGATTGAAAATAATTCTAAAGATTTAGAAATGATTAATATAAATCATTATGCATTCATCATAGGTTATATCATATATTATAAGTTGTGTACCAAACCTGATATCTCTTATAATATAATTATAACAAGTAGATACCAATCCAATACAAGTGAGAGTCAGTAGATAATAGTAAAGAACATCCTTGATTTTTTTGGAAGGACAAAGGATATGTTATTGATATTTATAGGAGAGGATGAGATCAATTTAAAAATTTAAGCAAATAATAGTTTATAATATTATAGAGATAATATGAAATATCAATCTAGTTAATATTTCTAAGGGATTTGTGGAGTTATTTCTTGGAATAGTTCCAAACAAGCCACCATAGTAAATCAAACAATAGAGGTAGAGTACGTCACTATATAAGATGTTGTGAAAGAAGTTGTTGGTATATGGAAGTAATACACTATACCTTAGGTGGTTCCTATCTTTTACAGATTAATCGAGAAAATTGTGATAATAATGAAGCTATTATTATGGAAAATTAAACACATTCTCGCCAATCGAACAGAAAAATCCTTTGAAAATACTATCTCATACCAGATATCATTGATAGGGGTGATGTAAAAATAATTCGGGTAGATACATTTGATAATTTATTATTTCCCTTGATGAAGTTGTTACTACATCAATAGAAGGGGGTCATGTTAGGTATCTAGGTATTTTATACTTAATATATTGATATAATTACTATATAAGTATCATGATTTTAGAAATGAAGGTATTATATATTTATTATTCATTCATGTGTGCAATAATTTAATTTTACATGAATAATAGAATAATAAAATACCATTAAAATAATAATTTTAGTCTTCCCTAATTGATTATCAATATAGATTATTATGTAATTTGATGATATGTAATGATTATAATGAATTTAATATTGTACTCAATGCAATGACGTGTATGTAGGATGTAAAGAATTGATTCATAAGGTAATAAGTAAAGACTTATGTCGGCCTAATTAGGATGGAAACAGGGAGTTGAATTTACTTTTAAAAATTAAAATTAATAAAATGATAAAATTAATTGATAGTGAAAATTAAAGTGTAAGAACAATGGAAATTAAATGACAAGGAAATATGAATAAAGAAAGTAAAATTCAAGAAGATTAAGGAGTTAATACAATACTCAATATGATTGTCTATGTTTGCTCTCCTTAAATCCTTGAGAGTTCTCATTATACATTAGTTTCAATTGTATCTATAAATTCAAATAAAAATTAAACTTAATTAGTTATAGATAGAGACCCAATATAAACAAAGAGACGCTTAATTTTTATTTGTTATAGAAATACATTTAAAAACACATGATTTTAGATAGAGAAATATATAAACCCAAAAACCCTTACTTTTCTTCTAGTGAGAACCTAAGAAGAAGAAGAATGAGGGGTTTTTAAGAAAAAATTACTTTACATAAAACTATCAGTTCTCTTATAATGATTGAAAAATAAAAATGAGAGAAAGAGAGTCAAATAATGATGGAGAAACTGATTATAAAAAGGGAAGAACAAATAGAGTCAAATTCAATAAAAAATAGTAATTGATTGTGTCTGAACCTTATTGGGGTTGTATTAATATCTTCTTGAGGTCCCATGGTAGTTTTAAAGGTGTTGAGAGTCCACAAAATCCATTAGTAGGTGATATAGGCTAGAAGGGAAAATACCAATGGATAATTTGACTTTTTTGGAAAACCCCTACCATCTAGACACATGACATCACCAGCTTACGGATGGGATATCCAGTTCTCATCGGTGGTCTAGTCAAACTCATCATCTAGTAAGTGAACCTGAAAAAAATAAACTGATTTTTTTCTCACTATAGGAAACGAGGTTCTTCTTTAACTATCCCATGGAAGAGACCAAAAATAGACATCAAATTGGCCACCAAAAGCCTCCTGAACTGATTCAATGACCAGGAAACTACCTAATATGATATCCAAACAATAATTACAGGAATATAACTAAATAAAATGGTTGTAATAATACTTATTGTTTGTGATCATTAAACAAAATAAGGGAGTGAGGTGTATAACAATATATCATGTTTTGAAAATAAAAAACACTTAAAATAAAATATGACTAAGAAATAGATAAAGGCATATTATAAGATGAATCTAAAATAAATATTTCCAAAGTAATTTTTAAAGAAATTTCAATATTTCAAAATTAAATTTAAAAGTGATTTTAAAATTTTTTACAACACTTAAATTTTAAATAATAGTAAAATAATATACATTAATAATAAATTTATTATAATATAAAATTTAACTTAAAAAATAAAAAGGGTATAATAAATAAGTTTATTCAAACCATCAGAGAAAAAAGATCTTTGATAATTCTCTCCCCCTTTTTATTATCAAAACTCATAATAAGTATAGATAGATAATATATAATACACATAGAATAAAAAATATTTCCATTCATAAAAGAGATCCAATCATAAAGTGTCGTACATATCCAACGAACTTTATAACATAGTCAATAGCTACACGCAATTATAGTAATAAAAACTATTCACTATTGAAAGGATGGGAATGATGAACATGATAAGAAATTTTAAGCAGAATATTTCATAGAAAGTACCAAGTCTCCACAACTATCTTCTCCATGTGCTCCTGGTGAGAGTAGGTGACCCACTCTATGTGGACATGCTGAGTGGAGGTAGCATGCTATATGTTGGTGAGTCACTAATCAATGGTCACCTTAAGGGAAGTGAGATGATGATCATGTCACTCCCAATCGGTATTCACATTATAGATAAATACTCACATCCTAGAGGTGGATCCTAACAATGAGCTTCCTAAGTTGGTAGCTCCCCCTCAACTGGAGCATCATATCAAGAAGGATTATCCTATTTCACAACACCTAAATCATTCTGACCTTTACCTTCAGCCTCTTCCTCATCAATATTAAGTGGTTCAAATTCAAATCCATCATAATAAAATATAATACATAAATATAATTAAATATGGTGGTGTCATGCTCACTATGTCTAGGGTATATTGAAGTTCAAATATCACTCTAATGAATTATATTATAGAGAGAGAGTTTTATGAGCTTATCTAGAGAGGAGGAATCTTGGTCAAATAGATATTGAAGAGTCTATTTTTTATCAAAGGTTGTGTCACATGGAAATTATCCTTGGGTAAAGGAACAAGAAACCAAGTGTGGAATTCAAATGAAATTAGTTATTTCAAGAGAGGTGACCACAAATGATGTTCCATTATTATTTGAATTTATAGAATCACAACCATCCTCATGGTCAAAAACAAAATAGGAGTACATTTTTTTATTAAAGGTGGGTAAAAAAACTCAAGAAGGTGTTGTAAAAAGGAAAGTCATATTTGAAATTAAATATCCCTTTTCAAATCAAGATGATAATTTTTATCCCAACAAGCATCAACAATCCTACCCTACATAGTGATTTTTTCATGCAAAATTTGATCAAGGTTCTTAATGGGAGGATGGGTCTAAGGTTCTATGAACTTTCTTCTACATTTAGAGTAACATGTATGAGTATTATGAGATTACACTACTACAAAAACGGGCAAGGGAAGTGCCACCTTATATCAGTGCTAGGGAGAAGAACTGATAAAGAAACCTTGTATCTATGATAAAATTTTAGCGCTGATACAGGGTTTCTTTATCAGTTCTTTTCTAGCGCTGATAAAGGAATTTTTTATCAGCGCTAACAAAATACCCATAAAGATTCCCTGTATCAGTGATAAATATTTATCAATGATATAGGGGTTCTTTATCAGCACTTTTATAGCACTGATAAATCTTTCCTTTATCAGTGCTAAAAAAGCGCTGATATAGGGTAACCTTTATCAGTGCTAAAAAGGCGCTGATAAAGAGTCACTTTATCAGCGCTAAAAAGCACTGATAAAGAATATCTGTATCAACGCTAAAATTTTAGCACTGATACATGAAGGATTTATCAGCACTTATTTAGCACTGATAAAGAGGACCTTTATCAACACTAAAAAACATTGATAAAGGATACCTTTATTAGTGCTAAAATTTTATTAATGATAAAACCGTAGTCCCATATTTTATAAAATCGATCGCACATTGTCCTCATTTTATCGAGACCTAATGATCTTGCAGTACGAAAACCCTGCAACTCCCCTCCACTGCCCCCCAAGCTTTGCGTTACTGGACCTCCGTCGCCCCCGATCTTCGTGTTTCCGGACCTCCGCCACCCTCGATCTTTGTGTTGCCGGACCTCTGCCGCCATCGATCTTCGCATTTCCGGACCTCCGCCGCCCTCGATCTTCGCATTTTCGGACCAGGTGTGAAAAGTTTTTTTGGTCTCCTATTACACATACTCTTCTTGAAATTATGGTAATTTAATCATAAGGATTTGATATATCTCATCGATGTGTTTGGTTCATGAAAGTGTAATACCAATGGTGTTATAGTTATACTTCTTATGGAGGCTGAAAGATTCTAAGATTCCTATTGACTCATTCCTTCAATCGGTAGGCTTTTATATTTAATCCAAATGTGTCTTACGAAACCATAATAATAAGGAATTCAATCATATGTTCTTAATATATGATATTTCCTCAGTTCTATGCCATGTTTTCTTCGATATTATTGAAGTGTATCCTCCCACGACAGCCTCTGTCTAGGAGAGTCTCAAATATTTCTCTACGATTCCTCTCTCCCAAGAACTACTCAATATACTTCAAGTATCTAGTGTATAATTGATTTATATTATATGTAACAACAAAAATAATATGAATCATGGGTATTATTCCTTCAATATTAAATCGTCCCTCATAAATATTATGGTTGCAACAATAAATGTGAACTCCCTTCAAAATGTTCATTGTAATAACTCTATTGTTGACATTTTGGTTCTTACGAATCTTGGAATTATAAGTAATTTATGACCTCATTCTGAAACTTTTGTTGTTATATAGATTCCCTCATTTCCTGGATTGATCCAATGCAACTCGGATAGGGCATGAATATGGAATCGAGGACCTTTGGGATTTGGAGTAGTCTTCAGAAATCATAATGGCAATGTCTTGGGATGTCTTTGTAGACCATGTGGATTTGTCTCATCTATTGATGTAGAAATTATTAGCATGCTCAATGTAGTTAAAATAGAGTGTAAATGATTTTATAATTAAATGTGGATAGAATGTGACTCTACTACCATCATGTAGTTGATCAGAAATGGTTATATTCATCCTTTATGAAAAATGGATGTGAGGTTGATCGAATTCTTGGAAATTCATTCATACCTGAACTAAATCATCACACATTCATAACATGAATTCTACTTATTGTCTTATAGTCTTAAATATAATGGGGTGAATGTTAATCACTTCCTTTGGACTAATGAATTACCAATTTCTTTTTTCATTTCTTGGAAATAGATTTTTATAAAATGCCTTATTTCAAACATTTGAGTAAACGGATTCTACAAAGGTGATATTTATATAGAGTTTCTTGAACTATTCCAAAAAATTACAATATTGACCCTAAAATTTCCCATATCTCATTCTCTTTTGGAATAGAATAAGGGGTATGTATGGTGGAGGTTCCACATAGTAATATTCTTTGAAGGGTTGGTCTTGGACTTGATCATTTTCATTTTTATCTACTTCTAGATCCTTTTCTTTATCAAATTTGTGTGTGCTCTCATTTCTGGATTTTTTGATGACTGTGGAATGTGATTAAAGTTCTTCAATCCTATTTTCATCTATTTTTATGTCTATTTAAATATTATCTCGTTTTCACTATGAAAAATAACATATTTTTCTTCTTATCTTGTATGTGTCTTAGTTTTACTAGGTTGTGTTCCTAGTAGTCTATCCAATAAAGTCTTAGAGATATTCCATTATTTGTGATTGGGGATTTAGATAGCATTCATTTGATTATGCATCAATATTTATTATGTATTCATTCTCTAGTCCACTTTTTAGATGAATGAGATAAAAATATTTTCAAGATTTGACTATTGATTTGGGGCTTTTGTGGCTTCCTCATCATATATTGTAGAAAGTTTTGCTGATGATGGGGTGGAAAATGATGAGACATAGTGGGGAAAGGTTTTTGTGTGAATGTTTTTTGTGGTTGAGGAGATGGACTATGATGTGGAAACCCAGGTGGTCTCTAATTTCATGGTGGATCTTTTCCACCCCTTTATTGATAGTAACCCTGATTGGTTTTTTTGGTTTGAATTGATATTAGTGGGTATAAAGGTTACTGAAATTATTGTGGTTGTTTATTGTAATTAACTTAATTACAATCCCAGATTTGGGTTTCCTCAACTCTATCTTGAAAATCTTGGTATGGGTGTGGTCCTCCACTCATTTCAGATTATTTAATGGACTCTACTACTATCATGTATTCTATCAATGAAAACATAATGAACCATGTCGTTCCATAATTTATGCCTTCTAAATGCCATGCTGAAGGCCATATAAAAAAACTAAATTACAGACCCAAGTAAAGTCTCACATAGTCGTTATGAACTACATGCTTGGTCCCCTATCTAAGCTCAAAACCCAAAAAGAAAGTTGTCAACAATCAAGAGAAAATATCCTTGCCCTTGTCCAGACCTATATCCATAAAGACTGCTTGGGTACCAAGTAGATGTATCATTATTGATTATTCGTGTGTTAGGACTGGGGTGATTTAAGGAAACAATAATGTGTCTAAAGTAATTATATTTAATGAATTCCATATTGTAGATATTATGAGAATCCTTTCTTTTCTTATAGAGTTGGATACTATTTTTCATCCATATGTATTTTAGGATTGTGAGGTATAAAAGGATGGACTAGTTGACCAAAGAAGGGTTGACCCGATAGAGGAGGATAATCCATAGAGGATGATGTCGTGTGAGTTCTACCATCTATGACACAAGTGATTAACCCCGCGAACCCCTTTGTGTTTGGAAACTGTGTTGATTTTTATGGGGGATCTATCCTGATTCTGTTGATTTCCAAATATTTATTGGAAATGGTTAGGCTCTATTAATATCTATTTTTATAAGAAAGTGGTTCTCTTCTACTATATTTGGAACTCTTGTTTTGTGTACATGAACCATAAATACTAATATTTGAGATTCAAATAGGATGAAGATGAATAAAGATTGGATGGATGCTAATCGTTTGACAATAGAGTACGAGAACTGAGTGAAATAGTTCATCAAGTTTGCAAAGGATCACACAAAGGATCCTTCTCAAATCCTTTTTCTGTGTTTATGTTGTTGTTATTCTAGACTACTTACTCCAGAGGATTTAGAAGAACATTCGATATTTCATAGAATAGATCAGAGTTATAAATTTTGGAATAAATATGGAGAAAAAGCGAATGTAGCTACTGGCTGGGATAAAACTGCATTTTATGGATCATCAAATATGAATAAAAATATGGATAATGAAGAAGAACATATGGAGTATGTGATTACAGAATTCAATGATAATGAAGATCGTATTGAGGAAATGACAAAGACAATTGAAGATGAACTTCGTGATTGCCCAGAATTGTTTGAGAAGTTAAAGAGTTGTGCAAAGACGCCATTGTATGCTAGTTACACTAAGTATAAAACATTGTCAGCTGTACTGAAGTTGTAAAAATTGAAATCAGGCCATGGTTGGAGTGATTTCAGTTTTATGGAACTACTTTCTCTTTTGAATGACATGCTCCAGAAAGATAATGATCTCCCAAGCCGGACATATGAAGCTAAAAAAATGCTACGCTCGATGGTTATGATTTCTAAAAGAATACATGCCTGCCCAAAATACTGTATATTGTTTCAAAAGGAGAAAAAATTACTTATAGAATGCCCAAAGTGTGGTTCTTCTTGATATAAGAAAGATGAATCCAATCCTACGAAATTTTTGTGGTACTTTCCAATCATTCCAAGGTTTAGGCGTCTATATGGAAGTGAAGAAACTTCAAGACAATTGTCATGACATGCAGATAAAAGAAATAAAGATGGGAAATTATGTCATCTGGCTGAATCTCCTCAACGGAAGAAAATTGATCAAGAGTATCTTGAATTTGGAAAAGATCTGAGAAACCTTTGTCTTGCATTATCTACAGATGGAGGGAATCCTTTTGGTTTTCAAACCAACACTCATAGTACATGGCCTGTTATGTTGGTAAATTATAACTTTCCACCCTGGTTATGCTTGAAGCGGAAATTCAACATTTTATCTATGATTATATCTGGACCAAAACAACCAAGTAATGATATTGATGTTTATCTGGATCCTTTGATCGAGGATTTGAAGTTATTTTGGGATTCAGGTGTTATGTTGTATGATACTTATAAAAGTGAATACTTCACGTTGAGAGTGATGTTTTATGGGACAATAAATTATTTCCCTACTTATGGAAATTTTTCAAGATATAGCATTAGAGTAACTCAAGGGTGTCTCGTGTGAGAAGAAGATACAGAATCAATTAGGTTGAAAAATTCATCGAAATCTGTGTTTCTAGGACATCGTAGATTTATACCTCATCGGCATAAGTACCGATCTTGGAGGACATAATTCAATGGAAGTTCAGAACAACGCGCAACACCATCTCCACTAACAGTTGATCAGATATTTGAGAAGGTAAAAGATGTGAACACTATTTTTGGTAAACCATTTTCAAAAAACCTTATGAAAATCGGTTTGAAAAAGAGATCAGTTTTTTTTAATTACCATACTGGAATTTTTTGTATGTCAGACATTTTCTTGATGTGATGCATGTAGAAAAAAATGTATGTGACAATGTTATCAGAACTTTGCTAAATTATCTTGGAAAAACAAAGGATGAAATTAAGACAAGGTTGGACATGGTTGACATGGGAATATGAGAAGAGTTGGCTCCCGTGAAGGGTGAAAATTGAATGTTTCTTCCTCCAGCTGCTTATACTCTTTATAGGGAGGAGATATATCAGTTTTTCATCTTCTTCAATGATGTAAAGGTTCCAGTGGGGTATTCATCAAATATCAAGAACATTGTGTCAATGAATGATTTGAAGTTAAAAGGGTTGAAATCACATGACTGTCAGGTTTTGATGCAAGATCTAATTCCTATAGCTTTACATTGCATTTTTCCCATGAATGTTTGTCATACGTTAACCAAACATTATTTCTTTTTCAAAGATATATGTAGCAATGTTTTAGACCCAGAAAAATTTCCAGCTATGGAAAAATAAATTTTCATTATATTATGTGAATTAGAAATTTTCTTCTCGCCAACATTCTTTGATATGATGGTTCATTTGATGATTCAATTGGTGAGAGAGATTTGACTTTGTGGTCCTGTGGACTATAGATGGATGTATCATGTTGAATAGTATATGAATATTTTGAAAGGGTATGTCAAAAATTGAAGTCGTCCAGAGGGTTGTATAGTGGAGTGATATATTGTTGAGGAAGCCATTGAATTTTGTACCGAATACCTATATGATGTGGAAATCATTGGTCTCTCGAAATCTCGTTACACTAGACGCATTGAGGGTAAGGAAATTTTGGGAAGAGAAGTTGTGACAATCAGTATTACAGATCGTGAGCAGGACCACCTTTATGTTTTGCATAATAGTTGGGAGGTTTCTCCATATATTGAAACTCACAAAGAAATTATTAGGCAGTTGAATCCATCAAGGGATGAAAAATGGTTATCAAATACACATAATCACTAGTTTATAGGATGGTTTCAAGACCATATTTTTAAGCAGTTGGATGAAAATATGAATTCAATTTTAGAATGACTTTGATGGATAGCCATTGGACTAAGTGTGTATGTATTATCTTACAGTGGTTATATAATTAATGGTTATACATTCTATATAGATGAATATGATAAAGATAGTACCATGTAAAATAGTGGAGTTACACTTGTGGCATAAGCGATGCATGTTTCTGGTAGTAAGGATAGAAATCCAATTTATGCAAATATGTCATACTTTGGCATTATCAAACTAATATGGGATTTGGATTATACAACATTCCAATTGCCGATTTTTCAATGCAAATGGGTTGATAACAACAGTGGTGTTAAAATAGATTAATGGGGATTTGTGAAAGTTGATTTTAGTAAAGAAGGGTACAAAGACGAATAGTTTATAATGGAATCACAAGTTGTACAAGTTTTTTATGTTCCAAATCCCGCAAACCAAAGGTAGTTGATTATTCTGTTATTCTCCAAAACTGCTAAAGGTTCTAATGAAAATTCAGTTTAGGATAATCCTTTCAGTGGTACGTCGCAATCATTTCAGAGCGGTCCCAATGTAGATGATGTTTTTTATGTTAGAGGATACCACAATGAAGGGATTTGGATAATTGATAGAGGTGTCAAATCCATTCAACATTTGAAAAAAAAAGAGAGTTTAATAACCATGTTATATTTTTTTTGTAATATAGATCTTGTTATCTCATGTTATTATCTTATCATTACTGAATTTATGTAATCTAAATTAACTGTTCAACCACTTTTGAAGATAATGACTTCTTCATATTCTAGTGCTCCTAACATTGAGGCTGAACAAGTCTCTCAAGCTGCAGCTGCTGCTGCTCCTACTGCTCATGTTGCTGCTGCTACTGCAGCTTCTGTTTCTCTTTCTGCGGCTCCTGCTGCTCCTGCTACTCCTGTTGTAGCTGCTAATGCTCCTGCTGTTGCGGCTCCTACTGCTCATAGTGTTGAGGTCGAAAAACCATCATCACATTCCGTTTCTACCATTTCATATGAACACATATATGAAGTTTATATTGATGAAATGGTCGGGAATGAAGGACCGACGTCACAGAAAACACAGGTGCATCATAGTTTGACGGTGTTAGCCAACTTTCTTAAGGTGAAAAGCAAAGGCATAAAATTTGATGTCATATGGAATGCACGAGTCCAACATGTGAATCCCAACAAGGCTATGTTTAGTATTTATATTTGAGTTTTCACTCAGCAACACATGCCAATTGACATAGATTCAAGTTACCATGTTGTGTCTGGGCTAAAGGCTGTGATCTGGGAAGAAATTATGGTAACATTATGAATTTATTTCATTAATTTACTAGAAAATAAAATAATGAAACAATATCTTACTCTTCTAAATCTCTTGCAGAGTACATTTATAGTAGTCGATTCACACAAGGATTATGTACTATGACTGGTAGGAAGGATTCATCGAGGTTTTCATACTATTTTAACAAGATGTCACCTAAAATATTCCAAAGGTAAAATAAACCCACACCCACCCATTGTCTATGCTCACCTGATATCCCAAGAATCATGGGATTTATTTATTGGCCACCGTGGGGATGAGAAGTTTCAGGTACATTTTGGGTGATAATACATTGCTTGAGGATACATGTATTCATCACTTTGATTGTCAATATTTTATTTATGAAACAAAAACTCTGTACTGAAAATAAGTAACTTTCATCAAAACCAACATACCCCTATCGTAAAGAAAGGATGGCGTACGCTTCACTTGAAAAGAAAATGGTACGTATTTTAAATTTACAGTAACATTGTTAGGTGCCAATAAACAAAATCATAATTATCTTTCTATGTTTATATGTAGATTGACGAGTCTAAAACCAAATACACTTCCATCTCATGTCATGTGATATGGAAGGAGGCACGTGTGAATAAGGAATGGAAGCTAGTAGATGAGAACACACAAAAAGTGTGGGAAATATGTGTAAGTATTACATGAAAATAAAAATATTTGTTTTAAATTGCTATTACATAAAAATAATTAGTAATTTTCCTATATCCAACAGTCACAGGAATCAGCTACTCCTATAGCAGATGTAGACCTATTATCAATGGCTTTGAAGCATCCATAAAAATATGGTCTTGTTAAAGGTACGGGGTTTGGGGTGACACCCCGAGTATATTTTGAGAAGAAAAACAATCGATGATACAGATGAAAAATTGGAACAAATGAGAGAAAAAATAGCAACCCTTGAAGAATGATTGCAGTGGTAGGGAGAGTTTCTAGAAACTTTTATGGGCAGGAAGCAAAGAGAAGACACAACTCAGGAACAAACAGCGTGTGAACATCCCGACCCACCCCCACCACCTTTAAGGCGAGCCATTCCCCTCAAAGAACTGTCTTAACTGTGGTAATCAATATTCTAATAATTATTCCCATGAAATGTGAATCAGAAAAACACTGATACTTTTTCTGTACTGATCTTCTACAGGGTGATAATGATTGTGATTTATATCTGTCAACACCCACCTATCACCTTGTAGCGAGGGCTACAATGTTCAATATCCCAGATTCCACACTGTATAATAGACCACTTCTGAAAGATCATCTGAAAGTGACGATTACTGTAGCTCATGATCCAAATGCAGAGTTACCTACTCCACTTGCTGACAATGATATTCATACGGTCAAAAAGGATATTGGGGCATTCATTTCATGGCTGTCACAACTTGTAATAGTACATGCGGACAAAGAGGTATTTATTTCTTTTTTTTTCAAGCTAAACCTTTAACAATTAATCAAAAAATGGTCTGAACCAATGATTGTTAATGTAGATGGATAATGGGAAGGGGGTGAAAAATATCATCTCAAAACCATCTAAAGGATCGACCAACCGATCCCAAGGATCTACTGAAAGCACAATAACACCACCTGTTCTCTATCCACATTTACTAGCATTGAAGACTCATGTGGATATGAAGCTAAAAGATAATAGTAGTCATATAGTGGTTTTTGAAAAGAATATATATATAAGTCCCTTGCCTTAAACCTTACTTAATATTGAATTAAATGAATAATTCACATTGAGGATCTTTTCATGGTTTAGAGTTTTAGAGAATTAGGACATAACTATTACATCTCAAAAGATTACAAAGTAGACACTTCTACTAAGTTTCCATAAAATAAAAACTCTTAAAAATAAACATGTTTCGTTCCATGTTTTAGATAGCATGACTTTCCCTTGATCCCATCCTTGACCCTATTCCACATTAAGTCCTATGTAAAACATTTCAAAAACTTGGGATGAGCATAAAAAGCTCAGTAAGGGATACACAAAGAATGAAAACTGTTAGTTTTTCAAAACAACAAGTAAACCATGTATACTTTATCAAAGTAATAATTTTCACCTTTATGAAGTAGTAAAAAACTCTTCAATGAATAAAAGATCATTACTTACCATTTTGTAACCAAAAGATTACCATAAAACCCATATAAAGAACACATAACATAAAAAGGTAACTTGGGACATAAACATACTTAAATGGAATAACCATACGATCGACTTCCACACATACTTAATGGAATAGCCATATGACCGACTTCCATACCCAATGCATTGGAGGTTATAATGTAACCACCTGTCCTGGTATTCACGGAACCACCCGTCATATGGATTATCACGTAACCACCCGTAAAATATCCAAGTACCATCATTACACATAAAATATTGAAAATATAAACATTTCAATGACAGAATTTCATTTGCAATCACAATAAGTAATTCCAAGATATTGAATTAATCAATCCATTTTCAAAAACCATTTAAAAGAGATTTTTGAATCAAAGTGTCCCATACCACATTGAAGCTTTTAATGGAATTATAGTTTTAAAACATTAATGTCCATATAAATAAATACTGAAAACCATTCTGAAATCATGGACATTAAAGATAAAGATTTATAATAATGAATCTTTAAAACATTTAAAATGATATTTTTGTTAAAGAGTTTTTAACAAAATGAGAGACTCTTGAATACAAATAATTGCGGAATAACATCTAATCAGAACTTTATAATATCATGAGAATAAAGGAATTCATGATATAATATGTCAAAGGATAGTATATACACCATATAAGAGTGAATTTGTGCATAACAACAATAAAGTCTCAATGGAAATGTAAATTGAGATGAAATCCATTATGAAGATGGTATCCTTAGATTAAGGATAAATCTATCACATAATTCTGTGCAAGAAATATAAATACACCCAATATAAGTGGATATTAAGTGTGAAACAATCATAGGTCATTCACACATATTCATTGGATGACATGTTCAAGAATTACAACTTGAACCCAAAGAAATCAAAATTGGGTTAAGACGTTCCCTTATAAAAATTCGACAGCCTAACGGCGTCACTTTAAAATTCAGAAAATGAGTTGATAAGAAAAAAAGGGTATCTCATCACTTGGAAATAAATTTTACATCAATAAGGATATAGAATAACATATCCCCACATAATAATTTGTAAATTAAAAGACATAACAAAAATAAGTCTTTTAAAAAGAGGAGGGTGAAAGGTTCCCTTACCGACTTGGGTAACTTTCGAAACGTACACCCCATGAAAGAAAGACTATAAAACATTGATGTAAATACTCATAAACATAAGTATATTACAAAAAGATTAGAATAATGAGCAGTACATACACCACTCAAAGGAAATGGTGGAAAATATAGAATAAATCTCACGGGAATAAAAGTGAGATGAAAAATCCCTTACGAAAACTCGGCAGCCTAACGACACCACTTAAAGCTTCCAAAAATGGATTTATGAGATAAAATAGGGTCTCTCATAATATGAACATAAAACGTACAGAATGAGGAATATAAAAGAACATCCCCAAACATAAGAGAGATGAGATTAAAATAAATGACATAAAAGGGAGTACTTAAAAAGAAAGAGAGAGGTTGGATCTCTTACGAAAATTCGGCAGTCTAACGGTGCCACTCAAAACTTTCAAAATGGATTGATGAGAGAAAATAGGGTCTCTCATAATATGAACATAAAAATTATAGTAATAGTAATATAAACGAACATCCCAATCATAAGAAATATGATCTTAAAAGGAATTACATAAAAGAGTGTACTTAAAAAGAAAGAGAGAGGTAGGATCCCTTTCCTCGTGTCCGACATGACTCGATCTTTCTTTAATCTCCTGAATAATAAAATTTGGTCAATTTATAATTTCTTAAGGACCTCCTTTAAATATTATTATTCAGTTCATATCACATATTATAATGTTATAATAATTGGTTAGTAAAGTGAGTTCATATCATACATTTATGTCAATGTTCGGTACATGAGTAAAAATTGAACTTGTTGGAAAAGAATTTTCCATGTAGTTATAAGTACATCATCTCCAGAATAGTATTAATGTTTTAAATATCATATATATCCAGTTTATATTCATTTTGTACTATTCCATAAAATTTGGAGATAAAAAATTAAAAGCACCGTTCATGGAGACGGTACGTCGTACGTACACATGAACACTACTTTCATTTTTTTGTCATATTAATGGAATTAAAGTTAAAAGATATATATATATATATATATATATTATAATTCCATAATGATATCCATAATTTAGATGTAATATATGACACATATATCCATTATATATATGTACTTATAATAGTACATAGCATTTGGAGATAAGAAATGAAATGTACCGTTCATGGAGACGGTAAGTCGTACGTACGCATGAACGCTACTTTCATTTCTTTGTCATATTAATTAAAAATAACTGAGAGATATATATATTATAATTCCAGTATAATATATATGTTATATAGGTCACATATGTTCATTAATTTCATTCTTTATACATTCCATGTATTGCATGAACAAGTCACATCACTTGAGGGGGCGGTAGTCCACACTTCCTCGTATGAAATTATCACATTTACACAACATGAAAAGCATAAAGTCATGTTTTAAATATAAAATTCAGAAGCATATAGAAAACATAAATACCATATATATCATATATAAAATATAGTGACATCATAATGGACACCATAAATGTGTTAATAGAAGATTGAACAATCATCATTTCGTGAGGCAGAAATTCGTCGTCCATAGAAACAGTATGTTCTTTAACCATTAGATGAAGGTGTGTGTAAGTGTAGCTCAAATCCTTCACATAACAAAATCCTAGTATATTGAAGATACGGGTGTTGTTACAAAAGAAATGAATAAAAAGAGTTTAGAGGGTTGGAGAAGCAAAATAAAACAAAAGAACACAAGGGAAGACATTACCTTTAAATTAGGTAACTCTTTTTGATTTGAGCTCAAAGGCTTCCTTGGAAAGGATTCTGCCCAAAGTGAGGCTTCAATGATGAAGAGGGCGATGTGGAGAGATGAAATGGGCAGGGGTTGGCCGATCCAAAGGCTTGAGAGGTGTGTGTAAGGTGGTAGAGGTGGGGGACTTTTATAAGAGGAGAAGAGGGGCACTCTTGGAAAGTCAAAAAAAGTTACATTAATTAATTTAATAATTAATTTCCGTTGTCAGAGCAAATAGTGTGTTTTTATGAAACAATAAGTATCAAAATATTGACACTAGTTTAAGTCCAATTTCAAGATGAAAATAATTCCAATGACCACTATTGGATTAAATGGTAAAAATATATTCTAATTTCACTTTAAAACCAATTCAAAAGATAATATAATCATATAATTAAATTAGATTAAAAAGAGGTTTTGAATTAAAATACAACATTTTTCACTATTCATTAAAAAATGAACTTTATCAGAAAAATACCAAAAATTTACACAAAGTAAATTTTGATGTCCCGATTCTAATGTAGAATTTTATTTTGTCAAATATAACACATAAAATTGTCAAAAAGTGGATTTAAAAGAGGTTTGTCATCAAAAGGCGGTTAATTGACCTTTTAAAGAATATTAGAGTGTTTATGCTTAAAATTGGATTCATTTTCATTTTACACCTCTAACATTTATTGGATTAAAGTAAAAATATTTGACAAACATATATAATCATTTTGTAGTTAGTTTCGTTCTTTCCTGCCATTACAATGGATAGGTGTTAACTACCATTTAAAATAACATTATTTTATTATTAGAGTGCAATGTAAGATTTCAAAGGAACTCGTTGTCGCGTATTGGGTATGCCATCGAGCATAGCGTTCCCTTTAAAGTAATATTAATATTTTATTCAAAAATATGGATAAATATAAAAATTTCATATTATTTATTTACCTAGGGTGTTACATCCTTCCCCCCTTTTGTGAATTGCGTCCTCGCAATTTCAAAATTGGGATTGGAAACTCCATTGAAAGTCCCACATCAGAAAAGGAGTAAATTAAACTATCACTGTAAAAGAAAGAAATGGAATTACAAAGGTCACCCGAGTTAACCCATACTAGGATTCCATGTATGAAAATATGGATATGGAGGAAAAAACAAAGGGTCATGTTCTTATGGAGAGTGATAGTAAACATGTCTATGAGAAAGTTAACCATAAGAAAATCACAAACTTGTGATGGGTTAAACAGTATTGGATTCCCCAGTAGGAAAAGTTAACAGACAAATTTTTTGTTTTAAGTTACTCTTCATTGAGGAATTTATTTTTGAGCTTAACTAAAACATAAGGAAAAATACTTAATTGTCATGTTGACTTTCATCTTTTACTATATTTCTTACACGAACTCATAGTTTCTCCAAAAGATGAGTATTTAGGATGAATTGTTTACATTAAAAGAGCTATAATCAACTTCTAGAGAATCACCTAATCCAGAAAAGAGAACTATATACTTCCCATGTATTTAGACCTTAACAAAAACTAAAACCAAAAGGTTAGTATGAGATCAGATAATACCCAAAAAGGATAATCCTTTATAAAAAAAATCTATTTTTAATCTCCAAAATTTGTCAAACAATACCCAAAGTTCAACAAAGACCATTCAATAAACAATTTGTCCATAAAATTATTCAAAGTAAACCAAACTAAGGTAGAAACCCAAATATTTTATGGATTTAATCACATAGTCTTCCAAGGTACAAATTAACTTTTATCTCCAAATAACATATGTTGCTCTTAAATTCTCATATTTAAAAGTAATTAACCTAATCACATATCCTCCATGATAGGTTAATCATATCCATAGATAACCCAAAATAAATTTACTCTTGATTCCTAAAATCATATAACTAAAAATAATTAGTCAAACTAACTAGGGACTTCACATAGTCTAGTGGTAGGCGATAAATACGAGTCGCACTTTGGTTGTGGGTTTGATTCTCACAGCTTTGTCCGACGTGACGGGTTGTCACACGGTCTACATGTTGTCCTTTTTCAAAAATGACATTATTCATAAAACATTCCCCAAAATTAGATAAAATCTTCAAAAATGATCATAACATATTTTAACCTCAAGTTTATCTCATGCTTTTCATTTTCCATCATATCATAGAGTAACCCATAATTACTTAAAAAAATAAGGATCATATAAACCCTAATGGTTACCCTTATAATTATTACCTGAACATCCACATCGAGTTGTTCATCTCGTACATGATGCATTAGAGAAATCACCAAGGTCCAAGTGGTTGATCATGAATCCTTGATAGTTGGTTTAGCACAACCACGAGATTCCTCATTGAATCCCCCATTTCATCCAGTCTTTTAATCAGAGAACTACCACAGTTTCCATCAAACCCATTGTCACTTTGGTGCCTGCTTGATCCATCCATTTACTAAAAATAGAAATGTCAGTGTGCGTATATCAACAAAATCATCATGTACTAATTAGGAAGATAAACACTAATATATACTTACTCATTCACTTTATCTAAAACTGGGGATCTTTCTGAAATCCTAACCATTATGGTAATGTCACTTATGCTTAGAGAATAACCTAACCTCTAAAGTTATCTAAACCGACCTCTGATACCAACTATAAGGCCTCGGCCTTAAACCTTACTTAATATTGAATTAAATTAATAATTCACATTGAGGATCTTTTCAGGGTTTAGAGTTTTAGAGAATTAGGACATAACTATTACATCTCAAAAGATTACAAAGTAGACCCTTCTACTAAGTTTCCATAATATAAAAACTCTTAAAAAGAAACATGTTTAGCTCCATGTTTTAGATAGCATGACTTTCCCTTGATCCCATCCTTGACCCTATTCCACATTAAGTCCTGTGAAAAACATTTCAAAAACTTGGGATGAGCATAAAAAGCTCAGTAAGGGACACACAAAGAATGAAAACTGTTAGTTTTTCAAAACAACAAGTAAACCATGTATACTTTATCAAAGTAATAATTTTCACATTTATGAAGTAGTAAAAAACTCTTAAATGAATACAAGATCATTACTTACCTTTTTTTAACCAAACAATTACCATAAAACCCATATAAAGAACACATAACATAAAAAGGTAACTTGGGACATAAACATACTTAAATGGAATAACCATACGGTCGACTTCTACATATACTTAATGGAATAGCCATACGGCCGACTTCCATACCCAATGCATTGGAGGTTATAACGTAACCACTCGTCCTGGTATTCACGGCACCACCCGTCATATGGTTTATCACATAACCACCCGTAAATTGTCCAAGTACCATCATTACACATAAAATATTGAAAATATAAACATTTCAATTACAACATTTCATTTGAAATCACAATAAGTAATTCCAAGATATTTAATTAATCAATCCATTTTCAAAAACCATTTAAAATAGATTTTTGAATCAAAGTGTCCCATACCACTTGGAGCTTTTAATGGAATTATAATTTTAAAACATTAATGTCCACATAAATAAATACTAAAAACCATTTTGAAATCATGGACATTAAAGATAAAGATTTAGAATAATAAATCTTTAAAACATTTAAAACGATATTTTTGTTAAAGAGTTTTTAACAAAATGAGAGACTCTTGAATACAAATAATTGCGGAATAACATCTAATCAGAACTTTGTAATATCATGAGAATAAAGTAATTCATGATATAATAAGTCAAAGGATAATATATACACCATATAAGAGTTAATTGGAGCATAACAACAATGAATTCTCAATGGAAATGTAAATTGAGATGAAATCCATTATGAAGATGGTATCCTTAGATTAAGGATAAATCTATCACATAATTCTGTGCGATAAATATAAATACACCCAATATAAGTGGATATTAAGTGTGAAAAAATCATAGTTCATTCACACATATTCATTGGATGACATGTTCAAGAAGTACAAGTTGAACCCAAAGAAATCAAAATTGGGTTAAGACGTTCCCTTGTAAAAATTCGACAGCCTAACGGCGTCACTTTAAAATTCAGAAAATGAGTTGTTGAGAAAAAAAAGGTATCTCATCACTTGGAAATAAATTTTACATCAATAAGGATATATAATAACATATCCCAACATAATAATATGTAAATTAAAAGACATAACAAAAATAAGTCTTTTAAAAAGAGGAGGGTGAAAGGTTCCCTTACCGACTTGGGTAACTTTCGAAACGTACACCCCATGAAAGAAGGACTATAAAACATTGATGTAAATAATCATAAATGAAATTATATTACACAAATATTAGAATAATGGGCAGTACATACACCACTCAAATGAAATGGTGGAAAATGTAGCATAAATCTCACGGGAATAAAAGTGAGATGAAAAATCCCTTACGAAAACTCGGCAGCCTAACTACACCACTTAAAACTTCCAAAAATGGATTTATGAGATCAAATAGGGTCTCTAGTAATATGAGCATAAAACTTAAAGAATTAGGAATATAAAATAACATCCCCAAACATAAGAAAGATTTCCTTAAAAGAAATGACATAAAAGGGAGTACTTAAAAAGAAAGAGAGAGGTTGGATCTCTTACGAAAATTCGGCAGCCTTACGGCGCCACTCAAAACTTCCAAAATGGATTGATGAGAGAAAATAGGGTCTCTCATCATATGAACATAAAAAGTACAGTAATAGTAATATAAAAGAACATCCCAATCATAAGAAATATGAGCTTAAAAGGAATGACATAAAAGAGTGTACTTAAAAAGAAAGAGAGAGGTAGGATCCCTTACCTCATGTCCGACATGACTCGATCGTTCTTTAATCACATGAATAATAAAATTTGGTCAATTTATAATTGCTTAAGGAACTCCTTTAAATATTATTATTCAGTTCATATCACATATTATAATTTTATAATAATTGGTTAGTAAAGTGAGTTCATATCAGACATTTTTGTCGATGTTCGGTACATGAGTAAAAATTGAACTTGTTGGAAATGAAATTTCCATGTAGTTATAGGTACATCATCTCCAGAATAGTATTAATGTTTTAAATATCATATATATCCTTTATATATTCATTTTTTACTATTCCATAATATTTGGAGATAAAAAATTAAAAGCACCGTTCATGGAGACGATAGGCCGTACGTACGCATGAATGCTACTTTCATTTTTTTGTCATATTAATGGAATAAAAGTTAAAAGAGATATATATATTATAATTCCAGAATGATATCCATCATTTAGATGTAATATATGACATATATATCCATTATATATATGTACTTATAATAGTACATAACATTTGGAGATAAGAAATGAAATGTACCGTTCATAGAGACGGTAAGTCGTACGTACACATGAACGCTACTTTCATTTCTTTGTCATATTAATTAAAAATAATTTAGAGATATATATATTATAATTCCAGTATAATATATATGTTATATAGGTCACATATGTTCATTAATTTCATTTTTTATACATTCCATGTATTGCATGAACGATTCACATCACTTGAGGGGGCGGTAGTCCACACTTCCTCGTATGAAATTATCACATTTGCACAACATGAAAAGCATAAAGTCATGTTTTAAATATAAATTTCAGAAGCATATAGAAAAAATAAATACCATATATTTCATATATAAAATATAGTGACATCATAATGGCCACCATGAAAGGTGTTAAGAGAAGATTGAACAATCATCGTTTCGTGAGGCAAAAATTCGCCATCCACAGAAACAGTATGTTCTTTAACCATTAGACAAAGGTGTGTGTAAGTGTAGATCGAATCCTTCACATAACAACATCCTAGTATATTGAAGATACCAGTGTTGTTACAAAAGAATGGAATAAAAAGAGTTTAGATTGTTGGAGAAGCAAAATAAAACAAAAGAACACAAGGGAAGACATTACCTTTAAATCAGGTAACTCTTTTTGATTTGAGCTCAAAGGTTTCCTTGGAAAGGATTCTGCCCAAAGTGAGGCTTCAATGATGAAGAGAGGGATGTGGAGAGTTGAAATTGGCAGGGTTTGGCCGAGCCAAAGGCTTGAGAGGTGTGTGTAAGGTGGTAGAGGTGGGTCCTTTTATAAGAGGAGAGGAGGGGCACTCTTGGAAAGTCAAAAAAAGTTACATTAATTAATTTAATAATTAATTCCTGCTGTCAGAGAAAATAGCGTGTTTTTATGAAACAATAAGTATCAAAATATTATCACTAGTTTAATTCCAATTTCAAGATGAAATTAATTCCAATGACCACTATTGGATTAAATGGTAAAAATATATTCTAATTTTCACTTTAAAACCAATTCAAAAGATAATCTAATCATATAAATAAATTAGATTAAAAAGAGGTTTTGAATTAAAATACAACATTTTTCACTATTCATTAAAAAATGAACTTTATCGGAAAATTACCAAAAATTTACACAAAGTAAATTTGATGTCCCGATTCTAAAGTAGAATTTTATTTTGTCAAATATAACACATAAAATTTTCAAAAAGTGGATTTAAAAGAGGTTCGTCATCAAAAGGCGGTTAATCGACCTTTTAAAGAATATTAGAGTGTTTACGCTTAAAATTGGATTCATTTTCATTTTACGACTCTAACATTTATTGGATGAAAGTCAAAATATTTGACGAACATATATAATCATTTTATAGTTAGTTCCGTTCTTTCCCTCCATTACAATGGCTAGGCGTTAACTACCATTTAAAATAATATTATTTTATTATTACAGTGCAACGTAAGATTTCAAAGGAACTCGTTGTCGCGTATTGGGTATGCCATTGATCATAGCGTTCCCTTTAAAGTAATATTAATATTTTATTCACAAATATGGATATATATAAAAATGTCATATTCTTTATTTACCTGGGGTGTTACAATATACAGAGAAGAAAGTCAATATTTTGTTGCTACTGAAAATGTAAATGAGATCCTTGAAAACTGTTGGCTAGGAATCACAGTTGTAAATATATATATGAGGTATATTTTCATGAATTGATTTTATAAAAGCTGATCTAATGTGAAAATTATGAATAAATGCATTTTATATTGTTGACAGATGCATTTATGAAAAACAGTTGAAGGAATTTTCCCATGATCCAAGATTTGGATTCGTTAGTCCTCATACAACATCAACACACCTAACAAAATTAGATCCATCAAAAAAGGATGAAATAGTTAATGACTTGCTGAAAACATTTTGAAAGAAAGATTACAGATGACAAACACTTCCTAATACCAACCATGTAGGGGTAAAACTCTATAATTAAAGCATATCAATTATATTTTCACTTATTTTGTTACTTAATCATTTTTGTGTTTTTAGGAAACATTGGTTGCTAATTGTAGTGAACTTGGATACTCCAAATATTTATTTTCTGGATTCAAAGCAAGGATATCCATCAAATCGACCACACATGATGGAGTTTGTGAATCTGTAAGACACTACATCCTATGTTTTAGGTCTAAACATAAAGTAATATAATTTGTATTATATTTTAATGAGGATTATTTTATGATAGGGAGGTGTATCATTATCGTCTAAAAAAGGAATAAGGATAGAGGCTAAGCATAAGGAGGCGAGCAAGTACTACGTTTGGACAAATATCAGGGTATATATAATAAAATTTCATTATCCAAACACATCTCAACACAAGTTACTTATTCTCCTAATGATCAATTTTTTTTGCAGTGTCCAAAACAAAAAAACAATAATTATTGTGGTTATTATGTTTGTAAATTTATGAAAGAGATTGTTTTTCATCAACAAACTAGCATCCCTAAAGAGGTATTTTTAAAAACAACTACTAGTTAGTTTTATTTATTTATTTATTATTTATTTTTATATTTTGCAGTACTGCTCTAACTGTAGAAAATACTCATACTCACAAGACAATATAGATGTGTTCAGAAATGAGTGGGCCGCATACCTGATGGCAGATTTTACCCAAATAGAATGAAGATCTGACTTGGGGACATGTACAATTGGTGGTCATTTTTGAGAGGGGTTAAAGGGATCAAAATATGAAACATTGTTGTATGTAAATGTTATTAGGAAATTTTTAATTGTTATTAAATTAAACATCATTTCTCTAATGAGTCATTTTCCCATTTTAACAGATGATATGCACCAGAACATGCAAGAATGCTGAACCACTCAAAGGGTCTCTCTTTTGTTTAAAATGGACATATTTTTAAGTGAAAACAACAACTGACGTATGAAAATCTGACAAAATGAATTCATATTGTGTTTATCCTTTAGTATAATAATCCATGGGTGTGTTGGGGATATGTACGAGTCAACCCTGCCTCAATCTGAAACACGGCGTGGCCGGTACCATTCAAAGGGTCTCTCTTTTGTTTAAAATTGACAGATTTTTAAGTAAAAATAACAACTAACATACGAAAATATAAACAAACACATTCATGATGTATTGATCCTTTATGATAATGATGCAGGGGTACTTTTTGACATGTATGAGTCAACCCCACCTCAATCTGAGGCATGTTTTGGCCAGTACCACTCAAAGGGTCTCTCTATTGTTTAAAATGGACACAATTTTAAGTGAAAACAACTGACCTATAGAAATCCTGACCAAACGCATTCAGATTGTGTTTATCCTTTATGATAATGATCCATGGGTCCTTAGTGACGTGAAAGATTCATCCCCGCCTCAATCCTAGGTACGGTGTGGCCGGTACCACTCAAATGGTCTCTCTTTTGTTTAAAATGGACACAATTTTAAGTGAAAACAACAACTGACCTACATAAATCCGATCAAACACATTTGTATTGTGTTGATACTTTAGGATAACTATCCAAGGGTCCTTGGTGATGTGTAAAAGTCAACCCCGCCTCAAATAGAGGCACAGTTTAGCCGATACCACTCAAAGGGTCTCTCATTTGTTTAAAATGAACACAATTTTAAGTGAAAACAACAACTGACCTACGTAAATCTGACCAAACACATTCGGATTATGTTGATCCTTTATGATAATGATAAATTGGTGTGTTGGGGTTGTTTAAGATTCAACTACACCTCAATATGAGGCATGGTGTGTCCAGTACCACTAAAAGGGTCTCTCTTTTGTTTAAAATGGGCATATTTTTAAGTGAATGCAACAACTGACATACGAAAATCTGACCAAACACATTCAGATTGTCTTGATTATTTATGATAATGGTAAAGGGATCCTTTTTTATGTGTATGAGTCAACCCTGCCTCAATCCAAGGCACAGTTTGGCCGATACCACTCAAAGGGACTCTCTTTTGTTTAAAATGGACACAATTTTAAGTAAAAACAACTGACCTAAAGAAATCCAACCAAACACATTTATATTGTGTTTATCCTTTATGATAATTATACAATAGTCCTTCATGATGTGCATGATTCATCCCTGACTCAATCCGAGTCAGGGTCTGGCCGGTACCACTCAAAGGGTATCTCTTTTGTTTAAAATGGACACAATTTTAAGTGAAAAGAACAACTGACCTACATAAATCAGAACAACAAATTCAGATTGTGTGGATCCTTTAGGGGAACGTTCCACGGGTCCTTGGTGATGTGTAAGAGTAAACCCTGCCTCAATATAAGGCACGGTGTGGCTGATACCACTCAAAGGGTCTCTCTTTTATTTAAAATGGACACAATTTTAAGTGAAAACAACAACTGACCTACGTAAATCCAACCAAACGCATAACTATTGAGTTTATCCTTTTGTATAATGTTCCATGGGTGAGTTGGGGATGTTTAAGAGTCAACCCTGCTTCAATCCGAGTCACTGTGTGGTCTGTACCACTCAAAGGGTCTCTCTTTTATCTAAAATGGACAGATTTTTAAGTGAAAGCAACAACGAACTTATGAAAATCTGACCAAACACATTCAGATTGTCTTTATCCTTTATGAGAATGATCCATGGATCATTTTTTACCTATACTAGTCAACCCCGCCTCAATAAGAGGCACGGTGTGGCCGGTACAACTCAAAGGGTCTCTCTTTTGTTTAAAATGGACACAATTTTAAGTGAAAACAACTGGCCTACGGAAATCCCTTAAAACACATTAATATTGGGTTGATCCTTTAGTAGAATGATATGTGTGTCCTTAATGACATGAAAGAGTCATCCCCACCTCAATCTGAGGCACGGTGTGACCGGTACCACTCAAAGGGTCTCTCTTTTGTTTAAAATGGACACAATTTTAATTGAAAATGACAAATGACCTACGGAAATCAAACCAAATGCATTAGGATTGTGTACATCCTTTAGGAGAACGATTCAATGGTCCTTGGTGACGTGTACAAGTCAACCCCTCCTCAATCTGAGGCACGGTGTGGCTGATACCACTCAAAGGGTCTCTCTTTTGTTTAAAATGGACACAATTTTAAGTGAAAACAACAACTGACCTATGGGAATCTAACCAAATGCATTCAGATTGTGTTTATACTTTAGGGGAACGGTCCATGGGTGTGTTGGGGACATGTACGAGTCAACCCCACCACAATCCCAGGCAGGGTGTGACCGGTACCACCCAAAGGGTCTCTCTTTTGTTTAAAATGAACTGATTTTTAAGTGAATGCAACAACTGACATACGAAAATCTGACCAAATTCATTCATATTGTCTTTATATTTTATGATAATGATATAGGGGTCCTTTTTATCGTGTATGAGTCAACCCCGCCTCAATCCGAGGCACGGTGTGGCCGGTACCACTCAAAGGGTCTCTCTTTTGTTTAAAATGGACACAATTTTAAGCAAAAACAACTAACCAATGGAAATCTAACCAAATTCATTAGGGTTATTTTGATACTTTATTATAACGATCCATGGATCCTTGGTGATGTGAACGAGTCATCCTCTCCTCAATCCGAGGCACGGTGTGACCGGTACCACTCAAATGGTCTCTCTTTTGTTTAAAATGGACACAATTTTAAGTGAAAAAAACAACTGACCTATGGAAATCCAACCAAATTCATTCAGATTGTGTTTATCCCTTAGGGGAATGATCCACAGGTCATTGGTGATGTTTATGAGTCAACCCTTCTCAATTTGAGGCACGTTGTGTCCGGGACCACTCAAAGGGTCTCTCTTTTGTTTAAAATGAACACAATTTAATTGAAAACAACAACTGGCCTATGAAAATCTAACCAAACACATTTGGATTGTCTTGATCATTTATAATAACGATCCATTTTTCCTTTGTGACGTTTATGAGTCAACCCCACCTAAATCCGAGTCACAGTGTGTCTGGTACCACTCAAAGGGTCTCTCTTTTGTTTAAAATGGACACAATTTTAAGTAAAAACAACAACTGACATATGGAAATCCAACAAAACACATTAGGATTGTATTTATACCATTGTAGAACTATCCACGGGTCCTTGGTGACATGTATGTGTCATCCTAATCTCAATCTGAGGTATGGTGTGGCCGGTACCACTCAAAGGGTCTCTCTTTTGTTAAAATGGACACAATTTTAAGTGAAAACAACAACTGACCTATGGAAATCTGACCAAACTCATTTAGATTGTGTTGATATTTTAGGAGAACAATACCCAAGTTCTTTTTCACATGTAAGAGTAAACCCTGCCTCAATCCAAGGCACTGTGTAGCTGATACCACTCAAAGGGTCTCTCTTCTGTTTAAAATGGACAAAATTTTGAGTGAAAACAACAACTGACCTACGAAAATCTGACCAAATGCATTTGGATCGTGTTCATACTTTTGGAAAACGACCCATAGGTCCTTCGTGACGTGTAAGAGTCATCCCTGCCTCAATCTGAGGCATGGTGTGGCTGGTAACACTCAAAGGGTCTCTCTTTTGTTTAAAATGGACACAATTTTAAGTGAAAACAACAATTGACCTACGTAAATCTGACCAAACACATTCGTATTCTATTGATACTTTAGTATAACTATCCATGAGTCCTTGGTGATGTGTACGAGTCAAAACCGCCTCAATCCGAGGCACGGTGTGGCCGGTACCACTCAAAGGGTCTCTCTTTTGTTTAAAATAGACACAATTTTAAGTGAAAACAACAACTGGCCTATGGAAATATGACCAAACACATTCGTATTGTGTTGATCCTTAGGATAACGATCCATGGGTTCATTGGGGATGTGGAAGAGTCAAACCCGCCTCAATATCAGGCACGGTGTTGCTGGTACCACTCAAAGGGTCTCTCTTTTGTTTAAAGTGGACAAATTTTTAAGTGAAAGAAACAACTGACATACGTAAATCTGAACAAATGCATTAGGATTATCTTTATACATTATGAGAATGATCTTGGGTTCCTTCTAGACATGTACGAGTCAACCCTGAATCTATCCAAGGCATGGTGTGGTCAGTACCACTCAAAGGGTCTCTCTTTTCTTTAAAATCGACACAATTTTAAGTGAAAAAAAATGACCTACTGAAATCCGACCAAATTCATTCAGATTGTGTTGATCCTTTAGGATAATGATCCTTGGGTCCTTGGTGACGTGAAAGAGTAATCCCCACCTCAATCCGACGCACGGTGTGGCCATTACCACTCAAAAGGTCTCTATTTTGTTTAAAATGGACACAATTTTGACCTACGGAAATCCAACCAAACGCATTTGGATTGTGTTAATCATTTAGGATAATGATCCACAGGTCCTTGGTGATATGTACGAGTCAACCCAGCCTTAATCTGAGGCACGATGTGGCCGGTACTACTCAAAGTGTCTCTCTTTTGTTTAAAATGGACACAATTTTAAGTGAAAACAACAACTGACCTACATAAATCTGACCAAACGCATTCGGATTGTGTTGATCCTTTAGTATATCGATCCACGTGTCCTTGGTGACATTTACGAGTCATCCCTTCCTCAATCAGAGGAACAGTGTGTCCGGTAACACTCAAAGGGTCTCTCTTTTGTTTAAAATGGACACAATTTAATTGAAAACAACAACTGACCTATGAAAATCCAACCAAATCCATTGTGATTATCTTGATATTTTATAAGAACGATCCATGTTTCCTTTGTGACATGTATGAGTCAACCCCACCTCAATCTGAGGCACGGTGTGGCTGGTACCACTCAAAGGGTCTCTCTTTTGTTTAAAATGGACACAATTTTAAGTGAAAACAACAACTGACCTACGGAAATCCAACCAAACACATTTGTAATGTATTTATCCTTTAGGATAATGATCAATGGTTCCTTGGTGTTGTGTATGTTTCATCCTCGTCCCAATCTGAGGCATGGTTTGGCCGGTACCACTCAAAGGGTCTCTCTTTTGTTAAAATGGACTCAATTTTAAGTGAAAAAAAACAACTTGCCTACGGAAATCTTACCAAACACATTTGGATTGTGTTGATATTTTAGTAGAAAGATCGGCAAGTCATTTGTGACATGTAAGAGTCAACCCCACCTCAATCTAAGGCATTGTGTGGCCGGTACCACTCAAAGGGTCTCTCTTTTGTTTAAAATGGACACAATTTTAAGTGAAAACAACAACTGGCCAATATAAATCCAACCAAATGCATTCCGATTGGTGTTATCCTTTAGGATAACGACCCATGGGTCCTTTGAGACATGTAAGAGTCATCCCTGCCACAATCCGAGGCACGGTGTGGTCGGTAACACTCAAAGGGTCTCTCTTTTGTTTAAAATGGACACAATTTTAAGTGAAAAAACCAACTGACCTATGAAAATCTGACCAAACGCATTCAGATTGTGTTGATCCTTTAGTATAACGATCCATGTTTCCTTGATGATATGTACAAGTCAACCCCACCTCAATCTAAGGCATAGTGTGGCCAGTACCACTCAAAAGGTCTCTCTTTTGTTTAAAATGGACACAATTTTAAGTGAAAACAACAACTGACCTATGGAAATCCAACCAAACACATTCAGATTGTGTTGATAATTTCAGAGAACGATCCATGGATGAGTTGGAAATGTGTATGAGTCAACCCTGCCTCAATCTGAGGCACGGTGTGGCTGGTACCACTCAAAGGGTCTCTCTTTTGTTTAAAATGGGCAGATTTTTAAGTGAAAGCAACAACTGACGTTTGAAAATCTGACCAAACTCATTCGGATTGTCTTGATCCATTATGATAATGATCCAGGGTTACTTTTTGACGTGTATGAGTCAACCCCGCCTCTATACAAGGCATGGTGTGGCCGGTGCCACTCAAAGGGTCTCTCTTTTATTTAAAATGGACACAATTTTAAGTTAAAACAACTGACCTACTGAAATCCAACCAAATTAATTCAGATTGTGTTGATCCTTTAGGAGAAAAATACTTGAGTCCTTGGTGACATGAACAAGTAATACCCGTCTCAATCCAATGCATGGTGTGGCCGGTACCACTCAAAGGGTCTCTCTTTTGTTTAAAATGGACACAATTTTAATTGAAAACAACAACTGACCTACAGAAATCCGACCAAACGCTTTCAGATTGTGTTAATACTTTAGGATAACAATCCACGGGTCCTTGGTGATGTGTACGAGTCAACCCTACCTCAATCCGGGCACTATGTGGTCGGTACCACTCAAAGTGTCTCTCTTTTGTTTAAAATGGACACAATTTTATGTGAAAACAACAACTGACCTATGTAAATCCAACTAAATGAATTCATATTGTGTTGATCATTTAGGATAATGATACATGTGTCCTTTTTAACGTGTAAAATTCATCCTTGCCTCAATTTTAGGCATGGTTTGTCTGGTAACACTCAAAGCGTCTCTCTTTTGTTTAAAATGGACACAATTTTAAGTGAAAACAACAACTGACCTACGGAAATCTGACCAAATGCATTCAGATTATTTTTATACTTTAGGAGAACAATCCAAGATTCCTTTTTGATGTGTAAGAGTTAACCCAGACTCAATCCGAGGCACGGTGTGGCCGGTACCACTCAAAGGGTCTCTCTTTTGTTTAAAATGGACACAATTTTAAGTGAAAACAAAAACTGACCTAATGAAATCCAACCAAACACCTTCGGATTGTATTGATCCTTTATGAGAACGATCCAAGGGTCCTTATTAACATGTACGAGTCATCCCTTCCTCAATCGGAGGTACGGTGTGGCTGGTAACTCTCAAAGGGTCTCTCTTTTGTTTAAAATGGACACAATTTTAAGTGAAAACAACAACTGACCTACGGAAATCTGACCAAATGCATTAGGATTTTATTTATCTTTTATAATAATGATCCATGGGTCCTTTTTGATGTGTACGAGTCAACCCTACCTAATCTGAGGCACGGTGTGGCCGGTACCACTCAAAGGGTCTCTCTTTTGTTTAAAATGGACACAATTTTAAGTGAAAATAACAACTGACCTACGAAAATCTGACCAAACGCATTTAGATTGTGTTGATCCTTTAGTAGAACGATTAAAGGGTCCTTGTTAATGTGTATGATTTAACCCGACCTCAATCCGAGGCACGGTGTTCTGGTAACACTCAAAGGGTCTCTCTTTTGTTTAAAATGGACACAATTTTAATTGAAAACAACAACTGACCTATGAAAATCCAACCAAAGGCATTTGGATTGTCTTGATATTTTATAATAATGATACATGGGTCCTTTGTGATGTGTAAGAGTCCTCCCTGCCTCAATAAGAGGCATGGTGTAGCTGATACCACTCAAAGGGACTCTCTTTTGTTTAAAATGGACACAATTTTAAGTGAAAACAACAACTGACCTACAGAAATCTGACCAAACACATTCAGATTGTATTGATCCTTTTGGAGAACGATTCATGGTTCCTTCATGAAGTGTATGAGTCATCCCCACCAAACCCCCGAACCACCCCCTGCTCCCCTAGACACCAAACCACCCCCTAGACACCCCCCCCCCCCCTCTAAACACCCTCACCCCTGGAAATCCCCTTGACAACCTGGACACTAGCCCACCCCCCTGGACACCCCATAGACAGCCCCCCCACCCACCTGGACACCCACCTCCTTGGACACCACCCCGCCTTCCTAGGATAACCCCCCAACCTCCTGGGCCGTCCCCCACCACCTAGACTGCCCCTACCCCCTGGACACCCCCACCCCCTAGACACCCCTATCCCCCCGGACAACCCCATCCCACCGTCCTGGACACCACCCCACCCCCTTGGGCAGCCCCACCAACCCCCACCCCCTGGACACACCACACCCCTGGAAATCCCCCCCCCCAACACCCTAGACACCATCCCACCCCCCTAGACACCCCCATGGACAGCCCCCCCCCCCCCCCCCACACCTGGACACCCCCCCACCTGGACACCCCCCCATCCTAGACACCACCCCACCACCTAGAAACCCCCACCCCCCTGAACACCCCCACCCTCCTTAGACAACCCCCAACCTCCTGGACTGCCCCCACCCCCCCCCCCCTGGACACCCCTTTCCCCCCGGACACCCCCATCCCCCCGGACACTCCCAACCCCTCCTTGGGAAGCCACCCCAAACCCCTGAACAGCCCCCCTACCCCCGGAATTCTGAATTGAATTCTTTATGTACTTGATTAACTTATTAATTATGTGTTAATGGTGTACGTGCATACTGGTTGTATGGGTATACTTGGTCTAATTATCTTATTGAGATGCTGAATTTTTTGCAGGTGTTTGGGTGTGCTGCTGCAGATTTTTTGTAGCAGCAGACAGGAAATTTATCAGCACTTTTTTAGAACTGATAAAGGGATCTTTTATCAGCGTTAAAAAATCATTGATAAACTACGCCTTTATCGGTGCTAAAAATCCCTGATAAAGGATTAGTTTATTAGTTCTAATGGAGTTCTGATAAAACACACATTAATCAGTGCTCTTTTAACGCCGATAAAGGGTTGTTTTATCATCGCCTTTTTAGCGCTGATAAATCCCACCTTTATCAGCGCGTTTTTAGTGCTGATAAAGGTTTCTTTTATCAGCGCTTTTTTAGCACTGATAAAGTACCCCTTTATTTTCGGTCAGAAAGCATAGATAAAGGGGACCCCCCTTTATCAGTGCTGAGATTTACAGTGCTTTTTTAGTGCTGATAAATCCCGTTGTGAGCGCTGATAAAGTTCATTTTTGTAGTAGTGTTCTATATTGAAAAATATGGTAAAATACTAAAATTAAATTTAGGGTGTATAAGGTAAGAAAAATACCTTAAGTTTAAAGACCCTATCTTGATATACATGAACATTACATCACTTTTGTGGAATAATTAATACATTAAACAAATAGATGCGAAAAGACCATATTAGTTTAGTGCCTTTGGAAACTTGGAACACATTCTTCTAAATTGGTGGAATATCTTCAAAATCTCCCTTAAAGATCTACCCCTATAGATTTTCTACCTACAATATTTCTTTATATCATGGGAAAAATAATACATATGAAAAGGGTGATCTCAAATGCTCAATAAGGGTAAAGTTGTAAAATATCAAATAATATATAAACATAAGAATGTAAAAACATTAAAATTACTTTTGAAAATAATACCATGTATAACAGATATCAAAATCACGAGTCATGCAATAAATCTTGGAAATTAATAATCCATAAATCATAATGGAACATGATCCATAAGAAAATAACTTTGGAATAAATCATGTAATTGGGGGAAAAATATAATCATATAAAATCATTTCCATATTATTGAAGTATCAGTTCCCGGACCATCATAGTGGACAAATTCCTTTACTATACTGAGTTCTCTCTTAGTTTCAGCCCTGTATTACTAAACAGGATTTACCTATAATTATGTTACTATCTATATCATGAGATATAAAATATTTACCCAATGCATTGGAGGAGAATATAGGTCCCACCCATCTCATAATGAAATCATTATTACGTGTTTCACAAAACATAAATCATTCATCATAGCATAACACAAGGAATATAATGGGTTTCTTAAACAACATTCCATCATAATACAAATAAAACAAATGGATTCTATAAATATAATTCCATCATAAAAAAAATATAATCATAGTGATAATAGGGATATAAACATAACCCTGTTTAAATAATTCCATCATAGATGTAAAATAGTTTTGATAAAACATTTTAAATTAATTATTGAAGAAAATTTTATTTCTTCTTCAAAAATGATTTATTTTCTCAAAATACCAGGTAATTTTAAAAGAAAAAAATTTATTTGAAAATAAATATAAAATATTGTAAAGTAATATTCATGGAAAGAAGAAATTATTAAATAATAAAAATCTATTCATGCTGTATAAGTTAAAATAAAACCTTCTTTTCATACTGTTTTTTGGAAAGTCAAAAAGTACCTCATATGGAAAATTAAATAAATATTCCTTCTAAACCATAAAGTAAAAGTAAAAAATGGTTAAAAAGATTTAAAAATCTATATGAGAATATAAAAACATTTTATGAAATCACATTTAGAAAACATGTACATGGATGATAAATATACCCTAGTAAATACTTACATATAAACAATCTCAAATAATAATGGGATTGGGAAATTATCCATTACTTTAGGTATGAGTTCCTTTGTACATGTTATAACCACTTATATAAGGGTTTAAATAATTTTATTTAATTATTCTTCAATCATATACTCTTTTTATAACATCATAAGTGATCATGTTATTACATGTTTGTTAATAACATTACTACTTATCTATCGAGAATGAACTGTTTTTTTTCTTACACATGTTTTATCAAATAAGTTCTTGTTCATCTCCTTAGATTATATTTATATAAGTTATATAATGATATTAATATAATATGTATCATATTTTTTCATTCAATACATTTATATAATAATGGTTTAATGGATATCATGTATAATGAATTTCATCGCATCGTAGAGATGGTAGGTCGTATGTACACACAAGCGACAATATCATTTCCATAATTGTGAAATGATATGAAAGTGTATGGTATATATTTTATTATATAATACTTATCATTTTATAATAATAATAATAATATATAGTTAATATTTTCATCATTTAAACCCATACAAGAAATATGGGGGTGAAAAACATATTACACCACAGCATGGAGACGGTAAGCAGTACGTACACAAACGTGGTGATTTTATTTTTTATAGGACAGATAAAATGTTTAATATGGTTTTTCCATAATTATAATAACATCTAAGTATTTATTTGATACTATATTTATTACTTTATAGTATAAACAACTTATGAAGAAGAATTAGAAAAAATAAATAAGTTTGAAAGAATCGGTAGAGGGGATTAACTATTCTTCGACGTTCTCCCTCTAGATCCCTTCTTAAAGCATTATAGTGAGTCTTTTGAGAATACCATAACCTCTATAATATTACTAGGGAATTTTAAAATGTAAATGGGTAGGGTATGACCAATATTTAAGACTAAATGTGAAGTTAATAGGTTAGGGATGAGGTGCCCTTTTATAATTGAGGTGACCGTCACTATTGGAAACTCCAAAAATATTCATTTATAATAAACTCAAACCATATCCAAAAACCTTATATGTGTAATTATTTTGAAAATGAGATTCTATAAGGTATTAATCTCATAAAAAATTATTTTTTATACAAGTTTTGATTTCATTTTAAACCTTATCATTTCGTTTTACCCTTAACTATTCTCTTTTTATTTAAACTAAGTTAACAAATTGTTCAATATTAAAATAGGGTAATTTTTATTTCATTGATGTCAATCAGACCATAAATGAATAATATAAAACATATTAGAGTAAAAAAAATATTATTTTTTATTTTTTAAAATATGTAAATTTTTTTAAATAATTTTAAAAAACATTATTTTGACAAAATATAAATAGTATCAATTTTGACACTATTTATTTAATGGATTTTAAAAAATATCAAGATAATATTTTAACCTAGACCAACATTTTTTTATATCTATAAGGGTTCAAGATCAACTATAATTTTTTTTGGATATATTAATTATCCAAAATTATATTTATTTTAGTATTTTTAATAACATTAATTTGATATTTCAATTAAGAAAATAATTACTACATTAGTTTTGTATAATTATTTAATATTCTTATTTGTGTGGTATAAATTAAAAATAATATAATATTATGAATATAAATCCACTATCTTTCATAATAATACTTATAGTTGAATATATCTTCTATAAAATCAGACATTAAAAATGTTATATTTATTAAAACATGAATGTGACAACTTAAACATCACTTTAAATAAAATACTATACGTGTCATAATAATTTACATATGGATCCAAATGTTAAATAAATAAACCATTGGACTATTATGGTCTTTATATACTCTAATAATAATATTTTTTCATGTTTTTTGGTCTTTTAATGGATATTATAATTTTAATTAAAATTATTTTATTGATTTTCATCAATTAAATAATTTATGTATCATCATTTTGTAAGACTTTATGGTAATTATTTAATCTCTAAAAATTCTTAATAAATTACCTTGATATATATAATTTTATTAGGCTTCTGGATACTATTTATTATCAAATTTTTTATCATGTATATCACTATATTAAAATTATTGTACTTGTAATAAATAATAGGGTGACATTTTTTGCAATCACCCTTAATTTTAATAATATTTATATCATTTTCATAGAAAAAAGTGCATTAAATGAGTCTATTACAATAATTAGGTGATAAGGATCAATGTTTACTCATTTAATAGTATTTTTTAAGGTTTTAGGGTAATTGTATTGTCCATATCATATTAATTTGATACCTAAATTACCTAATTTACCTTTAACCGCGTTAAATAAAAATTACCATAGTTACTATTCATATTATCCAAAAAATAAAAGTAACATGTTAACATAATTTGGAACCAATGCTTCCAAATATGGAATAAATTTTTAAAAAATTTAATCATAGAAGTTTCAATAATTAAATTAACATTAATCATGTTGAGGGAACGAGAAAACAAGCTTCTAAAAAGTAAAAACCATCAAAATATTGATATGTGTTTGTACCAAATTTCAATGTGAAATTACTTAAAATTAACATAATTAGATTAAATTAATAACACTTAATATAATTATACATTAAAACTAATTAAAAGGATAATCTAACAATATAATAAAATGAGATAAAAAATTACTTTTGAATTAAATGCAGTATTCTTAACTATTAATTAAAATATGAAAGTTATTAGAAAAATATCAAAAATTTATCCAAACTAAATTTTTATATCCCAAATATAAAGAAGAATTTTATTTTTTTCAAATATACTATAAAAATTTATCAAAATCTAAATTTAAAATGGATGCACCATCAAAAGGTGGAAAAACTGCATTTAAAAAAAACATCTTTCATCTAAAAAATTGATTTTGTTCTTATATCATGTCTATAACATATATATGATTAATTATAAACATTATATTTAATGTATTACATATATATTTCATTAATAAAATCCATCAATAGTGATTTTATTATTTTATAGTCTTGATTTAACATAGTCTTGTGTGAAATGAGTTCTATCAAAATAACTAGAAATTCTATGTAACACAAGACAAGAATAGTGTTGCGTATACCGTAAGATAATCCATTATTTCATATAGAACAATATTACCTCGGTTTATCATAAAAAACAATACATCAAATATTTTAAATAAATCTCTCTCGTAAAAATCTCAGGGTGTCACATTCTACCCCTCTTAAAATTAATTTCTCCCTCGAAATTCATTTGGGTTATAAAAGGATTAAAACCCATATCATTAAAAAAATAATAGAAATTCATTTTAAAAAGTAATATATGGAAAATAATATTTACCCAAATTAAATCATAACTAGTTATCTATATATGAGAACATAGTTGATGATTGGGCATGGACGAAAATCATAAATATTCATAAAGATCACTGATCACAAGAAATTTGGTGATCCATTGAAAGTAAATAATCACAAAACCATAAACTAAAGAAGTGTGAAAGTGGAAATTGATATCATCAAAATTATGATAATAAGACACCTTTTTATACCACTATCCATTTTCCTAATGTTGAATAATTTTCATGATAAGATATACTTACTCGATTTCATTAAAATCTCACCGTTGGTCATGCCTTGAACAATTTTCCACTTTATCTCTTATTCAAAGAAAGAAAGTTTAATTTTTCATTCCTAAAGTGTTATCAGATCATGTGATCCATAAATATAATGATAGGTCATTCCATATGTCTTTATCATAGAAAAAAAGTTAGCACAAATTATCAAATATGCATAAGTCCTTTTATTGTGGGGTACTACTTTAATCTAAAAATAATAATTTGGAGTTTAAATTTTAATATCCATAAATTTATAAACTTATAATCCTTCTAGATGTTGAAAATAAAAATTTTATAAATAAGTACACTAACCTAATTAACATTTATCCCCCATATATCATAAGTTATCTATTGTTTTTCACATTCGAAACATGTGAACACCTTCATCATGAATTATCTTGGGTCATGGTAATAACCTGAATTACCATATATCCTTATTGAAAAAATTCATATTTCTTTATTACAAAACTTATTGGATATATTCCATAAGTTCCAAAAATTTTATACTTCATCCATGATTGGATGACCCTCTTGAAAACAAATCCATTATCAGTTCCCAAGAAACTAGTATCATCCAATTTACTTATTCAAATACAATATATCTTTATCTAAACATCATTATCTTAACATAAGGGATATAATAAGGGTTATATATACCTTAATCATGTGTTCTGAATATATCAACTTACCCTTAAATCACTTTTATAGGTCCTTAAAACTATTGAATATATCCTTTACAATCCTTAATTAAAAACTTATATAGAAAACACATATATATTTCATGATTATTATAACATAATATTTGAATTATGAAACATATACACCTCAATAATCCAAATTTATTCTTAAAACATTACTCATCATCAATAATTTTAGTCTTCCCTAAAATATTAATCATGTATTAAAGTTCCTCAACCTTAATCTAACTAAGATTATTAGGTTTAAGGTAAACAAAAATTCTTTTAACATCCCATACCTTTCACGTGTCATTTATAATCTATTTATTTTCAGAAATATAACTAATACTTATGCCACATTCATGATTATTTTCATGATATTTCCACTTAGGAAATTTATTTTTATAATACCCATACTTTCCACATCTGAAACATTCATTTTATACCATGTTCTATCTAGTTACATCTATTGAATAAGAGCAGAAAGAAAAATGTGAGAAATAATTATCATAGATTAAAATCACATAAACAATTTAAATTACTTATAATATTTCAATATATGACACCTTAGGTTTAATCCTAGGTTATTCATGGTTGTTAACAAAATTCTTGGATTGTAACCTATAGTTAGACTTATCCTTAGGGACATCCCTAGATATATCCTTAGAAATATCTCCAGGGATCTCACTAAAGTTTTCACATCATAGTTCCTAAAGGTTGAGTAAACCTTCTCTCTACTACCAAATATAAAGAACTAGTCTTGAAGTACATGTAAATTACATAACCTTTTTGGAATACCTAATACATTACACAAATAAACACCCAAAGTCTATTTTAGTTTATCACCTTTTGAAACTTGGAACACATTCTTCTAATTTGGTGAAGGATATTCAAGATCTCCCATAAAGATATTCCCCTTCAGTTTTCCTACCAAAAACCATTATTTATATCCTAGGGAAAATAAAACATTCCAAAAGGGTGATCTCAAATTCCCAGTAAGGGTAAACATGGAAAATATTGAACAAATATAAACATAAGAATATAAAAATATGAACATAAATTTTGAAAAACATACCAAGTATAAAAAATATCAAAATCTTGAGTCGTGCAATACACTACTGGAAATTCGGGCTATATCCACGGACCTATAGCCACGGTTTTGTAGGTCCGTGGCTATAGCCATTATATTTCCACGATTAAATTTTTCTTCCGTGGCTAAATCCGTTTCATCCTTTTTTTCTCCTATCTTTTATCGGGCTCCTCCTCCCGCAGCCCTCCTCCCCCGATTCGCACACCACCCTCCTCCCGACCACATCTCCTCCTCAGCCCTCGCAATTCCTCCTCGTCGTGCCCTCCTCCTCCCCGACGCCTCCTCCTCGCCGCGCCCTCCTCCTCGCCGCCCCCTCCTCGCCGCGCCCTCCTCCTCGCCGCGCCCTCCTCCCCGACGCCTCCTCCTCGCCGCACCCTCCTCGTCGCGCCCTCCTCCTCGACGGCTCCTCCCCGACGGCTCTCTTCCGACGCCGAGGTCGACACCCCCATCTCCCTCCCGACACATTTTCCTCATCTGCAGCTGTCTTCCTCAGTAATTTGTTTTTTTTTCTACAGTTCATCCACCTCTTCGAACCCCCTCCTCCTCCTCCTGTTTGCGATTTCCGTCAGGTGTTCTAGGGTTCTTATCATTCCAGGTGAGGGTATCACAATTATTTGATAAATGGTGTCATTATATCATGAATTAATGATGATTTTTTTTGTGATTAGTATGAACCATGATGATTTGCATATCAATTTTACAACATCTAGAGGAGTTGTTTTCCAAATAGCAACACTACACTTCATCAGAAAATAGAATGGTGGCTCAACATATCTGGCTATAGTTCACTCACGATGAAATGTTATTTCAGATTCACCATCTATCAGTATTATGTATTCAGTATACACATACAAGTACACTAAATCTTGGAACCAGTTATATCTCGGTTATCAAATAGAAAAATTGGATCATGTTTCTAACTATCAACCAGTTCATGAGGTTGAAGGGGATATAAAGGGAAATAGTTGAACATTTGAGGAATTAGAATCATATAATAGAATCTATTTATTATGGTCCTCCCATTGAAAATATGATATTTTGGTGTTTACCTTCCGATGATGTTGGTGCTTCTTCTCATTCTATTGTATCCACCCACCATGATTCCTGTTATCCAACTTCATTGAGTCAGTGGGAAACTATAAAAATTTATATTTAACTCAGAACTATATAGATCCTTGTTCAAAATAATGGTATTTATATACATGAAAATAGCAATATATAAGCACCTAAAACTATTTATTTTTCTAATTACATTGAGTTGGTGGATTCCTATTATGAATATAGTAAATCCTATTGTCATTCAATGGACCTCCTTGATGAATTCCCCTCCCTGTTCTTGGCCGACGTCACCCTGAGACATCTTTGCGTGAACCCCCTCCCCGTTCCCGACCGACATCTTCACGCAAAATCCCCATATGGGGGGGAAGGATAAAATAGAGGTTAAATTTAACACCATTAGCCAACATGCTCTGTGAGTGTGATGAAGGTTAGACCAATCCCATGAAAAGGGGTCTTGATCCGTTATTTTTTCTGTTAGATGTGTTCCCTTAACTCTCTTGATACTCTTTTTTTGTTGAATTGATGTTTTGAACATGTATTTAGGGTCTGTTTGATAGCACTAATGAATTGAAAATAACTTAATTTTTTGTTTCTGGTTATGTTTTTACTCCTTCAGTTGTATAGAAACTATTTGATATTTCAAAACATGTTGAATATCTCAATTATTTTGTATTCTAAAACCCATTTTCTGTTTACTATTATAAAAAATTCTTATGATTCTTTTAATCCTTTCTTGATGCAGCCCTCATTTGTTTATTGCTATAAATGATTCTTTGTGTCAAGAACTTGATCATTGGTTATGGAAATGAAAGTTTTAAATAAGTTGTGTCAATTAAAATTCTTTAGAATCACATTCATAGGTTTTTTTATCCTAGATTTAAATAAATCAATATCTAAATATTCTTATTTCAATTTATATTAGAATTATGCAAACATTTGTTACTTTTATTTTCCACTATTTTGAGATTTTCTCACTGGTGTCATTGTAATTATTTGGAAATCCAAGAATTTAAGAATCTATTTCTGAATTATTTAACCTTTATTGGTTTATATTTTTTATGAACATGGTAAATTCCTATGTTTTGGAATTGCATTCTCATGTTTTTTACCCAGATTTTATGTGAATCTGTCTATGCAGATTCTTATTTTTTTTTTCTATGAGAACTATCCATGTATTCCATACATGAATTTTCCACTGGTTTGTACCATAATTTTGAATTCCTAGAATTTAGGAATCCATATTGGAATTAGTTTATGTTAATAGGTTTAGAGTCAAAGAATCTTTACTTCCATGGAGCATGGATGATAAACCTATTTACCCTACACACCAGGTGTTCAAATATAATGTTAGATGTTTGGGAATCACCTTCAAACCTCTAACCATGTTGAATATCTCAAAAAAATATATTCTAAAACACATTTTCTATTTACTATTATAAATAAATTCTGTTATGACTCATTTAATCCCTGCTTTCTGCAGCCCTCATTTTGTTTATTGTTGTAGATGATTCTTTGTGTCAAGAACATGCTTATTGGTTCTGGAAATGACAGGGGTATATATTATGTGTTAATTTCAATGTTTTAGAATATTATTCTGTTTTTTTATCCAAGATTTAGATAAATTAATCTGTAAGGATTCTTATTTCTATTTATATGAGAATTATGCAAGCATTTACTACTTGAATTTTCCATTGTTTTCTAATTTTTTCGTTGGTGTCATTATAATCATTTTGAATTCTTGGAATTTAGGAATCTATTTCCAAATTATTTTACCTTTATTGGTTTAGATTTCTTATTAACTTAGTAAATGCCTATGTTTTGGAATTGTATTCTCAAGTTTTTGACCCTCATTTTAGGGGAATCAGTCTGTGTAGATTCTTGTTTATGTTTCTATGAGAAATATGCAAGCATTCTATTAATGAATTTTCTACTGGTTTGTGATTTGTTCACTGTTACATTCAATTGGAATTCCTATAATTTTGGAATCCATCTTGGAATTATTTTATTTTTATTGGTATAGAATCATAGAATCTTTACTTGTTCTAATATTACCACTTCATCAAAAATATTAACCATAAATTCATTATAATGTTTAGTAGCTTTCATCCCATAACTAATGCTACAACCTTCTAAACATAACTGTCACATCAACACCCTGCTTAATGAACTGCCACATTAGCACCCTCTGTGCAATAACGAAGATCATGAGCATGTGGCCAGTAAAGGGGACACATCAGTCGGGGTTTCTGGAAGTTTATGCTGGAGGTTTCTGTTGCTGCACTATTTCAAATGTTTCTTAGAGATTGCTTAACTTTCTGATTTCATGCTGGACGGTATATCAATCTGGGCCTTTTGTTGTATTCTGCATTTTCTTAGATGCTATACGGTTTTCTTCACTTTTCCATTACTAATTTATCAGATTTTGCAGGACGGTTTTACATTAATAGGTATTTCTATTATACTGGATGGTTTTCCATGACAGTCTTTCAGGATGCTGGATTTTTTTTCATGTGGCCGAATCTAATTCAATTGTTTTTAAATTTCAGACTTTTATTATGTCACCATTATTTGTGCAGTTATATTAAAGTTTCACTTTTTATTCAATAGTAGAAAATTGGTGAACCATTCAACTGTGATGGTGCAAGGTTTTAAATTTCAGACTTTTTATTATGTCACTATAAGCACTGGAACATGCAGTTTTTTGGGTAGTAAATCATGATTTTTGTAGTGGTTCATATTTTATAGTAGTGGATCATGTATTTTAGAGAAGGGTATAATGTATTATAGAGATTGGACATGCTTATCTCATAAGACGGCCTATGATCCAAACATCGGGGCATAACGACTTCCAATTTTCCTTTAGTGCCGATCGTTGCTGATTAGAAGGTGATGTTTCAGTTGTATCTTCTACATGTACTTCTCACCTCCAGGATATTCTTCTACATGTACTTCTCACCTCCAGGATAATCTTCATCAAAGATATTTACTATAGTGTGGTTGTGCTCTAGGGTGATGGAATTTGTCATCAGGATGTCTGTGATTGCGGCTTTGATACTGCACTAACCTAGGTGAACTCTACTAATTAAGGATAATTTTATATGTATCATTTCAATTCTCTTATTTCAATTAAATATATTTACTATAGATTGGTTGTGATCCAGGGTGATGGAATTTGTCGTCAGGATGTCTGTGATTGTGATAATGAGGATGAACTTCATGCTACTGTCCACATTTTTTGAGACAACAAGGCTACAATCACACATTCTACTGAACTACACACCTGAATGAAGGGAAATGTAAATAGGAAAATAGAAAAAGTAGACTAAAATGTGATTCCGCACACCAATGGTAAACATACATGTTTACTATTTAATTTGTTTTCAGTACTATTTTTCAAATTCCTATTTGATGTGAAATAATTATTACATTATCTACAGTACTGAAATGTTATTTGAAATTTATGTTGCTCCATTGAAAGCAATTAGTCATTTCATTATCCTGTTTTCATTGTGTTCAATTTTCAATGCCTGAATTATTATACTGCACAAATACGACATGTTTGTTGCCTCCTATCATTACAGTTTTCTGTTTCCATACTGTACATACACACCATCATGGAATGTATTATAGAAATGCCAGATTATTCATTTTTATTTGAACTCCATGTTTCAATGGTATTGGTTTGTAATCATGTCATTTGATGAAATATGTCATTCTATCTTCCGATTATTCATTTTGTTTCATATGCATTTTTAAATATTTGTAATTGTCAGTCATTTATTTGATTCTGATTTCTTTATCAAACACCGTTTTTGAATTGTGCATTATACAGAATTTTGTGCATTATACAGAATTGGTCATTTTTAATCAGTTCTATTACATAGCCAAACTTCTCCTCTTCGTTATCTACTCCACTACTACTCTCCTCAACCGTTGATCTTCTTCGACCAATCATGGAGACCAGGAACCAAACGTGATTCGACGGTGCCAAGCAGCACCTTGGATGCATCGAGACAGCTCTTGCAGATTTGACTTCGCAAGTTCACGGCCTCTTGCAGAGCCAACAGCGGCTGGGGCGGGAGTGGGTCTGTGAACTGCAATAGAAACCAGATTTCCAGAAAATTCTTACACTTTGTGTTTCGCCTGGAGAAGATGAAATAGAAGAAATAAGTGAAGCCCCCCTATTGTAGAGCCAACGGCTGGGAAGGGAGTGGGGCTGTGAACAGCAACAGAAACCATATTTCCAAAAAAGCCATACACTCTGTGTCGCCTGGACAAGATGCAATAGAAGATTGATGTTTTGCAAGTTTTTTATACTAGAAAACAATACTATCAATATGTGCATTGGGTGGGTGTCATCATTTTTAATCACTTCTGTTACTTAGTTTCTTACTCCTTCAATAGTTTTATGCATAGTTTTGTTCCTTTTCTTTTCACATTTATCTCAGCTTGAGGTTTCAAATTTATTTTGCTCCATAGAAATCATTTAGACATAAATATTACATGTTCCCTATGTATTTTTATAGTACCTATTTCTGCAATGATATTTAAAAAAACCAGGTTTTGTACCTCTTCATAAATGTTTCCTGTTTGTATATTTTTTTTGGTGCTCCAACTCTTGTGTATGTAGATTCATATCATATTCTTTCAAATTTTCTACTACCGGGTATGTTATACCTGAATCGCCTGATCATAGGGTGTCTACTTAGCGTACAATTTTATTGGACCATCCGATGATCCTCCATTGCATATTGTATTCTCACAGCGCATATTCTTTCCTCTGATTGCAGTGTACTCTATCCGATGATCAATCCGATATTCTCACTCTGCCCATTCGTGTCATTGCACGACCCCTTCCACCTTCATTTCAGCCCGCTGCCACCAGCATTCCAGCCCGCAACAGCCCCCCCCCACCTTCGAATCAGCCCGCACCATCCCCCCAACACTTGCAACCATCCCCCTTTCACCCGCATTCCAGCCTCCTCCCGCTCCCTTCGCTCCTGGTCGGAAGATGCTACCCCGCTGATGTCGCTGGATCGGGCCAACACGCTGCGGTCACGCCGCGGTCACGCCGCGGTCACGCCGCGGTCACGCCGCGGTCACGCCGCAGTCACGCCGCGGTCACGCCGCAGTCACGCCGCGGTCATGCCGCGGTCACGCCGTGATGTGGACCTGCTCCAGCCACATCCAGCAGGGGGGAGGGGTGTCCAGCGGGGGGGAGGGGTGTCAGCGGTCACGCCGCAGTCACGCCGAAATATATCTATACGTTTGTAATCAATCTAAAAAAAGAATAAGAATGGTTTACCTTACACCATTCGATCCAGTCTTTCAAAGCTTTTCACAAGTGTTTGATTGTGATCACTTAGAAGTCGCTGAAAGACTCCTTCAGAGGTATCCACAAATCATGGGAATCACCCGACACTTAGTAGGACCTCTCTCAATACCAGTCCTTCCTGCTTGTCGAAGTTTTCACAAGCGTTTGATCGAGATCTCCGAGAAGTCACCGAAAGACTCCTTCTGAGGTATCCAAGGTTCATGGGAATCACCCGATGCTCAGGTAGGGTCTCTCTCAACACCACAGTCTGTTAGAACCTTGTTTAAAGGTGGGAGAGAAACAAGATCTAGAGAGAATCGGCTTTGAGGAGTTCTAACGATCACATGATCTCATCCATCAAGTGCAACCACTTGCATAGGAATTGAACCAATTCATATAGGCCTTCGAGAACCTCAAAATGTTCAGACTATTCATGGTACGTTACACAAATGTCCCAAATGTTTCAGCTCATTTGAAGCGTACGGCTCAATCCCATTAGTAATCGTTTAACATTTAAATTAAACGATTATGTGAGATGTTCAAACTCCCCAAATCCATCGAAACAGAAAGAAGCTTCGAGCCGAAAGGCTCTAAAGCCATTTTATTAAAAACAAAAGATGACATAAGAGAGGATATGGGGCTAGACATTGATAAAACTGCCTTCATAATAAAGCATTTCTTTTTCATAACCCCCCTCCCCGACATCATCATCCCATTCCAAGTTGTAGGTAGATGAGCTATGAGACCTAGTCACCATCGTTGTTCTCCATTGGGAGCAGTCTTTCTTCTTACTTGATTTCCTTGAATAGACAATTTTAAATCCCTCTTTATCAACTGAAGGAAACTTTCCCTTGCTTAAAATATCCTTACATGGATCACTTCTATGGGCATAATCATCATTTTCTATTCCGGCCCAACTTCCCCCTATATTATTAAGCTCCATTTGCCGATTGATCTCTTCCTGGATCTGAGAAGGTTGAACCATTGGTTCATGCTGCTGAGACCCATACTGAGGCTGCCCCAGTGAAGCACCCAGCTCTTGACCCAGGTTACTGGATCCTAGGCCCAGGGCCTGGATCTCCTGTTCCTTCTCATGCAGGTCCTTGCGACTGGAAGTCAACAGGCCGCTGATTTTCATCCACAAACTGGACACAATCAGCCCGTGCTACTGAGAGTTTCTTCTGCCCTTGAACAGATTTAACCTCTCCAGACCCAATTCTAGGTTTCTCCAAGCCTGGATCATCAACATTTACCTGCACCTGTACACCTGATGAGATCAGACCTTGACCCCGCTGCTGAGAGGCAGCATCAAACTCTGACCTTGACTTATCTGCTCCTATCCTCTGATTTTCATCCTCAATCCGGCCACTAACAGCCCCTGCTATAGTTAGTTTTCCCTGCCCCTGAACCTCACCAGACCCAGTCCAGGTTGCAAATCTGGATCATCAAAATTCACCTCCTCTTGAAAACCTTCACCTGAAATATCAGAAGCATTCCCCTTCATATTGCTGACTCCAGTCCCTGGTTGATCACAACCTGTTCCTGCAAGACCCTGCCCAAGTTCCACACTTCCATTTCCTGCAACAGCCTGACCAGAGCCATTCCCAGCTCCAGGACCATTCTTTCTCTTCTTACGGAAAGTCTGAAAATCATGTCCCTTCTGCGAGAAAAAAGAGCAGACAAGTTTCATTCTGCATCTCTCTTTAGATTTCCCTATAGACAGACACTTGGAACAAAATGCAGGTAGTTGTTCATACTAAATTTTCAAAAACCAGTCATCTTTATTTGTGGATAACACAACCCGATCAATGAGGGTGGAATTAAGTTCCACTTCTAGAAGAACTCTAGCAAAATGCACATTATTCTAGAAAAATACCCATAATGTGCCTCCTCAGTTGCTCTATCCATTTTGATGGGAATGCCAATTGTAGATGTAATGTCAACTAATATCCTGGGGGGGGGGGGGGGGGGCTGGGTGCAGGTGGTACTGGGGGTGCAGGGGGGTGTCAAGGGTGGGGAGTGGGTTTGGGTTTGGGGGGGGGGGTCTGTCCATGGGGTGTCTAGGGGGTCCAGCAGGGGGAGGGGCTGTCCAGTCTTAGTGGGGTCACTACATGTGAGTCTTAGTAGGGCTGCTTTCTAGGGGGGTGTTTGTCCAGGGGTGGGGGGTTTTGTCCAGCAGGGGTGGTGCAAGGGCACATGGGTGTGTAGGGGGTGTAAGGGATGTCTAGGGGGTCCAGGTGTGTCTAGGGGGTCCAGGCAGGGGGGAGGGGTGTCCAGGCAGGGGGGGAGGGGTGTCCAGCAGGGGGAGGGGTGTCCGGCAGGGGGGTTGTCCAGCAGGGGGAGGGGTGTCCAGGGGGTGCAGGGGGTAGGGGGAGGGGTGTCCAGCAGGGGGAGGGGTGTCCGGCAGGGGGAGGGGTGTCCGGTAGGGGGAGGGGTGTCCGGCAGGGGGGAGGGGTGTCCAGGGGGTGTCCAGTGGGGCTGTCCAGTTGGGGCATGGGGGCTGTCCAGTGGGGTGCAGGGGGGGGGGGGCATGGGGGTGCGGGGGGGGGGGGGGGTGTTCAATGGGTCTGTTCAAGGGGGTTGTCCAGGGGGTTGCAAGGGGGTGCAAGAGGGCTGTCCAGGGGGGGGCATGGGGGTCCAGTGGGGGTGCAAGAGGGCTCTCCAAGGCCGCTTCACCTTTCCTTTTTCTCAACAATCTTGTGATCTAAACCAAACTCACACCAAATTGTTAGTATATAAACTGTAAAGCACAAAGGGTGTGTGACATACCACTTTTAGCATGAATTGATACCATTGCTGCATGCAACTTCCAGCTCTAAACCAGATCTGTTTTCAGCTCTAAAATATATGCTTTGTGAGCACACTTACCCCATGGATTGTGTCTCCCCTTCTTTAGGTTTGTTCTCTTCTTCACAACCCAAAACACAACCTGTTTTTCCTTGGACAGCTTTACCACCAAGGATTTTTCTTTTCACTATAGGTTGATTTTTCTTTCTCCAAATCACCTTGCTTCTTGGACTGTCCCTGCAAGCATTTTCAGTACATACCTTGACTTGGGGCACCCCTTTCACATGAATCCTTCTAGTTTTAGGATCATGTGAGTTCTTCTCATGCTTCCAAGCCCTTTTTGTGTCTTTCCAGGAGGTTTGTGCTTTAGAACTAGTCTTGGAGTTTTTTTCTACATCACTCTCAGCATAGGAGTTTTCTACATGTAGCCCCTGAAATCTGTTCCTCAAAGGAACATATTTGTCATTGTATTCATGTTGATTTCTTCCATTAATCCCTACTGAATTCTTGTAGCCTGCAACTGTCGCGGATGAGGATTTTGTTGGATTGGTGTTGCCCGATCTGGTTGGGCCGAATGCTTGTGGCCCGCAACAGGGGGGGTTGTCCAGTAGGGGGGGTTGTCCAGCAGAGGGAGGGGGTGTCCAGTAGGGGGGAGGGGTGCTAAACATGGTCTGTAAATCTGATGTAGTTCAGTCTGTTCCTGTCTTATCTCATGCTGCTAAACATGTCAAAATTGGTGAATTGGTACCTGTTAAACCTGAATCTGGCAGTGCTGAAGATGCTGTGGTTATCAGATCAGATAAACTTGGTTATCAGATCAGGGGGCAGGGGGACTAGCAGGGGACTGACAGGGGGCCTAGCAGGGGGCAGGGGGCAGGGGGGGCTGGCAGGGGGTCAAGCAGGGGGCAGGGGGGGCTGGCAGGGGGCAGGGGGGGCTGGGGGTGGGGGCTGGCAGGGGTAGGGGGGGCAGGGGGGCTGGCAGGGGCAGGGGGGGCTGGCAGGGGGAAGGGGGGGTGGCAGGGGGCAAGCAGGGGGCAGGGGGGGCTGGCAGGGGGCAGGGGGGGCTGGGGGTGGGGGCTGGCAGGGGTAGGGGGCAGGGGGGGCTGGCAGGGGCAGGGGGGGGCTGGCAGGGGGCAAGCAGGGGGCAGAGGGGCTGGCAGGGGGACAAGCAGGGGGAAGGGGGGGGGGGGGGCTGGCAGGGGGCAAGCAGGGGGCAGGGGGGGCTGGCAGGGGCAGGGGGGGGCTGGCTGGCAGGGGGATAAGCAGGGGGTGGCAGGGGGACAAGCAGGGGGGGTGGCAGGGGGGGGCTGGCAGGGGGACAAGCAGTGGGGGGGGGGGTTGGCAAGGGGACAAGCAGGGGGTGGCGGGGGGGACTAGCAGGGGCAGTGGGGGACTAGCAGGGGGTGTCAGGGGGCAGGGGGACTGGAAGGGGGGTGGCAAGGGGGACAAGCAGGGGGGAGGGGTGTCCAGGTAGGGGGCAGGGGGTACTGGCAGGGGGGGTGTCCAGGGTGTGTCCAGGGGGTATTTTTTATGGATTTGGACACCCTATAGCCAGGGTTTTAAACCGTGGCTATTGATTTATTGCCACGGTTTTAAACCGTGGCTATAGACATAATGCCACGGTTTTAAACTGTGGCTATAGATTTTGTCCGGCCTTTAGTATAGCCACGGTTGAAACCGTGGCATTAGGTATACAGCCACGGTTTAAACCGTGGCTATAAACCTATAGCCGCGGTTTAGACAGTGGCTATAGAGTTAAAGCCACGGTTTAGAACCGTGGCTATAGGTCTAGACCTATAGCCACGCCAAACTTAGCCACGGTTCCTCAAACCGTGGCTATTACCTATAGCCACGGTTTGAGGGCCTATAGCCACGGTTTAGAACCGTGGCTAAAGCCCGAATTTCCAGTAGTGATAAATCTTGGCAATTTAGAAGGCATAAATCATAAAGTAACATGGGCCATGAGAAATTAACTTTGTCATAAATCATGGAATTTTGAAAAACACATAATAATATAAAATCATTTCTATATTATTCAAGGCTCATTTCCAAGACAATTATAGTATACAAAGTCATTTACTGAAAAAAGTTCACTCTTCATTCTAGCCTAGTATTAATGATCTAAATTTAATTTTCTTTCTAATAAATTCTATCAAATGATATATAAATCTTCACCTAATGTATTGGATGGAGAAATATTTCCTATACATATCATATTGAAATCATTTTTACATGTTCCAAAAAAACCCAATTCATTCATCGTAGAAAACCCCAAGAAATAAAATGGGCTTCTTAAACATAATTCCATAAAAATTTATATAAAACAAATGGATTTCATAAATATAATTACATCATAAACATAATAAAATAATTGTTACAATAGGTATATAAACATAACCCAAATTAAATAATGTCATCTTAGATTGAAAATAATTTGGATATAACACCCTTGAAATTAATTCTTGAGGAAAATATCATTTCTTCTTATAAAACATTTTCTTCTCTCAAAATGAAATTTTATTTTAAAAGAAAATAATTTATTTTAAAATAAAATTTAAATCATTTAAATGAATATTTATGGAAATAAGTAATTATTAAACAATAAAAAGCCATTCATATCATATAAATTGAAAGAAAACATTCTTCTCGTACATTTGTCAGAAAGTCAAAAAGTAACTCATATAGAAAATGATAAATATACCACATTAAATACTTATATATAAACAATATAAAATTATATTGAGATTTCAAAATTATACCTTACCTTAGGTTTGGTTCCTTAATACATGCCACATCCTCCTATATAAGGGTATAAATAATATTATTAACTTATTCATGAATCATATTCACTTTTTATAATATTATAAGTAATTATATTAGTACCCATTTTCTAATAACATTGTTACTCATCCATTGGGTATTAACTATTTTATTTTCTTACGCATGTTTCGTCAGATAAGTTCTCATTACTCTAATTATAATATAGTTATTTCATTTTCATAATGATATTAATATAATATATATCATATTTTTTTCATTCAATACATTTATATAATCATTCTAAAATGGATATCATGTATAATGAATCTCATCACGTCATTGAGACGGTAGGTCGTACGTACGCATGAGCAATGATATCATTCCCATAATTGTGAAATGGTATGAAATTTGATGGAAAATTTTTATTTCAGAATCCATATCATGTTATAATAATCATATATAGTTATTATTTCTATAATCATACACATCCATGTAAGATGGTGGTGACAAATGTATTACACCATCACGTGGAGATGGTAAGTCGTATGTATGCACGTGTGGTGATTTCATTTTTTAATGGATGGATAGAAAGTGGAATAAGGTTTTCCAATAACTATAATAAGATATAAGTATATCATTGATACTTTAGTTAATACATTAGAATAGAAACAACTCATGAATATGATGTATATAAAAAGAAAGAAGTTTTAAATAATCAGTAGAGGGGATTACCTCTTCTTCGACATTCCCCCTCTAGGTCACCTATTAAAGCACTATAATTATTCTTTTGAGAATACAATAAACTATAAAATGTGAATAAGTAATTTTAAAAGGGAAATTTTCATGGTATGGCTGAGGTTTAAGGCTTCATGTGATGTGAAGAGGTGAGGGATGAGGTGCCCTTTTATAAATGACGTGAAGGGAACTTTCAGAAACTCCAAAAATATTAATTTATAATAAACTCAAACCACATTTAAAAACCAAAAATATGTACTTATTTAAAATATTATATTAAATAAGGTTTTTATATCATTAAAAAATAATTTTTAAACAAGTTTTAATATCATTTTAAACATTATCATTTCATTTTACCCATAATTATTTTATTTTAATTTTCACTAATGTAATGAATTTTTCAATATTAAAATAGTGTAATTTTTAATTATTTAATGTTAGTAAGACCATAAATGAAAAATATAGAATAATTTTAAGTAAAACATAATTATATTATATTTTTAAAAATATTTTATGATTTTTAAATAATTTAATAACACATTATTTTAACAAAATATCAATAGTGTCAATTTCGACACTTTTCATTTAATGGTTTTTTAAAAAAATATCAATATAAGATGTTAAACTAGAAAAAAATATATTTTATTATGTCTATATAGGGTAAAGGTTATATAGTAATTTTTTTGGATAAATCAATTATACAAATTATTTTTATTTTTTTATTTTTAATAACATTAATTTGAAATTTCTATTAATAAAATAATTACTACATCATTTTTGTGTAATTATTTAATATAATTATTTGTTGTGTAAAAAGTAAAAATAAAATAATATGATGAATATAAATCCACTATATTTCATAAGAATACATATAGTTTAATATACCATCTGTAAAATCAAACATTAAAAATGTAATGTTTATTAAAACGTGAATGTGACACCTTTAACAACACTTTAAATGAAATATTATATGTGTCATAATCATTTCCATATGGCTTAGAAAGGTTAATAAATCTACCCTTGGATGACTATTAATGATATATACTATACCAATAATATCTAGTCATGTTTTTTGTCTTTTAATAGTTATTATCATTTTAATAAAAATTATTTATATTGATTTTTCATAAATTAAATAATTTATGTATCATCATTATATAATCCTTTAAGGTAATTATTTAATCTATAAAAATTATAAATAAATTTCCATGATGTAGAAAATTTTAATAATTTTTTTGAGACTATTTATTATCAAAGTTTCATCAGGTTTTTCACTATATTAAAATTATTATACTTATAAGAAATAAGAGGGTGACATTTTGTCACTTTCATGCCACTTTCATTTACTTTTATAATATTTATCTCATTTTCATGGGAGAAAGTAAATTAAATGATTCAATTCAGATCATTAGGTTTTAAGGGTCAAAATATAATCATACAATATTATTTTTTCTGATTTTAGGATAATTTTATTGTCCTTATCATATTAATTTGTTACCAAAATTACCTAATTTACCTTTAACCAAGTAAAAAAAATTACCATAGTTACTATTCATAATATCCAAAGAAATAAAATTAACCTATTAAAATAGTTTTTACCCACTAATTAAAAAATATGGAATCCATTTTTAAATATTTAAAACATAGAATTTACAGTGATTAAATTAAAATTAATCTCATTCAGGGAACGAGAAAATGAGTTTCTAAAAAGTATAAACCATTAAAATATTGACATGTGTTTATATAAAATTTCAATGTGAAATTACTTCAAATGAACAAAATTAGATTAAATGATAAAAACTTAATATATTTATACTTTAAAACCAATAAGAATTTTAATCTAACAATATAAATAAATTAGATGAAAAACTGTTTTGAATTAAAATGCATCATTTTTCACTATTCATTAAACTATGAAAGTTATCAGAAAAAATAAAAAAAATATAACCAAAGTAAATATTTATTTCCATATCCCAAATAAGAATTTTATTTTTTCAGATATAATATAAAAATATATCAAAAAAATTATTTTAAATGGATGCTCCATCAAAATTCGGAAAAATTACATTTTTTGAAAAATACATATTTTATTCAAATTATTGATTTTGTTCTTATATCATGTCTAGAAAATATAAAATATGAATTTTAAACATTATATTGAATTTATTACATATATATTTATTAACTTGAATTTATCAAGAGTGATCTTATTGTTTTATAAACATGATTAAACTCAGTCTTGAGTGAAATGAATTCTATCAAAATAACTAGAAATTTTGGGTATCACAAGCCAAACATAGTGTTGCATATACTAAAAACTAATCCATTGCTTTATATATAAAAATATTACCTTGGTTTATAATACAATATAAGAAATCAAATAAATTAAATAAATCTACCTCATAAAAAACTCAGAGTGTTACATTAAAATAAGATAAACATTAGAGAATTAAAATAAAAATATGGGAAAACTGTATTAAATGAAGGGAACATACCAATGATGGAGTTGGGATGAATAGATTTAGTATTTTTCTTTAACGGCTGAGATATAAGTGAATGAAATCTCAATTTCAAGTGTGGAATTGGTGTTTAAAATAATAAACACCCATACCCCACACGGGTCAGATGTGATGACCTAATTCTAATAGCTGATAGATGAGGGACACTGGATGGTTGATGGGAGAATTAAAAAACCTAGATTTAATAATACCATAGGTTACATTGTGAGGTTCCACTTGATATCTAGTGAACACCTAGGTTACATGGATAGAAAAAATCAATCAAATAAATACTAGAAAAAAATGTTAAAAGTGCTATAAAAATAAGCATTAAAATGACATGGGATTAAAATTTAAATATGATTAAAAAACAATGAAATGAATAATACAATTTCTGATCAAATGGGATTTAGAAATTCTTTTCAAAATAAATAAATTTATAAAATCCATGATTTCGGAAGTCAAAATTGAGAGTCGCAATAATGTAATACCTAACTCCCCCTTAATAAAATCAAAATGTTATAAAGCCAGGGGTTTTATAAAAATATAATCCAATTGAAGATTCATGCTAATAAATTCTAACATGATATCTCATTTTTGAAGTTATATAACAAAAATTTGAGTATAACATTAATGTTCTTAGTGTATGAGTGTTAAATTGGATTCTTATAAATACGAATATCAATAGTGTTATCAAAATTAATAGAAACATGATCAAACGTAATCACATAATCTAAGAGTGTTTTCTTCATCCAAATAAATTTTTCAGAAAAACTCCCCAAATATATATATTCCTCTTTTTACATAGATAGGGAAATAGAGTTTTCATTCTCACTGCTCCAAGATACTTTATATTTTCCAAGTATATGACAATTCCCAATTGTACTTTTCCTATCTAATTGGATTCCACTAAAATAAACATTCAAAAAATTATATCTTAAATTGAAGTGTCTTTTGGATAAAATAGACCAGGAATTTTAAAACCATTTAAACATTAGAAAATTATTTTAAGAGTTTTTAAATGTGATTGTTTATTATTTCATTGAAAATAAATACAAATATAAACACTAAATATAATGTATGGACGGGTTATGGTAAGGTAAAGATTACTCTCAATCATACCTCTATAAATCTTTTTTTCAATAATTTTATAGGATTTATCAAATGTTATCTTTAAATAAGTACTCATATGTGTACTTATTTTCTCTACTTGATCCATGCCAATACGTTTTATAAGATAATTAGTGAATTTTCCTTCGATTGTAACTATATCATCAATATTTTATGAAATTTTAAAACCAAGGAAATATTTTAACTCACCCATAAAACTCATTTAAAATTATTGTCAGATTAAATATAAATATTTCAAACAAAGAGATTCTATTACTGAACCAAAAATAAATCAATCACCATATATTTGAAAAATTAATATATCATTTGAAATTTGTTTTAAAAAAATTTAATCATTTTTTCCATTTTAATATCATTTTCAAAGAGGCATTTACTTAACTAGTCATACCAATCCCAAGGGGATTGTTTCAAACAATAAATAGCCTTGGTAACATGAAAACATTAATTGGAAATTTTTATTCTTAAAAACTAATAGGTTATTCAACAAAATCCTTTCAATAACAAAAACACTCAAAAATTATCTTTTAACATTGACTTAAAAAAACATAAAATTTATCTGTGTGGAAAATACAAATAATATTATAATGTACTTAAGAATTTTGATGGGTGAAAATTGCTTCACTATAATCAATACCTTCTTTATTATATGATTTTTCTAAAATTCTAGCTATATTATGAGTTATTTTACCTTAGTCATCAAACTTGTTCCTAAAAAACCATTTTGTTGTCAATAATGAGATGATCAATGAGTCTTTCAAAAATAGTCTAAATATTGTTCCTTGTAAATTTGTTTAAATTTTCTTGAATTTTATTATCCTAGTTTTCATCATTAATATAATCATCAATATATATACTTTCTAGGGTGTGAAAAAAATAACATAAGAATTACATATATTTAAAACCAACCTTCTAGTACGAGTAAAAACTGTCCAATCACTGATAAAATTTCCTAATTAATGGTCATTATATTTCACCCATGCCATGGGTAATAAGATAAAAGGAAGCTATTACACGTCATCAATTTCATTAGAAGGGGTAAATTTATTCAAGATAATATTTTCTAGGTGAACCTCAAAATCAATAATTTTAGGATGAATTTTACAAATATTCTCATCAATGTTTAGGTGAATTTATTCTTTTGTGGTATTGGTCCTTTAATTAAATATCCAGTATACTTTAAATGATTTATAATTCCCATGAAAAATTCCTTCATCAGATTGGGGTCAAATTTTCATACATTTTTTTGGTGTTAATAATAAATAATTTATACCTAAACACATTAAAATATAAAAAAATTTATTTTTTTCTTTCTAAATTTCATAAGCGGTCCTTTTAATTATGAATATTATGAGAACATTGTTTAAGGAATAACAAAAAAAATATTTTCTTACACTTTATAAAAAAATTAGGGTGTTTAAATTCATTCAAGAGAGTTCTTTAAATCACTTTTAGTGTCATATTTAATATTTCAACAACCCTGTTTTGTTAGGGAGTCCTACAATCAGAAAAAATAATGATTAAAACCATGTTAATTAAAAAGTTCAACAAAATATTTATTTTCAAACTCTCCTCCACAATAACTCTGAATGGATATAATCTTATACCATCTTTCATTTTTAACCATCGTGATATATTTAACAAATATTTTTCAATATCCATTTTTATCATCTAAGAAATATACCTAAGTAAAACTTGTATAGTCATCAAAAATTACAAGATTGTAATATTTTCCTCATATAATTGCTACTTGGGTTTCTCAAAATAAAAAAAGATGAGAAATATCAAGGATCTTAGAGGTGGAAAATTTTATATTTAAAAGAAAATTTCAATTTCTTACCAATTTTAAAAGGCTCACCCAAAATGTCATATTTGAATTTTAATTTAGGAAGTTCTCATACTAGTTGATTTTGATTGAGTTGAAAAGTGTGTGTGTGTTCAAATGACCAATGAATATATTCCATATCTATGAATCAATCTCTTTTTTTCTTAAATAATTAAAAAAAATCTAGTAAGATATTTTAAATTAATAACATGAACATTTTTCAATCTAGAGGCTGAAAAAAAATTCATTTGGAATCAAAATCATTAAAAACATCATTTTCAAAGGAAAAAATTAAAACCACTAACACAAAATTGTATAATAATAAGTATATTATGTTTTATACCCTTAATAAATAAAACATCTTTAATAATAGTAAAATTTTAAAAACAAATGTTACCTATACTATTGATCGTACACCTTGAATTTCCTCAAAAGGTTATATAAACTTCATAAAACTCTTCAAGATGTTGAACTCAGAATAGTCACCACACATGTATCTCAATATCCCTATGTCAATATAACATGTGTCTCCTTTCAATTTTCTCTGGCGAAATTTATCCAATAAAATAATCAAGATACTAAATAATTTGGAATCTAAATAAATTTAGTTCTACTAATGATAGCTAAAATAGACATTATAACCCATTTTAATTTTGTAAAATATTTTTTTAGATTAAATATTGGAAGATATATATAACATTATTATTCCATCATATCAACCATTTTTACAATCACATTCATAAATAAGATTCCTAGTTTCATGAAAATAATTAAAAAAAATTATTTTCAAGAGAGTCCTCTTACATAATTTGTATTCTTAGAGGTGATTTTTGATTTGAAAATCCAATATGAAAAACATTTTTTCACATGAAATTAGGAACACATGATGTTATTGAAATTATAATAACCTTGAGTGAACATAAAATTATAATTTTTAATAAATTTAATAGTTGATTATAATTTATCTATATTTTTTCTATTTCAATTATATGGATAATTATTTATTTTTTTGGAGAGTTAATCTATCTCATTAATTACTTGATTAAATTTATTTTTAAGCCCTTTTTATTTTTTGATGAGTTCAAAAAATATATCCTCAATTTTATATATAGAATATGTAATAAATTATAATTTAAAAAATCAAATAAAAATAATAAGTAGTATATTTTATGTCTTAATATACCCAAATTTGGGCCATAATACTTTTGTAACTATCATCACAAAATTTTTTTGAGGAGAGGGATTCATCATTAGTGATCCATGTATAATACCTGAAGGCTTTCTTTATTTTCATCTTTTATTTAAACATATTTTTTAATATGGGGCACTCTATTTTGATGTTTCCCTTCTTCTTACATTTATATCAACTAACATTTTCTTATCCATGTTGATTATACTTATTTGAATGATGAAAATATTTCTTCTTCATCATGAACTTATTTATATTCTTGTTTAAGTGAGTAATTTTAGATTTACTACCAAAAGATTCATCATTGATTTCCTTAAAAAATAGTATTATTTTACTTGACATACATGGATTCCTTTTTTCTTGTTTCTTCATGGTGATATCATTTTTTAGGAGTGACCCAATGAGTTATTCTACCGTCAAGTTCTTGATATCATTTTCTTATTAAATTTTCATTGCCCTGGGTTACCATGAACTTGTGAATACACAAAATAACTTCTTCATAATAATTTCTGTAATAATATCATCACCAAGATATTTTTGTAACACCCTAGGTAAATAAAGAAAATGACATTTTTATATTTATCCCTATTTGTGAATAAAATGTCAATATTAATTTAAATGGAATGCTATGCTCGATGGATTACCCAATATGCAACAACGAGTTCCTTTGAAATCTTACGTTGCACTCTAATAATAAAATAATATTATTTTAAATGGTAGTTAACGCCTAGCCATTGTATTGACAGGAATGAATAGAAATAACTAAAATATGATTATATATGTTTGTTAAATGTTTTTACTTTTATCCAATAAATTTTAGAGGATTAAAATACAAATGAATCACATCTTAAGTATTGAATACACTAGTATTTTTAAAAGATTGTTTTACTACCTTTTGATGGAAAATTTTTTTTTTAAATCAAACTTTTGACAATTTAATAAGATATATTTTTCAAAATAAACATATTATTTTTGATTGGGACATTAAAATTTACCTTGGGTTAATTTTTGGTATTTTTCTGACAATGTTCATTTTTCAATGAATAAGGAAAAATGCTGCATTTTACATCAAAACTGCTTTTTCATATAATTTAATTATAAGGTTATAATTTATTTTTAATTTGTTTTAAAGTTTAATTATAATATATTTTTACCATGTAATTCAATGATGGTCATTGGGATTAATTTCACTTTGGAATTAGGCATAAACAGGTGCCAAACTTTTCATAAATATTGTTTCTAAAAAACCCGCTATTTGTTTTGACAATGGGAAGTTTTTTTAAATTAATTATTGCAATTTATGTGTTTGGAATTTGGTAAAATGTATTACATATTTGGAATCAGAAGGTCCAAATTATGTAATTAAGACTCTTTTGTTTTTTGAAATTATGAATAGTAACAACGGTAATTATCTTTAATTATCTTGATTAATGAGTAATCAGGTAGTTAAAGATAATAAAATAATATCATAATAATAAAAAATTACCACAACATGTGTCCTAAGGCTACTGTTTGTCTCATGGCCTACCATGGGATGCCTTGTTCCAAACTTGGGGGCCCTATGGAATCACTTTTTTGAGAAAGTGACTTTTTATCTTTTTATTTTTAAAGAATTTTAAATGTAACAAAGAATGTATCACCTAAGTAAAATATTTTTATTTTAGTCTACATAAATGATATTTTGGACTATAAATATTAATTATAATTCTAAAAAGATTTCCTACATCATGATATTTTTTTTATAATTTTTAGACTTTAAATTTATTAAATTATTTATGACATCATGATGATGCAGCGATTACCTCATTAATAAAGGATTTAAATAAAATGGAAAGATAATGTAAAATATAAGAACTACACATGTCAAAAACCTATTTGATGGGTGTATTTCGAACCCTTATCACCTTATCCTCGAAACACATCAATGTGGGACCATTAAAATCCGAAAGTCATTTGAAAATAAAGTTACATTTTATACCTTTCCAAGAGTGCCCCTCCTCTCCTCTTATAAAATGCCCCCACCTCTACCTCCTTACCCACACTTCATAAGCCTTTTTCTTGGCCAACCCCTGCCCATTTTGTCTCTCCACATCCTTCTCTTACTCCTTGAATCCTCACTTTGGGCAGAAGTCTTCCCAAGGAAGCCTTTTAGCTCAAATCTAATAGAGTTACCTGATTTTAAGGTAATGTCTTCACTTGAATCCTTTTGTTTTATTTTACTTCTCCAACCCCATAAACTCTTTTTATTCATTTATTTTGTAACAAATACAGTATATTCAATATACTAGGATGTTTTTATAAGAATTATTAGAGCTACACTTACACACACCTAAATCTAATGGTTAAAGAACATACTGTTTCCATGGATGGCGAATTTCTGCCTCCCGAAACGATGATTGTTCAACATTATTTTAACACCTTCAAAGGTGGCCATTAAGATGACACTATACTTATATATGATATATAATATGTTTATGTTTTACTTAAGCTTCTGTATTTTTCATTTATGGCATACCTTTATGGTTTCCATTATGGGTAAACGCGGTATCTTCATTTAAGGAAGTGCGGACTACCGCCCCCTCAAAGTGATGTGATTCGTTAATGTCATATGTGGGACGTATAAAGGATGGATTTAAAGTTATTATATATGATGTTATACTGGAATTATAATATAAATTTATATCATTGTTATTTTCTTTCCATTAAAGTATGAGATAGAAATGAAAGTGGCGTTCATGCGTACGTACGACTTACCGTCTCCATGAACGGTGCATTTCATTTCTTATCCCCAAATGTAATGTATTATTATGAGTACATATATATAATGGATATATATGATGTATGTTACATCTAAATTATTAATATAATTCTAGAATTAAAATATACATACCTCTCATATAGTTTTAATTCCATTAATATGACATAGAAATGAAAATAGCGTTCATGCGTACGTACGGCTTACCGTCTCCATGAACGGTGCATTTCATTTCTTTCCTCTAAATGATTATGTGATATTATAAATACATTTATATGCTAGATATATATGATATATATTATATCCAAATCAGGAATGTCATTCTGGATATAAAGAACCTTTGACCCCACGAACAACATGTAATTGTAAGAAGTCCACTTTCGACTTAAGAACCAAATATCGACAAAACAAATATTATTAACTTAATGATTACATAATGATTATAACATGGAAATAAGTTATATAAAATGAATAATAAGATTGAAAAATTTTCTTAATCAAGTATAAATTAACTCAAGTTTATTATTCAGGAGATTAAAGAACGATCGAGTCAAGTCGGACCCAAGGTAAGGGATCCTACTCCTCTCTTTCTTTTTAAGTACACTCTTTTATGTCATTCCTTTTAAAGCTCATATTTCTTGTTATTGGGATGTTATTTTATATTAATCTCACTGTAATTTTTATGTTCATGTGATGAGAGACCCTATTCTCTCTCATCAATCCATTTTGGAAGTTTTGAGTGGTGTCGTTAGGCTGCCGAATTTTCGTAAGAGATCTAACCTCTCTCTTTATTTTTAAGTACTCTCCTTTATGTCACTTCTTTTATGCTCCTCTTTGTTATGTTGGGGGATGTTCTTTTATATTCCTATTTCTATAAACTTTATGTTAATATGATGAGATACCCTATTTGATCTCATCAATCCATTTTTGTAAGTTTTATGTGGCGTCGTTAGGCTGCCGAGTTTTCGTAAGGGATTTTTCATCTCACTTTTATTCCCGTGAGATTTATGATACATTTGCCACAATTTCCTTTGAGAGGTGTATATACTGCCCATTATTCTACTATCTGTGTAATATACTTTCATTTATGAGTATTTACATCAATGATGTATTGTCTTTCTTTCAGGGGGTGTATGTTTTGAAAGATACGCAAGTCGGTAAGGGAACCTTTCACCCTCCTCTTTTTAAAAGACTTCTTTTGTTGGGTCTTTTAATTTACATATTGTTATGTTGGGATATGTTCTCATATATCCTTATTGATTTCCAAGTGATGAGATACACTTTTCATCTCTCATCAACTCATTTTGATGTGACGTCGTTAGGCTGTCAAGGGAACTTCTTAACCCAATTTCGATTTCTTTGGGTTCAACATGTAGTTATTGAATATGTCATCCTTTGAATATGTGTGAATGCCCTTTGATTATTTTAAACTTAACATCCACTTATATTTGGTGTATTTGTTGGTCACACATAATTATGTAATTGATTTATCCTTAAACCAAGGATACCGTCTTTGTATGGGACTTCGTCTCAATCTCCTTTCATTGAGGAATATTTTGTTTTATACGCAGCCTTCTTTTATACGGTGTATAAACCCCTTTGACTTTTACGTTTATTCAAAAGGAATATTCTTTATACGAAGCGTTTACTAAATGACAAAAGGGAATGTTTTTGTCGTATGTATGCAGCGACAACGAATTCTTCGCCGCCATGACCATTATTTGAGTTTCGGCTTCCTCTACAAGCCATACCTTTTTTTTAAAGAAAAATAAATATCATGTTTTAATTTTCATTTATTTTGGTATTGAAAATGGTTTTCATAATGTTTTTATATCAATGTGTTGTATTGATATCTTGTGATTTAAAGGTGGAAATGTTATGTTTTCTTTATGCATGTTTTATGTGATACGATTATGTTGAGGTTCTTGGGCATTATTATGAAGACTGGTGGTTCCGTGATAAACTAAGGGTGGGTGATCCTGATATAGCTCTCCAATGCATTGGGTAACGTGAAGGAGTGAAACATTAAGGTATCTCCGAAGTGATTTAGGGAATATACTATGGTGGGTATTCCAAACGTAACCAAGAGGGTTACTCCCTACGTAAGAATGTTATGAATACCTCAAGTTACCTTTTATGTCTTATGATTTCTATGATTTATTCATGATTTTATGAGGTCTGTTAAAGTGCCTATGTTTTATGGGTAATGTATGATTTCATTCTTATGTATATATGAACTCATGTTTCCTTTCCATATTTTTATAACGCTTACTGAGCTTTTTATGCTCATCCCAAGTTTTTGAAATGTTTTTCACAGGTCAAGGGAAAGGTACATGATGTGATGATAATGTCAAGGATGTGTCAAGAAAGAATCCGTGTTTTATTTTAAATATGTTTCTATTGATGGGAAGAATGAATACTGTCTTTTATGTAACCACTTTGTTTAAATGTGGAATGTAATGCAAGTTTCATGATCTAATTCTCTAAAACTCTAAACCCGAAAAGATCCTCAATGTGTAATCTTGTAATAACTGAAGATTAAGTAAGGTTTAAGGCTGGGGCCATATAGTTGGTATCAAAGGTTGGTTTAGATAACTTTAGAGGTTAGGGTATTCTTTAAGCATAAGTGAAATTACCATAATGGTTAGGAATTCAGAAAGAGTCCTAGTTTTAGCTAAAGTGAATGAGTAAGTATATCTTAGTGTTTATCTTCCTCATTAGTAAATGATGGTTTTGTTGATATACTCACACTGACCTTTTTGGTTTTAGTAAATGGCTGGATCTAGCAGGCACCAAAGTAATAGTGGATGTGAAGGAAACAGTGACAGTTTTTTGAGCAAGCAACTGAATGGTATGGGAGCTGCAATGAGAACTCTTGTGATTATCCTCAACCAACTATCTAGAGTCTTTATTGACCACCTAAACCTTGGTGATTTCTCTAAGGCATCATATATGCGAGAAACAAATCCCTACGGAAGTACAGCTAATAATCATAAAGGTAATTGTGTTCAAAAACCTATGTGTCAAAGATGTGGAAAGAAACACCTAGGAAAATGTTTCAAAGGGACAGAAATATGCTATAGATGTGGAAATGAAGGTCATAAAGCAAGAACCTGCCATGGAAAAAGGAAGCATCCAGTTGACTCAAGGAAAGGGAAAGAAGTTCTTTCTGAGGGATCAATTGAATGTTTTAAATGTGGTATGCATGGTCATTATGAAAACACATGTCCTATGAAGAAGTTTCGTGAATGGGATCACCAAGATCGTACAAATGTTTGTTTACCAATACCTAATGACATTCTGATTGAGGATTAAGAAACTGACAATGACCAATCAAAGGTATGGATTATTTCATAACTATTGTTTTCCAATTTTGGAATCTTAGGATATGATTCATGATTTTGTTTATAGGAAAGAAGTATTTCAGAATAAGTTGGAAAGGAATGGTTAATGGATCATGAAGAATGTTGAATGAGTAAAAAGTCAACATATAAGGGCTACAAGAGTTATGGTGAAATTCTTAAGATTATTAAGTCTCTTTTGATAATGGGGTAACATTAGAAGACTTTTCATAGTATGTGTAACCCTGATGTTTAATATATGAAAATTTTATTCAAGGAATAGTTATCTGTTCTTTTGTGGACATAGTTATAAAGAACCATTTGGGTTTATATGATCCTTACTTTTGAGGTAATTATGGGTTACTATATGTTATGATGGAAGTGAAAGGCATGAGATTAAATTTTGGTTAAATTATGTTATGGTTATTTTTGATGATTTTATCTCTTTTTGGTAATTATTTGAGAATTATATAGTTTTGGAAAAAGGACAACACGCAGACCGTGTGACAACCCGTCGCGTCGGACAAAGCTGCGAGAATCGAACCCACAACCAAAGTGCGACTGGTATTTATCGCCTACCACTGGACTACGTGAATTCCCTGGTTAGTTTGACTGATTATTTTTAGTTAGATGATTTTATGAATTAAGAGTAAGTTGATTTTGGGTTATATATGGAAATTTATTAACCTATCATTGAGGATATGTGATTAGGTCAATTACTTTTCAATACGAGATATTAAGAGCAACTGATGTTGTTTGGAGATAAATGTTACGATTTAACTTGGAAGGCTATGTGACTAAATCCTTCAAATATTTGGGTTTCAATGTTAGTTTGGTTTAGTTTGAAGAATTTTTATGGAAAAATTGTTTATCGAATGGTCCTCTTTGAACTTTGGGTTTTGTTGGACAAATTTTGGAGATTAAGAATAGATTTTCTTTTTATAAAGGGTTATCTTTTTATGTATTATCTGATCTTGTACTAACCTTTTTGTTTTTGGTTTTGGTTAGAGTCTAAAGACATGGGAAGTATATAGTTCGCTATTTTGGATTAGGTGATTCTCTAGAAATTGATTATAGTACTCTTAATGTGGACAAGTCATCCTAAATACTCGTCTTTTGGAGAAAATATGAGTTTGTGTAAGGAATCTAATAAAAGTTGAAAGTCAACAAGATAAGTGATTATGTTTCCTTATGAATAAATTCCTCGATAAAAAGTAACTTAAAACAAAAATGTTTTCTATTAACTTTTCCTACTGGGGAATTGAATACCGTTTAACCCATCAAAAGTTTGTGATTTTCTTGTGGTTAACTTTCTCCTAAACATGTTTTTTATCACTCTCCATCAGAACATGACCCTATGTTTTTACTCCATGTCCATATTTCTCTACATGGAATCCTAGTATAGATTAACTCGGGTGACCTTTGTACTTATCTTTATTTATTTTAAAGTGATTTTTTTACTGACTCTTGTTCCGATGTGGGACGTTCAAGGATGTTTCCAAGCTCAATTTTAAAATTGTGAGGACGCAATTTCCAAAAGGGGGGAAATATGTAACACCCCAGGTAAATAAAGAATATAACATTTTTATATTTATCCCTATTTGTGAATAAAATGTCAATATTAATTTAAATGGAACGCTATGCTCGATGGCTTGCCCAATACGCAACAATGAGTTCCTTTGAAATCTTACGTTGCACTCTAATAATAAAATAATATTATTTTAATTGGTAGTTAACGCCTAGCCGTTGTATTGACAATAATGAATAGAAATAACTAAAATATGATTATATATGTTTGTTAAATGTTTTTACTTTTATCCAATGAATTTTAGAGGCTTAAAATACAAATTATTCATATCTTAAGCATTGAATACTCTAGTATTTTTAAAAGATTGTTTTACTACCTTTTGATGGCAAACAATTTTTTTAAATCAAACTTTTGACAATTTTATAAGATATATTTTTCAAAATAAACATATTATTTATGATTGGGACATTAAAATTTACCTTGGGTTAATTTTTGGTATTTTTCTGACAATGTTCATTTTTCAATGAATAGTGAAAAATACTGCATTTTACATCAAAACTGCTTTTTCATATAATTTAATTATAAGGTTATAATTTATTTTTAATTTTTTTTAAAGTTTAATTATAATATATTTTTACCATGTAATTCAATTATGGTCATTGGGATTAATTTCACTTTTGAATTAGGCATAAACAGGTGCCAAACTTTTCATAAATATTGTTTCTAAAAAACCCGTTATTTGTTTTGACAACTGGAAGTTTTTTTAAATTAATTATTGCAATTTATGTGTTTGTAATTTGGTAAAATGGATTATATATTTGGAATCAGAAGCTCCAAATTATGTAATTAAGAATCTTTTGTTTTTGGACATTATGAATAGTAATGACGGTAATTATTTTTAATTGTCTTGATTAATGAGTAATCAGGTAGTTAAAGATAATAAAATAATATCATAATAATAAAAAATGATCACAACATGTGTCCTAAGTCTACTGGTTGTCTCATGGCCGACCATGGGATGCCTTGTGCCAAACTTGGGGGCCCCATGGAATCACTTTTGTGAGAAAGTGACTTTTTATCTTTTTATTTTTAAAGAACGTTAAATGTAACAAAGAATGTATCACCTAAGTAAAATATTTTTATTTTTGTCTACATAAATTATATTTTGGACTATAAATATTCGTTAGAAATATAAAAATATTTCCTACATCATTATAGTTTTTTTTTTAATTTTTATACATTAAATTTATTAAATTATTTATGACATCATGATGATGCAGCGATTACCTCATTAATAAAGGATTTAAATAAAATGGAAAGATAATGTAAAATATAAGACCTAAACATGTCCAAAACCTATTTGATGGGTGTATTTCGAACCCTTATCACCTTATCCTCGAAACACATCAATGTGGGACCATTAAAATCCGAAACTCATTTGAAAATAAAGTTACATTTTATACCTTTCCAAGAGTGCCCCTCCTCTCCTCTTATAAAAGGCCCCCACCTCTACCTCCTTACCCACACTTCATAAGCCTTTGGCTCGGCCAACCCCTGCCCATTTTGTCTCTCCACATCCCTCTCTTACTCCTTGAAGCCTAACATTGGGCAGAATTCTTCCCAAGGAAGCCTTTGAGCTCAAATCTAAGAGAGTTACCAGATTTTAAGGTAATGTCTTCACTTGAGTCCTTTTGTTTTATTTTGCTTCTCCAACCCCATAAACTCTTTTTATTCATTTATTTTGTAATAACTCCAGTATATTCAATATTCTAGGGTGTTTTTATAAGAAGGATTCGAGCTACACTTACACACACATACATCTAATGGTTAAAGAACATATTGTTTCCGTGGATGGCAAATTTCTGCCTCCCGAAACAATGATTGTTCAACATTCTTTTAACACCTTCAAAGGTGGCCATTAAGATGAAAATATACTTATATATGATATATAATATTTTTATGTTTTACTTAAGCTTCTGTATTTTTCATTTATGGCATACCTTTATGGTTTCCAATATGGGTAAACGTGATATCTTCATTTAAGGAAGTGCGGACTACCGCCCCCTCAAAGTGATGTGATTCGTTAATGCCATATGTGGGACGTATAAAGGATGGATTTTAAGTTATTATATATGATGTTATACTGTAATTATAATATACCTTTATATCATTATTATTTTCTTTCCATTAAAGTATGAGATAAAAATGAAAGTAGCGTTCATGCGTACGTACGACTTACCGTCTCCATGAACGATGCATTTCATTTCTTATCCCCAAATGTAATGTATTATTATGAGTACATATATATAATGGATATATATGATGTATGTTACATTTAAATTATTAATATAATTCTGGAATTAAAATATACATACCTATCATATAGTTTTAATTCCATTAATATGACATAGAAATGAAAGTAGCGTTCATGCGTACGTACGGCTTACCGTCTCCATGAATGGTGCATTTCATTTCTTTCCTCTAAATGATTATGTGATATTATAAATACATGTATATGCTGGATATATATGATATATATGATATCCAAATCAGGAATTTCATTATGGATATAAAGAACCTTTGACCCCACAAACAACATGTAATTGTAAGAAGTCCACTTTCGACTTAAGAACCAAATATCGACAAAACAAACATTATTAACTTAATGATTACATAATGTTTATAACATAAAAATAAGTTATATAAAAGGAATAATAAGCTTGAAAAATGTTATTAATCAAGTAGAAATTAACTCAAGTTTATTATTCAGGAGATTAAAGAACGATCGAGTCAAGTCGGACCCGAGGTAAGGGATCCTACTCCTCTCTTTCTTTTTAAGTACACTCTTTTATGTCATTCCTTTTAAAGCTCATCTTTCTTGTTATTAGGATGTTATTTTATATTAATCTCACTGTAATTTTTATTTTCATCTAATGAGAGACCCTATTCTCTCTCATTAATCCATTTTTAAAGTTTTGAGTGGCGCCGTTAGGCTGCCGAATTTTCGTAAGAGATCTAACCTCTCTCTTTATTTTTAAGTACTCTCCTTTATGTCACTTCTTTTAAGATCCTCTTTGTTATGTTGGGGGATGTTATTTTATATTCCTCTTTCTATAAACTTTATGTTAATATGATGAGATACCCTATTTGATCTCATCAATCCATTTTTGTAAGTTTTATGTGGCGCAGTTAGGATGCCGAGTTTTCGTAAGGGATTTTTCATCTCACTTTTATTCCTGTGAGATTTATGCTACATTTGCCACAATTTCCTTTGAGTGGTGTATGTACTACCCATTATTCTACTATTTGTGTAATATAATTTTTTTTATGAGTATTTACATCAATGATGTATTGTTTTTCTTTCATGGGGTGTATGTTTTGAAAGATACCCAAGTCGGTAAGGGAACCTTTCACCCTCCTCTTTTTAAAAGACTTCTTTTGTTGGGTCTTTTAATTTACATATTGTTATGTTGGGATATGTTCTCATATATCCTTATTGATGTCCAAGTGATGATATACACTTTTTATCTCTCATCAACTCATTTTTATGTGACGCCGTTAGGCTGTCAAGGGAACTTCTTAACCCAATTTCGATTTCTTTGGGTTCAACATGTAGTTATTGAATATGTCATCCTTTGAATATCTGTGAATGACATTTGATTATTTTACACTTAATATCCACTTATATTTGGTTTATTCGTTTGTGACACATAATTATGTAATTGATTTATCCTTAAACCAACGATACCGTCTTTGTATGGGACTTCGTCTCAATCTCCTTTCATTGAGGCATATTTTGTTTTATGCACAACCTTCTTTTATAAGGTGTATAAACACCTTTGACTTTTAGGTTTATTCAAAAGGAATATTTTTTATAAGAAGCATTTACTAAACGAAAAAAGGGAATGTTTTTGTCGTACGTATGCGGCGACAACGACTTCTCCTCCGCCATGACCATTATTTGAGTTTCGGCTTCCTCTAAAAGCCGTACCTTTTTTAAAGAAAAATAAATACCATGTTTTACTTTTCTTTTATTTTGGTATTGTAAATGGTTTTCATAATGTTTTTATATCAATGTGTTGTATTGATATCTTGTGATTGAAAGGTGGAAATTTTATGTTTCCTTTATGCATGTTTTATGTGATACGATTATGTTGAGGTTCTTGGGAATTATTATGAAGACGGGTGGTTCCGTGATAAACTAAGGGCGGGTGAGCCCGATATAGCTCTCCAATGCATTGGGTAACACGAAGGAGTGAAACGTTAAGGTTTATCCGAAGAGATTTAGGGAATATACTGTGGTGGGTATTCCAAACGTAACCAAGAGGGTTACTCCCTACGTAAGAATGTTATGAATGTCTCAAGTTACCTTTTATGTCTTATGATTTTTATGATTTATTCATGATTTGATGAGGTATGTTAAAGTGACTATGTTTTATGGGTAAAGTATGATTTCATTCTAATGTATATATGAACTCATGTTTCTTTTCCATATTTTTATAACCCTTACTGAGATTTTTATGCTCATCCCAAGTTTTTGAAATTTTTTTCACAGGTCAAGGGAAAGGTACATGATGTGATGATAATGTCAAGGATGTGTCAAGAAAGAATCCGTGTTTTATTTTAAATATGTTTCCGTTGATGGGAAGAATTAATACTATCTTTTATGTAACCAATTTGTTTAAATGTGGAATGTAATGCAAGTTTCATGATCTAATTCTCTAAAACTCTAAACCTGAAAAGATCCTCAATGTGTAATCTTGTAATAACTCAAGATTAAGTAAGGTTTAAGGCTGGGGCCTTATAATTTTATACCATTTAAAAAGGTAGTAAAATGTGTAAAATTTTAATTAATAAATTCATTATAATTCATACTAAAACACTCAAAGTTTTAATGATACATGTCATGTACAGTGTCTTTGACCTTGTTAGTTCCCTCATGCATGACATAAATATGTTTCCAAATTTCATGAAAAAAAATTTCATGATTAAATAATATTAAATTCATTACATTTTATCCCACAATGAAGGGAATTCATGGAATTTCCATAAATTTTATAGGCTGAAATGCCATTGGGAGTTTATTATTCCACCAATTCCATAGTGGGTGTATAGAGATGCATGAAAACTTTCCAAATGGGATAACTTATGCATCTAAAAATATTGACATGTGATTTATTCAAAAACTATAATATGAGACTTAAAATAATGTATCTTTTCCCATTAAGTTTCCTTGAAGAGAACCTAAGATTTTATAGGAAGTTTACATCCTTTTTATCATTGTCTGAAACTGGTTAAGCATTAGAAACCAAGGATAGTTATGATTCCAATTTTTGGTCTCATTAGGATGGTAAGAGGTAGTGAATTTCCTTTTAAAAAAATTAAATATATATGGCGATAAATGTTTTGTATAAATAATATTTAAGAGTGAGGGAAACATAAATTAATTTATAATAAAAGTTTTATTAATTAAAGGACAATAAAATATGATAAAGGAGTTCATCCAATACTCAATATGAGTTCTTATATATTCTCTCATCAAAGGATTGTGGGTTCACATTATCCCTTGGATTCAATGGTATCCAAGAACCTGAAGAAAATTTCTTTTTATTTAGTTTTAGAAATAATACGAAGAAAAAAAAGTGACACGTTATTTTTAGTGGTTATTTTACAAAACCCCAAAAAAAATTCTTATATACAGATAAAGAAAGAAACCAAAAAACCTAATTTTTTGGTAGTTAACTACTAAGAATAATGAGGGGGGAGAGGTTTGTGAAGAAAAAACCCTTTACCAAACACTCGCAATTATATCAGTAATTTTTTAAAATTAAAATTAGATAATGGGAGACAAAAATTATGGAGTAATTGATTACAAAAAGGGAAGAATAATTTGAATTCATGTGAATCGAAAATAGTAACATGTTATGTCAAAGAATTATTAGGGGTGTATTTATAGCCTCTATAGGTCTCATGGTGGTTTTATTGGATTTTGGAGTTCAAAAGATCCATTGGTATGTGAGAGAGTATAGATACCCAATACTTTTAGACATATTAATACATGATTTTCAGAAAAAAATATCCAGTAATACAAATAAATGATCGACAGGCCTAGTTTATTTTGGAGACTAGGTACCTAAAACAACTAAAATTAAACAATATTAATTTTATCTTCCATAATGAGCTCCTAAATTCCTTTTATATCCTAAAACTATGTGGGATAACCTAGGTAATAAAAAAAATATATAGGATGATATAAAAATCCCAGTATAGGAATAAACATGATATGTAAACATAGAATGTGAATTCGTGGAATAACATGATATCATAAAAGAGAAGGATCATGATTAACCAAATGGGAGCATAAAATAAAGAACATGGCATCATAAGATCATGTAATCAAGGTAAATGTATAAGAAACATATAACATGACATAAACATGAGTCAAGGATAACTTTCTTGACAATATCACATGGTGGACAAAGTCTCATAATGGATTATTCTTGCCCCCTAATCCCAAAAATGACATCTCTTGAGAGAAAATATTTACCTAATAAATTAGATCACTATCTAGTTAGACCCATCATAACAAGTTCATGATTATATTTTCCACATAATTAAATTAAGCATAAAACAAAAACATAATAATTACTCATGAAAATAAATGGATCGCATAATCATTCCTCAATTCATAATTAAAGGAGATTTCATAAATAATGCATTGAGAAATGAAGTAAATGAATGTATTAATCTATAAAGGTAATGTATAATAGGATAAGTATATAAATGATAGACATATATATATATAATTTATAATCATTAAAAATATTAAAGAGAGAGAAAGTGAATCAGCTAAAAATGTACATAACCTGAAGAAAAAGGTTGGTTTTAAGAGATCCCTTACATGAAGTCTAAAAATTTATCAAATATTAAAGAAAAAAAATTAGTTAAAAAGAACCTTGGAAAATTCTAAAGAAATGTTCAAATAATATAGTTTTCATGATGGTAGAAAATTTTATTCATGTCATCTATGTTAAAATAAAGGTTCCTTTCCCATTTTCGGTAAAATATAAAAAGTACCTCCTTCGAAAAATGACAAAAAATTCCTTTTAATTCATTTCATAAAAATTAATAGATGGGTAAAAATATATTTAATAAATAATTTAATTATTTTAATTATTTAATACTTTTGAAATAAAATATGGAGGATAAATATTTATAAGATAAATCTTTATAACAATTGAAATGACATTTTTAAAATAAATTATCCCTCATGTAAAACCATAAAAACATGCCTTTTAAAAAAACTATAATGAAATAATATATAGTAAGAAAGTCCTTTAAAATACATTTAATCATATATAAAAAAATTATTAAAACATTTATAAGAACATGGGGATGATATAAAAATAGTTGTAAGAGAAAATTTAAAAGATCATTTTTTAAAAGAAAGACCCTTTCCACTTTGGTAAGTTATGAATCATAAACCATGGGAATGAGTGACATAAAATAAAACAATAAATATCATAAAAATAAGTAGTTTCAAGAAAAAATTCAAATATGTAGTATATATAAAACCCAAAAGGAATAGTTGGTGAAACTATCATAAGTCTCACAAAAATAAAAGTGAGAATAGAAATCCCTTACCTCGAGTCCAGAATTATCATGTATTCCCTTTATATACTTTATAATAAACTTACATAAATTATTTTTTTCTTAAGAACTATTTACAATTTTAATACCATATTCTTAAACAATTTACATAACTTATTTTAATGGAATATTTAATTACATAATTAGTTATGTCCACATTAGATGTTTTGAGAACATCCATTTCATAAATTCAAAATGGAATTGGTGAGTAAAATGTGGTCAAAGGGGTCATTTTTTCATCATATAAAGGATAAAAATCAAGATATAATTATCATTTTATAATTAAATTATACTTTAAAAAAACCATGAGCTAGGTTTTTTTATAAATTAACTTTTTTACAGTCATGGAGGTAGTTGGTCATACATACACATGAGAAACATTTACATTTTTCAACGATCAAGGCGAAAATAAGGTAAGTGTTATTTTATAATTAAATGATGATAATTATATCCAAAATATATTATTATTTATTTAAATACACTTACATATACCATCCATGTGATGTGGTAAAAAAGAATCACAACGCTTCACAAGATGGTAATTTATCATACACATAAACGAAATTATAATTTTTCAATGGATGGTAAGGCAAGTGACATACTCAAAACCAAAATAAATGAATTTAGATTGTTTTGGTACTCTTTAAAAATGATCTATATGTCATTTTTGATGTGTCGGAATCATCCAAACCTCAATCAGACACATTGTGTGACCAGTATGACTCTAAGTGTGTCTTTTAATTTAAAATTGGCATTAAATTTAGTAAAAAAGATAAGTGACATACTCAAAATCAATAAAATGCTTTTGGATGATTTTTATACTTTAATAAAATGATTCATAAGTTATTTTTGATGTGTAGGAATTATCCTCACCTCAATATAATTCATGGTGTGCTTAGTATGACTCCAAGCATGTCATTTTATTTAAAATTGAAATTAATTTAGTAAAATATAAAAGTGAAATACTCAAAACTTAGAAAATAGAATTACATTATTTTTATAATTTTTTAAAATTATCCATAGGTCATTTTTTATTTGTAGAAATTATTTTCACCTCAATATGATGCAAAATGTACTCATTATAATGAAATGTATCCTCTATAATTTTAATATTAATATTTTAGTTAAAAAGTGTGTCACTCACTAAACTCCAAGAAAAAGCACTCATATTATCTTGAAAATTTAATAAAATTATTCATGGGTCATTTTTGACATATAGGAATCTTTATCACATCAAACTGACACATGATATGACCAATATGACTCAATGTTTTTATTTCTAGTTTAAAAATAAATTTTAGTAAAAAAGACAAGGGACTTTCTCAAAACCCAGAAAACACATTCAGATTATTTTGATACATTATTAAAATGATCCATAAGATATTTTTGGTGTGTAGAAAAAAACCACACCTTAATCTGAAGCATGATGTTACTGGTATGACTCCATGTGTGTCTTTTTATTTTAAATTGAAATTATTTTTAGTAAAAAAGAAAAGTGATATACTCAAAGAAAATAAAACACATTTTTATTATTTTAATAATTTAATACATTTATTCATAAGTCATTTTCAATGATTAGAAATAATCTTAACCACAATAGGACACACAGTGTGACCGGTATGTCCCCAAGTGTATCTTTTTATGTAAAATTGACATTAATTTTAGTAAAACAAAAGTATCATGATCAAAAAAAATAAAACACATTTAGAATATTTTGATACTTTATTACAATGATCAATAATTCATATTTAATGTGTAGGAATTAGACGCACCTCAATCCAATGCACGGTGTGCACGATATAACTCCAAATGTGTCTTTTTATTTAAAATTGACATTCTTTTCTGTAAAAAAGACAAGTAACATACTAAAAACATAGAAAACACATTAATTTTATTTTTATACATTAGGAAAATGATTCAAAAATATTTTTTTATGTGTAAAAATCATCTTCACCTCAATCCAATGCATGGTGTGCCCAGTATGACTCAAAGTGTTTGTTATCAGTTTAAAATTGACATTTTAGTTCAAAAAGTGTGACAATCCTTTAAAACTAAGAAAACACAATTGTATTGTTTTGATAATTTAGGAAAATAATTCATAATTCATTTATGGTATGTAGGAATTAGTATCACATCAAACTGACCCACGATTTGACTGGTATGGCTTAAAGTTTTTGTTTCAGTTTAGAATGACATTTTAGTAAAAAAAGGCAAGTGACATACTCATTACTATGAAAACTCATTAGAAATATTTTTATAATTTATTATAAAAATTTATAAGTCTATTTTGATGTGTAGTAATCATACACACCTCAATACGATGCACGGTGTGATTGGTTTCACTCATAGTGTCTCTTTTTATTTAAAATTGACATTAATTTTAGTAAAAAGGAGAGGTTAACTCATTTTGATTATTTTAATACATTAATAAAATGATCCATAAGTCATTTTTTATTTTTAGTAATCATAATCACATAAATTAAATGCATGATGTTTTTAGTATGACTCAATGTTTCCATTATCAGTTTAAAATTGACATTTTAGTTCAAAAGGTATCAATCACTTAAAACTAAGAAAACATGCCCAGATTAAGTTGATAATTTAGGAAAATGGTTCATTATTATTTTTTGACATATAATAACCAGTAAAAAATTAAACTGACACACACTGTGACCATTATAATTCAAAGTGTGTGTTTCCAATTTAAAATGACATTTTAGTAAAAAAATACAAGTGACTAATTTAAACTGAGAAAACATATTTGGATTGTTTTGATACTTTTTCTAAAATGATACATAAATTATTTATGACATATAGAAATTTACCTTACATTAATATGAAACATGATGTGGTTAGTATGACATTAAGTGCATGTTTTCAATATATATGTGTCATTTTAGTTTAAATTTCCCATCAAAATGCCAAAACCGAGAAAACGATCTTAGATTAATTTCTCATCATTTTATGTACAATTGAAAATTTATTTTACTTATTATTTTTATCTTATAATTATTTATTTATTTTTTACAAATATAATTTTTGAAGATAAACTAGAAATAGGGTGATGTGCAATATTTAATCGCAACTTAATCTGATACATAGTGTTCCTGGTATATTTTAGTTTAAAATTAACACTTTCAATTTAATTAATTTCTTTATAGTATAACACATATAATAAGTGTTTTCTTATATAAGTGCATTATTTTTCTCAAGTTGGGGTGTTTTTTTCAGCAATAACATGTGTACGACTCAGGGGCCAATAACAAAGGAACATTGATGTTTTTGAATTTTTTTGATAATTTTTACTTACTTATATAATTGTATAAACCAATTCTTGAAATATCTATAATATATACTTTCTTCTTGTACATATGTTGTAAATTTTATTTCACTTCAAATCTGTATTTATACATTTTTTTTATATTGTTTCTACTACTGTAATGTGATGTAAATTTAATAGCACACTGTAGAATTCTCATTTATCAGTTCTACTAAACATGTAGATACAGGTATCCATTATTTGTGCCATTAAAATACCTAATAAAGGACTCCTTTATTAGAACTAATAAAAACACTGATGAAGGTTCCCTTTATCAATTATTTTTTAGCACCGATGAAGGACCACCTTTATCAACACTTTAAGAATATCTGATTAAGAAGACATTTTTCAGAGCTAAATAAAATCACTAATAAATGGGGTACTATATTATAACTTCTATAATAACTACTAAATTCACCATGTATCAACACTTTTTCCATTGATAAAGGATCCCTTTATTACTCATTTTATAGCATAGATAAAATCCTATGGGTTTTAATCATACTCTGGTAGTCAGTACTTTTTTTGTGATAAAAATGACTAATTTTAGTCCTGTTAAAGGTTTTTTTTGTATTAGTGGTTCAAAGTATGGATTTAATTTCTAATGCATAACTATGATGTGTTTCAAGATTTCATACAATAGAAATCCATGGTGGAAAGGGAAAGTAGTTGAAACTAAAGTCTCTATGTTCCAACAATAGTGGTGAGTACACCAGACACAACTTTTGTAACTTATAAAAGAATATGGGTATAAGGCATATAAATATAGTTCCCAAAATCCATAGAAAAAGTGATCTGTTGAATGAATGAACCAGACATTGATGGAAGAGGAATAAAGTATGAGGTTTCGTAATGTATGAGAATTTATCATAGATCCCCAGTCAATAATGTGAAAACCCAAGTAATCCTATTAATAAATAAATCTTAAGATCTATAAGTATTAATTTTTTGGATTCATATTCATCAAATTTTTATGAATAGTTGTATAAAATATTTAGTTAAAAAATGACTATTTTTATTTAACAAAAAATTTTCCATGAATTACATAGTTTTATTTAAAATATTATTTTCTTGGGTATAGAAATTTTCTTTGATAAAATGGAATTAATTTTTAGAATAAAAATATCAAATAAATATTATGAATAATTTTTTGGATTAATTTTAAAATACTAATTTTTGAGTGAATAGTGAAAATGCTAATTTTTGTGTAACTATATTTTTTAATTTAAAATAATAAATTTTAAATTACCATTATGTTTTTAATTTATTTTTATATTTATATAATATATGTTTTATTAAAAATAATCTAAATAATCCCACAGTAATCAATGTTATATTTTATTTTGGTAAAACTTCACTTTTAGGATTAAAAATATAATTTTCTAACAAATATTTTTTTGTTGAATATTTTGTAATTATATTAAAAGTAATTTATTATAATTATTAAAATTAAAACTTAGAAAATAGATCTCAGATTTTTATTCATAATTTTCAAATTTATTAATGTGTTCAATTTCTTTTTTGTCATTATGAATAGTAACTATGCTAAAAATGTGTCACCATAGTAAAGGGTAAATCTGATCATTTAAAGTAAAAACTAAGTGATAAATCCACAAAATATTTTCTTATTTCTTATTTTATGGTGTTAGTTTTACCCATATCACCTTATATTCAAAATTGGATAGCTTTTGAGACACTTTCTCAAGAGTAATACTTTATAACATTTAAAATTTAAAAAACAATTACAGGTGTGTCACTCCCCTCATAAAATATTACCTATTATCCTCTCTTGTTCACACCATATAATCACTCTATTTTGACCAAGACCTTAAAAAACCCTCCCAAAAAATACCTCCTCATTTCTTATAGGTTATTATCTTCTCAAAATACTAGTCCTAGATGACTTTAGGAGTTATCCAACGAGACATTTCGAAGAAGATGGTATAAGTCCTAATCGACCAATTTGAATTTTTATTCTTCTAATAACACCTTAAAATATTATTTATTCGTGATAAAATAATAAAAAATTATATTCTATATACTAAAATTATATTATAGTTGTGGTATGACCCTTTTTCATTGCCTTTTCCAACTATGGGAAATGAAAACATCTATCATATGTATGTCTGGACTACCACCTCGATAAAGCGAAGTGTTTTTCTCTTCATCATAGAATCATATGGATGGTTAAAATTATTTATAAAATGATTTTATATTATATTTATGAAATAATTTTTGTTCTATAAAATTAATATATTTCTTAACTTATTATCATTTCCATCCTTCAGCAATTGGCAACGTCGCTCGTGTGTATGTGTGGGATAAAACCTCGCCAAAGTGATGTGATTCATTTTTTATTTATACCTTATAAGTACTATCATAAGGATGGAACTAAAGAATAAATATGAAATTTATAATATATTTATTAATTTAAAATCCAAATATTAAATATTTTATTTATATTCTTCACGATATAAAAATAAAAATAATCTTCATGCATATGAACGAACTACCATCCCCATGAAATGGTATTCATTTTTCATGTACTCCTTACATGATTCATTTTAAAATTGAATCTAATATATAAATGTGTTTAATGTAATAATTTTAAGATTTTTGGGATAATGAAACCATAAAACTTCTGACCATATTCAACATACAAATGTGGTTTGGAGATTAAAAATAGAATGACCCCAAAATATCCAAAGTGAACATAAACATTTTAAAAATAAATAAAAATGGTAATAAATTATATAAAAGAAATAATAATGAATAATTAACCAGAAAAAAATTATTATGAAATTATAAAACTAATATAATATTATTATTCAGGAGTTATAAAATTTATGAATCTAAAAGAAACAAAAGGTAAAGGATATTTCTTTAAAACCATATTTTATAGAAATTCTTTTCAAATATTTCTCCAACATATCCATGTTTTTTAAAATTCCCAAACAATTTTATTATTTGTACACAATTTATTTTTAAAATTAGTTTTTTAATTATTTTCACATAATTTTGAATTTTTTTAAAATGAATCTTTTAAACATTTACTATTTGAAAACTTTTTACATTTTTTTAGGAAAGTGAAAAAAATAATTTTTTTTAACATATAAATCATGGGAACTTCTTCCCAACATGATAGTTATTATTATTTATCAACATTCCTTTATATGTTTTAATGGTTATTTTCAAATAATTTTTTTTCTAAATATTCTATAAAAAATTTCAAAACTTTTTCTAAGGAAATAGAAATTTTTTTATCGAATTTATTATATAACTGAAAGTGTTTTACTTACGAGTTAAAATGAGTTTTAATTTATTTTTTATTTAAAAAAGTAAAATATTAAAAATCATGATTTGGTACTTGATTATTATAGATAATGATGCGTGATATCGATACATCTCATAATGATGGGTGAGCCTAATATATCTCTTCAATTCATTGGGAAGTGAATTAGTCTTCAAAGGTGAAAATGATAGAGATAACTTGGTAGTTAACTCCTATGGAATTTACTGGGTTTTAGTTTTTCTAAAATTTATTAAAAATTAGTAATCATGGGTTATAAATATGATGCTCCAAAATACCTATAATATGCATGTAATAAAAAGGGGTTTTATTGAAATATTTTAATTTCATGAGATAAGGATTTTTTTAATGGTGAAAGGTTTTTTTAGATGAATGTATTTATAAGTTCCCACATGCCTCAAGATGCCTTACTATTTTACCCTATTCTTTATAATGTGTTTCAATGGTTTTATTTGAACTAATATTTAATTTTAACTATGAAATTGTTTTATTTATGTACTCAAAGTTTTATAGTGAAAAAGGTAAATGTCTTCATCTATTTTCTTGTTTTTCACTGGACTAATGGTATTTATTTTCTTTTAAAATCATTTATTGAGATTTGTTTTCTCATCCCATGTTTCTAAAATGTTTTTCTCAACATATAAGGATGAGTAGAAATATTAGCAAGGTCATGAATTTTAATATGGTGACTTATTTTAAACAATGAAAAAGTGTGTTGAATAAAATAGTAGTGGAAACTTAAAGCATAGTTTTATGAAAAAAAATATACCATGTAATCTTTTCCACTTTATTATGTAATTTTTTACCTAATAATTTAAAATTATAAACCTAAAAGTTCCTTGAAATTTTATAAGGTGAAACCCTTATTATAAATAATGTAATTAAATGTTGTTTAAGTTATGAATATTTATAGTTGGTATCACAGTAATGGTTTAGATACATTTATAGGTTAGAATAATGTTAAAAGACACTTTAAAGAGAATAGAATTTCTGGTTATATTATCATAAGATATATTTTTGAATTCAATGTTTCTTTATCTAATCCATGTATGTTTAGAATGGATTTACATAGAGGAAATATGGTATATGAAGTATGATTACATCAATAGTATAATAACCTTCCAAATCATTAACCTATAATGATTGAAATTGATAAGATTGTTTTGGTATTGACTTTGTTAAAAACTATTATTAACAGTGTAACCCATGAAATAGAGAGAATGAGTTCTCTGTAGCTGAACATGATTATAGTAGAGCACAAAAACCTCTAGAATTTTGTGTATCTTCATACTCGGGGAATTTTAAAGGATAGATAAATGTTCTAGAAAATATATTTGAATTTTTGGGTTTTATGGAACATAAAAAGGTAACTCTTTCTAATTATAATTTTAATGGTGAATTCAGTAAATGGTGGTCTCTAATTAAAAAAACTGAGGGAAAAGATGGGATTAATGGCATATAGTGGACATGATTTATAGTTTTTTTCTTGAGAAGTATTTTCATAAAAACATTTATCTAATAATTGAAATACAATTTATAGAGTTGAAGAAAATGGAATAATGTTCAATGGATAATTATGAGGAAAATTTTTCCAGACTGGATAGGTATGCATCGAATTTCATTCTAGATCATGGGAGGAAAATTTATAGATTTTTCATAGTTTTAAAACAAATTTTACAAATACAATTGGATTATAATGAATTTAAAATTTATTAGAAATTTATTCATCATTTTGAGAAATTTTAGATGTATTTTTTTGACACATATGTACTTATTTATCATAAAAGTAAGAATCAATCAATGTGGAAAGAAATAGATAAGTATTCAACCAAAACACTGTGAGGTAAGGCCAAAAAATGTTCCAAATGTGGTAAAATACATTCCAAATAATTTTTTGTAGTATTAAGAAAGTGAATATAGATGGTTGGTCAATTCGTTGATAATTGCAAGGAAAATTATTCTGATCAGACCAGTAATGGAAAAATAGATAGTCATCCGGTTGTAAGATGTTTTAGTTTTAACAAAGTAGGTTCATTATACTAATTCACATCCAAATTTACTTACTCAAGGTGTGAATCATCAAGGTAAAAAGTAAAAAGGTGTGGAAAATTCATTTTATACTACTATGACAGATGTTGTAACATCAAATGAATTGGTGTCATGTACAGTACTTGTTTTTTTTAGATTATGAAAATGTATTTTTTGATTTGGGATCCATGGATTATTTTTTTATAGGATAATTTTCTAGTAAAATAAAAACTGAATATCAATAAATAGAGTTATAAATTTTTATAAAAAACTCCCAATGGTAGTTTAAGGGAAATAAGAATTTATACAAATATTCATGTTATTATTGGTGGAATGTTTTTTCCTATAAAATTTTTGGTCTTTCCCATTTTAGAGTTTGATGTTATTATGAGTATGTATTGGATTTTAGATTATCATGTAATGATTAATTATAGAGTTAAAGAATTTATATTAATTTTTAAAGTGATTTTAAATTCATATATATTAATTTTTTCATTCCTTCTATTATATATCAGGAATATGAGAAACTGATTAAAGATGGGAATAAAAGTTATCTTGCATTTACTACTGAAAGTAAAGAAACTATTCAAATTAGTGATATTCAATTATTGAATGAATATATTGATGTATTTATTCTTTATTTTCCTGGTGTTATTCTTGATCAGAAGGTTGAGATTACTATTGACTTAGTTCTGAATGTTAATCATATTTCAAAATCTTCTTATCGAATGGCTTTAGTTGAGTTTTTAGATCTAAAAAATTAGTTACATGAGTTTCTTGATAAGGGTTTTATACACCCTAATTCTTCTCTTTAGGGTTCTCTAATTCTACTGTCTAAAATGAATTATTGTTCCATGAGACTTCTAACTAATTATAGAGGAAAAAATAACATCGCTATTAATAACAAGTATTCATTTGCACATATTGATGACTTATTTAACTAGCTCCAGGGTGCATGGTATTTTTTAAAAATTTATCTAAGGTTAGTGTATCTATAACTAAAGGTGAATTATGAGGACATTTTGAGGATACTACTAAAAACTAGGTATAGACATTATGAGTTTGAATTTATACCATTCGGGTTAAAAATGTACCTATTATATTTATGGATATAATAAATAAAGTGTTCCATTAGTATTTGGGAAAAAAAGTGTGTTTATCGATGATATTAAGGTGTACACTAAATACTATGAATATCATGAGAAACACTAAAGTATATTTGATTATACTTTAAAAGAAAATAATTTTTATGGAAAATACAATAAATGTGAATTATCTCTAGAATATAATTTTTGGTAATATTATTTATAAACATGGTGCAACTATTTATCATGCCAAAACTAAACTGGTCTAAGAGTGGTCAATGCCTAAAAATTTCAAAAAAATTAAATATTTTCTTGGATTGGTAGGTTACTTTAGACAGATTGTTGAGAAATTTTATTAATTATCTATACTCTTAACTTAGTTAACTCAAAGAGGAGTTAAGTTTATCTTGAAAAAGAATTGTGATTAATGATGTTGTTAATTCAAAAGAAAATTGGTTAATGGAAAAAATTTATCCTTTAAAAAAATTAGGACAATCATGCTTTTTATTACAACTTAGACATGATTTATTACATAAAACTTCACTTGATATAACAAATAAGATCGAGAGGTTTAGTTTCTTTGGGGATTAGGATCATTATATAAAAACATAAAACATGAAATACAACATCTTTATTTAAAACTTCTTTTTTTTTGCAACTACATTCCTTCATACTTTGCATTGCATGGGATAACCTGAGGACATGCATAAGAAAAGGGTGAGCTATAAAGCCCAGTAAGGGAGTACACATGGAATAACATGAGGATTACAATACATGTTAGACAATAGGCATATCAATAGAGCATAAGAAAAACATGAACATAAAGGCATGATAAATCATGATAATCATAACATAGAAATGTGGCAACAACACTTAACATGGAATTAGCATTAGCCAAGGCCCATTGCACATGGAGCATGAGTAAATAATCATTGCACATAAATCATGAGTAAACCCTTGTTGCACTTTAATTAGCATGAGTCAACACTCATTGCACATGACGTATCATGATACTATACTTTACCCAATGCATTGGAGCGCTATAAGGTCGCACCCTTCTTAGACATTTCATTTCATGCATAAGTGTGCCACATGGATCATAAAACATGGATTCATAAAACATAATCATTTATTCCAAGATAAAGTAATGTGTAATTAATACATGAAGATTTTTAATAAATAATTAAATGTGCATAAAATTGAATAGCCTTGATGGAGAAATGGGTATGGTATCCACTACACAATGGCATTGGCTTAGAAAATCGGTGTGATTTCGGTAGCGTAACAGCGTGACATAAGAATTCATAAAAAATGGTTGATGAGAGAGAAAGGGGTTCCTCATCATATTTACATGTAATGGAGAGTAAGTAGTTCATATAGATACATGTCCCAACAATTTCAATAGAATTTAGATTCATGATACAAAATTATTACTTGAATGTAAAAGAAGAGAGAGAAGTTCCTTTCGGAATTTCGGCATAGTAACGGGTGTACATGGGAGGAATTTAATGAGAGAGAAAGGGGTATCCCATAATTCATAAAATAAGAGGGAAGTATGGGGGAGGTTCGAAACCATACCCCAACATTCATAATTGAAATTAAAAGGGCAATATAACTTAAAGAAAATTGACAAAAATGAGAAAGGAAGAAAAAACCCTTACTTGGAAGTGTGCTTCCAAAGGCTAGAGAGAGGCTTGTGAGAGGCTTATTGGGAGCTTGGGGAACCTTTGGAGGATTCTAGAGAGAGTATTTCAGAGTTTGGACGAACTCGAAGGTATTTTAGTGAGGAGGAAGTGGGAGCTTGGATGGGTTTATATAGGAAAGGTGATGGAATTCTTTATTATTTAGGTTTGGGTCCCCTTACATTAAATTAATCCAAACCACAAACCATCCCATGGTTTTTGCCCATGGTTTTTGGAAAAGGTAAGAGGAAAAAATATTTTATGAGACCCAAGTCCGAACATCTTAAAATAATAAGGTTGCTTATGTGGAGGAGAGTCACAATCCCATGGAAATTAATTTAAAAAGTCAAAGTGTTGAATATGTCTTGAGGGGTCCATTAATGCTTTGAAAAGTAATTCAAACAAACCCAAAATCACATCATTTTAATGATAAAACAAATATTGGCCAAACATAAGGATTATGGTATTTTATTACATCAACATTGGGTCATTATGATGTCATAAAACACATTATATATTTAAACGGTATTTAATTTTTACCCAAAAATTTGACTGTCTCAGAAAATTATGAAAAATTCACTGTTGGATAATTTCGACATCATGATTCCAAAAATGAAATTTATTTTATCTAAAAAATTTTCTAAATATGTTAATTTTCACTTTTTAAATAAAAACCAACATTTATCGAAAATTCACGGGTTTTGACAGAAATGACTTTCAAACCTTAATATAAAATTTTAATTGCATTCATAAAATTATAAGATCATTTATTTAATAAAAATTAATTTAATAATAATATTATTATTTTATTAAAATATTATTTAATTAAAAAATACCTTAATTTAATAAAATATATTTCTTAATTAAATAATAACTAAAAACACCATTTGTATTTTAAAAACTATTTACAATGCATCAAAAATGACTGGAAATTATATTCATTATTAGATATAAAAATAATGTAAATGAACATAGTACTACTTATTTGTTACATAACCCCTTAAAACAGCTGCATAAGACCTAAGGGTAAGGTGTACGATGGTTAAAGACTCTTGGGGTGTCTCGGATAACATCGCTCAAGTGGTAATTTCAATCAACTTCCACTTTTCCCGTAGACGGTCACGTTCAAGCTTGACAAGATGAATCTCAGCTTGGGCTTGGTCAAGGGAGAAGCCCAAAGATGCCACCTCTTTTCCGAGCTCTGACAAATGGGCTTCTTATGGGTCAATTCTACTGGATGAGGCTATCGCTTCCTTTGTCTGAGTAAATTGGATTTGTTAAAGTCCTATATTTATACTAATCATGTGATTACTATTCAGCGACTATATTAGCAACGGTCAAAATTCCTAACATAAAACCAAAGAAGTTGACATTTTATATAAACATAAAGAGACATTTAATTAGATCAAGAGGGATTTCCATTAATGAAACTTTGGGTCGTTACAAAAATAAATGGTGAATTTATTATTTATAGTGATTCTTCTTTAAGGAGACTTGGATGTGTCGTACTAAATAATGATTAGGTTATCACATATGCATATCATCTATTGAATCCACAAGAGTAGAATTGTCCTATAAATAAATTTGATAAGGTTGTATTAGTTTTTGTTTAAAAATATAGAGGCATCATTTATTTGGGGATAAAAGTTAAATATATACATCTAATTAAATTTAAAATTATACATTCACTCAAAAAGAGTTGAACATTAGGATGAGAAGATGTATAATACTAAATAAGGATTATTATTTCAAAATTCACTATCATAAAAGTAAATAAAACAAGGTATTTTATGCTTTGGGATTAAAATATAATACATTATTAACTCTGTTATGGCTATAACGTGGTCATTTATATAATTATTTAATGAATGTTTTCCTTGAAATTATGTATAGAGAACTTATTTTGTTTTTGATTAGGTATCATTATAGTCAAATTTTTTAGAAATAATTATAGAGGCTCAGAAAGAAGATATTTTTTGTAAGAAATGGTATAATTGGTCAATAATGGTAAGTTTCTATCGTCCAATTTTGATAAAAAAATGTTTTATCATATTAGGAAATAGTTTCTATCTGCCAAGTGATTCCCAATTTAAGGAAGAATTACTAAGTGAAGCTTATCGATCTCTATTTTACATTAATCCTAGAAGTACTAAAATGTACATGGATCTTCAAGAATATTATTTAAGAGATGATATAGAGAAATATATTATTTATTTTACTATGAAATTTTTGAATTTTCAACAGGTTAAAGCTGAGTAAGAAATATCTGTGGAAATGATTCATTAATTTCTAGTTCCTAAATTGAAATGGGAGAATATATCCATTGAATTATTTGTGGTATTACGAAATGCATCGCAAGGTAATAATGAATATCAGTTATTATTGATCATTTAACTAAATTAGTTCATTTTCATTCTATTTTCAATATAATGTATTTGGATAAAATTTCAATAATTGATCTTAAAGAGATAATCATGTTATATAGAGTCCCTAAATATATTGTATTATATAACTATACTAGATTTTCCTTAATTTTATTGGAAGGACTTCAAAAGTATAGAACTAAATTTCATTAGTTTATTTCATCCTTAATCTGGTGGATAGTTGAAACAAATAATTAAAACTTTTTACTATATTATTAAATATTACTATTTATATTATCATAAAAGTTGGTATCATCATCTTTTATTGGTTTAATTTTTGTTTAATAACATTTTTCAATATACTGTGCAAATACAACCTTTTTGAGATATTATATGGAAAGCGGTGTTGAACTCTATCATGATAGAATAAAGTTGATGAAATGATCTTTTTTAGGACAAAAATATTAGAATAAATGGTAAATAGAGAAAATATGATTCAATTTCACACATGGATAGCTCAAATAAGTCATAATATTTATGCATATCATATTAGTAAAGACCTCTTGTTTGAGTTAGGTGATCATGTTGTTCTTAAATTATCTATATGAAAAGGTGTTATATGTTTGGGAAGAGAGGGAATATTAAGTCTATGGTTTATTTGTCCCTAGAATATTCTATAAATGGTAGGATAATTTTCTTATAGATTATCATTACCTTAAATTTTATCTCAAGTGCATGGTGTGTTTCATGTTTCTTTGCTGATAAAAGTTCATAACTATTACATCTCATGTTTTGATCTCGGAAGTGGTACAATTAGAGGATAATATATTTTATGAATAAAATACACTTAAGAGTTTAGATAAAATATAAAAGGTACTACAACATAATGTGATTAACATGGTAAATTTCTTATGGAATAATCATATGATTCGGGAAGTAACACGGGAATCATAAAATGTTATGAGGGAAAAATACCCTCACTAGTTTAAGAAACAAATGAAGACACAATTTTCTAAATTGGGATAAGGTAAAAAACTAGTTAATAATTAAAATAAATCAATATTATAATTTATATGTATTCATTTTATGGATTCAAATTCATTATGGTTTTACAAAAAAAATTATAAATGTCTTTAGTTGAAAAGAGAATAGTTTTACTTAACTAAATTGTTTTTTCCATAAATTATATGGTTTTATTTAAAAGACAGATTTATGGATTTTAAAAATTATATTTAATAAAAAGGAATTAATTTTTTAATCAACATACCAAATATATTTTAGGATTATTCTTTCTGATTTTTCTAAAAATTCTTATTTCTAAGTGAATAGTGAAAAAATCTACTTTTGGAAAAAATATCATTTCTTCCTTTAAAATAAGTAATTTACAAGTAACATTTTGTTTTATATTTTATTTAAACTAAAATAAAATATATTTTATTAAAAATATTCTAAATAATTCCATATTAATCGATATTATATTTTATTTTAGTATAAGTTCATTTTTATGCGTAAAATACAATTTTCTAAAAATTGTTTTTTTTATTTTTGCTCACTTATATTAAAAGTAATTTTAGTTGATTATAATAATTTAATATTAAATAAATTATCCCATATTTTTAAGGATTCATTTCAAATTTATCAATGATTTAAATTTCATTTTTGGTCATCATGAATAGTAACGATGGTAAAAATGTGTCACCATAATAAAGGATAAATATGATTAATTAAGATAAAAACAAACTTATAAGGGAAAAAAATATTATATTAATTGTTTTTATATAATTATATTTATAACCCTATCACCTTAACTTATAAATTTTATATTTTTGTATCTTTTACACATGATTAATACTTTATAATATTTAAAAGTTTAGAAAAATTACAAGTGTTCCACTCCCCTCGCTTCTAAAAGGGCACATATTCAAATCTCTTCCTCAAGCCTTTTGAGAACTCTATTTACAAAAAATAAACATAAAAAATATCCCAATAATTAATCCCCCCATATTATAGGTTTTTTTCTCAAAATCTATATCCTAGAAGGATTACTATCTAATTAAAAGGGAGATACATGAGGAGATGGTATAAGTCCTAACCGACCCATTTCAATTTTATTTCTTAATCTTCCTCTAAAAAATATTATTTAACCAAGATGATATAAAAACATAAATATCTTCTATATAATAAAATGTTATTAGTTTTTTGGTATAACCCTTTTTCATCTCCTTTTCCATTTTATGGAAAATGAAAATGTCACTCATGTGTACATGTGAACTACCACCTCCATGAAGTGATGTGTTTAGTTTTTCATCATTGAATCATATGGATGGTTAAAATGATGGAAAGAATAATTATATATGATATTTATTAAATAATTATGATTATGTAAAATTAATATATTACTAACATTCTTAAACTTCCAGTCTACTATAAATTGATAACGTCACTCATGCATATGTGTGGAATACCACCTCCATGAAGCGATGTGATTCATTTTTCATTTGCACCTTATATGTATGGTTATAAGGATTGAAATAATTAATAACTAAAAAATTTATAATATATTTATGAATCTAAAAAACTAAAATATTATCTACTTTAATTTTTTTTCTTTCCACTATAAATATGAAAATTTTATTCATGTGTACGTACGGACTACCGTCTCCATGAAATGATGTGGTTATTTTTTTTATTATCGCATTATATGGTTAGTTTTAAAACTATATCTAATGTATAAATATTATAAATTATATATTTTTAGTATTATTTATTTAATTTAACCATAACCCATTCAACCATGGTTAATCCTCCAATGTGTTTTTAAGTTTATAAACCAAACAACCTCAAAACGTCCAATGTGAATTTAACCAATTTTAGTAACTAAACAACAAATGGTAAAGAATAAAAGAAAAATAATAAAAACAATAAAAATTAACATGAAAAATGTTATTAATAAAGTATAAAAGTAATATAATTTTATTATTTTGGAGTTATATAATGTACAAAGCTAGAAGGGTCTTAAGGTAAAGGAATTTTATTTAAAACCTTATTTTAAAGAATTAATTTCAAATATTTCTCCACTATATCCATGTTCTTCAAAATGTCCCAATAATATTCTTTTTTAAACCCCAAATATTGTTAAAACTCATTTTAAAATATTTTTAACTTTATTTTTAAATGTTTAAAAAGGAATATTTTAAACTTTTACCATTTGGGTCATTTTGATTTTTTTACAATTGTGAAATAAGAATATTTTTTAACATATATGAACTAACCACTTTTTCCCATAGTAATATCTATTATTTATTATCAAGATTAATTTTTTATTTTTATTTTTTATTTTAAATAATAATATTTTTCTCAATATTCTATGAATTTTTTGTTTTAAAATCTTTTTCTATGGAAATAGAAACCTTTTCTCTTTTTTGTGAGATAACTGAAAGTGTTTTACTTATGGGTTCAAATTATTTTTTCAAGGGTTTATGAGAAAAAAGAAAAATATTAAAAAAATTGTTCATTATTTGGTAATTAGGAATCATATATGATGAAGGGTAATCTCACTATATATCAATATGAGGTGTATTCCTGATATATATCTCCAATTCATTGGGTAATTATTTAGTTCTCAATGTTGAAAAATGTGGGAGATAATTGGGTAGGTTACTCCTGTGGAATTAAAGGGGATTTAATTTTTCTAATATGCATTATAAATGATTGAACATGGGTTATGAATATAATTCTCTAAGATACCAATATTTTTCTTCCAAGAACAAGGGTTTTTATTAAGATCATTTGATTTCATTTGGTAATGAATATTTAAATGTTAGAGGATTATTTTTCAAAGGAATATTATCTTGAGTTCCCACATAAATATAGACGAATTAATGGTTTATATAATTCTTACTAATGGGTTTTAAAGGTTTTATTTTAACAAATATTTATTTTCACTTGCGGAAATTTTTTATTTAGGTGCTCAAAATTTTACTATGAAAAAGATAAATGTCTTTATGTGTTTTCATGTTTTTCACTAGATTAATGAGATTTATTTTATTTTTATATCCCTTCATGAGAAATTTATTTCTCTTAAATCATTTTAAAATGTTTTTTGTGAGATATAAGGATGATTTGAAATATTTTTATGTTCAATATTTACACTATGGTGGCAAATATTAAATAAAGCAAAAGCGTCTTGAATGAAAGAGGTTTGCAAACTTAGCAAAAAAAATTATGGAAAGAGTATGTTATTTGTGAATGTTTCTACATTAATAAATATAAATTTAAATGGTCTTGTAAATATAATAAGTGTCAAAACTTGTTATAAATCTTGTAATTAATGGATTTTTATGTTACATGCCAATAAAAAATAAATTCATATTTACTTAAGCGGACACTATAGTGGTATGACTTTGGGTAAATCTCTCAGGGAGTCCACTCCCAAAACACTGAGTTTTTATTATCACTGTTTATAAACTAACTAATATACATGTAAATGATATATACTAATCTAGTGTGGGTGTTTAAATGTATATGATATATAACTATAAATAAAAAAATCTTAAAGAAAACCCAAAAAAAGACACAAAGAAGTTAGTATAAGGAAAATATTACTCTCAATAGTTATTATCAATGTAATAAACGTTATAAATAGAAAATCTTAATATTATATTAAATTTTGATTTTCACTCAACTCCCTCAATTTTATGAATTTTTATTACCCCACATTAATACCTCTGTATGTGGGGTATTACTCTTACTAAAACCGGCTAAAATACCTCTTCGCCGACCAAAACGTTTCAAGTCATACTTCAATATATGTGTGACTCAAACAATGAAGGGAAGAATGATGGATAACAAGGATGAAAATAATAATAATAATAGATAAAAATAAGTAAATTTCTTTCTATAATAAATTTAACCACCATTAAAATTATTATAATAAAATAATGAAATAACATAAAAGTGTAATAACTCAAAAAATTAATCCCTCCCTTCAACCATAGTGAGGTCAGTTATCCATTTTCATTAAGATAAGAATCATAGATAGGAAAAAAAACCCAAATAGAAAATGATATATAATGAGATAATAAAATAGAGAGATATATTAAAACGATATAGTTATAGTAAAAGAAAACTAAAGTTAGTCGCAACTACCCTCATAGAGAGAGAACGATTCAATATCCTTATAGTGATAGAAAGATTGATTTGAATATTTTAAATAAGTTTAGGTATCCAGTAGTGGATTGGTTTGAATTCAAGGTAAATGGGTCACACAAAAAGCACCTTCATGTGGTCACTTTTCTAGCATCATCAGCAAATAATGGATTCTTCAAGATGATTCTTCATGTGCACATGTTTTAGAATCATTAACTCTATTTTGAATATATTTGGAATCAAGTTTTTATGATTTTATAATCCCAAAAGGAATTTAACATTTGATATTATTTTTTAAATTGAGTAACATGATCTACTTAAGTTTCAGTGAAGACAAATTATGAATACCATGGGCTGATCACTATGGTGTAGTGACAATTCCCAAACCATTTTGATAATTCCAAGTGACCATAGCCTTAACCACATCATATGGTCTACTGGATATAATTTTTGAACTGAGACTCAATGTATACAATGTGAGTTCTCATTTAAAACACCTTCTTCACTATGCATGTGGTGAACTAATTATTTTTCATGGTTGTTTTCTAGGTTAAAACGCTTTATAAAATGAATGTTTTGATCTTTCCATGATCCATGGGTGAAATAAATAAGTTGAAACACCCTATAAAATTATCATGGTGAGAATATCTATCCATTTTATACATTTAATGTAGAATTTAGATAACTCCATAGTGAAACTCCTTATTATCTTCTTACAAGTGTGAGGACCAGTTTCAAATATTCATAACACTGATAGGGGTGAATCAGTGTTGATGAATTATTCATACAATTAAAATTTTTATCCCTTAACCTCTTTGACCTGTTAGGATCATGAATCTATATTTCTCTTCTCTATGTCCCATGAAATAATATTAAAATAGTAAAGACAATCCCATTATGTTTTTACAATGTTTACCACTCAATAAAAGTAACTAGTCCTTGACATGGTTGAGAATAATCCTAAACACACAATCCACAAGAAAACAACCCCTTTGTGTGGATTAAAATGATTATTATATGTCATTACACTCATGCAGCACTATACAAACAATCCAATAGTGAATTTGTGTAGAACTTTGAAAATAATACAACAATGCATGTTTTATAGAACTTGGTTGGATCTTTATACAGCCTTCCAAGACAGCCTTTCCCTTTTTGGTGAGGGTTTGTAGCACCAAGAAAGTTCCCTACTAGTTGAGTCCTATCTAATCTCATATTTTTTACTTTCTTCTTCCATAGCCTTATTTTTAACTTTTTTACTTTCACAGTATCATAAAAGAAACTCCTCGTATCTATTCCCAGAAGAAAACTTGATAGCTACACAGTATTCTTCTTCAATCAGTCATAATAATATAAATGTGTTGTGGACTGATGATCAATGGATTTTCTATGACCAAAATTATAATCAAATGATATCAATTTGGTCACCATATCTTCTCTTATTTTGTCTTTCTTCTTCAGTGCAAGACCAATTGCATTGAGATCTCTTCTTCTTCTTCTTACTAGAATCGCAGACGTCCTTTTTGAATATTAAATCAATTAAGATCAGATAAACTTATCATCATCCAAATTCATCTTACATGAATAAAAATCAATCTTTAAGTTGTCAAACTCTATTATTCTTGGACATACAATATTTTTCAATTGTGTATAATCGTCTTATTCTCTTCTTCCTTGTGAAAATATATACTTGGTGGATGTCTAGTTTTTCTTCACATAAACAAATTGTGTGTGTTTTCTCTTCTCTTTCAAATATGTATCAACCAGGTATATACACGGTTTTACTTTGTGAAAAATATTTGGGGTATTATACCTAGGAATTGGTTCATAGAACCTTCCTTCAAGAATCACCCCAAAAGTGTTAATTTAACATGTGTCTATTGTCCATGGATCATATTATATATAAATCACAATGAGGTTGTACACACCTATCTCATGTATGCATTATTTAACCTTCACAAACAATATAATATCCTCTATAAACATTATTTAATCATTTTCATAATATGTTTCACCATGTGGCATGAGTGCTTCATGAACACCATTCCTTCACCGACCACCTCTGCTTCAGCGGACCACCTCTCCTTCTACGAACCGCCTCCCCTCTTGCAGATGTCTAATGAATGATATACTGCCTCTCCCTTGTGGATGGATAATTCATCCATAAATCACTAATGCTTCACAATCCCCTTTTTGTTGTGGGTTATAGTTCCCCACAAACTCCTTCCATATAAAACTTTGTGCTTCATAGAATCTGTCCTCTGCAAACTACTTCCCATCATGGAATTCTCTCCTGAGAACTCTTTCAGACTTAGTTGAATTCTTCCAAAAATGATGATTTCTTATAATAAAATTCTCTATACTTAATGATATTATTAAGGAAATTTATATAGTAAAATAGATCCATAAAACCCAATAATCTAAATTACCCAAAATTTTGTTGTGGGACATCCTTCACCGCAAACAAAGTTATGCGGTCTATATAGCACATTTATTCCTTTACGACGGTCGATGTCTCCCACAAACTAATCACCACCTCTTAACCACAAACAATATTCCTCCCTCAAACAATAAGCTTATGTGAACTATATTCCTCTCTTTAACTATGTTCCATATGTGGTCTATATACCATTCTTTGCGGTCCACATAGCGCTACTATGTGAAAATCCTACCTTTTCCGATTTTCCTTCACTATTATACATACCTCCTTTGCAATCCAAAAACTATGATTCATGGTCTGCAAACTATCTTCTATGATCTTATATTTATAAAACCTTTGTTTTCAAAAAAATAAACTCTCAATTTTGAGTCCCAAAAATTTGGCAAACCCTGGGAAATAATGTAAGCTAACATATTTTCTTCAGCAAAACCAGCCATAATTATTTTTGGTCATATGATTTCATCAAAAAATCCATTCATAATGATATATAAACTTTGAATAATCACCCTTAGCATCATCAGATATCCAAAAGAAATTATTGTAACTTCCCTATATTCTAACAATATCATTCATTCTAATCAAACTTCAATATGATTGGAAACACCTTTTCTCCACCATTTTTCCTTAAGGGTTGAATCATAATATCTCAAAACAATTTATGATATTTTTTAAATAAAAATATCAAAGAATCATTATATTTAACTAGGATAATTATTCAATCATGAAATCCAATGTAACCAACTAAATCTATAACAATTATCCATGCATCCCATTGAAACTCAAAGTCTTCAAAATATTCACATGTTTCATGGAATATCAAGATTAAAGGATATCATCCAAACTTCATTAACTTTATAACCACTTAGTAATATTGACCACAATGAGATATTATTATCTCATTGAACACCATTGATAACTAATGAAAATAAATTGAAAAAAAATACATTCCATATGAAAAGTGGGCTCTTTGTTAAGGGGCTCTACAACATACAACACACCTAAGTGGTGGCCTTTTTGAAAATGTATATCCTCATAAATGTTCCTAAAGTAAAATAGAATTTGTGAGAAGAACAAAAAAATAATATGAGATCAAATATTATAAAAGTTCAGGAAAAATATCCTATAAAATTATAAATATCATACGATATTAAAAATATTATATATTGTGCATTTAAAAAAAATCCTACATGAATGGAGAAACCTCTTATGGGGATCAAATGATCCTAAGGCTGGGAAACATCATATGAAACCTAGTTCTTAGAAAATAAAATTACTAAAAGGGTGCTCTAAAATATACTACATGGATGAAAATTCTATTATGGATAGTGAAAATGTCTTATAGGACTTGATTTTTGGTAAAAAAAAGATTGTCTTACATGACTTAGGAAATCTCTAAGGAGATTCTAGTGAAAAATTTCTTACTACATTTAGAGTTACCAAATTTCACTCAAAAAATTTCAAAATGATATTTTTCAAAGAAATCATAGAATCAAAATTAAAGCCATGTAGTTACCAAGAAATTATATAAATGATTAAAATCACTTAAAATCCACAAATTAATCCATTTTCACCATTAAGAAAAATTTATTATAAAAACATAAAAATTTCATAAATAACCTTAAATTGATAAAATATTTGGAATATATTCAATGAATTACTAAGTAAATCATATGAAAATATTGGTTTCATAAATCCCTCACACTTAACCATTTCACTTTCTAGAAATCACCTACATTTATGTCAAAAAAATATTTACAATGTATAAATGGAAACATTACTCAATTATTATTTCAATGAAAAATAACATGATTACTACATGGATCTTAATTCCATAAATCCTCTCTAACCATAATATTTATTCAATAAAATCTTATCCACTATGTGAATTTTGTACCAACCTTCTCATAAATGTATTTCTCTCTTTGCTCAAGATTTTTTATATGTATTTTTTCTTATTCTCAAGGAATGAATGATATCCATCTTCTTGAAATATTACATGTATCTCGACTTCATAGAGTTATAAATGTGTCAATAATGGGTGATTTTACATAGGTTTTTAAGTGTTTGGGGGTTGGATGGTTTTTAAATGTAACAAATATCATAGGAAAAATGAGGAGGGTTAGTCTCTAAACTGAAGTAAATGTATGAAAACAGTTTCCCTTGAGAATGGTGTACTCCTCAATCAACATAAAAATGAATCACATATAAAAACCTTTTTATATCCTTAGTAATTTCACACGTGACCAATTTAGTATTAGCATGATATTTCTTCCCTCTTCCCTTATTTTAGCAAGTTTGTCTCCTTTATCAGATTTTGAATTTCAACTCAAGTTTTTGTTTTTTAGGGAAGATATATACTTTTTGTCTTCAAAGAAGTGGTGAAATACCATACCAGTTTTTTAAAAATATTTTTGGATACCATCAATATTTCCCTTTTGATTTTTCTCCATAATAAATTATCAAAATGTTGTATCATGTTTTCAATTCAGCTCCAAAAAATTCACCACGTCAGTATAAGAAAACCAAAATCCCCCCACACTTGAGATCAATATTAATCATGCATTTAAATCCTAAAGTGGGTCGAAAATCAAGGAATAGATTATAATTTTCCTTCTTAAAAATGTATTTTTTGGCTACTATGGGCATAATAAAGGTTATATGTGAATGCATTCCAAAAGAGAAGTTGAGTGTAAAAATAGGATTTCAAAATGGCACCTTGATCATATATGAAAATTTCCATGAAATATAATATCTTTCATAAAGAGAAAAATAGAATTTTATAGATCATAAATCTTAACTCAGGACACTAAATAAAAAATTAAATGTGTAAAATATGTCAAAGAGGTTTATAAATATCTTGGGTTGGGAAAGATATTCAATTTGGTTAGTACTATTTCACATGAGTTTCACAATCAATCAAACTTCATTAAATTGAAATATTGGAAATTAAAAAACAAATTAAATATCATAAATCATTTAAATCCTCATATACTCAAATAAAATTGTGTTCCAAAAAATATAATTACAGTTTAAATTTCCCAATTTTATCAAATCAACTCAAGAATCCTAAAAACACAAAAAAAAATTAAAAATAAAAAAAAATACATGAAAACTTTATAAAAAATGAAAATAAAAAACCTGGAAAATTATTAAAAAGTGATAAGAATCTCCCAAAAAATAATATCTAACTACTCTTCCATTTAAGCTCCAACAGAACTAAAATAAAATGGAAGTAAAACCAAAGATAAGGAAATATACAATATGAGTTTATTTTATAGTGGAAGATTTGAATTATGCTTCTAAATTATGAAAGTTTAGAAATATAAAGAAACAAAAAAAATGAAATATGATAAATTTATTGAAATAAAAATAAATATAAATAATGATTTGGGGAAAATATTAGGATATAACTTGGTTTGAATACCCAAGTGGGTATAGGTTTTTGTTTTTCTCTATTTGGTACATCCAAAATTGTGTCCCCAATATAATGGTGGATGTGGTTTGTGTAATTTTTACTGCCACATGTTTTTCCTTCAAATGTACACTCATTCTTACTAGTTATAGTGGATCCCAATGATAGATTGTATAAATTACTTTCCTATATAAATTAGATACATCTCACATGGAAGAGGAAATAAAATAAACGGGTCCTATTTTTCTTTAACCATAACTTCTTTGTCCTCTTCTTCAACTTCATCTGGGACTATCTTTATATAGATTTATCAACAATTTAAAAAAATGGAAATTCAGTAAAAATATAAATTTTAATATAATTCATACAAGAATAATTAATATAGAAGTCCCATCCTTTAAGAATTCCAACTTGGAACAAGATTTATTTAGTAATGGCCAACCCAAACTAGGTATGAGTAGGGTTATCTTCTTCTTTTCTATCATCATCTAAGGAAAACCAATTGTTTTCTAAATATAAAAAATCAATTTTGTGGGAGATAATACTCAATTAATTTTCAATAAAATAATATTAAAATCTATTCAAATAATGATTATATCCCTAAGTAGGTTCATCTTCAATTTCTTCTTATATATTATGTTCCACCTGGAGTTGGGTTGTGGAAGTTGGAGGCAGGTAGTTGGTATCCTCTAATTTTTCTTAAAATTACAATACTTCGATAGTGTCTTGTTTCAAAAAGAATTTATAAATAGATAGGTTATGATTTTTAATTTTTAAAATTGCATAATCACATAACTTTTAATTTTCAAAAAAATCATACCAATACTTATCCAAATCATTTTGATCTCCCACATGTGCATCCTCTAGAAATTCTACTTTAGAAACCTCTTTAATAAATGGTTCATAAAGTTCAAATGGATCTCCTAGGAAAAACCTCAATGCCTCATCGTATTATTTAACTATAAATGTTGGTGTAACAAGAACCAATTTTTTTTATATTTATTCCGTTGTTTCTCCCACCATAAAATGTTGATTTCCTTGAGATAAGTGCAAAGAATCATCATTTGATTTTTATCCTTTTAAATAATTTTGAAAAACAAATATAGCATTCTAAATTTTTTATGCAATTGAATATTTAATTATTAAACCCTAATATAATCATTAGAATAAGTAACAATTTAGTCATAATAAAATTATCTATAAAAATCCATCAATATAGAAGAAATTAAATTTATGAAACAAAGTTCAATTTTTAGGTTTTTCTCATTTTTATTTTTCGATTTTTACTAAGAAACAATGTTTGAAAGCTTCTGAACTCCCCAAAAATAATTCCAAATTATTTAATGGTGATTTTTTATAAATCCTTGGTTAGTAAATTATTATTTACATAAGTATACAATATAGTGGCATGACCTAGGGGAGATCTCATGAGGTTCCCACTCACACAACACTAAGTTTATATTATCACTATTTATAAACTCTCTAATATAATTAAAAATTATATATAAAAGTATATTGGGGGTGTTGAAAGTCATATGATATATAAATATATATGAAAATGATACAAAAAGAAAATAAAAATAAGGACATAAATAGTTTAGTATAAGAAGATTGTTTATCTTAGGATTTCATGGTAATGTAATAATTTTTTAAAAAATATAATACAATTATTCTATTAAATGTTTTTTTCTACTCAACACCATCTTTATTTTAATTTTTATAACCACACATTTACACCTCTGTATAATGGAAATTACTCTTCCAAAATCCATCTAGGACACCACTTTTTCTAGTAACACTATTAAATTCATACTCCACTATATGAATTACTAAAATAGTTAAGAGAACGATCATGTATAAAAAGTAAGAAGAACACAATATTAGAGAAAATGGGGAAACTTCTCACCATCATAAATTTCACCACCATTGGAATTATTATAATAGAATAAAAATTAACTTAAAGGCTCAATAACTCAAGAAAAACTAATCCCTCCCTTGAACCATATTGAGGTAACATTTGTATTTTTGAATAGATGAGAATCATATAAATGGATAAAAAACAAAGATAAAATAATATAGAGGGAGTGAGAGAAGAAAATAAAATATTATTTTAAAAATCTATGGATTCAGAAAAATAAACCTAAATCTAGACATAAATCCACTCCTTGTGAGAGAAAATTAAAATATATTTATAGTGAAGGAAATAGTTATATAAATATGTAAATTAGCTAAAGATATATAACAGTGTATCAAGTTACATGAATGGTTAATGGGACACGTATGAAATAGATTCATATGGTCTCTTCATAGATGGTTTAGAAGTATTAACTCCATGTACAGTCCAATTTTCATGGAGATTTTATGATTTTATAATCCCCCAAATCATTTGATGTTTTAATTTATTTTTTGAATAGAGGCATGTTATTGACTTGAGTAGCATCAAGAACAAATTATGAAGACCATGAGCTACTTTATATAGTGTAGTGAAAATTATCAAGCCATTTTGTTAATTTCAAGTGACCACAACTTTCAATAAATTATAGTGTCCATTGGATAGCAATTTGTAACCAAGACTCGATGCATGTGATGTGTATTCTTCTGTAAAATTCCTTATTCTCTATGATTATAGTTCACTCCTCATTATTTTCATACGGGTTTCTTGGTTGAAATGATTTATAAAATGGATATTTTTATCTTTTCTTACTACACATGTGAAAACCTCAGTTGAAATTCCCTATGAAAACAAATTTGTTGTGAATATATTGCTATTGGGAACACTCCACACTAAATTTAGGTAACTCTATAGTGAAAATATTTCCCCTTTTCTTATATGGGGCTCCATGGATTACACAACACCAAATTGGTGGTTTTTATGAACATGAATTTCCTCCTAAAAGTTCATAAAGTAAAATATAACACATGAGATAACATCTAAAAAGGAATACAATATAAAATATAATATGAGTTTGGGTAAAATATACAATTAAATAAACAATATCATATACGATTAAAAATAAACTACATGGATTACAAAATATATTATGAGATATGAAAATTTCATACGTAGTTCAAAAAATATCCTATGGGAATGGATAAATATCTTATGTTAATAAAATTATCCTATGGTCAGGAAAATGTTGAAGTGAATCCTTAATACAATTTTTATGGGTTTTTAATAATGGAATGTTTTTATTTCATAATGATAATTTCTCATAGTTTTTATTTAAATCCTTTTTTTAGTCTATTTTTAGTTTGTTCTTAAAAATTTGGAAATATCTTGAGCTTTCATGAGAAGTAATAGAACTTTCATGAATATTTTATCACCTGTTATAAATATCTTAAATGGTATATCTTGTATCTTCCATAAGATATCAGGTTCTTCCATGATTATGATTCTGTGGAAGAGTGTGTTATTTGGTTTATTGTCATTATCTTTTTTGAGATATCGTGTTCTTATATGAGTATGATTCCATGAGGGATTTTTTCTTCCATGAGTTTTCAAGTTATTTCATAAGATATATTGTTCTTCCATGAGTGATATTTTGTGAGATGTCATAATCATCAGTTAAAATTAATTATTCTTTCATGTGTGATATAGAACTTCCATGATATATCTTATTCTTCATTGAATGAGATGAATCTTATATAAGTTAAAATTAAATTTTCATGATAATATATTTATCTTCCCTAAAAATAAATTTTGATTCTATAATGGAGATAAATAGAGCTTTTATAAGAATAATTCCAGATCATTCATGAATGATATTCTATGAAGTCTAAGGTATCTCATTGAATTTATCATTTTTTTAGTTCAAAACATTCTCTTTTTTTCATAATTTTTTTATATTTTCAAATACTAAATTTTTATTTCACATTTTTTATTAGTTTAATTATTATTTAAGTACTCATTAATTATTTTTATACAATATAAATTTATTTAGAGATATTTTTTTTTTATATTCAAAATGTATTCAAAAGAGTCATGCATGCACTAATTTCTTGGAACTTGAACCTTTAAATTTTATTTTTATTAAACATGGAGAGTTTTTCTCAAATACTCTATGATAGTTTTCCAAATTTATTCACTGTTGATTATTATGGAAATTAAGTAATTAATTTAATATTATAACATGTTGTGTTTTATTTCCTTTTTACTATTATATATTATCACAATGAGCCCACATAAATTTTTTTACATGAGTATTGGATGTAAAATTCAAGTTATACAAAAACACAGAATAACTTTGAATTAGTTCATTAAAATTATTTATGTGTGATTATTTGAAAGTAAGAGATACAATTATATTAAAATTTTAAATCGATTATGCATGAAATAACTTTATATATTGAGTTTGGAATATTCAAATCAAGATAATGAGGTTTAGGATATTCTTTAACTCTAATATGTGATACACCTTAGTGATCAAATGTTGCACTTTACTAAACTTTAATCATTTAATTCTTACTACTAGAGAAAATATTTATACCTTGATACTCAGATATTTTATTATTTATCTAGTTTATATAGTTCTTAATTATTTCTATAATTTTCTATGCTTAATCATGTTAGATTATACTACCCATAAAATGCAGGTGTTTGGTTATACTACGCCATATAAAAATGTATGTGTTTCTTTATGACTGGTAAAATTAAAGGGGATTAATTATACCTTGTCTTGGGTAAAATTTGTTATTTTTTTCTACCTCCACATCAAAAGGTAGCTTATTGGATGTGTCTATAAGTGTGAAAATAAGGGGTGGTAAGTTTAAGCCACCATGTATGAGAAAATCATGTCTTGGGTTATGCCTCTATTGTTTAAAAAATCAATTATAAATGGTTTTGAATCCCTTCAAAAGTTTAAAATTCCATTATAGTGGGTTCCATATCTCTCTATGTTTATAAGGGGTAAAGATTAGTATAGGATCATTTAAATATGAACTAATATAAAATCTATGTGTTTATTTCTATTTATATTTTCATTGAATTCACTTAACATTGGTAAGTCCTTAAAAATATATTAGAAGGTTAATTCACCACCCCCTGACCATTCTATCATTCTCGTCAGGACTTAACAATTTGTATCAAAGGTGGTTCCATAAATTTAGAATATTTTTATATTATTTCTGCGAATAAAAACTTGATTTAAATATTTGAGGGGAAATAACTATTTTTAGATGGTAGAAATGAATGTGAATGATGTTTGGACACCTCAAATACCCCCACTCTATTATTGAACTAGTTATGGGTATAGGAAGACTTTAATGGAGGATTTTTATAAAAATGTGAACATTGAATTCTTGATAATCATGGTGAAACTATAAAAATTTCAAGAAGTTTATCCTAAAACATTGGTTGTTAATGATGTAGTAAAGTATGTGTTGAATTAAAAGGTGATGAATATTTTTTTGTGATGAATATTTTGAATAGTGAAATTAATTGGTATGTGTATAGAAATATTTATGAATGAAAAACTGTACATGAAATTTTGAAAATACTATAAGTTACTCATCTAGGTTTGGATAAATTGATAAGAATTAAATTATTAATGCTAAGAGATGAGTATCAGGAATTCAATATGGGGGAAGGAGAGACCATAAATCAAACATTTAACATATTTATAGGAATTATAAATAGAATAAGTTCTTTAACATAAATATTGGACAATTCTATTCCAGTTTAAAGGGTTTTAAAAGTTAACTAGATAAATTAAATACTAAAAAATTATTAATTTATGAAATTAATAATTTTAAAGAACATACTTATATGTGATTATTGAATATTTAATACAATGTGAATTTCAATTGAAAATTATTTTGAAAGATGGGATTTTAAAAATAAAATGCATTACATTTAAACTAAAAATTCATGTTACCACTCACTATTCGGATTATTAATTGAAAATTAGAGAAAGATACAAATTTATATAGGTTTCCCAAGGAATAATAAATAATTTCTACCCAATAAGAAACAAAAGAATTACCACATGAATAATAAAATAAAAAATGGTAATGGTGATAATAAATTCATCCATTAAGAATGGAGAGAATGATGTAAAATAAAATCCAAATTCCCAAGACTCAATAATGATAATAACAAAACATAACATTATAAAAATAAAATGAAATCAATGGAAGTTGGTTGTATTTACACTTAGGATATAGAATCAAGTGATAAATGTATTATAGTAAAAGAATCAGAAAACCTATGAATAATGAAATAATCAAAAAAAATTAGCCAATATGATTATTCTTCCTATCCTAAATCTATTTATGATTCATATAAATATGAGTTGTGTTAAGATATAAATATACTCAATCATAAATTAAAAAATATGAAAATATTATTCAGAAAAATCATAAGATTAATCGTAAGGATCTTCTTACTAAAAAATTAAAATAAAAATTACTCCTTTGAGATCAAATGATTACTTGGGTGCTAATACGTAAAGTGTTCAACTTGAAAATCTTAGACTTTAATATTATCAGTCAAAATATGAATAATCTAAAAGAGTTAAATTATATTTTATTTTGGAAGAAAATTATATCTTATAAAATAAATTGAAATGTTTAAGGAAGATCTATCAACTTTTGTTCAAGTAAGATAAAGTTATCATAAAATTATGAGTTTGAATAAAATGAACAAAAATAAAATTGTTCTTGGAAATGATAATCTAGTAGCAAATATGTATAAAACCATTTTTGTTAATGGTTTAGGTATAAAAGTTTCAACTGTGAAATGATTTAGATGTTAAATAAAGGTTTATTTTTCAAATGAATTATCCATGAGATTTCCTCAATCTCTTGGACACACTATTGGTTTTATCTCAAAATCATCATCTTCCAAATTTCATATATACTCTCCTGATATTAGTTTGGGTTCCAGATAGCTTTTTTCTAACCCAATTGGATCAAAATTTGTATGGGTTCCAATGAATACTAAATCATGTATGAAACTTATCTTTTAATCATCAAATTGTTTTTGTGTTAGATTGATAGTGGACATTAATTACATGTGAAGGTGATATTTATAAATTTATATATTCAAATAAGATTTATTGTGGCAATGTCAATTTTACTGATAATTAAAAGGGAAAACTAAAAGGTTTAGAGAATTTGGAATTTTCATTTCAGTTTTCATCTCAAAGGTTTTTTTTGTTAATGGTTTAAACAAAATATAATAAGTATCAAAAAAATTAATTATAATATTAATGTGAATTTTTAAAATGAAAATTTTATTTTTTTAAAAGAATAATATGGATTATTTTTTATAAAAATAAAGGAATATAATTATTCAAATTATTTTTTTTCTAACTAAATATAATTTAAAATGATTAAAATTTTTTCAATCAAACAATTATTTTTTGGCATATAAAATTAGGTTATGAAAATTTCAGGTTGTTATACAAGAATTCCAAAATGAAAAAGGCATTGGATCCACTCTATTTAAAACTAGATTCAAGATTTAAAGGTAAGAAACATAAAGAGTTTCCCAATTCTATGGAAGTTGTAAAAAAATGAAAACTACTTCATATTTTATATTTCGATTTATTTGGACCTATGAAAATTTTTACTATTAGAGGAAAATGATATGGGTTTATTATTTTTGATGAAAATAGTTTATTTACATGAACTTATTTCATTTCACATAAATTGGGTATTTTTTTAAAATTTATTAAATATTTTAAATTGGTTCAAAGTGATTAGTGTTATCTACTTTTTTCAATTAGAATTTAAAGTAGTGGTGAGTTATCAACCCACTAATTTAATAAATTCTATGAAGATGATGGGTATAATCATAATTTTTCATCCCCTATAACACCACAAAAAATGGTGTAGTAGAAAGGAAAAAATAGGAATTTACAAGAAATGTCTAGCACAATGTAAAATGATTACTGTTTTCCAAAATATCTTAGGGTAGAAGCTATTAAATTATATTGTCATGTTTTTAATCAAATTATTCATAGTCTATTTCTAAAGAAGACACCATATGAATTCTAGAAATAAAGGAATCCTAGAATTGTATATTTAAAAGTTTTTTTTTGTAAAGTTCACATTCATAATACCAATGATTCTATAAAATATTTTGACTCAAAATGCGATGAAGGATTATTTATTGGTTATTCTAATTTAATAAGTCATATACATTTTATAATAAAGTAAAATTAGTTATTGAGTTAACTTTCCAAATTAAATATGATGAAAACAATTTAGAGAATATAAAATATAATTTGGTATAGGTTGAAGGAGGGTTTAGAGACATTGAATTTTGTGATCCTAAAACTACAGAATTGGATACATCTATAGAGGGGAGATTTTATCTCATAAAAACTATGAAAATAAATAAAGATCATCTGGTGTAAAAAATAATTTGTGATATAAAAATTGGTGTTAAAACTATGAATTCCATATGAAATGTTTGTGATTATTAAGACATTATTTCTTTCCCTTAAAATATTATTGTAGAATTATCCGATTCAAAATGGATTATATAAATGCATAAAGAATTAAATAAATTTTATATGAATAAAGACTGGACCCTAGTTGAGTCCCCCAAGGATCAAATATTATTGTCACTAATGGATCATTAGAAACAATTTAGATGTGTCTGGTTAAATAATTAGAAATAAATCCGGGTTAATAGATCAAGGTAACAATTTGGAAGAAAGGATTGATTTTAAAGAATCATTTTATCAAGTTACTCAATTAGAATCTATAAGAAATATTTTTGGCTTATGAGTCTCATTTTGAAATTAAACATTTTAAAATGGATGTAAAAAGTTCATTTTTGAATGGAAATACTTATAAAAATGTTTTTTGTAAAGTAGCCCCTGTATTTTTATAATAAATATTAACCAATCCATTTCTTTAAACTTTAAAAATATCTTTATGGTCTGAAATAATAACCTTGCGCTCGGTATGAGAGGTGATCATGCTTTTGTTTGAATAACACTTTTGAAAATGTAATAGTTGATCCAAATATATTTATTAAAATAGATTTAGAAGATATAATAATTATTTAAATATATATTAATGATATTATATTCATGTCCTCGTGTTATTTATATTTTAGTTAATTTTCAAATATAATGTCATCAAAATTTGACATGTGCCTTATGGGTGAGATTAAGTGCTTTTTGGGTCTTAAAATAGTTTAAAGGAGCGATGGAATCTTTATTATTCAATCAAAATATGTTAAAGAACTAGTTGAAATGTTTATTATTTATGGTTATAAAAGCTCAAATATTCCAATGAATACTTCTTATAAGATATATTATGATGAAGTTGTAAAAAATGAAGATAATAAGATGTTTAGAGCTGTGATTGGAAGATTTATTTATTTTAAATCATCTAGAATAGATTTTATTTTTGTAGTATATATATGTTCTAGATTTAAATTTAATATTAAATAAATTCATTTAAATGCAGTTAAAAGAGAATTTAAATTTTTCAAAGTAACTATGAATCTCAAATTATTGTATACTATGTATACTTCATTTGAACTAACTAGTTTTTCATATTTATATTTTTGTGGTTGGAAAATAGATATAAAAATCAAAAAAGGTATGTGTTACATTATTTTAAAATGTTTATATTCATGAAGTTATATGAAACGAAGTTAATTGGCATTATCAACTAATAAGAATGAGTATATTGTTGCTCCTTCATATTGTTAGTAGACCTTATAGATAAAATAAACACTTTCTGATATTGGTTTTAATTTTGAGAAGATTCTAATTTATTGTTATAATTCTTCTATAGCTTCTATCTCTAAAAATAAATTGTGTAACTCTGGGAATAAACACATTGATGTTAGGTATCACTTTCTTAGAGATCATATTTAAAAATGGAATATTATTTTAGAATATGTTTCTATAGAAGATCAATATGCTGACATTTTTACTCAATATATATATTATATAGGTTTGAAAAAATCAAATTGGAACATGGTATGATAGAAATATAAATTTTTATAACATTTTTATTGTTAGTTAAACTATTTTTTAGTTCTAATGTAACAACCCAAACTTTTATTAATGAAAATTCATCTTGATCCAATTAAATTTTTTTATGTAAAATGATTATATAAATCATATGCACTTATTTGGTTTTATTTTTTTTGGATTTTAAAATACAATTAAGAATTGTGATCGTTTCTAATATAGTCATTAAACAGTGATCACATGATTAGTATAAATATAGGGCTTTAACAAATCCAATTTACTCAGAAAAAGGAAGTGATGGCCTCATATAGTAGACTTTCCCTGTATGAATCCCATTTGTAAGAGCTTTGAAAGGAGGTGGCATCATTGGGATTCTCTCTCGACCAATCCCAATCCCAGCTTCAACACATTAAGCTCAAACGAAACCGCCTACGTGAGAAGTGAAATTTGATAGAGATTACCGCATGAGCGATGTTATTCAAGCCACCCCAAGAGTCGGTCACCATCGCACACCTTACCCTTAGGTCTTATGTGGGTATTATCAATATTTATGTAACAAGACCCTATAATTATGATTAAGTACAAAATTTTTATACATAGTATAAATCCATTTTATCATTTTTACTTTTTAAATAGTCTTTAAAGAAAAAATAGAATTTTTAGTTAATATTCAATTAAGAAATCTATTTTGATGAATTAATGGATTTTTTAAAATTAAATAATATTTTAATAAAATGTTATTACTAAATTAAGTTTTATTAAATATAAATAATCTTATAATTTTTATGAATACAGTAGTGATTTTTATTATGTTTTGAAAGTCATTTTTATCAAAACCCATGAATTTTTTATAAATGTAAGTTTTTATTTTAAAAGTAAAAATTCACATATTTATAAAATTATTTAGATAAAATGAATATTATTTTTTGAATCATTACATTTAAATTATCCAATGTTGAATTTGTCAAAAGTTTCTGAGACAGTCGAATTTTTCAGTAAAAATGAAATACCATTTAAATATATAATGTGTTTTATGACATTATAATGACCCAATAGTGATGTAATAAAATAATATAAACAGTATGTATGGAAAATATATGTTTTACCATTAAAATAATGTGATTTTTTATTTTTTTTATTTTACAAAGCCTTAGTGGACCCTCCAAGTCTTATTAAACATTTTATCTTTTTAAAATGATTTCCTTGAGAGTGTGACTCACCTCCACATTAGCAAGAATAATATTTTAAGAAGTTAGGCAATTGGACTTATAAAATAATTTATTCCAATCCCCTTTGGAAAACACCATGGGAAGAAACAAAGGGTTGTTTTGTTTTTTTGATTAGTTTAATGTGTAGTGCCCAAAACCGAAATAATAAAGAATTCCCTCTTCTTTCCTATATAATCCCACCCAAGCTCCCACTTCCTCTTCACTCAAATCGTTTTGATTTATTCTATACTCTGACCCTCTATCTCTATAATCTTCCCAAGTCACCCCAAGCTCTCAAAAATCCCCTCTCAATCCCCTCCCAAGCCTTTGGGGTCACACTTCCAAATAAGGGAATTCTTCCTTTCTCGTTTTTGTTCAATTTTCTTTACGTTGTTATTCCCTTTTATTTTCAATTAAAAATTATGTTGTATGATTTAGAACCTCCACCATAATTTACTATTTATGTTTTAATGATGAGATACCCCTTTCTATCTCATTAATTCCTCCCATGTACACTCATTTACATGCTGAAATTCCATAAGGGATTCCTTCATTTCTCATTTTATCCAAGTTTCTTAATATTGTTATGCCCTTTTGTTTTAAATTTTAAATTTTGGGGTACGGTTTTTCACCTCCCCCATAATTTCCTATTTATGTTTTAATGATTAGATACCCATTTATCTCTCATTCATGCCACCCATATACACTTGTTACCATGCTGAAATTCCATAAGGAATTTCTCTCTTCTCATTTACATTCAAGTAATTCTATTGTATTATGAATATAAATTACATGAAATTTGTTGTAACATGTATCTATATGACCCCTTACTTTCCATTTAATGTAAATGTTTTGATACATACCTTTCTCTCTCATCAACCAATTTTATGAATTCTTATTTCATGCCATTATGCTGCTGAAATTGCACCACATTTTTTCAAGCCAAAGTCATTATGTCATGAATACCATACCCATTTCTCTATCAAGGGTATTCACCTTTATTCACATTTACTTATTGATTATAGAGTTTCATGTATGAATTAAACATTCCTTTATCATGTAATAAATGATGATCTTTAATGATTCCATGTTGTATGATCCATGTGGCACACTTATGTAAGAAATGAAATGTTTAAGAAAGATGCACCCTAATAGCGCTTTAATGCATTGGGTAAAGATTAGTATCATAATAGTTAAAGTGAAATGAGGGTTTACTCATGCTAATTAAATTAAATTGAGGGTTTAATCATTAAAATTCATGTTCAATGAGGGTTTACTAATGACCCATGTGCAATGAGCATTGGCTCATACTAATGCCATGTTAAGTGTTGTAACCACATTTCCATTTTATGATAATCATGATATATCATGTCTTTATGTTCATTATTATTTTATGCTGCATTTATATGTATATTTCCTAAAATGTATTTTTATTCTTCATTTTATGCCTTGTTTACTCCCTTACTGAGCTTTATAGCTCACCTTTTTCTTATGCATGTCCTCAGGTTATCCAATACAATGCAAAGTATGAGGGAATGTATTGGTCATGTAAAAAAATTTCAATAAAGATGTAGTGTTTCATATTTTAAGTCATTATGTAATGTTATTAATCCCTAAATAGATTATACATCTTGGTCTTTTATGTTGTATCAAGTGAATATTTTATGTAATAAATCATGTTTAAGTGTGTGATAAAAAGAAGGGTATTCATAGTTGGTATTAGAGGGAGGTTTAGTTATTTTTTGGATTAGGATTAGAAAACCCCAGTGAAAGACATAGGGATAAGACTAAGTATAATAAAAACATCCCTAAATTTTGGTGAGTAATGACTAAGTGGTTTATCATGAAAATACATAACTTTTTTGGATACGAGCAGGTAGAGGCGGATCTGGCATAGATGTTCCTAGGAGTGAAAACTCTGACAAGGAGTTTTGGTCTTGACTTGGGGTATCCTGGTACACGACAATGGGCCTTGATGCACTCTTGGTTATGACACTCCTAGGGGATATGATTTGGTAAATTCACAAGCTTAGTATAAACCATTGTTAAGGAAAAAAAATTCCCTAAGAATAAATGTTATAAAGTAGATTATGGATAACATAGATTGAAGCATATAGAATCATAAGTTAAGGAAATAAATGTAATTTATAAGTCATCCATTTTTTTATTTGGATTAACCTTTATGTGTTACCCCTAGCATTCCTTTATTCCATCCAATGGCCGGTAATATGAGGGCTCGGGCTAACAACCGATGTGGTGATCAATGTGACGACTGTTCTAATGTGATGCCAAATATGATGGGAGAATGAATCGCAAACTTCGTTATGATATTATCTCAATTAACTCAATATTTGAAAAGAAACATGGTTTAATAGGAACATTCAGCCCCCCCCCTAAGAATGAACAAGTCACAATCGAGAGCTTCATGAGAGGACGACCTCGTACTTTTAATGGGGAATTTTATCCCTAAATCACCAAGCAATGGATCAACTCCATTGAAAATAGATTCTCCATCCTTAAATGTTACAAACAAGAGAAGGTTCTTTTGGATTCTTATCTTATGGAGGGTGAATCCAATCAATGGTGGAAATTGACCAAAAATACAATGCTTGAGTGGAAGATATATTCATTGTAATGGAAGGATTTCCAGAAAATATTTTTCGAAAAATATTTTCCATGCACCCTCCGACATAAGATGGAAAGGGACTTCCTTTTCCTTAATAAAAAATACAATAAATCTATCAGAGCGTGCGAGGAAAAATTTACAAGTCTTGCACAATAAGCCTCCACCTTTTGTTTTACCCCTAAATGTAAGGTTAACCACCTCTTTGGTGGGTTGAAACCTAGCCTACAGAAATCCCTAGAGATTCTTGACTTCAATATCTATGAAGAAATTATCTGATGTACCCTCAAGGTTGAAATAGAGATCTGATAATCTTAGGGGTATCATTATGATAAGAAGCACAAGGTGGACTTCAATTCTGGTGGTCCGATGGATAAATCCAATGTTGCTAAAAAAATACAAAACCCCACTTTTCAAAGGTGTTGAAAGAAGCACCCCAAAAATTGCCAGAAAAGGATGAGGAAATTCTTTAGGTGTGGAAGAGAAGGGCACCTAGCCATTAACTACCAACAAGAAAAACCCATGGCTGAAAAGGAGAATAGGAATGCTCCGTTTGACTCTCAACACATTGTTCATTTCTTCAACTTCAAATAACCATAGAACCTTGAAAACTAGTGCCCTAAGCCAAGGGTTTTCAGAGGCAACCAACAACCACCAAGGAAGCAAGGGCAGGCTTTTCCTATCACTACTGGCGAAGTGAACCCGGACAAGGAAGAGGTGATAGTTACACTATTTATTCTTTCAATAATAGCAAATATACTTTTTGATTCTTGTTCTACGCATTCTTTAATATCTCAAAAGTTTAGTATAACAATCCCAAAACCACCAAAAATCATAGAAGTAAAGATATTGGTGTGTATAGAAAATGGGAAAATCATTGTAACCCATGAATATAACTCCTCCCTTATCACAATTTTTTGTATGAACTTCCCCACGAACCTTGTCATACTCCCTCAGGTGGAATTTGATGCAATTTCTGGCCTGTATTGGATTTCCCTATATAGAGCCAACATAAATTTCCATGAGAGGTAAATCACTCTCCATATGGAGAATCGACCCCCAATTCTATACAAGTGTAAGGATAAAGATGAATATTCTTTTCCACCATCATCTAAAGTTTGGATATTAATGCCCTTTGAGAATGCGTATCTGGCTCAAATGATTCAGTCTAAGGAAGCAACCATCTTTGAAGACATGCCTATTGTGAGGTAATTCGATGAAGTGTTTCCTGAAGAATTGACTGGTCTTCCTCCTAGAAGAGATGTTGAACTCTCAATTGACCTAATACCTAGAGAGTTTCCAATATCCAAGACTCTATATAGAATGGTTGTTTTGGATCTTGAGGAGATAAATAAAGAACTATAGGAGAATTTTGATAAAGGTTTTATACGCCCAAGTGCTTCACCATGGGGTGCACCAGTCCTCTTCGTCAAGAAGAAGGATGGGTCAATGTGACTTTTCATTGATTATCGTGAGCTTAAAAAATAATAATAAAGAAAAATTATCCTCTTCCAAGAATTGATGACTTGTTTAACCAGCTTTGTGGATCACAATACTTCTCCAAGGTGGATTTGTGATTAGGATATTACCAAGTAAGGGTGAAGAAAGAGAATATCTCTAAGACTGATTTTCATACAAGATATGGAAACTAGGAATTCATATTAATGCATTTTGGACTCACTAATGCTCCAGAAATCTTCATGGACTTAGTGAATATAGTCTTTAGAAAGTACATAGACAAATTTTTTATTGTATTTATAGATGATATCTAATATACTCCAAAACTAAGGAGGAGCATGAGGAGCATCTAAGCACTGTACTAGAGAACTTACGAAAGGAGAAGTTATATGCAAAGTACAGAAAGTGTGAGTTTTGGTTAAAAGAAGTATCATTATTGGGTCATATCATCACAAGAAATGAGATATCTGTTGATCCCTCCAAGACAGCTACAATTGAGGTATGTTCAAGGCCAACATTGGTAATAGATATTCATAACTTCCTCATGTTAGATGGATATTATCACTGATTTGTGAGAAATTTCTCATGATTTTCCAACCCTCTTGCCAAGCTAACTCAGAAGGGAGTGAAGTTTTCTTCGAGTGATGAATGTTAAGAAAGCTTCAAGGAGTTTAAAAGGAGGCTTATCACTGGGCATGTGCTCACACTACCCACAATTGGAGAACTTTTTGTGGTATTCGGTGATGATTTGAAGAAGGGCATGGGTTGTGTGTTGATGTAAAATGATAAATTCATTGCCTATGCTTTAAGTCAATTGAATTTTCATGAGAAAAACTATCCAACACATGATCTGGAGTTGGTTGTAGTAATATTATATTTGAAAATTTGGTGATATTACCTCTTTGGGGAGAATTGTGAAATATATACGGACCAAAAAATCCTCAATTATATATTCACACAGAAAGAGTTGAACCTATACTAACGAAGATGGTTAAATCTGATCAAAGACTGTGACTTATCAATACATTATCACCCTAGGAAAGCGAACAAGGTAGCGGATGCTCTAAGTAGAAAGGACCCAACGATTCAATCATTGATGAGAATTGAAAAGGATCCAATCTTCTTATATTTTATGAAGATGGACATGGGAATCATAAATAATGGAATATCATCAATACTTTCACAAATTATTTCTCAATTGTCTCTTTTGGAAAAGTTAAAGGATTCTAAAAAGGATTATGTGGAAATTCAAAAGAAGGTGGAAACTATTAGAAAAGGTAAATCCTAGGAGTTCAATGCCAATGAAGAAGGAATTGTGAGATTTGGTTCAAGACTATGTGTTCCATCAAATCTGGTGTTAAAGAATAAACTTTTGGATGATGCACAAAGTTCGAATTTCTCTATTCACCCAGGAAACACAAAGATGTATTGAGATCTTCAAGAGAATTATCGGTGGGATAACATGAAGAATAAGATCGTTGAGTATACATATAAGTGCCTGGTGTGTTAGAAAGTGAAGGATAAGAGGAAGAAGTCTAAGGGGATGATGCAATCATTACCCATACCAGAATGGAAATGGGAGAACATCAACATAGACTTCATCACCAGACTTCCGAATACATCCAAAAGAAACAATGCTATCTGGGTTTTTGTGGATCATCTTACAAAGACTACACACTTCATTTCTATTCAGGAGTATTTCTCACTGGATCAACTTGCACGGATATACATCATAGATGTGGTAAGGCTGTATAGAGTACTACTATCTATTGTATCTGATTGAGATCCAAGATTCACCTATAAGTTTTGGAAGAGTCTTCAACATGCTCTAGATAATAAGCTAAACTTTAGTATGTCTTATCATCCTCAAATGGATGGCCAATCTGATCGGACTATTCAAACACTTGAGGACATGTTGAGAGCGTGCTCAATGGACTTCAAATGAGGATGGGATCAACATCTTCCTCTGGTTGAGTTCTCTTACAATAACAGTTTCCACTTAATCATACAAACAGATCCTTATGAGGCCATGTATGGGAAGAGGTGTAGAACACCAGCATATTGGGATGAAGTTGGGGAGAGAAAACTACTACATCTGAAAATAGTTGAAGAAATGTTAGAGAAGTTTAAGACCATCCAACAACACATTTGAGCTACTCAGAGTCGAAAAAAGAGATATGTTGATAATAATCGATGAGACACATAGTTTGATGTCAGAGACATGGTATTCCTTCACATATCACTATGGAAGAGAGTTATGAGAGTTGGGAAGAAGGAAAATCTTAGTCCAAGGTATATCATCCCTTTTGAGATCCTTGATCTCATTGGAGCAGTGGCCTATCGACTAGAACTCCCACCGAACTTATCTCAAGTACATGATGTATTCCATGTATCACTCTTGAGGAAGTACATACCTAACCCATCGCATTTACTCAATTCAGAGGTGGTACCTTTAGAGAATGACATCTCCTATAAAGATAATCCAGTTAAGATCTTAGATCATAGAGATAAATTTCTACGAAATAAGACAATGCACCTCGTAAAGGTGTTGTAGCGCAACCATAAGTTTGAAGAAGCAATGTGGGAATCAGAGGAAGTGATGAAGCAGAGTTACCCTTATATTTTTAGTGTGGGAAAAAGAAAATTTCAAGGGATAAATTTTATAAGGGGTGAAGATTGTAACAACTTAAACTTTTATTAATGAGAATTATTCTTAATCCAATTAAATGTATTACTATGTAAAATGGTTATATAAAACATATGAACTTATTTGGTTTTATGTTTTTATATTTTAAAATACCATTATGAATTTTTAAAATTGTTAATATAGTTATTAAATAATGATCACATGAATAGTATAAATATAAGGCTTTAACAAATACAATTTACTCTGAAAAAGAAAGTGATGGCCTCATCCTGTAGACTTTCCTCATACAAAGCCCATTTATTAGAGCTTGTTAAGGAGGTGGAATAATTGGTCTTCACTCTTGACCAAGCCCAAGCTGAGCTTCAACACTTTAAGCTTGAACAAAACTGCCTACGTGAGAAGTAGATATTGATAGAGATTACCACCCGAGCGATGTTATCTGCGCCACCCCAAGAGTCTGTCACCATCGCACACCTTACCCTTAGGTATTATGAAGGTATTATCAAGGTTTATTTAACAAGACCCTATTACTATTATTATGTACATTATTTTTATAGATAATATAAATTCATTTTATTACTTTTACTTTATAAATAATTTTTAAATAAAAAATAGCATTTTTAGTTAATATTCAATTAAGAATTGTATTTTGATGAATTAAGGGATTTTTCTTAATTAAAAAATATTTTAATAAAATATTATTAATAAATTAATTTTTATTAAATATAAATGATCATATACTTTTTATGAATACACTAGTGATTTTTATTAAGTTTCGAAAGTCATTTTTATCAAAACCCATGAATTTTTGATAAATGTAGATTTTTATTTTAAAAACAAAACTTCACATATTTAGAAAATTATTTAGATAAAATGAATAATATTTTTTGAATTAGGAAATCTAAATTATCCAACAGTTAATTTTTCATAATTTTTTGAGATAATTGAATTTTTGGGTAAAAATTAAATATCGTTTAAATATATAATGTGTTTTATGACATCATAATGACCAAATAGTGATGTAATAAAATACTATAAACATTATGTTCGTCCAATATATGTTTTAACATTAAAATAAGTTGATTTTAGTTCTGTTTGATTTATTTTACAAAACATTAGTGGACTATCCAAGTCTTAAACATTTTATCATTTTAAAATGATTTCCTTTAGAGTATGACTCACATCCACATTAGCAAGCCTAATATTTTAAGAATTTAGGACATTATCCTTATAAAATAATTTTTTCCACTCCCCTTTGGAAAAAACCGTGGGTTGGTTTGTGGTTTTGATTAGTATAATATGTGGTTCCCAAAACCTAAATAATAAAGAATTCCCTCTCCTTTCCTATATAAACCCACCCAAGCTCCCACTTCATCTTCACTAAAAGACTCTGGAGTTTGTCCAGAATCTTATCTACTCTCTCTATAATCCTCCCAATGTTCCCCATGCTCTCAATAATCCTCTCTCAAGACCCTCCCAATCCTTTGGGATCACACTTCCAAGTAAGGGATTTCTTCCTTTCTCATTTTTGTCTAATTTTCTTTAAGTTGTTATGTCATTTTTATTTTCAATTAAAAATGGTGGGGTATGATTTAAAACCTCCATAATACTTCCCTATTTATATTTTAATGGTGATATACCCCTTTCTATCTCATTAATTCTTCCCATGTACACTCATTACAAAGTCAAAATTCCTTAAGGGATTCCATCCTTTCTCATTTTATCCAATTTTCTTAATATTGTTATTCCATTTTATTTTCAATTGTAAATGTTGGGGTGTGGTTTATCACCTCCACCGTACATCCCTATTTATGTTAAAATGATGATAGACCCCTTTATCTCTTATTAATGCCTCCCACGTACACCCATTTCCATGTTGAAATTCCATAAGGAATTTCTCTCTTCTCAATAACATTCAAGAAATTATATTGTATTATGAATCTAAATTTCATTATATTTATTGGGAAATGTATATTTATGACCCTATTACTATCCATTTCATGTAGATATGGTGAGACATAACTTTATATCTCATCAACCATTTTTATGAATTCTTATGTCATGTTGTTATGCTGTCGAAATTGCATCGTGTTTTTTTCAAGCCAAAGTCATTGTTTCATGAATACCATGTCCATTTCTCTATCAAGGGTATTCAGATTTATTCATATTTACTTATTGATTATGAAGTTTCATATATGAATTCCACGTTCCCTTATCTTAGAATAAATGATGATATTTATTGATTCCATGTTTTATGATCCATGTGGCACACTTATTCATGAAATGAAATGTTTAAGAATGGTGTGCCCTGATAGCACTCCAATGCATTGGGTAAAGACTAGTATCATGATATGTCAAGTGAAAGTAGCGTTTACTCATTCTAATTCAATTGAAATGAGGGTTTAATCATTTTAATTCAAGTTAAATGAGAGCGTACGCATGATCTATATGCAATGAGCCTTGTCTCATGCTAATACCATGTTAAGTATTGTCTCCACATTTCCATGTTATGATAATCATGATATATCATGCCTTTATGTTCATGATTATTTTATGCTTCATTGATATGTTTATTTCCTAACATGTGTTGTATTCTTCATGTTATTCCTTTTTTACTCCCTCACTGGGCTTTATATCTCACCCTTTTCTTATGCATGTCCTTAGGTTATCCCATGCAATGCTAAGTACGAGAGAATGTAGTGGTCATATAAATAAAGTTTTCAATAAAGATGTTATGTTTCCTATTTTAAGTCATTATTTAATTTTCCTAATCCCCAAAGACTCTAGAACTCTCGATCTTATATGTTTTATCAAGTGAATATTTTATGTAATAAATCATGTTTAAGTGTGTAATAAAAAGAGGGGTTGTCATAGCTAATATTAATTCTACTAGTATGCATAAAAACTTATATACTTCTTATAGGATTCTTCTATATCAATTTTTTACTATTTAATTCATTGAAAATAATTATATTCCATACTTTATAAATATTGAAAAAAAAATTGATCCTTTAGGATTCTAAAATATTATTCTAAAATAATTTATACCATTATACACAAGTATATTTTTAAGTTTCCATGCATTCTTCAAAAATACTTGAATTTTGAGAAATCATAGTGATGTTTTTTATGTAAATTTTATGGTTATTTTTATTCCAAGTAATTATTAAGAAATATATTTTCATGTTTTATTTTAATATTATAAGGGTTTTGTTCTTCCCTAATAATATATCTTAAATTGATGCTACATTTAAGAAAGGTAGATTTATTTAATATTTTTGATCAATTTAAAAAAGGGGGAAAATTTTGAATCTTTATTTTTAATTATCAAGAGGGGAGGATAATATTGAATTGTAACCTTAAGACACTTTGTGTATGTATATTTTGATAATTTTATCTTTTTTATAATTTTATTTCTAAATGTTTTTATTTCAATCCTTGTTGTTAGTCTATTTTTATGTTGTTCTTAAAAATCAATCAATGTCTTAAGCTTACATGACTAGTAATATTGATTCCATGAGTGTTAGAACACACATTATAAATATATTCCCTGATATATCATGAATATTACATTAGATATCATTTTATTACATGAGTATGCTTCAATGAGAAGTAATGGGTCTTTTATGGGTATCTTACTGCACATTATAAAGATATCCCATGAGATATCACATTTTTCCATGAGTATAATTCCATGATATATTTGGTTCTTATATGAGTTGTCATATTATTCAATTAGATATCTTATTCCTCTAATAGTATTCTTCTATGAGGGATTTTTTTCTATGAGTTGACAATTCTTCCATCAAATATCGTGTTCTTTAATGAGTGAACTTTTGTGAGTTGTCTTGATCTTTAACTTAAAGTAATGATTCTTTGGTGAGTAAAATTGACCTTTCATGATATATCTAATTCTTAAATGAATGATATGAATCTTCTTAAGATGAAATTTATATTTCATGATAATAGTATTATCTTCGATGAAAAGAAATGGTTATTTCATAATGGAGATTTTGTGAGGATAAATAGAGATTCTATGAGGAGAATTCCTAAGCATTCGTGAATGATAATCCATGAAATATATGGTCCTTATATACATTACCATTTTTTTAGTTCAAAACATGCTCGATTTTTTATAATCATTTATATTTTGTATCATTAAATGTTTATTTCACATGTTTTTCTCAGTTTAATTATTACTTAATTACTCATTAATTATTCTGATCCTATATAAATTCATTTAGAGATAATTTATGTTATATTAAAATTGTATTAAATATAATCACATGTGAACTAATTTCTTGGAACATGAACTATTTAAATTTGAATTTTATTAAATATATATATTTTTCCTCATACACTCTATGGGAGTGTTACCACATTATTTAATATTTATTATTATGTATATTATTTTTTTTATTTAATAATTTTATATGTTTCATTTTGAAGCCTATTTACTTTTAATTTATCATAGAGAGGCCATGTGAATATGTTGGTCATGCATATTAAATGAAAAATTCATGTGATATTGAAACATTGAACAACTATAATTAGTATATTGAAATAACATGTGAGTGATACTTTAAAAATAATAGATACAATAGTATACAAATTTGTAATCTAATGTACATTAAAGAACTCTATATTTTCAGTTTGATAAATCCATATCAAGATAACTAGGTTGAGGATATTCTTAAATTTTACTGTATGATGCACCTTGGTTATCAAATACTACTCCTCACTAAACATTAATCATTTTATCCTTTACTAATAGAAAAATTATTTTATAATTGAAACTCAGTTCATTTCCTATTTATTTAGTCGATTTAGTTATTTCTTATATCTATTATTGTATATATTAAATTGTGTTGGGATTGAACTCCCATAAAAAGTAGGTGTTAGATAATAATATCTCATAAAAATTTAAGGGTTCTTCCATAACCAATAAAAGACAAGGGGGTCAGCTATTTTTTGGTATGCATAAAAACATGTGATTTATTTCTACCTCTACATTAAAAGGAAGCTATTGGGTTATTCCTTCATGTGAGTAAAAGGAAGGGTTGTCATTTTAATCCGTCGTGTGTGAAAAATGATTCTCTTGGGTTGTGCCGCCAGAGTTTAAAAAAGTGATTTTATAGGGTTGTAACTCCCCTAATAATTCATAGAGTTAATTATAATGGGTGTCATCTCTCTCTATATTTGAGAGGTTTGAAGATTAGAGCATTATCATTTAGATATGAACTACTTAAAAATCATTTTATTAATTTCTATTTATATTTCCACTAAATTAAGACAACTTTTATGAGTGGTAAAAATATTTAAGAAGGTACATTCACCCCCCCCCCCCCCTCTTTCCCATTAGAAAATTATCATCAGGACTTAACAGAAACATCATATGAAATTTTATTTTAAAAAAATGAAACAATCATAAGAGTTCTCAAAAGCATGATATATGGATTAAAAATGTAATATGGTCAGTGAAAATGTCTTATAGTGCTTGATTTTTGGAAAATAAAAATTATCCTAGATAACATAGGAAATGTATTAAGAGATTACAATGATAAGTGTCTTATAATATCCAAATATAGCATAAATTTCCTTCAAGAATGTTCAAAATGAATAACCATAATTAAAATTATGGACTCATTAATAAATTCAATATATGGTTAAAAACACTTAAAACTTATAAAATATGTGTTGGGATTGAATTTTTTTTCAATTCACTTAAAGTTCATTTAGTGGATTAATTTCATTGGAATAATAGTCATTGGTAGTTGTATAAGTGAACTTAGTAGATAATGGTAACCTATATTCTTCATGGGAAGTAGGATCATCATAAGGTCAGATCATCCAATGATGTTATGATTGATCACTAGTGGTATCGAAGTTCATAAAACTTTTAAGGTCCAATGGGTTAGTAATCAATCTTAGTTGGTCATGATTATTGATATTTGATTTTAGGGGACCAGGTATTATAGATTGACCAGATAATGATTAGTATTTAAGAAGTTGTGAAGCGGATCATTAATTGTGAATCTGGGAATTTTCTAATGATTACTTATTCTTTAGTTATATATTTTTAATAATATATATCTTATGGTTACAATAAAATTTAGCAGAAATTATTCTCTTATACATATAAGACTTTCTATATAAATCACATTAATCTATTATGTTCCATCCTACATTCTATATTTACATTGAATGAATTTTAGTTTTTCATAAATTTTTGTGAGATTTATTATGTGAATTTTATCAAGGATGAATTTTTGAAGTGAGTAGGGCGTTACTTATACATATGTTTGATGCACTCAATTGGAGGGAAATTCCAAAGTTTTAGGTTTTATGTTGCAATAATATGTGATAACTTCCATTTGATTGCCATGTGAGGTTCCAGCGATGTTTTTAGAATCATAAATTAGGGTTTCCAACAAGTGGTATTAGATAACATGGTTTCTATTATATCAAGTTCTCTCTTTCCTTGAAGTTATCGATATTTTAATTGGAATTTATTATCATCAAAAGATATAGATTTGGATGATAGAAAGGTTTGGGTTGATAGTTTTGATAAAATATATTTTTTATTCTAGATAATGTAGATAGAAGATCATTATATTTAAAAGGACCTTGATGCTCCATTTACCGATGTTTGTCTGGAGTAGATGGAAAATCTTGGATGGGAATGAATAGATACAAAATATTTGGTATTGGTGAGGATTTATTTGGTGAGGAATGTTTCATTTAAAATTCATGATATAAATATAATGGTAGAATTGATGTCGGTGTTAGAGGATATGTATGAGAAAAAAACTACATTGAGAAAAGTCCTCAAGTTGTAGTGGTTTTTAAACCTAAGGTAATTGGATGTGAGACTAGTGGAAAATAACATGAATAATTTCAATATGATTTTAGGGGTAGTTGAATCAGTGAAGGTAATGATCATGGATGGTGTGTGGGGACTCTTAAGAATATCATTACATTCGAAGTGTTGGGATGTGGTGGTGACTTTCATCAGATACTCTGCTAAAAAAATATGTATCGGGTTTGATGGTATGTGAAATCTGATTCTCAAAGATGAACTTCATCGGAGGGAAGTCCAAGCACTATCCAACAACACACTTAATGCTGGTAGATAAGGATGGTCACCTCAATGAGAATTTTATATTCCAAAATAATCCATCAAAATAAAATCCCTGAGAGAATAGATATGGTATGTTAATTGATCCTAGTCATATTGATTAGAAGTGCGGAAGAAAATATACTTTAATAAGGACTGGGGGGTCATAAGAAATGACTTGGAAGTTCATTATGTAACGGCCTAAAAACCCCTTCTATTTTTTATGAGATAAATCTTTTTTTTCTAATGACCGTTTTATTATATTTTTAAATGTATGTACATAGAAATTCTATTTCAAAAATTGTTTTACATGTCAATTAATAATAGTGATTATGAAAAACTACTACTATTGTAGGGATATAAAATCTAAAGAATAATAACTACCAATGGTATACTCCATATGATCAAACTCTATCGAAGATATTAAACCCATTATGAAAACTTTTAAAATAAAAGGAAACATCAATAATATAATTTAAATTTTCAATGTAATTGTAAAAACATTTGTGAATGAATTAATAAATATTGATGAATGATAGAATATATATAGTGTATAAATGGAAAAGTGATCACTGGGATCTGGTCGATACATGGTTGTTGGTCAATATGATTGTTTGTCAATATGACTATTGGGAACTATGACCATTGGTAATAATGTTTTTCTTAGAATTATTTTTTATTAATGTAAATGAAATATAATAATTTATTGAAAAAGGATAAATAACGGCTTCCTCCATAAGATTTATGCCTTTTAAAGTCCATTTATTAGAACTTGGGAGAGAGGTAACATCACTTGGGTTCACCCTTAACCATGCCCAATCATAGCTTCAACACATGAGGCTTGAATGAAATCACATGTGATAGAAGTACAAGTTAGTGTAGATCACCAATAGGTCAATGTTAACTCATACACCCCATGAAACTACTACTATCACACACCTTTACCTTAGGTTGTATGCTGATGTGATAAGGGGTTTTTTCTCTTGACATTAGTATAATTTCTTTTATATAAAATAAATATTTTTTTCATCAATCCCATTTTTAGAATTATTTTGTTTAAGAAAATACACAAGAATATAAGATGAATTTGATAAATAGATTTTTGGATAATGATAGAACATAATTGTATCTTTAAAATATATATAAACCTTTATAATAAACTATGGAATTACAAATTAATTTTATTTTTAGGAAATATTATTTTAAAAAAAAATTAATTTAAATATAAATGATAATATAATTTTATAATATCTTGTGAAATTTTTATAATCATTTGAAAGTTGACTATGTAATAAAAAATATTATTTTCCAATAAATAAGTAATTTTTATTTAAAATTAAATATTATCATAATTTGAGAATTGTTTTCATAAAATAAACATTTTATTTGAAATCATCATTTAAAAATTATATGAGAGTGAAATTTTTAAATTTTTCTAAAATAATATATTTTTAATTGAATAGTAAAAATGTAGTTTTGTGTTTTCAGTATGTTTTATTATTTAATATATTTTTTATAATAATGTAATAATAATTTAATAATTAATTAAATATAATTCATGACAAAAAATTTTATTTTTATTAACATTATGTATTTCAATGTATTTAAATCAATTTTCAAACCTATAAATGAGTTTCCAAAGTATAAAATAGAAATTATAATTTTAAAAAAAAGATTTTGTAGAAAATTTAATTTTCCATGTCCAATGTAATATTAAAAAATATTTTAAAATATAATGTTTTAAAATACTATAAAAAAATTAAATTTATAAAAACTTGATCAAAAACCATGGGTAAGGTAATGATTTTGAATTTTACACAACCTAGAATTGCAGGACCTATGTTTATAAATTATTTAAAAAATCTTCCTCTTTTACTATAAATACCCACTAATACCCCCATTATTATACACTCTAAATCCATTAAGAATGAAATTATGCTCATTTCCTCTTTCTAAAGTCCCTCTAGGGAGTCTTCAATGTCCTAAGGTTTCCATCAATAAGATTTAGGAAGTTAATTCCCAAGCTAAGGGAATTATCTTCTTATTTCCTTCTTTACTTTTGAGTATATCCTTCATAGTAATATCTTTTCATATTATTATTATTTCATGGATTTAAATGATTACATTAATGTCAAAATTATTTTTTATTAATTAGATACTTCCTTATTCTCTCATTAATCCTATTAAAAAAATTCTTCTGTGTTTCTATTATGCTACTTAATTCATTCCGCTATTTTTATTTCACTTCCATATGATATTCTTATGTTGTGAATACCCATACCATTTCTATATTCATTTGTATTCACCTAGATGTAAACATGATTCATTTATTGGGGAATTAAAAATTTGAAACTCACATTCCTTTATCATGGGTTAAAAATGATATAATTCTCATGTATTTAATCATTGAAAAATTTAATTACTTTTACATGAAACCCATTTATGATTTCCCATGGGTTATTAATTAATTTTATTCTTATGATCTATATAGAACACAAGAATTTATAATTTTTAAGGGTGTGACCAGATAGTGCTCCAATGAATTTGGTAAATAATTAATCTCTATAGATGACATATTTTAAGATACCTTAGTGAATAACCTTGGTAATTATTCTTTATGATACCTTAGTGATATTATTATGAATGTCTCATTTTTTATATTGTAACTACATTTATATTTTATGATTTATGTTCATTATATTATGAAATTACTTACTTTTTGATAATCATTCCCTATTGTTATGACTCGTGATCACATGAGGAATTATCTTACTAGGATTTTTTAATAACTCCTTTATTTTAATGTATGTACCTAAGATATTATATATAATAAAAGTAACCTAGGATGAATCTAGGAAGAATATTTTATGTATATCAGAAGATTGTTTTTGTTTTTCATGTATTACATTCTTAATTTATAAGAAACTAAACAACAAAATATCCTCTATGTTATTAAAAATTATACAATGTAATGAAATAATATGTGTTCAAAATGGCAGGATTTCATAGTTGGTATCAAAGGTAAGTTTAGTTATTTTTGGGAATTTGGACTAGATAAAATTATTATGAACCATAATTATAAGTCTAAATATAGGAAAAAATCCTTTAATTTTTGTGAAGTATAAAGTGAGTGGTTTGTAAGAAATAAAATCCCATTCTAGATAGCACTAGTGGATATGGATATCACATAGTTATATATAGGGATAATACCCCCAAAAGGGGTGTATTGAGTATTAAGTTGATCATCTCCTAGTCTATGAAAAATTGGCATTATTCTACACCTTGTTTGACACTTGTGGAGGACATTCTCTTGTCAATCACATGATTTTTAGAAACCATTATTAAGGATATATAGATAATGTAAAAATATTTTCAAAACTAAAGTATATCATCATATAATCATGATATTATATAATTTTAGGATTACCATTTATTCTATAATTATTATAATATTTCCAATAGTATCAAATTTCTCACTTAGGTTTTCTTATATTATAAAATACTGGTAGTAAATATAATGACTCCTGGAAACAATGGATACAATGGAAAATATGATGGAGGCCTTATCAATAGGGGATATATTGATGAAAACCTCATGATGATGATGAATCATTTAACTCAGTTCATTAATAACAACCAAAACCAAGTGGAGTATTTGGATTCACTATGGAAGGAAAAACTAGTTGTTGAATCCTTCATATGTCAATGACCACATATTTTTTATCGAACAAAAAAATACACTATTATTGGAACAATGGGTCTACACTATAAAAAAGATATATTATGTACTAAATTTTTATGATCAAGATAAAGTAACATTTTTAGTATATTTCTTAGTGGTATAAGATGATATTTGATGGAGCCTGATCAATAATAATAATCCAATAGATGAGGTGGAATCCATGGAATAATAAGACTTCAAAAATTTATTTTTTAATAAGTATTTTCCTCATACCCTCTGAATTAAGATTGAGAGGGTATTACTTGTGTTGAAAAAAAAATAGAAAATGAATTAATAGGGAATTATGAGAAAAATTTATAAAGATTTCATGACATGATTCAATATCATTCATAGATTATAAATGGAATATTGACTGATTATTTGGTGTTTTGATACCCCATATATAGAATAAATTAGCAGTATAAGACTTCAGAAGTTATAAAGAGATAGTATAGTGTTCCCTAAAAGTCAAAATGGAGTTCAAATATTCCCAGTGGACTCATGGAAAATTATAAAAATAAGAAGGATATAGAAAAAATTTATAAAGAACTCAGAAAGGAAGAAAGTAAAACATCCCATATGCAAGAAATATGGGAATAATTATTTGGTTAATTGACTTCAAGGAAGTGTAAAGTGATACAAGTTTTGAAGAGATGGCTATATATCTTGAAAATGTCATGAAAATATTAATACTCAATATCTATATTCCAATTTAAAAGGGAATATGGTTCAATAACAACCTATAATGAAATGATTCATGTGTAGGTAGCACATAAATTTCACTAATCAATTTCCAAATCATAAGATAATGGATGGAAACCACCCTCAACCCCATAAGAGGATACAGGAGGAATTCAGTGTGTTTTTAATCAAAACAGTTGAATTCAAGTTTTAAAGGAACGTCATGTAAATATTAAAACTTATATTAGTATAGTTTTTAGTTAAAAATCTTGTAGGAACTATTGAAGAATTAAATATATATGGTATTCCCCTATAAACACTGGTGATTGAAATCTCTCCATACACCTAGTGTTCATTATAATGGTGGAACATGACATAAAACTAAGGATGGATTGGTTTTCAAATTTTAATACCAAGATCAACTATATAATCAAGGATAATTATTTTTTCATGAAGGTAAAACTTATAGTTATCTTCAAAGGAGAGATATCCCTTCCCAAGTCTTATCAAGAAACAATTCTTTTTGACTTATTTATGGAAAATTTTGGTGAAGAAAAAAAATAAAGAGAATGTATAAAGATTGGATATGTACCCATTCTTTGAGAATAAATTGATTTATTTCCTAAATAGTTATAAAAAAATCCCCCAAAAATAGGGGTATAGTTCTCAATTTAAATTATACATGGATATAATCAAATATTGGGGGGCCCATATAGAATGGAAAATATGGAATTAGAGGAATTAAATAAGTAACTACAAGACCTCAAGTAAAAAAATTATTCTACCAACTGTGTATCATTATGGAGAACCAACTCCCTTTTATGAAAATAAATATAGATCTATGTGGCCATGAATTGACTATAGATAACCTAATGGGATCATAGTAAATAAAAAAATACTCTCTCCAGAAGATTTATGGTTTTTTTAACCAACTTCAAAGCGATAATTATTTTCTAAGATTTAACTATAATTAGGGTATCATCAGTTGAGGGTAAAGAGATAAGATATCACAAATACTTCCTTCCAAACAATATATGAGCATTAAGAGTTTTTTTGTTATCCCTTTGGATTGACTAATTCTCTTTTCATATTTATGTATTTTATTAATAGAGTCTTGAAAAACTATATTAATAAATTTTTGGGGTATTTATTAATGATATTCTGATATATTCAAAAATTCTAGAGGATTATAAAGATCATCTATGGGTTATATTACAAGATCTGAGGAAGGAGAAGTTTTTTGGTAAATTGAAAAAGGTGATATATTTTTATAAAAAGATTTATTATTAGGGAGCATTATAACTAGTAAATGAAATCATTTGATCCCAAAAGGCAAAGGACTTACAGGATTGTCCACATCATAAAATAGTAATTAATATTCATAGTTCCCTAGTCTAGTAGGATACTATATAAGGTTTTTAAAAATATTTTCATGGATTTATAATCCACTAACTAAGTTTACTCTAAACGGATTTAAGTTTATCAAGACAAAGGAGTGAGAATAAAGCTTCCAAAAACTAATGAAGCGGTTGGTAAGTTCACCTGTTCTAACTTTACCCTTTATCAAAGAATTATTTTCTATCTATATTGATGTATATCTAAATGTTCTTGGATGTTTCCTCAAGAAAAATGGAAAGATGATCACCTATTAATCTCGATGGTTAAATCCTCATGATCATTATTCTCTAATTCATAACCAGGACTTAACTGCATACATTTTTTCTTTAAAGATATAGATACACTATAATTATGGGTAAAAGTGTGATATATACATAGACCACAAAATATTAATGTATATATTCAAATAAAGGTAACTAATCATGAGATAAAGTATATGGTTGGATCTTCATAAAGAATATGATGATTTTAGTTATCACCAAAGAAGAGAAAACAAAGTCATAGATGCATTGAGTGGGAAATATTCTAGTTTTCTTGAAATATTGAGTGTTGAAGGTTATTCTTTGATCAAGGACCCAGTAAATTTAGACATGGGAGTCATAAGTAAAGGGACATCATTAATCCTATCCCAAATGACTTCTCAAACACCATTACTAGAGATGATAAAGAAATATAATTAAGATGATCCTTTGATGAAAAATAAGATAGAGGATATAAAAATAAGAATTTTATTGAATTTAATGTTATAAATGAAGGTATACTAAAATTTGATACAAGGATATTTATTACATCTATTCTAGAGATAAAGGAGTTGATGGATGAATATCATATATCTACATTCTCTATGCATCCCGAAAGCACAAAAATGTAAAGGGGACTCCTTTATTATTATTCTTAGGATAATTGAAAAGCAAGATTGTTGATTACACTACAAGGTTCTTCGTGCCTCATCAAGTGAAAGAGAAGAAATAACTTCCCTAAGTGGTATTAAAACCACTACCCTTACCTATATGAAAGTGGGATAATATCACAATGGACTTTGTCACTGGCCTTCCTAATACATCAATGGGAAACAATGATATATGTGTAAACATTGAAATATTGAAAAATCCTTTCCACTTTATTTACATAAGAGAGGATTTCTCTGTGGACCACCTAGCTTGTCTCTATATTCAAGATGTGGTGAGACTCCATAGTATACCACTATTGATTATTGATTACCAAGATACAATAGATATTTTTAAGTTCTTGGGTATCCTTTAAAATTTTATGAATAAATAATTGAACATGAGCACATACTATAATCCTAAAACTCCTAGTTAGTCTGATAGGGCAATTAAAACATTGAAATATATGTTAAAGGACACATCACTTAACATTAAATGGAGTTGGAACCAATATCTTCCACTTGTGTAATTATCCTATAACAACATTTTCCACTAGAATATTAAAATGGAACCATTTGAAGCTCTCTAAAAAATGGTGTAGAACTAAAAAATTTTGGGATGATGTTGGAGAAGATAAACTATTTAGACTAAACATTGTGAAGTATATTACAGAAAAGATACAAGTTATTCAGAAACACATCAAGGCTGGTCAAATTCGACATAAAATTTCTACTAACAATTGAAGGAAGGACATATATTTTCATGTTTTGTATCATGTATTTATCAAGATACCACTATGAAAAGGAGTTATGATATTTTTAAATATGTTGAAATTCATTCTCGGGTACAATACATAATTTGATATTCTATATCATGCTGGTGTGGTTTCTTATTGATTAGAACTACCTACAAATCATTCAAATGTATGTGATGTCCTCCATATATCTCTATTGAGAAATAATATGTTTGACCCAACAAATATACTTAATATTAATGGTTTTGAATTAAAAAATAACTTGTCTTATAAATTGGAACAATCCAAATTCTTGACAAAAAAGAACAAGTGTGGAGGAACAAGACAACAAAACTTGTGAAAGGCCTATTTAGAAATGACAAGTTCGAAGAAGCTACATGGAAACATGATAAAATTATAGAGAAATAACCCCCCATTTATTTTGTGTAAAGAGTCATATTTTGAGGATAAAATTTCTTAGGTGAGTTGTAAGGCCTAAAAATTCCTTCCTAAAATAATAAAAGTATTATTTTTTCTAATGACAATTTTATTATATTTCACAATGGAAGTACATAGAAATTCAATTACAAAAATAATATTATATGTCATGTAATAATTATGATTAATATATTTATGATTAGTGTAAGTATATAAAAACCAGACAATATTGACCATGAAATGGTATAATCTAGAGGGAAAAACTATAATAGGAAGATTAAACCTTCCATGAAAATTGTTAAATGGAAAAAACAAATGTCAGGAATATAATTTTCATTATCCATTGAATTATGAAAAACATTGGGAATTACTTTTTAAATATTGATGAATGGTGGAGTATATATAGGGTCTAAAGGGAAAAGTGACTATAATGATCTTACCATTACATAACTATTGGTCAATATGGCCATTAATAACATTGAACATTGGTAATAATTTTACCATTAGATCTATTATTTATTATGGATAAAGAAAAATTATAATTGAAGCATAAAGGAGAAACGATGGCCTTAACGAGTAGAGCGATGTTTTTTTAATCCCATATAGTCATTTATTTTTAAACTTGTTTTCTAAAACATGGTAAGAGGTAGATCCATTGAGATTCACTCTTCTCCAAGCCTAATTATATCTTCAACAACTAATACTTTAATAAAATTTCCTATGAGAGAAATTCAAGTTAGTGGAGATCACCACTATGTCAATGTTCATTGAGACACACCATGAAACAACCACCACTGCACACCTTACCCTTAGGTCACATGTAACATCCCAATATTTTATGTTATGGCTCTTTTTTAAATTTAATTTCTTTGACAACATAGGTTTCACACAGTAGTGAGAATGATATAAAATGTAATTATTTTAGAATGATCGTTATAACCTAGCTGTTAAATTTGAGGGTATAAATAGTATCAAAAAATTTATGAAATTTATATATTATATTTAAATCAAATCTTTTTAAATTTATCCAAATGATTCTCTAGGTATAAGATATGAAGGAATCCAATTTTACATATTAATAGGTTATATTTTTCTAAACGTAGTTTTATCATCTTTTAATGGCGCACATGTTTTAAAAATAAATTTTGACACTTTTATAATTTATATTTATCCAAATAAACTTTATTTTAAAATTTATAATTTCAAATTTATTTTAGGGTGAAATTTTGGTATTTATTTGAAAATATTTATTTTCAAGTGAATAGTGAAAATCCCAATTTTTATAAACCTATCATTTTCGTTATAATTGATAGTATATTTATGATTTTAAAATTAAATTCACCTATGAAAGTATTAATAAAATTTAGGCATCATATAAATGGTAAAATTATATAATAATATCATAGTATAAATAAATAAATGTTCTAGAAATTATTAATTAAGAATTGATATTTTTATAAAACATAAATGTTTATTTAAAATTATATAATTAATATAATTATTTAAAATACCATTTATTTTTATAAAATAGAATAATAATTTAATAATTTTTCTTATTATGATTATAAGACAATTTTATGTGGCCTTAATTAATTTTTTAAAGTGTTATAAAATCAGTTATAATTTCAAAATTGGCACTTTTTAAGTAAATGATGATTTAAATTAAAAATAATATTCATATTATTCAGAAAATTAATTTCATAAAATGGAGTTAATTTTTTAATTCTGAACATTAAAAAAATAATGTGAATTTTTGGGATTTTTTTAAATTAGTTGAATTTTTGGTGAATAATGAAATAAGGTAATTTATGGTATATATACATTATAAGTACAATACACTATTCCCTGATTCATGGATGATGTAATAACCCTTGGTTAAAAATAAAATTCAATAATTAATTTATTTAGTCACAATAATCATTATTATTTCTTATATTAATCTAAAATATTAAATTAATGAATAAAACATTCAAAACCCTCTCCTCTACTATAAATACCACCTCTTCTCCTCACACCACCAAAGCCTTTAGGATTATAAATTTTCTACCAAATAATATTTCCAAACCTCTACACCATGTCTAGTATCCCTTTTTCTAAAAAAATACCAAAATAAATTTCCTTAAGGAGGTTCTCGAGGAGAGGATTTCAATGGGAAAATCCTTTTTCATTCTCTTTCATTTTCTTTTAGTTTCTTTTCATTTTATTATATAACTAGAAATTATTTAAAAATTAAAATTATTACTCCATTATCATATATATACTTTAATTTTATTATTTTAAGGGAAAACCTATCATAAAACCCATTTTCTTCCCATTTTTATCCTAAAAATGAAAACATCATCCATGAGATGATGATTTACCGCCTTTGTGTATGAAGAGTTTTTGTGTTTCAATTCCACCTTCAAGGATAGTCATAAAATCATTTTTATTTTTAAAAAAATACTATAATATATGTATTAAAACTTATTTAAGATTAAATAACTGGCATATATATATAATATTAATTCATAAGATAGAACTAGTTCGTGATGATCGAAAAAACACCAAAATAATCTAAATAATTATCACTAACATTTTATCTAATGATTCACACTCACACCATATAACTGAATGAAATATATACCCATTTAATATTATTTAATTTAATTAATAAAATATAATTTCAATTCTAGATAACTATTCTCAATTTACATGATTTCCCATACATGTATATAAGTAAACTGATCATGAGAACTAAGGAAACGAACACTCCCAAATGATAAAATTGCACCTTATAAATTATCAAAAAAAAAAAAGAAAAATTAACATAATAAAATTATAATAAAACAAATTCATTTTTATAATTTTATAAATTAACTAATTAATATATTTAATCTGATTATCCAGGACATTAATATCAAGTGCATACCACCTTCGGACATAAGGTAAGGGGTTTCTCATCTCACATTTATTTCATTGAGATTTCTAGTATTCACTAACTATTTATTTTATATGGTATATGTATACTTCCATTTTATATATAATATAATTTGTATCTTTATATTCATGGTATTAAATGACTAATTTTATTATTATCAAAAAAAAATTCATATGATTTGATTAAATACAAAGTGGTAAGTGATTTTACTTGTACCTCCGTTTTTTCTTCAGGTTACTCTTCCTCTATCTTAACCCCAATGAAATTCTTCTTTAATTTTATATAATTCTTATAAATTGGGTTTATATGTTCCAAAATAATTTATCTATATAATTTCATCATTCTATGATGTGTAAATACGTGTTTTATAAGGTTCTATTTTCAATTCTTCCGGATAAGCAAGCTCGATTAAAGGAAACTTCAAGATTTAACACCCACATTCAAGTGCACCCCATAATATATTTTAATCCACCAATATTTTTATTAAAACAATTATTTTATAATTAAAAACTATATTTAATAATTTATGGTTTTATAAAATCATGTATTCCTTTTCTATTTTAAAGAATCGTTAAATTTTTCCTTTAAATATCATTAAAGTGACTCATTTCTAACGTTCCTTAAAAAATATATTTACATGTTTTTAATTAATTAGGAAATAATTTATTCCTAAAACTCAATTTAATTATCCATAACTTTTAATTTATAATATAGAAATGTTTTCAATATGATTTTTATGATAAATTGAAATAATTTTTAAAACAACTCCTTTTTCCAAAGGAAAAGGGTATTTCTATCAAGAATTTATCAATGATTTTATTAAAGTATTTTCATCTATGATTATTATTAAAACATTTAAAATTTGTGTGGGACATGTTTATTTAAATATTTAATTTTATATGAAGAATGATTTGGACTTGCAGTGACGGGTTGGGTCTGTTGTTTTCCCTTGATGCATCGATAGGTCTCATGAGACAAAATAGTTGATGAAAAACCCTTCGTGTTTGTTTCCAAACATAATTAGATGTGTATCTACCCACAAAATTAATCTCTCTTGATGGTATAATGGTTCATGTGATAGATACATGGAATCCAATAATTATGAATTTTCTTAATTCACTATTTTGTTATCATTGTCCATAGGTTTTTCTCAATGACAAAATATGTGGATAATTTTACAATCTTAATTTATTGATGGCGTGGGTTTTTTAGTTATTCACCATAAAATATTTATTATGTCTAATTAATTATGATTAAATTATTATTGATTCATGTTTTTTCTATATGTGACCCTTACTTGGCATGAATATCACCCCTTTAATTTATTTTCCTTTCCCAAGTTGTGAAGATGATATTTTTTAATAACTGACAAGGAAGAAGTTTATTTTATTTTGTTACATACTATGTTTAAATTACCAATGTAATGAGGGAAATATGTTTGTGTCTAGTTTATTCAATACTACTAAACTGATAGATCTTTACTAATGTGATCTATTTTATTTACACCATTATAATGAAACAACCACCGACTTTGGGCTATTGGGGTCAGGGTTGTTACAGTTGGTATCAAATTCATGTTTAGTAACCTTGGGAACTATATTTAGAAAACATAGTTTATAGAATATAACCCTATTTTAAACATTTAGTATAATAATATAATTACATCCTACAATTTTGGTAAGGTATCTATTATTTTGGTCTTCCTATCAATATATCCATGTCTAAATACTACAAGTGGATGTGGTTCTTGAACAGATGTACCTAGGGGTAACAACTCTGACAAGGTGTCCCAATCCTCACTTGGGGTAACCTGGTACATGACAATATGCCTTATTGTGCAACTCGTTAGACACTCTTAGGGGATATTCTTAGGATAATTCACATTATATTTACAAACCATTATGAAGTATTTAAAATTAAATATGTCCCCAAAGAAACCATTTTTATGATTATTATATTTTCTATACATAAGTTTTTCAATTTATGTTAATAATTTCACTAGTTTTAAGATTAAAAATTATGTTTCAAAATTTTATGATCTAATCTAGTGTATTCCATTTTTTATAAATGGTGTCTAGAAGAATGAATGTTAATCTCATCAATGTATGTGATCTCAAGATTAATAATGATAATGTCTTTTATGAGAATAAGCTAATATTTTTAAGGGAAGTAGTCTCCCAAATATTATCATAATATGAGGAAATAATATTGTGTTCTTACAAGATATAGAAATAATTATTCAAGTAATATTACTTATAAGGGAAGAAAGAGAAGAGGAGGGGATTTTAGAAAAATTAGATAAATGTAATAAATAAAAGAATTATTTTTTCACATGTGATAATTGTGGAAGGAAACACCATTGTATATGCTTGAAATGAAAATAATTTTTATTCAATTGTGGAGAAAAAGGCCACCATTCCCATAATTTTAAGAGAATAAAATAGTTTTCTAATATTAAATTATTCAAATGTAATGATATGGATAACTATGAAAATAAATTTCCCAAGCATCAATGGAATATAGCTTATAAGAAACAAAGAGATCATAGTTAAGAATGCGCTACTACCTCAGATGAAAAAGGAATGATTAATATGCTTGTGTTTTGATTTCTTTAATTATTTTATTTGAGTATTTTATAAGTAATTCCTTGGTAATAATAATCATGAGATATATGAGGATTTTATTTCAAAACTTCTTCTTTATGGAATTTTAAATCATGAGATGAATAAAACCCATAATCAATAAAAGTGATTTTTTTGTAGGTTGATCTTTTTAAAAACACAATACTTGGGAAATATAACCCTAAATATGTGATATATTATTGATATAACGATAAATATATTTTTATAATAAATTATTAGTGACCATAAATGTGATATGATAGTTTATGTTATGCTATAATTATTATATGTTTGGATTTTATGACAACATGAGATTTTACTCTTGGAATCATGCATGTTTTCATTAAGGTTTTAAGGTGATTGAGGCATTCGTATATTTTTTATATGGGTTTAAGTGCTACATTGTTTGGATAATCTTACATTAAGATGATTTTGGAAATTTAGTGACCTTACTTCTAAATTTTTAGTTGCTGAATGTGGATAGACTTGTTTTAGAAAAGTATTAAGATTAACTACTTGTGGAATAGATTAAGATAAACATTGAAAATTATTGTTCATTGAAAAAATTTTCTAAACTTCTTGGTTTTGGTAAACATTAAAAGGAAGAAGGATTTAATTAATGACCATATGATTCATTAAAAATGTTTCAGGAGTTAAAAATTCTTCTGGAACATTTATTTCTAGGTGTAAGGGATAAAGTGAAAATAGATAAAAGCACAACCAAATAATGATATTATGCTTATGATATAGAAATTAATCAAGTATGTTTACTTTCTCAAGTGCTTATCTAGAAATTAAAATAATCCCTCAACTCTAAGAAAAATATTTTGGAACAAAAATTTTATCGCTTTATGTTTATTTCTATGAAATTAATGGTCTTTTAATCGATCAAAAGATTTATGGTTTTGTGATTAACTTTATAATGAACATGTTATCTATCAATAACTATCAGAACATGATTTTTATATTTATTTTAAATTTAAATTTTATGACTTTACACTAATGATTTCCTACCTGAAATCCTTATTTTTTAGTGACCTTTTCATTTATTGTTCCCTCTTATTAAGAGGATATTTTATAAACTCTATTTTCGATGTGGGTTTCCCATAAAGTAATTTTGAAGTATCAAAATTTGATTTCTAAAGTACAATTTCAAATTGATAGGATTAAATTTACTAAAGGAGGGTAGAATGTGACACCCCAAGATTTTATGTTACGTCTCTTTTTTAAATTTAATTTCTTTGATATCATACATTTCACAAAACACCAAGAATGATATACAATATCATTATTTTAAAATGACCATTATAACCTAGCTGTTAAATTGGTGAAAAAGAATAGTTTCAACCAAATTATGAAATTTATATATTATATGCTTAATCAAATGTTTTTAAATTCTTCCAAATGATTTTCTAGGAATAAGAAAAGATGGAATCCAATTTTATGCATTAAAAGGCTATATTTTTTCAAATATAGTTTTACCATAATTTAAAGGAACTCTTGTTTTAAAAATAAATTTTGACATTTTTTTAAATTCTATTTATCAAAATAAACTTTATTTTTAAAATTTTAATTTCAAAATTTTCTTAGGGTGAAATTTTGGTATTTTTCTAAAAATATTTATTTTCTAGAGAATAGTGAAAAAACCCGATTTTTATAAAACTTCCATTTTCATTATAATTGATAATATATTTATGATTTGAATAGTAACATCAACTATCAAAGTATAAATAAAATTTGGAATCTTATAAATGGTAATATTACAAAAAATTTATCATAGTATAAGTAAATAAATGTTTTAGAAATTATTAATTAAGTATAGATATTTTTATAAAACATAAATGTGTATTTATAATTTTTAAATTAATATAATGATTTAAAAAAATATTTATTTTCATAAAATTTATTAATAAATTAATATTTTTTTATTATGATTTTAATTTTTTTTGAGACCTTAATTATTTTTTCAAAGTGTTATAAAATCAGTTATAATTTTAAAATTGGTATTTTTTGAGAAAAATGGTGATTCCAATTAAAAATTAAATTTATATTTTTTAGAAAATTATTTTAATAAAATGGATTTCGTTTTCTAATTATACACATATAAAAATGGTTAGGGTAAATTTTTGGAATTTTTCTAAAATGTTTGAATTATGGGGATTGGTGAAATACACTAATTTACAGTATATATATATATTATACATAAAATAAACTATTCCTTGATTCATGGACGATGTAATCACCCTTGGTTAAAAATCACAAGAACTAATTACTATATTTATTCAAAATAATAATCATTATTTATTTTCTTGATCCAAGATAGTAAAATAATGAATAAAATATTAAAAAACACCTCTCTCATCCACTATAAATATCATCCATCATCACCACTTATCTTTACACCACCAAAGCCTTTAATATGGTCCAATTTCTACACAATAATCTTCCCAAAACACTACCTCACATCCATGATCCTTTGGTCTCAATAAAATACCAAAATCAATTTTTTTAAGGAGGTTCTCAAGGAGGGGATTTCAAGAGGTAGATAATTTTTCATTCTCATTCATTTTATTTTATTTTAATTTTTTATTATTATATCCTTATAAATTTAATAAAAAGTAAAATTATAACTATATTATCTTATATATACTTTAATTTGACAATGTTAATGGAAAATCCATCATCAAACCCCTCCCTTTTTTTCTAAAAATGAAAACATCATCCTTGAGGTGCTGATTTACCGCCTTTGTGGATGATGAGTTTTTGTTTTTCAATTCCACCTTCAAGGCTGGTCATAAAAATATTATAGTTAATAAAGACTATAATATATGTATTACAATTTATTTAATATTTTTTAACTAGTAAATATACATAATATTAATTCATAAGACAAAACTGGTTCATGATGATCAAAAAAAATGCCAAAATAATCTAAATGGTTATCAATAACATTTTATCTAATGATCCATCCCCATACCATATAAATGAATGAAATATATAACAATTTAATATTTTTTAAGTTCATTAATAACATACAATTTCAATTCCGAAAAACTATTCTCATTTTACATTATTTTCCATACATGTATACAAGTAAACTGATCATGAAAGCCAAGGATCTGAACACTCCAAAAAAATAAAATTGTACCTTATAACTCATCATAAAGGTCATAAATAAACTTAATGAAATTATAATAAATCAAATAATTGTATAAAAGTTTCATAATTAATTAATTAATATAATTAATCTGATTATCCAAGAAATTAATATTAAGTGAAGAGCACTTTCGGACAAATTATCACGGGTTTCTCGTCTCACTTTTATTTCCATGAGATTTCCACTATTCACCACTTATTTCTTATATGTGGTGTATGTATACTTCCATTTGATATATAATATAATTAATCTATTTATATTCATAGTATTAAATTATTCATTGGATGATTATTAAATTTTTTTTCATATGATTCGATTGATTACAAAGTGGTAAGGGATTTTACCTAAACCTCCAATTTTTCTTCGGGTTACACTTCCTCTCACTTTACCCAAATTTAATTCTTCTTTATTTTTTATATATTATTATAAATTATATATATATATATATATATATATTCTTAACTCATGTATATAGATCATTTCATCTTTATTTTATGTGTAAATACATGTTTTATAAGGTTCCCTTTTCAATTCTTCTCGATAATCAATCTTGATTAAAGGGGGCTTCCCAATTTCTCACCCATTTTAAAGTGCACCATATAATCTGTTTTAATCCATTATTATTTTTATAAAAAATTAATTTTATCATTAAAAAATATCTTGGTTCATTTTCAATTTTATACAAACATTTTTTCCTTTTCTGCTTTATAGAATCATCAATGTTTTTCTATAAACTGCATTAAAGAAACCCATTTCTAAAGTTTCTTAAAAACTTTTTTTAAATTTTTTCAATTAAGTTAGAAATAATTTATTCCTAAAATAAAATTTCATTGAACATAAAATTTCATTTTTATTATATAGATGTTTCCAATATGATTTTTATGATAAATATAAATTATTTTCAAAATAACTCTCTTATCCAAAGTAAATGAGTATTTCTCTCAAGAATTTCACAATGATTTTATTAAAGTGTTTTCATATATGATTATGATTAAAATATTTTAATGTGGCATGGGACACTTTAATTTAAAGATACTTTTTTATATGAATAATTTTTTGGAAATTTAGTGACAGCTGGGGACCGTTATAGCCCCTCACTGCATCGATGGGTCTCATGAGACAAAAATTTAGTGACAAACCCTTAGTGTTTGTTTAAAAAATAATTATATGGGTATATACCCCTATAATTAAACTATCTTGACAGTATAATGGTTCATTTTCCAGATACATGGAATCTAATTATTAATAATTATCTTCATTCAGTATTTATTTATCATTATCCAGAGGATTTTCACTATAATAATATCTATAGATACATTTACATTCTTAGTTTATTTATGGAAACTATTTTTCAGTTATTCACCATGCCATATTGACTGTGTATAATTTATTATGATTCACTTATTATTGATTCATGTTTTCACTAAATGTGACCCTTACTGATCATTTAAACCCACCCATTTCATTTTTTCCCTTTCCCAGGTTATGAAGATGATATTTTTGAATACTTGATAAGGAATAAATATATTTTATTTTTTTATTTACTATGTTTAAATTAAAAATGTAATAAGGGAACCATGTTTGTATCTAGTTTTTTCAGACTACTAAACTGATCAATCCTTGGTGATTTGATCTCTTGTATTTATGTCATTGTAATAAAATGACCAACGACTCTGGGTTACTAGGGTCGGGGTTGTTACAGTGTATGTCGATGTGATAAAGGGTTATGTATATATACCTTGGTGTAATTTACTTTATATAGATGAAATTTCTATTTCATTAATCCCATGTTTGAAATTATTTTATTTTGTAAAATATGCATGAATATAAGATAAATTTGATAAATTGGATAGATAAATCATATTTCTATCTTCATAAAATATATACATTTTTATAATAATATAAGGTATTCTAAATAAATTTTAGTTACATTAAACTGGCATCTTAAAATACTATTTATTTAAATATAAATTATAATATAATTTTATAATGTCCTAGAAAAATTTTATGAGGGTCATAAAGTTGAATATGACGTAAAAATTGTTATTTTTTAATGAATAAAGATTTTTTATTCAAAATTTAAAATTATTCTAATAATATAATTATTTAAATAAAATAAAAAATATTTTTTAAATCGTTATTCCAAAATTAGGTTTGGGTGAAATTTTGAGAATTTTTTAAAATACTTAATTTTTCAATAAATATTAAAATTTTAGTTTTGTGTTTTCGATATATTTTCTAACTTCATATATATGTAATAATTATGTGATAATTAATTAAATATAATTAACAGCCAAAAATATGTTATTTTATTAATATTATGCATTTTAGTAGATTTAAATCACTTTTCAAAACATTAAATGTCATTCCAAAGTCCAAAATGGACATTATAATTTTAAAAACTATATTTTGTGGAAAATTTACTTTTCCATGTCCAAATTAATATTAAAAAATTATTTTTGTTTAAATGTATTAACATATTATTAAAAATTACTTAAATGTCTAAAATTATGAGAAAAAACCATGGGTAAGAAAATAATTTTTCATTTTCCATAACCTATACTTATAAGACCTATTTTTAGAAATTATTAAATAAGTCTTATTTTACTATAAATACCCACCCATATCCCCATTCCTCTCCACTCTAAATCCCTTAAGTATGAAATTATACTCATTTTCTCTCTCTAAAGTCTTTCTAAGGTATCTCTAATGTCATAAGGTTTCCCTCTCCATCCTTTAGGAATTTACATCCCATGGTAAGGGAGTTCTCTTCCTCTTCCCTCCTTTACTTTCAAGTACATACTTTATAGTAATTTATTTTGATCTTATTGTGATACCTCAATGAATAACCTTAGTAATTATGTTCCATAACACCTTGGTAATAAACCTTAGTGACATAATTATGAATTTATCATTTTTATATTGTAACCAAATTTTCATGTTATGATAAATGATCATTCTATTATGATATACCTCATCTTTTTATGAACAGTACCTATTATTATGCCTCATTATAACATGCTAAATATTTCCTTTGGTATTACCTTAATGGGATTTATTCTCACCCCTTCCTTTTAATGTATGTCCCTAGGATATTAGATACAGAAAAATTAAACTAGTATGAATCTATGAAGAATCGTTCAAGTGGATTAGAATAAAGTTAAAGATTTCATGTACTAAATTTTTAAGCTCTAAGAAACTACACATCAAAATATTCTATATGTTATTAAATTTTCTACCATGTTATAAACTTTTATGTATTAAAAAATGTGGGATATTATAAATCAACTTTAGAAATATAAAATTATATTGGTATAAGGGAGAGAGTTAGGGGATTTTTCTTAAGTTTCAACATTTATGTGGATTCATTAGTAGTTGAATTAGGTTCATCATTCCATTCAATGGGATAACATAGATGAATTGAAAATTATGTATCTATAAGTTTCATCAAAGTACATTTAATAGATGATGAAGCTCTATGGATCCTTGTAAAATGAAATTTTAATATATAGATAAATAATGGGGGAGTCTTGATGCTGGAGAAATGTTACACATATCCTAGGGATGCAAAATAACCTATGTTTAGTTGGAAAACTAGATATGGTGGGGTATGAAACTGCCTTTCCAAAAAAAGTATTTAAAGTTTCATGGGGGTCCATGAAAGTTGAACAATAGTAAAGGATGGGACTTTTTATTTGACCAGAGGCACAAACACAATTTAATTGGCTAGAAGTTCAGAAAAATATAGAGGTTTGTAATTACTAGATCACTCATCTCAACAAAAATTAGGATCCCCCGACCCATACTATTAGGTCAGCTGCTAAAAACATTTTCATTAAAAACTATATTTGATACCAAGTGTGATGATCCAAGATAAAAATATTATTATTTTACATAATTTCTATAATTTAAACATTACAGATCAAAATAATAACAAAACCCCAAGAAGGAAAGGTTTAGTATATTTCATGATCATGTCCCATGTCTTTTTTATCCAAAAAATATTTTTTCAAACTATACTATTATTTCCTATTTCTATCTTCAGCATCTCCCACAAAGGTCTCTATATGGAATGTCCTTATAAATATATTCCTATATATAATTTTTTGGGGAAAAGAAAACCAAATAAATGTGTTACATCAAACACTTATTAAGATAAATATATCAATATTTCATCAAGGGTTAGATCATAAGAATATATAAAACCATTTGTAGGGGATAAGTATCTTATTAAAATAACATTTTGTGATAATGGTTATCCATAATCCATGATGAAATTACATTTAATATCAAATTAAAAAAATTTACCATGGAAAAAAGTGTGATAAAATAATCATGAGGCAGGGATATTATTCATAGGAAAAAATATTTGGAATGACTTGGAAACATAACATAACCATGAATTGTGGAATAAATATATGAATAGGGAAATTTTGACACTGTGGAAAAAAAATGTATATTCTTCATGTTGTGGAAAAATAAAATTTTCATGGTTCATTTTATAAACAAAAAAAAAATCATTCATCATGGTTTTAACAAAAAAAATACCACCCTTAACATAATTATATCATGATATATAAATCCTTAAACAATCTATTAGAGTGATATATATAATACCCCATATTTAAATCATCTATACAAATTTTTTCCTATCACATCCATGATTATTTTAGGTATTTCCTTTTTTATTTTGGTCTTATTTTGGTTCCCTAGATTTCTTTTGTTTTTTTACTAAGAAACTGATTTATTTATCCAATATTAGGTGGTACATAGTAAGTAGATACCATACAACAGCCTAGGAGAAATTTTTCACCAAAACTAGTGGGTCTATTTGATGTTCACGGTCAACCACACGGGTGTTCACCCTCCCCCAAGAACCATATAGCCTCATTCTGGTTTGGAAATATGGGGATGCATGGTTTCCTCATAGTTTGAAAAATCATGTGGCCAAACTAGGAGAACTTCCCAAAACATTAAGGATATTTAATTTCAACCTTTTCCATTCCCTGATTTTAACCCAAATCTACCCATTTCCCTCCCCATTCTAGATTATCATCTCTAGGCATGTCTCCTCTACCTCTTCGATCCCTTGGAATCTAATTTCTTGGTGGATTTGGACTTTGATATTCATAGAATAATCAATTAAACCCATCCTATTTTTTTCTTACATCTTGTAATTTTTCTCTTCCTGTATTGGGTTCTTCTTTCTCTAATGGTTTGTATTCCCTAAATTGGGATAATCTTTGGTATTTTGAATTTATTCTTGATTTTTATGTCATGCTCATTCCTTTTTAGGACCTCCTTGTGGTGCAGTTGTGATTTTCCATTGGATTATATAGTTTTCCAATCTTAATGTAGGTGATTCCTTGATTTATCATTACTGGATGATTTTGGAATGATTTATTTAATTTTTTAATATTTTATTTAGATTGTGTGGCTAGTTTGAATTAAATTTTCAAAGGTTTTTAGAGTGTGTATGGGTTGAAAGATGATTTTCCTAATTAAAATTTCTGGTTTCCATGGATGTTTATAATGATGGAAATCATTTTGTGTTTAAGGGGGTTTTTTAAAATGGTTTTCCTACTGAGAATGGTTTTTCGGATTGGGTGTTCTCAATGTTTGAAGTGTGTTTTTAAAATTAGTAGTTTATGCAACATATGATATGGAATTGATTATAAAGGGAATAATTGGTATGTGGGTAGGGTAGTCTGGGTGTAGTAAGCTTGGTGTATCGGTAGGGCTGAGTGTTTTCTCCCCCTAGTTGGATTGACTCTACAACCCTAACTAAACTATGATGATGATTGTAGACTAATATAACTTTATATGTATTCCTATCCAGTGGAACATATATGAGGATGTTTGGGGTCATGGTTACTATACCATATCACCAAGGTATGAAGATCCTAGGTCCCCACTAACCCTATACCCTTAAGGGTTACCCATGGTGCTCATGTGATGCTATGATTTTTTCCAGTATACAGTGGACATTACTTTCCCATTTAATTTTCAAAGAATGTTTCTTTTAAAAATGTTTTCTTTTTTACCTTTGAATAATTTATTTTTTATTTTTCCTATTATGTTATGGAATAGAAACACTTTAGGTTAGTATCCTACCTGGATTTCGCTCACACACAACATACACCCTCATTTGTATTTAGACCTTGTTATGTTTGACCCAGGTAAAGGAAATATGTTTCATAGTGGTGATGGTGGATTCGTTTTCTTGTGTCCCTCTTCTTGAAGGTTTTGGTGGAGGTGATTTGAGGGTGAGGGACCTCTTATTTCATGGATTTTTTGGGGTGAGGTTTAGTTGGTTCCCCTCCATGTTTTGATGTTTTGGTTTGTGTTCAAAAGAAGTAAAATGTCTATCTTGTGATAGTTTTATTCTATTTATTATGGTTATTGGTTATGATGTTATGTGTTATTTATGTGGTTTATTTGTTATTGTTTATCATGGGTAAAATATTTCCTAAAGGGAAATGTTTGATACCCAATCACTAGTTTAAATACCATAGGGATTGGGAACACCCTTCATGCCACGCCACAGATTGAGTCAGGTGTTGGTTTGGATGGAATCCCATGGCCAATTCATGGAAAATGGAATTAGAGTAGTTTTCTCCATTTCATTGGGTCATGTTATTTGGGAGAGTCTAGATAGATATAAGTTATGACTGTTAAGTCTTTATGTTTCGGTTGTAAGTGGGGTGTCTATCCAACACACCTCATAACGTGCCTTGAGTCACTATGGGATATTGGGATTTGGTTTTACTTCTCCTCTTGGAGAGACATACAGGATGTAGACTATGCATGGAAACTAGAAATGGATAAAGTGGGTTAGATTTTTATTATGTTAAATATAGTTTTGATTTGATTTAAGGAAGTATTTGGAATTCCTTGTTTCTTTTGAAAACATTTTATAATGGTGTGTTTATGGTTTTATATATGTTTTTTGATTTATTTACCAATATTCCTCCCCGAATTCTTCATGTGAAACCACAGGAAGAGGTTGGAGAGAGTTCTCCCTCACTATTTGATCAGAGACTAGTGGAAGATGTTATTTAGTCTATCCAAGGACAGATTCAATAAGAGGTCCCTTGTCCTTTTCAAGTTAAGGAAGCCAAACTAGGACCTAAAAAATAATAAATCTTAGGAGTTTCTTAAGAATAAGACACCATCTTTTCAGGGTAGCACTGCCCTAGGAAGCTAACGATTGGATTGATAAAATTGAAGGATGGTTGGGTTCCATGATAATCTGGATGCAGTTAAGGTAAAGTGAGATTCATTCTTGTTTGAATTTCCAAGTCAAAGGTGGTGGGACACATTGGTTTGGGTCGAGAATTATGAGAATATGGGTTGGAAGAACTTCAAGGTAGTATTAAATGAGAATGTATTCCCTAATACCTTGGATGTAACCAAGAATCAGAAGTTAGTCTGAGTTAGAATGACAATTGTTTCACTGATTCAGTCTGTTTTTTACTTGATGTAGTTTACAACTAGAAGCTAATGTATCAATGTTTTAAAATGAGGTTACAGTCAGGTATTTGATCCCAAGTCATCTTATTTAAATTGAAGACCTATACTGAGGTGTTTGATCGATCCTTAATGGTAGAGATAAATCAAGATGGGATGTTTGGATTTTTTGGGGTCGCTTCAGTAGTGGTTCATAGTAGTGTTAGCTCATATGAAAATAAGAGGAAATGAGATGAGTGGGAAAAAAGGGGTGGTGGTAGCTCATGACGTCATCCTAAACCTACTTTTTTAGAATCTTCATATTCTAGATTTATTATGTTCTTTCAATGTGGGAATTTGTTGAATATATGACTAGCTTTCCTGGCTCCACCTAGACCATGACATTAGTGTGGTCATAAGGGGAACTTGTAGCATTTTTTCATATCCACACATCCTTATCAGGGTGTTGTAGGCTCCACATTTTATAGGGGAACAACAGCCAAGTCAGAAACATCTAGTATAGTGGGCTCTAACTTTGGTTTTCATGGAGAAAAGGGTTGTATATACTTCTGGATATATTTAGCTTAATTTAGAGCTACATGATAGCAGTCTTCCTCATTCTTGGAAAGAGGAGATGCATTTTCAAATTATAGATCAGAAACTGGTGGAATCAGAAGCATGACCTATGATGGTTTGAGGTATTATTCTTATTACATCATCCAAAGTTGTAGTTATTTTTGATATGGGTGTTTTTAATACCATTTCTTATGAATGTATTGTGGATGTGTTGAAATTTCCAAGTGAAATCATGTTATATATGATGGTGTTAGTAATGACACTAGGTATAAAGATAAATTTGGGTTTCATATGTCCATCATTTGTACTTACTCTATTAGGGGTCGAGTTAGAATGGTATTTCCTAGTTCTAAAAATGGACCTCTCTAACCTAATCCTTAGTATGGATTGGGTGATATATTTTTAGGTGTACATAGACTTTTATCAATGATGAGTGAGTTTTTTGGCACCTAATGAGAGTACCCAAGTTTATCAATGTGAATTAGATCCTTTTTGGGACATGATACACTACACTTATTGATTTAGGAAGTCTTATATTTTATATTTCATTGATCATGTTGGAGGATAATGGTAGAGATTTTGAGGGTGGACTACCTCCTAGGGTTGATGAGTTCTTAGAGTTATCTCCAAATGATTTCCTAGGATTACCTTTAGAACATGATTTTGATTTCATTATTTATTTGGCACTGGGGACATAGTTGATATCTCTTACCTTATATCAAATTTACCCCACTAAGTTTAGTGAATTAATGATATATTTGGATGATTTGGAATCCAAAGGATTCATTCTTCTAAGTGTCTCACCTTAGGCTTCCCCTGTATGGTTTTAAAATAAGGTTGATGGATATGTTCATTTATATATCGATCACAAGAATTTGGATTAGATAATGATTAATAACAAATACCCCTTTCCCCATATCGATGAACATTTTGATCAACTCAAGGGGTAAGGTGGTCCTCCAAAATCAACTGGCATTCTGGGTATCACTAATTCCTATTTAGAGAGGAATATGTTATTAAAATAGATTTTTGAATAAGTTATGGAAATTTTGAGTATTTTTTCATTATTTTTAGGATTACGAATTCTCAGGTGGTCTTCATGGTGCTTATAAATAGGGTGTTCTATTAGTACATCGATTCCTTTTTCATGGTATTTTTTTATGACATCTTCATATACTTTGGGAGCAAGGAAGAGCATGAGAATAAATTGAGGATTTTTCTAGGCACTATTAAATATAATCACCTCTATGATAAGTTTTCTAAGTTCACCTTATATATCAAGTAGGTGAAGTTATTGGGTCATGTGTTCTCAAAACGAGGGGTTTTGTTGGACCCTGAGTAGATTGAAGCAGTGATGTCATGGGAGAAGACGAATAATGTTTTCAAAGTCATGATCTTTTTTAGCATATAAGGGTATTATAGGTGGTTCTTCAATGATTTCTCTTATCTTGATTTTTTCATGATGAATATTACCCAAAAATTATTAAAGTTTGAATAGGGTCCAAAATGTTAGGCATCCTTCGAAGATATTAAGTGGCAGTTGACCATAGCCCCTATTCTGATCTTTCCAGAGTCTGGAAAGGCATATGTGGTCTACTATGATGGTTTGAGTATGGATATTGGGTGTGTGTTGATGTAGGATAAGCAGGTGGTGTTTTTTGGTTCTCTCCAACTCTAACCACATGAAATGAATTACCCAACCCACGACCTAGAGTTGGTGGTAGTGATTAATTAATTGAAGACATGGAATCATTATATTTTCTGGAATTAACTTTTGGTTAACCCATGTCATAAATTATTAGCCTTTATTTTCTCCTATAAGTATCTTAATTTGAGGCAGTTTTGTTTGGTTGAGTTCCTTTAGGGGTTCAACTTTGATATTGTCTATACCCCGGGGAAGGACAATGTTGTAGCAAATGCCTTGAGAAGGAAAGTTCCAGTTCAATCTTGAAATAATCTAGTGATGAGTGGAATTTGATGGGGATTTTTTCCCAGTTTTATTTGTAGACCAAAGAGTGTACTGGAAGAGATTTATTGGCTAGTTTTTAGTTGACACCCTTCCTTCTAGAGAGGATTTGACAAGAGAAATATGGTTATGAGTTGTGATAGCATTCTAAGAAATTCCAAAATTGTTGGGATGTTCCAAGTGAGTGGTCTTTGACCCCTGAAATTTTTATATTTTACAACTTCTATATTTTGGAGTTTTTATCTTTTCGAAAGGTGGTGATGTATGATATCCATTATCTATAGTGGTTTGTTCATCCTGATACCACCAAGATGTTTTATGATGTGAGACATTGGTTTTGGTGGCCAGGTATAAGGAGAGATATGTAAGATGTTATGTCAAGTTATTATACCTTCTATTAGGTTAAGGAAGGGCACTATAATACCTCTATTTTTCTTCAGCCACTACTCATTCCCTCCTAGAAGTGGGATGAGGTCTCCATGAATTTTTTATTGTCTTACCTCATACACCCTAAGGAAGGAATGTGATTTGGGTATTAATTGACCATCGGAAAAAATCGTCCCATTTAATTATAATCTTGGACTTGGTCAAAGTGGATGAATTGGGTCAGTTGTACATTCAGGAGATAGTGAGGCTTTGTAATGTTTCATTGGAAGTCAATTCAGATAGGGACACCCACTTTACCTCACAATTTTGGGAAGGTTTTAAAAATTCAATGGGGTCACAGGTCAAGTTGAGCATGGAATTCCATCCTCAAATGGATAGTTAGACATAGTGGGTAAATTAGATCTCGGAATAAATACTTCGGGCATGTGGGTTGGATTTTAGAGGCTTGTGGGTAGCCATTTGGGCTTGGTTGAGATTTCGTATAATAACAGTTACCAATCCTTAATAAGAATGGATCCCTTTGAGGTGATTTATGTTCGGCCATGTCTATCTCTTTTATGTTGGGTAGAGGTGGATGAGACCTCATTGTTGGGACTGAGCCTTGTGAAATAAAATTTTGATAAATTATAATTTATTTGGAAGTATTTTTTGATAGCATAGAGTTTCTGCAAGTCCTATATTGATCAAAATAACTGAGATTTGGAATTATCAATTTTTTATTAGGTGTTTCTGAGGGTGGTCCCTCATTTGGTTCACCAAAATCTTGGTAATAAATGGAAGATAATTTCAAGGTATGTCATAATGTTTGATATTACCCATAGAGTTGGTAAGGTGGCATATCGGTTAGCTTTGTTGTCTTAGTTGACATTAATTCATGACATGTTCCATGTCTCACAACATAAAATGCATAATATAGATTCATCCCATTTGTTGAATTGGGAATATTTAGAGATAGAACCAAAATTTTAAATGTTTGAGAGACCGGAACAGATTATTAATTCCCAAGAGAAAATTATCCATGTGAATTCTTTATTGTTGGTATAATTTCTTTGGTAGTACAGTGATTATGAGAACAAGACAGGGGAGTTGAAGTCTTGGGTTAAGGAGTAGTACCCATTTTTGTTCTCTGACCAAACTTCAAGTTGACTTTCTAGGGGTGTAAATTTTTCATGGTTGATAGAATTGTCACATATAGGATTTTTTAGGTATCTTCTTGTTTATTTTGTTCTTATCTTCGTTATATATATTTCCTAGGTTTTTTATCAATAAATGTTGTTTTTATAACTGAAATAAGGTGGTGCATGATTGGACCATGATAAGTAGAAACTATGTGCCAGTCCAGGAGAGACTGTGTTCCCTAGACAGTGACACTATCTAGTCCACAAAGCCTGTCACATGGGCATACAGCTAATTTTTCTCCCAAACCAATGGGTCTATCTGAGGTGCATGGTCGACCGCATGGGCATGCGGCCTTTCCCAAGAACCATGCAGCCTCATTCCAATTTTGGACATAAGGTGACGTACAATTTCCAAATAGTTTAGAAAAATGTGTGGCTTACGAAGAACCTTAAAAAAAATTAATTACCACTTTTCCTTCCTTTATTTTAAACCAAATCTACCCATTTAATCCCTAATTATGGATTCCCGTCCCTAGGTATGGCTCCCCCTCCCTATTAGATCCTTTGGACTCAAATGTCTTGGTATATTTTCCCTTGGGTCTTCAAAGAATCACTAAGTAAGCCCCTCCTCTCTTGTTATCTTCCTTCTTCTTGGTCTTATTCTCCTCCTCTCTTAGGTTCTTCTTTCTCCAATGGTTTGGTTTCACTAAATTGGGATGAATCTTAGTCCTTTGATTTTAGTATTAATGTTTATGGTATGCTCTATCCTTTATAGGGTCTCCAGGTGTTGTGTTTGTAATTTTCTATAGTATTACAGAAGCTTCCAAGATTAAGTAAGGTTATTCAATGCTCTAGAATTATTGGATGATTTTGGTTTTCTTGCTTAACATTTTTAATGTCTTCTTTGGATTTTGTGGGTGGTGTGAATAATGTATTTAAATGTGTTTGGTGTGTGTATGGGTTGAAAGATGATTTTAAAAATGGTAATGGTTGGTTTCCATGGATGTTTATAATTATGGACATGTATGTGTGTATAAGGGGTTTAGAAAATGATTTTCCTGTTGAGAATGGTTGTTTGGGTTGGGTGTTTTCAATGTTAGAGGTTGGTTGTGAAAGTGGTGGTTCATGTGACATAGGAGATGGAATTAAGAACTAAGGGAATCCATGGTAACTAGGTAGGGAAGACTAAGTCTAGTACATTAGGTGGATCAGTAGGGTCGAGGCTCATTTCCCTCAGAAAAATTGATGCTACAACACTAACTAAATTGTGATAATGATTGGACAATACTAGAAATTTGAATGTATTCCTCTCTAGTGGATTGTTCACGAGGATGTTGTGGGTCATGGTTGCTATAGCATATCACTGAGGTATGAGGATCCTAGGTCCCCACTAACTCTAGTTCCTTAGAGGTTACCCATGGTGCTCATGTTATTTTATGCTTTTCATCAGAATATGGTGGACTTTACTTTCCAATTTAATTTCCAAATCATATTTACTTTAAAAATGTTTTCTTTTTCTCCTTCTGAAAAATTTCATGTTGATTTGTCCTATTGTTTTATGGAATGTAATATCTTTATGGTGGTATCCTAGTGGGATTTATATCACACCCTACATATAGCCTTAGGTGTATGTAGACCTTGTTATGTTTGACCTTGTTAAAGGTAAGATGCTCCATAGTGGAGATGGTGGATCTGATTGCTAATGGTTCCTCTTCTTGTAGGTGTTGGTGGAGGAGTCTTGATAGTGAGGGACCTCTTGTTTCATAGAGGTTTTTGGGTTGTGTTCTAGTTTTTCCATTCACTATTTTTATTTTTTAGTTTTTGTTTAAAATATGTAAAATGTTTATCTTGTGATATTTTTATTCTCTTTATTATGATAATTTGTTATTATGTATTTTTTGTTCATTTGGGTTGTTATTTATTGTTTCTCATGGCTGAAATAGTTCCTAAACGAAAATTTTTTATGCCTAGGCACTAGCTTATAGCCCATAGTGATTGGGAACTCGGTTTTGGGCCATGCCACAGGCCGGGTCAGGTGTCAAGTTGGATTTCATCCCTGGGCCAGTTCAAGAAAGTGCCAATTGAAATCAATCATTCATCATATGATAAAGTTCCCAAGTAAATAAAATGGGTTTTGTAGAATTTCCCAATTTTATCACAAATAAAACATCAAGAATTGGATTGGTTGATACAGCAAGTTCAATATCCCAAAAGATGTAATTCATAATAAAATTTTGAGGGTGATTCATAAAACATAACTCTATAAGAGATAGATATTTTAAAGAGTAAATTGAAGTGAATACCTAAAAAGGAGCTTTTAGAAAACATTTCATAACATCTGTGGACACCAGAAAATGCAATCGCAAATTTTTACAAATGCTCCCATAAATTATCCAAGAGTGTAGTTTGTTTCGTAATCTTTTCTTTGATAGGTCGTAGAGCCCAAACGGAGTTACAAATCGGGAGTTATGGACATTTGAATATGGGGTGGAAAAATGGTACATGAAGCCCATTTGTGAAGCTCCCTCAGCGATCGCGGAGCACCGCCACGGAGCAAGGAGGCGGTAATGCTCCGCGACCACATTTGATGTTTACAATACGCCGCAGAGCTAACTCTCGCTTCACACTGAGTAAGCTCTGCTTCACGGTGCCTCTTGCCTATAAATACCTAGATCACCCCCCTTCAGAGGGATGGTGACTCTACCCCTTGGGTGGCTGATCTCCCAGTTCGCGGAGCTCCGCTTTCCTTCACTATGTGGCTCTGCGAGTCCATCCTCCGCGAGTATATTCCTTCACAAGGCTACTCCGTGAGTCTATGCTCGGCGAGTATCTCCCTTCGCAAGGCTACTTCGTGAGTCCATGCTCCGCGAGTATCTCCCTTAACGAGGCTTCTCCCTAAGTCCATGCTCCACGAGCAGCTCCCTTCACAAGGCTGCTCCGTGAGTCTATGCTCCGCGAGCATCTCCCTTCGTGAGGCTGCTCCGTGAGTCCATGCTCTGTGAGCTGCTTCCTTCTTGAAGCTACTCTGTGAGTCCAAGCTCTGCGAGTCCATGATTCGTGAGACCCCATTCTCCACAAGCCCCTTTTCTCTGCGAAGATACTTTGAAAAGACCTATCCTTTACGAGGATTCTATCTTCATACCCACCGGTCCATACCGTGGGGGCTGCGCCCCCACTCCGGGCCCTTCTCTACTGTCACCGACCCCATGAAAAATGGAGAGTTGCAACACGAACTTTTTGGGCCAAGACATCGACAATTTCCATTGCGCCCTTATGTGCAACCGCCTTCCACCTATGGGATACCATGATTTGAGATACTCCTCCATACACCATGAAACACCTTGAGTTAGCATATTCCTCTTGGTCTATTTCCTATTTCGTGTGTTGAGATTCTCGTCATCAATTCCCCCTGAGTACCTTGAGTTGAACCATTCCTCAAGCAACTCATCTGAACCCCATCACCTGACTCCTATTCTAGGTTGAACCAGAAAAGGCCACCCTGGCATAAGTCCCAAAACCATCCATTTCTAGGCACCTTATACCTAACAGTCATATCTACAAGACTATAAACTGTAGTGCACCCTATGTTCTAAACATAGGATGCCTCTTGCTCCAAACAAGAGATGTCTTATTCTCAAAGCATGAGATGCCAACATTCCTTTCTACATGACTCTAAACTATAGTGTACCCTATGTTCCAAACATAGGATGCTTCTTTCTCCATACAAGAGATGCCTTATGCTCCAAGAATGAGATTCCAACCGTCCTTCCTACATGACTCTAAACTATAGTGTACCATATGTTCCAAACATAGGGTGCCTCTTGCTCCCAATAAGAGATGTATTATGATCCAAGAATAAGACGCATAATGCCATGATTACAGTGGCGTAATTTTAAGAGAGTGGGAATTTGTTCAAACATTTGATCACTCTACCTCGTGCTTTTTTTGTCCTTCATTCGGATCTCCATCCACTTGCATGTCTGAAGGGACCCCCTAATGGCTTGGTCCCATGCCGCATCAGCTCACCAACCATCCTGGGCCAACCCCTTGTAAGACTTTGGAAAACACTTTGAGTCAGGTCTTGTGTTTCGAACATGGTCAGTAGTCGACCATCATTTGTTTGTCCCCATTTTATGCTAATGTGATATGGATGTTGTGTTTCGAACATGGTCAATAGTTTTACTCCCCCACCATGCCACACTCATTGTGTTCCGAATGTTAGGCATGTGATTAAAACTTTTCATATCCCTTTGTTTGGACTGATTCCAACTCCCCTTGGTGGTATCCCTTCTGTGCACTAGCGCATAGGTGTAGGCCTCAAACATATGCCTCAACTCACCAGTGAGTTGGGATGCCCTCATAGACAGGCATGAGGAAGACATTACGGGCATCTTCCTTGCATAATCACCATCTATCGTTGCCGCTTCATAGCGGCACCCAGGCAGCTTCCTTGCGTAAGCCCCATGCACCATTTCTGCTCCATAGAGGCACCCAGGAAGCTTCATTTTGTAATCCTCATGCTCCATTGCCGCTCCATAGCATCACCTGGGCAGATTCCTTGCATAAGCCCCAATCACCATTGCCGCTCCATTGCGGCACCCGGGTAGCTTCCTTGCGTAAGCCCCATTCACCATTGCTGCTCCATAGCAGCACCTGGGCAGCTTCCTTGCGTAAGCCCCATCCACTATTACCACTCCATAGCAGCACCTGGGCAGCATCCTCATGTAATCCCCATGGACCATTGTCAATCCATAGCAGCACCAGGGCAACTTCCATGCGTAATCCCCATGTACAATTTCTACTCCATTGCGGCACCCGGCCAGCTTCCTTGTGTAAGCCCCATTCACCATTACCGCTCCATAGCAGTACCAGGGAAGCTTCCTTGAGTAAGCCCCATCCACCATTTCCACTCCATAGCGGCACCCAACCAGCATCCTTATGTAAGCCTCGTGCACCATTGTCGCTCCATAGCGGCACCCGGGCAGCTTCCTTGCGTAAGCCCCATGCACCATTGCCGCTCCATATTGGCACCCGGGTAGCTTCCTTGCGTAAGCCCCATTCACCATTGTTTCTCCATTGCGGCACCCGGGCAGCTTCTTTGCATAAGCCCCATTCACCATTTCCGCTCCATAGCGACACCTGGGAAACTTCCTTGCGTAATCCCCATTCACCATTACCGCTCTATAGAGACACCCGGGCAGCTTCCTTGCATAAGCCCCATCCACCATTGTTGCTCCATAGCGGCACTCAGGCAGCATTCTCGCGTAAGCTCCATGCACCATTATCGCTCCATAGCAACACTCGGGCAGCTTCCATGCATAATCTCCATGCACAATTTCCACTCCATTGCAACAGTCGGGCATCTTCCTTGTGTAAGCCCCATCCACCATTATCTCTCTATAGTGGCACTCGGGCTGCTTCCTTGCATAAGCCCCATGCACCAATGCCACTCAATATCCACACCTGAGAAGCTTCTTTTCATAAGCCCCATGCACCATTGCATCTCTATAGTGTCACCCGGACAGCTTCCTTGTGTAAGCCCCATCCACCATTACTGCTCCATAGCAGCACTCGGGTAGCTTTCATGCGTAAGCCCCATTCACCATTGCCGCTCTAAAGAGACACTTGGGAAGCTTCCTTGCATAATTCTCATTCACCACCCTTCATGGACACATATTTTCACCGTTATCATTAGTTCCTTGTTGCCTCTTGTTTCTCACACCGATCATGACTCACGTGTGCTTAGAGTAAGCATTGACCATGAAATCCTCTCTGGGCATCCTAGAGTGTAAGCCCTGCACCAAACCTGAACTTTGATGTCTTTGATCCTTGTATCATACATAAGGTACGTAGGAAGCATCCATGAGGTTTAAGAACAACACTTGGTCCCGAAAATCTTCATGTCAGTTCACCAAACACATCCTGAACTATAAGGTCTTTGATCCTTTCCAAGGTGAGGTACATAGAATGCCTCCCTAAGGTTCAAGCCCAACACCCATTGGTTTCAAAACCCCACCCCACACCCCCCCCCTCACATCAGCGCCCACTCCATTTAAACTATGTGATCTTTGATCCTTTCCCAGGCGAGGTACGTAGGAAGACTCCCTGAGGTTCAAGACCAACACCCCATTGGTTCCGACCACATTCACGTCAGTTCTCTCCACCTGAACTATGTGGTCTTTGATCCTTTCCAAGACGAGGTATGTAGGAAGCCTCCCTGAGGTTCAATATCAACACCCCATTGGTTCTGACCACCTTAACATTGGTTCCCTCCACATGAACTATGTGGACTTTGATCTTTTCTAAGGCAAGGTACGTAGGAAGCCTCCCTGCGGTTCAATACCACCATCTATCTGGGCCCCAGGTCCTCTTTCACATCGTTTCACCCTCATCATGCATGATGTTAAACTTTGGAACTTAGTCAGTTGTAATACATTATTCCCTCATTCCGCGGTAAGCTGTTGTTAACCTCATTCGGTGGTAAGCCGTTGAAGTCCCCAATCGATAGTAAGCTGGCTTCAGAAGAACTATGTGTTCTTTGATCCTTTCCAAGGCGAGGTATGTAGGAATCCTCCCTAAGGTTCAAGCCCAACACCCCATTGGTTTCGACCACCTTCACGTCGGTTCCCACCACTTGAACTACATGGCCTTTGAAACTTTCCAAGGAGATGTATGTAGAAAGACTCCCTGAGGATCAAGCCCACCATATATCTAGGCCCCAAGTCCTCTTTCATGTCGGTTCACCCCCGTCCTGCATGACGTTAAACTATGGACCTCAATCAGTGGTAAGCCGTTCTTCCCCCATTCAGCAGTAAGTCGTTGTCATCCTCATTTGGCGGTAAGCTATTGAAGTCCCCAATCAATAGTAATCTATCATCAAATAAACTATGTGGTCTTTGATCCTTTCCAAGGCTAGGTATATAGGAATCCTCCCTAAGGTTCAATCCCAACACCCCATTGGTTCCGACTACCTTCATGTTAGTTCCCACCACCTAAACTACGTGGCCTTTGATCCTTTCCAAGGCGAGGTACATAAGAAGCCTCCCTGAGGTTCAATCCCACCATCTATCTGGGCCCCAAATCCTCTTTCACGTCAGTTTACCCCTATCCTGCGTGACATTAAACTATGGACCTTAATCAATGGTAAGCCATTTTTCCCCCATTTAGTGGTAAGCCATTGTCAACCTCATTCGGTTGTAAGAAGTTGAAGTCCCAAATTGATGGTAAGACATCGTCAAATGAACTATGTGGACTTTGATTCCCTATAACAAGGAAATTTAGGAAGCCTCCATGAGGTTCAAGCCCAGCACCCATTTCTAATCCTAATCTATCCTCTGATCCCATGTGTTCCAGAAAGATCATGCCCCAACCCGGATGTTCTACCTCCTTCGGGTCCCATCCATGTATCCATTCTCATGGGCCACCTCCTTAGGTGTCCCATCGTCCCACCTAACTACACGTACTTTGATTCCCTACCACGGGGATATGTAGGAAGTATCTTCAAGGCTCAAGACCAACATCACCATCTTCCCCACATCAGTTCCATCTCATTCCCCCTCCACTTCATTCAACTCTCCATCATCCATCTTGATTCTTACCCGGGCCACCACATCCTGGTGGGATCATGTCATCCACCTCCTCAATTCTCTTAGGAGTACCTAAGCCAAAATCTACACATAATCCCCAACATTTAACTGGGTCGTTGTCCTTTGTGTACACCCCGATTCATCACCCCTTAGAACTACGTGGGTTTTGATCCATGTTGTCTACACATGGTATGTAGGAAACCTCTATGAGGTTCAATCCTAGCCAATGGTAAACCTTGGTTTCCCCTATTCTGAGGTGAACTCTCCCTAATCCACTCTCATTGGTGTTCAGATCAGCCATTACGGTGTGACATCTCCCCTCCATGGGGTGCACCACCTCAGGTCTATCCTCATTAGGCGTTCTAATCCATCCATCTTCCAGGTGTTTCCTCCTTGGGATGTACCAATCCGATTCGTCTCTATGGGACATTCTGATCACTCTCATTCCATCACCGCAATACGTTAAACTCATGGCCAACCTCATGATTAAACAGGAGATGCATGAGGAAAACCTCAGAAGACATGCCTTTAGCGTAACCGTCTCTGCTAGACGTTAAACTCGCAGCATAGCCTGTGATAAACATGGGAAGCTGAGGAAAACCTCAGAGACATGCCATTGGTATATGATACCCAATGACTGATGTGGGATGCCTCATGTTCTGTTCCCTTGATATTCCCTCTTATGAGGAAGAATACAGGTTCCCCAATGCCCACACATCCAGATATTCCCCGACATGCCTGATGTTACCGTCTACTCTGACCGAAGGTTTCTACTAGGTCAATACCCCATGGAATGTCTTGATGGAAGTAGTGTAATTAACCATCGTCCATAAAGATATGGCACCGGGAATTAGATTCATGAACTACGACTTAATCTTTAAGAGAGACCCGGACATGGTAACAAGTTCTGAGGAGGAATCCAGGGAAGGAGGAACTGACTTCCCATTATCCTATTTCGATCAAGGAGAAAACATACCTGGATAAGGAACAGATTCTGCTCACCTTTAGAAAGTGGGAATGTGGGGAAATAGCTACATGTCCTCCATAGACGGATGTGCATTCCCTGGCGAAAGTATCAGAAAAAACATCTTCATAAAGTGAAGAAATTACATATCACTTTCAAAAATAATTTTCCAGAATGTAACATGAAAACCTTTCTAAAAAAACACTTTAAAATAAATACAAATAATTAATCCTTAAAATAAGACTTAAATTTTTTCCATAGAAAGTGTAGATAAGAAGGTAAATATATAAAATTTAAGAAGAAATATTTTTTACCATTATGAAAAAAATTTAATTAAAATACACATTATAAAAGGAGTAATAAGCCTTTAATTTGAAAATAGTTAAAGATAAATTTTAATATTACCAAAAATAAAAAATATTTGGATTAAAAATAGTAACAGAGAGAAATAGTGTAGATATTGAATATAGACAGGGAAGAAAATAGCTTATTTTTTGAGAATGGGAATTATACTTAACTTCATCGACTTTCATGAATAAATCAATTAAAATTTTTAATTCCCTATAAAATAATAATTAAGGGAATTACAATATAATTATAGAATATAATAAATCTATATTTTAATAACCAAAGTAAAAAAAGAATCATTATGTCTTGAGAAAATAATTTTGAGTTAAGAAAAAACCCTTATAACATTGTTTTATTTCAAATCATAAAACCATGAAAGGTATAACATGTGTGGGATTGGAAATAAAATAAATTACATTAAATTTTTTGATAAAACATACCTATGGATAATATATACACTAAAAAATTAAACAAGTGGTGAATGTTTATTATATCTCAATGAATCAAAATTGAGATGCAAAAAACCCTTATGATAATAGAAACATTTGAATAAAAACCTCTTGAATCATACAATTTAAAAAGAAGAATTAAATACTATAAATAATGAGATGATCATCATAAAAAATATTAAAGGGGTATTATAAACACCATACAAAACAAAACATGGTGTGTAATAAGAAATATGTCTCAAGGGGTGAAAATTGACACAAGAAACCCTTACATTTAATCCCACATAACCAAATGTGATTTGACCTCATGTATAACAAAAATAACTATATTAATGTACTATTTAAAAAACTTATTCATATATATAACCTTTTATAAAAATTATTTATAATCATTAGTACAATTATTTTAGTTAGTTATATTTTATTTCCATCATCTAATGTTATTTTCTTTAGGTTTTTTTGTAATAGTTTCATAATGATAGTGTTGATTCATGGATTCAGATTCAAAGTTCATCATTGTATGATATTTATAATCTATATAATAAATTTCTTATAAGGATTTATACTGTTATATTTTTATTTCATAAGTATTTCAATTATAATTTGTGTGAATGAATTCAATGATGATCTTATTTTGATAATTTTCATGAATGAGGGGTTGTATCTTAATAAAAAGTTAGATATTACTATTAACACTACATAAACTAAAATATAATTATTCATATATTATTTTCCAATATCACTAGTATCTAAGTTTTCTGAGTTTCCCATGATAAAAATTGATAACATTATTCATGTATGTCGTTAAACTGACTCAAACAAGAACAAATTATGATCTATGGGTGAGTTTGGTTAAGAAAGTGATTTGTTATTGTAATATAATTATTTCATAAGTATAATGATATTATTTTCATATTTTTATGGTTTTGAATAATGTTATAAGATATTCGGATACATAATAGAATATTAGAGTGAAAAATTAAATACATCACTTTCATGGAAGTGGTAGTCCACACATATGCACGGGTGACACGTATGTTTTCCATGGATTTGGGGAAACATAGGGAATGTTTTAAAATTTAATAATTTTTATAATGTTATTAATATCTTATTAATCCTTTAAATATTCTTTTAGAACTATCCATATAATTTTCTTAAGAAAAATAAAGCACTTCATTCATGAAATTGATAGTCTGTATGTATGCATGATGACATATTCATTTTTCAAATGGTTTTGTAGGAAATAGTTAAAAATATATCTCATTAGTATAATAAAATTTCATAATATTATTAATATTTATGTTATCATACTTTTATAGATAGAATATGTTTTAGGGGTAGAATGTGAAAATAATTAAGAGGGCTCAATTTATAATATTGAAACTCTTTTTGGATTTTCTCCCTTGGGTAACACCTTAAGGTTCCTAATCTTGTTATTTTGAAAAAAAAATATTCTAATATGTGAGGATAGAGTTAAGAAGATACTAGGGAATATTTTTGGTAGAATTAATTCTTTTGAAATGTTAGATAAATGATATGTAAGTTATTTCCTTTTAGAAGTGAAGAAAATTTTATTTTTCTAAATATTCATTACTTTTTCAATTTCTTGGGTAAACCTATAAAGTCTCCGAAGTTATCCTTGTATAAGAAAAAAAGTGTTCTCCTGATTTCCACATGCTATAAACAAGCACCAGGGTATCATACAAAGAAAAATAGGAATAATTTTACCCTAGAATAAACAAATTATAGAATATAAACAATATAGTAAAACAAAATATATCTATAATATATAATATGTCAAACAATAACAAAAATCCAATATAACACAAATAGATGAAAATAAATTATAGAAAAACTAAAATACCATCAATAACAATTCACTTGAAATGAAATAACCCATAGTTCCATATCCATATGACTGTATGCCACCACCATCCCAACCCATTGGAAAAGAAACACGAGAAAGAAATGTCATCTTTAACATAACACTCTTTCCTTTACCAGAATCCTTAAAAAACAAGGTTAAAATCACCCAAAGGAAAAAATTATGGTGTGATCACTAAATCCTAATAGTATACCACTATATTATCTATAAAATGTCTATCAACATGAATATTTTTCCTCATATACAATAAAAATAGTTTTATAAAATATTTCATAAAGAAATTATTTCCTTTCTAAAACTTTCCATACATAACATAATTTGGTTTTCTTTTAAAAAGAAATCCCTATTTAATAAATCATAGGAATATTAAAAACAATCCATGAGTAATAATCAAATTCAATCACCAAGTTTTCAATAAACTACAATCAAGAAGAAATCCAATATAAAATACATGACCAAGTAATGTATCCATAAAGCACCAATGGGATAATCACAATGAAATGGTTTATATAACTCAAACAACCGAGAAACACTATTTAGAATAATTAATACCAACTTAAGTGACCTTAATACCTCCAAAATGATACACCCTAGAAATCATGGCATTAAGGCCACCTCCCATGGTGATATCTAACAGCACTAGGGAATGACATTGTTTAGTTTATTCACATATCTTAAGATTCTCCCAATGTAAAATTATATCATCATTATGTTTAGAAATAAAATAAAAAAATAATAAGTATTTTACAAGGAAATCCATTCCATTTACAATTATGAAAAAACCCTTTTCAATCAAATTCCTCTTTAGGCATTTTTTCCACCACATATTATGCATAAAATTCATTTTTCAATGAAAAACTTCTTTCAAACCCCATTTGTATTACTAAAATGATCAAATCATAGTCCAATATTCCTTTTCATAATAAAAAACAAATTTAAGAATCATAATAATATAATAGATCCATGGGAAATATCGTTGGGTAGAGAAATCCACCTTAAGAGTGTGGAAAACCTCATTGGATTCTAAAACCGGTGATGGAAATGAAGAAATCCCATCCTCACAAACATCTTTCTAATAGAAACATCATAAAATCTATTTCAAAACCTCTATATCCAATCATATCCTAATAAGGTTTCAATGAGACAATGGTAGAGATAACGAGAAAATATCCAGAGAGAGGAGGAGCAACTGGAGGAAAGCCAAACTTACCTTAAAGATATCCACCAAGAATGATCAAGGATCACCAAGGAATCAAAGGAGATAGAATCTAGAGAATAATTAAAGGAATTTTTTGAGATAATGAAGGATTAAGAGGTTATTATTGGATAAAAATACCAAAGGAGTTAGGGTAAATTTTAATTTTTAAAAGTTAGGATCTAGGTGCATGGTTTGGCCGGACAGTTTAATAAACTGTGTGCCAACCTTATAGTGGAATCGGTCCTTTGAAACTTGAGTAATATGGTTACCTTGGAATGACCCACATAATATTGCAAACCATTCTTAATCCATGTAAAATAACCCAGACATACACATGGTTATCTTGGTGACTTTCATGATTTGAAAAACTATGCTCATACCATGAAAAATCCACTGGAGATCATAGTGCCATATCGTATGGTTAATGAATGGTTAGTACCAATTTTTCTCCTAAATCGTGTGTCTGGACTATTTTCCCTAAAACTCCAAAATTTCATCCCCAATCTCTTGAATTCATCTAAAATCTCATAAGGAATAAACCAAGATCAAAATTAAACATACCTATAACCTAGTGTGTGCCATATTTCTCTCCACCTTGAAAGGTTTATTTATGAAGGATACAAAACATGAACCCAAAAATAAATGAGTCCATCATTGAATCATGAAGGTCTCATGATCCAATGTCTCATGGATCGCCCTACCACACCTCTATATCACCTATAATAATGGGTTTAGGTAAGTCTATTTGATATGAAACCTTCCCAAGTTTCTTTGAAATCAGAAATGGGATAACATAACAAGGTGATAAAATATGTTTCTTTACTAAATTTCTATGAACCAATTGAGGTTAAACACTAAGAAAAACACAATCACCTAACTCAAAGTCCAATGGATGAATATGTCGATCAGTATATGATTTATGTAGATTTTGATCTATCAATAACCTTTTTCTAATCAACAACGTGATATTTTTCATCTCCTAAAAAATACTTCGTATTATCCAAGACCATTCTCAATCCTCTTCCAAATAGTGATGTGACCTACAAGTCCTTCCACACAAATCCTGGGAAGGTCTCATCCTAACTATATCCTAATAACTATTGTTATAGTCAAAATATGCTAAGGGAATATGTTTCTCCCAAGATCCACCAAATTAAAGAACACATTCCCAAAACAAGTCCAAAATAATCCAGATGGCTCACTCAGATGGTACGTCCATCTATGGATGATAAGTCATTCCCAAATTCAACTAACAACCCTTTACTACCTCCAATCGACACCAAAACTGGGATGTGGATCAAGGGTCTGAATAAGAAATTATAGTTGATGTAACGCCATGAAATCTAAATATTTCTCACACATACAAGATCCCAAGATCCTCTATCTTTATCATCTCCCTGGTAGGTAGAAAATTCATAAATTTTTTGGGCCAATAAATAATCACCCATATCTTATCCTTACCACTTGGAGTCCAAGGTAGACCAATCATGGTTTGCATTGTTATCCCATCCCATTTCTTTACTAGAATTGGTAAAGGATGAAGAAAACCAGTAGGCCTCTAGTTTTCTACCTTAATTTTCTGACTTGTAAGGCACCAAGATAAAAAATTTACATTTAATTACCTCATTACAAGACACCAGTAATGAAATCTAGAATCCTGAGACATCTTGGTATCTCTAGGGTGTAGAGGCCAACTATATTAGTTTCCATCATCCAATAATTTTTATCTCATGTCTATCAAGAATAACCAAATTTCCTAGAAACCATAAAAACCCCATCAAGAGACCATGTCCACTCACTTGTGGCCTACCCACTAAGAATATTTCCACAAAAATCTTTGAAATTTATCATCCTCACACTACTAAATTCAAGCATGATAATCCATATAAGATCCATCCTAAACAAAAGATAACAATACATTATTTTCAGTTCATCCTTCAACCAAGTGTAACTCAGTAAAAAATCATATCAAGCGCGACTCTTTAACTAATTCCTTCACTACCAGAGTTGATAATTTCCTACTAAAAGTTTCCACAACCACATTACCTTTTTTTCAGGTGTATGAAATATCAAAATAAAAGTTATAAAGGTACTCCAACTAGTTTATTTGTCTCAAGTTGATATCCCTCTAAGTAAAGATATAATTCAGATTATTATGGTATAAATACATTATAAACTTCCCCTTATAGAGTGGATGTTCTCGATAGAACCACTTCATTCTGATCTGGAGGCGGCGGTTGGCCTTGACGTAGTTAGTGTGTTAGATCTTGACCAGATCTACTCAAATCTTCCCGAATTGAGAATCGGTGGCTACATGCAGTCGATGGGGGGTCAAGGCTCAAGATTGTAGTAGTGATATCTTAGATCCATGGCTAGCAACAGGATCTATCCTGACAGCCTTCTGGTCTCAGTCGGTTCATCGTTGGTTGGACGATGGTGGGATTCCTAGTGGGCATGATGATGGAGGCGGCATGATGGAGTCCATTGGTGGCTTCCTCAAGATCTGGATATAGCTTCCTTAGGATCTGGATGTGGTAGTTTTTGTCTGTGGCACAACAGGATGGGCGGGTGGTGGGAAAGGTGGTGCTGTCTATGGCTACACTCAGTGGAGGATGGACGACAGCGCATGTGGGTGGGATGTAGGATTGCGGTTGTGGGTGTTATTTGGTCCTTGGTTTGATGTGTCTTCATGGTGGGATGCCTTAGGGTGGATGGGTTATTATTGGTGTGTTTGTGAGGATGATGGCATACGTTGTCCTATTCACTAACTCTGGATTTATTTTGGGCCAGTCATGGACATTTGGAAATGTTTTTATGGATTTATATTGGACCGTATACAATTGGAATTTTATCACTCAGATCTAAGGTTGTTTGCCTCTAGCCTCCAGGCATGTAATTAGATTCCCCTTTCCAGTTCAAACAGGTTCTCTATTTTCCTTTTCTAATAAATAAGGGCTCGGACCTATTCTTTCTAATAAGATATCCATAAGCTACAACATGTCTCCCCTACATCATAACACAACCAAAATCCATACCTGGGGTATTACAATATAAATCATAACTCAAACTTTGATTATGAGGAATTAAGACTAGAGATAAAGCCAATCTCACATTCAACTCCAAAAAAGATATCTAGCACTGATCACTCCAAATGAAATTCACACCATTACTACTTAACTATTTTATCATAGATACAAGATTAGATAATTCTAGATCAATAAAATCAATAATAAATAGATAATCCTAAGAAACTCCATATTTTAAATACATTTCTTAGATACTCCCAATATAACATGGTCTAAATATTTTCATGATCTAATGAGACACCTTTCTCATAAATCACATGACCTATAAATTTTACTTCTTGAATCAAAAACTGACATTTAGATAAATTGATATAAAGATGATGTTCACTCAAGATTATAAGGATGATATTCAAGTGATCAACATGATCTCATTAAAATCTAGAATAAGAAAGGATATCATCCAAAAAACAACAATGAAGTAATCTAAAAACTAATTAAAGATCCAATCCATAAAATAAATAAACACCTCAAATGAATTCGTAAAAAATGGAATGTCCAAATACTCTTAATGTACATACCTTCTTCTAAACACTATTTTAGGAAAATGTTCTTCTCGGATCCTTAGATAATGGTACCCCAATCTCATATCAATTTTCAAAAACCATTGGGATTCCTTAAACAAATCAAAAAGGGAATAAATCATAGGAAATTGATATTTTTTTATTCATCATCACTTGTTTGAGTTTCTAGTAAATAACACAAGTTTAGAGACTCATGTCCACCTTTGTTACAAAGAGAACTAGATATGACCAAGGTAAAATTCTAGGATAAATAAATCTCTTAACCTCAAGATCTGCATGTTGAACCTTTTATTATTTTACTTCAATGATGTCATGACCCAACCCACCTAGTCCCTCTTATCCATCAATAAGCCTAGTGTAACTACCTCTTTACCACATCCAATAAGCCAAGGGATGGAAACCAACATTGAGTAGGAATATCTTCCACATGGGATGGTTTAGCATGAGTACCTATACACATGCACACATCTCAAAGATCATGAAATGTTGAGAAAGTAAAAACAACTGATATTAATGGATGAATAGTATCTACCCTAAATCAAAGTGATAAAAAATTTTAGGAAAGATATAATTGTTCTAAATAAAAACCCAACCAAAACTACAAAGGATCCTAACCTACTTAGAAGGAGGGGACTACTATCAAATTAAATAGAATCTAAAAACCTCAATGTATCTAGAAAAATTTAAGCTCCACCTTCTCTTGGTCCTCTGAGGAAACCATCAAATGAAATTCCATTTTTATAAGACATGGCATGTGTGAGAAAATCCTATACAGGGGTTAGTATAATAATACCCATTAAGGTAACACAAAATCACTAAGCATAAAGTTTAAAGAGTAGTTAGATCATGATAGTAATAAAATAACCCATATATACTCAAAATATACTCCAAGTATCAAATATGTATCAACCACTACCAGCCATAGTATAATAAGGTATTGTTCTTTCTAGGAGAACTCACTACACATGTTATGTTTTCACTAAAGGATCTCATCTGAGTTGTCATGCTTGCTAGGTCGCACTAATAATAACTCACTACATCTCTTAATATCTCGTCATCTAGGTAGGGGATCACACCCAAGGCCATTGGGGTATCCAAACACCCTTATGGGGAGTACATAGTGTGTATTAGGGGGTACAGGATGTGTCTTTCCAAACCCCAGTCCTACCTCATCTTTTTGTCTCACATGTGATGTAACTCTCCAAATATATGTTGATTCCTCTCTCGATACATGGTATATATAGGTCATATAGAAATTTTCCTATATTTTTTCCCTATTCTTCTGTACACCTAACCATGCATGTGTACTTGGGTCATTCCCATGTAAGGTGGTTGTGCCCATGCACCTATTCATGTATGAGTATTGAGTTGTGCTTGTGTACTCTACTCATACTTTTGTGCCTAGTCATGTATATGATCATGTACTCCTAGAGTACCCACTGAGCCTCCAGCAATGGGAAACATGGCATGTGATATTTAATTTTATATAGAAACCCTAGTGTCACATCTAAGGGTCCCACATGGTGTGTGTCTTCATATTGTACATCATGTAACTTGGTATTTGTAGGTACGCATGGTTTCCTTCACACATCTCTAAATGATGTCAACTTCATCATCGATCATGCCCAAGAAACATGGATTAGTTTGTGCATGATATTCTCTATCGTTGGTGATTGAAATATGGGTTTTGATCCTCTTGAAAATCTCACCATCAAGCCACATCATCACTTCACCATGTCGTAATCACATGTCCAAATAGAAAAAAGGTACAACCAATATAATCTAATCAACATCGAATCATCCTCCATCATCGCACCTTGATCAGACCCTCGATCACAAACTACTCCCACAGTATCAAATTTTTTGTGTTAAATAATGGTCACTAAATGATATAATACTAATTATTCATCAAACCATGGGATAAATAAACTTACCTCAACTAATGTGTAAATAATTAGGGGAAAAGTCACAAACCACAAGAGATGAATGAACATTATTAATGTTTAGGTTGTCCAAGATTCATTTCCATTAGAATGATGAATGAAGAGTATTAATAATCAATAAAATAAATTCCAAAAATCTCTAGAAAAAATATTCCCAAACCAACAAATATAATCAACCCATGAATCACCCTATTGGTGGAGTTGATTTTAGTTCATTATGAAATAATCAATAGGTAATAAATACATATAAAATAATTTCTTATCTCATGTTAGATCGATCATTGATTAATAATCATTACATGTCAACATCACTGGTGATATCCACAACCTCCTTTAGTGAAACGATCATCGACCATGATCTCGATCCATTTTCGTTTACTAATTCCTCCTCCAATGGCTCCTCTTACAATCTTATGGTTCTACAAATTACCCTATGATTGGGTTATAACCATGTATTTATAGATGTTTTCTAGGTCTTTATATCAACACATAATAAAATATATATATATTTATTTATTTATTTATTTATTATTTGAATCTGCGACTACATTTTTACAAATGGTCGATGGATACAAATATTATTTCATGGCTAGGGTAAAATCTGTGTTCCAAATTCAATAGAGATATCATAGTTTTTATCTGAGGATTCTTTGAGAGTTATTCTAATTTTTTGGTAAATCTTTTTATGTGTGATATTAATATTTTTAATATTTTTATAATATCAATATTGGGTTCATTGGGCCTTGTAATGTCATATTGTCATACCAACTTATACTAAAAATATTACTAGATATATTTAAAATATTTACATTGAAAAATAGAGGTGTTACATTATCCCTGCCTTATGGGTTCTCATCCCAAAAAAGATAAAAGGACTACTCAAAAATATGTGTGTATTGTGATTATGTCTAGGTCAGATAATCCTGGGTGATATCTTAAATATTCACATACTTCCACTAGAAACACACTAAAGGAATTTCCAACCCATTGAGGATCCTCTCCTATTGATCCTCAATCTTCATGAGGCACTATAAAAAGGTTGATAAATCCTCAATGTCTAGCTAGCCTTAGTAGATAACATGCAATAGATCATGTACTACCTCCACTATTGTGAAACATGGAAGAAATCATGTGCCCAATCTAATAGTGTTAGTAGGGATAAGTGATATTCCACCTCACCGACCATATGTAGTATCTAGAGAGGTATCAGAAATATCAAAGATAACTTAAATCACAAGGCAAATAACCATAATACAAATTGATCTCACACCTTCAGGAACACATGTTCTCCCTCCTTAAACACAAAATTCCTCTTTCATCATTCTGCATATGAATTCTAATGGATCTGTGTAGTCCTCATCTACTCATGCACTACTACGAATACCCCTTTTATCAGTGCTAAAAATGGCATTTAACAGCACTAGAAAAGCATTGTTAAAGTCGGCGTATATAAAGGGGGGTCCCCTTTTTTAGCGCTCCAAAAAGTGCTGATAAAAGGGTTGTTTATCAGCACTTTATTTTTAGTGCTAATAAAAGACCCCTTTTAACAGCGCTTTTTTTAGCACTGATAAAAGTTAAAAAAATTAATTTTTTTTAAAAATCCTCGCAATCTCAGGGAGGGATTTTTACAGCGCTTGACCCCCCCACCCCCCCTATCAGTGCCTTCCCACACCTCTAGCGCCCCCACGCACCCCCCTCCACCCTTTATCAGTGCTATCCCCTACCCATTATTAGCGCTAGCTCCCATATTCCCCCATGCGTGCGCACCCCTGCCTCCACCAGGTTTTGAACTCAAGACCTCCCCCCTGCGTGTCGAAGCCCTTACCACTCCTCTATTTTGATTTGTCTTCTATTTCATGATATCTCTATTTATATATAGTTATATAGTTATATTTATTCATATCGTAATATATATTTATATTAATATATATATATAGTTATATTAATATATATATTTATAGTGATATTAATATATATATTTATAGTTATATTAATATATATATGTAGTTATATTAATATATATATATAGTTAGATTAATATATAGGTATATAAATATTCATATATTTGTATTTTAAATAAAATGGATATTAGTTATTATTTAGATAAAGCTAATATATTTTATATGTAAATATTTTTTATTATTTATATTTGTAATTAAATTTTTATGTGTGAATATATAAAAAATATGTATATATTGTTATATATTTGATTATAAATAGAAGTTCATTATAAAAAAACGATAAAATTTCAAAGAAATAATATTAATATGAATGTAATACCTTCGAATAAATTCAGTCCCCACCAAAAAAATCCAATAATACCCCATTAAATGAGGCTGAGAATCCACAAAATGTTAAAAAATCGGGGTATCTCGACTAAAAACTCAGTTTTGGAGGACTTATGGGCCTTTTTTGGCCTGGAAAAAACCTTTACCGGGGTTCCCTCAATCTTAGGGGTGTAGAGCTCATCGCAGGATTCTATTGGATATATGGTAGAGCTCAAACGGACACCCGGATCAAAAGTTATGGCCGTTTGAAGTTCGAGTTGGGTTTTCAACATATTTTGGATCTTTTTTTAATTTTTTTATTTTTTTAGTCTTAAAATTTTTATTAAATACCCATTACTCCATAATAATTAGAAAATTATTAATTAAAAATATTTTTTTAATTTTTTTATAATCCATTTTCACTAAATATCTGATATATTAAGTGTAACTGTATATTTATACTTATCTAAAATATATTTAAAATTATATTTAAAAAATATATATTATATTTATATCAATATAACTACATATATATATTTAAATATTAATATATATTTTTTAATGAATTTTTTTGGAAGTAGACCCTTTATCAGCACTTTTAAAAAAAACGCTAATAAAGGCCCCCCTTTATCTGTGCTACTAAAAAATCGCTAATAAAGGGGTACCCTTTAACAGCGCTAAAAAAAGTGATGTAAAAGGTGGTACCTTTATCAATTATTTTTCATTAGTGATGATAAAGGGTGGTGCTAGCCTTGGCCCATTTTTTGGTAGTGATGGATAATATTAACCATCTCTGTCAAAGATCATATCAACTTTGAGCCCATTATTATTGACTCACCTGGATTAGACCAACACTTTGGTGACCTACAGGGTCACTCATATAAAGCCCTGAATGGTTCCATGTCGATGGTGAAATGGTAGTAGTTATTATACTCAAAACACACTAAGGGTAGGTGATCCTCCTAGATATGCAAAAATTCCAACATGAAATCCTAAAGATTTCCTTCACAACCTGAATAGCCAACTCAGCCTAGCCGTTAGTCTAGGGGTGAAATTTCATTCTCAAATGAAAATGAGTCCTAAGGGATCTATAAATCCTCTCTATAATCATTATGTGGAGAAATAATTGTGGGTTAAAATGATCATTAAGGGAAAATTTTGGAGATTTACTATCTCCTGTATATAAGAAAAATTTAGGATCTCTATTTAAGTCTACTCTTGCATATATTGGAAGTGGGATAATGTGGTGAGTTATTCTATAATCATCCATATGGCATTGTGTCATATGAAATTCTATGGTAACCCCATTATGAATTCTATAAATATTTCATCCCACTTACACTCTAGCAACTAAATTGTTCAAGATAAACCCACTAAAAATTGGTTCTTATCCTTCACCTTCTAAAAAGTGAGGCATCTAGAGACAAAGTTTGATACACCTTTTTTCATTCCTGACCACCCAAATTTCCTGGCACATCTTCTCCAAACCTGGGGGTACTGGGGAGTGGTATGTATAAATATCCTTCACAAACACCTCCTACAACATCATCGATGCCCTTGTACATCCTCTGAATACGAAAACATACTCCCCGCCTTCATAAAATCCTTCGGGAGCACTTTAGGTGGAAATATGAGTACATAAGGTTTCTGTAACACCCCAAGATTTCATAGTACGTTATTTCTTCAAAGTAATTCAATAACTTTCACTACACGCAACACTGAGTTCAAGTGCACCATGACTTACCAAACTAGCCGTTAAAAAGCAGTTATGAATATTATTAACTGAATTTTGACCTTTATATAATCCTTATAATTTTAGAATCCATATTGTGAGTTTCTTAGACATAATGTAAGAACAAATTCATTTTTTTCAAATAAAGGAAGTATTTTTCAAAAATTGAAATTTTACCGCCTTTTAATGGAGAACCCTCTTTAAATCTAATATTTTAAACTTTTATATATTTAATTTGACAAAATAAACTTCTTATTTAGAATTGGGACATAATAATTTAGTTTCAATAAATTTTTGGTGTTTTTCTGATAACTTTCATATTTGGGTGAATAGTGAAAATACTATATTTTAACTAAAAACAACTTTTTTAATCAAAATAATTTATAGTGTTAAATAATACATTTAAATGGCTTAAAAGTATAAATATATTATATTTTTACCATTTAATCCAATTTTTTTCATTGGAAAAAATTTCACATTTAAACTCGACATAAGCAAGTGTCAATCTTTTGATAGTTATTATTTTTTTAAAACACGCTTTTTGTTTTGATAATGGGAATTAATTTTAAATTAATTTATACCACTTCTTTGTTTTGAATTTAGAAAAATGGATTCCATATTTAGAATCATAAGGTCCAAATTGTGTAAATAGGTAACTTTTTTTAGACATTTTGAATAATTTCTTCGGTAAATATTTTATTTACCATGGTTAAAGTGTAAATCTGGTAAATAAGGGTAAAAAAATAATATTATAATAATATTAAATTACCCTAACTCGTGTTCTAACCCTATTTTCTGATACATGTCCGACCATGGGAATCCTTGGGCCAATTTTTGGATCCCATGGATCCACTTGTAAGTGATAATGAAACTTTGTATTAATTAAGTTAAAGTAAATACAAAAATGACATAAGCATATATCTTTTAGTAAAAAAAATTTTACATGAGGTTATATTTGTTCTATATTTGAATATAAATATTCCTTATAAATATAAAAATACTTACTACATAATTTAATTTTGTTAATAATTTTTATACATTGAATAATTAAATTTATTTTTGACATAATGATGATACAGTATTTTCCTTATTAATGAAAGAATCAAATAAATGGTATTATAGATGTTAAAATAAATATAATTTGAATGTTTTTATGCCATCCACGAATTTTCTAGGTTAATGTTACATTTTAGGATTGATTAGATGAATTTTTTTCTAAGTACTAACACTGTTAGGAATTTAAAAAAAAATAGCAAATAGTGTCAAAATTGACATAAAAGAGTTTTTAAAACAAATATTATATTATTAATTGATATTCTATTAATAAAAATATAATGTTCAGCCAAAAGTCATAAATAATATTATATATGTCATTAATGAACCACTTTAGGTTCACTTATAAGTTTATAGTAAGTTTATTAACCATATAATATAAAAATACAAAGAGACATGGTAAATGTCAAACTAATTAACTAAGAGTTAAATCTAGAAGATAAAGTTAATATAGTGATCCAAACCTGTATAAAACCTATTGGTTGAGTGTTTGTTGACTCATCCCCACCTTATCCTCGAAATAAATTATTTTTGAGCCATTATAAACCAAAAATTATTTTATTATGAAATAATATTTCAATCTTCTCCTCAGGTTCCCCTCACCCCTCTTATAAAATGGTACTCCCTCTTCTCTCAAATTAACACAATAAAAGCCATTTTTCTTGGCCAATACCTGCCCAAATATCCTCTAAACTATCCTCCCTTAATCATAGAGTCATTAATTTAGTCATAAAGCCAACCTATGGAGACCTTTTGATCAAATCAAAATGAAGAACCCGAAGAAGAGGTAAATATTTCATCACCTCTTTCAAGTTCTTTTCTTCTTCCACTTCTTCTTTCTTTGTTGTTTAAATTATAAGATAATAACTCCATTATATTATATATATTGTGATTTTATTATAAATATGGTACAACCATATTCATTATTCTATCCATCCTTTTAATTACATGTCACTATATGTGCGTACGTACGACTTACCGTCTTCACGCCGTGGTGTAGTTGTTATTCAATACATTATTATTTGGATGGGTATAATAATGATATATAATTGATGTAAATAATAAATATAACATTATAATTATTCTACATATATGATATACCATCCAATATATATTATTTTAATATCAAAATAATTATATTATCCCTCATGCGTACGTACGGATTATCATCTCCAAAAACGTGATGAGATTCATTCTTCATCGTATCCATTCAAGAATAATTTTCATTTGATGATTGAAAATAATTTTTAAAGACCTAATATCATTCTGAATATGAATAAGATACATAATATCCACAATAAACATTACTTACATGACAAATCATATAAAGGAAAATGAATCAGTTAACACCTGAAACGATGATACTACTGAAATATCATTAACAAAGCAATATTAGAAGATCATATATTATATCATATTAATTTATATGGTTCTTTTATAATCTAAAAACTATGATTTCACCATTATAAAGTAGGTTAACCAACCCTTGACCAAGGAAAAGAATAAGGTGAGGGGTTTTCATCTCACACCTTATTTGCGTGAGATTCATGCTATATTGCCACTATTTCCTTTTGTGTGGTGTATATACTGCCCATAATTGTATTCTTTGTGTAATAAACTTTAAGTTATGTGTATTTACATCTTCATTGTTTGAAACTTATTTCATGGGGTGTATTTTTCATAAGTTACCAAATTGATAAGGGTTAATTTCACAATCTCTTTATTATCCGAGATTGTTTTTACGTAAGTATCTACTGGGACCTCTTTATCATCCACATTAGTGTTTTCTTAAAAATGTATTTCAAAACATTTTTAATATTTACTAGAATATGTGATAAAGTCATTTATACCCTTTTTTTACTTTTTATAAGATGTTTCTAAAGGAATATTTCCATCGTTTTCCAAACAAGGTACTTTATGACCTTTTCGACAAAATTAAGGTAAGAATGTTTTTTTAACTTATACGGAGGGTGCAGATATTTTCTACAGTTATAAAATCGTAGAATCTTCCCTTAAAAGACTATATGGTTATTTTAAAAATAAATGTTTTCTTTATAATTATGTGACTCTTAAATGATTTCAAAATAGAAAGCGATATTTCTCTCAAATAGTTTTGATTTCATCTATGTCAATATCCTTTGATAAATTTTACACTTGTTTGAAGTTGATTTATTATGATACAAATCTCCCATATTGTATTTAAGGTTTTCTGATATGTTTGACTGTGGATGAGTTATTTTTATGCTCTTCATGGTTTATTGTTAAAGTATTTACATTTCATATGCTAGTTTTAATACGAATGTTTATGTTATATTTCAACCTTTTCTTAAGATGAATTTATTGGACTAGTATGTTTCGGGTTGGGGACCGGTAAAAGTAAGACCTCCGGGTTGGGGTCCAGTTATAGCAGCCTCTCTAGGTTGGTGTCTGGTTAAGGAGGCTCTATGGGTTGGAGTCCAGTTACAGAGGCTCTCTGGGTTGGATTTCGGTTACAGAGGCTCTTCGATTTGGGGTCTGGTTACAGTTAGCCCCTAGGTCATGGCACGAGGCCTTCACACAGAAATTAAAGTCTAGTACTATACATTACCTCATTATGAAATTAGTTATTACATATGATTATTTGACTAGTAGAATATCCACGTGCATGTTTATATGGTATTGTTTGATTTATTTTTTCCATATTATGTTCAAGTTTATGTTTAAAAGGCTATTTTTTTATTACACATATTGCCTTAAAATTTTATAGCTTCCACTAAATTATTTACCCTTACTAAGCATTTGATAACACCCCTTTATTATGTTTTATTTTACTAGTATCCCAAGAAGTATTTTATGTTTGATATTCAGGGTTAAGCTAAGGGAACAATGGAATTCTCAAAGGAATATTTTTTTTTATGTTGGAAAGTTTAATGTAACGTTCATGTATGTAATCTATTTTCCAAGACTGCTAAAATTATTGTAATTTCAGTACTTGATTCCTTGTAATCATGCCAATGTATTAAAGTAATGCACCGACTCTAGGAATATAGGGTTGAGGAGTTATAGTTTCACAGTCGATATCTCCATGTTGAACCTCCCTGAAACATTTCATAAATAGTGGGGTTACAACCATAGAATTTATATTTGAATCACCATAATTTTCCATTAAGGATAATTGCAATGGGGCTAAATGCTCTGAATCCTTGGTCAACAACTATGATAAAGATGTCTGTCTGAGAAAAACTGCTACCATGTTACCCTTCCTAGGATTATACACTATCTCAAATTCATAATCCAACATAAACTCTACCCATAACCTCTATATCAATTTAATATCCTTATAAGATAATATAGAATTTAGAATATTATGTTCAGTGTAGATGATAAAATACTCACAGATAAGTTAAAGTCACCACATCTTTAGTGAAAAGACTATCGCTTCCAACTAAATATCAGGGGTTACATAGTTCTACTCTTATGGTATCAACTTTATAGACCCATAGGTGATAACAAACTTTCCTTTTCATTAGTGAAAACTGAATTCTAGTCCCTAAAGTGTCGTAGAACATTTCTTAATTGATAATCTCCTTTGGAAATCTCAGTATGGGGGTTCTCTTCAACCTCTTCCTCAACTCCTAAAAATCCTCCTAGTACCTCTTCATAAAATTGAAAGGCTTCCCCTTCTAGGTAAAAGTAATCAAATGTTCCTATATCCTGTATAAATTGAGCATGAATATCTTATATTATTCTATCAACCCAAAGAAGCTTTTCACCTTTTCCATGCTCTTGGGTGGCTCCCAAGATAACACTGCCTTGACCTTCACTAAGTCCACTACTATACCATCAGTTGAGATGAAATATCCTATAAATTTGACCTCCTTAATCTAAAATAGCACTTTTAAGTTTCCAATGAAGATTATTCTCTTAGATTATGTCCATGATCATCCTTAAGTGTCTCACATGATCCTCCTCATATGTTGAGTACACTAGGATATCATCGATGAAGAACACTACAAACAAGTCTAAGAAAGGATGAAAGATATGTTTTATGAGTCTAATGAACACTACTAGGTTTTTATTCATGACAAAACGCAACATAAAGTACTCATAGTTACCATAGAAACACACAAATGACATATTTAGTATATCCACATCTTGTACCCACATCTAGTTATAGCATGCTCTGAGGTCAATATTAGAGAACCATTGTTCCCATCATAACTAATCTAAGTGGTCATAAAACCTCTATAGTAGATACTTATTCTTCATAATCACTTGGTTCAAGTTTTGATAATGCACACACCACATCAATCTCTCATTTTTCTTATTGATTAAAAAATCTAGGGCTGTCTAGGGGAAAACATTGGGTCTCACAAAACCCTTCATTTATATGTCCTCCAACAACATCCTTAGTTCTCAAAAAAAATTTGTGATCAAACCAATATGCTAGCATAGATATCAGGGTCATCCCAATGTGTAATTCCATGAAAAATTATATCTCTTGATAGGTAGGTAAGTGTGGAAAATATTGAGGAAATACTTCTATATACCCCTTCACCACAATAAGAAACTGAAAGCTTGTAGAATCCACTGATCCAAGGAAAATACTAGAAAAATAGTGAATAATCGGTTCTATCCTTTACACATGTCCCATCCTTCTCTTCTGTTGTCTTATTCTCACCCATTAATGTAATACTTGATATTTCTCCATGGATATACTATATCCTTTCTTGAAATAGAAAATCTATAAATAAACTGTGGATATCCATTCCATACCTAAGATAATATCATAATCCCTCATCACTACTAAAAAGAAATCCCATAAGAATATATCAACTCCAAGCATCAAGTCACACTATTAGAATAAGTGTGTGATCACAAATTCACCTCCTATCAGAGTCTCCAAGCACAAGGTTGGAGCTATGGTATCAACCAGAATCTCTATGTCTCAAACCATAGAAGAGGAAAAAAAGAGTGCCTCTTACATTTTTCTATCATTACTATAGCTATGGTAAAAACTCCATATATTATACGTCTAATAATTCCATGATCCTTGGATTCATATACCTACATTTCATGTAATTATTCTATTCCCTATCCACCATCTCCCTTAGCCTTGTGCAGACACCATAGGTGGTGGTAGTAATAAGTCAAATTGTTTGTTTCCTCTAACTAGTTTACCTACTACTATGACATATATGTCTCCCGACATAACTATTTACTCATGCCATTATATATATCTAGGTGGTCCATAGACCATATCTTTGTCATCTGTATGATGGTTAAGACAGTCCTAAGTGATATTTCCCTATTCATCACACAAGAATCACCACCTCACCCTCGGCTAACTCGAGTAATACTGAGAGCCCTAAAGTACCAATCCTATAGCCTAGGATTGAATCTCGAAGAATCTGGAATTCTTGGATCCCTATAACTATAATTGGATTCCAACTACTAAGGTTTCATCTCTTAGATACCCACTACCATCACCCACTATTGGTATATTCTCTACTAAGAAGCTCTCCACTACTATAGATCACTCAATCACTCCAACATAGGTGGGAATGTAGATATATATCACTCCATCCATGATATATTAGAATAATCATTGATAGAAAGTATTTTCCCATAAGAATGGATCCCTAACCATATTTATAGAGTATCTTGAGAGGTTGTTAAACCTCACTGAATACTCATCCATAGTCATGTTTCCCTACTGCAAGTACAGAAGTTCTTCGATAAGACCTGATCAAAACATGGATGGATAAAACTTCTCTTGAAGAGATTCACAATGTTTGACCACGAGATATTTGTCTCATCATGTGAATAAGTCACCAAATTCCCCCATATCCTAGAAGATTCCTAATGAAGACTCACTACCAAGACCATCATCTGATTTATTAGTGTCTTCTAGAGGTGGAAATCTCAGGTAACTTCTTCTAGTTAGTCATCATTAGGTGGGGTTATGGATCACAGTAAAACCTAGTAGGTCACTACCTATAAAACCACCGAAAAACACTTAGCCACTGAACATCCTCAATTGGTGCTAACAATGATAACTTTTTTCTCAATGGGTGGTGGCATGACTGGAAAACCACCCGAAGGTGCACCTTCTATATAGTCCCATATACTGAATCCTCATCAATAAATGTATCATACTCCTAATATCATGATGAAATCCTAGATTATTGTCCTCATGGTGGTATCCTAGAATAAACAAGATGCATCACATTAAATTATTATATATATGGAGATAACATAGAAAGGATATGGAAACCAAAAATAATTATATATGATGTGTGTACCAATGTTTTTCCATACAACCAATGTCTATATGAACTGAGTCAACAAGAAGGTTATAATAGTCCTAGTAAATAAATAAATCTTACAATATAATAACACTAGATTCTTTGTCTTGAAATACAATCTAAAAACACTTTAACAATATTTCTATAAATATCAAACCAAACCTCATGGTTAGAAAAAAATATTTTCTCTAGCCCTAAGGTATAACTGCTCTCTAATACCACTCTATCATGACCTAACCCACTGAATCCTTCTTATATAGTGATAAGATGAGTGTGACTACCCCAATCCCACCTATAATAGGACAGGGGTTGTAGACCATCATAGAGTAAGCATATCTCACACATAGGAGGCCTTAACTTTAGTACTTGTACACATGAACACATCTCTAATTCCATACAATGCAGAGAATGTAAAAACAACTAATACCCATGAATTTATAATATATATTCCATGTTAGAGTATGAAACCATTTACTGGAAAGTGATAAAGGGGATAAATACAAGACTAACAAAAACTAAAAATGAGTCTAACCTGCTTAGAAGGATGTGACTACTGTAAAATGTAACACCCAACAAACACCTTAGTTTTTTCACCAAATCTAAGCTTTGCCTGCTCCCGATCCTCCAAGGAAACCATCAAATGTAATTTCTTATACATAATGCATGACATGTGAGGGAAAATACTATGTAGGGGTGAGTACAAAAACACCAAGTAGGACTCCCTAAAATCATTAAGAATAATGCATCAGGAGTATTTAACTAATAAATATTATATAATAACCCAAATAAAATCATAAAAAATCCAAGTCTAAAAGATTTCTCAATCACTTCCACCCACAGTATACTATTTAAGGCATCTTAATAATTATTGTAATATGATAACTCAATACATGAGTTATCTTATAGTTGAATACGCTCATCTAATAATCTGTGCTCATCGGGTTTCACTAATAAGTACTTATTGAATCTCAAAAGATATCATTACCTAGGTATGGGATCACACCCAGGTCCACTAGGGGACACTAAACCCCCCCCCCCCCCCCAATGAATTGTCTTGTTATATAGGGGAATGATTCCCTATGAATGGTGGTCACACTGATACCATAAACCCCACCTAGAAACAATAGAGGATTCCACCCTAGTCCCATAATGGGATACACCAAACAATAATTGATATTGGACCCATAGAGGGGATCACAATCCTATTCCAAGGATTTAATGTCACATTGTACCCTCATGGGAATGCACCAAGGTATCTCACTAAACTGAACCTGATATTTGCTGAAGAAATGAAGGGCTCCAAACACCCTCATAGGGCGTACATGGCATGTACTATGGGTACATGGCATGTTATTCCAAACCATAGTCCACCTATGTCTCATCATCTAACACAGTATGTAATTCTCTAAATTTACATCATGTCTTCTTTGGTTATACAGTGTGTAGAGGTTAGTCGACACACTAACCTTTCCATTTTCCCATGCTTGTGTTCACTTGGTTGTGCCTGTGTGATTTGGGTCATGCCCATATAAAGTAGTTGTCCCCATGTACATGTTCATGTCCAGGTATCAGGCTATGCATGAATACTCTACATTTTATTATGTTCTTAGTCATGTGTGTTGTGGGGTACTCCCAGAGTATACACTAATCCACCAACCATAGGATACAAAACATGTGAAAGGTTTCACATGGTGTGTGGTATTAAATTTTCCATAGAAACCCTAGAATTGTATCTAGGGTTCCCACACGGCATGTATCTCTAAATTATAGGTCAGTTAACTCAGTATTTGTATAAACACATGGTTTCCTTCATGAAACTATCATTTACATCACTAATATCTTTAATCACACCCATAAAAATCAAATCCGGCCTCTACCATGATTCTATGTCACTGGTGAATAGGTTCTGAGATTTGAACCCCTTAAAAATCACCCCATTGATATGCATCGTCGCCACACCATGCCTCTTTCATGCATCAAACTAAGAAAATGGGAACTTTTGGTCCAATCTGATATACCTCCAATAATCCTTCATCATCTCACCCTTGTTCATGAACCACACCTACGATATCAATCCATTTCACTTAATAACAGTCACATAATGATCAAATACTGGGTATTCATCAAAACACAGGACAAAGAAATTACCCATGATGAATGCATGAAGAAGTGTAGGAGAAAATCACAAATCACAGGAGAGGAAATAAATTTGGCTGTGTTTGGGTTGGCATTGATTCATTTCCATTATAACATAGAAAAATATTAATAATAATCAATCAAATTTATTCCCAAAATCCCAAGAAGAAATAATCTCAAACATGAAAACATGATCAACCTTTGAATCACCTTTTTGGGGGAGTTGATTCATGTTTATCATGGAATAATCAATCATGAAAATATATATATATATATATATATATATAACATCTTAACATAGGTTTTATCAATCATTGATGAAGATCAATTTCATGTTGACGTCATTGGCGAGATCCATAACCTCTATTGGTGAAACGATCCTCAGTCGTGATCTTGATACATTATTGTTTTCTAAGTAATCCTCCAATGGATCCTGTCACAATCTTAGGGTTATTTATATAACCATAAGATTATGTTATAACTATATATTTATATAGGGTTTCTAGGTCTATGTTTCTACACATTATAAATTTAATTTATTTATTTATTAATTTAGTATTTGTGCCTGTGATAACATTTTTTACAAATTCCCAATGCCCACAGTGATTATGTTTCACCTAGGGTAAAAATTCTATTTTTTATTCAATAGAAGTATCATATTTTTTATTTGAGGCTTTTTTCAAGATTTATTCCTCTTTTTTAATAAAATTACTCATGTGTGATATGAATATTTTAAATATTTTTATAATATCAATACTAGGATCACCAATCCTTAGAATGTTGTGTTGCCTCAGCACCTATATCAAACAATATTACTAGATATATTTCAAATATTTACATGGTAAAAACAAATATATTATAAATAGGTTCTATTCTATACAAATAAAATAAATGGGTATTATATTTGGAAGAAATTCTATAGATAACTGGACTTACCTATAAGGTGGTAACCTCGGAAAATATTCTATAAAAACTTTGGGATACTCTCTCATCGATGATGGAAGAATACCATTATGATAAGGATCAACAGCATTAAAAAAATCTAAAAACTAACATTATATCATATCAGCACTATGACAAACTAGACCTACTCTCCCATAACTAGGATATCACTCACCTTGAAAGACATTAGTGTCTCCATCATAAGAAAGAAATTATATCTGACAATGATAGGAATTTATTTGAGATTTATATTTGATGATCCAATCCATCCCAATTATAATATCAAAGATATCAATATAGGGAACTAAAAATTACCATATAATTTTATGTTCAGTGATCATCACTTGACACTCGAGACATTTAAAATCATTCTTTAGCTTCTTCCCCAAAGGAGTGGAAACAGTCATTATGAAAGGCATAAGTTCTGATCACATTCCTAACATATCATTAAGTTTGTATTATATAGAGAAATGAGTTACACCAGTATCAAACAAATACTTAACCATATAATAGTAAATAATCACCGTACTTATCATGGTAATCAATCTTACCTCTAAATCCTATGGCACATATTTCATTTTATATATATATAGCCTAATACTTACATTTATCTGTAACCTAAGAATCTCCCTTATAATAAGTTTCAGATCCAACCCATTTTTTTATATCATATTTGAACTAATATCCTTTGGTGAAGGTGAATCTAGATCTACTTTTCTGGGATTCTTTATTACAGATTTACTGAAGATGACCATATTTACCACATGTGTGACACACCTTAGGTGTCTCCTTATAATCAGTTCAGAAGTTCCCATTTTTCCATCACTGGTAAAAAAACCCTAAATCATCACAAATATCTATTGTACACACCATTTACCACCAAAACACTAGTCACCCTACTTCATTTTATGGACATAAAAAACAATGGCTACCGACTACTGTCACTAATGATCCAAAGAACCATGTCTTCGAATTTATATATACCTCATTTATAGCTACCTTTCCCAAAACCTCTACAGAGTTGGGTAGGCATATAAGAGTCATCATTTATTGAATATCTTCCATTAAACCCATATCAAACCAATGCATCTTATGATATTCATTTGAAATAAGATATGGATACAAGTTCACCAACTCAAAAAATTGAGTAGCATACTATATAGCCGAATTATATCTATGCTTTAAAATAACAAAATCCTAAGACTTATCCACTCCCGATATATCAGTATAGAAATATTGATTGAATGATTTCTTGAAATTATTCCAATTAATATCTTCATGAAACTTGACTTGCACAATTTATTCCCACCACTTCTTTCTCGACCCTTAAAGCATTCACGTAGTGAAAGAAAACATGGAGTATTCCTATGATTTTTTGGAAGTTGAAAATCATGTAAATACTTTCAATTGATTATTATAATTCTAGAGGTCTCTTGTCACCGTGAAATATTAGTGGATGTTTCTTAGTAAATTATGAATCATGGTTCGTTATTCATTCTAGTTCAACATTAGTGACTTAACCCATGGTCTAGATTGTCTGAACTATCATTTCCATTAATACTAGGTCAATAAGAGGATTCACCTATGGGGATTACTCCATATATTCCTCTCTAGTATTATAGATTATTTTTCTTATAAGAGTGATAATATATAATATAAAATAATTAAAACCATTTATAATAGGATTTTATTCCATCATCCTAAAATAAATTTAGCAAACTATATCCAAATGGGTTAACTTCAAACAAAAATGATAAGAAACCATGAAAGTCCCATGGTAACTTTAGGTATTTCATGAAAATGGGCTAGAAAAGAACACTCCCATACCATCACTTGAGTTCTAAGAGTCCTATATTCAGTTTATCAGTAAACTCTAAACACAAGAGGGTGATACACAAGCATGATTAAATTATTTAATGGTAACCTAGACATTTGATACCAATTTGTAACATACAAACCTAGTTCATCCCATAAAGTTACACAAATTATCCCATCATAAGGCCTGAAGCACATTACCAATCACCATAGGCTAGAGACAAGCACCACGGTATCATACAAAAAAATGTGTGAATGATTTCATCCTCTAATAGGTAAATAATTGGATATAAACAATAGAGTAAAATATAAGATATCTGGAATATATCATATATCAAACAACAAAACAAAAATATAAAATCCAATAACTAGATTAAATGATATCATTGAATAAATGAAAGACCATAAACTACATGGAATCCAAAACAACTCATGGTTGCATATTCATCTAATCGTATGTCACTACTGTCCTAATCCACTAGAAATGCAAAATGATTAAGTAGATTCATCCTCTACATGATGTTATTCCCTTTACGTGTATCAAGAAAAACAAAGGCTATATACTCCAAAATGAAAAGGTAAGGTGTGATAACTAAATCCCAGATGAAATCCACTATAGAATCTATACAATGTCTATCCACATGCATCTATTAGTTATTATACAATGAAAATAGTTTTATAAAAAAATCATAAATAAATTATTTCCTTCCCAAAACATTCCATTCGAACCATACTTTGGTTTTCATTTAAAAATCATTCCATATTCAATAAATCAGAAGAATATAACAAACCATCCACGAGGCATAATCAAAGGTAATAAAAAAGTTTTAATTCATTATTAATCAAAAGGAAATACAAAATAAAATATATATAACCACATAATGTATCCAAAAATAACCAATGGGAGAATCAAAAAACATGGGTGTACACAACTCAAACAACTAAGAAAAACTAGCTAGCATAATTATGACCAAGGTCTGGTAACCTTGATCTCTTGGAAAGTATACCCCCTAGAAACTATAGCATCATGGGAACCTCCCATGGTGATAGTTAACTCCAATAGGTCATGTCTTTCTTTAGTATTTCCCAATAATAGAATGTTCTCTCGATGTGATATTATATCATCATCAATTTTATAAATAAAATTCATTTTTTATAAAAAATTTATAAGGAAATCCATTCTATTTTTAAGTATAGAAAACACCTTTTCAATTTATTTCTTCTATTGAGGCATTTTTTTAATCCCATAATGTGCATAAAATCTAGTTTACAAAGTAAACCCATTTTGAAAACCCCTTTACATTTCTAAAAAAGATCAAATAAAATTATAATATTTATTTTCTTAATCAAAACTAAAATAAATCATTATAAAAACATAATAATGACATGGGATAGCTTGTTGGATAGATATATATACCTTAAGAACATTGAAACCCTCATTTCCATGTAAAACCAGTGATGGAAAAAAAGTGATAGGGTTCTCAAAAACATGGATTTGGATAAAAATTATAAATTATATATCAATCTCTATATATATGACAATAATAGTCCAATAGTGTTCCAATAAGACAAGGTGGGAAGAGAATATAAAAATATATAGAGAGATTAGGATAAATTTAGAGGAAAATTGAACTTACCTCAAATAGATCCACTAAGAATGATAAATGATCACCAATGAATCAAAGAGGAGAGCATCTAGAGTATCATATAGGGGGTTTTAAATCTAATGAAGGATTAGGATTTGATTATATGTTAAAATTACCAAGGGTATCATGATAAATTTTAATTTAAAAAATATTATATTTGGGAAAATAATTGGGCTATAGGGTTCAACAAACCATGTGAAAACAGTCTGGTAGCCTCTATGCTTTGATAACCAAGGTACACAGTTACTTGGAGATAAGATTCATGGTTTAAGAAATCATTTTCTATTTGTGTACAATCACCAAGACACCTGAATGGTTTTCTTGGTGACTCGCAAGATTTGAAAAACTATGAAAAATACCATTTTATCTCACAGTTCCATATCACACGATTACCACATAGTTAGTTCTAACTATGCTCATAAACTATTTCCCCAGAATATTTTCTATTAAACTCTAAAATTTTATCCCTCATCTCTATAAAGCCTCAAAATCCTCACAAGTAATAAACCAATCTCAAAAGTAAACATACATGTGATCTAAAGGGAATCACATTATTAATAGTTCAAAGGTTCCAAAAGTGGTACATAATGAATTTTGGGGTTATATAAGGTTTCTAAAGCCTCTAAAATGAATTTTCACACATCTTTGAAACATGTTTCAAGTCTTTTTCAACTATATTTTTACATTTCACCTTGATGGTTTTTACCTTGGTAACTAGTTTTTACCCAAGTAATTTATATTTTATTAAAAATATCAGGTAAACCTTTACCAAATTTTGATGTTATAAACCTAAATTAATATTCATAAAATATAATTTAATTTATAAATAAAATAAAATTATCTTTTAAATTAAAACATTTAATATATACAAAAACAGTTTTGTAGAAAAAATTTGATTTTTCCATTAATTATTCTTAGTATTATTTAGTATAGATTACTAATTGAATTATTATTACAATATTTATATATTGAATTAAAATCTTTATTAGACTCATTTTTAGCAGATATTAATTTATTTTATTAGATAAAAAGTATGAAATGCAAATAAAATAATTCTTTGAAAATAACAGTTTTACCATTATCACGGGAATTAAATTTAATTATTTTAATCTTATTTTTATGCATTAAAATGAAATTTAACTTAGAAAAAAATAAAAAAAAATATATAAAATATGAAATATATTTTTTATATTTAATTTATACATGTGATGAAAACTAATTTTAAATATTGGTGAATAAAAAATGCTTTTAGAGTAAAATATTACTTATGTTTTAAAAATGTTAAACAAGGGTTTCATAAATTCAATTTAGTATTTTTTTAATTGATTTATTTTAATTTATAAACGTAATTTTCTTTATAGAAATGGTTTTAAAAAATTTTAAGAGATTATTATATTATGATAATGTCATGAAAGTGATGGTATTAGCAAAATCGGTATTTTTTCATTATTCACCTAAAAATCAATTATTTTAGAACTATCTCAATAATTTACCCCAAGATAATTTTGAAAAATAATTTAAAAATTGAATTTATGTTTTCCAAATTATAATTATAAAATTTATAAATTTACATTTTAAATAAAAATACTATATATAGAAGAAAAATCATTTTTATTGAAAAATTCCATTTTAAATTTTTAAATGTTCTTAATACTATTTCCTATGAATTTATAATTAATTGTAGTATTTTAATTTACATTTGTTTTTATTACTATTAAATTATATTAATAATATTCATATAATATGTGTCAACTCATTTTAGTTTGGTGTTTCATGTGAAACAATATTTTTAACATAGTCTTAATTTAGTGAAAAATGTAGTCAAAAATATCAAGGTTTTAATTCCACCCCCCCCCCCCCAAGTAAATTTTTTCCTCACATTTTAATTAGCACATATTAATAAAAATAACTTAGGGTATCTGAAATATGTATATTACTCACTATATAATTTCTAATGGGATATTATTATAACTATATTATGTATGATTATGAAACTTTTTTATCCAAAATATACTTCTTTAAGAGTTTCAATAGACGTAACTTTAACAGCTTTATTTACATGATCTTGTTTCTAACCAAATAGTAAATCTAAAATGGTTGTGATACTCTCTAATAAAATCAAAATAAATTATCATATGAAATATAAATCCTAATATTTCTTCTCCAATTACACCTTCATTTAAACTTATGATACTTTAATTTCATCTATTATATAATTGGATCCACCTAGAAAACTTTTGGTTTGAACCAAGTTTTTCCATGTTCATTTTTATATTAGGTTTTTTATCCTTTCATAAAGATGTATTAAAATAATTCATAATGGTTTGTAAGTATAATTTTATTAACCAAATTATATACCCCTGGAGTGTCTAACAAGGTTTTATTTCTTACACCAAATCATCATGTACTGAATAAAGATTGATTTAATACTCAACTAAGATTTTTTATTGATTTCAGATAGGTGCATATGTGCCACATCCACATCCACTTTCTAGTAACCAAATAGGGATGTAATTTCTAGTAGAACTACTTACTCAAAACATTACCAAAATTATAGGATGTTATCCTATATTTAAAATTATTCTTTATACTTATACCAAGGATTTTCAATAAATATCACTTATCCTAATCCCCAAAAATAACTTAACTAATCCTTAAAAATAACTAAACCCTACTCTGATACCAACTGAGGCACCCCATACCCACACTCTGAGGTCTAATTCTAAAAAAATCTTTAAACACTAGCTTTGATACCAAGGGAGATTATCCAAGCTAAATATTTCTTTATTTTACATCATTTCCATAAGTTAAATATTATATCTCATAATAATCACATAATTCTATTTATGATAGATTTTGGGTCTTTGAGAATTTTCCCTCATATCTTTATCATCCAAAAAAATTCCCCTACTATACTATTATTCCTTTTTTATAACTTCATTATCTTTCATAAATAATCTCTATATAAAACTTCTTTATAAATATATTCATGAATAAAATTTCATATGGTAAAGGAAACAAAATAATGAGGTGAGATTAAATTCTTTATAATGGAAAACTTATCAATATGTTATCAATGGTTAAATACTAATCATATAAAGAATCATGGGAAAGAATGAGATATCTTATTAAAAGAACATAGAGAAATAAGGGTTGTAAATAAGTCGTGATGGAAGGATATTTAATCTCAAATGAAAAAACATGTACCATGGCATAATATTGTGAGATAATAAATATGATCCATGGAGCTTAATAGTGAAAATAAATATATGGAATTACTTATATACATAAGAAAAAAAAGTAATTATGAGACAAACATAAGAATATGGAAATTATAACATTGTGAACAAATAAAATGTTCATGCTTCATGTTGTGAACAAACAAAATATCCTTCCCTCATATTGCGAACAAAAAAAATGTTCACACTTTATATTGTTACCAAAAAAAATTCCAAACTTAACATACTTATCTCATGAGAAATAAATCCCTAACCAATACATTTTAGGGGTATATAATACCCCATCCATTAATTTATCATACATATGTGTGCCACTTTAAATCAATCATTTATCATATCAATAAGAACCTATGGAAATAAAATGGGTTTAATAATATTTAGAAAATCACAAATAATAACTTCGAGAATTGGATTTTTTGATACCCCATTCTCAATAACCCAAAAGAAGTAATTCATAAGGTAATTTTGTGGATTATTTATAAAATATAAATCTATAGGTTTCATATCTTTTAAAAATTAAAATGGAAATCAATCTATGAAAAATATATTTTTGAAAAAAAAATTAACATCCTCATAAATATATAAAATTATAAATCACTTTAAAAAATAATTTTCAAAAAGGTAACGTGAAAAAATATATAAAACACCACTTTAAAAGATATATAAATAATATATCCTTGAAAAATTCATAAATTGTTTCCCTATGATATTTGGTTTGGAAGATAAAAATATAAACTTGAAAGGGAAATCTTTTTAATAATTTTTAAAATACTACTATAGAAGTTCACATCATAAAATTAGTCATAAATATTTAATTTGAAAATAATTAAAGAGAAATTTGAATATTAACAGAAATAAAATATATTTATATTTAGAGATAATATAGTAGAACATTAGCAAGAATATTGAATATTAACATGGAATAAAAATTGATTATTTAGAGAGAATGGGAATTATTCTTAACATCATCAACTTTTATGAATAAATAAGTTCATCTATGTAATTCCCCAAAAAATAAGAAGTAATTAAATAATAATATAATCATATAACATAATAAAAAAATTTATAATAACCATAGTAAAAATGAATCCTTATGACTCAATAAAAGAAGTTGAATCAAGAAAAATACCATAAAACTTCATTATCTTTTGAATTGTAAAACCATGAATGGTAAAACATTAAATTAATTTGTAAATCATATAGATTTAATTGAAAATTATGATAAAATAAATCCATGTCCAATATATAAACCAAAAAAAGAAACAATTGGTGAATATTCATCATATATCAAGGAAGAAAAAAATTATATGAAAAAACCCTTAGGACATTAGAAACTTTAAAATCAAAACCCCTTAAAGGTTATAATATCAAATAAAACATTAAATACACTAAAAATGTGAGGATCATGATAAAAAATATTAAATTTTTAGTAGATATACCAAAAAATATAAAAAATGTTTATAATAATAAATATGTATCAAGGAGTGAATATTGAGATAGGAAACCCTTACCTTTAATCTGGATTAGCTGAATGTGCTCTAACCTCTCATGTAATAAAAATAATTGTATTAATCACCTATTTCAGAACCTTATTCATATATATAACCTTTTATAAATTTAAAAACCTAGTTAAAGTTATATTAAATCATTTCTATGTTTTATTAATAATAATTAATTATATTTTATAGAGATATATTCACTATAAGTATATTAAGTAACTTTCCATTCAAAAAGGAACTAGTTTTATTCTTACTAAATATGTTTACATATATTATATAGTTTTATTTGAATACTTGATTTAAAAATTTGTAATTTTAATTTGAAAAAATAAATTTCCTTTTTTAAATTATCATATCAAAAATATCTTAGGGTGATTATTTTAGAATTTTCTGAAAAGTTTGATTTTCAATGAATAGTGACAAACTTTTTTATTAGAAATAGAATTTCATTATCAAAAATATTAAAATTAAAATTCAATTTTGAATTTGTTTTAAATTTTAATTAATTAATTTTTATTTAAAATAATCCAATTATGGTCTCTATAATTAAATGTATACTTTAATTTGGTATAAAAACATTTTTTATATTAAAAATACGTTTTTTTAAACTTGTTTTTCATCATGTTTTGCAGGTTTAATTTTAATTTAAATTGTTAAAATTCAAGAAAACTAATCTTGAAAAATGGATTCTATATTTTTAATAAATTGTTTTAAATTTGTTAAATAATTCCTTTTATTTTTTGTCATTATGAATAGTAACCATAATAAATTTTTGTTACAGCGATAAAGGTAAATTGGTTTAATTAGGGTTAAAACTAAAGTGATGAGGCTTAAAATTAATTATAAAACTAGATTTTATTTCAAATTATGAGTTTATTTCATCCATAATATTCCAAACACTAGATATTTGACCTTTTTCCCATTATCTTTGATTTTACCTTTATAATATTTAAGTAAAGGATATAGTCAAAAGTGATACAATATTTCTTTTAATATCTATAATATTTTGGGTCCCGGATAAACAAATATTATGTTTATTTATAAATTTTTATTTTAAATAAAAATAAATTATTTATCATGGTAATTTAATTTTAATTTTTGGTGATAAAATAATAACCTTAAGTTCTTATACAACGCTAAATCCATGCTTGTGCAAGCAATAGAAAGAATCATGTAAATGATTTTAAGAATGCTAAAATTAATATTTTTGGGTGATTTATAGTGTTACACAAATATTATACATAAAATTAACATATCGTAAATTTTTTAATTAAATATATTCTAATTATAATGTTTTAATGTTGTTTTTAAAGTCAAATTAATTATATAGTTCCAAAAAAGACATTAATTGTATTTTATAATAAACATTATTTTATTAAATGATTTAAAATTCCTAAAAATACTCTATTTGGAATTTTTAATGGGATATGGTTTAAAATATCATTCATGTTCCATTTATTTGTCAATTTTCCTTTTATATTAACTTTATTGACCCCTAAATAGTAAAAAAATTGATATCGCATTAATTGTCAAAAGGGTTAACAGGGGGTTAAAACAAAGAGATAAGAGTGGAAGCATCACATAACATTGTAAATATATCATTTTATGAGAGTATTTAGACTATTCATCATCATATATTAAAAATATATCAATTTTCTCCATTTATTCATGAAAATTAATTTATATTAGATTAGTAATTTAATAAATTCTAAGAGTGCCCTCCCCTCACTTATAAAAAGGTACCTCCAATCCTCTCTTCCTCTACACCTTTGAAAAATAGATTCTATATTTAAAAATACTTGAGCATTTTTATTTTATTTCTTATTCTACCTCCTTAAAATATTATTCAATAATGATTAAATAATAAAATAATTATATTAAATAAATTAATATTTTATTATTTTAATATCATAAACTATATCCATTTCCTCCCTCCATAGAATGGGAAACGAAATTGTCATTCATGTGTGAGGTGAAGTGCCTCCTCACGAACCGATGTAATTAATTTTCCATCATTGCCTCTCACAATTGGTTATAACAATTTATTTAATACATATATGTGATATTTTTAAAATATTTATTATTATTTAAATATAATATATCGTCTACTTTCTTAACTTCCCATACTTTGAAAAATGATAATGTTGTCCATGTGTACGTGTATATTACCACCTCCATGAAGTGTTGTGATTCTTTTTTCATGACCACATAAAAATGATACTATATATAAGTATATTTAAATAAATAATATATATTTATTAAATAATAATAATTTTGTATTGATAAAATTATATGTACTTTATTTTTGTTATTTTCTTTGAAATATGGAAACGTTACTAATGCTTATGTATGGCATATCGTCTTCATGATTATAATGTAATTCATTTTTGATAACCATATTTCATGGTTGGTTTTAAAGGTACATGTAATTATTAAAATGATAATTATTTAATGATTATTATTATTTATATTATGTGGTAATGTTCACTTTGACTGTATTCAACTTACAAAAGTCATTTTTAACATACGATCTAAATATCGTCAAAATATCTGACATGAACATAATTAATTAAGTAGTTATATATAACAATGTAATAGATAAAATAAAATGAATAATAAACACAAATAAATTATTAAGAATGTAAATAATTAATATAGTTTTATTATTCTGTAAGATAGTGAATGTATGTGATGAGTTATACTTGAGGTAAGGTACACTTTACTATAAAAACCTCATTTATAAATATTTTAAAGGTTTATTTTCTAAATATTTGTCTTCCATGTGAATATAATTAAAATAATATTATGGTTTTATTTATATGGGCACAAATTAATTAAAAATAAAATTCTATATTTCTTTTTACTTTCTTTCAATGGTTTTCAAAAGGAATATTTTTACATATTTAATATGAAACATTTTTATTTTCTTTATAAAAGGAAAAAAGAATGTTTTTTTAACATATAAAGAGCCAAAAGATTCTCCCACCACCACAACCATTATTTTATATTTTGGATTAATTTATAATATTCTTATTTTTCATCAAATAAAAAACCACCTTCCCTTTATTCTAGTAATATTATTTTTAAAAAATTGGTTTTAAAAGAAATATATATTTCAATATCCAAAAATTATTTTATTAGCAGTTCAAAAGTATATTTTTACATTTTTGATGATGGAAATTTAATTTTTTATGTATTTTATGTATTTTATGTTCCTTGTAATTTTTTTATGATGATGGGTGAGCCTGAGAGAGCTCATGATTATGGGTGAGCCTGATATTTCTCAAGATGATGGGTGAGCTCAATATAGCTCTTCGATTCACTGGGTAATGATTATGTTATCTGAAGAATTATATTGAAAGTCATCTAGAATGGTTTTTAAAATTTTAAGTGTTCTATAAATATGGTGTCCCAAGTCACCTACATCACTTTTCTATGATTTCTAATAATATTTCTCTTGGAATTTGTTTGATTTCAAAAGGTATATTATTGATCTTTTGTTTTAATGGAAGTATTTCACCGTTTTAGGGTAAAATTTATGTTTTTAAGGAAACATTTTTCATGGGTTCTCATTTTTTATAATAAATCCTCATGATTATGATTTTTACTTTATGTTTTTGTACAAATTGATTTATCAAAAAATTTAGGCAGTAAAGCTGATTTTATGTGTAATTAAATGATTATTTGAGCTCGTAGTTTATTATGTTAAAGGAAAACTCTCTTTTTTGATCTTGTGGTTTTAAATTAGACTAAAAGGTTTATTTATTACTTTTTGATATCCCATAATGATATTTTTTTCCATCTCATATTTTTGGATGTTTTGATAGGTTTAAAGGATGATTGGGAACAAATAAGAAGTCAAGTTAAAAATTGTAAATATTTTTCATGAAAAGAAAATGTGCTATATTTTAAAAGTATTATATTATAGGAAAATGGATACTAAGATGAAGTGAAAAAAATGTAATTTATATGTTTTTTAAGTAAGAGTTGTGCCCTAATTTTCTAAACCTCTAAACCTAAAAATATATTTGTAAAGTTAATTTTAGTCTAAAGTCACATGACAAAGTAATGTTTTACATTCGGTCCATATAGTTGGTATAAAATAAATGGTTCAGAAAAATTTTAGAGGTTATGATAATAGAACTAAATACCCTTAAGAGATTATAATTTATATTTATCATGATATAACATTAAAATATTACCAAGTTGTTTCATATAAACTAAGTTTATTAATAATGGTTTTCTATAAAGGAAATAAGGAAGATAATGTGGGAAGGAATTAAGAGAACAATATCCTTCCAAATCAATAATGTAGAATATTTGGAATTGGAATATAGTAGTTTGTTACTCTGATGGATTAGTTAACATAGGTTATAAATTATAGTGATATCCATGTTAGAGAGAAACTACATTATCCATAATGGAACATTTCTATAATGGATTATTTTATGAAATAGAACTCTCCAACACTCAGTGGATCGTATGACCCTTTGATAGTTAAAGGATGGGTTAAATCCTTAGATAATATATTCTAATGAATGGATTTTTTAAATCATAAAAAGGTAACTCTTTTTATTTACCATTTTAAAGGTAAATTCGATCAATGGTGGTCAATGTTTAAGAATAATAAAGAAATATAAGAGATTGATGACATGGAATGGGGAACATTTAAGGATATTTTCCTTGAGAAATATTTTCATAAATTTATTCGAATTATAATGGAAAATAAATTCTTGGAATTGAGGTAGAAGGATGAAGAAACAGTGCCCACATATGAAGAAAAATTCACCTGATTGGAAAGGTACACATAAAATTTTATCTTGGATCTCAATTGTAAAATTAATTAGATTTACTTAGGATTTAATGGAATTTTCTTCTTGTGAATTAAAAAGTTATGAGAAACTTTTTTAATATTCCTAAAAAGTACTCATGATCATGTATTCTATGATAATAAGTAGAAGAAAAGTTCCATATGGTAGTCAATGTGGAAGTATCCATCAAATAAATCTTAAGGTAAGAAAAAAATGTTACCAACTTGTGATAAGTGTGCTAAAAATCACCCCCAGAGAATGTCTTATAAAACCGAGTAAGTTTTTTTGATGTATAAATTTTAGACATATATATCTTGACTAAAAAGAAAATTATTAGAAAAATAATAAAAATATGACAGTAATATCCTTTAATTATAATGATATAGGTTATTATCTGAGTACTTTTCCATATATATGAATAAAGGATAGAAATCATAAACATCACAAATATAAAGGTGTGGCTAAATCCTTTATGACTACTTAGGCAGATGTTGGACCATCCAATGATGTGGTGTCAGGTACATTACTTGATTATTTAGATTATTTCAATGTCTTGTTTGATTTTGGGTCTACACACTCTTTCATTACCAGGAAATTTTCTAATAATTTAAAATTTTCATCTTGAGAAATGAAGCTCTAAATTTTAGTTAAAACACCTAGGGAAGTGATAATTCAAAATGAAATTAAAATAATCTTCCTTCTATTGTGTGTGTAAAATGGTTTACATGAAAACTGTGTTATCTTTAACATTTTTTAGTTTGATTTTATTCTAGGTATGAATTGGATATCATTTTATCATTCTAAGATAGATTGTAGAGATAAAGAATTTATTTTCCAAAATGAGTTTTCTTTTGTATATAAGAATCCATTCCTACCATTGATAAAATATTAAGAAGCTAAAAAACTATTAAAATATAAAAATGAAATTTATATTTCTCATGTTATTAAAAAGAAATAAATTCTCCATATTAATGATGTACCAGTAGTAAAATAATATATAGATGTTTTTTCTAATGATTTTTTTTATGTTATTATTGATTAGGAGGTTGATTTTACTATATACTTAGCACTTTATTCTAATCCAATTACAAAAACCCTTACATAATGGGTCAAGTATAACTTATGGAATTGAAAAATTAGTTGCAAGAATTTCTCGATAAAGGTTTCATTCATCTTAAAACTCCATCATGGTGTTCTCCTATATTTTTGTGAAAAATAAAGATGTTTCCATGTGGATTTTCATTTATTATATAGATTCAATAACATTAATATTAAGAATAAGTATATATTTCATAATATTTATGACTTTTTAAATCAAATCTAGGGAGCTTAGTGTTTTTCAAATCTTATGAGTTTTTGGTTATTCCTTTTTGGTTGAAAAATATAAAATTGTATTTATAAATCTTATGAATAAATTTTTCCAAAAAAAATTATATAAGTTTATGGTTGTGTTTATTGATGATATTTTTGTTTATTCGAAAAATTATTAGGATCATAAGAAAACACCTACTAATTTTTCTATAAACCTTGAAAAAAAAGGTGTTTTATGGAAAATCTATAAAATGTGAATTTGGGTTAAGAGAAAATTTTATTCCTTGGATATATCATAAATAAATATGTTATAACTATTGATCTATTTAAAACTAAAGTGGTTAATGAGTGTCCAATGCCTAAAAATGTTACTGAGATTCATAATTTTCTTGATTTAGAAAGCTATTACTATAAGTATGTTGAACATTTTTCATGATTATCTAACCCAACAACCAATTTAGCATGAAAATGAGTTAGGTTCATCTAGATAAAATAATGCAATCAATTTTTCCAAGAATTTAAAAGAAGATTAGTGAATTCTCTAATTTTTTCCATACCACCCAAAAATAGATAATTTTTTGTCTATATTGATTCTTTATGGAAGAAATTGGGATATTTTTTAATGAGGAATGATCTTGTAATTTATTATTCCACATATCAATTAAAACCTAATGATAAAAACTATCCTACACATGAACTTGAACTTGTGGCTATAGTGTTTACTTTAAAACTTTTGAGAAATAATTTTAATGGAGTAAAGTGTGAAATATATACTAATAATAAAATATTGTAGTATATAATCACTAAGAAATAATTGAACCTAATAAAGTTAAGAGTAATGGAATTGATAAAGTATTTTGACAACATAATTAATTACTATCCAGGTAAATTAAATAAATTAGTTGATGCATTGAGTCATAAATATAATGCATAATTAACTATGATAAATCTAGAACATATTCTTTGGTTAATGATTTGATAAATTCTTTCTTATAAATTTCACATATAGGAACTCCCTTTATTTTGTTTTAGGTTTTAATATAATAAACTCTTTTAGATAGAATTAAGAAAGCTCAGAAGGGAGACAATTTCTTACAATAAAAAGTATAACTGGTAAAACAAGTAAGTTTTTTGAATTTAATATTATAATATATAGTGTTTTTAGATTCAGAAAAAAGTTTACATGTTTCATGTGACCCGCAATTAAATAATGAAATATCAATTGAGGATCACATCACCCTATTTTTTATTCATCCTGGAAACTCAAAACTGTATGGAGACCTTTATAAACTTTTCTAGTGGTAATGAATGAAGAAATATTTTTTTTACTATGAAATTTTTTATTTTTCAATAGGTTAAATAAAGATGAAAGTTATCAAAGGGGGTGGTTCAGACCTTTTTCGTTCCAGGATAGGAATTGTAGAATATATCAATAGATTTCATGGTGGGATTACCAAATAAATGTTGAGGTAATAATGTGATTTTTTTAAGTATTGACTGATTGAATAAATCTTCTCATTTTCTTCCTATTTGAGAAAACAAATATTTGGATAAAATTTATTTAATTTATGTTAAAGAGATAATTAGATTACATGCAGTCCATATTTCCAATATATCTGATCTTGATCTCAAAATCACCTCTAAATTTTATAATGCGCTTCAATAGTCTTTAGGTACAGAATTAAATTTTAGTTCAACTTTTCATCATTAATCAGATGGATAGTTTGAGTGAATTATTTAGAATTTAGATGATGTGCATAGATCTTGTTTAATGGGTTATTAAGTAATTTGATATTAATATCTAAATTTGGTTTGGTTTTCTTATAATAAAAATTTTCATTCCACTAAAAAAATGGAACCTTGTGATGCTTTATATGGAAAGTGGAATCAAACTCCATATTATGGGGATTAAGTAGGACAAAGAATGATTTTGGTACTATAATTGGATGATGAAATGGTTGAGAATATAAATATTATTCTGAAACACATGAGGATGGATTGGAGTAGGTAAAAAACATATGTGGATAACTGGAGAAAAGATCTTTCTTTCAAGGTAGACGGTCATATTTTTCTTAAAGTTTCTCCATGGAAAAGTGTTATTTGTTTTGGAAAAAAATGGAAAGTTAATTCATTAGTTCATTAAACCATATGAAATCCTGGATAAAGTTAGATCAATTTACTATCAAGTGGACTTTCCTCTGATTTTATCATAGGTACATGATATATTTTATGTTTCTTTGTTAAGAAAATATGTTCCATATGCATCGCATGTTTTGATCCCTAAAGTAATTTAGTTGGAAGAAAAATTTTCTAATGAGGAAAACCAGTGTATATGGTTGGATATAGTGTGAATGTATTTTATAAGAATAAAATTTATTATGTTATGGTTTTATGGAAAAATCATACAGTTGAAGAAAAAACATGGGAATCATAAAATGTTATGAAAGAAAAAATGTTTATACTTGTTTAAGTAATGAATAAAATTGCCAGGGAATAATTTCCAAAAGGGTGAATAATGTAACAACACAGTTAATTTTAGAATAAATCATTTTCATGAGTTAATAATATTCATTAATTATATTTTATATATATATATTTACTCTAGTAATATTAATTTAATTTTCCAAACAAAAAGTAAAGAGTTTTATTCTTACTAAATTTGTTTACACATATAATATTATTTTATTTAAATGATTTATTTAAAAAAATTTGGTTTTTAATTTGATAAAAATTAATTTAATTTTTTAAATAATCATATTAAAATTAACTTTGGGTTAGTTATTGATAATTTTCTAAAAAAATTATTTTTCAATGACAAATGAAAAATGCTAATTTTTATTTGAAACTATATTTTATTTTCAAGTATTTGCAAAGTATAATTTTATTTTGGATTAATTTAAATTTTAATTAGTTATTTTTTATTAAAAATATTCCAATTATGGTGTTTTTAATTAAGTGTATGCTTTAATTTGGTATTGAAATAGTTTTTTATTTTGTAAAAGAATTTTTATAAAAAAACCATTTTCATCATGTTTTATGAGTTTAATTTAAAATTAAATTATACAACTTATATAAATTGAATATTAAAAGATTCATTCCATATTTTTAATCAATAGGGTCATATTTGATAAATATTATTTTTATTTTTATTTATTATGAATAGTAACCATAGTAAATTGTTCTTACCATGGTGAAGGTAAAATGGGTTAATTATAGTTTAAACCAAAGTCATAAGAATTTAAATTCATTAAAAAATCATTTATTTAATTTGGTGATAATTTTTTTTAATAATCATATAAAATTCGAATATATAACCTTTTTCATTTATCTTTTATTTTTACCTTTATAATAGTAAAGGATAAATTTAAAAGTTTTACTCTCTTGATTTTAATATCTACAATATTTAGTGATAGGGAAAAACAAATTATATTATTTTATAAAATTTCTTTTGATATATTAATACTTTTTTATCATGATAATTTATTTTTAATTTCCAGTGATGAAATAATTACCTTAAGTGCTTATACAATGTTGACTCAGTGTTTATGGAAGTAGTAGAAAAATAGTGTAAATGATTTTAAAATCTATAAAAGTAATATTTTTTGGGTGATTTATAGTGTTACATTAATTTAATAGTTAAAAGTATCATAATTTGGATCTTTTAATGGACTATATTTTAATTACATTGTTTTCATGTGGTTTTCAAAGTTAAATTAATTGAATGGTTTCAAAAATGACATTAATGGAATTCTATAATAAACAATATTTTATTAAATTATTAAATATTCCTAAAAATATTATATTCATACAAGTTGATGGTATATGGTTTAAAATATAAATCAAATTCCATTTATTTGTCACTTTTCCTTTTATAGTAACTCTCTTGACACTTAAATAGTAAAAAATTGATATTGTGGAAATTGTCAAAAGGGTTAATAGGGGTTAAAAGAATAAGATAAGGGTGAAAACATCACCTAAACATATTAAAATTTTATTTCAAGATATAATTACGAATTATAATCCTAATATATTCTATATATATCAATTTGGATAAACTTTTTCAAGAATGTTTTTTAAAATTTAATACTTTAATACATTCCAAGAGTGCCCCTCCCCTCACTTATAAAATGGAACATTATATCCTCTATTAATCAGATATTTTTAGCATTATAGATAGTCAAATAACTTAATAAATCACTTAATAACATCTCTCTTTACATCCTATATCCTTGGTATGATTATAAAACCAACCTAGAAAAGATTTAGGTATAAACCAAAAGAGGATGTCTAAATAAGATCTATAGTTATTAACCGAATATTTTCATTTTGTTTCATCTTCTATATCCTTCAAATATTCTTAAAACATGATTAAATAGTAAAATAGGTTTCTTAAATATAATTATAATTTATTATTATAATATAATAACATATATCCATCTTCTTTTTCTATCAAATGGGATACAAAACCATCATTTGTGTCAACGGAGGGCTACCACCTCATGAACCGATGTAATTCATTTTCCATTAACGCCTCTCATGGGTGGTTAAAATGATGAATTAAATGTATATATATTATATTCATGAAATATTTATCATTATGTAAATATAATAAATAATTTAATTTCTTAACATTCCATCCACTGAAAAATGATAATGACATTCATGCTTATGTGTGGATTACCACCTCCACGAAGCGTTGTGATTCATTTTTTAGGACCACATCACATGGATACTATATATAGGTATATTTAAAGAAATAAAAATATATTTATGATATAATTATAATTTTAGAAATATAAAATGATACTTACATTATTTTCTTTATGTTCTTTGAAAAAAGGAAACATTACTCATGCGTGCATACAATCTATCATCTCCATGACTGTAACGTAATTCATTTTTCATAACTATATTTCATGGTTTGTTTTAAATTTATAATTAATGTTTATAAAATATAATTATATCATTAAAATTTTTATATATATGATTTTATAAGGATTAATTTTACCATATTCACCTTGCCAAAGTCATTTTGAACATATGAGCTGAATATCATCAAAACATCTGATATGAACTAAATTGATTAAGTAATTATATATAAAACTATAATAGATAAAATAAAAAGAATCATAAACATGAAAAATATTATTATGAAATTAAATAATTAATATAATTTTACTATTTAGGAATGTAATGAACATATGTTATGAGTCAGACTCGAGGTAAGGGACACTTTACTTTAAAAACCTCATTTTTAAATGATCTAAAGATTTATTTTCTAAATATTTTTATTCCATGTACATATTCTTAAAATTATTTTATTTAATTTTTTATATTTACATAAATGAATTAAAAATTAAATTTTATGTCTCTTTTTAATTTCATTAAAAGGTTTTAATACGGAATATTTTTATATTTTTTATATGGAATGTTTTGATTTTATTTAATAAAGGAAAAATGGAATGTTCTATTTTGACATATACAGTGTAAATGTATTTTCCCACCTCTATAAATATTGTTTTATTTTTTAGATTCATTTATAATTGTCCATGTTTTATTCAAATAAAAACCCTCCTTTCCATTTTTCTGGAAATTTTATTTTTGAAAATTGGGTTTAAATGGAAAGGGGTATATCAATATCTGAAAATGTTTTGCTTATTGGTTAAAAAGTATATCTGTACATGTTTGAGGATAGAAATGAAATATTATATATTTTTAATGTATGTTATGGTCCTTGAACATTTTTATGATGATGTTTGATCAATATATATATCATGATGATGAGTGATATCAATATAACTCCTGATGATGGGTGAGTTTGATCTAGCTCTCCAATGTATTGGGTAAAGATTATGTTCTCCATAGAATTATGTTGGAATTCGACCATAATAGTTACTCAATTTTTATATTTTCTTGTAATGGTTCAATGAAGTTGATATCCCATGGTACCAACATGAGTTTATATTCTTACTAATATGTTTTCATGGAAATCATTTGATTTCAAAATGTAATCTAATGATATTTTATTTTAAATGAAGGATTATACCCTTTTAGATTAAAAAGGTATATTTTTAATAAAACATTTATCTTGGGTTCTCATATTTTATAAGAAAACCTAAAGGTTATAGTATTGACTTTATGTTTTCACATAATGTTTTTTCAGAAAAAAATTATGCATTAAAGATAATTTCATGTGTATGTAAATGCTTATTTGAGCTCAGAGTTTATTATGTTAAAGTGATACTCTCTTTTATGATCTCATGGTTTTAAAAAGAAAAAACATGTTTCTTTCTTCTTCTTTTTGTGTACCTTATTTAGTTTTTTCTATTCATCCCATGTTTTCAAATGATTTTCATAGGTTTTAAGTATGAGTAGGAACAAAGAAAAAGTCAAGTTGAAAATCTTAATTTTTTTTATGAAAATGAAATATATTTAATTTTAAGTCTTTTTTTTGAAAAATGGATACTAAGAGTGAGTGTATAAATTTTAATGTGTGAGTTTTTTATGTATGCATTATGACCTAATTATATAAAACTCTAAACCTTGAAATATCATTGGTATATGTATTATTGTATAAAGACACTAGATAATGTAAATTTTAAGGATAGGTCTTTATAATAAACTTCATTTATAGTCATTTATTAATAAATTAGTTAGTTATATTTTATTTTAATCTCTAGAAGTGATTTGTTTCGATTGTTTTTTTATACTAGTTTCATAATGGAAGTATTGATTCTTGTTTATTGATTCAAATTTCATCATTATGATATTATTATAGGTATTATAATAAATTTTTTATAATGATTTATACTTTTATTATTTTATTTCATAATTATTTTAATTAAACTTCTTGACAATGAACTCGGTGATGAGCTTATTTTGGTAATTTTCAAAAATAAAGTGTGGTATCTTAATAACATGTTAGATATTACGATTACCAATTCATAACCAAAGAAATAATTATTCAACTATTATTTTTTAATATCATCATTATTTATGTTTCCTTATTTACCCATGATAAAAATTTATAACATTGTTCATGTAGGTGGTTAAACTGACCCATACAAGAACATGTTATAATCTATGGGGGGTACGGTTAAGAAAGTGATTCCTTTAGATTAATATCATTATTTTATAAGAATAATAAAATTATTTGTATGTTTTAAATTGATTAATAAGGTTATAATATATTTTTATATAAATATTATATTATAGTGAAAAATGAAATACGCCACTTTCGTAGAGGCGGTATTCTGTATGTACACTTAGGTGATGCATTTGTTTTCCATATAACATGAAGACAATAGAAAATGGTTCAAAATTTATTAATATTAAAAATTTATAAATATCATATTAAACCTTTAAATGATATTTTAAAAATATCTATGTAAGGTGATAATGAAAAATCAATCATTTCATTCATGGTGGTTGTAGTCTACACATATGCATAAGACGTCCTTAATTTTCAAATGGTATTGGAGGAAGTAATAGAATCTCTATTAAATTAGTATAATAGAATTTTATAATAATATTAATAATTATACTATTATAATTTCAGGGATATACTAGTTTTTTGGTTCTAGAAGAAGACAAATATTAAGAGAGATCAGTTGAGTGAATCATCTTTCCCTTTAGATTTTGTCGCATGGATAACACCATAAGGCTCCACAGCTTGGTCTTTTAAAAATACCAAGGATTCTAGGAGATGGTTATAGATATTAGGATATAGTAGGTAATATTTTTGGTAGATATAATTCTTTTTAAATGTTGGATAAATGTTATGGTTGTGATATCTTTTTATAAGTGAACAAAATGGCATTTTTTTAAATACACGTTATATTTTCAACAATGGAAAGACAATATTCAAGGTTTAATAGCTCTGAAAGTAGTAAATAATCCATTTTTGGGTGATATAAGGTCTATATGTCCTCTTATATTCATTTTTATGAATGTTTTAAAGAAAATAAAGTCTTTTACCACTATATTTTTACATTTTATCATTTTAGTTTTTACCTTGGAAACTAGTTTTTACCCCAAGTAATTTATATTTTATTAAAAATATAAGGTAAAAAGCATTTAGTTTTTTTATTTTTTAAAACTAAATTTAATCTACATATAATATAATTCAATATATAAATAATATACAATTAACTTTTACATTAAAACATTTAATATATATAAAACTATTTTGTTGAAAAATGTTTTTTTTACAATTAAGTGTTCTTAATATTTTTTAGTATTGATTACCAATTGAATAAAAGTTAATATATATAGGTTTAAAAATTATATTAGAGTAATTTTGAGAATAAATTAATATATTTTAATAAATAAAAATTACATTATGTTAATAAAACAATTATATTAAAATAACAGTTTTACTATTATCATAATAACTAAATTTAATACTAGTAATCTTATTTTTATGCCTAAAAATGAAATTGACCTTATTAAATTATATGAAAATTTTGATCTAAAATAATAAATATATTATGTTATCTTTAATTTCTATAATTTATTAAAATTAATTTTTAATATATGTGAATAAAAACAATTTTTTTGACTAAAATATTATTTATGTTTCCAAAATGTCAAACATGGATTTTGAAAATTAAATATAGAATTTTTAAATGATTTTTTTAATTTATAGATAAGAAAATTTTATATTAAAAAAATTCATAAATTTTTTTTCATTCTTGTATTATGATAATCTCGTAAAATTGATATTATTAGAAAAATCGGTATTTTTCACTATTCGCCTAAAACTCAATAATTTTATTAAAATTTAAAAAAAATCACCCTAAGTTAATTTTGATAAGATTATTTTAGAAATGAAGTTAATTTATAAAATTTAAATTTATAAAATTTAAATTTATAAAATTTATAAATACAATTTTAAATTAAAATACAATATATAAAGGAAGATTTATTTTATTGAAAAAATCCTTTTTAAAACTTTAAGGGTTATTAATCCTGTTTTGTATGCATTTCTAATTTGTTACAATACTTTTATTTAATAAATATTTTTCAATCAAATATTTTATTAATAAGATTTATCTAATATTTCATGGATCATTTTAGTTTTTTATTTCATGTGAAATAAGATATTGAACATAATATTAATTTAGAGAGAGAAGTATTCCAAAATCTATGGGTGTTACGAAAATGAACATGAAGTTGCTAATATTGAAAGGAATGTTGAATATTGATCATATAGGAATTGGGGATGTGAATTTTTTATGATGTGGAAAAAAAGTAAGGTTTCCTTCAATTTATATGGATGGAATCCCAGGACCTTGGAGTTATAACTTGATCACAATGATGTTTGAGGATCTTCCTATATTCATCCCCTTGGAGTTTCACTTTATTTTGTAATATTAATTGATGATAAAATAAGTAATGTATGGATTTAATTTATAAATTGTAATTATGATATATTTTTTTGGATTTCATTCAATAGAAAGACATAGTGTAAATTAAAATTGGTTAGAATATGAAGTGCATATGTTTTGAAAATATCTGTGAGTACACCGGGTACAAATCCCAAAACTTCTATAAGAATAAGGGTATAAGGAATGAAAATAAATTTCATGGAACTACAAAAAAATTATAATGGTTGATTAATGAATTATATATTGAGAAATAGGGATCAAATCATGAGGTTTCACTTGGTAATTTTCAAATGAATCTAGGAAGGACACTCAACATTTTTTCATGTCTTTTAAATATAAGTATATCATAGGAGGTTAGGTAGAAACTTTTACATGAGTTATGGTATGAAAAAAGAACAAGATTTCATCACCTAAAAGTATTTATAATATTTAAATACAAGCGTACTAATTCCAAGGATATGTACAAGAATGAGGATAAGTCTAATGGTTTTTTATTGGTTATAGTGATGAGAACATTTACTATCATAAATAGGATAAAGACAAGAGATAAGTCATCATAAGATGATATGTTCAGTTCAATGAAGGGTTTTTTAAGGAATGAAACTTATATTAGAAGGAATTTATGAAAAAAATAAACTATCAAAGTCCATATTGATTTGAGTAAGAACACTTGAAAGAATAAAATCTATAGGATATGGATAGAATAACCATAAGTCTAGTAGTGAGACTAGAAGAATATGTGTTAGAAAGTTCAAGAAGTTTTGAATCTCTAATGGGAGTACCATAAGTTTAGTCTCTTATAGCTAGAATATAGCCAAGAAATTTTTTAAAAGTGAATGAATTAATGATATCATCTAGGTTCATAAATATAGTTTAGTGATTCTGTTTTGACATGAATGTTCTTCTTCTAATAGATTTAGAATATCTAGAGAGCCCAAAGAGGGGTCCACACTCAGTGATTATAAATAGTGAAAGTTAATGATGAATAAAGAAATAAATTTATTTAATATTAACGGATCTTGGGAGATCACTTAATTACTAAAATAGAAGAAGTATATACAAAATAAGTGAGTTTTCCATTTTAAATAGGAATCTAATAAAATAAATTTTGTAAAGTTTGGTTGGTGTAAAACAGAATTCAGTTGAAAGGAGTTCAATTCTCAAAAATATTTGCATTGGTATTTAAACATAGAACTATCTAGATGATGTTGAGCATGGTAGTATCAGAAGATATATATCTATAATAGATGGATGTAATGACTCACTTAATTCATGGTCATTAGGAGGAATAAATTTATATAAAGCAACTAATTTATTTTAGGGAAGATGAAAAATGGAATTTAGTATATAAATTAAAGAATAGTATTTATGGGATAAAGTATGAACTATGATAATGGAATAAAAAAAGTTATTAATTTATGTCATAAGAGGTTTTAAAAGTGTAATTAAGGTCATTTTTTGTTACTAAAATTAATGGTAAGATAAGACATTAATCATATTGTTTTTATATGTGGATGATATATTTCTTGATGGATTTGATGCTGGTAAAATTCAGAAGTTGAAACATGATTTTTTTGGAAAATTTGAGATGTAATGCCATGGAAAATCAAAGAAGATTTTGGGGATGAAGATCAATAGATATAGGAAAGCTAGACCTTTGGTTCTATCTCAAAATGACTACATCAAGAAGGTGATCCAAAGATTTGGTATGAATGGAAGTAAGTCATTCTTGACTTCATTGGCTGGATACCTTATGTTAAACTAGGAAAAATCACCCAAAATATAATTTGAGGCCACTTACATAGAGAAAATAACATATGCATTAGTAGTAAAAAAAATTATGTATCCAATGGTTTGAACTTGGATGTAAATTTCCTTTGTAGTGGGAGTTGTAAGTCGATTCATGTCGAATCAGGGAAATGTACATATAAAGGGTATCAAATAGATCCTTGGTTATCTGAAAGGAATAAAATAAATTGTGTTATTAAATGGGATTAATTATCCTTTATAATGATATATTAATATTTAATTTATTGTATATTTAGACACACAGAATAGCACAACCAGATTGGTGTTTACTTATGGAGGAACAATGGTCATCTGGATGTCACAAATTTAAATAATTTTCACATTGAGTATAATGGAAACTAAGTATATAGCTTCAATAAAAGTTTGGAAAGAAATGATTTGGTTTTTTAGATTTCTAAAAGAGCTTATAAAGAGTCAAGGAGGAGGATTGTTTTCTATGATAGCCAAAGTGTAATTCACTTAGCTAAATATCCAGTTTTTTATGAAAGGAAAAATCTATTAACCAAAAGTATCATTTCATTCAGAATATGTTTTAGGAAAATAATATATATCTATGGAAGACATTAAGAATACAAAATTTGAAAAATAAATGTTTAGTAATATAATAGTTTAGTAAATTATTTGGTAGTGTTGTTCTTTAAAGGGGTTTAGGTAAATGAATTGTGAAAGTGGTGGAACATTTCTTATTATAATCAAATGAGTGATTTTCCTAAGTTTTTAGAGTTTATTAAATTCCATGAAACAATTATTCAAGTGTGTTATTATTGTGAGTGAATTTTTTTTACCTCACCATAATGTTTTTCAATGGATTCAATTCACCATAATTATGGTCCCCAAAAGTTAGAGTGATGTTGTGTGTAGATTGAAATAGTGGATATTCTCTATAAGAAATAGGATAAATAGAATTTCACATCATCTAATGATGTTATTATGGAGTAATGTAGTTCTATAATTTTATTAAAAGATGAAGGTTCACTAGGTTGGTAGTCTATAATGACCTTAAATTTTATAAATAAAATTTCCATTTTTATTCAATTAAATGTATTATTATATAATTTGGTTATAGAAAACACATGAGCTTATTTTGTTTTAGTATATCTAATTGTATTTTAATGGATTGTATGTATCTTTACCATTGATAATATAGTTGTTGAATAGTGATCACATGACTAGTATAAATACAGGGTTTTAAAAAATCTATTTGACACAAAAAAAGGAAGTGATGGTCTCAACCAGCAGGATTTTACCCTATGAAGACCATTTATCATAGCTTCCAAGGGAGATATCATTTTTGGGGATTTTACATAGATCAATTCCAAAATGACATCTAACAACTTAAGCATGAGATAAACCATTTATGGGAGAATTTCAAGTTCATCGAGATCATGGCCCACATCATGTTCACAAAATGGCCCCATGAAAGACCCACCATCATGCACCTTACTCTTAAGAAATATGTTTTTCTATTAAAGGGATGTGTATCAAGACCCTATAAATAGAAATATGTACATTATTTTTTAGAGAATTATGAATATATTTTTATCGAATTATTTTTACTTTGTAAATTATTTTTAAAGAAAAAATTGTGTTTTTGATTAATATTCAAATTCAATTAATGAATTAATGAATTAATATATTTTTGAAAAAAAATTATATTTTAATAAAATATTATCATTAAATAAATTTTATTTAATATAAATTATCATATAATTTTTACTAATTCAAATGTAATGTTTATATGGTTTCAAAGAAAAACGATACTGTAAAAAGCCTATCATTTTCAATAAATGATAGTTTTTATTTGAAAAGTAAAAATTTACATATTTATAAAATTATTTAAATAAAATAAATATTATTTTTTGTAATCAGGATGTATAAATTATATAACTATTAATTTTTCCTAATTTTCTGAGATATTCAAACTTTTAGGTAAAAATTAAATACCATAAACATATATGATGTTTTTTATGGAATCATAATGGCCTAATAGTGATGTAATATATACTATAAATGGTATAATCAAACAAATATATTTCATACCTTTAAAATAATGTAATTTTATATTTTTTGTATTTATTTTATAATTCCCTAATGAATCCTCCAAGACTTATAATATATTTTGATTTTTTAACATCATTTATTTGAGACTGTGACTCACCTCCATGTAAGAAAGGGGGTTATTTTATTATCTCAAAACTTTGGTGTTATAAAATACTTTAAACCACTCTCATTTGTAAAAAAAATGTAAAAAACCATGTTATTTTATGTGGTTTTGAATATTTTATTATGTACTGTCCAAAACCAAAATAATAAATAAATCCCCACTCCTTTCCTATATAAACCCACCCTGGATCCCATTTATCTTCCATAAAACTCTTTTTAACATGAACACACTATTCCCCCTACTCCCTATAGCCTTCCCAAGTCACCCCAAGCTCTCAATAATCCCCTCCTAGGCCTTTGGAGTCACACATTCAAGTAAGGGATCCTTACCTATCTCTCCTCCTTTAAATTCAAGCACATTATTTGAAAGTAGTCTTCTTCATTTCAATTTGTTATATTTTTATTAATTTATAATCATTACCTTATAATAAAATTTATATTGTATTAATGAGATATCATTTATCCTATATCAATTATACCCTTACCTAAACTATTACTATGTTGAAATTTTGTAAGGAATCTTTCATCCTCCTCTTTTATCAAGCATTCCTTTAATGTTATGTATTTTAAGTTCATTTTTTTGATATTTGGATATATTATTAAATATCCACATTACTTTCCATTTGATTTAAAAATTATTATATCCCCTTTCACTCTCATTTAACCCTATTAATAACCTTTATGTACACCTATTACCATGCCAAAATCTTGTAAGGGTTTTTTCCTTTCTCCTCTTTTTTCTTGTTTCTTTATTATGTCACACATTTTATTTTCAATTCCTTATACTATGGGATGTCCTTCCATGTTCCCCTTATAGTACATTTCATGTCTAAATTATAAGATACCCCTTTCTCTCTCTTCAACCCATTTTATGAATTTTTAAGTAACTTTGTTATGTTGCCAAAATTTCACCACCATTTTACATGCCAAAATAATTGTGCAGTTAATACCATACCCATTTTTATATAAAGGGTATTAAACTTTATGTTCATGTAATTATTTATTATATACTTATATATTAAATATTCTTTTATCGTGGAATAAGTTATTATTTTGAATTAATCCATGTTGTATGATCTATATGGCACACTTAATAATGAAAATGAAATGATTATGAAGGGTGTGCCCTAATAGGGCTCCAATGAAATGGTTAATGTTTAGTATCATGATATGTCTTGTGAAATAGTCTTGGAATCTATCCTTAAATCATTCTTATTCATGTGCTATAAGCCTTGACTTATACTCCTCCTCGTGCAATGAGCCATTCCTCATGCTCATCCATGTGCAATGAGCCTTGACTCATGATTATGTTATATTGTATGATGTTAACACATTTCCCATGTTATAATTATCATGTTATATCATGAATTATTATTCATGTTCATTTTATTATCCATTGATATACATATTTTCTAACATTTATTATCTTATTTATGTTATGACTTGTTTATTTCCTTTATTGGGATTTATAGTTAAACCCTTTATTATGTTGTCCCCAGGATATCCCATATAATTTTAAGAACCTTAGAATATTATGATCATGGTAAAGAAGTTTTCAATAATGTTTTCGTATCCCATGTTTAAGATGTTATGTTTCATACCTATTTCCCAAAGACACTAGACCTATCAATATTCTGATTTGTATTAAGTATAATTGTATGTAATAAATCATGTTTAAATGTTCAATAAACAACAAGGTCATTATAGTTGGTATTGAAGGGTAGGTTTAGTTATTTTTTGGGACTAGGATTAGAAAACTCTAGCGAAAACATTAGGATTAGATAACTCTACATAATTCCTTAGGGATAATACTAATTATAAGAATTCATCCCTAAATTTTTGTAAGTTTAGTGTTAGTGGTTTATCAATCAAATAAATCCATGTATGAATGTTACAAGTAGCGGTGGTTCTAGAAAAGATGTGCTTAGGGGTAATAACTCTAACATGATTTTTTGTGCCTAAATCAGGGTAATCTGGTACACAATAATAGAACTTACTACGCACCTGGTTTGACACTCCTATGGGATATGCTTTAGTAAATCCATAAGCTTATTATGAACCATTATTAAGGGAACAAATAATGTCCATAAGAATATAAGTTAAGAAATGGATCATGGTAAACATAGATTGAATCCTAGAAACTCATAAGTTAAAGAAATAAATGTAATCTATAAGTTATCCCTTTAATTTATTTGGTTTCCTGTTTATGTGTTCAATAGTTTAAAATTACTCATCCCCATGCCTATATATGATAAAGTATAACCAGAATCAAAAATTGAAAGGTAGAGTTTTTATCTATAGTTTTATTCATTTATTTATATCATGAAAGTTTAGTATAATTATTTAAACATCACTACAAAGAATGGAAGTAGTGATGTAGGTGAAAATGGAAAATGGAGAAATTTTTGCATCCCAAGTATATAACTCCTCCTTTTTCAAATTTTTTGGGATAAACTTCCTGGTGAACCTTTTCATAAATACCTTGGTGTAATTTTATGCAATTATGGTCATGGATTGGATTTCCCTATATAGAGCCAAAATAAATTGTTATGAGAGAGAAATTACTCTATATATATATAATCGACCCTTGATTCTATACATGTTCAAGGAGGAGGATGAATGTTCTTTATCACAGTCATATCAAGAATGGATATTACTTACCTATGAGAAATTTTATCTATCTAAAATGATTGATTCTAAGGAAAGTATCATCCTTGAAGACATGCATGTTATGATAGAATATTATTATGTGTTTCCCATGGAATTTCCCAGTCTTCCACCTAACCGAGAGGTCAAATTTTCAATCAATCTTATACATGGGGCATTGCCAATATCCAAGAATCCATATAGGATGGATGTTGTGGAATATGAGAAATTAAAGAAAAAACTATAGGAGAATCTGGATAAAGTATTCATACACCCAAGAGCTTCACCATGGGGTACACCAATCCTCTTCATCGAGAATAAAGATGGGTCAATGCACCTTTGCATTGATTATAGTGAGCTCAAAAAGATCACGATAAAAAACAAGTATCTTTCTTCATAGATTGATGACTTGTTAGATTAGCTATGTGGAGCACAATACTTCTCCAATGTGGATTTTTGGTCAGGATATTACTAAATTAGGGTGAAGAAGGATGATATCCCCAAGAATTATTTTTATATGAGGTACGGGCACTATGAGTTCATAGTGATTCCATTCAGACTCACTAATGCTCAAGCAGTCTTCATGTACTTTATGAATAGAGTCTTAGAGATTATATCAACAAATTTATGGTAGTATTTATAGATGATATTCTAATATATTCCAAAATCTAGGAGGACCATGAAAAGTATCTGAGCACTGTGCTAAACACCTTACGAAAGGATAATCTCTATGAAAAGTATGGAAAGTGTGAGTTCTGGTTGAAGGAAGTCTCGTTTTTTGGTAATATCGTCACAAGAAATGGGATATCTATGGAACCTTTAGAGATAAAATCAATTGAAGGGTGGATAAGGCCAAAATATGTGACAAATATCAATAGTTTTCTTAGGTTAGGTGGATATTATCACCGATTTGTGATATATTTTTTATGATTTTCAAACCCACTTACTAGATAACTTAGAAGGGAGTCAAATTTTCATGGGATTATGAATGTGCATAAAGCCTTACAGATTTGAAAAGGAGGATTATCACTACCCCTATTCTCACACTACCAACAAGTGGGAAACTTTTCATATTTTTTATTGATGCTTCGAAGAAGGGATTTGGCTATGTATTGATCAAAAATGAAAAATCCATAGCCTATGCTTCAAGGTAGTTGAAAATACATGATAAAAAATATCCCACGCATGATCTAGAGTTGTAAGCGGGGATCTTCGCTTTAAAATTTTGGTATCATTATCTCTTTGGGGAGAAGTGTGAAATATATACGGATCACAATTCTCTTAAATATATATTTACACAGAAATATCTGAATATGCACTAATAAATATAGTTAGAGATCATCAAGGATTATGACTTCTCAATCCACTACCATCCTAGAAGATAAAACAAAGTGGTGGATTCTCTAAGTAGAAAGGATCCTTCAATTCTATCATAAATGAGAATTGAGAAGGATTTGATCTTCTTAGATTTGAAGGGATAGATATGGTTATCATAAAGTAAGGAACAACATTAATCCTTTCACAGGTGATTTCTCAACCATCTCTTCTTGAAAGGTTAAAGGATTTTCAGAAATATGATATGGGAATTCATAATGAAGTGGAAACTATAAGAAAATGTAAATCCTTAGAGCTAAATATTAATGAAGAAATAATTATGATATTTAGGTAAAGGCTATGTGTTCCATAAAATCCTAAATTAAAGAAAGAATTATTGAATAATGCACATAGTTTGACTTTCTCCATTCACTTAGGAAACATAAAGATGTATCGAGATCTCTAAGATCACTGTTGGTGGGATAACATGAAGAAGGAGATCGCAGAATATACATCAAATTTCCTGGTATATTATCTAGTGAAGGATGAAAGGCATAAGTATAAGGGGATGATACAACCATTACCCATACCAATATAGAAATGGGAAAACATCACCCTGGAATTTGTAACCATACTTATAAAAACATCCAAAGTAAAAAATGTTATATGGTTTATTGTGGATCATCTTATAAAGATTCAACACTTTATTTTTATTCAAGAGGATTTCTCACTAGATCAACTGGCATGGATATACATCATAGAAGTGGTAAGGCTTCATAGAGTACCATTATCGATTTTATTTTATTGAGACCAAAGATTCACCTCAATGTTCTGGAAAAGTCTACAGTATTATCTAAACACTGAGCTGAATTTTAGTATGTCCTATCATCCTCAAACTAATGCCCAATCTTAGTGAACTGTCTAAAAACTCAAGGACATTTTGAGATCTTTCTCAATGGACTTCAAAGGTGGATGGGACCAACATCTTCCTTTGGTAGAGTTCTCTTACAATAATAGGTTCCACTCAAGCATCCAAATAGATCATGATGAATCCCTTTATTGGAATAGTTGAAGAACATAGGAATTTTGGGTTGAATTTGGTGAAGAAAAACTTTTAGGTCATGAAATGGTTAAGGAAATGGTGGAGAAGGTTAAGATCATTCAGCAACACATCAAGGCTTCCCAAAGTCAACAAAAGAACTATGATAACAATTATTGACAGGACCTGGAGTTTTATATTGGAGACATGGTATTCCTCTACATATCTCCATGGAATAAAGTGATGAGATTTAAGAATAATGGAAAGCTTGGTCCAAGGTACATCGGCCCTTTCGAGATCCTTGCTCACATCTGAGAAGTGGCCTATCAACTAGCACTCCCACCGAACTTTTCTCAAGTACATGATGTATTCCATGTATCCCTCTTAATAAATTACATACCATACCTATCACATGTATTAAATCTAGAGGTGGTACCATTTTATAATGATCTTTCCTATAAGGAATAGCCAGTGAAGATCTTAGATCTTAGAGAAAAAGTTCTATGAAATAATACAATGCTCCTCATAAAAGTATTGTGGAGAAACCAAATTTTGAAGAAGTTTTATGGGAATATGAGGAGGTGATTAAATAGAGTTACCCTCATCTGTTTTAGTTTGGGAAAATAAAATTTCAAGGGAAAAATTTCTAAAGTTGGGAAGAATGTAATGACCCGAACTATTATAAATAAAATTCCTTTTTTATTAAATTAAATGTCTTATTATATAATATGGTAATAGAAAAAACATACACTTATTTTATTTTATTATATACAATTGGATTATAATGACCCTTGTGTATATTTACCATTGATAATATAGCCTTTGAATAGTGATCACATGACAAGTATAAATATAGGGTTTTAACAAATCCATTTGACAGAAAAAAAGTAAGTGATGGCCTCAACTAGTAACTTCGTACCCTATGAAGCCCATTTATTAGAGCTTCCAAGGTAAATATAATTTCTAGGATTTTCCCTAAAAAATCCCAAGATAATATCTAATAACTTAAACATGAGAAAACCCATTTATGGGAGAAGTTCAAGCTCATCGAGATCACATCCCAAACCATGTTCACTGAATGGCGCCATGAAAGCCCCACCATCGTGTACCTCACTCTTAGGGTGTATACTTCTGTATTATAAGGATATGTATCAAGACCCTATCAATAGTAATATTTAATTTATTTTTTAAAGAATTGTGAATATATTTTAATCCTATTATTTGTACTTTGTAAATGATTTTTAAAGAACAAAATATATTTGTTATTAATATTCAAATTCAATTAATGAATTTATTAATTAATGTATTTATGAAATAAATAATAATTTCATCAAATATTATCATTAAATAACTTTTATTGAATGTAAATTATCATAAAAATTTTATGTAGTCAGATATAATTTTTATAAGGGTTAAAAAATGTTATTTTCAAAAACCCATAATTTTCAATAAATGGTGGTTTTTATTTTAAAAGTAAAAATTCTCATATTTAGAAGAGATATTACATCATTGTATGTTATAAAAAATGGGTTAGGTAAAGTCAAAAATTCCAAAAAAAATATATTATGATAACCTTGAGAAGATTGTGGAGATGGATCTAGTATGGTATATTGTTAGGACCAAAGGGAACAACCACCCTTAATTTAAATTTTTCTATTAAATTTCCCTTAATTGTACATGTTTTATTATAAATAAATTTTATTATTATATAGTGAAAAACTTGATAGTCTAAAGAAAAAAATATTCAATATCAATGGATAATATTTTATCGCTTTTTAACAAAACAATGACAATTATCATGGTGGATATTTAAGTTAACCAAGATAATTATAAAGTAATATTAAATTAGTGCCACATCCTCTATTACTTTAAAATAATTTTAGGTAATGGGTGAATATGGTCAAATAATAAAAAATAAGTGTGAAATATAGAAAAAATATGGAATTTCCTTAGATAAATAGACAATTATTACAAGTGATTCCAGGGTGAGTATATTATTCTTTATATTATTTAAGTTGAAAATGTAATAATTAATAGTTATTCTAACTTTATTCATATTTATAGGGCATAATTTCATAGAAAAATAAAAAATTGATACATATATTGGTAGAGAAACCAGTTAAAGACACACTGTAGCTGAATAGAAAATTTCTCATCCCCATCAACACTACAAGTGTACAATGGACATTGCTCATTTTTTATATGGAAAAAAATATTTTCTCCACTTTAACTCGATGAATACTTGGATGGGAAGTGTTGTACATGATATTTATTATAAGGATGCATTATTAATGGTACATTTTCTCCTCTTAGACATGAAATTCATTTTGAAATAAACCAAATGAGATAATTAAATTTATAAAAATTGTAGAAATTATATATTGAACAGATCATCAATAAATGGATCCATGATTACTTCAACAATACTACTCCTAAATTCATATTGGAAGATACTCCTCAAAAGGGTGATGCAATATTAGACTATAAAATAATAGTTTGTTATCTTATAAAGAAGTTGTAAATAGATCAATCATATAAGAAGAAGATTGCACAATAAATTTGATGAACAATAGATTTATATGTCACACTGCTTCTTTATTTATCATGATAATAGTTGGTTGGAAACAACTTTTATAATTAGGATTTTCATCTTTTATCAAGTGCTAACAACATCTGTATAAACAATTAAATAACCCAGTTTTATGGGTGTGATATGAAACTAGAATTGAACATGTTCCCAGGTTATTGGTTTTGTTCAAATTTTTTGTATATCAGTTGTTTTTATGAAACATAAAATAGAATTAAATAATTTTTTCATACAAAGTAAGTGGTTTCAAATACAAAACCAGCAGAATTACCATTAAAAATAGAATATTTTTTTCCTATTCTGTCAATATTTTTCAAACATAATTGAAACATGATTCCATTATAAATATTCTAAAAAACAGAATTGGTTATTTTAAAAATCAAAATATTTTTTTTATATATATAAATTATCTTAGACCACTCACACATGCAAGTGTTATTTCTTAAATTAGTTTCCCAATCCATTATAATTCATATGATCCTATAAATGGTCTCAAATATTAAAGTGGTTATTTTAAAATACCAAAATTTTGTCCTAGTATAAATGATTTAATGGATTGGTGTAACAATTCTCATAAATAACATGTGCATAAAATTGAATTTTATTAAAATGGTGTCCCAATCTATTAAAATTCAAACAACCATGTAAATGCATCAATAGATTCTTAAAACATTATCATATAGTAATATATATATATATATATATATATATATATATTGTTTTACTAAAATAGTTTCCCAATAAATTAAAATTAAAATCATCCTATAAATTATTTAGTGGATTAATTACAATTCAAAAAAACCTTTACATGGTGTAGAGACATCACAATTCAACTCAAAAAAATTAAATTTCATCTAATGCCTACTCTACTTGGACTCTTTCAATTCTCTAGCAGTCTACCTCCAAATATGAAGTTCCAATTTGATTGATTGGTCTTCCTACAATAGAGAAACAAAACAATTATAAAACTTATATAAAATAATTGTTTTGTTAAATAAATTACATTTCAAGTTGTTTTATGGATACAACTGAAATATCTAATCTTGCTTGTTCTGTAATTCCCTATATGTAAACAGAAATAATATCAGATGCCACATTACCATTATAAGACTGCTCTTACAAATGAAATTCATCAAAAAATTAAATAAAATATCATCATAGCATTAGAATTTTTCTTATATTTATTCAATTTTGTTCGCTTTCTGCTACCATTTTATAAAAATATTTAGATTATATCACCCCCTTTCCTATTTTATTTCCTTTTAAAAGAGGTATTTCTAAAAAATGTATCATAACTGTCAAGAATAATGAATCTATCAATTGATGCATTTATGGTATTGAAATCCTTTGAAAACTTATTGAAATCATAGAATTTAATTTCATAACCCATATATATCTCACAAGATAAGGTGATCAACTTTATTCCCATTCATTTCAATTATTTTCAACATTATCCTATAACAAACTTTTTATTATCATTTACATCAAAAAAATAACATTCAAACATTAGAATATTTCTAGTTGATCACATCCACCTCCCCAAAATATATTTTTCAGGTTTTTATCTCACATGAATATATTCATAAATTTTTAATATGGGATGAAAAATATACCCAAAAAACTCAACTTTTTTATAAGAATAGTGAACAACTTCATTAGAAGCTTCATATGATACATGGAATTTATCTTCACAGCCAATCATTACAAGGATATATATAAATTGAACTCCACCTTCAATATATGATATTAGAAAACAAGAACTAATCATTTGATAGACATTTTGAAATAAATAAAATAACATAGTTTTATATCTAGTAGAAACCTAGCATATCAATTCACGGTAAGGGTAAAGATTATGAGGTAACTTTTCCCGCATCTCAAATTTAGCCTTTTTTCTTGATATTAATTTTTGTCCAACAATTTCTCAAACTACTTAATGAAAATGAAAAAAATTAACTTGTTATGAATGTAGTATTTAATCATTCCATTAAATCATTCACTTAATCTAGTGTTTCAAATACCCAATGTTAAATAATCTTTCAAGAAGAAATGTGCCCACTTTTCTCACAATAAGAATACATCATCTAGTCATTGTGATTTTCCATACCCATATTCGAATATGATGGTAGTCCAATCCTGATAAAACTAATGTGTATCATGGTATTGGAACATATACTTCTTAAATATATTTAAAAAACTATATCCATCTTTCATCCAGTTGCATAAATGTTTAATTCCATTTGGAATTAAATTCCACATAAAAATGAAATGTTGAGTTCACACTAAAACTTAAGAAATGGATTTTACCATTCCCACAACATGATCATTAAATATAGTTTGATGTTACTTCATGTGATGAACCTATAAAAAACTTTGAAATAATCAAGAAAATGAACTCATTATTTCATCACATAGCAAAGCTTCCAAAAAATGAAAATCACCCGATGGTGATTGAAGTCTAAAAAGACACATAAGAACTATTACTCTTTATTAATACTAAAATTTGTTTCAAAAAAAATAAAATATTCAAATAAATCATAATATGACTTTGTTTTTTTATCAAACTATAAAATATTAGTTATTTTCCCAATAAAGTCAAACTGCATAGTATAGAAAAATAATGGATTATCCTGTTTTTCTCTTTCCAGTTACTCTAACTTGAAACCTACATCCTCATGAACCAATTCCCATTAATTTTTAAACCTTAAATAATTAAACTAATCAACATTCATGTAACAAATAACATCCTTACCCCTATAATAGTTGTTACCAAGGAGAAGAAATAATTTGGTTTAATACCTATTGAAGCATTCACATCTAATTCAGATGCTTGTGGTGATGTTATTTTTCTTTGGGACCACATTATATGAATTTATTCATGATTATACAAGGGGTGATTATGCTATTTAACAAATACATTATATGCATATATTCCAAAAGAAAACAAACTTATGGCCATTCAAGAAATGAAACCTATACGTGTCTCATCCCAATGAAATTTCACCATACTATCACATTTTTTAACATTCCTACAAACTTTTTTACTTTATGTATAAATTCATGATGTGACAATTTATTTATCCTTTATCATTTTATTAAGGTATTTTCAGTGTACACTGAACCCATTTACTCCCCTATATGTAACATAGAAACATTGTGCATCATCAAGTGATTTAAACATCATCCCTACAAGTGGTTTAATGGATGATGATGCAACATAAAAATCATCACCATTGTATCAACCCACAATATAAATTATTAAGTTTAATAAATGTATATAAATAAACATATAAAATATAGTTAGCATATTTTTTTACTAAAACTTTCTAAATATCATGTATAAGTCCTTCATTGAAAATTTTAGAGGAAGATCCATTGAAATTTACATTATAACTTCTAGTCAATGTTCTAGGAAAAATTTAGATAGATTCTCAGTGAAAATTACAATGGAAGTACCTAATCAAGTTCTAGTGGAAGTTTTAATGGAATTTCTAAACAAAGTTACGGTGGAAGTTTCAAAATAAAAAAAGTTTATATTTATAAAACTAAATATAAATAAATATATTTTTATTAAATTAAATTATAAAAACTTTTTATTACATTTGTTACATTATTTTTCTAAAAATAAATTATTTTAACATTTGAAAATGTATAAATAAAAATGTAAATAATTTTTATATATTTAGAAAAATAATAATTTAAAAATATATAAAATATAATTATATTTTTAAATTTATAAATAATTCTAAATTTATAAGATATATTTAATATATTTTTTACAAAATATCTAAGAACTGTTTTAGTGGAAGCTCTACTAGATGTTCCATTGGAAGTTTGTAGCGACCCCAACCATAGTAGCACAGAGCCAGTGCTTGCTTTATTACATTGCCATAAGATATATGGAATTTCATCCTAAATGAAAAAATAATTTAGTAGTATTGGTAAACTAGATATATATAACAATTTTACATTACATTTGAATATATAAATTAAAACATATTTTTTGTATAATAACTTTTTTCTATCAAGTATATCCTTATATATTAGTCATATTAAAATTCATGGAATCCTAATAAAATGAAAAAAATAAGGGTGAGGTCCAATGATCAATAAGGTTCAAGTATAGAAAAATCCATCATGAATCAATAATAATAATCAACATGGAAAGGTAAATAACTAAGCTTAAGTTCCATTTAAAAAACTGGATATGGAAAAATCAATATAGTAAGGTAAATAAATGAAAATATATTCCATTTAATCAATTAACTAAAAATGAAATGCATCTAGAGAAAATATCCCAGTGAAAAATATACTGAATAATAATAATTGAACTCTTAACAATGGAAATGCATAATTATTAGATGTCAGGTTTCCCAGGAACATGATTACTTTATTATCAATACCTTTCACAATATGTTTTGGAACATACTATTGTTAAGACCTTTCGTAAGATAGTTTTAAACATACCGGTTATAAACACATAGGGTTTCTCTAACTAGTTTTGTCTCATGATACTACTAATTCATCGAGGGTAATTTATTAAATGATCCCAAACCTATGTCTTGAATGTCCAAATAATTCCTCACATATTGAAAAATTTATTTAATTTATGAACAATCTTCCTTATTATAAAATATTTTCATTGATTAATGGATATAGATTTATCAATATTTCCCCAGTTAATCACAAAATTTTCAAATAAAACACTATATGTAAAAAATTATATGTTTTATACAATAAAAATTTCCATGATAAATAATATTTATATTTAGGGGAAATTTAATGTTCACATTAAAGTTAATAATTCAAGTAAAAGTTAATAACTATAAAAACAAATCAAGAAAGTGAATGTTAATACTTTTCTTGGTTAAAATAATCATAAACCATCTAGATGAAGAATAAGGATGGTGTAAACATATTCCCATTTTATTAAGAATAAATTATTGTTTTCATTGATGAATATAAATACTATAAAAATATCTTTACCAAATATTCTTAGTGAAAATATCCTTTTCATTTTGAATAAAAAATTGAAAATCATTTTCTTTGAAAATCACTTTTCAAAACATAAAATTATCCTCATAAACTGGTAAAGGAAGTTTAAAATAAATTATGGTTTTGATAGAGGGTATTTATATAAATTCCATAAAAGTAAAAATAGCATTCCTTTTCTATTGTAAAAATGTTAGGAAAGTGCCTTTTTCAGAAAACTACAAGAAGACTCCTTTCATATTTTCAAAAAAATCCAAATGGGAAATGTTTTGAAAATGATATAAGATTCCATTGAAAATTTTTTTTAAAGAGTAAAAATATATGAAAATAAATTTTATGAATCATTTTGAAAAAATTTTAAACTTTTTTGAAATTTTTTTTAGAAAAATGATTTTGGAGGAAAATAAATTTCCGAATGAAGAGAGGAATGAAGTCAGATTTTAATAAAAATATTTTTTAAGTACTAAAGAGTGGTAAAATGGTAATATTACTTGAAAATATCATGAATAATCTCATTATAAGGAAACATAATGGGTTTATTATTAATTGGTAAAATAATTTCCTTCAACTTAAATTTAATAATAAACAATCTTGATTATAATGATATTATGAAATAAACCTTTACAATAATCATAACATTGAAATTGGAATTAATAAATGAATTGGTTAGGTGTTTTGAACTAAAAATAAAAATAAAACAATTTTAAACAAAAAATAAGGTAATAAAAATTAATTGTACACATAATCTTATAATGACATAATCAATGAATTAGAAGATTATCCCAATGAACAAAAATTGAGTTAAGAAATTATTTACCACTTAGTAACTTTTTATAAAAATCCCCTTAGATGAAATAATTAAAAATGGAACTAAAAATACCATGAATAATAAAATACTCATGGTATTATATGTAAAATTTTCATTATATACATCACATAAAATTTAATTGGTGCATAATAATAAATAAGTCTCAATAGAATGTAAATTGAGATAAAATACATTACCTCATGATTTTATTTAGTTTAAAATGATTCAATAGGATGTGTAATGGTTTTAATAATGTTATTAATTTATAATATAACCATATTAATACTTATAATATCATAAATTATCCTTTTATCACATCTTATCACTCATTCTTCAATAATTGTTCATTATTTTGATTATTTCAGGTGTTAACTACCTTATTTTCTCATGCGTGTTTTGTTAGGAAGGATTGGGTTCTTGCACATATTATATTGTTTAATCATATTAATAATTATTATTATTATAATATTTATAATATTTATATATATATATTATACTTTTAAAACCAATCATGAATGATGGTTATGAAAAATGAAGTATGTTATGATCATGGAGATGGTAGGTCGTACGTACGCATGAGTAACATTTTCCATTTTTCAATGATCATAAATAAAATGAGGTAAGTGATATTTTATCTTTAAATAATGATCAAAATATCATTAATACTATATTATATACTTATATATATCATTCATGTGGTGTGGTTATGAAAAGAGAGTCTGATTTCTTCATAAAGGTGGAAGTTTACATGTACATGAATGACGTTAACATTATTCATTGAGTGAAAATTAAGAAAATAAAATGATATATTATCTTTAAATAATAATAAATAATTCATTAATATCATAATTATTTCATTTATATCACATATTATTATTTTTATTACCTTCAACGTAAATCGTTACCAAAAGATGAATCACATCACTTCACAAGGCGGTAGTCCTCCATACACACAATAAACATTATCATGTGTCATGTGGAATGGAAATTAATAATTTAAATATAATATAATGACTCTATAGGTATAATAATGTTATATATATTATATATATACTTTATATCCATCATCATACCCAGACCCGATAGGTTTTGATGGAAAAATGAACGACATCGATTCGTGAGGCGGCAGTCTGTTATACACACGAGTGATGATTTCATAACCCATTTGATGGAATTTTGAGATGGTTGTAGTTCAAGAAATTATTATAAAAAAATTGAAATATATATAATATAATGAGTTTATAATATCATCATGTTTTGATAAAAATTGAAGGATTTTTAGAAAGAGGTGAAATTAAGACGCTAGTTGAAGAACATTACCTCTTCTTCGGGTATCTTCCTTTGGTTTCCACTAAACCTTTAAAAGGTTGGATTTATGCCAAAAATAAAGATTATAGGATGGGGGATATAATTTTTGGAGTTATTTTTTTAGTTTTTGGATGATTCATATGGATTTATAGGTGTGAATAAGTGAGGGTAGTGAGTTCTCTTTTATAGTTGAGGAGTAGTGGAATTATTGTAAATACTCAAAAGTATTCACTATTAAGAGGTACATATTATCATTAGTGGGTAAAATATTTATCAATAAAGTTTGGTATAGATTATATAGTCTATTAAAACCTCTAAAATAAAATTAAACACATGTTTTTGACATTTTTTTCCTTAACTTATAAGTTTCCCTATTTTTACCATTTTGGGCCTTCACTATGGTAACTAATTTTCTAACCTATGTAATTTATATATTAAGACTAAATTAAAGTGATATTTTCTAGAATATTTACAATTAATGATTATAAATTTTATATATAATTTTTAAAATAAAAATATCATGTGTGTTGTAGTTTATTTTTAACATAAGCACATGTAACGCGCAAAAACATCACTTTAACCCTAACCATGCTAACAACGTTTTTATTGTTTAAGGGTCAATATGTTCATTATAACAGAAAAATTATTCCATTAATGTAACATGTTTTATATTTATTAACATTTAAAAATCACTTTTCATAGGAAAGAATTATTAGTCATTTTAAATCATATAATAAAATAATATTTATTATAAAATAACATTAATGTCAATTTTGACATTATTTATTTAATCTAAATTTAAAAATATAATGAAAATAAATTAATTTTAATATATTAAGTTAAAACCTATGTAACATGATATATTCATCTAAAAAATTAATTTAAGAAAATATTTAATTCAATTTACCTCACATTTTATATTTTTAGTTTAAGTTATTTTAGTTAATTATTAACTAAATAATTATTGTGTTAGAATTTCTTAAGCATTTTAAGTAACTAATTCATCTATAAAAATAAATTATAAATTTTTATGATAAAAATAAATCATTTATATTTCTAAATAATATTTATAATTGAACCAATGTTGTTTTTTCCTATCCCAAAGCATTATAGATATGAAAAGGAATAAAAGTATCTTTTTTGTATTTTTCATTACTAAACTTATTATATGGGTCATATTGAAAGGAAAGTGGAAAAAATTCATATTTTAGATAATTTGGTGTTAAAAGAATAAATAAACTCATTCAATAAAATTTAGATAATATTTTAGGTCATTTTCACTCTTATCATTCTAGTTTAACCACTAGGTAAACTCGTTTTTACCATAACCACTATAATTAATTTTAACTGTTTTCACTAATCATTATTGTCAAAAAATTAAGTTGATCTTATTATATAATATAAATTATTCTTATTCCAAATATTGAATCCATTTTTCTAAATTCAACCCATATAATTTACATAATTTATTTTAAAATTAATCCTACAAATGTGAGGAGAAAGTGGGTTTTTAAAGTGAAAATGTTTAAAAGTTTACAATGTTTTTATATGAAAATTAAAAATAGATGTCACGACCCATCCTCGGGGCCCGTTTCGTGACTACCCCAAGCCCGTCTTCCATAGGCCAGGGGCTGGCGACTAGCACCAAGGCATAAATTCCCGATAAAAAGGGAAGGCATTGCCTTTGGAAAGTAAACAAACACCACAGAGCAAGCAAGCAGTATAAGTAAACACTAAGTAAAAGATGGTACAACAGTAAGTGCAGAAAAGTAAGCGGGCCAGTATACAAACTCAAACTGAAAGTAAAGTGCAACTGGAAAGGGAAAACAACAACTGAAAAGTAGAGCTGCTGTGTAGAGTCGTCCACTGGAAGTCCCACCTGAAGGGTGGGTATAGTTAGCCTCCACTGCTCCTCGGGTCTAGCCAACCGCTCCGAGTACGTCCCGCCCAGTGGTCCACCTCCAGGTACCATCTTACTCTGCAAGCCTCAACCAAGATCAGCATTGTCCGTCGTCTGCAACCAACACAACGTAGTGCGGGCATAGCCCATGCAGGGGTGAGAATAAGCTACTCAGTAGGGACCCCAAGACCCCCGAAGGTCTCCCAGAATCCACCAAGGATAATCCACAAAGGAAAGATACAATCACGAAGTAACATCTGACACTACTTAGGTATATGACCATACATATACCTAAGTCATCAATTCTCATTCGGCTCCAACATCCGAACCCAAGAACAACCCAGTCCACACAGGAAAGAAAAACGTAAATCCACACAGGATAGCACAACACAATCCACATAATAAATTAAAATAGGATTCAGCTCACACAGGTATACTTCTTCGTATGACGATAGAGATGATCAGATATATCCACTGATTCATCTAAGTCGTCGGACCCACAAAGGATAGATAGGTACTAACCCCCGCAATGACCCAGGAAGGGTCTGACCCACACAGGATCGATAGGTAACTAACCCCCGCAATGACCCACATAGGATCGGACCCACACAGGATCTGTAGGCGCTGGCTCACACAGAACCGTTGAGCGCTGACCCACACAGGATCAGACCCACACAGGATCGGTAGCACTGATCCACATAGGATCGCTGAGTGTTGTAGTCATCGCCGTCGAATCCACTTAGGATCTTTGTACAGCCGTCGTCGTCACAGTAGCAAACGCAGCCAGCACTAGGGTTTCCGCACACAGCAAGCTCGTTCGGGAGGGTCTGCTCCACGAGCCGAGAGGCTGATACATCAACTGACACATAGTCCAGAGTTGATGTATCCAAAAGTTCTGTATCGTCAACAGGAACTCAAAGTCACAGACGGCGCGTCAATCGGACGCCCGGTCTGAGAGTTATTGGCCTTTTCGTCTGAGGGGCCCGGTTCATTTTTAAGGCAAAACCAACCCGACCATACTCCACCTACGTCCAAACCTCGGGCGGAGTATGCCAAAAGATCCATCTCACTTAGAGGAATCCAATAAAGTCGACGGTACGTCAATCGGACATTCGGAGCTCAAGTTATAAGCATTTCCGCTCTGAGGGCCCGGTTGGTTTCGTGTACGAACCAACCCCGCTGAACACAAAGTATTCCGAAACCTTGAGTGTGATATACCAAAACGACTATCTCGGTCCAAGGATCGCATCTCCGCTGACGGCGCATCTATCAGAGGTCCGTAGCCCGAGATATGGGCAAAAGAACCAAAAGGGTCCGAAAATGGGTGTTTCGGGCCCGGACTGACCCGACCCGAGACCTCCTGGGTCAGCCTGAACCGGGTCGACCCGACCCGGGTCCGGGTCGGCCCGGCGCGCTGGCGCGCGGCGCTGGCTGGCTTGGCCGAACGGTCGAGCCGTTCGGTTATGCGGGGGGGGGGGGGGGGGGCGCTACCCCCCGCCGTTCGGAAACCGCGGCCCCAATTAAGGGGCCGCTCAGCTGGCCAGCCGGGGGTTTTGACCCCCGGCTCTTCCCCTGGCCGGCCGGTTCCTGCTCCACGGGACAGGCGACGGCCGGTCCCCTCCCTGCTCCGATGCCTGCGGCCCGTCTCCGGCCGCCAGTCACCCTACTTCGTCGCGGCCCGGAACTGGTTGCGGCCTTCGTCGTCTGGTGCGGCGCGACGGCGTCATGCTCTTCCACCGCGGCCCCGCTCCGGCCGCGGTGACTTCGGTTTTCTCCGACGCGGCGTGACGGCGTTGTTTCCTTTTTCGTTTCCATGGCGCAGCGCGAAGGCTCCGCTCATTCCTTATCCCACGATCACACGCGGTGCGACGGCACCGCGCCATTCTTGTTTCAAACCACAAAGAAACAAACACACGGATAAGGGAGAAGGATCGTCCGTGTTTGTGCAGTCTGTCCCCCTCTCGTTAATCAATATCATTTAGTCATATTTTCACGAAGAACGACAAGGTGGTAAACACGAACAAAATAATTAAATAACCCCTACCTTGAGCGTAGCTAGAACGGGGGTTCGCCGCGGAAAACGACGTCGTGAGGTGAAGCTCCGTATGTTGACGTAGAACGTCTGAGGATGAAGTGGCGTCTCCTTTTCATTGACACGGGAAGAATATCGAAAGAGTGTGCATCGTCAATCTTCGGAAAAAGGGGTCACACACCGGCTGCGGAGAGGAGAAGAGACGGCACGTCGATCTCTTCTTACGGTGACGGCGTTCTTCGTCGAAGTCTTGGTGTTCTTCGTGATGGAGATGAAAACACCCAAGAGGTCTCTCATCAATTGTCCACACACAACAACCAACAAAAATAAAATAAGGCTCATCCTTATTTTATTAACTCATGCCACAATTCAAAAATCAAAACTTAATTTAATTAATTGAATTGGTGTGTTGGCATACTTAATGAGAGGAGAGGAAAAGTCACCCAAATAAAGGGAAGTTTAAAAGTTAAAAGTGTTACACAACATAAGTGGGGGGTTAAGAGGAGTTAGGGAGTTAAGGGAATTGAAAAGGTGGGGGCTCGTGTGGGCCCCACCTCACCTTTAATCCACTCAAGAGAAACTAACAATCAGTGGGTCCCACCCTAACTCATACACCTAGGTTCTAACACATGGAAAAGAGAAATAAAATTCTTAATGAAATTTTATTTCACTCACACTTAATACACAAATTTAAACAACTCATATCGAGCAAAAGGAACATCAGAAAAGGCGCTCCTAAGCAATTACTAGCGTTGCGGTTCCATCGGTGCCCTCAGAATTCGATTCTGAGCACTGGTTCAAAAGATTGGAATTCATGCTCATTCGTTCACTGAAAGTACCTGAGCTAAACTTCAGATAGAAATTCCGGTCACACTGGGCCTCGGAATCAAGTGCCGTCAGAAACTGCGTTCTTGTAAAATCCCAAAGAAAATTAAGAAAAAATTTCCCTTGAATTTTACGGGTCTTTACATTACTCCCACCTCAGGGATTTACATCCCCGTAAAGATAGATCAAAAACTAGGGAAACAAATGTGGGTACTAAGCATGCATCTGAGCCTCCCGCTCCCAAGTGCTCTCCTGGAGATTCTGGTGCTGCCATCTGATGCGCACTAGAGGAATCGACCATCCACGTAGGACCCGCTCATGTCGATCCTCGATCTCCACTGGGACCTCCGTAAAAGTCGTCCCATCATCAACGTCTAGCTCCCCATGGTCAATGATGTGTGTCATGTCGTGCACGTATCTCCTCAGTTGAGATACGTGGAATACGTCGTGCACCCGGTGCAACTGTGGTGGTAGAGCCAGGCGATAAGCCACCTCACCAATCCTGCTGAGGACCTGGAATGGTCTGACGAAGCAAGGAGACAACTTTCCACCTCGGCCAAATCTTTGTATTCCACGTCGAGGTGAGACACGCAAGAAGACGTGGTCTCCATCCTCAAACTCTAGTGGCCTCTGCCTCCTGTCAGCATAAGACTCTTGCCGGCTCTGAGCTGTCCTCATCCGCTCCTGGATGACCTGGACCTTCTCTGTCGTGGCCTGGACCATCTCCAGTCCCACAAGTGCTAACTCTCCAGGGTCTATCCAGCACAAAGAAGATCTACAAGGTCGGTCGTACAACGCCTCATATGGTGCCATCCCGATGGTGGGGTGGTAGCTGTTGTTGTACGTGAACTCCACCAAGGGTAGGTGGTCCTTCTAGCTACGACCAAAGTCGAGGACACATGCGCGGATCATGTCCTCGAGAGTCTGAACGGTCCTCTCCGTCTGACCATCCATCTGAGGGTGAAAGGCGGTGCTCAGACGTAGTTGCGTCTCGAACGCCTCCTGCAACCCCTTCCAAATCCGGGAAGTAAAGTGAGCATCTCGATCGGAGACGATAGATGATGGTACACCGTGAATCCGTACAATCTCCTGAACGTAGAGACGTCCCAAGCTCTCCACTGATCCCTGCTCACTTATGGGTAAGAAGTGAGCCGACTTGGTGAGTCGGTCAACAATCACCCAAATGGAGTCGTGACTTTGGAAGTGCGTGTAAGTCCAGTCACAAAGTCCATAGATATCTCATCCCACTTCCACTCTGAGACCTCTAAAAACTGTACCAATCCTGCTGGTACCTGGTGCTCTGCCTTCACCTGCTGGCAGGTGAGGCATCGAGAAACGAACTTCGCCATAGCCTTCTTCATGCCCAGCCACTAGTGCTGTCGTCTGAGGTCCTGGTACATCTTCGCCACTCTGGGATGTACCACCAAGGGAGAAGTGTGAAACTCTCTCAGCACCTCCTCTCGTAAAGTGATTGGTACCAAGGTACGTCCTCTAAAAAGGATGTCATGCTCTGCTCCAAAGGATAAACCATCGGGTGCATGTCCTGAGGATATCTGTGCACGCCGCGTCTCACAGTCAGCATCCCCACGCTGTGCCTCTCTGACCCGCTGCAGTAGTGGAGGAGTGACTGTGAGAGACTTGAGGAAGGTTGATCCATCTCTATCCACGAAGGATATCTGCAAAGAGGCTAGCTGCTCTGTCACCTCCTCAAGTAGCTGAATGCCCGTCCTCCTACTGAGAGCATCGGCAACTACGTTTCCCTTCCCAGGAGTATAGACTATCTCAAAGTCATAGTCCTGTAGGAACTCGAGCCATCGCTGCTGTCTCAGATTCAGGTCCTTCTGAGAGAAGATGTATCTGAGACTCTGATGGTCAGAAAAGACTGTAAAGCCCTCACCCATCAGGTAGTGTCTCCATGTCTTCATAGCGAACACCACTGCTGCTAACTCCAGGTCATGGGTAGCGTAGTTCTGCTCATGCGGCCTCAACTGACGTGATCCATAGGCGATCATGGCCCACTCCTGCATCAGGACACATCTGAGTCTGGTCCCTGATGCATCTCAGTAGACTACGTACCCTACTCCCTCCTCAGGCAACCGCAAGATAGGTGCGCTGGTCAATCTCTGTCTCAACTCCTGGAAGCTCTGTTGAAAACTGTTTGACCACACAAAGGGTTTCCCCTTCTTCATCAAAGCTGAGAGTGGTGTCGCAACTCTGGAGAAGTCTGGCACAAATCTCCGGTAGTATCCAGCTAGTCCCAAGAAACTCTGCACCTCCGTCACGCTCCTGGGTGGCTCCCAAGCTAGCACTGCCTCGATCTTCGCAGGATCCACTGCAACTCCCACCTCAGAGTTGAAATGTCCCAAGAAGTGGACCTCGCGTATCTAAAACTGACCCTTTGAGAGCTTACCATAAATCTGGTGCTCTCGGAGTGTGTCTAGTACAACCCGCAAGTGGTAGGCGTGCTCCTCCTCAGTCGTCGAGTAAATCAAAATGTCGTCGATGAAGACCATGACAAATCGATCGAGGTATGGCTGAAAGATACTGTTCATGTGGTCCATGAAAACTTCTGGAGCATTGGTCACACTGAAGGGCATAACCAAGAACTCATAGTGGTCATACCGACACCTGAAGGTCGTCTTCTGCACGTCCTCGTCTCAAACTCTGAGCTGATGATAGCATGACCTGAAGTCTATCTTCGAGAACCATCGTGCTCCCTTGAGCTGATCAAAGAGGTCATCAATCCTCGGTAGCAGATACTTGTTCCTCATTGTCACATGGTTCAGGCGACGATAGTCGATACAAAGTCGCAAGCTCCCGTCCACCTTCTTGGCGAACAAAATCGGGGAATCCTAGGGTGAAACACTGGGTCGGATAAACCCCTTGCCCTGCAAGTCCTCCAACTATACCCGTAGCTCTCGAAGCTCATCGGGGGCCATCTGATACGCTGGAGTCGATATCGGGGCTGGACCGGGGTATAGGTCGATATAAAAGTCTACCTCTCTACGAGGAGGTAGCCCTGGAACGTCGTCAGGAAAGATGTCCGCATACTGATCCACCACTGCAGGAAAACTAGGACTCCGCACGTCAACAGCTCCTAGGATGAGGCTAGCCAACTGATGAGTTATGGGCTATCCTCTCCTCTACGAGAGTCCATCCTGTGCTGCAAAGGATCCCTTCTCGCCGGTGAAGGTGGACCTGAACCCGTCGGTGCGTACACATCGCACCATGCGCCTAATACAGTCAATATGTGCATGGAATGTAGACAACCAATCCATGCCCAATATGACGTCGTAAGGCCTCGACGCCGCTACAAGAAGATCCCAACCGAAGCTCTCACCTCCTAGAGTAAGCTCACACTACCGGCACCAGTGCATAATCGTCGATTCTTCTCCCGTAGGAGTCTCTAGCCGTAAGGATCGAGCCAACGGCTCTGTCGGAATCTCCGAGCTTCGAACAAGGGCAGCGGCTATGAAAGAATGACTTGCTCCTATGTCTATAAGTACTGCAGTAAAGGTGGAATAGACATAGATAGTACCTCGAATCATCTCGGGTGCGTCGTGGTCATAGGCCTCCGCTGCCTAGAGCTGTGCTTGTCTCTTCCCTCCAGCTCCCTGTGGTCGGGGTGGACCTCCTAGCGGTGGTGGTGGTAAAGCCTCAAAGCGTCGCCCACCACCTGCTGCTCGGCCAGATCCTCTACCTCATCCACCTACTCCTTGCGGACCGCCACGGTCGACCCTCTGCCTCTGCCTCGGTGGTCCCTCAACCGGCTGCTGCTCCTCGGCACGGCGGGTTGGGCAATCACGAGCCATGTGGCCCTGCCCACCGCATGAGTAGCACTACCTGCCTCCCGAAAGACTGGATCCGCGCTGTGTTCCCCACACTGCTAATCTAGTGTCCTGAGGTCATCTGCCTGAGGGTCTGGTCTGCCTGGACCCATGAGTCATCCGTCGACTGCCTGCTGCAGAAGACTCTGCTACGTGCCGCCCTGCGGTGGGTCTCGGCGCTGGTGTAGACTCAGCAATAAATCTCTCAATCAAAAGGGCTCGCTCCAGTACTCCTGTCTGAGTCAGAATGCTGATGGAGATCAGCGATGCCATGATCTCGTGACTCAATCCCTGCTCAAAGGTCCAGGCCTGGAAGAATGGGTCTCGTACCATGTCTGTAGAGTAGCGCGAGAGATCGGTAAATCTTGCCGAGTACTGGGCGACTGTCAAGATTCCATGCCGCAGCTGAAGAAGCTCCTAGATGTGCACCGCACGGAGGGTGGTTAGGACGAACTCTGAGTGGAAGAGGCTCTCAAAGTCTGTCCAGAGTAGAGATGCCTCATCGTGCACCTGGAGCATCAAGCTCCACCATCGGCCCGCTGCCGCATGCAGTAGGCTCGCCGGGAGGATCACCATGAGGTCTGCTAGTGTCCTCACTAACCAGAAAACTCGTACCACTGCCTCCAACCAGTCCTCGGCTGCCTGGGGGTCCGTCTCCCCGCGGAACCTGGGCGGTCGCTGGCGCTGGAACTCATGCAGTGCACTAAGGCGACGTGCATCGTCAGCAGCTGGGGCTGGAAGCATCGGTGGCTCGACGAGTAAAGGTACCGCCGGTGCCTCAGCTGTCAAAGGTCCCTACACCGAGGCCTCGTCGCTCGGTGGGCTGTCATCACGCTCAACTCTTGGAACCCTAGCTGGCTGCCATCGTGGGGCCATCCTGAAAAGGAAACAGGTGCGCCATGGTCAGAACAGTATACCTGGTGAGATGACAAAAAGTAATCACAAAGAAAACTTGAAACACACATGCAATCAATGTTTTCATGCATTAAGTCGGAAATCAGAATTCAGGGTCCTGGTGTACGGATACTTCGGCCGCCGCACCAACACTGGACTCCCTGGACTGATAACCACACCCAATACGCTAAACATTATTGCTTCACATAGAAAAGATCAGAGTCACATGTTCTGTGGTAGAACCAAACTCCTCTGATACCAATTTGTCACGACCCGTCCTCGGGGCCCGTGCCGTGACTACCCCAAGCCCACCTTCCTTAGGCCAGGGGTTGGCGACTAGCACCAAGGCGTAAATTCCAAATAAAAGGGGAAGGCATTACCTTTGGAAAGTAAAAAAACACCACAGAGCAAGAAAGCAGTTGAAGTAAAAACTAAGTAAAAGCTGGTACAACAGTAAGTGCGGAAAAGTAAGTGGGCCAGTATACAAACCCAAACTGAAAGTAAAGTACAACTAGAAAGGGAAAACAGCAACTGAAAAGTAGATCTGCAGCGTCGAGCCGTCCACTGGAAGTCCCACCTGAAGGGTGGGTACAGTTAGCCTCCACTGCTCCTCGGGTCCAGCCAACTACTCCGAGTACGTCCCGCCTAGTGGTCCACCTCCAGGTACCGTCCTGCTCCGCAAGCCTCAACCACGATTAGCGTTGTCCGTCGTCTGCAACCAACACAACGTAGTGCGGGCATAGCCCATGCAGGGGTGAGTATAAGCTACTCAGTAGGGACCCTGAGACCCCCGAAGGTCTCCCATAATCCACAAAGGATAATCCACAAAGGAAAGATACAATCACGAAGTAACATCCGACACTACTTAGGTATATTCCCATACATATACCTAAGTCATCAATTCTCGTTCGGCTCCAACATCCGAACCCAAGTACAACCCAGTCCACACAGGAAAGCAAAACGTAAATCCACATAGGATAGCACAACACAATCCACATAGGAAAGTAAAATAGGATTCAGCTCACACAGGTATACTTCTTCGTATGACAATAGAGATGATCAGATATATCCACTGATTCATCTAAGTCGTCGGACCCACAAAGGATCGATAGGTACTAACCCCCACAATGACCCAGGAAGGGCCTGACCCACACAGGATCGATAGGTAACTAACCCCCGCAATGACCCACATAGGATCGGACCCACACAGGATCTGTTGGCGCTGGCTCACACAGAACCGCTGAGCGCTGACCCACACAGAATCGGACCCACACAGGATCGGTAGCACTGATCCACATAGGATCGATGAGTGTTGTAGTCGTCGCCGTCGAATCCACTAAGGATCTTTGTACATTCGTCGTCGTCACAATAGAAAACGCAGCCAGCACTAGGGTTCCCGCACACAGCAAGCTCGTTCGGGAGGGTCCGCTCCATGAGCTGAGAGGCTGATATATCAACTGACACATAGTCCAGAGTTGATGTATCCAAAAGTTCTGTATCATCTATAGGAACTCAACGTCGCAGACGGTGCGTCAATCGGACGCCCGGTCTGAGAGTTATTGGCTTTTTCGTCCCAGGGGCCCGGTTCGTTTTTAAGGCAAAACCAACCCGACCGTACTCCACCTGCATCCAAACCTCGGGGCTAAGTATTCCAAAAGATCCGTCTCACTTAGAGGAATCCAAAAAAGTCGACGGTACGTCAATCGGACGTCTGGAGCTCAAGTTATAAGTGTTTCCACTCCGAGGGCCCGGTTGGTTTCGTGTACGAACCAACCTGGATGAACCCAAAGTATTCCGAAACCTTGAGTGCAATATACTGAAACGACCGCCTCAGTCCAAGGATCTCATCTCCGCTGACGGCGCGTCGATCGGAGTTCTGTAGCCCAATATATGGGCAAAAGAACCAAAAGGGTCCGAAAATGGGGGTTTCGGGCCCAGACCGACCCGGACCGAGACCCCCTGGGTTGGCCCGAACCGGGTCGGCCCGGATGGGCATGGCCCGGCGGCCCGGTCTGGCGGCCCGGCGCGCGGCGCCAGCTGGCTCGGCCGAACGGCCGAGCCGTTCGGTTATGCGGGGGGCGCGCTGCCCCCCGCCGTTCAGAAACCACAGCCCCAATTAAGGGGCCGCTCAGCTGCCCAGCCGGGGGTTTTGACCCCCGGCTCTTCCCCTATCCGGTCGGTTCTTACTCCACGGGACCGGCGACGGCTGGTCCCCTCCCAGCTCTGACGTCGGCGACCCGTTTCCGGCCACCAGTCACCCTGCTTCGCCGCGGCCCAGAACCGGTCGCGGCCTTGGTGGTCCGGTGCGGCGCGACGGCACTGTGCTCTTCCACCGCGGCCCCGCTCCAGCCGCAGTGTCTTTGGGTTTCTCCGATGCGGCGCGACGGCGTCGTGTCCTTGTTCGTTTCCACGGCGAGGCGCAACGGCGCCGCGCATTCCTTGTTTCCCGATCACACGCGGTGCGACGGCACCGCGCCATTCTCGTTTCAAACCACAAAGAAACAAACACACGGATAAGGGAGGAGGTTCGGCCGTGTTTGTGCGGTCCGGCCCCCTCTCTTTAATCGATAGCATTTGGTCATATTTTCACGAAGAACGACAAGGTGGTAAACACGAACAAAATAATTAAATAACCCCTACCTTGAGCGTAGCTAGAACGGGGGTTCACCGCGGAAAACGACGTCGCGAGGTGAAGCTCTGTATGTTGACAGAGAACGTCCGAGGAGGAAGTGGCGTCTCCTTTTCTTTGACACGGGAAGAAGATCGAAAGAGGGTGCATCGTCGATCTTCGGAAAAAGGGGTCAAACACCGACTGCGGAGAGGAGAAGAGACGGCACGTCCATCTCTTCTTACGGTGACGGCGTTCTTCATCAAAGTCTTGGTGTTCTTCGTGATGAAGATAAAAACACCCAAGAGATCCCTCCTCAATTTTCCACACACAACAACCAACCAAAATAAAATAAGGCTCATCCTTATTTTATTAACTCATGCCACAATTCAAAAATCAAAACTTAATTTAATTAATTGAATTGGTGTGTTGGCATACTTAATGAGAGGAGAGGAAAAGTCACCCAAATAAAGGGAGGTTTAAAAGTTAAAAGTGTTACACAACTTATGTGGGGGGGTTAATAGGAGTTATGGAGTTAATGGAATTGAAAGGGTGGGGGCTCGTGTGAGCCCCACCTCACCTTTAATCCACTCAATAGAAACTAACAATCAGTGGGTCCCACCCTAACTCCTACACCTAGGTTCTAACACATGGAAAAGAGAAATAAAATTCTTAACAAAATTTTATTTCACTCACACTTAATCCACAAATTTAAACAACTCATATCGAGCAAATGCAACTCCAAAAAAGGCGTTCCTAAGCAATTACCGGCGTTGCGGTTCCATCGGTTCCCTCGGAATTCGATTCCGAGCACCGGTTCAAAAGATAGGAATTACCGCTTGTTCATTCATTGAACGTACCTGAGCTAAAATTTGGATAGAAATTCCGGGAACACTGGGCCTCGGAATCAAGTGTCGTCAGAAACTGCGTTCTTGTAAAATCCCAAAGAAAATTAAGAAAAAATTTCCCTTGAATTTTACGGGTCATTACAATAGAAATAATTATAATTGAAAAAATTATATTAATTGATATAAATTTGAACTAATTTTTCTTTAAAACCAATTAAAAATATAATTTATCCATATAAATTATTTAAACAAAAATGCATTTTTGAATTAAATTCGGTATTTTTCACTATTCATCAAAAAATGTAACTTTTCAGAAAAATCCCAAAAATTCATCATACGATAAATTTGGTATTATTATTTCAAAAATTAAGTTTATTTTTTCATATAAATTTTCTAAAATTTGTGAAAATTACTTTCAAATTATTTTCATCAAACACAATTTAACCATCTTTTAGAAAAAGTACATTTTTTCATAAAACATTACTTTTTCTTTCAAATGATTCTTATTTTATTACTAATAAATAGATAATTAATAAAAATGTGTAAACTATATATGTTAATAAGTTATTTAATATTAATATTACCCTCTATTCCAATGTCTAGGTGATAATTTTCATATTAAATAATAATATTAATAATATATTATTGTTCGGTAAAACTCAGTCTTTCGTATAACGCAAGATTTCAAAGAAACTCATAGTTACGTGTAACATAATCTAAACTTAGTGTTATGTGTAAAGCAATATAAACATATTTTTATATGTAATTAAAGATAAACTCAATGTTTTGGGTCACATACACTATTGTGTAAAACATTATTCAATTAGAATTTTTGGGTGTTACATTCTCCCCACCTTAAATAAATTGTGCCCTCGCAATTTAAAATTAACCTTTGTAATAAATGGTCTTATATTTAAAAATATCATTTTTTATAAACCCATAAAATAAATATGTTTAATAAAATATCCACTTAATAAAATAGAAAGTGATGTACCCATTTTATCATGAATAATCACATAACTAGGTTTCTGAGTGGCAGAACATAGGTGGGAAATGAAAACATAGAAGTGGAAGAGAAAACTAACACTAAAATACTGATGGATACTCATAGATAACATTGATCACAAGAAATTGGGAGATATATAGGAGTTTAATAATAAAAAATTATAAACCAAATAGGTGTGAAAAAGATCATTGATATCATAAAAAATAATGTTAATAGGATAAAATTTTATTTTAAGATCCTTTTCCCAAAAGTTGATGAACTTTGATGAGAAGATATACTTACTTGATTTAATTCTATTTTATAAGAACTGCCTCATCCTTTGTTTGTTCCTTTATCAATTCCCACTTTATCTCTTACTCTAATAAATGAGAATAAATTTTTTATACCTGATGCTCTAATGGATCCCAATATTTAAGTCATTCCATTGATCTCCAGTTTTTATTATAACAAAATAGTTAGCACTAGTTATCCAATATACATATATATTTATATAGTGAATTCATACATTAATATTTAAAATATCATCCAAATTTCAACTTAAAACATTACATAAATATTTAACCTTATGACCTCCAAAATATTAAGATCCATAAATTTATAAAGATGGTCAATGGATTTCCAAAATTAACTTATCATTAATCAGTTCCAAGGTAGTTAGTACTAACAAATTTAATTTATCCATATCAATCATTCATTTATTCCAAAATATTTATCTCAACCTTAAGAACAAATTAAGGGTTATATTTCCATTAGACCTTTGTTTTCTAAGAAGTTCAAATTTCCACTAAATCATTTTCCTTGTTCATCAGTAATGTTCAATATATTCTCTAAAATCCCTAATGAAGTAGTATTTTAGTATAATCATTATATATTTCATAATTATTATGATTATAATATCTTCAATAAAATTATTTTACAATATATTTCCTGGATCAAAATTCACAAAAAATAATAATCATTCCACTTCGGTTGTATCAATATCTTAATATTGACCTTGATTACTTAGCTTCTTTTGAGGTATATTCCCATGATACTTGGGTAATTAATTTTCATAGGGCCCCATATCCTTATATTAGAATAATTTCACATTGTAATTTTATTTTATTCCCTTTCAATCACAAGCTTGGTGTCCTTTTTATCTGCACTTTTATTAAGCTCTCATTCCTATCAAGAAAGTATCAGGGTTTTTCTTCCCACAATTATCACATGCATGAAAATCATTCTTTCTCTTCTTCCCCTTATCCCTTTTTTGATCTATCATCATCTTATTATCTAGATTCCCTTCAAATACATAACACTAATATAATTATTTCACTATCTTGATAGCACATAAAAAAAGTTCATCTTATAATGAAAAGGATTTAGAGACTAGTTCCCTTCGAAGACGTGGATTAATCCCTTCAAAGAAATTTTCAATCTTACACTCTATGTTGTGTATGTAATTCGTAGTATATCTAGATAACCTTTTAAATGAAGATTCATACTCCACAATAGTTTCTTATTCATTTTTGTTTAAGCTAAATAAATTTATCTTCATTTCAATTTTTTCTCATAAGGGAAATAATTTTCCAATAATATATCATTAAAATATTTTTATTCCATGAGTTCTATTTTCTCTTCCTGCCTAGTATTTAGGATCAACAAGAACCATTGATCAGAATTTTCATTTAGAAAATACACTTCATGTTTAAAATTTTCATTTTCACTACATACCAACACCATAAATATCTTCCCAAAACACATAATCCATATATCAACTATAAATGGATTAGTATTACCACTAAATGATGGGATATTCTATCACACAAAGATATACAATATAGGAAAATATCAATGTGGAATAATTTTCTCCATCCGTACAAGGTTTTTTTCATAACTTGTTTAGGATTCCCTAATATAGCTATAATTTTCTCCATTCCAATACTAGTTGTATTGGATTTCTCATAAGGCCAATGTCTATATTGGCCACGAATATTGATACTCTTCTACCTTAAAAAATCCATTAATAAATAATGAAACATACTATATTATCTCATAAAATTATGAATTTTTAATCATAACATATAATTTCCATATATTTTTTAATGATTAATATAAATTAAAATTTATGCATTTTTAATCTCATAATCCCAAACTTGGTTTCTTTGGGGGTATATCTATATTAAAATACTTTATAATGGTTTGTAAATAAAATGTGAATTATTCTAAATATACCCCTTAATAGTTTCAAACAATATGCATAGTAATTCCTATTTTATGGTACTAGGTAATGATTAAGTTAATCTAGATGCACCTTTTTTAGAGTTATTACCCCTAGGTACCATTGTGCCAGAGAAACAACCACTTGTAGTATCTGAACATGAATGTATTTCTTAAAAAAAACTACATAATATCAACCTTAAAAATCTTTATAATTTTATTTTATACTTATAGTTAAAGTATATTATAGGGTTATTTTTCCTAATCTATATTTTCCAAAATCTAGTTTCTAATATTTCTATTAAACTTCTTTTGATACCAACTATATTTAACCCAACCCTAGTATCCTAAATTCAGTGTCTTCTTTATTATATTGGCATAATATATAGTGAATTACATCTCAAAGGATATAAAATTTTAGTAGTCTTGGTATACTGGATACAAACATGATTTTCAAATTACATGTGAATTCAAGAATTACAAAATATTTTTTTTTGAATAACTGTATTCCATCTAGAATATCCAGGCATATTAGCCATAATAAAATTCATGGAATCTTGGGTAAAGGAAAAAAATAAGGATGAGCTCAAATAATCAATAAGGGTCAAGTATAGATAATGATGTCTTGAATAAATAATAATACTTAGCATGAAAAGTTAAATAATAAATCACACATTTCATTTAAATAACTAGATATGAAAAAATAAATATGAAAGGTAAATAACTGAAAAAACATGTCATTTAATCAATGAAATGAAAATAAAAAGAATGCAGAGATAATATCATAGTGAAAATATCCTAGATAATAATAATTGAACTCTTAATGAAGGAAATTATTAATTATCAGATGTCATGCTTTCTAGGAACATGATACCTTTACCATCAAGACCTTTCACAAGGCGGTTTAAAATATACTACTATCAATTCCATTCACAATACAACTTAAAACATATTGGTTACAAATACATAGGGTTTTTTCAACTTATTTTGTCTCTCGAGACTACTGATTCAATGAGGGACTTTTATTAAATAGAATTCAATTCGTGTATTTCATGTCCAATTTATTCCTCATAAATCTAATAATCAATTCAATTCATGAACAATGTGCCTTATAATTAAATATCTATATTGAGTAAAGGATATATATTTATCAATATTTCCCCAGTTATTCAAAAAATGTCAAATTAAACACTATATGAACAAATATTTTATGTTTTATCCAATAAATGCATCCATGATAAATAATATTTACATTTTTGGAAAATTTTATGTCCACATGAAAGTGAATAATTCAAGGAAAAATTAATGAGTACAAAACTGAATCAAAGAATTGAATATCAATACTTTTCATAATTAAAATAATCATAAATCATCCAGAGAAAGACTAAATATTGTATCAACGTATACCCATTGTAGTAAGAGTAAATGGTTGTTTTCATTTATGGGTAGAAAAACCATAAAAATATCTTTAAAAACATTCATGAGTAAAATATACTTTTCATTATGAAAAACATTTTGAAAATCCTTTTCTTTGAAAATAATGTTTAAAAACATAAAAATATCCTCATAAAATTAAAAATGAATCTTCAAATAAATAATGGTTATTATATTGGATAATTCCTAACATTCAATAAAATTAAAAGGAATATTCGTTTTTCACCCTAAAATGTTTAGGAAATTGACTTATTCATAAAATGATAGGAAGATTCCATTCACATTTTATATAAAATCCAAATGCATATTATTTTGAAAAGGACATAATATTCCTTTCAAAATAGTATTTAAATTGAAAATATGGGTGAAATTTTCTTCTATAAATAATTTTGAAAAGGTTAAAAATATTTTATAAAACATTTTTATAAAATTCTTTTGGAAGAAAATAGATTTTCAAAGGAAGATAGAAATGAAGTCAGATTTTCTTAAAAAAATTCTAAAAAAATTTAAGTACCAAAGTTTGGAAATGGAACTATTAATTGAAAATATCATGAATTTATATAGTATAATTAAATATAATAGTTTTATTAGTAAGTGGTTAAATAATTTCCTTCAACTGAAATTTAAGAGTAAACAATCTTGATTAAAATGAGATTGTGAAATAAAATTTTACAATGATCATAATGTCAAAGTTAGAATTAATAAATGAATAGATTATGTGTTTCAAATATAAGTACACATAAAATAAGTTTAAATAAAATATAAGGTCATAAAATTCATTAAACACATAATCTTATAATGATATAATCAATGAATCATAAGATTAACCCAATGAACAGAAATTGAGTTAAGAAATTCTTTATCGCTAGTTAAATTTTAATTCAATTCCCCTTAGATGAAATAATTAAAATTGAAACTTAAAATATCATGAATAATAAATTATTAATGATATTACATGTAAAATAGGTAGCATATACACCACATAAAAGTGATTTTTTTCATAATAACAAACAAGTCTCAATGGAATATAAATTAAGATGAAATCCATTATCTCGCGCTTTCTTTTAGTTAAAAATATTTTAACTTACTGTATAATGGTTTTACGAATTTTATTAATTTATAAAATAACCATATTAATATTTATAATATTATACATTTTCCTTTTATTACATCTTATCTCTCTTTATTTAATAATCATTCATTTTTTTCATAGTTCTGGGTGTTAATTGCCTTGTTTTCTCATGCGTGTTTTGTCATGAAGGATCCCGCTTTTGAAAATATTATATAGTTTCATAATATATATAATAATAATCATGAAATAATTATAATAGTAATACATCAATTATACTGTTAAAACTAATCATGAATAATGGTTATAAAAACCTAAGTATGTTACGGTCACGGAGACAGTAGGTCATACATACGCATGAGTAACATTTTTAATTTTTCAAGGATCACTATGGAAATGAGGAAATTAATATTTCACATTTAAATAATGATAATAACATTATTAATACCATATTATATAATTATATATATCATTCATTTAGTGTGGTGATGAAAAGAGAGTTATGCCGCTTTGTGAAGGCGGTAGTTCACACATACACGAACGATATTGTCATCTTTCATTGAGTGAAAAGTATGAAAATAAAATGATATATTATATTTAAATAATTATAACTATGTCATTAATATCAAAAATATTTTATTTATATCACATATAATTTTTCCTTATCATCTTCATGTAAAGCGTTAGTGAAATATAAATTACATCACTTTGTGAGGCGGCAATCATTCGTACACACGAGTAACGTTATCGTGTCTCCTACAAAATGAAAAGTAATAAGTAATATATGATATAATAACTCTATTGGTATAATAATGTTATATATATTATATATATACTTTATATCCATGATAATATTCAATCTTGATAGGTGTAAATAGAAAAACGAATAACATCAGTTCGCGTGGTGGTAGTCCACTGTACACACAAAAGATGATTTTGTAATCCATTTGATGGATGTTTGAGATGGTTGTAGGTAATGAAATTATTATAAAAACATAAAATTATATTTATGATATGATATGATGGTTAGAATATCAACAAGTTTTAATAAAAATTTAAGGAGGTGGGTAAAGAAGTAAAATAAAGAAGCTTGTTGAAGAACATTATATCTTTTTCAGGTATCATCCTTTGGTTTTCAATAAACCCTTAATAACCCGACTTTATACAAGAACTAAGGATTCTAGGATTATGGGAGGTAATTTGGGTAGTAATTTGATAATTTTTTTGATGATAAGAATTTCTTTATAGGTGTGAATAAGTGAGGGTAATGAGTTCTCTTTTATAGTTGAGGAGAAGTGGCATTCATCTAAATACTCAAAAGTATTCACTATTGGGAGGAAAATATTATCTAAAGTGGATAAAAATTAATAATTAATGTTGGGTAGGGGTTATATGATACATAAATACCTCCAAAACACAATTAAACACGTTTTTTAAACATTTTTTTTAACTTATTAGTTTTCCTATTTTTACCATTTTTTGTTTTCACTACAGTAACAAATTTTCTAACATGTGTAATTTATCTATTAATACTAAATTAAAGTGATAATATTATAAAAATTATAACCAATGATTCTAAATATTATATATAACTTTTAAAATAAAAATTAATTTTTTTTTTAAATCAATCTTAACAGAAGTTTATTTAACGCGTAAGAACACTGCCTTAACCCTAACTGTGCTAACAAAGTGTTTACTATTTAGGGGTCAATATGTTCATTATAAAAGATTAATTTTTATATGAATATAACATATTTTATATTTATTAAAATTTAAAAAACACTTGTAAAATGATAGGATTTTTAGTGTTTTTAAATCATTTAATAAAATTTCATTTCTTGTAAACTAAAATTAATGTTATTTTTGACATTATTTATTTAATTTAAATTTAAAAATATCAATACTATTATGTAATTTGAATATATTAAGTTAAACCCTTTTTAACATGGTATATTATTCTACATAATTAATGGAAAATGATATTTTATTAAATTTACTTCACTTTTAATATTTTTAGTATCATTTATTTTTGTTAATTGTTAACTAAATAATTACTATGTTGGCGTTTCTTAAGAATTTTAAGTAAATAATTAATCTCTAAAAATTAAAGATAAATTATTATGATAAAAAAATTATTTACATTTAAGAAAAATATTTATAGTTGAACCAATTTTGTTTTTCCCTATCCCAAAGCAGTATAGATATTAAAAGGAAGAAAAGTTTTTCCCCTTTCTCTCTACTTAACATATTATATGGATCATATTCAAATTAAAGTGAAAATAAATTCCCATATATCATATAATTTTGTGTAAAAATTATAAATAAACTCCTTAAATGAAACTTATATAATATTTTAGTCCATTTTCACTCTTATTATTCTAGTTTATCCTCTATGTAAACTCCTTGTAACCTTAATCGTCGTAATTAAGTTTATTTGTCTACACCAATAATTATGGTAAACAAATAATTTGAACTTATTAGATAATAAAAATTATAATTATTTTAAATATGTAATACATTTTAAAAAAATAAACTCGTAGAAGTGTAAGAATTTAATTTAAAATTAATATCACAGACGTGATGAGAAAGATGGTTTTTATAGTGAAACTGTTCAAAAGTTTACAATATTTTTATATCAAAATTACATATAAAAATGATTATAATGACCTAAATTGTATTAATTGATATAAAATTGAAATAATATTGCTTTAAATTTAATTAAAAATATAATAACATTATAAATTATTTAACTAAAAATGAAATTTTCTATTAAAATTCAGTATTTTTCATTATTCATCAAAAAATGAAAATTCTCAGAAAAATAACAAAAATTAACCCAAAGATAATTTTGGTATTATAATTTAAAAAATAAAGTTTATTATTTCATATAAATTTTATTAAATTTATAAAAAAATAATTATAAATTATGTTCGCCAAACAGGATTAAACTGTCTTTTAGAAAAAATACATTTTTCAGGAAATATTTCTTTTTCATTCAAATGATTATTATTTTATTACTAATAAATATATATTTAATAAAAATGTGTAAAATATATATTTTAATAAGTTATTTAATCCTATTATTACCCAACATTCCAATGGTTAGGTAATAATTTTCATATTAAGTAATATTATTAATAATATATCATTGTAAATAAACAAGATCTTTCATGTAATGTATGGTTTTAAAGAAACTTGTTGTTGTGTGTAACACAAGATAAACTCAATGTTTCATGTAACGTAGGCTAAACATACAGTTTTCTATAGTTCAAGATAAAATCAATGTTGTGGGTCACAAAAACTATTTGATGAAATGTTATTATTTTATAATTTTGGGGTGTTACAAAGTTCTAGGGAAAGTTATAGTGGAATTTTCAGTGTAAATTCCAGTGGAACATGGCATAAAAATTCATGGAATGTTCTGGTGGAACTTCCAGGTCATGTTCTAATAGAACTTCTAGTGTAAGTTTCACAATACAAAAAAAATTAAATTTATAAAACTACTGAATATATCAATAAAAATTAAATTTTAATAAATATATTTTTATTAAATACAATTATAAAGAATATTTATTACATTTGTTACATAATTTTTATAAAAATAATTTAATTTTCTATTTTAAAATGTATAAATTGTATAAATAAAATTTTAAATAAAAATTATATATTTATGAAAATAATTATTTAAAAATACATATAATATAATTATTTTTAGAATTTATAAATAAAAATAAATTCATAATATATATTGAATAATTTTTTTAAATATGAAAAAATAAAAATTATAAAACCAATAACTATTCTATAAATAAAAATTATAAATCCATGAAATATACCAATTGAAGTTTCAGTGAAAGATCCAGTGCAACTTCTATTAGAAGTTCTAACAGAAGTTCTAGTGCAACTTCTATAGGGACATCCAAGCCACATTTCAGTGGAACTTCTAGGATAAGTTCTAGTGGAACTTCTAGGCCAAGTTCCAGTGGAACTTCTAGTGGAAGTTTCATAATACACAAAAGTGTATATTTATAAAAATACATAATATATTAATTAGAAATAAATTTTAATAAATAAATTTTTATTAAATATAATTTTAAAAAATATGTACTACGTTGGTTACTTAATTTTTATAAAAATAATTTAATTTACCATTGTAAAATTTATAAACTATATGAATAAAAATGTAAATAATATTTATATATTTAGGAAAATAATTATTTAAAATATAATTATATTTATGAATTTATAAATAAAAAATAAATTTATAATAAATGCACTTATAAGATATATTGAATATTTAAAAAAATCTTTATAAATATAACTACTTTTCAATGAAATTTTAGTGATAATTTCAGTTAAATTTTAGTTACTCTTTTAGTGAAATTTTTATTTTTAGAGAAAGTTTTAGTATATGATTCACTAAAAATTTCATAGTAAGCTTCAACATTAGTTTTAATTATTTATTTCCATAAAAAATACACTGAAATTCATCTCTTTAGAGAAATTCACTATATAATATTGGATAGAAACTAATTAAACTTTTATGACAAATATAACATGCCAAAACTTCAAATATAATCTATAATACCATCATCCATGTCTATTATATTTAAAATAAAAAAATAAAAATCCAAAATTCATAAAAAAAGGCTAATTCCCCTCACAATGGTGAAACTTTCCAAAAACTACCTTCATAGACGAAACTGTTCTCTAATGAATCCAAAAAAAACTATCCTTCAGTGACTCTGATGATTCATGATGTGAAAAAACCTGATGACCTTATCTGTAGAAACACTATATTGTACCCCCCCCCCCACACACACACACACAACATTGAAACCTAGAAAAATGACCTTCATAGACAAAACTTCACTCTGATGACTCCAATGAAAATAGCCTCCAACGACTTTAATGAATCACAATGCATCTAAACCTAATAACCTTACTTGGAAAAACCTCAATAAAAGGTCAGATCCCATCATTAAATCCCTCATTTTTTATGACTTATTTCATGCATCTCATTTCCCATGAGATGAAAATTCTCGCTTGGAATTAATTTCAATATGATCCTGCCACATGTAAAAATGATGATGTGTTAAGTTCTCTCCACATCACGAGACTATCCTATAAAATATGGAACAGTAGATGATAAAAAGTGAAACAGTCTTTTTCAATTTAATAATATTCTCATGGTAGGTCATCCACATTCACTTAAGAGGCTATAGAGATGTAGTTTATTAACTTGATGAGGGGGCATGGTCAGTTGGGGGAATCTTCATGTGGTAACTTAAGATACCCTAAGGGAGAGTAGTGTGGTTACTTCTTACATTGACATATTTTTCATGCACAATCACTTAAATTCAACACGTGGTTAGTATACTTAACATTCCTTCTACACATTAATAAAATTAAAGTAGGTTAACAATTCTTTTTTATCATTAGTTTAAGGTATGAAAATAAAAATAAAGCACAAATAATTCTAAATTGAAGTGAAAATATATTTTTATCACAAAAAATAAAATTTAACCAAATTTATTTCTTTTCCTATTAAAATTATTAATTGAAATTAAACGCCAACATGTAATCAATCATTTCAACTTGCATAATTAAAGTAAAAAAAAATAAATTCATCTATTTTTAATTCATCTTCATTTCACGATTCAGATTCAGATTTTTCTAATTATAACTGATTATTAATTCATCTCCTAGAAGCATATTTGAACTTTCTAAACAAATTTTTTTATTATTTAGAATTTTAAAATTAAAATTTTTGATTTTTTGTTGATGATTTACAGACAATGAATTATCAGGGAACTAATACATTAAATAATGAAATTTCAAAAAATGAAAATGAGTGTGTGGATTCGCAATTAATTCCAAAAATTATATATTCTTTTAAAAATTAATACTAAATCCAATTTTCAATAAAGTGAAAATCCTAAAAATTTATTAGAAATGAATGATTACATGGAATTTTAATGGAAATTGAGGGGTATTTTCAATGAATAACAATAAAATATTTTAAATTTTCAACTTACATCACTCCTCGACACTTAAACCATTTCACTCCTAGAAAACTTTATCATTGAGTTTCATTTATTAAAAAAACAAATAGAATTATCTTACCTATATATAAATAAATAAAAATTAGAGGAGAATAAACCATTTATTCATCCATTTAAAAAAATTATCATGATTTATCTATGAATCAAGACATTTCCTCATTTTAATTTACAGTGATGTTTCTAAGTCCCATAGTGGAATAAATTAGATTTGAGTGGAATCAAAGTTTTAATAAGAATAAATTACATTTATCCCTTTTTTTCTTAGTTTCATAAACTACAATTTAATTTTCTAATTTATTAAGACATCTCAAATGAATTTTTTATATGTAAATTTCCGCCTACATCATCTGGATTCAATATTCCCCTCATAATAAAGAATTCTTTTTTTTCAATCAGGCACTTTATTATTATGTATTTTTATTATTTTCATAAATATATGTATGAGTAACTATAAAAAGGTACTTTTGAATATATACATAGGGTATTAACTCACACACCCAATTCCTAATGTCTTATATATTCACCATGTTATCATAATTTCCCATTTTACACTAGTTTAAAAGGACTTATATCAATTTCTTTTGAGTTGGATCCCTGGGATTTTATTTTTTATAAATTGAAATTTAACTCTATTTAAGTTTAAAAATTCAATTTACCTCATGTTATAATTCTGATTCTATAGAAATATTTTAACTCACACTCCCTTTCCTAGTTCCAAAACCATATTTTTATAAAAATAGTGAAAAATTCAGTCAACTTTCATTTAACTCTCACAATCTTTGATCCAATGATATGCTTAACTCTAGCATGACATTTTAAAAATAGGTAGGTAGTAGTGAATTTCAAGAAATTTTTAGAAAATAAAAAAAATAAAAACTATATGAATGGTTGTGTACATCATTTACAAGAAAAATAATTTTTTCATTTTTTTATATGTTTTTTTAAATCAACTCCCAAAAATATACTAAAATCCATAAATTTATTTTTATTTACGTATTCTAAAATAGTTCCTAAAAAAATTAAAACTGCTCTAAATAGGATTTAATCACCTCCCACACACTTATTCATCACTATCAATATATGTTTCAGTAGATATATATGAAAATTTCAATGATTAATTAGAGAAAAGTGATAGGTATAACCTAGTGTTATTCATCCAGTGGGTTTGAGGTAATAACTTCCTTACTTTTTGTGTATGGATAAGATAATCTCTTTTTTTCTATCCATTTATGGAAACCCTTTATAAAAATTAAATAAATATATTAAAAAAATTTAAAGTGAAAAAAAAAAGATAATGTGGGAGATTCTTAGGTAATTTCATCCCAATAGGGGTAATATTTATACTTTCCATGGATGGATGGTCTTGTGGCCATCCCCAATCAGGAAAAGGATAGGTCTTATATATTTAAAACCACAAAATTTGAGTTCTTCCTAATATAATCCTCTTAACTTCTATTTCAAGGCCCTATTTAATAGAATTCTTCAAGTCCATCCCATCAGTATTGTAGTGTATTTCATAAGTCTAGGGTGGCAAGATGATGTATGGGGTCTCCTAAAAGTCACCCATGTCTATTATGGTCTCTTATTTATGAATTTTATACTCCATTAATTCTTCTTGGATAGGTTTAAATAAGTTGAATCAATAAATAATTCAAACTAGATAAAATCAAATCAACTTGAGTTCAAATCAAAATTTCCCCCTTCAAATGAAATAGTTTATTCATATCTTTCCCCATAAGAGGCCACGAGGGGTTCTTATTCTATTATACCAACCTAAATATGATATTTATGGTGATTTTTATAGATTATTTTATTCACCATAGGTCCCATTTTTTCTTTTTTTTATCAACCACTTCTTTGGGGGACTTATGTTTATTTTCCAAGGCTGCTTGTATGATTTATTCTTGAAATTGAATAATATTTAGGTCTATTCTAGGTTATCCAGCCACTAGTGTGTTTTCTTTTAGAGTGGATCAAAGTATGTTTTCAAAGAATTGTTCATCTATATCTTCTTATTTATTTTATTCATCTACTTTATCACCTATCGTAATATCTTCTTCAATTTCATACTCCTATGGTGCTACAATGGTAGCTGCCTCAGGTTATTTGTCTTCAAAAAGTCTAAGAAAAAAAATAATGGTTCTAGATTCTAAAAATTAGGTATATCAAGTTTTAGGGTATATTTTAAAAAATAAAACAAGTTTAAGAGTTAATTCACTCCCTCCTATAACTCAGTTTTAAACTCATGTTTCTCATGCAACATCCTTAGAAGGTTATTTGTAATGTTTATGGATTATGGTTCTTCAATTATGACCTTAAATAATTATCCCTCACATAATTATACTTCTTCATCCAATATATTCATTATTAGGGTTGAATATATAAGACCAAAACTCTGGATATTAGAATATAATTCAGTTTTGATAAAATTTAAATGAAATAAATCCAGTTTAGTGGTATCACCTTCCTCTATTTCAGCATGTAGGTCATATTCCAGATACAATGGCTAATTTAATTTTTCTTAAATATATGGGGATATTAGTGGGAATTATATATTATATTACATGATAAAACCATTCCTTTTATCTTTATCTTCAACATCCAATGCCTTCCACCACCATTTTAATCTTTTTATTTCATTTACAATGGAAGGGATATCATAAGACAGTTGAGTTCTAGTAAAATAATATAAAGAATTTTAAATAAGATAATCAATCAATAATTTCAACTTTTAGTTTCTTTTCAAGGTAATAGATCTCTAGTTAGATATCTTTAATAGTATATAGTGTAAGATATTTTGAATCTAAAAACTCTTCATCCCCCTCTTCTATATCCACTTAAGAAAATACCATGGAAACTAATTCTTTAAATTCTTGTTATTATATTATATTTTGGAGAGTGTACATAAATTAATCAAGTAGGATATTTAGCTTTTCCATGCTAAAAATTTCCTCCCTTTCTTCCTACACCTAGGGATATTTGTTTATCTGAACCATTTTATCCATAAATTATTGAATCTAACTCCCCATAATTTCTTATATTTACATATTATCCAATATAAATGGTTGGGTATTGGTTGTTGTGGGTATTTTTCAACCTTAAGAAACTTTGGGAATGTAAACTAGGCATATCTGTGAGGATCCATTAAAGAATGGTCCCACTATAATTCACATTCAAGTTAGAAAAAAGATATAAAGATGAAAACAAAAAACATGAAATTATTAATTAAAATTGTGTTAAGATAGTTAATACCCAACCCTACTCCCTAGAAATAGTTCCATGCTGATATCAGGGTTTTCATGGGTCCAGTTCAAATATAATTTTTATTAAAACTTGTAATGAAGTATATGGATGAACACGGTTGTCTCTTAAGGATTAGGGTTTTCAAGCTTAACTATCTTAATAAATTTTTTTATTTTATTATTTATAAAATTATGAGATGAATAGAGGTATTTTTTATCAATGAAAATATAAAAGTAATGTGACAATGAAGATTCACACTGAATAAATACAAGAAATGAATATAGATCTAAAGATAAATTCCATTAGGATCTATCATTATTTACTTTTGTTTTAAATCATCTAATTTAATCAACATGTTTAATATAATTCACCTACTTACCCTCTACTGTTTCCTTTTTTATGGAACCACTAATTTTCTTAATAGATACATAAATAGACCTGTAATTCCAGGTGTTATCCTTGGTGAATGGTTAAGAACATTCCTCAACTAAGTTAATGAACTTACACACATACCTTGTAAAAATTGTATACCATTATTCTTTTAAAACCACATGACTCCAATGGTAGGAAGCATGGTATAAATGGATGGACACTTTGGTGCATAGTTATTTGAATAAATATGATAGTTTCAACATAATATAGAGTGATGATCACCTCATCTAAATTTCACCACCACTATCTCACTTGAATCTAAGAGAACAGATATTGAGAAATAAATTAATAAATTCAATAATTCCACTATGATTCCCCTTGGACCACATGTAATGGGTTAGTTCTTCATGATCATGGAGATTCAGATCACTTGGATGTCATAGAGGTGAGAAACATGAATAAATTTATGGATAAGAGGAGAAAACATGATAAATAGAGAACAGAGCATGAATTTGAATTAAAATTTACAAAACACAGAAAAATAAGAAATCATAATCTAATTGAGACTCAATTAAAGTCCAAGGATTGGATTCTATTTATAATGGTGGATGGGGTATATATTTATATCCATAAAATCTTTTTTCCTTCCTTACCCACAAAATCATTTGTGAGTTCCTTCCTCAACTGGATGAGTGACACATGCACATATCCAATTGGAATCATTATAATCTTCTTATTGAATTATTTCCTTCTTGTAGTCTAATTCCTTAATTATCTAAGAGTTTTTATAGTGATTTGTTTTATTTATTTCTAGGTGAAGTGGAAATCATATCTTTCTTGGAATATTAACACGAGGGGTGAGTTTAGTGTTGCACATAATGTAAGGTGGGCTTTATATTTTCATGTGGGATTTTAGATATTGGGCCTAATATAAATTTTGGGCCTGGGAATACCTAGGTTTGGTCCTTGTCTAGATCTTTAAGGTGTTATCCCTACCACACATTTGATTAGAATTTTTGATTTTTATATTAATGAATTAGTCTTGTATAAGAAAGGGATATTGGATTGATATATTTTCTTTGGTTTTTTACAAGGAACACACAATGGGGAAGCAGCTTAACTAGGAATTATTGGCATGGTTTAGTCAAACATAATGTGAATATGGGTTTAAAAGGAGGATATTGGATAGGTTTTAATGGATTCTTGGATTTTGGTTAATGTTACATTGGTTTGGGGTTAGACAAGGCTAATATGGAGCTAGAAGCATGAATTCTAGAGTTATGTCCTTTCTGGTGTGTAATGGTATGGCTCAATAAATATGACAAACACATTATGTGTATAACCCTTCGATGTTTTAGTTAGTGAGTGGGGAAGGTACCATGGCCCCATCATCTTCATCACCTACTTAGGGAAACAAATTTCATATTGAAAATCAATTTCTTTAGTGAGGTATTTTCAATTTTATGTCGACCTCTTTCTTCTTCAATCATCATTGTTGATCTTCGGTCATTTCATCATGAACAAAGAGATTATCTGAGGTTGGGCTTTTATTCTAATTAAATCTTGGTTATTGACTTATATAGAAGGATTGGTGATATTTTGTTTCTCAATATTTAGTCTTAGAGTGGTGAAATCATGCATCGTCCTCCTCATCGGGCTAAGATCGGCTTCAATGGATCTTCAAGGTTCATCTTCCTTGTCCACTAGTCTTGTATGTTGATGATTTAGTATTTTATAAACCTCAATGTTTCTTCAATAAAAGTTCACATCTTCATGGGTTCTCAGATTTCCTTCTCCCTTACAGGATACTTGATTGAATTAAAAAATTCACCTTTTTCATCAGTGATTAGATGTGTGAAATCTGGCCTTTAAGTAGATATAGATCGGTTCACTTGATGGTTTCCAACAGGTTTCTATTCTTCTTCCCTATCTTTATTAGTGAATCTTGGGATCAAATTCTATTGGGATGGATTTGGGTTTTCGGATTTATAATTTATAGATTCACTTGGTTACGGCGGCATGATGGTAAATAGAAATGGTCACTTAAAGGATATTTTCATGGTGGGTAATCCACAATTACCTAAGTGATCATAGAGATATAGTGTGGTAACTTGAAGGATCCATGGTCAGTTGAGGGAATCTTTATTCAATAACTAAATCAATTGTGAGGGAGAGTAGTGTAGTCTCTTATTTCTTTGCTATATTTTTATGCACGATCACTTGAAGTCAAAATGTTGTTGGTATACTAATTATGACTCTTATTCATAAATAAAATTAAAGAAAGTTTTAAAAAAAATTAATTATAAATTTTATATAAACAAATTAAAATAAAATAAATGAAATTCTAAATTGAATTCCATATATATTTTTATCAAAAAAAATAAAATTTCACCAAATTGATTTCTTTTACCCATTATATTTTTTAATTAAAATTAAACACCCATATATACTCAATAATTTCACCTCATATAATTCAACCATAAATTAAATTCATTAATTTTTAATTCTTCTTCATTTCACAGTTCAGATTCTGATTTTTCAAATTATAACTGATTTATAATTCTAATCCTAAAATTACATTCTAAAATTCTAAACCAAATTTTGTATTATTTAAAATTACCAAATTAAAATTTTGTCTTTATTACAAATTATTTACAAATAATGAATTATCAAGTTACTAATCCATTAAACATTGAAATTTAAAAAATCCAAAATGAGTGTATGTATTCTTAGCTAATTTAAAAAAATTAATATTCCATTAAAAATGAATATTAAATAAAATTTTCAATAAAGTTAAAATTATCATAAATAAATTATTACCCATTATTTTAATGGAAATTTAAGGGTATTTTCAATGAATAGTAGAAAAAAATAAAAAAATTCATCTCGCATAAATTTTACAAGGAGAAATCTCCCAAAATAGAAGTCGAGGTTGAGTAAATAGAAAAAGTTTCATATGAATCAGTGGTTAAAAGTTTCATGAATTTGATAATTTTCAATCGTCTAGATATTTCTTATGTACTGGGACTCATAAGTCAATTTACATTCAATATGAGAATGGTACATTGGGAGTTTGTCAAGTGGGTACTTCAGTGTTAGAAAGGAATGGAAGGTATAGCATTTTTCAATGGGAAATATAAACCGTTGTGTAGATATGTTGATGCTAATTGTTTTTTATATTTGGACACGAAAAAGTGCACAATGATATTCATGTTTACCTTTGGAGTAATACAGGTCAACTAGATATTGAAACTTTAAAGTCTCATAACACTAGGTACAATGGAATCTGGGTATGTAGATTCAATGGAATCTAGGAAATAAATGATTTGGTTAATAAGGTTACTGATGGATATTAAAAGAAGCCAAGAGGGATGAGTTCATTTCTGTGATAGCTAAATTAAAATCTACTTGGAAAAAAATATAGTGTTTCATGATCAAACCAAGAACATTGACAAAAATTATCATTTCATCTGGGATTTTATATAAGATAAGGAGATAGATCTATGTAAGATAGTAAAGATAAAAAATCTGATAGATATGTTCACCAAAAAAATAGTTTATAAAACTTTAAGGAATAACCATGACTCAATGGGGATTGGATGAATTAAAGAAGTAAAAATGGAGCATTATTTCTTATTATGAAGAAATAATGATGGTTTTATGAAGTGTTAGAGAGTTTCTGAAGATTCCCAGAGACAAGTATTCAAGTGGAAGATTTTTGAGAGTTGAAATTTGTTTCATTTCACTAGAAGTTCATTTAATAAATTCATTTCATCATAATTATGAACACTATAATTTAGAGAAATGTGTTGTTTGGACAGTAGAATTGGATTTTTCAAAAGGTAAAAAGACCATCATAATTTCACATCTTCTGATAATGTAATGATGAATAATTTAAATTATATAATTTTAATCAATATGAGGGGTCACTAGTTCGGAATCCAAAATGATACAATCATTCTTCATTAACTAGGATTTCAAGTGAGTAGGTTTGAATTGTTAAACTATTGGTAATTAGTATCTAATTTCATGGGACCTTAGTGATAAAACATATGTATAATTAAATCTAAGCATTAATTTTGGAGTGTATGGGTTTTGAATATTACTTGTACTTTAGTAATCACTTTTTGAATACATGTATCTTATGGTGAATATAAATATCATTACAGTGTTTCTTTTTTTCATATAGGACTCACTGTTTGGAGCATATTAAATATATTTTTTTCATTATTTATTTTTATTTACTTTGAATTTATTTATGTTCTCCTTGAATGTATCAGAGATTTATTATTCATGAAAGGATGAATTTTTATAGGTATTAGGGTGAAAAGTGTACCTACTTCTGATATATTCAATCATAGAATAAAGGGGAAACTTTTTAGAGAATCATCTTTCACTACACATAACCTCTGAAGTGAGAAGTTCTGGTCAACTGAGGATTCCTCTTTTAATAGTTTTCTCAAAATCATAGTTGTTCTAGGTGTGTCCTCTAAATTATTTTTTCATGGTGATCACTTATGGATTTTACCCAAGTATTTTTATCAGCTGTAATTAATAGAGGGTAGTTTATGTAAATACACTGGAGACTACGTTCAATATATGAGGGAATATTCTTAATCATGGGAGCACACCCGCATAGAAAGTGATTGAGTAAATGAGTCACGAATCCCATTATACAATTATGATAGTGGGAATTCTCTATAATATCGAGAAGGAAATTAATTTCTAGAATTATTTTAATTCTAGAATTTTGACATTTTCTCAAATAAGGCGAAGTAGTTAAGGGAGATTGTATTAGTGAGAGAATTTTTCTGATTATCAAAATATAGAAACAAATAGAACCTAAATTCACAACTTATAGAAAAAATAGAAAACTCATAATAACCTAAGTTTATAGTGGATCAATATTGAGAATAAAATTTGAGGAACATATCAATATTTGTATCTTCGTGTTATGAGAAAGGTTGAATAGTCAGTTTATATTAGTTCTTCATTACATTTGATATTCTATAATAAGTTAGGATATTCAGGTTTTTTATATTGAAGGATTGACAAGAAGATCTTCATCAATTTCTGGAGAAACACAAATTCTCAAGTGATCTTTCACTTTCTATTTTTTTTCTTTCTAAAACTAGAGGGATTCTCTGTATATGCCAATGGGGTGATATAGAAATCAAGGCTACAAGATAATACTTTTCATATCCACTATTATTTGAAAATAAAAATATAGTGTAAAATATATGGATCAGGATAACAACTGAACACAATAATGAGTATGTACCCACATAGGGGCCTAACCTTGTAAAAATTATTACATGACCTCTTCTTTTTATTTTTGCATTATTACGAGTGAGGATAAGTTAAATTTTGAAAGGATCGAATCATAACTAATTTCATAGGTTTATTTCAAGTGAATTAAAATATAAAATATTTTCACCACTAATCCCCCCTCCCTTCTTAGTGGTGCACCCACTCCTATGGAATCTCAAGTGGTATAAAATAAATAAGGTTCCCTTTATAATATCCTTGTATTACTAGAGATTGAAAATATAAAATCCATGAATAGTAGGGTTGTTCCCATTTTTAATGGAAAACAATTAACACATATGGAAGAAGAGGATGTTAACTTATCTATTTATAAAATAAATAATAATAAAATATATCTATAAATAGTTAAAAGTAAGAAATCATGTTAAGGAAATTTATTTAACCATTAAATAAAACATATCTTATGAGATGAAGTAAATATAATAATTTTAAATGTATATTGTGTATATAATTGATTGCATAACATCCTTTGAGACTTGATATAAACATAAATACATGTTTAAAGTAAATATATAAATTCATAATCAATAATATTAATAAGCAATAAAAGTGATATGTTATTATAATTATTTGGGTTGTCACATAAATACTTATGGTGTATGATGAATGTCAGATTCAACTATTTATTAATGGGAATTTTAATAGTTCACATATATTATTTCAGAAGTATGGATGTTCTAAAAAATTTGTTACTTTATATTTTAAACACTCATGAAAGGATACAGAACACGTAGTCATAATAGTGTCTAGAAGTACATGAGAAAACAATAATTTCATAGGATTTTTCTAAAGTGGGTTTGTTAACAATGTGAGTAAAATTTTTAATGAAGTGCCCACATGTTTCACTATTTATTTTTGATTTCCTTTAACTTTGTAGATGTTTAAATCATGAATTACCCTTATTTATAAAAAATTTCTCTCAAAAGGTTTTGGTTTTTTATATTTATAATCAAAATAAAATATTTTAAACATTTTAGGACTTTATTAATGATTTATTATTAAAGTTTGAAAAATTATTTTTAAATTTATTTTAATGTTTTTAAAGGATAATTAAGATGGTTTTTAAGTGGAAGTTTGTTTGACATGGAAAATGAAGATATGTGGGAGAGTGGATACTAAAAAATATTATTATTATTTAAATAATGGATAATAAAAATGAGAGTAATCATGTGTTTGATAGAGTATATGTGTGAGGGAGTAATATGTTGTTAGAACACATACACGATCACATATATAGGGTGTTTTATGACACTTAGATAGCACAATTCAAAAAAAGTGAATAATAAGGTATATTTATGTCTTAAAATTCTACCACATAAATTGATGAGTTCTAACCTAAATCAATTGGATAACATACGATGTGTCACATGAATATCGGGATCTAGATTTGTAAATATTAGGAAAAACTCTATTTGAAACTATTTAGTTCAACCCAAAGTTTGAATGAGTGCGATAAATCAAGTGTAGACACCATCTAGACCATATATAAAAAATCAGTGTGATTTTAGATAATATATTATATCAGATAAGGGTTATAATCAATCATTTTGTATAATGACTCTTACCTTGAACATTTCATAATTATGACTTTAATAGAAAAGATTAAATTTTATTACATTATAATGATCTGTTAGGTTTTTTTATTGAGAATTAGGAAAAATTATTACATATTAAACTCTTACAAAACGAAGTAGACACTTCCACTAAATATTTTTTTTCATGAAAATAGGATTTTTAATTATAAACCCTTATTTCATTCAAAATGATTTTTCTCCAATCAACACATGGCACGATTAACCATGTTATAATCCCTACACATCCTTAATCCCTATGAAAAAAATTAATACTTCTAATGAGTAAAAACATATCAGTAAGGGATAAAAAAATAAAAGGATCATAATAGTCCATTTAAAAAAACTATGAAATCCATAAGAAAATTTTCCTTTTTTATAATTAAGTTTGATATCAAATATTTATTTAACATCTCATGCAATTAGATTTATTGCCCAAATTTTTTCATAAATTATTCCATATCAAAGAATGAACTAAAACATCATAATCAAGAGAGTTTATTAGAAAATATGATAACCCATAACACCCTTTTCTTGAAAAATATACCTTTCACCCTTAAAAAGTGTTATAAAATTTCTTAAAATGTAATCATGTTGGCTTACCTTGTTAAATAAAAATATTTCCTTAAATATTATTTTCCAAGATTTAAAACTTCATGTAGGTACCTTGGGTGAACACCTGAGATTTTATGAAATGTTTTTTTTAATAAATCTAATTTCTTTGATAGATTGTATTATACACAACGCCATGTTTTATCAAACCATGAAAAACTATTAATATTATTATTTAAATGAAACCTTTATTAACTAGATTTTAAAGTTAGAAAAATGAATATAAATAAATACATTTTAAAAATTAAGTATAATGGTTTTATATAAGTAAATCATATTGATAAAAAAGTACTTAATTTTTACTAAAGTCTTTATATGCTTCGAAAAATACTTGTTTCCTCAATAAATGATTTTTATTTCTTTTTATGAACAAATAATAAAATTAATTTTTTAACATTTTATAAAATTATTTTTAAAATTTTAACTTTATTTTTAAAATAAACATTTCTAAAATTATTTTAGGGTAATTTTTTTGTATTTTAATATAAAGGTTAATTTTTTTGTTAATAGTGAAAAATACTAGTTTTTATAGAAAACTTCCATTCCGTTTAAAGAATTTATAAGGTTCCATTTTTTAAAAAAAAATGGTTTCAAAAGTAAAAATAGCACAATTATATTATAATTAATCTAATATAGGTTATTTTAATCAATTTAATATTGAATTTAGATATAAAAACTATTTTAACTTTTGAAAATTTTCTCTTTGTAAAACTGATTTTTCATCGCGTTTGTTGTTTAATTTTAAATTAAATTTTTCCACTTATATGAATGGAATTTGGAAAAATATACTCCATATTCAGAATCATCATAATAAATATTATATAATAAGGATAAATTTTGTAGACCTACTAGGTCAAATACACCGAGAGAGGGTGAATCGTGGTATGGAAAATTTAAACAACTGCCCCTTTAGATCTTGTTTCATTATTGAAGAAAACATTCTTATCTCCCTTTTCCATATAAATTTATGAGAAAAAACTAATATAATTCATGAGACATAGTAATTTTACTTGGTTTACTTGCACTTAGTTATGTCAAAGAAGAATAAAAAGTCAATCTACCTATATACCAAACCCATTAAAGCACATCGTTGTTTACACAGTTCAGAGTGGACTCATTACCCCTCCGGGTTTACAACCAATCACAATTTGAAATATAACTAATATCTCAACTGAAGTTTGATCACTACTAATTCATAATATTATATCATTTATTACTTGAATCAACATTTTTTATATCCTATCTGATTCATCATTATGTTCCACTTCCTCCACTTTATGAATAACACTTTACCACAGAATTTATTGAAAAAAACCTTTTTATTCTCATAAGATTCACTTCTATGAAACTTTAATGTAAATTTTTTGAAACTAATAAATTATTCATTAAACACTAAACATTAATGAAAACCACAAATTTTGTGTAATGCACAACTTTCTTGAAGCTTACTAAACTTTTTTAAAACTTCCTTTCTTTAAAAAAAATTATGTTCTTATGAAAAAACATCACACACAAAAATTCTTCATGAGGACTTTCATGAATTTATAGCTATTGGATCTTCATTAAGGATTACTCTCTTAAACTGAGGGGGTATCCAACTATTTATTGATATTGCCTCCATTTATCATAAATTTCAATCTCCTCATCACCTTTTCATGAAACTCTTCATACTTTTTTCCTGAAAATCCCTATCTTTATGAAACTTCATAGAAATTTTCCATTACTAAAATTATTGTAATTGAGTAACTTATCACTTTTTTTCAACCATAAAACTTCTTGTAATTTTGTAACTTACCACCTTTATCCATTATAAAAACTTCTCATAATTATATAACTTATCTCTATTTTCCTTCATGGATTATTAGTCTTTCATGAAACATTATTTCATGAATCTCTAAACCTTTGGGATACCAAACTTTCATGAACTCTATACCTCTGTCTTAAAGCTTTGTCAACATACCTGATCAACAATCATATTGGAACTCCACAAATCATCTTGTCTAGATTCTTTAAAAATAAATAAAATCAACCCAAAAACACTAAAAATTTACCTTGAATTATTTTTTTCCCAACAAACTAAATTTTCGGTCAAAAAAAAAGTAAAAAATTTAAAAACTAATTACCATCGTTAAGGTTAAAACAGGTTTACCAAGGGTTAAACTAAAAAGATAAGGGGTAAAATTGACTAGTAAATTGTATAACACCCATTGTATGACCATATGTATATATTATAACCTATAATGTTCTATAATGAACAATATTTGAGCCTTTTGGTATGTAAAAAACATGGGTACACTTATTCTTTTCAAAAATTCCATGTGTGTCCTATCCCCCACTTATAAAAGGCCACCTCCTCCCCTGTTCACTTCACATTTCCGAAACCATTTGGTTCATCCAATAACTACCCAAATATTTTACTTATTTACCTCTCCACATCCTAAATTCCTTTATATTCTTAGGAAACACTCCTAATAAGTCTTTAGGTATAAACCTAAAGTAGTTCTCTAAAGAAGAGGTAGAATTCTTAACATTGTGTTTTGTTTTATTTCTTCATTCACCAAATTCAAATATTTTTCAATTGTGATGATATAATAAAAATATTATCTCCTATATAATTAGATTTTATTATGTTTAATAACCTCTATCAATCTCTTCTTCCATCAAATAGGAAATGAAACCGTCGATCTAGTGTACAGAAGACTTTTTCCTCATGAACCGATGTTAATGATTTTCCATAACCATCTCAAATGGATGGATATAATGATGTATTTAATGTATATATATGATATTTATGATATTATTATAACATTTAAATTATAATTCCACATATAAATTTTTACCTCCCAACCTATTTGAAAACAATAACATCACTCATGTGTACGGTGAACTACCACATCATGAACCGATTTTATGTGTTTATAATTTCTATTCTACTTGGATGTTAATATGGATATATTAAATTAAAATATACAATATTTTTAACATAATTATTTTTTTTAATTATTATATCACAAATACCTTCTTACATTCCATTCCATGTGGGATATGATAACATTATTCTTGTGTATAGTGCATTTTTCACTAATGTTTTGCATGGATGGTAATAAGGGTAAATTTAATTTATATATGTGATATTTGTGAAATAAAAATATTCTATTAATTTAAAATATTATTTACCTTTATTTTGTTTCATCCATTGAGAAAATGGAAACAACGTTCAAGCGTACGTACGATCTACCATCTCCATGAACAGTGGAATTCATTTTCTATCTAAAACATTAATGGATTGAAATAAATAATTATATAATTAATATATATGATATTTATATCATTTTTAACATTTTTTAGATTATATAACCATGATCAAAATTAAAGGACCAAATATTCCAAACCAAAACATACATGAAAAAAAAACAAAGCAGTTATTAGCCGAAACGTGATTTTAACAAAGAATTATTAATGAATTGGTAATAAAAGTACATAAGTTGATAATATATGGTTTGATACATATAATTATGTTTTTTTAATAGATTTATAATAAATATATATTCATTATATAGGAGTTTTTAACATGTACTTAGGATATCATGACTTAAGGTAATTGATTTTGTCTCAAATTGCTATCTTTAAGACAAGTGTTATGTTATGAACCCATCTTATTTTATGAGTTTTATCCCCTTTTACATGTTTTATCATGAATATTATTATATTAATGATATTTAAAGTCTATTTTTAAGATATTCTTTAATTTTTCTTACGATTCAAAGGTTACCAAAGTGGTAAGGGTTTGATGTTACAATCACAATTTTGTATTAGGATTATTTATGATTATGCATTCAATGATTAAATATTATGATATATTTATAAAAAAACTTCATGAATTTTATTCTATTATGTATATTTATTATGAATACATGTTTTCCTTTCATTTTCCTCTCCTTATACACTTAATATTTCAAAAGAACGTTTTTAAAGAAAACCAACTTTATTCCTCTCTTCGGTTGAAAACCCTTTTTTCTTCCATGTCCAAGTTTTCTAAAAATGATTTAAATAATGTTTTGATATTATCCAAAAAACATTAAATCTATATTTACCCATGTAATAATTTTTACAAAAAAAAATAAAATGAGTCTTTATTTAATTTTCTAAACAAGTATCATTTGTATTTTTCTAAAAATGTGAAAGGAATCTTTTTTTAACATGTAATACATGAATATAATTTTATGTCATCATGTCCACTTGGTTTTTTAAATATTATTTATAAGTTTAAAATTTATTTCCAAATAAAATTATTTCCAAAATGTTTTAGGAATTTTTAGTTTTAAAAATCTATTTTCAAAGAATGGATTTTTTCCTTAAGAAATATTTCAAGTGATATTTCAAAATAATTTTCCATTTAAGATGACATAATTTTATGTTAATGAAGTTTTAGTGGTGATATTATCCAATTATACCATATTTATTCTTCCTCTATATGGTTTATTTTATTGATAACATGATATTTATGAAACTCATTCCTTTTTTATAGGTTATACTATAGTGAAATATTTTTGAAACCCATTTTTTCATGGGGTCAAATATGATGAATGTTTTATTATCTTGTGGTACACATGTATATCATTTTTATTATGTTATGGTGTTTATGTTATAGGTGAGGATGGTTCTTAAATTATAACCAAGGATGGTGTTCATGTTATAACCAATGGTAGTGGTTACATTATAAACAAGGATGGTGATCACGTTATAACCAAGGATGGGTGGGACCTATATCTCCCTCTAATGATTTGGGTAATGATATTTTATGCATAAAGATGAATCCATATTCAATGGTTTATATGTGGACTTTATTTCATGTCCATAGGATTATTTGAGGGCCTGATTTCATATCCTTAATGAAATGAATGAACTTGTTTCTATTTATACATGTTCACAATGTTATAAGTTTATGTGTATGTCACAAATATATATCTTATTACAAGGTTATAATATCATGGATTATTTACTTTTATTTCTTTATGATTCATTAATTATTAACTTCCAATATTTATTCCATGAATCAAGTTTAATATCTATGATATTCAAGGTATAGTTTTCAAATGTTAATCTCATGTTCACATAACATTATTATAATGTTATTGTTATGTGATCATTGATAAACCCCTTAGTGATCCTTACTAAGAATTTGGTCTCACCCTTTAGTTTTTTTATTCCCAAAGTTATGAATAAATGTTTTATGTATGATAACAAGGGTGTTATATATAAAGAACCTTGTCAGAAAAGATGTATTTCACCTATGAACAAATATTTTATATTTATAAGTTTCAAAATTTACTAAAAATAAATTATTATGGTGTGGATAATTATGTTATGAAATAAATATTCATCTATTAATATGAAATATCTATGTATGAGAAGTTTAAGTCTTCATAGTTAGTATCGGGGAAATGTTTAGTTAAACCTTTGGAAACTAGGATGAGAAAACTTTAGCAAGGAACTTTAGGATGAGCTTATGTATAGGATAACATAATAAATTTTTGGTAACAAAGATATTATGTGGTTTACCTAGAAGTAAATTCATGTCTAAATATTATAAGTATACATGGTTCTAAAATATATTTACCTAGGGGAAATAACTCTGAAAAAGGATCATCGGGCTTGATTCAAATGTTACATGGTACATGAAAATAGCCCTTAATATGAGCCTAGTTCGACACTCCTAGTGGATATTCTTTGGTCATTTCACATTCTATTTAAAAAACATTATGAAGTATTTGAATAGTGACCTAGGTTAAGAATAAGGTTTCATAGATTGTAAAGAAGATTTTTTTATTTGGAAATCCAATGAAGGATTTTTCATGAATAATCACTATGATTAATGATGCTTTATAGTTATGTTAACCATCTTGGTTTTAGCAAGGGATTGAAGTTATAATAATGAATTTGGGGTGGTCATAGGTATGCTAAAATAATTAAGTACCTTATTTGATCTTATTTATATAAATTCCCTTAAATCATGAAAAGTATCTAATAATGTTAAATTATTATCCCAAAATACTGGATATTGAATTAGTAGTGAAAACACCTAATGTTGTGACGATCATATATCAAGTATATGATTCTTATCCAGTTAGATTTTTTGGGAATGTGCTTCCTATAAACCTCATTATTCTACCACTAGTTGAATTTTATGATATATTAGGCATAGTTTGGATTTCTCAACATAAATCCCATGTCAATTTCTGAGTAAGGGAAGTTGAGTTTGATATTCCAAAACAACATATTCTTGTCTATAAGTGTGATTATAAAGATGAAATTTTGATAGAAATGAAATCCATTGTATGGTTTTTTATTCCTATTCAAAATGGGTGTTTATCTCAGATGGTAGGAGAGAAACTCGATATTGATGATATTCCTATTGTATGGGAGTTTATTGATGTTTTTTTGGAAGTCTTTCCTAGTATTCCACTAAAAACATGAATTTGATTTCTCAAAATAACTCATACTTAATGCCACACCTATTTCAAATACTCCCTATAGAATGGCCCCCATTTAGTTGTATGAATTGAATAAGGAACTCTAGGGGATCCTTGACAAGGGATTAATTCATCCAATTATGTCACATAAGAGTTCACCTATTCTATTTTTTTAGAATAAAGAAGAATTTATGTGACTCTTCATTTTTTATTGGGAGATGAACAAGATTATGATCAAGAAAAAGTATCATTTAACCCATATTAATGACCTATTTGATCAACTATGCAAAGATCAATAATTTTCTAACATTGTAATTAATTATGGATATCATTAATTGATTACAAAAAGGAGGATATACCCTAGATAGTGTTATGTACAAGGTATAAACACTATTAGTTTATAGTGATTCCATTTAGTCTTACAAATTCCCCATCTATCTTCATAGATTTAATGAATACGGTCTTTATAGATTACCTTGATTGATTTGTGGTAGTCTTTATAAATGATATTATCACTTATTAAAAGATAAAGTAAGAGAATGAAGATTAATTGAGAATCATAGTAAATACCCTAAGGAAGGATAAATTTTATTAAAAATTTAAAAAGTGATAATTTTGGATAAAAAGATTGTATTTTTGTGTCATATAATCTCAGGAGAGTGTGTATCAGTAGATCCATCAAAGATAAAGGCTATTAAACATTGGCCTGGACCAACCATGGAGAATGATATCCATAGTTTTCTTATTTTTGCTAGATATTATTAATGTTTTGTGGATAATTTATCATAACTATCTGATCTACTCACCAAATTAATTAAAAATGGAGCCAAGTTCTTCTGGATAGATGACTATGAGGGAAATTTCAAGGAACAGAAGAGAAGATTAGTAAGTGTACTTGTTCTTACATTACCCTAGAGTGGAGATGGGTTTATAAAATATAATGATAAATATAATAAGGTATTAGGATACATTATCATATAGAATGAAATAGTTATAAATTATTCCTCATGATAATTGAAGCTTCATGAACAAAATTACCGAACTCGTGATTTGGAGTTAGCTATAGTAACTTTTTAATTAAAGATATGGAGGAATTATCTTTATGAATAAAAGTGTGATATATTTACCAATCTCAAAATTTTAAATTATATATTCACACATTAATAATATAATATGTTTCAAATAATATAGTTATATTTGATTAAATATTACGACTCCTTAATACATTACCTCCTTGGGAAAGTGAGGATGGTGTCCCATGCTTTTAGTTGAAATGGTTATACTATATTATCTATGATAAGGATTAAAAAATATCTAATATTTATGTATTTTCATAGGATAATATTGAATTATTTAAGGAATGGTATAAATTTTATCTTTCTCAAATAAGTGTTCAACTATTTATCTATGTGAGGATAGAAGAGGCATAGAAGGATGATAAAGAGCTATAAAAGAAGGTGAGAAATGTTCATGTTTTTAACCTTGATCATGATGGAATGATAAGGTTTAGGAACCATGTATGTGTTTCATCCATACCATATTTTAATAAATATATATTATAGGAAGCTCATAGCTTCATTATTTATTCATCTTGGAAGAACAAAGATTTATAGAGGTATAAAAGATTATTTATGGCAGGATGGCATGAAGATATATATTTTAGAGTTTGTATCTTGATGATTGGTATGTTAAAAAGTTAAGTATGAGATAAAAATTATAAGGGGATGTTATAACTATTACCCAAACCATAATGTAAATGGGAAAACATCTCCATATATTTTTTTCATTGGACTCTCTAAAACATCTAAAGAGCATAATGTTATGTGGGTTATAGTTAATCTCTTTAAAAATACATTACATTTAATCACTATCGAATAATATTTCTATTTGGATTATATTTATTGGATATACATTAAGTAAGTGGTAAGGTTTAATGGAGTACCACATTCCGTTGTTTCTGATCAGGATCCAAGGTTTACCTCAAAGTTATGGAGAAGTTTTCAGCAGGATCTGGATATGGAGTTGAGTTTCATCACTACATATCATCCATTGATGGATATTCATTATGAGATAAAATTTAATAACTGATATGATATTATGAGATATTTTTCTATATATTTTAAAAGTGTTTGGTATCAATGTCTTCATATGGTTTAGTTTTCATATAACAATATCTTTCACTTGAGAATTCAGATGGCTTCTTATGAATCCCTTTATGGAAAGAAGTGTAGAACTCTAAATTTATGGAATAAAGTTGAGGAAATAAATCTATTGGGATATAATATAGATAAATAAATGTAATATAAGGTTATATTCATTCATCAACACGTTATGGAAGTACAAATTTGGCAGAAAAGTTATACTGACAATCACCAGTGTGATATGGAATTTGAAGTTATTGACAAGGTGTTTCTAAAAATTTCTCCATGGAAAAAAGGTAATGAGATTTGGAAAGAAGGAAAAATTGATCCTTGTGTATATAATTCCATTTGAAATTATTGATCATGTTGGTACTATATATTATCATTTAGAACTTCCAATAAATCTTTATCAGGTTCACAATGTGTTCAATGTATCTATATTGAGGAAGTATATACCTAATCTATCACATATACTAAACCGAAAGGTCATGCCCTTGGAAAATGATATTTCTTATGATGAATATCTAGTGGAGATTCTAGATCATACAGAGAAAGTTCTATCAAAAAATACAACTCACTTGGTCAAAATTTTGTGGTGAAACCACAATCTTGAGTAAGTTATGAAGGAACATGGGGATGTAATAAGGTAGAAGTATCCTCGGCTTTTTGTATTAAAATAATGTAATTTAAAGGGTGAAATTAACTTTAAGGAAGGTATAATATAAAACCTCCATATTTTATGTAATACTTTTTTTCAAAAAAAATTAATTTCATCGATATCTTGTGTTATACACAACACTGAGTTTTAACGAAGCACGGCAAACTATTAATATTATTATTTAAGTCCAACTTTTATTATCTGGCCATTAACTTTGGTGGAATGAATAGGAATAATCAAATTTTAAAAATTAATTATACTTTTTTTATATAAATAAATCATATTGATAAAATATTATCTAATTTTTATTAAAGTTATTATATGCTTCAAAAAATACTTGTTTTCTAAAAAAAACAATTTGTATTGATTTTTATCAAAAAATAATAAAATTAATTTTTTAAAATTTTAGAAAATTAATTTTAAAAAATTAACTTTATTTTTATAATAAACATTTCAAAATTAACTTAGGGTTATTTTTTGGGATTTTTCTAAAAATATCAATTTTTCGATGGATAGTGAAAAATACTAGTTTTTAATGAAAAGCGGCATTCCATTAAAAGAATTTAAAAGGTTTAATTTTTTTTTAAATGATTTAAAAAGTATCATTATATAAATTATATTATAATTAATACAATATAGTTCATTTTAATCAATTTAATATTTAATTTTTATATAAAAACTTTATAAACATTTGAAAATTTTCTCTTTAGATTACTTTTTAATCGCGCCTGTGGGTTTAATTTTAAATTAAATTTTTCTAATTATATTAATTTAATTTGGTAAAATGGATTACATAATGCGAACCATAATAATTAATATTATATAATATTTTCAACTTAATTTTTTATCAAAATCAATAGTAAAATAATTAAAAATTAATTACTGTGGTTAAGGTTAAAACAGGTTTACCAGGGGTTAAACTAAAAAGATAAGGAATAAAATAACCGGTAAACTTTTTGAAAACCCTTTTTATGTCCATATTTATACGTTATAACCTATAATTATTATTAATTACCAATTTTTTTAGCCTTTTTTCATGTGAAAAACATGGGTATGCTTTATTCATTTCAAAAATCACGTGTGTCCTCTCCCCAACTTATTAAAGGCCACCCCCTCACATCTCCTCTTCAAACTTAAAAACCCATTTGGTTCAACCAATACCTAACCAAATATATTTCCTAATTCCATATATTCCTCTTATAGTCCTTAGTTTTATTATTAAAATTTCCTACTAAGGATTTAGTTATAAACCTAAAAAGGTTCTCCAAAGAAAAGGTAAAATTATTGACATTTCATTTTGTTTTATTTATTCTTCCACCTACTTAAAATGTTATTAAATTATTATGATATAATGAAACCATTATATATAATATAGTTATATTTTATTATGTTAATTTATGAACCTATATGCATATCCTCTTCCATCAAATGGGAAACAAAACCATTGATGGTGTGTACGGTGGAATACCGCCTCAAGAACCGATGTTATTCATTTTCCATCACCACCTCTCATCGAAGGATATAATTATGGATTTAATGATTATATATTATATTTATGATATTATTAAAAAAAATTAATCATAATACCATATCTTACTTCTTTCCTCCCAACTCGTTGGAAAACAATAACTTTTCCCATGTGTACGGTGGACTACCGCCTCGCGAACTGATGTAGTGTGTTTTTCATTTATATTCTAATTGGATGGTAATAAGGATATATTAAATAAATATATATGATATAATTAATATTATTATACTTTTATAATTATTATATCATATATATCTTTTTACTTTACATTCTGTGGGGGATACAATAACGTCATTCATGTGTATAGTGGACTACAGCCTTACCAAGCGATGTGATTCGTTTTTCACTAATTATTTTCATAGAAGTTAATAAGGGTGAATTAAATGAATAAATTTGATATATATTACATAAAAATTATTCTTTAGAGGTAATATATTATTTAACTTTATTTTGTTTCATTCTTATAGGAAATGGAAACAACATTCATGCGTACGTACGACCTACTGTTTCTATAAATGGTGTAATTCATTTTCTATCTCTAAATTTAATGGATTACTCTAAATAATTATATAATTAATATATATTATATTTATATTATTTTTAAAATTATATATATTATAGAACCATGATCAAAATTAAATGACCAAATACACCCAACCAAAACATTCATGAAAAAAATGAAGCAGTTATTAACCGAAACAAGATTTTAACAAGGAATTTACTAATAAATAGTTAATAAAAGATTATAAGTAGATCATATATCGTATTATACATATGATTATTATTATTTAATTAATATATAATAAATCTATATTTATTAAACAATAGTTTCAAATATGTATGAAGTAATTCAGGACTTAAGGTAAGGGATTTTGTCTCAATTTACCTTTTTGAGACATATGTTTTATTATGCACCTATATTCTTTTATGAAGTGTATATACTTACCCTTTTACATGTTATATCATTAATATACTTATATTCATGATATTTAATGTTTATTTTGATTTTATTCTTTAATAGGGATAATGATTCAAAAGTTACCAAAGTGGTAGGAGTTTGATGTTACAATCTCATCGTTTATCAGGATTGTTTATGATTATGCTTTAGATTATGAAATATTATGATATATTTATCAATAACATAATTAATATTATTTTCTTATGTATATTTATTTATAATAAATTTTTTACCTTTATTTTATCTCTTTATACTCTCAATGTTCCAAAATAATGTTTTTAAAGAAAACCAACTTTATTTCTCTCTTCGGTTGAAAATATTTTTTTCTTCTATGTCCATGTTTTTAAAAAATTATTTAAATAAAGTTATTCTATAATTAAAATATTTTTTAAAATTCATTTTTACCCATGTTTTAATTTTTATAAAAAAAATTAAAATTAATCTTCATGTTATTTTCCAAACAAGGCATGTTTTTCTTTTACATAAAATGTGCAAGGAATATTTGTTTTAACATGTACAACATGAATGAAATTTCCCACCATCATGAACACTCAATGATTTAAATATTAATTTATAATTATCAAAGTTTATTTTCAAATAAAAAGATTTCAAAAATATTTTATAAATTTTTAGTCTTAAAAAGTTATTTTCAAATAAAGGTTGCTTTCCTTAAGAAATGTTTCGAGTGATCTTTAAAAATTATTTTTTATAAAATATGAAATACTTTTATGTTAATAAAGTTTTAATATAGATATTATCCAATGATACCATCTTTATTCTTCTTCTAGGTGTTTTATGTTTATAATGAAAATATTCTTATGAAACTCATTCATTTTCTTTGGGTTATACTATGATGAAATGTTTATAAAACCAATATATTTTCATAGATTAAGATATAATGAATGTTTTATTATATTATTAAACACATAAATATGGTTTTAATTATGTAATTTTGGTTAAATTATAACCAAGTAAGTTGGTTATGTTATAACCAAGGATAGTGGTTAGGTTATAACAAAGTATGGTGGTTATGTTATAACCATGGACGGTGGTCACGTTATAACCAAGAGTGGGTAGGATCTATATCTCCCTCCAATGCATTGGGTAATAATATATTATGAATAACCCTGAATTAATATTAAAATTTTTATACATGGACCAAATTTCATGTCTATATTATTATGAAAGGGCCTGATTTCATGTCCTTAATGAAATGAGTGATCCTTTTTCTATTAATCCGTGTTTACAATGTTATAATTTTATGTGTATGACAAAGATATATATCTTATACCAAGGTTATTATCTCATGGATTATGTACTTTTATTACTTTATGATTAATTTAATATTAAAAACTAATATTTATTCTATGACTCAAGTTTATGGTCTATGATATACAGGGTATGGTTTTCAAATTTTAAGCTCATGTTCTCATACCCTTGTACTCATGTTATTATTATGTTATCAATTATATCTCCCTTATTTACCCTTACTAAGAATATAAGATCACTCTTTATTACGTTTTATTTAACAAGTTATAAATAAAGGTTTATGTATGATAATTATGAGAAGGGTTCTAGATATGAAGAACTTAATGGGAGAATATGCAGTTCACCTTTGAACCAGTTGTTTATGTTTCTAAGTTTCCAAAGGCACTAGACCAAAATGATTCTGGTGTGGATCATTATGTTATGCAATGAATATTTTTCTATTAATATTTAATATCTATGTGTGATAATTTTGGATCTTTATATTGGGACATTATCTTCATATCACTCTTACAACCACTCTTACAAGAACTCTTATAAATGGAACAACCTACTAGTTAATTATAACATATATTTCCCAGAGAATAAAATCATTACCCAATGCATTATATAGATATATCAGTCTCACCCATCATCATGAAAAATTTAAAAGTAATAAAACATAAATAAAACATATATAATATTTAATTTTCATCATAAAATCTCATAAATTATTCTTTTTAAAACATATGTATAATAACTTTTGGGAATCACTTAAAAATAAGAATAAAATCATTTTTCTTTGAGAACTCATAAAATAAAAATTACCAAAAGAATGTAAAATGGGATATTATTTGAAACAAACATGATATATTTTAGGGTAAAATTTTTTAATAATAATATTCATGAAATAGTAAAATATTACTCATTTCGTATGCATTCAAAAATATCCTTTTTCACTTTGATAAAAAGAGTCAAAAGTGACTAGAATAAAAAGCATTAAAAAGATTAATTGTAAAAAAAATTTAAATAATGTAAAAAGTATTTTAAAGTTAACTTTAACAATATTTTAATAATAAATAATAAAATTCTTGAAAAAATTTAAAATAAAATATACATAGAGAGAAAATATATGAAATTAATTCTTTAAAACAAGGTTTTAATGAAAGATCTCTTACTTTGAGTCTAACTCACCATATATAAACTTTAAATATTGTATAATAACCCTATAGTGATTATTTAGTTTCTTAAGAACCACTTTAAAGTTTATTATATTATCATAATCCCTTTTATTTCATTTATTATCATGCCTAGTATGGTTACTAAATCAATTCAGTTCATATCAGACATTTTGAGGAAGTTCGGTTCATAATCCCAAAATAACCCTGGTAGGTTGACCATGTTCAATAGGTTCTATTTGAAATCATATATAGAATATTAATCATTAAATATTTATAATTTTTATATATTAAATAAAATTTTATAACCTTCTATTAAAAGAAACATGAAAAATGAATCACATCACTTTGTGGATATGGTATCCTACAAATACTCACAAGCAACGTTATCATTATTTAATGGATTGAAGGTTAAGAATATAAGAAATATATTATCTTTATAGAATAATAATTATTTATTTAATATCATATATATTAATTAAATAAAACATAATAAACATCCTTTTTAGGTGGTGATGAAAAATGGAATGCATCGCTTCGTAGAGGTAACAGTCTACATGTATCATGGGTGATATTTTCATTTCCCATAGGACGGAAAAAGAGATGAAAAAATTTTATTCCATAAACTTAATAAAATTTTAGTATATGGAAAATATTTATGTCATAATATCATAAATTTATAAAATATTTGAAGGATACATAATAATAAAAAATATAAATATAATTTTTTAAGAGTTATACCTCTTCTTTGGAAAACCTCATTTGGATTACACCTTAATCCTTCTAGGTTGGTATTTTGGTGAGATAATAACCACAATTACATGGGTATAAAGTTTGGGAATGTATTTTATCATATCTTTAACTAGATAAATAGATAAATAGGTGTGAGGAATAGAGTATAGGATATCCTTTTATAAGTGAGGTGGGTGGTAATATTATAAATACATGAGATAATAATGTACAATATGTGTCTAACTCATCTAAAATTTCTCCAAAGTTCCGTATATTAAAATATAAGGAGGATAAGATCAAAATTAATTCAAAAAATAAAATTTATACAAGTTTTTATTTCATATTAAACCTTATCTTTTTGTTTAACCCTCTCATCAACCTTGTTTAACCTTAACTCTTGTAACACATTTATCAATATTTAAGGGTTATGAAATAAATTTCAAAAATTAAGTATCAAATACATAAATAATTCATTATAGGATCTAAAAATTCCAATACATTTATTTAATATAGTATTTTTATGATTTTATAGTGATTTAAATATAATTGTTAAATATTAAATATCATTTAAAGTCATTTTCATGACTACTCAAATATCTTGACTTTAAATGAATCAAGAAAAAAATGAAATTGAAATATAAACTATTTAAACTCCAATAATCCCTTATAATTTCCCATTAAATTCATTTAACTCCATAATTAATTCAAAACATATAACTTTTTATGTTTTTAAAATCATTTACTTGATTTGTTTACTGCTTGCACAAGCACTGCATCAGTGTTGCATAAGAATTCAAGATAATTATACCATCACTAAAAATTTGAAATAAATTAATATAATAATTATAATTTATTAATATTTAAAATAACCATTTATTACCATTATTACCTTATTTTTTTTCTTATGAAAACATATTATATATATTAAAATAAATAGTGTGACATTTTGTAATTATTCTTTACATAAAATAATATGAAGGTCATAATCAAAGTAAATTGGAAAAAATGTGCCACAATTTTTAATATAAGGTGATAAGGTTCAAAATAATCTCATATAATAATAATTAATATGACATTTTTTACCTTATCACAAAATTTTCACCTTAATTAACTCATTTTTTCTTTATTGTGGTGACAACTTCTCACCACAATAACTATTCATTAGAACCAAATTTGAAATTGAACTCATTTATAAATTTTAACCTTGTGATTAAAAATATGAAATTAAGTTTTCAAGATTCAATTTCCATAAGTGTTAGAGATTAATTTTATTGTAAGTTCACAAAATACAATGAAAAATCATTTTTAGAAAAATACTTAATTTAAGTATAAAAAGGATTTTATACCAAAATCATGTATAATGATTATTATTATGGAATTAATTGTATTATGTTTAATAAAATTAGACTTATGTGAATTTAAAACAAATACAAAACTATAAGGATCATTTAAATCACTTTGAATAAAAGAAAATAATTACCACTATTTATAAAATTGGTATTTTTCACTATTGACCTAAAAAATCAATCTTTTCATAAAAATAAAAAAAAAATTGTATTAAGATTATTTTTAAATTATTATTTCAAAAAAATCATTTTATCAAATAAAATATTTAAAAATTTTCTTAAATCAATCATAATATTTGAGCACAAAATGTAATAAAAATAATTTTTGAAGAAACTATATTTTTGAAGTATAAAAAGAATTTACACTCATTAATTATCTATTAATAATCATTATATTAATGTTAATTTATTTTATTAAATATATGATTTATAAATTTAATTAAAATCATTCATCTATAGTGTTTAACCTAATTTACTTTTATAAAAATACATTACGCGCATAAATTAGTTCCCTAAAAAATATTTATTTTAATCTTATATGACTTATTTAGAATTAATTTCTTATTTCTGAGGAATTATTCAATAAATTTGTTTTAAGGAAAAAATCTCTTTATTTATTTCATATTTTGGTTACTCTTATTCATACCCACCAATCAAATGACTAGTTTATAATGAACATATTTAAAATAATAATATTTATATAGTATATCATGGTTCATTTAAGTTCAGTGTTGTGTGTGGTATACACAATCAAAAATAGTATTATTTAAATAAAATACATTATAAAATATTGGGGTGTTACATTTTTATTCATAGATTTGATCTTAAAAAATATACAATATTAGTTCATATAACAGATGGAAGGAACCCATGGTTAAATAAAACATTCAAAATCTTCAATCTGATAAGGTGTGATTAGATGGTTAAGAATCGTCAAGATAAGATACCATATCCTTAAGGATAAATTTCCATATTCAAAACCACTGCCATTATTTCTTAGGGTTATCATCAATTTAATTATGATGTTTTAAAAACAAATTTAGCGTTTAAAAACTTTTCACCCTTTAATTTTTATTTCTCAACTATCATTCTCCAAATAGTACAATAGTCAAACAACAAAAGAAAATTATTGTATCATAGAGAAAATTTATTTATATTCATAGGTATTATTGAATTGGTTGGTTTATATTGAACAGAAAATAAAGAAGATAAATTTATTTATCCCTAATCCATCCTTTTAAATGAGACTCTATTTCCCTAAATCCAATATATCATATCCTATATAAAAAAAATTAAAACTAACTAGAAAAAATTAAAACAAAAAAATAATTAAATTAAAAAACATAAATTTCAACCAAAATAATTTTGTATAATATAAAAAATAGGGATAATAAATTAATGAGTACAACTCAATAGTCCCTAAATTTATTTAAAATATAGTATCCCATTGACTAGTTAAATTTATAAAATAACTGGTTTTTGAGAATTTACTAAAGGAACAAAAAAATTTCTAATACCAAAAAACCATCACATTTCATTCAAAATAACTATATTATTTCAACCCCTTAGGAATTTCAAATAAACCACTAAAAACCTGGAAAAAAATCCCTAAAAAATTTAATTTCATTCCCACTATTCAAATTCTTAAATAAGTATAAAACAATGTATCCTCACTAATGGGCCTAAAAAATGGTAAGTTAAGGATATGGTTCTGAAATGGTATTTCAAAACAAAAATATGTGTTTTATAGAATTTTTTCATTAATATTTTTTCCAAGGTCCTAGAGTGAGTAAATATGAAATTTTATACCTTTCTAAAATGGTTTTTAAAAGGGTTTTTGACTCATATTTTATAAGAAAGTCATGAGGTCTTACTTTGATGCATATTTTTGTCGTCTTGAAATTGTGTGGATAACTCCAAGTTTTCCAAAGCTTTCATTCGCTTGTGATATTCCTTAATTTACTATTTTATTATTGTTATCACTTATTGAATGATATTTTATAATGGTATAGGAATCATGTGTGATACTTTCCCTTGGATGATAGGTTGGGTAATGGGATTGACATACTTGATAGGTCTCTTTTTTGGAATAAGTCTATATGAACCATGAAATACCCTTTAGTATACAATCAAGTCTTGGAATCTAGATTACCCAAACTATTATAATTTATTCATGGGTTATGATGACATCGTCTGGTAGAGTTTTTAACTACTGTACTTTGGAAAATCCATGATGTTCTCGATGTGTGATAGGCCTCCTTAGTTACTTATAGAAGATCCTTGTGATTGACCTCAATGGTTGAGGTGATCGTTATCCCATGTGTTCTTTGATTGATGGATTGAGCTATATTTATATATGATGTCCCTAATTACATGAAAACCCTTGGTATGAAAATAGATATGGGATAAATATATATGAGATAAATATTTTCTATTATTGTTAGTAGGATATTGGGTCCCCTAGCAGTTATCATTTTTCTTATTCTATATGTGATAGTGTAATTAGGAATGTAGCTTGATAGGTGATGAGACTTGTGTAACATGAATCTTGAATGAGTATTGGTTCCCATGGGAGGTTACATATAAAATCACCTTTGGGATTAATGTTCATCTTGAGAAGATAGTGTATTGTTGTTGTGAGGTCACATATATTGTTTGATTTACCCAATTGGGGTACGACTCGCTATAGATGTTCTCTTCCATATTGGAATTTGAACACTGAGCGATGGTTGGTGAGGAACTATTAAGGATGGTTTCTAACCCTAGGTAGGTAATGGAAGTTTGTATAAAATAGATCAAACTCACATCCTCCCAAGGACCCACTTGAGGTAAGATTATGTCCATGACACACTCTTGTTTGGTAATCATGATAGCTTTCGTGTATAGTCTATGTGATCTGGGTGACACCAGAGAGCTATACCATCATGTAGTGGGATCTAGCCCCTATAATAACATACAATATATAGGATTTATCCAGTAGTGTTATATGGATATTCTAGCAGATAGTTCTAATTGGTATAGATAAGATGAGATGGGGTAGGGAGTGAGAGTTAGGATTTTTTATTTCATGAAGTTAGGACCCATTATTTATTTTTCCCATTTATTTTATCATGGGATTATTATTAAAATTTTATTTGATGGTTATTACCTATTTTATTTCCCTTTTTTATTATTTATTTGATTTTCATTTCCATGGTACTTCGAGTTATATATTATTTATGGATAGTGAGATGACTGAAAGGTTTGATGGGACTCTGATGAGCAAGTCTTGTGGATAAAATAAGACCTTATAATGATCACATATGATTATATGAGAGAGGTGTTTATTATTCCACATTGAGTCATTATGGTACATGAGTTATTGATTATAGGTGGAAGGTTACTTTCATGGGTTGGGTAGTACCTGTATGTGTCTTTGGGGTATTTTTTTCTTCTAGATGTGTGGGAATATGTATGGATTGTATGTTTATATTTTGTTATGTTTTTGGGTGGTGTGAGTTTCACTGAGCATCAAATTTCACTCCCTCCAAATATTTTTTTAAACATACACTTGATCATTGGCACTCAGTGTGTTGAGGTGAGTGGGAGAGTCCTACTATGTTATTGGAGTCACCCGCTACCTAAATACACAACATGGGTTTTAATGTACATGGGTAGACCTAATGTTTCACTTTAGGTACAAGTATCACTTATAGTTATACACATGGTTTGGGTCTAATATGTTATTTGGAGGCAAATGATTCAGCAGAAGTTAACTAGTAAATTAGGTTAGAAACCATTATTAGTTACTTTTTAGTTGTTGTGTTGTATATATATCGGTCAGTGTGACAATTTTTTTTGTTATGAAATGTATTTCATATTGATATATATTGTGTATTATTCTGTTATTGTTTCTCTATTATGTTGATACATCATGTATAATTTTTACTTCTTACATATTCTAGACTGTGGGGTGCTTTTGGCTCTTTGTTTTATTTCTATGGGGTTTTGGGTATGTCCTTATATGGATAGGTCTTGTTGAATGTTTAATAGATTTTAGCATGAAAATTTTTCTTTATATTGAGGTAATAATATCATTGTGACTATTTCAAGCCATCGTTTCCAGTTTATAGCCTCTGGAATATGTGGAATCTCATTTGATTGAAGGTTCTAGGCACAATAGAACCACTGATAAGGCAAGCCCAACTTGTCTTTGTTTCATAATCAATTATTATTATGAGATTTACATAACACAGAACATTTTTTACAATGGAATTAATTTAAGTATTAATTGATGAAATAACATTTGAACTAAAATATGGGATCATCATATAATGATTAATAATTCATTTAAACGGTTAAAGATTTACATTGTGATGAATTCTTTCTTCGTTTATAAATATGACAAAGACCCTATATCATATCAATGTTGAATCCTAGTAATAATGTATATATTTTTTATAGTGGTGATCCACGCATGCACCATGAACCTTTAAGTGATGTCATAGGAATCTATGAGTGCTAGTGTAGAATATCCTAACACTTGTATCATTCATCTATGATCTCTATAATAATCACTTCAAAGAAGGAATCTCTTTATTCTCACTAGAATTGAGAGGGTTTTCATAAGAGGATCACTCTCTATTCATGATAGAATTATTAGAGAGGAACTATCTAGGTCTTGATAGGATTATTCAAGTGTTGTAGTGCACAAAAAACAAATTTCTAGTGTTAGGTTTGGAAATAATATAATTGAGTTTAAATAGTGATATGGTTAGAAAGAAAATAATTAAAAATGCATCATTATTATTTTCTTAATCCCCAAAAAACCTCATATATAAATATTATTATTATTATTATTATTATTATTGATATTTTTGAAACTCACCAATTATTTAAATATTAATTCTTATATAAATTTTTTAAAATTTATTCAAAAAATATTCAATATATTATTTCTCTATGGACCTTTAAAACATGGACATTAATTCATCCACAATATTTATCAGTCCTTGAATAATTTATATTTTTTAATAAATAAATATCATTTTATTATTAACTAACAAATAACTAAATAGAAAATAAATATTTATTAAATATTTTTCTTAAATTTTTCTTTTAAATATATAGTGATTGAATATATGTGATCAAGAAATGATACTACAAAACAGGCCTTTAAGAGCACTATAAATGGACTTTAACAGTTCTAGATTAGTGCTTACTACATGAGCGAGGTTAAAAGCCTTGGTCTTTTATCAGCACTGAAAAAGAATTGATAAAGGGGTCCTTTATTGGTGCTAAAAATCACTAATAAATGGAAACTTTATCAACACTTGTAAAATCACTGATAAAGGAACCATTTATCAGTTCTTTAATTTAGCACCGCTAAAGGAACCATTTATCATCACTTATAAAAGTGCTGATAAAGGTATATTTTATTAGTGCTTCTATAAGTGCTGATAAAGGGTCATGCCGTAGTGTACGATAACAGTACACCATAGTACCAAAAACACACAAGATATCAACAAAAACAAGTCTTGATACAAGATTTAAATGAAATGGAATTTATAACACAAACATAAGAAAAAACACTCTATTATAGAAATTTTAAAAGTTGGTTTGTACAATTTCATAAATACAAATTATTATATACATTCAAAAACATCAATGTTCCTTTATCTTTTAATCCTGACCCAAATCATGTTATTACCAAACAAACCACACCTTCACTAGAAAAATAACACACCTATATAAGAAAACAATTCTTATATTAGAGATAATATAAAGAAATAAATTAACATAAAGTGTTGATTTTACTAAAAATGATGTCAAATTTAAATAAAAAGATTCACTTAGAGACATACTGGTTACACCATGCATCATATCGAGGTTTGGTTGATTCCTATACATCACAAATGACTTGTGGATCCTTTTACTACATTATTTAAAAAATAATAATGTTTTTTCTTGTTTTTTAGTATGTCATTTGTCATTTTTACTAAAATTGATGTCAATTTTAAATAAAAACACGTACTTGGAGTCATATCAGTCACACTGTGCATCAGATTGATGTGCGGCTGATTCATGAACATCTTAAATCACTTATGGATTGTTGACCTAAAGTATCAAAAAAATATAAATGTTTTTTTTGATTAGTTCAGTTTGTTTTTTAATAAAATTCATGTTGATTTTAAATAAATATTCACTTAGAGTCATATCAGTCACACCATACATCATATTGAGGTGTGATTGATTCCTACACATTAAAAATCACTTATGGATTGTTTTCCTAAAGTATCAAAACAGCGTGAATGTGTTTTCTTATTTTTGAGTATGTAACTTGTCTTTCTTACTAAAATGTAATTTTAAACTTAAAACATGAACTTTTACTCATATAGATTACATCATGTATCGGTTTGACATGAGACCAATTCCTACACATCACAAATTATTTATGAATCGATTCCCTAAATTATCAAGAAAATATGAGTGTGTTTTCTTAGTTTTCTTTGAGTGAAACTTTTTAAATTCAAGTGTCGATTTTAAATTGATAATGGAAACATTGATTCAGTCATCTTTTTACTATAATTAATGTAAATTTAAAATAGAAATAAGTATATATTGTTATACTAGTAACATTGTGTGTCGGATTGAGGTGTGATTGATTCTTACACAACCCAAAGTCTCAAAACAATCCTAACTATCAATGTTACCATGATTTCCATTTACTTTATTTTTCTAACTGCCAACACTGCATGAGAAGCTTTGAACAAACCACATCAACTTGAAAAAAATAATCCACCTATATAAGAAAAAAATTATTATGAGTAAAACTAAAAATAAACAAATTAAACATTAATATGAAATAATACATTAATTCTATGGAAAATGATTTTATTGTAAAAATGCCAAGATTACATTTGTGATTGATCAGTGGAGGGAACTTGAAGGAAAGTGATATATTTCAACACTATAGGGGTGAAAGGTTTTTAGGGAGAAGAATTTTGCAGAAGTCTTGGTGTAGAAAGGCATGAATGACGGACAAATCGCGCCAACTCGAATAAAAGAATCCACCTATATAATAAAATAATTATTATATGATTAATACTAAAAATAAATAAATTAAAAATAAATATAAAAAAATAAATTAATTCTATGGACAATGATTTTACTATGAAAAAATCAATATTACCTCTGTAATTGAAAAGAGGTAGTGTCGTTTATCTTCCTGTAATGGTAGTGGAGATATCATGAAATAAAGTGATAAAGAAAACATTATAGGGTTGAAAAGGTTTTGAGGGAGAAGAAGCATGAAAGTTGGGCAGAGCTTCCAACTCGAACAAAATAATCCCAATGTATAAGAAAACAATTATTATGTGAGTAATACTAAAAACAAATAAATAAAACATAAATATGAAACAATACATTAATTCTATGGACAATGATTTTACTATGAAAACATAAAGATTACCACTATAATTGAGTAGAGACAGCATCATTTCTCTTCTTACAAAGGAAATGGAGTTAACTTGAAAGCAAGGGATAAATGCAACACTATAGGGGTAAAATAGTTTTAAGTGATAAGAGGCATGAAAGTTGGACAAATCACCCCTAACTCAAAAAAAATAATCCACTTATATAAGAAAACAATTACTATGTGATTAATACTAAAAAGAAATAAATTAAATATAAATATGAAACAATACACTAATTATATAGACAATTATTTTACTATGATAACATCAATATTACCTCCGTAATTGAGAAGAGGTAGTTTCATTTCTCTTCCTGCAAAGGCAGTGAAGGTAATTTGAAAGAAAGTGATAAATGCACCACTGTAATGGTGAAAAATTTTTAAGGGAGAAGAAGCATGAAAGTTGAAAATATCACCCCAACTCAAACAAAATAATCCACCTTTATAAGAAAACAATTATTATTTGAGTAATAGTAAAAATAAATCAATTAAACATAAATATGAAAAAATACATTAATTCTATGGATAATGATTTTACTATGAAAACATCAAGATTGCCTCTATGATTAAGAAGAGGCAGTGTCATTGCTCTTCCTATAAAGGCAGCGGAGGTAACTTGAAAGAAAGTGATAAATGCACCATTGTAGGGGCGAAAAGGTTTTAAGGGAGAAGAAGCATGAAATTTGGATAGAGTATAGGCGGTGTGGTGGTATGGCCACGTGGAATTAAGCACAACATTGTATTAGCATAGGGGGTACGTGGTTGGGGCAGACCACGTGCGGTGTAGTGAACCAGCCCATGACACGGTCCGAATAGTAGAGTCAGGCCACTCCAGCAGCCTAGTATGATGGGTCCAGCAGGCCCAGTGGGCTGAGCTAGCAAGATGAGACAACGGGTTGGGATAGTTTGGGATGGTCCAGACCGAGCCGGGATTGGGTCGGTCGGACCAGGTCTGGCAGGTCTGGTCAGACCTAGACCGAACCCGAGTTAGACCTTTTTATAAAAATAGTCATAACATTCAAACTGTGTGCCAGTTTGATGAACCATTTATAGTGTTGGGACACTTGATACAAGATGATCCTTTTGAAATACTCTAAGTGATCTATAAGAACTATTGGCTTTATGAGTAGGTTCTTCTATAATAAGCGCGCTACAAGCGAAATCCTCTTGCTGGCTGTAAAACTATGATCTTGAAATTGTGATCTTGAAACTCTGACATGAAGACTATGTGACTTTGGGGATAAGTTACTTAATGATACTATGTGTCTTACTAAGACTTTGTTTCTTACTAATACTTCATGTCTTACTGAGTCTATGTGTCTTACCAAGACTCCTTATCTTACCAAGACTTTGTGTCTTTCCGAGACTCTGTGTCTTATTGATACTGGTTGTTCTTTGGATTACATCCGACAATCCTGCTTTCCGTTATATAGAACAATACTTGTGTGATATGACCATTTATTTATTTGTGGTATACTTTGTGTATTTACTTTTGTTGTAATTCATGTATTTCTTAGTGGTATTCCATTATGGTTTTGGGGTGTCCTACTGAGTATTTTTTTACTCACCTCTACACAGGATTTACTCACATGTGTCATGTCTTGTGTATATGATTGACGCTTTGACAGAGTTCTAGGCAGATCAGGACCAGGTGGTACTTGGAGTGATCAGATAGACAAATTGTGCTCCTACGGCTTCATACATCTATTCTACACCTACCCTTCAGGTAGGGTTTTCTGTGGATGGGTTTTAGGAACTTGTGCATTCACTTTGACAGACTCTTTATTTTGGTGGGCTTGTATTCTAGCCCTGTTTACTTTTGAGTTTCCTATTGTCATACTATGTGGTTGGTATCTTAGTGTATGCATTCATTGCTTACTTAGTGTTTTACTTTCCAGCATTTTCGGATTGGATATGTGTGCATGTGTACAGGTACTTAGGGAAATTCCTCCCAGTATTAGATATGCCTACTTTATGCTAGTCAACATCCTTTGGCCTATCGGAGGTGGTCTTGGGGTATTCATAGCATTGGAACCTCAGGGAAAGTTTTTTATATATACAAGGAATGATAGAAATTAAATCAACGTTTCATTATATAATTTTTTTCTAAAATAGAGAAAGTATATCATAACATTACCTTTATATATTTCCAAAGGGTTTCCTTAATTATAGTTTTTTATTCCATCATGTACATAAGATGTTTTTTGTATGAGTAGTAAAACATTTAATTTAGATTGTTTTAATGTAGTAGAGAACATATAATATTATGATAAAAAAATATAATATATTAAAAAACACTTTTACCTTCTCATTGAACCCTCTTTCTTTTTTTAAAGGTTTAAAGGATTTTTTCCTCTATCGAGAATCCAAATCCCCTCATTGTGGTCCCCTCTAACATACAATTCATTGTCTACATTGGGACCAACATAAACTTATTGTGATGTCCCAATGAAAGGATCATCCTTGATTGAATTTTCATCTTACTCAACATTTGTTTTAGTCGCCATCAGGACAATCGGCCAATTATTGTTTGTTTGATCATAGACATAAAATATATACACTGCTTGTGATGCCATTATGAACGGATCATCTTTCTCCCCTTCCACACTAAAATTTACCTTCACAAATCCCATTTCATTAACTATCACTCCATTGATATTTTGAACCCATTTTAAATGGAAAAGCAACACTGGAAATGTTTTTTAATCCAACTCGTATATCTATTCGATAATTCAAAAAGTTGACATATTTTAAAAAATTAGATTTCTATCCTTGGAACCATATATGTGCATCATTTCATCCACAAGTGTAACACCACTGTTTTTCATCATACTAAATTCATCATGTTGTTTGTATATAAGGTATAACCATTTATTACAAAATGGGTGTAAGATATAACATTTTCATTCGATCCTATGGCTATCCATTGAATTCGTTTTGCAATTGAATTCAAATTTTCATGTAAATCCGTATAAATTTGATCTTTGAACCACCTTAAAAACTATTGATTATATATATTTGATATTCATACTTAAGGCCTTGATGGATTCAAATATCTAATAATTTATTTGTGGGATTCAATGTATGGATCAACATATTCACTATTATGTAATATGTAAATATGTGCTTGCTCCTGCTCTGTTAAGGTAATTGTAACAACATATCTTCTGAAAATACCTTCTCCCATAAGGCATTCTCTATGATAAGACTTTTGGAGACTGATTATTTCAACATCTGATAGGTAATCGGTACATAATTCAATATCTTCTTTAACAATATATCCTTATTCAACACAACCTTTTGGTCGACATAAATTCTTGACATACCCTTTCAAAATATTCATATACCATTCAATGGGGTACATTCATCTATAATGAATAGGACCATGTAGTTAAACCTCACTGAACAATTAAACCATCAGGTGGACCATTATATCAAACACTGATGGTGGAAAAAACATCTCTAATTCACATAATATGATTGCAGTCTCCCTATTCATGATGGGAAAAATTTTTAGGTCTGCAAATTTACTGCATATGGATTTGAAAAATAAATAGATTCTGGTCAATGTATGTCATGCATTTTTAGGTAGAATTCAATGGAAAGTAACAAGCATTAAATCTTTCATCAAAACATGAAATTTTTTTGATTTTAGTCCTTGTAACTTCAAATTAGTCATTGACATGACATTCTTGATATTTGATGAGTACCCATGTAGAACTTTTACACTAGTAAAGAAAATAAAAAAATTTAGTTTTTCATATCTGGATAGAGTGTAAGCTACTAGAGGAAGAAAAGTATGCCTTTTACCCTTCACTGGTGCCAGCTCTTCCCTTATCCCCATTTCAATCAAGTCCAACCTAGCCTTGATTCCATATTTTTTTTTCAGGAACATTTAGTAATGTTCCAATAACACTATCAAATATATTTTTTATATATTCATTAAATCAATAAAATTTATGACATACAAACAATTCCAATATGGTAATTCAAAGAAAATTGATCTGTTCTTCCAACCTGATTTTGTAAGGTTTTTCAAAAATGGATTACCAAAAACAATGTCAATATTGTTTTTATTTTTTATATAGTTGATCGCCCGTTGCAGATGGTGTTATAACTTGTTCGATATTCCCATCAAATGATGTCATCTAGGATCAGTATTTATTTCATCGAGGTAAAAATTTCTAATGTCCTGAAAACACAGTATTTAAGGAATGTTTCAACCAAACTGATTATGTACATTTTTCACAAATGGGATACCCCAACATTCATTTAATGGTAAAACTTGATAAATTTCCATAATCAGGGAAGTTATTTATTTTTTCATACAACATGGACCTCAATGTGAATTATTCACTTCTATGAGCATCATACATTATAATACTTGCATCCCATATAAATTTTAGATCTTTGATCAATATATCCAAATAGATATCAATATCATTATCAGGTTTCTTTGGTCTAGATATAAGAAGAGACAACATAATGTATTTTCACTTTATGCATAACCACGGTGGAAAGTTATAATTTACCAACATGAAAAGACATGTACGGTGAGTACTACTCTGTAAACCAAAAGTATTTATTCCAAATGTAGATAAAGCAAGAAGAAAGTTTCTCGGCTCATCTCCAAATTCTAGAAACTCGTAATAAATTTTATTCCACTGAGAAGAATATACTGGATAATGTAGGTTCCCATATTTAATTATTATATGTTCATTCCATGTTAATTGTCTCATGGTTTCTTGACATCCATATAGTCTTCTAAACTGTGTAATGATAGGAAATTACCATAAAGATTTCAAAGGACTTGATTCATTTTTCTTATATTGATCTGCACCACACTTAGGGAATTTTATTAATGATTCATAATCCTTGAAAAACAATATGTAATCATTTCGAAAAGCATGTATTTTTTAGAGATAATTCCCATTGAATGTAAAATTAATTTAGCATCAAATGTTCTGCATAGTAGTTCATTTTATTCTAGTATAATATCTTTCATAAGGCCAAGTAGTTCTGTAAAGTTGGTGTCATTCTATCTACTACCAGCTTTCAAATTATATAATTTCAATACAGTTGATGATGTTGTGTATTTAATACAACTGGTATACAATGGTTTCTTAGAATATATATTTAACTCCTCAAACAACTTTGGACAATTATGAAGGTCATATTCAATTTCCATTATCATTTCTTCCATGTGATCTTTATCATATTTTACAAAGGTATTCATATCATATGATTCATATATTGTAGTAGCATCCCAATCGATGACAAAATTTATTTTTCCACATGTTTAGTTCAAAATTTATATCTTTGATCTATTTTGTGAAAAATAAAATATTCTTCCAACTATTCTGGACAAATGTTTTTTGAATAAGAAAATCATAAACATGGATAGAGGATTTTAGAAGGGTTGTCTGCATGTTGTCTTGAAAATTTGATAAAATCTTTAACTCTATCTTCATATTAGTTTTTTTAATGATTAGAATGAATCCATTTTCAGTTTATATTCATCCTATTAGGTTCATAAAATATTAATTTAACAAAATATATAAATAAATAAACATAATATATTCATTTTAAAAAGTGAGAGTTATAGAAAATTCTAATCAGGGAAACTCAACATTAGATTATTTCAAAGAATTTTAGTATGTTGAAGAAAATGGGTAATTTAATTTAAGAAAATAATTACTCCATATAAAATCTTTCTTAAATTTTCTAAAAAATAAAAATATAATATAGAAAATTAAGGAGTAATAAGAAACTTAAATATGATAAATAAGAATAATAAAACTCTCATTAAATCAACTAGAAGATATAAAAATGTATTCTAACAAGTGATGTATCAACCTAAGGATTTATTACATTTAAAATTAATGGTACATAAATATTTTAAAACATATAAATACTCTTTGGATGCCATATCACCACACTGACCCATCCCAAGGAAATTCAAGGTACTCCGACAGGATATAAAATTAGCATCTACTGATGGATTACATGAATAGGAAGTCTACATCAAAAAATAGATAGTTTTCTCATTCTTTAATTTGAGAATAATGTTTTTAAATTGAAAAATGTTATGTATGAATTGAAATAAGAACTAAGAGATTATTATTGAAGGTTAAATGAATTATTAAAGAAACTTTAATTTAAATATTAGGAATTAATCACAATCATTACCTAAAAAATAATTTTATGGATATATTTAAAGTGTTTATTTATGTGAATGAAAAAATATTTAGAGGTCCATGAGATGAACAATGATAATAATTTTCTACATTAACAATAAACAATGTTTAAATTTTTATTATTAGTGAGTTTACATTTTCCTTAGTTTATAGAAAACACATGGAATTCATGGGATATTTATTTCCCAATCTATGTACATGAGGGAAGTGTTTTATAGATTTCAAAAGGAATATTTAAAAACCATGTTAAAACCCATTGAAAATTGAATAAATATTTCAAATGTTGTGGATAGAATGTTAATCTATATCATAGAGTATAGGAGATTTGTTATATGCCAACTTTTTTGTAGTAAAAAGGGTTGTATACTATTTTATACATGTCATATAGCTAGGTATCAAAGTGATTCCATGGAAATCCACTTGTTATTAGTTAAATAAATACTCAAAAGGGGGATAAATTCTTGAAAATGTACATTTCTGAGCAAGAAATTTATATAGGTCTCAAAAAAAGTGGTATAAATAAAAAGGGGTAATCTCAAAAGGATATTTTTTTAAAAAATTATTAAGAGTGGGGGATTATGAATATGATGAAAAATTATAATATAGTTGAAAAATATTATATAGAATCAAACACCCAATCTGGCCCATGATAGTGTCCAAGGGACATTCTCAATCCCCCTCAGGATATAAACAAGCACTAGGGCATGAAAAACAACACAGTGGGAATGATTTTCTCGAAAAAATAAATAAAACTAGTAGAAATAAAATTTAAATAAAAACTACCATTATGAATTCATGCATTGTATTCTCACAGAAACCTAGATAAGTAGAAAAAATATATATGAATCAGTATAATATAAAAGAAATCCCTTAACCTACCTTCAACCCCCTCACACACAAAAGCCCCATTTTTAATTTCTAAAATTTCACATGTATGGAATACCATTGATAAAATAAAGAATGAAAAATATGTATGATAGATTTGGGCAATCAATTTGGGAAATGTAAACAAAATAAAACAACCAACTAAACTCCATGTGAGTCTAGAAACAATAAACTCTGTATGAGCGATCAACAGATGAATCAAAATTTGAAACTAAGAAAATCAAAAGGCCTACCTCGCTAATATATAATCAACGGACCACAAATAACAACATCATCAAAGAATAAATAAAATACGAAACCAAAAATACACAAAGAAAATCAGAAGGCATACCTCGCTAGGTTAAAGAAAATTTAAAACCCTCTTCAGAATCCCTAACTTCAATCGAACACCAGATGTCAGACAAGATGTTCAAGAGGCAGTCGAGTGGTGTGATTTGAGGTTTGATTCACCGAGGAGGAGTGCCGGAAGTGGGTGAATTCTACGAAAACCTTTTGATATCGTGATGGGTTTGGAAATGGATAGGATTTTTTAATTAGATCGGGACACAATTATCAGTACTTACAAATAAATGCAGATAATGAGTCAATTTATGAGCGCTTATTACTTAAGCGCTGATAAACGTAGGTCTTTATCAGCACTAAAAAGGCGCTGAAAAAATCAATCGTTATTAACGCTAAACTTATAATGCTGATAAATGTTAATTTTATCAGCGTTTTTTTATCACTGATAAATCCTCATCTTTATCAGTGTTAGAAAAGCGCTGATAAAGATGCTTTTATCAGTGCTTATTACTTAAGCATTGATAAAGGATTTATAATTACAATTATTAATAAAAATTTTAAATATTTATATAATCTTAATAAATGTATATAAATATAAATATAGTAAATATATTAGTTTTTATATATATTTATTATAATTTTATAATAATTTATTTTTAATTATTGAAATACTTTTTAAAAAATAAAATTTATATCATTATATATATTTATATAATTATACATATATATATTTAATAAATATATATAAATATAGTAAATATATTCATTATTTAAGTAAATTTATTATAAATTTAATAATTATTTAAATGTATATAATTATTTATTTATAATGATATAAATAATTTTAAAAAAATATTTATTTATTTATAATTATAAATATATTAAATGTACATTTATAAATATTTTTATATATAAATATTTTTATATATAAATATTTTTATATATAAATATTTTTATATATAAATATATTTTTAACATTATTAATGAATATCTAGTTTTAAGTGCATGCATATATGTTAAAAATGAGTGAAATTGAATAAATTAAGAAAAAATATACTTTAACAATATTGAAAAATGGATAAGTTTTAAGTGTGTGCATTGTATATAAAAAATCATTAATTAAGTATATGTGAAATCAATATAACATATATTTGATCTATGTTAAATTCAAAAATCAAAAAACATTCAATTATATGTCAAGTGATATGCAATTAATCAATATTTTTAATTCATATCAATTTTTAATTATAAACCATTATTCAATAAATATATGACTATTTAATGTAAATTGCATAAATATTTTGTAATATATAAATCATATTTATATACATTGATATATATATATTTAATATATACAATTTTATAACATTAATTATCATAATTATCAAATTAAGAAAATATTTAATATCTAATAATGTATAATCAATTTATTCATTTTTATCAATAATTATTTTAATTAATAAAATTTGTAATATTTTTTTAATAAACTCATTTATTATTTATTTCATTATTTCATTATTTAATTTTTATTTATTCAAACCTTTATTAGTGCTAAAAACACTGATGAAAGAAATATTTATCACCACTAAAAATAAAGCACTGAAAAAGGTTCCCTTTATTATCACTGATAAAAGTTAAATTTATCATCTCTTTCTTGAGAACTGATAAATATGCCATTTGTCAGCATTTTTTTCTAGTTCTGATAAATACCAGCACTATTAAATGTGGGTTTTTTAGTAGTGAAAATGTTAAAAATTATTAAACCATGTATAGGACAAATATTTATGTATCATGTTAATTAATTATAATATTTAACTATGGTTCTAGAAAAACTTTGTGTGTGATCCGTAAGGCCTCTTTCTCAATGACATTAGGTGGAGCCTCCCAAAATTCAATTTTAATGTCTAAAAGCATGCCAAGGCACCCATAGAGAAATAATTTAATGTTATAATGACATTAAACCTCATACAAACATTTACTATATAGTATAATCTTGTTATCATGATATATCTAATCAAGTAGGTTGTATTTTGGTGTCATCAACCTATGTGCTCGATGTTTCTTTCTTTTCCTTTCCTAAAATGAACCTTCTCAAAGAACATCATTCCCATAGATTTATTTATGTGGTTTCATCCCCATAAAATGGATTTATATATCAACTTCTATTAAATAATAGATGTAAAATTAGTTTCTTTTATTATTCATTAATTCAATATTATTTATAGCTCACACAATGTATCTTAATTCACCGTGATCATATTTCATCATGGTTTTTTTCAATACATAAAATCATGTGACTCATAATATTCATTAATAACAATATTAAAGTTTAATCTCCATTACAAACATTCAAAAATATGAATATCCAATGATGCATATAAATGTGTATTTCCTACTAGCGGGTCATGTTCTAATAATCTCCTACACTAGAAATTACTAAGGGCGTACACTATAAGAAAGTGTATCAAATTCCTATGAGTATCTACTCTTAATATAATGTAACATTTGTGTCTCATAAAATGATATCCTCCAGCTATAGAACATATATTTTACCAATATTGTCATGGATCATCTAGGTTCTCGTTAGAGTAGAGAAATGTTATGACCTTTCAGTGTGAAATTTACTCATAGGACATTATCACATACCACCTTGTGTATAATAATAATCATTTTGTGAAAATATGTATATTAATATTCAAAAAATGAATACGGGTAATCAAAAATTACATAAAAGTTGATTTTAGGGAACTGACTTCAACATATTCCCACTTACACTAGATCCAACTGCTAACAAATTTCATTCTTCAAGATATCATATTATATCCATGATTATTATGAGGTAATACTTTATTTTAGTATTATTTAAAGTTATCTTACATAGAAACTCTACTCACCATAACTTCACCCCTTTGAGAAAAATCTCTCCAATAGGTGATACTTTCATAGTATGTTCTTTATCCATTGGTGTGACCTTAGATCCATTATAAGAGAAACAAATACAGTACTATCACAATATAATGTGATTAGGTATTTAATATTAGGTACCACATCAAGATCTTAGAAAAAAATTCATATCCAAATAGCTTCTTTGACTGCATCAAAAGCCTCTATATACTCAAGCTCTGCTGTAGAATTGGCTACAAGTGGTTGATTTGAACTCTTTTAGCTCACATATCCTCCATGAAGACTAAATGCATATCCTAACTATAAATTTAGACCATTATAATCTCTTTGAAAGATAGATTCAGTATTACCCCTGATGACTAGATATTTGTCTCCTCCATACACTAAGAACATATCTTTAGTTCTTCTTAGATACTTAAGGATAGCCTTAATAGTAGAACAATATTGTTCACCTAGGTCAACATGATATATTTCTATCATGCTCAAGGTGTAGTAAACATCAAGAATAGTACATAACATTCATATATGATTGATCATATCATATATACATATGGGATATTATTTATTCTCCCTCTCATCTTGTGTGTGTGGAAACATTTTCTTGGAGAGATGTATACCATGTGACACTAGAACCAATACCATCTTGGATTTTTCCATATTAAATATCTTTAGTGTATGTCCAATGTATATACCTTTAATTCATCAAATCATCCTATTATATCTATCATGAATGATCTTAATCTCAAGAATATAGGATACTTATCATCAGTCCTTCATAGAGAATCACTTGTTTAATAAATCCTTAACTAACTATAAGACTGGTATGTTGTTTCTGATAAATAATATGTCATCGACTTATACTACTAAGATAAAAACTACACTCTCACTAAACTTCTTATAAACACATGGATCATATTAGTTCTTAATGAAATCAAATTATTTTATAGCTTCATCAAACCAAATGTTCCATGACTTAGATGATGCTTCAATCCATAAATGGATCTTTGTAACTTACACACCTTTTTAGTGCCACTTGGAGTAACAAACCCTTCTAGTTGTGTTATATAAACATATTCCTAAAGTTTATCATTAAGTAAATATTTTTTGAAATCCATATAAAAATTTTCATATTCATGGAAAAAGACTATATAAAGTAGAATTCTATTGGATTTAAATATGGAAAGTGGAGAAAAAAATCATTGTAGTCAATTCCTTGATGTTGTTTAAACCCTTTATCCACTAGTATTACTTTGTTCATATTTAATTTACCTTCCATTTCCAATTTTCTATTGAATACCCATTTACACCAAATAGTATTTTCATCAACTGGAAGATCGACCAATACCCAAACTTGGTTCTGATACATGGAATATATATTATAATTCATGTCTTATTTATATCTCATATCTTTTGATCTTTCTACTTTCTATTTGTATGAGATATGTTTAATATTTTCAATTAATAATGATTCACCATCTTTGATGACTAAATTTTTTTATATTTATGTTTATCTTTCCTCTCTGGTGAACCTACATAGTCCTTGTGTTTCAAGAATTACTTCTTCCCTGGGGACCTGGGGAATATATTATTATACCAAATCTTGTGTATCTTAATCATTAAATTCATCATAGTCAATATTTATTTCATTATACTTCTTGATGATGTTATCCCTCTCAATAAAGATACCATGTAATGTAATGGTTACTTTATCATTTGAAGGGTTATATAGATAGTTTCCCTTTTTTCCCTAGGATACCCATTAAAGATACACTTTTTCTTCAGGGTGGTAGTTTTTTCCCCTAAGATAGCCTTAACAAACACCTCACAACCCCATACACAAGTGTGTAAAAACATAGATTTATTCCCATACATTAATTCATATGGTAGTTTGTCTTCCAGCTTAGTTGTTATTTGGTTTAGAATGTGTGCAACAGCATATAATGTATATCCCCAAAAGGATAATAGAATATATGCATGACTCGTCATTGACCTCACCATGTCAATCAAGGTATAGTTCCTCTTTTCACTAACACCATTCCAATATGGTGTATAAGGTGGAATGAGTTGATATGTAATCTCAAAATCTCATAGAAAGTTAATAAACTCTTGGTTAAGTTATTCACCAACTTAGTCATATTTAATCTTCTTTTATCACTTTATCAAGATTATTCTCTAATTCATTATTGAATTCGTTGAATTTATCAAAGGACTCAGACTTATATCTCATTAATTAGACATGTCCACATCTACTCAATTCATATGTAAAAGTTATGAAGTAATAATATTCACCTATATATTCCACTAGAAAAGGTCCACACAAATCAATTTGTACCAATCCTAGAATCTTTATGTCCCTTTCACCCTATCCACGGAATGGTGGTTTGGTAATTTTTCATTGTAAATGGTCAGGACATCTTTTAAGTGGCCTTATCTCAAAAGAGGATAAATAACCATATTGATAAATATTTTTGAGACACTTATAGTTTTTATGACCAAGATGGTGGTGCCATAGTTGGGTGTTATATGAGTCATATAAACTTGACTCATTGTCAATTATTAATACTTAGTTTTTATAATTCAATATATAGAGACTACTATTTAGTTATTTTATACTATAAAAAATGTTGTCTTTTAAATATAATCATTATTTATTTCCAAATTTAAAAATGAATCCATCCATGTCAAGGAAATAAATAGAGTTATTGTTTTTAGTAATACTATTCATAAAATAACAATTTTTAAAAACTAAAACCATTATAGTTGGAAACATTAAGTGGTTGTCCCTTATAACCAAAGTGGAAATTGGATTCTCAAATAACAACCTCTCATCTATAAATATTTCAGAATCTACTTGGTTCCTAAGTTTGGATAAAGATTTGAGAACCAAAAGCTATATCAAATACCCAATGTGTAGATATAGAAATATTACACTCGATGATGAATGAAACTTTAGATTCTCCTTGATTCTGGGTGTAGTTATTCTTCCAGTGGCCTAGCCTTCCACGTTCAAAACATAATTCATCTTTTTCCTTCATCTACCTTTGGATATTATTCTTCTTATAAAGATAGTGCTTGGGATATTTAGACTTAGTATAAGTCTTGTTCCCATTTTCCTTGGTCTTTGTTTTCTTTTTTTCTATATGGACTATGGGGTTTTCATGGACCATGTTCTTTTCAATATGGATAATGAGAGTAATATGATCAGAAGGGGTCTTCTCACAATTCCTCATGTTGTAATTAACAATAAAACTAATTAAATAATTTGGAAATTAGAATATAATGAGAGTTCTACATAGATCATCATGGAATTTAATGCCTAATATTTCTAATTTCTTTATGTAGCAAATTAACTTGACTACATGCGGCTCAGCTATCACCGACTATCCAATATTTCACATGAACAATGAATTGGAGATCTATTATATATCTTATGTCACATTCTCTTGATAGAGGTCATTAAGGTGACGTATCACTCCATACATATACATATCCTCATGTTACTTCATAAGCTCATTAGACATGAATGATAACTTGAAACATTGTACATATGTAGTATCAACCAAATTTTTCATATAAAGATACAACTCTTTCTCACTAGCCTCTTTTTCAGGCCCTTTAGGAATGGGGTTTTCCAACACATATAATTTCCTTTCATAGTGTAAAATAATGTGCAATTATATTTTATGTTCTTGGAAATTAGTGCCAGTGAGAATATTATTTTTCTCTAGTATGAATCACAGTGATATAGTCAAATTCATATTGGTTGTTGTTTCTAAAATTAATAAGAGCATAATTTTAGTACTTTATATAATTAATAATATTTTAAAATAAATATTAAATTAATTAATATCCTACTATTTTATCAAAACCCAGTATCCCTCACCATTGGTTTCAAATATCTCATTACTAACATGTTCTAGTGGTAAGGATGTATATAATCCTTATCATAACCCAGATAGAGGTTTGTCAAGTTATTCAAATATATTTTGGAAGGTGTAACTTTCCAACTACATTAACTCATAGCTCCTTGATCTGTTGAGTGGATTCCATAATCCTGAAATCCTGAATAAGGATTTTCTCAACACTTTTCCTACAAATTTCATTGAGTCTCCTGGAGGTGATCAACCCATAATACGAACTAGGTTTAGTCTACCTAAAACTAAATATATAAATTCCCTAATAATTAAAAGTATCACAACTTAGGATGGTCAAGCACATTGAAATATTGTTCGATTTCTACACAATTAGTGGAATATTATACCAACTTAATATTTATAATTGATTTATTTTTATATTTATGTATAAATTGATCATTTTATCTTCATTACATGATTTCTAATATTAAGTGGATTTACTTAAGTGATTAAATGTGTCCAAGATAAGGTTTACACATAATCAAATTTATTTTACTTCCATATTCCATGAACGTTAATTCATTAATTTATGTGATTGTGGGAAAACATCCATAATGAAATTAATCATTCAACTTGACTGAAATAAAATAATTATAGGCGGTATGATCATGATCCTTTACTAATGGTTAGTTTATCTAGTGGATGATAAACTAACACTCGACCAATGGGGAAAATAAATTGAACCATAACTTGGTTTGTGTTGTAGTTTTACACCTATCCTCTCATATAACTCCTGGATTGGTTTTCCCTCAACTCTAAACTTGAACTTCATTCACTCAGCTGGGAGCTTCATCCATTGAAGGTATTAGGGTTAACAGGGGAAGTAAATCATCTGAGAATTTAAAAAATTTCTTTACTGGATCAACATAACTACATCATCTCCAGTGATGTATAGCCCATTAAGAAAGATGAGGATCCCATGTGAAGAAATTGAGCACAAAAATAAATTAGACATATATATTATTTTATTTTTAGAAATATTTGACAACCACTCATCATTGGTGACCATTGATCAAATGAACTAACATAGAATCCCTATAGATTATCCACAGGTGCTTCAAAAGTCTATGGGGATATTGATCATCGATATCTGGGTGCTAGAATAGAAATATATTGATGCATTTATCATCCCAATGATCATCACTATAATTATCCTATGATCATGGATGTAAAACTTAGATCATTTTCTCGAGAACCATCTTATCTCTCTAGGATGTGGGATAGATGAGAGAGGAGCTCTTAAATTGTTGCAATGAATAGTGTACCAAATGAGAGTTTCCTATCACTTATATAGTGAATTATAAAATACCCAGAATGGCTCCACAACCCTCGAATATGTAATTCCCATTAAATAATTCATAAACAACATGTTATAACCGACTAAATATATCATAACCCTCATTCATATTTTTATCACTTACATGTAATATCAAAAAACTTGATCCATGGAATTGGAAAACCAAAACCATGGACTAGGAAAATTTTAAATAAAAAAGAAGCAACATACAAAATTTTGAGGAGTACAGGGTACATAGTACCAAAAACAAGACTAAAACGGGACAAACAAGCCCCTGTAAATAGGAAAAAAACAATTCACCACCATCCTTCTTTCCATTCCTACCCACTTCATTTCAATCATAAGGTTCCATGTTGTGAATCCCACATCCTATACTTCAAGTTAATAGTGCCTCCATAAAAACCATGATTCCCATCAGTTTTGTGCCAAAATTTTCCCTCAACCGCTATAAAATGTAGCAAGAAAACAAGAAAAACAAAGGCTAACCTACAACAAGTGGAAGACATGCTATCAGATAAGAAGACCATATGTAATATACCACCCCTCCTCATTTCCTTGAGTTGAGGTAGAATAGCTACTAGGATTTAGTAAACATCCCCAATATGTCAAAGGCTGGTAATAAATGCCATGTGATTTAAAATAATTGGGAGATGATTTTCCCGTTGAAAATTTAAAAAAAACAACCATGAATACCATAACCAAAACCACTATATGATACACTATAACATTTTAATACAACTCAAAGTAATACCAAAAGAAAACAATACCAAAACACACCATGACCAATATTAGAGTACTAAATCAGAAGACTAAACCACAAAGTTCAAGGACTCTAAATACATAACTGTACATCTCCCAAAATGCTCCATGCTCCAACTATACAATACTTACCAATGTATCATGATGCATCACTAAATAAATGGGATACTTTTCCGATACCTATGTCTTAATAAATAATATCTGCAAAATGACCAAAGTTCCAAATTAGGGGTGAGTAATGAGACTCAGTATTTTTTCCCCAAATGACTTCCCTACTCATGCCACTATAATAGAACATGTTACCACATTTATATAAAAAATTATATAAACAATTTAAATTAGTTCATACCAGAATATAAAATAATTTCTATACCAAAATAGTTTTTTCAAACCAAATCCATTTCCAAGGAAAAAACCGAACAATACTTTAAAACAATTTCTCAAACTTCTATTTTGGAATACTCATTCCATTCCACATATCTATATATTCACACATGCATGACCTAGTGATAGTTCCATAATCATGAGTGGTTTCTCATTGATCTACCAAGCCATCATAAGGTAACCATATACTAGTGACCCAATGGCACATGCCCCTTCCACAGGGTCATGTCAATGTGAATGAACACACACCAACCAATTATGCCAAAACCATGAAAAAAAAATTTCCAATTCATTTAAATAAAAAATAATTTTTATTGAAAACCTTTCCCCAAAACCTTTTTCCATGAATAAAACCAAAAACCCATTTTTAAAATCATCATTTTAAAATAATTCAACAAATCACTTTGTATAACAATTCCACAATTCCCAAAAACCATCACCAAATAAGGTTCCTACCAAGATTTTCACAACCAATTTAAAGACATTAAATCAATTTAAAACTAATTATTCATGTTCTAATAATAGGAATCAATAATGAATCCACTTACCTTGGAAATTATGGTGAAAATGAAGAATGACATGAATTCTTCAACAAAACTAGGTTGAATCTCCAAAAACAAGCCTTATATCTTGTTCCCTAACATCAAAATAGACATATCTCATCATTATTGGAATAAAATATCATAGATCTATCCCAAAAATACTCAATATATGAATCTAAGAGAGGGAAAAAGAATTTATCTAAGGAAAACTATCAAGAATAGAGACTTACCAAGCAATTTTGCCTTCAATGCACCAAGATTTTCCAACAAATCGCTCCCAGATTGAAGGGGAAAGCCTCCAAATCCTTTGGAAGGAGATAAAATCAAGTTCAGATCAAAATAAATAAAAAAAAGAAAGTTTTAGGAGTAAATTAGAGTTGGATCCACATTTTTAGGATCTAAATTTTAACCATGCATGGTTGGGTCACACGGTTAGGAAAATTTTGTGATAACCGTGCACAAGCCACTTCCTACCAACACCCTTTACATGGTTAGATCACATAGTTAGATAAACTATACACCAACTATGTTTTCCAACTGTTAAAGTTTTCATGGTTACTTCTAGGTGGTCTCATGTTTTTTACAAACCATGCTCCTAACTGTGAACCTAACCAAATAATATTGTCTAATGTTGTACGGTTTTCTAAAGGTGTTACATAGTTTCTACTAACCATGATCAAATTATGAACCTCCAGAAAAGCCACAAAAACATTCTAAAATTTCTCTAAACCCTCCCAAACTTCACCCAAAAACTTTACATACTTAAAATACATAAATAAATTGTTACCCAGTTGAAACTTGGGGTGCTAAATTCTCCCCACCATTGGTTTTTTCATCCTCATAAATTATAAAACTACCATTTCCCTGAAAGAGTATATGATAATTATTGACCATTTACTTTTCCCATTACCATGTTTCTTTTGAATCTAATGATTTTACCAAAAAAATCCACACTAGACCGATGATTTTTCTACACAAGACTTTATCTTACTTATCCATAATCCACACTAGCACATAAACCAATGAAGAATCTGACTCTGGGTAAAATTGATTCCATCAAATCACATGGTGGGATTAGGTTGATAATTATTCAACTGAGATACATGAAACACATTATGCACTACACTAAACTATGGGGGGAAATACAACTAACATTCAACCTCACCAACCCATTCAAGTATCTCAAGAGGGCCTATGTATCAAGGAGGTAATTTTACCTACTTTTTAAAACATCGATTCCCAAGACTTTAAGATGTTCTCAAGAACACATGATCACTAACCTTGAACAAAAACGGTTATTGATGATGATCAACGTATGATTTCTGATGATGATGATCTGTATCCATTCTCTTCCTGATCAGTAGAATCTTCTCTATTGTCTCCTAGACAAGGCTCAGTACAACCAGTGAAGTCTCACTTGTTTCCACCTAACAGAGTGGATAATGAAAATGATACCCATAAAATGATTCAAAAGGATCCATATATCTTGAATCCTAATAACTGTTGTTATATAAGATCTCCAATAATGGTATGTGGTCCTTCTATGAGCCACCAAAATCAATTACACAAACCTGAATCATGTCTTCTAATATTTTTAACATCTGTTCAGATTTTCCATCCATATGAGGATGTTATGTCATACTCATTATCAACTAAGTCCTATGGACTTTCTGTGAGGATTTATAGAAATGATACATAAACCTCATATCTTAATCTGATACTATTGAACCTATTATTCCATGCCTCTTTACCACTTCTCAGATATAGATTTTAGAAAAGTCCTTCACCATATGAGATTCATGAATAGCGATGAAATGGGAAAACTTTGTGATCCAATCCACTATCACCCATATGGAATCATTCTTTTAAACTATTCTTTAGAGACCTATTACAAAATCTATGTCTATTTGTTCCCACTTTCAAATAAGAACAGGTAAATACTACAACATACCCATTGATCATTGATGCTCTACATTAACCAGCTAATAGGTGAGTCATATTGAAAAAAACTAACCTACCTTCCATTTCATGATGATCCACCAAAACTATGCTTTAAATTATTTATACATATTTTGTATTCCTAAATTAATAGACCATATTTAATGGTGTTATACATGAAGCAATATTTCCTCAAAAGAAAAAGGTATGACCATCTAATTTCAAAACCAAAAAAAAAGAACTCTCATCCAGCTTCTATCCCTCAATGGTCTCCCCACCATTGAGTTTCAATATCATTGAAACACATTATGAATAAGACATATATTCCTCTTTAACTATTTCAACCAAATCAATAAAAAAATAAAATGGAAATAAAACCACAACATTACCTCAGTCTTCAAATACCAAGTGTATGTCAGCTATCACCAACATCAAATTCCACTTATCTAAAGAATCTTTTTCCAACTGACTATATTAATTTTTTCTTAATTCTTCTACCACTAAATTTTCTTTACCCTATGTATAAATTAAGTCAAATTAAAACATTTAGAGATACAACATCCATATTATTTGTCTCAAGTTCAAATCCATTTATTCTAAAATGTGTTTCAAGATCTTATGATTTTTTAACACTATAAATTTCTCACCAAAGGGGTAATGATTCCAAGCCTTCAATGCATAGACTACAATAGCTAAATCCAAATCATATGTTGTGTAGTTCTTCTCATTAAATCATAACTATCGTGAGAAATAAGTAACAACATGATCTCTCTACATGAGAATGCATCCTAACCTAAATCCCGAAGCATCACAACACACTACATACCCATGTCCGGATTCCAGCATGATCAAGATTGGTACTGATGTAATGTGAACTTTAAAATCTTTAAAATACTTATAACATTACTCATTCTATTTTAATGGAACATTTTTCCTTTTCAAAGCTGTCATAGGTGAAGCTAGTCATGAAAAATCATGAAAAAAATATCAGTAATAACCAACTAGACCAAGGAAACTCTATATATCAAAGACATTCTTTGGTGGTTTCCAAGATATAACAACATCTATATTTTATAGATTCATATAAACATATCTTTTAAATATTAAATGTTCAAGTAAATGTACCTCTTGTATCCAAAATCACACTTTGATAATTTGGAATACAGAAGATGATCTCGCAAAATTTGCAACATTATCGCCAAGTTTTTCTCATTCTCAGCCCTTGTCGTTGAATACACCAATATTTTATCCACAAGTACTAACAAAAAATAATATATTTATCTTTGAAATATCTGATTCATAAATTCCATAAATACCTTTGGAGAATTCATATAACCAAAATTCATAACCACATACTCGTAATGGCCATATCTACTCCTAGAATATATCTTTGGTATATCATCTTTTTGAACCCACAATTGGTGATATCTTGATCACAAGTCAATTTTAGATAACCACTGTTCTCACCTCAAGTGATCAAACATATCATCAATCCATGGAAGTTGATACCTATTCTTTATCGTAACTTGTTTTAGCTTACGATAATCCACACACAATTGAAGAGTCACATCCGCCTTTTTAAAAAACAAGATCGGTGCTTCCCATAGAGACATGATCACTTGAATGAAAACTTTTCTTTCTAGAAATTAAAAACACAATTTCAATTACCTTAATTTTTTTGGTTCCATCTGATAAAATGGAAGATAAATTGGACTGGTCCTTGGAAGGAGATCAATTGTAAACTTCACTTCTCTTATGGGTGGAAACCTTGAGAAATTTTTAAAAAAAACATCTAGAAATTGATCAAAAACCACTATAAAATTATATTTTAGATCTCTTCCATAGATTCCAAAGTCAAAGATACCAACTAGTATGAGATATTCCAAACCACGGGTTCCAACAATCTTGTTGCACCTTCTTTTACTTTTTCATCCCCTCTAAAGAGATGTTCGACACCATCATTAATTGTAAAATTAACCCTTCGGGTATAACAATCAATGTGATCTTTCAAAATCGTAAACCAATCCATAAATAAGATTATTTCACAAGAATCCATCCCAAGAATAGAGAAATTCCATATCAACTTAGATCCATCAATAGTTATAGAACATGATTTACATATAAATTCCTGATGTTCTCTTTGACCAAGATAGAAGTCATCATTTCAACATGAAAACCTAGAAAATCAATATCACAAGAATCAAAAAACAAATGGGATGCACCTATTTCAAACAATGCTTTTATATGGGTAGAATTCAAAAGAATCATCCCTCTCACTGTTGGTGGTCCAGATTGATCATCCACAATAACTTTCTCAACTTCATATAATTTCTTACTTGCTGAACTTTGTTCTTTATTAACCTATTTAGATTTCACTTGTTGAGGAGTCATGGTATTCCTAGAATCACCATAGATAGCTTAGTTATTTTGATGAGAAGTATTATTCTACCCTCATCTATTCAAAGAATGAAATGTCTATGAAACACGAGATGTGTCCCGATCACCCAACCACAAAGCACTACAACAATAGCACAGAAGATTCCCCATATAATTGAAATTTTTGCATGTTATAGGGTGTGTCATATAATATCACTTGATGTGATCAAAAGATCTACATTGGAAACATCCATCTTTACTCTTCAATTTTGAGGGAATATCCACTGATCCATCCATTTGATTCTAATTCGTCACACTACCATGGAAATAGGTTCCCCTATTCCATTTATTCCCATCATTAGAGTTCCCACTTTTTCCTATAGGTATCAATGTGCTTCCTCCTCCAATAGTTCCTGAGATGTCCCTTTCTTCCACTATATCTCTATTGACCATCTTCATATAATCCATTTTACAGAGCACGACAATCTTCAATCAAATCTTCTACCTCAACCCCAATTCAAAAATTCATGCCTTCAAGGATGCACAAGAATCAAGTTTGGTGAAAAGTAGTCTAAATTCATAAATTTATCCATATACACTTTCACTAAGAGATTGTCCTACTTCAATATGAAAAAAAATTTCATACTTGAAATCCTGAATGTATGAGGATAGAATTGTTTGTTAAAAAATTCTTCAAAATACTCTCATGCAATTCCTTGGTCTAATTTATCTTGAACCACTAAATCCCACCACTTTCATGAAAGAAATTTTAGCATATATGTTTCCAACTTGAATTTTAACTCTATTGGTGTTCCAAGGAAATCAAAGATTTAATTCATCATATTCATCCACACCTCTTCCTTTTCTAGTAATGAATCACTACAAAAGATGGGTGGATTCTGTTTTTAGAACTAAATGGATTGATCTAATTACCTTGATTCATAACTTTGGTTCCCTCTATCCACATCCTGAAAGGATTGAACTATACTCTAAACCAGTTGTTTGTCCACCTATGGCTCAGGTGCAACCACATTCTCAACATCCACTTTCAGTTGGTTTCTATGACCCCAAATGGGTGTCATTTTCTATAAACACAACAAACACCATAAGTCTCACTCTCTATCAACTAAAGTATTAAAAAATTTAAATTTACCATAGTATAACTATCATAGAAAGAATTTCCAAAACTCAACATTTTTCCGCTTCCAAATCATTTTTGAAAACTCTACCATGCTTTTTGAAAATCAATCCATTTTTAAAATTCCACTACAATGCCTTTTCAAAATCTCACATTTGAAATAAATTTCAAAAATTTTTAAAAATAAACATGTTTACACCACATGATAAATCATTACCCAAAATAAAATATGTACTCTTATTGGGAATTCATTTCTAAAATGCATTTCATGTTCTTCTCATTGGCTAAACCCATGATAATGAGATCACAACTGCTATAAGTGTTTCCAAACACTTATGTACCCACTACCTAGTTACTTGAAGTTCAGAATATATATTCTAGCTAGGTATTTTTATGCTATAAATATTAAGTTATGAAAATCCTACTTCTTGATACCATCCCAACTCAAGGACTAAACTATAATGGATTTTCAACTCCAAGAACGAAACAAATGATACCCAAGGATCGAACAAAACTGATACCATTTTTTCCAAAATGAATGAAGGACCGACCAAGATTGATACCATTTATAACATCCTACCCATCCTCGTTGTCTTGAGTTGAGGTTGAATAGCTACTAGGACTTAGTTGGCATCCCCAAGATGCCAGAGGCTGGAAATAAATGTCAAGGGATTGAATACAATTAGGGGACGATTTTCCATTTGAAAAATTAAAACAACCAAAACCATGCATACCATACCCAAACCACTATATAATGCATGATAACAATTGAATAAAAATAAAAGTAACACCAAAAGGAAACAATACCAAACCACACCATGACTGATATCAGAGTACCAAAGTGGAATACTAAACCAAAATGTTCAAGGACTCCAAAGACATAACTCTATAGCTCCCAACATCCTCCATGCTCCAAATCCACAATACAAACTAAAGTATCAAAATGAATCACTAAATAAATGGGATACTTTACCTTCACCTATGTATTGATAAATGATATCTTCAAAAGCACCAAACTACCAAAGAAGGGGGTGAGTAATGAAACTCAGTAGGTTTTTTCCAAATGACTTCCCTACTCACACCACTAGGATAGAACATGTTATCACATTTATATAACAAAATTTACATAAAAAAAATTAAAATAATTTATATTAGAATATAAAATAACTTCCATGCTAAAATTTTTTTTAACCAGATCCATTTCAAAGGAATGAAACCAAACAATACTTTAAAACCATTTGTAACACCCCGATATTTCATACTCATGATTTGTAACACCCCGATATTTTATGAGAAGTATTCTTTTTAATTTAATTTATGTCTTGTGTTGTATGCTACACCAAGATTATCTTGCGCTATACTCAGCATCGTATTAGCTTGCAGTATACGCAACACTATTCACTACTACAAAACTGGGCAAGGCATGCGCCTGCCTTTATCAGCGCTAACGAAAAAGCGCTGATAAAGGGGTGGGCCTTTATCAGCGCATAAAATATCCCTTTATTAGTGATTTTATTAGCGCTGATAAATGTAACATTTATCAGCGCTTTTCATAGCGCTGATAATATTTATTGTATACATTAAATAAAAATCACATGTTATAACTATATATATATATATATATATATTAAATAATTATAAGATTAATACTAAATATATTTATTAGATTTATTAATTCATTATATATTTATTAGATTTATTAATTCATTATATATTTATTAGATTTATTAATTCATTATATTTAATATATATATTTATTATATTTCTTTATATTTAATGTATTTGTTTTATTTATAAATATATAATGTGTTCTAATATATATGTATAATTCAAATTATTGAATATATATGTGTTTTCCAATGAATTGGGATTGATCAATATCATACATGTGCGCGTATATATATTTGTGTTTTCCAATGAATTGGGGTCAATGAATATATCATACATGCGTATATATATGTGCATATTGAATAATGTTCATTTATAGATTATAATTCATTATGTTACCCATATAATATATATATATATATATATTAAATGTACACTTAAAATTAAATTATATTTAAAAAATAAATATATATTTTATTATATTTTCAATGATATATATATAAATATACCTTTCAAATAATTTTATAAGTATAAATAGAGATATCAATATTTAGAGTTAAATAAATATATAATAATATAAATAAATTCTTAAATTTATACATTTTTTTGCGCTGATAAACTACATATTTATATATATAATTAAATAATTTTATATATATATATATATATAATTAAATAATTATAAGATTAATAATAAATATATTTATTAGATTTATTAATTCATTATATATTTATTAGATTTATTAATTCATTATATATTAATTTATTATATTTATTAATTCATTATATTTATTAGATTTATCAATTCATTTTATTTAATATATATTTATTATATTTCTTTATATTTAATGTATTTGTTTTATTTATAAATATATAATGTGTTCTAATATATATGTACTGTAATTGAAATTATTGAATATATATATGTGTTTTCCAATGAATTGGGGTCAATGAATATCATACATGCATGTATATATATGCATTTTCCAATGAATATATCATACATGCGTAGACATATGTGCATATTGAATAATGTTCATTTATAGATTATAATTAATTATGTTACCCATATAATATATATGTTATAAAAAATGTACACTTATAATTAAAATTAAATTTTATTTAAAAAATAAATATATATTTTATTATATTTTCAATGATATATATATAAATATACCTTTCAAATAATTTTATAAGTATAAATAGAGATATATATATTTAGAGTTAAATAAATATATAATAATATAAAGAAACTTTTAAATTGATACATTTATCAGCGCTTTTATTAGCGCTGATAAACTACATATTTATCAGCACTACAAAAGCGCTGATAAAGGTGGTATTTATCAGTGCTTTTTACTAGCACTGATAAAGGTCCACACGGGATTCATAAGATCCACCGGGTCCTCTTCCTCCTCCTCGCACCCTGTAAAGCTTTCACGGAAGCCCTCCTCTGCGTCGCTGCCTCCTCTCCGCCGCTGTCGCCGCCTCCTTCTCCTCCTCCTCCGCCGCGGCCACCACCTCCTTCTCCTTCTCCTCCTCCTCCGTCCACCGCCTCCTCCTCCTCCTGTCACCTCCTCCTCCTCCTCCTTTGCGCCTTCTCCTCCTCCTCCTCCTCCTCCACGACCTCGTCCTCCTCCTCCTCTACCGGCGCCTCCTCCTCCTCCTCCTCCACCACCTACTCCACTGCCTCCTCTCCACCACGGCTCCTCCACCGTGGCCTCCTCCTCGTCCTCCTCCTCCTCCGAGCTGCCTCCGAGCTGCCTCCGAGCTACTTATGCTGCCTCCGAGCTGCTTCTGCTGCCTCCGCTGCCTCCGCCCTGCCTTCGTACTGCCTCCGCCCTGCCTCTGCTGTCTCCGGTGCCTCCGCTATCGACGCCTCCTTCTCCTCCGCCACCGAGTCCTCCTTCTTAAGGTGAGTAAAATTGAATTTTCATGAATTAATTATGTTTGCATTTATTGTCAATATTGAGATTAATTATGATTTGGCATGATTCTTGTGTGTGATGCTTGTGTGTGTGACACATGTATATTTGGTTGGTTACTTGTTTGATCTTGATTAACTCTCCCCACTTACGGTTGGTTTACTTGTGAATTGATCTTTTTGGGTGGGTTTTGGTGACTTTTATGTTTTGGTTCATTGTGTGAACCCTTGTGGTTAATTATAATTCCCTTTGTTTTTATTTAATTAGAATTTTTTGTATTATTTTGGCCTCCATGAGTGAACTATTGGATGTAGGCATATTCATATGTGCACAGGGTGAAAATATGGATTGATACACAAATGATAATGGCTTTATAAAATGATGCTCACTTTGAACCCTGGATTTCGAAACAATTTTCCTCCTTTACTCCTTATTTTCCTTATCCCTCCTCCTTTCAAATGGTTCTTATAAAACCTGAATGTTTCAAAAATGGATCCTTGGTTCCAAAATTTCAAATTTAGTTTCAAATGTGTTCCCTAAATCTAGGTATGTTTGGATTTTTGAGGTGTGGTTTGGTTTCTAAATGGCATAAAGTCATGTTTGGAATCTTCAGAGCTTACATGGTGTTTTCCACTTGGTTTTGAAAATGGAATTTGATTTGTAAATTTTAAAGATCTATTGGTATTTTGTGGTGTTTTGGAAATTGGTTTTGAAACTCATGTGATGTATAGGCCTGTTTGGAACTTGTGTGTTATTGGTTTATACCGTGCATGTGATGGCCTCTTCATTCTCTGGTATACTACTATAATGGAGCATCAATGTTGGTTGTTTACTATGGAGGTACACCATATGTTGGCAGGTGAGTCTAAACCTATTAAGTCTAGGGATTTCTTCTAGGTATGTTTCGGTAATTCTAATGATTACCTATCTATATGTTCTTCTTTATTTTTATTCACTTTGGTTATATAGTTTTCCAATATTTTTCTACTTTTATTGTTTCAATTAATTTCATCAGGGCTATGTGATCACCTTGTTTGGATTCTTATATTGAATTTTGAATTCATTTTTTAAACTAGATATCTATTTTAAAAAGGGAATTCGTGATTTGTTTTGAAAATGGATTTTCTAAAAAATATGTGTTGGTTATTTAAATGATAAAAACCTATTTTATAAATGTATTTCAAACTAGTGTTTTTGTATTATTTTAGGAAAGGTAATGTATAGATTCTGTGGTTCTTACCTACTAAGTTGTTTTATGCTCACACCCTACTTGTGACACTCGGCATCAGTAGACCCAAGTTATTTTTAGGTTTGGGTTTCTTGTTTAGGTTTCCTTTAAAGCAGGTTGGTCTTATAGCTAGTGGTAACCCAAAGGTCATGAGGATATCTGGTCGGGTTCTGATTTATTCTATCGCTGTTTTTAGTTTCTTTTTTGTTCAGTTGACGTTGTATATGGATCATGTTTATGTATTCTTTATGTTCTATGATTATGGATCCTCATGGTTTTGTTGTGTGCTCTATTTGGTTTATATATATCCCCATTTCTATATCTCACATCATATTATCACACCATGACTCTTATATATCCTTAAGAGGGTGTTCCTCATCATACGTGATATATAAAACTATATGATCCATCTTATTTAGGCATAAGACTCTAATCAAATAGCCTTATAAAACATAACTAGGCTATAAAAAACTCATACCAAACCTGATCCTTTCATAAACACAACTAATCCATGGATTCATAATCTTTGGATGATCACAAAATCATAAATATTCAATAGAACCCTCAATCTATCTCTTGGTGGATCAAAAACACCCTATTTATTTACCTTGGTTGCTCTTGATTTCTATCCCTTTCACTAGAACACATATACTCATGCATGAATGCACAATCATGCATAAATTGGAACATGGTTTTGTATTATAGGGTCCACCTACCTCAAAAATGGAGTAACCCCCTCACCAATATCAACTCATCCTTAACCAAGACTATAGATGCCTTATCTAATCTTGTACCAATGATTGAGACCCAATCTCAAGGCACAATTCCCAAATAATTAATTATAGAAACCTATAATTAATTATTCACATTAATATCATTAGGAATAATCTTTTAAAAACTCACTGGGAAACACAACACCACCTAAACCACACAAAACATGGTGAGTTCATCATATAAGGATAACCTCTAGCCAATACAATCAAAATCTACATCATATGAATTGATTTGAAGATGATATAGTGAAATCATCACAAAAATCCTAGTTAAAATCGTCCCAAATCATAGGAAAATAAAGGATAATAGTAATGGAGGAAGTATGATGGGAAAACTCACTAACACACTATAAAAAACTCCCAAGAACCACCCCTCATCAGGGGGGATTGAAGAGAGGAAGAGATTGGATGAATCCCAAGAACCACCCAAGATTTTCTATTAATGAGCACGCCCCCTACCGTTTTTGAAGTATCTAGTTTTTTATCTAAATTATACTCATATTCATTCTCCCCTAACCTACATACTCATCTTATGGATTTCAAATAGGATGAATATAAATAAAAAATGGATGAATGCCAATCGATTGAAAAAAGAGTATGAATAAGGTGTGAAAGAGTTTATCAAGTTTGCAAAAGATCATGCATGTGACTCTTCTCAAATCCTTTGTTTGTGTTTAAACTGTTGTTATTCAAAACAAATTAGTCTAGAGGAGTTAGAAGAACACTTGATCTGTCACGGAATAGATCAGAGTTATACATGTTGGAATAAACATGGGGAAACAACGAATGTAGGTAGTGACTGGGATGACACTGCATTTTATGGATCATCTGATATGATTACAACCATGAACAATGAAGATGACCGTATGGAGGATGTGATTACATATGTGAATGATGATGAAGATTGTATTGAGGAAATGACAAGGACCATCGAAGATGAACTTCGTGATTGCCCAAAATTGTTTGAGAAGTTAAAAAGTTGTGCAAAGATGTCATTGTATGCTGGTTGCACTAAATATACAGCATTTTCAACCATACTGAAGCTGTATAATTTGAAAGCAGACAACGGGTGGAGTGACGCCAGTTTTACGAAACTACTTGCTCTCATGAATGACATGCTCCCAGAAGACAATGAGCTCCCGAGCCGAACATACAATTCCAAACGAATGCTACGCTCGATGGGTATGATCTCTGAAAGAATAAATTCCTGCCCAAATGATTGTATACTATTTCCCAAGGACCAAAAATCACTTAAATAATTCGCAAAGTATGGTGCTTCTCGATACAAGAAAGATGAATCCAGTCCTACTAAATTTGTATGGTACTTTCACATAATTCCAAGTTTTAGATGCCTATATGGAAGTGAGGAGACTGCAGAACAATTAACATGGAATGCAGATACAAGAATTAAATATGGGATACTACGTCACATGGAAAACTCTACTCAATGGAAGAGAATCGATCATGAGTATCCTGAATTTGGAAACGAGTCGAGAAACCTTCGTCTTGTGTTATCTACAGATGGAGTGAATCCTTTTGGTTTTCAAAGCAACAGTCACAGTACATGGCTGGTTATGTTGATAAATTATAACTTACCACCATGGTTATGCATGAAACGAAAATAAATCATGTTATCTATGCTTATATCAGGACCAAAACAATCAGGTAATGATATTGATGTTTATTTAGCTCCATTGATCGAAGATTTGAAATTATTGTGGGATTCAGGTGTTACATTGTATGATTCTTACAGAAAGAAAGATTTCACTTTGAGAGTCATGTTGTACGGGACGATAAATGACTTCCCTGCTTGTGGAAATTTTTCAGGATATAGCATTAAAGGAACTCAATATTGTCCCATTTGCGAAGAAGTTACACAATCAATTAGGTTGAAACATTAATCGAAAATCGTGTTTCTAGGACATCGCAGATTTCTACCACGAAGACATAAGTACCATTCTTGGACGACATCATTCGATGGAAGTTAAGAAGAACGTACAACACTGTGTCCACTAATAGGTGATCAATTGTTTGAGAAAGTTAAAAATGTGGACACTACTTTTGGTAAAACGGCTTCAAAAAACCTTACAAAAATCGGTTGGAAAAAGAGATCAGTTTTTTTTGAATTATAATACTGGAATTGTCTGTATATAAGACATTTTATTGATGTTATGCATGTAGAAAAAAATGTATTTGATAGTTTCATCAGCACGTTTCTAAATACATCTGGAAAAACAAAAGATGGAATTAAGGCTAGGTTGGAAATGGTTGATATGGGAATACGAGAAGATTTGGCACTAGTGAAGGGTGAAAAACAAACATTTATTCCTCCTGCTGTTTACACTCTTTCTAGGCAGGAGAGATATCAGTTTTGCAACTTCTTGAATGATGTAAAGGTTCCAGAGGGGTATTCGTCAAATATCAGTAACCTCGTGTCAATGAGCGACTTGAAGTTAAAAGGTCTGAAATCACATGACTGTCATGTTTTGATGCAAGATCTCATTCCAATTGCTTTACGTTGCATTTTTTACAAGAATTTCCATCATACATTAATGAAACTATGTTTCTTCTTCAAAGCTATATGTAGTAAAGTTATAGACCCAGTGAAATTGCCAGCTATGGAAAAAGAAATTGCCATCATATTATGTGAATTAGAAATGTTCTTCCTGCCTTCATTTTTTGATATGATGGTTCATTTGATGGTCCATTTGGTGAGAGATATTCGACTATGTGGTCCTGTACATTACAGATGGATGTACCCCATTGAACGGTATATGAAGATTTTGAAAGGGTATGTCAAAAATCGAAGTCATCCAGAGGGTTGTATTGCAGAGCGATATATTGTTGAGGAAGCTGTTAAATTCTGTACCAAATACTTGTCTGGTGTGGAAAGTATTGGCCTAACGAAATCTCGTCACACTGGGCGGCTTGAGGGTGAAGGAATTTCTGGAAGACAGGTTGTCATAATCAATATTACAGATCGGGAGCAGTCCCACCTTTATGTTTTGCATAACAGTTTCGACGTTGAACCATATGTTGAAATCCACAAAGAAATTATTAGGCATTTGAATCCATCTAGGTATGAAAAATGGATATCAGATACACATAATCGACAGTTTATAGGATGGTTTCGAGATCATATTTTTAAGAAGTCAGATAAAAATCCAGAGTCAATTTCGGAACGACTTCGATGGATAGCCGGAGGACCAAGTGTGTATGCATTATCTTACAATGCTTATGTATTTAATGGTTATACATTTTATACTAATGGACATGATGAAGACAGTACCATGCAGAATAGTGGGGTTACACTTGTGGCTGAATCGATGCATGTTTCTGGTGCTAAGGACAGAAATCAAATTTATGCAAATATGTCATACTTTGGCATCATCAAACAAATATGGGAGTTGGATTATACGGAATTTCAGGTTCCGATATTTCAATGCAAGTGGGTTGATAATAGGGGTGCTGTTAAAATAGATGATTTGGGATTTGTGAAAGTTGATTTTAGTAAGGAAGGGGAGAAAGACGAACTGTTTATAATGGAATCACAGTCAGTGCAAGTATTTTATTTTTTAGATCCCGCAAACCGAAACTGGTCAATCGTTCTGTTATCGACTAAAACAGTTGAAGGGTTAGATGAAAATTCAATGGAAGATGACCCTTTCATTGTGACTTTGCAATCATTTTGCAGTGGTCCCAATGTAGATGACGTTTTGTATGTCAGAGGAGACCACAATGAAGGGATATTGATAGTTGATAGAGGGGTCAAATCCCTTCAGCCTTTAAAAAAAAGAGTTCAATAATCATGTTATTTTTTTTATTGTAATATAGATTGTGTTACATTATGTTATTATTGGTTCGCTGTAGCTTTTATGTGATATAAATTAAATGTTAAACCAGTTTTGCAGATAATGACTTCTTCACCTGCTGATGCACCAAATCCCGAGACACAACAGGTCTCTCAACCTGTTATAGCTGGTCCCACTGCTGAGAGACAACAGGTCTCTCAACCTGTTGTAGCTGGTCCCATTACTGAGGTACAACAGGTCTCTCAACCTGTTGCAGCTGGTCCTAGTACCGATGCTATCGCTTCTTAAAAACATAATGATGATACAGAAACCGAGGAAATGGTAGGCGATGAAACCCCAGCGACACAAAAAAACAGGTGCGTCGTAGTTTGACAGTTTTAGCCAAAATCCTTAGGCAAAAGAAAAAGGAATCAAATATGAGGTGGGATGGAATAAACGAGGTCAGCATGTAAACCCCAACAAATCCATGTTTAATAGCTACATTGGAATTGTCACTTGACAACGCGTGCCGATTGATGTAGAGTCGTGGCACCATGTTGTCAGCGGGTTAAAATCATTAATGTGGGAAGAGATTACGGTAACATTAAGATATCATCTATTTAATTTATAAAAATAAAATAAAATAAAATACTGAAATATTGACTAACTCTTCATCATATCTTGCAGAGTGAATTTATAGTAGATGTTTTGCACAAAGAATATGTATTAAGACTATCAGGAAGGATTCATAGAGGCTTTCACACCATTTTAACGAAACATCATCTGAAAGATGCTGAAGGGAAAATCAAGCCGCACCCGCCTCCTCTTTATGCACACTTGATATCCTAAGGAACGTGGGATGCATTTTGCAACCGTCGTGCAGAACAGACTTTTCAGGTAGATTTTGTTTGGTTACACGTTGTGTAATGTTGCTTGTATTCATTACGTTGATTGATAGGTTTTTATTTATGAAACAGCAACTGAGTGATGAAAATAAAGAACGGGCAGCAAAACCAGCGTACCCCTACCGTAAAGCAAGGCTGGGGTACGCTTCAATTGAAAAACAATTGGTACGTATTTTAAAAGTACTGTAATAATTTTATGTGACATAAAACAACACTGTAACCATGTTTCTCTGTTTATATGCAGATTGATGAAGAAAAATCCCAATCCACTTCCATTCCACGCCATGTGCTATGGAAGGAGGCTCGTGTTAATAAAGAGGGGAAACTGGTAGATGAAAACATACAAAAAGTGTGGGAAACATGTGTAAGTATGACATAAAATAAACTTGTTTTGATTTAAATCACTATTATATAATGATGATTACTTATTTTTTCATATTTTCTATTTGACATATTCACAGGAATAAACAACACCCGCACCGGATGCAGAAATACTTTCAGCGGCCTTGAAACAGCCAGAACAGTATGGCTGCATCAGAGGTGTGGGTTTTGGGGTGTCACCCCGGGCATATTTTCAGAAAAAAAAAACAAGAGGATGAAAAACTAAAGAATTTAAAGTAATGAGAGATAGATTATCTACCCTTGAATAAAAATTCCAAAGTCAGGGAGAGATGCTAGCAAGTTTGATGGAGGAGAGGCGAAGAGAACAAACAACTCAAGAACAACCCGCGTGAGAAGATCCTGCCCCACCCCCCATCAGCTTTGATGCGAGCCATTCCCCTCAAAGACCTGACTTAACTGAGGTAATAAATGTTCTAATATTCGTTTTTGTGAAATGTGAATCACATAAACACTAATACCTTTCATGTAATGATATTCTACAGGGTAAAAATGACTGTGATTTATATCTGTCAACTCCCACCCATCGCCTTGTAGCGAGGTCTACGGTGTTCAATATGCAGAATGACACGCTACACTCCAGACCACTTCCAACCGGTCATGTAAAAGTGTCAATTAACTTATCTCATGATCCGAGCGCCAAGCTACCCATGCCAAATGACGATGACGACATTCATACGGTGGAAAATTTTATTGGAATATTTGTTGCATAGACGTCGAATCTTGTAAAAAAACATGTCGACCAGAAGGTATTCATTTCCAATTCATTTTTCAATCAGAACCTTTAAAATTAAATTAGAAAATGTCTAAACCGATGAATGTTATTACAGAAGGATAAAATGGAGGAGCTAAAACGAAAGAGCAGCTCCAAAGGATCAACCAACCGATCAAAACGATCTACTGAGAGCGCGTTCACCCCACCCGTTCTATATCCACATTTAATATCATTGCAAGCTCATGTGGATACGAAAATGATAGGGAGAAAGAGTCACACAATTGTTTGTGAAAAATATATATACGGAGAGGAAACATTAGATTTCGTTAGTGTAGACGCTGTTGTTGATATCATCACATATGACTGGCTAGGTGCCTCAGTTATAAATATATACATGAGGTATGTTTTCATGATTTTATTTCACAGAAGCTGATATACTTTGATAATTATGGCTAAATACATCTCATATTTTTTACAGGAATATATATGAAAAACAATTGAAGGGATTTTCCCATGAATACAAATTTGGACTCGTTAGTCCTCACACCATTTCTACACAACGAGAAGAAATAGATTCTAATTTTCAAGCTGAATTAATGTCAAATCTTCTCAGAATGTTTCAAAGCAGAATTACGAATAACAGACTCTTTTTAATACCAACGTTATAGGGGTAAAACTCTACATTTTAATCATATCAATTATATTTTCATTTCTATCAGTACTTATTCCTTTTTGTGTTTTTAGGGATCATTGGATGCTCATTGCAGTCAATTTGGATACTCCAAAGATTTATTTTCTTGATTCACTACATGGATATCCAACAAACTGACCACACATGATGGTGATTGTCAATTTTTAATACACTAGATCCAACATTTTAGAACTAAATATCTAGTTATATAATTTATATTATCTTTTAATGAGGATTTTTTTATGATAGGTCGGTGTATGAATATCGTCTAAAGGCTAGAATGAATCCAGGGCATAAGGATGGAAATGCCCACAAGATCTAAAAATGGAGAAGTATCTGGGTATATATAATTATATTTCACTATCCAAATATATATCAAAACAAATTACTTAATTTTCTCGATGTTTATACAGTGTTCGAAACAAACAAACGACAAGGACTGTGGTTATTATGTTTGTAAATTTATGAAAGAGATCATATTTCATGAATAAACTAGCATCCCTGAAGAGGTATTTTTGAAAATAATTACTACTTAATTTAAAATCATTATTAATCCTTTTTTGTATTTATATTTTTTCATTACTACTATGACTGTCGCAAAAACTTCTATTCAGAAGATGATATAAATGTGTTTAGAAATGAATGGGCAGCATACCTGATGGAAGAATGTAAACAAATAGGACAATGAAGGTGAATTCCTAATACTTATGTTATCTTTATATGGTCATTGATATATCCCTTTAAACATATTGAGCATCTATGATCTCCCTTTCTTATGTTTCATATCCTTAGATTAGTGAATTCCTAATACTCAGTTTGAAATTGACATAACTTTAGAAAACAACACAAGTTACATATGGAATACTGATCAAATTCGTTTTGATTGTTTTGATACTTTAATACAATGATCCATGAGTTATTTGTGACGTGTACGAATTGACCGCACCTCAATCTGACACACGGTGTGACCGGTATGGCTAAAAGTGTCTGATATTAGTTTCCAATTGAGATAAACTTTATAAAAAAACACTAATGACATACGGAATACTGAGAAAATGTGTTTGGATTGTTTTGATACTTTAGTAAAATGATCCATGAGTCATTTGTGATGTGTACGAATTGACCGCACCTCAATGCGACACATAGTGTGACCGGTATGGCTAAACGTGTCTGATATCATTTTCCAATTGAGATAAACTTTAGAAAACAACACTACTGACATATGGAATACCGATCAAACACATTTGGAATGTTTTGATACTTTAGGACAATGATCCATGAGTCATTTTTGATGTGTACGAATCAACCAAACCTCAATCCGACACACGGTGTGACCGGCATGGCTAAAAGTTTCTGATATCAGTTTCAAATTGAGATAAACTTTAGAAAACAACACTACTGACATACTAAATACCGAGAAAACGTGTTCGGATTATTTTGATACTTTAGGATAATGATCCATCAGTCATTTTTGACGTGTACAAATTGACCGCACCTCAATCTGACGCACGGTGTGACAGGTATGGCTAAAAGTGTCTGATATCAGTTTGAAATTGACATAAACTTTAGAAAACAACACAAGTGACATACTTCAAACTGATCAAACACATTAGGATTGTTTTGATAATTTAGGACAATGATCCATTAGTCAATTTTGATGTGTACGAATCGACCTCACCTTAATCCGACGCATGGTGTGACCGGCATGGCTAATAGTGTCTGATATCAGTTTGAAATTGACATAACTTTGGAAAACAACACAAGTAACATACGGAAAACTGAGCAAACGCGTTCGTATTGTTTTGATACATTAGTACAATGATCTATGAGTCATTTTTTACGTGTAAGAATCGACCGAACCTCAATCCGACGCACGGTGTGACCGGTATGGCTAAAAGTGTCTGATATCAGTTTGAAATTGACACAAACTTTAGAAAACAACACAAGTGACATACAGAAAACTGAGAAAAAGAATTTGGATTGTTTTGATACATTAGGAAAACGATCCATGAGTCATTTGTGATGTGTACGAATCAACTGCACCTCAATCTGACGCATGGTGTGACCGGTATGGCTAAAAGTGTCTGATATCAGTTTCAAATTGATATAAACTTTAGAAAACAACACTACTGACATACGGAATACCAATAAAATGCATTCAGATTGTTTTGATACATTAAGACAATGATCCATGAGTCATTTGTAACATGTACGAATTGACCGCACCTTAATCTGACGCACGGTGTGATTGGTATGGCTAAACGTGTCTGATATCAGTTTCCAATTGAGATAAACTTTAGAAAACAACACTACTGACATAAGGAATACCGAGTAAACGCGTTCGGATTGTTTTGATAATTTAGGAAAACGATCCATGATTAATTTTTGACATGTAAGAATCGACCACACCTCAATCCGACGCACGGTGTGACTGGCATGGATAATAGTGTCTGATATCAGTTCTAAATTGACATAAATTTAGAAAACAACACAAGTGACATACGTAATACTGAGCAAACGTGTTTGGATTATTTTGGTACTTTAGTACAACGATCCATTAGTCATTTTTGATGTGTAAGAATTGACCGCACCTCAATCCGACGCTTGGTGTGACCAGCATGGCTAATAGTGTCTGATATCAGTTTGAAATTGATATAACTTTAGAAAACAAAACAAGTGACATACGGAAAACTGAGCAAACATGTTTGGATTGTTTTGATACTTTAGGAAAATGATCCATGAGTCATTTTTGATGTGTAAGAATCAACCGCACCTCAATATGACACACGGTGTGACCGATATGGCTAAAAGTGTCTGATATCAGTTTCAAATTGAGATAAACTTTAGAAAACAACACTACTGACATACGGAATACCGAGAAAACATGTTCGGATTATTTTGATGCTTTTGGAAAACAATCCATGAGTCATTTGTGACATGTAAAAATCGACCTCACCTCAATCTGACGCATGGTGTGACTGGTATGGCTAAACATGTCTGATATCAGTTTCCAATTGAGATAAACTTTAGAAAACAACACTACTGACATACGGAATACTGAGAAAACGCGTTCGAATTATTTTGATACTTTAGGACAACGATCCATGAGTCATTTGTGACGTGTATGAATTGACCGCACCTCAATCAGATGCACAGTGTGACCGGTATGGCTAAACGTGTCTGATATCAGTTTCCAATTGAGATAAACTTTAGAAAACAACACTACTGACATGCAGAATACTGAGCAAACGCGTTCGAATTGTTTTGATACTTTATTAAAACAATCCATGAGTCATTTTTTATGTGTATGAATTGACCGCACCTCAATCCAACGCACGGTGTGACCGGCATGGCTAATAGTGTCTGATATCAATTTGAAATTAACATAACTTTAGAAAACAACACAATTGACATACGGAATACCGAGAAAACACGTTCGGATTGTTTTGATACTTTAGGAAAACGATCCATTAGTCATTTGTGATGTGTAATAATCAACCTCACCTCAATACGATGCACGGTGTGACCGGTATGGCTAAAAGTGTCTGATATCAGTTTCAAATTGAGATAAACTTTAGAAAACAACACTACTGACATACGGAATACCAATCAAACACATTCGGATTGTTTTGATACTTTAGTACAATGATCCATGAGTCATTTGTGACGTGTATGAATTAACCAAACCTCAATCCGACGCACGTTGTGACCGGTATGGTTAAAAGTGTCTAATATCAGTTTGAAATTGACACAAGCTTTAGAAAACGACACAAGTGATATACAGAAAACTGAGAAAACGTGTTCGGATTGTTTTTATACTTTAGGAAAACGATCCATGAGCCATTTGTGACATGTAAGAATTGACCGCACCTCAATCCGACGCACGGTGTGACCGATATGGCTAAAAGTGTCTGATATCAGTTTCAAATTGAGATAAACTTTAGAAAACAACACTACTAACATACGGAATAACAAGCAAACACGTTCGGATTGTTTTGATACTTTAGGAAAATGATCCATGAGTCATTTGTGATGTGTAAAAATCAATCGAACCTCAATCCGACACACGGTGTGACCGTTATGGCTAAATGTGTCTGATATCAGTTTCCAATTGAGATAAACTTTAGAAAACAACACTACTGACATACGGAATACCGAGCAAACGTGTTTGGATTGTTTTGATACTTTAGGAAAACGATCCATGAGTCATTTTTGACGTGTACGAACTGACCGAACCTCAATCTGATACACGGTGTGACCGGTATGGCTAAACGTGTCTGATATCAGTTTCCAATTGAGATAAACTTTAGAAAACAACACTACTGCCATACAAAATACCAAGAAAATGTGTTCGGATTGTTTTTATACATTAGGAAAATGATCCATGATTCATTTGTGATGTGTAAAAATCGACCGTACCTTAATCTGATGCACGGTGTGACCGGCATGGCTAATAGTGTCTGATATCAGTTTGAAATTGACATAAATTTAGAAAACAACACAAGTGACATACAGAATACTGAGAAAACGCGTTCGGATTGTTTTGATACTTTAGGACAACGATCCATGAGTCATTTTTGATGTGTACGAATCGACCGTACCTCAATACGATGTATGGTGTGATCGGTATGGCTAAAAGTGTCTGATATCAGTTTGAAATTGACATAAACTTTAGAAAACAACACAAGTGACATAAGGCAAACCAAGCAAATGCATTCGGATTGTTTTGATACTTTAGGAAAGAGATCCATTAGTCATTTGTGACGTGTAAGAATCGACCGCACCTCAATCCGACGCACGTTGTGACTGGCATGTCTAATAGTGTCTGATATCAGTTTGAAATTGACATAACTTTAGAAAACAACACAAGTGACATACGAAAAACCGAGAAAATGCGTTCGGATTGTTTTGATACTTTAGGAAAACGATCCATGAGTCATTTGTGACATGTACGAATCAACCGCACCTCAATATGGCGCACGGTGTGGCCGGTATGGATAAAAGTTTATGATATCAGTTTCAAAGTGAGATAAACTTTAGAAAACAACACTACTGACATACAGAATACCGAGCAAACGCGTTCGGATTGTTTTGATACTTTGGGACAATGATCTACGAGTCATTTGTGATGTGTATGAATTGACCGCACCTCAATCCGATGCACAGTGTGACCGGTAAAGCTTTTCATTAGATAAAGAATCAGTATTTATTAAATGAGATAAATCATCCAAAAACATATTGATTTTACATTATTCCCTTTCATTGTTATCAAAATGAAAACATTTGAGTTCAAAATTTCATATTTTAGTTTCACATTTCCGTATTAATGTATTCTTTAATATTACTATTTTAATTTATTTCATTATTGCATTACTAACATAATATTTGTTTTCTTATATAGGTGAATTTGTTTCCTTGAGTTCGGATGCTTTGTTCAGCAAAAAATACTGTGGACGACAATTTTTTAGAGCAGATCACGGATATCAAAAGATGAAACATGAATGTTTATAACTGTTGTTAAATAATTTTAATTTTAACCATGTAAAACAATGTTTGAAATGTATATAGTAGTGTATTTTTTTGTATTCATGATGTTAAGTAAATGTATATACTGTTGTCTGTCAAAATATTGTGTGTGGGTGCTATTTTGTACAGGTGTGCATGTGCTACTTTGTGCAGGTATTCTGGTTTGTGCAGGTGTGCAGGTGTGCAGGTTCTGTTTTTCAGGTGCAGGCGATGGTTCCTTTATCAGTGCTTTTTTTGAGCACTGATAAAGGACACCTTTAATAGTGCTAGAAGAGTGCTGATAAAGGGGTTCCTTTATCAGCAATTTTTTTATCGTTGATAAAGGACACATATATCAGTGCTTTTTGGAGCACTGATAAAGGGGAACCCCCCCCCCCCCATCTATTTCGGCATTAACAATGCTTTTCTAGTGTTGTTAATGCCGGTTTTTAGCGCTGATAAAGGGACAAGTTGTAGTAGTGATTCTTGGATCTTGTTACACAAAATTTCAAGTTCGTTTGATAGAAGTTATTCTACGCAACATTGAGTGTATATATATATATATATTCAATGTATAAATGAAATATGGTTGGATTATATTATACACAGCAGCAAAAGAATCTTGCACTACATGCAACCCTGACTTGGCTTGCTTTTCACGCAATCGCGACCTTCCACGATAGCGTGTGTTGTACACAATACCGAGTTTCACTAAACAACGATATGCTATTAAAATATTATATAAACTTGTCGTTATGAATAGTAAAACCCACTTTTTAAAATTTTATAAATTTTATCTTTCAAAATGCACTTCATTTTTTTATTCGGAATGTCAAAATTAGCCTAGGGTGAATTTTTGGTATTTTTCTGAAAGCTTTTAATTTTTGATGAATAGTGAAAACACTGGGTTACTATTTAAAAACCATCTTTTTATTTAAATAATTATTTACTTTATTTAAATTTATTTTAGGTCAAAATTGATACATAATACCTATATAAGTTCAATGTAATTCATTGGAGTCATTTTATAATAATTTTAGATATATTAAAATTTTATTGAACTTTTCACCGTCTTTTACCCACCGCCTAGGAGCATTTGCAATTGTACATAAAACTTAATTTTACCACTTCTGTGAGTTCAATTTCAAAAATCCAAGAGACACAGTTAATATCAAGGATTAAAATGTGGTTCAATAAGATAAAAATAATTTTTTGTGAATAGTAACTTTTTACTTTTATTTACCACGGTTAAAAGTAAATAGGGTAATTAAGGGTAAAAATGATATTATTATTACCCTAAAACATGTCCTAATTCTATTGGATAAGTTTAATTAGACCAAAAACAACCTTAGGAAAAAAAATATTACCCTTTAGGTCCACTTGGATTAGATTAGGACACTTATTATTATTTTATTTAAAGAAGAGTTAAAAGAGTTAAAATCAAAGTTAAATAACTAAAACATTTTTAATATAGGGTAATACATAAGATATATTCGACTATAAATATTCATTAAAAAGATAAAAATATTTCCTACATAATGGTATTTTATTTATAAATTTTAGACATTAAATGATTTAATTTATTTATGACATAATGATGATGCAGTAATTACCTTATTAATAAAATATTAACATAATTGATGCTATAAATACCCAAATAAATGTAATTTGAGACTTTTATGAATTCAACTAATTTTCTAGGTTACTATGACATGTTAGAATTGATTTAATTAATTTTTTTATAACTAATCATACTGATATGATTTTCTCAAAAATCAATTACCTAATAGTGTCAAAATTGACATAAAATAGTTTTTAAAACAAATATTATATTATTAATTGTTATTCTATTCCTAAAAATATAAGGTTCATCCAAATGACTTAAATAAGGTTTTATATATTAATAATGAACCAGTTGGGGTTCTTTTGACTTGTTATAGTAATTTTATTAACCATATAGTGTAAGAAAACAAGAAGACACGGTAAAAGTTAAATTATTTAACTTATAGTTAAATCTAAATGATAAGGTTAAAATAATAACCTAAACTTTTCTAAATCTTATTGGTTGAGATGATTTATACCCATACCCACTTTATCTTAGAAATAAATCAATTTGGAGCTATTATAAACCGAATATGACTTTATTATAAAATAATATTTTAAGTTTTTTCTAAGGTGCCCCTCTCCTCCCTTATAAAAGGGAACCTCCTCCCTCTTCTCTTTTCAAAATTTTTGAGCTTTCAATATCTGCTAACTCCTACCCATTTCCCTTCTCAACTTCCCTAGAAACATTATAGAGGTTCTGGTCTCCTCAAAATACCAACTCTAGTGCCTTAAGAGGAAGCTTAAAAGAGGTGCGTTGAAGAAGTGGTAATCTCTTCTACCGATTCTTTCATGTTTTCTTTCTTCTTCAACGTATTCTTCTTTAGTTGTTTCATTATAAAGTAATAACATCAGTATAAATAATATACTTATATGTTATTATAAATATGAAACAACCCCATTTAACCTTCTATCCATCCTATGGAAAATTAAATCACCGCGCGTGCGTACGTACGGAATACCGTCTCCACGCCGTGGTGTAATCTGTTTTTCCACCACCACCTTACTTGGATGGGTATAATGGTGTAAAGAATAACTATATATAGTTATTATAACATCATAATGATTCTAAGATATTATATCATCCACTCCAATTCAATTCAATAATTATGGGAACGATATCATCGCTCGTGCGTACGTATGGATTACCGTCTCCACGACGCGATAAGATTCATTCTCCATTCAAGTCAATAAGGAAAGGAAAACAGTGTTCATGCGTACGTACGGCCTACCGTCTCCATGAACGGTGTATTTCACTTCATTTATCTATCTATTATATATATATATATACTGAATATATATGATATATAAATATTTATTTACATTCTGGAAGTAATTAAATCAGGATATAATTAATAATAATATCAATAACAACAAATCCAAACACGTATGATAAATAAAATGATTTTACCCAAAACGCTGCTTTAACATGGAATTTACAAAAGAACGGGTAATATAAAGACATAAGTGAACCATATATGATATCATAACAATTAATATGATTATATAACAAGTAAATGAAATTATTTAAATCATTATACAGGAGGTTCAGATACGTACGAAGCATATCAGACCTAAGGTAAGGGATAACTTTTCCAATCTTTTTTTTATCCGAGATTGTTTATTTGTAATTATTTATTGGGGTTATTGTTATCATCCATGCCCATGTTTTCTAAAAATGTTTTCATGTATGTTTAAAGTCCTTTTTACCCATTTTTTAAATTTACCACATGTTATGAAAGGAATCTTACTTTTGTTTACCACACGAGGAACTTTTTGAATTTTCTGACAAAAGTACGAGGAGAATGTTTTTTTATCTTATATGGCGAGAATGGATTTTTATGGTTTCATAACACCTAATTTTCATGAATCTTCCTCTAAAATATTTCAGGACTATTTTCATCAAAATCCTTTTCTTTTAAAATTGCATGTCATTTTTTGAAAAGAAAATGATTTTGAAGAAGAAATGATATTTTCATCAAGAATTCATTTCAAGTGTTTTATCAAAACCATTTTTCATATAAGATGACATTATTTCATATGTGTATGTTTCAAGTATAATGTCTCTATGATTTACATGGTTTCACTTTTCTTATGATGAAATGATATCCATTTGTTTTATATGGATTATGTTATGATGTAATGATGTTTATAAAACCCATTTTATTCATTGGGTTATTATGAATGATGTATGTTTATTTTGTGGCACACAAAAGAATGATTTCATTATGAGATGGGTGGGACATATATCTCCCTCCAATGCATTGGGTAAAGATTTATATTTCATGAGATAGACATGACTGGAACTTTAGGTTAATCCGGTTCAGTGATACAGGACTGGAACGAGGAGTGAACTCGATTCAGAAAGGGACTTTTTCCACTAAGATGGTCTTGGAAGCAATGTCTTGGCTACAATGGAAATCATATCATGTGCATAATGGTTTTACACAATTAAATGTTTTATTCCCATTCTATTTTATCATGATTGATGTTAATTTATGATCTATGCCTTACGTACTGCCAAGATTTATTTCACAACTCAAGATTTTGATGTTTAAACTTTATGTTCATGTTTTGAAGTTCAAATGTATATGGTTTGTTTATTTTCTCTATGTTTACTCTTACTGAGAATTTGAGGTCACCCTTTTTATGTTTTCTTTTCCCCAGGATATAAAGAAAGGTTTTAGGTAATAAAACAAAAGGGGAAGATCTTTATGGGAGATTTTGAAGATATTTCACCATGATTAGAAGATTATTTTTCCGAGTTTCCAAAGACACTAAACTATTATGGTCCTTTGGTGTCTGTTTTTGTTATGTATTTGGTATTCCTCAAAAGTAATGTAATGTCCATGTATGTCAATATTGGGTTTCTATAGTTGGTATCATAGGAAAGGTTTAGTTAACCTTTGGAAACTAGGATGCGAAAACTTTAGTGAAATCCCTAGAGATATTTCTAATGTATGTCCTTTGGAAATTAGGATGTGAAAACTTTAGTGAAATCCCTAGAGATATTTCTAAGGTATGTCCTTTAGAAACTAGGATGTGAAAACTTTAGTGAAATCCCTAGTTATATTTCTAAGGTATGTCTAGGGATGTCCCTAAGGATAAGTATACGTATAGGTTATAGTCCTAGAATTATGGTAACAATCTTAGAATTAAACCTAAGATGTTAGATATTGAAGGTACTCCCCCTTTATTATGTTGTTTTCCTATCATGATTTTTCCTCTCACACTATTATTTTTGGGTTTTAGATGATGAATGGAACCTGAAGGAACCGTGTTGATCAATGTAATGGACGATGAAATGATTGTCCTCCTGAACAAACCAACGTTATGGGATATGGAGTGCAAAATATTATTGCTATACTTACACAAGCTATGAATCATTATGTACTTCCTAATGAGGAGAGAAATGAACAATATTCTATTGATTCCTTCATGAGGCAACGTCCACCTTCTTTCAGTGGGTCTTTTGGTTCACTTGTTGCTGAATAATGGATTGGTACCATTGAAAAGATATTTTCGATACTTCGCGGTTCAGAACATGAAAAAATTATTTTGGCTATTTACTAGTTAGAAGGTGAAGCAGACCAGTGGTGGACTCTAATTAAAAATACAAGGCCCCAAGATGAAATTGAATCCATGGAATGGGATGAGTTCAAGAACATATTTTTCAATAATTACTTCCCTCGTATTCTTAGAACAAAGATGGAAAAGTAGTTCCTTGAGCTTAAGCAAAAGGATGATGAATCTGTTGGTATATACGAAGCGAATTTTACAAGGCTTTCAAGGTATACATCTGGCTTTATCATCCAACCTAAAAGTAAAGTTGATCGATTCTTCAGTGGATTAAAACCAAGTCTTAGAAGGGCATTAGCTATAAGAGACTTCAGTACCTATGAAGAAATTGTGAATTGTGTTATCAAGGTATAACTGGAAGTTGGTGTTACATATCCATCTCATGGTTTTGACAAGAAATGAAAGATGGAGTTCAAGGAAAAATCTCAGAACAATGGTGAAAAGAAGTTGAATGTTTCTTTATGCTCAAAGTGTGGAAAGAAGCATGGTGGAGATTGTCTAAAAGGTACTAGAAAATGTTTCAAGTGTGGAAAAGAAGGTCATTGAGCGGCTGAGTGCTGAAGTAATGGAAAAAAAGGTTTCTAATGACTTGGATAGAGAAAAGACTACAGAGAATGCTCTACCAACACTTCAATGCTACAAGTGCAAGGAAATGGGGCATTATGATAACCAATTCCCTAATCCAAGGTTTAATGATGATCGAAATCCACAACCTCTTAATGTAAAGTACAAAGAGAATTCACATGCGATCACTATTTGTGATGTTGAGTATGACAATGATGGTGTGGAATGATTAAGTGTTTATGTAATGGGATTTCAAAATAGTATCATGGAATCTCATTTATAGTATCGTGGAATTTTGGAATATCTATGTATTGGTTTTCAATAATTTTATGGTACTGATAACCATGAAAAGTGATTGAAATATTTTTTCAAAAAGGATGACATGTGAATAATGAAGGGATAAGGATAAAATGAAATGTTTGACAGTATTCATGAGCTCATGACTGATATAAGGACAAAGTGATATCATGTTTTGAGTATATAGAAATTTTGGGATTTTGGTATGTGGAAAGAGTTAACTTTTGACAGCATTCATGTTTTCACTGAGGTTCTATGGTAATTCATGTTTCAAAAGAATACACATGTTTGGAATGTGACCAACAAGATATATCTTATGATATATGGGGGATAAATGATGGTATTCATGTGCTTGTTATGTGACCTTTCAAGTAATCATTTTCTTTATACTATGAGATTGGATAGATGTATTTTGGATAATACTAAAGATTGTAATGGATTATGTTGGACATCAGATAGTATTATTTAAGGATAGAACTTGTTTTCAATATTATTTCAAGAATTTTATAATAGTATAGTTTTAGAAAAAGGACAACCCATAGGACAAGAGACAACCTATCGCGTCGGACAAGGCTGTGGGAATCGAACCCACAACTGAAGTGTGAAAGGCCTTTATCGCATACCACTGGCCTACAGGAATTCCTTGGTTAGTATAAACTATTTTTATTTTATTAAGCGGTATGATAGATGAAGTATAAGTCCATTTTTGGAACCATATATGATTAATCTCACCATATATGGACTTACGTATATAAATTTTTCTAACCTTATGTTTTAGACAGATGGAATGACCTATCATTCTATCGCATGATCTACTAACACTTTTCAAAAGACAAATTCAACTTCATTTCTTTAATAGGTGAAGTGGAAATTGTTCAAGGCACGAGCAACGGTACAATTGTACCAAAATCAAGTAAGTATTTCTTTTAATTCAAAAATTCTTCAATATTTGTTAAATGATCTTGGGAACCAAAAAAATTTTCCTAGTGACCTCATATCTGATGAATCAGATAGTACCTTAGATCATCACAAATTTATGGCTTTGTGATTGTTGTCTTTTTCATAGCCATGTCCTCTACCACTCTTCATCAGAAGTTGATGGTTATATTTCACTTATATATCCATATTTTCACCTATGTTCTCTTATGTGGAAACCCAGTAATGAGTTAAGTTGGGTAACTCCTATGTTTCTTACTATACTTTTTAAAATTAAGTTTTAGTATTCCTTTTTAAGATGTGGGTTTCTATGAAAGAAAATTTCAAGTAGTAAACGATTTATAACCCCAACGAATTTCAAGGGTGAAATTCATCTTAAGGGGGGTAGAATGTAACACCCTGAGATTTTATGAGAAGTATTATTTTTAATTTATTTGATGTCTTGTTTTTTATGTTACACCAAGATTATGTTTCACTATACGCAACACCATATTAGCTTGCAGTATACGCAACACTATTCTTGGATCGCGTTACACAAAATTTCAAGTTCATTTGATAGAAGTTATTCTACGCAACATTGAGTGTATATATATTTATAAATATATATTCAATTTATAAATGAAATATGGTTGGATTCTATTATACACAACAGCAAAGGAATCTTGCACTACACCCAACCCTGACTTGGCTTGCTTTAAACGCAATCGCGACCTTCCATGATAGCGTGTGTTGATATGATATAAACTTATCATTAGGAATATTAATACCCACTTTTTGAAATTTTATAAATTTTATCTTTCAAAATGGACTTCATTTTTTTATTCGGAATGTCAAAATTAGCCTAGGGTGAATTTTTGGTATTTTTCTGAAAACTTTTAATTTTTGATGAATAGTGAAAACACTGGGTTACTATTTAAAAACCATCTTTTTATTTAAATAATTATTTAATTTATTTAAATTTATTTTAGGTCAAAATTTATACATAATTCTTATATAAGTTCAATTTAATTCATTGGAGTCATTTTATAATAATTTTAGATATATTAAAATTTTATTGAACTTTTCACCGTCTTTTACCCACCTCTTAGAAGCATTTGCAATTGTACATAAAACTTAATTTTACCGCTTCTGGGAGTTAAATTTTAAAAATTCGAGAGACATGGTTAATATCAAGGAGTAAAATGTGGTTCAATAAGATAAAAATAATTTTTGGTGAATAGTAACTTTTTAATTTTATTTACCACGGTTAAAAGTAAATAGGGTAATTAAGGGTAAAAATGATATTATTATTACCCTAACACAAGTCTTAATTCTATTGGATAAGTGTAATTCGACCAAAAACAACCTTAGGAATAAAATATTACCCTTTAGGTTCACTTGGATTAGATTAGGAAACTTATTATTATTATATTTAAAGAAGAGTTAAAAGATTTAAAATCAAAGTTTAATAACTAAAACATTTTTAGTATAGGGTTATACATAAGATATATTCAACTATAAATATTCATTAGAAATATAAAAAGGTTTCATACATAATGGTATTTTATTTATAATTTTTATACATTAAATGATTTAATTTATTTATGACACAATGATGATGCAGTAATTACCTTATTAATGAAATATTAACATAATTGATTCTATAAATACCCAAATAAATGTAATTTGAGCCTTTTTATGAATTCCACTAATTTTATAGGTTAATATTACATGTTATTATTTATTTAATTATATTTTTTCGAACTAATCATGTTGTTATGATTTTCACAAAAATCAATTACCAAATAGTGTCAAAATTAACATAAAATAGTTTTTAAAACAAATATTATATTATTAATTGTTATTATATTTTTAAAAAAATAAGGTTCGGCCAAATGACTTATATAAGGTTATATATATTAATAATAAACCACTTTGGGTTCGTTTGTCTTGTTATAGTAAGTTTATTAACCATATAGTGTAAGAAAAAAAGAAGACACGGTAAAAGTTAAATTATTTAACTTAGAGTCAAATCTAAATGATAAGTTTAAAATAGTAACCTAAACTTGTATAAAACATATTGGTTGAGAATATTTCGACCCATCCCCAATTTATCTTATAAATAAATCAATTTGGAGCTATTATAAACCGAATATGACTTTATTATAAAATAATATTTTAAGTTTTTCCTAAGGTGCCCCTCTCCTCCCTTATAAAAGGAAAGCTCCTCCCTCTTCTCTTTACACAATTTTGAGTTTTAAATCTTGGCCAAACCCTACCCATTTCCCTTATCAACTTCCCTAGAAACATTATAGAGGTTTTTTTCTCCTCAAAAGACCAATTCTAGTGCCTTAAGAGGAAGCTTAAAAGAGGTGCGTCGAAGAAGAGGTAATCTCTTCTACCGATTATTTCAAGTTTTATTTCTTCTTCAACTTATTCTTATTTAGTTGTTTCATTATAAAGTAATAACATCAGTATAAATAATATACTTATATGTTATTATAAATATGAAACATAACCCCATTTCACCTTATATCCATCCTATGGAAAATGAAATCACCGCGTGTGCGTACGTACGGAATACCATCTCCACGCCGTGGTGTAATCTGTTTTTCTACCACCACCTTACTTGGATGGGTATAATGGTGTAAAGAGTAACTATATATAGTTATTATAACATCATACTGATTCTGATATATTATATCACCCACTCCAATTCAATTCATTAATTATGGGAACAATATCATCGCTCGTGCGTAAATACGGATTACCGTCTCCACGACGCGATGAGATTCATTCTCCATGTTAACCATTCAAGAATGATTATAAAGTATATATAATTAATAATAATGAAATATATTACATGATAAATCTACTGGATTTATGTATATATATATATATATATATATATATTTCATCTACTTAATTCCATTCAATTCAATAAGGAAAGTAAAACAGCGTTCATGCATACGTACGGCCTACCGTCTCCATGAACGGTGTATTTCACTTCATTTATCTATCTATTATATATATATACTGAATATATATGATATATAAATCATTATTTAAATTCTGGAAGTAAGTAAATCATGATATAAGTAATAATAATATCAATAACAACAAGTCCAAACACGTACGATAAATAAAACGATTTTACCCAAAACGCTGCTTTAACATGGAATTTACAAAAGAACGGGTAATATAAAGACATAAGAGAACCATATATGATATCATAACAATTAATATGATTCTGTAATAAGTCAATGACATTATTTAAATCATTATACAGTAGTTTTGGATATGTATGAAGCATATCGGACCTAAGTTAAGGGATAACTTTTCCAATCTCATTTTTATCTGAGATTGTTTATTCGTAAGTATTTACTGGGGTTATTGTTATCATCCATGCCCATGTTTTCTAAAAAAATTCATGTATGTTTAAAGTCCTTTTTACCCATTTTTGAAATTTACTACATGTTATGAAAGGAATCTTTCTTTTTTTTACCACACGAGTAACTTTTTGACTTTTCTGACAAAAGTACGAGGAGAATGGTTTTTAACTTATATGGAATGAATGGATTATTATGGTTTCGTAATGCCTAATTTTCATGAAGATTCCTATACAATATTTCATGACTATTTTCAAAAAAATCCTTTTCTTTTAAAATTTCATGGAATTTTTTGAAAAGAAAATGATTTTGAAGAAGAAAGGATATTTTCATCAAGAATTCATTTCAAGTGTTTTATCAAAACCATTTTCCATCTAAGATGACATTATTTCATATATGTATGTTTAAAGTATAATGTCTCTATGATTTACATGGTTTCACTTTTCTTATGATGAAATGATATCCATTTGTTTTATATGGATTATGTTATGATGGAATGATGTTTATAAAACCCATTTTATTCGTTGGGTTATTATGAATGATGTATGTTTATTTTGTGGCACACGAAAGAATGATTTAATTATGAGATGGGTGGGACCTATATCTCTCTCCAATGCATAGGGTAAAGATTTATATCTCATGATATAGACATGGATGGAATGTTAAGTTGATCTGTTTTAGTGATACAGGACTGGAATTATGAGTTAACTCGATTCAAAAAGGGACTTTGTCCACTAAGATGGTCTTAGCAGCAATGCCTTGGATACTATGGAAATCATATCATGTGCGTAATGGTTTGACACAATTAAATGTTTTATTCCCATGATATTTTATCATGATTGATGTTCCTTTATGATCTATACCTTACGTACTACCAAGATTTATTTCACAACTCAAGATTCTGATGTTTAAACTTTATGTTCATGTTTTGAAGTTCAAATGTATATGGTTTGTTTTATTTTCTCTATGTTTACCTTTACTGAGCATTTGAGCTCACCCTTTTTATGTTTTCTTTTCCCCAGGATATAAAGAAAGGTTTTAGGTAAGAAAACAAAAGTGGAAGATCTTTATGGGAGATGTTGAAGATCTTTCCCCATGATTAGAAGATTATTTTTCTGAGTTTCCAAAGAGACTAAACTATTATGGTCCTTTGGTGTATGTTTTTGTTATGTATTAGGTATTCTGAAAAACTAATGTAATGTCCATGTTTTTCAAGATTGGGTCTCTATATGATTGGTTTCTTTTCAATCTACCAAGTCATGACAAGGTAACCATATACTAGTACCCCAATGGAACACACCCCTTCCACAAGGTCATGTCAACGAAAATGAAAACATGCTAACCAATTATTCCAAAACCATTTCAAAACAATTATTCCAAATGATTTAAATAAAAAAATATTTTTATTAAAAACCTTTAAAAAGAAATTTTTCCCATGAATCAAACCAAAAAACCATTTTTAAAATCTTCATTTTAAAATCATTCAAAAAATTACTTTTCATAACAATTCCATTATTCCCAAAAACCATCACTAAAGAAGGTTCCTACCAAGCATTTCACAATAATTTCACAACCAATTTAAATAAATTCAAACAATTTGAAACTAATTATTCAAGTTATAATAATAGGATTAAAGATTGTATCCACCTACCATAGAAATTATGGTATAAATCAATAATAGCACAAACTCTTCAACAAAACTAGGTCTAATCTCTAAAATCCTACCTTAGATATAGTTCCCTAACATCCATCCATCCAATGGCCTGAAGGCCTTCATTTTTTTATTTATTTTGATAATCCACCTTTCAAGGGGTGAGGTGGAACCCTTACAATGACCATGGGCATAAGTATTACATGGCCTGTAGGCCTTAGAGGAATTCATTACTCGTAGGCTTCAAATATTACATACAACCCAGACTAACTACTTAGAACTACTCCTCTCAGCATCATCATCGTGAAATCAGCTCTCCGCCTTCGCATGGTTGTTCGACTAGGCTATCCCATGTATGCACTGGCTTATCCTCATGGCAGGTGTCATACCCTCTCATTCTTCCAATCCGTGTAGCTTCTGATGTGGTGAAAGCGCCTTGATCATCCTCCTATAGAGCATGTTTCTTATAGGTTTTATGGTTTTCATCTACACTTAAGGTGTCCCGAAGGCCTTGAGGTGGCCCGAAGGCCTTAAAGGACTCGAGGACCAAATCGGTGGCTTGAAGGCCCAAATGGGGGAAAATTCCCAGCTTCTACAGTGCCAAACAATGCCTGCTACAGTTCCCACTACAGCACCTTTTACAGTATTGCAAAGTCCCGCTACAGTACTACTACAGTAACCCAAAAATTTTGCCTCCACCTATATTTGATCCTGGGTCACATGGATGCATTTAAGAGTCCTCACCAACCAGGTTGAGGCTCATGTGCTTCCCTAACATCCAAACAATCATATATCATCATGATTGGCATCAACTATCATATATTTATCCCTAAATAACTATATATATTAATCCAAGAGAGGGAAAATAAAATATCTAAGTAAAACTATCAAGAACAGAGACTTACCAAGCAATCTGGCCTTCAACGCACAAAGCTTTTCCAACGAATCACTCCTAGATTTAAGGGAAGAGTATCTAGAGCCTTTAGGAGGAGATAAAACTAATTTAGGGTCAAAATAAGTGAAAAAAGATATGTTTAGGAGTAAATTAGAGTGAGGTAAACTTTTTTAGGATCTAAATTTTAAACATGGATGGTTGAGTTACAAAGTTAGGAAAATCGTACACCAACTGTGCGCCAGCCATTAACTCCCAACACCCATCACATGGTTGGATCACACAGTTAGAAAAATCATGTGCCAACCATATTTTTTACTCTCTTCCTATTTTTATAGTTACTCCTAGGTGACTGCATGGTTTGGAAAAACTATACACCTACCTAGATCCCATTGTATAACTTTTCATGGTTTCCTAAAGGTGTTTCATGGTTCCTACTAACAATGATCAAATCATTCACCTCTAGAAAATCCCCAAAAACATTCCAAATGTTTTAAAAACCCCTCCTAAACTTCACCCAAACACTTTACATGCATAAAATAAATAAATAAAGGGTTACTTACATGAAACCGGGGGTGTTACACCATCCATAAAGTTAAACAACCACACTGTACATAAAAATAACTTAGAAAGACTATATAGAAAATAATTCAACCACTTAAAAACATAACATGTATAGAAAGAACTAAAATTAACCTTAAAATGTTTCAAGATCAATAACACCTTCATACAACACCAAATTATGCATCAATTAAATCCATACCATATGAAAATTTCTTTCAAAAATTGACCAAAAAACAAACCCATTCCAAACACTAGATAGTATCCACCATATCCATAAACCCATCAAATAAAATAGATAGAGTATTTTCAAATAAACCTCTGTAAACTAGGGGAATTATCATTCCCATGTAAGTGAATTAAAATCCATGTATGGATTTTCATTAATTTTGGAAACCATATGATCCCATGACTAATGATAGGTATCAAAGATGATTAATCCATTTTATATTTTTTTAAATAGGTAGTGTCTTATTCATCAAACCATTGGCTAAAATCATCAAGGTGGTCAACCTACAATTCAAAAACACCCTTCAGATTATCTAACACCACCTCCTTAGATAATTTTAGAAACATTATTTCTCCATTACTAGAGGATATTATGACCAATTTATTTTTCAAGTTTAAATAATATTTTCACTACTTGGATTTCTTTGGTTGAAAAGGATAAGAACCTCCTACATCCGAAATTTTATTCTTACCCTTGGTATAACTAGAGTGATAATATCGATCCTCCTTCTCATTATAGTTAAACTAATTTTATTCATCTGACTCACCACCACTGTTATCAATTTTATCTATGTGCTTCACTTGAGCATCAGATTTTTGTGGATCATCACTACGTTTTTCTCCTTTAACATAATAAAGACATTACAATTGGTCCTTTCGAAAATACCCCTCACAAAAATTGGTAGTATCCTTTTTCTTATACTCTAGATGAGTCCTTGTATTTCCTATGATAGAAACATGGAAAATATGTAACTATGCATTGGATGGACCAACACCAGATCACCTCTCAATCCTTTTCCCATCTAAATTATGTTGATCTTACTCATAGATGATTCTATGGTTACCGATATGGCACAAGAAGGGATTTCGATTCTTGTAGGGCGACCGAAACGGTGTTGCCCGGATCAAATGCGGATCGTAGATCCACGGCGGCGGATACTGGTGTGGATGGAAGATCTGTGACGGTGGTGTCCAGTGCGATTGTGGTATTGGTTACCGATGTTGTTGGAGTTACGGTGGCATTTTTTGATGTGTCAAGTAGGACGGTGTTGATTGATGTGGACATAGCGAATCGTGTGAGCATACTCATACCAATGGATATTGGTGCGGGCAGCGTGAGTAGAGCGAGTGTATCTACGGTGGTTAAGACTGATGTGGGTAGTGCGGGTGGTGTGACTAGTCCTACTATGATGGCTGAGATGATTACCGGAATAGATGAGGTCTATTTCTCAAAGGCAGCGAGAGTGACTAATGCATCGGCGGTGATTGGTGTGGGTGCCACGCATTATTCACCAGTGTTGATCAGTGTGGATATCATGTGTATGAATGCAGAGCATGCTTCTGTGGTGAATGTAAAATTGATTGATATTCCTGTAGGGAAATCCGAGCTTGAGCGACCATCTTTGATGATTCTCCTCCAAGTGTAGCAGCATTTGAAGATGCGGTGATGCACCCATCTAATTTTTTACCTGAAGTTATAAAATTGGGAAATCTGAAGACCGGCAAGTCTCAATCTAGCATTCTCAATCAGAGGTATTTTTCACATGTAAAGAATGTCGCACCAGAGCAAACGATCAAGAAAGGTGACACTGACTGAGTGACTTCTAATCGAGCAGCGATTCTTGATAGATTTAAAATATGTGAGCACTCCATAATTTCCCAGCTTGTTCTTCCCACTGGAGGAAATTCTTGGAAATTTGATGATTTAGTTCAAAAGTTGGTCTCTATATGGGTTTTTTCTGGTTGGAGATGTATCCCCCTGGGTCATGGCTTTTTTCAAGTCATTTTCCCATATGAGGATCTAAAGCGATGGGCATGGGGGATCAATTCAATCACCTTAAAACCAGGTATGATATGCTTTCAGGAGTGGGATTTTCTATTCAATCCTTTTTCCATAAAAAATACTAGAGTTCAAGTATGGATCAAACTTATTGGCCTTAATTGGATTTTGTGGAATCCAAAGATCTTATTTGATATTGCCTCTGCTGTGGGAATTCCGATAAAAATGGATAATAATACTGAGACTTCCAAATTTGGTCATTATGCTAGGATACTGGTGGAGGTTGATTTGAGATCTTGCTTGATCTATACTATTTTTTTGTCAGCACTAGATGATGATATTACTTTAAAAGTGGATTATGAAAGACTTCCTAATTTTTTTCCAGAGTTCCAATCTATTGGTCATGTAAAAGATAAATGTCACAGGAATGTGATGTGCTCCTTTTGTTCTTTAAAAGGACACCATGAAGCTTCTTGTAGAAAGAAACTAAGGAAGAATACTACACAAACCAATCTAGTCTCGTCTAGTGATGTGAAACCCACTCTTGACAAAGGAAATGTGCAGGTTAGAGCTGGTTCATCAGTTTTGGATAATGAATTGTCACAGGAGACCCATGGGTCTGGGGATATGACCCTTATGTTAGTGCCATAAGCGACTGAGGGAGACCCCATACCAGGATCTACTCCTGCATTTAAGTGCCAACAAAATTTGAGTGATGATGGGAATCTTTCAAGGATTCAAGAGGAAATCAATAAATTAAGGGAAACACAGGGCATCCATGGAATATGGGATGATATTGAGTATGGTTCCCCCAAAAAAGCATCCTACAGTTAGGTATTCTCCAAAGGAAAAAATGTTGTGTATGGTGAGGGTTTTCAACCCGTTCCTCCCAGGAAAGTGGGACATAGGAAAGATTACTCCTACCTAAATCCGACCATGGTTACTAGGTCTCATGGTCCTATAGAATTTGATTTTGACTGGTACGGTGATTATAATGATTCATATTAGCATGAGTATGATTTTTGATTTTCTTTTGTTTCTCTTGGCATGAGGGAATTAATGCTTGTATGAACCCATCCTTCTACTTTCTGTATTTTATTTCTTCCTTAATAAAAGGGATTTTCCCTAACCTTTCATATAGAACTATTCCTTCGACGTATGTCAACTGAATGCCCCTCATTTTTTTCATACATCATAGAAAGCATGTATTTTCTCATACTCTACTTTTAAATTAATGTTATCATCATAAGTGGATAAAATAATTTGATGAAATGGGGTTTAATATAAATCAACTTTCACTGAAATTTAGTCATTAACTTGACTTTTTATTCCCACAAATATTAAACAAACCTTGAATATTAAGATAATGTTCATTTGTTAAATATGTTTCCATGAGTTCACTGAGTAGAATGTGAATAATTTTAATAAATAAATACAATACCAATTATTCTAAACTTTAATAATATTAATTTATTTATTTCATAATGATTTTTCAAACTCAAACATCACTCGAACCTCATGGTGGGTCCTACCATGTTCTAAACTTGTATTCATAACAATAGGCTAAAATTTTGAATATATTAAATGTGCGTAACCCTCTATTACATTATTTAAAAAGAAGTTAGTAATACTCCTAGACTAATATTAGATTCTAATAACCCATCAATCCCCCTAAGGAGATAAGTTATTGTCATAAAAATGATTACATTCTAAAAACACACATCGTGTAATATAATCTCTTTATATCACAACAACTCATAAAGTATGACACACACTTCATTTCATCATCATTTATTGATTTATTATTTTTTGACCATACTAGATGGAATTACCTTCTTCTAAAATGGCCATGGATTTAGTGAAGGTATTATCATCCTAACCAACTAGTCCTAATATATCACTTCCTTTCAAAAACAAAAAATTATATCATGATCATTCAATCAATGTCATGCCGCTAATGGTGTACTCAACACAATATACATTTCCATTAAATAAATTTCATGGTTTTTATATTAAATCAAAGTACATAATCAAATGTTATACAATAATAATGATCTCAAATTGAGAGTCCAATACACATGCGCATAAATAGGAAATATCAATGACACCTAAAACATGTGGTGTTCCTATTATTAGATCAGCCCTCGTGATCTCTTCTACTCAAGATCACCAAGTTTGAACTTCATGAGAATAAGTTTCAATGATTATGAGCCCTGATCCCTTAACAGTCAGACATCATATGTGTCTAGTAAGCATGATTTTTCTGGACCATAAGACATAATGGTATCTCTAGGTTCTCATTATATTTTGATAACTCTTATAAAATTTTGTTATGAAAAATAATATATTGATATTACCATATAAATAGTGGATGCAGAAATATCAACATAATTATGGTAAGTTTATATCATGGATAACTCACTATATACAAGATATGGTAATTGAAAAGTACTATTCATGTTGGGTCTAGAGAACCTACTTTAACAACACTCCCACTTGCACTAGAAAAAACTTTCTAACTACTCTTATTAGATCTCACATGATAAGAACATGCTTATATTGATATATGGATTCAGTCATTGGTCCAGCCATATTTTTTTGTGTGGATACTCTGTTATCTGTGAATGAACCTCCTTGAGTAAGACTCCTTAATAGATGATATCCCAAAGTATATTCATTTTTTCTTCTATCTAAACTTAACATTTTGGCTAGTACTATTATATTAATATTATTATAATTATTATTATGAAAATATATTACTTACTAGGTGAAATTCCAAGAACTTGAATAAATTGTTGTGTATTTTACATTGCTTCTTTGGCTACATCAGAAATCGTAACATATTAGGTATTAGTAGATAAAGCTACCACTATATTGAATTAGCTTCTCTTACTCATTACCTTAGAAATACTATGATATTAGATCATATATATCAAAATGAATACTAGTTTATGTCCCCTTATAACTATTTTCTCTTCCTCTCCAAGTACCAGAAACATATCCCGTGTACTTTTTGAAGTAAAATTTGATAGTTTTGACTTCTTCCCATGATTTTATCCTGGATTTTTCTGATATTCATCTACCATAAATTATATTTTGGCAATATAATATCTAGTACATATCATGTCATGGGTGATAGATCCATTTCTAAGGTGTATGGAATTTGACTCACCACTTTAATCTCTTCTAATGTCTCATACATGTCTTCTTGGATAGATTCATTCGATGTGACACTGGAAACAATTGTCTATCAAAATGTTAAAACTTCTATTTTATATTACCATGTTAGTATATTTACTTTGAATTGGTATAAGAATCACTTAGATATACCGTGGTAGATCTTATTCCATAGAAATAGAGTTTCTAATTTAAGTCAATATTTGGATATTTACTTTCATTCTAGTATTAACTTATTAAAAGACTAATAACATTCTTTCATATATTTTTAACATATTTTCCTTGAAAAATGTGGCGCTCTCTTTAACCTCTTATAGAAACATAAAGAAAATTCATTTCAAATGAATATTTTATGATCTTAAAGCTTACATAAATCCATAATTTCATTTTAGTAAGTGTCTAATCTTTTTGTAATTATATGTTGTCACCAAATATTTCTGGTTGTATCGAATAGAAACTTTCAAATAAAGGTGTTCTTGATATAAAATGTCAAAAAAAATGACTATAAAAAGTATCTATTACAAGTATAATTCTAATTGATTTTGGCATGGATCCTTGGTATAACCAATCTATCCTTATTGGTACCACTATTGTATCACCCACATATAGTCTCTTTTTAATACCCACCAATGGATTTATATCAATTCAATAGACTTCCAAAATATATACTTGATTTTGGTACATGGAATCCATTTGATGAATTCATATAAACTTGTCAATCATATCTTATTTCCATTTACTTCTTCCTTGTAGGATCCATTATTCTCAATGAATATTAAATCACCAGCTGTAGTGAATGTAAAACCACCAATATGATTTTATTCATCCTATATAGTATGTGTCTCTAAAACATTATTTTTCCACAAGATCATGTGGAACTTTTTCCTATTCCAACCACTTGTGCATCTCTGACATTGGCTGAATCCAAGTCAATTTTTCTCCCATTATCTCAAGTATTGATGTGTTCCCTTTTATAGAAATATATTCTATCACCTGACTATAACTTTTTTATCATATGTATTTACATAATATCCTATATGAACTTTAGGATACTAACAGAGATGCACTTTGTGTTTTTCTTTATGCATGTTTTTTTATATTCTTAATAAACTCTTTGTATTTAAACACATGTTAATTATGACATAATGGTTTTATATCATACTATAACTCATCTGATATTCATTTTTCATCATAGTTTTAATATTATAATGGGATAACACCATTATTTGGGAATAATGTATCAAAAATAATGGAATTTTCTACAATGCATATAAGTAACAACATTGATGATCCTTTTATTTCCATCATGACTCTGATATGTATAAGGAAATGTTCATTTAAGAATTAATCCATCCTCTATTTTAATAATAAATTTTTACATATAATAATAATGATTGATCCATCTTACAAACATGATAGCTTTTATGTGTATAAGGAGATGTGAGTTTAGGAATAAATCCACTCTACATCTTATGATCGATGAATGCTTGGTCAAGATATTATTAGGTACATGGGCCGAAATCAACTCATATATTTTAACCATGAATATTATATAATTTACTTTTACATTATTTAAAACTCTTAAAGTTATATCATAAAGTATATGAATTCACATCTAGCTTAACCATAGAATATTTCACACTCTCTATTTGAACTAATTCTAGAAGCTTTTCAGCTTTCCTTTATTTCTAAAGTTTTCTTTGTCCAAAAATAAATAAGTAAATGTATCAATAATTCCTAAGTTTTTTAAATATAAAGAGTCTAAAAACAGTATTGGATATATCCTTGACAACTACTTAGTTTTACTATACAAATAATCATCTTTCAAAAACTGGGTATAACTGAGTCTTACATTTTATATTCATCAATTATTTCAAATGTTTCAAGCATTATTGCATAATTAGTTGAGTATGAGACACCACAAACAACATTCATTACAAAACTATAATAATGTGTAGTTGTGTCTAATAAACATGTGATATTAATGTTTTGGAAATACTTAACAAAATTTCAATTATAATCAGTAATCTTATAAATTATAAGTTGTTTTCTTCTCACCACTGACTTAGGAATCACCTTTTCTTAGATTCTTAGATAATTCAACAATATTATTATAACATTTTATACTTAATTAGTTACTATATTTGGATAAAAATGTGTGAAACACATTTGGTATCTAATACCCAAAAAGTGAAATAGAAATATCACATGAAATGATGAGTATAATTAGGTTGAATCCTCTTCTTTCTTCTACTTCAATTCATTTCATTTTATCTTCAATAGACTTATCTCAATACATGAAAAGAAAATATCCTTCTGTGAGATAATATGATTTTTTTCTTTAAATGGAGTTGTGAAGGTTCCCTTAGTGTCACACTTTCCATTGGAATTTTTTCCTTGTCTTTAAATTTGTTCACTATAAGAACTAAAGATTAATCTTTCTTTAAATTCATATCAATTTGGAAAACCTTACCCATAATGTAATGAAGATTTGTTCTCCATGATATTTTTCTCTAATAATAAACAAAATTGGAGTAATTTGGTAATAAATATATAATAATGGAATGTATTTAAAGATTATGATCTAGCGTTCATTTTACACATATTTAATTTAATAATGATATCATTCATTTCTTGCTTCACTTTCTCCTTACAGGATTCTTAGAGATGATAAAAATATGAAACCATCCATGTCCTGATATTTTTGTTTACAAATCATTATATATTTATGATATAATTATATTTTAAGAATCAAATGCATAATACATGAGTCACTTGTAAGAATCTTTTCACCCTCACTTCTGGAGGTGGATCATTAGGTAGAAGATACTCTGGAACATAGAATTTCCTTATATATCATAGTACTTTGCGCAAGAACCTTTGCTACACTTGGAAATTCATTATGGTTAAGACATGTTATTTGTCCAAAATTAACTGTAGTGAGCTTGTGGTATTAACTATAATTCTTCTAAAAAATATAATATAATTATATTAATACATTATCTTGATTATCGTTTAAACATTACTAATTAATTAAATCATTGTATGTCTCTTACTATTTTATCAAACCCTAGTAACCCTCACTACTAGATCATAAAACCTATTCTCTTGAGTATTTTAGTGTGAAGAATCCCTAAAATATATCCTTATAGTATAATATATGGAAACACCGCTACTCAAAGAGTTTTAAGGATTGATTTTAAATGGCCAACCATATTGAATCATCGCTCCTTGAGCTGCGAAGTTAAGTCCCAACCTTTAAGAATCATAACCTTTATTTACTCAACAATTTGTATATAAATTTGAAAAAATATAGCTATGGATAATTTATTTGTTGTCATCTTTAGCTAAGTATATTCAAAACAGTCATAAGAAATATTCATTAGTAGGAGAAACCCTCAACAAGGGGTGATGAGTACCTTGTGCACCCGGTTTTGTTCAAATTCAAACAATAGAAGGTGTTATAAATTAATTCATTCCTTTGAGTGTTTTATTATTTATAAATGAATGGAATCATTTTACATTTGATATTCTCAGACTAAGTGACCAAACTGAAAACTTTAAAATGAGTTAAATAGAAAATATTCATTGTGTCTTACTTTTTTTTAATCTAAGAATTATTTTATTATTATTTCATGTTATCATGTTAACTTTCAAATTCACAAAAAAATAATAAATCATGCATAAATTAAATAAAAAATGTTAGTGATATTGAGAATTTACTATTGGTTGATTTATTGAGTGTAAATGGATCAACCATGACCCTAGGGGTTGCATACCTGAGTTGTGTCTGACTCACAACAAAACTTGAACCACTGATGTGGCACTATTTTATCACACTTTTCCAAATCTATTTTGGGTAAATTAAATGATAAATTTTGTTAGCCCATCTAGGTTAAATACCCTGATATGGGGTAAATCAGGGTATGAAAAATTAAAAAAACTACCCCTTTATATCTTTCTTCTTCATTAAACAAAACTATCTTCTCTCTCTTTCCCATAACAATGTATGAAAAAAATGAAATCATGCATGATACCCAACAATTTTACTTGGTTCAATCACACTGGGCTACGTCTAAGGAGAATAAAAAGGCAATGTGCCTATGTACCAAATACACTAAATTTAACTTCTATTATAATGTTCAAAGTGGACTCACTATCCCTCTTGGTTTACAACCAATCACAATACAAAATCTCAATTCTATCTCACTTAAAGTGTGCTCACTGCTTCTTCATAAGATCCTCCTTTTATTACTTGAATCAATATGTTTTACAACAAATTTAGTGTATCATTAAGTTATACTTCCATCTACATAATGAATACTACTTTACCACAGATTTACTAGGAAATTTTTTTTGTTTCACATCTTCTCTTTCATGAAACCTTTGAATGTGTTGTGCACAACTTTATTAATTGGCATGAATCATTTAACTTTTATTGTATAAGTCTAGATTTTGCACAACTTTTAGGATTTACACACAAATCTTGTGGTCAAATAGACACAAGTTTGTTTTTATGTACAATAAATATTTTATTCATTTCTTTCTATAACTCTCATTTCATGCAACTTTATTGTCTTGCATGCAACTCTTACATGATTCAAAGACCTAAATTTGCCTACATGTTGATCTGCTGAAATGAGGGGGGTATCCACCAAATTATAGACCCAGCCAACCCTACGAACAAAATCCTTACACACCCTACTCTTTGCACACTACTTTTAAGCATGTGTGGAAGTGCATAATTGATGTCTCATTTGGTGTGTAACTCTCTTTCATTCTGATGACTTTATCTTTATTTTATAGGTGTGCACAACTTGACATGTGTCCCATAACTTCATCTTTCATGAAAATTAAGATCGTGTATGAAACTTTTCATTTTCCATATTTTGATGTAGTGTTCTTGAATCTTGAATTTCACACAAAATTGTAAATCATCATCATCCTTGTGTGAAACATTTTTCATTTATGTGAAAATATTTCCTTTGAAAAAAAAACACCTTTTCCATACTCTATATTTTGGACCCCCAAAATTTGGAAAACACTAAGAAACTACACTACCTTATATTGGAATCTTTGGGTACCTCTACCAAAGCATACATTCCTTTGACTTGGATATTTGTCAATATAACTTTTCAAAAATATCTCTAGAACTCCACAACTGACCATGGAAACCTTTTTTTTAAACAAACATAATCAACCCAAAAACATTGTAATTATACCTTGAGGGATTTTTTCCCATCAATCTCCCCCTTTGGGTTTGTTGAAAATTATTCACATTTTCATACAACATTAAATCTTCTTACATATTCTTCCAATACTCATTTATTGTGATTCAGATAGTGATCAAGGATTTACTCGACACACACTTTAAGACCACATGAGCCATGATCACTATGAGAAATAATTGTAGCATGAAAATATCATCAATGAAATGCTTCATTCTTAAAACCAATCCACTGCTTTCATTGTGAACTCCACCTTTCATGATATATATCCTTTGATAGATCACCTTTAGCATTATTTGATTTGAAACTCTCCCTAATTCATTATTTGGGTTCTCATTCTTTGGAATGAGTAAATATTTTCAAGATAAGATCAAATTTCCATGAACTATTTCGACATACCTCGAGGATAAGGGTCCCACATTCACACTTTTTCAAGTATGGTGAGTCAACTGAACTCTCATATCCAGTTAATTCCATTCAAATGCTTATTTGGGTAAGGCCTTCATTATAATTTCTAAAACTTTTAGTTCTATAAGAACATACTCCAACTTCACAAGCCCTTTCTCCACCTTCTCCTTAATAAAATGATATCTTATTTCAATGTGATTTGTCCTCAAGTGATAGAATGTATTTTTGATAATATTTATAGAACTTGAATTATCACAATGGATTCTAATTATATATTTCACTTCAATCCCCATATCATCAAACTACTACATCATCCACAATAATTGTGTGTGTGATTTAGTATATGCAATATATTAAGCTTCTACAATGCTCAATGAAATGAAATATTGTTTCTTACTTATCCAATAAATACAAAATCATCCAAGATAGAATACACCACCTGAAATTAAATTTTTATCATTAGTTTATTCGGCCCAATATTTATTTGTATATCCTAATAACTCTTACAGATATTTTTTATTATACATCTAACTAAAATGCACCATGCCCTTTATATAATGAATTATTATTTTCATTATAATAAAGTAGATTCCCATGTAATTTATTTGATTCCATGTTTCTTGGTATGTGGTGAAATGAATATCATGTCTTTTTGTTGTCAAGTACAATAGACTACAAATGGTTTTCTTGTATTCTATTACATTAACTGTATTTACTTCATAATATCGTGAAAGTTGCATCCATGTAGACACTGGATTCATCATCTCCTTGTAATTATCCATTCCAGATATTATTAAAACCTACTTGGAATATTTATATTGAGAAATAAATGTGTTATTGTTTCCTTGTGTCACCTGTAAACCAAGAAAAAATTTCACTTCACCAATCATTGACACTTCAAACTAATTTTTATGAATTATGAAAACTGTCTGCACTGAGCTTCATCTGATCTACCAAAGATAATGTCATCGATGTACACTAGCACCATCATCCTTTGATTACTACCATTGTTGACATATATATTGTAATCAACTTCACCACACTGAAAACATAGCTTCTTCAAAAATTGATAGAGCCTTGAATACCACACTCTTAGTGTTTTCTTCAAACTATATAGTTTATTTCTTGGATAACAAACTCTGTTCTCATATTCATGAATGATAAAACCATCTAGATACTCAATATAAACTTCTTATTCTAAAATCCCCATTCAAAAATTCTGACTTGATATCCATCTCGAAAACTTTGAAATTTCTTTTCCCAGTTATGTCCAAGAATAATATGATTGTATCTAGCCTTGAAACATGTGAAAATGTTTGATCAACATCAATACCCTCTATCTAGGAGTACCCTTTTCACACTATTCATTCTTTGTTTCAAATAACTGAACCATGTTCGTTCATCTTGTTGTGAAAGACCCATTTATTCCTAATGAAATTCTTATTTGTTGGTCTCGAAAAAATTTCTCATGTATGATTCTTCTCAATTTCTTCTAGATCCTCATTCATAGCCTAAACCCAGTTTTCATCACCATCTACTTTATTAAAAGATTATGTTCTACCTAAGATAAGAGAGATGTTTGTTTTGAAGACTTTATTCTATGTTTTTAAATCGGTGATTCCTAATCACCAATGATATTTTTCCTGTCAATTTCAGCTTTACCCTTTGGCTTATACACATATATAAATTTTACTTCTTCCTACTCATCGCCAGTATCTTCTTTTGAATTGGTATTTTCAACTTCTACCCCCCCCCCCCATGTTTCTTACCTCCTCACCACTTTCATCAAGGAAATGTTCACTTCTTTGTTGAATATTCTGTTCCTTTTACACTACAGTGACACCATCACATTCAACTACTTTTCATAACCTCTTATTAAAGAAATTATATGATTTTATTTTTCCTAAGTATCCAAGAAATATCCCCTCATATCTATGTGACTCAAATTTCCAGTGTTTCTCTTTATTAATAATGAAACACTTACATACAAAGATTAGAAAGTATTTTAATGTTTTATTCTTTCTGTACCACATCTCATATGGAGTATTTTTTTTTCCATCGGACATAATAAACCCCTATTAGATATATAGACCAATGTCAAGAATAATTCCTTCCAGAATTTCTCTAGTGGGTCATTCTTAATCATCATTTTTAGGGAAATGTTGTTGATAATCTGAATTCTTCTCTCAACCTCTCCATTTTGTTGGGGAGTTCTCACAGCTAATATTTGATTCTTATCTCATGTTTCCTGAGATAATCCTCCACCAGGCTGTTTGTAAATTTTGTACCATTATCAGTATGAAACTTTAGAATTTTTTATCCAAGCATCCTTTATGATTCCCTGTGATATTGTTTTACATAACTAAACACAACAATCTTGTGGGTAATGAAAAATACCCATGTCATCCTGCTTAAATCATAAATGAAAAGAACAAAATACCTATTCTCATCAATGGATATTTGTGAGATAGGTACACATACATCTGTATACACTAATTAAATCACTCTTGTTGAATTTTGTTCTTTTTTCTTGTACGTCTTTCTGATGATCTTACCTTGTTTACAATCATCTCACGTATGAGTAAGATCACATGATAGATTAGGGATTTCTTGATCTTTATCACATTTGACCAGATATTCTAGGAATTGTTGGCATAGATGGATAAGAAATCAATGCCTCAACCCGTTTTCCTTATCTCTAGATAAAAAGAACCTATCTTCTTCTCAACTTAAAAGGTATTGATTCGCATTTTTTATTTTTCCCTATAAAACAACTGCACCATCTCTTCATTTTATGATACACATATTCTTAGTAAATATTATAGCACTCCCCAAGTCACATAGTTTACTAACACTAAAAAAGTTGTGACTGAGAGCTTCAATGACTAAGACATCATCACATCTCATTTCTTTGCCCAAAACTTGTATTTTCCTAAGCCAATTATTTTTAGGAATTTATCATTTCCAAATTTTATGACACCTTCCTTGTCATATTTTATGCTTATAACAAGATCCTTATTTCATGTCATATGTGATTTCCATCCACTATCAAGGATCCATACACCAGAATGATTTAATGATTTAAAGGAAATTTTTGTAACCACTGCCTTCTCCACTCTTTTCTTTTTTATCAATGGTTTTTAATTCATACTTGGTATAGATTGAAAATATTGATCTTCCTCAGAGTATGATGGACCAGATTCATCTTGTAGAGATTAAAATCTATTTTTCATTTTCAACTCACTTGATGATTCATTGAATCACTGATTACGAACAATTTGTTTCTACTTCGGCACATTCCTCTACAATGTTGATGTATAATGTCTAGCCATGTGTCCAAATCCTCCACACAAAAAACAATAACCCTTTAAAGATACCCTAGATTATTGATCTCTATTTGGATTCATTTTTTTTTCTTATTCCCTTCGGTATCTCTTGGCTATGTAACACCCATTTTGTGAGTGTACTATCTTTCCACAACCATAACACCTAATGAGGGGTGCATTTATGTGTGTCACTTATACACCATTGGTTGTCCCTTGGGTTCACTAAATATTTTGGTTCTTCTTCATACCCAAATCAATATTTAATCTCATAGTGTGTTCTTATGGTCTGAAATCAATTATCGTAGATTTTTTTCATTTAATCCCCATATCAACCTTATCATTTGAACTTGAATATTGCTTCTTTTATACTAGACCTCTATGATCCACTTCTTTATTTTTTGTCAACTGAATCATCTACTTTCCTAATAACATATCATAAATCATGTTTTTTTCTTGATCCTTAACATTTCATCGTAGGGTGATGACTTCCTCTTCAATTTCTTCAATGCGTTTGATTTGTTCTTTCATTGTGTTATTCAAACCATCAATCCCCCTTTTCTATTCTTCAACTTTTAGTTTATAACCATGAAAAATTTCTGAGTCATCTAGAAATGATTCCTTGAGATTTTTAATTTATTCTATTAGCTCAAACTTATCTTATTCCTTATACTATATATAGAGTTTGGAATCATGAACCACTTTGTTGGATTTCTTCATTTTGGCTCCCCAAACATTTATATCTCCAAGAGAGGCTTCCAATTCATTATGCATATAAACTCTTCCTTCAACCTATTCTTCATCAATGTCTCTTTCTTCATTTTTATGGGAGTTACCTAAAACTTTCACCATAGAATTATCTCCACGATCATTTAGTTCTCAACCTATTCAACCTTAGATTCATCTGAATTGTCATTTTCTTATGAAATAAGATTATTCTTTTTGAATAAATTTATCTTAAACTTTTTATTACCTTTTACATAGGCTGAATACTTCATGGTAATTTCAACATCATCCACATAATCATCTTGAAGCTTCTTGGGGCACCTTGTTTTGAGATGTCCAACCTTTCCACATTGAAATCATGAAAGTGGGAGTTTCCCTTAGAACTTTCCTTTTACTCTTTAAATATTTAAGGAAATTAATGACATTACCCCATATTTCACTTCATCTAATTATCCATATTAAATAGTGAGCTTTTTCATATCCTTGAATTCCACTTCTTTGGAATTCCCTTTTTCCACATATTTGATTTCTTTGTTTCTCATCTCATATGCAATAAGAGTATTGTGTAAGTTATCCAGTGTCTGCTCCTTTAGAGATTTATCTTCTAGAAAATAAATTTTTGGATTGAAATATGGTGGAATTATTCTAAAAATGTGATTAATAATATTTAAATCATTAATAATTTCTCCAAGACCACACATGTCTTCCACAACAAAATTTACCCGGTCAAATAATACATCAACAGACTCATTATGGTTCATTCTCAAATCCTCATATTTGTTCTATAGAACTTTCATTTTTTATTTACTAACTTTTGAATAAAATTTATAGATATTTAAAATATTTACCACATGGAATGATTTTATTTACATGACATCACCTTTGTATATATTTCATTGTATAAATCTCCCCCTAATGCATTGATTCGTCTGGTGTTAATATAAAATTCCATTCTATCGGCTTTTGATAAAGCACCACTGCCCACACTGGCTAAAATACCATGTGTTGATAATGTATAGACACTCATACCTAAGGATCAGAAATAATTATGAATATAATTCTTCCATAATTGAAAATTTTTCCCATCGAAGATCAAAATCACATTGTGATTAACAACCTTTATTGAAACACTTGAGATAGAGTCACTGAAATTAACCTTTTTATCTTATACCAATTATTAGCCCAGATATATTAAATACCCTAAGAGGGTTGGTGAATCATGGTATGAAATATTAAAACAACTTCCCCTTTAGATCTTTTTTCATCATTAAACAAAACATATCTTCTCTCTCTTTTCTATAAAAATGTATGAAAAAAATGAAATCATGCATGAGAAACAATAATCTTACTTGGTTCAACCACACTAGGATACATCCAAGGATCATACAAATGCAATGTTCCTACGTACTAAATACACTAAAGTTCACTGATGTTACAATGTTTGGAGTAGACTCATTGTCCCTCATGGTTTACAACCAATCACAATATAAAAGCTCACTTCTCTCTCAACTAAAGTGTGCTCACTACTTCTTTTGAAGATCCTAATTTGATTACTTAAATCAATATGTTTTAAACCTCATTTATTATATCATGAATTTCCATATTCATCCACATGATAAATACCACTTTACCATAGATTTATTGGGAAATACCTTTTGGTTCGAACCTTGTCTTTCGTGTAACCTTTGGATGTATTTCATGAAACTTTATCACTTTACGTGGAACATTTAACTTTTGTCACAGAATTCCAAATTGTGAACAACTCCTAATATTTACACACAGATCCCTTGGTCAAGTAGACATAAGTTTATTTTTGTGCACAAAAAAATATTTTATTTACTACTTCTCTTAACTCTCCTTGCACACAAATTTACCATCTTGAATGAAACTATAACACAATTCAGAGACTTGGTGTCTAAGGTTTGATCTGCTGAAATGATAAGGGTAGACACAAATTTATAGACTCATCCAACCCTACACACAAAATGATTACATGCCCTACTTTTTTAGTGAAACTTTTATGCATGCATGAAATTGAATAATTGATGTTGCATTTGGTGCATAAATCTCTTTCACACTGATCACTTAATCTTTATTTTATAGGTGTGCACAACTCGACCTGTGTCACATAAGTTCATCTTTTACACAAATTTAGATCTTTTGTGTGACTCGTGCCTTTGATATATTTTGATGTGATGATACTGAATCTTTACTTGTGCACAAAATTGAGAATCATTATCACCCTTGCACACAACATCTTAATTTTACGATAAAATAACTCCTTTTCCAAAAACACCTTTCTTCATCCTTTGGATTTTAGACCCCCAAATTTTGGAAAACACCGGAAAACGGTTCCACCTTGTGTACGCATCTTTCTATACCTCCACCAGAGCATCCATTCCTTTATCTTGGATATTTTTCAACATACCTTGTCAAAAATATCTCTATAACTCCACAACTGACCATGGAAATCTTCTTTTTCAACCAACACAATCAACCAAAAAAAACTACAATGTTACCTTGAGGTATTGTTTCCAAAAAAAATTGAAACTATAATAGAGAATAATTAAATATACAGTAATTATAATTGGATATGATTTTCATTAATAATTTTAATAAAAAAATTACTTTTTGGTGCCTAATTAATTTAAGTTCTTATTGTAAACTTTTGTATCAATGATGAACTGTTTATTGATTTGCTTAATTTCAATTGAGAATTCCCATAATGATTCATTTGGTAATCTATTTTTTAGTAGCCATAGTGAAAAATATGGCAAAGGGATGGAAGTTTTGTGCCTTGTCTCAATCGACTGTACATTTTGAAAACATAGACCACCATACCAATTGGAGAATCTTTCTCATGGTCGTTTCAATTGACCGTAAGTGCTCGATCAACTATGAGTCTAATTGAACACAAGCTCTATTGAATAAAATGTATGAATATCAGATATACTGAATGTTTATGGGGATCTTCCACATTTGAATTCATATAAATCACTACTATAAATTTATAAATAAAAGTTTTTGTGCATATATGAGGTCGATCATGCATTCAATTAAAGTGACTGTGGGGATTTATGATCGACCATAAGAAGAATTTTTTCAAAGTGAAAATAGCCTCAAATAAAAATAAAACATAATATTGGGTCAACTATCATAAGGTTACAAGAAAAAAGGGGGGAAAGCACTATAAAAAAGGGGTAACATCTTCTCCCTAGTTCAAAATCAATATTAATTGTATTCACCTAATTGATTGGACAATAATAACACTTTAAAATGGAATCTTTATGTTTTACTAGGCCTATAGTCGAAGACATAAAACCAAATCATCCTCCACCAAATCATATATGGGGATACCAGCAACTAAGCTTGATGGTACATGAATCACTAAGGATGAGAAGAGGGGAGTCAATGTCATCTCTATCAACACTGGATCTACCACTTGAAAATAGAATTAAATTGGGTAGAACCCTAGGAAGACAATGGTGACACCAAAACCATCATATAAATGAATTAAATCTGGCACCACTAGAAGAAGATTCCAACAGATGGGTAATTTTTTATATATATCTAAGTTGATTCACCACTTATTGGACTGTGGAGAACCTAATCTCACTAAGGAAGATTTTTTATGTTGTTTCATTGAAATCCTATCTTGAAACATGATGTTTTTCACCCCATGGTCACTAAACACACCATTCTTGAAGATTGAGACATGCTGTTTAAATAGAAGATTGTGTACGATGTGATTTCCAAGACTAAATTAAGTTGGATGAATAAAGGCTTGTTTCTCAGTGCTGAAGCACTCCTAATTCCCATAAATTTGAATTTAGTGGTAGAATGATCTAGGAAAGTGTTCAGAATACTTACAATTTGGGCCCAATTTTTTGGTTTATTTTCTCATATCCAATCCCACTCAGTGAAAACATAGACCTGTGGATTAATTAGAATTTTTATGTGAAATGACTCATGTGAAAACCACAGAGCAGAGGAATATTTCTCAACATAAGTTCATTAAAAAATCTACATGATATCCTTCCAATAATTTTTATTTGGATTAGAAGTTAATAGGTCAAATAAACATACAAGATTGGGTAATAATGGATTTTAAACCTATTAGAAAGATTTTTTTTGAAAGGGATCAAGTATAGAATATTTGGATTATATATATAGTTATGGAGGAGAAAAAAAGAGGGGTAAATGTGAAACTAAAAAAATCCACCACTCAAGGAAATTTAAGGAGCATCAGGCTACACTTTATCTCTATTGTTTCATAGGAAGTGTATATCCCTTATTGGGGGCATTCTTATTTTTATTTTTTTTCTTCCATTCTCATGTTTCTCAGTCACTTTTTAATTTATTTAATATATTTTCTATAATGGTTATCCAAACTCTAAATGTAAAATTATATTGAGTTGGTAAGTATATTAACTTTATTCAAGTATCATGTGTGAATGGATCTTACCCTTTTCTCACTGTTCAAGTATTCAGATTCCTTTTAATTACCAAAACTTGGTGAAAACTATTTTGGATCTATTGGTATTCATTTAATTTCCATATGTAGGTTGATCTGAGAAGAGGATATTCTATATAAGGTAAGGTTATTTGGTTGATTCATTGATTTTATTAGTGGTATATATTGTTGAGAAACTAAAGAATCCATTTATCTATAGTTTTTCCACTAAAAAGAACTCTCCAGCCTCTTTTCACTAGATATAGTCGCACTTGTCCCTAAATGAAAGAATAAAACAAATATATATATATATATATATAATTATAATAAAAAATATCCAATAAAATTCCCTTATTTCTCTCCTGAACTCCTCCTTACCAGCTCATGATCTCTACTCTCTGTACACACCCTTTTATATTTTTTTGTTCCCCAACCTTCATTATATCGACTACATCACCACCGTTAAACTCCCCATTTCACTCTTCATTTATTTGTTCAATTTTTTAATTTTATCTTTTACTTGGTCTCACTCAACACACATTCTAAAAAATTACTTCCAAGTGGATCAACCCCTAATCACTACTACACTAGTATTAATTAGGGTTTATAAATATTTAATTTTCCATTGGCCCTAGTTGTAACCTAGGGTCTGTCCAAAATTTGATATCATTTCCAATAAAGGGAACGTGAGACCAAGTAACCAAAAATAAACATGGAAAGAAAACACTTTTTAAAAGGGAGTGAATGAAAACAAGGTAATAATCTTACAACCTAAAGAAATTAATCCTTGAAATAAATAATCATATGAGTGCTTTGAAAATAAAGAATCAATGTGCAATATAAAATCATGGGAAAGATTATAATAATCAATAAAACCTAAACTCCATCCAAGATGAAAATGTAAACCCTCCCCTACCTAGAAATGAGTTAATGAATATAGTAAATCTTAGTGAGTTTCAAGTGCCTATAGTCATAAATAACCCATAGTGAATTAGAAAGACTAATAGGCCTATAAATTATGAGATTAAGAAATATCATATATCAATTCTACCATCATACCATGGATTACCTAATGAGGACTCACTAGACTTCATCAGGGACTTCTATGGAACAGTGCAGTAACTTCCACTTTGAGGATTAAGTGAGGAAGAATTAAAGTTGAGAGTCTTATCAATTTTAATGAAATTAAATGCCAAAAAAAGGTTCCAATAAATGGATAAGTACATATTTGATTCATGGGATAAATTTTATAATTATTTTATCATGTGGTTTTAACCAAGAAGAATGATTTCTAAAATTTGTTATAAAATAACTAGATTTTTATAGGATGGTGGAGAATTGTTCCATGAATATTGGGACATATTAAAAGGTATACTTAGTAAGTTCCTAATTTTCTAGTGTAAACCCCAATTTCTCATGGATATCTTCTTTAATAGTCTCACATCATACCATAAAAGTTTAGTTGACCAGTCTTCTAGAGTAGATTTCTTTTATAAAAAATCTGAATAACTGAAATATATTTTTTTTAAAAATCACAAGATTCAAAAAAATCTAAAAGGAAATTTTTTGTTAGAAAAGAAACCACACCCACTCCCCAAGATGAATCACAATATTCAGGATTTTATAATGAGAAAACTCAATGCACTCTCATGTATAAATTTCATCAATGTGGAATGTTTGGCCACTCAAAGTTCTGCTATAAAAACATTGATATGCTAATAAAAGTTCCTAAAAATGTTAATTTTGTTGGGTATGGTCCTAGAATTCCACTAAGGGATGACCCATTATCAAATAATTATAACCAAGGATACGAAAACCACACCAATATTTCTTGGAAAGAGAAGGGAGTGTTCAGACCTACTGCTCCCCCTGTATTTCTATAGAATAGGTAGCAATTCCAACCTCATCTAAGGGTTGAGCCTTCTACCTCATAATATGAAGTTAAAGTTATGTTCTAAAAATAGATTTGTAGTTTTGATGACCAAAAATAAAATAATTATTTTGGAAAATCATGTAAAGAGGATATTTTTTAAACTTTATAATTACTTTTGGGGTAGATAGTTAGAAACATATATCGTAGAGATAAAGGAAAACTGCCCAACATTATTGAGACAGACCCTAAAGAGAATGTTATGGTAGTCACAACTAGTAGAATCCTCTAAAATAAATTAAAATTTAGGAAGGATATTTATTTTTCCCCTAATCAAAATATAGATGAAACTGGAAATCAAGAAGCTAACGAATCTGGGGATTAAAACGAGCCCATTAAAATTTTACTAAATCCTACTGACCAAACATACGAAAACAATTTGATAATAAAGGGAAATAAAGTGAAGAAAAAAATTAAAAATAATCTAAGGGGATACCTACTATTGTAATGAACTTTTCCCCAACCTTTCCCTTACCATGGAGAATTAAGAAGGTAAATCAAGATTCTGAAATGATTAAATTTTTGAAATTTTTCAAAAACATACACATCGATATTCCTTTCCTTGAGGATTTAATCCAAATCCCATGTTATCTAAAATTACTTAAGAATATTTTCTTGAAAAATAAAAATTTAGAATAATTTTCTACCTATAACCTCATAGAGGAGTGTAGTGTTTTTCAGCAAAATAGGATACCTCCCAAATTTCAAGACATAGGGATATTTATAATTCCTTATACCTTTGGTGATAGAGTGGAATAGTTCAATTGTATTTTCAATCTTGTAGAAAGAATTAATTTGATACCATTGTCCTTATTTCAAAAATTAGGACTTGGTGTTTCACAACCCACTATCATAGTTTTTTAACTTGAAGATCACTCCATTACCCACATAGTTGGTAGCGTAGATGATTTGCTGGTAGGGGTAGGTAAGCTCTTTTTTCCTGCTAATTTTCTTATTTTGGATATAGAGTGTGACCAAGAGGTCCCTATTATTCTTGTAATTTCCTTTATTACCAAGGGGATTTTATTTATGTTTTAATGGAAAATTAATTTTTAACCTGGGTGAGTAGAGTGAGGAATTCAATGTTTTCAAAAAAAATTAAGGAACCCAACCAATACCATCTCTTGATAAAAGATAATCTATTAGAAGTTGATGAATTTATTGATGAGGGGGAATAGGAGTTTTTAGCATGATATAGTAAATTGATGGTACCCCTAAACTACCTATAGAAACTTGCATGGTAATTGACTCTACTAAGAAAAAAGAATATTTTGATGAGTTTGAAGGATAATTACCGAAACACTAAGAATACTTTGCTACAGAACACTTTTTAACCCCACTAAAAGAATTTATATACAAGGAACACTTCTGTGAAGGTAGTAGTGATGAAGAGGAATCATATTGAACTATTTTTTAGGAGGAAACATGGAGACCTAAGACCCCCCCAGACCCAAGTATCTTCCCTCAATTCAAATTCCACCAACTCTGGAGCTCAAACTCCTTCCATCTCATTTGAATTATTCCTTATTAGGAGAATGATTTACTTTTCTAGTTATTATTACAACTAAATTAGAAGGAATTCAATAGGATATCCTAATTTTTATCTTGAAGAAGTTTAAGTCTATTATTGAATGTTATATTATTGATATTAAAGATATAAGTTCTTCATTTTTTATGCATAATATTCCCATGGTATATGAGTGTAAACCAAGGGTGGAAGCTCAAATAAGGATTAACCCCAACATGAAATATACATTTTGATAAAAAGTTATAATATAGCTTGATTCTAGAATAATATTTCCTATTTCAAAAATCCAATGGGTAAGTCTTGTTCAGGTAGTACCTAATAAGATTGGATTGATTGTTATAACCAATGAAAATAATGAACAAATTCAAACTCGAATTATGAACAAATGGAGGGTTTGTATAGACTATAGAAAATCTAAATCTTCCACCATAAAAGATAATTTTATATTTTTTTAGACCAAATGTTATCAAGGTTATCTTGAAATAAAATTTTCTATTTTTTAGATGGGTTTTGTAGGTACAATCATATTCCCATCACCTCTGTGGATCATGAGGAAAGCACATTCTCCTATCTATTTAGGACATTTTCTTATAAATTAGTTCCTTTTGGTTTATGTGGAGATCCTCCCACCTTTTAAAGATGCATGATGGACATATTTTATGATATTATTGAAATATTTTTTGAAGGTGTTCATGGATGAATTTTATTTAATTGGTTATGAATTTGATGATTCTTTAAAACAATTAGAAACTACTTTTCAAAGGTTTGAAGAGACAAAACTTGTATTAAATTGGGGACAATGTCAGTTTATGGTTACTTAAGGAATTTTTTTGGGTCATAAGGTTACTAATAATGGACTAGAGGTTTAAAATTATAAAATTTAGGTAATACAAAAACTACCACCCCTAGAAAATGTAAAGGTAATTAGGAATTTTTAGGATATTATGGAATTCTATAAGAGATTCATCAACAATTTTTCTAAAATAATAAAGACACTATTTTCCTTGATTTATAAGGACACACCATTTCTATTTAATGAGGAATTTTTTCATGCCTTTAATTTTATTAAGTAAAATATCATTTCTAGACCCATTATCACTACCCCTGATTGGGAACTTCCTTTAACATCATGTGCGATGCCATTGACATGGAGGTAGGAGATGTTATTGGTTAAAGAAATGATAGGGGTTTTATGTAGCATACTATGAAATAAAATTTCTTGATGAGGATCAAAGGAGTTATATGTAACAACCTAGAACTCTATCAATGAAATTTACCTTCTTATGTCTATTTCATATAGTATAGATCACATAAAATCACTTATAGAACACAATACAAACATTATAAATGAAGAATGAATGAAATAAATAATAAAATGAGGCTTCAGCCCCAACCTTTTAAAAAATAAGAATGAATGAAATAAGAGGTATTTCTAGAAGTTAATGAAACCTATACCAATGAAATAGTAACATACCCTTAGGAATAGTAATGTAACCCTTATAAATAGTAAACCGTCTAATATAATAGTAACCTCGCCAATAAAAGTATAAATAAAATTTGGGCATCTTATAAATGAAATTATGATATAATTATATAATATTTTTAGTAAATGAATATTTTAAAAATTAATATTTAAGTGTTGATATTTTTGTAAGTTATAAATATGTAATTAAAATATTCTAATTAATTAAATGATTTAAAATAAAATTACTTTTCATAAAAATATTCATAAATCAATATTTTTTTGTCTTATGATTTTAGGATAATTTTATGAGACCTTAGTTAATTTTTCAAAGTGTTATAAAATCAGTTATAAATTTAAAACTATATTTCTTTAGTGAATAATTATTTTAATAAAAATTATATTTATCATATTTAAAAAAAAATTATAAAATGGAGTTCTTTTTTGAATTCTACATGTTGAAAAAATGGTTAGGTTTAATTTTTGGAATTTTTTTAAAATACTTGGATTTTTTTGAATAGTAAAATATGGTAATTTACAGTATAAATACATTATAAGCTAAATATAATATTACTTGAGTCATGGATGATGTAATAAACAATGGTTCAAACTCAAATGCACTTATTAATTTATTTAGTCATAGTAATCAACTATATTGCTTGTCTTGAGAAAAATAATAAAATAATAAATAAAATAATGAGAAATCACCCCTCTCCTCCACTATAAATACCACCCCTCACCCCCTCTTCTCCTCACAACTCTAAGCCTCAAAGATTGTAAAAATTATTCCCAAATACTCTTCCTTATTCCATCCCTCATGTCCAAGAGCTATTTTCCTTAACAAAATACCAAAACCCTTTTCCCTAATGAGGTTCTCAAGGAGGATAATTTTAGAGGTAAATACTCTTCCTTTTTCTTTTAATTTCATTTTAATTTATTTTATTTTTTTATCCTCTCCTAATCTCCTATATCCAAATGATCATGATATATAAATTATCATATATATTATATAATGATATCATGTTAATTTAATGTCCATTATCAATCTCCTTAATCTCTCTCTATTTTGTTTTAAAAATGAAATCATCATCCGGGAGGTACCAATTTACAGCCTTCGTGGATGACAAACTTTCATTCTTTAATTTCTCCTTCAAGGTTGGTCATGAAACCATTTTTATGTTTGACCCAGATTATAAAATATGTATTATATCTTATGTAAGGTTCTGGAACCATTGAATATACATAATATTAAATAATAGAACAGAACTAGTTCATTGTGATCGAAAAACCACTAAAATTATGCTAAATGATTAGCATTAACATGTTATCTAATGATTTATCCTCATGTATGGAAAAAAAAATACCAATTACAGTCTTGTTTGTTCATTAATAACATTTAATTCCAATTATTAAGAATTATAACCATTTTACATAAACTTCATTACTCATATACAAGTATACCAATTGTGAAAACCAAGGAAACAAACACTATCGAGCAATAAAATCGTACCTTATAACTCATAAAAAGGCCATAAATGAACTTAATAAAATTAAAATAAATCAAATAAATGTATAGTAGGTTCTTAATTAATTAATTAATGGATTTAATTTTATTATCCAGGATGTTAAGATCAAGTACAGAACAAATTTGGACATAAGTTAAGGGTTTTCTACCCAAACCTCCATTTTCTTTTAGGTTACTATTTTTCTCTCTTTAACCCAATGAAATTATTAATTATTCTTATGTACTCCAAAAATATCTTTTTAAATGTTATATATATATATATATATATATCAATCATAATCCTTATTTATTTTATGGGTAGTTACATGTTTTAAAATGATCTTTCTCAAATTCTTCCCGATAAACAAGCCCAATTCAAGGGAACTTCTCGAATTCTTAACTATTTTCAATTGAACTATATAATATATTTTAATACACCATTGTTTTTCTAAAATAAATCATTTTAATATGAAAAAACTATCTTAGTTCACTTCTAGTTTTATACAATGTTTTTTCCAAAACAACTCTTCTTTGTAAAGTAAAAGAGTATTTCTATCAAATATTACTTGATGAATTTATAAGAGTATTTTCATCTATTTCAAAACTCTTATTGATTATTATGTTTAATTGGGATAAATATTTTAGGATATCATCTACCATATTTTATGTAATGTTTTTTGATTATTTTGACTATAGATTTTTTATCTTGATACCAATCACCATATTACTCTGAATGGTTAGTGTATATGTTTACTGATTGGGGAAAGTTATTTAAATTTCATATATTAGCTTCAATATGAATGTATATGTTGATTATTTTTCTCTAATTTTATATGAAGAATGAATTAGACTTAGTAAGTTATGGTTGGGGCCTGCTATAGTATAACGACCCATACTTTACATACATTGTTAATACTTCAAAATTGAAGCACACTTATTACAACATATGACAAAACCACAAAGGACCGTATAGGTATAGTGTCTTTAGAAACTGGGAAACATAAACAACTGGTTCATAAATCTTCTACAGTGTCTCCCATTTATTTCATCATATATAGGGTCCCTTTTAGCATATTCTACTTAATATCCATCTTCCTGACCTGGGGAAAAGAAAACATAAAAGGGTGAGCTCAAAAGCTCAGCAAGGGCAAATCAAGGAAATAAAAATCATATCATATCTTTTTGAAAATCATAACCTGCAAAAGAGATCATAATATCTTAACATGGAATAAATCATAGAAGTGAAAATGAGATCCCCATAATCATAACATGAAACTTTAAACTTTTTGTCATGCACACATAATCATGGAAAATCATTTCTTGTTAGTCATGACTCATTGCCAAGACTATCTTAGTGGACAAAGTCCCTTTCTGAACCGAGTCACCCTCGTTCCAGTCCTGTTTTACTGAACCGGTATAACCTACCGTTCCAACCATGTCTATCTCATGAGATATAAAATCTTTACCCAATGCATTGGAGGGAGATATAGGTCCCACCCATCTTATAATGAATCCTTTCTTATGTGTTCCACATAATCATAAATCATACATCATCGCATAACACATGTAATAAAAATGGGATTCTTAAACAACATGACATCATAAAACAATTCATATAAGATAAAGGAATTCATAAAAATATTTCCATCACAACATAATCAAACCAATGTAATAATAGGGATAAAAACAGAACCCTTTTATTATCTTAGATGGAAAATAATTTTGATAAAATACTTGAACTCCATTCTTGAGGAAAATATCCTTTCTACTTCAAAAACATGTTTCCTTTCATAACATGTCATACGACTTTAAAATAAAAGAAGTTGATTAAAAATAAACTTGAAAACTTTTAAAGGAAGTTTCTTGGAAATAATGTTTTAAAAATCCATTCATGCCGTATAAGTTAAAAAAAACATTCTTCGTACTTTTGTCGGAAAAGTCAAAAAGTACCTCGTACGAAAAACGACAAAAGATTCCTTTCATACATATTACTAAAAACTAACCGAAGGGTAAAAATGGATTTAAACAATTTTAGGTGGATGGAAATAATATTACATATTTAGTAAACATGGATGTGGATGATAAAATACACCCCAGTAAATACTTACGAATAAACAATCTCGGATAAAAATGAGATTGTGATATTTCCCTTACCTTAGGTCCGATTTGCTTTGTACGTGTCTGAAGCTCCTGTATAATGGTTTAAATAACGTTATTGACTTATTCCAGAGTCATACATATTGATATGATATCATATATGGTCATATTCTTAGCTTCTTGTTAGTAAAATTTCATTGTTACTTGTTACTCGGGTCTTTATTGCCTTTTGTTCTTATGCGTGTTTTGCCGAATAAATTATTATTCTTATTTTAAGGTTATAGATACCTTATATCCAGAATGGTATTAGTGTAACATATATCATATTTATTCATTCAATTCATTTATATAATTACTATGTAATGATGATCATGTAGAACGAGTCACATCACATCGTGGAGACGGTATTCCGTACGTACGCACGAGTGATGATATCGTTCCTATGATCGTGGAATTGTATTGGAGTGTATATATATTATTTCAGTATCAATATTACTTTATAATAATCATAAATAGTTACTCATTACACCATTATACCCATCCTTGTAAAGTGATGGTGGAAAATAGATTACACCACGGCGTGGAGACGGTATTCCGTACGTACGCACGCGCGGTGATTTCATTTTTCCGTAGGATGGATAGAAGGTGAATTAGGGTTGTTTCATAATTATAATAACATATCAGTATGTAAGTAATACTAGTGTTATTACTTTATCATGAAACAACTAAAGAAGAAGAAGTTTAAGAAGAAAGAAATTGAAAAGATCGGTAATGGATATTACCTCTTCTTTGGAACGCTTCTTTGAATCCTTCACTTAGGGAACTAATATTGGTCTTTGAAGAAGACCAGGACCTCTAGGATTATTCTAGGGAAGTGTATAGGATAAAATGGCAGGGGTTTTCCTAGCTTGAGTGCTCAATTTGGTGTGAGGAGGAGAGGGAGGAGGTGCCCTTTTATAAGGGAGGAGAGGGGCACCTTAGGAATATCTCAAAATATTATTTTATATTAAAGTCAAAATCGGTTTATAATGGTTCCAAAGGGTCTTATTTAGAAGATAAAGTGGGGAAGGGTCTAAATCCTATAAACCAATAGGATTTAGACAAGTTTAGGATATTATTTTAACCTTATCAATTAGATTTAACTCTAAGTTAAATAATTTAACTTTTACCGTGTCTTTTTGTTTTCTTTCACTATATGGTTAATACACTTACTATAACATGCCAAACGAACCCCAAATTGTTTATTATTAATATATATATATCCTTATATAAGTCATTTGGCCGAACCTTAGATTTTTAGGAATAAAATAACAATTAATAATATAATATTTTATTTAAAAACTATTTTGTGTCAATTTTGACACTATTTGATATATGATTTTTTTGAAAGTCATAAAAGAATTATATGTTCGAAACAAGTTGATTAAATCAACACTAATATATCATAGTAACCTAGAAAATTAGTGGAATTCATAAAAAGTCTAAAATTACATTTATTTTGGTGTTTATAACATCAATTATGTCAATATTTCATTAATAAGATAATTACTGCATCATCATTGTGTCATAAATAAATTAAATTATTTAATGTCTAAAAATTACAAATAATATACCATTATTTAGGAAATCTTTTTAGCTTTATAATGAATATTTATAGTCGAATTTATCTTATGTATAACCCCATATTAAAAATGATTTACTTATTAAACTTTGATTTTAACTATTTTAACCCTTCTTTAAATAAATTAATAATAAATGTCCTAATCTAACCCAAGTGGGCCTAAATGGTCATATTTTATTCATAAGGTTGTTTTTGGTCGAATTACACTTATCCAATAGAATTAGGACATGTGTTAGGGTAATAGTAATATCATATTTACCCTTAGTTACCCTATTTACTATTAACCGCGGTAAAAAAAGTAAAAAGTTACTATTCACCAAAAAATTATTTTTATCTCATTGAACCACATTTTACTTACTAATATCAACCGTGTCTGTCGTATTTTCGAAATTCCATTCACAGAAGCGTTAAAATTAAGTTTTATGCAAAATTCAGTTTTTAACCTACCACTTAGTGGTTTCACTATTCATCAAAAATTGAAAGTTTTCAGAAAAATACCAAAATTTCACCCTAGGTTAATTTCGGTATTCCGAATCCAAAAATGAAGTCCATTTTGAAAAATAAAATTTATAAAATTTCAAAAAGTGGTTATTACTATTCATAACGGCTAGTTTTAATAGCATATTGTTGTTTAGTGAAACTCGGTATTGTGTACGACGCAAGCTATCGAGGAAGGTCGCGATTGCGTGTAAAGCAAGCCAAGCAAGTGTTGTGTAGAAAAAGATTCCTTTTATGATTTATATAACATAAAAGTCTCGGGTGTTACATTCTACCCCCCTTAAAAAGAATTTCGCCCTCGAAATTCGTCACTTTGTAACAAACAGATGAGGATACTTCTCCCTCATCATATCCTCAAGCTCCCATGTAGCTTCTTCAAGTTGGTGGTTCCTCCATAAAACTTTCACCAATCGAGTGGTCTTGTTTTGTAGGACTTTTTCGCTATGATCCAGAATCTCTATCGGCTGTTCTTCATAAGAAAGATCTTGCTCCAGCGGTACAACTTCTGAGCTGAGTACATGTGAAGGATCTGGTATGTACTTTCTCAGGAGAGATACATGGAACACATCGTGAACTTGAGAGAGATTCGGTGGAAGCGCCAATCGGTAAGCTACCTTCCCAACACGATCCAGTATTTCGAAAGGACCGATATATCTAGGGCTCAACTTCCCCTTCTTTCCAAATCTCATAACCCTTTTCTAGGGAGATATTCGTAAGAACACTTTATCACCCACTTCAAACTATAGGTCTTTTCTTTGGTTGTCGGCATAACTTTTCTGTCGACTCTGAGCTACTCTTATGTGTTGTTGAATAGATCTGACCTTTTCTGCCATTTCATCAACGAGATCAGGTCCTAATAGCTTTCTTTCCCCAATTTCATCCCAGTAAGTTGGAGTCCTGCATTTCTTTCCATAGAGAGCTTCATAAGGATCCATCTGAATACTGGAGTGAAAGCTATTATTATAAGAAAATCCCACCAAAGGTAGGTGTTGATCCCAACCTCCTTTGAAATCCATAGAGCAAGCTCTCAACATATCTTCTAGGGTTTGAATTGTTCTCTCAGACTGACCGTCTATCTGGGGATGATAAGCAGTGCTGAAACTCAACTCTGTATCTAGAGTGTGCTGAAGACTTCGCCAGAACTTCGAGGTAAATCTCGGATCCCGATCAGATATAATAGAAAGTGGTACTCCATGCAATCTTACCACTTCCTTTACATATATCCTGGCAAGATGATCTAGAGAGAAATCCTCTCTAATAGGAATGAAGTGTGCAGACTTTGTAAGACGATCAACTATGACCCAGATAGCATTATTGCCTTTGGATGTTTTAGGAAGTCCTGTGACAAAGTCCATAGTGATGTTTTCCCATTTCCATTCGGGTATGGGTAATGGTTGTAACATCCCCTTAGACTTCTGTCTCTCAGCTTTAACTTGTTGACAAACCAAGCATCGAGAGACATATTCAGCAACATCTCTTTTCATGCCATCCCACCAGAAGTACTCTTTCAGGTCCCTATACATCTTCGTGCTTCCAGGATGAATAGAGAATAAAGAACTATGAGCCTCATCCAGCAGCTCCTTCTTTAATTCGGGGATGGAAGGAACACAAACCCGATTCCTGAACTTTATTATCCCATCACAATCAAGGTTGAATTCAGGAACATTTCTCACCTTCTTTTGTAACTCAACATCTTCTTTCTGTGCCTCTTTAATCTTCACATGTATAGATGGTTGAACATTCATTTGAGAAAGATAAGATTTTTCCCCTTCCATTATAATTCCAAGATCCATCCTTTGTAAATCCATAAATATTGGATCTTTTGTGATCCTCATCATGGATAAACTAGCATGGTCTTGTCGACTTAATGCATCTGCCACCTTGTTTGCTTTCCCAGGGTGGTAATGGATTGAGCAGTCATAATCCTTAATCAGCTCCAACCATCTTCTTTGGCGCATATTCATCTCCTTTTGTGTGAAAATATACTTTAAACTTTTATGATCAGTATAAATATCACACCTTTCACCATAAAGGTAATGCCTCCAAATCTTTAATGCAAAGATTACCGCAGCCAACTCCAAATCATGTGTTGGGTAATTTTGCTCATGGATTTTCAACTGTCGTGAGGCATAAGCTATCACCATATCATTTTGCATAAGAACACACCCCAATCCCTTCTTGGATGAATCACTGTAGATCACAAACCTTTCTCCACTACAAGGCAGTGTGAGCACAGGTGCACTGGATAACCTTCTTTTCAACTCCTTGAAATTCTCTTCACATTCCTTTGTCCAGACAAACTTAACTCCTTTCCGAGTCAACTTGGTGAGTGGATTAGATAATCGTGAAAAATCTTTTACAAAACGTCGATAATATCCATCCAAACCAAGAAAACTTCGGATCTCAGTTACTGTTGTTGGTCTTGACCATCTTTCGATAACCTCTGTTTTTGCTGGATCCACAGATATCCCCTCTTTTGAGATTATGTGACCCAAAAATGCAACTTTTTGAAGCCAAAATTCACACTTGGTAAATTTGGCATAAATCTTCTCCTTTCTCAGGGTCTTCAATATAATTCTCAAGTGATCTTCATGTTATTCCTTTTTCTTTGAATAGACAAGAATATCGTCTATAAAGACTACCACAAATTGATCAAGATAGTCTCTAAAGACTCTATTCATTAGATCCATGAAGATAGCAGGGGCATTAGTAAGACCAAATGGCATCACTATAAATTCATAGTGTCCATACCTTGTACGGAAAGCCGTCTTCGGTATATCCTCCCTTTTGACCCTTAATTGATGATACCCTGAACGAAGATCAATCTTGGAAAAGTATTGAGCTCCGCGTAGTTGGTCAAATAAGTCATCAATGCGTGGGAGAGGATATTTGTTCTTGATAGTGATCTTGTTAAGTTCTCGATAATCAATGCAGAGTCTCATTGATCCATCTTTCTTCTTAACAAATAGAACAGGTGCTCCCCAAGGTGATGCACTAGGGCGTATGAATCCCTTATCAAGATTCTCTTGGAGTTGCTTCTTCAATTCCTGCAACTCAATTGGGGTCATTCTATAAGGTGTCTTTGAAATAGGCAAAGCACCCGGTACGAGTTCTATTGAAAACTCAACTTCACGATTTGGTGGAAGACCCGGTAATTCCTTCGGAAAGACATCATCAAACTCCCTTACAATGGGCATATTCTTAATCGTGAGTTTCTCACCAACCATTTGAGATAAATAACCTTCATTTAGTGGAATCAATACCCATAAGATGGAAGAAATTTCCACTGGAAGGTTATGTTCATCCTTGCATTGATAGAAGATCGTAGATTGATCTGGAATATGAAATGTGACTTCCCTTCTTTGGCAATTGATATGATCTCCATGTAGAGAAAGCCAATCCATGCCAAGAATCACATCAAATTCCACTAAAGGAAGGATCACAAGATTTGCAGGAAGAACTTTCCCACAAACTTCGATCGGAGAAGAATTATAAACTTTTGATGCGACTGTTGTTCCATTAGGTGTTGTCACAGCTAACTCAACATCTAATTGTTGAGGTAATACGGTGATACCCTTAGAAAATTCTTTAGAAATAAAAGAGTGGGTGGATCCAGAATCAAATAAAACATTTTATACTTTAGAGTGGATGGTAAGTGTACCTTTCACCACTTCGTTATCGTACTCCACATCGCTGATAGAAATTGCATGTGACTTTCCTTTGTCTTTAGCCTTAAGATTTTGTTGACGTCGACCATCATCATCAACCCTTGGATTTGGGCATTGATTGGCATAATGCCCCATCTCCTTGCACTTGAAACATTGAAGTGTAGTAGGTTCATTCTGTGTATCCCTTCCTTTGTTTGCATCATTAGACATCTTATTCCCATTATCGCAGCATTCAAATGCCCGATGACCTTCCTTTCCACATTTAAAACATTTACTTGTCCCTTTAAGACAACTCCCTCCATGTTTCTTTCCACACTTTGAGCATAAGGAAAAGCTCATCTTCTTTTCCGTGTGCTCTTTAGATTTTTCTTTGAATTCCATCTTCCTCTTCTTATCAAACCCATGTGACTGATGGGTTATTCCAATCTCCATCTCGACTTTGAGAGCACATCGAACGATTTCCTCGTAGCTATTGAAGTCCCTTATGGCTAACGCCCTTCGAAGACTTGGTTTTAAGCCACTAAAGAATCGATCGATCTTACTCTCAGGTTGGATAATAATACCAGAAGCGTACCTTGCAAGTCTTGTAAAATTTGCTTCATAGGTACCAACAGATTCATCATCCCTTTGCTTCAGTTCAAGGAACTCTTTCTCCATCTTTGTTCGGAGAATACGAGGGAAGTACTTATTGAAAAATAAGTTCTTGAACTCGTCCCATTCCATAGACTCAATTTCATCCCTTTGCCTCGTATTCTTAATAAGATTCCACCATTGATCAGCATCTCCTTCCAAACGATACACTGCTAGGATGAATTTATCATGTTCAGAACATTGAAGAACTGAAAATATCTTTTCAGTAGTACTAATCCATTGTTCAGCAACTAATGGATCAGTAGACCCACTGAAAGAAGGTGGACGCTGCCTCATGAAGGATTCAACAGAATGTTGCTCCTTCCTTTGCTCGTTTGGAAGTCCTGCATGATTCATAGATTGAGAAAGTTGTGTGAGCATGGCTACAAGATTTTGCATTCCAGCTCCCATATCGTTGGGTTGCTCAGGGGGACAATCATTGCATTGCTCATCGCATTCCACATTAACACGGTTCCTTCGGGTTCCAGCCATTGACTAAAACTAAGAAGAATAGTGTCAGCAACACTAATTATAATAGGAAAACCACATAATCAAGGATAAAATTTCACACTTAAGGTTTTATCCTAGGGTATTCATGGCCATTTCTAAAACACTAAGATTGTGTTCTATGCTTAGTCTTATCCTTAGGGTTCTTACTAAGGCTTTCACATCCTAGTTTCCAAAGGTTGACTATACCTTTCCTCTGATACCAACTATAACGACCCATACTTTACATACATTGTTAATACTTCAAAATTGAAGCACACTTATTACAACATATGACAAAACCACAAAGGACCGTATAGGTATAGTGTCTTTAGAAACTGGGAAACATAAACAACTGGTTCATAAATCTTCTACAGTGTCTCCCATTTATTTCATCATATCTAGGGTCCCTTTTAGCATATTCTACTTAATATCCATATTCCTGACCTGGGGAAAAGAAAACATAAAAGGGTGAGCTCAAAAGCTCAGCAAGGGCAAATCAAGGAAATAAAAATCATATCATATCTTTTTGAAAATCATAACCTGCAAAAGAGATCATAATATCTTAACATGGAATAAATCATAGAAGTGAAAATGAGATCCCCATAATCATAACATGAAACTTTAAACTTTGTGGCATGCACACATAATCATGGAAAATCATTTCTTGTTAGTCATGACTCATTTCCAAGACTATCTTAGTGGACAAAGTCCCTTTCTGAACCGAGTCACCCTCGTTCCAGTCCTGTTTTACTGAACCGGTATAACCTACCGTTCCAGCCATGTCTATCTCATGAGATATAAAATATTTACCCAATGCATTGGAGGGAGATATAGGTCCCACCCATCTTATAATGAATCCTTTCTTATGTGTTCCACATAATCATAAATCATACATCATCGCATAACACATGTAATAAAAATGGGATTCTTAAACAACATGACATCATAAAACAATTCATATAAGATAAAGGAATTCATAAAAATATTTCCATCACAACATAATCAAACCAATGTAATAATAGGGATAAAAACAGAACCCTTTTATTATCTTAGATGGAAAATAATTTTGATAAAATACTTGAACTCCATTCTTGAGGAAAATATCCTTTCTACTTCAAAAACATTTTTCCTTTCATAACATGTCATACGACTTTAAAATAAAATAAGTTGATTAAAAATAAACTTGAAAACTTGTAAAGGAAGTTTCTTGGAAATAATGTTTTAAAAATCCATTCATGTCGTATAAGTTAAAAAAACATTCTTCGTACTTTTGTCGGAAAAGTCAAAAAGTACCTCGTACGAAAAACGAAAAAAGATTCCTTTCATACATATTACTAAAAACTCACCGAAGGGTAAAAATGGATTTAAACAATTGTAGGTGGATGGAAATAATATTACATATTGAGTAAAAATGGATGTGGATGATAAAATACACCCCAGTAAATACTTACGAATAAACAATCTCGGATAAAAATGAGATTGTGATATTTCCCTTACCTTAGGTCCGATTTGCTTTGTACGTGTCTGAAGCTCCTGTATAATGGTTTAAATAATGTTATTGAATTATTCCAGAGTCATGCATATTGATATTATATCATATATGGTCATATTCTTAGCTTCTTGTTAGTAATATTTCATTGTTACTTGTTACTCGGGTCTTTATTGTCTTTTGTTCTTATGCGTGTTTTGCCGAATAAATTCTTATTCTTATTTTAAGGTTATAGATACCTTATATCCAGAATGGTATTAGTGTAAAATATATCATATTTATTCATTCAATTCATTTATATAATTACTATGTAATGATGATCATGTAGAACGAGTCACATCACATCGTGGAGACGGTATTCCGTACGTACGCACGAGTGATGATATCGTTCCTATGATCGTGGAATTGTATTGGAGTGTATATATATTATTTCAGTATCAATATTACTTTATAATAATCATAAATAGTTACTCATTACACCATTATACCCATCCTTGTAAAGTGATGGTGGAAAGTAGATAACACCACGGCGTGGAGACGGTATTCCGTACGTACGCACGCGCGGTGATTTCATTTTTCCGTAGGATGGATAGAAGGTGAATTAGGGTTGTTTCATAATTATAATAACATATCAGTATGTCAGTAATACTGGTGTTATTATTTTATCATGAAACAACTAAATAAGAAGAAGTTGAAGAAGAAAGAAATTGAAAAGATCGGTAATGGATATTACCTCTTCTTTGGAACGCTTCTTTGAATCCTTCACTTAGGGAACTAATATTGGTCTTTGAAGAAGACCAGGACCTCTAGGATTATTCTAGGTAAGTGGAGAGGAGAAAATGTCAGGTTTTGGCCGAGATTGAGTGCTCAATTTGGTGTGAGGAGGAGGGGGAGGAGGTGCCCTTTTATAAGGGAGGAGAGGGGCACCTTAGGAATATCTCAAAATATTATTTTATATTAAAGTCAAAATCGGTTTATAATGGTTCCAAAGGGTCTTATTTCGAAGCTAAAGTGGGGAATGGTCGAAATCCTATCAACCAATAGGATTTAGACAAGTTTAGGATATTATTTTAACCTTATCAATTAGATTTAACTCTAAGTTAAATAATTTAACTTTTACCGTGTCTTTTTGTTTTCTTTCACTATATGGTTAATACACTTACTATAACATGCCAAACGAACCCCAAATTGTTTATTATTAATATATATATCCTTATCTAAGTCATTTTGCCTAACCTTAGATTTTTAGGAATAAAATAACAATTAATAATATAATATTTGATTTAAAAACTATTTTGTGTCAATTTTGACACTATTTGATATATGATTTTTTTGAAAGTCATAACAGAATTATATGTTCGAACCAAGTTGATTAAATCAACACTAATATATCATAGTAACCTATAAAATTAGTGTAATTCATAAAAAGTCTCAAATTACATTTATTTTTGTGTTTATAACATCAATTATGTCAATATTTCATTAATAAGATAATTATTGCATCATCATTGTGTCATAAATAAATTAAATTATTTAATGTCTAAAAATTACAAATAAAATACCATTATGTAGGAAATCTTTTTATCTTTCTAATGAATATTTATAGTCGAATTTATCTTATGTATAACCCCATATTAAAAATTATTTACTTATTAAACTTTGATTTTAACTATTTTAACCCTTCTTTAAATAAATTAATAATAAATGTCCTAATCTAACCCAAGTGGGCCTAAATGGTCATATTTTATTCATAAGGTTGTTTTTGGTCGAATTACACTTATCCAATAGAATTAGGACATGTGTTAGGGTAATAGTAATATCATATTTACCCTTAGTTACCCTATTTACTATTAACCGCGGTAAAAAAAGTAAAAAGTTATTATTCACCAAAAAATTATTTTTATCTCATTGAACCACATTTTACTTACTTATATCAACCGTGTCTGTCGGATTTTCGAAATTTCATTCACAGAAGCAGTAAAATTAAGTTTTATGCAAAATTCAGTTTTTAACCTACCACTTTGTGGTTTCACTATTCATCAAAAATTGAAAGTTTTCAGAAAAATACCAAAATTTCACCCTAGGCTAATTTCGGTATTCCGAATCCAAAAATGAAGTCCATTTTGAAAAATAAAATTTATAAAATTTCAAAAAGTGGTTATTACTATTCATAACGGCTAGTTTTAATAGCATATTGTTGTTTAGTGAAACTCGGTATTGCGTACGACGCAAGCTATCGAGGAAGGTCGCGATTGCGTGTAAAGCAAGCCAAGCAAGTGTTGTGTATAAAAAGATTCCTTTGATGATTTATATAACATAAAAGTCTCGGGTGTTACATATAGCCCCTCTATACATTAGTAGGTCATTTAAGACAAACTATCATAGGTTTTTACCCATTATGTATGGTCTCTTGTTTGAGGCCTTAATGATATGATTATGATGTCTGACATTATGAATTTTCTCATTATGAATCTAGTAATTGTTCTTTCATGTGATTATTAGACTATTAGAATATCCATGGTTATGTTTTATTAGGGAATTATCAGTTTTTAATTCCTACCATTTTATGCTCAAGATTATGTTTTAATGGGATGTGTACTTTTAGTTTTTCACCATGCTTTATATTTTTTCTTCTATTGTATTACATACACTTACTGAGCATCTAATATCACCCCTTTATTATGTTTTATTTTTCCCCAAGATGTGAAGATGTATTTTATGAATGACTTAAAAGGATAATCTAGATTTTTATTGGTGTTTCCAATATAGTTACTATGTTGTACTTCATTTAAAGTTATAATGAAAATATTGTGTATGTATCTAATTTTCCAATACTACTAAATTATTCCTTCCTTAGGGATATGAATTCCTTGTTTATATTCCAATGTAATAAAATAAGGCATCACCTCTGGGAAACTGGGTTTGGGTTCTTTACAGTTTGTATCAAAGGAAGTTTAGTAGAAACCTTAGAAACTAGATTTCGAAAACATAGATAATGAAACATAACCCTAAGATAGACTTTGAGGATAAGAATCTAATAACATCATAGAATTTTGGTAAGGAAGATATTATGTGAGTCTTCCTAGAAATACATCCCTGTCTAGATACAAAAGGTAGATGTGGTTGTCGCACATATGTACCTAGTAGTAACAACTTCGAAAAGGTGTTCTAGGCCTAACTTGGGGTAACCTGGTACACGACAACATACCTTACTATGTACCTAGTTTGAAACTCCTAAGGGATGTGATTAGGATAATTCACATTTTCTTTACAAACCATTATAAATGATTTAAAAGTAATGATGTCCCCAAAGAAACCATGTTTATGATTATAAGAATAACTATGCATATAATTTCAATTCATGTTAAGTATTTTGCTAGTATTGAGATTATAAATTATGATTAATAACCTAATATATTGTATTCAATTATTTAGAAATGGATCCTAGAGGAAGGAATGAAAACCACATGAACACATGTGTCACATATAGGGATTTCCCTCCTATGCAAGATAATGATATTGGTTCTGGATCTTCAACTGGTGTTGAGAAACTTATAACTATACTAGTATAGATGACTCGTGTTTTGAACAATAACCTTACCCATATAAATCATCTTGATCCACAATGTGGAGTAACAATGTTTTATCGCTTTATGATACAACAACCTCCATCATTAAATGGGACTACAAACCCATTTATAGCTGATCAGTTGATGAGTTCCTTAGAGAATATATTTCTCACTTTGGGAATTAGTGAAAGGGATAAGGTTTTCATGGAATTTTATTGTCTATAAATAGATGTGGATCAATAGTGGACACTAATCCAAAACACAAAGGAGGAGGAATAAATTACAAGTATGGAATGGAGGGATTTTAAGGAAATTTTCCTAGAAAAATATGTTCCTCGTGAATAGAGAGCGGATATGGTGATACAATTCTTGAGTCTAAGACAAAAAGAGGATGAAAATTTCGCGAAGTATGAATCCAACTTTATATAATTATCAAGGAATTCTACAAACTACATACGTAATCAAAGGATCAAGGTTGATCAATTATTTGATGGTTTAAAACTATTACTCCAAAGGGCACCGATCTCCCGAAATTTCTCATCATATGATGATATAGTCTCATATTCTATCAAGATAGAAAAATAATTCTATAAGTATTATGATTTAAAAGGAATTCAAGAGAATAATAGGGTTGTTTAACACTCTAGAAAAGGAAATAAGGAAAAGTGTAAGAAAGGAAGAATTAATTTTCCATCCTATGATAATTGTGGGAAGAAACACCTCAGTACTTTCCTGAAGGGTATGGGTGTTTGTTACAAGTGTGGAGTAAAAGGATACCAATCCTGTGATTATGATGGAAAGAAAGAAGCTACCAATTTTCAATTCTAAAATTTCAAAGATATGGGACATTATGAAAATGATTGTCCTAAGAGTCAAGGAAACTTTCCCCAAATAAATCCAAGGGAGAAATTCCAAGATTATGTGGTCACAACTACTGAGGTTGAAGTTCCTAATAATGTGGTGACAGGTACTTTAATAATTTCTTAAAACTTAGCCAATGATTTATTTTATTCAATTCATCACATTATTTTATATCTTCTTAGTTTTCCAATAAAATTAAACATTTACATTTTGATTTAATAAATGATTTTTCTGTCAAAACTCCTAAGGGAAGTATCATTTCAACAAAGATGTGTTGATATATTCCCTTTATAAAACATAAACAAGCTTTAGTTTCTGACCTTATCATCATAACCATGATTGATTTTGATATAACACTCAGTATGTATTGTATTTCAAATTATAATATGAGAATATATTTCAATAGTACAGAAGTTAAAACTTTTTAGAACATTGTAGTATCCCTTATCTTTAGAGAAGAAACCTCACCATCTAATTATTATCTAGATCCACCCCCAGTAGCTCTACTTAATACAATTATTAGTGAGGATGAGAACATAATATCTATGGGTGAGGAAATAATTCTTCAAATTGAGGATGTACATATTGTAAAATAATATATCAATGTATTTCTAGAGGATTTACTTGGACATCCTCTAGAGCAGTAAGTTGAGTTCTCTATTGATTTAATTCCTAGTTCAAGACCAATATCAAAGACTCCTTATAGAATAGTCACTGTGGAATTAGTAGAACTGAAGAAAAAACTAGAGAAATTTAGTGATAAAGGATATATTCACCATAGTGTTTCTCCATGGGGATCTCCTATTCTCATTTTCAAGAATAAATATGAATCCATGAGGTTGTGAATTGATTATAGATAAATCAATGCTATTACCATAAATAACAGGTATCCCCTGCCTCGCATTAATGATTTATTTGATCAAATTCATAGATCTCGATAATTTTTTAAGATTGACCTTCAATCTAGATATCATTAGCTGTGTGTGAGGAAGGAAGATATTACAAAGATCAAATTTTGAACCTGTAATGGGCATTACGAGTTTACAGTAATGTATTTTGTACTAACTAATGTACCCTCTATTTTCATGGATCTAATGAATAGGTTTTTCAAGGAATATCTTGATGAATTTTTTTAGTATTTATTAATTATATCTTAGTATACTCCAAAATATGCAAAGATCATGATAATCACTTGTACATTATTCTAAAGACTCTTAGAATGAATGAATTATATGGGAAGTTTATCAAGTGTGAATTCTGGCTTCAAAGAGTTTCTTTTTTTGGTCATATTATCTCTAAGGATATAATCTTAGTTGATCCTGTGAAGACAAAGGCGTTTTAGGAATGGACTACACTAATGAACATAACTGAGGTGTGTATTTTTTTTAGTTTAGTAGGTTATTATCAGTTTTTCTCTCAAAAACTTTGCCCGGTTAGATAACCCATTAACTAAGATTACTCATAAAGGGGTTAGGTTTGTATGGAAAAAGAATGCAAATAATGTTTTGAAGAATTGATGAAGAGGTTAGTGAATGTTCCAATATTGACTCTACCATTGGGAAATGGTAGATTTTTGATTTATAGTGATACATCAAATAAAGAGCTTGGTTGTTTCCTTATACAATTTGATAGAGTTATTGCCTATGTATTAAGGCAATTAAAAACTCATGAAAAGAACTTCCAACTCATGATCTTGAGTCAGCAGCTTTAATCTTTGCTATGAAGATATGGAGACATTATCTCTATGGTGAAATATGTGAGATATATATATATATATATATCAAAATAGATTGAAATATATCTTATCACAGAAAGAACTCAACATGAGGAAAAGGAGATAGTTAGAGTTTCTTAAGGATTATGATTGTTCAATACACTATCACCTAGGAAAGGAAAATAAGGTAGATGATTCATTGAGTATGAAGGATCATGGAGTTCTAAACGAAATGAGAATTGATAAGGATCCTGTGTATATAGATCTAGCAAGGATGGATAGTGAAGTTATCAAAGAAGGTGAAACATAACTACTTTTTCAATTGGTTTCCCAACCATATTTATATAAAGGATTAAAATTTCTCAGTCGGATGGTGAGATTCTTCAAAAGAAAATCAAAGCTCTGAATGATAGTAAGTTGGCAGACTTCATGTTTGAAGATGGAATTTTGAAATTTATGAGGAGGCTATGTGTTACCTCTATCCCTGAGCTAAAAAGAGAGTTATTGGATGATGCACATAGATCAAATTTCTCTATACATACTAATATCACTAAGATGTATAGAGATCTAAAATAACATTTCTGGTGGGATAATATGAAGTGGGAAATTATTGATTATGTATCAAGATGTTTATTCTATAAACAGGTGATGGCTGAAACACAACGTCCTAGAGGATTCTTGAAAATTATTCTTATCTCTATATGGAAATAGGATGACATCACTATTTATTTTGTCACTAAATTATCCAAAACTCCAATAAATAATGATGCAATATGTGTAATTGTTGATAGACTTACCAAATATACACATTTCCTTGCTATAAGGGAAGATTTTCCACTAGAGGGCCTTACATGACTCTATATCAATGAAGTTTTTAGACTTAATGGATCACCTATATTAATTGTGTATGATCATGATCCATGATTTACATCGAAATTTTGGAAAATTCTTCAGAAAACTTTGGATTATGAGCTTCATTTGAGTACTTATTATAACCCTTGAACTAACGGGTAGTTGGAAAGGATGATCTAAACTTTATAATACATGTTGAGATCATTATTAATTGATTTTCAAGGTATGTGGGATTATTATTTACCTTTGGTGGAGTTTTCCTACAATAATAGTTTTCATTCTAGCATTCAAATGGCACCATATGAAGTATTGTATGGAAAGAGATGTCATACACTAGCGTGTTGGGATGAAATTGGTGAAAGGAATCTTGTAGGCCCAGAGCTTATGGAGGAAACAATAAAAAAGGTAAAGAATATTCAAACCCATATAAAAGAAAATAAAAGTAGGAAAAATATTTATACTGAAAATCAAAGTGAGGATTTGGAATTTCAAGTGGGAATCACATTTTCTTGAAAGTATCTCTATGGAAGGGTGTTATAAGATTTGGGAAGAAAGGGAAACTAAGCCTCAGGTACATTGGACCTTTTGGAAATTTTTAGAGAATTGGATTTGTGGCTTATCACTTAGAAATGTCACCTCGACTTTCTAATATACACAATGTGTTCCATGTCTCTTTGTTAAGGAAGTACAGGCTAGAACCAACACACATACTCACTTCTGAAGGTATAGAATTGGAACCTGAATTGTCTTACTGTGAAGAGCCTATCTAGATTCTGGACACTAAATAATAGTTGTTGAGGAATTAGATGAATTGGTTGGTAAAGGTACTTTGGAAAAATAATAAAATTGAAGAGGCAACATGGTATCCTGAGGAGCTTGTGATGAAGAACTACCCAAATCTTTTTAATGGGTCACAAACTGGAAATTTCAATGATGAAATTTTTATAGGAGGGGAGAATGTAACAACCTGGAACTCTATCAATTAAATTTCCCTTATTATGTTTATTTCATATATTATATATCATATAAAATCACTTATAGAACACAATACAAACATCATAAATGAAGAATGAATGAAATAAGAGGTATTTCTTAAAGTTAAAGAACCTATACTGATGAAATAGTAACATGCCCTTAGGAATAGTAATATGACCCTTATGAGTAATAAATCATCCAATAGAATAGTAACCTCTCCAATAAAATTATAAATAAAATTTCTCCATCTTATAAATGAAATTATGATATAATTATACCATAGTGTTAGTAAATGAATATTTTAAAAATTAATACTTAAGTGTTGGTATTTTTGTAAGTTATAAATATTTAATTAAAATATTATAATTAATTAAATAATTTAAAAGAAAATTAATTTTCATAAAAATTATTCATAAATCAATTTTTTTTGTCTTATTATTTTAGGATAATTTTATAAGACCTTAGTTAATTTTTCAAAGTGTTATAAAATAAGTTATAAATTTAAAACTATATTTTTCAAGTAAATAACGATTTTAATAAAAAATCATATTTAGAAAATTATTTTCATAAAATGAAGTTCATTTTTTAATTCTTTAAATCAAAAAAATGGTTAGGGTGAATTTTTGGGACTTTTCTGAAATACATGGATTTTTAGTGAATAGTAAAATACAGTAATTTACAGTATAAATACATTATAAGCAAAATACACTATTCCTTGAGTCATGGATGATGTAATAAACCTTGGTTCGAACTCACATGCACTTATTAATTTATTTAGTTACAAAAATCAATAATATTACTTTTATTGAGCAAAATAATAAAATAATGAAATAAATAATGAGAAATCACCCCACTCCTCCACTATAAATATCAGCCTCACCCCCACTTCTCCTCAGAACATTAATCCTTGATGCTTGTCAAAATTCTACCCAAATAATCTTCCCTATTCTCTCCCATATTTCCAAGATCTCTTGGACTTACTAAAATACCAAAACCCATTTCCTTAAGGAGGTTCTCAAGGAGGATAATTCAAGAGGTAAACACTCTTCCTTTTTCTTTTAAATTCTATTTCAATTTATTTTCTTTTTTATCCTCTCCTCATATGATCTATCCAAAAGATCATGATATCTCCAGTATAATATATATAATGGAATTATATCATGTTAATAGAATATCCATTGTCAGTCTACTTACTCTCTCTCTCTCTCTATTTTTTTAAATAAAACCATCATCTAGGAGGTACCAATTTAAAACATTCATGGACGAAAAACTTTATTCTTTAATTTATCCTTAAATGCTGGTCATGAAACCATTTTTATGGTTTAAAAAGATTTTAAAATATTTATTATATATTATTTAATGTTTTGGAACCATTTTATATACATAATATTAAATAATAAAACAAAAATAGTTCATTGTGATCGAAAAATAGCTAAAATTAAGCTAAATGATTATCATTAACATGTTATCTAATGATTCATCCTCATATATGAAAAAAAATACCAATTACACTCCTTTTTTTCATTAATAACATAAAATTACAATTATGAATAATTATACCCATTTTACATGAACTTCATTACTCATATATAAGTATACCAATCATGAAAACCAAGGAAACTAATGCTCTCGAGCAATAAAATTGTACATTATAACTCATCAAAAAAACCATAAATGAACTTAATAAAATTACAATAAATAAAATAAATGTAGAGGAGGTTATTAATTAATTAATTAATATAATTAATTAATTAATAGATTTAATTTGGTTATCCAAGATGTTAAGGTCTTGTGAAGAACACATTCGGACACAAGTTAAGGGTTTTCTACCTGAACCTCCATTTTCTTTCAGGTTACTATTTTTTGCTCTTTACCCCAATGAAATTATTAATTATACTTATTTAATCCTCATAAATTATGTTTTAATTTCCTATATATATGTACCAATCATAATCATTATTTATTTTATGGGGAGTTACATGTTTTAAAATGATCCTTCTCAAATTCTTCCTAATAAACAAGCCCAATTCAAGGGAACTTCTCGAATTATTAACTATTTTCAAGTGTAATCTATAATCTATTTTAATCCAAAATTATTTTTATAAAATTATTCATTTTACTATGAAAAAAACTATCTTAGTTCACTTCTGGTTTTATACAAATATTTTTCTAAAAGAAATCTTCTTTGCAAAGTAAAAGAGTATTTCTCTCAATTATTACTCGATGATTTTATAAGAGTATTTTCATTTATTTAAACACTCATGTTGATTCTTATGTTTAATTTAGATTAATATTTTATGATATCATATAACATATTTTATGGAATTTTTTATTATTAGTTTTCCAGTGTATGTACTATATTGATATCATTCACCATATTACTCTGAATGGTTGGAGTTTATGTTTACTAATTGGGGAAATTACTTTACATTTCATATGTTAGCTTCAATATGAATGTATATGTTGATTATTTTTCCCTAATTTCATATGAGTGATTAATTGGACTTATTAAGTGATGTTTGGGGCCCTCTATATCTACTTTATTCATTGGTAGGTATCATGAGACAAACTAGCATGGGTTTTTACCCATTATGTTTGGTGTCTTGGTCGAGGCCTTGAAGGTATGATTATAATGTCTTGTATTATGAATTAACTCATTATAAATCTAGTAATTGTTTGTCCATGTGATTATTCTACAAGTATAATATCCATGGTTATGTTTTATTATGGAATTATCAGTTTTTAATTCATACCATTTTATGGTCAATATTATATTTTAATGGCATGTGTACTTTTAGTTATTCACCATGCTTTATATTTTTTTCTCCACTGTATTATTTACCCTTACTAAGCATCTGAGCTCACCCATTTCTTATGTTTTATTTTTTTCCTAGTATGTTAATATGTATATTATGAATGAATTTCAAAGATAATCTAGAAGTTTATTGGTGTTTCCAATATAGTTACTATGTTTTACTTCATTTCAAGTTATAATGAAACTATTATGTATGTATCGGATTTTGCAATGCTACTAAACTATTCATTACTTTGTGATACAACTTCCTTTTTTATATTACAATGTAATAAAATAAGTCACCATCTCTGGGAAACTAGGGTAAAGACCATTACATTATACTACTATGGATAAGGAACTTTTGGTAGTGGTTTTTGTCTTAGATAAATTCAGAAAATACTTGTTTGGATTAAAGGTCATTGTATTTACAGATCATTCTTCCCTCAAGTAAATATTTTCCAAGAAATAATCTAAACCAATTCTAATAATATTGGTTCTTCTATTATAAGAAATTGACTTAGTTATTATGGATAATAATGGGGGTGAGAATTTTGTGGTTGATCGTCTATCTAGGCTTTCTATGACAAAAAATGAAGACCCAAGGGAAATAAACTCTACCTTTAAGATGAAAAGATTCTTGTTGTTCCTACTATGAATTTTACATGGTTTTTTAAATTTTTTAACTTTATTACTGTTAGAGTTATACCAAAGTACTTTTCTCACAATCATAAGAAGAAGTTTATCACATAGCTTAAGTACTTTTTATGGGATAGTCCTCTATTATTCAAAATATTTTATAATGGAATTATAAGAAGAGTTTTCCCTATAGAAGAAATGCTACCTATTTTAGAGAGTTTACATTAATATTCATGGGTATTAAATCATGGTATTGAGAGAACTACTCATAATTTTTTACAATATGGTTTCTTATGTCCTGAACTATTTAAGGATGCTCAAAGCCTAGTTGTAGGGTGTGATAACTTTCAAAGACTTGGTAATTTGGGTAAAAAGTGAGATCCACCCCAAAAGGGTACCTTGGAGTTCAAAATTTGTGATGTTTAGGGAATGTAATTTATGGTTCATTTCCTTCCTCATGTGTAAATTAATAAATTTTGGTTTTATTTAACTATATATCAAAGTGGGTTGAGGAAATGGCATTCCCAAATAATCAGGCAAGTAGCGTGATTAAATTTGTTAAGAATAATATTTTATCATAGTTTATAATGCTCAAGGTTTTTATTACTAAAAATGGTTATTTATTTAAAAACATAAAATTCAAATCCTTTGTGGAGAAATATGTTTGTGTTTATAAAACTGGTACAACTTATCATCCACTGTCCGGTGGACAGGATGAAGTCTCTAACAAGGAATTGGGACAAATTTTTGAAAAAAAAATGTGAGAAACTCTAGGAAAGATTGGTATTTAAAGTTGGATGATTCACTATGGTATTATAGGAATAATTTTAAAACTCCAATATGTATGTCTCTATATAGGTTTATATTTTTAAATTATTTTCATTTTCCTATATAGATACAACACAAATCTTTTGGGTGGTAAAGGCTTTGAATTTTGATTTTCAGTCTGCTGGAGAAAGGAGGTTTCTAGAATTGATTGAACTGGATGAAATTAGGAGAAAATATTATGAAAATTCTAGAATATATAAGGAAAGGACAAAATATTTTCATGATTATATAATTCAAAATATTCACTTTCAAGTAGGGTATAAGGTTCTTAATTTCAACTCTTGGTTGAAGTTGTTTCTTAGTAAACTTGGATCCAAGTGGTCATGCCCATTCACAATTTTGAGGGTGTTGATAAACGGGGCAATGGAATTTGTTAGAAATAATAATATAAAATTCTTAGCCAATGGGAAAAGAGTGAAACACTACATTAAGGGACATCTTAAGGGTTTGTATTCCATTTTCCTCCTTCAAATTTAGGCCATTTTACATTCTAACCAAAGATTCTAAACTCAATGCTTCATAGGAGACAACCCATAGGTAATTATTTTATTTATTCTTTATTATGTTGACTATTGTTTCTTTTTTTTCTATTTTAATTCATTTATATTTCTCATCTCATCCTTATTGTATTTCTTTTAGAGATAACCATGCTACCCTGAGGAATCATACCAAAGTAAAATGGGTAGTTTTATTTGGTTGTTCTTGAAAATGAAAATATTCTAAACTAGGGGAGTGGTAGTTCTAATTATTCCTATATTTTCTTTATGATTCTTAGTTTTAATTTTGGGGGAATACCCCTTTATTTTATTTTGAAAATTGGGAAAGTTGTTTTTTTACTTGGGTGCTTATTTTGTTAATGATTATCATTCTTCTATTTGATCTTCTTTGAGAAATTATTTTGTCTATTTGTAATAATGTAAAGCATGAACTTTCAAAAAAAGGATTTTACTTCTTAATTAGATGTTTGGAAATTGTGTTATTTTGAAATTTATTGCAACCCCCACCTGACATGTTTAATACATCATTGAAAAAAAATTGAATGAAACTATCTCCTACTTTAGGATTCAACATTATGGAAAATTTTGGTTTTAAGTGTGGATAAGAGGGAACTTTATCTTGATTTGTGATTCAATTTTTCTATATAAAATGATTCCAAAATTCCTCTACTTTTGATAAATTCAATCAATTTTTAGTTTGTAAATAAAAATTTTTGTTGTATATTGGTATGACGGATAATAACTCAATGTGTTCTGCCTAAGGTAAAATGGCATAGATCATTTTAGGGATTTCAATGAGCCTAAATTTTTGAGTATTGAGTGATTATTGAGTGATGTTTTCTACTATCTTTATGGATATCATTTTTTAAAACTAGAAAAAGGATGTTTGAGAGGTTAGACTCTTGCGAAATTGGAACTATAACTTCAGAAAGCTTGAAATTGAACTTGAACTTAGCTACTTACCTGGGTGAAATGGAACACCTTAGGGAGAAAACTCATTCGAGATTATAATAAATCCTTTTAATCTAGAGTAAAATGGGAAATTGGGATTCCATACCGAGTATCTGAGACAAGGTAAATAGGTTTATTTTTGTAAATAAATCCAAATTAATAAGTTCCATGAACTAATTTGTGGCTGGGAAAAAATTAAAAAAAAGTGCCCATATTAAAAATAAGATCATAATGGTGAGGGGGATATTGAAACCAAATGAACAAGGGTAAAATTATTTATAATAAAATATTTTGAGTTGTATCAACAAAGTGGGGAGTGGATATTTGGTTAGAGGAACATAGGTTCAAGGATAGATTAAATATTTATAAACCCTACTTAAGACTAATGTAGTAGTGATTAAGAGTCAATCCATAGAGAAGGACTTCTATAAAAGGTGCATTGAGTGAGACCAAATAAAATAGAAAAAAAAACTAAAACTAAATAAAGAAATGATGAGTGAAATGGTGAGTGAAATGGTAGTGATGTATTCAATGGAATGAAGGTTGGGGAATAAACAATTACAAAAGGGTGTGTGAGGAGAGTAGTGATCATAGGTTGATAAGGAGGAGTTCATGAGAGGAATAGAGGAATTTGATTGTCTTGTTTGTTTATTCTAATTTAATTTTTTTTATTCCTTCATTCATGTACAAGTACAGCTAGATCTAGTGAAAATAGTTCTTCTAGTTCATTGGACTGAAAAAACTATAGATAAATAGATTATTCAATTTCTCAATAGCAGATTCCACTAATCTACTCAATGAAGCAACCAGATAACCAACCCTTTCATGGACTATCATCTTCTCATATAGACCTTTGGATGGAAAGTAAATGAAGACCAATAGATCCAAAACTGTTCTCATAGATTTTTAGAAATTGAAGGGGGGAATACTTGAATAGTGGGAAAATGGTAGGATCCAGCCACACATGACACTTGAATGATGTTAATATACTCATCATCTCAATATCATTATACAGTAAGAGTTTATCTAACCATTATAAAAAATATTCAATAAATAAAAAAGTTATTGAGAAATGGGGTAATGGAAGAAAACAATAAAAACACTAAATTCCCTAAAGAGGGTTGCACACTTCTTATGAAAATAACAAAGATTAAGTGTGTCCTAATTCTCCTTCACTCTCCTTGAGTGGTATATTTTTTTAGTTCTGTATCTCCCCTCCCCTCTTTTTTATTCTCCTTAATAACTATCTATATAATCCATATCTTCTATACATTCTCCCTTTCAAAAGTACTTTTTGACATGTTTTTAGTCTAGTCTCACCAAATCCTATACATTCCTCTGACTTCTCAACATACAAACCCGATACAAATTCTTGGATAGTTTTCATGTATATTGTTTTGAGATATTCTATGGAGAAATATTCCTCAGCTCTAAATTTTTCATGAGTGGCATTGCACAAGCATATTCTAATTAATTCATGGGTCGGGCTATTGAGTAGGCTTGAATATGGAAAACTAGGCCTCAAAATTGGGCATGCCTTGTAATAATACCTAAATCCTTCTTGATTTATCCTACCACAAAATTAGAATTGATGGGAGTTATGATTTTCATAACACTGAGTTTCATGCCTTCTTGTGTCAACCTACTTAGCTCAAGCTTGGACATTGCATCATACACAATCAATTATTTAATTATCATACCTGAATCTTCAAGAATGGTGTGTTTAGTGATTATGGGGTTCACAAAATCAATTTTTAGTATATAATCTCAACACATCATCATCATCAATCTTCCTTGGAATGCTCCATTTTTATTTAATCCATAAAGAATTGGATCAGCTCAGATTTACATAGAAATGCATGCATCTATTAGGATATTTGACTGGTGGCACCAACTTCAATTATTTCAAATGATGGGTTCGATGTTATCCTTATATTCCTAGGGATATACTAAATTTTATCCTATTTTAAAGTGTAATATCCAGTGTTGATAGATATGTCATCATTTTCCCTCTTCTTATCCCTGGTGATTCCTACACCATCGATTTTAGCTACTAGGATCCCCAGATCTAATTTATTAGAGGAAGATAGGTTTATTTGTCTTCAACTGTAGACCCAGTACAATGTCAATCTTTAATTTGAAAGTGTTATTCTTTTCCAATAAATGAGGTGTATACAAGAAGGATTTATTGTGAACATGGGATTATATGTTTCCCCGTATGTACAGTGCTTTTTTCCTTATTTTTTCTTGTAACCTAATGAAAGTTGATGCCGCATTTTGTTTTCTTTTTATTTGAGGTTGCATTAACTTTGAAAATTTCTTCTTATGGTGAATCTTACATCACCAAAGTCACTTTAATTAAATTCATGGTTGTTATCATCTATGTATGATATCTTTCTTTATCAATTTCCAGTAGTGATTGATCTTATTTCAAATACGAATGATCCTCATAAATTTCAGATTGATATGAAACTCATATGGTAGATTAAATGGGGATTGCAATCGATCAGACTCACGGTTGGTCAAGCACTTGTGGTAGATCAAAGAGAATGTGATGTAGCTCCTCTAATTAGCAAGGTGGTCAATGGTTGCACGAGGTGTGGTCGATTGAGATAGAATAGGGACATTCCAGCCCTTTGCAATATTTTTTACTACGGTTGTTGAGAAATAGATTACTGAATGAATCATAATTGAAATAATCAATTGAAATTTAGTAAAAAAATATGTCATCATTGATAAAAAAGTTTATAAAAAAAATTAAATTAATTAGTCACTAAAAAGTGATATTTTTATTAAAATGATAAATTAAAAGAATATCCAATCAAAATTGCCATAGATTCAATTATTCTCCATTATAGATCCAATTTATCATTTAATTTTTCCCAAAATAGATGTGCAAAAGTGTGATGAAATATTTTCCCATCAAAATCCCCCATAAAAAATCCATTGCACTCTTGAAAAATTCAAATTATTTAAAAATATATAAATAAAGACTCCAAATAAATATTGAAGGACATCCTTCATAGGTTCAACATCCTACACTCAATTTAAATAAAATCATCAAAACATCCATTTCTAAGAATTTTGTGCCTCCTATATAAATTCTCCACACTCTCTTACTTAAATACAATATCAAATTATAGTTCAAGGAGTATAGAGTAGAGTGAAACAAGTGTAATTAAATTGATAACATGAGTAATAAAAAACATTCACCCTTCCCTAGGTTCCTCAAACCAAAGCTCCACTTCCCACTTTATTGAAAAAACTCAAAAAAATATTATAAATCATTTTTTCCCTTATTCATTTGGGTTCAGTACTCTCCTTTCTATCATGAGCTCATTTTAGATAAGGGAAATTTATTTTAATTTTTTCCAACTACATATTGTGCATACCACTGTGCAGAGCACTTATTAATTTTCATTTATATATAGAAACACACTCGGTGACCTTATCTAAAATACTCACTGTGGGATCTCAATTACCCATTTTACTCCAGATTCAAAGGATTTATAATACCCTAGAATGATTTGGTTCCCTAAATTATCCCAATCCCTTTCCAATTCAATCATATCTCATCTCTAATACTACCTTATCTCAATATAGTCTAAGTCTTATAACATCCTCAACATTACACATAAACACTCGGGTATGCATAGAATACATGTAGAAAAATACTTATGGATGTTCAGGGTTGTATATATATAAAGTGAGGAAATATGATATGAAGACTATCAAAAATAAATTATTTATTACATACATCACATGAATTATAATAATTAAATCAAATAAATTAAATTAAGACGTACATTGGTCGGTCAATGCTTAAGATCATTTGGTAGGTAATCTACATACGGAAATTAATTTTGTAATAAATTCTACACAAGAGAAGTTAAAATGAATTAAAATAATTTTATCTAATTTCAATACATTAAATATTAATTGCACAATACCTGGAAAATTTTCAACACATTCCAAAAAAATCATATTTTTTGAAAAAACTAAATTTTTGGGCTCCTAGTGGCCCGAAATGGGTCAGACGGTTCAGGAAAGGACCAACTAGGTCCGTTCACTGGACTGACTAGTGATAGAACCCTCATACGACCTCATACGGGAATATGGGAGGGGTTTGGGGTGGTGAACAATAATACCCCCTCTTATTTTTTTTAAAATATTTATTATCATTTTAATCCAACCGCCCGCCATAGTGGAGATATAAACAAATACCTATGGCCCCCATAAACTAGGGGAATTTGTTTCATGTGGGTGGAAGTGACTTCCCAAAATATTTCTTTTTTTTCTGGAGTCTTAAACACCCCCCCCCCCCTATAGTTTACCCTTTTTTTCATAAAATAACATATTGGACCATGCACACCCCCTTCCCCATTATAATTTTTTTCCTCTTTTTCTGCTATACTAGAACCACCCCCTTTGTCTTTATTCTTCTCTCTTTTTGTTATTACTTTTTTAAAATCCTCTTAATTAGGATTTCTGGAAAAAAATAATTAACATTCCACAAATCTGTGGAATTCCCTCCGGTTAGAAATTTCTATTTTGGTCACTGTAATCCGGTCAGAAAACATGGGGTCATCGGAAAATGAAACTTTCTACTACCTCTAGGTAAAATAACGCACACACATATACACAGATATATATACATTATTAATTTTATAAAACCTTCAGAATCTATTTCAATGTGATTTAAATTTTTAGATGGCCTTATCAGGAACGTTTGGGATCGAATCGAAGCTCAAAATTTTATTTTTCATTAGATTAAATCATCACTTGGTCCATTTTATACCAATTTAAGGTAAAAGGGAACACAATAGAATAAAATGGGTCAAGGGTTTAAAAAATTTCATCACAAGATCAATATAACTATATCCTCTTTGGTGATCTATAGCCTGGTAAGAAAGCTGATGATCCTGCATGAATGAATTAAGAACAAAAATAAATTAAACATAGGCCTCATTTGTTTTTTATATTTGTTTAAAACTACTCTTCATAGGTGATAGTTTCTTGAAGGAACCAACATCTAATCTATCTAGATCATCTACATGTGCTTCAAAATTATTTGGGTATGCCGATCATTGATATCCAAGTGCTGGTGTGGAGATTCGATGACGCCTTCAATGTACTAATGATCAATACTATGATAGTCCTACAATCCATGGAGGAGAACTTGGATTTGTTGTTGGGATAACCAACTTTTCTCTCTAGGATGTGGGAGAGATGAGAGATAATCCCCCAAATTCATGTGATGAATAGCACTCTAAATGAGAGCCTCCTCTCACTTATATAGTGAGGTATAAAATACCTAGAAATGGATTCATGTCCCCTGAATATGTAATGCCCACTAAATAAATCTGAAATGACATGTAATGACCGAATAAATATGTCATAAAAATCATTTATATTTTTATCACTTATTTGTAATATAATAAATATATTACATGATAAAAATGATTCATTAACTGCACTTGTTATTTCTAAAAATATTAAACTAAACTTGAATATTAAAATAATATTCATTTATTAAATATTATTCTATATATTCACTAAATATTCTATGTGTTGAATATTAATAAAACTTCTTATTACATTTTTTTTGTGTTATGCAAGACTCTAATATTGTAATAATGTCCTAGAGTATACGTCACATTTATAAGTTCGTAGCAGTTCTCCTCTATAATGAGAACCTTGATGTTCTATGACAATATTCTGAAATAATGTTCTATGGTTGGATAGCGTACTGTGATGGGACACATAGTACATATATTTTTAGGTTTGAGTACTCATAAGCATATGAGGCTTCATCTCATGAAGTTTTCACTTGGTAATCTCTAAGATGGTAGATTATGAGAACAGACTCGCCAGTAGATTTTCTTTATGTTTTGGTGTCATTAGATATTCTTACATATGAGCATGTGTGATGGTCCTTAGACTTTAAGATTGTTATTAATTCATGTTACAACTCACATATTTAGATGTATTTTGTAAACCATGATGATAATAGTTCATGGTGATGTTAGATACGTTGGGTGTGTCACAGGTGACATATCATTAATGAATAAGTCAAGTAATGATCTATTCCTTCCATCTTTATAGAATTTGATATCTCATCCATTTTTTTAGAATTTAACCATCACATTAAATTCCATGGTCATGGTGTAACGACATGTTTATTTCAGATAGTCAAATAAATACATATTGAGCATATAGGTTGGTGACATGGCTATGCAAGCTGTTTGATGAGATATTGTGAAAAAGGGATTATATTACATAGTTAGTGTTTGTATGTGGTAATCGACATTCAGACATTAAGTTCTTTCTCTTGGGTGCCTTTACCAATTGTTAGATAGTAATCTTGGACTTTAGGCAAGCCCGCCTAATGAGAATGAGAAACAATCCTAGTGGTTCACACACTAACTATTTCTATTAATCTCAATTAAATTATTTGAGTTTAATTAATGGAATAAATATTATTCTCAAGTTTGAGAAATAATTTTATTCAAGTTATATTGATCACATAAATTAAATAAATATTTATTTGATAGCATTTGAATGAAATATTTATTTTATTTATTAAATAGTTTAATAAATTTTTATTCTCTATATTATGAATAAAATATTTATTTATGAATAAAATATTTATTTGGTTTTTCAATAAATTCTAGAGGAGGTCGAATGGACTAAGACTGAGTCTGGTGTAAAATATTAATTAAAAATACCATTACATAATATTTTTTATTTTACAAGCTGGAACATGCCAAAAAAATAATAATAATAATATAATTATTATTATGTGGCATGGGGTTTATTAAAGGTAATAAATGTTATTTAATGGTCGGTATGAAATTAAATAATATTTTAAATTAAATCCTAACTTTATAAATAGACAATTATGTCAAGTGTGTAGAGTATCCAAAATTGAGAATAGAGAATAGTTGCACATAAAGAATTATCTCTCAACTCTTCATTCTCTCTACCTCTCAAGAACGAGAAGTGAAAGAGATATTTCTTCAAGGCCGAAGAATCATCAATCAAGAACGAACAACCCAAGAAATTCAACTTGTCGCGCTAGCACCTGGAGATCGAGTGGTCTTGCTTGGAGATCATAGGAGCACATTTGGATTGCCACTAGAGGGATTCAATCCTTGGATCCTCACAATGAATGAAGGTAATCTAAAAGGGTCCTTTCGGATGATAAACATTCACCAATGAAGAAATTTCCTAAGCTCAGGTATTTATTTCTTAAAATATTAAATAAATTGATTATAAATTTGAAGTGAAAGATATCTGCTCTTGGTTTTAAGAAATGATTATTAAAAGAAATTTTAATATATCACCCACCTTATCATGCTTCCTCTATTCCTAGAATCATCAATTGGTATCAAATTGGTCACATTTAAATTTATAATTATTTATTTGATTATTGATCTATGCACAATTTTGGTTAGATTTTTATTTAAAGTTATTCATTCTTTAATCTAGTTTGAATTAACATGTTATAGACATATTAATCATGTCCATTCAGTGTTTAATTTTTTTAAAATTTTAAGAAAAAATGAAGAATGACTAGATATTTCATCAAAAAGTTCTAGATCTTTGGTTGGTAAAACTAGGTTACACAGCATGCGGCTAGAGCAGTCGTCGTATACCCATGCGCATTGTATCTAGATGTGTCAAGAAACTAATTACACGTGGTGATTTTATTACACACTATGTGTTGACTAGGACAACATGGCACACGAAAAGTAGATATAGGGTGTGTAGCTAGCATGTTCATAACTTGTAGTCTAGATGAGTTAACACATTGAATCCCCAGGCATGTGACTTGGATATACAGAAACTGAGGTACATGGCATGTAGTTTCATGTATATGTTGTGTAGTCTCCCATTAATGTAAAAAAATTAAAATTACATTAAATTAAAAAAATTGTATCCTTAAAGCCTTATTTTATTGATTGTCACACCGTTGTGAGTTTAAAATTTTAATAATGGTATTAAATAATTTTAAATGCTCAATTAATTTATTTTAATTAATATTCCATTATTGGTTATGTGTTTTATTTTCCATGAATTTCATTAATGATGGGTATCTCTAAATAAGATTGGATGATCATTAAGATAAAAGGGAATTAATTAATTAATTAATGAAAGTTCATTTATCTTAAATAATTAAAAAACTAATAATGAAATTAATGCTAGATGTTTAATTTTGCGTATTAGTTTCATGCATGACCGTTCATGAGCTTGACCAAGTCCTATGTATGTGTTGGATGTTTTAATTTAATTTATTTCATGATTTTTTAATTATTTAATATTAAATTAAATGATGGCTTGTGATTCATCCCTCCCTCCATTTTTATGTAGGACCTACATGTCCAAGGATATTTTTTGTAACCCCATTTATCTAATCCTTTGGTTCCCCTCGCCTGTGTGTGAGTAATAAATATTTTTAATTAATGGAGCATCCTAAGGTACATAGAGGCGGTTCAAGATAGAACCATAATGATGTCAACCCAAGTGATACATAGGTGGAAAAGTGGAATGTTGTAACTCATGCCAAGACCATAAATATGAGTTATTTTCCCGAGGTAAAAGGTTGATTTAAGGTCCACTCATTAAATAAACTTGTAGATAAATCTCATGAACGGGTCATTTAATTAATTATTTATTTATATATAAGTAATTATTATTTTTATGGATGTAAGGTTGTGATCATATAAATAAATTAATTAATGTGCAAAGATAGGAATTAAATAAATAAATTACATGTAAATTTTTTATCCATCATGGTTAATTAATTAAGTAGTGTCCACTTAATATTAACAAGATGATTAAAGAATAAAACATGATAAAAATTTATGCAAAATAAATTAAAATCCCTAAATTAAATTTTAAGTCATACTAATCCATCCATTAATTGATTGGGAATGAAACCATAGAACTAAGTGTAGTACATGGCCAAAGTCTGGTCACTTAATTTTATCAGAGAGTTCTCATCAGAGTTTTGGGTTAACTTAACTGATATTGTATTGAGTTTAATGGTCAAAGTCTATTAAATACAAATTTGGAGACAAGTATTGAGGAAATCCAAGTAAAGATTTCAGGATATGGGGAATCCACTCAACAGATCAAGGAACTACAAGTTCACATTTGGCAAGACAGCCTACCTAATTACTTTATTATGGTTTTCATGGCCAAAGTCTGGATCATTAAGAAATGTAATGGGGATGCCTTCCACTATAATGTTAATGAAACTAGATATTCTGAGTTCAATAGTGAGGGATATTGATACATAATAAAATAGTGGGCAATTTAATAAATAAAAACATTTAATTTATTATATCTCACTTATTTTTTAATCAAGAAAAATACTAATAATATTATCCTTTTAATTATAGAATAAAATAAAAATTTCATCATCCACATTGTCCCTATGATCAATATTAGATAAACATAACCTCCTAACTGGTAGTGACTTCTAGGAGTAGTTTAGTTTACTTCGGGTTGTGTTATTCCATTAACAGAAATCTTATGTGATAGAATCCTTAATGCCTGATCTGCCTTCTAAAGAGGTGATTGATGAAGAGTTCCTTGTCTATGAAAAACATTTGATCTACACCATCGACATTCAATGTTTGATGCTTTAATTGATGTCTAGTGAACTAATGAAGTCTCACAAAAACATGTATGTGTATAGCATGCTTGAGAACCTATGTGGTCTTTACAAAGAGAGAGCTAGACAAGAATGGTTTTATATTTACAAGGTGCTCTTTCAGAGAAATCTTGGAGAGGTTTCCCCAGATGAGCCACATGTAGTCAAGCTCATTGGCTACATCAAACACTTAAAGGTTCTAGGATTTAAACTCTCTAAATAACTAAGAACCGACCTCATTCTAGAATCACTCCCTTAGAGCTTCTCCAGTTTTTTTGTGAATTTTAATATGAAAAACATTGAGAAGTATTCGCCAGATCTTCTAATACTTCTTCTCTAAGTAGATAAGGATATGAAGTGTGAAAAAAAATTCCATCCTTATGGTGAAAAAATGGAAAGGGAATGTGAAGAGATTTAATCCCAAAGATTATTCATGCCCTTCCAAGAAGAGGAAGATCAAGGGGAAAGTAAGGGAATATGATGATATCTGTTTCGCATGTGGAAAGAAGGTTCATAGGAAAAAAAACTACACCCATCCAAAGAAGAAAGGGGAAGCTTCAGGTGAATTTGTTATCAAGTTCAATTTATCTATTTCTATAAATTAGATATTAGATACATCATGTGGTGATCATATATGTATTCAAATATAGTAACCAAGTATATTTATAAAGATTTATTAAGGAGATGTAGAACTTTGAGTAGCCAATGGAGATAAACTTGTTGTTGTATCTATCACGGACTACCACCTCACATTTCCAAATAGAATGATATTTGTTTCAAAGGGTTGTTATTATGTTCCTTCAGTTACCAAAAAAATTATTTCTATATCTATAAATGATATAGATGGATTTATTTTCAAATTTTCAAATAAATTTTTCTTTTTTATAAAGATAGAATTTTTTATGGTAAGGTACATTTAAATAACAGTCTTTATGTGTTGTATTACATGAACCAACTAATGGAAATTGATAAAAAAAAAAGTTAATTTACATTACTCATACCATACCCAACTTTCATATCACTGGCTAGGTCATGTAAATGAAAATAGATTGACTAAATTACATCAAGTTAGATATTAGATTCTTTTGAACTAAAACCACTTGGTGTATATAACACATGTTTACAAGGAAAAATGACAAAATCCTCATTCAGTAGGAAAGGTTAAAGGGATACATAGATTCATGAATTAGTTTATATTGATATGTGTGGACCATTTCCTATTGAATCAAGGGGTAGGTACTCACAATTCATAACTTCTACTGGTGATTTTAGTAGATATGGATATGTCTACTTAATGAGGTATAAGTCATATTATAATGAAAAATTCAAGGAATAAAAGAATGAAGATGATAAGTAGCTTGGTAAGAAGATTAATAAATTTCACTCAGATTGTGGTGGAGAATATCTTAATCAAGACTTCATCGATTATCTATGGGAGTTGTAGATTTTATCTCAACTCACTCCTCCTTATACGTCTCATTAGAATGGTGTAAGTAAAAGGAGGAACCGCACCTTATTGGAAATTGTGAGATCAACGATGAGTCATGTGACTCTTCTATTATCCTTTTGGGGATATAAATTAAAAATAGCAACATACATACTAAACTGATTTTCAACTAAATCAACAGATAGTATACCATACAAATTATGGAATGGAAAGAAACCCATGTTTCCTTACTTACATGTGTGGGGTTGCGAAGAATTTTTTAAGGCCTCTTCAGATAACAAGATTTTACCCCAAGGAATAAAGTGTATCTTTATATAATATCCCAATGAAAAAAAGATAAAGTACCTATATAATCCTTCAGACAAAAAGGTTGTGGTTGACAGATTTCCCACATTTCTTGAGGAGGATATTATCTATAAAAGAGATAATGGGAGTGAGATAGAATTTGATTAAGTCTATGATCAAGATACACGAGAGTGGTCACAGGAACAAATTCCAAAAAGCCTCATGGAAGAATAAATTGTTCTAGAGGCACAATTAAAATGTAAGAGTACTATATAGGTTAAATAACTAGAAATGTTTGGTTTTCTAGTCACTGAGGATGGTGACTCATTATTAGTTGATAATAATGATCATATAACCTACAAGGAATCATTAAGTGTCATAGATATTTCCATGTGGAAAGAATCCATGAATTCTAAAATGGATTCCATGTACCAAAACCAAGTCTATATTTTGGTTTACCCTCAAGTATATGTAAATCTTGTTGGTTTCAAATGGGTATTCAAGAAGAAACTAGACATGTAAGGAAAATTTAGTACCTATAAGGCATGACTAGTTTCAAAAGATTTTAAATAGAATCAAGGCATTGACTACAACGAAACTTATTCACTAGTTGAAATTTTCAAATCCATTAGAATTATACTTTCCATTATGGCTTTCCATGATTATGAGATTTGAAAAATAGATTTCAAAATATAATTCCTTAACGAGAACCTTTAGTAAGATGTCTATATGAAATAACTCAAAGGGTTTGTGACTCCAAAGGATACCAAATTGGTATGCAAATTGCAAAGATCCATTTATAGATTAAAGCAAGCATTTGGGTTATGGTGCATTCATTTTTATGATTCCATAATGTAATTTGATTTCATAAAGAATGAATGTGAGTGGTGTGTCTATAAATGGTTTAGTGAGAGTGTAGTCATTTTCTTAATAGTATATGTTAAAGACATATTACTCATTGGAAAAGAAATATCAGTATTATAGTCTGTTAAGGAGTGGTTGAATAAATACTTCTCTATGAAGGAATTGGGTGAGGCATCATGTATTCTTGGAATCAAGATCCATAATGATAGATCCAAGAGGTTGCTCAGCCTAAGTCAAAGTACAGACATTGACAAGATGTTGAAGAGATTTAGTATGGAACAATCCAAGAGGGGATTGTTGCTAGTGTCACATGGAATTCATCTTTCTAGGAAAATGTTTCATTAGACACATGAGGAAAAAAACTTAATGAAAATAATTCCATATGCATCAGTGATTGGGTCAGACATGTATGTTATGTTATGTACTAGGCTACATATCGCATAAACATTAAGTGCATTAGGAAGATATCAAGATGATATAGGTTACCACCATTAGATATAATTCAAGACTATCATTAAGTATCTAAGGCGTACTAAGGATATGTTCCTGGTTTATAGAGGAGATGAGTAACTAGTCATCAGAGGATATTCATATTCTAGTTTCTAAACTGACCAAGATGACCTGAAGTCACAAACAGGACACATCTTCACTTTTAATGGAGGTGTTATGAGCTATAAGAGATCAAAGAAGGTTGTGGTTGTAGATTCTACAGTAGGTTTTGAGTATATTGAAGCTCCTGAGGCAGCTAAAGAAGCATTATGGATATGAAAATTGATCCAAGAGATTGATGTGGTACCTAATAGTAAAGATCTTATCACACTCTATTATGATAATACTATAGCGGTGGCTCTTAAAAAAGAGCCAATGTCACATCAGTGGATGAAGCACATACTTCATAAGTATCATCTCTTGATATATTTTTCTCATAGAGGTGAAGTTATAGTGAGAAATATTTCCATGGAATACAACGTGGCATGCCCCATGACTAAATCCTTGAATCATTAGAAACATGACTATTGTGTGGGGTCTAATAGACTGAAGGTCATATGAAGTTGTTTATAGTCCAAGTGGAAGTTTGTTGGAGTTGGTTTCCTAGGACCAAATGTTTGTAATTTGATTACATGAATATTCGATGTATTGAATATTCATAAAACTTCTTATTACATATTGTTTGGTTTTCTGTATTACTCTAATGTAATAATGTCCTAGAGTATACATCACATTGATAAGGTCATAGAAGTTCCATGCTATGATGAGAACATTGATATGCTATGATGATATTCTCAAATATTGTTCTGTGGTTGGATAACATACTATGATGAGACACATAGTACATTGATTTTTAAGTTTGATTACTCATAAGCAGATGAGGCTTCTTCTCATGAAGTTCACACTTGGTAATCTCCAAGATGGGAGATTATGAGAACAGACCCGCTAATAGGAATTCTACATTTTTTGGTGTCATTGGATATTCCTATCTATGAGTGCATGTGATGGTCCTTATACTTTAAGATTATTATTAATGAATATTATAACTCACATACTTAAAAGTATTTAATAATTCATGACAACAACAAGTCATGGAAAAGTTGGATATGTTGGGTGCATCACGAGTGACATGTCATTAATGAATAAGTTGAGGAAGGATTTTTCCCTTACATTTTTATGAATGTTGATATCTCAACTCATTGATTGTAATAGAACCATCACATTAAATTCCATGGTTATGGTGTCACGATGTGTTTATTTTAGAAATTCAAAGAAAGAAATATCGATCATATAGGTTGGTGACACAATTATGAAATCTTCTTAATGAGATATTGTGACAAAGAGATTATATTGCACAGTGATCTTCATATGTGGTTGTCAATGTTATGACATTAAGTTATTTTTCTTGGGTGCATTGACTCATTGCTAGACTTTAATCGTGGAATTTAAGCAAGCTTTCCTGATGACAATGAGAAAGAATCCTATAGGGTCACGCACTAAGTGTTTCTGTTGATCTCAATTAAATTCTATTTAATTTTAATTAATAGAATAAATATAATTCTCAAGTCTGAGGAATAATTTTATTCAAGTTATATCGATCGCATAAATTAATTAAATATTTACTCTTCATCATATGAATAAAATATTTTTTTTATTGAATACTTTAATAAATATTTATTTGATAAATTTTGAATAAAATATTTATTTATAAATAAAATATTTATTCGGGTGTTAAAAAATGATAGAGAAGTTTGAACGGACCAAGACCGAGTCTGGTGAAAAATATTAATTGACAAGACCATTATATAATATTTATTATTGTGCAAGTTGGTGCATGCCAAAAAAATAATAATAATATAATTATCATTATATGGAATGGGTTTTATTAAATGTAATAAATTTTATTTAATGTTCGGTATGAAATTAAATTATATTATAAATTAAATCCTAACTCTATAAATAGACGACTATATCTATTGTGTTGAGTATCCAAAATTTAGAATAGATAATTATTGTTCATGATAAATTATCTATCAACTTCTCATTCTCTATCCCCATCAATAAATAGATGTTCAAGAGAGATTTCTTCAAGGTCAAAGAATTAGTGATCAAGAACAAACAACCCAAGACACTCGACTCACCGTGCTAGCACCCAGAGATCGAGTTGCATTACTCGAAGATCATAAGAGAACGTGTGGATCACCTATAGAGGGATTATATCCTTGCATCCTCACAGTGCAACAAAGGTAATCTGAAAGGATCCTTTCAAAATATCAACATTCACCAATGTAAAATGTTCCTAAGGGTATTTATTTCTTTAAATATTAAATAAATTAACTATAAATTTGACATGCAAGATCTTCACTTTGGGTTTCAAGAAAAAATTATTAAAAGAAATTTTAATATATTTCCCACCTTTTCACGCTTCTACTACACCTATAACCCTCTAACTCGACTCGTTATTTCTGTAAATATTAAACAAACCGTGAATATTAAAATAATATTCATTCATTAAATATTATTCTATGTATTCTCTAAATAAATTTTTAATACTTTTAATAATTAAATTCAATACCAATTATTCTAAACTCGAATAATATGAATTTATTTATTTCATTGTAATCATTCAAAATCAGCATCACCTAGACCTCATGGTGGGGTCTACCATGTCCTAAAATCCTATTCATAGAATAAGACAAACTTTTAAATATGCTGAGTGTGTGAACATCTAGACCCTTATCTCAATAGAAGTGAGTACTACTCATATATTAGGAACTAATCTTAGAAACCCATAAAGTACCCTATAGAGACAAGTTATAGTCATATCATTGAAAACCTCTAATAAACACACGTCGAGTAATATAATCTCTTGTCTCACAATATGTCATAAATAAGGATGCATGTTTTTTTTCATCATCCTTGCTTTATTACTCATTGACCTTAGTATAAAAACTTACCATATTATAGCATGGTCATATATTTAATGAAGTTGTTATCAACCCGATCAACTAGGCTTGAGATACCATTTCTTTTGAAAGATAAAAAATCTATCTTGATCATTCAATCAATGTCATGTCACAAATGGTGCACCCAATGCAAGGTACCTCACAATGATATAAATGTCATGGTTTTCACTCTTTCATAAAAGTATGTAATCAAATGGTATACATTGATAATAATATCAAGTTGAGAGATCAATACACATGCTCGTAAGTAGAAACTATCAATGACACCTGAAACATGTGGTGTTCATATTGGCAGGTAAGTCTTCAAGATCTCATATAATCAAGATCACCAGGTTCAAACTTCATGAGAAGAATCCCCGATGCTTATGATCCCCCTGTTGGAGTTTGTGTCTTAGGACTAACTATTTATACTTTGATTACATGAATATTTGATATATTGAATATTAATAAAACTTCTTATTACATATTTTTTGTTGTTCTTCATGACTCTAATGTAATAATGTCCAAGAGTATATGTCAAATTCATAAGGTTGTGGGAGTTCCCCACTATGATGAGAACCTTGATGTGATATGATAATATTCTCAAATAATTTTCTATGGTTGGATAATGTACTATGATGGGACACATAGTATATAGAATTTCAGGTCTGAGTACTCATAAGCAGGTGAGGCTTCTTCTTAGGAAGTTCTCACTTGGTAATCTCCAAGATAAAGTATTATGAGAAAAGACCCACTAGTATGAATTATGTGAGTTTGGTGTCATTTCATATTCTTATCTATGATCTTGTGTGATGGTCCTTAGACTTTAAGATTATTATTAATTTATGTTACAACTCGTATACTTAGATGTATTTCATAAACCATGATGATAACAGTTCGTGGCAAAGTTGGATACATTGGGTGAGTCACGAGTGACGTGTATTTAATAAATAAGTTGAGGAAGGATTTTCCCCTTCCATCTTTATGGAAGCTAATATCTTGGCCCTTTTATTGGAATACATCCATCACATTAAATTCCATGGCCATGGTGTAACGACGTTTTTTTTAGATATTCAAAGAAAGACATATCAAGCATATAAGTTGGTGAAACGGTTAGGAAACCTGCTTGATTAGATATTGTGACAAAGGGATTATATTAAACATTGAGTGTTCGTATGTGCTTTTTAATGTTACAACATTAAGTTCTTTCTCTTGGGTTCCTTGACTCATTTCTAGATAGTAATATTGGACTTTAGGAAAGCCAGCCTAATGCCAATAAGAAATAATCCTAGAGGGTCACACACTAAGTATTTCCATTGATCTCAATTAAATTATATTTGAGTTTAATTAATGGAATAAATATTATTCTCAAGTCTGAGGAATAATTTTATTCAAGTTATATTGATCATATAAATTAAATAAATATTTATTCGTTCACATGTGAATAAAATATTTATTTTATTTATTGAATATTTTAATAAATTTTTATTCTCTAGATTGTGAATAAAATATTTATTTATGAGTAAAATATTTATTTGGTTTTTCAATAAATGATAGAGGATTTCAAATAGACCAAGACTGATTCTGATGAAAAATATTAATTAACAAGATCATTACATAGTATTTGTTATGGCGCAAGTTGGTGCAAGTTGGTGCACTCCATAAAATAATAATAATATAATTTTTATTATGTGGCATGGTGTTTATTAAAGGTAATAAATGTTATTTAATGTCCAGTATGCAATTAAATAATATTTTAATTTAAGTCCTAACTCTATAAATAGATGGTTATGTCTATTATGTAGAGTATCCAAAATTGAGAATAGAGAATTATTGCACACAACAAATTCTCTCTTAACTCCTCATTATTTCTCCCTCTAAAGAATGAAAAGTGCAAGAGAAATTTCTTCAAGGCTGAAGAACGAGTGATCAAGAACAAATAGCCCATGACATTCAAATCACCACGCTAGCACCCAGAGATCGAGTGGTGTTTCTCAGAGATAATAGGAGCATGTGTGGATCACCACTAGACGGATTACATCCTTGGATCCTTACAGTATAATGAAGTTAATCTGAAAGGGTCCTTTCGGACAATCAACATTCACTAATGAAGAAATTGCGTAAGCTAGGGTATTTATTTCTTAAAATATTAAATAATTTAATTATAAATTTGATGTGAAAGATCCTCATTCTTGGTTTCATGCAATGATTGTTAAAATAATTTTTTTAATATATCTCTCACCTTCACACACTTCCATTGCACTCGAAACCATTAAGTGGTATCAGAGTGGTCAAGTTTAAATTTATAATTATTTATTTTATTTTTGATCAGTGACAATTGTGGTTATATTTTCATTTCATGTTATTCATTATTTAATCTGATTTGAATTAACATGTTATCGATATATTAATCATGTTTGTATAGTGTTTCATTTTCTTAAAGGGTTGAGTGAAAATATAGAACAACCAGAGATTCCATTGGGAAGTGCCACATCATTGGCTGGTAAAATTGGGTTACATGGCATGCATCGAGAGCAGACGTCGTATACTCATGTACATTGTATCTAGATGCACCAAGCAATTAATTACACACGTTGCTTTTATTGCACATCATGTGTTGACCGGGCCAACTTGGCACATGACAAGTTGATACAGGGTGTGTAACTCGCATATACACAACATGTAGGTTGGCCAAGTTAACATGCTGAAGCCCCAGGCGTGTGGCTTGTATATATGGAAACCGAGGTATATGGTGTGTAGCTTCATGTACATGTCATGTAGTCTCCCATTAATGGAAAAAATTAAAATTATATTAAATTTAAAAATTGCATTATTAAAACATTATTTTATTGATTGGAACACCATTGTGTGTCTTAAAATTAAATAATGGTTTTAAAGAATTTTAAATACACAATTAATTTATTGTAATTAATATTTCATTATTGGTTCTTCTGTTTATTTTCCATGAATTCCATTAATGATTGGTATCTCTAAATAATATCAGATGGTCATTAATATTAAAGGGAATTAATTAATTAATTAATTAAGTCAAGTGCATTTATCTTAAATAATAAAAGAACGATTAAATAAATGAATTATAACCATTTAATTTTGTGTATTTTTTACATGTATTGTCACGACCCGTCCCCGGGGCCCGTGTCGTGGCTACCCCAAGCCCGCCTTCCATAGGCCAGGGGCTGGCGACTAGCACCAAGGCGTAAATCCCAACAAAAAGGGAAGGCATTGCCTTTGAAAAGTAAACAAGCACCACAGAGTAAGCAAGAGGAAAAGTAAACACTAAGTAAAAACTGTACAAGCTGTGCTGAAAGTAAAAGGGGCCGGAAATACAAGCCCAACTGTAAAGTACAACTGAAAGGAAAAACAGCAACTGAAAGGAAAAACTGCAGCGTCGAGCCGTCCTCTGGAAGTCTCACCTGAAGGGTGGGTACAGATAGCCTCCACTGCTCCTCGGGTCCACCTAACCGCTCCGAGTACGTCCCGCCCAGTGGTCCACCTCCAGGTACTGTCCTGCTCCGCACGCCTCCTCCACGATCAGCGCTGTCCTTCGTCTGCAACCAACACCACGAAGTGCGGGCATAGCCCGTGCAGGGGTGAGTATAAGCTACTCAGTAGGGACCCCGAGACCCCCGAAGGTCTCCCGAAATCCACAAAGGATAAGTCACGAAGAAGAGATACAATCACGAATTAACATCTGACACGGCTTAGGTATATGCCCATACATATACCTAAGTCATCAATTCCCCGATCGGCTCCAACGTCCGAGCCCTAGCACAACCCAGTCCACACAGGAAAGCAAAACGCATACCCACGCAGGATAGAACAACACAATCCACAAAGGAGAGTAAACAGTAAATCCACACAGGATAGCTCAACACAATCCACAAAGGAGAGAAACACAAGATTCAGCTCACACAGGTATACTTCTTCGGATGACGATAAAGATGATCACTGAACCATCTAAGTCGTCGGACCCACGAAGGATCGATAGGTACTAACCTCGCAGTGACCCACACAGGATCGGACCCACACAGGATCGGGCCCACGCAGGACCTGTAGGAGTTGGCTCACACAGAACCGCTGAGTGTTGACCCACACAGGATCGAACCCACACAGGATCGGGCCCACGCAGGACCTGTAGGAGTTGGCTCACACAGAACCACTGAGTGTAGACCCACACAGGATCGGATCCGTACAGGATCGGGCCCACACAGGATCGGGCCCACGCAGGACCTGTAGCACTGATCCACGTAGGATCGCTGAGTGCAGTAGTCATCGCAGTCCGCTGAGGATCTCTGCACAGTCGTCGCCGCAGTCCACTGAGGATCTCTGCACGGTCGTCGTCGGAGTCCACGGAGGATCTCTGCACAGTCGTCGCCGTCGAGGGAGCAGTCGCAGCCAGCACTAGGGTTCCCGCACACAGCAAGCTCGTTCGGGAGGGTCCGCTCCACAAGCCGAGAGGCTGATACATCAACTATCACGAATTCCGAAGTTGATGTATCCAAAAGTTCCGTATCGTCAACAGGAACTCAACGTCGCAGACGGCGCGTCAATCGGACGCCCGGTCTGAGAGATATTGGCATTTTCGTCTCAGGGGCCCGGTTGGTTTTTAAGGCAAAACCAACCCGACTGCACTCCACCTACGTCCAAACCTCGGGCGGAGTATGCCAAAAGATCCGTCTCACTTAGAGGAATTTAACAAAGCTGACGGCACGTCAATCGGACGTCCGTAGCTCAAGATATGAGCGTTTCCGCTCCGAGGGCCCGGTTGGTCTCGTGTACGAACCAACCCGGCCGAACTCAAAGTATTCCGAAACCTTGAGTGCGATATACCGAAACGACCGTCTCGATCCAAGGATCGTGTTTCCGCCGACGGCGAGTCGTTTGGAGGCCCGTAGCTCAAGATACGGCCATTTGAACGAAGACGTCCGAAGAAGGGGGGTACGGGCTCGGGCCGACCCAGCCCGACCCCCCCCCCCCGGGTCGAACCGACCCGGGTCTGACCCGGTTGGCCCAGCCCGGCCCGGCCAGGGCCGGTCTGGCTCGGCCGAGCGGCGCGGGTGGAAGCCGCGGGCGCAGCCCCCGCGGTCGAGAGAGAAGTCGCGGCCCGCGTGCGGGCCGCGCTGGTGAACCGCGGACGCGGCTCTGCCGCGTCCCGCCTGGGCGAACCGGACCCGCGCGGCCGCGGGTCCGTTGGCCGCCGCCGGCGCCGCCGCGCCGGCGACCCGTGCCGCCGGCAGCTTCCGCGGGCCGCCGGCGTCGCTCCGGTGGCCCGTTTTCTTTCCCGTCTGCGCCGTTGCTCCTCCCGGGATCCGTTCTTTACTGCGGGATCGTCAAACATCCGTTGCGGCACGTTCCGTCATCGTCCGTCAAATCCGCACAAAATGAAGAACGGCGGAGGGTCGTCGGGCCGTGTTCATTTGGCCCGCACCCTCCGCGTTAGAGATAAACAACCGGGAGAAATTTAATAGAATGTTCAACACATGAACCAACAATTTTTAATAAAATAAAATTGTTTCTTTGATTCCGGTTCTTTATTTTTTAAAGAATGCTCACGGGAATAACAAAAAGGGGGTATTCCAAAATTATAAAATCCCTACCTCGTCGATCGTCGCGCGCGGGCGTTCTTCGCGGAAAAGATCATCGCGGAAGAGAGGGATCGTCGCGTCGTCGCGGTGAGGCGTCGCGTCGTCGCGGAATCCGGTGTTGAGTCGGCGAGCTCAACGAACCAAGAACAACAGATTTAAATTATTAATATTTAAATCTGTGTTTCGTTTAAAACCAAAAAAAAAGAACTTTGAGAGGAAATCCGAAATCACTCACCTCAAACGGTCGGTGATCGGAGTTCGGAGCGTGGAAGAACGTCTCGGACGGAAGCGTCGTTGATTTCCGGGTTCGGCATTCTTCGCGTTCTTCGCGTTCTTCGCGTTCTTCGCGTTCTTCGCGTTCTTCGTGAGGGAGAAGAAGATACGAGGGTCCTCTCAAATCTTCTCAAAGCGCAAATAACCAGAGGTCGAGCGTTGGCCTTATTTTATTATTACGCCAACGAATTTGAAAAACTGGTTAAGAAACGATCCATCAATTCGTTGAATTAATTCAACGAAAGAAACAACCCATTTAATTCACGAAATAAACCGCCCAATTAAATGGTCTGTTAAGAATTTAGAAAACGCGTCGGTTGACTTTCATTAAGACGGGTTTTCACGGGTGCGTTTCTTAGCGGAAAGAAACGGCGGGGCTCGTGCGGGCCCCACCTCACAAATATCCTACCAAGGGGGTAGGATATTTCTGGATAGCATCCTATCCAGTTCAACTCAGTTCAAGCCGCCTTTAAGTGGCTTCAAGTGGCTTCCAAGTGGCTTAAGTGAAATAAAATAAAGTTGTCGCAAAATTATTTTATTTCTTAACCTTAAGCCCGAAAATTAAAAACCACACCCGAGCAAACGCAACTCCGGAAGAGGCGTTTCTAAGCGAAAACAGGCGTTGTGATTTCATCGGTGCCCTCAGAATTCGATTCCGAGCACCGGTTCAAAAGTTAGAAAAACTCGCTCGCCCGTTCACTGAACGTACCCGAGCCAATCTTCGGAAAATGATTCTGGGCACACCGGGCCTCGGAATCAGGTGCCGTCAGAAACTGCGCTCTTGTAAAATTCCAAAGAAAATTAAGAAAAAAAAATTTCCTTGAAATTTACGGGTCTTTACATGTATGACCATTCATGAGCTTTACCAAGACTTGTGTATGTGTTGGATGTTTTAATTTAATTTATTTCATGAGTTTGTAATTATTTAACATTAAATTAAATGATGGTTTGTAAGTCATTTCTCCACCTATTATTATGTATGACCTACATGTCCAAGGATATTTATGTAACCCCATTTAACAACTCCTTTGGTTCCCCTCACCTGTGTGTGAGTAATAAATATTTGTAATTAATAGAGCATCTCAAGGAATGTGGAGGCAGTTCAAGACAGAACAATAATGATGTCAACCTAGGTGATACATAGGTGGATAGGTAGAATGCTATAACTCATGCCAAGACCGACAATAGGAGTTATTTCCCATAGGTCAAAGGTTCATTTAATGTCTAATTATTAAATTGACCATTAGATAAAGCTCGTGAATGGGTCATTTAATTATTTATTTATTTCTGTCTATGAAATTATTTATTTTATGGATGCAAGGCCGCGATTAGATAAATAAATGAATTAATGTGAAAATATGTAAATTAAAAAATTAATTATGCATAAATTTTTTATCCAACATGGTTAATTAATTAATTAACATCCACTTAATATTAAAAAATCTTGTAAATGATAAAACAAGATAAAAATTTGTGCATAATAAATTAAAATCCATCAATTAAACATTAAATCAGACTAAGTCTTTCATTACTTGATTGGGAATGAAACCATAGAACTAAGTGTTGTACATGGCCAAAGTCTGGACACTTACTTTTATCAGGGAGTTCTCATGAGAGTTTTGGGTTGACTTAACTGAAATTGTATTGAGTTTAATGACCAAATTTAGTTCAATAAAAAATTAGAGGCAAGTGTTGAGGAAATCTAAGTCAGGATTTTAGGATAGAGGTGTAACGACCCGAAATTTTGAATAAATCTTGTTTCCTAATTTTGTATGTTATTTTATTTTACACTCAACAAAACTGTTTCATTTGATAACATGAGTATAATTAAAATGATACCATTGGGTTTTTACCATTATATGACCATTGGTCAATATGACCGTTGGAAACTAAACGTTTTGATTATTGTCTCTAAATACAAGTGATCTTGGTTAATTAATATAGAAAGAAGATTCGATGGCCTCATCCAGTAGTCTCGGGCCAATCGAAGCCCATCTAACAGAACTTGGGAAGGAGGTAGCACCACTGGGATTTTCTCTGGACCAAACCCAAGCTGAACTTCATCGTATGAAGCTAAAAAGGAATCGACTTTGTGAGAAGTTCAAACTGATAGAAATTACTACTTGTGCAATGTTGGTCGAGCCTCCCTCAGATTCTCTCACCTTAGCACACCCTACACTTAGGTCCTATGCTGGGGTTATAAGGGGATATGTAAGGAGACCATAACTGCTTTATATAATCCTTTGAGATAAATAAAATTGTGTTTTCTTCTTATGGTGAAGTTTGTAAATTTTCAAACGTCCAGATAAATGTAGGATTTATATTATTTATGAATTTGAAAAAAAAGGATATTGTAAAATATTTTTGTAAAAATTAAATAATTAATTATGTGTAATGATTTTCAAAAAATGGTCTTCTGTAAATGTGTTCAGTAAGAAATTTAGAGTCTAATAAGATCAACTTGATTTTTGATGAATAATAAATTATGAATAGTGATTTTACGCTTAGGATTAGTAATGCGACCAAATGGATTAGTAATCACACCTAAAGAAAGTATTAATATAATCTAGGCACCTTTATTAAGTAATGTGATTCAATAAAATAGGTAAATAACTGTTTCAGAAATTATTAGTCAAGTATTAGTTTTTTCGGGTGAATAGTGTTTTTTAATTAAAAATTAAATTAAAAATATTTAGAAAATTATTTTTATAAAATGGACTTTATTTTTGAACTCATAGCATTGATATTATGTTAAAGTAAATTTTGGGGATTTTTCTGAAAAAATGAATTTTCGATGAATAGTGAAAATATGGTTTTTAAGTTACGGGTGTTTAATGACATCATAACTGCATCATGATGAGGTGATGAGATATTTTAAGTGATTGCTAACTAAAGGGGGTGAATTATTGTATGGGGGTCCCATGTGGCTAAAACCATGGGCAAATACCATGGGCAAGCCCATGGTTTTTTCAAAACCACCAATGAGGTGTCCCTTGGCCATTAATGTCTTGTCCCCTCACTTTCCCTATAAATACCCACCCTTTATTCCTTTAGTTTTCACTCCCAACTCTCTCCCAACGAAGCTCTGGTCTCATTACCTCCTAAAGAGTCCTCCCAAGGTGCCCCAAGCCCTCAAGGTCCCAACCTTTGAGTTTTAAGTGTTACGTTTTAAGGTAAGGGATCCAACCTCTCTCTTTATTTTCAAATACTCTCTTTTAAGTCATTTATTTTATGCTCCATGTTATTATGTTGGAGGATGTTCTTTTATATTCCTCTTACTTCCCTTTTCATGTTAATATTATGAGAGATCCCCTCTTTTTATCATCTTTTCGTTTTATGAATGTTTAAGTGGCGTCGTTAGGCTGCCGAAATTTTTGTAATGGATTCTTTAACCCTTCCCATTTTCAAGTTCTATTTTCTTGTCAAGTATTTCAAGTTCCTTTTTATTATGTTGGGGTATAATATCTATATATATCATACTGATATTTTATGTTCATATGATTATAGACCCTATTTGATCTCATCAATTCATTTTTTTGAAGTTTAAGTGACGCCGTTAGGCTGCCGAATTTTTAAGGGATTCTTTCACCCTTTTCATTTTCAAGTTCTATTTTCTTGTCAATTCTTTCAAGTTCCTTTTTATTATTTTGGGGTATGATCTCTATATCTATCATACTGATCTTTTATTTTCATATGATGAGAGACCCTATTTTATCTCACCAATTCATTTTTTTGAAGTTTAAGTGACGCCGTTAGGCTGCCGAATTTTCATAAGAGAAATCTTATTTTTGTCTTCCTTTCATGTTCTTCATTTCATATGGTATATCTTTCAAATTTCATTACCATGATCTTAAATTATTTATATTATGTCCCCCTACTATTTTATGGATCATTTATGAGTGGGTGACCCATGTCCCCTCTCTTTTCAATGTTTTCTAAAACCCTACAATATAGTCGTTATGCTGCCGAATTTCCGTCTCAAAATGTCTCTCTCTTTTTCTCAAATTATTTTATTTTATTAAGTAAATACTCAAATCTCTTCCTTCTAAATTGGTATTCACATATATACAAAAATGTTCTATCTTAAATTCTGGGATTTACATACATGAGACCTGATTTCCTTTTTCATGGGTTTAAAGTGACATAAAGATCTTGTCTTTAAAGAAGTTTTTAAAACCTTATGATTATGAAATGAAACCCATTTATTTTATGCTATATGGGTTATTTATGAAATATTCTATGATGATATATGTGGCTCACATGATAACAAAGGAAAATTTAAGGGTGCGCCCAGATAGCGCTTCAATGTATTGGGTAAAGACTTAATCTCTAGAGATGACCATTTTTAACGACGCCTTGGTGAATAACCTTGGTAATTTTTAATGACACCTTGGGGATGGACCTTGGTGAAACGGAAATGATTGTATATGTTAAATTTTGTAGCCACATATTCAAGTTATGAAATATGTTATTTTTATTATGATATACTTCATGATTTCTTTCTCATGCCTTAAAGTTCTTTTTCATGACTTTATTGATGTATCTCAAGTTCACATGTTAAATGTTTCCCTTGTTTCCCTTACTGGGCCTTCTGCTCACCCTTTATTTTGATGTATGTCCCCAGGTTATGAGATGTAGTAATGAACCTAGGATGAACATAAGGAGAAGCCTTTCAAGTGTTTAAGAAGAATGTTTTATGTTTTCATGTTTTGAGTTCCTGGTTTCCAAGATACAAAACCTTAAAGATCCTCGGTTTTGTATAATGTAATGAAAGTTTATGTGATAAAAAGGCGGAATGTTATAGTTGGTATCAAAGGATGGTTTAGTTATTTTTGGAAATTAGGATATGAAAACTCTAGGAAGAACCCTATAGAAAAGTTTAAATATAGGAAATCTTCCTGGTATTTTGGTGGGTATTGAGTAAGGGGTTTCCAAGAAAATACATCTCTGTCTGGATACGAGTAGGTAGAGATGGCTCTGGCACAGATGTACATAGAGGTAAAACCCGAAAACACTACTTTGAGCTAGAATCGAACGGGAACTGGTACACGAAAACGGGCCTTACTGCACTCTTGGTTACGACACTGCCGGGGAATATGCTTTGGTAAATTCATAAGCTTAGTATGAACCATTATTAAAGGAACAAAGATAAAATAAAATAAGGATTCACATAAGAATATATGATCATGGATAACCTAGTTTGGAACCTAGGGGATCACAAGTTAGGATATACTTTTCTTCTACAAGTTTATCATCTATACTTAATGTTTCCTTTTCATGATTATTGGCTAAGTATTTAAGCCCCTAATTATACTTTCTTTTCTTAGTTAATGGCGGGAAATAGAAGAACATGTCCCATCAACCAAGGTGATAGGAAATGTGACGATTGCCCTATTAATATGACAGAGATGACAAGAGATCAAGTTGAACATATTGTGATTATGTCAAACCAGCTATCAAAAATTACAATTAATAATTGGTACCTAGTTGAATTTCCAAATTCATCAAGGAAGAAGAAGACGAAGTCTTAAGGATGTTCATATGATAAATTTGGTAAGGGAAAGAAGACCCAATTTACTTTATGCAAAAAGTTTGGAAAGTGTCACCCAGGAGAATATTGCAAAGGAACCGGGAGATGTTTTAAGTGTGGGGTGATAGGGCATAAAGTATCCAATTGCTTCAAAAAAATGGATAATGTGATGAATAGAGATAAGGTTTGATCTAATGTACCTTATACTCTTCAATGTCGTAAATGTGGATAATTTGGACATTATTCAAGAAAATGCTCTCTTGGAAGGGATGAGAAGCATGATAAGCATCAACAATCTTCAAGGATAAGGGAACAATGCAAGTCCTATGCTGAAATGGATCATGATGACTAAGGTACATGCAACTTCTTCGCAATAATTGTCTATGTCATGTTGTATTCTAGTCCGTGCCCTATGGGCATATCTTTAATGTTTTCTAAGAACATCAAGTCACTACCTAAGATGGTTTAATATCATTAAGGAAAACATCTATTTTTATGTACCACATGTTGATGTAGTGAAGCTATTCTTCAAGGGTTATTAGGGGATTAAAAGATGATTATTATTTTGGAAGACATTCACTATTTTGGGAACCCTATATGATCGAGGTGAATAGATTACTACGGTATTTTCTTTGAGGAGTAAAGGTTGACTTATATTTTGAAGAATCTATGAATTTAAGGTGAAATTATAGTAATTTAGGTTACTTATGGAAATGATTAACCTATCTTGGGGAAAATATGTTTAGGTTAGTTACTTTTGTTATAAGATGTTAAGGAGTGATTGATGTTGTTTGGAGATGAATGATAATGTTTATCTTGGAAGACTATGTTATCAAAACCTTCTTATATTTGGGTTCCAATCTTAGTTTGGTTTATTTTGAGGAATTTTAAGGACAGTTATTTATGGAATGGTATATGATAAACTTTGGGTAGTACCGTGGAATTTTGATGATTTAAAAGTAGTTTCCCTTCCTATGGGGTTCTTTCTTTTTGAAGAGTTGTTTTATCTTACCCTTTATGTTTTTGGGATAATGTTTAAAGATAGAAGAAATAGATAGTTAATATTTTGTGGATTATGTGATTCTATAGAAGATGATTCTTGTGCTTTGATGTGACCAATTAGTTTTGAATGCTCATCGTTTGGAGAAAAGATTAGTCTTGGTAGAAACTTTTTAAAGGATGAAACTCTACTTTAAGGTAAATATATTTCCTTGTGTTCTTATTCTATGTAGTAAATGAATTCCTAAAAGGACCGTAAATCAAAAACGTTGTTGGTTTAAGTTTCTTCCTGGGTAATCAAAGACCGTTTACACACATCATAAGTTTGTGATTTTCTTGTGGTTAACTTTCTCCTAATCATGTTTTCTATCACTCTCCCTCAGAACTTGACCCTTTGTTTTCTCTTCCATGTCCATGTTTTCCTATATGGAATCCTAGTGTGGGATAACTCGGGTGACCTTTGTACTTCCCTTTATTTCTTTTAAAGTAATAGTTTTACTGACTCCTTTTCCGATGTGGGACTTTAAATGAAGTTTCCAAGCCCAATTTTAAAAATTGCGATGGTGCAATTTCTTAAGGGGGGAAGAATGTAACGACCCGAAATTTTGAATAAATCTTGTTTCCTAATTTTGTATGTTATTTTATTTTACACTCAAAAAAACTGTTTCATTTGATAACATGAGTATAATTAAAATGAGACTATTGGGTTTCGACCGTTATATGACCATTGGTCAATATGATCGTTGGAAACTAAACGTTTCGATTATTGTCTCTAAATACAAGTGATCTTGGTTAATTAATATAGAAAGAAGATTCGATGGCCTCATCCAGTAGTCTCGGGCCAACCTAAGCCCATCTAACAGAACTTGGGAAGGAGGTAGCACCAATGGGCTTTGCTCTGGACCAAACCCAAGACGAACTTCATCGTATGAATCTAGAAAGGAATCGCCTTCGCGAGAAGTTCAAATTGATAGAAATTACTACTCGTGCAATGTTGGCCAAGCCTCCCTCAGATTCTCTCACCTTAGCACACCTTACACTTAGGTCCTATGTTGGGGTTATAAGGGGCTATGTAAGGAGACCGTAACTGATTTATGTAATCCTTTGAAATAAATAAAATTTTGTTTTCTTCTTATGGTGAAGTTTGTAAATTTTCAAACGTCCAGATAAATGTAGGATTTATATTATTTATGAATTTGAAAAAAATGATATTTTAAAAAAAAATTGTAAACCTTAAATAATTAATGATGTGTAGTGATTTTCAAAAAATGGTCTTCTGCAAATGTGTTCAGTAAGAAATTTAGAGTCTAATAAGATCAACTTGATTTTTGATGAATAGTAAATTATGAATAGTGATTTTACGCTTAGGATTAGTAATGTGACCAAATGGATTAGTAATCTCACTTAAAGAAAGTATTAATATAATCTATGCACCTTGATTAAGTAATGTGATTCAATAAAATAGGTAAATAACTGTTTCAGAAATTATTAGTCAAGTATTAGTTTTTTCAGGTGAATAGTGTTTTTTAATTAAAAATTAAATTAAAAATATTTAGAAAATTATTTTTATAAAATGGACTTTATTTTTGAACTCAGAGCGTTGATATTATGTTAAGGTAAATTTTGGGGATTTTTTTGAAAAAATAAATTTTCAATGAATAGTGAAAATACGGTTTTTAAGTTACGGGTGTTTAATGACATTATAACTGCATCATGATGATGTGATGAGATATTTTAAGGGATGGCCGACTAAAGGGGATTAATTATTGTATGAGGGGTCCCATGTGGCTAAAACCATGGGCAAATACCATGGGCAAGCCCATGGTTTTTCCAAAACCACCAATGAGGTGTCCCTTGGCCATTAATGCCTTGTCCCCTCACTTTCCTTATAAATACCCACCCTTTAATCCTTTAGTTTTTACTCCCAAATCTCTCCCAATGAAGCTCTGGTCTTGTTACCTCCCAAATATTCCTCCCAAGGTTCCCCAATCCCTCAAGGTCTCAACCTTTGAGTTTTAAGTGTTACGTTTTAAGGTAAGGGATCCAACCTCTCTCTTTATTTTCAAATACTCTCTTTTAAGTCAGTTCTTTTATGCTCCATGTTCTTATGTTGGAGGATGTTCTTTTATATTCATTTTAATTCCCTTTTCATGTTCATATGATGAGAGATCCCCTCTTACTCTCATCATTTCATTTTATGAATGTTTAAGTGGCGTCGTTAGGCTGCCGAAATTTTTGTAACGGATTATTTAACCCTTCTCATTTTCAAGTTCTATTTTCTTGTAAAGTCTTTCAAGTTCCTTTTTATTATGTTTGGGTATGATCTCTATATATATCATACTGATCTTTTATGTTCATATGATGAGAGACCCTATTTGATCTCGTCAATTCATTTTTTTGAAGTTTAAGTGACGTCGTTAGGCTGCCGAATTTTTAAGGGATTCTTTCACCCTTCTCATTTTCAAGTTCTATTTTCTTGTCAAGTCTTTCAAAATCCTTTTTATTATTTTGGGGTATGATATCTATATCTATCATACTAATATTTTATGTTCATATGATGAGAGACCCTATTTTATCTCGCCAATTCATTTTTTTGAAGTTTAAGTGACGTCGTTAGGCTGCCGAATTTTTATAAGAGAAATCTTATTTTTGTCTTCCTTTCATGTTCTTCATTTCATATGGTATATCTTTCAAATTTCATTACCATGTTCTTAAATCATTTATATTCTGTCCCCCTAATTTTTTATTGATCATTTATGAGTGGGTGACCCATTCCCCTCTCTTTTCAATGTTTTTTAAAACCCTACAACATAGTCGTTATGTTGCCGAATTTTCGTCTCAAAATGTCTCTCTCTTTTTCTCAAATTATTTTATTTTATTAAGTAAATACTCAAAGCTCTTACTTATAAAGGGGTATTCACATATATATCAAAATTTTCTATCTTAAATTCTAGGATTTACATACATGAGACCAGCTTTCCTTTTTCATGGGTTTAAAGTGACATAAAGATCTTGTCTTTAAAAAATGTTTTTAAAATGTTATGATTATGAAATGAAACCCATTTCTTTTATGCTATATGGGTTATTTATAAAATTTTTGATGATGATATATGTGGCTCACATGATAACAAAGGCAAATTTAAGGGTGCGCCCTGATAGTGCTCCAATGCATTGGGTAAAGACTTAATCTCTAGAGATGACCATTTTTAACGACGCCTTGGTGAATAACCTTGGTAATTTTTAATGACACCTTGGGGATGGACCTTGGTGAAACAGAAATGATTTTCTATGTTAAATGTTGTAGCTAAATCTTCAAGTTATAAAATACGTTATTTTTATTATGATATGCCTCGTGATTTCTTTCTCATGCCTTAAATTTCTTTTTCATGACTTTATTGATGTATCTCAAGTTCACATGCTAAATGTTTCCTTTGTTTCCCTTACTGGGCCTTCTACTCACCCTTTATTTTGATGTATGTCCGCAGGTTATGAGATGAAGTAATGAACCTAGGATGAACATAAGGAGAAGTCTTTCAAGTGTTTAAGAAAAATGTTTTATGTTTTCATGTTTTGAGTTCCTGGTTTCCAAGACACTAAACCTTAAAGATCCTCGTTTTTGTATAATGTAATGAAAGTTTATGTGATAAAAAGGCGGGATGTTATAAGAGGAATCCACTCAACAGATCAAGGAACTGTAAGTTTGTAGTTGGAAATACCACCTACCTAATTACTTTAGTATGGTTTTTATATCCAAAAGTCTGGATCATTAAGTAATGGTTATCCATGCCATTCTAATGTTAAATCAACTATACATTTAGAGTTCAATGGTGAGGGTTATTGAGACTTGATAAAATAGTGGGAGATTTAATAAATAATCAAATAAATAAAACATTTAATTTATTATATCTCACTTATTTTGTAATCAAGAAAAGTACTAATAATGTGATCTTTTTAATTATAGAATAAAATGAAATTATCATCATCCACACTATCCCTACGATCAAAATTAGATAAAGATAACCTCCTAACTAGTAGTAACTTCCAGGAGTGGTTTAGATACCTTTGGTTTGTGCTATGTCATGAACGGAAATCTTACATGCTAGAATCCTCAATGCCTGATACACCAACTAAAGAGGTGAGTGATGAAGAGATCATTGTCTATGAAAAATATTTGAGTGATGAAGTCGATGTTCAGTGTTTGATTCTTTCATCGATGTCTAGTAAACTAATGAAGTCTCAAGAAAACAAGTATGTGTATGGAATGCTTAAGAACCTCTACGGTCTTTACCAGGAGAGAACTAGATAGGAACTGTTTGAGATTTCTAAGGTTCTCTTTCATAGAAATCTTGGAAAGGATGCCCCAGCTAGGACTCACATAGTCAAAATAATTGGCTATATTGAGCACTTAGAGGTTCTTTGGTTTAAAATCCTTGAAGAATTGGGAACCAAACTCATTCTAGCATCACTCCCTCAAAGATTCTCCAGTTTTTTGTGAATTTTAATATGAAAAACATTGATAAGTATCTTCTAGATATTCTTACTCTTCTTCATCGAGTAGATAAGGATATAAAGAATAAAAACCCTTGTGTCCTTATGGTGAACAAAAAAAAGGGAAAGCGAAGAGATTTAGGTCTAAATATTCATCACGCCCTTCCAAGAAGAGGAAGATCAAATAGAAAGAAAGGGAATAGTATGTTTTCTATTTCACATGTGGCAAGAAGGGCCACTATAAGAAAAAAAATGCACTCAACCAAAGAAATAAGGGAGATATTTAGGTGCGTTTGTTATCGAGTGTAATTTATTTGTTTCTATAACTTGGGTATTAGATATATCTTATGGTTCTCATATATGTATTAAAATACTGGAACCAAGAAGATTTATAAAGATTGACCAAGGATAGGTAGATCTTAGAGAAACCAATAGAGCTAAACTTGTTAATGTAACTATTGGGGACTACCACCCCACGTTGCCAACCAAAATGATCTTGGTTTTAAAGGGTTTTTATTATGGGCCTTCAGTTACCAAAAACATTATTACTATATTCGGACTTGATATGGATGGATTTATTATCAAATTTGGGAATAAATGTTGCTTCTTTTATAAAGATAGCATTTTTTATAGTAAGGCACATTTAAAAAACAGTCTTTATGTGTTGGATTACACGAACCAAATAATGGAAATCGACAATGAAGTTACTTCACATGAATCATACCACACCTAACTTTGGCATCATTGGCTATGTTATGTAAATGAAAAGTTCTTGACTAAATTACATTAATATGGATATTTAGATTCTTTTGAACTAAAACCACTTGGTTTGTGTTATGCATGTTTATAAAGAAAAATGACTAAATCCCCATTTAGTGGGAAATGTGAAAGGTCTAAAGAGCTTATTGAATTAGTTCATAACATTGTGTGTGGACAGTTTCTTATTGAATAAAGGGGTTGGTACTCATAATTCATAACTTATACTTATCATTTTAGTAGATTTGGATATATATCTACTTAATGAGGTATAAGTCTGATTCTTTTGACAAATTCAAGGAATAAAAGAATGAAGTTGAGAACCAAATTGTTAATAAGATTAAGAAACTCCACTCAGACCATGGTAGAGAATATCTTAATCAAGACATCATTGATTATTTATGGGAGTTTGGGATTTTTTCTAAACTCACTCATCCTTATACGCCTCAATGGAATAGTGTAATTGAAAGGAGGAACCAAGCCTTGTTGGACATGGTGAGATCAATGATGATTTATCTGAGTATTCCATTATCCTTTTGGGGATACATGTTACAACTAGAAGTATACATACTAAACTAAGTGTCAACTAAAGCAACAGACGGTATACCATACCAATTATGGAATGAAAAGAAACCCATGTTATCTTACTTACATGCGTGCAGTTTTGAAGCATTTGTTAAGACCTCTTCAGGTAAAAAAATTACACCCTGAGGCACAAAGTGTATATTTATAGGATGTCCCAAAAAAAGGGATACTACCTATACAATCCTTAGGGAAAAAATTTTGTGGTTGAAAGATGTCCCACATTTCTTGAGGAGGATCTTATCTTTAAAAGAGATAGTGGGAGTGAGATAGACTTTGATGAAGTCCAAGTTCAAGATATACAAAATTTGACACGGGAACAAATTCCATAAATCCCCATAGAAGAAGAAATTATTCTAGAGGCACAATTACTGTGTAGGAGTACTAGAGAGGTTATAGAATCGGAATGGTATGGTTTTATAGTCACTAAGGATGGTGACTCGTTATTAGTTTATAATAATGATCCTCAAACATACAAGGAAGAAGTAAGTGACACATATGTTTCTAAGTGGAAAGAATCCATAAATTCTGAAATGGATTCCATGTACCAAAACCAACTCTATATTTTGATACACCCTCCAGTAGAGGTAAAGCCTGTTGGTCATAAATGGGCATTCAAGAAGAAACTAGACATGGAAGGACAGGTCAGTGCCTATAAGGTGTGACTAGTTGAAAAGGGTTTAAATAGCGTCAAGTCATTGACTACGATGAAACCTTTTCACCAGTTGTAATACTGAAATCCATCAGAATTATACTTGACATTAAGGCTTTCTATGATTATGATATTTGGAAAATGGATGTCAAAACAACCTTCCTTAATAGGAACCTTTAGGAAGATGTTTATATGACACATCTCGAAGGGTTTGTGACTCCAAAGGATGCCAACAAGGTATGCAAGTTGCAAAGATCCATTTATGGATTAAAGAAATCATCTAGTTCATGGAACGTTCATTTTGATGAGGCCATAATGAAATTTGGTTTCATAAAGACCGAATTCAAGTCATGTGTCTATAAACGGTTTAGTGGGAGTGCAGTTTTTTTCTTAATAGTATATGTTGATGACATATTAATCATTAGAAATGATATATCGATCTTATAGTCTATTAAGGCATGGTTAAATAAATGCTTCTCTATAGAGGACTTGGGTGAGGTAGCATATATTCTTGGGATCAAGATCCATCATGATAGATCCAAAATGTTGCTTGATATAAGTCAAATTACATAAATTGATAAGATACTAAAGAGATTCAATATGGAAAAATCCAAGAGGGTATTGTTTCTAATGTCACATGGAATTCATCTTTCCAGGAAAATATGTCCTTAGACACATGTGGAAAGAAACATAATGACAAGGATTCCATACGCATCATAGATTGGGTTAGTCATGTATGTTATTCTATGTACTTATTTAGATGTCGTCTATGCATTAAGTGCAGTATGAAGATATCAAGCTGATCCAGGTGAACACCATTGGATGGAAGTCAAGACTATCGTACTAAGGATATGTTCCTAGTTTATGAAGGATATGAGGAACTAGTAATAGGATGATATGAAGATGTCAGTTTTCAAACTGATCATGATGACATGAAGTCAAAAACAGGATACATCTTCACTTAGAATAGAGGTGTTGTGAGCTAGAGGAGTTCAAAGCAGTATGTGGTTGCAGATTCTATAGCAGAGTATGTGTATATTGTGGCTTCTAAGGTAGATAAAGAATCATTATAGATGCACAAATTCATCTAAGATATTGTTGTGGTGCCTAAAATTAAAGATCTTATCACTCTTTATTGTGATAATACTACAGTGGTGGCTCTTGCAAACACTACAGGAAAAATGACTTTTTGCGACGGGTTATTTGCGACGGGATTTATTCCCGTCGCAAATAGTCCCGTTAGAAACTTATTTGCGACGGGGGCATTTTCCCGTCGCAAATAACTAGTTATTTGCGACGGGAAAATCTCACCCGTCGCAAAAGTCTTGGCGCGCATAGCGCGCCAAACCGCGGGAAAGGTATTTACGACGGGTGGTTACCACCCGTCGCAAATAGCCGGCGGCGGTAAAAACTATTTGCGACGGGAAAATACCCCCGTCGCAAATAGTGTGTCGGCAGGTTGTTATTTGCGACGGGACCCGTCGCAAATAACTATTTAACCGTTGACCGTGATAAATGCGGGTTAAAGTATTTGCGACGGGACCCGTCGCAAATAATCTAACCTATAAATACCCCCATCCGTTTTTTTTCATTCATTCTCAACTTCTCTCAAAACTGTTTGAAGTTTATTAAGTTTAATTTTTTTTTTGCAGATTTGATATTGAAGTCTTCAACAATTATCGGAGATCAACTTCAAATCCATTTTAAAGGTACTTATGTTATTTTTAATTTAATATTTATTTTAATTTTTTTATTAGTTTTAATTATTTTTAATTAGTTTTAATTAGTTGTAATTTTATTATGTTTATATTGTTTTGTTATTTAATAAATTTAAGTTATTAGTATTCATAGTTAATGGTAATTAGGTGTAATTAATAATAATTAGAAATAATTAATAATGATTAGGAATAATTAATAATAATTAGTAATAATTAGGAATAATTATAGTTATATATATATAGTTATATATATATATAGTTATATTTATTCGTATATTAATATAGATTTATATTAATATAAATATATTTGGTTATATGAATAAATATATATATATATATATATATATTTATTTATTCATATATTAATATATATATTTATTCGTATATTAATATATATTTATTCTATTTATATATATATATATGTGTAGTTATAAGTTTTTATTCGTATATTTATTTGTATATTAATTAATATATATTTATAATCTTAGTTTTAAATAAATTTATAAAATATGTGTTTTTATGTGTATTTATAAATAAATAAATAAATAAATACATATATACAATACAGACACACACACATACACATACACACACACACACACACACATATATATATATATATATATATATGTATTGTTATGAATGAATACATAGAAATGAGGGGGTGAAAATCCTCTGAGAATGTTAAAACGACTATAACTTCTAATCCGTAAGTCCGTTTCAACTCCACAACCAGTCAAATCGAAGCACATGAAACGATCTTCGATATGATATGCAGTACAGTCCAAACGGACATCCGGATCGGAAGTTATAGTCGTTTGAATGTTAAAAGGACCATAACTTCTAATCCAGGAGTCCGTTTCAGCTCCACAATCAGTCAAATCGAAGAACATTAAAAGATCTTCGACATGATATATGGTAGAGGTTTATCGGACATCGGGATCAGAAGTTATAGCTGTTTGAACGGTGAAAAACCGGGGTGCCCCGACTAAAAACTCAGTTTTGGAGGCCTTAGGGGCCTTTTTGGGCCTAGAAAAAACCTTGGACAGGTTCCACCGGTCCATAGGGCTGTAGAGCTCGTCGCAAGCTTCGATTTGATATGTTGTAGAGCTCAAACGGAGTCCCGGATCAAAAGTTATGGTCGTTTGAAGTTTGGGTTTCATTTTCTTCTTATTTTCCATCTTTCATTAATTTTTTTATTTTTTTTATATTCAAAGAGTTATTAAATGACTATTAATTGATAAAAATTAGGTAATTATTAATTAAAAATATTTTTTAATTTATTTTATAACCCTCTTTTACTAAACATCTTATAAATTAATGTTATATTTCCATAGATCCTTTCTAAAACGTATTTATAAAATAAATATTATATTTATATCAATATAAATACGTTTATTAATTTATATATTAATAAATATTTTTTTAATTTTTTTAAATTTTTTTAAATTTTTTTTATTTTTTTTATTATTATTTGCGACGGGAATATATTCCCGTCGCAAATAGTTGATTCGAGGCAACTATTTGCGACGGGAAAAGGCCCGTCGCAAAAGTTTTTTTAAAAAAAACCACAAAACTATTTGCGACGAGCCCTTTTCCCGTCGCAAATAAGTGTTTTTGCGACGGGCCCGTCGCAAAAAAGTTTTGTTGCGACGGCGTTTTCCGCAACGGGCGATTTGCGACGGAGCCCCGTCGCAAAAGGCTATTTGCGACGGGATCCCGTCGCAAATGACCCGTCGCAAATGCCTATATTTCCTGTAGTGAAAGGAGCCAAGGTCACATCAACAGATTACATGAATATTTGATTTATTGAATATTAATAAAACTTCTTTTTACATATTTTTTGTTGTTCTATATGTCTCTAATGTAATAATTTCCTATAGTATACATTTCATTGATAAGGTCATCGCAGTTCTCCGCTATGATGAGAACCATGATGTGCTATGACGATATTCTCAAATGATGTTCTGCAATTAGATAGCATACTATGATGGGACACATAGTACATAGACTGTCAGTAGGAATTCTGTACGTTTTGATGTCATCAGATATTCCTCTCTACGAGCATGTGTGATGGTCCTTAGACTTTAATATTATTATAAATGCATGTTACAACTCATATACATAGATTTATTTCATAAAACATAACAATAACAGTTCATGGAGAAGTTGGATATGTTGGGTGCATCACGAGTGACATTTCATTAATGAATAAGTCAAGGAATGATTTGTCCCTACCATCTTTATAGAAGCTGATATCTTAGCCCTTTGATTGGAATAGAACTGTCACATTAAATTTCATAACCATGGTGTAATGACGTGTTTATTTCATACAGTCAAATAAATACATATCGATCATATAGGTTGGTGACATGGTTATACAACCTGCTTGATGAGATATTGCGAAAAATGGAGTATATTACACAGTGAGTGTTCGTATGTGGTTATCGATGTTGCAACATTAAGTTCTTTCTCTTGGGTGTCTTGACCTATTTCTAGACAGTAATCTTGGACTTTATACAAGCTCACCTAATGCCAATGAGAAATAATCCTATAGGGTCACACACTAAGTGTTTCCGTTGATCGCGATTAAATTCTATTTGAGTTTAATTAATGAAATAAATATTACTCTTAAGTCTGAGGAATAATTTTATTCAAGTTATATTGATTTCATATATTAAATAAATATTTATTATTCGACATGTGAATAAAATATTTATTTTATTTATTGAATATTTTAATAAATATTTATTCTCTAGACTGCGAATAAAATATTTATTCATTTTTTCAATAAATGGTAGAGGAGTTCAGGAATTAATGGCTCTCAAATCCCATAACTCTTGGCTCTCTCTTGCCTGCTTGCTCTACTAGGGTTCCTTCTCCTTTCTCTTCATCCCCCCAACCTCCTCTTTTTCCTTCAACATGGCTGCTAGGGTTCCTTCTCCCTGCTCTTCATTCCCCCAGTCTCCTTTTCTCCCTTCAACATGGCTCTTTTAGGGTTTCTCCCCCGGCTTTCTCTTGTGGTTAGTCTACTCTATTCTAGGTCTTGTTCTTCATTTTGACTTTGGTGAAGGTGCGCGATCCCATCCCCATCTGCCTATTCTGTGCTATGAACTCGCAGTCAGCCGCTCCTTTCCATGTTGTATTGGGAGCGTCAGATTCACTGAGTTTTTGGGTTTTGCAGTTTGGCGGCCTTGGATCCCCATATGTCTCCTTCTTCTTATTTAGGGTTTTGACTCCCTTTCCCTCTTCTCTTTCTTTGTTCAATTTCTATATTTTTTTCTATTTTCTTCTTGTTCGCAGTTTCTTTGGGGCTTTATCCCCAGATATGTTTCCTTCTTTGATTTATTCTTTGATGTGGTGTTCAGCCTATTTGATGGTCTTTGTGGTGGGTTTGGTCTGAGGTGGTTATAATGATGGTTGTTCACCTGTTGTTGGTCATCGGTAAGAAAGCTTCGATAAAGAGTTTCTCAGGCGGCTCACCGATTATAGGATGGTGTCTTCCCTATTTGTAGTGGAGGGTCATTTCTGTGGTGTGGAGGGTTTTGGTGGTCATCTCGGATGTCACCAGTGTCTTTTGGTTTAGTCTAATGCAATTGGTGTGTCAGGGTGAGCATCTCGAGTGGCTCCTCTTCATTATGTATGTAGGCCATCGACAATAGTGGTGCGGTGACCTCTTCTGCATTGTTGATGTTTCTATGTGGTTCTTGTCATTTTTCTTGAAAAAGCCCACATTTTTCTCTACTCTGGATCCAGGTTTTCACCTTTCTCTCTGAGCTGGATCAAAGCGGTGGTCTCCATGGTTCTTTGAGAAGTGAGTCTGTACGGGAAGCTTCTGGAGGTATTCAGTAATGATGAATCGATCATCGATGGTGAGTTTATATCTGGCATCATTGTCTATGGTGGTTCGTAGTGAAGCGACTATTGGTGTTTGTGTGACATGGGTTGGTTGGTTCGTGGCTCAAGGCATTAATGATGTGATGTTGTTTGAAATTTGAAACAAGGTGCGTGGATATGGTTCTAGGCGCGGTGATGCTGGTGTTGTTTGAATTTTTTGAATTTTGAAATTTATATGGTGAACTTTGTTTTTGGAAGGTCGTGTATGATGCTACAGTGAATGTTTCTCTATGGTTCTCACTTTTCCTTAAAGTGGCTTTTTAATAAAATAAAAAATGAATTTGGAGGATAGAGGAATTCGAACGGACCAAGAACGAGTTCAGTGAGAAATATTAATTAACAAGACCGTTACATAATATTTGTTATCATTCAAGTTGGTGCGCACCACAAAATAATAATAATATAGTTATTATTATGTGGAATGAGGTTTATTAAAGGTAATAAATGTTATTTAATGGGTGGTATGAAATTAAATAATATTTTAACATAAATCCCAACTCTATAAATAGATAGATTTTTCTATTGTGTAGAGTATCCAAAATTGAGAATAGAGAATTGTTATGTACAATGAATTTTCTATCAACTCCTCATTCTCTCTCCCACTCAAGAACGATAAGTGAAAGAGAGATTTCTTCAAGGCTGAAGAGTGAGCAATCAATAATGAACAACCCAAGACATTTGACTCACCGCACTATCACTTGGAGATCAATTGGTGTTGCTCGGAGATCATAGGAGCACGTGTGGATCACTGCTAGAAGGATTCAATCTTTGGATCCTTACAATGCAATGAAGGTAATCCGAAAGGGTCCTTTCAGATGATCAACATTCACCAACGAAGAAAGTTTCTAAGCCCAGGTATTTATTTCTTCAGATATTAAATAAATTAATCATAAATTTAACGTGCAAGATCCTCACTCTTGGTTTCATGAAATGATTATTAAAAGAAATTTTTTAATATATCGACCACCTCTGCATGCTTTCGATGCGTCCAGAACCATCACGTCCAGCACCTGATAGTCACACATCATCTGTGTCCTATCAGCATGATGTTTTTGGACCATAGTATATAATTTTAAGATTACTGCCATAGTATCCCTAAATTCTCATTATTGTCTAAAAACCGTTATAACCTTTTGATATGACAAAAAATCTATGAACATTATCGTGTAAATAGTGGACACAGGAATATCAACACTATTATGGTAAGTGTACATTATGCATAACTCATTGTATACATGATATGGTAATTGAAAAGTATTGTTCAAGTTGGATCTAGGGTACCCACTTTAACAACATCCATTACATAAGCTTTACTCACACATAGCTAAGGGGAACCAAATAATTAGTTTAAGGGGTTTACATAAAAGGAAATCATGGGAATGCATTCCCTTACGTAATGAGAGGAGGTATGGTGTGTTGACCATAAACTTAATTTAATAATAAATTAAAAGGAAACCAGTCACATATAAATTTCTAGTCTATGCTCTTCATTATCCACATACATGCAACGAATTACACATTTAATAAACTAGCATTCAATCCAAATTATTCTTATTTAAGATAAATTGTGATCGAATAAATTAATTATCTTATTTAATTAATCAATTCGTTTATCTTAATTCTCATCAAAACTTTCTTAGGATTCTTATCCATCACAATTTTAAACAAATTAAATAAATTTATTTAAAATTGACTAAGTATAAAGTATGTACCTTTGGAACCAACATGATGAGTACCTATCTGAACTACCCAACATGTATAATGATCATATACTGTTTACTTATACGAAATCTAGCATACACACCTTATCACATGATTTCATGGCATGTATTTTCAAATAAATGACATGCAGACACATGTTATTTATGTAGCGTGTTAGGATTTAATAGACTTAGAGTAATCAAGGTATTACGACTTGTACACGATATGTAGTTCCAAATATTACATAGAAATTAATTAGACATTTAATATATATGTGTGTGTGTGTGTGTGTGTGTGTATGTATGTATGTATGTATCTGTATATGTATATGTATATGTATATGTATATGTATATGTATATGTATATGTATATGTATATATAACTCATCACGTGGCGTGTACGAGTCAAATAAATGACACATAGAACACATGTTGATAAGGTTTAAATAGTATAAAAAATAATTTTAAAATCTGTGTAAACATGTAATATGCACGACATGTACTATACAGGTACATGTTGTGTATAGTTCTTCGTCATCTATCTGCAACACGCACCTAGGGACTTGACGTGTTGGCATGTCACATACATTAATGGAGTACACAACATGTACCTAGGATATACACCATGTTGTCTCTGAGTTACACGGTTATCAATCACACATGTTTTGTACTAAATACACGGCTCATCTTTGACTAATGGACTACGCATTGTGCACACAAGTTACACACCATGTAGTCCAGACAACAATGCGTTTGGCTGGCCCAGTCAGCATGCAGTGTGTATGAATTACATACCGCATGAAATAAATGCACGATGCTCCAAATTAATTTGTGAGTCGTTCGGGTGCATTAAACACAGGTACATGGTGCGTTCCTACAGTCTACACGTTGTGTATACTGTGCTATCCGTCCAAAATCTTTAGCACCTCTAGATGAATTCTTTGAATGTTCTTCATTAATAATTAGTCCATTTTGTGAATTAATAAATCATTTTAATTTTGTTAATTAAATGCCTTTTTTCTTTTAATATGCATGTTTAGAGTTTTGTTATGCAGCTTGAAAAATGGGAACCACGTGACACCGCTTCCCTTCGGTTGACGCGTAATGATGGCCTCGCCTTTTAGGAGCCTTGAGGCAATATCATCACTCCACATTGCAACATTGGCTCCTACGGTAATTCGGCCACCGAAGGCTTGGAGTCGAAAGTTCTATCTCGATCCATGGATCCCATTCTTACTCCCACCTGTTTGCGAAATCGATTCCATGAAAGAAAATCAAGAAGAAAACCGGCACATTTGCAGGCTATGTTGCGTGAGTTTCATCAATGGGAAGGCGTTGGGGGCACATGAGGGGCCACAGTCATGTCGTCGAGGATTTTGGCAAGACAATCGGGAGTCTCAACATAAGTTTTGGATCTTCCGCTGTCTACAGCCTTAGGGAAAACCCTAAGAAGTCATGGATGTTCTCGGATTCGCGGCGGAGCAGGGCAGCGTATCAAGTAATCTCGTGCAGCGTGTGTGCCTTGTCCATCAGAGGAGGTGTCGTGACATAGGAAGACTTGGTAAGGAGTTCTGATGAGCCCTTGGCGCATCCATGTTGCTGCATGTAAAGATCGGCCATGGCCGGAGGTGGTCGTTCTGGTTCTTGAAACCGAAGGGCATCGATTCTTGGACAACGGCATCATGTGCAGAAATCAGATCTTGTTCTTAGACTAAGAGGTCGATGGAATGGGGGTGCCAAGGATCGACACATTGCTAGACCTAAATGACTCCAGATTTGGATAAAAGATGTTCCTGGTGTTGTCTTGATGCGGCACTTGGAGGGAGATCTTGACGGGATTTCTTTTTTTATCTCGAACAGACAGCAACCTGGACAGCACGGGCAGTAGGGAAAGCGACTCATCCGTGAAAGCGCCTTGGACAACGACATCGTGTGCGGATAGCAGTTAATGTTCTTGGACCTAGAGCGCAACATTATGTAATCTTGTGTGTGCTGCTTGTTTATTCGTCGCATGTTATTTATGTTTCCTGTCCAGTTTAGTCCTTGTGTATTGGTCTGCATTTCAATTTTCTTACACTCCTCTTTATTCTTGCATAGTGAAAACCAGTGATGATCCTGCCCCATGCACGTATGTCATTGGCCAAAGCATGTAAATCCTGGTGTCCCTTTTATTGCTTCCCTTTCCGCATTTGTTTGACCTTTAAATTGATGAACACACGCTTCGTGGATTAATTCCAAATTTATTTTGATTTGCATAATTAAATAGAAGTTGTTTTGGGCTTTGTACTGCCTTGTTCATCATTGATGCTGGAGGCTTAATTCTTGCATATTGTTTTATTCTAGAAATGCATTTATGAATCTGGAAATTTGTATTCTCATTGTCTTGGTTCTGTTTGTCAAGACCCTTTATGTATAGAATATTTTGTGTTGTAATGAGAATTAAATTGCAAGCTTTGGATGTTGTAATTGTTACTGCTATGTGAGTTAGCTACTTCTAGTATGTGCCTTTATTCACTGCTAGAATTCATTTGAATATATTTCATTTGATGTTTTGATTGCAATGCGAACTTTCTGTTTCTCTTTATCAGTTTCCATGTAATAAATTGAAAACAAACATTGTTTTTTCATTTCGGATTTTAACGAACCAAAACACCCAATAGATCCTAGGCTATTGCGTAGGGACTACCTCTCGCGCATGGGCGCTCCCCGCAACATATTTTTTATTATATTTACAAGAATGAAGAGGAAGAAGAGATCTCGCGATTCGGATTTGAAGAATGATTAAATTGGAATTAAAAACTAAATATAAATGTGTAAATCAATCAACAATTTTTAAATAATTATATATTATTATGTGACCCCTCTAATAAAACTTAGAGGTTTCGAACGCAACGAAAGCACTGGTAGGGCATGTCCAACTCGGCTTTTTGTCATAATCGATGATTACTTTGAGATGTACATGACATAGAACGTCGTGACCAACAGAATTATTTCAAGGATTGATTGATGAAAGAATGTCATAACCAAAATGCAGGATCATCATATATGATTTATAATTAATTAAAGTGGTTAAAGAATTGTCTTGCAATGAATTCTTTCATCATTGATAAATAAGACGTCTCTACGTCATATCATCGTTACGTCGTAGGAATCAAGTGTCAATTCCCTCCAGTGGCGATTCACACGCACACCGTGAACATTTGAGCGACACCGTAGGAATCTCTGAGTGTTAGCGTGAAAGATCCTAACACTTACATTGTTCATCTATGATCACCATAAGAATCGCTTCAAAGGACTCTCCTTGTACTCTCTAGAATCGAGAGGGGTGATGGAGGAGGATCGCTCTCTGTTCCTAAGAGCGTTCTTGAAGAGGAACTCTCCAGGGCATGAGAGGATTATTTGGATGTCGTTGTGCACAACAAAACAAATGGTTAGCATTACGGTTGGAAATAATATAATTGGGTTTAAATAGTGTTATGGTCATAAAAAAAATTGCACATGAACCCTTGTTATTTTCTTAATCCCCAACGAACCTCATGTCCAAATATTATTATTATTATCATCATCATCATCATTATTATTGTAAAATCAGAAATCCCCCACCCTTCTCAAGGTGAGGAGAGGGCCCTCATTTATAGAAAAGATAGGGAAGTTACAAAGAGAAGTTACAAAGTAAGTGGGGCAGGAAGTTACAAAGGAAGTGGGGCAGGAAGTTACACATACTCCAACACTCCCCCTCAAGTTAGGTGTACCTAGCTTGGACACATAATGAAAAACAGACAAATCAATAAAAAGACCGCAACACTTCCCCTCAAGCTGGACATACCCAGCTTGATGACAAAACAAGACGAAAACAGAAGAAACGGAAATAATAAAATCGTTGATGATGCCGCTCCCCCTCAAGATTGTAATGTGATGCCGCTGAAAATGATGGGTCATCGCCGGAAAAGTGCGGGGCCGGACAACAGAGCGCCGGGAAATCCACACTGGCGGGTGCCGGTCGTCAGAGCGTCGGGAAAATCTGCACTACGGGCCGGTCGTCAGAGCGCCGGTAAACCGTAATGTCGGGCCGATCGTCAAAGCGCCGAGAAAATCTGCAATGGCGGGTGCCGGTCGTCGAAGCGCCGGGAAATCCGCAGGAGGAGGCCGGCGATGAGATGCGGTGATTCCGCAGGAGATGCCGGGCAGAGAGGCGGGGATTCCGCAGGAGGCACCGGGCAGAGAGGCGGGGATTCCGCAGGATGCAGGAGGAGGTCGGCATGGAGGGAGTGGGGCAGGAAGTTACACATACTCCAACAATTATTATTATTATTATTCTTGACATGCGTAAAACTCGCGAATTAATTAAATATTATTTCTTGAATAAATTGATTAAAATTTATTCATTATATTATTCATTATATTATTTCCTCCAAACCTTTAAAACTTGGTTCGTCATTCCTCCACAATATTTATCAGTCCTTGAATAGTCTATTTATTTAATAAATAAATATCACTGCATTATTAGCCAATAAATAATTAAATAATAAATGAATATTTATTAAATATTCTCCTCACAAATATTCTCTTGAATAAATTGTGACTGGATATATGTGATCACGCAAATATAAATAATTATTAAACCGCATACGAAAATAATATTTATTTAACATGTTAAATTGTAATAATATTTAACTGAGCCCTCTTTCACAGTTGTAATAGGTAGAGTCACCTAAAGTCCAATGTTAGCATCTAGCAACATGTCAAAACACTTATACATAAAGAAGTTATTGTCGCAATGACATACAACCTCATACGAACGCTTATTGTGTAATATAATCCATTTATCACGATATCTCTAATCAAGCAGGTAGCATGCTGGTGTCATCAACCTATGTGCTCGATATTTTTTTCTTTGACTTTCTGAAAATGAATCTCCCCATAGAACACCATGGTCATGAACCTCCTTTAGGCCTTTTTCATAGTTGCATTATGTGGAGTCACCTTAAGTACAAAGTTAGTGTTTAACAACATGTCAAAGCACTCATACAGAAAGAAGTTATTGTCACAATGACATACAACCTCATGCAAATGTTTATTGTGCAATATAATCCATTTATCACGATATCTCTAATCAATGAGGTAGCATGCTGGTGTCATCAACCTATATGCTCGATATTTTTTTCTTTAACTTTCCAAAAATGAATCTCTCCATAGAACACCATGGTCATGGATTTATTTTGAATATTTCATTCACATCAAAGTGACTATGATATCAACATTCGTTAAAGAACAAAAGGGATAAATCCTTTCTCGCAATATTCATTAATGCAGTTTTATTTGAGGCACACCCGATGTGTCCTAATTCGTCGTGAGCATATGTCATCACTGTTTTCGCCAATACATCAAAGCATGTGACTCATAATATTCATTAATAATAATCTTAAAGTTTAATGCCCATTACACGCGTTTACGGATAGGAACATCCAATGACATAAATGTGAATTTCCTATTGGCATACCTTGTTCTCATAATCTTTTGCACTAGAAATTACCAAAGGCGCACACCATGAGAAAGTGTCTCAAAGCCCTATGCGTCTTCACCCCTAATAGCCTATATTATTTGTGTTTAGTCAAATGATATGATCCGGCTATAAAACATATATTTTAAAAATATTTTCATGACACTTCCAGATTCTCATTAAAGCGGAGAACTACTATGACCTTTTAGTGCGACAGTTACTCTTGAAACATTATCACATACTACATCACGCGGAAGAACAATCATGATATGATAAGAAATTTATTAATATTCAAAACAATGAATGCGAGTAATCATAATGTACATAGAAGTTGGTTATAGGGCATCACCTCCAACACTAAAGTCGTGGTGACCCCCACTCGAATAATGTTCAGGTGACTTGGGTCGAGATGCTACAACAATGATAAATTTTTATGTCTATGTTCAATGTATAAATTTTCATCATGAGTGAGTTAAACACCAAATAAAAACATTTAGGGAAAACGGTGTTTGGTGCCTATAAAGAAATGGAGTTGAAGTTAAATACTGTTGATGAATCTTGAATATCAGAGTCAAGTGTTATTTAATGAAAAATTTAATGGTTCACATATGTGATTTTAAGAGTGTGGGTGCTCCAAAAAGTTTGTGACTTTAGGTTTCAAACATTTATGAAAGGATACAGGGCACAGTCATAATGGTGTTTAGAAGTATGTTAGAAAACTAGAATTTCAAGGGATTTTTGTGAAGTGAGTTCGTTAACAATGTGAGTTAAATTTTCAATGCAATGCTCATATGTTTCTCTATTCAATTATGATTTGTTTTAACTGTGTAAATGTTTAAATCACGAAATACCTTTATTTGTAAAAAATTTCTTTCAAAAGGATGTTCGGTACTTATAATCAAAATAAAATATTTTAAATTTTGTAGGGGCTTATTGACAATTCATTATTAAAGTGTGAAAAAGATTTTAAAAAGATTTTTAAGGTTTTTTAAGGGAAAAGGAAAATGGTTTTCAAGTGGAAGTTTGTTTGACATGGAAAAAGAAGAGATGTTGAAGGGTGACTTGTAAAGAAAATTTTATTTTTATTATTTCATTAATGGATAATGAAAAGATGAGGGAGGAATCGTGTGTGATGCTTGGATAGTGCACTTCACACAACAAATCAATGATAAGATATATTATTACAACATTTCGAAAAGGGAGATTACAAAGAAACAAAGATAACTAAGACGCTTGTAAGTACTCGGAGAGACTTGACCTCAAGACCTCCCACGAGACCCCTCAAAGACATAATCATCAAGCTACGCTCCAATGGGCAAATCAATGCTAAGGTACATTGATGTCTTAAAATTTTACAACAGAAAACTGGAATCAACTGGATGACACATAGTGCGCCATACGGAGATCAAGATCTGGATTTGGCTGAATCCGGCCAAACTAAGTTTGTAACTAGTTGGATCAACCCAAAGTTTGAATGGGTGCACTAAATCAAGAGTAGACACCATCTAGACAGCATTTCCAGAATCAATGCAATTAGAGCTACTAGATCATATTAGATAGGGGTTCTAATCAAGTATTTTGATTCAAATCTTTTATCTTAAACAATGTACAATCTTAGATCATAGAGCAGAAGCAATGCACCCCTGGTTAAACAGAACATTCAGAATCATCAATCCGGCAAGGCATGATTAGACAATTAGGAATCACCTAGATAAGATGCCATATCCCAAAGGATAAAATGCCATATTCAAAACTGTAACATCATTTCTCAGGGTTCTCATAAATTTCATTATGATCTTCTAAAAACAAATGCAGTATTTAGAAACATTTCACCCTTTAATTGTTATTTTTCAGCGGCTGTTCTCCAGATAGTACAATGGTAAGACAACAAAAGAACATTCTTGTATCAGAGAATTTGTTGGCATTCACAGGTACTATCCAATTGGTTAGGTCATATTGACCCTCAAGGAGAGAAGAAACTCATCTAGCCCCAAGCCATCCCCAGCAATAAGATTCCATTGCCCCAAATCCAACATATCATATCAAACATAACAAAATATAAAACTAACTAGCAAAATTTAAAACAATATATAACAAATAATTAAATCCAAAAAAATAAATGTCAGCCAAAATAACTTTGTAATAATATAAAAAATTATACGGAGAATCAATGAGCACAACTCAATATTCCCCAGATGTATTTAGAACATGGAAGCCCATTGACTGGTTATTGTCAAAAAATCATTGATTTTTCAGAATGTGCTAAAGATCAAAAACAGTCCCTGATACCAACAAACCATCACATTCCATTCACAGTAACCATATTATTTCAACCCCTTGGGAATTTCACATCAACTGCCCAAAATTTGGGAAAACTGCCATACAAAAAATGAATCTCATACCTGCCATTCAAATGCTTAAATAACTACAAAACAATGTCTGCTCAGTAATAATAATAATAACAAAGACAGAGACTTGCCTGGGGAAACAGCCAAGATCCTATAACTTCCCTCCCAGTCCCATTTAGCCACACAAGATGAGCGAACCCTGATTCTGTCTCAGAAATAGGAAGGAACCCAAAAGGATCAAACACCATTCCACCTGAAAAAGGGGTTACCTTTGAGCTGAAGGGTGAGGCACAGGATATGCCATGGGCCCCACAGCCATCGGGGCACCCGAAACCAACGGCCCTGGGACCAGGGCAGCCCTCATGCCATACATGATGGGAGACGGGCCTGGAAAGCTCACAGGGGTGCCCACGGCCGACACGAGGTGCCCCCCCACCGGCTGCCCAATGGTCATGCCGGCCGGTGGGCCGGGCCCAACCGGGGATTGGCTGTGGTGTTGCTTGGTGGGCTTCCCGGACGGCACTCCCATAAGGGGACCATTTGGTGTCTGCCCTGTGATAGGCCCCTGTGAGCCTGGGGCCTCACTGCCGTTTCCAACGCTTGTGATGTCGTGGATGCTCGACCGCCGTCTGTCCTTGTTCATAGAGTTGAGGCGGATGAAGTACTTTTGCGCATGGCTCGCCACCTGCGTGGGTGTCCTCGTCACCACAAAATTTCGAGATATGCTCCGCCAATCGCCTTTCCCATATTTCTCCAAGCCCAGAAGAAATAACCTTTTGTTTTTTTGGCACAAGAGAAATTAAAATTCAAAGAATGTAGTGTAGGAATATCAATTTGCACATAAAACTAAATCAACTTGATTCTGATTGATGCATCAAAGCGGATTCTCAACTCATTTTATATGTTTCTAACCCCTTCCGAGCCTCCATACATACCACAAAACCGGGGAACAAACACAATAATCAATGTTTCTAATCAAGATTATCAAAAGCCAAAGTTCATTTTACAGAAGCTGTATTTGAAAAAAAAAACTAAACCAATTAAATCAGTATACCCACATTCCACCTAAGCAAAAAGAATTAAGTTCGCTTTTTTGAAAAAACAAGACCAAATAAATCTAACCAACTGAATGTTCACCCCTATTTATGGCATTTTTTTTTCAAAGTACAGCAAATCAACAAATGCACCCTAACAAATTACTAGATTTGATGTATAAAAACTCTTAACTGACATGGAATTTATACTAAACCTTCGTAACAGTTGCATCAACTCTATAAAATTAGGACAGAATGAAACCAGCAAATTAATTCGGTATAAGATTTTAATGAATTTAGCATATGTTGGTGGGGGTATCCTTGGCCAGGGAAAAGAAAAATAAATTTCTAACATTCGTTAGATGACATTATAATGTTAAAATTACCACTGTATCTCTGCCATTCTCGTTCCTTTTCATTTTATACCAATTAAATGTGTGGTACAATTGTGATATGATTGGCCATAACAATGACATTTTTTCCTTTGTTTTTTAACATTGCATGAGCACTTAGGACTATGAACTATGAAAACAAAACTTTAAAACAAAAATGGTAATAAGCCAAGGACATTTTCACAGTGTAAGTTTTAAAGCCATTAGATTGAAATCCAAAAGCCATACGAATCCATTTAAGATGAAAAACATGATGCAGAGCATCATTTGAAAGGACCGAAGATGGATCAAGAAAACAAACTTAAATAAAATCACACCACTTCTAAGTATCTAAATAAATGCACGCCTATCTCACCCTGACACAAGTACAACAAACAAAAATAGAAAGCTTCAGTTACACAGGTTATATATGTCAATCTTTTTTCATGGGTACAAAATTAACTCAAATCATTTGAATCGTGCGCCCGATCAAATTCAAACTCAAACGAATAGACAAGCAGTAATATTTGGAGCAAATAACAAGCAGAAGATGAATTCATCAGCAATGGAAGTAGAATTAAGGGTATGATTGCGATGATTTTGAGAAACTAGGTTTACCTGTGTTCCTCCTCCGTCCAAGCAATTCCCTTGCGGCGCTCAGGATCCGACCGGGAGCCCTTGCAGCCATGGTTAGAATCAGTGTCAAAATACCCATGATGGTCCCCCTTCTTACCAGTTGTTTCATCATCACCGTGGCTGGCCGAGCCGTCAGATGAAGAAATATAGCAAGGCAAAGACACGCGACCCGACTCAATATCCTGAACATCTTCCTTCAACAGTTTGTAGTGATGTTTAATCTGCTCCAAGGTTTTTCCAGGCACATCCGCCGCAATCTTCTCCCACCGATCCGGAGAATCCTCCGGGTAAATTGCCAGGGCGTTCTCAAATGCCCTGTCCTGGTCTCTACTCCATGTGGAGCCGCTGCCTGATTCATCAGCGATCATCTAGCTAGACCTGAATGGTTTCGGGGAAAGGAAGAGGGAAAATCGGAATCTAGCAATTCGCTCCAGGATTTGAGCGTGTCTGGTTCGACATCGGATCTAGAGAGCTCAAACAGCAAATGAGCATCCGGAAGACGACTGGAATTATCTTCGGCCGGTGCCCCCACAGGGAAAGCGATCAAAATAGGAAACAAACAGACGTAGATGCAGATGTAGGGAAGGAAGGTGGCGCGAGTGACCGCCCCCGCCCGCTTAAAATATCACAAATAATCAGAGGAGGGAGAAGAAGGGCAAAACAACAAGAACGCCTCAATGGCGATATGCCCCACTATTGCAATTCACGAGGTGGGCCCTGGGGAAATGCTGACTTACTGATGACACACGCGACGGCAACGATTCAGTCGGTCCATGACAGATTTCTGAAAATCATAATATCAAAAGATTCAGGTGACGAAGACGGCGAACTCGGGCAGGAGGACATGGAAATAAGGAATTCAGCGGCGGCACACCGAATTCGGTAGGTATTTCTGGCTGCCACGCCACACCGTCCCAACATCAAACCAGAAACGGAAATGCTTTTGTGTCACAGGAAATGCAAGTCCTTCGTCAATTTTCAATCGAAATGGAAAATCATAAACCTAACTTGGAGCTGACAGTGAACCTACCGCTGTAGAACACAACCGGAAGTATGCAAATTAAAGATGACCCAAGTTGTAAAACGCAGAAAATACAGCAGCGGTTGGGCAGAAGGAAACGTTAATGGCGGATTAGGACCAAATGGGCAGCATCCATAACCGGATAAGCTCGAAATGGCTCCGGAAAAAAACAAGACCCGTGTCGACGGAAACCGCAGAATGGGACGGGCGAATTTACAAGCGTCGGCAGCGAAATTATGGAGACGTTGACTGCTGATCCTCAAAATATCTGCCCACCCATACGCTGCTACTTTAGCAACATCCAACAACAAACATGTTACATAACTATACACTTGAAAACAGGCATTTCGAGATTCTTCATCTCAGATTACCAATCTTATTTGTTGGTTGATATCCATATACAAAGTAAACTCATAATTTATTCTTGTATATCTTGCAAGTACAAAGACAATGGTAGGCATATCCAAGATATTATATACTGGTCAATGATTTAATCCATTAAAGTTGTAAATTCTAAATATACTTGTTCTCACTGCAATGGGAATTTTGAAGTGACGTGGAGTATGGTTTTATCCTATGAAGTTTGACTTCAAGGAGATACCATGGTTTAACGCATGAATATTGACTTTGTTATCCTAGCAGGTCAGGTATGTCTTTGGAATCACTTTTTTGTTTTTACAATATTTGATTCTTATTTCATGAAAAAAGAAATAAAAAATATCCTTAAGCATAATTCAAACCTATAACCAGTATGTTAACAACTGACTGCGGCTTTTGGACCACAAATCAATCCCCTCACATCTCTTGGGTTTAGTAAATCATTTTTGAGTTTGAATATGAGGGATAATAGTCTCATTTTCCTCATCGATGCATGCATGTAGTTTGGTTTTGGGACTTTAATATAGCAAGATGAAATCTCACTGCATCTTATAGCCTCTTTATTCGTCATCGTATCATCGAACATTGCACCTCCAACTGCTCATAATCAATGTCAATACCTTTGACTGGACTCTCATCATTCTCCCTCATCTTAAAAAGGAGTCGTCATCAACTCTCCATTATTTGCATCCAAATAAGGAGCAAGATTAGAAACATTAAATGTAACAATAACATCATACTCACCTGAAAAAACAATATTGTAATCATTGTTATTAATTTTTTCAAGTACCTAAAAAAATCATCTTCTTATGAAATGGATTTTGGATTTCGTTTGTTGGTAAATATTTCCTTTCATGGGTGAAATCACACCAAGTCGCAAATCTTAAAACTTGCTTGCATTTTTTTTTGTTTTCATAAATAATGTATTGTTGGGTCATTTGTTCAATATTTTCCCTTGCCCTTTCATGGATTTTCTTGATGCATGTCTTTTCTCATCCATATTTGTTTTCCCATGCGGTGAAGGAAATCAATCAATAAGGGAAAGTGAGTTAAATCCACTAGAAATTTCGAATAAAAAACTTGTCCTTGTAATTTAATGGAACCTCAAAATTTCTTGACAGAATAAGTGATTAATGTTGAAGACATAGTCTTGTTTAAGAAAATGAATAAAATAAACCATCTTGGAAAACATTTTCCTCTAAAATAATGATGAAGTTTCTCCCTTTCTTTGACCAAGGTATCCCCACATTAAATTCCATATACATATCATCCCATGGGATATTAGGAATATGAAAGAGAAGATATAGTTTATTAGGGTTGAATTTAGATTATTCTTTATGATAAATAATGCATCTTCCCATATTTTTTTGAGGCACTTGGTCATCTTAATCCCACAGAAGTGTTCACACAGGACATTCAATATTTTAACAATTCCAAAAATGTCTCATTAATCCACTAATATGTGTCTCTTTTAGTTAATGTAAATGAATTAAGAAATTGAAAATACAAAGTTTATTAATATGGAATAAAAATCAATCATAAAAATAAAGAATTTCCAAACTTGTTTTAGGTTTACAATTCCTAAAAGGTTAATAAAATTCACTATATATAGTATGTAAATCTTTTATTAATTCAGATATAAGAACTTTATGATTCAGGGTGGAAATTGAAAGAGCTGGTATGCCCTAAATCCTTTTGTAACATCCTGTTACCCGTTTTCAAGTACTTCTTGACCCTTTTTTATATCCATTTATTTGGGTCTTGTTTTGAGGAGTTTTTAGAGAGTTATGAAATTTTTTGGAAGTTTTGGGGACTGTGCATGGTTGGCGCATAGTTAGGAAAAACCATGTGGTTTGGCCTAGCAAATTGTGCACCCTATGTTGGAGCACTCAAGGGGGTGCATGGTTAGTGTAAACTGTGCGACCTCTCTCTCAGACTGTGCACCTTTGGATAGAGGGGGTTTTCACGGTTGGTGCATGGTTAGCAGGACCAGCCCGGAAAACCGTTATGAATTTTGTTGCCCAAGATCAGGAGTATAAATGTTGCCCCTTCCAAGCTGCTATAGTGCTTGTACAGTATATGTATAGTATAAATCTTGCTAGTTGCCCTAGCTCAAGGGCTTGCTGGGCCTGCCCTAGGGACGGTCCTGATGGTTAGTTTAAATGTGCAGTCAAATCACGTGCCCTTTCTAGAAGCCCAGCAAGGGTACATGATTACTACTAACCGTGCGGCCCAACCAGAAACCATGCGTGCAGGTTTTTAATCCACTGAATCTTTTAATTAAAATACCAGGACCCCTATTTAACCTCTAATCACCCCCACTAGACCCTAATCAGATTCCTTAGTTTTTAGGCTCTCTAGAGGATTTCTTGGCACCTTTAACCTCTTCTCTTTGTGAATCGAAGTGTCGGTGGAAGAGCTCGATCCTTCTCTGGTACATGTTCTCTTGCCCAGTTTAGGTCTTCTCTCTCATATCTTTCTCACCCTTTTGAGTGTTGTGAATCCTCACATCTTCGATGGATTAGATCTTTGTTTTGATGGATCTTAAATTTAGGGTTTGTTCCTTGATATTTTTTGCCTTTGTTCTTCGTTGGCGATTCCCATTATGAGTGTTGATTTTGATCGTGTAATTAAAGGAAGGTGGTTTTATATGGTATTACCCTATAATTGAAACCCTAAATTTCTTTATTGAATTAAAATTAGTGTTCATTTGATTTAAACCTTGATTTGAGATGATTTTGTGTTTGATTTAAGAAGGGACCTTGAATTTTTGAAAAAACACCAATTTCAATGGCATTGAAATTGTTGGGTATATTTTGCCAAAAATGATGGCTTGAAATGAGAAATGATTTAATGTTCAATATTGAGAAAAATTGAATTAAAATGAAAGATGATTTGAAAGACATGAATTTGATAAAAACCCAGGATTTGGTTTTGAAATTGAAAAGGCATAGTGAACATGAAATTGGGCATGTCACACCCCAACCCCAGATACTCCGTTATTTTATGCTTATCTTGGTCTTGGATCCTTCTGAGTGGAGTTTGGGTTGAGACCTGGTCGAAATTTTTGAGTTTTTAAAAGTTCATGTGGGTTTTCTAGGTGGTGCACAGTTACCACACTGTTAGTAGAAACCGTGTAGCCTCGTCGTGTGACAGGTGCAGGTTCAGACAAAACCCACATCACAACCAGCGCATGGTCGTGCGGTAAGTCCCACGTAACTGTGCACCTTCCTTCTGTGGGCAGTGGCTACCATACGATTTACCAGACTGTGCGGCCAAACCATGCGGGCCGCCCATAAAAATTAAAATTTGAACTTATATTCTACCCCTCCCCATATTTTACCCTATTTAGGCCCCCTACTTCTTGTTCGATTTTGATACACCATGGGGTTCTAAAACCCCACCTCCCATGGCCTCCCCTCCTCTATGGATGCTCCTCCCTTAGTTCCAAGGTAATTTCTTTGGGTTTCCACCCATTTCCTCCCTCTTCCCTCCCTCCTCTCCTTATTCCTTAGTTTTCTTTGGGGGTTTCTTATCTAGGATGAACCCTATATCTTAGGGTTGGATTGTGACTTGTTTTATTGGGGGGGGGGGGGGGGTTGGGCTTGTGGATCATCCATGGGATATTGTTCTCTCTTCCATTGAGGTTTCCTTACATCTGCACCCCACCAAGGTAGGTGTTTCCATGATTTTCCTTTCTAATGAAAACCCTTGATGCTTGAGTGCTTTGGATTAATTTTTAAACATGATTTTTACCTCCCTAATACACCTAGTTAGATTACTATGGATTTTTCTTATTGGTTGAAATTGTTAAAAATAGGGTTTCAAAGTAATCCTTGAAATATGTATAGCTTTATGTGCACTTTTAGTGTTGGTTGAAATGCTATGTATTCTTTGAAGTGAAGATTGGGTATTTTGAGAAATGTTTTAGCTCTATTTGTATTGTGGTAGCATTATTGGATTGTAAGTTTTTCTTTGTACAGGTGATTTGGTGAACTTCTGGCTTGAGGATTGCGGTGAAGTGTTTTGGAAAGGGTTTCATGATTTTAAAGGGGTGGATTGTGTTTTCTAAATAATATGAGTGATTGGGTTTGGTTTGAAAGAGAATGGTGATAAAATGAAAATGGTTTTGAGTATTTTCCTTGTATGTTAGAGTGTGCCATTGGATGTTGGCACATCCATGGTTGCACTAGGTGCACACATGGTTGTGCCCTCAAATGAAGATGGTACTTGTAAAATAGTGTTCTCTTTAAACCTTGGTTTCTTAAATGGTTTTTTATTTTCAAATAAAGTTGGCCTCTTTGTGTGATTTCTAAAAATGTTAAAAATGAAATCTCAAAGGGTATGCCCATTTGGCTCTTGGTGTGTGTTTTGGTGAATGTTTGGCTTAAGGGTCCATTTGGTATGTTTCACAAGTTGTAAGCTTTTCCCAAAATAGGGGATTTAGAAATGTACTTGGTAAATGTATTTGGGGTGTGAAAAGCTTAAAATCTCATATGGTGTTGTGCATTTAAAAGATATGTTTTGCATTTAATCTAGAAAAGAATGTGGTTTGAAAAATGTGTGTGCCCTGTTGGAAACCTAAAGTGTTTTATGAATTGGTTTGAATGTTTACTTGGTATAGCGACCTAGTTGGCACCTTGATGATGTGACATGTGTGTGTGTGTGTATGTGTATTTGGGGCACCTCTATAGAAGGGATTTCCCTTTATGGGTTATCATAGAGTAGTGTCTGTGTTTGGGGTAGGCAAGTGCAACGATGACAGGTAAGATGCGTCATGTGTGTATTGTTCTCCTACTTACATAGTATTATTACCATCATGGGTTCCTAAGCGTCTTTTAGAGGATTGAGTGATGTTGTTTTCTAGCCCTGATTAGATAGGTTGGTACCCTCCTGGATTTGTTTTCAGGCCAGGAAGGCTTCGATATTCGATTTTCTAGTTGAGGGTGACCGGTTGGTTGTAGACTTAGGTGATTCACCATATACTAGCAGGTGGTTTTAAACCGAGTGAATCTAGGAGTCTTCTAGGGGTGTTTAGGAAATACCATGGTTACCATATTGTTTGTGTTTGTTTACCTTCTATTACACTTTCTTTCCATCCTGCACTGTTTATTTATTTTCAGTACAACTCTAGTATTATTTGGTTTGGGTTTTGGTCATAAATTGGTAACTTATTTTGAAAATGCAAGGTAGCGTGTGTTGAATTTTAAAACAGAAAATCTATGCTTGTTTAATGAAATGTGAAAACCTATTTTTATAAATATATTTCAAACTAGTGTTAATGGAATGTTTTTAGAAAAGGAAAATGTAAGGGTTCTTTAGTGATTGCCTATTGAGCTATTAGCTCACACCTTACTCGCACTATTCGCTGTCGTTAAACACAAATTATTTTATAGGTTTAGTTTCTTGCTTAGGTTATCTGGTTTGAGATATCTCTTGTAGAGGTTTAGTCTTGGTATGGTGGTGACCTTGAGGTCACACAGAGATTACTGGTAGCAGTTTAGTTCTGTTTGGTTCAGTTTCAGTTTCTGTTTGTTTCTGTTCAGTTATATTTGTATCTGGACTAGTTGGGTATTTTTATATGATCATTGGTTATTTATCTTCATGTTTAGTTTATTTTATTTGATCCTGGTTATTGGGATGAAATAATTTCCACTTGGATTATTTTTGATGCCTGATAGTATTTTCCAGCCTGTGGGGATTGGGAATGCCCTTTGGGCTATGCCACAGACCATATCGGGTGACCGGTTCAGGGTCGACCCGAGTTGGTTTGTGAAAAAATGGTATCATAGGTAGGTTATTATTATTTTAGGTGTTTGGTAGTTTGATATTAGGACTTTTAGGACTCAAGAGGTAGGTGCGAGAAGGGTGCCATGAAACCTTGCTCGCTCCAAACCTCGAGTTTCCAAGGGTAGTCCGAGATTTGAGTCCTCCATTCTTGTTCTGGATTGAGGAATGATAATAGAGGCAAGACCGTGTTACTTCATGATTTCACATGGAGTAGTGACCCATGTAGAGTCTAAGTACATGGTTTAAGTTCCTCTTAGTTGTTGATTCTTACTTGGGGAATGGCTCACTACCATGTTGTCGGGTTAAGCATAACTACTAGTTCCTCTCTCCGATAGTCTAGTGTAAGTTGTGCTTTGTCTTGGTTTCACTGTATGTAAGTGTGTTTTGGAAATAAAAGTGGTTTTGAAATGATTTTTTTTATTCCAAATGGTTTTAAATTGGTAAAGTGGGTTTTTGAAAAGAAAGTGGTTTAGAGATGGAAAATGATTTCCTTCACATGGTTTTGAAATTATTAAGGTGCAGAAGTGGATTTTCATGACCCTTGGTATTTATTATGAAGATTTTCACATGTGAGGGTATGTGTGTGGAAAGTGTGTGTGGGAATGTGTGAGTGGAAGTGGATGAAAACATGTGCAAAGGTTCATGGGATTCCATGGGTGCGTGTTTGAGAAAGTTTGGCCTCGTTTTCCAAAAGTGATTTTGAAAAAGGAAAATGATTTTGGGAGTTGGTCTTTGTTTTATAATGTGGGTTTTGGTTTTTTGAAGAGTGGATTTTTATTTGGAAAGTGTCCTTGCAATAAGGAGGTTTTTAAAAAAATAAAATGGAAATGGTATTTTGAAAGGAGGATTTTGGTTATTTTTGTGTGCTTTTAGTTTACGAGCCCAATGTTTTGGACTGAGATGTTTCTTTTGATTTTTTTTGGCTTGATGTTGGTTTTGGTCTTGTGTTTCTTATGTTATTCAGAAGATTCTGCCCAGAAAGGTCCCTAAATATCCTATTGAGTCATGCCCAGTTTCTGGTCCTTCTTGAGTGTTGCCTGTTTATCACGGTGATCAAGATCTGTTAGAGGCAGTGAGGTGGATTGAATAAGTAGTGTGTGTGTTTAAGTTTTTGGGAACTCCCAAGTCTGTCAGGGTTTGTGTTGTCCTGGGGTTGTCTGAGAGTTTAGCTTTGGACCAATGGAAGTTGGTTGTCCATCATCGTAGAAGTTAGGATTACATGGGAAGTGACCAAGACCACCTTCATCCAAAGGTTCATACATGAGAAGGTGAAGTTGAAAAAGGTGGAAGCATTTCAGGATGTTTGGTAGGGCTGGTGGTCAGAATAAGTTTATGTGGACCATTTTAAGGGATGGTTCCTCTTTTCTTTTGGGGCCTTCACCCAAAGATATCAGGAAAATGTGCTCTCATCCAGTGAAGCCTCTTCCGAGAGGTTGGTGGATGAGGCATTCTCGGTGGAGCTGGTTCTTGGGGTATAGTAAGTGGAGGTTGTCAATTTAGTGTTTCCCATCATCCATGAAGGTTCCCCATCTTGAGTGGAGTGCATTCCAAAAGAACCTGTTCTTAAGGTTTCATCCTCATTGGTTCTGAATATAGTTCTTCAGACCACTTTCTAGTGTGCCACCAGTGTGGTGGGTTTGATAATTTGAAGCATCCTTATCGCATCCCTCTGAAGTTATGCTATTGTTGTGGCCGTTCGGGTCACCAAGATATTTTCTATAAGAATCGTTGATCGAAGAAGGAGTTTTGATCAACGTATTATAGTTCCCAAATATGAGGTAGGAGATGATTCATCCACCAGGGCTCCAGCCATAGGCCTCAGAGTGAAGCTTGCGCACAATCAGGAGTTACCGGTGGGTGTGTGAAGACGTCATTCCAGTTTTTGTGTTCTATGTTGGGATTGGAACACTTGAAATTTCATTTTTTTTATCCTTCCTTCTGTTATAAGTTCATCTTCTATTTTGGGTGGTGTTTCTGGTTTTGGGTTTGAATTCTTTCTCTGGGTTTCCCCTAGTGTTTGGGGATTCAAGTGGTATGGGAAAATTTTGAGTTCTAGTGGTGGTGTTGCCTCATTTGTGTTATGGAAATTAGTTTGGTTCATGTTGGGAGTTCCCTAGTTCCCTATTGTAGTTAGGGTGTTGTTTGGTTAATGTGGAAAATGTCAAGTTAGTTTTCGGGGTCCTGGTTTATTAGGTTTCCTATAGTAGGCTTCTTATTTAAGTTTTGGTGGTGTTGGTTGGGTTTTAAAATTTTCATGTTAGTTGAGTCTTCATGGTGGGAAGAACCCTCTCATGTTCTACCCTAAGTCTCAGGCTCTAGTTTCTATTTTTAAATGGCCGGGGTGTGACTTGTGATGGGAATGGTCACCCCAAAGTTATTGGTTTCCTTTGGTTTTAATTAGGCATGGACTCAGGCTTTGGTTATGATCTGGATATCACCATATTGGGGTAAGAGATGAGGACATCCCAAATAATTTATTTATGTGTAGGTATGAGAACTTTGAGTTCATGGTAATTCCATTGGATTCCATAAATGCACTTTCTATGTTCATGGGGATCATGAAATCAATATTCCATTAGTTCTTAAACCATTTCAAAATCATTTTCATTGATGATATCTTGATCATCTCAAATTCATAGGAGGAGAATGCCAATCATCTCAGAGCTATCCTACAGGTGCTCCAACACCACCAGATCTATGTAAATCTATATAAGTGTAAGTTTTGGATGAAATAGGTTTATTTTATTTTATGCGTGGTGTATTAGTAGGGTGTGGTAGTGGACCTTTTGAAGATCAATCCAGTTGTTTCTTGGATAGAACCCAAGAATGCGATAGAGGTTTATAGTTTCCTTGGTCTTATAGGATATTAGCAGAGGTTTTTTCCTGTTTTATCCTCGGTGGGAGAACCATTGATATATTTGACTATGAAATAACACACTTTCATTTAGACTGATTAATGTTCAGTGGAATTTGGTTACCAAAAGGAGAACTTGAATAGTGCTCCAGTGCTTTGGTTACCTGAAGAGTGTGCGATGTTTAAGGTTTTTTTTGCGAAACATCCCATCTATTTTTTGGATACATCATAATACAACAGAGGAATGTGATCTCTTATAAGTCTAAGTAGTTATTCCCCCACGAGAATAACAATTCCACCCATGGTCTGGAGTCGGAATTAGTTGTGATTGCACTAAATCCATGGTGGCATTACCTCATCGATGAACACTTTGTTCAAGGACCACAAGAGCCTAAAATATATCTTATATCATTAGGATTTGAATCCACTCCAGTGGAGGTGGATGAAGTTTCTATAGGATTACAATTTTTAGATCTCTTATACCCTGAAAAAGGGTAATGTTTTTGCTAATGCACTAAGTCGAAATTCATGAGGATATATTGGTTGGAAGTTTGTATATTTTTAGAAAGGGATGGAGAAGCTTTAAGTAATGCATCTTGATGTGAGGGAGATAAGTGGATGAGGTTATCTTTATTAGATGACTATGGATTCATCCTTGATTTAGTAAGTGGAGGAGTCTTAGTATTGAGACTCATAGGTAGAGGTGATGCGTGACCGCATTATCCATGGTGATACTTTAGAGGGATGGTTAAAACTAGATGTTTTTTGGGGATACTATTTGTTATATTAGAAATGTGTGAGAGAGTTATCTATGAGTTTAACTTCTCACCTTCAATTGTACATCCCTAGAATGACCAAGATGTATCATGTCTTGAGGATATAACTTTGGTGTCTAGGGATGAAACTGTCGGTGGCAGGGTTTATGGTGAGTTATCTGGGGTTTTAGTTGGTAAAGGAAAACATTGTGATCCTAGAGGGTTTTTAATTCCTTGGATGTTCTTGAGTGGTGATTGTAGGAAATACCAATTGATTTCATCAATGGGTTTCCTTGAGATCTAGGAGGATGTCATACAGTTTGGGTGATTGTGAACTGACTAACAAAGTTAGGTCATTTTATGGTGATTTGTGAATTGAGTGCCATGAATGTATTAACAATGAGGCATGTAAATAACTTGGTTAATATTTATGAGGTACTGAGGATAATCATACTTTATCACCATCCTCATTTTACCTCATGAGTTTTTAGGGTATTTCATTATGCATTTGGTTCCTAGTTTCACCTTAGCACTACTTTCCACCCTCAGATAGATGGGCAGACTGAGTGAAACATCTAGATGATGAAGGATATGTTGCGATATTGCGACTTGAATTTCAGTGTACCATGGGGAACATACCTTTAGTTGAGTTTACTTGCAATAATAACCACCACCCATCCATTGGCATGACTACATTTGAGGTGTTGTATGGGACTTCATGTTGTTCTCTATTATATTGGATGCAGGTTGGGGAGTTAACAATTATTGGTCTTGATGTGGTGCAAATCATGAATGAGACGATCCTTGAAGTCCTAAAGGATCAAATAAAAACTAGGGGGGGTAGAATTAGTTGTTCACTTTTATAAGTGTTAATACTTTTTTAAAAACTTAAACCCTGTAATCTGTTAAGATATATTTCCTTATCATATCTTTAAAAACTCATGCATGAAAAAGTAGGAAATAAAGTAAAGCACACAAGATTTACAAGGTTCAACCTTAGTGTGAGAACCTACATCCTTTACATAGCCACTCCTATGGGTCTATGGAAATTCACTTTTAAGAATAAGTGAATACAACTTGCGCCAACTCCTGTTAGACGCCTTCTATCTCCTGATAGGAAATATTATACTTACTTCCATCAGTTTACAATGTTTTCTTATAAAAAAATTGATCCAAACAAAAGAATAAATACTTTTTTGAGACTTCTCCACAAATACTCAGTCTGAATCCTCAGTTCGATTTAGCGGGATCTAGTTTTCTCAATCTGACAAGGTTGGATCTGATAAACTCAGTCCAATCAAATCGATATGATTCTCCCTTTCTCAAACTCTACTTCTCAAACTCTACTCATAAACTCAGTATGGTCTTTCTCAGTCGAATCAACTCAATATGATCTTCTCAAAACGATCTTTCTCAATCTGGTAAACAAAATTTTGGCTATCCAATCCTCCTCAAAAGATCTTTGTCTGAAAATATCTTTCACTTGATTTCTTCAGAGCTCTACCTTTTCTGCTTATGTGAATAGTTATAATGAAAGAATAATCTGAGAAACTATTTATAGCTGACTTAGAAAAACAAAAGTGAGAAACTTGAAAACTTTCCATGCTTTCTAAAATTCCAAAAATCTGAAAAACACTCACATTTAATCTTCTTCTTTGACTTCTTCAATCCTTCTCAGATTTCTATGAGATTTATGAAACATTGAATTTCAAGTTTGATGTCTTCAACTCTTCAAAAAAATTCTAGAATCTTCTTTTTGAGTCTTCTTGATAATTATATCTTTACGATATGTTTCCTTCTTAGGTCATTATGATCAATTTCCTTCTCATCTCATTACGATATGTTTCATTCTCAACTCGTTATGATCTATTTTGTTCTCAACTCATTATGATCTGTTTCCTTCTCAACTCATTACGATTTGTTTCCTTCTTAACTCATTATGATATGTTTCCTTATCATATCATTAGGATTTGTTTCCTTCTATGTTAATTATGATCTGTTTCCTTCTCATCTCATTACGATCTATTTCATTCTCATATCATTATGATATATTTCCTTCTCAGCTCATTATGATCTATTTCCTTCTCAGCTCATTATGATATATTTCCTTCTCAACTCATTATGATATGTTTCCTTCTCATCTCATTACAATATGTTTCCTTATCAGCTTAGTATGATCTATTTCTTTCTCAACTCATTATGATATATTTCATTCTTAGCTCATTACAACCTGTTTTCTTCTCATATCATTACAATTTGTTTCCTTCTCACCTCATTACGATCTGTTTCATTTTCAGCTCATTATGATCTATTTTCTTCTCATCTTATTACAATCTGTTTCGTTCTCATCTCATTATTATTTGTTTCCTTCTCATACCATCATGATATGTTTCCTTCTCAGCATATTATGATCCCTTTACTTCTCACTCATTATGATCCATTTTTCTTTTTCACATCATCACAATCTTCCTTTCTTTCTCAGCTCATTATGATCTATTTCCTTCTCATCTCATTATGATATGTTTCTTTCTTAGATCATTACAATATGTTTCCTTCTCATCTCATTATGAACCGTTTCCTTCTCATCTCATTACGATATATTTCCTTCTCATCTCATTGTGATCTGTTTTGTTCTCAACTCATTATGATCTGTTTCTTTATCAGCTCATTATGATATATTTCCTTCTCAGCTCATTATGATCTGTTTCCTTCTCAACTCATTATGATATGTTTCCTTATCAGATCATTATGAGGAAATTAATTTCCTTATCTGAGTCAGTTTGATTGAATCCTCATAATTATGGGAAGTATTCAATGATGAATATAATAAGCAACTTTGACATTCTTCAAACTTCATCATATTTACACATTATGACTTTGGAAAAATTCTAGGTCTGGTACTTATGAATAGGATGGATACTTTTTCTTGAATTCTGGAATCGATGAAATATTTACAATTCATCCATTTCTTCAATGTCTTTTATCATTATAGTTTTCATGATTCGTGAGAACTTCTTGATCATAAAAGCATCATATGTTTTTTTAGAAAGTTTGAGAACTTTCTAACTCTTGACTTCACAATCTTATTTAAGAACTCTTCAACAAAAATACATCTTCTTCACCCAAAAACTGCTAAAATTCTAAAAAAATATGAGTTTGATGAATCTTTATGCCGATGGATTTGAATTAAATAATGATTTGGGTAAACAAATTCATCTTTATGACTACTTAAGTATCTGGTGCTGATCATTCTAAGAAATGTGAGTCAAACGCTTCTTAGTAGGATCCTTTGAGTAAAAAAAACATTCTTTAAAACAAAAAATTTCTCCTCCTCTATGTTTGGGTTCAAAATTTCATTAACTTTCAAATTTCTTACAAAACTCGTTATGATAAACTGGGTCTGATTCCTAAATAAAAAAAATTCTTATACAAAAAGGTTAGTTGTCATCAAATACAAAAGCATTGTTAAAATAATTTATCACAAAGGTTATTTAATCCCCCCTTTATATTTTTTGACAAACCTCATTAAAAACTTTTTAAATTCTCATAATTTTTTCACAACTCAACTTTTGTAAACAACTCATGTTTTTTGAATTTTATCAAAACACTTCCTTTCTAAAAAACAAGTGTCCTAACACCACACTACTGGATAAAGTAATGTTTTTGAAGGAATTATATCCCTCAGTGGCAAGAAAATTTTGCGGCCATGTAAAGATAAAATTTCCTCACTTTATTTTTCTCTCCCCCATTTTATGATGACCAAAAATTTAGATTAATTAAATAAAGATAAGTAAAAACTTCTTACAAAGTACAAATTTGTTACTTTATCTCCCCCTTTGTCAACATAATCCAAAGCACGGTGGGGGATTTTACTTATTAGGTTTAGGAAGTTGTGGGAGGAGAATGAACATGAAGTTTCAGCCTCAATTATAAAAATATTTCTTTCAGCATGGATTTTGTGAAAATATCAGCAATTTGATACTTTTTTGAGATGTATTCCAGTATAACATCTCCAATAAAAAATTTCACTTTTATGAAGTGAAAATTTATATCAATGTGTTTTGATATTGAATGTTGGACATGATTTTTAGAAATATAAATTGCACTCTAATTATCACAAATTATCTTTAATGGTTTATAAAATTTCACTTTCAAGTCTTCTATATAAACTTTCATCCACAAAATTTGAGTACAAACTTGGGTAGCTGAAACATATTTGGATTCAATAGTTCTTAAAGTTGGTAAATTTTTTTCTTACTATGACAACTCACACAACATTCACCCAAGAACAATGTTCCTCCAGAGGTTGATTTTCTATCATTACAATCTCTATCCCAATCAACATCAGTATAAACATGAAAATTCATCTCACTATTTCTTTTTTATAACAACCCATGTGAAGTTGTTACTTTTACATATCTCAAAATTATTTTTTATACCATCATATGTGATTATTTTGGATTACTTTGATATTTGGTACACAAAGTTACAACATAAACAATATTAGGTCTTGAAGTTGTAAGGTAAAGTATACTTCCTATCAGCTTTCAAAAATCATTCTGATTCACACATTTTCCAGAATCATATTTACTCAACTTTGTGCTCACAGATATAGGAGTAGTAACTTCCTTGGATTCTGTCATGCCAAAATTCTTTAACTATTCCCTGGTATACTTTATTGAGATAAGGAAATGTATTTCTTTTTTGAACTTGTAATCCAAGAAATAAAGTTAATTCTACCAACATTGACATTTTAAAATTCTTCTTCATTTCTTTAAAAAACTCTTTACACACTTTTTATTCATCCCTATAAAAAATTATATCATCCACATAAATAATTAAAATTATAGTCCCAAAGTTAAAATCTTTTACATATAAGTTTCTATCAACTTTTCCTTTAGAAAAATTCAATATTCTCAAATAATTTTCAAGTTTAGAATACCATGAATGTGGAGCTTGTTTTAGAACACACAAAGCTTTATTCAATTTAAAAACTTTGTTTTCATCCTCATAAAGTATAAACCCACAAGGTTATTAAATGTAAATTTCTTCTTCAATCTCACCATTTAAGAAAGTTGAATTTACATCCATCTGATAAACTTTGTAATTATAATGAGCAACCACTACAAGAAACATTCGAATAGTTTCTAGACTTGATTTGATGGTCATGGAATAAGTTCCCATGTTTAATTTTATAAATCTAATCCAAATATTCATTCATATCATCCAACCATTTTTTTAATAGCCTATGGAACTGATTTTGGTTCAAATTTTGATATAAGTGAAGTCTAATTTTCTAATCTCAACTTTCTTATTATCTGAACTGAAGCCTTTTGATTTCCAATAATATTTTTGGACTCAACATGTTTTCATAAGGTATGAAATTTTAAAGTTTCTATATGAGCTTCACTTTCTTCATTACACGATTCATCTAAATATTGAAAAGGATGTTTTGACATACTTTTACTATTGTTGGAAATATCCAGTTTATCCTCTTGACCATTCTCAAAAACTTTTGTTAATGAATTTGGAATTTCAATAAATTTCACATCATATGAGTCCACCAACCTTATCAATAATTTTTTACAGCATTTATAACTTCTTCTATTTGGTGATTAACCCATAAAATTTCATTCCTCAGCCTTCTCATCAAACTTTCTAAGATCTAGATTTTTTATTTTGAGAAAACATGGACTTCAATTTTTTTTTAAGTATTTTAATGAAGTTTTTTTTGTTACACCACATTTCATAAGGAGTAATGTTGGTTTCAAGTCTCATCAAGCATCTATTTTGAACATGTACAATAGTACTAATAACTTCTCTCCAATTGAAATTTGATAGTTTTTATTCTTCTAATATGATTCTTCCCATTTTTACTAAAATTATATTATTTCTTTATGCTACTCCATTTTGTTGTGGAGTACAAGGAGCACTATACTAATGTTTGATACCATTTTTTACTAGATAATCTTAAAAACAATTTCTAGGGAGTTTGGTACCATTATATATTCTCAACTTATTTATATAAACCCCATTTCTTTCTCAACTTATTTTTTTGAAAAACTTGAACAATTCCAAAGACTCTAACTTATGTTTCATAAACATAATGTTTTTCATTCGAGTAAAATCATCAATAAAAGTGATAAAGTATAAATATATTTTTGTTTATTGATGTCTCGTCAACCCACATAGACCATAATGAATAAGTTCAATAGGTCTGGTAGATTGAATCTCAATTATCTTATAAATTTTGTTAGCCATCATTCCTTTCTGAAAATTAATACAAACATCTTTATATATTCTTTTTAATTCTGGAAAATTTTGGACAATATAAACTTTAGAAAGTTTATTTATGTTTTTATAACCAAGTTTCCCATGTCTATAATGCCACAATATGTTTTCATATTTAAAACTCAAGTAACATGAGTTATTAAATTATCCTATTTAGAAAATATTCCCACTGGTTCTTTCTCCCTTTGTAATCACTATTCCATTTTCAAACTTTTGATAACACAAGATTATTTTATAAAAATCACTTATTTTCCATCATAAAAAATTTGACTTACACTAAATAAGTTATGTTTTAGCCCATCAATAAATAAAACTTTCTTATAATTCAACTTTTCTACTTCAATCTCAACCATTCTGATTCCTTTTATTTTTAAGGAACTGTCATTACCAAAGGTAACTGCTTATCCATCACGACTTTAAACACATTTCAATATTTTTATATCACCTTTCATATATAAATAACAACCACTATCAAGTATTCATGGTTTTTACTTTTATTTTCTTTCAAAAATGTATCAACAACAAAATCTCTTTCCTCAACTTTCTTTTTTCTGACATCTTTTTTTACTATTGTAAGAAACTTGTTTCAGAAGGAGTGTCATATATTTTTTTTCATGATGAAAAACCTTATCACATATTCCACAAACTTCTTCTAAACATTCAAATTGATTTCTTGTTGGAAAGTTTATAACATCTTGAGAATTCAATTTTTTAACTTTTTGTAAGTTAAAAAAGTTACTCATTTTACTTCCACTATTTCTTACAATCTGCTCAAATATTATTCTAGGTAAAGATAAGTTGGTCCAAAAATTATAATCTATATGCCCATAAATTCCACAACACCAACAATAACCATAAAATCATGATTTTTTATTTAATAAATTTCTTTCTCTATAGAAACTTTTTAAAGGTTGGTAAATACTTTTAACTCTAACATACTTAGGATGTGGACCATCTTTTATTTTGAGTGAGTTTTCTAATTTTGTATATTTGATAGGTTTATCACATCCTTTCTCCACCCAAGATTTACAAACACCTTTTTTAGAACCTGAGATGTTAAAATAATCAGATGAAACATTATTTTTGGTGAGTAAAGATTTAAATTTATTCTCATATTGATATTTTTTAGAAACTTTAGAAGTCTTAGATTTTACTTACAAATCTTTATTGAAGTTTTCATTCGTCTTCCTCTAGGTACTTTCAGACTCAATAAGTTTTGATTGAAACTTGTTAACTTCTTATTCCTTGGCTTCTAGATTCTTACTAAGATATTCAACCATCTTTCCCTATTTTAAAATTCTATGTTTGTAACTTAATATCTTCTTGATGTATTCTTCCTCCAAATAGATGGAATATTTTCTTCCATTATAAAATTATTAATAATATTTCTTCATTACTCTAATTTATTTATTGAGAGTTTTATTTTTATTAAGACATGCAACAAGTTCTATTCTGAGCAGATAATCTCTATAAGATTCTTCACCACCTTCTTTACTATCCGAGAAATATTTTGTTTTCTCAACTTTTGTAATCAAGGTTCTAATTTTTTTGAACTTTCATCTTCATAATAATTGTTTTCATTTGATTTTGATTCAACTTTCTTATTCAACATACTTCTATTTTTTCCAGTAAACTTCTTCTTGTATTTGTTGGATGATAATTATTTATTATCATTTTTGTTCCACTTCTCCCATCCAGGTTTTTTATTGGAATCATCTCAATATTCTTTAACTTTCTTCTTGGGGCAATTCATAGAAAAGTGTCCAATTCCACCATACTCAAAACATTTGAGAGGAATTTTACCTCCATATTTACCTCTTCCTCTTCGATATTTTTTATAGATAAGGGACATAATCTTTTTATTAAACTCATAATATTACTTATCTTTGGAGTCACAAGGATTAACATCTTCAACATCTTGAATTTTCAACTTTCTCATAGCTTCAAAATCCATTTCATATTTCATCTTATTTTTAAAAAAATGGATCTTTTATCAAATAATAACCAACAAGAAAGTTATGAAATTAATCAAGAGATAAATCATATTTATCTTATAAAGAGGAAATTTTAGAATCATACCTGTTTGGGAAGTTTCACATAAGTTTCTTCAAAATTGTAGAATTTCTAGAAAATATCTGAATCCTATGATGTTGTAAATAATTTCATTTACTCTAGTAAAGTATTCATCAATAGTTTCTTCATCCATCATTATGATTTCTTCATATTTACTACACTATATTTGAAGCTGTACTTCCTTCACTTTAGTATTCCCATCAAAAAATATTTTCCATCTTTTCACACATACTTTTTGAAGTATTTATACCCACCAGCTTTTGATAAAAATTATTTGATAAGGACATGGGAATTTCATTTCTAGTATTTCAATCAACTAGTATATTTTTCTTATCAGCAAACTTCATAGGTGCATCTTTCTCAATAGGTGGAAAACCAATAGTAGCAGCATCAACAACTTCTAGGCCAAAAGATAGAAGATAAGGAATCATCTTATTCTTCCATCCATAATAATTTTTTCCATCAAATGTCTGAATTCGTCTACTTTTGATAGAATTGATATTATCCATGATAATGATTCAACAAGGGACCCTTAGATCTGATACTAATTAAAGTTCCAAAGGATATAATAACAACTGAGGGGGGGGGGTGAATCAGTTGTTCACTTTTATAAGACTCAATAATTTTTATAAAAGCTTAACCCCTCCAACCAGTTAAGATATAATTCCTTGTTATATTTTAAAAAACTCATGCATGAAAAATTAGGAAAGAAATTAAATCAAAAAAGATTTATAAGGTTCCAACTCAGTGTGATAACCTATATCCTTTCCATATACAATACCATGTGTCTATGGAAATTCAATTTAAGAAGAAGTGAATACAACTTGTGCCAACTCCCATTAGAAACCTTCTATACCATGATAGGAAAGATTATACTAACTCCTGTCAGTTTTCAATGTTTTTTTATAAAAAAATTGAGCCAAACAAAAGAATAAATACTTTTTTGAAACTGATACACAATTTCTCAGTCTGAATCCTCGGTCTGATTTGGATGGATCTGATTTTATCAATATGATGAGGCTGGATTCGATGAACTCAGTCCAATAAAATCAACATGATTCTATATTTCTCAAAGTATACTTCTCAAACTCTACTCATAAACTCAGTATGATATTTCTTAGTCCAATTGACTCAGTATGATATTCTAAATATGATCTTTCTCAATCTGGTAAAATAAATTTTAACTATCTGATCCTCCTCACAAGATCTCTATCCAGTAATAACTTTCACATGATTTCTTCAGAGATCCACCATTTCTACATATGTGAAAAGTTACAATGAATGAATGATATGAGAAACTATTTATAAGTGACTCCGAAAAACAAAATTTTTAAACTTGAAAACTTCACTCGGTTCCTCAAATTTCAGAACTATGGAAATTACACACATTTAATCCTCTTCTTTGACTTATTCAATCTTTCTAATATTTCTATGAGATTTATGAAAAATTATATTTCAAGTTTGATGACTTAAACTATTTATAAAACTTCTAGAATCTTCTTTTTGAGTCTTCTACATAATCAGCTCATTACAATCTCTTTTTTTCTCAGCTCATTATAATCTATTTCCTTCTCGTCTTAGTATGATCTATTTTGTTCTCATCTCATTACGGTCTATTTTCTTATCAGATCATTATGATGAAATTAATTTTTTTATCTAATTCAGTCTAATTGAATCCTCATAATTATTTAAATTATTAAATGATTACTCCAATAAGTAACTTTGAGATTCTCTAAATTTCATCATCTTTACACAATATGAGTTTTGAAAACTTATGAGTCTGGTACTTATAGATATGATGGAGAATTTGTATTTAATTATGGAATTGATGAAATATTTACGATTCCTTCATTTATTCAAATTATTTTATCATGATAGTTTACATGATTCATGATAACTTCTTGACCAGAAAAGCATTGTCTGGTTTTGTTTAGAAAGTTTGAGAACTTTCTAACTCTTGAATTCACAATCTTATTTCAAAACTCTTTAGAAACAATACAATTTCTTCACTCAGAAACTTATAAACTTCTAAAAAAACCTGAGTTTGATGAATCTTCATGCTGATGGATTAGAATCCAGTAATGATTTAGATCAATAAATTCATCTTTTTGATTGCTTCTACATCCGGTGGTTCTCAGTCCAAAAAATGTGAGTTCGGTGCTTCTCAGTCCAATCCTTTGAGTCCGAAAAATAAAAATTATTTAAAACAAAACATTTCTCCTCATTTATGTTTGGGTTCAAAATTTCATAAACTTTCAACTTTCTTACAAAACTCATTACGTTAGACTGGGTCTTAAATATGAATAACAAAAACATTCTTATACAAAAGGTTAGTTATCAATAAATAAAAAAACTTTTTTAAAATAATTTATCACAAAGGTTCTTTAATCTCCCCCTTTGGATTTGTTGAAAACCCTCATTAACAATGTTTTCAATTATTGTAAATTTTTCGTAACTCAACTTTTGTAAACAACTCATGTTTTTTTTAATTTTATCAAAACATATCCTTTCTAAAAAATAAGTGTCCTAACACCACACTACGAGATAAAGTAATATTTTTAAGGAATTCCATCCCCCAGAGACAAGAAAATTTTATGGCCCTTTAAAGATAATATTTCCTCAATTTATTTTTCTCTCCCCCATTTTACGATACCATAACTTTAGATTCATTAAATAAAGATAATTAAAAACTTATTACAAAGTATAAAGTTGTTACTTTATCTACCCCTTTGTCAACATAATCCAAATCTTGGTGAAGGATTTTACTTATGAGGCTTAGAAAGTCATGGGAGGAGGATGACTATGAAGTTGCATCCTCAATTTCAAAAATATTTATTTCGACATGGATTTTGTGAAAATATTAGCAATTTAATACTTTGTTGAGATGTATTCCTGCATAACATCTCTAGCAGAAAATTTCTCTTTTATAACGTGAAAATTTATATAAATGTGTTTTGATCTTGAATGTTGGACATGATTTTTATAAAGATCAATTGCACTCTGATTATCAAAAATTATTTTTAATGGTTTATAAAATTTCACTTTCAAGTCTTCTAGGTAAACTTTTATCCACAAAATTTGAGTATAAGCTTGGTTGTTTGCAACATATTTGGATTCATCTATGATTAAAGTTACTAAACTTTGTTTTTTACTATGCCAACTCACACAACATTCACCCAAGAAAAAATTTCCTCCTGAGGTTGATTTTCCATCATTACAATTTTTAGCCCAATTAGCATCAGTATAACCATGAATCTTAATCTCACTATTTCCTTTTTATAACAACCCATGTGAATTTAATCCTTTGACATATATCAAAATTATTTTTTCTTCCAACACATGTGATTCTTTTGGATTACTTTGACACCTGCCACACAAAGTCACAACATAAACAATATCAGGTCTTGAAGCAGTAAGGTGAATTATACTTCCTATCAGCTTCCAAAAATCTTTCTAATTCACACTTTCTTCTGACTCATCTTTACTAACTTTGTGCTCACAGATATAAGAGTATTAACTTCTTTGGATTATATCATGCCAAACCTCTTTAACAATTCCATGACATACTTTTCTTGAGATAAAAAAATGTATTTTTATTTTGTTGAACTTGTAATCCAAGGAGGAAAGTTAATTCTACCAACATTGACATTTCAAAATTATTCTCCATTTCTGAAGAAAACTCTTTAAAAACTTTTTCTTCATCCTAGAAAAAATTATATCATCCATATAAACAATTAAAATTAGAGTTCTAGAGTCAACATCTTTCACATATAAGTGTCTATCAACTTTTCCTTTAGAAAAATTCAATATTCTCAAACAAATATCAAGTTTAGAATACCATGAAAATGGAGCTTGTTTCATCCCATACAAAGATTTATTCAATTTTATTTTTTTTTCATCTTCATAAAGTATAAATCCACAAGGTTGTTCAATGTAAACTTCTTCCTCAATATCACCATTTAAGAAAAATGACTTTACATCCATCTGATAAAATTTGTAATTCCAATGATCTTCCACTGCAAGAAACATTTGAATATTTTCTATCCTTACAATGGGGGATAATGTTTCATCAAAATACACACCTTACACCTATTCATAGCCTTTAAAAAAAAGCCTTGATTTGTTTCTTGAAACTTCTACATACTCATTCAATTTGTTTCTATAAACCCACTTTGTTCCAATAATATTTTTATTTTATGGTCATGGAAAAAGTTCCCATGTTTTATTTTTCTCAATATTATCCAAACCTTCATTCATAGCATCCACCCTTTTTTGTGTTTAATAGCCATTGGAATAGATTCCGATTCAAATTTTGAGATAAGTGAAGTATGATATTCTAATATCAAATTTCTTCTTGTATTAACTAGAGTTTTTGATTTCCAATAATGTTTTTGGACTCAATATGTTTTTATATGGTAGAAAATTTCAAAGTTTCTCTCCTATATTCACTTTATTCATCACATGATTCATCTGAATATTGATAAGGATGTTTTGACATACTTTCACTATTGTTGGAAATCTCTAGTTTATCCTCCTTAGCATTCTCAACAACTTTTGTTATGGAATTTGTAATTTCAATAAATTTCACATCATATGAGTCCATATACCTTTTTAATCGTTTATTACAACATTTATAACTTATTCTATTTGGTGAGTAACCCATAAAAGTTACTTCATTAGCTTTCTCATCAAACTTTCCCTAATCCGAATGTTCGATTTTGAGAAAACATGGACTTCCAAAATTTTTGAAGTATTTTAATGAAGGTTTTTTGTTAAACCACATTTTCATAAGGAGTTATGTTGGTTTTAAATCTTAGCAAGCATCTTTTTTAAACTTGTACAATAATAATAATAGCTTCTCTCCAACTGAACTTTGAAAGTTTGTATTCTTCTAACATGCTTCTTACCATTTCCACTAAAATTCTATTCTTTATTTCTGCTACTCCATTTTATTGTGGAGTACACTGAGTACTATACTGATTTTTGATACCATGTTTTTCTAGATAAACTTAAAAATAATTTGGTACCATTATATGTTCTCAACTTCTTTATATAAACCCCCATTTCTTTCTCAAATTCTTTTATAAAAAACTTGAACATTTTCAAAGCCTCTAACTTATATTTCATAAACATAGTGTTTGTCATACTAGTGAAATAATCAATAAAATTGATAAAGTATAAATATCCTTTTATTTATTGATGTCTCATTGGTCCACATAGATCAGAATGAATAAGTTCAAGAGGTCTGGTATATTGAATCTTAATTATCTTATGAATTTTGTTAACCATCTTTCCTTTTTGGAAATTAATAAAAACATCTTCATATCTTCTTTTTAATTCTAAAAATTTTTAGACAACATCAAATTTAGAAAGTTTATTAATGTTTATCTGCCCAAGGTTCCCAAGTATTCAATGCCACAATATGTTTGCATCTTCAAAACTCATGTAATAGGAGTTATTAAATTCTATTATTTGGAAAATATTCCCACTGGTTCTTTCTCCTTTTGTAATCACTATTCAATTTTTAACACTTTTGATAACACAAGAGTATTTTTTGAAAATAACTTATTTTCCATAATCATAAAGTTGACTTACACTAAGTAAGTTATATTTTATCCCATCAACAAATAAAACTTCATTTTAATTCAACTTTTATACTTCAATCTCTACTATTTCGATTCCTTTGATTTTTAAGGAACTTTCATTACTAAAGGTAACTAATCCTTCACTGTGAATTTCAATATGTTTAAAGCTTTTTATATCACCTATCATATGTAAAGAACAAATATTATCAAGTATCCATGGTTTTTTCATTTTATTTGCTTTCAAAGCTGTCTCAACAAAAAAATATCCATCCTCAACTTTCTTCTTTCCGGCATATTTTTATTTACTATTGCAAGAAATTTGTTCTAGAAAGAGTATCATACATTTATCGGCATGATGAATAACCTTATCACATCTTCCAAAAACTTCTTCCAGACTTTGAAATTGACTTCTTATTGTAAAGTTTATAACATCTTGAGAATTCACTTTTTCAACTTTCTATAAGTTAGGAAAGTTACTCATTTTACTTCCACTATTTCTTTCACTCCACTTAAATATTATTATAGGTAAAGATAAGTTGTGCCACAAATTATAATCTATACACCCATATATTACAAAACACCATCAATAACCATAAAATATTGATTTTTTATTTAAGAAAGATCTTTATCTGTAGAAACTTTTTTGAGGTTGGTAACCATTTTCAGCTCTAACATACTCACGACGTGGACCAAAATATTTAACAATTTTAATTTTCAACTTTCTCATAGCTTCAAAATCTATTTCATATTTCATCTTATCTCATTTCATAAGAAACAAGAAAGATATGCAATTCATCAAGAGATAAATCATCATTATCTTCTAAAGAATAAATTTTATAATCAAACCTATCTAGGAAGTTTTTCATAAGTTTCTTCACAATTATATAATTTCTAGGATATCTATGAATCCTATGATGTTACAAATAATTTCATTTACTCTGGTAAAGTATTCATCAATATTTTCTTTATCTCTAATTCTGATTTCTTCATATTTACTATGCTATATTTTAAGCTTTACTTCCTTCACTTTAGTATTCTCTTCAAAAATACTTTCCATATTATCCCACATACTTTTGAAGTATTGAGACCCACCACATTATGATAAACATTCTCTAATAAGGATATGAGAATTTCATTTCTAGCCTTTCCATCAACTTGTATATTTCTCTTATCAGCTAATGTCATAGGTTCACATTTCTCAATAGTTGGAAAACAAAAAGTAGTAGCATCAAAAACTTTCAGGCCAAGAGATAGAAGATAATGAAACTTCTAATTTTTCCATCCATAATAAAATTTTACATCAAATGTAGAAATTCATCTAATTTTTATAGAATTTATATTATCCATGATAAGGATTCAACAATGGATCCTTGTATCTAATACCAATTTAAGTTCCAAAGGATAGAATATCAACCGAGAGGGGGGGGGGTTGAATCAGTTGTTCACTTTTATATGTATCAATAATTTTTTAAAAACTAAAACCCTAAAACCTATTAAGATATATTTCCTTATCATATTTTTTAAAACTCATGCATGAAAAGGTAAGAAATAAAGTAAATCACACAAGATCTATAAGGTTCAAACTCTGTGTGAGAACCCACATCCTTACCATATCCACTCCCATGGGTCTATGGAAATTCACTATTAAGAAGAAGTGAATAAAACTTGTGACAACTCCTGTTAGACACCTAATATCTCCCGATATGAATTATTTGACTAACTCCTATTAGTTTGAAATGTTTTTTTTATAAAAAAATTGAGAAAAACAAAAGAATAAATACTCTTTTGAAACTGATCCACAATTTCTCAGTCTGAATTCTTAGTCCGATTTGGATGGGTCTGATTTTCTTAATCCTATGAGGCTGGATTCGATAAACTCAGTCTAATAAAATCAACATGGTTCTCTATTTCTCAAACTATGATTCTCAAACACTTCTCATAAACTCAGTATGATCTTTCTTAGTCTAATTGAATCAATATGATCTTCTCAATATGATCTTTCTCAATCCAGCAAAATAACTTCCAACTGTCTGATCCTCCTCCCAAGATCTCTATACATAAATAACCTTCACTTGATTTCTTCAGAGCTCTACCTTTTCCAATTATGTGAAAAGTTACAATGAATGAATGATTTGAGAAAATATTTATAAGTGACTTAGAAAAAAAAATTGGAAACTTGAAAACTTTATTCACTTCCTTAAATTTCAAAACTCTGAAAAACACTTACATTTAATCATCTTATTTGACTTCTTCAATCCTTTTCATTTTTATGAGATTTATGAAAAATTGAATTTCAAGTTTGACATGTTCAAATATTTATAAAACTTATGTAATATTCTTTTTGATTTTTCTTCATAATCATCTCATTATGATCTATTTCCTTCTGAGATCATTAAGATATGTTTCATTCTCAGATCATAATAATAAATTTCCTTCTCAGCTCATTATGATCTATTTACTTCTTAGCTCATTATAATATATTTCATTCTCATCTAATTATGACTTATTTCATTCTCATCCCATTATGATATGTTTCCTTCTCATCTCATTATGATCTATTTCCTTCTCAGATCATTACGACATGTTTCATTCTCACCTTATTACGATTTGTTTCCTTCTGAGCTCATTATTATCTGTTTCTTTCTTAGATCATTACAATATGTTTCCTTCTCAAATCATTATGATATATTTATTTCTTATCTCATTACGATCTGTTTCCTTCTCATATCATTACGATCTTTTCCTTCTTAGCTCATTATGATCTATTTCCTTCTCAAATCATTAAAATCTATTTCCTTCTCAACTCATTACGATTTGTTTCCTTCTCATCTCATTATGATCTATTTCCTTCTCAGATCATTAAAATCTATTTCTTTGTCATATCATTATGATATTTTTACTTATTATCTAATTATGATATATTTTCTTCTTATCTCATTATAATATGTTTTTCCCTTTTTATCTAATTACAACCTTCCTTTCTTTCTCATCTCATTAAAATCTATTTATTTCTCATCTCATTATGATATGTTTCTTTCTCAAATCATTATGATCTATTTACTTATCATATTATTATTATTTTCTTACTTATTAGCTCATTATGATCCATTTCCTTATTATATCATTACGATCTATTTCTTTCTCAGCTCATTATGACCTGCTTCCTTCTCAGCTCATTACAATCTGTTTCCTTCTCAGCTCATTACAATCTATTTCCTTCTCATCCCATTATGATATATTTTATTCTCAAAACATTCTAAGGAACTTAATTTACTTATTTGATTCAGTATTATTTAATCCTCATAATGATGGAAATTATTCAATGATGAATCTAATAATAAACTTTGATATTCTTCAAACATCATCATCTTTACACATTCTAACTTCTGACAACTTCTAGGTCTGGTACTTCTAGATACGTTGAATATTTTGTCTCAAATTATAGAATCAATGAAATCTTTATGATTCCTAAATATATTTAAATAATTTTATCATGATAGTTTTCATGATTTGTGAGAACTTCTTGATCAGAAAATAATCATCTGATTTTGTTTAGAAAGTTTGAGAACTTTCTAACTCTTGACTTCACAATATTCTTTTAAAACTCTTTAGAAGCAATACGACTTCTTCAATTAGCAACTTATGAACTTATAAATAACACAAAGTCTGATGAATCTTAATTATAATGTATTTGAATCCAATAATGCTTCATACCAACAAATTCATATTTCTGATTGCTTCTACATCCTGTGCTACTTAGTCCAAAAATGTGAGTCTGATGCTTCTCAGTCTGATCCTTTGAGTCTAAAAGAAACTTTATTTAAACAAAACTTTTCTCCCCATTTATGTATGGGTTCAAATTTTAATCAACTTTCAACTTTCTTACAAAACTCTTAATGATGGACTGGGTCTAATTCCTGAATAACAAAAACATTCTTATATAAAAGGTTAGTTGTCAACAAATACAATTTTTTTAAAACAATATATCACAAAGGTTATTTAATAATATTGTTCAAAGAGTAGATGGGCGTGTTGAAATATAGTTATAAGTCCTATTATTATTATATGAAGAGACCAATAAAGTTTTATGTTAAAGACTATATGTTAATGAGGTTCTACCCTCACCGGGGTAGTGAAGATTTGAAAGATGGAGTATGATTTCTCCCTAGTTTGTTGGTCCTTTTGAGGTATAGGGAATGTTAGTGAGGTGTAATATATTTTTTAACTTCCACCATACAATATCTTCCATGTTTTTCATCTTCATCGGTATATTCACAACGGATCTCATTTCATTGGCTGGGGATAGTTTGATATCAAGGATTATGCAATGTTTTTAGAGAAGCTAGTATATATATCCAAGATTGTTTAAAGAAAGTGTTTCATGGATGAACCATACCCATGGTTCATTTATTGTGTAGGCATGGTGTCCTGGAGGAGAGTACATGGGAGCATGGGATGCATATACATACCCAGTAAAATCATGCAGGTGTTTCTGTGCCTTTTTCCATGCCTGGTGATGTGTGTTATGGATTTGAGTATATAAATAAGGTGAAAACTCTTTCTAATAAAGATATTTTATATTACTAAAAGTTTTAAAATCATTTGAGTGAATCAGTTCCACCCAAAAAGGAAAATATCTTAACTTAGAGGGTTGGTTTCCTTATTTTGTATTCTTGTGGAAGTGTTTCACAATGGCTAATGAGCTTGTTGTCTTGGGTTATATAGAGTTTTAATTGGTATTGAGGATAGTTATGTGGAAGAGAGGTGTTTTTGGATGGTGTGAGATGATGTGGTGTTGTGTCTAGTGGTGAGATGGTGATGTGGTTGTATAGGGTGTTTTGTGACATTTTGGCTTGGTTTGATGTGTTTGGATGATAGAGTGTTTAGAGTGTAATAAGATCCCTATGAGCTATCTCAAGGGGTGGTTGTTTATAGCCTCCCGTTTTTGGTTTGGTTTTTATTCTTGAGAATGATAATCATTTTAGAGGTATCTAATATAACGGTCTATTCCTTATTATCCCATTACTATGCTTGTTTGAGAGATGGGGGTGTTTAGAGGATGATTGAGGAGGTTTTTATGGAGTTAGAGATGAAATTTTTATATAGAAGGTTGTTCATGGAATGAATATGTATTCACATCATGATGGAATGATTGATATCTTGGAGGTCAGTGATTCAGGACTAAAAACATAGGATGGGGGTTCCATGTTTAATGAACTCATGACATGAAGGAATTTCTTACAACGTGAATTAATTCTATCTCAAGGCACTATGTAAATTAGTAGATGTTCATCAAGTTTGGAATTCAAAGTATTCAAAACATGATTATATTTCATAACTTGAATTTAAGGGCCTAAAAAAACTCATGATGTAAATCCATATTTCACACCATGAATGTGACGAGTTCCTGTATGTTTATAAATATATGATCCCACCCGATATCTCTTGTCCTTATCAATTTGTGGAAAAAACATAGTTGATTTTTAGAGATCTTCTATCACATATACTCCTACTTTTATCCTTTAATTTTAGAGGTTGATCATTGGAAATATGAGGTGGGTTCTCCTATTTTTTCACTTGTTTCCTTTCATTCTTATTTTATGGATTCATAGATGTGATGATGTTTTGATCAGGGTGAGTTTGGTCCGTGACTTTGATGATCCCTTGGTGTGTTTTAGGTTGATCTGAGGTTTCCTAGTGTGGTTGTGGTTTCTCGGTTGTTTCTCCTTCTCCCTATTATGTACAACGAATCATAAAGATTCTTTGAGGTAGAGGATCATCCTTTTCTCTATATTTAGGTGCATTTGTGGGTATTTTATGATTTTTCCTTCCATTGGGTGGATAATAAGGGCCAAAATAATATAGAAAATGGATTGTATTAATCTTAAATTGATTGGAATGGTTATAAATAACATGTTTTACTACTTTGATTATATTTCTGATGAGTTTATTCATGCTTTTTTCCATTGATGAAAATCACAGTTGTTGGGAGCCTTGCTTATTGTAGTTGATATATATGTGAGACCCTAATTTTTTTGATTATTTAATCACACCTTTAATAAATGTATAAGAAGAAATATATGTCTAATGAATTTTTTGCTTATGTAAATCTAGAATTTATGTGATAATACCCATGATAAATAATGAATCAAAGTAATGCAATCCCTTGAAACTAAACTATAAAATCCAAGATGTGATGATTTGTGGTTGTGATTGTTGTGTTGCCTTATCTGATGTGTACTATTTTGTGGTGATAGTGGTGATTAGTTGGGTTGTGAAATTTTTAGGGGTAGTGATGCGATGGTTTATTATAATGGGATATGATGTGGGTGGTTTCAGGACATTGCAGATGTGGGGTAGTTGTGTTGTGTGGTGTTTGTGATGTGTAGTGTTTGTGTTGTGTGGTGGTTGTATTGTACAGTGGTTGAGATGGGTAGTTTTTTATGTGAGATGACTTGGTTGATGTGATTTTTTGAAAATGGTTGATGTGATATAGGTGAGTTGTTCTATGGTGCGGTTGTGTTAGTTTCTTAATTAGCCATTAAATAAACAGTAATGATGAAATGAAATGACATGGGTTGGTAAATTAATAAGAATGGGATATAATTGATGAGTGATAATTAAATTAAATGAATTTATCAATAAATGAATGGGATATTTTAATGTGAAATGAAATTTCCTAGTAAATGGGAGTTAGTGGAAACTCATTAAAATCTAAAAAATAGGGAAACTTGTAATTGAAATTGGAACTATGTGGCTATGTGTGGTGGTTTTATGGTGTGATACATTTAGCGGTGGCTTCAGTTGTGAATTTTTTTATGGTGTGGTAGTGGTGATATAGTTTATTCTAGTGTAGTTGATGTGAACCCATATTTGAGTATTATGTGATATCTATCTATCTTATATTTTATGTTATTTATATACAAACCCCACCCAGGTTGGATAACCTCACCAACACCCAAATTTTTTGGGTTTCAAGTGTTTTCCCCAACATCCAGGTTAGCAGTGATACAAATGGATGGCCACACCCTCTTCCTCACTATTCCTTTAATAACAATAATAATACGAGTCAGTGTTGAAGATTACCCAGTGATAATACGGGTTGGTATTGAGGATTACCCAGTAATTATACATGTTTATGTTAGAGATTACCCAATGATATATGGGTTGGTGTTGGAGATTATCCAGTGATGATGTGGATATGATGTGTGATGGGGGTCATGCATGGTGGGAGGAGGGAATGGGGATGATGTTCTTTACATTCATGACAACCTACTACCCTAGTTATGTGATGTGGTTGTAATGTGATGTGATGAGGATGTGATGTGATGATGACTGATACTAGAACTAGATTCTAGATTGTGTTAGGGTGGGGTTGTTTGTGATGCTTCCTAACCCACAACATAGATGATAGTATATGTGATGTTATATTAATGGAAGGGATAAGAGAATAATAAATTTGATGTTGGTGCATAGGAGGAGAAAATTAGCGGGGAAGTGCAATTTGATGAGCATGCTATGGTGAAGATAAGATCAGTTAGTTGATCTATTTAAGTGCTTATTGGTTCTACTATTTATTCATTGGCACATTAGTACATGTTCACTATAAACATTGGGTATGATCCTATCGATTATACATATTATTCTCACCCTACATTCATATAAGATATTTTTCAGGTTTCCAAGAGGACTTTAGGGACTGATCTGGGTATTTATATCTTAGATTTCAAGTTTTTGTTGAGTCACTGCCACAAGACTGTCTTTTGGTATTTACTTAGAGGATTTTATTTGTATTTTTTAACATTGTTCATGAATTTTGGGATAGTTTTTGGTTTATATATATATTATGTGCTAGAGTTGTGGGGTGGTTGTTTATTCTAACTCCCAAACCAATATTTATTATAGAGGGTAATTCCTCCCATGTGTGATATTTTTATACCCTCGATGCTTTTCACAAACCTGGGGCCTACTGGAGGTGGGACTTTGGGTTAATTATCACTCTTCCTTCACTTTGGACCAGGAGGGGTACCTTTGAAGGGATGGGGTGGGGGTGGTGGGGGGGGGGGGGGTCATGATATTCCATATTTCTACAATGCATTTCATTACTTAATATTCCAAATTTCCTTGTTATTCCATAGTGTTATGAATATTCTCATTCTAATGTTATTCCCTCATGGATCTTGTTTATTGACTCATGTTTTCACACTCTTTTGATTCATTTATTATGTTATGACAATCCTTAATCCCTAATTTATGATATATTATTTGTTGGGTATAACTTTTTATGTATCCAGATTATACCCATATGCTCATATTACGCTCACTCATGATCTTTTATTGTTATCATTTATGTTTACCCTTACTGAGCATCTAATATGACACCTTTCTTATGTTTCCATTCCCTAGGTTATGAAGATGAGTATAACTTATGATATATGTATAAGGGATTCTAATGTAGCTTAATTATGGATAAATTTTCACAAGTTTTGTTAAATAAGTTTCCAATGTAACTGGTCCTCAAAGACACTAAACTAAAAGTTTCTTTGAGCCATGTGATATGTAATGTTCAAATTATAGAAATGATGTAAGATAAAGATATGTTTCACTTGGGTCATCATAATTGGAATCATAGGGAGGTTTAGTTATTTTTGAGGATTAGTGTAGCTATTTTGGGAAATATGATAAGAGAAATTTTGTGAAAACCCTAGGGTAAACCTAAGAATAAGATAACATCTTAAAATTTTAGAACATTTTGAGTATTTGGTTTTCCTAGAAATGAAATCCCTGTAAGGATACTAAAAATTGGATACTATTTTGACATAGATTCTTCTAGGGGTAATCACCCTAAAAAGGGTTGGTTAAGCATTTAATTGATCACCACTCAAATGCCTGATTAGTGGGACTAAGACTACACACCTATCTATACACTCTCAGAGGATATGATTTAGTTTATCATATGCTCTTTAAGAACCACTATGGAAGATTTATTTCCTTGTTACTTTGAGGGACTAGGTTGAGAATTATAAGAGAACCCAAATTAAGCTAAACTAATATGAATAATGAATTATATAGGTTGATCAATAGATGATATAAGCCGATATATGAATGGTATAGGTTAAACTATTAATGATATAGGTTAAACAAATAGTGATTTAACCTAAACTAAAATACTTATAGGATAACATGATGGTATTATAAAGTGAGACATATTTAGGATAAATTTATATTTGGTTATCTAGAATAATTCTCTTATGATGATAATTGTTCATCACTCATGTTAACCCCTTTTGGTTTTAGTAATTCTTGGAACCTGAAGGAACTGATTTAGAAATAGGTGAGAGGGACAATGTAGCAATTGTCTAAATGATCAACCCATTAAAGTGGGACCTAGATTGAGAAATTCAGTGATTATTCTAAACCCACTGTCATAAAATATGATTAATCATGTGAGAATAGTTAAAATATTAAACCCACTAAATAAGTGAAGGATGGATTCTCATGGGAACTCGAGTAATAGAAAAGATGCGGGAAATAATATTCATCATCCTATATGACAACAATGTTGGAAGATGTGCCAAGGGAATCACCTTAAGGGGGATATAAGATGCTTTAATTTTAATAATGGAGTAAATTGAGAAAAATTATATTAAGGGGAAAATAATTATAAAATTAAGGAAGAGAATTTTCTTCTTAATGATCTACTAATGATTCACTTTTTTAGATGTAAGGAATTTTATCACTATGTAACTCAATGTACTTATCCAAGGGTTAACGCAGACAACTGACACCAACCACCTCCTAGATCACGGGAACAATGAAAATCTAATGAAATGACTTCTGTTGTGGTGGGTAGTTATTTTTAACTCCATATTTTTCAACATCTTATATCATGTAATATTTCATCAATTAGTTATCAATCTATAAATTAAAAAATGTTTGGTGTTATAATTATTATATCCATAGTATATAAAACCTCTTCAAAGTTTGAGGAAGGTTACATGTTATAGATTTATCTCTTATTTACTTGTTCAGGTTCTATTAGGAATGTTCTATAACTTTTTACAAAGATCTCATATCAAATTGTGTATAGTGAAATATCACTTATTATCCTAAATGAACCCATGAGCAATTACAAGTGTGTGGTTAATTAAGAGATCCCAATGAAAATTACTCTCACTATATGAGTTTTAAAATTATGAGAATGTAATTTATTTAAGAGGAGAGAATGTAAAAACCCAAAATTTTTATATATTAAATCCTTTAAATGAATAAAATGTGTTTTATAGCTTGCTCCACATACAACACCAAACTAAAATGAAACCACAATATATTTAGATAAAAATATAAATAGTAAGTATGAACATTAAGAACTAGCTATTAAATTATTAGGAAGGCATAATATTAAAAAATTTATGAAATATATTTATAAATAAAATAAAGGATACTTTTAATATAAATTAAATTCAATTATTTACCTAAAATGATTAATAAGATCATTTATAATTTATAAAAGATTTTTTCTCTAAAAATTATATTTTTATGCAATATAAATTTCTACTTTAAGAAACATATAATTAATGATGATGAATTATGTTTGATATTAATAACTAGTTAACAATTATATATTTAAATGATATGAAATAATAATGATAAGAGTTAATATTTGAAAATGTCATTTTTCAATAAAAATGGGTTTTCATTAAATTTTATGATTTTATTCAAAACATGAATTTGTAAATTTTATAATTTGAATTTGAAAAAAATAATTTTTTTTATTTATAATAACAATATAATCTTAATATATATATATATATATATTATTTTTATGAAATATTTGGTTTTCAGGTGAATAGTGAAAAATGCAGATTTTGGTAAAAACCATCATTTTTATGACATTATCATAATACAAGAATGACTTAATTTTTTTGAAAACCTTTTTCAACAAATTATATATATTAATAAGTAAAATAAACCATTTAAAATTACTATGCTGTTTTTTATAAAACCCATGTATATCGTTTTGGAAACACAAGCAATATTTTATTCTAAAAACTGTTTTTATTTGCTTATATTAAAAAGAACTTTTCATCAATTATAGAAGTTAATTTTTTTTAAAAAATTATTTAATATTTTATATAAACATTATCATATTATATAATAATGTAAATTTTAATTTTTGTTATAAATATATGATTACTAATATTAATGTTAACGACCATGATAATGGTAAAACTGTTATTTTCGAAGAATTGTTTTATTAATGTAGTGTAATTTTTATCCAATAAATTAAATTTATATATTTAAAATAAAGAAAAAATTATTATTTTTAGACACATATATAATTATACTAACATACATATAATTTTAAAGCAATTCTAAATAATATTTAGATACAAATAATGGTTAAAACACTAATTTTTTATAAAAACAATTTATATATATATAAAATGTTTTAATTAAAAAGTTAAACATATATTATTTATAAATTGAATTATATTAAATGGATATTAAATTTAGGTTCATAACACCCAAAATTTGAAATATGGGTTATTTTATATTTTTAATAAAACATAGATTACTTAGTTAAAAACTAGCTACCAAGGTAAAAAAAAGGTAAAAGTAAAAACCTCAGAACAAATGACTTCCAACATGTTTAAAACATGTGTGGAAATAATATGTTGAGGTTTTCCCAACCCAATTTTACCCTACACTCCATTAATTATATATTTTTGAGTCTTTGACACTTTAATAGTTTAATGACATCATTGAAAATTAAAGGGTGTTATCAAAAGTTCCTTTTTCTCCACTTATAAAAGGGGACACTTCCTCCCCTTAGTGACACACAAATTACTTATAATTATTTCTTGAAATTATAATATTTTTATCCTCCTAGTATCCTCTCTCAATTTAATAATCCCATGGTCTCAATTACTTAATCTATCACTTTTATTTCCAAGAAGGATTTTAGGAGAAAGTTTAATGTACTAAATAAGTTAAGTGCATGCATAGAACGAATCTAGAACAAGGAAATATTTTTGTGTCTAAACTACTTTATTTGAAAAAAATTTAGGTTATTCACCTAATTTTATTTTAAATGTTTTATATTATGACTATTTGATATATTATATCATGCTTTATCTTCTATTTATTCTATTTGATGTTCATGATCAAGCTCTTTCCTTCATGGGTTTTTAATTAAAATATTACTCAATTCGTATGGTTTTTGTCTCAAAATTTACTTCTTTGAGACCCATTTTCTTTTATGCACCTAATTTCATTTAATTTTTTATACTTCCTATTAGATATATAATATCATGAATTATCTTTCTTCATGTAATTTAAACTTCAATTTCAACCTCTCTCTCCTTCAAGGGTTTTTATTTAAATTCCCCTCAATATGTAAGGTTCTATTTCATACCTCATTTTAAAACCAAATCCTTTCAAAAATGATAACCAATGTGTAAAATTTTTATATTATTTCATTATAAGATCACAATAATTTTTTTATCCTTTAGTTATCCTTAGTGAGATTTTTCTTCTGTTTACCTTGTTTTAAACTTGATGTTTTATAATCTTTTAAAGCGATGTGGTTTTCAATAAAATTATTTTATAAATGGGAATTCAAATTATGATCCACTTTATTTTTTTATATATCCCTATATTTATTTAAAATCTTTAAAATGTTAATTTTCAAATACCTTTATGTTCTCTAAAATTTTTTTAATAGAAAATTAGTTAATGTTTTATTTATGGGTTGTTTTCGACAAAAATAATATCTTGTTAACATTTTACATGTGAAAATGTATTTAGATAGATTTTTTCATTTTATGTGAGTCCTTCTCTCAATTTTTTCATATTTTTAAAAGGAATTATTTTTCTCATATTTTTATAAAATATTTATTTAAAAATTATTTCAATAGATCAAGGGTATTTCTTATTTACAAAGTGATTTGTCTAAAACTTATAAAAAGTGTTTTTCATAAAATTCATTATCCTTTTAAATATATTTTAATTAACCAAGGATATTATTAAAATTATACCATCCTACTTATTTTTTTAGATGGATCACAAAACATTCTTTTTTATTAGTGAAATGATCTTATTTCTGTTAAAGGTGGAGAAAAATGGACCAATGTATATAAACCCTTTTTCTTTTATTTTTATAAGTTTCACTTTGGATTCACCATTTTTACTTCTCATGGAAACTCCTAATGTCCCCCACATATGTAACAAGGAATGATCCTTCTTTCCAAAGTCCGATGATCATTTAGGGTTTCAAACCTAATGAAACTTTGGTACTGACATTGGCTGAAAGGATGGGTGGTTGGGCCTATAACACCCTTTTAGGGGGAATTATTATATCATCCAAGATTCTCTTATAAATTTAAGATATGTTCATGAATAATTCCAAAATCTCGATGGGATAGGATACCCTAATAAAACAATTGGTTATTGAATCCCTATGTATAAAAGGGTATTATATTAATGACACTATCCATATATATCATAGGTTCTCAATCTATTTATTTTCATTTCTTAGAAATGGGTGATTGATTATGTTTTAAAGCTGTATAAATAGAAACTCTAGAGTTTACTTTCATCCAAGAAGGTTATTGATGTCTTGAGAATGATATTTAACCACTATAAGGTGTCCTACATATACTATGAGATCAGGAATCAAAACCCACATAGTTCATTTGATACAAATTTAAGTCATGTTACAGGACCATACCATGTAGTTTAATGTCATATGGTAAGGATGTATATGAAGTAACTTAAGCATTTGGTTCGTAGCTTGGGGCATAGGAAGGTGCCATATGTATCTTATTTATGATAGGAATCAGAGTCTTCATAGTTCAGTATGTCCTCAACCCACTCATGGGTGGGGATGGGTAATTAATACTCATGAGGGTTATTTCCCCAAATTTTATCAATATGGGAATGCCTTAGGGACCTATATGAATGTGAATTCCAAGAAATGAGGCATTTGTATCATATTATTGAACTGGGATTACGCACTGAGGTTTCCCTTATTGGGGTAATTTCTATGTTTATAGTGATATGATTGTTGTGAATCCCTAAGATCACATGATCCATGATAAATGTAATAAAAAAGATACAAAAAGTTATTAGATGAACTGCTAATAGATTCAGGACATGCACATCAAAGTAACCTTGATAGAATTTTTGATATAGAGATCGAGTATTTGGAAGGTGTTCTACTTATCCTGCTAATGAAAGGAATCATAGTCTTTATATTTTAGTTATTCTTTAGCCTTCTAATGGGTTTAAGGCGACTAAGGGAATGGTCAGGTCTTACAAATAAGAATATGCCTGTGCATGGACCCATTTTTGATCCGCTGATAGATAAGTAAGGATGATATACCCATATGAGAATTTGGGTCCTACAAGATACATTTTTTTCAATATGGAGGGTTTTACACCAAGATGGTATCCCATGAGATATATCCAACCCTTATCTTTTTATAGATAGAAAGTGGGGACCATGAGTGGTTGACTAACCATACATAAATGGCATAAGGATCCCATAATCTCAGTTCATTATAGACACTTCCCATATGAAGGGGGAAAACCGACCAATAACTCATGGTCATGGGTTCACATAGTTCAAGGGTACACATCTAAGTATTCTCACTAGAAAAGGATAACATGTCTGGGGATGTCTTCTTGACATGCCTGAGGGTGGCCGTAGATATATTCTTAATATGTCTAAGGTTCTTTACATTATCAAATATAACATGTCCAAGGCCTTTCATGTGAACCTGGATGACATGTATGAAGACTTCACATGAACCAACTGACATGCCCAATGTGTCTTCATATGGTTAAACCTGACATTCCCAAGATTCTCAGCATGATAAAATACGACATGTCTATTTACTTTCACATGAACATGACTGAAATGTCTAGGGTGTCCTCTTGACATGGTTGATATGTCTAGGGGTCTTCACATGATCAAAACTGAAACATCTAACAACCTTTGTATGATAATGCTATTATGTCCAAGGTTCTTCTCATGATTAAGGAATTTATTACATGAAGTGAATGAGTCCTTAACATGAAAAATATATTCTCTTCCTTTGCACGAAGCTTCCATCATTTTCAACCTTCTACTCAAAAACACCCCAATATTTTTCAGGAATTTTTCTACTGAGGCTTCACATAATCAATCCAATATGCTAAATTACCTTCACATGATCCAGATTAAATTATGGAGATCCTTCACATGATTAATGAAATTATCATGTGAATTGAATACACATATCCTGTAATCCCCTAAGTTTATTACCATACATTTTTAGGAGGAAGACTCTTTATATCATGCAATCCTTTGCTCTGGGAAGTTCTCTCTCACCTCCATGTGCGTTTCTTCTATGTGTTGAGAAGGATTTTATAGGAATCAACATCTAGAATCTTTGTCACTTTATATGGAACTCAACTCTAAAATCTTTTCTTGATTCGGTGAAGGGAGAATTCCCAAACACACTTTTCATGATGCCCTCACATGTCATCAATTATGACATATTTGTGTCATGTGATGAAAAGTGATCACATGATCACTCTATAATTACCAGCTATCTTGATCCAATGAATTATCAAAAATATTTTGTATGACCAATCTAGGATTACAAATCATATTTTATGTAATCAAATACACATGTCTGATAGCCTTCACATGATCGAGTTTTCATGCCAATTCATTCCAAAGGGCCTTCTCAATATCAGACCAACATATCTATAGGTATTGATGAGATTAGGCTATATGTCAAAAGGAATTTTGTGTGATTGGGATAACCCATATTGGTCCCTTTATGATATAAATATAGAATAAATTTCATAACCCCTTCACATGAAAAATGATGTAACTCTATTCCTATAAGGATCCCATCATTTTCATCCTTTATTGTATAAATCCTATGTATTTTTCTCATCAGTTATCCACCATGGAATTTCATGATCAAACAGGAATTTCAAATGGAATTTACATGAAGAAGGTGACATATATAGTGGACTTCACATGACAAGGCTGATATATTTCAAGGGATTTCATGTGATCTTTAACTGACCACATAAATCACATAAGAACTTCACTTGAAAATTTATGTAACTCCCTTCACATGAAGCTTCCTTCTTTTTCAGCTTTTATTTTTCAAATGGATTTGGTGATTATGAGGAATATGTTGGTCATCATGTTGAATGATCAAAAGGATTCATCTATAAGCCTTATAATAACAATTAAGTTTCATATGGAATCTTTCATGAGATCAATATGGCATGTCAAAGGGCCTTCGTATGATCAATGGATTGATCATGTGAAGTGCATAACCCCTTAACATGAAAAAAAATAAAAAATCTTCTTCGCATAAGGGTCCTGTCATTTTCCGATTTTATTATATAAATCATGTTAAGTTATCCCATCATTTGTCTATCAGGGCATCACATGATCAAAAAGACATCTTGAATGGCCTTATTGAGATAATGTATCTTATCAAAGATGATTTCATGTGATCAAGGAAGTCCTGTCTGAGGGGATTCAAATGATCAAGCAGGATGTATGATAGAGATTTTTATGATTATTATGACTTTTTATAGGGGATTTTTATAATAATGAATAGGTCACGTGAAGTGAATAAACCCATTGCATGATGTTCCTAGGGTCATGAGATCATGAGTCTAATTTAAGGTCACATGGTTTTTGTGACCCATGAACTTAATATCCATGTTTCCATGACACCATTTTCCTTCCTTTGTAGAGAAAATAAAACCCATTATTCAATTATTTATATAATCCTAATATTTTTTATGCTCATTTTTTGGGTTTCAACAAATTACCCCCCTCGGAAGAAAAGTCCAAAGGAACAAGGACTTGGTTCTGAGGAAGTAAATACCTTCCTGAGTCTCTTAGACTTTTTCTGTTTGATATTATGAGCATATTATAGTCTTTATAGAGTTCATTTTTATTCTATGATGTGCCCTATAAAAATGGGGTTGATAGGAAAATCATTTCACTTATGAACCAAAGCTTCAGAGCTCTCATGATTTCCTCTCTCATGTGATTCCTTCACAAGATTGCTTCATATAATCCCATCGTAAGAACCATTCATGAGACCTGTTTATGTGATCTTATCAACTTACCTCTTATCATGATCTTATTTTCTCAATATATATCTTAATAAATCTATTAAATAATTAATGATAATTTATTTGAGATATCATGCACACCCTTGGTTGTGGGTTTGTCTTGTGTGCTTCGCATGTCTCTTAGGGGATATCGCATGATCGCCTAATATTTATGTGACTCACATGACCTTCACATGGTCAAGAGATCACAAGTCTCAATATGGATCATGCGATCTTGAGATGTTATGTGGTTTAAAAAATTCATGTGAATTGTAATAGGTTATACGATCACAAACCCTTATATGGGTCACGCGATTCATGCGATGCCGCTCGAGCTATGCACTTATTTTACTCCCTTCAAAAAGGTTATTTATTTGTTTGACATATGATTCTTATATTTTGGTCTATATTTCTTTTAAAACAGAGGCTGAAATAGGAGTGGTTTGTTAAAATTCCATGGTTTCAAATGTAGATGCCGATCAACATTTGGTTGTCTAGTCATCTTAGGTGCGACTATCAAACCTATTGGGAAGAAATATTTTGGAATATCCTCATTTTTACTTGTTACCTCTAAATAGGTTTGACCTCAAAAATGATACTCGCATCCTCAAACCCCATTAGAATATTGTTCCTACTTCTTGGATTTTAAATACCCATAATACCTTTAGAGAAAACATATCTTATGCGGGACACCTTATTTATGAGAAAAAACACTCTGATGGGTATATGTTAAAGTTTATCTCAATAGAATTTGAAGAGGTCAATAAAGTATCTGATCCCAAAATTTATATTTACTAACCGATTATTTGGAAATCCACTATGAATTAGATGTTTGTATGGTTTCCCAACTAGGAACTTTGATTATAAGGGAGCTTTGTGATGGAATAGGGTTGGAATTTCTGGGTGCAACATACTACCACAAAATTCACTACTAAGTTAAATAGAATTGGAAAGCATTAGGCCACCTATATTTCACAAACCTTGGCTTACTATAACAATATCTTAATGGTATAATTATTCAAACAATTTATTCCAGACACAAATAAATTTCATTTGACACATGGCGAAGTCAGAATCATTCTCTAGGTTGTTGAGAAAATATATGAATCACTAATATTGGGAGATATATACAATGAGTTTCTCCCTCTATTATCCACCTGGGAAGATGTATACAAGACCACTCCCATTTCAAGGGAGTTGATAAAGTTGGTTATGAAGGCCTTTGGGAAGGCCTCACTTCCTGAGTCTGACATCCCATTTAAGGAATGGGTGGGATTTTTTATCAATAAGTTTCATTTTAAACCTGAGGCCAATAAGCTGAAGGCTTACTAATAATAAGAGTCACATGGGGATGAAGGTTACTAATGTACTATATTTTAAGAAGGTTCATTCAACAACTAGGGGTGGAGAGTCATCACTGACGTTGATTGACCTGTTCAATTGGTTGGTTTTCTCACAATATACCTGAGTGGGTACCTTCTTCTGACCTGGGATAAAGGCAAAGTCAAGGTTTCCACCTTCATGATGGTAGCATCTATGGAAGGAGGAAGGTACATAATTTTGGTCATTCCTATGTTTCCCATACTATATCATCTTTTATACTATAGTTATAGGGGAAGAGACACATACAATGTTTTTGGACCCTTCCAAGTGTTGTGGTGTTGGATGGGGGATCAAATGGGTAGATATGAGTATCTGAGTGCCCAAAATATTCATGGCATCTAGTTTAATATATTTTTTTATAGTGAATTAGTGTATTGAGGTATATCATGTTAAAGATATAGGAAATCAAGGTCCTCCTGAGTCACTATGATCATTTCACTTTCATGCCTTATGAGGCGCCCACTGGTGGAATAACGAAAAATGGCGAGGGAATCTATGAGAATCAAGATTTTTTTATTTTCATTTATGATGGTGTCCTTTTGAATTGGTTCAATGGCAAAATTATCTATTATTGGTACATGCCTTGTTAGTTTGGGAGTCAATTTCAATGCATTCAAATGAGGTGTCCTACCCCTCTCCACATTCAATCTAAATGGAACCTAATGGTGGCTCACCAATTTTGGTTGATCTTTACCAAAGAAGAGACTCATAATCAAGTATAATTCCCTCTAACTAGTACCAATATTGGTTTTTACAAGACCTAGGATAAGATTTGGATTCACTCATCCCTTAATGGGAAGTTATATACCTTGGAATATAAGGCCATAGGGATGCCACTAATGATTGAGGTCCATCCAAGACCTAAAAAGCAGGCTTCCTAAAAAAATCCCATGACTTTAGAGATGGATCATAAAGAATTGAGATTTCTGGAATAATCTTTTTATCACGTAAGGATCTAGTTGGTGTAGATACAAAGAGTGAGGAACCCATAAGCAAAGTCTCAACCAAGATGCTATTTCTATCACTTCATATTAGTGATTGTAAATTTGGAGGATATATTACTCATCCATTGAAATCTGGGGTTTGTTATGCCAAGTTACAATAGAATTGGAAAAATTTGCACACATCACTACACCCATGGACATAACCTTTAAAGACAAATCTACCAAGGTTGAGTTCTTCCTTCAATACCTTGATGCGTCGGTGCAAAGTGTGAATGGATAAGGCAACTATTCACCTTGGGTGAAACATATTATGGTTCCCAGCACAATAATAGTTGATGTAGATGAGAGATTACAACATATCCCTGAAGAATATGTAAAAATGATTTTATGACCATCCTCAAATGACTATGTTACTATTAGAACCATGTTGACATATTTTGTATCTTCTTAAGTATGGAGAAGATTTGAAGGGACCCGATCACCCCCAGTATCTTCTGTGTATTCCCTTGGGGGTATGACCACTGGATTTTACCCTAATGATGGATGGGAGATAGAGGATGATGGATATCCTAGTCATATGGTGATAATAAGGGTAATTATTTCCATCACTGAGGTGTCACAATCTACAACTCTATCAGCACCATCTTTAGCACCTTCAATGTCATCCCCTTCTATGGATCCTTCCTCATGGAGTATAATAAAATAAATTGATCCAATTCATCAGATGTTTATCACCCATAATCCCTAATAAAGTGTTACACTTTACTTCTTCTCCTTCCTTGGTTATTTTAATAGCTTATTCTGATTTTGTTAAAAGGTGTAGGTCCTCACTGAGCCCATGTAGAGGAACACACATCTTCCCCAAAGGATCTAGGTGGGATTTCTACTTCTCCTATAGAAACTTCAAAACTAGGCCTTTTTTATCAAGGAGTGGAAACAATTGATATACTAATATGGTTAGACTTAGTTCCCACCACTGATTCTTCTGAAATTGTTCCATTATACCAGGCAGGGGTGGATGCACTTTTGAAGGAGGTTAATAATAGTAGCTATTCTTCCATCGATTTAGCCTTGATAGAGGTGTCTCTATAATAGGGTAAGTTATTATTTGGGGACCTAACATATTTTCCAATTTTCATCATGTTTCTTAACATTTCTTTTCCCTTATAGTTCTTAAAGGTGGCACATAGACTATGCTGATGGAGAAAACATCTATGTATCCACCAAATTTTTCATCACAAGAGGGCGTTTCTTATTCCCCTGAATATGGGATCAAGAATAAATATGTTTCCTGTGTTTCAACTAAAAAATATATGTTCCCAATATTGATCAAAGCTGATAACTATCTGATAACATCATATCATTCATATATTGATCAGTAATCCTTTGCACCTCTCATTAAAGTACCTTGACCTCAGAGCTCAGAGGCCCTAGACCATTCTTCTTTGGGATTCGTCCCAAATAGTTCAACTAATGTGGAAGCTGGATATGTACTAATATCATAAAAAGATGTGGGTATTAGTCCCTAACTTAGTGAATTAGTCCCAAAATATATTAATGTTCCTAGATTAGGCTTGAGTATGGTCTCATAGTATGTAACACTTCATCAACTGATACAATGATAGATGTGTGGGGATATCTGGAGCCCGATCTTAGAGGTCCCTTTGGAGGAGATAAAATACTAGATAGATTATCTCATATATATGTTTGCCAACCTTGACTATGGGGATTTTACTATAATTTTCTCTATTCTTGGGTGAAAGAAACTATTTCTTTGAGAGAACAGATGAGGGCCCTTGAATTAAGGGTAATAGTAGTGGAGGCCTACTCTTTGGGAAAATGAAGTCAGGATGAGGCCATAGAAAAATATTCCTAGGGTGTGATAATAGTCATGGCTAACCAAAACTTGAAAAATTATAGGAAGGAAGAGATTGGTAAACTACAGTCCAAAATTGATCAGCTTTAGTAGGAGCTATCCTGATTATAGTATACACTGAGAACCTTAGAGAAAACTATGTCTGAGAAATAGGGACTCATTGAACTAGAGGAGAAGGCTAAAATTGATGCTATTTTCTGGGGGTAAACATTAAAACAGGTTTTAAAGGAGGATACTAAATCAATTGATCAACTACACCATTCTATATCCTCCCTAGAATATAAGTTAATAGATATCAAGTAATCCTTTGAGTAAATATTATAATTCTCCTATATGTTTAAGAGCCACATTTTTTAGGATTCATAGGAGATACTCTAGGATTAATAGATTCCAAATCCTTTTTACCTGGTAAATGATTTTTTTGAAATTTATATTTTGTTGTTAGGATTTATTTCATTCATTATGCACATGTAATTTCATCGACTTAATATCATTTATAATTTCGAAGACATCAATTCTTTTTATAATACCCAATGAACCCAAATTTTGAACTCAAATGACCAAATCACCCAAAGATCATCTGGTTTAAGTAAATAATTTGGGTAAATATGTCACAAAGGTAAAGTGATCCAAGTTTTTCCTATATCAGTAGAATTAGTGAGCATACATTGAATTTTTCTAGGGATAGATAAGGAACCCTACAAGATTTGTATCTTTTTTTTATATTGGCCTAACATTTTTCCTAAATTTTATATACAGAAATATTAGTGGTAATGGAATTTGATCTTTCTCAATCCAACCTTTATGCGTTTTCATCCTGAATAGTTTTGTGCCTTTTACATTTTATAAATACTCAATGTTTCTTGAATCACACAAAGTTTATGTCTAGTGAGAAGAGGATCGAATTTTTCCCAGGGCTCTATTTTTGAATTTTCAACTTGGTGAGTATTGTGACTCTTTCAATTTAATATTTAAGGTCTTTCATTCTAAACCATTAATTTTATATAGTTTAAGTTCTTTTAGACTGAACCTTTTATAGCTATAGTTTAAGTTATTCTAGATCAAACCTTATATTTATATAGTTCAGGTCCTTCTATCTCGAACCTAATGTTGTAATAGATTTAAGTATTCTAGCTTAGACCTGTTGTTTATTTTCATGCCTAATACATCGAATGGGTGAAGGATGGGTATTCATGAAGTGTTCGAGAACCCTTCATCCTTTATTTGGTTATGAAATATGGGTATTAATGAAGGGTTTGGAAATTCATATCCTTATTGATATGATTAAGGATGGGTATTCATTAAGGGTTCAGACACCTCATCTCCTTGTTGTGATGATGAAGGATAGGTATTTATGAAGGGTTTAGACACCCTGTATCCTTACTAAGATCTGGTTTAATGTATGGTGGAATACTTTTACTGATTCCAAGTGCACTTGGATAGTTACAATATGGGTTGTATAAAACATGATTCCCAGATTTTGAACTGAGGGTGATGGAATGGGGGAGACATGTTGGGGATGATCACAAAAACACCCTGAGGTTCTGAGTTCCACTTCAATGTTTCCGAAGCTCATGGGGACTCTAGAAACTTTCTTGTAAGGACGATATGATTCTAGTTGATGGGTATAAGGTCCTTATGAAGATCCAACTTGTACATGGTAAAAAATATGTGGCCCCTAATCCTTTACAAGGGTTGTGGGAGATTTATGATGATTAAAACACTTGGATAGTGACGCAGATTATAGAAGAAAGATTATACAAGTAAGGTTATCACACCTTGGAAGTGGTTCTATTTATGGTTGTGAATCTTAGTCCCTACATCACATGGTTTTAGGTCACATGAAGAGGGAATAAAAATGTTTGAGAAAATAATATTGTTTTCCTTCTTTGAGAATGGGTAAAATACACAATAACATAACATCAATGATATCAAACTGATTGAATAGTCTAGTTATGAGACTTGCAAATCATGGTCTAGGAATATATGAGTCAAATGAAAATGAGGTCTAGTGGATACCAGTCGGCCATTACTAATGGTTAAAACCAGTATCACACATAAAAATGAAAATAGATCATGGATTTAAGGGGGAACATTCCCCTGATACCAAAATAACCATTAATCATAAGATCTGATGCATTGCGTTATTCACCAATGAATCCTAGTAGGGTCCCTTCACAGAAGTCAATCCCTATTACCAATACACTATAGGGAAGAACCAAGAGAATGAATAAAGTATATGGGGTTTTAGGGTAATTATATCAACATAATAAATTGGTGAGTGTTGACTCATATTTCGATCACATGAAGGTGGTTTGTGTAAAATTTAATATTCAAGAAGGGTTTGAGCACCCTAAAAGTTGTATTTCCACCTAGTGAACACATTATCCTGGCGAGGAGATGTGAAAAATAATTACTCTAACTTTTTCATATACCAGGGGGTGTCCAACGAGCATAGCTCAACTTTTAACAGGGCCACAAGATGAGACCTATGAGTTTTATGACTTTTTATTTATGCTCTAAATTTTTCCTAAACTCTATAAAAGAATAGTTTAGCGAGTGGATACTTGAATTTTTCTTAAACCTTACTTTACAGGTTTTCCACCTAAAATTTTTTATGCATCATTCATGATCAGTTTTAGGTCTTTTGATTTGGACTTAGTATAAGGGGAGTGTTACACAATATCCTAATTATGATTCCCAAGGTTGAGAGTATCATAATGACCTTTAAAATGGAGGATGAAGGTGAGGTAAATCATGGCTCAAGGTTCTCAAATCATGAGTGATTATATGGTACATTCATGTCAAGGATGATCATTAACCACTATTTAGTGGTGAGTACCATTTCAATGATGTTATAGATCACAAGGATCATAAGTCTTTTTTTCAAGGAAAATACACATTTGATTGATAGTCCATGGGCTCATGTGCATGATCTAGGGGAAGAAATGAAAATTCAAAAAAAGGTTCCCTTGAAGCTAGGAATTTTTCTCCAATGGTCATGGAATATTTACTTTAATCCTAGGAACTTAAGACAAATTTTTTGATTTATAGGATGATGTATTCATAAATATGATAGAAGAACCTTGAGATTTGGTTGAACAAGGTTGGTCTTCTGAGGTCCTTTGATTAAGAGTGATGATGGAAGATGGTATGCATATCTTAACATCTTGTAGTGGGGAAACATCTATCATAATGTTTAACATAATGCAACAAGGATGTATTCCTTTCAGTTTACCATCATGTTGTAAGGATTGGGAACCGACGTGAAATCATAAAAGATATCCTTAAGGAAAATTTTCATTGGTCAGGGGAATTTCTATAGTATAATGAACAACCAAGGTTAATAGGTTCCAATATATATCAAGAACTAGGGAAGGTTGTGATAATGGTAAAACTATTCCTGGGCCAAGGAAAATATGCATGGGCATCACTACGTATCCTTTTAGGCCAAGAATCAAGACACAAATAGTTCTTATAAAAAGAGAATCCCTATATAAATCTAAATCATATCCAAGGAGGGGGAATTTTTTTATCTTATCTTAGTGAGCCTTAAAATCATAGTCGGATAAGGGGTCCTATACATAAATCAATCTCATACATTGGGAAAGGAAATATACACATTTCATTTTGGTATGGAGATTAATCATTCACATTTAGAATAGATTTATAGATTGGGAAACATTATATAAGAAATTTTTGGTCCTGAAGGGTGGACCATATGTCATGTAGTTTAAAATCATGTGACTATGATGATTCAAGAAGTTTAACCTCATACAAGTAGGATATTTTCATGTAGTTTAATTTCATGTGACAAGGATTCATCACCAAGAGTAATGCATGACTTAGGAAAATTAGGTATTCATATGGGATGCATACCTTAGGATAGAGGGGTAAAAGAACATGATATTATAATCTTACTTTGACAATAGGTACAATGCACATATATTTAATATTGAGGGTATCTTAATCCACTTGAATATTTGGGTTATGAAAAAAAATCACGACCTAAGAATATCTGAGTCAACAAGAGGTGGAGACCTATAAGTACATGTCAACCATAAATAATGGAAGAAATCTATATTTAAAATAGTTAGGACAATATCTCCTATATTTAAGGGGGGTATATCCTCTAGGACCAGAACATCTACTAAGATAAGATCTTTGTCATTGCATTATTCACTAGAGAATCCTAGCGGGGACCTTTGGATTAACCAGTCCTTGTCACTTGTTTATTGTATGGGTAACCAAGAGTAGGGGAGGCCAAGGTCCATGGGGTTCCAAGGGAAGGATATCAACTCAAGTAATTGGTTTCTATTAACCCATATATTGAAGATATGAAGTTGGTTCAATGGGGAACATAAGATTCAAGAAGGGTTCAAGCAACCTAAAGCTACACCAATGTATATTGAACACTTTTTTTGAGTGAAGGGATAAAACATGAAATTCTTGAGCGCATAGTCATTAAGAGGATGATTTTTTTAGCATGAAGAACTCAAGTCAGGCAGTTTAACTTCATGTGACTAAGATGTTGTTGTACAGTTTAACGTCATGCAATCAGGACATTATTGTGAAATTTAACATCATGGGACTAGGATGTTGTCGTGTAGTTTACTATCATGTGACTAGAGTGTTATTATCTATATTTGGATAAAACATAACTCGATTGTACTAGTCGAAGTGACTTTCCTGGTTCCCTAAGCTTACACAAGTCATGCATAGTGTGAGAAAAAAGTGACAACTGGATAATTGATTGATCCATGTGAGAGTGAATGATATAGAATATATGGGGGTATTATCATTTTTATGCAAGTTGGATTCCCCACAAAAATTTGGTTCTCATGGAGAGTCATAGTTGGGAGTGATGAGAGTTCACAAATGGGTCTAAAATGGAGGTTCCAAAAATAATTACATATCCTATAACATGGGAATCAAGGAACACATAGCACTTATTAGAGAATCCCTTACATAGGTCTGACCCATACACAAGGGAAGGGGTATTTTTTTATTTACATCATGGCTGCACCCAGGATTGGAAACCCAAGAATCACTATATATCCAGTAATCGTAGGAATCAATCCACAAACATCTCTTAAAAATAAAGTTCCCTACATAGATTAGGATCATGTGAAGGGAAGGGGGAATCATTACTCTCAGGTGAAGTCCACTCATATTCTAAATGATTATATATGGGTCTAGTTCTTATATAGAGAATAATTTGTGGATAAACACGAAAGTGATATCCAAGAATCACTATGTATCTTAAGGGGATGAGAATAAAGCCACATATAGTTATAATATAGAAAATTCCCTATACAGATTCGACCCATACACAGAGAGGGAAAATCATTTTCTTTTATATTATTGTTGGGACACAAATTTGAGGTTTATGAATTACTATATATCTTGTGATTATAGTAATCAATCCACACATAGTTCATAGAAAGGAAATTCCCAACACTTCTTGAGTTTCTATGCAGGGAGAGGTAATTTTTATCATATTGAGGCTGGGATAGGATATAAGGTCTGAGAATCACTACGTATCCTATAGCAACAGGTTTCAAGCCACACATAGTTCCCAAAAGGGTGTTGTGTACTAGGACATAGGTATGCCAACATAAATTAGTGATTCATTCTTGATCCCTCCTAGATGTGGGAAAATGGGTGAAATAAATCATTTTTTTAAATTCATATATGATGGGTGATTGTTTTCCAATTAGTGGGATTAATGTCATACCATTAGAGAAATATATCATGGGTTAATTGGGACATTTCCTCTAGGACCAAAACATCCACTAGTCACAAGATCTTAAGAATTTTGTTATTCACTAGTGAATACAAGTGGGGTCCCTCTAGGAATAGAAACATCCCATAGGCACAAGAACCTAGGAATTGTGTTATTCACTATAAAAAACCAGCGGAGTTCCTTTAGGATTGGTCAGTACATATTACCAATATATTATAAGGGAATATGTGCTCAAGGTATCTCGTGATTTAGACATGAATAGGGGGTATGGATTTTTTCTAGTGGAAAATGAGAGCGTTCAAGTGAATTTTGAAGCATAAGGAAATCAAGTCTTAATAGGGGATGTACACCTTGGAATAAAAGGTTAAAAGAATGTGATGTTATAATATTTATTTGATAATGGTTACAATATACAAATGATTAGCATAAATGATATTTGAATATGTTTGAATAGTTGAGTTATTAGAAGTGTAAATAATGACCCAAGAATATCTAAGTTAGTAGGAGGTGGATAACAGTGGGTACACGTCATCCATAAATAATAGAGGAATCCCATATTCCACAAATTTAGAATAATAACTGGGGGAATCTCCTTTGGGATGATAACAACCACAAGGCACACGCTCTTTGGTGTTGCATTATTCACCAGTGAATCCTAGAGGGGTACCTTTGGATTAAAAATTCCCTATTACTTATTTACTACAAGGGGAACCAAGATAAGGTGAGCCCAAGGTCCAAGGGATTCTAAGAGAAGGATATCAACTCAAAGAATTGGTTGGTATTAACTCAAATATTGAAGATATAAAATTGGTTCATGGGGAATGTAATATTCAAGAAGGTTTTAAGCACCCTAAATACTGTACCAACATGTATTGAACACATTTTTAGGGTGAAGGGATAGAAAATTCAATTATTGAGTACACAGTCATCATGAGGATGATTTTCTTAGAATGAAGACCTCATGTCATGAATTTTAATGTCATGAAACTAGGATGTTTTCATGTAACTTGAACATTGTCATGCAGTTTAACATCCTCTAACTAAGATACTGTTGTGAAGTTAAACATCATGTGACTAGGATATATTCATGAAGTTTAACCTCATGTGACTAGGATGTTGTCATGTAGTTTAATATCAGGTGACTAAGATGTTTTCATGCAGTTTAAGATCATGAGACTAGGACATGGATCCATATATTTAAATATAATTCACATTGATTTCACTACTTATAGAGGCATCATAGGTTCCTTAATCTCACATGATTCATGCTTGATATGAGAAACAAGAGACAACTAGTCGTTCGATTGATTCGTGCGAGGGTGTGTAATAGGGAATATGTTGATATGAGAAGAAATCACTACATAAACTTGGTTCTCATCAAGGAATGTAGTTTTGGGTGATGAAAACTCATGGATGGTCCAGAAATGGGAGATCTAGGAATCAATATGTATCCTATGACAATAGGAATCAATCCACATGTAGCTCTTATATTGCATCCCCATATAGATCAAACTTGTATATGGGAAGGGGTATTTTTATCATATTGTATCTAGGACAGGATATAGGATTTGGATATCACTGCGTATCCTATGGTAACATGAATAAAGCCACAAAAAGTTATCATATGGAAAATTCCATGCATATGTATGACTCATACACAGGGAGGGGACATTTTTTTATGAGCTCCTTTCACGGGGTTCTCAAAAAAAAAAAATTCGAACCCCAAAAATATGCAGTAAAAGTGGGTCTTGGATTATGTTTGGATAATACAATGTTAAAAGTGTGTTTAAATATTGTTTTGTGGGTTTAACTTTATTCAAAATAGGAAATAAATAAAATTTAGTTGGTTTTGAAATAAAATTAATGAATCAGTGGTCCAAACTTATATTATTACCTCTCCCACCCATTGAATCATTATTCAATTGGTTTCTAATTATCTTATCATCAATTGAATCCAAATTATTACTTAAATTAGGAAATTTTAGTTTAGTTAAATAAATCTAATGATCACTATATTCCCCACCCTTTCCTATCTTGGTATTTGGATACCCCAATTACCCCTAAATTCCCTCCATTGTTTGCTATTATATGTAGTGTATTTAATCCAAGTGACTTGTGTGTGAAATCATAAAAGTTAGAAGAATAAATTAAAGGTAATAATTTAGAATAGACCAATACTATCAATACCATTAAATTCTATAGAGGATTTAGAACATTGAAAGAGTATAATTCATCAATATAGGGGAGAGTTGATTCTCCTTGGCTAAACCATAGGGGGTTTAATGTGCCATCATCAGAGTATTATAAAGGGAAATTAAATTACACAAGTGTTTCAGATATCAACCTTATATAATAAGTTCTACACCTTCTTTTAGTTTTTTTAACACCCATAGATCCTCCTAATTAAATTAATTTTATAAATTATGGTATGATTGTCTCTACGTGAGAGGCATGAAATTATTTTTTTGATTTTGGGAATGTCAGGGAGTAGGTTAATTTTCACTGGTCCAAACTAGTTTTTCTTTTGGGGGTGGAGTACATTGATGCTTCATAGTAGTAGAAAAAGGAAAGTGGGCCTGAGATTTTAATTTCGGGCCTTTTGGTTTCATATATCACCTTGGTAATAATTATTTTACTAACACATTTTCCACAATCTACACTTGGAATTTCTCATCATTGGATGGTGAAGGCCAATCATTTCTTTTTTAGTGGCACAAAAACTTCTCCATAGACTAGTTCTTTCTTATCACCTCATAATCATAGCTCTCACCCAATAGAAGTTATATTTAATGGTTTAGGGGGTTTCTATAAATAGTATAAAAATGTTTCTTCCTCATATTATTCAATTTTCCATGGGTGCCTAGTCTTTTTGTTTGTGACTATGGTGTCAACAAGAATCATTTTTCATTGAAAAAAAATAAGTACCATGGATCCCTCATAAGCTATATGGGAAATGAGGCTTCTCCCATGGAGTGCTTGACTAGATATCCCCCTTAGTCAAAGAGAAGATAAATGGGGGCGGGGTACTACTATGAATATCCTATAAAACTAGCACCACTCTATCAACATCTCAAATTTAAGGGTGGAAACCGAAGGTGGCATCAACAGGGAAGATGTATCCCTATTCTTCCTCGGGGTGGAGGTGTATAAATGAGGGTGATATCTTTTTTTTGGAGTATATCCTAGACTATAGACCTTATAAAGTATTATTCAAAGGGTTCATGATATTCATGGAAGGAGGGGTCTTAGGTTATTTTAATGTCTATAGGGAAGGAAGAGGCACAATAGGGTGGGTGAAGCTTGAGGTAAGCATGCCTACCGTGAATTTATTTTTCAGTTACCTAACCATAAGATGTATTTTGATAAGGGTGGCTCATAGTAGGTATACCTACCATGACAAAGGTGGTATGATAATTTAATTTATTCATGTGTTCATATATTCTTACCTTTGTAGATTTTTTTATCACACATGGTTAACTGTTGGAACTCATGGTATGTATGCCTATTGTGACAATAGGGTGTGGTAAGGTGGTCATGTGATCATGATTTGTGCTTTTGGTAGGATTAAGGAATGATTACCATGGCTACTATGTGACAGAAGGTTTATGAATGGGGGTATTAATGGTCAACACTTGTAGCAAGCCTAGTGACCATGGATGTCATGGTTACTCTTCGCCTTTGCAATTTTCCACCCTGAAAAAGTTCACATTCTTACATAGTGTAGTATTAAGGTACACACTAAAATAAATAATTGGATTCACAATTAAAATAAAATGATGTATTCATCAACAAATAACATATTTAAATTCAAGTTCCAATTAATTTTTAATTTAAGAAATTCAATATATTCCACTATTAACCTGGGAATTGAGCTAAAACGAGGGGTATTTTCAATGAATAAAAAATAAAAATATAGAAATTTAAAGCTCACATCACTCCCCCACACTTATACTATTACACTCTCAAGAAATTTCTCAATGAATTAAAATTATTCAAAAGTAAAGTTCATGCTTCTTAATTTTAAATTTAATAGAAAGATAAGAGAGAACACACATAATCATCCACTATTCAATTTATCATGACTCATTTTCATTTCAAACCACTACCTCACTTGAAATAAATCAATGTTTTAGTTTAGAGTGGATCGAATTAGATTTAAGTGGAATAAAATTTTTAACAGAAATCACCTCTATTCACCCCTCTCTTAAGTTCCCTAAACCACAGTTTGATTTCCAACTTTATAGATACATCTTAAATGAATGTGTTATAATACAATTGTACCTTTATCTATGGGTTAAATATTCAGATCACCTAAATGGATTCATTTTTTACAAGGTTCTTTTTGAAATTTATTTTTCCCAGCCATAATTGTGTGTAAATAACTATGCATAGAACTTATTTAAGATAGATTTATTTAACTACAAAAGCACACATAGTTCCCTTATCTTAGTGATCCATTTCGGGTTCCCAATTTACCATTTCTATTTCATATTAAAAATAATTATATCATTTTCATTTAATTTGGTTCCCTAAGGTGTTTGTCTCCTAGAAGTCACATTACTTTAGATTAAGTTCAAAATTCCAGTGACTTCAAGTTATAAAATTGGTTCCGCATAAATATTCTTACTTACACCCCATCTATTAATTCTAAGACCAACATAAAAACAGTGATCAAAATCACTCAAAAATCACTTAAAGTATATCTGTTTTAGAACTAAATAATTCCCCCAATTATAGAATGATATTTTCAAACTTAGGTAGGGAAAAAAGAAAGTTCAATAAATGGGTGAAAATAAAAAATAAAAAATGTACAAAAGTGAAATGTGCAGTATTATATTTTCAAGAAAAATGGTGTTTATTTATTTAAAAATTCTAGTTACTCTCTTCCTTCATACTTGGTTCTAGAACTATCCCAACTGAATTTTAGTATATATTTATCTAAGAAATATATTTCAAAATAAAATAAACAATTAGACCAAGATAAAGGAAATAGACAACCTGACAGAGCTTATTTTTTAGCAGTAGGGAGGATTCTGGACTCCTCTATTGGTTCTTTCCAAAATTTTTTTTGGTACTTCTTTATTTGTTGGCCATTAACCTTCAATGGTTAATTTGAAATTATTTATTTAATCTCAACTTCACCAAAAGTTAAAAGTTTAATTACTATATATGGTTTCGTCTATTTGGAATGAAGCTTACTTGGGAAGATTTTCAGCCTTGAAGAAAACAAAAGTACTTTGTCTCTGAGTTGAAATTATATTTTCGGGAAAAAATTCTCATGGGAAGATTTGGGTTTCTCCTTTTAAATTAGTGAGTTATCATATGCCTCTATCCTTAATTCCTTAGGCTACATTAATTGAAATTTTATTTGGTCTCCAGAGTTGAAAAATTATAGATTTACTTTTATGAAATCTCAATAGGCTTTGTACTATAAATAATTTGGTAAGTAGACATACCTAATGGGGTTTTATAGGAATTTATATATGCCCAAAGTGAATCTTATACCTTCTTACCCAAGTCTTTGTGGTTGGGTTGTACCATTTTCTCCAAGATCCTTTTGACCTCTCTATTGGACACCTCTAATAATCCACTTTTCCATGGGTGGTGGTAAGTGGAAGTTTTATGGTGTAATCCATATTCTCTCATGAAGGATTCCATATTCTTGTTATAGAAATGGGTTCCTTGGTAAATTATCAAAGCTTAGGTTATTCAAAAACTACAAAATATGTTTTATTTAATAAATGAAATTATAGTTTTTGAGTCATCAGCCCAAGTGGATTTGGCCTCAATCCATTTATAAACATAGTCTAATAAAAATAATATATATGGAAACCCAAATTTCATTGGAAATTTTCCCATAAATTCAATTCTCCAAACATAAAATATTTTAAAAAAATGTTTTTGGGTCATTTCTTATATTTTGGAAATTACACCAATAAACTAGCATTTTGATCATTTTTGAAAAAAATCATAAGTGTTTTTAAAAATGGTAGGATAAAAAAATCCATCATCCAAAATTTTCCAAGCAGTTATTTAAGGTCTAAAATGGCCTCCACATGTAAGTGCATGGAAAATAGAGAGTACAAAATGTATTCTTTCCTTAAGAATACATATTGTAATGATTTGATCATTAAAAATTTTCCATAAATAAGGGTCCCCTAAAACATAGTTTCTAGATTTGGATTTTAATTTATTAATTTTGTTCTTAGAGAAGAAATAAGGTACCTTGAATGTGACTAAAAAAATCACTATATCATAATACTAGGTAACTTGGGTTAGGATTTAAAATTTCTCACCAGGGAAGGAATCATCCAAGCCAGTCTTCACATCTTGTTCTACCTCAATAGTGTGGGGTAGTTTTCTCTTGTTTTCACCAATTGTATTTTCACATCCCTTATTGAATTTAATATCAAGATCAAAATCTTGTAGAAATAAAATCCATCTAACCATCCTTTTCTTTGAATCATTATTTTTGATCAAATATATTAATTATACATGATCATAATAAACAATCAAATTACTTCCTAGAAGATAATATTTTTTTATAAGGATACAAAAATATACAATAACTCCTTATTCATTATTTTTTAGTTGATCTAAAAAGTTTACATGGTTTTTGATATGTCGTCTAGAACTTATGGAAGCCTACCAATCCTATGAGACAAGACGAACCCTACAGATCTATTGTATTCATCACAAAGTATCTCAAATGGGTGACTCCAATCTGGTGGGAAGATGATAGAGGAAGTGGTTAAACATTATTTCAATTTGGAAAATGATATCCTACACGATTCATCAAATAAAAAGTTAGTCTCTTTATTAAGTAAATTATTTAGGGGGAAATAAATTTTTCTAAAGTCCTTAATGAATCTTTTATAAAACCCAACATGGAAAAAATGATCAAGTGTTCCTAACAGTGGTAGGGAAAGGTAATGTATAAATGAAATCCACTTCTACTTTTCTGACCTCAATTATTCCTTTAGATTTCATATGGACCAGAAAATTTACTTTTCCTACCACAAAATGGAAGTTTTTGAAATGAAAAAATAGTTGTTTCTCAATAAATATTTGTAATTTTTTTTCTAAAATTTCTAAATAATTTTAAAGTTATTACCATACATAGTGATTTAATTAAGGAATACATATAAGAAATTTTCAATCAGATATGAGAATATGCTTACCATTCAGTGTTGTAATGTACCTAGGGCATTTCACAGACCAAAAGGCATCCTTCAATTGGAAAATTTACCAAAGGGGCATATAAAGGTGGTCATGTATTAATCACAATGTGCTATTAGGAATTGAAAATATCTAGAGAAACCATAAATTAAATAATAATGTTATTTCTTAGTTAGTCTTTATAGAATTTGGGAAACAAAGGGTATATAGAAATTGTTTTTTCTGGTTGCAAGGTTTTGTCTTTTATATTCAATAAAAAATATTCAACTATTTTAGATTATAGTGGGTACTAATTCATTGTTTTCATTTTTTACAATTGTGTAACCAGTTTTCTTTGTAACAATTTGAATGGGGCTCACCCATTATGAGTCTAAGATAGGATAAATTATTTAATCTTTTATAATTCTTTATATTTTTTCTTGGATACATCTTGGAGGGTTGGGTTAAGTATAATTTGAGGTTTTCTTACTTACTTGGATCCTTCTTCCAATATAATTCTGTGCATATAGGTGGTGGATCTTATTCCTAGAATATCCTACAATGTCTATCCTATAAATTTAACATTATTTTTAGGATGTTTATCAGTTATTTCTCATAGTAAAGTTAAAAAATAATGGAAATTATGATTGAAAATTGATGATTTTCTTTTAATAAATAATATTTTAAATTCTAGGGTAGAATATTAAGTTTTAATTCATGGTATTTTTCTAGAGATGTTTGAATTTTACTATTTTCTATACTGGCTACCTAAACATGCAAAGTAGAAATGTTAGTATTAGTTTTCAGTAGATCATCAAAATAATTTTTAGTAATTTATTAAAATTGATTCATAATTGAAATTATATCCAAGTTAAGTTCATTTTCAAAAATAGATGTGTATAACAAGTTATGTGTTTACAAATATTCTCTTAGTATAATTATATCATTAAAAATTTCAACTTCTTACCTAGAAGAATAGGGGAGTTCAAAAATGTTTTAATGTGAATATAGAATGTTCACTATGTGGATGTTTTATTGAATCGGGTATATTGAAATATACTATTTCCTCCTCAAATATCATGGATAAGGTTCCTTTATTGACATTTATGATGGTTTTAATAGTTTTAAAAATGATATTCTAAGAATAATTGGAGAATGATATTTACCATTTCCTTCTTACATGTTTAGAATATAGAAGTTAACAAGAAGTGGGTAGCCTTGTACACTTACAAGGACACCCTCATGGAATCCAATCGAATAGGTATTGGCTCTTTTGGTAGGATATATAAAAACATGGGTGGATTTAAGTTCTCCTATCTCTAAAGAAGAATAGATAGAATAAGGAATTACATTAATTGAACCTCCAAAGGTACATAATGAATCCTAGATTTTTTGGGGAATTTTAGGGGGTAATAAGAATAGAAACATTATTACCTAGTTGTAACTCTTAATTGAATTTAAATATACTTTTACCAATACACATATCCTTAATAAAGTTTTCATACATTTGAATCTATTGAATGTATTCTAGTAGAGGGATATTTATTTCTACTCTTTTGAAAATTCCAACATCTATTTATATAATGATTCCTCTTTTTTTTCTTGGTTCTTGAATTTATATAGGTAAGGGGGTATTTTTGGATCTTCTACGATCTCTATTTTGTCTTTTGATGGTGCCCTATTGGCCTTTTTCTTAGGTTCTCTTCCTTGGGTCGATTCTTTAGATGCTTGATACTATACACTTCCAGTTTGAATTTCCTGGGGTGATCTTTTACTATATTCCAGTTCTTTTCCAGTTTTCAAGGTAATGGAATTAACATTTCCTTTAGGATTTGTAATTATATGTTCAAGAATATTTCTTATACCTTAGTTTACCATATTATTTAGGATGGTTATGAGATGACCAAGTTCTCCTTTTATTTCTTTTAATTTTTGACCCATGTGTGGTGAGGGTGATGCGTTGATTATTTTGAGATTATATTACTTATCTCAACATGTATTTCATGGATAGTTCTTGTGGTTTTCCATACTAGTATCTTGTAGATGGTTGTAAATTATATCTATGGAATGGGGGGGGGGGGTGAAAAGGCTATTAATAAGTCTGTTGAAATAGTGTTCTTTGAGTGTGCTAGATTCTATCTCTAAATTGGTGAGTGGGGAATTATCTAAATCCCAATTTCCACTTGGTTTATTCAGTAATTTTCGTTGGAACATTTCATCACAACTTCTAGTTCCTTGAATTTGAGGTCATCTATTAATTAAATGTTCCTAGGAGTAACACAATTGGAAAAACCTTGGGGGTGTGGTAGATGACGATTCCTATACATTATTCACATCTATTTTTCTCACAAGGGAAGTTAGTTATTCATTTATATTTTCTAACAAAGGTGATTTGGAAATTTTTACCACATGTATTCCTCTAGTTTCAATTCTCATACAAAAAATTTGGGAATTTTGTGTGATCCTTTCAATAAATTCGCACACATCAGTTGGTAAATTATTAATTAGTGACCCTCCTGAAGAAGCGTCAGGTATGTTTTAGTTATTATACATCATCTATTGGAAGAAAAATACCAAGAAGTGATGTTATTCATTTGACTGGTATGGGAAAAAGGTATTTATCTTCTTGAATCAATCCCAAAACTCATAAATATTCTCTCTAGTTTCTTATTTGATTATATAAAAATTTATTTTATAATTTGGGAACTTCTTTAGTTAGGAAATAATTTCTCGAGTAATGCCTTATATAGATCTTACCATGAGTTTACTTCTATAGGATGTAGATTGTAGATTCACTCCTTTGATGATCATTCAAGTTATAAGGAAATTTCTTTCCATATAATTTGTACCTCAATGAATCCTCTATTTCTAAATCCATGGAAAACTTCCTTAAATGATTTTAAGTTTCTATTGGGGTCTTCTACAGATATCCCATGAAAATTATCCATTATCCCAATTATTCTAGTTTTGAGTTCACAGTCTTATTGATCATTTAATTATAATTTTCAATTGTTAATATTGAAATTGGGTGCATATATTTCTCTCAAAGTTATATTAACTTGAGATATATTTATTTTTATCTATTCAATTTCTATTAATTATTTTTAGGAGGATAAAGTTAAGGAGAGAGAATCATTCAATAGAATGGTTAAAAACCACCTTTCCTATTATTCTATATTTCTTAAAGTTATGAGTCTATCCAACATAGTACACTTAACCTATGGATCGAAACCTGTGAGGTAGGAAGAACTTGATCTAGTCATTTAAAAATATTTTTACTTTCAAGTTTAAATAAAACACTAGCTCCCTGAAAATAACATAAAGTTTTATTTTCTTATATCACAGGGTTCTCAGTAAAACAAAAATTGGACCCCATAAAAAATGCAGTAAAAGTGGAAATAAAATTGTCTCTAGAGAAGATAATGTTATGAGTGTGTTCAAATCTTATTTTGTGGGTTCAATTTTATTCAAAAGACATAGTAAATAAAATTGGGTTGGTTTTGAAAATAAGTGGTCCAAATTTGGATTATTTTTTCTCCCACCTATTGAATCATTATTCATTTTTGTTTCTAATTATCCTCATATCAATTGAATATAACTAATTAATTAAATCAGAAAATTTCATTTTATGTAAAGAAATACAATGACCATAGTATTCAATATCCTATAATATCATAGTACTTGGATATCCCCAATTACCCCTAAATTATCTCTATTTTCTTCTATCACATGTTGTGGATTTAATCCAAGTGACTTGTGTGTGCAATCCCAAAATTAAGCAGAAAAATTTAATGGTAATAATTTAGAAGAGACCTTTACTGTCAACACCAGTAAATTCTAAAAAGGAGTTATAACATTAAAAGAGTAGAATTAATCAATAGGGATAGTGAAGAGATTCTCCTTGGATAAACCAAAAGGGTTTTAATGTTTCATCATCAAAGTATTATAAAGGGAAGTTAAATTACACAAGAGTTTTAGATGGAAACCTTCCAAAACAATTTCTCCACCATCTTACAATTTTTTAGCACCCCTATCTCCTCCTTGAATTAATTTTATATATGATGATCTACTTCTCTCCACATGAGAGGCACATGCTTCTTCATTGATTTTAGAAATGTTAGGGAGTGGGTTAAATCTCCACAATACATCCTAGTTTTCATTTTGGGGGAAGGATAATCTGATGCTTCATAGTAGTGGGTAAAGTAAACTGAGAATGATATTTTAATTACACAACTTTTTGTTTCACACATCACCTTGGGAAGAATTATTTTCCCCATGATACATCACTTATTCCATAATCTGCACTTGTGTTTTACCATCATTGGCTGGTGAAGGCCAATTGTTTCTTTATTAATGGCACTACAACTTATCTATTGTATGTTTATTTATGCTCACTTCATACTCAGAGATCACACTTAACAAAAATTATATTTAATGGTGGAGGGGATTTATTTAAATAGTTTGGACAACATTATTTTCTCATATTCTTCAAGTTTCCATTTACACATGGTCTTTCATCATGTGACTTTGGTGTTAACAAGAATAATTTTCCTTCATGATAGAATGGAGTACTGGGGCTCTTTGAGAAGCTGCTTGGGAAGGGAAGCTTCTCTCATAGCGTGCTTGGATGGATATCTCCCTTAGTCAATGAGGAGATAAAATAAGGGTAGGGTACTTCTTTGAATCTATTTTAAAATTATTCCACTCCATAAACATCTCAAATTCAGGGGTTATAACTGAAGGTGGCATCAGCAGGGCAGGTGTCTTCCTATTCTTCCTTGGGGTGGAGGTACATAAATGAGGCTGATATCTTCTTTTTTTGGAGTAGATCCCAACCACTAGAACTCATCAATTATTAATCTGTGTTCATGAGCTTTAGGGGAGGAGGAGTCTTGGGTTATTTTGATAGCCATAGGGAAGGAAAAGGCATGATAGGGTGGACGAGGCTTGTAGTAAGCATGACTATAGTAAATTTCATGGTTAATGACCCAATGAAATGATTTATTTTTAGAAGGGAGGATCACAGTAGGTATACCTACTATGAGAGTGTTGGTATAATAATTAAATTTCTTCATGCAATCATCTCTTCTTTCCTTTGTAGATTTTTTATCACACACAGTCATCTGTTGGAACTCATGGTAGGTATGCTTACCATGATAATAGGGTGCGGTAAGGTGGTCAAGTGATCTTGAGCAGTTATTGCATTAGGATTAAGGAATGTTCACCATTCCTACCACAAGAAATAAAGTTCATGCATGGGTGTAATAAACGTTCAACACCTGAGGTAAGCCTAGTGATTGTGGATGTCAAGGTCACTCTAATCCTTTGTAATTTTCTACCCTACAAAAGTTCACATTATTACTTAGTGAATTATTAAATTACACCCTAAAAGAAATAATTTTATTCACAATTTAATTCAAAATATGTATCCATTAATAAATACCATATTTAAATTTAATTTCCAATCAAGTTCTAATTTAAAAAAGTCAATATAAAACGTTATTAACTTTGGAATTGAGCTACACTGAGGGGTATTTTCAATGAATAACAAATAAAAATATAGAAATTTATAGATCACATAAAATTTCCATTTATATTGTGTCTAGAACCAGTATTTGAGATATGGGATTCACTACATATCTTGTGATAACACGAATCAAGACAAATGTAGTTCTTATATAGAAAATTCCCTTGTACAGATCTAAATCTCATTTAGGTATGGGGAATTTCATTTTCATTCACAAATCCATCTCATGTACTATGAGATCTCAATGGAGTAACTTACTGGACCAGGAAATAAGAAAACCTACACGAATGATGTTTTAGTTCTTAAAACCCAGTAGAATTAATTTTCTATTGTGTAAGGTTATCAAAAGACACTTGGAATGAGCTAGTAGGCACTTACATTGGAAACCTTTTAAACAGAATTGGATCATTTATAATAAGGGGAGGTAGGACCTGTAAGGTAACTGTATGTCGTTTATCTTTATAGACTTATAAACGGGACAAAATTCTATGTAGTTTAATATCATGCGGTAGGATATCTCCCATATATTTTAACATCATGCGATAAGGACATTAAATTATATAAAGTATAAATTATTTTTGCTTGGACTTTGATTCTATGATGGTAGCTATGTGAAGTTCTTATGAAATCTAAAATTGATGGGGGGGGGGTGTAATTAATTACCCATCCATCATGGACTATGAATAAGCTCCAAACTCCTTCCCACTTGGGTTAAAACTTTTGAGGTTTCTTACCAGGTATTATTGGGGATCTGAGAACCAATAACAATTCTCCTTGGAGTAATGAGTGGAGGTGAACCATATTATTAAAGGCTTACACAATTTGATTCTAATAAACTTTGAGGATGTGTAGTGTACGCAACCTTTTCTCATTGAGTCATTCTAAATCAGCCAACCATTTATGGGATTGTTCTTCATATACGAGTTATCCATAGATAGCTATTATGAGTGAGGGAAACTAGAATTTAATTGGAAACATTACATATATCCCATTAACCAATGAAAATGGCATTACTTGTGTGGAAGTGCTCTTGGTGGGATGGTAGGACCATAAAGCATGAAGGAGTTTTTTTGGCTAAGACTTATTTTCCTTAACCACCATTTTCTAGAGTATATTTTATTAGGTCTTATTAAAGGCCTCTATATATCCATTTTCCACTACATGATAATAGTATGAATGGTTGGAATCAATGTTATACTATTGATAAAATCTATTTAGCTTAGAATGACAGAAGTTGGTTCCATTTCCCATTAATATCATATGAGGGACATCAAATCTAGTGATAATATTAGAATTTATAAAGTCTATTATATTATTTTTCTTGAATTCATTGAGTGAGGGGGGTATGGAATCATCTAATTTGGAAAAGAATTTGGTAGTAGTAAGGATGTACTTAAACTTATTAGTTGTTGTTGAGGGATATAGCCCTACAACATCCATTCACCAAATAGAAAATGACCATGAATACTTAGCTATATATAGAAACTATGGGGCCTAATGTATAAATTTTACATGAATTTGACATGCATGACATTTCCTAGGGAATTCCACCTAGTCCTACATCATTGTTTTCTAGCTATAATCAAGCCTCCTAATTTGGTGGGAGAGTTTGGTTCCAAATTGGTGAGCACTGCATGAGCCTGCATATACTTCTTCCATGATGGAAAAAATCTCTCCTTCGGTAATGCATATTAAGAGGACTTCTTCAAATCCACATTTATAGAGGGGTTTATTCTCATTTAGCCTATCCCAAAGGGTTAAGTTTACTTCTTGGAATTAAATATATTCCTTTTTTGATTGATTTTATGGAAGAGTCCCATTTTTGTGGTAATCTATTATGGGATCCATCCATCTAGGGGTGGATATTGTCTCATCATACTTTGGGGCATAGTTGAATTGATTTGTTTCCCACATTTCACAGTTGATGAATGGTGAGACCACCCTTTAGTGTGTGATGTGGAAAACCACTTCATCTTAATGGATATCATCCATGAATATGGCTACATTGACTAGTGTATCTACACGATCATTTTGTGATCGAGGGACATGATGCGGTGTTGGTTCAAAAGCTTAATTACTCCATCAATACTCTAACATAACCAATGAGGGTGGGGGGGGGATCTTCCTTCTTGATGGAATACTCACTGTTGATTTGTTTCATTACTAGATCCAAGTCCCATTTTATGTGAAGGTAGGTAATCTATAACTATAGGTCTATCTCCATGCCGATGATAAGGGTTTATTATTCTGCCTCATTATTTGTGAAACCTTCAGATAATGAGAAAAAATAGGGTAATTTTATTTGTATGGGGAAACAAATACAATCCCTAAACTAACTCAGTAGAGTTTCAGGTTTTCCATTATCTTTACAATATTTATTTAGGAGGCATCATCAAAATACATCACCCACTTATAGGGAGTGTGAATGGAATATAAAACTTCTTTTTCTAGAAGTTTTGTGTCCACTAGCGTGTTTTTTGAGTCAGGGTTTACCATAAAGAAATTAGATAGGGACTGATATTTAACTACCTTATATGAAACAAATTGGATGTCATACTGTTATAGGATAATCGACCATCAGGACAGACAACCAGTTAACATTGGGTGGCCAAGAATGTACTTGAGCAGGTCGATATAAGATACCTGGTGGCATTAATAATGCTGAAAATAATGCCTCATCTTTTTTCATTATAAATATGAGTGATAGGTTGTTATTTCCAATTTTAAAATATCAAGTTGCAGTATCTAGAATCATTCAGATGAGATAGTAGAGTCTGTTTTCAATCCCTACATCATTTTTCTATGTGAGGATAGAACCAATCAATCGTTTCGTGGTTTCTATGTATAGGATAAGTGGATTTACTTCTACCAACAACATTAAGAATGGGGGATAAAGCATGTGATTATTGAGATTATTGAAAAATTCTTAATAGTCCTCATCCCATTGATAGGTTACTCCATTTTTTATTAACTTAGTGAAGGGGAGAGATTTTCCAACTAGGTTGGCTATGAAATACTGAATATAAGAGAGGTTCTATTAGAAACCCCTTAGTTATTTATGATTCAAAGGGGATGAAATCACTAGGATTATGGTAGTATTTTATATATTAACCTCAACATTTTTATGGTGTACCACGAATCCAATGAATTTCCCTAAAATTAATCTAAAATCCCACTTTAGAGGATTCATTTTCAAACTATGTTGCTACAATATGCTGAAGATTTCTTGGAGATTAGTGAGGTGATAACAACACTGTCTAGATTTAAATACTATGTTATCAACATAAAATTATGTAATTCATCCCATGAAGGGTTTAAAGATACGATTCATGGTGCACTACTAAGTAGTTCCTATGTTCTTTAATTAAATGTACATTTCCTGGTAGAAAAAGATCGCCTTGGGCCCTATGAAATAAGTAGTTTTCTTGTCTTCAGGGGACATTTTTATCTGATTATACCTTGAATACCCATCCATAAAGATTTTTTTTGGAATATGGTAGTGATGTTTTTAAAAATATATATGATCATTAATAGTAATTTATCCTTTGGGTAGTGTCAATTAAGGTCTTTGAAATCAATGTATACCCCAATCTGCTCGTTCTTTTTCTAGACAGGAATGATGTTGGAAATCCATTTTGGGTACCACACCACTCAAATAAAGCTGGATATGATCATTTTTTCAACTTATGATTATATATTAGCAGCATAGAGGGGTGAATCATCCTTTACACCTTAAAACCATGATGGTCATTGGTCATGCCTAGGTAATGTGTATCCACATTGGGGTTTAGCCTGATAATCTCTATATATTTCCGAGTGAACACATATTGAAACTTATTTATAAATGAAATGTACATATCATGCTATTTGAGAGGCATGGTGGAATTAATTAATATAGGTCACAAGTCTTCTTCTATTCCTAGATTCACTTTTTTGAGCTCATCGATGGTGGTGGAGATGCCTTTATCAAATATAAGAGTAGATTTCATGAGTTCATCCTCTCCTTCAATTTCTATGTCTATAGGGGAATCTTCATATATAGTATATAATTTGGTGGAATCTCTATCCTTGTTAAGACAAGAGATGCTATGAGAAGATATACTAATATATTGAACTACCCAAGCCATCTAAGAGATATTCTGGGGATTCTTGTCATCCTTTACACTGCTACCGGGGGATGGAGAGGTATGAAAATTCTGAGTTTCAGGGAATTCATTAGGGTATTTTCAAAATCTATAAAAGTAATGATGGAATTTATAAATCCCGATAGAGAATTAGTATGAATTACCTTTGATGAATTCACTTAAGCTGACATTATTACTATCACATGGACATGGGCCAGTGATTTTTTTAGTTCACAATATCTCACTCGGATTGAATATACTACATCAAATAGGTTTATGGGAAGCATTTAATAACTTCCAATCAAGATCTAGGGATTCATAGGGGTGGTTTCCAATCCATTAGGAGCGTCAACCCACATATCACCATCCGCCATTTCTTATTTTCATTCTCTCTTGTAAAAACTTGTTTCAACATATACGTATTCACAAGATTCAAAGGGGGATCTATCACCATGTAGTATGATGACCTTCCCATTGATGGGGTATTTCAATCATTGAGGAAATGTTGAAGGTAACTCCACATGTAAATGAATCCAAGGCCTTCTAAGTAGAAAATCATATGTCGTGTCATGTTGGATAAATATGAACTCAAAAATAGATGTGGGATCCTCAAATTAGGTTTTAAGATTGATCTTTTTTAGGGGAATTTTCTCACTCTTTTCATACCCTTGAATGGTTATTTTTTTGGAGACAAGTCCCCCTCAATATATCCCAAGCATCGGAGGGTCCGTATTAGGATGAGTTTGATCCCAAAACCATTTTCTACTAGATCCATTTGGGTATCGACATTATTGAGTTTACCTAAAACATACAGAGGTTTGATATATCCCTAGATAATTTCTTCTTGGTACTAATCTATGAATGATATTATGATAAAAAATTATATTATTGTAGTTTCCATTTGACAATACTCGACTACATCGACTTCTATCTCAAAATCATGTGAGTTCTAGAGGGCCTCAATGAGTTCCCCTCTGATTTATTTTTAAAGTTAGAGAACATATAGGATTGGGAGTTTGGCTGGGATATCTACCAACTATTTTAAAATTTCATATTTTTGTGCCAGAGGTTTTTTATTCCCAAGGTGGGGATGATCCTTATCATGTGACATAGGAGTTCAAGTGTTTATGGTAGGCATAATTGGTACTTGGATAAAGGTCTAGGGTGCATCTATTGTAATTGAAGTAGGTCACACTGGATTAACCCTTTGTTTGAGATAATTATAATGTCACACCCCTATCAGTAGGAAGTTTAAAATGAGTGAGTTTGAATGATCTCTAAAGGGATAGGAGGAATCCCCATGCTTTTTTGGGCTTGGTGAAGTACTCATTCATGGGTTTCATCCACTTATATGGATTATGTGGGGATGTGATTGGAATATTAGGTTCATCTATGACTGCTCTATCCCATGTACCCTTGGATTTTATGTCGCCAACCTTCGGATCACTATTAAGTCATGGGGAACTCATATTTAGGGTTATTTTCATCATTAGAGAAGAGATTTGTTAAATGAACTATGTTAACAGAACCAAAAATGAGCTCTTCATTTGATGAGAGTTCCATTTGATTTTATCATGTATTTTCCTATGTATAAATATTTCATTTACCCCTTGGAGGCACATTCAATGGAATCTACCTAGATGAGGGAATCATTACTAGTTTTTGAAGCTGTGATCTCAGGGAGACATGATATTGGTTGACTATTTTTCAAGTCATACAACTACTAGAATTCTATTCAACCCTAGACACAACTTCTTTATAGTGACCCTATTATTTTAGTTGGGTGATGTTCACATAGGTCACCTATACTGAGGCCTTTCCTAGTATCACCTGTCTAGAATTAACCATGCTCTGGAAGATGTCTTTGAAGAAAAAATAGTCTTTGATGGTGTGACCTAGTCTCCTATGAAAAGAGCAGCAATCAGTGTGATCATTGAGGCTGAAATCATTATATTTATTATTGATATGGTAGCTTTAGGAGGATATTTTCCATATATATGAGGAAATAACTAGAAAAATTTTCATTTTGGAAGGAATACATGTTGTTCATCCATTTCTCAAATCATGAGTGAACCTGATCTCTCTTTACCTTTTCTCAAGGGCAATTCTACTATTTCTTATACTGGACATGATGTTTTGGGTGATTTGGGTCCTACCTAGGTTTTTGGATGGGCACTGTTACCAGTTTTTGGGTAACCAAAATAGTGTTTGACTAACCAGGCCTTTTTACCTATGTTGTGGGCATGGTCTAAGATTTAGCTCAAGTTCACCGAATGAAATCTTCTAGGAATTTTTTTTATTTCTAAAATATCATAGAATCCACTTGGATATTTTATTGGGATCAAAGGTGTTTTCAAATCATCTCAATTATTCTTGACACATAGTTTTATCAATTTATCTTATGGATATTAATTGAGTATGTCAAACCTTTCGATCCGTCAATAATGTCATAAACCCTATAATTTTCATGTTTTTTTTCTTCAATTTGTGATGTAAAAAATCATTTTTTTACTTAATGTTGTGATAAATTGATAAAGGAATTTATGAATAAGGCCCTCTCAACCTGAAAAATATCCTGATGGAAGGATGTTATACTAAAAAAAGGCTAACTATATCAGATTTTGTACAAAGAGTCTCAGATTTTTGCCTCATACTAGTCTTGAGGGCCCATAATCAAGCCGAATTGGGACATGAAGTGCATGATATTATGTTCTATATCTCTAGTTCCTTTTAATATTGATAAGATAAGATTTCCAAAATTGGGTTGTGGCAACATGTCATCCAATAATTCGGGATATGACTTCTTTTTAGCTACACAGAGGTACACTGCCCCTCCAAGGATTCCATTCAAGCAGATAGGGATTAAATGGTGTTAATGAGTTATGAAGGTATGTCTTCCTAGGCCACCTCCCATCTATAAAGGGTGGGTGAGGCTTGATGTGGTGGTCCTACTTTCATATCCCCCTGATTCCCAAACTGTGCTAGGATCAAATGAACACTTTTATGGGGGAGAGGCTATCACTGTAATAGAGTAAACTTGTTATCTTATTCATCTTCCAAATATATGTAGACCAGTTCCATGGATCTAGATCCAACCTGATGACCAAATATCACTATTTTAGGAATATTATCTCTCTTTTAATGTGTGTGAGGAGGGATATAATTTTATACCTGAAGGTGATATCCACTGAGAATATTTCCCCTCAGTAGTTCCTCATTGTGTTTCTCGAGGTTCTATATCTCATCTTGGTACTACACTAGTTGTTCCTCAGTAGAGGGAATTTCATATATTCTAAGTGGTGAGTGGGATGTAGCTACACCTTTCCCTTTATCCTTGATAGATCTCTGCCGAGGAGGTGGAAACTCATTGTTAGGAGGTGTTAGGTCCTAGCTCCTTATATAATTTCATGTGTGTATAGCTTTAGTTTGGGAATCCTTATTACCTACCTCTTGAGGTACTATTTCCATATTATGTCCCTCTACATTTGTTCCTTGGTCTGTATCATTTTCCATACTGATGATGATGGAGTTCATTGAGTAATACCATGTGATAGTAGTTACCCCATCACTCTCTACATAATATAGTGGTTTTGTACCAACAAATCCTACTTAGAGGGTTTTATTAGAGTCATTTCTCTGATCACTAGTCTTATTATACCATATTGGATTATGAAACTTATGGGGTTTGGTTTAATTTTCTATACATTTCCCCTATTTTTGTTTTTTAATAATGACTTTAAGGGAGTTTCTAGTCATACATACTGAGTGGGCCCAAAATGAAAGATAATGTCTTGTGGTAGGAGGAATAACTAAGATGTCAACCATCAATATTTACCTCCTTTACTAGAAAATATTGATTCTTTTCAGGATGATGATAATGATAAAAATTCCCCCATCCCAATAGGTTGGGGTTGATTTGGGGCCACCATTGGTACTTTTTGATCCCATTTATAAGGATCTGATGACTAATAGGATGATAATTGAGATATAAATGCCCCCATTCCTATGTTATGGGGATGATTTGGAATATGTGTCGATTTATTTGGGACCCTCTTAGGGTGCGATGACCCTGATGGTGGAGATTGAGGTAAAAATACCATCATCCCTAAGAGATGCATTTTCTCCTGGACCACCTTCATGGAAATTGATACTAGGATCTACCAGATTTGGTGAAATCTCGTTCATGCATGGGTTGAGTGCAATGACTGATTATGATGAGATCCACTTCATATGGAAAGATGTTAGTTAATCTATGAATTCAGCTTCCATGTTTGAGGTGTGTTCCAATTTTTTTGAGAGGCCCATCTTAGGAGTCTATTTATAGCCCTCTCTCTCCGTTCATAGTGTCTTTTCACTCTCAAAGAAGAGGTGCTTCATTGTATTGACAAACTGGCCTGAGCGCTACCTAATCCTCTAATATCTCTTACAACTACTAAATTACAATATGATGCATCTAAGGATCTTTTCTATCATAGGGATAAAGTTAAGTATAATAAACCATAATTTCCCTATCATCAGATATGAATGTTAGATAGGGATTTGGAAATCATCCTCCAGAGAGTTTTCATGATACGAGGATAAACAAACCATAGGAATTTTCTTTTCTCTTCTGACCTAAGGTCCTTATCCATGAAGAACACAACCATATACAACTAACAAGAGAGTGTATTTATGATCTATAGGTGACCTCTATATCCTTGATAAGGGAGGCGTATAGCCTTCATTCACTAATTTTTTACCCACATATTCTCTCATAAGTAAGGCATGCACTCCTCCATTGGATTATCTATAACCTCATAATTAGATATAAATATGGTCCATAACATGGTTGGGAAGTTGTTTTTGTCCAACTCCCTTACATATCCATGTTTCCCCCTTCTTTATTAGTGTCACATTCCTCCACCTGGATAGGATAAGAGTTCGTTTCTCTAGGTTTCCCGTTGACTGAGGTGAGATGCTGTTAATAGTTTAATGGACACTATATACGATTTACCTGAGTGTTTTGAGAACCTATATATATAAAAGTGTCTGTAAAAGGGGAGGATTTCATTTTCCAATCAAGATATTACATTGGGGAGGTTTTCCATAATGGATGTTAGGAGTAGAGTACCTAAAATATATCCCTATATGACTAAGAGGAGGACTATTAAATTAGTTATTGACTTATGATTTGGTTAAAGAGTTGACATACCCTTGATATATTGCAAATATTCCTTATATATCCTTAAGGAATCTAGAATTGAGTAGATCGGGGAAATGAGACCCATCCTACATCATGGATAGAGTATGATAACCTTTTGTGGTTTATTAGAGATATAATCCTACTTCATAACAGTCATCTAAATATTTTGATATATTATTGTTGTTGTGGGAATATGATCCTACTTATAGAAAGTTACTGGAGCATGATGGTGATCTTCTGTATCATCGGTATGGATATGAGGCTACCTTTGGGTGGTTGCTATAATATTTCAGTCAAACCTAGTTTAAGAGATGGTATGTGCCCTATTCAAATGTTTTTCCCTATTTTAATATTCCTAAAGACCATTGGAATGGAAGAAGGGATATGAGTCTACTCCTATATAGCCTTTAAATTATGCCGGTGTAGTCTCTCATTGGTGGAAGTAGGGATATGAGCCTGGATTCTGTAAGCTACTGAAACATAATGAGTAGCTTCATCACTAGGGATATGAGCCTACCCTAAAGTGATTTCTAGATTATGATTATGGACCTTATTTGGAGTGGGAATATGAAATGGGTCCTATTCCTTTGGAATATTCCATTGTCTTTCTTCGATAGGAATGTGTGGTTTTCCTAAGTTTCTTTCCAAACTAGGTTGGTGAATCCCAATTAGAATAGGAATAAGAGTCATTTTCTATGCCTTATCCTTTACCAGAATATGCTGATAATCCTCTTGGATAGGAGAAATAATGTTCACTTTCTTTAAAGAAGCTACATATTCATGTTGATCATGGTGATATGCTGCTCTAGCTATTGAGATAAGAATATGTTCCTGTCTCTATATTTTCATCAGTTCTATAATATGTAGTTACTCTATTGTTCTAGGATATAATTTCACTTTATCAAAGTATGTATAGGAATATAGGCCTACATGTTCTCATTCTCCAAGATATACAAGCATTTTTATTTGATTGAAGTAGGGATTTAATCCTACTCCTACCCTCATTATTCTGTTGGGATATGCTAATGGGTATCATGTGTGGGGGAGAGGATATGTAACTCCATCATACTTTCTTCCAAAATATACAGGTAGAATTGATCTAGGTGAGCAAGTATAGGAGGCTTCTCGCTAGACTCCACTAGAATATGCTAATGTGATTTTTCATTGTAAATTGAAATATGGTCCCACTTCCTTTGATTTGTAGATTTTTGTGCCTGAATAGATCTACTTGGTGCCCAGACATGTGTGTCTAGGGTAGAGACCTATCAAGTAGTGCCCTCAGCAGGTGACTAAGGGACACTGGCTAGATGATTCTAGAGATGACGGTTGATAGGATCCCTCTTAGGCATCCCTTGAACCATGATGTATTTGACGTCGATTACTTGATCCACCTTTATAAGGTAAGGAAGGTATTAATTATCACGCTCTAGTGATAGGATTCTGAAGTGGTTGGAAGAGGTGACATGAATCACTAGTTTCATTATATATTTACTTGAAATAGGTAGTCTCCTAGGATTTAGTAGCTAAATACCCTTATGTGTAGCCTCAAGGGTAAGGATCAACCATTTTTCATGCATGGATTGTGAACAGTAGAATGTCCTGTCTCATGGGAACCCTGATTACATTTTATTATCAAAATATTTCACATCGGTTTCACCATTTTTGTTTTCATACGATATGCAAAAGAAGAATGTCCTAACATGTGGTCAATCGATCATTTTTATTATTTGGATGTTTTACACCAGCTTAACCATTTTTTTTTGCATAGGAGACATAAAAGAAAATGGCCTGACATGTGGAACTGATCATTTTTAATATTTAAAAAATTTCATGTTGGGTTCACCATTTTTCTTTCCATTAAAGGTGGATAAAAATATACCAACATTATTAAAAGCTTTTTATTTTATTGTTTGAAGGTTCACATTTGATTCACCATTTTTTTCTTACTATGGAAACTCCCAATGGATCCCATATCTAGAATAAGTCGTGGGCATGATTTCCAAATGCAGGTGATCATTTTGGGTTTCAAACCTAATGAAAATTAGGAACTCACATTGTTCAAGAGTATTATAGGTCATCACACTCTTTTGGGAAGAATTATTTCCTTCTCTGGGACTCTATTATATATTTAATATATGTTCATGAATATTTTCCAAATCCCATTGGGACTGGATACCCTAATAAAACTCTGGGGTATTAAATCCCTATATATGAAAAAGGGTGTCCCACTGATGAAACCATCCATATATATATCATAGGATCTTTATAAGTTTCCAATCATTATCTGTGATAGGTGTATACTTGTGTTTTGAATTCGTATAATCATACATTATGAAGTTTACTTCCATTCACAAAGACGATTGGTGTCTTGAGAATGGGAGTGAACCTCTATGAGGCATCCTACACATCTTGTGAGAACAGGAATCAAAAACCATGTAGTTCATTTGACACAAATTTTGGTCATATGATAGGACTATACTATGTAGTTTAACATCATGAGGCAAGTACATATATAAAGAAACATAGGCATTGTGTATGGAACTCAAGCCTTATGAAGGTTTCCTATGGATCTTTCATATGAAAGGAATCAAAGTCTTATTTTATTAGTATTTCCTCAACTTTTTGAAGTGTGGGGATGGGTGATTAATACCCATTAGTGTTATTTTCCTAGAGTTAATCAATATGGGAATTCCTTGGGAAACTACACCAAGTTGGATGCCTAGGTAAGGAGGCATTTTTACCATATTATTGAAATGGTCATACAAACTGGGGTTTCCCTGATTGTGAAAATTTCAATAATTCTAGTGGTATGATCATTGAAAATCCCTAATATCACATGATCCATGCTTGGTGTGAGAAAAATAGACAATATTTGATCAAACACACTGATCATAGAATACGCCAGTGCAAGGACCAATTTAGTTTATCCCTATATATCATGATTATAAAAGGAATCAGAGTCTACATAGTTTAGTTTATCCCTAGCCTACTAATGGGTTTAAGGTTCCTAAGGTAATGGTTGGGTATTACACTTAAGAATACGCCAGTTCAAGAACCCATTTTTCATCCACTGATAAATGAGGAAGGTTGATAGACCCATATGAGAATTTGGGTCTTGAAATCTAGATTTTTTTATAATATGGAGGGACTTAAACCAAGGTGTATTCCCATGAGAGATATCCAACCCTTATCCTCTGGTGGATAAAGAGTGGGGACCATGAGTGGTTGACTAAGAATACTTGGATGGAATAAGGATCCCATAATCTTAGTTCATTAAGTACACATCCCATATAAAGGGAGAATATCTGACTAAAGAATCATGGTCATAGGTTTACATGGTTTGAGGGTACATATCCGAGTTCAACTACTGTATAAGGATAACATGTCTGGGGATGTTTTCCTGATATGTCTGACGGTGCTTGAAGATGTCTTCTTGATATTTCCAAGGTGCTTTGAATCATAGAAACAAACACATTTAGGGACTTTCTCATGAATTTTTCTAACATGTCTAAGGAATTTTCATGAACTAGATAACATTCCCAAGGTGTCTTCGCATGATCAAAGAGGACATGTCAAATGTTCTACACATGATCAAAGATGAAACGTACAATTCCTTTCATGTGAACTTAGTTGACATGTATTGGGTGTACTCTTGACATGTTTTATAGGTTTATAGGTGTTTGTGTGATCGAAACTTAAACTTTCATGGTGTTTCATATGAAAAGGCTGTCATGTATGAGGTGCTTCACATAATCAAGGAATTGATTACGCAAAGTGAATGAGTACTTCATATGGAAATAACATATCTATATTTGGATTAAGTTTCCATAATTTTCATCCTTCTTCATTTAAACACACCAATATTATTTAGGAATTTTTCTTCTGAGGCATAATGTGATTAATATGACATGCCAAAGGACCTTCACATGACCCAACTGACATGCTCGAGGTCTTTCATGCGATCAATGAAATGATCACGTGAAGTGCGTAAACATATAACATAATCCCTTAAGTTACTCACTAGAATTTTTTAGGTGGAAGAATATTGAGATCTCATAATCCTTTACTCCAAGAAGTTCACTCTTTCTTCTATGTGTTTTTCTTATATGTGTTGAGGGGAATTTTATAGTTATTTATTTCCTAAATCTATACCAATTTCTATGGTCCTTAACTCTCATATCTCAACTTGATCCAGTGAAGGGATAATTCACATAAATGATTAACATGATTATCTCTCATGTTATCAATGATGTCATATTTTCATCACCTGATTAATAAAGATCTCATGATCACTCTATCATTACTTTATTTCTTGATCCCATGACTTTTCAAATGGATTTCAAATGATCAATTTGGGATGTCAAAGTGAATTTAATATAATTGAATCCATATGTCTAATAGCCTTCAAATGATTGATCTTTGATGAAATTTCATACCAAAGGTACTTCTCAATATCATCCCTATATTTATAGAGGTCTGTATGATATGAGGCCATATACCAAAGAGGATTATGTACGATTGGGCCAACTCGTTTGGGTCCCTTTGTGAGATCAGGCTTGCTTGTTAAAAGACAATCATGTGATCAATGAACTGGTCAAATTAAGATAATAACCCCTTCTCATGAAAAAATATCACAAATATCATCACATAAGTATACTATAATTTTTAACTTTTACTATATAAATCCTATTAAATCCTCTCATCGGTTGTTCACCAGGGCATATTATGATCAAACAGACACATTGAATGGACTTTACATTAAGAAGGTGATATTTATAGTGAAATTTTAATGATGAATCCAATATGTTTCCAAGTATTTCACATGTTCTTTTACTAACTATAAAAATTTCATAATCACTTCATGTGAAAATAAACTCAATTCCCTTCACATGAAGATTCCGTTTTTTAGCTTTTTTAGGAAGAACTTGAGAAATTTTAAGGCATTTGTTGTTCATCATGTTGTATGATCAGAAGTATTCAACTAGAATCCTTCACATGACCATCGAGTCTCATTTGTAATCCTTCACAATATGATGATATCATGTCAAAGGGCCTTAACTTGATCAATGAACCGATCACACAAAGTGTGTAACATCTTCCCATGAAAAATAATGTAACTATTCTTTACAAAAGGGTCCTTTCATTTTCAAAATTTATCGTATAAAGACTATTATGTTCACCCATAAGTTGTCTATTAGGGCATCACTTTATCAAATAGACATGTTGAATGACCTTCATGAGATCAAGTCACTTATCAAATAATATTTCTTATGATTAAGGAAGGCATGTTTGAGGGGATTTTCATGATCAATTGGGCTGTCTAATGGGGCTTCATATGATTAGGAGGACTTGTCATAGGGGATTCATGTGATCATGAAAATTTCATATGAAGTGTACATCCCCTTCACATGATGTTCCTAATGTCATGAAATCAAGATTCTCATTGAAGGTCACATGGTTCATGTGACCCATGTGATTAATCACCATATAGCCATGCCATTCCTTTCTTTAATTTGTGAGGAAAATAATACCTTTACTTTGGGTATTTCTCTAATCCTAATATTATTGATGCTCATTTGGAAGGCATAGATAAATCCATCATTTCCATTTTCTTATCTAACTAACCACCATGAATATGCATAAATTTTCTTCCAATGCCTTTTTATTTGTGAATGCTATGTTTTCCATTTATTTGATGGAAGGGTGTTCACCTAGATTAGATAAGTTGATTGATTTGGAAAAATTATTAACCAAACCATATACATTTTATCTATACATTGTAGATACCCTATACCTCATTGTCTTAATTGATGGTTATTTACCTAGAAAGTTATTTAATATATTTGGATACCCATATATTTTCCATGGTTTTATCATGTTATGTTTTTTGATGTAATTGTGATTGTTTTTTTAAAAAGGGTATGAAACCCATTTTCTTTCCATGGTTTATTTGTGATATCTTTAAATGAAACCCATTTTATTTTCATGGGTACTTTATGATGTGATAAATATTGAGAATGAGTTGATTAAAGAATTTCATTAATTTCTTTTTGATTTTGATGATCATAATCACCCAAATTTATGTTACTAATAAAGTTAATTTTAAGTGAATTTCAAGATGATATTATATAGAATATTTATTTTTATTCTAGAAGAATTCAAAAGTCATAAAATCAGTGGAAGGACATTTGATTAAGTATTCTAGATGTGTTTTAAATTAATCTAAGGAAATTGTTTATACCCTATGTTTTTAAGTAGAATATATGGTTTGGGAACCCTATGTTTGGAATAAAATGTATGGATCATGAACCCTACATTGTTGGAAAAGTATGGATCATAAACCTATTATTTGGAAGAAACCCTATGTTTGAGGAACAAAAATATGGTTCACTAGCCCTACTTTTTTAATCAACCGTACATTTTAAACCATAATTTTGGAGTTTATCACCATACAGAGAAAACCTATGTTTTAATTAGTCAACAAAGAAGTTTTAAATTAAATATATTATTCATGTTTTTTGAAACGGTCTCACCGAAAGTAAATATCTATTTAAATCTATTTTATAAATGATTCAAAGGATCTTACTCAATGTATTATATCATTCCTATTTATAAGTAAACCTATTAATCTCTTTGAATGATCTAAATTCAAATATTAATGATTTATTATGCGATATTTTTTGAGATGTTTTGACCTGAATCTATTCGACTATCAAGATAAATACTAAGATATTATTGTAAATAAAGTGGTGTGCACTTTTAAATAATAGTATGTTGTTTCCATTAGTGTTAAACTTGAGAGAAATACATGTTTATTCATCTCTCGAGTGTTTTATATATCACTTTTTAAAGGAATCCTATTCCATGTTGAAGATTATCTTTCTGATTCTGTTTTACCATTACTATTTTTTTAAGATCAAATACAAATGTTAGATTCTAATAAAACTGTAAATAAGAATATTTTTTGTTAATAATATCAATCTATATTGATTTATTGGTGTATCAACTACTTGGACTTAGTCACGATGGAGTGTCATCTTGTCAGTCTAAGCTATGGATATTACGGTTTCTTGTAGAAGAACCAAAATGCCATGTAAAATCCTTATTGTAAAGGTATAAACTTCCTATACTTATTTGTAGAAGTCTCATTTAAAAGGAATTACTTGTGAAAACCACTAATCTTATAGAGAAAACATTGGTGGAGTGGACTGGGGGTTCTTTGTTCCCCAATCTAATATACATCATCATGTTCATTTCTTTATTTATTTCTATTTCTCACTCCTCTTAAAATATAAGGAAAGAATCAATGCATATCAAGATAGATGTTTTGATTTTTTCAAAGTTTTTAAAGGAAAAAATTCACCCCCTCTTATGTCTTCATAATAATCATTATGACCTAATAAGTGTTATTAAAGGTTGGATTCTATTGGATATATTTATTTTTATAGAAATATTTTTCTTACTGATACAAACAAGTGGTACTAGAGGTTAGGTTCATTGGATATATTTTTTTTTGGAAATCCTTGATATTATACTATTTATACCCAATATCGACATTTAGTATTAAAGAGAAAACAAAAACTAGACTCATATTCTTGGGCTCTTGTGCAATATTGAATATTTCATTTGGATCTGAAAAAACTGAGTTAAAGATATGGATGAAGTAAAATCTAAAAATGAATGTTCTTAAGAGAAGGGATGTTAATAACCCATTCTCCTTAATTTAATGGTGATAATTATGGATTCTGGAAAGATCACATGAATATTTATTTAAAAAAATTTCGAATACGAGTTTATTTTAAGTTTATCAAGATATATGAAATTCCTAAGGAAGATCTAAAAAATGGAATGATGATCAAGAGAAAAAATATGATCATAATTCAAAAGAAATGAATGATATTGTATATGGATTAGGGATTTATGAGTTTAATCGATTTTCTCAATATACTATTACATATGAGATGTGACTTACTATTTATGTTTCCTATAAAGGAACTGATAATATTAGAAAAATAAGATAAAATAATACTAAGTTGAAGTTTTATATTTTCAGAATGTGTGAAGATGAGAACATCACTCATATGAATGATAGATTTACATAATTTTTCAAAAATACTTTTCCCATGGGAGATCCAATTAAGTAATCACAACTGATGTTAAAATTACTTAGATTCTTACCTTCTATGTGGAATAGAATATCTACTTATATACATCAATCCACACCAGTTAAAAAATTAACAATGAAATAACTAATTGGAACCTTGATGATGTATGAATATGAGATGAAATATGAATATGAAAATCATATCAAATATAAAGAAGCTATTCTTAAAAATACTATGGATGAATCATCTGATTCATGTTATTCTAATTTTGGTAACAATTTATTATATCTTTCTAAAATATTTGAAAAACTATACAACAAAATAAAGAAATGGATTAAAGAAGATAGATTCTATGAATTCAAATAAAAAGTTTACACAAATTTTAACCGTCCTTTGATCAAAATGTAAAGGAAAGAAAATTATAAAATAAAAGGAAAGAAAATTATAAATTAAACTTGGAGTTCTTCTTTTGGTTCAAATCATGAATCTACTATGATCTTTAAGGATGAGAATAAAAAATCAAATGGTATTTCTTATGGCTCATGTTGATGAGGTACAATTTTATTACTCTCAAAACTATTAAATTGAAAAAATTTCTTATGATGAACTACATTAGTATTGTTTTATTCTTCAAGATAAATTTTAATCCTTAAATAAAGAATATAAAAAATATAGAGTATACTATAATTCTATTTCAAATGATTAGGAGAGTTTTTCAAAACAAACTAGAGATGTAAGATCTAATTTTTACAAAATATATTATGATCAACATGAAAATAAAATTGAAGAATTATTGGATGAAGTAAATACTTTAAAGAAATATTCTAGTATTATTTTCAAAGGAGAAACTTATTTAAATCAAATTTTGATAAAAAATAAAATTTACAAATGAAAACTTAGAATTGGTAGTAATAGTGAAAAACCCAAATTTTATAGGATTTTTTTTTGTTTTTGGTTAAGATAGTATAAGATTATCTACTATTAAGTATTTTTTTATGGTATTAATGAACATTATGAAAATGAATTTTATTTTAGAAAACCCCAATTTTGTGGTTTCAATCATGTTCATTATTCAAAAGACTTATTTGAATCTGGTTTTGAAATTTATGTGCTAAATAAACATATTTGGTTACCTAAATATTTAGTTTTTAATGCTGCCACACCCAAAATCATATGGGTATGAAAAGAAACTTTTATTTTATTTTTTTAGGTATAAAAAACTGAACTACATCATTAAGTAATTAATTGGATGTCTCAAAAGCATATGGAAATTCCCATTTTAACAAAGGAGTGGTTAACTCTGAAGTAGTTCATGATTGAAAAAATCCTTAGAATTGGAACTGATATTGTAGGAAGCATTTCATTTTTATTTTCATTTGTTCTAATTGAATTAACTATTTTATATTGGGGAGATAAATCTTTTATGATTAATTTTTAAATCTTTTCTCACTCTTTGAATAAATCTGTTAAAACTTTGTTTATGTAATTATATATTGAATTATATATCAAAATTTATAATATATTCAAATTTTTGTTAACATGGTTGTATTTAAATCTCACATAAAAACAATCTCTATAGATTTTAGTACTTAAATTATAAAAATATTTTTATAAAAAATTATTCTTACTTTAATATTTTAGCTTATCATTCATTTTAAATTTCCTGTTCATAGAAATTTTATTCATTTATGTAACATATTTTTTTATAATAGTTTTCTTATATAAAACTATCTTTTCAAAAAAATTAAGATATGAAATGATTAATATGTATTTTAGGCTCAAGAATATGAAGTGTCGTCTACAAATTTTTATAATGAAATGTATTTTTTTAATCTTTAGAACCCTATAATATTCTTCTCAGAACATCTTAAGATGTTTGTATTTATTATTCAAAATATGAATTTCAAATACTTTTGAAGAAACTAATCTGAGTGAATTGAAGCAATCTATAAATTCAAGTTCATATAAAAGTATTTCTCAAAAGAAAATGTGAGGTAATATTTCTTATGATATGTTAGGAGAACAATCGGTTTCCTTTGTTAAGGATTATTTGAAAAAATATTTTGCAAAAGATATAGAAGATCATTATTTTGAAGAACCATATGGTTCATCGTCTGAAAAGGTTAAAGTTCGAATGTATTATAAAGAGATTATATTCTTGATTAACCTTTTAAATGAATAAATAGTAAATCTACATGTTGATATAGGGATTCATATGAAGAGTAAAAAAAATTTCTTGTTTCAAAAATAGTTTTTGATACACTTCATAGGAAGTATTAGAGTGTTAAGGAAATCTCAATTTATAAAAAGAACTTTTAATCATTTAAAGTAGAGATGATAATTCAGATGAAGTCACTTAGATGAGAAGTTGTTTCTAAGTCTGACATTGACATGTTAAAAGAGTTTTTGGTAAAAGAGATATCATCTTGTTTTGTGATTAAATGATCCGTAGATGTACAAAGAAGAATATAAAATCTATCAAGAGTTTTAGCTGCTATAAGTTAAAATGTTCTAAGTTTGGTGAGTTCAGATGATCTGTCTAACCCTTTCTAAAAAGCCGACTCTTCATCACCTCTGTATCTTATTCAAAATCAATATTATATGTTTTTTCTCTATTAGTTTAAATGTTGTTTTTATTATATATGTTTTAAAAAAATTATATAAATTGTTTCATCATTTAGTTTTGATGACACAAAAGGGGGATAAATTTATGATAAATTTATGAAAAATTTATGAGAAAATTAGGATAAATTTATGATAAATTGATGATAAATTTATGAAAAATTTATTAGACATTTATGCAAAAGTTATTTGAATTTTTTTACTTGTAATTATTTTTTAAATGGGGAAGAAATATGATTGAAATTTATTTATATTTATATTTTTAAAAATTTCATCTTTTATTTATTTTAATTTTAATATCTATTTTATGGGTATCATGATCATAAAAATGGAGGATATTGTTGATCACGTGTTAGTTCCAAAATTTCATTAATTTTTTTTATTTAGATACTCACAAACACCCACATTTATTTTACTAATAAAATAAAATTTAAGTGATTTTCAGGATGGTATTATTTAGAATATATATATTTTTTCTTTTAGAAGAATTTACAAGTTGTTAAATCCATGGGAAGATATTTGATTAAGTATTATATATATGTTTAAAAGTAATCTGGAAACACTATTCATACCCTATATTTATAAAGGAACGTATGTTTTGGTAACCATACATTTTGAATAAATCATATGGATCAAGAACCCTACACATTTGGAAAAGTACCGACCAATAAAACTATATTTGGAAAAAACCCTAAATTTGAGGAATAGACATATTGTTCATTAACCCTACTTTTTTAATTAATTGTATGTTTTCAATTGTACTTTTTAACTTTATTAATATATAGAGAAACCACACATTTGAATTGGTCAATGGTGGAGTTTTAAATTTAAGATATTATCCAAGTTTTCTGTAATGGTAACACCAAAATTAAATATCTCTTTAAAGGTACTTTATGACTTACTCAAAGGATTATACTAAATGGATTCAATAATTCGTATTTATAAGGAAAGTTATGACTCTATTTTAATGATATAAATTAAAATATTAATGATTTATTATATAGTATTTTTAGAGGTATTTTGACCAAATTTTATTTGACCATTAAGATAAATACTAAGATATTCTTCTCAAGAAAGTGGTATGCATTTGTAAATAATAGCGTGTAATTTACTTCAGAGTTAGACTTTGGAGAAATACATATTTATTCATCTACCTAGTGTTTTCTCTATTACTATTTAAAGGAATCATGTGTGATGTTGAAAACTATATTACTGTTACTATTTTTTTTTGTTTTTTTATTGAAGATCAAATACAGATATCAGTTGCTACTGCAATTTTGAAAAAGATTATGTTTTCTCAATCAAATCAATTTCTATTGATTTATTGGAGTATCGACTAGTCAGACTTAGTCATGGTGTAGTGTCAGATTCTAAGACTAAGCTATGGATATTTTGATTTCTTTTAAAATAATCATATGGCCTTGTAAAAGACTTACTGTAAAGGTATAAAATTCTTATACAAAGTTGGATAAGTCCTTGGTAAAAGGACTTACTAGTAAAAATCACCAAGCTCATGGACAGAGAGTTGGTGGAGTGAACTAGGAGATATTTATTCCCTAAAAAACTATACATCACTGTGTTCATTTATTTATTAATTTTTTCCACTCACTCATATTTTATGAGAGAAGGAAATAATTTTTTCATATTAAGAGGTATGTTTTGATTTTTTTAATGTTTTTAAAGGAATACAAATCACCCCCTCTTGTGTATTCATCATAGTCATTCTGACTTAACAATAAATAATTGTTTTCAAGTGGAACTCATATGTATGAATAATGATGGGTGGGGTCCTATATCACCCCCAATGCATTGGTTAAGGTTTCATATCACATGATATGAGGAAATTTTATGTGAATAAGATACAATAATCTTTGTTCACAAGTTTTTTGTGAAAATGAAATGAATAAAGCTTTGTTCACAAGTTTTTTGTGTGAATGAGAGGCACATATATCTATTCAATTTTTGTGTGTGAATGAGATGCATGAAGATTTGTTCAAAAGTTGTTGTGTGAACATGATGTGGGAAGGGTTTTTCACAAGATTTTCTATGAATATGGTTGTGGCACATTTCTATAATGCCTTTAATTATAATCTATGCTATAATTCCTTATTATTCCATAATTTTATTCTTATTCTCATTCTTATGTTATTACCTCATGGATTTTGTTTATTGACTCATGTTTATATACACTTTTGATTCATGTATTTTGTTATGACAAGCCATATGTAATGATTTATGATTTATGATTTTTTTGGTAAACTTTATTATGTATCCTGATTATGCCAATATTATCATCTTATTCTCACTCATGATCTTTGAATGTTGTCATTTTTGTTTACCCTTACTAAGAATCTGAGATCACCCCTTTCTTATGATTCCATTCCCTAAGTTATGAAGATGATTATAAATTATGTAATGTATAGAAGGGAGTGCAGTGTGGATTAATTATAGACAAATGTTCATAAGTTTTTTAAAATAAGTTTCCTATATAACTGGTCCTTAAATACCCAAAACCAAAAGGATCTTTAAGTTACATGAGATTATTACAAGATATAATATTTAAATTATGAAAATGATGTAGAATAAATATATTCATAGCCTGGGTTGTCATAGGAATTATTAAATAGTTTATACCTAATTATTTAAATTATGAAATCAATTTTTTTAAATAAAATTTCATAGGGCGATAAAAATTAATTTTAATATTTTCACACATAATGTGTAAAAACCATTTTTTAAAAAGTGTATTTATGTGATTAAAAATTATGATTAAGATAAAATTATCAATTTTATCAAATTATATGTCATTAATTGTTTTATTATTATCCGAATAAGATTTATGTGTCTTAAAAAACAATCTAAATTTGAATTCCACCTTTTGGATACATAGTTAAAAAAACAACTAAAAATAGCTTAAATATTACTTAAGTTTTAAAATGTTAAACTTGAGTTTTAAAAAATCAAAATAATGTTTTTAAATGAATTATTTTAATACATAAATGAATATTTATTCTTGAAAAATTGTATATAAGTTTTATATTCATACTTAGTTTATGATAATGTGATAAAAGCTATGATATACATTTAAACTGCATTTTTTACTATTCAACTAAAAATCAATTATTTCAAGAAAATACCAAAAAAATAATCTTAATATAATAACTTAATTATAAATCTAAAAATGATATTAATTTTGTTAAATTGAAATTATAAAATTTTATTATTTAACTTTTAAATAAAAACGTAAAAATATAATCAAAACCGTTTTTATAAAAAAATAACTTTTTAAAATATTTACTATTCTAATTATTATTTATTATAAATTAATAATTAAATTAATGTTAATATATTATTCATATAAAAATATCTTTTACCCATAATATATTAATTTTCTTAAAATAAATAACAAAATAATAATAATTTTAGATAAAATATATTTTTAGCATAAAATTATCTTATTAGTTATTTAGTTATGCTAATTGAATCTCATCAGAGAATTAATATCAAAATAGACCTTTATTTTTATATCTATATATTTTTATAATATGGTTACCTCTATTCATACCCACCAAATAAATGTATGGTTATATAATATTCCATGATTGTTTGAGGATAAAATATTATTAAGATGATATTTTAAGTTAATATGACTTTGAAAAATATGGTCTAGTAGCTTGATTCCAAGGATATGGAATATGTATGCAATTATTTTTCAATTTTCAAAATATTTGAATAGAGTACTATTGGGAAATACGTGCAACATAAAAACAATGCATACATCAACATCACCGATCAAGATAATGTGGAACTAGATTTCACTTATGGTAAGAATTTGAATCATCTAAATGTGTTGTATGTACTCAAGATTTAAAAGAATATTTTCTTCATTAATATTATGTTTAGGAAGAAATTTTAGGTTTCATTTGAATCTAACAAGGTTAAATTTTTTATGGGAGGTATGTTTTTAGGGAAGGGTTACTCAAGTAATGTAATGTATCAACTATATATTAATAATATGAATGAGTCATATTCTTACTAGATTGATTCATCTAATTTATGGAATGATAAATTAGCATATGTTAATTTTTTATTCATTAATAGTAGTATAGTAGTTAAATTTAATAAAATTTTTAGATGAATTAAGAAAATGTGAAAGATTCATAGAATTTAAAATAGATAGAAAATATTTTAAAGTGTTTAAATAAATTATGATATATTAGAATTAATACATTATGATATTTATGAATTAAATAATTTATTAAATCAATGAAGTAAAAGATAGTTTATTACTTTTATTGATGATTGTAGTAGATATTTATATGTATATCTTATGAGATAAAAAGTTTAAGATTTTATTATGATTAAGAAATATAAAAATGAAGTTTAAAACCAATAAAATAATAAAATTAAATTATTACACTCATAAAATGGTGGTGAATATTTTATAAAATAATTTACTGATTTATGTAAAATAAAATGGTAAAATTAATCAATGTATTTTCCATTATATGTATAAAAAATGATCTATCTAAAAGTAAATATTATAATTTTTTAGAAATATAAAACTACATGATTAATAAATCTAATCTACCATCAAATTTATAAGGTAATAATTTATTATCTACATGTCACATTCATAATAAAATTGCATATAATAGAACTAAATTATCTACTTATAAAATTTGGAAAGGCTGAAAACCTAATCTTTTATATTTTAAAGTGTGTGTGTGTGGGGGGGGGGGGTGTTTATCTTATTATCGATTTATTGATCCTAAAAGATCTAAAATTGGTCCTTAATTAATTAAAGGTGTTTTCTAGTTGTGTAATAATAGTAAAGATTATATAATTATAGATTTAGAATATAATATTATTATTGAATCAATATATGTAATGTTTCTTGAAAATAAATTTTATAAGGATAATGTATATTAATTTGTTCTTCACATCCATAGATTTAGTGATCAATCTAGTTTAAAAACAATAGTTGATAAAAAAAATATTATTCTCTAGTTGAACCTAAATATATTACAAGACTAAAAAAGAAAAAAAGGTATATCTATATTTAGTTTCTTTAGATTCCATAATTTTTCTTTTTTAGGGAGATTAAAATAATCATCTTCTAAATAATATCCTATGAAAATAATTGTAGAGATGAACCTATGACATATACATAAGCAATGTCTTCTAGAGATTTTTCTATCTAGAAAAAATAAATCAATGAAGAAATGGATTACATTTTGTGGAATAATATAAGGATCATTTTTGATTTACTAAAAGTATAAAATCCTATAGAATGTAAATGGGTATTTATAATAAAATATTATTATAATGGTAAAATTCATATGCCTTTAAATCCCTATTAGTTTATTATGATTTAAAAAAATAAGGAATTAATAATTTTGATACTTATTTACTTTTAGGTTGAATAACTTCAATAAGGATATTTTTTATAATATATTCTATTAATCATTTGTTTGTTCATAAAATAGAAGTTAAAACTATATTCTTTAATGGAGACTTAAATTATGTAATTTACAAGGAATAACCTAAAGTTTTTATTTTACAATGTAATAAAAATAAAGTATGTAAATTAGCTAGGTCACAATATGGTCTTAAATAAAATCCTAAAGTAGTGCAATGATAAATTTAATTATATTATATTGTAAAATTATTCTTTCATACTAATGTGGGTAAATTTATTTATTTAAAGTTCACAAAAAATATAGTGTTATTGTGTGTATCAATATTGATGATGTGTCTATTTTTTAGACTAGAATGATTGGTGTTAATGAGACAAAGAAGTACTTATACTCTATGTTTAAAATGTATGATTTTGGAATAGTTGATACTATTTTGGGTATTAAATTTAGAAAACACAGTAAGGGTTAATCTTTAAGATAGACTCATTAAATTGATAAAATATTAAATATATTTAGTTATCTTGGTTTCAAATATGAAAATAATATTTTTTATTCCAGTATTAAACTATTTATAAACATGGATAGGGTTGTATCACAACTTGAATATGCATGTGGAATTAATTTTTTTAATTATGCGAAGCATTAAATAATGCTCAATATTGATTTTTCAACATGTAATATGAGTAGATATACTAGCAACGTAACAATTTAATACTTTATTGTATTTTCATTTTATAATAAAATTAATTTTGGTGCTATCTTTCTTTGTACACAACACCATGTTAAGCTTACACTACACACAACACCGAGTTAGCTTGCGTTACATACAAGACTATTACCACCTTTTAAAGGAAAAACTATTCTAAAATTAGATTTTGAAAATTTTATAAATTTTATTTTTCAAAATAAACTTCATTTTTTAATTTTTAATGTCAAAATTATCTTAGGGTGAATTTTTGGTATTTTTATGAGAAGTTTCATTTTTTAATGAATAGTGAGAAATACTACATTTTAGTTGAAAACTGTCTTTTCATCTGAATAATTATTAATGTTAAATGAAATTTTAAATTTGTTTTAAAGTAAAAAGTGATCAATTATATTTATATTAATCCAATTTAGGTCATTAGAATCATTTTTATATTTAATTTAGATATAAATACTTAATGAACTTTTGAGCATTTTCACTTTAAAAACCCGATTTCTCACCACGTCTGTGGGAATAGATTTAAACATAATTTTCAGACTTATATGAATTGAATTTAGAAAAATATAAATACATAGTTATAATCATTGTAATATTTATAGTCTAATAAGATCAATTTAGTTTTTTACCACAAATATTAGTAAAAGTAATTAAAAGTAATTACAATGATTTAGGTAAATTTAAGTTTAACAAGGGACTAAATGATAAACATAAGGGAAAAAATGACCTAAAAACTTGTCCAAAATCCATTGGATTCTAATATTTAGACCATATACCCTCTTTTTTCTCTTTTTATAAGTTATTGGGACACATGTTCATGAAAGTGACCCATATAATAAGTTAAGTAAGGAAAAATAAAAAAGGAACCTTTCTTACCTTTAACATTTATAAAGCTTTATAGTATGGAATAAGATACATCATTCCAGTTATAAATATTATTTTGAAAGTTAAATGAGTTTTTTTATTATGTTAATTTAAATTTAATTTTTAGTGATGATATAATTACATTAAACACTTAACAAATTCTAACGCATGGATTATTTAGTTAATAATTTAATTGAAAATTGATTTTTATATTAAAATATGGGGAAAAATACCATGAACACCAAACAAAGATCAAAGAGGTCTAAAATGATGAATTACAAGGGCATCCCCTTGGAAAAAATTACTACATTCCAAAGGAAGCGATCCCAACCTAGAATAAATAATCAGAGGTCCTTCTGACTTAACTTCCCGCAAAAGTGCATCTGCAGCAAAGTTGGCCTCTCTTTGGATATGCTGCACAGAGTGCCCCTGGTTGGTTTCTGTAGAAAATATTTAGACCAGGTAGATCAAATTCCATGGAGGATCAACTTCCCCATGAAGATCCTGTACCAATATCTCAGAATTTGATTCCAACACCGATAACCCCAGTGCAAATCTCTTGCAAAGCATGACACCGGTATGTAACACTCTAACTTCCACACCTAAAGAACTCCCCAACCCTTAAAAGATACTAAAATCTATCCAAAAAAGAACCAGACAGATTCCTTAGAATACCACCCCCATGCATCAGACCATTAATATATGATCCATCCACATTTAGTTTTAGGCCATTCACAGATGGACACAATTTAACCCAACATCCTTAGGAAGCTGATGAAGCAACTAGTCTGTTAGGAAAATTGCAGATTAAAGTAGACCACTGTCCACCCTTTACCAGGAAACATAGATCATACATGAGAGCCCTCATCCTCACCTAGAGAAAGGAAACAAGAAGCCTCAAACTCATTCGTGATTTGTTCCTTGCATCCCATATAGTCAAAAAAATGGCGATAACAATGATGCTACGGATCTTGGATTCCATTCCTTTACCTTCCGCTCCCAGAAACCTACTATAAATTAAATCATGCATGGATAGGCTTCTTGCATTAAAATATCCCCACTACCCCATAGCTGACCAAAGACTAATAGCCCACTCACTTTTAAAAAACAAATAGAATACCAATTTTGATTACAGATTGACACAACAATAACAATGAGAATCCATAACAATCCCCTTATTTTGAATATTATCCTCTTTTGGAATAGCTCGGTTCCTCGCCCTCTATATCAAGAAATTCATCTTAGTGGGAACCTCCTTACACCATAACCAAGAGGACCATTTATCATGAACACCACTGGAATAAGTTAATCCATGATAATCCTACCCATTAAAACAACCAGAACAAGATCCAGTAAAGAAACAATGGTCAACCTCTTCATTTAAGATGATAATTTTGAAAGATTCTAACCGATCCTTGTTCGAAATAGCTTCAAGTAGACCAAGAAATCGACTAGATTCTTTAACCGACATGTTGGGAACCTGAGAGCCTGAGGTAAACAACTTATCACCAATCCAATTATCTCTTCACAAATTAACACCCCCTTTCCCAAAAACCCATCAAGTAGCATCCTAAATAACCTCCAGATGAACTAACACACTTTTGGATATCTTGGAAATTTTCTAGGTATCCCAGTCCTCCCAATGATTCCCATATTTATTTCTGATAACTTTGGACCAAAGTGATTCCCCAAAGATAAAATACCATGCCAGATATGCCTGTATGGACTACATGGTAGTAGTCACATCCCTCAGACCGATGCCAACCTCCTCAATTGGCTTCACCAAACAATTCCAGGCTACCCAATGAGACATTCCCCATGGAATTGGAATCCCAAAAGAAACTACTCATAATCTTCTCTAACATATGAATAATACCTTTGGGAGGAATGATGGTGGATAAGACATGCATTGGGGTAGATTATAGAACATTTCTAATTAGAGAGACACACCCCAAAGGACATAAATCTGTTTTTCCAACTAAGTATCATCCCTACCATTCTTTTAACAAGGCCATCAAAGAATACCTTCTTAACTTGACCAGTAGAAACAAAATCCTTGAGGTATAGAATCAGAAACTTCTTCCACTAAATTCCCAAAATATCTTGTATATCTCTAGCCCTCTGATTTGAACATCTCTTAGAAATAAAAACACTGATCTTTTGTGGATTAATCTTCTGACCACTCAAGTTACCATAAACCTCCATTAATTATATAAGTCTATGAATAGAAGGCCTCCTTTCATTCAAGAATACAAGTATATCCTTAGAAAACATGAGATGAGAAGGGGTACCATCTGAATATTGGGAGTGGTATGGAAGAATACTCCTTTCAGCCATGCATCTATATAAGTTTTGTGATAAATAATCTTATGTGATAATGAATATGGTGGGGGATAAGGGTTCCCCTTGTCGAACACCCCACAAACTTTTAAAAAAACTAAAACCGTTACCTATAAGTGATATGAAAATCCAAGGAGAAGAAAATATCAAAAACAGAGATCACAAACCCACTCATGAAACCCGAGTTTCCTCATGACCCTAATAAATAATCTCCCCTCAAATTTTTCATAAGCTTTATCCATGTCAATATTAATAATAGTGTTGGACCCGATCACCCTTTTATTAATATATTCCAACATTTACTTAGAAATTCTAATTTCTCCTTGGATACCCCTACATCTAATAAAACCATGCTATTTCTAATAAATAGTCTTTGGGATCACCTTATTCAATCTCCTTGTAAGAAGGCTTGTCAAGATCTTGTATGATACATTACAAAGATAGATGGGTCTTTAATGATCAATGGAGGAATGTTCTTTTATTTTTGGTAAATAAATCACCCTGGAAGAACCCAAACTCCTATCAATAGCTCCTCCCAAAAAAAAGTCTTGTACAAACTCAATCATATGACATCCCATGAAATCCCATTCCACTACATAGAAAGATCACAAGAAACCGTCTGGACCAGGAACACTATCCATAGAAATATTATGAACTAATGCCCCAATATCTTCTCTAGATGGAGTAACCATTAAAGCATCATTATACTCATCTTCTATCCTGCTAGAAATAGACCCCATGAAAACCTCCTGCTCCTCCAAATAAAACGTATCCCCAATATTCTTTGATATATCACTATCTAGCATATACTTGAAGTGATCCAATGTCAACCTCCATACAACATTCACATAAAATGAATAGGATCCATCCTCAAGTCTGATATTGATTTTAAAATTTTGTCTCTCTTTTAGAAATGCATAGAAATATGCACTGTTGCGATCACCCTCCTTAATTCATCTGACCCTAGACCGTTGTTCGTAGTTCCTTTCAATATCCAGAAACCTTTTAGCTATAAATTTATGATTGACACATATCATCATGAAAATACCATCATCCCATATCTTTTCAAGATCATCATCTATCCTATAAATGTCATCCTATATCGATTCTCTAGAAATTTCCACAATCTGATTTCTAATAAACCACATAAAAATATCCAATTTAATATGCCTTAAACACCTAAATAGACCTACAAAAGACCTACCAGATTCCTCCTGCTCCCAATAATCTTTTATCAATTATGAAAAACCATCCATCCTATGCCAATTAGATGATTACATGAATGAAAAATTATCCTGACACCCTTGTTTAATTTTGACCAAGAGTAAATAATGATCATGAAAGGCTCGAGAAAAGTGTGATAAAGATGTACGGGTGAAGGAATATAACCCTTTCATGTTTTAAAAGCATCTATATAGTCTACTCCAAATGGCTACCACCTTTGTGATTATTGCACCAAGTGTACTTGTAACTACTAAAGCCCAATTCCAAGATACCCCTACTTGAAATGATGTTTTGGAAATCAATCATACCATTGGTAAAGCTCCCCAACCCACCTCTCTTCTATGAGAAGTCAACAATGGTATTAAATTCCACATCAATGAACCAAGGTAAACCATCCAAATTAAAATAGTCCAGACACTCCGAAAGGGACCTTCTTTCCTTCACATCAGTACTGAAATATATAAAGGAGAAGAGTATTTAATTACCTTGGATCACAATCTTCATAGTAATACACTAACTTATAGCTTGAATCATGTCTACATACAGTGAACTTTTCCAACATATCCAAACGTGTTTATTCACATGGTGCCCATGCAAGTTGAAAAAAACCCAACTTCTTCACAAAAAAATTAATTCTACTATAACATTACTTAGGATCTAGAATAACAGCCATGGAAGAACTCAAAATCCTAGATTCAGAGGCCAGGAAAGATCATTTTTCATGCACTCCCATACCTCGAGAATTCTAGATAATTAAATAAAGCATTAAAGAAGAGATTTCTTGGCCCTACATTCATTAAAACCTGATATCAGGACAAAAAATCTTGGACACTAGTCCTCATTGGACATAAAATGTGTAATAGGCCTAGAAAAACCTTCAGATGAAAATACCTTCTTTATAATGAGTATCTTCTTTTTCAATGGACTATCTGACTCTTTTAATAGGTAAAACTTATTAGGCAAATAATCTTGAGGAGATACCAGAACCGACTTCTCTTGAAGCATGGAGACTAGAACCAAGTGAGAAGGAAAGATATAGGATGTGATGAATTCTATCTCCACCCCATCTACCAGAGCCCTCCGTGAAGGAATTTCAAACTTAGCCTTTGAACACCCCATCATGATAACCAATGAAAACCTTAGGATTTTAGAATAAAGGAGGGAAGAGATCTATATACCTGAATAATGAGGGGATAATTCCTTGGGCATGCTCGAAAGGATGCATGAAAAATCTTCTATCCTCTCAATATAAGATGATGAAGCCACATCCGTCAGAACCCTCTCATGAAATCCAAATATGAAGCATTCAATGAGGGAAAAAAAGGAATCAATGGTAAAATTTCGGGTGTAGACGTATCCTCTGACAAAAAGTTACCTGCCTGGACCCGTTCACAAAAAGTAACACTTTCTTTCACCATGTGTAAGATAATATTTTAATTTTTAATATATGTTGAGGACTCACTACTTTCCAACACCTTCTCTAGAAAAGACGCTGACCTATCCTGAGATCCGATGAAGAACCGGAGACGCCCTAAACAACCACCTCTCCTCTAGATCCAATCACTTCCTCAGATGACTTGGGATCTTGGTGAGATTGCTGCACATACAAAGCCACCTAGTTAAAATTACTTACTTTACCCTTTCTAAAAAACTCCACTGAGTGGCCTTGAAATCCACAAACCAAAAAAATCTAATAGGATATTGTAATACTAAGCGCTTCCACCATTTAAACCTCTTAGGGGACTTGATGAGTAACAGTGAGGGGAAATTCACAGAAAGTTTCAACTCCAAACAAATAAAAGGATTGGCCGCGTCTAGTGAACAGTCCATATTCAAATTAGAACAAAGGAAACTTACCCAAAGAATCACCCACCACCACCAGAATCGAAGGATTGTGGAATGGTAGGGGAAGAACTGGGATTTTTATCTATACTGCTGGCATGCGGGATTCTTTACCACAGTGACACTCCCAAGCCCAACGTGAAAGGGTAAAATGCAGGGATCCATAGCGTCTCTCCTTTTAGTCATAAGCCCACACAAAGTCCTATTTGAATTCAAATAATTTTTTGATATTTTTAAATTAAAATTAAATAAATAAGGTCAAAATTTTCATTAATGTTATTTTATAATAAGTGATATTTTATTAAATAATTTAAAATTAATAAAATAATATCTTCTACAAAGTTAATTTTAAGTGTTAATAAATATGAAATGTTTTCCATTAATGGAACAATTTATCTTTTATAATTAACATATTTAATCATATATAGTAAAAACATTATTAGCATGGTCTGGGTTAAAACATTGTTTTTTCACGTTACATGCTCTTATTTTAAAATTAATTTCCAACACACATGATATTTATATTTTGTAAATCATATATCATATATAAAATTTAGTGGATCTATATTTTATAATAAATATCACTTTAATTTAATCTTAATGGTTACATTACTTAGGTTAGAAAACTATTTACTTTAATAAAAACCAAAATGATAAAATTTTGGAAACTTAGAAGTTAAGAAAAAAAATTACAAAAATGCACTTAAATAAGTGCGGTGGAGGTTTTTATCAGAAATAATTCCCATATAATCCATTATTTTTCCATTTTGGTGGAACATGAGGTAAGGGAGACCTACCAATAGTGTATAACCTTTTGTATTTACAAGAATACCACTCCCCCTCCATTATAAAAAGGTATTCAATATTCCCCTTTCTCACACCTATCAAGAAACTTTTTCCCATAAAACCTCTAAAAAAATAGTATCCCAAAATCCCTAACCTAACCATATAACCCTCTAATTGGTCATAAAAAAAACCAAGGTAGACCTTTGGTGAAAACCAGAAGGAGTTACCTGAAAAAGAGGCAATATTATTCAACGTGTATTTATGTTTTATTTGTTTCTAAACCCTTTCATTTGTTACTATTCCATTATTATATAATAAAATTAGTATCCTAAATATGCTAAAATGTTTTTATGTTAATTTTTTGACCTAAAACTAGAAACAATTCCATCAAATGGGTAACGAACTTACTTTTTGTGTACAACAAACTACCACCACAAAAAATGACGTCGTTTATTTTTTCCTTTACCACCTTTAATAGTTGGGAATTATGATGAACATATTGTTTCAATAAAACATATATTATATTTATTATTTATTTATTATATTATTTTTTTTATATAATATATACCTTCATTATTTCCATTTTTTGGGAATATGATAAATTTTTTGGGGAAGTGTGGACTACCACCACCTCAAAGTGATGAGATTCGTTCATGCTATACATAGAATGTATAACAAACCATTTTAATAAACCTATGTGAAATATATGAAATAAATATTATAATGGATTTATAATATTCATATACATATATATCATTTGCTTTTTATTCTTTTAAATATGGAAAAGAAATGAATGTATCGTCCATGCGTATGTACGTCCTATCGTCTCCATGAATGATGCATTTCATTTCCTATCTCCAAATTTTATTGATTATTATAAATAAATATATAATGAATATATATGATATTTACATCCTATTTTAAATTATAGATATGATTAAATAATGACCTAATTAATAGGTTAAACAATCAATATGTCAAAACATAGTAAAAAAACTAGACAATGAATACCCAAAATAGTGAAAATAATGAAAGATTATTAACAAATGGGTAATAAGATATTATAAGAAGATCATACATGATATTATAATTATGATTATGGTTCTATTATAAGTTATTAACATGTTTTAAACCCCTATATGTGAGGTTAAATAACACACAAAAAAAATGATAAGGTAAGGGATTCTTATCTCACTTCTTACATCTATGAGATAAATGTAATATTCCCCACTAACTTCTTTTTTGTGGTGTATATACTAGACCTTTTTAATTTAATATCATTATTAACTCATATTTCATGTTATTCTATGTTTCACTTTGAATTTTTTCATATAATGGGTTTTTTAATTTAAAATAACCAAGTGGTAAAAGTTACCTTTGCAATCTCACTTTATTTTGTGACTGTTAACTTTCTCATGAAAAAATAAATTCCTTATGATCACTTTTATTATACATTGAATTTATATTAAATATCAATATTCTCATGTAATGGATATTATTATTTCATAAACCATATATGTTTTTTACATTAGCTGTTCACTTTGATAGTTATTTTATTAACGGGGGAATTATTGATAAATTCACATTCTTTATAGATATTTGATAAGGCATATTGTTTATTAATTAAATAGATTACTCAATATGAGGAATTATTTGAAAATGTAGTGATGGGTGGGTCCCAAACATTAATTTTCCCCTCGATTCATCTATCGGTTCTCATGAGACAAATTAGTTTGCCAAATTAAATAGTTTTCTACCTGTAGTTTTAAAATATTTGGAGGATATATCATGATAGTAGATGTTTTCATGTTCCTGAGACATGAAACCAAATAATCAAGCATTTCATTCATTTTAGTTATTATTATATAGAGTATTTTCACTATAAAAAATCTATAAATTCATTTCATTCTCATTTTATTAATTAAATGGAATGTGTTTTTAGTACATTACATTTCCATATTGATTATTCCTTATCCATTTGTTTAAATGGAAATTGTGTTCATTTATTTACCTTTTCATATTGTTTATTCTTAATAATTCATGATTAATTATATGGTATTCTTACCCTTATTTAATATCTGAGATCACCCTTATTTTATTTCCTTTACCCAGGATATGAATATGAATTCTTGGAATGAGTTTCAAGGATGAAATTTATTTATATTTTTTATGTATTATATTCTTATCACAATTTAAAATGGGTATCAAATATGTAATCTGGTTTCCAAAAACTGCTAAACTGCTCAGTCCTTAGATATTTGATTCCTTGTAGTAATTCCAATGTAATAAAGTAATGCACAGACTCCAATATTTTGGGGTCGGGGTGATATAATTAATCCTACCATGTATCATAGGAAATGTATAACAATAACCTTTAGATACTTAAATATGATAAAAAACTTATGTATATACTGCAATGTTTATTCGACTATATCAAAAGGATACATAGATGTGAGTTTTATTACTAGTGTTGGACATAATAAATCCATAAATGGATGGTAATTAACTTTTGGGTTTAATTACATTTATTATAGGGAAATATAGAATCATATATTTTACATTCAACCATGGATTAATAATTTATTACCTTAGTGTCATGCAGAAATAAAGTAAAATGGACTAAAAATTTATTTTTAGAAATTAAATTGTGTCCTAATCTGATGCCACATATTCCATAAATTTTGATAGTGAAGAAACTTTATCAATATATTATTTCTTCATGTAAAACAAAAATTCTAGAAAAATTATTTTGAGACATGATTATATGATACAATTGTAAAAAATGGCACCATAACAATTGTATATGTGTGATATCATAAAAACCTTTCAAAATTTTTTATGAAATATCTACCAAGAGATATTTTATTCATGACTAATAAATATATTGGGTTAAAAACCATATAATAAATAATTTGGTAATGAAAAAACAAAACTTTATTTAAATAGATCCTATTTAAAGTGTTTAATGGGTAAAATCTGTTAATAAAATGACTGTTGATATTGATGATTATGAACTTGACTACTTAGTGTCACTATCATCTTTTATGATTAGTAATTCTGTTATAAACTGTTAAATAAATTTTAATACTCAATGAATTATGTGTTATAATAACATAAAAACATTTTAATATTTTATTTATGTGAATCTAGACGTGGTTCCGCTTCTTATAGGAGTTATTAGGTTTAGTCCTTAGAGGGTTCATGAAGAGTATATAAGGACATGCCTATAAAAGTGATACAAAATGAGATAATGGATGTAAAAATAATTGCATTTATGATATCTATGATTTATAAAAAATATTAACAAGTTTAATGTTTAAAAAAATTATAAATCTAATAATAATTTGAGATATTGATACTAAGTAGAGGTTTAAATCAAAAGATACCTTTTTCATGTATGATGCTTTGAATAGTATGGGAAGTTAATAATTTTTGAATAAAAATGGGGGATTGTTATATTTTTATTATTATATTTTATTTATAAAATAATAATTACTACCTACATACTATTTTTATGGAGATTGATGAGGTGAAAAAAATGGAGGGGTTGGATTGGCGAGGTGGGATTAAAAGTGAGTAATCTCACATGGAAAGTGGGATATAAATTCTCAAGGATTCTCCCATATAAATAAGGGTATTGGGAATTGTATTTTCATAAAAAATATATGTTTAGGTAAATGGTTTTAAAATGTATTTAGTAAAATTGTTTTTATATTATATACACACACAAAAAACAAAACAAACAAAAAATAAAATTAAATAAATTAAAATTTTATATAAATCAAGAAAATGTGGGTCAATTAGAATTTTGAAAATCAAAATTTTTCCAATTTGAAATTTTTTCTCAAATATATATTTAATATATTTTTTGAATGAAATAATATATGTTTTTGATGAATCAAAACTGTTCAAATGATTTATTATCTTACAAATATAGACTTTATTGGACCATTTTTCATGACATTAAAAATCATTCTCACCCATATTCTATTTTTAATCTCACCTATAAAGACCCATGACATTACATGTTGTGAAATTCATGGAAAATCTGAATTTTTTTTCTTGAGTTCTATTGAGGGTTAAAATGATAATTTCATATAGTAAATTATTTCATAGTAATTTTATAATGAGCGCTTTGATCTTGGGATAATGTGTTTACCCTTGCATTGGAATTTGGTGAAATCCCAAGTTGGAATTTTTTTACTGAATAATTAAATATTTATTAAATAAATATTAAATATTTCCATGAGTGTGAATATTTATATCTCCTAAATTAAATCTTGAATTAAAATTCCAAGTTCATGATTGAGTCTAGAATGGGTGGTTTTACCCACATCCTAGTCCATATTTCAGTCCTTAAAATGACTATTATTATTATTTTTATTCCCCTAATTTCTTACCTCAAACACCAGGGGGGTATCTCCATTATCCCATGATTCAAATTCTAGATAGAATAGGGAGAGGTATTCTATATGTCTTTTTCTGAGGAGTTGATTAGAGTTGGATCAAGGCGTAATGGCTGTGGAGCGCAGATCAAGGTTCAAGCTTATGAGATTTCATTCCGAGGTAGGAAGTATTTTAATTTTTCATCATTTACCCATTTAATCCACTATTTTCATTTTTTATCATTTTATATGGATTTTTAGGGTCGGTTTATGTCCCCTAGATGGGTTATTCAATGTGAAATAGGGTTTTGGGTGATTCACTGGGGGTCTTTGTTCAAAAACCATGACTATATGATGTGTAGTTCATGAACACATTCACTATATTATTCTGTGTGATGAAATGTTTCAGACATGGTCACAAAGATTTCAATTCATATGTACACATAGTCTAGGACCTTCATCATATGACTCAAGTTCTAGGAAAGTACATCACCCAAAACCCTATGTATAGTACATAAAAAGTAATAGTAAATGATCAAACACCATGTGAGGAATATGGAATGTAACAGTACATGTAATGTATGGATGAATGAAATGATTTGATCTAGGGTACATACTTTGGTAACCTATGTGGTTTACACACCATTTGTATCATGATACACACTGTATACTTGGGTTTTACATTCCAAGTATAACTGAGGTACATGCCTAGGGTGGGGTATTTGAAGTATATTCCATGTACACTAAGGTATATACTTTATACTATTTCCCTAGATGGGGTTTTCCCATTTTTTCATCCCCTAAAGTCTAAATTTAATATTAACAGTATTTTTCCACATGGGGAACAATGATGGATATTTCATGGCTATTAAAGGTCACTAAATATTTGATTTAGGACTGGATAAGGTACGAACAGAGGGTGTTACTCGAGATGATGGATTAATAATTCTACCATTAGAGATATGACATGAGACCCATTTAAGGGTTGTGAGAATGAATAGATAAATTGGAATATGATATCTATGGTCTTTGGTTTGATATAGAATGGGATAAATTATAGTTTGTAGGAATGAGGTATGACATGAGAAATGGGATGTGAGTTTTTTACTAGACTCTTAAGTCTTGAATAAGATATAGACTACGGGATTAGAGAACACATTGGGAGTAAGATATGGGTTGGTTTTTACATGAAATTAATGACATGGGTCTAGAGTACCCTAGTGGATTCCCATGTAGGTGAGATGATATTGTTGATGTGTTTGGCATGATGAATTTGTGTGACTAGGATGGTCTACAGGAGAATTTTAAAATTAATAGATAGACATCGAGGAATGGTTTGAGATTTGGGTCAAGGTATTGAGTGACCGGTTCCCTAGTGATGAGCTAGTAATCTCATGGGATGGTCTATGGTGCCTAGTTTGTTGTGGAATGCATGTTCCTGATTATGGATACCAAATTATTGGATGAATGTTGTGTGGACCTAGAGTATGAGGTTTGGGATCTAGAATAGTGATGTGAATATATTAACTAGCATGGAGTGTGATTCCATTGAGTTTCCTACTTACATGAGATATTATGGGGTGGTTGATATCCCCCAATTAGTATTATATATCATATTATATGGTAGATTCTTCCCCACAATTATGATAACATGAGATATTACTGGGTTCATGATGGCCCAAAATTTTATATATGATATTCTTAAGATTATACCTAGGATTTAATGATTACACATGATACTAAATTTTATATATGAGATGCTTATGATTCCGAATAGTATATGATGATTACACATGATACCAAATTTTATATATGAGATTCCTTGGATACTCTTTGGGATTTGATGATTACACTTGATACTGAATTTTATATATGAGATTTCTAGGATAATTATTAGGATCTGGTGATTACACCTGATAATTAATGAATTAATAAATTAGATAGTTAAGTGAGATGTACTGCCACATAATATATATATATATATAATATTCCTATGATGTTTCATAGGATCTTGTGATTACACTTAATGATAAAGGAAATAAATAATTAAAATGGATGGTTGGGATACACTACCCCCTCGAATGAATTTAATATATTTGAGATTAATAGGATGATTTATATGGTATAGTGATTAAAATTGATGATAAATGAAATTAATAAATTATATGCCTAGTTGGGATTCCCTACTCCCCTAAATTTTATATATGATATCCCTTGGATGCATCGTAATATTTGGTACTTAAACTTGATAAAAAATGAATATATTAAATGAGATGGTTGGTTGGGATGCAGTTCCCCATGACAAGATATACACATGAGATGATACATGTGGGATGCTCGACACCTAAGTGATCATATATTCTTATGAAAATATTAAGGGTGGGAATTTACCCGACCCTTGGCATGATTATGTCACATGTTTAGATACATCCAACATTGGATGAAGCAATTTTGGTTGATCCCAAGTAGCACCTTAGAACCTGAGGACAAAAATTGATTATTTATTTACTTATTTAATTCTTATTATTTTTTTAGATTGGACATATCATGTGTGAATGAAATTTTTTATGATAGTAGAGGTTAGTGACACCATTGGTGATGACCTACTGAGATTTATTTCCCAACTACTACACAGACACCCTGGTGTGCACGGTGATGAAGATCATATTTTCATACATTTTATTATTTAATTAAATGTTTGAATCCATTTTTTTTATTTTAAGGTAATTTTTACATTTTTAGGTTTTAGGATAAATTATAGATTAATTATTAAAATGACCTAGTTACTGATTTTTAGGTGTTTTAAATCACTTTTGTGTTTAATCCATAACATAATATATACTAATAAAAATCATGAAATTACTTTTTTGTAGTCATATATTGTTATTGGTATACATTTAATTCAATGGGAAAAAAGATGAATCCAATCATAGATGGACCAAATTAATCATGTAAATGGGGTATTGAAATTTTTTCATAGTTTTGATGACTTTTTATGATAATCCCATATCCCACAAAGCATAAGTCTAAATTAGATAAAATTTTAATGTATGATAGAGAAGTTTCCTAGAAAAATTTTATTCAAATATGTATGCTCAATATTGATCTATTTTCATGTCCATTAATGAATGAAGAGCCATATTATTGGAATTAGAACAACCTTTTAGGACATAAAAGTTTTCTCTAATAATTTAGCCACAAATTTGAAAAAATATTACTAATGAAGATGTAATTTTTTCAGCGAATGTGAAAGAAAATGAATATTTTTTTATAAAATAATAGTTTCTTATATTCATACATTAAATTTGATAGATTTTAGAGGAAAAAATCAGAGGGAAACTGGACACCCATCTTGCATATAAATAAATACCCTCAATTTCATTTTATAGAGTTAGGCATTTTCATTAAATAAGGATCCATTTTTCTATTATAGTGTTTTTATAAATTTATAATATATATTGTTTTATTTTTTTGTTCTTTTTCTCTATTATTTTATTATATTTTATCCCTCCATTAATATCATATCTATGAAAATAGAGAACTATATTTGACTTTTATTCAAAGGGAGGTAATAGTATTATGATTTGAGTCATTTATGGTTCAACATTTCTCTTTATTCTATTCTTTTAATTTTAGTAATGATTAAAATGATTAGAGTAACCAATCACCTTATTTTCTATACTACTGATATTCTTCTTCCTTATTCATAAGTATTTCTTCTCTTTATTATCCAATTCATTCATGCATGGTGTTTAACTTGGGTAGGAATGATTAGTGAAGAGATCTCCATGATAAATTTTGGAAGAGTATTACCCTACATGAAGAGGTCTTGGTATTGGGTAGTAAAATTTCAAATTGGAAGGTGTAGTGGGATAGTTAATGATCAGTACATTAAATAGAATACTATAATTTTTTAAATAATAATGATTTTCTTCATTGTGAACTCCCTATAGAAATATCTTTCTACCACTAACCTCTTTATATTTTATTTTTTGTTTTTATATATTTTTATATCGTATATTTATATATATCATACACATTTAAAAATATTTATTTTTTAATTTTATTTTATTTTTATATTTGAGAATATAAGTAATGATAATATAAAATCAGTACATGTGAGTGGCCTCCTTGAGAGACCAACCTCAAGATTTCACTATGCTATATTATTAGGTAAATAAAATTTTGAGATGTGATTCATGAAAATCCCTGTAACAAACCATAATTTTATCAATAAAATTTACCTACCTATAATTATTTAAGGTATTATAAACCACATATATCACATATAGAAACCAATAAATCACTTTTTATATGATAATATATTTTAATAAAGAGTTGAGTAATTGTTATAATAGTTAGAATGTATATTTTTATATGAAATTTATAAATTTTAATAAATAAAAATATTTTTTTAAAAGTTTAAATTATAATATTTATAGAATTATTTTTGATGAAATAAAATTCATTTTTTAACCTAGCATATGAAAATTAGCTCAGGGTAATTTTTGGGAATTTTCTTAAAAAGTTGATTTTTGGGGTACAAAGTGAAAATACTATTTTTACATAACTCTTATGAAATAATTATTATATGATCATTATTGAAAGTTTATTAAACCTTATTATTTGTCATAATTTATTCATTACATTATATAATACATATGGTGTTACATTTAGAAACACATGCTAAATGTTTTTGAAGACCACAACTTTTACATTAAAAAACTGTTTCTGTGAGTTATAGGGGTATCAAAATAGAAATGATTTTCAATAATTTTATAAATCAAATAAATAAAAATGGATTGAATATTTGGATTAATAAGGTCTAAATTAGTTAGTAAGGTAAATTTAATTTTTTTTACATGATTTTTTTTACTGTGGTGTAAAAAAGTTATTGCAATATAAGTTAAATAGTGTAGTGGGTTAAAGTTAAAAGGTAAAGGCTGAAAATACCTAAAAAATACAAAATAAAATGGGTGTTTGATGTGTTTATTGACCTTAAAAATACTTCAAAATATTAATTATAAATCTAATGAATTTGAATTAATTATACCCAAATGTGGTTGTCTTTAGATATAAAATAATCATTATTTAATCACTTAAAACCACCCCTTCTCAAGTATAAATACCACTCATCACCAAACCCTTTCTCCTAAAAACACTTGAATAACTTAAAATATCTAGAAAAACCTATCTTAACCACTCTCCCCACATTTAAGTGTCTTAGTTCTCACCCAAATACCAATTCCAAGTTCTTTAAGGGTTTCTTCATGTATGTGATATTCAAGAGGTAACTTTCTCAAACCACCTCTCTTAATTTATTTTATTATTCTAACTTCTCCTCAACTCTTTAATAAATCAAGGAATAATAAATATATTATCATATATATATTATTTAATTTTTTATTTCTAATGGAATATATTATATTTATCCCTTTTATTATCTACTCTTATTCAAAAAAAAAAACGAAATCACTGTCCAAATTATGGTGGTTAACCATCTTTATGGATAAAAAGTTTTTTTTCTATTACCACCTTCAAGGATGGTCATAAAACTATTATTTTGGTTAAATTAATTTTTCATAGGTATATTATGAATTATTTCATGTTCTAGAACTAATATATTGACATAATATTGAATAAAATGAAACTAGTTTGTGATGGTTGAAAAAACCACCAAAATAAACTAAACAATTATCATTAACATTTTAACAAATGAAACATCCTCATATAAGAAAAAAATGATATATGGGACCATTTAAAGTTATTTAATTACATTAATACCATTTCATTTTACTTCTAGAATTTTATTTTCATTTGATAAGAACATCCATAATTCTACACAAATGAACCAACCATGAAACCATGAAATGAACGCTCCCAAAATGAAACAATTGATCTTTATAACTCATATAAATGGTCATAAATGAACTTAATAAAATTATAATTAATAAAATATATATTTAAAAGGTTCTTAATTAAGTAATTAATTAATATAATTTTATTATTCATGACATTAAGTGCAATTGCAGAATACATTCAGACATTAGGTAAGAGATCTCTCTAAACCTCCATATTTCATTTGGGTAAGGCTTTATCTCACTCATTGGCTCAAGTTATCTATTTATTATTATTATATATTTATTATATATTCTTTATAAATGTTCTAAAAATATATATTTATCTCAATTTATCTTTATTTTATGGGGGAATCTATATTTTAAAAGGTACCCTTCTCAATACCTCATGATAAGCAAACCCGATTAAAGGTAACTTCTCTATTTCTTACCCATTCTCAAGTACACTCCATAAACTATTTTAAGCCTCTAATATTTTTCTAAAATAACTCAATTTACCATGAAAGACTATTTTATTTCATTTTTTGGTTTATGAAAACAATTATGATTTTATCCTCTTTAAAGACTCTTTAATATTTTATTTAAAACCGCTCTTAAGTGGCATATTTCTAAAGTTACCTAACTATTGTTTTTAATGTTTTCACTCCAGTTAGAATTTATTATTCATGATATATTCTTATATTTTATTTATTAATATCCAAGAATTATTTAAATCCCTTCTTTCATGGATACCATTGTTATACGCCCTTTGGTTATGCCTTATGACATGATTAAAATACCTATTTCATTCCATGGGTAACCATTATGTTTATTTCTTATGTTTGATTATTTATGTGACACGTATATTCATGAACATGTTATAATGGGTGTACACATATAACAATCCAATTAATTGGGTAATGTTTTTGTCTCATGAGACATTATGTATGGGATTAAGGAGTAAACCTAATCCATTATGGTACTTTGTCCACTATGTGATATGGTCTTTGTAGTTAGCCTTGAATCATGTTAATGTCATCTTATATATTTCCATCACTTTTCTATGTTTCCATGATCATATGATTCCATGTTAAAAATTTTATTCTTCAATATTTTTATTCACAATACATGCCTTTAATGTTATCATGCTATTATTTCGAACTCATATGATATGCTTTAATCCCATGTTTATTCACTTACGGGGTTTTTTTGATAATCCATTTTGTATATGTTTTCCCCAGGTTGTCCTATGAATTTATAGGAGCTCAAATGGATTTAGGATCTTGTTATGAAGATTAATAAAAATATGTTTTATTATAGTTTCATGTTTTTTAATAATGTACCTAGTCTTCCAAATAAACTTGACTTTTTTATCCTTATTTTGTATTTCATGTATAAATATGATTAAAAAATTGTAATAATATGTGTAAAAAGATTGGGTCACTATAGTTGTTATCAAAGCATGACCTAATTATTTTTTATGATTAGTAATATATAAATTTAGTAAGAACCCTAGGGGTAATTCTACCTCAATGAATAACCTAGATTGAAACCTAGAAAATCATAAGTTAGGATATACTTTTCATTTATAAGTTTATCCTTATATATTTATAATTACCTTTTTATATTCTCATTAGATAAGTATTAAAGCCCCATAATTTTATCTTTTATTTTTAAATTTAATGTTTTAAAACAGGGTAACCCATGCCAACAATCAAGGTGATAGGAAATGTGATGATTTCTATAATGATATGCCAAACCTAATGGGAACGGGAGCTCAAAACTTCATCACAGTGCTGGATCAACTGGCTCAAGTTATTAATAAAAACTTGAATTGTGTTGGAAACCATATTTATCCTAATAAAAAGAAAGTTGTTGTCAAAACCTTTATGTGACTAAATCCTCAAATATTTAGTGGATCTTATGATCCCCTCATCGTTGAACAATTTATTAAATCCATTGAGAAAATATTCTCTATACTCTAATGCTCAGAAGAAGAGAAAGTTATGTTGGAAGTCAATCATTTTGATGGGGAAGTTGATATGTGGTGGACACTAATCAAAAACACAAATTCTAAGTAGGAAATTTATTCCATGTAATGATAAGTATTCAAGAAAATATTTTTCAATAACTATTTCTCTTAAACTCTCCATATAAATATAGAGAGGGATCCTCAGTATAATGAAAAAGGAATATGAGTATATCAGAATATATGAGGTAAACATTAAAAGGATTTCATGTTATTATTCCATATTTTTTCATCAGCACTAAAAGTATGGTGGATCAACTCTTTATTGGTTTGAAACCGAGTCTATTGAAATCCTTAGTAATTTGGAACTTTGATAATTATTAAGAGATTGTAAGTTGTGCCCTTAAAGTGGAGATGAAGATCGGTGATTCTCAATAGTCTCATGGGACTAGAGATGATAAATGTAATATGGAATTATATTAATAATGGACAATAAAAAAAATATCATGGAGGAAAGAAAACCTAGAATCCCACTTTTCAAAAGTGTGGGAAGAAAAATCTTGGAAAATTCCTAAGTGTAACCATAAGGTTCTTCAAGTGTGGAAAAGAGGGGCACCAAGAAAATCAATGACAAAGTGAAATAAAGAAACAAAAAAAAAACGAGGAAGTGGAAAATAAGGTTTAGATGAATACTATTCCTACTATGTAGCTCTTTAACCACAAGTAACATGATCAATATGTGAATACAATGCCCTAAGACAGGGGTTGTTGGGGAAAATTTGCAACAGAAACCTACAATGAGTCAAGTAAGTTTATACGCTACCACTACTAATAAGATGGATCCTAAAAATTAAGTGGTGACATGTATACTGGTTATTCATTAAATAATAGAGAATATACTATTTGATTTTGTTTCTATACATTATTTATTATCTTTAAAGTTTAGTAGGTCTATTCAAACACCACATCAAAGTGTGGAAGTTGAATTATCCATGAGAGTAAAAAATGGGAAAATTATTTCATATCAAGTATATAACTCCTCCCCAATCAATGTTTGGGGACCGAACCTCATAGAAAATATCATCTTACTTCCTTTGGTAAATTTTGATACTATATTGGGTATAGATTGTCTATCTTTATACAAATCCAACACCAAATATTGGGATTGTGAGATCACTCTTCACATCCTGAGGAATCCTCCAATTATATAAAAGTGTAAGGTAGAGGATAAATCTCATTTATAATCATCAAATCATGTTTGGATATTATTTACATATGAGTAAAAATATCTAGCTCAAATTATTGAGATAAAGGAGAGGATCATTCTTTAAGAAAATACCATTGTGAGGGACTACACTGATGTGTTCCCTAAATAATTTCCCTAGCTTCCTTCTGAATGAGTGGTTGAATTCTCAATTGAACTTATACCTGGATCTATTTCCATATCAAGGAAACCTTATAAAATAACCAAAATTGAGTTGGAATAATTGAATAAGTAGTTACAGGAGAATATGGACAAGGGTTTCATACACCTGTGTGCTTCATCATGGGGTGTTCCGATCATATTCATCAAGAAGAAGGATTAATAAACGTGCCTTTTCATTAATTATCATGATCTCAACAAAAATCACAATAAAGAAAAAGTATCCCCTTCCATGGATAAATGGATTATCCAATCAACTGTGTGGGAATAAGTATTTCTCTAAGGTGTACCTTAAGTCAGGATATCACCAATTAATGGTAAAGAAGGAATATATTCCCAATAATTCATTTAGAATGAGGTATGGATACTATGAGTTCATAGTGGTTCCCTTCATACTCACTAATACTCCAAAAATAATCATGGAAATAATAAATAGATTCTTTATAGATTACATAAAAAATATTTGGTAATCTTTATAGATGATATTTTGATATACTCAAAGAGAAAGGAGGAGCATGATGAGAATTTCAATACTATTCTAAAGACTTTGAGAAGGGATAAAATATATTAAAAGTATAGTAAATATGAGTTCTCTATGGAGGAAGTATTATTATTGGTCCATTTTATTACCAAAAATGGATATCTATGGACCCTTATAAGACAAAGGTAATTAAGGATTGGCCTAAACCATCACCTGTAATGGAGATCCATATTTTCCTCGGTATAGTTGGGTATTAATGATGATTTTTTAATAACTTATCATGGTTTTAAAAACCACTAACCAAGCTAACCTGGAAGTGAGTAAAGTGCTTCTAGAATAGTGAATGTGAAGACTACTTTAAAGAGTTTAAAAGAGGCTTATCAATGCACCAGTACTCACACTACCCACAAGTGGAGAACTATTTTTGTTATATAATAACGCATCACAGAAGGTGTTAGGTTTTGTACTGATGAAAAATGATAATTTAATAGCATACTCCTCATGGCAGCTGAAATTTATTGAGCACAACTATCCCTCACATGATTTGGAGTTGGAAGTTGTGATCTTTACATTGAAAATATAGAATCAATCCATATATATTTTTATTAAAAGACACTTTTATGGAGAAAGTGTGAAACCACCAAGTACAACCAAGCCATAAAACACTAAATAACATAAAAAAATTATTAAAAACCAGTTTGAACCCATTAAACTTAATTTATCTAAACAATTTCCAGGAAATAGTTGCTACCTTTTTTCCGGGGTCGTCCCTGATAATGTCTTTGAAACGAGAAGCCAACTTACCCCATGCTCGAAAGAACTCCTCCAAAGACATTTTATTGTTGTTGAAACCTCTGAATAGGATTAGGTGTTGTTTTTCAATACAATATTTTTTCTATTTATTCTTGTCTACTTGAATCAATCTTGCTTCTATCCTTTCCACAACCTCAGCAGAAGCACGAATGGATAACACCTTCTCTGCCATATCTTCCTCAGATTGTAATAGCATCTCCCCTGGAGATTCCCTAAACATAACCTATACTTTTGAATTCCCATACATCCCCTCTTCTCCCTCCTTGGTAGGTGAAACTGGTTCCCTCTCGTGCACCTCCACTCTCTCTGCACCGACCATAATGGGAACCGGGTCAGCACTAATACCCATCGATAGCTCCCCTAGTTTCCCCATTGGACCAGCCCATGGGAATATCCTAGATTCTACCTCACACCGCAGAACAGAGAAAGTAGCATCCTCCACCACTGGTGTCACCTCCTCTGAATGTAAGTGCATCTCCTCTTGTGGATCTCCTTCCTTTGAGGGTTCATCCTCTTGCTCACGAGACTCGGAGGCCATGAATTGTTGTCCTTCCTCTTCCTCCATTGGATGGATCTCGAGCTTCTTGATTTTCCCCTATTTTTTGGCTGACTAGGTATCCATTGGTCTATGAAGGTTGTGGTAGTCTTTATGCCCCTTCAGATTCATATTCCTAGAAATAATGAAACTCCTCAGGTCCCTGTTCTCTTTGTTCCCTTTCTTCTATCTTTGGCTGTGCAAGCATTTACCCACCCCTCCCAAACCATTATCATTAGAGAGTTGTTCATCACCCTCATAATCAGCCTCAGATGGACACTTAGAATATCCCTCAGACTCTCCCTTATTGCTCACACTTCAAAATTAGTTTTCAAGTTCAATACTGGATATAGTTCTCGTCGAGTTGGTGACCTTTTTAATATCCAGTAGCCTGCGTACACCATGTGAAGTCTGCTCCCACTCATGTCTCGACTTCTAATTACTCTATCCATTGGGATGAAACACCCTTTTAGATTTCATGATACTTCTAGCATGCACCTCCATAACATAAGTGAATGGATTTTGACTTGCCTCGGCCCCAGAAGTTGGGAGAACAGCTCCAAAATCTCCATAGACTCCCCCGAAGCCTGAGTAGGTGTAGTGAGTGTGTCCAGATTTTCTTTATTCACTCCACTGGCCTGGGCTCCCCCTACCATAGAATTTTTTCTAGGAGGTTTTTCCAAATTACTATGCAGTAGTTTGAATACTTCCACTACACTAGGTCCAGGAGGTAAGACCATAGCTGGTTTTTGTATCCTTTCTCCACCCAAGCACATATTATCCCCCACCTTACCATTCCCTTGAACGAAAATAGCATAGACATTCACAGACCCTGCACCAATCATATCTAGAAGATGACCAAAATAACAAGGAGAATTTCCCTGGACACATTTCGCCTGAACCTCCAGAGTATCTTCTTATTGCCTCACCCTTCACCTGCAGATCTCTAAATTACACCATAGTATATTGCATGAAGAAAAATAGTCACACCAGGATTCAAATATGACGGTATTATTATATCTGAATTATCTCTATGGGGAGAAGTGTGAGATATATAATAATCACAAGATCCTAGAATATATATTCACATATAAGGATCTTAATATTCCCCAGAAAATATGGTTTTATTTCATCAAGGATTATGACTACTCAATCTACTACCATCCTAGTAAAGAAAATAAAGTTGAATATGTTCTGAGTAGAAAGGATCCTAAAATTTTATCAATGATTAGAATTTAGAAGGATCCAATCTTCTTAGACTTACAAATAATGGACATAGGAATAATAATTTAAGGAACATATTCATTCCATTTTCAAATTATTTTCCAACCATCCCTTTTAGAGAAGACAAAGAATACACAAAATGATTATAAAGAGATTTTGAATAAGGTTGAAGCTATTGGAAATAGGAAAACCTTGGAGTTCAAAATTTATAAGGAAGTAGTCATATGATTTGGGTAAAAACTATTTGTACCATGAAATTCTAATATATATAAGGATATTTTGAATGATTCACATATCTTGACCTTATTCATCCACCCTAAGAGAACCAAGATATATCAAAATCTTTAGTAGAACTTTTAGTGGGATAATATGAAGAAGGAGATCATAAAATATACATCAAAGTGACTGTTATGTCAAAAATTTATGGTTGAAAGACAATAGTATAAGAGGATTATGAAACCATTACTTAAACCTACATGGAAATAGGAAAACATCACCATAGACTTTGTCACAGTACTTATGACTATATATAGAGGATATAATTCTATATGGGTTGTTATAGATTATATTACAAATAATTAATAATTTATTGTGATTATATAGGAATTATCACTCAAGAGACTTGTACGAATATACATTAAGAAAGTGGTAAGGCTATATAGAGTACTATTATTGATTTTATATGATCAAGACATGAGATTGACCTCCAAATTCTAGAGAGGTCTCAAACATTCCCAAAACACTAAGTAGAACTTCAGTATGGATTATCACCCCTAGAATAATGTCCATTTTGAGAAGACTATTCTAACATTGTAAGATACGTTGAGAGAATGCTTTATGTATTTTAAAGGAGAATGAGACTAACATATTCCACCAATAGAGTTATTTTACAATAATAGTTTCCACTCAATAATTCAAATGGATCCATATGAATCCCTTTATGGGAAAATATGATGAACACTTGTATGTTGAGATGATGTTGGTGAATGCAAAATGTCAGGACCTAAAATGTTTATGGAAATGGTAGAAAAGGTGAAGACCATTCAGTATCACATCAGGGATTCCCAAATTCAATAGAAGAGCTATGGAGATAATTTTCTACGGGACATGGATTTTGAGGTTGGATATAAGGCATTCCTCTGCATATCTTTATATAAGAGAGTCATGAGATTTGGGAATAAGGGAAAGCTAAGTACTAGGTTCATTGTATAACACCCTAATATTTTGTGAATTATTATTTTTCAAGTTAACTTAATCTTTGTGATATTTTTCATTTCATGTAACATTCAAAATAGTTTATTTTATATTAAATCAATCTATTTGGCTTGCGTTATATGAAAAAACAAGTTCATCATGCACTATACACAACATAAATTTTAGATTTATCTATATAGAACACCGAGGTTATCTTGCGTTACACACAATAATGACTTTCCTCGATAGCTTGCGTAACACATATGATTGATTTTTACCAAACAATAGTATATCATTAAAATGTTATTATTTTAAATAATAAGATATAACATAGTCATTAAATTAGGAGTTATAAATAGTATTAAATAATTTATAAAAATATATGGTTTACAAAAATATAAGATGAATTCATAGGTTACCAATTAATTAGAAATTAACATGAAAACCTATTAAATATAAAGGAAAATATTATTATATTTATAATCACAAAGCTATTTCAACCTAATAGAATGTTTTTATTCTAAGTATTAGACATAAAATTACACACACCCCCATCTAATGGGTAACGAACATATTGTTTACGTGTATGACGAACTACTACCTCACTAAACGATGATTGTTTATTTTCCCTCTACCACCTCTCATGGTAAAAATTATGATAGAAAATATATTTATATATGTCATATATTATATTTATTATGTTTTTATTCTTATTTATTCATTTTGAAACACATATTTATTACTTTACATTTGGTGTAAGTATAATAATTTCTTTTGAGGAAGTGTGGACTACCGCCCCCTCAAAGCGTTGTGATTCGTTCACACACTACATGGAATGTATTAAGGATGAGTTTAGTGAAATTATATTATATATGTAACATTATAATGATAATTTAATAATATTATATACATATATACATATATTTAATTTTCTTTCTTTCTTTCAATATGATAATAAAAATGGAAACATCGTTCATGCGTACGTACGACTTTCCGTCTCCATAAACTTTGTATTCTACTTCATAGTTGTATATTCTATAGATTATTATATTAAAAATGTAATGAATTTATATGATATTTATATCATGTTTTAAATTATTTAATCATTATATAAGTATAAGGATCTAAGATATAACAAATTAAGACACATGCGAAGAACAAAGCAGATATTACCCAAAGTGAAACCTTAACATAGAATTGTTAACAAGAGGGTAATATAAGGTCATAATAAAACCATATATGGCATTAGATATAATAATATAGTTTTTATAAATATTTATAATAAATTTATATTTATTATACAGGAGGTTTGAACATGTACGATGAGAGTCAAGATACAAGGTAAGAGAATTTCATCTCACTTTTCATTTCTGTGAGATACATGATTTATTCACCATCCATTCGTTTTGAGTGTTGTGTATAATGCCCATGGATGGATTATATGATTATTATAATTAAATTTATGGGTATTTACGTATAAATTTTATGATCCTTATATCATGGGTTTTATTTTTCAAAAGTTATAAAATCGATAAAGTAGTTTTGTCTCAATTTTCCATCTTTGAGATACATGCCATGTTATGCATCTATATTTTTCCAAGAGGTGTATATACTACCTTTTAAATGTTATATCATGAATATAATTCTTTTTATTATATTTTAATCTTCATTTAATTTCATTTTTTACATGTGGAGTACGGTTCAAAGTTACAAAGTGGTAAGAGTTTATTGAAACAATCTCATCACTTTTCAAGATTGTTTATGTTTATGCTTACTTTGCTGAAATATTATAATCCATATTTCAAGAACATTCATGATATTATTATCCTCTAGTAATTCATGATTTATTCATTTATTTATACAATTTTTCTACCATTTGGTACATAATATTGTTAAGAAAGTGTTTTTAATAAAGCCCGAATTTACCCTCTCTTCGATCAGAAATAAATGTTCCTTTAAATCCATGTTTTCTAAAAAAGGTCTCGAAGAATATTATAATATTATCCATTAATCATTAAAAGAAATTTATCTCTCTCTATTTTACTTATTACCAATGTTTTCAATGGAATATTTTTGTCGCTTTTCAAACAAGGCATTTTTCTAACTTTTTACCACGCAAAAGGAATGTTCTTCTTACATCATATGAAATGTACATATTTAGTCACCACCATTTTTGGGAAGCTTCATTTCCCTGTTTAAGAGGTTAATTTTTATGAAAATATTTTTAAAAATTAATTTTCAAAGAAATGGGTTTTAAAAACTTTTCAATATTTATATGTTTTCTAAGTATTTTTCAAGGAAAATAGTTTTAAAAATGTTTTCAAGCTTCCTTATAAGTTTTAAAGGAAAATGGTTTTCAAATGATTTTAAAGACTTATTTGTAAGTTTTGAAATTATTTTCAAAGAAATTTTTTTCAAAACTTTTTCAAGATCTCTTTATATGTTTTAAAGAAGAAAAGGTTTCCCAATTTTTTTCAAATATTTCTTTATAAGTTTTCAAGTTTATTTTCAAGAAAATAGTTTTCAAAAGGTTTTATGTTTTAAAGGAAATATTTCAAAGAATAATTGATATTTTAATCAAGAAATGTTTTTAAAATATCTTTCGAAATTATTTTCAATAAAATATGACATCCGTTGATGTTACTCATTCCCTTCTAGTTAATGACCTAAATTTTACCTTCATATTATTTTATGAATGGTTTTTTTTGATGACATGATGTTTATGAATCCCATATCTCTTTCATGGGTTATATTTTTATGAAACAAAATTATCTTTCATGGGTTATATGTTTATTAAACCTAATTCTTTTCAAGGGTTATAATTTGATGAAATGGTTATGAAACCTATATATTTTAGAAATTTTATGATGTGATGAAATGTTAATGACACCCATTTCATTTCATGGGTTAGGATTTTGTGTTTATAAAACACATAACTTTTCTAGGGTCATGATATGATTAATGTTTTTTTAGCACATGTATGTATGATTTTATTATGTGATGGGTTGGACCTATATCTCCCTCCAATGCATTGGGTAATTATGGATGACTCATGAGTATAAATTTTATTCCTGGACCTGATTACATGTTCACAATGCTATGTATGGACCTGGTTACATGTCTATAAGTTTATGAATAAACCTGATTACATGTTCACAATGCTACGAGTGAACCATTTTATGTGTTCACAATGTTATTCATGGACCTGGTTCCATGTTCATAAGTTTATGCATGAACCTGATTAAATGTTCACAATGTTATGTGTGAACCTAATTATGAGTTCAAAAAGTTATTCATGGACCTGTTTTCATGTCTATAAGGTTATATGTAAACCTGATTATTTAAAATGTTATCCATGGATCTGGTTGAATGTATATAAGTTGATTTGGGGACCTGATTTCATATACTTAACTTAATGAGTGAACTAGTTGCTACTTATACATGTTCAAAATGTTATAAACCAATGTGCATGCCACAAATTCTATGTCTTATTCCTATGTTATACTTTCATGACATATGCTATTAATTCTCTTATGATCTCTAATATGCATGGTATGATCTTAAAATGTTATGCTCAAGTTACATACCCTTTGTTCATGTTATAATTACACATTTCCTTTATTTACCCTTACTGATCATCTGAGCTCAGCCCTTTCTTATGTTTCCTTTCCCTGGGTTATGAAGAAAGGTTTTAGATAGAATTACTAAATGTGGATATTTTTATGGGAGATGTTGAAGATATTTCACTAGGATAGAAGATTTTGTTTATGAGTTTCCAAATACACTAAAATATTATGGTCCTCAGGCATGTATTTTTGTAATGTATTGAATATTCATCTAAAATGATATAATATCCATGTATGTTAAGCCTGGGTCGTTATACTTTGGACCATTTGATATTATTGATCAAATAAAAGATGTGGTGTATCAAATGGAAATTACACTAACCATGCCTCAAGTATATGATGTATTCCACATATACCTCCTATGGAAGTACATACCAGATCCCTCATATGTACTGAATTCATAAGTGGTACAACTGGAAAATGATTTATCTTATGAGGAGTATCTAGTGAAGATATTAGACTATAGAGATAAAGTTTTATAAAACAAGAAAAATCACCTGGTTAAAGAACTATGGAGGAAACAAAAATATGAATAAGCGACATGGGAACCAGAGTAAGTGATGAAGGAGAATTACCCTCACCTGTTTTCACCTTAGTATGTAAAAAAAAATTTTGAGGGCCAAATTTTATACAGGGGAAGAATGTAATGAAACATAATTTTACCAATGAAACCTATCTACCTATAATTATGTAAATTATTATAAATCACATATATCACATAGAGAAATCAACTAAACAATTTTTACATGATAATATATTTTAACAAAGTCTAAAGTAATTTTTATAATGGTCAGAATGTTTATTTTTATATGAAATTTCTAAATTTTAAAAAATAAGTAAATTTATTTAAAATTTTAAATTATCATATTTATAGAATTATTTTTATTAAATAGAATTCATTTTTTGACCCAACATGTTAAAATTATCTTAGGGTAATTTTTTTGGGAATTTTCTAAAATGTTGATTTTTGGGTTAAAAAGTGAAATTACTGTTTTTACAAAAATCTTATGAAATAATTATTATATGATCATAATTTCATGTTTATTAAACCTTATTATTGAAAAAATTTATTTATTTAATGAAATAATACATAATTTGTTACATTTAGGCACACATGCTTAACATTTTTGAAAACCACAATTTTAACCTAAAAAAACTGTTTTTATGAGTTATATAAGTATCACATTAGAATTGAATTTTAAAACTTTTATAAATTGAATCAAGAAAAACGGATTGAATACTTGTATTAAAAATATAAAAATTAGGTAATAAGGTCAATTTAATTTTTTGGACATAATAACATTTACTGTGGTAAAAAAGTTACTGCAATATAAGTTAAATAATACAGCGGGTTAAAGTTAAAAGGTAAAGGATTAAAAAACCTAAAAAATAAAAAATTAAATGGTTGTTTGATGTTTTTATTGAACCTAAAAAATATTTACAACATTAATTATCAATATAATTCGTTATAATTAATTCCACCAAAATATGGTTGGCTTTAGATATAAAATAATCATTATTTAATCAATTAAAACCACCCTTCCTCAAGTATAAATAAAACTCCTCACCACCCCATTTCTCATCATAATCCTTGATGATCTTAAAATATCTATGAACCCTCTCTTACAAACTCTACCCATATCCAAGTGCTGCTTTTCTCACCCAAATACAAATTTCAAGTTCCTTAAGGGGCCCTTCAAGGAGGTGATATTCAAGAGGTAACTTTCTCAAACCACCTCTCTTAATTTATTTTATTCTTATTACTTCTACTCACATACTTCATCCATAAAGGCATAATAAATATAATATCATTTATATATTGTAATTTTATATTTCTTATGGAATATCTTATATCCATCCCATTTATTATATCCTCTTATTCAAAGAAACATAACCATTGTCTAAATTATGGTGGTTAACCGTATCCCTGGATATTGAGTTTTAATTTTACATTACCACCTTAAATTGTGTTCATAAAACTATTATTATGATTAAATAATATTTTAATAGGTATATAATAACTTATTTATTGTTTTGTAACTAATATATAGATATAATATTAAATAAAACAAAACTAGTTCGTGTTGGGTGGAAAAACCACCAAAATAAACTAAACATTTATCATTAACATTTTATCAAATGAATCATACTCATGTAAGAAAATAAAATGATATATGAGACCATTTAAAAGTATTAATGTTCATTAATACCATTTAATTTCACTTCTAGAGTTTTATTTACTTTTGAAAAGAACATCCATAATTATACCCAAATGACTCGACCATGAAACCATGAAATGAAATCTCCTAGAATAATGAAATTGATCTCTATAACTAATAGAAATGGTCACAAATGAATATAATAAAATTATAATAAATAAAATATAGATGAAAATATTAATGAATTTAGTAATTAATTAGTATAATTTTATTATTCAAGACACTAGTGAAAATGCAGAACACATTCAAACATAATGTAAGGGATCTATCTAAACATTCATATTTCATTTGGGTAACACTTTATCTCTCTATTTTACTCAAGTTATGTCTTAATTATTATTATATATTCTTTATATATGTTCCAAAAATATATATCTAGCTCAATTTATCTTTATTTTATGGGGAAATACATATTTTAAAATGTTCCCTTCTCAATTCCTTATGATAAGAAAACCCAATTAAAGGAAACTTCTATATTTCTTAATCATTATCAAATAAAATACATAAAATATTTTAATCATATAATATTTTTCTAAAATCAATAAATTTACCTTGATTTTTTTAATTCATTTTTTATGCAAACAATTATGCTTTTATCCTCTTTAAATACTATTCATTCTTTTCTTTATAACCACACTTAAGTGGAACATTTATAAAGTTACTTAACCACTATTTTTAATATTTTCACTTAATTTGGAATTAATTATTCATGATCTATTCTTATATTTTTTTTATTAATATCCAATAATGATTTAAATCTATTCTTTCATGGACACCATTGTTATACGCCCTTTAGTCATGCGTTATGACATGATTACAATACCCATTTCATTCCATGGGTAACCCTTATGTTTACTACTTATTTTTTATTTTTTATATGGAAAACATATAAATGAATATGTTATAATGGATGAACCCAGATATAACTCCAATTCATTGGGTAATGTTTTAGTCTCATGAGATGTTATGTGTGGGTTTAGGGAGTAAGCATAATCCATCATGGGACTTTTTACACCATGTGATATAGTCTTGTAAGTTATCCTTGAGTCAGGTTTATGTCATGTTATATATTGTTACCACTTTCTTATGTTTCTATGATTATATTATTCTATGTTATACATGTTATAATTCTATATGTTTATTCATGACCCATTTCGTTTATGTTATCATGTTATGCCTTCTAACTCATGTGCTATGCTTCAAATCCATGTTTGTTCCCTTACTGATATTTTTAGCTCATCCTTTTTTTGTATCTTTCCCTAGGTCATCTTATGTTGTTATATTACCTACAATGGAGTTTGAATTTCATTACAGAGATTAATAAAATGATTTTTTATTTTAGTTTCATGTTCAAATAATGTACCTTGTATTTAAAAGACACTATAATTTTCAATACTTGGTTTGTATTTCATGTATAAATATTCTTAAAAACATGTAATAATATGTGTAAAAACATTAGGTCACTATAATCCCTCCCATCACACGAATAACCTCATGTCTGGTTTTAGGCAGAGAACAATATGTGTTGTGGATAGGAAAGATGTCATGTATTTCATGACCAGTCTGAAGCAGATCAATATATATTTGGATTCTAGGATTGAGGTAGGACTTAGGGATGGTAATAGAGCCTCTTAATAATATTATTTTCCTTTTTTTATTTTATTCTTACTATCATTCTGGTGGGTTATTGGTCTAGGATGTATTACTATACGCTTTTAAATTAAATTTATTATAGCATGGTTCTTATTTAATGATTACAAAAGATTTGATTATTATATTGTGGATGTTTTTATGTTATTTTATACCATTTTTACTCTGATATGGGGGTATAGTCTCTCTAATACAGCACCTTAGATCTTCACTACTCGTAGACAACCTCAAATTTACCTATAGGCATGTTTAAGGTCATGTAACATATCTAGTCTAGACACTAGTGGGTTGTCATAGGATGTAGATCATTAAAAAGTGTTATAAAAGCAGTTTTTCCTTATTTTTATTTTTGGTAACATGGTTATAAATAAATAGGTACATTTCAGATATTTTTATAGACCTTGGACTGGTAAATCATGAAAACATATTTCAATGGAAATTCTATATTACCATGGATATATGACTTTTTTCTTACTTTTTCACTATTATGATTGAGATATTTTTCCAAGTATGATGTGTGTATTTGAGATTGATACTTATAGTTTTGGATATTGTCCCATTGGTAAGAGGATAATGTAAATGTATCATATTTGGAAAATAGGATTCACATTTCATTCATGTGATTAGGTGTTATTGATATCACTGATGATGGAGGTTTGGTTTTCTAAAGTGTCAACAAATAATTATATAGTGTTTTCCCATGTAACTTGTTAGTGGAATTATACCCAGTTTAACCACAATGTTTATTTTGGTGACTAGTCATGTGGATGTTATGGTGAGATATTCATTAACGATGTTTATACATCCCCTCTATGTAAGGGATGTATAGTGACCTATGGTGGGTTGGTACTGATATTTATGCCTTGATATGGGTTTTGTAAAGAAAATGGGTTCAACTAATTAAAGTTTCAATAAAAACCTATATAGTGTTTTCCATATAGCTTCATGGTGGAATTATACTTAACTTAACCATCTAAGTATTTCATACTCAACATGGATCATTATAGAAAGATTCTGTTTTCTACGGATGGATGAGATCTAAATCTTTGATGGGGGGTAGTCTGTGATGTGGATTTCTAGTGGGGATTAGTTCTTATGAGTAGGCTAATTACTTGGTATGTGATTCCTAATATGTATATGTATATGAGAACCATAGATTGGGTGTTTTTATGTGATTTTCCTTATGATATTTGATATGGGATAAATGATGATTCCCTACGATTTGTGACCAATGTAAGACATAATTTATTATCTAGGTGGGATAGCTTAGAGCCTTTGAGACACGACTAAAGAAATTGGTGAGATGAACATTATGACCGAATATTTAGACACCTTATTTTTATTATTAGAGATGGTTATTGTATATGAAGATAACACAAGAGAGGGTTTATCCCAAAATTTTGAATTCCTTAGAGATGAGAAGCATGGGTAGATACTTATTGGTTGAGATTAATGCATAAGAAGTCCCATCAGATATATTGTATAAGAATAAAGATGCCTTGTGTAATGGGTATGTGGATATCTATCCTTAATACCATAATATTTTTCTATATTTTAAAGGCAGGGTCGATTTGATACTTTTCCATAATAGTTTGGTGATCCTAGATGGTTGGAACTAGAATGGGTATAACTTGGGTAGACACTTCTAGTTTTGTAATGAAGACTAGGTTAGTGATCATTTGATTAGACTTGGGATGAGTGAGATGTTGGGATTGTTAGAATCAATCATCAAAATAGATGATTTTTTTCTAGATAAAAATGATATTCTATAACACCCTAATATTTTGTGAATTATTATTTTTTCGAATAAATTTAATCTTCTTGATATTTTTCTCTTCACGCAACATTGAATATAGTTTTTTATACAAAAGAAAAAAGTTTATGTTGTGTTATATGAAACATCCAATTAATAATTAACTGGGAAAAAAACCCTCTTGTGTTAAATTATTGATATCTTAAGTGGGAAAAAATGATATATTAGTGAATTTTTTATAAATGTGTTAAAGGACTTAAATGCTAGTTAACAACTTGGAATATTCAATTGAATATTTTTGGAGTCTGAAACTGAGTTAGTGTGAGATTATGTGCCCTGCAAAGTCTCGGTGATGACTAAAAAAAGTATAAAATATAATATTTTAAGAACACATTTTTTATTCAAATTAGTTGAATGACTCCAAAATGGTGTGTTGTATGATAAATCTAAGACCAGCTTTATGTCAGAAACATGATGTTTACCCTAGGAGTATAAAATTTAAAGGCACCAGATGTTTGGATGCCTCACTTTTGAGTTAAAGTTATTAAATAATATTTAATATATTATTATATAAAAAATAATAAAATATCTCCTAAATGGTGCATCGTATAGGAAATATGAGACCACCAATAGGTCTGAGACACAATGTTTATGCTAAACAGGGTATAACATTTGTAAGCATCAGACGTTTGAATGAATCTCTCATGATAGAAAGCTTTTTATTTTTAATTAATTATTTATTCCATTTTTAAATAATAAATCATTAATATCTCTCAAACAGTGCACCATTTTAAAAATCCAAGACCATTGTTGGGTCCGAAACGGAGTGTTTACCCTAGAAAAGGTATAACTTTTATGAAAAAAATGCATTTAGTTCTATTTAATTTCTATGTTAAATAATCAATTTTATTAATTTAATGATTAATCTAAATTTAATGAAATTAAATGGAATATAATTTTTTTTATTTCCTTTATCTTCTATACTCACACATTCTCCAATCCTCCATTTAAGGGACATTCAATTTTCAAAACCTCCCATTTCATCACTATTTTAATCCATTTTAGTTTTAATGCATTAATTAGGAGTAATTAATAACTCCACTATTAAATTTATATTGAATCTAAAATTGAATATTATTTTTTAAATAAGGGTTCTCAAAATTATGTTTTTAGGATTCTTAAAATCTGCAAACACCTTGGCCTTATCTATTGCTCGATCTTGTAGAGTTTATTCAACCTAGATCTTCCTCATAGGCTGTAGTTGGTCTTTCTCGATCTAATTCATATCCAACAGACAACAATTTATTTCTACTTTTGGTGCATGGTTCATATGCATAAGAGGTATGTTATTTTATTTTATTTTATTATTATTCCTATAATCTAAATTCAATATATCCTATGCTATTGATCAGAATTACAGATTTTCAGTGTCATTGGATTCATATTGACTATAAGAACCTAAATACTATTTTTGATTTGAAGGAAGTAATGAATTATTCAATCTGATTTTCCACATTTTAAATGGTTCTTTTTAAATAAATTTATCAAAAGATAATTGTTAAGAATTATCAAATGATAATTTCAACAACTTATCAAAGAATAATTTTGTGAAATAACTAATTTCATTATTGATTTTTTTTTTGTAATTTTTTTGAGATATGTGAATAATTATCTGAGATAATTATTAGGGATAATTATAAATAATTATCTAACGATAATTACATCAATATTTTTTTTGGAGAATACAATCTTGTTAAAAGAAAGGATAATCACAAAGAATTATCAAGAAATGAATAATTAGGTGAAATTTTCAAACAATAACTAGGATGATTTAAAAAAAATGATAATTTCAACAAATTATTAAATTGAAAATTGTTTAAAATTGTCCAATGATAATTATTTATATTATCAATATATATATATATATATATATATATTTATATCGCTAAATACACTTGGGATAATTTATTAAAAATTATCTACTATTATTTTTTTTATTATAAAAAGATATATATATATATATATATATATATATATAGATATATATTTTTGATTATTACTTTGAAAGTTAAGGAAAATTTTATTGAATATAAAAATTTCAATGTGTAATTTCATGAACTGTTGAAGGATAATTTCAAACACATTTGTTGACATAAAATGATAATCTAGATATTATCTAAGAGAGATAAAATATTATTACATTTAATATTTTAATCGATAATTTGAAATTATCCAAGATAGATAAGATATTATCGCATGTAATATTTTAATCAATAATTTTAAATTATCTAAGATAGATAAAATATTATTGCATGTAATATTTTAATAAATAATTTGGAATTATCCACAAGAGATAAAATATTATTGTATGTAATATTTTAATTGATAATTTTAAATTTATTCTGGAGAGAGAACATATAATCGCATGTGTTATTTTATTTCCTTTTGAAATAAAATAATTGGTATTGGTTCTAGGAACCCTTGATGATCTTCGACCGTTGTTCTGTCAACTCTTACATTGATAAGGCCATGAAGAGGTGTATTGAATCAAACAAGGTGGTTTATATGTGCCACTGACATCGACGACATTGAGGTAGGTGGTTCCACCCTGATTAGCCAAATGGATTAACCTTGAATTGTTTGATTTATTTCAAATGTCGAATTAAAATAAATTTCTCAACTTGATTTTAATTGATTAAATAAAAAATTATTCCAGTGAATTGGGAGTTTCGAAATAGTTTTTGGCATGAAAAATTAGAAAATCCCCAATTCCATTGAATTGGGGTGTATTTTTTGAAATTTTTTTAATTTTAATTATTGAATTTAAATTGAGGATTTTATTGAATTAATTTCAATTAAATTGTTGAATTTAATTGTGATGATGAATTTTCAAAAGATGGAATTGGTTTTGAATGGATTTCAAACTTTTGAAAATGGATTAAAAAGGTTTTAATAGAAACATAGTGGTTTTATCTTGTTATTTTGGTTTTAAATAGAAAATTGGAATTTAAATGGAAGTATGATATTTAATTGTATTTTAAGAAGTCTTAAAATAAATTTCCCATAATTGATTATGTAAGGGAACATGCCAGAATTAGGTAGGTTTTGAGTTATTTAGACACACTCTATGATTACTACAACATTATAATACATACATGCATCAGGTCACATCCCTTATGCAGTGGTGACAAATCCCCTCTGACCAGTGTTCAGAGGACGTATATGTACACATTTTGTTGAGATCACTTAGAGAGTGTGGAGTCCTATAGCCAGAAATACTATCATACCTATTTGGAAGATGATCTTGTTGCTCTCTTGTTATTTATATTTGAGATACAAATGTATGCCAATGATTTTGAACTGATTTACATGCCTACTGAATTTACGTAAACTATTTTATGTAACTGTTTTCTTCAATACATTGTTTTATAAATATTCCATCATTTTTAAATCCTTTCCTTAAAGTATTTTTCTACCATTTGAACTGTATAACATGATTTGTTTAATTATGATTTAAAATTTCAAACCTATTTTATTTTAAAAATTAAAATAATTCATTCGATTAATCAATTTTTGGAACCTGCTATTGAATATATGGTGAGACCCTACTATGATTTTTTGATCACACCCTACTTCTGCCTTCGGGTGTTTGTAGACTTTCTCTTTCTAGGTTTAAATAAGGGAAAAAGATATCTTGGAGATCGATCCAACTGTTGAACTTTAGACTTGGTGAGGTGTCTCCTTAGGGACCTTGAGTTGTTTTCCTCCGTTTTGGTACTTAGGTAATAGTACCTTGGGATTGTTTTTGCCTTGCAGTTTTCTGGTACATTACTCCAACTGAAGTTTCTTTTGATATGCATGCTATTTTTTTCTTTTATTTCCATATTATTATTGGAAAAATCGTTCCCACTCTCAGTTTGTATAATTCCAGGTGCTAGTCGCTGACCCGTGGGGATGAAGAATTCCCTTAGAGCTATGTCAGTGCTAGATTGGTTATCATGTTACCAGGGTACCCATTACGGTTCATGAAAAAATGGTATCAGAGGTAGGTTGAGATTTTCTCATGAAGTTAGTATGCATTTGTGAAATCTTTTCAGGATATAGGAGGTAGTTGTGATTGACTGCCTGGCCAGCTCTCACCGCAATGAACCTTAAGTCTATAAGGGTGGTTAGGGAAATAAATATTATGGATTAGTTATAATATTTTCCCTATTTTGATTTGGATAAATTGAAATCCATATCTTGTTTGTTATTTCTGTTGGGATTAATTTCCCTCATTGCTCTGTTTGACCACTACCTAATGTCTTTAATGTTGTATAATAATCTTGTATAATATCATGCCTATAATAGGATGTGTGAATAAGATCTAAGATGAGGTTGCTGATGAACCTCATCAAGTGAATCTTGTTGTGGATCCAAATCAAGTTGATGCGATCATGCGTACTATCCAAGATTTGGGGCAGGCACCACTACCAGTACCTGTTTAGGCTCTAGCTGTGGGTCCTCAAGGGGATGTTCTTTGAAATCATTCTTAAGAATTGTTTCACTAGTAACCACCAGTTTTCAAAGGCTCCACCAATCCTCAACATGCTAATGAATGGTTAGGCATGATAGAACGTCTGTTTGGATTCTTGGAGATATCAGACGAGTTCAATGTGAAGTGTGCCACTTTCATGTTGGAGGGACCAAGAAGGAGATGGTGGGACATGATAGTGATGGAAAATAAAAATGAGGGCTTAGAGTGGAAGGAATTTAAGGTTCTTTTCACCGACCAGTTCTATCCAAAGTTAATGGTGTTGGTCAAGGCTATGGAGTTTTTCAAGCTTGAGCATGCCGACAGAAATATGGCTCCTACGTATGTTTAGGGCACTTGTAGAGGTTTTTACACAACTTTTCCACTCCATGTAGTGGAATGAGATCATAAGAACCTCAAAAAACTATGGGAAAATCAAAATTTTCACGTATAAAAGGGTTTTAACCACAGGAATCTAGAACAATGATTATTCACGTAGTGGAAGAGTCTCCAGAGGAAGCATATACTGGTCCAATGACCGTGAGAAGTACCATTACTATAGATTCATCATTAGTGACTTCTATATTTGATACCATTTTGTCTCAATCATTTATTTCAACTCATATCGTTAATATTATTAATCTTCCTATAGAGATTTTATCTTGTTCAATGGATATTATTACCCCCTTAGTGTGAAGAGAGAGAAGGGTCTCTATAGTACCATTTGTGTCTTCTCTCTATCAGATGTTTTGATTGCTTGGAGTTTTATGGTTATCAACATAGAATCTATTGACGTCATGTTTGAGATGGATTGGATCATTTTTAATAAATCTTGGATTTATTTTTATCTTCGATAGGTCTACTTTACTACACCTAGTGTGCCTCTTATCTTTCAAGGATAATGAGACCCAAGGTCAAGCTGAGCCAGATCTTCTCATCTAGAGTTGGGGAAAGTGATATCAGGGTTTGATTTTGATTAGGATTGATATTCAATGAGTGGTGATCTACCTCTAGTCTTCATTGAGTTTAACGACGTGTTTCCTTCCGACTTATATAGTTTTCCACTAGTAAGGGAGGTTTAGTTTTCTACTGACTTAATGCCTGGTACTCAACCAGTTTCAATTATCTCTTACCACATGACTACAACTTAATTGAAAGAGTTAAATACCTTGTTGGATGTTATTCAGAAGGATATGCTTCACTCTTGTGTTCTCGACTTTGGTGGAGCTTGGTATGATCATTTAGGGTTGATTAAGTTTTCTTATAACGATTGTTACCAGTCCACGATCAGAATAGACCCTTTTGAGTCGTTGTATGGCCATCCTTATAAATCTCCATTGTGTTGGTCAGATATTGATGAAGGTTACTTGGTTAAACAAAGTTTTGTCCAAGATACAACATCTAATATTCAGTTGATTTTTTCATATAATGTTAATGGAATAGAGACGATAGAAGTATGTTGTTGATTGTCATCATAAACCTTTATAATATTCAGTTTCTGACCAATTATTCTTGGAAGTTTCACTTCGGTTGGGTCATCAATATCTTGGGAGGATAGGGAAGCTTAATCCTTATTTTGTGGGACCTTTTGAGGTTTTTGATCAGGTGGGAAAAGTTTCATATCATTTGGAACTACCAACACAGATGACATCGATACATAATATGTTCCATGTATCTCATCTTGGAAATTATTTATCTGACCCATATCTTGTTCTGAGTTGGCGTAATCTTGATGTGGAACCTTATTTATCTGTACCTAAATGGCCAATCAGGGTTGTTGATTCTGAGACCAAGGTACTTTCTGGGAGGACGATACCTCTAGTCCGTGTGTTATGACAACATGGTTCTAATTCTCATGAGACATGGGAGAGGGAGGCACTGATGAGAGAGAAGTGACCTCATATTTTTGATGTGGAGGATTTTTATAGTCTTTCTAGGGATAGAAATTTCCTATGATGGGGAGGTTGTGACATCATGTTACTGTTTCAGGTATCGATAAACCCTCTTATGTTAAATTATTAATATATTAAGTGGAAAAAATGATTTATCAGCAAACTTTTAATTTTTTTAAAGGACTTAAATGCTAGTTAACATCATGGAATATTCAATTGAATATTTTTCGAGTTTGAAACTGAGTTAGTGTGAGATTATGAGGCCCAAAAAGTCTAGGTGAATAATGAAAAAATTTAAATATAATATTTTAAGTGCACACATTTTATTCAAAATAGTTGAAAAAAATACAAAAATGGCATGTTTTATGAGAAATTTGAGACCACCTTTATGTACAAAAAATGATGTTTACCCTAGGAGGGGTATAAAATTTCAAGGCACCAGATATTTGGATGCCTCACTTTTGAGATAAAGTTATTAAATAATATTTAATATATTATTATGGTAAAATTAATTAAATATTTCCCAAACGATTACCCATATGGAAAATTTGAAACCACTAATAGTTCTGGGACATGGTTTTGACCCTAGATGGTGTATAACATTTATAAGAGTCGGATGTTTGAATGACTTTCTCATGATAAAAACTTTTTTATTTTTAATTAATTATTTATTCCATTTTTTAATTAATAAATCAATAATATCTCTTAAACAGTGTTCCATTTTAAAAATCTGAGGCCACCGTTGGGTCTGGAACAAAGCATTTACCCTAGAAAAGGTATAACTTCTATGCACGAAAGGCATTTGGTGCCATTTAATTTTTAAGTTAAATAATTAATTTTACTAATTTAATGATTAATCCAAATTTAATGAAATTAAATGGAATATCATTTATTTATCTCCTTCATCTTCTAAACACTCACATCCTCCAATCCTCTATTAAAGGGCGATTCAATTTTCAAAACCTCCCAATTCATCACTATTTTAATCCATTTCAGTTTCAATGAATTAATGAGGTGGAATTAGTAACTCTATTATTAAAATTAGATTGAATCATGGATTGAATAGGATGTTTTAAATGGGGGTTCTCAAACTTGCGTTTTTAGGTTTCTTAAAATCCACAAACACCTCGACCTTCTCTATTTCTTAATCTCGTTGAGTTTATCCAAGCCAGATCTTCCTCACATGAGGTAGTGGGTCTTGCTTGATCTAATTCAAATCCACAGGCCAACAATTTTTTCCTCTTAGTGTGTGGTTCATATGCATTAGAGGTATGTTCTTCTTCTTTTTATTTTATTTTATTTTATTATTATTCCTATCTTATAAGTTCAATATCTCCTATTTTATTGATCCGAACTATACACCATCAGTGTTGTTGGATTCTTATATGCGAGAAGAACCTAAATCATATTTTTGATTTGAAGGAAGTAATGAATTATTCAATCTTGTTTTCTACATTTTAAATGGTTATTTTTAAATAAATTTATCAAAATATAATTGTTAAGAATTATAAAATGATAATTGAAACAACTTATCAAAGAATAATTATGTGAAATATCCAATGTTTATTATTGAAAATTTTATTTTACGAAATTTTTGAGAGATATGTGAATAATTATCTGAGACAATTATTAGGGATAATTATAAATAAATATCCAATTATAATTACATTGATAATTTTTTTTGAGAATATAATCTTGTTAAAAGAAATGATAATCGCAAAGAATTATTAAACAATGAATAATTAGGTGAAATTGTCAAACAATAACTAGCATGATTTAACAAATGAGAATTTCATCAAATTATTGAATGGATAATTTTTTAAAATTATCAAATGATAATTATTTGGATTATCAAAAGATAATGAATTATCAAAAGATAATAAGTTATCAAAAGATATATATATATATATATATATATATATATATTGATAAACACACTTTGGATAATTTATTAAAAATTATATGATGTTATTTATTTTGATTATAAAAAGATATATATATATATATATATATATATATATTGTTAGATATAAATTTTTGATAATTACTTTGGAAGTTAAGGATCATTTTATTAAATATAAAATTACCAACATGTAATTGCATGAACTATTGAAGGATAATTTCAAGCACATGTATTGACATAAAACAATAATCTAGATATTATCCAAGGGAGAAAAAATATTAATGCATGTAATATTTTAATTGATAATTTGAAATTATCCAAGAGGGATAAAATATTATCGTATGTAGTATTTTAATCTATAATTTAAAATTAACCAAGATAGATAAAATATTATTGCATGGTAATATTTTAATCAATAATTTTAAATTATCTACGAGAGATAAAATATTATCGTATATTATATTTTAATCGATAATTTTAAAATTATCCAGGAGAATGAACGTATAATTGCATGTGTTATTTTATTTCTTTTTGAAATAAAATAATTGGTATTGGTTCTAGGAACCCTTAACGATCTTTAACCATTGATGTGTTGATGCTTATGATAATAAGGCCATCTGGAGGTGTATTGAACTAAACAGGGTGGTTTATCAGTGCCACTAACATTGACGACATTGAGGTAGGTGGTTTCATCCCAATAAGCCAAATGGATCAACCTTGAATTGCTTGATTTATTTCAAATTTAAAATTAAATTAAATTACTCAACTTTATTTCAATTGATTGAATAAAAAAAATGATTCTAATGAATTTGGAGTATCGAAATGGTTTTGGCATGAGAAATTGGAAAACCCCCATTCCATTAAATTGGGGTGCATTTTATAGAAATTGGTTAATTTAAATTTTGGATTTGAAGGAATTTATTTTAATTAAATTGTTGAATTTAATTGTGATGTTTAATTGTAAAATGATTGAATTGGTTTCAAATGGATTTCAAACTTGTGAAAAAGGATTAAAAATGTTTTGATAGAAACCCAATGGTTTTATCTTGTTAAATATGCATGTGTTTTTTTATTAAAACTATTTTGGTTTTAAATGTAAAATTGGAATTTAAATGGAATTATGAGATTTAATTTTATTTTAAGTAGTATTGAAATAAATTTCCCATCATTTATTGTGTTAGATCACAATAAAGCCTTAGGTTGATTGTGAGTTATTTGGACACACTCTACGATTACTACAATGTTCTAAAACATACATGCAGTAGGTCACACCCCTTAAGTGATGGTGAAGAATCCTTTTTGACCAATGTCTAGAGGACGTATGTGTACACATTTTTCTGATATCACTTAGAGAGTGTGGAGTCCTACAGCTGGAAATACTGTCATTCCTATTTGGCAGATGACCATATTGCTCACTTGTTATTTATATTCGAAATATAAATTTATGCCAATGATTTTTAACTGCTTTACATGCCTACTGAATTTACATAAACTATTTTATGTAACTGTTTTATCCTATCCATAGTTTTAGAAATATTCCATTATATTTAAATCCTTTTCTTAAAGTATTTTCCACCATTTTAACTATACAGAATGATTTGTTTAATTATGATTTAAAATGTCAAACCAATTTTATTTTAAAAATTGAAAGCATTAATTTGGTTAATCAATTGTTGGAATCTATTATGGAATCTATAGTGAGACCCTACTATGATTTTTTATTTTACACCCTAATTTTCCCTTCAGGTGTTTGTAGAATTTCTCCTTCCAGGTTCAAGCATGAGAAAAATATCTCTTGGAGGTGGATCTAGCTGTTGAACTTTGGACATAATGAGGTGTGTCCTTAGGGACCTTGAGTTGTTTTCATTTATTTTGGTACTTGGGTTGTAGTACCTTGGTATTTTTTATACATTGTAGTTTTCTAGTGCATTACTCCCAGTTGAGTTTTTTTATATGAATACTATTTGTTTTCTTTTATTTCCACATTGTTAGTGGAAAAACCATTCTCACTCCCAGTTTTTATGATGCCATGTGCTATTCACCGACCCATGGGGATCAATAATGACCTCCAAGATATGTCAGAGCTAGATTTTTTATTGGGTTACCAGGGTAACCACGATGTTTTTGTCACAACCCATCCTCAGGGCCCGTGTCGTGACTACCCCAAGCCCACCTTCCATAGGCCAGGGGCTGGCGACTAGCACCAAAGGCGTAAAATCCCGATAACTGGGAAGGCATTGCCTTTATAAAAGAAAACAAGCACCACAAAGTACAAGCGTAAACAAAACACTAAGTACAAAAGAAAATCTGAAAAGTAAATGGGCCAGAATACAAACCCAAAAGAAAGTACAACTACAACTGAACAAAAAGACAAACATCTGGAAGAGGGAAGCAGCTCCTGGGTCGTCCCCCTCGGGTCCTACCTGAAGGGTAGGTACAGATAGCGCAACTCCTGGTCGTCCACCACGGATCCTACCTGAAGGGTAGGTACAGATAGCCTCCTCCACGCTCTCGTCCGTCAACCTCCTCTGTGAGTCGTCTCGTTGCGTAGTCCACCTCCGGGTATTGAATCGTCGTGTAGTCCACCTCCGGGTACCGACTCGTCGTGTAGTCCACCTTCGGGTACCGTCCAGTCCTCGAACACTCGGCCTCCGTCAGCACTGCCCGTCGTATGCAACCAACACAACGAGGTGCGGGCATAGCCCATGCAGGGGTGAGTATAACGATACTCAGTAGGGACCCCGAGATCCTCAAGGTCTCACTAAAACCAACAAAGAAGATCTCAACAGATAACCTCTACTTAGGTATATGCCCATACATATACCTAAGTTATCAAGTAACCCATCTCAATCATGAGGAAACACAAGGATTGTGAAATCAACGTATAACCACTACCCAGGTATATGCCCATACATATACCTAAGTTATCAAGTGACCCATCTCAATCATGAGGTAAACACAAAGGTCAAAAGTCTAAGCTCAAACCAGGATTTTCATTATCGAAACCGTAACTACTGAAGAGCTCCATCTATGGAGTGTACAGTTGTCCTGTCACGACTCCGAGGTACTGCTCACTAACCTAAGACTGCTGAGGTACTCCTCCTGTCGAGTACCGCGGGCCTGCCACCTCACATAGTAGTGCTTCCCGCCGGGGTCTGCCACCCAAACACAGTAGTGCCCCCCTCATAGCCTACAGAGGTACTCCTCCTGTCGAGTACCACGGGTCTGCCACCTCACATAGTAGTGCTCCTCCGCTGTGGGTCTGCCACCTCACAAAGTAGTGCTCCCCACTGGGCTACGTAAGTCACTCCGAATCGAATCGGACAAGCAGTCTTCAGGTCTCTGCCGGCTACACGGTTTCCGTAATCCGTACGCTCGTCTCCGGGAGGGTCCACTCCACGAGCTACAAGTCGATACTCCAAGTATCTCAAAGTCCCACGAAGAAGTATCTCAAAGGACCGCCTCATCATAGGGGTCTCAAAGCAATAGACGACGCGTCAATCGGACGCCTGGTCTGTGAGTTACTAGCTTTTTCGTCCCAGGGGCCCGGTTGGTTTCATGTGCGAACCAACCTGACCGCACTCCATCGGCATCCAAACCTCGAGCGGAGTAAGCCAAAAGATACTTCTCACTTAGAGGAATTCAACGAAACAGACGGCGCGTCAATCAGACGCCCGACCTGTTAGTTATTGGCCTTTCCGTCTCACACCCACCCTGGGAAACTTCCCAGGAGGTCACCCATCCTGATCACTACTCTAGGCCAAACACACTTAACTATGGAGTTTTAACCACGTAGGCTCCCGAAAAGGAAGGTGCACCTTGAGTTTAGTATACCGAAACGACCGTCTCGATCCAAGGATCGCGTTGCCGCTGACGACGAGTCGTTTGGAGGCCCGTAGCCTAAGATACGGGCATTTGACCGAAAGTGGTCCGAAACTGGGGGTCTGGGCCCGAGCCGACCCGGCCCGACCCCCCTCCTGGGTCGACCGAACCGGGTCGACCCGCCCCGACAACTCGGCCCGGCTCGGAAAACCCGGTCCGGCGCGGCGGCGCGGACCGGCACAACAGCGCGGACCGGCACGGCGGCGCGACCTGGGCGCCGTTCGGGTGCCGTGCGCGGGGGGCAAGGCCCCCCCTTTGAGAACCGAGACCCCTTAATTGGGGCCGCTTTTGAGACCCAGCCGGGGGAAATTAATTCCCCCGGTCTCCACTGCCCGGCCGGCCCGCACTAGCCGGCCGGTTTCGCTAGCAAGGACCGGCAATGGCCGATCCTTCCTTCGCCGACACCGGAGGCCCGGTGCCGGCCGCCGGTCATCTTGCTCCGCCGTGGCCCAGAACTGGCCGCGACATATGCCGTCCGGCGCGATGCGACGGCATCGCTTCCCTCCGCCGCGGCCCCACTCTGGCCGCGGCGCCTTTGACTTTCTTCGACGCGACGCGACGGCGTCGTGTTCTTGGATTTCTTTCCACAGCGCGGCGCGACGGCGCCGCACAACAATTGTCGTGCGATTCCCGCGTGGTGCGACGGCACCACGCCATCCCGTTCCATCCACAAGGAAACAATTATGAACATAGGAGGGGGTTCGGCCGTGTTGGTGCGGTCCGGGCCCCCCATCTCGTTAGACAATAACATTTAATCCTTTATCCTCGAAGTTCGACATTCTAGAATCAAGAATGGAAAATAAATAAATAAAATATCAACAATCCCCTACCTCGGATTCAAGTGCGGAGCACGCCAATCAAGCCGCAGAAGACTAGCGTCGCGGAGGTCGGGCATCGCGGAAATCAAACGTCGTTTCCGTTGACGTCGAGGTGCGTTTGAAGAGGTACGTCGCTGGAGAAGCTTTGTAAGCTGACGGAGATAGTCTGGGGAGGAAACGACGTCTCCTTTCGTTGACACGGGAAGAAGATCGAAGAAGCGGCGTCGTCGATCTTCAGAAACACACCGGCTACGAGGAAGAGAAGCGGCGTTCTTCGTCGGAGCTTAAGTGTTCTTCGTGTTCTTCGTCAAGGTTAAAGAAGATGGAGAGAGCTTCTCAAAATCTCTCAAGGTGGCAAGGGAGACCAACCCAAAATAAAATAAGCTTAAGCCTTATTTTATTTACACAACTAAACATTTGAATTTAAAAAGATAAGAAACGAACCATTAATTGTTAGAATTAATTCAACGAAAGAAAAAACTCATTTAATTTACGAAATAAACCGCCCAATTAAATGGTCTGTTAAGAATTTAAGAAAACGCGTCAGTTGACTTTCATAATGACAGGTTTTCACGGGTGCGTTACTTAGCGGAAAGAAACGGAGGGGCTCGTGCGGGCCCCACCTCACAAATATCCTACCAAGAGGGTAGGATATTTCTGGATAGTACCCTATCTAGTTCAACTCAGTTTAATCCGCTTTTAAGTGGCTTCAAGTGGCCTCCAAGTGGCTTAAGTGAAATAAAATAAAGTTGTCGAAAAAATTATTTTATTTCTTAACCTTAAGCCCGAAAATTTAAAAACCACACCCGAGCAAATGCAACTCCGGAAGAGGCGTTTCTAAGCGAATACCGGTGCTGCGATTTCATCGTTGCCCTCAGAATTCTATTCCAGGCACCGGTTCAAAAGTTAGAAAAACTCGCTCGTCCGTTCACTGAACGTACCCGAGCCAAACTTCAGAAATTGATTCCGGGCACACCGGGCCTCGGAATCAGGCACCGTCAGAAACTGCGTTCTTGAAAAATTCCAAAGAAAATTAAGAAAAAAATTTCCTTAGAATTTACGGGTCTTTACATTACTCCCACCACAGGGCTTTACGTCCCCGTAAAGCTTCACCACAAACTTAGGGAAACAAAGCGGTACTGAGCACGCATCTGATCCTTCCGCTCCCATATGCTCACCTGGAGGTTCCCGCACTGCCAAAGAAAGTGCACAAGAGGAATCGACAGTCCTCCTAGGATCCACTCCTATCGATCCTCGATCTCCACATGAACCTCTGTAGAAGACACTCATCGCCACCGTCCAGCTCCTCATGGTCGATGATATGCGAAGGGGTCGAGCACGTATCTCCTTAGTTGGGATACGTGGAAAACGTTGTGCACCTAGTGCAATTGTAGTGGATGGGCCAAGCGGTAAACCACCTCGCCTACCCAGCTGAGGACCTAGAAAGGTCCGTTGAACCTCAGAGATAACTTGCCTCCCTGGCCACATCTCCGTAAACCTCGTCGAGGTGAGACCCGTAAGAAGACGTGGTCGTCATCCTCGAACCCAGAGGTCTCCATTTTCTGTTAGAACTGAAACTCAAAACGACTGCTGCTACAAGGGTAAGGTTGACCGACTCAAGAGTGATCGGTCGCACCCTCCTGTGCAAGAGTTACCCTGCGCTGCCTGGGGTTTCCTTTTCCGCCGACCAAGGAAAACCCATCCCGACGTTTTCCTAAAACCGTCAATTTGAGTATGAACAGTTATTGCCCATTCCATACTCAAACTAACGCTGTAAGGCCTCGATGCTACCACCAAGAGATTCCAACCAGAACTCTCGCCTCGAGGGTCTGACCACACCGTCATCGTAAGTGTGATTATCGAGTTTCCTCCCAAGGTATCTCCAGACGTGAGGGTCAAGTCCATGGATTACTGTAAACTCTAGGTATGGAACCGGATTTGTGAAAGCGAGGAATGATTCATATCGATGTCTGTTACTACAACAGTTAGTAGTGGACACATACTGCCCCTTGAATCATTTCTAGAGCCATTGGGTCACACTCCTTGACCGCATGCAGCCGCACTCTTCCTCCGCCCTCCAGCTCCCTGAGCCTGGCGGGAATAACTAAGGCGGGTGGTTGTACCATGTTAGGATGTACACCACCTCATGCTGCTCTCCTAGATCTACCTCCACGTCTGCCGCTTTGCAGACTCATCTCTATTTAAAGCTTCCTCTTTTTGAAACATTTAACACGCCCGAGTCTCTAAGACTGGCACCGGTTTCCTATTTCTTACTGCACTGTGCAGTCTTCATCCGCTCCTGGATGAACTGCACCTCCTTTAGTCTCACAAGAGCTGCTATGATTTATTCTTTGCCGATAAGAGAAATCCAGTCTCATCCCCTGGATGAACCACATTCGTTGCCTAATACAGTCAATCCTGACATGAATGATGCATTCATGCCATGGATGACGTCGTAAGGCCTCGACGTAACTATCAAGATATCCAACTGTCACTCTCGTCTCCAAGGGTCGAGTCACACTGTCGGCATCAATGTGTGGTCACTAGGTCTCCTTCAGTAGAAAACTCGAAAGTGAGGGTCAAGTCAACAGTCTTAACTGGGACCACTCAGTATCAACCAAACAAAAGGACAGGAAATCAAAGAAAGATAAGTGTCTTTTAATTATTGCAGATCATAGCACAAGACACAAAGCAACTACATACAAACATCAACAAAACTAGAAGCAACAGGATCAATAGCCTCCAGGTCGGAAGCTAGTCCCGCTCCTGTCCATCTGCTTCCGGAGCTCCAAGACCATAGGCCTCAGCTGCCTGAAGCTGAGCTCTCCCATGTCCTCCTGTCCCCTGCGGTCGGGGTGGGCCTCTTGGTGGTGGTGGCAACATCCCGAAGCGTCGTCCACCTCCAGCTGCACGGCCAGCTCCTCTTCCATGGCCGCCTGCTCCTTGCGGTCCGCCTTGATCGAACCTCTGCCTCTGCCTCGGAGGTTCTTCATTTAACTGCTGGTCATTAGCATGGCGGGTCGGACAGTCACGTGCTATGTGACCAATTCCGCCGCAGGAGTAACACTTCATGGTAGGTCTGGCTCTATCACTTCCCTTGGTGCCTCGCATTGCCGACCCTAAGTCACGCGGTCGACCACCTGTAGGTATGGTCCTCCTGGACCCCTGCATCATCTGTCTACTGCCCACTACAGAAGACTCTGCCGCATGTCAGCTAGTGGTGGGTCCTGCTGCTGGAGACTGCTCAGCAAGGAAACTCTCCACTAAGAGGGCTCGGTCCAACACTCCTGTCTGCGTCAGAATGTTGTGCGATACAACCGAAGCTCTGATCTCCCGCCTGAGCCCCTGCTTGAAGGTTCGGGCCCTGAAGAACGGGTACCGTACCATATCTGTGGAGTAGCGTGAGAGGTCCGTGAATCTCGCTGAGTACTGCGCCACTGACATGCTGCCCTGCTGCAGCTGAAGTAGCTCCTGTATACGCACCGCTTGAAGGGTGGATGGTACAAACTCTGCCCGGAACAGGCTCTCGAAGTCTGCCCATAGAAGTGTCGCCTCGTCATGCATCTGAAGCATCAGGCTCCACCATCTACCTGCTGCTGCCTGAAGAAGGCTGGCAGCAAGGATCACCATGAAATCTGCCGGCGTCCCCACTAGCCTGAAGACTCTCACCACAGCCTCCAGCCAATCCTCAGCCGCCTGCGGGTCCATCCCTCCCTGAAACCTAGGTGGCCTCTGGCACTGGAACTCATGCAGTGCGCTCAAGAGACGTGCATCCTCTGCTGCTGGGGCTGGTGGCATCGGTGGCCCAATGGGTAGTAGTACCGCTAGTGCCTCCGCTGGTGCCTCAACTGAGATAGGGCCCTGTACTGAGGCCTCGTCGCTCGGCGGGCTGTTAGTACGTACCACTCTCGGGGCTCTAGCTGGTCGTCCACGGGGAGACATCCTGAAAGAAACAACGTGACATGGTCAAAAGAATATACCTGGTGAGCTGACCTGGTTTGAGCTGACATTTAAATAAAACTTCTGGAAAACACACACGCAATCAGTGTTTTCATGCACAAAGTCGGAAATCAGTTGTCAGGGTCCTGGTGTATGGATACGTCGGCCGCCCGCACCAACACTGGACTCCCTGAACTGAAAACCACACTCGGTACTCTTAAAACTATTGCTTCACAGAAAGAAACATCAGAGTTATAAGTTCTGTGGTAGAACCGAACTCCTTTGATACCAATTTGTCATGACCCTTCCTCGGGGCCCGTGCTGTGACTACCCCAAGCCCGCCTTCCATAGGCCAGGGGATGACGACTAGAAACAAAGACATAAAATCCTGATAACTGGGAAGGCATTGCCTTTATAAAAGAAAACACGCACCACAGAGTACAAGCGGAAACAAAAAACTAAGTACAAAAGAAAAGCTGAAAAGTAAATGGGCCAGAATACAAACCCAAAAGAAAGTACAACTACAACTGAACAAAAAGACAAACAGCTGGAAGAGGGAAGCAGCTCCTGGGTCGTCCTCCTCGGGTCCTACCTGAAGGGTAGGTACAGATAGCGCAGCTCCTGGTCGTCCACCATGGATCCTACCTGAAGGGTAGGTACAGATAGCCTCCTCCACGCTCTCGTCTGTCAACCTCCTCTGTGAGTCGTCTCGTCGCGTAGTCCACCTCCGGGTACTGACTCGTCGTGTAGTCCACCTCCGGGTACCGACTCGTCGTGTAGTCCACCTCCGGGTACCGTCCAGTCCTCGAACACTCGGCCTCCGTCTGCACTGCCCGTCGTCTGCAACCAACACAACGAGGTGCGGGCATAGCCCGTGCAGGGGTGAGTATAACGATACTCAGTAGGGACCCTGAGACCCTCAAGGTCTCACTAAAACCAACAAAGAAGATCTCAACAGATAACCTCTACTTAGGTATATGCCCATACATATACCTAAGTTATCAAGTAACCCATCTCAATCATGAGGAAACACAAGGATTGTGAAATCAACGGATAACCACTACCCAGGTATATGCCCATACATATACCTAAGTTATCAAATGACCCATCTCAATCATGAGGTAAACACAAAGGTCAAAAGTCTCAGCTCAAACCAGGATTTTCATTATCAAAACCGTAACTGTTGAAGAGCTCCGTCTCTGGAGTGTACAGTGCTCCTGCAACGACTCCGAGGTACTGCTCACTAACCTAAGACTACCGAGGTACTCCTCCTGTCGAGTACCACGGGCCTGCCACCTCACACAGTAGTGCTTCCCACCGGGGTCTGCCACCCAAACACAGTAGTTCCCCCCCGCTCATAGCCTACAGAGGTACTCCTCCTGTCGAGTACCGCGGGTCTGCCACCTCACATAGTAGTGCTCCTCCGCTGTGGGTCTTCCACCTCACAAAGTAGTTCTCCCCACTGGGCTACATAAGTCACTCTGAATCAAATCATACAAGCAGTCTTCAGGTCTCTGCCGGCTACACGGTCTCCATACTCCGTACGCTCATCTCCGGGAGGGTCCACTCCACGAGCTACAAGTCGATACTCCAAGTATCTCAAAGTCCCACGAAGATGTATCTCAAAGGACCGCCTCGTCATAGGGGTCTCAAAGAAACAGACGACGCGTCAATCGGACGCCCGGTCTGTGAGTTACTAGCCTTTTCGTCCCAGGGCCCCGGTTGGTTTCGTGAGAGAACCAACCCGACTGCACTCCGTCGGCATCCAAACCTCGAGCAGAGTAAGCCAAAAGATCTGTCTCACTTAGAGGAATTCAACGAAACAGACAGCGCGTCAATCGGATGCCCGACCTGTTAGTTATTGGCCTTTCCGTCTCACACCCACCCTGGGAAACTTCCTAGGAGGTCACCAATCCTGATCACTACTCTAGGCCAAGCACGCTTAACTATGGAGTTTTAACCACTTAGGATCCCGAAAAGGAAGGTGCACCTTGAGTATACTATACCTAAACGACCGTCTCGATCCAAGGATCGCGTTGCCGCTGACGGCGAGTCGTTTGAAGGCTCGTAGCCCAAGATACGAGCATTTGACCGAAAGTGGTCCGAAACTGGGGGTCTGGGCCCGGGCCGACCCGGCCCGACCCCCCCTGGGTCGGCCGAACTGGGTCGAACCGCCCCGACAACCCGGCCCGGCTCGGAAAACCCGGCCCGGCCGGCGGCGCGATCCGGTGCGGCAGCACGGACCGGCACAGCGGCGCGGACCGGCAAGACGGCGCGGCCGGGGCGCCATTCGGGTGCCGCGCGCGGGGGGCAAGCCCCCCCCCCCTTTGAGAACCGCGACCCCTTAATTGGGGCTGATTTTGAGACCCGGCTGGGGGAAATTAATTCCCCCGGTCTCCACTGCCCGGCCGGCCCGCATTGGCCGGCCGGTTTCGCCAGTAAGGACCGGCGACGGCCGGTCCTTCCTTCGACGACACCGGCGGCCCGGTGCCGGCCGCCGGTCATCTTGCTCCGCCGCGGCCCGGAACCGGCCGCGACCTATGCCGTCTGGCGCGATGCGACGACATCGCTTCCCTCCGCCGCAGCCCCGCTCCGGCCGCAGCGCCTTTGACTTTCTTCGACGCGACGCGACGGCGTCGCGTTCTTGGATTTCTTTCCACGGCGCGGCGTGATGGCACCACGCAACAATTGCCGTGCGATTCCCGCGTGGTGCGACGACACCACTCCATCCCGTTCCATCCGCAAGGAAACAATTATGAACATAGGAGGGGGGTTCGGCCGTGTTGGTGCGGTCCGGGCCCCCCTCTCGTTAGACAATAACATTTAATCCTTTATCCTCGAAGTTCGACATTCTAGAATCAAGAATGGAAAATAAATAAATAAAACATCAACAATCCCCTACCTCAGATTCAAGTGCGGAGCACGCCAATCAAGCCGCAGAAGACTAGCGTCGCGGAGGTCGGACGTCGCGGAAATCGAACGTCGTTTCCGTTGATGTCGAGGTGCGTTCGAAGAGGTACGTCGCTGGAGAAGCTTCGTAAGCTGACAGAGATAGTCCGGGGAGGAAACGACGTCTCCTTTCGTTGACACGGGAAGAAGATCGAAGAAGCGGCGTCGTCGATCTTCGGAAACACACCGACTACGAGGAAGAGAAGCGGCATTCTTCGTCGGAGCTTAAGTGTTCTTCGTGTTCTTCGTCAAGGTTGAAGAAGATGGAGAGAGCTTCTCAAAATATCTCAAGGTGGCAAGGGAGACCAACCCAAAATAAAATAAGCTTAAGCCTTATTTTATTTACACAACTAAACATTTGAATTTCAAAAGATAAGAAATGAACCATTAATTCGTAGAATTAATTCAACGAAAGAAACATCTCATTTAATTTACGAAATAAACCACCCAATTAAATGGTCTATTAAGAATTTAAGAAAACGCGTCAGTTGACTTTCATAATGACGGGTTTTCGCGGGTGCGTTACTTAGCGGAAAGAAACGGCGGGGCTCGTGCGGGCCCCACCTCACAAATATCCTACCAAGAGGGTAGGATATTTCTGGATAGTACCCTATCCACTTCAACTCAGTTTAAGCCGCTTTTAAGTGGTTTCAAGTGGCCTCCAAGTGGCTTAAGTGAAATAAAATAAAGTTGTCGAAAAAATTATTTTATTTCTTAACCTTAAGCCCGAAAATTTAAAAACCACACCCGAGAAAACGCAACTCCGGAAGAGGCGTTTCTAAGCGAATACCGGCGCTGCGATTTCATCAGTGCCCTCAGAATTTGATTCCGGGCACCGGTTCAAAAGTTAGAAAAACCAGCTCGTCCGTTCTCTGAACGTACCTGAGCCAAACTTCAGAAATTGATTCCCGGCACACCGGGCCTCAGAATCAGGCACCGTCAGAAACTGCGTTCTTGCAAAATTCCAAAGAAAATTAAGAAAAAAATTTCATTGGAATTTACAGGTCTTTACAGTTTTGTGACAAAATGGTATCATAGGCAGGTTGATTTTTTTCATAATGTTAGTATGCATTTGTGAAGTCTTTTCAGGACATAGGATGTAGTTGTGATTGAGTTCCTAGAAAACTCTCACTACAAAGAACCTTAAGTCACCAGGGGTGGTTAGCGAAAGGGTTCATATGATTTAGTTCTATTATTTTACCTATTTCTATCTGGATAAAGTGAAATCCAAATATTGTTTGTTCTTTATGTTGGGATTAATTTCCCTTGTTCCTCTATTTGAGAACTACCTAATGTCTTTAATGTTGTATGATGATGTTGTGTAACATCATGCCTCTGAGAAGACTTTTGAATCAGATCCTGGAGGAGGTTGCTGCTGAACCTCAGTTAGTGAATTCTGTTGTGGATCTGAATCAATTTGTGGGGATCGTGCATACTATCAAAGCTTTGGGGTAGGCAACACCACTAGTCCTCATTCAGGATCCAACTGTTGGTCCTCAAGGGGATGTTCTTCAAAATCGTTCTCAAGAGTTCTTTCACTAGTAACCACCGATTTTCAAAGTCTCCACCGATCCTCAATATACTGATGAATGTTTAGGTAGGATAGAATGTCTATTTGGGTTCTTGGAGATACCAGATGAGATTAAGTGTGCCACCTTTATATTGGAGGGACCAATTAAGATATGGTGGGACATGATAGTGATGAAAAAGAACCACTAGGTCTTAGAGTGGAAGGAATTCAAGGTTATTTTCACCAACTAGTTCTATCTAGAGTCAATGGTGTCTGCTAAGTCTATGGAGTTTTTCAAGCTTGAGATGGCTGATTGAATTGTGGATTCTACATATGTTTAGGGTACTTGCAGAAGTTTTTACACAACTTTTCCATTCCGCACAGTTGCATGAGATCATAAGCACCTCCAAAAACTATAAGGTAATAAAATGTTTTATGTAAAAAAGGGTTCTATCCATAGGCATCTGGAATGAAGTTTCTTCACGAAGTAGAAGAGTCTTCAGAGAAAGTAGATATTGGTCCCACAACTTTGAGAGGTACCATTAGTATAACTTGGTCGTTCATGAATTTTATATTTGATAGTGGTGTATCTCACTCATTTATTTCAACTCGTATCGTTAATCTTATTAATATTAATATGGAGATTTTATATTGTGCAGTGGATATTATTACACGTCTTGGTGTAAAGAGAGAGTAGGGTCTCTGTAGTACCACTTGTGTCTTCTCTATATCTGATGTAGAGCTTGCTCATAGTTTTCTGGTTCTCGACATGGAATCCCTTGACGTCATATTCGGGAGGTATTGAATCATTTCCATTAAATCCTAGATTGATTGTTATCTTCAATTGGTGTACCTTACTACACATAGTGCACCTCTTATATTTCAAGGAGAATGAGACCCATGGTCAAGTTAAGCAGGAACTTCTTATCTAGAGTTGAGGAAAGTGATATCAGTGTTTGCTTTTGATTAGGAGCAAGATTCAATGGGTGGTGATCTACCTCGAGTCATTATTTAATTTCCTGTTGTGTTTCCTTCTAACTTCTCGAGTTTTCCACTAGTAAGGGAGGTTGAGTTTTCTATTGACTTAATGACTAATACTCAACCAATTTTAATTCTATCTTACCACATGAATCTAGATAAACTAAAAGAGTTAAAGTCCCAGTTGGATGTTCTTTATGAGGATATGATTTACACTTGTTTTCTTGATTTTGGTTGGGTTTAGGATGATCATTTGGGGGTAATTGAGTTTTCTTATAACAAAAGTTACGAATTTGTGATCAAAATAGACCCCTTTGAGGAAATGTATGGTTGTCCTTGTAAATATCCATTTTTTTGGTCAGGGATTGCTGAAATTTCCTTGGTTGGACTGAGTTCAGTCCAAGATACAACAACTAAGATTTATTTGATTCATTATAGAATTTTAATGACACATATTCGATATAAGTATTATGTTTATTGTCGTCTTAGAACTTTGGAAATTATTCTTAAAGGTTTCACCCCGGTTGGGTCATCGATGACTTGGGAGGCTAGGCTGACTTTCTCCTTATTTTATGGGACCTTTCAAGGGTTTTTATCAAGTTTGGAAAGTTTCATATCATTTAGAACTCCCACCATATATGATTTCAATATATAATGTGTTTCATGTATCTCATCTTCGAAAGTATTTATCTGACCCATATCTTGTTCTGAGTTGGCGTGATCTTGAAGTGGAACCTGATTTATCTATAACTGAATGAAAATTCAGGGTTTTTGATTCTGAGACCAAGGTACTTCTTGGGAGGATGATACCTTTGGTATGTTTGTTATGGCAGCGTGGTTCTACTTCTCATGAGATGTGGGAGAGGGAGGCACTGATGACAGAGCAATGACCTCATCTTTTCGACATGGAGGCTTCTTCGTAGGCTTTTTAGGGATAAAAGGTTCCTATAGTAGGGAGGTTGTAACATCCTGTTATTATTTCAGGTATTTATAAACACTATAATGTTAAATTATTAATATCTTAAGTGGGAAAAAATATTTATCAGCAAATTTTTGATAAATGTATTAAAGTCCTTAAATGCTAGTTAACATCTTGGAATATTAAATTGAATATTTTTAGAGTTCGAAACCGAGTTAGTGTGATATTCTAAGGCCCATAAAGTCTTGGTGAAGACTAAAAAATTATTAAATATAATATTTTAAGCATACATTTTTTATTCAAAATAGTTTAATAACTTCAACATGGTGTTTTGTATAAGAAACCAAGACCACCTTTACATCCGAAACATGGTGTTTACCCTAGGAGGGGTATAACATTTGAAGGCACCAGATGTTTGGATGCCTCGCTTTTGAGATAAAGTTATTAAATAATATTTAGTATATTATTATATTAAAAATAATTAAATATATCCCAAATGGTGCTTTGTAAGGGAAATATGAGACCACCACTAGGTCCAGGATGCAATGTTTACCCTAAAAACGGTATAAAATTGGTAAGCATCAGGCGTTTGAACAGATCCCTCATGGTAAAAACCTTTTTATTTTTAATTAATTACTTATTCCATTTTTTAAATAATAAATCATTAATATCTCTCAAACGGTGCACCATTTAAAAATATGAGACCACCATTGGGTTTGAAATAGTGTGTTTACCCTAGAAAAGGTATAAATTTTATGTGAAAAAAGGCGTTTAGTGATATTTAATTTTTAAGTTAAATTATTAATTTTATTAATTTAATGATTAATCTGAATTTAATTAAATTAAATGGAATATCATTTTTTTTATTTCCATCATCTTCTACACACGCACATCCTCCAATCCTCCATTGAAGAGGCATTCAATTTTCAAAACCTCTAATTTCATCACCCTTTTAATCCATTTCAGTTTCAATGCATTAATGCGGAGGATTTAAAAACTCCGTTATTAAATTTATATTGAATTGTAGATTGAATAGGATGTTTAAAATTGGGGTTCTCAAACTTTCATTTTTAGGGTTCTTGAAATCTGCAAACACCTTGGACTTCTCTATTGCTCTATCTCGTAGAGTTTATGCCATCCAGATCTTCCTTGCACGTATTAGTAGGTCTTGCTTAATATAATTCAAATCTAGCAACCAAAAATTTCTTCCTCCTTTTGGTATGTGGTTCATATTCTTAAGAGGTATGCTCTTATTTTTATTTTATTTTATTTTATTATTCTTATCTTTTAATTTAATATCTCCTATGTTATTGATCGAAATTACACACCATCAGTGTCATTGGATTCGTATCGATGAGAAGGACCTAAATAATATTTTTGATTTGAAGGAAGTAATGAATTGTTCAATCTAATTTTCCACATTTTAAATGGTTTTTTAAAAAAAAAAATTATCAAAAGATAATTGCTAAGAATTTTCAAATGAAAATTGAAACAACTTATTAAAGAATAATTACGTGAAATATACAATGTTTATTATTTAAATTTGGTTTCATGAAATTATTGAGAGATATGTGAATAATTATCTAAGATAATTTTTTGGGATAATTATAAATATTTATCTAATGATAATTACATCAATTTTTTTTTGAGAATATAATCTTGTTAAAAGAAAGGATAATTGCAAAGAATTATCAAGCAATGGATAATTAGGTGAAATTGTCAAAAAATAACTAGGATTATTTAGAAAATGATAATTTCATAAAATTATTGAATTCATAATCATTTAACATTATCAAACAATAATTATTTTGATTATCAAAGGATATTTACACACACACACACATATATCGATAAACACACTTGGGATATTTTATTAAAAATTATCTACTGTTATTTATTTTTATTATCAAAAGAGATATATATATATATATAAATATATTGTTAGAAATATATTTTTTTTATAATTAATTTGGATGTAAAGGATAATTTAATTAAATATAAAATTATCAGTGTGTAATTTCATGAACTATTGAAGGATAATTTCAAACACATGTGTTGACATAAAACGATAATCCAGATATTATGAAAGAGTGATAAAATATTATTACATGAAATATTTTAATCTCTAATTTTAAATTATCCATGAGTGATAAAATATAATATCTGTAATATTTTAATTGATAATTTGAAATTATCCAAGAGATATAAAATATTATCTCATGTAATATTTTAATCAATAATTAGAAATTATCCATGAGAGATAAAATATTATCATATGTAATATTTTAATCGATAATTTTAAAATTATCCAGGAGAGAGAACATATAATCTCATGTGTTATTTTATTTCAATTTGAAATAAAATAATTTGTATTGGTTCTAGGAACCCTTGATGATCGTTGAACATTGGTGCTTCAATGCTTACAATAATAAGGCCATGAGGAAGTGTATTTAACTAAATATGGTGGTTTATCAGTGCCACTAACATCGATGAAATTTAGGTATGTAGTTCCATCCCAATTATCAAAATGGATTAACCTTTAATTGATTGATTTTTTTATGAAATGTAAAATTTAATTAAATTGATGAACTTGCTTTCAATTGATTAAAAAAAAATATTCTAGTGAATTGAGTGTTTTGGAATGGGTTTGGCTTGAGAAATTTGAAAGCCCCCCCAATTCCATTGAATTGGGGTGTGTTTTATGGAAATTGGTTAATTTAAATTGTTGAATTTAAATTTTGGTTTTGATGGAATTTTTTTCAAGTAAATTATTGAACTTAATTGTGATAATGAATTGTGAAATGATGGAATTAGTTTTGAATGGATTTAAAACTTGAGAAAATGGATTAAAAATGTTTTGATAGAAACCCAATGGTTTTATCTTCTTAAAGAGGAATGATTTTTTATTAAAACCTATTTTGGTTTTAAATTAAAAGTTGGAAATTAAATGGAAGTATGGTATTTAATTGTATTATAAGAAGTCTTAAAATAAATTTCCCATCATTTATTATGTAAGATATTATGCAATCCTTAGGTATATTGTGAGTTATTTGGGCACACTCTATGATTACAAAAATGTTCTAAAACATACACTCAGCAGGTCACATCCCTTAGTCGATGGTGACAAATCCTCTCTGACTACTATCCAGGGGATGTATGTGTACATATTTTGCTGATATCACTTAGAGAGTGTGGAGTTCGATATCTGGAAATACTATTGTAAATATTTATAAGATGACCATGTTGCTTCCTTGTTATTTATTTTTGAGATATAAATGTATTCTAATGATTTTGAACTGCTTTAGATGCCTCTTGAATTTACATAAACTGTTTTATGTAACTATTTTATTCAAGCCATTATTTTAGAAATATTCCATCATTTTTAAAGTCTTTGCTTAAATTATTTTTCCATCATTTGAACTCTACAGTATGATTTGTTTAATTATTATTTAAAATGTAAAACCTTTTTTATTTTAAAAATTAAATGCATTATTTTGGTTAATCAATTGTTGGAATCTATTATGGAATCTATGGTGAGACCCTACAAGGATTTTTAGCACACACCCTAATTTTTCCTTCGATTATTTGTAGAATTTATACTTTTATGTTAGAACAAGGAAAAAATATCTCTTGGAGGAGGATCCAACTATTGAACATTGTACTTGGTGAGGTGTATCCTTAGGGACCTTGAGTTATTTTCCTTTATTATGGTACTTAGGTTGTAATACCTTGGTCTTATTTATTCCCTATAGTTTTATGGTACATTACTCCCAGTGGGGTATCTTACGATATTCATACTATTGTTTTTATTTTATTTCCACATCATTAGTGGAAAAATCACTCCCACTCTTAGTTTTCATGATGCCTGGTGCTATCCCCCCACCTATGGGGATCGAGAATGCCCTTTGAGCTATGTTAAGGCCGACTTGGTTATCAGATTACATGGGTACCGAGGATGGTTCGTAACAAGATCTGAATGATATTAAATAGATTATGAAACTATGTTTTACATATGTATATAAAATTAATTCCTTTGGTTAATAATTAGTTAGAAATGAATGAAATAACTATTTAAAAATAATGAAATTTCTTTTATATGAAAACAATATACGAACACCATTTTATATAAACAAATTAAAAAAACCACTATTGATAATTTTTTTTAATAAAATTTATATTTTTTATATTAAATCAAAATTTTTGACACTTATCCAATATATTTTATAGGCATAAGATAAGAATAAATCCAATTATATGAATAAAAATAGGTATTTTTTATAAAAGGAAAATTTACCTCCATTTAATGGAGAACCCCTTTTAAATATATATTTTTAATATTTTATAATTTTTATTTTAAAAAATAAAAAAAAAAATTTAAATAAAAATATCATAATTTAATTTGGGTTAATTTTTGGGTTTTTTCAGAGAAGTTTTAAATTTCAACGAATAGTAGAAAAAACTGAATTTTAACTCAAAATTGCTTTTTTTGTAAGATTTATTTATAAGGTTAAATTATATTTTAAATTTGTTTTAAAGTCAAATTAGATAAATTTTACATAAATTAATCTGATTTAGTTCATTGGAATCAATTTAAATTTTAAATTGGATATAAAAACTTAGCAAACTTTTGAACATGTTTAATTTAAAAACCCGCATTGCTAACCCATCTATGAGATTAAATTCAAATTAATTTCTCCCACTTATGTGTTTGTAATTTTGAAAAATGGATCCCATATTTGGAATAAGAATAATTTATAATTTATAATAAGTTAAACTTATTTTTTGAACTAAAATATTAGTGAAAGTATTAAAACTAATTATAGTGATTAAGAGAAAAAATAGCTTAACATGGGACTACACATTAAACTTATGGAAAAAATGATCTAAAAACTTTTTCAAAATCCATTGGATTATCATATTTCGACCTTATACTAAATTTTATAGGTTTTGGATCATTATTAGAGTCACTGGTCATGGGAAAAATGAGGGTGAAATTCCCTTTCTAAAAATTTACAAGAATGCCACTCCTCTTTCATAATAAAAAGGCACTCAACCCTCTCACTTATTAACACCTAAAAAAACCTTTTTATCGCCAAATATCTACTCAAATAATATCCCAAAATCCCTACCTTCCTCCTTTAATGCTCAATTTTTTCATAAATCTAACCAAGGAAGCCCCTTCATGCAAACCAAATGGAGTTACCCAAAGTAGTGGTAAGATCCTTCCTCAAGTTCCTTTGTGTTATTTTCATTCCCCCAAATAAAAATTTCTTATTCCATGATTAAATAATAAAATAAGTATTCTAAATATATTAAAATGTTGTTATATTAAGTTTTTAACCTACACTTACACAAAATTCCATCAAATGGGTAACAAACTTACCGTTCTTATGTATAACGAACTACCACCTCACGAAATGATGTAGTTCATTTTTCCTTTAACAACTATCATGGTTAGTAATTATGATAAAAAGTATATTTTTATATGAATTATATGATATTTATTATCTATTTTTTTAATTTTTATATGAAACATACCTTTATGATTTCCATATTATGGATATACGATAACTTCATTTGTGGACGTGTGGACTACCGCCTCCTCAAAGCGATGTGATTCATTCACACTTTACATGGAATGTATTATAGATGGTTTTAGTAAAAATATATGATATATATGATATAATAATTCTAATTTAATGATATTATACACAAACACACACACATTTCATTTATATTCTTTCTTTTAATACAACAAGAAAATGGAAACAACGTTCATGCGTGCATACAACCTACTGTCTCCATGAAAGATGTATTTTATTTAATATTCATATATTTTATAGATTATTATAAATAAATATATAATGAAGGTATATGATATTTATATAATGTTTTAAATTCTTTAAATAAGTGAATCATGATCTAAGTAAGAGGACCAAGAATAATAAGTCAAAATGTGTATGAAAAACAAGTGGATATTACCTGGAACGTGACACTAACATAGAATTGTTAATAAATAGGTAATATAAAGTCATAATAAAATAATATATTGAATTATATATAAGAAAATGGTTATTTTTTATATGTATAATAAAATTATACTTATTATAAAAGAGTTTTTAACATTTATAAATAAAGTCAAGACTTAAGGTAAGGGTTTTCTCATCTCACTTTTTATATCCTTGAGATCGATGCCATGTTCACCACTCATTTATTATGTGTGGTGTATATACTTTCAATGAATGTAGTATCCGAAACTTATAATTATATTTATGGTTATTTAAATATTCATTTAATGATATATATTTTTTCATGGGGTTTATGGTTCAAAATTTACCAAATCAGGAAATTAATTTTGTCTCAATTTGAATTAATTGAGACTCATTCCATGTCACGCATCTATATTATTATAATAGGTGCATATAATTCCCTTTTACATGTTATATCATGAATATAATTCTTTTAATTATATTTTATGATTCATTTAATTTAATTTTTATCACACGGGGAGTATGATTCAAGGTTACCAAGTGGTAAGATTTTATAAAAAGAATCTCATCATTTATTGAGATGTTTTATGATTATGCTTCCATTGATAAAATCTTATGATACATATATCAAAAACTATCCTGAATTTTCTTACCCTATATTTATTAATTTTATATCCATATAATGGTATCAATTCTCAACTCTTAGATACTTAAGATAAGTAAGAAAAAGTTTCTATGAAAATATGACTATAGTTCTCCTTTTGTTTAGAAATTTGTGTTCTTTCAAAACCATCTTTGTTTATTTTTTTTAAATTTTTTTTACTACTATACTATTATGTAGAAAGGAAATTTTTTCCCATGTATTAAATTTTGAATTTTTTTTTATAAAAGTAATCTTCTTTTTGTCTTTTGATAAAGGCACTTTTCTAAACTTTTAAGGTGAAAAGAAATGTTCAACATGTACAAAATTACCCGCCATCATGACCGTCATTCCCTTAATTCTTCCTTTATATGTTTAAAAAGTTATTTTTAAAGAAATTTTTTTCCTAATATTATCAATTTTTTTATTTTAAAATGGTTTTCAAATAAATAGAATTTTTAAAAATTGTTTTATGTTTAAAAATTGTTTTAAATGATTTTCAAAGTTTCCTTTATATGTTTTCAATAGGTTGTTATAAAAGAAAATGATTTTAATGATTTAAAATATTATTTTGTTAGTATTAAAATTATTTTTAGAGAAAAATAATTTTAATTTTTCTTTCAAGATTATTTTATAAGTTTGCAAGGAAAACGTTTTTCAAAATGTTTTTAAGCTTCTTTAATAAATTTGAAAGGAAAATGGTTCTCAAAATGTTTTAAATATTCTTTTATAAGTTTTAAATGAAAAAGGTTTTCAAAATGTTTTCAAAGCTCTATTTATATATTTTCAAAGCGATTTTTAAAGAAAATATTTTTCAACACATTTTTAATCTTCCTTAATATGTTTCAAAGAAAAAGTTTTTCAAAAGTATTTATGTTTTAAAAATAAATTTTCAATGAATAAAGGATAATTTTTTCAAGAAATGTTTTTAAAGGATATTTATAAATTATTTTCCATATAAGATGACATCCATTGGTGTTACTCTTTCCTTTCTTGAAAAATGATCCAAAGGTTCCATTCATATTCTTTACCTAAATTGTTTATGTTTTGTTTATGAAATCTATTTCTATTTTATGACTTATATGATTATAAAAATCTCTTCCTTTTGAGGGTTATTATTTGATGAAATGATTAAGAAACTTTTCACTTTTTACACAATTTATGATATTATTATATGTTTATAACACCCATTTCATTTCATGGGTTATGATATGATTTTTATGATCTTGTAGAACATGTATGTATGATTTAATTATGAGATGAGTGAGACCTATATATCCATCCAATTCATTGGATAATGATTTATATATCATGATATATACATGGATGGAATAGAGAGTAAACTTAGTTTAGTAAAGGACTTTTTCTGCTAAGATAGCCATGAGAGTGAACCATGACTACCAAGATGGAATGGGGAGTGAACCTTTACTACTAATATGGTCTTAGGAGTGAATCTTGGCTACTAATATGGTCATGGGAGTGAACCATGACTTCCAAGATGGTATGTGGAGTGAACCTATACTACTAAGATTGTCTTGGGAGTGAACCTTGACTGCTAAGATGGTCATGAGAGAGAACCATGAATACAAATATAGTATGGGGAGTGAACCTATACTACTAAGATGTCTTTAGAAGTTAACCTTGACCAATAAGATGGACATGGGAGTGAACCATCACTACCAAGATGGTATGGGGAGTGAACCTATACTACTAAGATGTCCATATGAGTAAGCATTAGATACTAATATGGTCATGGGAGTGATCCATGACTACAAAGATGGTATGGGAAGTTAACCTATACTACTAATATGGTATTGGGAGGGAAACTTGGCTACTAATATAGTCATGGGAGTGAACCATGACTACCAATATAGCATGGGGAGTGAACCTATACTACTAATATGGTCATGAGAGTGAACCTTGACTACTAAGATGGTTATGGGAGGGAACCATGACTACCAAGATGGTATGTAGAGTGAACCTATACTACTAAGATGTCATTTTGAGTGAAACTTAACTACTAAGATGGACATGGGAGTAAAACAATATACTAAAATGGTATTGTGAGTGAACCTATATACTAATATGGCCTTCTAAATAAGAATTGAATACTATGGAAATCATTTTTATATGATTTTTTGTCTACCAAAAATTCTATTTCATATTCCTATGTTATGATTTCATGGATTATTCTCTTGTTTACCTTGTGATTCATGTCTTATGAACTTCCAATATTTATTCCATGAATAATTTATATAATCTTTGATATGTAGGGTATGATCTAAAATGTTATTCTCATGTTCTCATATAATTATGTTCATGTTATTCTTATGTATCTTCTTTGTTCACCTTTACTGAGAATCTGAGCTTACCAATTTCTTATGTTTCCTTTCCCTAGGTTATGAAGAAAGGTATTAAGTAGAATAACTGAAGGGAGATATATTTATGGGAAATATTGAAGATATTTCACTAAGTTAGATGATTTTGTTCCACGTTTCAAAAGACACTAAACTATTATGGTTCTTGGGCATGTATTTCTGTAATCTTCTAAATATTCATATAAAATAATGTAATATCCATGTATGTTTATCTTGGGTCATTCTACATGCAGTGAGAATAGTTTGAGATTTAGGGATATGATCCTAGGATTTATGAGATATAAATTAATATGATCCAAGTCATATGATATATTAGGGTGGTAAAGTGGTGTATGCCTACTTGTGTATGATTTATTTTGGTGACATGGGTTTTTGACGATTGTTATAAGGAAAAGCCTATACAATAGCACAAGGTGTGCTTGAAATGGTTATATAATCTAGTCTCACTTGAAATGGATCATGGACCTGGTGATTTTGAGGTATTTTGGTGTGGGAATGATATCTCAAGGTGAAATCATGGATGGATGGGGTTAAGGGTTGACATGATTGATGAACGTGGATTTGGAGGAGAGATACACATGTGGTAATGGAATATTTCGAGGTTGCACTTATGGTGCAGTATAAGTGAATCTATATGGTGGGGAGTTCATCATTATTTATGGATATTTTGACCCATAATATGAATATAAATTTAGAATATGTGATATTGGATAGTGTGTGAGGTTCGACATTGAAATTGGGATAAATTTAATGTGATCTGAGGATAAGTAAAATTAGGGATGTGTTTATTCTCATGGTTAGAGTATGATGGTGGATTTGTCTAGATATGAATTCAACCATGAAATTACACTAACTATTGGGTTTAAACATCTATGTGGGTGCTTAGATGATTCTATGATACCTCTAGGGATTTGGGAATTGTTATTGGGTCATTTAATTGTGTGTTAACAACTATAACATATATTTTTTTGGAGAAGTTTTCTATAGGAGGACTAACTGAAAATTTTCATATAATTTGATGTGGTGAGCTAAAATTTACATTGATCATGTTGATATAATTTTGGAGTGATTTATCGATAGGAGAATTTTATGGTGAGGTTCACCATGAATTGAAATTGGACTTTATGAGTAGATTATTATGGTAGGGAATTTAATAATCTTAGAGATGAATTGGATGATGATTACTTATTTTCTTTATATATACATGTTTGGTTGAGTACCACCTATATATTCATGATGGTGATAAGCAGGATGCTCGAGTTTTGTTGAATAATGTGCCTCATTAGAGTTTCACATCAAAAGATTATCATACAATCTGGGCATGAACCTAACAAGTTAGTAATGAATTGATGACCCATATTGGTCGATATTATTGGTTGTAAGATAACCATGACTTCTTAGGGATGAAAAGTGCCACAATGGGGAGTTTTTAATGACCCACATCATTATAGGTTGTAAAATTCAGGGTTAATTTCATTTTTTTTGGTCATGAGTGTCATTGAGAGGTAAAATAGAAATTTGAAAAAGTAAAAGATCTTAATTCTTTTTATGATGATTCCATTTCTCTCGGGATGGGGTTTTTACCCATGGGATGGAATTTGGTGAAATTACAAGTTGGAGTTATTTTTTTGGAATATTAAAATATAAATTAAATAAATATTCAATATTCAACCAATCATGAATAATGATATCTATTAAACCAAGTCCAATATTTAAATTATGACATTGTGGTTGATTCTGGAATGTGAGGTTTTAACCAAGTGAGGTTTTTTTGTCCTTGTCCAGGCCCTGAAACATGTATCATTTTAAAATTTATATTTAATTTTTATTTTCTCACCATCATTTATTCCATTAAATATTTAGTAGGGTAGGGGGATCTACCTTACCTTATGATTCCATTTTTAGAGGGAAATGGGAGTGGGGTGTGCTGGGGTTTCATCTAAGCATGCGTTCAGAGCTGGATCAAGGTGTAACATATGTGGAGTTCATATTCATGTTTGAACTTCGATGAATATTTCAATAGGTAGCCCATATTTTTATTTCCACTATTTCCTAATTTTATTCACCAAATTTTATGATGTTATATGGACTGATAATGTTGGTTTATATCCCCTAAAGTGGTGATTTGGGGTGAAATGGGGGGTTTCAAGCAATTTTTTAGGGAAATCTTTGTTTTGAAAACCTAATTACATGACATGTAGTTCAATAAAAAATGTTGCTATTTATTAATTGTGATTAAATGTTGAAGATAAGGTCACATGGAATATTAGCCATATGTACACACTGTGTAAGATCTTTTTTACATGACTCTTGGTTTGACCAAGTACACAACCATATACCTCATGTGCGTTGCATGGATTGTGGTAGTACGTGCCCAGACACAATCCGAGGAATATGGAATTTACTAGTACATTCCATGTAGTAGTACATTACATTTATGGTTTCAAAACATGTGTTTATCTAGAGTACAAAGTTTGGTATTACATGTCATGTACATCGGCATTACACTTCAAGTCTAGTTGAGGTACACCCCTAGGGTGGGGAATTTGAAGTACAAAATGTATAAATTGAGGAAAATACTGTGTAATATTCCCCTATATGGTTTTTGTATGTTTTTATACCCTAGATTTAAAATTGGAAATTTTCACACGTGGGGAACAATGGTGGTGCTCTCAAGGATATTAGAGGTCATTGAAGAGATGATTTAGGGATTAATGAGGTATAACCACAGAGTGCTCCTCAAGATTGTAGATTAAGAGTTCTTATAGGGGAGATGTGATATCAAATCCATGCGAGGTTCATGAGAATGGATAAATTAATTAGATTAATACCACCATGGTCCTTGGTTTGAGATAACATGGGATGGTTCTTAGTAAGAGTGAAACTGATATAACATGATAAATGAGTTGATATTTTTGGAATGATTTATTGAGGCTTGCGTTTCATATATCCTATAGGATGGCATAACACATTGGGTGTTGGATATAGAACGATGTATACTTTTAGAGACTAACATTGGTCTCAAGAACCCTATAGATTCCCAACCAGGTGAGATGAGAATGCTGATGAGTTCAACATGATGCATTTGTGTGACCTGGATAGTTCAAAGAAGATAAAATTAATATACAGATAGATGATGATGCTTGGTTTGAGATGTGGGTATATGTCTTGAGTGACTAACACTATAGTAATGATCTAGTAATCTTATGGTAATGGATATGGTTCCCAGTTTGTCACAGTATATGTGTGACCAGTTGTAGAAACCAGATGATGGGATGGATGTTAGGATGACCTAGACTATGGGGGCTAGGATATAGAAAGTTGATGAGAATATATTTCCAGGTAGGGAGTATGATTCCCCATAGTTTTCTTATTATATGATATATTATGGGGTAGATGTTTCCTCAAATTATTATTACATGGGATATTATAAGGTGGATACTGAATCCAACAATTATAATTATTTGAGATATTATAGGGTGGAATCTATCCCCAAAATTTTTATATGAGATGAATAAGATGATTCCTAAGATCTGGTGATTAAAAAAGATATCAAATTTTATATATGATATACCTAGGATACTTCTCAGAATCTGGTGATTACACATAATAAAAAATCTACATATGACATTTCTAGGATGGTACCTAGGATCTAGTGATTACACATGATACCAAATTTTATATATGGGATATTTAAGTTGATTTCTAGGTTTTGGTTATTTCACATGATGCCATAATTTTATATATGAGATGACTAAGATACTTCCAAGAATATGTTGATTACACTAGATAAAGAATGAATTAAAAAAATGATATGGATGGGTGGGATTCACTGCCTCCCAAATTATATATATATATATCATATTCCTATGATTATTCCTTGGATCTAATTACAACACCTGATAATAAATAAAATAAATAAAGGAGGAGGTTTGGTGGGATGCACTACCCACTAAATTTTATATAGATTATATTCCTCAAATTCTTCCTAGGATCAAGTGATTAAATTTAATGATAAATGAAATTAATAAATGATATGTCCAGGTGGGGAGCACTACCCCCTAAATTTTTATATGAGATTACTAGGATTTGGTGATTACAAATGATAATAAATGAATATATTGAATGAGATGGATGGATGGGATGCACTTCCCCTAATAATATGTACATATGAGAGGATCTATATGAGATGCTTCCCCCCTAAGTGATGACATATACTTATAATGATATTAAGGGAGGTAATTTTCCTGCCACTTAGTATGGTTATAGAACATGTTTATAGACATCTAACACTATCCTAATTAGGTTTGGTAAATCATAGGTGGCACCTTAATACCCATGGATTGACAATTATTATTTATTTATTTATTTCATTCTAGTTATTATTCAGATTGGCTGGTCATATCACGTTTTCATGAACTTGTTTATAAAAATATAGGGACACTGCTAGAGGTGGTCTACTGGGATTTATTTCTCATCATCTATAAGAGAACCCTAGTGTGTAAAAAAACCTTAATGTATTCTTTTAGGTTGATCATAAGATGTATAATGGATAGGGAAGTGCCCCATTATTTTAGGATTAGGCTATATTATCTAAATATGGATTTCAAGAATGGAATTACGGTATGTCATGAGGATGTCAATAATTCCTCTTATAAATTTTATTTTCATTTTGTTAATTTTTTGTATGTGATAATCCTGAAGAGAAATTAGTCTAGGATGCATGAATAGTCCCGTAACAAGACCATAAACAATATGACCCAAACAAAAATGGATTTGATTCATGTTAACCATGATACATAGGATGCCTCCTTGAGGTTCAAATCTAATATCCTCAAACATAAATTTTATCTTATTTGAAGAGCATAAGATAAACCACTATTTCTATATACTTTTAGAAGATATACTCTTTTGGTTTCCTCACATACCTTGAGTCGAGATAATCCCCTTAGATTTATCATATGTTGCATGAGTTGAGTTTCTCCTCTTAGATTCACCATATCTAGGCCAACTAAAAGGTGTAATACCCAACCATAATTTCTCCTATTTATTCATTGACCAATAGATGAACTAAAAAGGGTTCCTCATGCATAAGTACTATACCAACCATTGATATCCACCCTTCTACCCAGTAGTCCATAACACATGATGTTAAAATGTATGGATTGGTCCTTATCACATGACTTTAAAAGGTATGACATGTCCCATTAAGTGGAACCAAACTATTAGGTTTTTGATTCCCTTTATAGGGATACATAGGAAACCCTCTCATGGGCCTAATCCTAACTCTATAACCAACTACCTACCTAGATGGATATAATTTCCAGATTTCCCAATTATGTCCATAAAACATGAAATCACTAATTAATAATTGAGAGATAGAGAACCTATTATACACATAGATGATCATATCTATACTTTTATTCGAATGGATCATTGGCACATGGGTAACCAATCCCACATTTAGATTTGATAAGGATTCAAGAATATGACATAAATTGATAAGAGAGTCCAAGAGTAGGAAAAAATACCTTAAAAAAGGTGAGATGATCCTGACATCCCACCCTATTGACCAACATGAATTCCATATAATCACTATCTAGAAATAATAGTGAACACCTACATTTGGAAAGTATGTTTTCAATGATGTTTACATAGAACCACCATAGATGATGTAGCTGTCTAAGTTTCTACCAGAAAAATGAATGGTGAACATGATGTGAATTATTCAACTATTCCAATACTTTTACATACAAAAGTACCAATAATACATTGGATATTGACTTCAACTTATATTAGATTTTCCATTAGAAATAGAAGGTGAACCTAATGTGAAACCTTTATCTGTGAAAGTTATCGATCGATCATACACTCTTACTTATGATACTACACCGATGGGTTTCCTATTTTTGTTTCCTTTTTATGATGATAGAAACACCCTAAAATAAAAACGGAATAAAAAAATAAAACAATTAATTTCAATACCATGTGTTAAGTTGATAATAACCACAAGAAACATTAAGACTCTATACACAACCAGCTGGTGTGCCAAACATCGACCTTGACTACCATAGAGACTATGACCTCGTAGCATTGATATACACTTTCATTGACCCAGTGCCTCAAGAGCCAGTTGGTAGACACTCTAGTTTTGGAATACCATCTAAATGAATCCATCCTAACATTTTAGGTATCTCATGAGAATATTTAGCTGATGAATCCCCAATGGTAGTCTTATTAATGATGAGCCACCCAGAAGTAGGTGGCCCTTGTTTCCACCTCCAATTCATTTAAGAGATTTCCCCTAGAGAAAATTAATACATACCTATATTATATTAGTGAGGTAGAGGATAATTTCCACCATGTATGAAATATTAACCATGAACTTTGTAAGAGGGGTCGTATTTACTGTAGTCATAATCACCATTGTGTTTCCTCAAAAGTAGTAGAGAAAGATGTGCATATACCAATCATCCAAACTTAGGCACCCAAAAGGAGAGCCCATTGAGGGATGAAAACCATTGAAACTATATAATAAAACAATTTAATTACTATTTATAACATCCCAAAGTCCCATCGGTATATTCTGACAGTGGCCCGAGGCTAGTTCTTAATAACTAATAGTAAACAATGTTATATTTTACCACAACCAGCCTTGATAACTACCAGTTCCTATGGTAAACCCCAACCCACAGGACTGGACAATATTTTTCCATTTTTAACACTGAATTTATCTCCAACATCATAAAGTGAGTTGGAATGAACTATGATTATGGATATCCATCATCCAAAGAAATCCATGCTTCCCACCACAAGTTTTCCATTAGTAAATGTTATCATTGTTTTCCCAACTGACATTGAAAACCATGGTGATATTAAATAAGAATCATCTGTGGTAATATTAACCACCCAACCACCACCTAAAATTTGTAAAACCATATAATACGAATAGATTATTACTCAGTTTGAATCCAAAATATCATAACTTGATAAGATCAATGCATATTTTCTTACGGGAAACAAACCCACTAAGCATGGTTCGCCACATGAAGCCACCATGCCTCCTTTATCTAGAATACTTAAATAAGAGTAGATTTTTAGACCCATAAAGGTGAATTTGGGGAACCCCATCATATTAAGATCACATTAATCAAACCACTTGACTATAATACTAATTGTTTATCAAGAGTTCCCATCATAGGGGAAAAATATTCTACTTGTTTAGGAAATTCACTCAAGGTCAACTCAGATAGTGTTATCAAATGAATTAATAAATTCTATTAATATTAAGATATATTTACTTGAAGTTTTATATACACAAGTGCAACTAGATATGAATTCGTATCCCGAGTAGGTGGAATCAATTCCTCCTTCACCTAACTTTGGAAACCATAACTTCTTGACATTCGATGGAATGAGGGATATAGAGTAGCATCTCACCCATATCTCTTCCCAATATTTCCCAATGTTCGTAAACCCAACATAAAAAGTGTTTTAAAAATTTATATTCTTTTTATAGACCTTATGAGGGAATGATTTTTTTGTTAGAATAATATTACAACTAGATCATTTAAAAATTGGTAAGATTATAATTAGTAATTTATATTCCAATTCAACTCTACATTGAGGAAAATAACTATCATTGACCTCTCTAATTTCAAAAAATATGATAATGATAGTGTCATATATTTTATTTCAATATGGAAGAGTGTTACATACTATATGGAAATGAAACTTCCTCGGGAACTATTATTAGAGATTTGCATGGAGAACATACAAGATGAGTTATCAACTACACTCATCCCACTAAAATATCCTGATAGATTCTAAGAGTTCATGACTATAACAGAATCTAGTGAATTATATTAATAGAAATAAGGAAATTGATAATAATGTATCCCCATCATAGATACATAACTTAGGGAAAGAAGAAAGTAGCTATATCCACCATCAAAATAAAAAGTTTGAGGTGAAATTACCTTGAAATTAGGATGAATAAAATTTATTCTTTCCATAGTGATTAGGTTATAGGGTATTTCATTTCTTCCCTGGATAATAAACTGATTAGATTTATATAAATCAAGAAGTCAAATGAAACATGGTATAATGATCACCTAAAATATTTCCCCAACCATTTTAGGATGGGTCATATGATCTAGGAATGGTTTACCTTTATGGATCATTGGAAAAAATTGACGATGATGGTTAGGTGAAATTGGATAGTTATAAGGTGCATGTGGCATGTGTGTCGACCATTCCCCCTAAAGAAGATGTGTAATAATGGGAAAATTAATCATATGAGGAGACACATGATAAAGATGAATGAATTATCTAGAAATTAGTGGATCATTCACATTATATTATGAGGGTCTGACTAAGTCAGCCAGTTGTAACCCTAATTTCCTCTATATTATTGACTTTAGTATGTTCTATTTCTTAGAATATAAAGATAAAACTCAATAAACATAAGTGAAACTAAGATCTAGAATATTCCCATATGATTATTCTATCAGTAAACACATTCATGGATTCAATTCCCCCAATACTAGGAGAATGGGAACCATCCCACCAAACTATCCAACAAGTATCATCCAACAAAATGGTTCAATAGGAAATATAAAATCAAATGAAATCATAATATAATGAATTGAAACTATTTTCCACTACATATATCAACATGTTATTATCCATATTTAAATTATTTTGACCCTTTTTTTTGATAATTAAACTCCTAATAAGGATGACCATACACTAATATATTCATTTTATTCTTAATAGAGTTTCTAATCCTATACTTGTAAACTACATGAAGTGGAGTTTGGAGATACCCCACCTACCTCTAAAAAAGGTTTCACAAACTATAATTATTCATAATATTGTAATGTTTATAGATAATACACCTAGAATCAATAGAATACCCAATCACTAAGGTCCTCCCCAGGACTCCTATCATTATCCACCCATAATTTTATTAGGAAAGGTAGTGTGTTTATAATTCTTTAACCTGTCAGACTCTTAAAGATGAAAAGGCTATCTCTACTGAATAATAAATCACCCAATTGCAACACAAAGTGAATATATAGGGGATATAATTATGAAGTTTCATAAAGGATGTTTTACTCATAGTGAAATGAAAACATCCTTCTATAGAGGATATCATTTCAATGAATTGACCCAAACCCTAGGGATGGGGATATTTTCATATTATCCCCTCATTGGGATAATTTGTACATCGTTCCACCCCACCCTAACCCATAAGTATGGGTTTTTTTTTATATTTTCACCCATCACTAGGATAATTTAGGACACTATTAAACCACAGTGCTTCCCATAGAGACCTTAAGATATCTAGATTTACCCTATCTTGAGGCGGAATCATTGAAATATTAATAATTAATAAATTCATCATATTCCTTTGAATTGATCAAGATTGAGGAACCACCACCCAGATCATTTAGGACACTATTAAACCTCATGGATTTTCACTTGTACTTCTACTGATACTCATCATTAATGAATTCTGTTTCTAATAAAAAAAATATACATATATGTGGCACATGGGGGAGAAAACATGTTCATTCATCTCTCAATAATAGGAAAAATAAGAAATATTCATTCTATATAGAATATGTATTAGAGTATTTTCCCTATGTCATGGATAATTATTTGATTGATATCCCACGGATTAATAAACATAAGGATGTAGATTTGAGAGATAATTCATATTATTTTCCTTACCATATATTTCTAGGCTATAAAATTAATATGTTATTTATGTTAAAATATTAACTTGATAAGAATATAGATAAGTAGATATTGGATAAATTGACACTCAAGTATCTTCTTCAACCATGTGGACACCATGAGAAGAATACACAAAGTGTACCAAAGCACTATGATCATACACCCCTCAGTGGAATACATAGTAAGTTATATTCCTTATATCCCAATAATGAAACTGAATATTTTGCATGATCATTTGAATATAACCTCCTAAAACTCTCAAAGATAAAGATAATTGAAGAGTTAGTAATGAGAGATCATCCTAATTATTATCCCCTTCATCAGATTTTGGGATATAAAATTGATGGATGATTCATCTTCAAATATTGGCTACAAAATTAGATAGATGAAAGCTTGATAGAGTTATAGAATCTTAATAATCATGTAATATGCATGTGAATAATTCAAACTATGATATAAATTCCTCTCTCTTAAAGGGTTATTTTATTCATTTATATCCTTATCACATGAAGTTAAACTATACTAAATCATTATCCTAGCTGCATAACTCTAAACTACATAGTATAATATCCTAGATATATAACATTAAACCGCACAACCCAATTCTATTACATATGACTCTATTATATATTTTTTAGTTCATATCACATGATTTTAAACTTCATTATATAAGGTTAGTTTGTGGTACCTTCACTATTTTGTGTGAGATAGATCTAAAAAAAGGTTTTTTATATATGAGTTTACTAGATCATTTAACTTTTCTTCAATAACCATGCAGTAGAACAAATATATCTCACACAATCCAAATTGTTTTTCCTTTATTATGAATCTAAAAAACCTATCCATTTAATTGGAAATTTATAACACATGATCCAGATCTAGGCATAAAATGAAATTCCCCATCCTTATAAAAGAGTTTGATCTACAAAGGAAACATTTTATAAGAACTATGCATTGATTGATTTCTACCCTCAAAGGATACTCAATGAGGTCAAGACTACTTATGCCAAACCTATCTACAAATTTATAGTTTATCTTAATGATCTTGTCTAAGATGTAACCATGGATCCCCTCCTTATTTTGATCCTCTATTAAGTTAAGAAAATATTCCCTCACCATATATAACCTAGATCTATGCATGGAAATTTCAATCAAGAACTATGTGTGGCTTGATTCCTATACTTATAAGATATGCAGTGATGCAAAAAATTTCTAAACTAGGCCTAGTAAAAAAAATACCACTATCTTGTCTTGGTGTCTGACACTTCACTCATTCAAGTTGGGTCTTTCCCTTACTCATCACTAAGAATATTTTCTAACACTTCACATTTGAATCAAATACACACTAAACTTGTAATTAATTTTGATATCAAGGATTATTTTCCATTAATAAATATGTTCTTGAGTGTCTTATGTTACATGCAATAATATATTAAAAATAAAATAAAAAACATTAATAAAATTTAATTATCATAGATGGTCATTATAGTTGATAAATTAACCGGAATAAATAATAGTAAATACATTTGAATTGATAAATTTATAATAAATTTAGAATTTTAATTTAACCAAATTACCTTCATTTTTATATTTAGTATATAAATATTATCTAAAGATGTTTTTTGGGTTTTTTGTAAAATAATTGATTTTTAAGTGAATAGTAAAAAAAATTAATTTTGATAAGAACTATCACTTTTATAAAATAATAATTTATTTAAGGTTTAAAAAACCATATATATATAAAATATATATTTAATAGGAATTTTAGAAAAATATTATTTTGAATTTATGAATCATATTGTTAACATTTTTGAAACTCAACTAACATTTTACACTAAAAACTGTTTTTATGCGTGCTAATGTAAAAAATTTAATTCCCTCAAATAGAGAGGTACTTTTATAAAATGATTAATAGTTTTTAGATAATAATTTTCATATTTTTTAATATATTTAAATTCATTTTTTGGAATAAAATTTATATTATTTAGATTAATACTAATTACCATGATAATGGTGAAACATTTATTTTAAAATTATTTTTTTATTAATATCATGGAATTTAAATCAAATAAATTAAAATATAATCCTTTAAAAAATAAATCTTATTTTATTTATAAAAAATAAATAAATATATTAATACTAATTTAATTGGTCACTGATAATAAATAATATTAATAATCCATAATGGTAAAATGTCATTTTTCTATTAAAATAGTATTTCTACAATTTACTTATTTTAATTTAATAGTTAATTTTATTATTTGAATTGGATTAAATATATGTCAAAATTATTTCTAGGAAACCATGATTTGGTTATATTGGTTATGTTTTATTTTTAATAAAATATAAAATCACTTAGATAATAAACTAGTTACCTAGTTTAAAAGTAAAAGAGTAAAATATAAAAACTTAATGGTAAAATACTTTAAAAATGTTTAAAACTTGTGTAGGAAGACTTGTATGAGTCTTTATTTACCCAAATACACCCCAAAATACATTATTTATAAAATATTGATCCATTAACAATGGAATAGTGTAGTGATATTATGGAAGGGTAAAGGGTATTCCCAAAAGTTCCCTTTTCTCCACTTATAAAAGGGGATCAATTCCACCAACTAATGGTTTTACTTTCCATTCAATTTTTTCATAAAAATCTACCCAAAATACCTTTACTAGAATTTATTTTCTCATCCTTATCCCATTTTCTCAATAATTTATCTTAAGGTAGTGACTTCTGAGGAAATATCTAAGAGATGATCAAGTGCCCAGCATAAGTATTACCTTCTTCATAATTTTTTCTTCTTAATATTTCACATAAAAATATATTATATACCTAAAAATATAATTACATAAGTATAATTATTATACACATATGTTATTATATTAATGAAAGAACCATTATTTACTCATCTCCACCCACTAAGAAAAAAGCGTCATTAGCACGCTGTGTTGACTACTGCCTCCACAAAGAATTGTCTTCCATTTTTCATCACCACCATTTATGGATTATAAAAATAATTTAATGAATGAATAAAAATAATATTTATAATAAAAATATTTTTATTATATATCAAACTATAATATACTTTATTTCCCTCTAATTCATTGAGAAATGGAAACATTAACCGTTTGTACATGTAAACTATCGCTTCTATGAGCATTGAGTTTCATTTTTCAACACCACCCATCATGGATTGATTTGAAAATGAATTTCATATAAAATAATTATGTACATAAAAATATTAATATTATGGATATTATGAATCTATTTTACAATGCTTTCTTCCATGGTCAACATACATAAGGAGTTATGAAACATTTGACCAAACAACCTTAGGTAACCGACGTAGGAAAGAAAAATATATAATAAATAAATTGAATATTATAGTTAAAGGAAATTATAATATAAAATGTAGCTGAATGATATTATTAGATAAATATTTAGTAAACTTAATTTAGTTATTTATGAAGTTAAGTGAACACATAAAATGAATCTAGAACCTGAGGTAAGGGATCATATATACCTCCTTCATGACTTACCAGTTACAAGTTCTCTTTATTTTTATCCATTTTATGCAATATTATTCTCACTGAACTCATATTTGTTTTATATATTTCTATTAAATATATACATATTAAAATTTAAATTTCATTTTTAGGGTTATACGTGTTTTTAGTTCCCTTTAAAATTCCCAGTTTTAGGTAAACCTAGTTAAGGGAACTCTCCTATTTATTATCTCATGTTGAGAACCACCCCTGTAAAATGATTTTAAACCATGAATAGAATCCAAAAACTCAAATTATTTTATTTATAAACCTCTTGGTTTAATTTTAGTTTTATGAAAAAATATAAGTTTATTTTTTCTTTAAAAATAACCATAACTTATTTCATAAAACTTCACAAAAATGTTACATCTTTATTATTTCTTCTCATAGATACTTATCATAAATTTTATATATTTTAAATTAATGATAAATACCTATGTTTTATTTTAAAATATGAAAATCCAAATGATTTATTTTCTTTTTGTCTCAGGAATCCCTATCATTTAGCCTTTGGTTATGGATTGAAACAAAATTATGAAACCCAATTCCTTATCATGGGTTTATCATGCTTGTGATTTATATATGGTTTATCTTCCTTATGTGTCACACATATGAATGATTTTTATTTATGCCATGGGCATGTCTAGAATTATATAGACATTTAATACATTGTGTAAAGCTTTATATCTCATGAGGTGTTATGTAATGGATATAGAGTGAACCTAAATTCACCATCGAACTTTGTTCACTTTCTGATGATGGTATTGGAAGTTAACCTTGATGTATGTTAATGTAATAATGTGTTATGTTTTTTCGAAATATATATGATCTTATGGAATCATTTCCTTATGTAATGATTCTATTCTATAATCATCCTATTTATGAAATCAAGTTATGCCTCTGGACTCTCATGTTATACTTTATTTCCATGTTTATTCCCTTAATGGTCTTTCTAGATCACCCTTTTTATAATGTATTTTACCCAGTATATCCTACATAGTTTTAAAATATCAACATATTCTAGTATAAATATGTTTATTTTTAAATAAAGATTATTTTTTATGTTTATGTTTATTTTTTTGTATGTCTACTCTTCCAAATACTATAAACCTATCGATCCTCAGTGTGTATTTATTAGAAAAGAATGCTATTATTCAAAAGTGGGATATTTTTATTAAGAATAGAAATAAGTAAATACAAAAAATTTAGTGGGGAATGAAGTAGTGGAGGAAAAGGGAATCCTACCACAAAAAAGAAATGAACATTGGGGGTAAGGAACCCAAATTCAAATAAATAATCAGAGGGTTTTCCTAGGTACCATTTGAAGCCAAAAAATTTGCAACATGATTACCTCAATGCCAAGTATTATTCATGATTTTAGCACTAGTATGGGTATTGAATCTTCAAATGATATAGATAATGGACCAAGGAGTGTCATACCTCTCTTAGAGGGAGTTGTAGAGAACAAAGGAATCAATTTCAATCATCACGAGGGTAATGTAGTTGGTTGAAAAAAAATATCTACCCCATTAAGAAAATCCTTAGCCTCTGTTAGAAGAGATTCACCTTTCCCATATAATCCTCTAAAATAAATAAACATTGAACCATTACAATCACAAGAAACACATCCATCTCTCATAATTACATGGTTACAGAGTTCATCATAGTTGAGATTGAAACCATTTCTTGGGGGACTCCACTGAACCCATCTACCCAATGAATCTATTATTTGCGAGTTAGAATAAAATTCTCTACCATTTATAAACAATATCAAGGAATGATAATTTTACCAACAATTTAAGATAGATCCTAACTTAGTGGCCAAAAAAGTTGGACCAAGTCTATAAGAAAAATCTTGGGATTGTGAAACCTTCCACCCTTGATTTATTCATGGAATTCCAGATACACCAACAAACAATAAAAACCATATTTTACCTCACCTTTCATTCTAAGATATTATTATCCACCCCCTAAAACCAAGAATGGAAAAAATGACCACCATTTAATTTTGAAAAGACAACACCAATGAGACTCCCAAAGCCACACCACACAGCTCTATCCCCCTCGACTTTAAATAACAAGTAACCAACCATTTCTTCTTTGGTGTATCGACAACAGAAGTACTAGGAAACTACCTGAATTAATTTTTGTATGATTATATCATCATTAGAAAAATATGTATGAAAAATACTCCAAAAAAGGAATCAATACTTGATCGGAATATCTTTTCCCCAAATAATATTATCTAGTATCACCTCAGGATGCACCCAAATGGAAAAATGATAATCCTTATCTGAGAATGCCCATGGAAATTCACTAGTGAAAACCAATTTTTATAAATAAAAGTAAATATAGTTATTGGTGAAATATTATGTGTTTTAGTATTGGGTCTCCATATTGGGTATCAAAGGAATTTTTATTTTTTTGGAGATTAGGATTTAAAAAACATAGTGAAAAACCTAGGGAGAAGTCTAAACAATAAGCCTAATTATAATATAACATCCTAAAATTTTGGTAAAGTGGATATTATGTGGTTTTTCTAGAAATACATCCCAATCTAGATAATATAAGTGGATGTGGTTTTAGCCCAGATGCATATTGAGTAAATAACCCTAAAAATAGTTTGTAGATTATATGTCAACCATCATTATGGTGTGTAGTGAATAGGACCTTACCACACACCTAGTTTTACACTCTCAAGGGATATACTTTGGTTAATTCAATTCTCTTTACAAACCATTATCAAGAATTTGAACATTTTTTATGGAACTTAATTAGGTTTGATAGCATAATTAGATGATGACTATAGATTATGTTGATTGAAACACAATTATTCATAATTTAGGTACTATACATCATCTATGAGAGACTACTTCTAAGTTTATGGTTTACCTTTTATACATGTATTAATCAAAGTATTCTCATCCTAATGATTATTTTATATATATTAAATGACTAGAACTATAATCAAATAATGAAAGTTAAACTCATTATCCATTCATGAACTTTAAATGTATTATATGATTATAGTTCTATACACTCTTTCATATCATGAAAAAATAGAAAAACTATTCAAAAACATCTATAAAACATGGAAGTTAAGTTATTAGTGAAAAAAACTAATGGAGTGACTATTGCATCTCAAGTACATAACTCTTCCCTAGTTGATATCTATGGGATGAATCTCCCAAATAAACTTGTTATAATTCATTTAATGGAATTTTATTCAATTTTTTGAATGGGTTGGTTGTCTTTATATAGATCCCACATCAACTATTGTAATATGGAAATCACCTTATAAATCTTGAATTACCCTTCAATTATTTTTAAGTGTAAGAAGGGGGATGAATTTGCTTTGGAATATTCTTTAGAAGCATGGATATTATTTCCTTTTGAGAAATAATATCTAACTTAAATGATTTAATGAAAGGATAAGACCACTCTTGAAGAAAATATAATTTTAAGGGATTATACTGATGTATTCCTCTAATGATTTCCTAGAATTCCTCCAAACTCAGAGGTTGATTTCTTAATTGAAATTATACGTGGATATATGTTGACATCAAAGACTCAATAAATAATGGATACCATTGAATTTTATGAACTAAAGAATAAATAACAAGAACATTTAGACACAGGTTTCATACACCAGAGTTCTTTACCATGGGGTGCACCGATCCTCTTTTCCAAGAAAAAGGATGTGTCTATGAATCTCTATATTGATTATCATGAAATAAAAAAGATAAAAATTAAGAATAATTATCCCATGTCATGTATTAATTATTTTCTGATTAGTTATAAAGATATCAACACTTCTATAAAGTATACATTTATTTAGGATATCATTTTTTGAAGGTAGGGAAAGAGGATATTCCTAATATTTCCTTTTATACAAGGTATGATCATTAAGAGTTTATATTAATGCAATTTAGACTCATGAATTATACAACTAACATTTTTTAATTGATGAATAGAGTATTTAGAGATTAATTAAATAACTTTTTGATAGTATTTATAGATGATATTCTTATATTATATAAAGGTAAGGAGGAATATGAAAATTATTAGAATTCCTCACTGATGGATTTGTGGAAAAAGAAGTTATATGAAAAGTATAGTAAATGTGAGTTTTGGATGGAGAAAAGTAGCAATATTAGGGTATTTTATCACATGTAAGGATATATATATATATATATATATATATGTACCCTTTTAAGACTAAATTTATTGGGGAATGGATAGACAACCATCTTTGATATATATATGTAGTTTCCTCAGATTAGTTGGGTACTATCAATGATTTGTGAGAAACATCTCAATATTTTCAAACCCACTAACCAAAATTATGTAGAAGGGAGTGAAGTATGTCTAGGAAAATGATTGTGAAGTGATAACCAAGTATATTAAGAATAGGTTAACCACAACACTTTAACTAACTATAACCACAATTTGGGAATTATTTTTTATCTACAGTGATGCATGAAAAAAGGGATTGGGCCGTGTACTCATGAAAAATGATAAAGTGTTATCCTATGCCTCAGGATAGTTAAAGGTGAATGGAAATAATTATAAAATGCATGATCTTGAGTTGGATATAGTAATATTCTTGTGAAAATTTTATTAGCATTATATAAAACACCCAAAGTTTAAAATTTTTTTTTTCAAGAAATTAATTTCGATGATAGCTTGGGTTTCACCCCACACCAAATTTTGAAAAATTAAAATATAATATTAATATTATTATTTAAACATGAATATTATAAACTAGATTTTAAAATTAAAGTTATGAATATAAATAATTTCTTTTCAAAAAGTAAGTATAATGGTTTTATATAAATAAATCATAATGATAAAAGTAATGGACTTATATGTTTTAAAAATACTATTTTCAAAAAATGTTTTTATTGATTTGTATGGAAAAATAATGAAAGTAATATATCCACTTTTAGAAAATTTATTTTAAAAAATAATATTGATTTTTTTAAATCTACATGAAAAAATTATCTTTGAGTTAAGTTTTGATAATTTTCTACAAATATTAATTTTTAGATGAATAATAAAAAATACAAATTTTTATTAAAAACCACCTTTTCATTTAAATAATTTACAAGAAAATATAATTTTAATATGGGTTTAAAATCAAAATTAGTTCAATTATATATTCCTTAATACAATATTTTTCATTTTAATCAATTTCATATGGAATTTTGATATTATAACTTTCTATAGCTGTAACGTTTCGCTTTGGAAAACTATTTTTTTGTCTTGTTTGCATGTTTGATTTTAAATTAAAAATTTCCAATTTTATGAATGAAATATTAAAAAATGGATTCCATATTTATATTCAGAATAATTAATATTATATAATAAGATTAATTTAATTTTTTATCAAAATGAATTTTAAAAATATTAAAAAATTAATTGCAGTGATTAAGGTTAAAATGATTTTATTGGGGGGTTAAACTAAAAATATAAGGGGTAAAATGACATAAAAACTTGTATAAATACCCTTATGGACATATTTATACCTTATATCATATATTTTTCTATAATGATCCATTTTTTTGCCTTTTTCATGTTTAAAACATTGGTATACCTTTTCTTTTGAAAACATCCAAGTGTGTATTCTCCCTAACTTATAAAAGGGTACCCCCTCTCCTATTCTCTTCACAATTAAAAATCCATTTTTTTCTTCCAATACCTAAAAAAATAAATTCCTTACTTCCCTATACACATCCTATAATCCTTATTTTTATTAATAAACCCTATTAAGAATGCTTTAGGTGTGAGTCTAACTGGGTTATCTGAAGAAGATATATAATCCTCAACCATACGTTATCATTTTATTTATTCCACTAAATCATTAAAATATTCTTAAAACATGATGAAAAAATAACATAATTATCTAAAATATACTTATAGTTTTTTTTAATGGAATGACCTACGCATATCTCCTCTTCTATCAAGTGGGAAACAAAACCGTCGATCATGTGTATGGCAGACTACCGGCTCACGAACTGATGTAATTAGTTTTACATAAAAGCCTCTCATGATTAGAGATAATTATGTATTTGTTATTTATATAGGATTTTCATAACATTATATTATTTTTTTTAATTATAATATCATGCATACCATCTTACTTTCCCTTTTGTAGGAATATGACAACATCACCTGTGTGTACGACGGACTACCACAACAGAAAGTGATGTGATTTTTTTTCACTTATGATGTACATGAAAGGTAATAAGGATAAATTTAATGAATATATGTGATATATATTAAATCATAATGAATCTTTAGAGGAGATATATTATTTACCTCTCTTTTTTTCAATTCATCAAAAAATTGAAACAACATTCATGCGTTCATACTACCCACCGTCTCCATGAACAATATAATTCATTTTCTATCTATAATTTTAGTGTATTAATAAAAAATATATATAATGAATATATTATATTTATATAATGTTTAAAATTTAGGATATTATTTAACATTTATCAAAGTAAAAATACAAAAAATTCCAAACCAAAACATTCATAAAAAATGATGCAGTTATTACTCGAAATGTGATTTTAAAAAGGAATTGTTAATAAATAAGTAATAAAAGGTCATAAGTAAATCATATATGGTATGATATATTTTATTATTATTATATAATATATTTATAATAAACCAATATTTATTATACAGGAGTTATGAATGTGTATGAAGAAAGTCGAGACTTTAGGTAAGGGATTTTGTCACAAATTGTATTCTTTGTGACATATGTTATATTATGCACATATATTTTTTATGAGGTGTATATAATTCCCATTTTACATGTTATATAATTAATTTAATTATCCTAATTATATTTAATGTTTCATTTAATTTTATTATTTCATGGGTCTTACAATTGAAAAGTTACCAAATCATGTAAGATATTTTTTTGCCTCACTTTTATTTTTGTACGACACATGCTATTTTCACCACTTGTTTCTCTTGTGTGGTGTATATACTACCCATGAATTTATTTTATGATTCTTATAATGATAATAATGGGATGTAAATATTCAAATAATTATATTTATTTCATGTGGATTATTAATTAAAAGTTAATAAAGTGGTAATGGTTTAAAGTGATAATCTCATTATTTATCAGGATTGTTTATGATTATTCTTCTAGTGATGAGATATTCTGATATACCTATCAATAATAACATTAATTTCATTATACTATGTTAATTTATTTAAATTACATGTTTTAATTTCATTTTACTCTCTTTATGTACTCAATAGTCCACGGTCAAAAACTCTTTTTCTTTAATGTCCATGTTTTCTAAAAGTGTTATAAATAATTATTTAACTATCTTAAAATGATTTTATAAATTAATTTTGACCCATTTTTTACTTTTTTAAAAAAAGTTTAAAAGGATAATCTTGTCTTTTTCCAAACAAGGTTATCTTTATTTTTTACCAAAAATGTGAAAGGAAACATTGTTTTAACGTGATTGACATGAATGAAATTTTATGCCATCATGACCACTCAATTATTTAATTCCTCCTATAAAATTTTACAAGGTTATTTTCAAAGTAAAAAATTTATTTAATATTTTATATTTTTTTATATTTTAAAGATGTTTTTTCAAAATGGAAAGGATATTTTCCTCAATAATGTTTTAATGATCTTTCATAAAATTTATATCCATCAACACCACAAAATTTTGTTTTTATTTTGTTTTTCTAGGGATATGATCAAATCTTACCATCCTTATTCTTTCTCTAGATGAATTATTACTATGATTAAGATATTTTTATGAAGTCTGTTTCTTATCCATAGTTTGTACTATGATTAATTGATGAGATGATTATGAAACCTATTTTTTTATATGAGTAATACTATGATTAAACATTTATAAAACCCATTTCTTTTCAATAGTTTATCATATGATTAAATATCATGGAACCCATTTCCTTTACATGGGTTATAATATGATGAATGTTTCATGATCTTATGGCACACAAATGTATGGATAATGTGATGGGTGATGCCTATATTTCCCTCAAATGCATTGAGTAATTATTAATATTCTATGACCTTAGAGGGCACATGGGAGGTTACCCTATGCACAAAAAATAGGGTCATGGGAGGTTATCCCAAGACTAAAAAATAATGTACATGGGAGGTTATCCCAATACCAAAGTATATAAATTGGTGATTAACCCAAGCCTAACATGTTATGAATGTATTAGCAGGTAGCCATGAAATAAGGTTTTCTATGCTTATATGTATGAAAAAAATCTATGTTATATAATAATGTTATAATGTCAGGGCTCATGTTGTTTGATTCCATTATGATTCATGTCTTATGAACTACCAATATTTATTCCCAACTCAAGTTTATGATTCAATGATATTAAGGGTATGATTTTCAAATGTTATTCTATGGTTATTATACCATTATTCTCATGTCAAGTTGATATCTCCCTTGTTTACCCTTACTGAACATATTATCTCAACCTTTATTATCTTTCCTTTACCCAAGTTATGAAGAAAGGTATTATTTATGATATTTATAATAAGGGTTAAATTTATAAATAACTTAGTGGGAAATGACTTAGCTCACTTATGGACCAGTTGTTTATATCTCAATGTTTCCCAATTCACTTGAAATAAATAATTTTGTTGTGAATCATTATGTTATGTAATTAAAATTCATCTATTAAGATTTATTTTTTATTTATGTGAAGTTCAAGTTTTTACATTTATTTTATAGAGAAAAGTGTTATATATATATATATATGAATCACAACAGGATGAAATATGTGTTCACACAGAAGAAGCTCAATATGAACCAAAAAAGATGGTTATAACTGATCTAGTATTATTATTTATCAATCAACTATCATATGAGGACGAAAAATAAAGTAGTAGATACTCTAAGTTGAAAATATCCTACTAACTTATATAATATAAAAAATGAGAAGGATACGATCTTCTTTGACATGAAAAGGATGGCCATGGGAATTTTGAAGAAAAGAGAATCATCCTACCTTTTTAAAATGATTGATCAACCATCACTACTTATGAATATTAAAAACTCTAAAAGGGATTATGCAGAGATATATAAGAAGGTGGATTCTATGAAGAAGGAAAGAAACTATGAGTTTAATGTTTATGATGTAGGAGTTTTGAAATTTGGGAAGTGTATTTGTGTTCCATTAGAGCTGGAGATAAAGGAGTAACTGAGTGATGCTCATTCTCAATCCACCCAAGAATTATGAATATATATATATAAGAACACTATTGGTGGTACAATATAAAGAAGAATATTTTATAATATACATCAAAGTGCCTACTGTTTCAGTTAGTAAAGGTTGAGAGGAAAATGTCAAATGGGATGATGAAACCATTACCCATACTTATATAGAAATGGAGAAACATTAATATGGAATTTGTAATGGGTTATCCAAATATATCTAAAAGGATCAATGATATATGGGTTGTAGTGGTCCATCTTATAAAGACTACTCAATTTATTTTTACTTTATAGGGCCTCTCACTCGATGACCTTGTGAAGCTATACATTAGAGAATTAGTGAGGCTACATGGAACACCACAATTGATTATATATTATTGGGATTTTAGGTTCACTTAAATGTTATGGAAGAGTCTTCATGATGATCTAAACATAGCATTAAACTTCAGTACAACCTATCAACCCTTGACTGATGGAAAATATTAACAGACTATCTAGAAACTTGAGGATATGTTGAGATATTTATTTATAAACTTAAAGGGAGGCTGGGAATAACATATTCCTCTGGTTGATATATCTTACAACAAAATTTCTAGTCAACCATAAAAATGTACCTATATGAATATCTATATTGAAATAGATATAGAACACATGGGTGTAGGGATGAAGTAGGTGAACCAAAGTTTCTAGGGCTTTATATGGTTAAAAAATGGTATAAAATTACATGACCATTCAATAAAAAATCAAAGTAGTGCAAATTTGATATAAGAGTGATCCTGATAACCATTGAATATACCTAGAGTTTAAGGCTGGTGATAATGTTTCCTCCATATATCTCTATGGAATAGAGACATGAGATTTGGGAATAAGGGGAAGTTGAGTCATAGATATATTAGCCCATTTGAGATTCTTATCACATAATAGGTGTGTCATATTGACTATTTATCTCATCAAACCTTTCTGAAGAATGTAATTCATTTCACACATCCCTCTTGAGTAATTATATACCAGATCCCTCACATGTACTGAATTTAGAGGTAGTACAATTTGAGAATGATATCTCATATGAGGAGAATTTGGTGAAGATATTGGACTACATAGAAAATTTTCTACATAATAAGATAACTCACCTTGTCAAAGTAAATTAGAGAAACCATATGTTTGAAGAGACAATGTGGGAACTTAAAGTGTCCATGAAATAAAAGTACCCATTTTTTTACCATAGTGTATTAAATCAAATTTCAAGGGGGGAATTTATTAAAGGTAAATGAATGATGAACTAAGATATCAGTGGCTATTTACCCTTAATATGTATAGTGCTAAATATATTATGTTAAATTCAATAATGGATTAAACCAAAAACTGTGAAACTTTAATAAAATTAAATTATTCAAGATGACCATTATAGCTGTTAAACTAGCTAGAATAGATAGCAGTAACTGCATTTTTATTTACTATATTTCTAATAAATTTAGAATTTTAATTTTACCAAATTAACATAATTTTTGGATTTATTATATCAATATCATCATAGAATTAATTTTTATATTTTTTATAAAATAATTGATTATTAGGCGAATGGTTAAAATATTTATTTTACTAAAACTATCACTTTTATAATACAATAATCAATTAAAGGTTTGAAAAACCATTTTGATATAAAAATATATATTTAATAATAATTTAAATATACTCTTTTTAATTTATAAATAACATGTTTAACATTTTTAAAACTCAATTAATATTTCACAAAAAAAATTATTTTTACATGCACTAATGATAAGATTAATTTCTCTACACATTTAATGTTAATTTTATTAAATGATTCTTATATTTTTGATAAAAATGTTCATATTATTTAATCTATTCGATTTAATTTTTAGGAAAAAAATTTAGATTATTAGGATTAATTTTAATTTCTATGATAATGGAGAATAAATGAATTCAAAATTTTTATTTTATTAATATAATGGAATCTCTATCAAATAAAATAAAATAAACTCCTTTAAATAAAAAATATTATATTATTTATAATAAAATAAATAAATATATTTACAATCATTTAATTGGTAATAAATACTAAATATGATTAATAATCCATAATAGTCAAAATGTCATTTTTTTACTAAAAAAATTTGTTCCTCTCTACCCACTAAGAAAAAAATCATCTTTAGTGCATTGCACGAAATATTACCTCCAAAATGAAACGTATTTCATTTTACATCACCACCATCATGGTTGATAAAAAGTATGTAATGAGTGAATAAATATGGTATCTTTAATATAAATATGATTCTTAAGTTTCAAACTATACTATACTTTATTTCTCTCTCATTCATTGAGAAATGGAAACATTAATCATGTATATGTGTGAATTATCAGCTCCATGAGTTATGCATTTAATTTTTAATCACAAAACATCTTGGTTGTATTTAAATATATATTATATATATAAAAATTATTCTCATAACACTATTAATATTCTATATAATATGAAACTATTTTTCAATGCTTTTTACCATGGTCAATATACATAAGGAGTTATGAAAAAATTGACTGAACAACCTCAAGTAACCAACATAGGTAAGAAAACTATATGATAAATAAATATAATATGATAGTTAATTGAACTTTTAATATTAATATATTTTAATATGGTTCTTATTTAATTATTTAATAAACTTAAATAAGTTATTTTGGATGTTAATCATGTGCGTAAAGTGAATCTAGAACACGAGGTAAGGGATCTTCCGTACCTCCTTCACGAATTTCCAGTTGCAAGTTTTATTTTGTACCACTATTTTATAAAATATTATTATGATTAAAATATTTTATATTTTTATATATTTACATTACTTAAATACATATTTTAATATCCCATTCATTGTTTTGGTTATACATGTTTTTAGTACCCTTTGAAATTCCCACTTTTATGTAAACCAATTTATGTGAACTTTTCTATTTCTTGTATCATGTCGAGAACCACCCCCATAAATTTTTTAAACCATGAATACCCTATAAAAACCAAATTATTATATAGATAAAATTTTTGATTCAATTATAGTTTTATGGAAATCTATAATTTCTTTCCTTCTTTAAAAAATCATTTATTTCGTAAAACTTTACCCAAGTAGTATGTTTTTATTCTTACTTCTCTTAGATACTTATCATGAATTCTTTATATTAAAACTAAAGGATCATTAAATATGTTTTATTTTCATAAATGAATGTCCAAATTTTTTAATTCTTTCTTCTATTGGTAATCCTTAATAATTATCCTTCAATTAATCCTTGAATCAAAATTATAAAACACAGTTCCTTCTCATGCAGTTAATCTTACATATGAATTGTGTATGGTTTATTTTCCTCATGTGGAAAGCATATATATGATTTTAATTTATGTTAATAGTGGTATTGAAATTATATATCCTTGTAATACAATGGATAAATCTTTATATCTCATGAGATGTTATGTATGTGATTAGGGAGTTGATCTAAATCCACGATGGGACTTTGACCAATTTATGATGATGATCATGGGAGTGACCCTTGACTTATGTTTATGATTTCATGTTTTATATTATTTTGACATGTATATGATATTATTACATCATTTCCTTATTCCATGTTTCCATGATTACAATCATTCTATTTATGATATCTTGTTATGCCTCTTGACTCTCATGTTATGCTTTACTGCCATGTTTATTCCCTTACTAGCCTTTCTAAAACACCCTTTTATTTATGAATTTACTCTATGTTATCCTATTTTGTTTTATAAGATCTATGGATTTTAATATAAATATGTTTATTTTAAAATAAAGATTAGGTTTTTATCTTTAAGATGATGTATTTATAGGTATTATCTTCCGAAGACACTAGACATATTGATCCTTGGTGTGTATTTTTTGGTAAATAATGTTAAGAATTATGAAATTTAATGTTTTAAGTGTTGGTCACCATAAAACTAATAAAATTTCCTTAATAAATGAATATAAATATCCCATCATATTCTTCATTTATTTATGAATATAAACTATATGTATGACATCAATCCCTTTTATATGCTCTGATGTGATATAAGTAATCTTACAATCACCCCTTGTTTCTCACACTGATAATGAATCACATGATCTTAGTAGTTTTGGTTGATAACTTTGATTAATATGATTAAGACACATAATTTGGGAGACTAAATTCCTTTATACATGAATGTAAATTATAAAAAAATAATGTCATTGTCGCATGATGTAAAAATATATGGCATGATGTACTTGTTGCATGAAGTTACAATTCATGACATTTCAATCCTAGAAATAAAATTATAATCTATAAAACACATATGTTCTATCATAAAATACCTTAAAATACTTACAGTGGACTACTATTCATGGGTTAATATCCTTACTTGAGAGCCAGATCCACATAAGACCTACACCAATACATGGGTCTTGTCTCAAACCAAATCGGGTTGACATCTAATTGATGCCTGACTCTGTCCACAATAAGGCCTGAAGGGCATTCCCCATCCCCACAGGCTGGCACAAGTGCTCGGGTATCAAAAAAAATCCTGGGAATGATTTACCCAAATAAACAAATATAAATAAAAAATCAACAATATAAAATAGACCAAAGATGAAGGTCACAACCAAATGAGCCTTTAACCAAACACCAAAATTTGAGTTGAATATTTAAATTGAAAACCAAACAAGAACTACCACTTGGTTGGGTGACCAAAAACCAACACAATATCTACCACCTAGTGAGAGGACACCACCCTCAAGCCATCTCTACAACACCTCACCAAGACGTCCACTAACAACCTGAACCACCACTCCCAAAATTTGGACCATTACCTGTATAAGACATAATCAAATCTACTTACACCCAAGGGTGTAAGTAAGGTGTGAGCTAACACCCAATAGGATACCACCAAGAAAAGATTCCACCCATAAAAATTAAATGAAAAAAACCATTGTAATATTAATATATGAAAACAAATAAATATCTAAACAATTTTAATGAAACATTTTTATGGCTAAAGACTTTAAAGAAAACAACTTAAATTGAAAACATACACACAAAAACTTTTATAGTAACTACAATGTCACACAATGTGCCGATGGTGAGTGAAAAGTGAATAGGGAGAACAATCCATGAGAGAGGCTCGAGAGATACTAGAAAGGAGTGGGGCCCTAGGACCTCACGACTTGGTGAAAAGTGGTGCAGGGACCACAACAACAGGAATTCTCATGCACGAGACACTAGTAGGGAACACTCCCATAACCTAGTGGTCTCCTATAAACTTCTAAAAGTTAAGTTAGAGTTGTAGTCATCAATCCATATTAGTGAAATAGGGCCAATTATACTCCTGTGTCACTAGTGCACTGGACCTAGTCCTCCCACCTACTACCTAGGCTTCCCATTTTGTGCTCAAACAGGTTTTAAGTTCACAACATTCCACATCTACACAGGAAAAAGGAACACACACACACACACAAACACACCTATACTGAGGTCACCATTTACACACCCAAAACACAAACAAAAATCTTACACACACCAACACATTACTAAAACATGATCCACACTACTTAAATATATTTATCAAACATTTACACAATTACTAAACAATTTTTTCATCATTATTATTATTTAATAAATCATCTAAAATTTTCAAATTTTTTTAAAGAGTCACCTGACTTTAACCATAAAACCAATGAAAAACCTTCTTTCATGACTAAGTGAACACAATTCTGCATCAAGAACACAATCTGTACCACTTAAAAAAATTAATAAACTAACTGCATAAATTAGTAAAACACTACAAATTGACCGAATATATGTTTTTATAAAAAATTCACCAATAACGTAATAATAATAAAAAAAACAAATATTGACTAAATTATTCTCAAAACTAATTCTTCACCAAATAAATTAAATGAAAAGCTTACAAAATAAATGAAACTTGAAAAACCAATTCATCAAGTAATAATTAATCATGGAACCACCTACTGATGTGTAGCAAAGATTTTCGGAAAAAAGTGTGCACAAAGGCCACTACATGCCAAAAATACCACAATCAACTCAACTAAACCCTAAAATCAAGGAATATAATTTCCAATATCAAAATAGAACTCTAAAACAGAAAAAAACCCTAACAAAAAATCTTATGCAAAGGGGAGAAGAAGATACCAAAACAATCACACAAAGGAGGGGCTTTCAGAAGGATGTTGCATGCCAATGGAAAGGATATAGGCAAGGGAGGGGCAGGCCAAAGGAGAGGGGTTTTCCAAGGGAACATCGGCCAAGGGGAGGAGGTGCGAGGGGCACACGATGTAGGTAGCAAGGCTGACGTGAGGGGAGGTGGTTCTCCAGGAGGGAGGTTGCCAGTCAGGCACATGTGGCCAAGGCGAGGGGAAAGGAGCAGCGGTGACCTAGGAGGGGGTTTCTATAATGACATGATGAATGGGGTGGGGATAAATGTGTGTGTTATGGGAGAGATAAGTGAGGAAGAGTGAGGGAATAAAAAAAAGAGATAAAAAAGGAAAATAATAACAAAAAGAAAAGGAAATAAGGAAAATAAAACTAAAATGGGAATAAAAATAAAAAGAAAAGTAAATAAGAAATAAAAACAAAATTACTCTAAAAACTTAAACCAACTTAATAATAATAATAAAATAATAATAATTTTAACAATTTTATTAGTGTAATAATAATTTAATATTAAAAACCGAATTAAAACATTAATGAAAATAATAATAACAATAATAATCTAAATATTATTATTATTATTATTAAATCAGTTTTATAATAACTTTATTTTTCTTTTATGTTAACTTTAGTAATCACTCCGTTAATTAATTAAATACCCACTCACCAGGCGGACCACATAGTGATCTGGTGAAGCCTTATGGATTTTCCTGTGCCCTACCCACATACTGAACAATGATGAGCCAAAACGCTCACTTATCAACAAAGGGAGAAACATAATTTGGGACCAACCCGCATCTCAACAAGTCAATTTTAAAGGAAAATAAAAATTACGTGATAAAATAAAAAAATAATCATACCATAGTGTGGAGTCTGGGTGTGACAATTATCCTCACCATGAAAACTTTCCACCTTCAGAAAGTCAATTCAAAGTTTGATTAGAGAATAAAAATGGGTACACCTACTCAACCCATGAATTTCACTCCCAAGTCTCATGCCCGTCATTCCCATGATACCAAATAATGCAAACCAATGAAATGGACTTCCTATAGATCACCTACTCTTGAGAATATACTATTCGCACTAGCCGCTCAAACACTGATAAATTGGGCTTTATCTCCAACCCCTCCCAATTCAACATGTGTGAAAGATATAGATTATAATTTTTCAATTAAGAGACATGGAATAAGTCATGAATCGACTCCAACTGATATGGAAAAGCTAACTTGTATGCCACATTTATAATCTGCCCAGTGATATCAAAAGGTTCGACATACCAAGACGTCCGCTTTCCTTGTTTCCCCAAATGATGGTGTCCCAAGAGAGGGGCCACCTTCAAGAACACTCTATCACCCACTGAAAACTCAAGATCCCATCTCCTATGATCAGTATAAGATTTGTGGTGACTCTGATATGTCAACAACTACTGCCTAATCAATATGACTTTCTCAGATGTCTCCCGCACAATTCTCAGTTCCAAGAGTGAGGTCTCACCTACCTCATCCCAACATAAAATAGACCGAAAATGCCAAACATAGAGCACCTCAAAAAGGGAAATTATAATAGAGTATTGGTAACTATTATTATAAGAAAACTCAACCAATCCCAGATGGCTATTCTACAATCCTCCGAAATGTAACACACATGTGCGAAGCTTGTCTTCCAGATTCTAATTTTCTTGCTCTGTCAGATGATCCATTTGAGGATGGTATGCCATGTTCATTTTGATCTGAGATACCAATTCCCTTTGAAGGACTTCACAAAACCAAGAGGTAAAGTGGAGGTCCCTATCAGAAACAACCACTGACGGCACACCATGAAGTCTGACCACCTCCTGAACATACAATCAGACCAGCTCATCCACCATTGTTATATCTCTGATCAGAATAAAGTGAGCTGAATTGGTCAAATGGACAATCAATAACCAAATGTAATTCTTTCCCCAGGGTTTATGAGGAAAGATAATAATGAATTCCATGGCGACATCATTCCACTTCCAAGTAAGAATGGGTAATGCCTGAAGAAAACTAGAAGGTCTTTGATGCTCTGATTTCACCTGCTAACATGTGTAGTATCTTGATATGAAGTCCTCTTTGTCTTGTCTGATACCTGACCACCAGAACAGGCGACAAACACCATAATAAATCTTGGTAGTACCAAGGTGGACAGATCACTAATACTGGTGACTATCCTGCATCACCACCTTCCTCAGAGACAATGGAACCAGTGTGCATCCCTTGAAGCACAAGATCCCCTTGAGAGAAAAGGACAAATCAGGAGAAGTATCCCCACCATTAAGAGACTTCATAAACCACCGACATAACTCATCACCAGGCTTCTCCCTCTGAATCAATTCCAGAATAGAATGAGTCAAATGAATACTGGTCAGGAACATACCTCCATTGTGATCCTTGGTCTCCAAGTGCATCTGGGAAAAGATCCCCATCAAAGTCCACTCATCGTTAGACTTCCTCAATACCTACATTGGTACATTCCTTCTCAAGGTTTTATCCACCACATTACCCTTGCCCGGGACAATGTCAAATTCAAACCCCTGCAGATACTCGATCCCATGGTGCTACCTCAGATTGAGATCCATCTAAGAGAAGATATAATACAGGCTCTTATGGTCATAATAGACCAAACATTTCTCCCCAAAGAGGTAGTGACTCCAAGTATTCAAGGAGTTCATCACCATTTCCAATTCCAAGTCATGATTCAGGTAATTATTCTCATGCAGTCGGAGTTGGCGTGAACTATAAGCCACCACATGATCATCCTGCATGAGTACAAAACTGAGGCCCATACCTGAGGCATCACAATAAACCATATAGCCCTTCTAAGACTCTATAAAGATCAACACTAGTGTGGTATTTAGTCACCTTTTCAACTCCTCCAAGGATTCCTGGCACTCTGGGCTTCACTCAAACTTCACCCCTTTCTAGGTGAGTGCAGTCATGGAGGAAGCAATCTATGAGAAACCTTGAAAAAATTCCTATAATAACCTTCCAGGACTAGAAAAATCCTGATCTCAAACACATTCATCTTCTTCTCCCATGACATAACTGCAATGATCTTCTCAGGATCCACTGAAACCCCTTGTTTCGAAATGACATTCCCTAGAAACTTCACTTACCTGATCCAGAAAGTGCACTTTGAAATCTTGGCGTAAAGGCGGAGATCCTGTAAGGTTCCCAAAATGATTCGTAGGTGAAGTTCATGTTCCTCCTTAGATCCAGAATAAACCAGGATGTCATCCACAAACACCACAACAAATGAGTTGAGATACTGGTGGAACACCCTATTCATAAGTGCCATAAAAACCGCTAGAGCATATTTCAATCCTATAGGCATGAACAGATACTCAAAGTGGCCATACCTATTTCAGAAATCCATCTTTGGAATGTCTGCTTCTCTCACCCTAAGTTGTTGGTAACCTGAAAGCAGGTATATTTTGGAGAACCACTTTCCCCCTTTAGTTTGGTCAAACAAGTCATCAATCCCGGAAAAAGGTTATTATTTTTAAAGGTTACCTTATTAAATTTTTGGTAATCAATACATAACTGGAGGGTTCTGTCAGCCTTATTCATGAATAAAACTAGGGAAGACCAAGGAGATATGCTCAGAAGAATGAACCCTTTGGATTCTAAATCATCCAACTATATCTTTATTTCCCTCAACTTGTTAGGGGGAATGCGATATGCGGGACTAGATATAGGATGTGTTCCTGGTGCCAACTCAATCGAGAACTCCACATCCCACTATGGGGGTAATACTAAAAAATTATCTGTAAATACCCCTAGAAACTCATCCAATACAAGAGTTAATCCACCCTTAGGAGCACCACCATTGTATTCCAGTACTAGCGATGATAACTGGAAAGGAAGATTTCCTGGCTCTCTAAGTGGCGGTCCCATGTGACCTAACTAATGATCCCATTCCCCATGAAATAACTAAGGAATACCATCAGGTTACATAAAACTAACTCATCCCTGATAGCAATCAATGTGTGCTTGGAAGCACACCAGCCTGTCCATGCCAATGATCACATCAAAAAGGTCCATTTCCAGGACCAAGAAATCCCACTCCATATCGACTCCTAACACAAGAAGTATGTATGATGGACACCTAAAACCTTTATCCCTATTTTCCCCTATTGTGTTACCAAATCCGTGAAAAAATATAACAGTTTGATTGTTAGGTTAAACATATTCACAAGACGGGTGAATATAAATGAAATTGAAGCACTTGTATAAAATAAAACTATAGATATAGAATATTAAATCAGAAGGGTACCTTGAATAGTCAAAGGTCCTACATCCGATCCCACTGGTTCTTGATCCACAACATGCATATTCCTAGTCCCTGTCTGAGAATGATCACTCACCTGTGGATCTACCCTGATCTGAATCTTCCTAGAAGATGATCCAGTCCTGCCACCATGACCACCAAATTGAGATCCCATCATTCTGGTCGGCTACGACTGAACTAACACTCCCCTATAATCCACAGATCTAGTTCAACTTTGGTAAGGGTGTGTCACCCTACAAACACATTGCACATTTACCATAACTCTACATCGATAACAAGGCTTGGGAGGGGATAAACATGGAGGCCGGATGTGTCCTACCTTCCCACACTGATGGCACATGATGAACCCTGCACCAGAAGCCCCAGATGAAGTCTTCCTGGGAGGATGACCTGAGCTTCCACCACTATTCTTTCGTTTCTCATCACGCTTCCTCTTATTCTTGAATGAACTGCCACTGCAAAACCCTGACATAGCCCCAAAAAAACTAGACCTTCCCTTATGGTCAATCTCCACCATAAAGGATTGGTTAACCACCTCATCATAAGTCTTTATATTGAACAAAAATAACTGAGTATATCTCTAGTCACAAACCCTTTTCAAACCTTTGACCCTTCATCTATTCATTAGAGACCATTTCAAGTGCATATCAGACTATCTCAGAAAAGTAGTTGGCATACTCAATCGTTGACTGGTCCACCTGAACAAAATTCATGAACTCCTAGGATATAGTATACACCAAGACTTCAGGGCAGTATTGGTCATTGAAGACCACCTTGAATTCCTTCCAGCTCATCTGCTCATGCTTCCCAGCTTGGACCACTGAGTCCCACCACTTTCGACCAGGACCTTCTAGTAGGAATGAAGCGCACTTAACTATGACCTATTCATGAGTTTCTAGGAATTCGACCATGTGATCAATCTTCTCAAGACATTCTTCGTCTTCCCGAGGCTCTGTACTACCTCAAAATGAAGGGGGTTTATTCTTGATAAATTCCTAGGATTTGTCCTTTTTAGACTAGATTACTCTCCCCTAACTGGAGAAAGGGTAGGCATATGAGTCTCTCCTTTTCCTAGATCCTAAACAGCCCAAACTATAGATTCCAACAACCTCTAATCAAATGGAGAGGGAGAACTCTCTCCGTATTCCTCCCATGGATGCGTGTAAGCACTTTGGGGAGGCATCCTACTACAAAGAGAAACAATCAAAAAAATAAAATCATTAATACATCATGTATGAAAAAAATAAAATTCTAGAAAGGAAAATAATCATCAGTAAACCAAACATAAAAAAGAAACATCATGTCCAAATCACTTCTCCCCCGCCTGATGTCTACACACAGTCTGCAGCCTGCACGTCCCACATGGAAGAGAAGTCAAACAAGCATCCTGAAACCCCATGGAGACTCAAGGTCTATCACAAGGTGTGCTATCTAGTAACCCTAATCCCAACTAGAAATCCAAGATCCAATAGTCCTAGATCATGTCTAACCACAATCGACCTAAATAAAGTAACCCAAAGAGAAAAACCTACTCTGATACCATTTTTTCACCAACCAAATTGGGTCTCTATCCAACCAACACCCGAATCGGTCCGCAGTAAGGCCCGAAGGGCATTCATGATCCCTACAGACTGACACAAGTGCCTGGGTATCAAAAAAATATCGGGAATGATTTACCCAAATAAACAAATATATATAAAAAATAACAATATAAAATAGACCATAGATGAAGGTGAAAACCAAACGAGCCTTTAAGCGAAAACCAGAATTTGAGTTTCATATTTAAACTAAAAACCAAAAAAGAACTAAAACATGGTAGGGTGAACAAAAACCAACACAAAAACCACCACCTGGAGAGAGGACACCACCCTCAAGCCATCTCCATAATGCATCACCACGAATTCTGCTAACAACATGAACCACCACTCCCAAAAGACGGAACCTTACCAGTATGAGACATAATCAAATATACTCACACCCAAGTGTGTAAGCAGTGTGTGACACACCTATCCCTAGGTCACCATTTACACACTCAAAAAACAACCAAAAATCATAAACACATCAACACATTACTAAAACAAGATTATCACTACTTAAACAGATTTATCAAACATTTACACAATTACTAAAACAATTTTTGCATCATTATTATTCTTTAATAAGTCATCTAAAATTTTCATAAAACAATTATTTTAAAGAGTCACCCAACTTTAACCCAAATCCAACCCAAAACCTTTTTTCATGACTAATCACACACAACACCTCATCAAGAACACCATCTACACCACTTACACAAATTAGTACAACACTACACATTTACCAAAAATATTTTTTCAGAAAAAATGCATTAATAACATAATAATAAAACACCAAAATAAATAAACATAGACTAAATTATTCTTAAAACTAATTCTACATCAAATAAATTAAAAAATAAGCTTTCGAAATAAATTAAACTTGAAAACCAATTCATCAAGTAATAATTAAGAATGGAACCACCTAACGGTGTGTAGCAACGATTTTTGGAAAAAAGGGTATTCAAAGGCCACCACACACCAAAAATACCTCAATAAATAGAAATAATCCCTAAAATAAAGGAATAAAATTTCCAATATCAAAATAGAATTCTAAAATAGGACAAAACCCTAATAAAAAATCCTATGCAAAGGGGAGGCGGAGATACCAAAAATAATCATCTAAAGGAGGGGATGCCAGAAGGATGTTGTGTGCCAAAGGGAAGGTTACAGGGAAGGGAGGCACTAGACAAAGGGGAGGGGTTGGACAAGGGAGAAGCATCCGAGGGGGAGGAGGTTTGAGGGGAACAGGATGCAGGTGGGTAGGTCGATGCAAAGGGAGGTGGTTCGCTGGGAGGGAGGCTACCGGTCAGGCAGGTGCGACCAAGGTGAGGGTAAAGGAGCAGCGACAAGATAGGAGTGGGATGATACAATGGTGAGATAGATAGGGGGGAGAAAAGTTTGCACGATGAGAGAGAGAAGAAAAGAATAGAGAGGGAAGAAAAAAAGAGAGAAAATAAAAGAAGAAAAGGGAAATGAAAATAAAAAAGAAATGGAAATAAGGTAAATAAAAATAAAAGGAAATAAGAAATAAAAATAAAATAACCCTAAAGACATAAACCAACTTAATAATAATAATAATAATAATAATAATAATAATAATAATGTTAACAATTGTATTAGCATAATAATAATTTAATATTAAAATACTATTTAAAACATTAATGAAAATAATAATAACAATAATAATAATAACAATATTATTATTATTAGATCAGTTCTAAAATAACCTTATTTTTATTTTATATTAACTTTACCAATGACTTGGTTAATTAATTAAATACCTGCACATTGGTTAGACTACACGGTGATCTGGTGAAGCCTCACGGCTTCGTCCGTGCCTTACCCGTACGCCGAATAATGCCGGGACAAAATTCTTTCTTATCAGAAAAGAACAAAACTTAATTTGGGCTCAAACCACATCTCAGAAAGACAATTTTAATGGAAAATTAAAATTACGAGATAAAATAAAAAAAAGATTCATACTATAGTGTAGAGTCTGGGTGTGACAGGTCTCACCTATGATCCCATGGAAGGATATGAAAATTCCTTTGCTATTAAACTTCTCCTATCATGTTAGATCCCTCCTCTCATGGTTTAGTACTAATATAAAACCATTTAACCCCACCCATGCATGAGTTAGATCTAAACAGGGAGGCTTTGGAATAAATTTGATCATCCATTGTCCTTTCACCAGAATAACTCCCCATCTTCAAGAATGCATTCCATATGTTTGGGTATTCCCATTCACTATGGGTGTTCCCATGATAGTATTTCCACTAAAAACTATTCAGGGATATTCCCTATCATACACTATATCATTCTAGTGTTTGGGTTTGCCCTTACCCAAACTAGGTCCCTTGAAAAACCTAAATTGAGATAATTACATATTTTTCCTTTATGGACAATCTAGATCTTTAAAATACATTCACATAAAAATCTTCTATGTATGTATTTAAAATTTAAGGAATATTCATCCTTATCACATGATGTTAAAATTCATGACACAAGTCTTTGTTTCATGAAATTAAATTAAATAACACACATCCTCACCACTTTAATTTAAACTATATGAAACTAGTCTCGGTTGACTAACATTAGACTATGTAGAACATCATTCCAGACTAAATTTCCTTACAACTGTGTATAATAACCCAATTTATTGAGATAAATGATTATCTTACATAAGGTACAGACCCATGTAAGAGATTTTAGTATGAGTTTTCTTCCACCTAATCACTTATACTTACCAAGAGAGTCCAGGATCCGATCAAAATCGGTCCCAAGAAATTTTTATTAAGCAAAAGAAAAGGAGAGTCAGGCAACAAAGGGAGTATTACAAAACTGAGAGTACAAGACCCCACACATATCTACCTCTACCAGTGAAGAGAAATATTCAGGGACCGTAAACGACCATGCTATATCCATCGCCGTGATTTCTTTCTTGGACAAAGCATCTTCCACCTGATTGACCTCTCTAAAAGCATGCGATACAATCAAGTTTAAGCGGCTAACCTGATTGAGACATCAAACCCACTTTGAAAGTACCCGCCATGGAACATTCTGTGTTCTTGTTTGTAAGTCTTGGACTGAAAGTTGGGAATCTGATTCAATTCATAGCATGCTCTAATTATATAAAACATCATACCTGATTTCATGAACAATCGACCATAACTCAGTTTCAAAAGCAACACCAACGCTAGTGAATTGATAAAAACATCCTTTCACAAAGCCACGATACATGTGAAAAATACCACCGCACCTCGATGGGCCTGGTGCATCGGAAGTAACTCCATCCACATTGACCCTGAGCCATGGACTGATCAGGGGAATCCAGCAGATTTACTTGATCATCTACGGCTTCCAAGGCTGCCTAGAAACACCAAGTAACTGAATAATCTACAAGTCTAATACTCTGTTATACATCACACCAGATTGGACCTTCGAGGAAGCGTATACCTCCTGATGAATCGCCATCATCCCAGACGAAATGGGAACCTTCTTTCCATCAAAGGCTACATTATTTCGAGAAGCCCAAATGGCTGCAATCACAGCCGAAACAACCACCATTAGGAAGTTCCACACCTGTTCGCTGCAGCAGAAATCAGACAACCTTACAAGCAGATCCAGAATCAGAACCTGGTTCAATTGCAGCCCGAACAGAGTTCCAACATATCCCCACAACTTCCTAGAGTATGCACACTCCACAAACAGGTACTGGACATCCTTTTCTGCTCACATACATAAGTGACATGCTGATGCAAACATAAAACCATACCTCTTAAGCTGATCATGGGTGGAAACACGGTTTTTCAAAATTTTCCATATAAGATAAGAGTGGGAGGGCCGAATGAACAAAGACCTATATTTCTTGAGCCAGGTAGGTGGACTACAAGAAACCCTGCAAGAAAGATGATAGTAATCCCTCCCATTAAACTGGCCATTCCTATTATGCTTCCATACTAGTGTATCACAATCCATAAAATCATATTATTGAAATTCTAGCTCCACCTGAGAGGGTATCATGCTATCAAAGAGATGTTTATAAGATACAAACTCAGCAATGGAAAAATTACCAGCACCAGAGGGAATGTCCATACTATTCTGAAGAGGCCAATCAGGCCATGTCGTGCTCCAACAATTGAGTTTAGAGTCATGAAAAACCAGCCACTTTGTATCATTCATGATCTGCATGAAGTAACATTTAAGATAATCCCATACAGATGGTGCAAGATAGAGTTTATAGCCATTAATTAGCCTACCTTTGAATCGATTAACTAAGAAATCTCCAAAAATATCTTTAGAGATCAAACCCCAAGTAAACTTCCTAATGAGCCCATAATTAAAAATCATGAGATCCTTGACCCCAAGACCCCTAAATTCAATCGGCTTGATACACTCCTTCCAGGCAACAGTAATGATATTGCAATCATGGATTGACGCTGTCTAGATAAAGTTTCAGACCAAACTTTGTAACTCCTTGATGAGTCCCCTAGGCCAACGATATAGAGAGGAGTAAACAAATTTAGATGTTATCACTGAATTTACAAGGCATACCCTCCCATCCATGGACATCGCCTTCCCTTTCCAACTAACAAGTTGGTTGAGAATACCATAATAAATCCCCTCCAAATATTTCCTCTTCACCTTTCCCCAAAATAAAGGAACACCAAGGTATTAAAAGGGAAAATACCCCTTTTTAACCCCAAGGACTCTAGTTATCCTCTTCTGCTTCCCAGTCGTGACAGCATTTCCAAAAACAATGAAAGATTTTTCCCAGCTTATCGCTTGACCAGCCGCTTCCTCATAGTGTTGGAAAAGGGCCTTAATAGAGGAAATAGTTTTCCTAGAGGCTTGCCCAAATAGTAGGATGTCATCAGTATACAACAAATGGAATGGAGAAAAGTCATTCATACCAGCCTGAATTTTCTTATACATACCCATGTGTGCAAGGTCATTGATACATCTTCTAAGATAGTCCTTAGAAATAGAAAATAAAATACCAGAAAGTGGGTCCCCTTATCGCACACCTCTGATACATGGGAAAAAACCCCTAGGTGTACCATTAATCAGAATGGACAACCTTTATGAGAAAAGAATGGTGCTGATCAACTTGATGAATGCATTGGAGAATCCATATATTTTAAGGACCTCCAAAATAAAGTTCCATTTGAGTGTGTCAAAGGCCTTTGAGATGTCAATTTTCAATGAAAATTTTTCTTCTTTTGCCTTATTTATCATGAGTTTGAGACTTTCCAAGGCGGTGAAAAGGCATTCCTTAATATTCCTTCCAGGAACAAATCCAAATTGATTTGTAGTAATCATCTCACCGACCATCTGACCTAGTCTGTTCATGAGGATCCTACTGATCATCTTAGGGATAGTATTGCCCAGAGCCACTGGCCCGAAATCCTTTATGTCAAGATCATTACCTTTCTTAGGTAATAGAGCAATGAAACAAGAGTTCATCCCATATGGAAAGTAACAATGAGTAAAAAAAATCCTTTACGGCCAGGGTAAGATCATCATACAAGACATCCCAATAAGACACAAAAAATTTATGGGTAAAACCATCTAGACCTAGAACACTCTCAACATTTAATGATAAAAGATCTATTCAAATTTCCTCCTTGAGAGGGGGGGGTGACAAGAGACTGGTTGTCATAATCCCCAATGCATGGGTTGATATTCCCCACCATTCTATGTGTATTAACTTGCCCATCATCAGAGTACAGTCCCTTGAAATGCTCCACAACTGCCAAAACAATCTCATTTTCAGAAGTATATAATTGACCATTAATACTGATTACTCTATCCCTTTCTTGTGCTCTTTTCTCCTGATGTAGCCTATTAAAGAACTTAGAGTTCCTGTCACCATATCTTAACCATATAACATTCAATTTATTTCTAACCAATATCTCCTTTATTGTTAAAAGATCATCTAGTTTGTTATGGGCCATAATTTCCTCTCAAGAGGGACTATCCTGATACTGGTTGCGAATCTGAGCACATGAGATCTCCCCCGCATCAGCCTTGATATCACAATCAATTTTAGAAAAATTATTTTTAATCCATTCCTTAAGGATAACCTTGAGATGTTTCAGTTTCTCAGAAAACCTCTGAAGAGGGTTTCCAATCAGTTCAATCCTATAAGCTTCTAACACCCTTTCCTTGCACCCAGGCTCAATGATCCACCCATTATTAAACCAAAAAGGCAAAGGACCAGACCTTGAAAACTGTGTGTTAATGTCCACCACAATCGGGTTATGATCTGAGTGATGTTTATGGAGTGTAAAACCATAAATCCCATTACAAGAATCCTAATCACTCATCTGAACAAAAAATCTATCAATATTTCTAGCTTTCATCCCACTCTAGGTGTATCTACACCATGTAAACTCAACTCCATCAATTGTGACTTCAACAAGATTACACTGATCAATAAAGATGAAAAAATCAGAAGCATCAATCCTATTAAAGTTCCCACCAGTTTTTTCCTCATGCCTCAACACCGTGTTAAAGTCTCCCATAGATAACCACGAATGATCCATTCACCCAAAAGTCTCTTTGAGATCCTCCCATAGTTCCCTTCTCCTGATATAAGAATTATAGGCATACACAAATGAAACTGAAAAAACATAGTCATCAACATTCCAAGATAACAAAATACTATGAGATCTGTCCAAACAGAAATTGATACAGATGGACTCATGCCAAAACACCCAAAAATGATCCATCTCAACCTCATGCATGTCATGTTCCACAAACTTGTACCCCACAGAGTCCCATTTGAAGCCTTTATAATTGTCAAAAATAATCTTTGGTTCAGCAATTCCAACAAGCATAGCCTTATGGTCCATGATATAATGTCTAAGGGCTCTGGCTATTTGGGTGTTCCCCAGCCCTTGACAATTCCAAAAAAACCTTTATTGAGGATGGTTCTTTCCCCTTGTCTGGGGGCCACCCTATAACGCCAAAGGCATGCTGCCTTTACCTTTCCCCCTTACCCTTCTTCCCTGGACCTTGAGGATTAGAAATACCTCCCTGACCCTTGCTGATCAAATCCCCAGCAGCCTACATTACAACAGTATCAACAGCCCCAGTGTCCCCAATGTGCTGAGATGCTTGGGCAGAGGTTGAAACCCCTTTGCTGGGAGGCATAACATGCACATGTGTCCCGACCAAAACTTGCATAGTGTCCCAAGCTTGGTGAGGTTCTTGGGCAGTGGAAGCCCTTATGTTAGGAGTCTTAGCTGACACATGTGGTCCATAAACAAGAGGATCTTATGCAATGACAGAAGTGATATCAACTGGATCAACAGGATGAGGTTCATCAAGATCATATGACCAGAAGATACCACTCAATGGTGTGAATTTATTATGATCCTTAAGATGAGAAGGGTCACTACACACTTGTGATTTCCTCCTGGAAACTTTTGATGGAAATTTCTGAGTGAATTTCCCCCCGGATCAGTGTCAGCAGAGGCCATAGCATGCCCACCACCATCACCAACAGGAGATGACAGAGTTGTGACAACCTCTACTGATTCCATCAAAGGCCCTTCCACATTATAAATCACCACACCCTCTACTGACTGAGGTGTTCCTTGCACCACAGGAGCATCCTTTGCAACAGAATCTACAGGGATAGCATCATTGGGAACCCCAGCTACTAGCGCAAGCCCTTCCACATTAGAAAACACTACACCTGTATCCTGGATCAGAGCAGACTGGCATATATCCATGGGTTCTTTCCCTTCAAGAGGCCTAAAAGGTTGTCTAGAAGTAGCCCCATCCTTCAAAATCTGATCCAAGTGAACAGTTGAGGTAGTCCCCACCATCACCCTTGGATTAACAGCTTCCTCAGTCTGGGAGTCATGTGAAGACATATCCTTACCCTTCCTCCTCCTACATGTGGAATCATCATGCACTTTCAATTTACACACACTACATTCCTTATTCCTTTTACATTAAACCATTAACTGAACAAAAAACATGCAACCCAAGAATAATTTAGGCTTCCATTCATAGACAATGTCCAGCTTCATACTATCATCCCGCGTTGTGAGAACAACCTCCTCCACAAGAGTGTCCGACATATCCACTTCCACCAATACCCAAGCATAATGCCCAAACCTTGGGTCGATTGTCTTCCAGTCCAGCCGAATTGGATTACCAACAGCAGAAGCGATGTCCCATAAAATAATTGGGTGCCAATAGAACCAATTCATCCTATAGATCTGAATCCATATTTGATCATACGTGTTCCGGATAGTCATGGGATCAAAGTTGCGATCCCACTCCTGAATATTCAAAAAAGAAGGCTTCATCGGGATGGTACCCTTACTCCACCCCTTTCTTTTACACTCATCCAAAGGGAATACAACATGGTAATACCCCCTTCCCATTGCAGTCATATTGAAATCCTCAAAACCCCACACCTCCACAACCCTTTTAGTCAGATCATTGAATTTCCAGAGACTCTCACTGTTGGGAATCCAGACATAGGAAATGATCGAGTACCGACATAGGTTATCCCTCTCTTCAACCACCTCCTGTTTTTCCGACACATGAGCAAACCTCCCCTTCTTAATCACCAAACCAATTGGAGGTGCATCAAAGGAGAAGGATAGCCTAGAATCTTCCCTCACAACGTCCGAAAACATCCACCCTAGGTCAATGGCCTCGGGAGGAGAAGAACCTGACACCCTGAGGGGCTTCTTCGTAGTCGAAAACATCTCCTTATGACCAATGCATTCCGAATAGGATCCCAAACGATGATCCCCATTTACAATTGCACACGAAGAAACCACCAGAGATTCCCCTGGATCCCCATGATTGGGGTTTTCTCCCACCTCACCTGGTGTTTCCATCACTCACTTATACTTAAATATGAAAAATATTCCTCTTCTTCTCTGTATATGAGCTTGTTTTATGTATGGATTTTCAATTAATAACTACTTGCAGCTTGATTTATATTCTAAAATGAAACATAGTGATTCTTGGTTCTCTCATACCAGGACTAAACATAGCCTATGACTTCATGATTTATCCTAGTCACATGATGTTAAAATACATTATATATAATCCATCCTATATGGCCTTAAAATATGTTCAAACTCAGATGATCTTAATCTATAAAAAATATCCCCATTACATTTTGATTCCCAACTTCATTTCTTGCATGGTTTAATTTACCCACCCTTCCAATCAGGTTTTATTCCTACTACCAAAATAGAATGTCTAGAATATTATGGTGTATCTATAGAATATTCCAAAACCTTTTGGACACCCACTCATCCTATCAATCTACTTAATATATTTTTATTTCCAAATTACCCAATTCTTTGAGTAGAGATACTCCTATTAGATTCCCAAAACCTTGAGAGAACCCTCTTGGTCTCCACTTTTATAAAAATATTAGTAAAATGGATTTATTTATTTTAAAAGTCCCACTAGGAATTGAAAGTGACCTACATAGTTTCCTTTGAATCTATTAATTAACCCCAAGGGGATGTTTTGGTCATAGATGAAAGGCCCCCCTTAATCTTGATGTGTTATTCCCTAATGGTGAGACACTGGTTTCCACCATTACTAATGGTCAACCTACTCCCACCAACCATCATTATGTTATCCTCAATGTAGGAATTTGAGGGTGTGATTTAATCAATACATTTTATTATTATGAAATGGATCACTTATATTTTTTCTTTTTTATGCCCTTATACTCTACAACTTCCATTAAAGAGAAACCATGTCACATGATCATAAATCACGTAAAACCTTGGTCTACCCTGTATGACCCTAAACTACATTGAGTGATCCTTTCCATGAGACCCATCTTCATTACATATGATTTAAAACTATATAATGACCCACAACATCTAGATATTTATCCATTAGTTGATTCATGTTTGAAAATTTACCCCACATTCATACACCACCCACAAATTAAAGGTTTCTCAAAATATTCTTTTTATAATATTTATGTCAGTTCAAAAACATCCAAATCATATAATTTTAAATTATACAACATTTATCCTAGCTTCATGAAAATAAAACTGCAAAGCATTAGGTCCTCATTGCATAACCCTAAGCTACAAAACATTTGAGTCCTTATAACATGATGTTTAATATCACAACATAGGGTCTATCCTATAATAACTCAAACTAATTATAAAGAATCATATTTTTTAGACCAATGTTTATCCTTCACTAAGGTTAGGGCCATTTAATAACTCTCAGTGAATAGTTTTTTCTACCTTTAAACCAGTGTAAAATTATGAAAAATCTCCTTTTACTTTCATAAAAGATAGATATATGAAAGTAATATATTTCTGAAATGTGTGTGGATTTATTACTATTAACTATGATATATAGTGACACTTCGATAGCTTTCCTAGGTCTATTCACATGATTACATCCCATTCTTCAGTTTAATAATCATGACCTTAAAACTATGTAGACCTCTCCATGAGTTATTCTACACTAGCATTGGGACCTTAAATTATGTCTGGTTTTTTATTTCCATTACTAGAAAAACTATCTCTTATTTTAGTCCAAACTATAAAACCTTAAAAACCAATTTTTTTTGTTAAAAGCTGTATTAACTTAAACCTCATCCCTCAGTGGTCATTATTACAAGACCTTAAAAAATAAATAAAAAAGGCGCAAAGTCTTGTCAGGTAGAAAAATAATTAAGGGTGGTCTAATAAAAAGTTAATCCTCCACTCTCTAGGTCATTTACTTTATTGATTTATGTAAAAATTATATAATAAAAAAGAACAAATCTTGTGGGACCCAACAATGGCCTTAGAAAAATTCAAGCTATGCTCTCTAGACCCACCTGGTCTAAGAAAAATTTAGAGTAGAACTTTTATATCCCCATAAAAATGGTTTAATCTATTCCATGGGTATATTATATTTTTTTTAAATAAAAACTTCTTAATTTTTATTACATCTACCATTTAAGTGTTTTACTCAATAATATCATGTTATATATCTTCTCCCCAAGAATGTGTTCAATGCATGATGAATCAATCTTTAAGTTTCTCAAACCCTTATTAAATATCCCATTATATATGAACCTACTTCATATCTTTGATATATGAATCTACACAAAACCAACATTCCTCATGTTGTGATACTCCTCCTAGAATACCAAAACCTTGAGTTAATTAATTCTATTTGTTATCCATTTCATAGAAACATTGGTAACATGGTTCTTTGATTGATCGAAATAGACCCTATTAAGAATTTATAGAAAATATCATAGTTACCATTGAGTCATTAAGTGACCCCTAGGATATGTTATGTTTGTTCCCCTCTGGAATTGGGGATGATCTCATTGATTTAAGATTCAAACATTCCAAGCGGTTTCTAATGGGTTTGTTTGTAGAACCGTAAACATCAAATGATTCCATATCCATTTGAACCTACTTTCCAAAGTCATGCACTCATTAGTTGTGGACTGATGAGGCTTAGGAATTTTCATTCGTCGAGAGGATGGGAGGTCGGACTCATCACACCATTTTTAGGGGAATTGTTGTTTACTCCGGGACTCTATTTATAGATTTAAGTTATGTTCGTGAATCCTTATTACATTACCAAGTATAAAATGAGCTTTACTTTAGATCTGACAATCAATGATTGATATGTAGGAAATTTAGGGAATCTTTTATATGTATTTCAGGTTCTTCATCGATAAAGAATCATCTGTATTTGTTAGAGATTCTTAGTCAATGGTATCCTTTGATACATAAAATTCTCTTGGTCATTATGATGACCATACTGGTTTTAAATCCACTCAGTGGGGAACTTGAAGTTTATTTTCATTCATAAGGACATTGATTATTTCAGAGTTGGGAACGTACCCGCAGATGGGCTACCTACATATCCTTTGTTTTGAAAAAGGAATTAGAATCCACATAGTTCGAGTAAGGGAATATTATGTTTATGATTGACGGCCCAAAGAAATATTTCATAATTACTTTTACATTATAAGCTCACGTGAGTCATGCTCAGTGTGAGAAACAAGAGGTATGCCCAAATAGATGAAGATTAGGATTTACTTCAGGGAAGAAATATAGGAACATGGTCCCTAAAGGTATATGTACTTTATGGAGATTTGGATACTCTAATTTGGGGCTTACTCCTGAAAAGGAGGCCCAAATTAAGAGGGGACTTATGATTGGGTTTTACTCCTGAGAAGGAGATCCAGATCAAAAGTAAATTAGGACTGGTTAAGAGAAAATTAAGGGACTTGGGGATTAATCCTAAGGAGGATGCCCATATTTGAGACTGGGGATTACTCCTGAAAAGGAGGCCCATGTTAATGAGGACTAAAGGATTCCCAAATTAGGGGACTTGGGGCTTACTCCTAAGGTGGATGCCCAGAATTGAGAATTAAGACAGGGGCTTATTCCTAAAAAGGAGGTCTAGGCTAAGGGGTTCTCTCATCTTTAAAGGATGAGGTTGAATGAATGAAATCTCAATCTTTAGTGACAAAAAGATGTGTAAATCACTAGGTTTTGAGAAATGTTCCACGGAGTTCCTTTCAGATAAGGAATCCAAATCAAGAAATCATGCCATAAATGGATTTGAAGAGTGTCTTGAAGACTAAATCTTGAATAGGAGAGGTGGAACGACATAAGAGGGGTTAAATGGGAAATAAAGGCACCCAAAAAGGTAGGGGCACGCAAGTCCTGGCAGGCGCGTAAGTACTACATGGGCGCGCAAGTCCTGGTCGCGCAAGTATACCTGCACGACACATGGGTACTTGTGCATTTGTAAACCAGCATGGTAATACTTGGGCGATCCTTGACCAATGCCTTTAGAATTATCCTGAGGTACTTCCAGAAGAGAGGCGCACAATTTTTGGTGAGGAATTAGGGCGACGCGCAAGTATGTTCATTTCCCTTAAGGGTAAAACACCTTAGGCACACACGTGTTAGTGAATTCTAACACTTAGACCTTACTCCTCTTGTTTAGACCTTCCATTCTAGGTAAACAATTACCTTAGAAGTGTTCGGAAGACCTGAAGAAGAGACTTGGGCATTCAGAGCTCTAAATCTGAATTCTGGAAAAATTCCTCCTTGAAATGGGGGGCCCACAGGGTCTATTTATAGGCTGGAGAAGACCCCAGGCGGTTATCAATTAGGGAGCGCAAGTTACTTGCGTGACAATTAGGCGTCGCGTAAGTCACTTGCGTGACCATTAGGCGTCGCACAAGTGGACTTGCACGACAGTGAGGTAACTTGCGCGAACCTTGTGCATTTGAAGCCTTGTTCATGCCTTTGTCAATTTTTGATGTTTTCTTCAAAGGTTGAATCAATTTGTGCTAAGTCATTTCCCTTTACATTCCTTTAGACTCTGTGATGAAAAGGAGAATAAAAAAAAGTCCCCCCTCAGATTTGGATCTGAAAGAAATGAGGATGTGACTCTGAGGAAAAGAAGAAAACCAAAGGAAAGGCGGCGCACAAGTGTTCAGTGTGCAACACGCGTCGCACAAGTGCGAGTCGTGCAGGGCTGGAGCGCGCCAGCTGTAGGCGCGCAGGTGGGTAGCCTGACCTATAAATATGCGATCATTTATCGCGCATTGCACCTGAATTATGGATTTTCGAGCTCTCGCCATGCAAGTTTCCTTCGCCACGCAAGTTGCTCTGTTTTCCGATGTTTCTTTACTGTCGCGCTATAGTATAGGTATTTGGACTTGCGTGGTGATAATTTTGCACCAAAAACTTGCGCGGAACATCCATACTTGCGCGTCAAAATTAAACTTGCACGCCTTAATGCCTTAGCCATTTTTTTTCAAATTCCTTCACAAATTTTATAAAAAATTAACTTAATTTAAGAGTTAATTACTCAACTTTTGTGCATATTCAATGGCTCCTGAGAGAATTGGAATGGCTGATGAATTGGCTAGAAAGTGGATAGAAGACATAATTAATATTGTTGACCATGATTACTATGATATCTGTGACAACACTCTTCCAGATTTGGCTATGTACTTGAAGAAATATCATCTTAACTTCCCACAGAGCATCAATCTTCCCCTGTATGGTCATGGTCATCTGCAAGGAGTCAATGTTCCAAATACAAAGAACTATTTGACTAAGATGCAGCTACACTACTACTCCTCTATTTCGGTTATGCTGTGCATTAAGAGCAACACCATTGGCATGAACTTTCAAATTTTTCCTGCATGCCATTTCCTTGCAGATATGAAAATGGAAAACCCATGGGCTGAAATGTTTTCCACTACCGGTTGGTGGAAAGAAGACAAATATGGCATTAGAACAATATTTGAAAAGAGTACTCTCTCTAAATGGATCTTTACTTCCAATGCTTCATTCTCAAATCCATATATCCATCTTCTAAGTCTCTTGGACAGAAACAGAGTCAATGTTTGATCAGTAGAAAATTTTCTCAAACCGCACTCAAGAACATTCTTTTACAATTGTTCCAAGAAGAGATGGTATCACCGCATCTCTTATGGTATCCAGTTGAATGAATGAATTCCAGGTGGCTGCTGATGAAGCTCGAGATGCCGTAAATCAAATGAAGAGTTATGTTGAAAGCCTTTTGTAATTCCTAAAAAAAGAGAAGAGACTCCAGTCTGTGGATGTCCTTCTAACTCTTGTGCATCAATGAAAAACACTTTCACCTTCAATCATTTGTACCTGCATTCTCTTTTGCTATCTACTTCAAATTTTACCCAAGCCAATGGGCCTTGTAAGCATAGTTTGATTTTTACTAGGATTATTATAAAGAACCCTACAAACTTTGAATCTTTTAATTGCTCAATATTACCTAAATCATACAAAATATATGTTTAGTGAGCTGGAACTTGACTTTTATTCATAGTTCCTTTGTCTTTTGTGGGCAGTTTAAAGTCATGCACGTCGGACATAAAGAGGCTAATGTTTAAGGTCGAAATAGCTTTGACCGAATGGATTAGAATTGACTCAATTCCTTTACAATTTATCTGAAAACATATTACCATAATCAAGTATGAGGGAAAATATGTAAACTATGAATTAAGAATATTTGAATTTGAGGAATGATATGAAAAAGAGCTAAAAGGCATTAGAAGAAGTAGCTACCAAGAATGAAGTTACCATTATTTAACAAACCCGTTAGGGGGTTGAATTATGTAGGGCCGCCTAAGGGCATTGGCTGCATAGTCAAATAAATAGCATCTTTTGTCTGACAGGTCCGTTATGTATACTACTTATGCAAGGCCACCTAAGGGCACATGCTGCATAGTCAGGGAAAAGAACTCTCAGAAATTTACTTTCCTAGTGCTAGAAAGCCAGTGAAAGTTTATGGAGATTCAAATTTTTCCAAAGTATAGAGTTTTCTGTATGGAAAGAGGTACTTGAATATGGAAAAGATATTTCAAAACAAGATTATCAAAGAACTGGATGGATATCACTCCTACGAAGGTCTGACCCAAACGTAGGGGAGGAGAATATAAACCATAGACTTGAATACTTTCAGATCATGAAAAAGGATATGGGACAAATATGTTAAGGATGGCTATTTTTGAGGATCCCTACATATTGTCATTTAAGACAAATAAGGACAAAAGAGGCTTTCTTCCCAAGAATGAATTTACCAGTATCCGACAAACCCGTTAGGGGGTTGAATCATGCAGGGCCACCTAAGGTAATTGGATGCATAGTCAAATAATAGCATCTTTTGGCTGACAAATCTGTTATGGAGAATCTTTATTCAAGGCCGCCTAAGGGCACGTACTACATAGTCAGGAAAAAGAACTCTCAGAAGTTTGAAATTTTTGTTACTAGAATTCAAGAAAAGGGTTATGAAGATATGAAAATATTTAAGGTTGGGATTATGACACATAAATATGGGTATTTTCCAATGTATGCAGAGATACACAAATCAATACTAACCATAATCATGTTGTGGCTGGGTCCTGAATGGAAATGTTGGACTTCACTACGTATCCCATAAGGATGGGAATCAAGCCATACATAGTTCTTGAACTACAGTTTAACGTCATGTGGGACAAAAGGATTGAAGATCTTAGTTTAGGGACATAGAGCTTGGAATATTATAAGAAATACAAAGTGTGTATTTTCATGGGGACTTTTCAGTGAGGGGACTAAAAGAGGAATTTGGGGTTAGGCCCAAAAGAATTGGGGCTGGATTCGAGGGACACTCGAACGTTCCTACGTATCCCATAAGGATGGGAATCAAGCCCACATAGTTCTAGAAATACCCTCTATACAGATTTGGTTCGTACATGTGAAGGGTGAAGGGGACTTTAGTGCAATGATGGTTTAACCCAAGATAAAAGGTTTGGGCATTTCCATGTATGCACGTAGTCTTTGGAATAAAACATGATTGAAAATAAATGTAAATAATGATTCCCTCTCAAGTGAGGGTATCAAAGAATATTGTAGTTTATTGTCATACTGGAAAAAAGTTTTGTATAGTTTAACATCGTATAACAAGGAAGAAAGTGAACTAATGTAAAGATATTGATTCTAGAGGCGATTTCACGAATCAACATCATATAAGATGGAGGTGAAATGATGTGAAGAGATTGGTTTTGGGCTTGAACCTTGGGAGGTTGCCTACGTACCCAGCCTAGAAGGCAAGGATCAAATTCCGTGTAGTTCAATTTAAATAATGAATTAATGATCAAGTTGTTCTTGGGGACAAATACCTAAAAAAAAAGGTGTTGGGACTTACACATGGTTAGTAGCCCAGAGAGAGTGTTATGGTTGAAGTTTGCTCTAATCTCACGTGAGTCATACTCGGTGTGAGAAACAAGAGGTAGTAACAACCCTAACGATGCACAGTTTAATGTCATGTAAGACATATAAAGGGACTATGCAGTTTAAAGTCTTGCAGTTAGGACTATTGGTGCTGTACAGTTTAATGTCATGTAGCAGGGACAAAGTACAATTTAATGTCATGTAGGACATATTAAAGGACTTTCTGTACAGTTTAGCGTCATGTAGTTAGGACGATGGGGACAATACAGTTTAATGTTATGTTGGACAAAAGGGGGACTGTGTAGTTTAATGTCATGCAGTGAAGACAAAAGAGTATACCATTTAACTTTATGTTGTACTTATTAGGTAATTTTTCACAGTTTAACTTCATGTTGGACGAAAGTGACAATAGTTTAAGGTCGTATGCATGGACCATTGGTTATGCAGTTTAACGTCTTGCTGGACATAAGAGACTTCTGTACAGTTTAACGTCATGTAGTTAGGACGTCACAGTTTAACATCGTGTGGGACAAAATGATACAAACAGTTTAAGGTCATATGTATGGACCATGGATGGTGCAGTTAAACGTCTTACTAGACGTAAGGGACTTGAAAATAGTTTAGGGTCATATGCTGGATCGTGGTGCAGTTTAAGGTCATACTGGACTGAGGTGCAGTTTAAGGTCATACTGGACCGAGGTGCTGAATTTTGTGTTTATACAAAATATTTTTTCAGAAATATGGCATTGGTTGGAGTAGTGATGAGTTCTCCATCCATTGAGATTAATGAATAAGATCCATTGGAGTAGACCTTATGTATTGAGTAAGGTCCTTCCCATTTTGGCTCAAGCTTGGGAGGTTTCTTTCCTGGTATCATTGGAGTTCAGATAACTAATACCAATTCTCCCTGAGTGACTGAACGAATACAAAATTTTTTGTTGAAATCTCGTGCTATTCGATTCTGATAGACTTCTAAGTGGTGAAAAGTGCACAATATTTTCTCATCTAACCGTTCCAATTCATTCAATCGCTTTTGAGATTTCTCGTCTGTAGATGACTGATCACAAATGGATACTCTGAGCGAGGGTAGTTGAACTTAAATGGGCAAGATGACTTCCGTTCCATATACTAGTGAATATGGAGTTGACCGCATTGCAGTGCGGGTGGTGGTCCGATAAGCCCATAAAGCATGAAAGAGTTTATCAGGCCATGACTTCTTATCTTTATCCACCATCTTTTGCAGTATATTTGACAGAGTCTTGTTGAAGGCTTCTATCTGTCCATTGGTCGCTGCATGATACCGAGATGAATGGTTGGATTTGATGTTGTATTCTTGATACAAATTCTTCACCTCAGATGAACATAAGTTGGTTCCATTGTCTGTCAATATGGTATGAGGGACAACAAATCTGGTAATTATGTTAGACTTGATGAAGATAACAATGCATTTAGAACTGACTTCCTTGATAGGTACTTCCTCTGCCCATTTGGAAAAGAAATCAGCAGCAGTAAAAATATACTTAAACTACTTGGCTGTAGATGAAGGGTAAGGTCCCACCACATCCATTCCCCATGTGGAAAATGGCCACGAGTATTTAGCTGTATGAAGCAACTCTAGAGGTTGATGAATGAAGTTGGAATGTACTTGGCATGAATGACACTTTTTTGTGAAATTAACACAATCTTGTATCATTGAAGGCCAAAAGTATCCAAGCCTTCGAATCTGATCAAATAGTCTATGTCCAGACTGGTGGGCACCATAGATTCCTACATGCACTTCTTTCATGACAGCCATTGTCTCTTCACCATCAATGCATCAGAAGAGAACTCCATCAAAACCACATTTGTAGAGAATTTTCTCTAAGTGATCTGGGCTATCATAAAGAGTAAAATTGACCACACGTCGCCAGATTTGTTCTTTCTTGGATCTATCAAATATAAGTGTTCCATTTTGAAGGTATTCCCTGATATGTGACATCCATCCTGTAGTATGACCATACGGTTCAGGAATGAGAATAATTTCATTAATTTCCTCTGTTCTGATTCGGACATAAGGTGAAATTGCACGACGGTGGGCAATACTGATGGTTGTCTCATCCCGATTTGGATCTACCAGAGCTGTGGCTATATTAGCCAGTGCATCAGCTTGAGCATTTTGTGATCGCGGGGCATAAGAAAATGTCGGTTCCGAAGGGAATTCCTCCATTAATTCTCTGACGTAATCATACAAAGGGATTAGTTCTTCTTTTCTAATGGCATAATCCCCATTGGCTTTTTTTATTACCAGGTCTGAATCACCTTTCACCTTTAAATGATTCACTTGTGCTTGAAGCGCCAATTCCAAGCCTGCGATAAGAGCTTGGTATTCTGCTTCATTATTGGTACCACCTTCCCATAATAAGAAGGAATAAGGTAACACTGCCTTTTATGGAGAAATGAGCACAATTCCTAAGCCAAATTTGTTGAACTTAGGATTTTCCATTTTCCTCCCCGTTGGACTTCTAGAAGCACCATCAAAGTACATTTCCCATGTCTGAGGACTATCCTAAATAGATAAGACTTCCTCATCAGGGAGTTCAATATCTGAAGATGCGTCTTCCACTAAAGGGTGTTCAGCCAGGAAATCATCCAGAGCTTGTCCCTTTATTACCTTTTGAGACACATACTGAATGTCGAATTGCTGTGAAATAACTTCCCACCTTTCCAGATGCCTTGTAAGAATTGGATGACTAAGGATGAATTTGAGCGGGTTATTGCGAGATACCAATTGGACCTCATGATGTTGCAGGTAGTGTCTCAACTTCTGAACTGCAAAGATTAATGCCAGACAGCACTTCTCAATACTTGAATACTGGGTTTCTTCTTTAAGCATAGTCTGACTAAGGTAGTAGAGGCTGTTTTCATTCCCAGCATCATTCTTCTGAGCAAGAAAGGCACCCAATGATCACTCTAAGGCTGTCACGTAAAGGATAAGTGGACTTCCTTCAACAGGTGGAATAAGTACCAGTGGACTCAAGAGATACTTCTTGAGAATATCGAATGCTTTTTGACATTCTTCAGTCCACTGGTAAGTGACTCCCTTCTTCATCAATTTGGTTAAGGGTAAACTTTTTCCTACTAAATTGGCGATGAAACGCCGAATATAGGCTAAGTGTCCTTGAAGTCCTCTTAATTATTTCAAATTTCGATGAGGTGACATACCAAGGATTGAATTTGTCTTCTTAGGATTGACTTCAATACCACGATGGCGTACAACAAAGTTGAGAAATTTTCCCAAGGTTACCCCAAAAACACATTTTAAGTGGTTCATCTTCAAATTATGTTGTCGAAGCTTGTGGAATATGACTTCCAAATCAGCCAAGTGATTATAACGTTGTTTAGATTTGACCACCAAATCATCCACATAACATTCAACAAACTTCCCTAAAAAGGGTTTGAAGATATGATGCATGGAACGCTGATATGTTGCGCCTACATTCTTTAAGCCAAATGGCATTACCCGGTAGAAAAACACACCTTGAGGGGCCATGAAAGCTGTGTATTACTCATCTTCTGGAGTCATTCGGATTTGATTATATCCGGAATATCCATCCATGAAGGAAAGTGCTTCATAGCTAGCTGTTGAATCAATTAAAAGTTCTGTAATCGGAACTAGGAAATCATCCTTAGGACAATGCCGATTAAGATTTCTGAAATCGATGCAAACTCTAATTTGTCAGTTATTCTTCTTTACAGGGAGAATATTATCCAACCACTTGGGATATTGAACTTCTCTGATGAATTTAGATTTGATAAGCTTATCCTCTTCAGCTTCAATTTTGGAAGTATAAGTTGGGTGTGTTCTTCTCACAGCTTGCTTAAATCCTCGATGTTCTTCTGGTAAACCCAAATGATGAGTAGCCACATCAGGATCAAGCTCGGGCATTTCGGTATAGTTATAAGCAAATATATCTCTATTTTTCTTTAGAAAGGAAATATACATCTCTTGTTCTTCAAGAGTCATGGTCGCACTGATTAAAGTGGGGTGTGAATCTTCTTTTTTACCCAGATTTATTTCTCTGAGTTCATCCACGGTGGTAGAGATACCATCTTCAAATGCTGGAGGAGCATCTCTGAGATCTTCCTATTCTTCTTCATCATGTGTTATTTCTTCTATTTCTACTTGCATAGTAGATGATGAAGCAAAATTTCCATGATCAGAAGATATGTTAAAATTTGAACATCTTGAAGAAGAGGCTTCCATTTCTGACCCAATTGATGATGAAGGGTCTTCCTTGGGAAATAAAGGGGAGATGATGGATTGAGAATCGACATCACTGTTCAACTCTGATGTCGCTATCACTTTTTCTAGATTGGTTGGCGAAGTATAGAATTTCTGGATTTCAGCAGATGAAATGACGACATCTCCATTTGAGCTTTCATCATTGCCTGGTGGGTTTCCAGTTTCTCCCATGTTGTCTGGCTCGATTGCCATAATTGACATTATGGATCATTCCATAAGATTATTTTGATTTGGGTCTACCCTGCCAATTTGACTGATAGGAAACACATAATCTGTACTCACATGCGCCAATGGATTTACTGGAATCTTTTCCAAACCATATAGAGCATTAACTTTGGTAATCTCCCTGGTTGTGGATTTATCCTTTCCCTTCACGTGATAGAATTCCGCCTCAATGTATTGAGACTCACATGTCTTGAACGTGGCCTTATCACCATACAATTTCCCAAATTTACCATCAAAAAAATATTTGAGACATTGATGGTATGATGAAGGGATAATCACATGTTGATGTAACCAGGGTCTTCCAAGAAAGATGTTGAAAGATGAGTCTTGATCAAAAACCATGAAATCTGAATTGGATACAAGATCTCTAAACTGAGTTCTGATTTTAACTTCTCCCAGGGGTTCTTGTTCATTTTTATCATATCCTTGTAACATCATGGTAGAAGGAGATAAATCAGATTCCGTGAGGCCCAATCAACGAAGTGTACGAATGGGCATGAGGTTGACTCCTGAACCATTATCAATGAAATATCTTTGGACGTATATGCCATTGAACTTACCAGATAAGTACAAAGGTCCAATATGTCCATGCACGACATCATATTCATCTTCATCAATGAAAGATATCACTGCATGGAATTCCGTAGGATTATTCTCTACGTGATAGACTTCAGCTGCATCAATTTCAGTTTCAAACTCTTGAGGACTTGACAAAGCCTCGATGAGTGCCTCCCAAAGATCCTTTGACAGATTCAAATAATACAGAATTGATAAATTGGCCGCTACTTGGGACATGTGTTTCAATAAATCATACTTTTGATCCAGAGGTCTGTGTTTCCCAATAGGAACATGTGGTTTAGCAGGTGCCTTAGAAGCAGATGCTTTGGAAGTTGATGCATCTTGTATCGGGATAGAAGTTGGAAATATTCCTGGTTTTGGAAGATTAGACCGATTAGATCCATTTAATTACTAAGAGGAAGAAGATGGAACCTTCAACCGGTCTTCCAGAATAACTATGCCAGGACTTAATTTACTATTGGTGGAAGAACATGCTTGTTCTTGTTGATCTTGCTGAAGGGCTCTGCCACGAGTTTCTGCTGCATACACAGTTCTAGAAGGGGTAGAATTAAAATAGTGGATTCTGAAAGATCCACATCTTCCCCTGTATCCTGAGCCTCTGGAACTTCCTCTGATTCCTCTATTTGATATAGGGAATTTGGGCTCATCATAATCGAAACTGCAACTGGCATACAGATCTGTTAATTGAATCATATTAATAGAACCGAAAATCAATTCTTCATCCGATGAAGACTCTACCTGACTAACCAATTTAGGCTGTGCCGTTTGATGGGGTGGTGCCCGTTACTTCGAAGTATATGGCATGAAATCTGCTAGAGTCAAAGACTGTTTATGCTTTGATACATACTCATATTCTTCTAATTGTTCCTCTTTCTTGGAATTGTGCCATTTCTTTGAGGATTTTCCCTCTGATGAAGAGGGTTTTGCTGCGACATTCATGGCAGAAAGCACAATTGGTTTCTTCAATTGTGTTCGCAAAATAGCATGAGTTTGGTTGATCGTATTTCTGACCATCCAATCATCACATTTCTGCGCATTTTTTCTTTTGACTTCTTTCCACTCACCTTCCTCCTCTGTAACTGTAGCAGTAACACATGCTACCTGAGCTGAAGAACCTTTCAGTTTGACTTGTCCCAAGTCGACCATCTTTTGCAGGAGGTCTTTGAAGACAAAACACTCCTGGATGGGATTCCCCAACATTTGATGAAATGAGCAATAATCGGGACGGTCTTCATGTCCTTTCTTGTTTGGCCACTTGGGCATTGGCAATTGAACCAAATTATTTTCTAGAGCCGAAATGAAATAACCAGGAACTTGTTCATTTTGGAAAGAGTATGTTTTGCTCTTTAGATCCTCAAATTGTTTTCGTCTTTGATCTCTTTGATCGTCTTGACGAAACGACCTCTGCTGTTGGCGCTCAGGAGGTGGATCCCTTCAAGAAGATGAAGGTTTTGAAGTAGAAGCAGGTACAGGTGCTTGCTTAAGCCCAACTGTAGAAGTCTCTACTTTATCCATTATCCTTCTTTGAGCTGATAGAATTACATGAGATTTAGCCTTAGTCTGTATAAGAGAATCTTCAATCTGTTGAGCGATTGAAGTAAGGTCTCGAAACCCTCCTGTGTATTTCACAGGGATCAGCGGTGTGCGTAATTCATCACACATATTTTCCATACAGATTGGAAACAATTCTTCCTGAGGGAGTGCTAAGCTCAAGGAATATGTTAATCCTTTCCAGTGAGTAATGAAATCAGAGACCCTTTCATTCTCTCTTTTCATACCGTTTGTAAGATAAAAAACTATTGTCTTTGGAAAAGTTGAGCTGAATTGAAGAAGAAATCATTGACAGAGATCTTCCCATCCGGTAATTGACTGGGATTGCAAGCTTGTGCACTAGACAAAGGCTGGTCCTTGCAAGGTTTGCACGAAGCATCTGAGTTTCACTACTTCTTGCTGCTCTAGAGTTCCCATAATAGGATCACAACAAGACACGTAATGCATCAAATGCTATTCAGGGTCTCCTAATCCATTGAAAATAGGGAATATAGGGTTCCCAAAACTTGATGGGGGAGAGACTGAATCTACCCATTCAAGGTAATCTCTCTTTTCTGGTTGAACCTATGCACGCTTCCCTTCTATAGTTTCCATCCGAGCTGTTAATGACTCAATGGTAGTTATTAACTTTTGAGAAACATCCGGTTGAGCTTGGACCTGAACAGGTGCACTGACTAGAGCTTGGACAGGTATGGTAGCTGGTACTACAACTGATGGAAACAATGCCAATTGTTGTTGCACTTGACCCGTAGGATTAGACCTGTGAGAGTGTACTGATAGAGGAGGATATTCTTGATCCATCTCAGTAGCTACAACAAACTCCCTTGACTGGATGGCTCCAGCGCATTTATGAGTAAGACTACCCTGAAGTAGTTCTGCGTTCAACCTCCTTAATTCCTTCATTTCTTCCTCCTATTGCGCAAATCTTTTCTCTAGTGAGAGCGATTGGCCTTCTCCAGAAGAAGGATATGTAACCTGATTATTCTATTTTCCCTTGTTTGATCCCTTTCGAAGTGGGGGAAGTGGGTTATTTGAAGTAACACCCAGATTTTGGGCAAACCTTTGATTTCGTGTACGCACACCTTCTTCATTTGTGTCTATGCGTACAACTTCCTGAACATGAACCTCTTCATCTGATCCCTCTGAGTGAGCCTCATCTGGTGGATCAGCAACAACGATATTGATGACATTGATTGATGCATAATGCATCACATCCCTTCTATCATCATTTCTATGATAATGTCTCCTTCCATGTCTTTGATGAGACATTTACTTTTTTTGATTCGATCCCTCAGGAACTTCTTGACGAACCGTAATTTGGAGAGAATCTCCTGATAATTTGGCTCTTTGTTCCTCTTGTGGCTTCTTCCCCAATTGAGAAAAGACCGACTTTCTCTGAGGAGGGGGTTGATGACTTGAAAAAGTCCTCAGTCCGGTGGACTGGGTCTATTCCTGCTGTCTTTGTTCAACTCCTCGAATCCTATTTGTTGATTCCGAGGGTTGGTTTAAAAGAGTCCCCAGTCTGGCGAGCTGGGGTGGCTCTTGACATGCTATGTCTGAGACTTTCTTAAAATCTCTCCTAATCTTGCGGACCTTGGTCCGAAAATTCGCTGGATGCATCAATCGACATCCACTTTTATCACCTGGTTCAAAAGACCCTTGGATGATTTCTGACACTTCTATCACTTGGTGATATGCTTGCTCCAAATGAGAGGCCTGTTCAATATTCTCGTTTTATTGATGTAGGAGTAATTCAAAAACTTGTTCTCTTTATTCTTGATTTTGAGAGGAACTAGTTGAAGCCTATTCTTGGGCAAGCTTTTGATTACAAACAAATCCAGGTATCCATGGCCGGACATGGGCAATATCATTGCATGAGACCATTTTTGGCAGGCTTTGCTGACTGGAGAGCATCGTGAAATGCAGTGCTCTATGAACACCCCATCCTCTGACATGAATACCAGATGGGGCATTGGCAATTAACTGGCGCAACTTTCTTAGTGCGCCAAGGCATGAATGCTGAAGGGCTCTCTGCTGCTTTTCAGCCTTCAGATATTGAGAGACTGATAGAGATGAAAAGTCAATTTGGCATTGTAATCCTTCTATTATCTTAACATGATTTTCATATTCATCATAAGATAATACTTTCTTTTTCAACTGACAAAGAGTTTTCCATATGTTGAGACGAATATCATGAATTCCATATTCTGTCAACATTTCTGGAATGTCATACTGAGAGTCAGGCAGAGGCCAAAACATGACTGGCACTTCACCTTTCTCCAGTTGTTTTCTCATGTTCAGCATTTCCTCTTTATCATTTGATGAAGATTATTCTACCTGTTTTTACTAGAGATGGTGCTTCCTTATTGTTTCATTGGATTCAATAGGATTGGTAGAGAAATCACTGATTAAACTAGAAGATGCATGACTTAGGGGTGGTTTGGAGAATAACCTACACCCTAGGCTATCTTCTGATTGAGAAATTATTTCACCTGCCAGCGATGAAACATCAGACATGAATGGTTTCGCATTTGCAAGTGCCTCAAGATAAGAGGGCTTTCTCGGCACTACATTGTCCACTGGAGCATTTTCCGGGCAATGTGCATCACTACTGCGGAGAGAAATTTCGCAGCAAAATTCATCATCATGGGGAGGACCACCATGGTGGGTTACTGCAAAAGATGAGATCTCTTTCTCCTTGGTCTTCTGGCCACACAGAGGGTTCCTGTGTCTCGCATGTGAATATGAAACTTCGAGATCAACCGAATTGTCATGAAGTAAGCCTTCATGAGGAAGTGTCTATTGAATACCTTCAGAATTAATGTTCCAACTATTGGGAAATGAGAGAGTAGAATCTTGAATTCCAACAGATAACTGTCCGAGGGCCTCAAGAACTCCAGCATGGAGCAAGGCCTTGTTACAGATTGTCTCTTGATCTCTTGGCTGTGCTGGGTGAGTCTTTTTCTTAGACGCCTTCTTACTCACCTTGGAAACCAATTGTTGATGAAAGTGGCGGCTCTGAGTAGGTGTATGTGCCTGATCAGGAGATATTTCTAGGTTAGGATGATGATCTCCACTCAAAGCAGGTGTATGTGCCTGACTTGGTTGTCCTTATGATATAGGGGAGTATGCCCCACAACCCTCTTGGACTGGAAAAGATGTGTGTGTCTGTTCTGAAGTGAACTGTTGATGTGTCACTCCACTGGTAGGGATAGATTTATGTGTCTTTCCCTAAGATGCCGCTGAAGCTATTATAATATCCTGACAGGCATCCAGGATATGAGCAGGAATTTGCTTTTGCATTTTCACCATTGATAGAATATGATTGGTGACTTCAGCTGCCAGAACGGGGATATACGTCCATTCCATGCTTGGAGTAGGTGTATGTGCCTGCTCCTGTCCTCCTTTTTCTATCAGTGAATCCTGACAGTACTCAAGTGTAGGGGCAGAGAGTTGAGTCTGCCTCCTGTTTGTTGCCGGAGCTTTTCGACTGACTTCTCCGAATGCTACCAAGCGAGACTATTGGTAGGCTTGATCAATACTAGCAAGTTTATGTGCCTGCTGAATGCACTTTGCTGAATGTGGTTGATGAGATCTATCATATATAGTCAAACAAGCCTACTGACTAGCTGGTGATGTATAAATAGGTCTATGTTCCTGCCTATAGTACTCCACCGGAATTGCCTGGAGGGATTGGCGTGATGCTGTCAGACGAGTCTGCTGGATAGTAGAATTAAAACGGGCAGGTGTGTGTGCCTGCTCATTGCTTTCCACCAAGTTAGGTTGGTGGACTTCTCCAGAGATGGCAGAGATGAGAACCTACTCACTGTTAACCGGACTTCGCCTCTGGCGATTCTTCTTGCCTGCTCGGGTTCGAGGAACCTGAGCCGAACGCCTGGAGATGGTACCCTCATCATGTTGAGGGCGCACTTCCGCACGAGTTTGGTGGCGATTTTTGGTGGGAGCCCTCGGGAAGGACCCCTGTCTGCTTGATTTAAGGCCCTGAGGGACATGCTCATTTACCTCCCCAGAATAAGGGAGCGAATGGTGATTGTGTTCCGGGGATAACGACCCGAAACAGTTGGAGATGGTGGTTAGCACCACCTACTTCTTGATCACTGGTCGTCGCTGTCTGGACGACCAGGGTGAGTTATTCACTTGGAGGGCTTGTCGGGCAGCCTCCAGAGTTGGAGTGGTACCATGTTGATGGTACTCCTTAACCAGCACGTTTGATACCCAGCATTGAAGATGATGAGTAGGTGATATCATCCACAGAGCGGAGGACGATCCAGCAGGAGTAGCAGTAGTGGCATTCTCAGCAACGGTATTCACATGTGTGAACTTGAGATCAAACCATTTCTTAGAATGTATAAAATCTTGGAAAAGAGTTCCTGTTTGATATAATAGACGTAAGCAAGGTAAATTCAGCCACTACATATTTTGGATGAGAATATATGTTAATGATTGTTTTTGTTGTCCCTCTCATTGAGTTTTAAATAGGGGCCTAACAAATAAGCAAAACATCATTTTAACTTGGTTAATGATTCATGTCGAGTTCACCATTTTTTGTTCCCTTCTGGAATTGGGGATGATCTCATTGATTTAAGATTCAAACATTGCAAGTGGTTTCTAACGGGTTTGTTCATAGAACTGGAAACATCCAATGATTCCATATCCATTTGAACCTACTTTCCAAAGTTATGCGCTCATTAGTTGTGGACTGATGAGGCTTAGTAATTTGTATTGGTCAAGAGGATGGGAGGTCGGACTCATCACACCTTTTTGAGGGGAATTTTTGTCTACTCCGGGACTCTCTTTATAGATTTAAGTTATGTTCATGAATCCTTATTACATTACCAAGTATAAAATGATCTTTCTGTTAGATCTGACAATCAATGATTGATATGTAGGAAATTTAGAGAATCTTTTATATGTATTCGAGGTTCTTCATCGATGGAGAATCATCTTTATTTGTTAGAGATTATTATTCAATGGTATCCTTTGATACATAAAAGTCTCTTGGTCATTATGATGACCATACTGGTTTTAAATCCACTTAGTGGGGAACTTGAAGTTTATTTTCATTTAGAAGGACATTGATTATTTCAGAGTTGGGATCGTACCCGCAGATGGGCTACCTACGTATCCTTTGTTTTGGAAAAGGAATCAGAACCCATTTAGTTTGAGTAAGGGAATATGATGTTTATGATTGATGGCTCAAAGAAAGATGTCATAATTACTTTTACACTCTAAGATCACGTGAGTCATGCTCGGTGTGAGAAACAAGAGGTATTGGTAAAACCAGAGAGTTGTGCCATGAAAGATGCAATCATAAGAAATGATGTGGGGCTTATGTATGTATGACTGTCCAAATAGATGAAGATTAGGATTTACTTCAGGGAAGAAATCCAGGAAAAGGGTCCATAAAGGTATATGTACTTTATAGAGATTTGGATACTCTAATTTGGGGCTTACTCCTGAAAAGGAGGCCCAAATTAGGAGGGGGCTTATGATTGGGTTTTACTCCTGAGAAGGAGATCCAAATCAAAAGTAAATTAGGACTGGTTAAGAGAAAATTAAGGGACTTGGGGCTTACTCCTAAGGAGGATGTCCATATTCGAGACTGGGGCTTACTTCTGAAAATGAGGCCCAATTTAATGAGGACTTGGGGCTTACTCCTAAGTAGGATGCCCAGATTTGGGAAATTTAAGATTGGGGCTTACTCCGGAAAAGGATGCCCAGATTAGGGGACTTATGGCTTACTCCTAAGGAGGATGCCCAGAATTGAGAATTAAGACTGGGGATTATTCCCAAAAAGGAGGCCCAGGCTAAGGGGTTCTCTCATCTTTAAAGGATGAGATTGAATGAATGAAATCTCAATATTTAGTGAAAAAAAGATGTGTAAATCACTAGGTTTTGAGAAATGTTCCACGGAGTTCCTTTTAGATAAGGAATCCAAATCAAGAAATCATGGCATAAATGGCTTTGAAGAGTGTCTTGAAGACTGAATCTTGAATAGGAGAGGTGGAACGACATAAGAGGGGTTAAATGGGAAAGAAAGGCACCCAAAAAGGCAGTGGCGCACAAGTCATGGCAGGCGCGCAAGTACTGCGTGGGCACACAAGTCCTGGTCGCGCAGGTATACCTGCGCGACACATGGGTACTTGCGCGTTTATAAACTAGCATGGTAATACTTGGGAGATCCTTGACCAATGCCTTTAGAATTTTCCTGAGGTACTTCTAGAAGAGAGGCGCACAAGTTTTGGTGAGGAAGTAGGGAGGTGCGCAAGTATTTTTATTTCCCTTAAGGGTAAATATAGAATCCCGCCTTTTTATCACATAAAATTTCATTACATTATACAAAACTGAGGATATTTAAGGTTTAGTGTCTTGGAAACCAGGAACTTAAAACATGAAACAAAAAAAAACATTCTTCTTAAACAATTGAAAGGATTCTCCTTATGTTCATCCTAGTTTCATTATTGCATCTCATAACCTGAGGACATACATCAAAAGAAAGGGTGAGCAAAAGTCCCAGTAAGGGAAACAAGAGAAACATTTTACATGTGAACTTGAGATACTTCAATAATGTCATGAAAAGAACTTTAAGGCCTGAGAATGAAATCATGAGATATATCATAATAAAAATAACCTTTTTCATAACTTGAAGATGTGGCTAAAACATTTAATATAGACAATCATGAACATATCACCAAAGTCCATCCCCAAGGTGTCATTTGAAAATTACCAAGGTTATTCACCAAGATATCGTGAAAATTGTAATCTCTAGTGGTTAGATCATTACCCAATGCATTGGAGCGCTATCAGGGCGCACCCTTAAATTTTCCTTTATTATCATGTGATCCACATATATCATTATCAAACATTTCATAAATAACCCATATAGCATAAAATAAATTGGTTTCATTTTATAATCATAACGTTTTAAAAACTGCTTTAAAGACATGATCTTTACGTCACTTTAAACCCACGGAAGGGGAGGGCGGGTTTCATGTATGTAAACCCCAGAATTTAAAATAGAAAATTTTGGTATATATCTGAATAGCCCTGTAGAAATAAGAGCTTTGAGTATTCACATAATAATATAAAATAACTTTAGAACAAGAGAGAGAGAAATTTTGAGACGGAAATTCTGCAGCATAACGACTATGTTTCGGGGTTTTAGAAAACATTGAAAAGAGAGGGGACATGGGTAAAACATTCATAAATGACCCATAAAACATTAGAGGGACAGAATAATAAGGATATATGAACATGGTAATGAAATTTTAAAGATATACCATATGAAATGAATAACATGAAAGGAAGACAAAAATAAGATTTCTCTTATAAAAATTCCGCAGCCTAATGACGCCACTTAAAACTTCAAAATACTGAATTGAAGAGATAAAATGGGGTATCTCATCATATGATCATAAAATATCAGTATGATAAATTTAGAGATCATACCCCAACATAATAAAATGGAAATTTAAATACTTTACATGAAAATAGATCTTGAAAAATGAGAAGGGAGAAAGAATCCGTTATAAAAATTTCAGCAGCCTAACGACGCCACTTAAAACTTCATAAAACGAAATAATGAGAGTAAGAGGGTATCTCTAATTATGTGAACATGAAAAGGGAAGTAAGAGGAGTATAAAAGAACACCCTTTAACATAAGAACATGGAGCATAAAAGAAATTACATAAAAGAGATTTCTTGAAAAGAAAGAGAAAGATCGGATCCCTTACCTTAAAACGTAACTCTTAAAACTCAAAGGTTGAGACCTTGAGGGCTTGGGGAACCTTGGGAGGACTCCATGGGAGGTAATGAGACCAGAACTTCGTTGGGGGAGAGTGGGGAGTCGAAAGGATGAGAGGAGGGCTTGGTATTTATAGGGAAAGTGAGGGGACAAGGCATTAATGGCCAAGGGACACCTCACATGTGCTTTTCTCAAAACCATGTGCTCTCCCATGATATTTCCCATTAAGTTTTGCCACATGGGGCCCCAAATACAAATATCCATCACCTTAGGTCGGAAAACCCTTAAAATATCGCATGACATCACCATGACACAGTTATGATGTCACTAAACATACCGAAACCCTAAAACTGTATTTTTACTATTCACTGAAAATTCAACTTTCTCAGAAAAATCCCAAAATTTCACATTAACCAAATATCAATGCTCTGATTTCAAAAATGAACTCCATTTTATAAAAATAATTTTCTAAATATTTTTAATTTTATTTTTAAATAAATACACTATTCACCGAAAATTCATTTTTTTCAGAAAAAACCAAAAAAATTACCTTAACATAATATCGATGCTCTGAGTTCAAAAATGAAATCCATTTTATAAAAATAATTTTCTAAATATTTTTAATTTAATTTTTAATTAAAAAACACTATTCACCCAAAAAAACTAATACTTGAATAATAATTTATGAAACCGTTATTTAACCATTTTATTGAATCACATCACTTAATCAAGGTGCCTAGATTATTTTAAAACTTTCTTTAAGTGAGATTACTAATCCATTTGGTCACATTACTAATCCTAAGCATAAAATCACTATTCATAATTTACTATTCATCAAAAATCAAGTTGATCTTATTAGACTCTAAATTTTGTACTGAACATAATTGTAGAAGACCATTTTTTGAAAATCATTACACATTTTTAATTATTTAAGGTTTACATAAACAATTTTTTAAAATATCCTTTCTCTAAAATTCACCAAAAATTTGCATACTATATTTATCCGGACATTTGAAAATTCATAAACTTCATAAGAAGAAATCCAAATTTTTATTTAAAACAAAGGATTACACAAGGCAGTTATGGTCTCCTTACATAGACCCTTATCACACCATCATAGGACCTAAGTGTAAGGTGTGTTAAGGTGAGAGAATCTGAGGGAGGCTCAGCCAACATCGCACGAGTAGTAATTTCTATTAGTTTGAACTTCTCACAAAAGAGATTCCGTTCTAGTTCCACACGATGACGTTCGACTTGGGTTTGGTCCAGAGCAAAGCCCAGTGGTGCTACCTCTTTCCCAAGTTCTGTTAGATGGGCTTCGATCGGTCCAAGACTACTGGGTGAGGCCATCGAGTCTTCTTTCTATAATAATTAACCAAGATTACTTGTATTTAGAGACAATAATCAAAACGTTTAGTTTACAGCGGTCATATTGACCAATGGTCATATAACAGTCAAAACCCAACGGTCTCATTTTAATTATACTCATGTTATCAAATGAAACATTTTTGTTGAGTATAAAAATAAAATAAAATAACACATAAAATTAGGAAACAAGATTTATTCAAAATTTCAGGTCGTTACAATCTTCCCCCCTTAAGAAATTGCGTCCTCACAATTTTTAAAATTGGGTTTTGAAATTTCATTGAAAGTCCCACATCGGAAAAGGAGTCAGTAAAATTATTACTTTAAAAGAAAGGGAAGTACAAAGGTCACCCGAGTTAACCCACACTAGGATTCTATGTAGGAAAACATGGACATGGAAGAAAAACAACGGGTCAAGTTCTGAGGGAGAGTGATAGAGAACATGATTAAGAGAAAGTTAACCATAAGAAAATCCCAAACTTATGATGTGTGTAAATGGTCTTTGATTACCTAGTAGGAAACGTAAACCAACAACATTTTTGTTTTACGTTCCATTTCATAATTTTGAGGAATTCATTTACTACATAGAAAAAAAACATAAGAAAATATACCTACCTTCATGTAGAGTTTTATCCTTTAATAAGTTTCTACCAAAACTAATCTTTTCTCCAAACGATGAGCATTAAAAACTACTTGGTCTCATTAAAACACAAGAATAATCTTCTAGAGAATCACATAATCCACAAAAGATTAACTATCTATTTCATCTATCTTTAAACATTATCCCAAAATAGAAAGGGTAAGGTAAAACAACTCTTCAAAAAGAAATAATCCCATAGAAATGGAAACTACTTTTAAATCTTCAAAGATCCAAGGTACTACCCAATGTTCATCATAGACCATTCTATAAGTAACAGTCCTTAAAATTCCTCAAAATAAACCAAACTAAGATTGAAACCGAAATATAAGAGGGATTTGATAACATAGTCTTCCAAAATAAACATCATTGTTCATATCCAAACAACATCAACCAATCCTAACATCTTATAACAAAAGTAGCTAACCTAAACATATTTTACCCAAGATAGGTTAATCATTCCCATAAGTAACCTAAATTACTATAAGTCCACCTTAAATTAATTTATTCTTCAAAATATAAGTCAACCTTACTCCTCAATTAAAATACCGTAGTAATCTATTTACGTCGATCATATAGGGTCCCCAAAATAGTGAACGTCTTCTAAAATAATAATCATCTTTTAATCCCCTAATCATCTCTGTCATATTAATACGACAATCGTCGCATTTCCTATCACTTTGGTTGTTGGGACATGTTCTTCCATTTCCCTCCATTAACTAAGAAAAGAAACTATAATTAGGGGCTTAAATACTTAACCAATAATCATGAAAAGGAAACTTTAATCATAAAAGGATAAACTTATAGAATAAAATTATATCTTAACTTGTGATCCCCTAGGTTCCAATCTAGGTTATCCATGATCATATATTCTTATGTGAATCTTTATTTTATTTTATCTTTGTTCCTTTAATAATGGTTCATGCTAAGCTTATGAATTTACCAAAGCAAATCCCCCGGGAGTGTCGTAACCAAGAGTGCAGCAAGGCCCATTGTCGTGTACCAGTTACCGTTCGAGTCTAGCTCAAAGTCGTGTTTTCAGGTTTTACCCCTATGTACATCTATGCCAGAGCCACCTCTACCTGCTCGTATCCAGACAGGGATGTATTTACTTGGCAACCCCTTACTCAATACTCACCAAAATACCAGGAATATTTCCTATATTTAAACTTTTCTATAGGGTTCTTCCTAGAGTTTTCATATCCTAATTCCCACAAATAACTAAAACATCCTTTGATACCAACTATAGCATCCTGCCTTTTTATCACATATACTTTCATTACATTATACAAAACTGAGGATCTTTAAGGTTTAGTGTCTTGGAAACCAGGAACTTAAAACATGAAACAAAAAAAAAACATTCTTCTTAAACACTTGAAAGGATTCTCCTTATGTTCATCCTAGTTTCATTACTGCATCTCATAACCTGGGGACATACATCAAAAGAAATGGTGAACAGAAGGCCCAGTAAGGGAAACAAGAGAAACATTTTACATGTGAACTTGAGATACTTCAACAATGTCATGAAAAGAACTTTAAGGCATGAGAATGAAATCATGAGATATATCATAATAAAAATAAAATTTTTCATAACTTGAAGATGTGGCTAAAACATTTAATATATACAATCATGAACATATCACCAAGGTCCATCCCCAAGGTGTCATTTGAAAATTACCAAGGTTATTCACCAAGATATCGTGAAAATTGTAATCTCTAGTGGTTACATCATTACCCAATGCATTGGAGCGCTATCTGGGCGCACCCTTAAATTTTCCTTTTTTATCATGTGAACCACATATATCATCATCAAAAATTTCATAAATAACCCATATAGCATAAAATAAATGGGTTTCATTTCATAATCATAACGTTTTAAAAACTGCTTTAAAGACATGATCTTTACGTCACTTTAAACCCACGGAAGGGGAGAGCGGGTTTCATGTATATAAACCCCAGAATTTAAAATAGAACATTTTGGTATATATGTGAATAACCCTGTAGAAATAAGAGCTTTGAGTATTCACTTAATAACATAAAAGAACTTTAGAATAAGAGAGAGAGACATTTTGAGATGGAAATTCTGCAGCATAACGACTATGTTTCGGGGTTTTAGAAAACATTGAAAAGAGAGGGGACATGGGTCAAACATTCATAAATGACCTATAAAACAGTAGAGGGACATAATAATAAGGATATATGAACATGGTAATGAAATTTGAAAGATATACCATATGAAATGAATAACATGAAAGGACGAAAAAAATAAGATTTCTCTTATAAAAATTCAGCAGCCTAACGACGCCACTTAAAACTTCAAAATACTGAATTGAAGAGATAAAATGGGGTCTCTCATCATATGATCATAAAATATCAGTATTATAAATTTAGAGATCATACCGCAACATAATAAAAAGGAACTTGAAATACTTTACATGAAAATAGATCTTGAAAAATGAGAAGGGAGAAAGAATCCATTACAAAAATTTCGGCAGCCTAACGGCACCACTTAAAACTTCATAAAACGAAATAATGAGAGTAAGAGGGGATCTCTAATTATGTGAACATGAAAAGGGCAGTAAGAGGAGTATAAAAGAACACCCTTTAACATAATAACATGGAGCATAAAAGAAATTACATAAAAGAGATTTCTTGAAAAGAAAGAGAAAGATCGGACCCCTTACCTTAAAACGTAACTCTTAAAACTCAAAGGTTGGGACCTTGAGGGATTGGGGCACCTTGGGAGGACTCCTTGGGAGGTAATGAGACCCGAACTTCGTTGGGGGAGAGTGGGGAGTCGAAAGGATGAGAGGAGAGCTTGGTATTTATAGGGAAAGTGAGGGGACAAGGCATTAATGGCCAAGGGACACCTCACATGTGCTTTTCTCAAAACCATGTGCTCTCCCATGATATTTCCCATTAAGTTTGGCCACATGGGGCCCCCAATACAAATATCTATCACCTTAGGTCAGACAACCCTTAAAATATCTCATGACATCACCATGACACAGTTATGATGTCACTAAACATACCGAAACCCTAAAACTGTATTTTTACTATTCACTGAAAATTCAACTTTCTCAGAAAAATCCCAAAATTTCACATTAACCAAATATCAATGCTCTAATTTCAAAAATGGACTCCATTTTATAAAAATAATTTTCTAAATATTTTTAATTTTATTTTTAAATAAATACACTATTCACTGAAAATTCATTTTTTTCAGAAAAAACCCCAAAAATTACCTTAACATAATATCGATGCTCTGAGTTCAAAAATGAAATCCATTTTATAAAAATAATTTTCTAAATATTTTTAATTTAATTTTTAATTAAAAAACACTATTCACCCAAAAAAACTAATTCTTGAATAATGATTTATGAAACCGTTATTTAACCATTTTATTGAATCACATTACTTAATCAAGGTGCCTAGATTATTTTAAAACTTTCTTTAAGTGAGATTACTAATCCATTTGGTCACATTATTAATCCTAAGCGTAAAATCACTATTCATAATTTACTATTCATCAAAAATCAAGTTGATCTTATTAGACTCTAAATTTTGTACTGAACATAATTGTAGAAGACCATTTTTTGAAAATCATTACACATTTTTAATTATTTAAGGTTTACATAAACATTTTTTTAAAATATCCTGTATCTAAAATTCACCAAAAATATGCATACTATATTTATTCGGACATTTGAAAATTCATAAACTTCATAAGAAGAAATCCCAATTTTTATTTAAAATAAAGGATTACACAAGGCAGTTATGGTCTCCTTACATAGCCCCTTATCACACCAGCATAGGACCTAAGTGTAAGGTGTGCTAAGGTGAGAGAATCTGAGGGAGGCTCAGCCAACATCACACGAGTAGTAATTTCTATTAGTTTGAACTTCTCGCAAAGGCAATTCCGTTCTAGTTTCACACGATGAAGTTCGGCTTGGGTTTGGTCCAGAGCAAAGCCCAGTGGTGCTACCTCTTTCCAAAGTTCTGTTAGATGGGCTTCGATCGGTCCAAGACTACTGGGTGAGGCCATCGAATCTTCTTTCTATAATAATTAACCAAGATTACTTGTATTTAGAGACAATAATCAAAACGTTTAGTTTACAGCAGTCATATTGACCAATGGTCATATAACAGTCAAAACCCAATGGTCTCATTTTAATTATACTCATGTTATCAAATGAAACATTTTTGTTGAGTATAAAAATAAAATAAAATAACACATAAAATTAGGAAACAAGATTTAGTCAAAATTTCGGGTCGTTAAAGTAAAACACCTTAGGCGCGCAAGTGTTAGTGAATTCTAACACTTATACCTTACTCCTATTGTTTATACCTTCCATTCTAGGTAAAGAATTACCTTAGAAGTGTTCAGAAGACCTGAAGAAGAGATTTGGGCATTCAGAGCTCTAAATCTGAATTCTGGAAAAATTTCTCCTTGAAATGGGGGGCCCACAGGGTCTATTTATAGGCTAGAGAAGACCCCGAGCATTTATCACTTGGGGCTCGCAAGTCACTTGCGCGACCATTAGGCGTCGCGCAAGTCACTTTCATGACCATTAGGCGTCGCGCAAGTCACTTGCACGACCATTAGGCGTCGCACAAGTGGACTTGCGCGACAATGAGGTAACTTGTGTGACCCTTGTGCATTTGAAGCCTTGTTCATGCCTTTGTCAATTTTTGATGTTTTCTTCAAAGGATGAATCAATTTGTGCTAATTCATTTCCCTTTACATTCCTTTGGACTCTGTGACGAAAAGAAGCATCCACAATGTTCTTAGAGGCAAGGTTCCCTTTAATATTCATGTACTATCTCTAAATTATATGAGGCACTGGTTTCCTCCATTATTAATGTTCAACTCAATACCACTAGTCTCCATTTATCATTATTGTAGACATTCTTATGTTGTGATTTAACTTTTCCATAACCCAAATACTCAAGTGGATTCAAATAAAATTGATGTTTCACATTCATGCATCGTACCCAATTTCAAATAAAAATTATGAAATCCTATTATTTTACCCTTTCACATCTAGATGTACATCTCTTGTGTAGACACAAATACTTGAGTCGATTAATCCTATTTGAAATAAAAAAAATTCTTACGTTGAGATTACCCTCTTGTGGAATACTTATCAGACACTTGGTCCTCTTTATGTTACCCTAAATAGTATGATACGATGGTCTAAGCTTCATGAACCTAAACTTAATGCCACTTTTCATGGGATAGTCTATATTAGTGTTGTGACCATTATTAAAATCATATTTTCCATCACCATTATATATATACAATATCACTCCCATTTTTATTCAAATTAAGGTAACTTTAAATTGTATTTGTATGTGTTTAAAGAAGGTTTACCTTAAACATCATCAATCTTTGGGTCTGATAACTAATACATTAAACTAAATGCACCATCCCTCGAGGTTATCTGTATTCATGGAATTAGACTCTCTATTAACATTAGGGTTTTATTCTCATATGTTTCCGTATAGTCTCTGTAAAATTTATATAGTTAAACCTATTTGACCATAAACACTAGCTACATTGGTATGAATTACATTACATAAAACTTCTAGTGAAAATAGACACAACAATTTCAAGGTTGAAAACCTAAAAAAAAATCCTAGAAAAAATTTGATTATAAAATCACTAGGAATATGCCTCACATATCCAAGAAAAAATATTGAGCTTAAAAAAAATAAAGAGAAGAGGCATAAAATTATTCAGGTCAAATACCGGCAAATGGAGGACCAATAAACATCCATGTTCATGTCCGCTAAGAATATCCATTAATGAGTTAGAAAAAAATTGGGGTAAAAAGAAAAAAATAAAGATAATGGGGACCACCTTTCATCCCTATTAAAAATTTATATATGTTCACTGATCATTCAACCTATGAAAAAGTTAGAGAACCCTTATAATTATTGGGTATAAATTCCTCATCATTTGAATTAAAATAACATGAAAAATGGTCCATCCTATATGAAATAAAAATACTTAGATTATCCTACCCCATATATCCTATACTTTCACATGATTATCAAATCCATGTAAGATACTTATTGGCACATGGATCCCTGCCCATGATTCCATGATAAAATAAAAATTCCCCCTCTTATGTATGAGACAGATCTATGTATGAGCCTTCATCATAGAGTTCATTATCCATGAACCTATCCTGAAAATCCCCCTATATACAAGATATTTATCTACATAAGAGACCCTATATATGAACTATGTATGGATTGATTCCTATTCTCACAATATATGTAGAAATATCCAAATATACTATATTTAAACCAACCACAAATCAAATTTCATTCCAATACCTCTTCCATCCTAGAATTTATACCTTTCATTATTTAGGATATCAATTCCTTGAGTTGAGATACTACTCTTGGTCATGTAAAAAATACTTAAGTCAAGACACTCCTATTAGTGGATCCACCCCTACTAAATCATCTGAAGAAGCTAAATATATTTTCATGAATACAAAATTTCCATAAATTTACCTTAGAGTCATTTTATTTTAATTTTTAAACAAATATAATTCTAAGAGGGGATTTGTTTTAGCATCAAGAAATTCATGCCATGAACTTTTCTTTGGAATCCATGTCATAGTCCCCACTCAGACAAAAAAAAATTGAGTTTTGTCAACATATATTTCCATGATGAGAAAATAAGAGAATTAGATTTCCATGTGCCTCATGATTTATTAAACATCAAGGGATAAAGATTCATTAAAAACATTTTTGATCTAATAAAATGGTGATGAGAACCTATCACTAGGAGTGGGACATGGATATCACACATTGTTTATGAACAAAAATATCACAACATTAAAACCCATTTGAAAGGTCTTCTGACCACCTTTTAGACATGAAAAACACCTTCTATGGGGGAACCCTAAAACTAGGGGAATAGATTGGTTTACAAGATTTTATTTGACTAGTTTTGGATCCCAAATGAACTTATGAATCAAAATTAATAGAAATTTGAAGTTGGACGCCATTTTCAGAAAGTCACTAAGGTTATTTCACTATGTAATCAATTCATGGACCAAAAAATCACATCACAGATCAGGAGCTCACTTCATGGATCATGGTCACACTTTATAAACTGTGATCTCACTTTATGGATCAAGAACTCCCTTTCTGGACTATGATCACTTTTCACATTATCAAAATGATGATCTTATGCCTGGTGAAAACTCCCTTCATTTGGTGTCCGACTATGAACTCCCTTCACAAAACATGAGATTACTTTTTAGGAAAATAGCTCCCTTTATGGATCCACTATCATTAATGACATTAGAATGATGATAGTTTACCAACTGTGAACTCCCTTTATGCAGTTCCCAACCATTAACTCTCTTAATGAGGTTCCCAACCACAAAATCATTTCACATACCATGAGATAACTTCACAAACTATGATCTCTATTCATGGAGCCGTTTTGTTCATATTATTAGGACCATTAGTTTGTTCCTTAAATGAAAAACCTTCACAAGGTACCTAGACATGAACCCCTTTATAGATCATGATCTTACAAAATAAAATATGATCTCTTATTGCTTTTGGTGATGGGATAATTATTTTTTACCTAATGTGAAATCTATTTGTGAGGATTCCTATTGATAACTCCCTCATTATCCATGAGTTTCCTTCATGAACCATGAATTCCCTTCATGGATTGTGATCTCCCTTCATGTAAAATGATATCTATTAAAAAAGTCTTTTTTTATTTCACAAAATCAAAACAATGGGTTTTTATCCACCATAAACTCCCTTTATAAGGTTACTAACTACAAGATATCTTCCTGAGGCGGAGAACCAAAAAATCACTTTGGAGAGCCTAGTTTGTGAACAATATTTGTGAATCACTTCACATAATCTACTCTTGGACACCTTCCACCCCATGTGTTCACCCATTTTAGGTAGTCAGTTATCGAGCATAGCCATTAAACACATCACACCTACCTCATAGGAGGAGGGAAATTCGATTTATAGTAAAGCATTCAAATCTCAATAACTTCAGGTACTTCATAAGAAGAGAAGTAATTCCTCCTACAAATCCCTTCACGAGGGACAATCCATGAAGTCTAGTTTTCATGGGTACACCTATGAACCTACTTCACAAGGCAATGCTTGTGAAATTTTTTCATTTGGCCATGCACATAAAGTGACTTTTTGAGGCCTCTATGTGGTGTTGAATTTAGGAGTGCAATAAAAAGTTCAAACTTCTCAGAAGACACTCCACATAGATCCCACATGGGCTAAATTTTTAGAACCTCTCACACGAATCACTTCCTTTATGAATCATCATCGTGAGTCCCATTCACAAAATCAATTCATAGACCCTATCAAAAAACCTCCCATACAAATAACTTAATCTACAAATAAACCTTGTGATACCCCTACACAAACTCACTTTGATGATACCTATTTGTGAACTCCCTATGCAGAGTTTCCTCCACTAAATCAATTCTTGTACCCTTATCCAAAAACTCTATACACAGAGACTCCTCCATGAACTCACTTTGTAGACCCTTATATGTGAACTCCCTATGTGATACCCCTATTCATGAACTCTATTATGAAAACTACCTCAGATTCCATAGGTTTATACCATGGGGGATCTATCCCCACACCCCTAATCGAGATTAGTGATGATCTCTAGTCTCAAACCTTTATCCCAGTCCCTTGACTTCTTTCACTGACCCCTATGAAAAGTTGAGAGTCACACCTTGATATTTTTGTGGGTTTTAGACACATTTTGGGTCGCAACACCTACAAACCCCACCTTGATCCCACAAAACACCTTGAGTCAAGATATTACTCATGGATTCCAAAAAAACTCATGATTTAAGATACTCCTCATGGCTCTCTTATCTACATTGAGTGGAAATACTCCTATTGATTTCCCAAAATGACTCAACTAAAGATACTACTCCTAGTTATCATATATGAACCTCCTCTTTGAAGGTTCTAGGTGCAGCTGAAGCGTGGTTGGGATGAAACCCAATTTTAATTTTTTCCATGATCAATGATTATTCGGGGATGAATACGATGATGAACGCCAGTCTCCATGGAATATAATCAAAGATTTAGATAAAGAAGAAAGAGGCCAGAAACCTTTAGAGAGGATCTTGCACATTTTGTTTATAATTAATTTAATTAATTTCATAAAGAAAAATAATTCCTCGACCTTTGGTATTTTTCTTATTTCATGATGTTGATCATCCGAAATGAACCTTCTGGGTTATCTCGTTGCGCTTGTAAGGATCCAAAAGAGAATCCCTCTAACAGTGATCCACACGTGCTTTGATGGCCTTCGATCGATACTGCTTGTTCTCTGGGTGCTAGTGCAGTGAATCGAGTGTCTTGTGTCAGTCGTTCTTGATCACCTATTCTTCGGTCTTGAAGAACGCCTCTCATTCTTGAGAGGGGAGAGAAGAAGATTCGAGATAGAAATTGTTTGGCTCAACAATTATCAATTCACCAGGCATATGGTATGGTGTATGGAACAATAGGTGTACTTGCCTATTTATACACATGGAATTTCAATTTCAATATTTAATTTCATAGAAACAATTAAATATACTCATAAACTTAGATAAAACCCATGAATTTAATAATAATACCGCATCATTATTTATGGTGCACCAACTTATGAAAAACAGAATTATAAATAAAATTCCGCGTCACAAAATAATAGCAGCATTATTTTAATTTGGGCCAACTAGTTAAATATTTATTTACCATCATGAAAATAATTATTTTACTACTAGACCGACCTTGGTCCGATCGAACTCCACTTCCATTTATTGAACACCCGAATAAATAAATAAATTATTTATTCTCTTAAATAAATATTTTATTTACAAAATAGTAAGTAAACATTTATTAAATGTTCAATAAAATAAATAAATATATTTTATTTAATTCATGAGATCATTTTAACTTGAATAAAATTATTCCACGGTATTGAGAATAATATTTATTTCATTAATTAAATTCAAATATAATTTAACGAATACCACCAAAAACACTTAGTGTGTGACCCTCTAGGATTATTTCTCGTTGGCATTACGCGGGCTTGCCTAAAGTCCAAGAGTACTGGATAGCAATGTGTTAAGGCACCAAATAGAAAGAACGCAAAGTCACAACAATGACATCCACATATGAATGCTCACTGTGTAATATAATCCCTTTTTCACAATATCTCATCAAGCAGGTTTCATGACTATGTCATCAACTTTTATGCTTGATACGTCATTCTTTTACTACCTGAAATAAACTCATCGTTACACCATGACCATGGAATTTTGTGCAACAGTTCTATTTCAATCAAAGGGTCGAGATATCAACTTCCATAAATGGAAGGGACAAATCCTTCCTTGAATTATCTATTAATAACATGCCACTCATGATGCACCCAATGTACCCTACTTCTCGCCAACTTTCTGTGTGACAGTTTTCATCAATAAATCATAGTACGTAAGTCGTGACATGTATTAATGATAACCTTAAAGTCTTAGGATCATTAAACATGCTCACAGATATAAATATCTGATGACACCAGAACATGCAGAATTCTTACTAGCAGGTCTGTTATCATAATCTTCTATCTTGGAGATTACCAAGTGCGAACTTCATGAGAGGAAGTCTCATCTGCTTACGAGTACTCACACCTGACAGTATACATGCTATGTGTCCCATCATATAATGTTATACAACCATATAACTATATTTATTAATATTGTTATGGCATTTCAAGGTTCTCATCATAGCGGGGAATATCCATGACCTTATTAATGAAACAAATACTCTAGGACATTATTACATCATAGTAATGAAAAACAATGAACAATATGTAATAATACTTTAAATATCCATGTAATCAAAGTAAAACCATTTTGTTATAGGACACTAAATCTTACAAACTTATACTTGGACTAGAGCCACTGCTGTAGTATTATCACAGTACAATGTGATAGGATCTTTACTGCTAGGTATGACATCTAGATCCTAGATGAATCTTCACATCCGAACTACTTCTTTATCTACCTTAGAAGCTGTGATATACTCAGACTCGGATATAGAATATGCGACCACACTCTTCTTTGAGCTCTTCTATCTCACTACACCTCCATTGAAAGTGAATATGTATCCCGTTTGCGACTTCATGTCATCTTGATCAGTCTGGAAACTAGAATCTGCATATCCTATGATGAGTAGTTCCTCATATCCTCCATAAACCAGAAACATATCCTTATTACACCTCAAATACTTTAGGATAGTCTTGACTTCCGTCCAATGGTGGTCACTTGGGCTAGCTTCATATATTCCTACCACACTCAATGCGTAGGCAACATCCAACCTAGTACATAACATGACATACATGGCTGACCCAATCAATGATGTGTATGGAGTCATTGACATTATATTTCTTTCCTCATGTGGCTGAGGAAACATTTTCTTGGAAATATGAATTCCATGTGATGCTGGAAACAATCCATTCTTGGATTGTTCTATACTAAATCTCTTCAGTATCTTATCAATGTATGTACTTTGACTTAGGACCAAAAATATCTTGTATCTATCATAATGTATCTTGATCCCAAGAATATACGCGGCCTTGCCCAAGTATTTCATGGAGATGAATTGATTCAACTATTCCTTAACAGAATGTAAGACTGGTATCTCGTTTCTAATACATAATATGTCATCAACATATACTATTAAGAAAATGACTGCACTTCCACTAAACCATTTTTAGACACAAGGATCACATTCATTCCTAATAAAACCAAATTCTTTTATGGATTCATCAAAATGAATGTTCCATGACCTGGATTCTTTCTTTAATCCATAAATAGATTTCTGCAACTTTCATGCCTTATTAGAATCCTTTGGAGTCACAAACCATTCAGGTTGTGCCATGTGGAAATCTTCCTGAAGGTTCCCATTAAAGAATACTATTTTGACATCAATTTTTCAAATCTCATAGTCATGGTATGCCACAATGGAAAATATAATTTTGATGGATTTAAACATTGTAACTGGTGAGAATATTTCATCGTAGTCAATTCCTTGACACTGTTTAAAACCTTTTTCAACCAGTCGTGCCTTATAGGTAACAAATTGTCCTTCCATGTCCTGTTTCTTCTTGAATACCCATTTGAAACCAAAAGGATTTACATCACCAGGAGGATCTACCAAAATCCAGACTTGGTTTTGGTACATGGAATGCATTTCATAATTCCTATCTTCTTTCCACATGGCAATATCTATGCCACTTACTAATTTCTTGTAGGTTAGAGGCTCATTATTATGAACTAATAATGAGTCACCATCCTTGATAACTAGAAAACCATACCATTCTGGTTCTCTAACCTCGCTTTTACTCCTACACAGTAATTGTGTCTCTGGAATAGATTATTCTTCCATGGGGATTTATGGAATCTGTTCCTGTACCAACTCTTGTGTACCTTGAGCCTCGACTTCATCGAAGTCTATCTCTCTCCAACTATCTCTTTTGGATATGTTCTCCCTCTCAAGGAATATGGCATGTCTTAACACTATAAACTTTTTGTCTAAGGGGATGTATAGGTAATATCCCCTTGTTTCCTTGGGGTATCCTATAAAGGTACACTTTGTGCCTTGGGGTGTGAGTTTGTTACCTGAAGAGGCCTTAACAAACGCTTCACTACCCCACACATGTAAATTCGATAACATGGATTTTATTCCACTCCAGAACTTGTATGGAATACCATTTATCGATTTAGTTGGTACTTGTTTTAGTATGTGTGCCACTATTTATAACGCATATCCCCAAAAGGATAATGTAAGACTCACATGACTCATCATTGATCTCACCATGTCCAACAGGGTGAGGTTCCTCCTTTCACTCACACCATTCCACTGAGGTGTGTTTGGAGGAGTGAGTTGGGATAGGATCCCAAACCCCCGTAAGTAATCAATAAAGTCTCAATTAAGATATTCACCACCTCGATCTAAGATGAGTTTCTTAATCTTCTTACCAAGATGGTTCTCAACTTCATTCTTGTATTCTTTGAACTTATCAAAAGAAGCCAACTTATACCTCATTAATTAGATATATCCATATCTACTAAAATCATCAGTAAAAGTTATGAAGTATGAGTACCCTCCCTTTTATTCAACTATAAATGGTCCACACACATCGGTATGAACCAATTAAAGAGGTTCTTTATCCCTTTCAACTTTACCACTAAATGGGGATTTGGTAATTTTCCTTGTAAACATGCTTGACATATGCCAAATGGTCTTAATTCAAAAGAATCTAAATATCCATCTTGATGTAACCTTGTCAAAAGTTTCTCATTTATATGACCTAGCTGGTGATGCCAAAGTTGGGTGTGGTATGAGTCATATGAAGTATCTTTGTTATTGATTGCCATTACTTGGTTTGTGTAATCCAACACATAAAGTTTGTTGTATAAATGTGACCTACCATAACAAATGATATCTTTGTAAAAGATGAAACATTCATTTCCAAAATTGAAAAAAATCCATCTGTATCTAATCTGGATATAGAAATAATTTTTTTAGTAACAGAAGGCACATAATAACAACCCTTTAACACCAAGATCATCCCAGTTGGCAACGTGAGGTGGTAGTCCCCAATAGCTACATCAACAATTCTTGCTCCATTTGCTGCTCATAGATCTACCTCCCCTCGATCAATCTTCTTAAATCTACTTGGTTTCTATATTTGGATACATATGTGATCACCATAATCTTCCTCTAATACCCAATTTGTAGAAACATATATGTTGCATTTGATAACAAACACACCTGAAGCTTCCCCTTACTTCTTATACTGGGTGCATTTCTTCTTCAAGTGGCTCTTCTTGCCCCATGTGAAACAAACAGCCTCCTATTAATTTGCCTCCACTTTGATCTTCCTTTTCTTAGAAGGTCGTGAAGATGCTTTGGGATTAAAGCTCTTCACCTTCCCTTTACTCTTATTCACCATAAGGACATAAATCTTTTATCACTTCATATCTTTGTCCACTTGATGAATGAGCATAATAAGACCAGATAGAGATTTCTCAATGTTGTTCATATTGAAAATGTTAAATAAGTTAGAGAAGCTATGAGGGAGTTATGTGAGAATGAAATTGGTTCCCAGTTCATCGGGGAGTTTAAACCCTAGAACCTCCAGGCGCTCAATGTAGCCAATGAGATTGACTACATGAGGGCCATCTAGGGAACATTCTCCAAGTTTACTATGAAAGAGTGCCTTTGTGATCTCAAGACTTTCTTGTATTTCTCTCTCCTGGTAAAGACCACAGAGGTGCTCGAGCATGCTATAAGAATCCATGTTTTCATGAGACTTCATGATCTCACTAGACATTGATGATAACATCAAACATTGAACGTAGACCATGTCATTCATATGTTTCTCATAGAACATGAAATCCTCATCACTCACCTCCTTGGTAGGCGGATTAGGTAATGATGACTCCAGCACGTAAGACTTCCGTTCATGGCGTAGGATAACCTGAAGGCGTCTAAACCATTCCTAGATATTACTGCTGATGAGGATGTTATATTTATCCAAAATTGATCCTAGGGATAGTGTGATTGATGAGATTATCATTTTTATTCTACAATTAAAAGATAAGATCATTAGTACTTTGTTGATTACATTTTATGAGAAATAATAAATTTTATTAAGTCTCTGACTATTTTATCAAGTCCCAATAGCCATCACCATTGAACTCTAAATGTTCAGTTTTCATGAAATTCTAGTGGCAAGGATCCATATTCCACTTTGCATAACCCCAACAAGGGTTGTTCAAGCTATTAGAAGGTATTTAGGTAGACCGTTCTTTTCCAACTACAGGCTTGCAACTCCTTGATATGTTGAGTGGACTCCCTAATCCTGAAATCATGACTTTGGATTTCCTCAACTCTTGCCTCCAATATTACACCAGGTCTAGAAATAGCTACTTCTCTTGATGAAATATGGTTAAGTCGACCCAAAACCTTTCATAAGAGCTTCCTATATAAAAGTAAGTATCCCAAAAGGGTTGCTCAAACACATAGTTTTATTGATTTTTTCCCTTAATCAAGTAACGGAAGGCTTGTTCTGACTTAATATTTTATTTGAGGGGTTTTTATCTCTTATGTGTGAATTTCCTATTATCATGATCACTCACTTGTAAATATTAAGTGTAACTTACGTAAGTGATTAACCATGTCTTGGTAATATTTATGCATAAGTATAGTTTATTTTAGTTCCATCTTGCATGCTTGTTTAATTCATTAATTATGAGATCGTGGAAACACATCCATATTGATAAACTATGCAATTGACAGAAATAAAATAAAGTAAATGTAATTATCATAAGATTTTTTAGTGGTTAGTTTATCTAGTAGTTGATAAACTAACCCTGACCTTAGGGAGAAATTCCTTGAACCTTTTGGGTTCGTGTTTACAGCTTCCACCTGTCCCCCTTTGTATCTCCTAGGATTGGTTTCATCTCAGATCCAACTTGAACCTCCTCTACTAGCTTGGGAGTTCCATCCATTAAATATTCCTTTTTTAAATCACATGTAGGTGAGGGGTAAAAGTGGTTTTTCATAAAAGAAACCTTGGGCATGAAGGCCCTACATATTAATGAGGAGAAGGCTCGCCGGACAACAAATTTAATTAAAATAAATTAAAGGAAACTATCCACATACACATTTCTTGGTCTAGATCATGATCAACCATACATGAAACAATATTTACATATAAATAAAACTTGAAATCAATTATTTAATCATTCTTATTTAATATAAATCACGCTCAAATCAATTAATTATCATCTTTAATTAATCAATACTTTTATCTTAAAACCTTTTCTAAATTTTCTTGAGATTCTCATCCATTATAATTTTTAAAAAATAAATTCATTTAAACTTATCTCTGTACGTAACTTGTAACTTGGAGGTAACTCGGTGAATTCCTATTCATAACTAGCCATTGAGTAGAAATGAATGTTATGCAAATGTCAAATTAAACACACACACACACACACACACACACACACATATATATATATATATATAACACATATCATGTGTTGTGCCTCAACTTTATGCCTGCATGATGGTACACGTCTCAAGGGTTTGTATAATATAATAATAAATTTTAAAAAATATCCATAATTTGAATGAGTACATGATCTGTAGTTCCAACTACATGCAATTTGCTATTATTCACCATCTTTTCGAAGTACATGCAGGGGGAAACAACATGTGAGTGTACTTTAGAAATCTTCAGAGTACACGGCGTGTCCAGTGGGCCTCACGTTGTGTAGTTCCTCATTATGAGGTATCCATATGGGCATGCCGTGTATGAGGTATACAGTCCAACCCTAACCCAAAGAGACTATACGCCGTGTCCATTAGGCCACACAATGTGTAATCCAGAAACCGCGTGCCACCTATTCCTAGTCAACACACAGAGTCATTTAAGACTTAGAAAGACTCCATCACATGGCTTGGTTTGGCGTACCGGTCCAATGCATTGAATCTTAACTACACATCATGTACTACTGAATACATGCCATGTGTTCTAGTGTTGTACGACCAAGAAGCTCTGGAACCTCCAGACGAGATCCTCTATTTTATTTTAATCAAAATTAAAAGAAAAGATCATTTCAGTAAGGTGAATGAGAAACGAAAGAGGAATAGATCTTGAGATTTTGATTTACAGAAGGATTAACTTGAATTGAAAATACTAAATTATTAAATGTGTAAGTCATCAACGAAATATTTAAATAATTTTAAACTACGATGTAACCCCTCTGATGCCACTTGAAGGTTCCAGGAGCAGTAGAAGCATGGTTGGGATGAAACCCAATTTTGATTTTTACCATGATCAATGATTATTCTGGGATCAATATGACGATGAATGCTAGTCTCTATGGAATATAATCAAAGATTTAGATAAATAAGAAAGAGGCCTGAAAACTTTAGAGAGGATCTTGCATATCATGTTTATAATTAATTTAATTAATTTTATAAAGAAAAATAATACCCGGATCTTTGGTATTTTTTTCCATTGCTGATTTTGATCATCCGGAATGACCCTTTTCGATTATCTCATTGCACTTGTAAGGATCCAAACTAGAATATCTCTAATGGTGATCCACACATGCTCCGATGGCCTCTAATCGACACCGCTTGTTCTCTGGGTGCTAGCGCGGTGAATAGAGTGTATTGTGTTGGTCATTCTTGATTACCTGTTCTTTGGACTTGAAGAAATTCTCTCATTCTTAAGAGGGTAGATAAGAGGATTCAAGAGAGAAATTATTTGGCTCAAAAATTCTCAATTCACCAGGTCTGTGGTGTGGTGTATGTCACAATAGGTGTACTTGCCTATTTATATACATGGAATTTTAGTTGCAATATTTAATTGCATAGAAACAATTAAATATATTCATGAACTTAAAGAAAACCCATGAAATTAATAATAATACCGCGTCATTATTTATGGGGAACCAACTTGCGCAAAACGGGATTATAAATAAAATTACACGTCACAAAACAATATCAACATTATTTTAATTTTTTCCAACTAGTTAAATAATTATTACCATCTTGAAAATAATTATTTTACTACTGGACCAACCTTGGTCTGCTCGAACTTCACTTCCATTTATTGAACACCCGAATAAATAAATAAATTATTTATTCTCTTAAATAAATATTTTATTTACAAACTAGTAAATAAACATTTATTAAATGCTTAATAAAATAAATAAATATATTTTATTTAATTTATGTGATCATTTTAACTTGAATAAAATTATTCCACGGTCTTGATAATAATTTTTATTTCATTAATTAAATTCAAATAGAATTTAATTGAGACCACCAAAAACACTTAGTGTGTGACCCTCTATGATTCTTTCTCATTACCATTAGGCGGGTTTGCCTAATGTCCAAGAGTATTGTCTAGCAATGGGTCAAGGAACCCAAGAGAAAGAATGTAAATTCACAAAAATGATATCCACATACGAAGGATCACTGTGTAATATAATCCCTTCATCCCAATATCTCATCAATTAGGTTTCATGACTGTGTCATCAACTTTTATGCTTGATACATCATTCTTTGACTACCTGAAATAAACTCATTGTTACACCATGGCCATGGAATCTCACGCGACAATTTTATTTCAATCAAAGGGCCAAGATATCAACTTCCATAAATAGAAGAGACAAATCCTTCCTCAACTTATCCATTAATAACATGCCACTCATGACACACCTAACGTACCCTACTTCCCGCCAATTGTCTGCATGATGGTTTTCATCAGTAAATAAAAGTACGTAAGTCGTGACACATATTAATGATAATATTAAAGTCTAAGGATCATTACACATGCCCGAAAATAGAAATATCCAATGACACCAAAACATGTGGAATTCCTACTAGCAGGTCTATTCTCATAATCTCCTATCTTAAAGATTACCAAATGCGAACTTAATGATAGGAAGTCTCATCTGCTTACGAGTACTCACACCTGACAGTATACATGCTATGTGTCCCATCATAGAATGTTATACAACCATATAACTATATTTATTAATATTATTATGGCATTTCAAGGTTCTCATCATAGCGGGGAATAACCATGACCTTATTAATGAAACAAATACTCTAGGACATTATTACATCATAGTCATGAAGAACAATGAACAATATGTAATAATACATTAAATATCCATGTAATCAAAGTAAAAATAGTTGGTTCTAGGACACCAACTCTTACACTCTTATGTGTAATCCCATAAATATACCTTCACTTGTATCACCTACCGAGTCAAGTATCTTAGGTTATCCCAATGTGTAAGACCCAATCAAGCCCTTATTGTATACTCCCAAGTAATATGGTTGATCTACTATCATATGTTATTTTTCACACTGATCATGAATCATGTGGGATTCAATGTTTTATTTTATCAATTCATTAACATGTCTAAGAAACATCATAGTAAAAAACATGGAATATCACAAGTCCTGGTAAAAATACTCTAAACTGTATAGAACATGTCCTTATTACATAATATGAAACTTCATAGACCAATACCATTACATGAACTTAAATTTTACACCACAAACTATTTGGTATTTGATTCCCATTAACCCAGATATATAGAATTTCTATCTACAGTTTAACCCTAACACCATCCAATATACCTTTTCTCTAATGTGATGAGCATAAGATGAACCAATATTCATATATAACTTGAGTTAGGACACTCTTCTTGTTTTCCACACATACCTTGAGTGATGTTAATCCTATTAGATTATTCATATTTTCCATAATTTGATATTATAATGACTTAAACATTTCATAAATAGATTTTGCATCTATTTAGATGAATATTCACTAATTAATATTATGATACAATCCATAACCATAAATGTTTCGTGAATTTGGAAACTTGGATACATAAAAAATTGGTACATAAGAGATCTACCACATCTCTATCTTAGTTCTTTATAACTATTACCCTTCTTAGAAATATCATACTTATAAACTTTCTACATATCCTGGGGAAATAGAAACATAATAAAGTGTGAGCTCATATTCTTAGTAAGGATAAACAAGGATGATATAAATGATCACTTAAGAATAAAATTTTCATAAAGTCATGATAACATGAGATTAAAATTTTTAAAACCAAACCCAACATATCATTGATCATAATCACGAGTCATGGAATATATCTTGATAGTTCATAAGACATGAATCATAAAGGAATCAATGAACATAAGCCATGAGGGAACAAAATTAGTATAATATGTAAGTTTATGTCATAAAAATAAGTATAGAAAATCATTTATTTAGTCAAGTATAACTTCCAATAATTTTATAGTTGATTGTATTAACTCACCATTCCATCATATCTATTGTAAATGTTCACTCCTAAGACTATCATAGTGGGTAGAGTCTTTTACTAGAATAAGTTTCTTTCTCCATTAAAGTTATCAATATATCATTAGATATAAATCATTACCCAATACATTAGAGGGATATATAATTCTAGGACCACCTATAACATAATCTTAATCCATTTATATGTGTTCTATAATATCATAAAACATTCAACATATATCATAAACCAGGGAAATGAAACATGCTTCATATGCATTTGAACATTTCATCCTAGCATAACCCATAGAAAATAAATTTTTTTCATAAAAATATCATCATAGTAATCATAAAACATCTAAAGATAGAATAAATATGGTATCTTTGGATCATATCCATAGTAATTCATAAGTAACATTAAATTATTTTATTATAGATTAAAAATGAATTTAAAAGATTTCTGGAATATTTCATAAGAAAGATACCCCATTCAACATGGAATCAATTATTTTAAATAATAAAACTTCAAAAATATTAAGGAAAATATTTTATTCAAAAATAAAAATGTAATTTCTTAAAGAAATCTTCAAAATCCTTTAGTGGTCATGGCAGTGAAAAATTCTATCCATGTCGAGTACGTTAAAACAAAGTTTCCTGTCACATTTTTAGTAAAAAGTTAAAAGTACTTTATTCAGAAAATGAAAAGAAGATTACTTTATTTTTTTAGATAAAGTAAAAAATTAGTAAAAATGAATTTAAAAAATCATATGATAATATTAAAAACATTCTTGAAATCATCATAAAGAAAACATTAACATATAAGAAATAAATTCCCGACCAAAGTGGAAATAAAGTATGTTTTTCTTAAACAAAATTCCCAATAAATTTAAGTAAAAGAGAGAGGAAAATGGTATTATGACTTGAAAATTCCATGAATAAAAAGGTTATAATAAAATTATATGGTTTTATCAGATATGGATTATATAATTTCCCTCAATGGAAATTCTAACATAAATAATATCGATTAAAATGAGATTGAAACATAAATCTCTTACCACTTTGGTAACTTATGAAGCATAAACCCCATGAAATAATAACATCAAATAAAAATTAAAATATCATTAAAATAATTATATTCATTATATAGCTTGTAAAATTTATAGTATACACACCTCATAAAAAAAATAGTTCGTAACATTACATATGTCCCAAAGATGAAAATTGAGATGATAAACACTTAAAACTTTGGAACCTCTAAATCAAATCCACCTGAAAGAGATAAACTTATATGGTTTTTATAATACACATAATTTTCATAAAAATAATTATAAAATAAATTCATGTGTATTATATACACCATATAAACGAATCAAGTGGTGAATATGACATATGTCTCACAGAAATAAAAGTGGGATGATAAATCCCATCAAATTAAGTTTGACTTTCATTGAAAGTGATATAAAATTATTTATAATAGATTTAAATTTATTATAAATATAAAAAATAATTCTTTTCAAACTGATAATATCATATACTATCCAATTATAACATTTTAACACCCATTTATTAATAATTCCTTATTAAAATCATTGTTTTCAGGTGTTAACTTTTTAATTTTTTATGGATTTTTTGGTTTGAAAGTTATAGTACTTGTAATTTTTTCAGGATGAAATAATATAAATAATATTATTCATGATTTAAATATAATATATAATAATTATATACATATTTATAATCAACTATAAAAGTTAGAGATATAAAAATGATTTACATCGTTCATGGAGACGGTGAGTCGTACATACACCTGAACGCAGTTTCCATTTTCTAATAAAAAGAAGGAAAGAAAGATAAATATAATGTTATAATTATATAAAAATAATTATATCACAAATAAAATATATATAAATTAAATATATCCTTATTACCATCCAAATAAAGCTGAAATTGAAAATGAATCACATAACTTTATGGAGGTGGTAGTCCACACATATGGACGAGCAATGTTATAATATTTCAATGAATGGAAAGGTAATAAAGAAGATATGATGTTATAATTCATGAGGAATATTTATTTAATAAATATAATATATAAACATTAAACCCATTTTAATAAATTTCCATGAAATATGGTGATTGAAAACGAATTATATCGATACATGGAGGTGGTAGTCCACACATACTTATGAGTGATAATTTCACTTCACATTTGATGGAAAAAAGGGTGGATAATGGTGGTTACATAATAATAATAAAAATTTATTATAATTAGGATATTTAATTTATTAATTTATGATAAATTCCATATAATTAGAGGATGTATAAGAAGAAATAAATTGAAAGAGGTCAGGTAGAATGATTACCTATTCCTCAGTAAACCTCCTTTAGATACTTTCTTAATGATCCTTGGAATGATATTTTAAGAATAGAAACACTCTAATTCATGTATGGGGAATTTTAGAAGATAATTGGGTAAGTTTTTGTAAAGATAATTGGATCAAAGTGGTGTAAATATGAGAGATGTGGTGTGTCCTTTTATAAGTGGGGGAGAAGTCACACTTGATTTTTTTGAATAGATTAAAATATATTTTTTGTAGATTAAAATATATTAATATATCAATAAATAAAAATGGATCAAAATAGATTTTTTTAATATTAAATGATATAGGTTAAAAATATGTCTAACCAATATGTTTTAGACAAAATTTTAGGTCATTTTAACCATTATCATTTTAGTTTAACCCTCTGATAAACTTGTTTTAACCTTAACTGTGACAACATATTTTTACTGAATTTACTATTCTTAAAGAAAAAAATTTAAGAAAATTATCAACTAATAATAATTATATTAATTCAAAATATTAATTACATTTCATAAAATTCAATTCAAATATGTGGGAAAATTTAATTTAAAATTAAACATGCAATACGCGATGAAAAGCAATTTTCTAGAAAAAATGTTATCTTACGTATAAAAAGTTTTCATACCAAAATTCAACGTAAAATTTATTATAATTAACTTAATTGAGTTATTAATAATATACATCAAATAATTTCATTTTTAAACTATTATAAAATAAAATGAAACATTGTAATTTTTTGAAATGAAAATACAATTTTCATTAAAAAATAGTATTTTTTACTATTCATGAAAAAATTATTTTTTAAAAATATTTCAAAAAATCACTCAGAGATTGTTTTTAAAATAATATTTAGAATATAAATTTAATTTTTTAAATAAATTTTCTTATGTTAGTAGAAATTGGTTATATTATTCACTTACAAAAATAAATAAAATCCATTTTTGAGGAAAACATGTATTTTTAAAACATAAAATGACTTTACTAAAAATTGATTACTTGTTTATAAATATATTTAATTTATATAAAACTTTAAAAATCGGGTTATTATTATTAATATTTCCAATTTAATGGCTATTTTATACCAATATACTATATTACAATCATCTAGACTTATGGTTGCGTGTATCATAAGCTATCAAAAAAAGTAAATTTATTTACAGAGAAATATATCATAAATTATTGGGGTGCTATGTTATAACCTACTTGAAATTAAGTTCTCCTTTAAAATTAAATCAATCTGATACAAAAAATGAGGGAATATTTTTTTCATTACATCCTCAGGTTCCCAATTAGCTTCTTATAATATTTTATTCCCCATAATAACATAAACTAGGTGATTTATCTTATTCCGTAGAACTTTATCTCTACAATCCAAGATCTCTACCTATTATGATTCAAATGAAATATCATTATATAGTTTTATAATATCTTAGTTCATTAAATTTAAATAAAAATATATGTACTTTTTCAATATAGATACATAGACCATATCATAAACTAGAGATAGGTTTAGTAGAACTACCAAATGATAGGATACCATTCTTACACTATCAGGAATCCAGAAGGGTATAATATACATAGGGATTAGATTTCCCTTATTTCCAAATATATCAAACTACTTCCATGAATAAATTTATAGGAATACCTTATTACTAATTTCAAATTTAATATTTCATTGATGTTTATGAGTATAAATTTTTGGTTGACACTGATCTGCCTTGATGTGCTAATGTTTAGATCTAACCTTCTTTACAATTTACTCTAATAATTTTTGTCCCAATAGAATTATTTCTAAATCATCATCCCAAAACATTTTAGTTACAAATTTTTTTCCATACAGGTGTTTATAAGGATCCATCTAAATGGTTTAGTGAAATCTATTTTTATAAAACAACTTGATTATAGGAAAGTGTTGATCCCAACCACCTTTGAAATCTATAGAACAATATATAAATATATCCTACAAGGTTTTAATGGCTATCTCAGGATAACCATCTATATAAAGATTATAAGAAGTAAAAAAAAATCTAAATTGAGATATTGCTGAAGACATATCCAGAACATTGAGGTTAAGCCCAGATCTCAGTCAAATACAATAAAATGTGGTACTCCAAAAAGACTTACCAATTCTGCAATATATATTCTAGAAAAATAATCAAGATATAAATATTCTCTAATATCAATGAAGTGTTCTAAATTTATAATAATATCTAATATAACCCAAATAAAATTATGGACTTTAGACATTTTAGGGAGTACGATGATGAAATACATGGTGATTTATTTTTAGTTCTATTATGGTATGTGTAATTATTGTAACATTCCCTTAGAATTCTGTCTCTTAGCCTTACCTTAATAACATAACAAGAAAATATATACATACTCTAAAATATCTATCTTCATGTTTTCCAATAATAAATAATATTTTATATCTCTATATATCATCATACTTCCATGATAAATAGAGAATGAAGAACTATGATCATAATCCAATAAATCCTTCTACAAATATTGTATGGATGAGACAAAAAAATGATTCATAAACCTTATCATTCCATCACAATCAAGGTTGAAATTAAGAAAATTTCTCAACATCTTTTTCACCAACACATATTTCTTCTATGCCTCTTTAATCTTCTCTTGGATAGGAAATTGAACACTCATTTGAGCAATAAATATTTCTCACCTTCCTTTAATATTTCAAGGTTAATCCTTTTCAAATACATAAATATTGGATACTTTATGATCCACATCATAGATAATATAGCATTATAATTTTGACTTAGAGAATCTTCCACCTTGTTCCCTTACTTGGGGTGGTAATGTATTGAGCATTCATAATCATTAATCAACTCCAACCATCTTCTCTAGCGTATATTCATCTCTTTGTGAGTGAATATATATATTAAAATTTTATGATCAGTATATATGTCACCCCTTTCTCCACAAATATAATTCCTCTATATCTTTAATGAAAATATTACCGAAAGTTACTCTAAATCATGATCTGTGTAATTTTTCACATGAACCTTAAATTGTTGTGAGGCATAAGATATCACTATATCAATATGCATGGGGATTCTTACCAGTACTTTCTTTGATTAATAACTATAGATCACACAACCTTCGTTACTATTGAGTATTTTAAGAATATGTGTTCTAACTAAACTTATTTTTAGCTCCTTTAAATTTTACTCACATTTATCTATACAAAATAACCAAACTCCATTCTAAGTTAATTTAATGAGTAGATTAGATAATAATGGGAAATTATACACAAATAATCTATAATATCCATCCAAAAAAATAAAACAAAAAATATAATTCATATTAGTTTTCCTGGTCCAATTTTCAATAACTTCCTTATTTTATAGATCCAATGATGTACTCTTTCTTTAGATTATATGACCAAAAAATGAAACTTTCTATAGACAAAATTCACACTTGGTTAGGGTCTTTAGTACACTTATCTAGTGATCTTCACGTTCTTCTATTCTCTTGAAATATATAATAATATCATCTATAAATAATACCACAAACTTATCAAGGTAATATCTAAATTCTCTATTTATTGAATCCATAAAGATAATAGGGGGATTAATAAGAACAAATGGAATCAATATAAATTCATACTATCCATACCTCATACATAATTTTGTCTTGGTTATGTATTCACTTTTTACCCTCAATTGATAGTATCTATAATAAAGATCAATATTTGAAAAATATTGTGATCCTAATAATTGATAGAAAAAATCATCATTATGGGGTAGATGATACTTATTATTTATTATGATCATGTTAAGTCCCCGATAATCAATGCAGAGTCACATTGATCAATCTTTATTCTTAACAAAAATAATAAGTGTATCCTATAGTGACACACTTGGACGAATTAATACCTTATCAATATTCACCTAGAGTTTCTTATTTAATTCCTATAACTCAATCGAGTCCATTCTATATGGAGCCTTTAAAATGGGTGTAGCACCAGATATTAATTCTATTAAAAAATCCACTTGAAAATTTGAAGGAAGAGTAGAAAAATCTTCCATAACAACATAAAAAAATCTTGCATAATAGGAATATCATTGATATTTTGTTTCTTCCCTACTATCTAATATAAATAACCATTTTTAATAGTAATCAAGACACATAAAATGGATTTTATTTCCATTGGAGTCTCATATTATCCTCACATGGATATACAATAATTGGTTAGTTTAGAATAAAAAATATGAATTCTATTCCTCTATAATTGATTAGGGATTTATATAAGTAAATCAAATCCATTCCCAAAATATCATCAAATTCAACTAGAAGAAGAATAATGAGATTTATGGGAAGAACATTCCTGTAAACATCAATTGAAGAAGAATCATTGACCCGGGATGTGATCATCATACCATTATAAAATTTCACTTATAATTCAACATATAATCATTTAGATGGTATTATGATACCCTTAAAAAATATTTAGATATAAAAGAGTGTGTAGATCCAAAATCAAATAATTCATTAGTAGTTATAGAGTGGATGGTAATGTTAGGACCAAGCAGATGAGGAATGTGATTGTTTTTAGGTATTGTCTTTTCTTTTCAATGAAATTTTAAAAGAAGGGGAAATCAACTCAATTTATATTTGGTTAATTTTTTTGACCGCCATATTCAAGATATTCATACTCAAAATGCTTGAAAAGGTACATCGTATTTAGTATAAAATATATAGAAATAATGGTTCATCAAACTTTCCCTATATTTGCTACAGAAGGAGTAATCATAAATGTAATGACCCAAAATTTTATCAATGAAATTTCCCTTCCTATGATTATTTAATATAGTATAGATCACATAAGATCACTTACATAACACAATTCAAACTTTATAAATGAATATTGAATGAAATAAGAGGTATTTTTAGAAGTTAAGGAAACTATACTGATGAAATCATAACACAAACTTAAGAACAGTAATGTGACCCTTATGAATAGTAAACCATCAAATAGACTAGTAACATCACTAATGAATTTATAAATAAAATTCATTCATCTTATAAATGAAAATATGATATAATTATATCATATTATACATAAATAAATATTTTAAAAATTATTAATTAAGTGTTGGTATTTTTGTAAGTTATAAATATTTAATTACAATTTTATAATTAATAAAATTATTTAAAAGAGAATTAATTTTCATAAAATTTAATCATAAATTAATATTTTGTGGTATTATTATTTTTGGATAATTTTATGAGACCTTAGTAAATTTTTGAAAGTGTTACAAAATCATTTATAAATTTAAAAAATATATATTTTTAAGTAAATTATGGTTTTAATTAAAAATTAAAATTCTCATATTAAAAAATTATTTTCATAAAATAGAGTTAATTTTTTAATTCTATATGTTTAAAAATGTTTAGGGTAAATTTTTGGGATTTTTCTAAATTACATGAATTTTTGGTGAATAGGAGTATAAATAAAATGTAAGATAAATACACTATTCCTTGAGTCATCGCTGATTTAAGAACCATAATCTTGAACTTAACTTAATTATTCTAATATATGTTATGACTATTCTCAAACTATTTATATTCTTGATTAAAAATAATCAACAAATGAATAAAATATTTTAAAAACACCCCTCTTCTCCACTATAAATACCACCCTCACCACCTCTCTTGCTCACACCTATAAGCCATTGATCCTTGTCAAATTTCTACCCAATATTCTCCCCAATCATCTACCCTATGTATAGGAGCTCTTGGTATCATTAAAAGTCCAAAAAAATCCCCTTAAGAAGGTTCTCAAGGAGGAGTATTCAAGTGGTAAAATCCTCTTCCTCTTCCTTTTAATTTTTTTTCAAGTTATTTTATTTTATTATTCTCTCCTCACCTCCTTTTTCCAAATGAGTATGATAACTATAGTATTATCTATATACTATAATTATATCATGATAAATGAATATCCTTCATCAAACTCCTTTATCTCTATTTTATTTTAAAAATGAAATCTCTGTCTATGAGGGGCTGATTTAAAACCTTCATGGACGACCGATTTTCATTTTTTAATTCCACCTTAAAGGATGGTAATGAAACTATTTTTATGGTTATAAAAAATTCAATATATTTATTATAATAATTTTTATGTTTTGTAAGTAACATAATTACATAATACTAAATGATAAGACAAAATGAGTTCATTATGATCATTAAACGCCGTAATAATGTAAACGATTATCAATAAATATATTATCTAATGATTCATCCTCATACCATATAAAAAATGATATATATACACATTTAAACTTATTTATTTTAATTAATAACATATAAATTCAATTTGGTAGAATTATAACCATTCAACATGAACTTCCATACTCATATAAAAGTATACCGATCATGAAAACCAAGGAAACAAACATTCCCAACCAATAAAATTATATCTTATAACTCATCTAAAAAGGCCATAAATGAATATAATAAAATTATAATAAATTAAATACATATATATGGGTTTATTAAATAATTAATTAATGGATTTAATTTTATTATCCAGGACATTAAGGTCAAGTTCATAACACATTCAGATATAAGGTAAGGGTTTTCTTCCCGGACCTCCATTTTCAATCGGGTTATGCTTTCTTCCTTTAAAAACCAAAACAATTATTCAATAATTTTATATAATTATTCTAAATTATATGCATAAAATTCAAAATCATTTTTCTAGATCATTTCATCTTTCATTTATAATAAATACATGTTTTTTCAAGGTTTCATTTTCAATTCTTCCCGATACGCATGCCTGATTAAAGGGAATGTCTCAATTTCTTACCCATTTTAAAGTACCATCCATAATCTATTTTAAGACACCATTATATTTCTAAAATCACTAATTTTTTCATGATAAACTAAATTTGTTCATTATAGGTTTTATACAAACAATTATGACAAATAAAAATTAATTTTCCAAAATAACTCTTCTTTCCAAAGTAAAAGGGATATTTATCTCTAGAATTCCATGATGATTTTATCAGAGTATTTTCATCTATATAAACACCTATATTGAATTATATGCTTGATATATTATTTTTTTCATCTACCATATGTTATTAAATGTTTTATGACCGGTTTTACTGTGGATGTTCTATCTTGATACCATTCACCATGCTACCCAGATTGGTTAGTGATTATGATTACATATTGGGGAAAGTTATTTACATTTAATATGTTTATGTTTTTTATGTTTTGACCCATTAATATAAGGAATTAAATGAAATTATAAAGTGTTGTGTGAGGCCTAATTTATCCCCTTGATGCATCGGTAGGTATCTTGAGGCAAAATAGAATTAAGTTTTTTTCCGAGGCCTTACCATAGTATTTTTAGATGTATTGGCTGAGGAATTGGTGATATGTTTCAGATGTCCATCATTTTGCATTACATAATTTTGAAATTAATAATTGATAAACCATGTAATATTTTAATAGTATAATATCCATAATTAATGATCATTCTCTTATGATTACTTATATTTTCTTATTTCCTCACCTTTCATTCCTACCATATTATGCCCAAGTTTATTTTTGTAGGCCTATGTTTTTAGTTAATCAACATGCCTAATGTTTATGTTTATGATAAATTACACTTTATTACTTACCCTTACTAAGAATATGATCTCACACATTTTTTATGTTTAATTTTACCCTAGGTTGCAAAGATTAATATTATTTTGAATGACTTACTAGAATAATATAAGAGTTTATGGGTGTTTATAATAGAGTTGGAATACCGTTTTTTTCTTTCAAGTTGTAATTTAAATCTTATGTTTGTATCTGGTTATCCAAAAAATACTAAATTATTTAGTCCTTTGAGATGTGACATCATTATAAACATACAAATGAATTAATATAAGGAACTGGATTTAGGAAACTGGGATCAAGGTCTTCATAGTTGGTATTAGAGGAAGTTTAGTAGAAACCTTGGAAACAAGATTTAGAAAACATAGATTAAGAAACATATACATAAGATAGTCTTTTAGGATAATAATACATGAACCATCCTAGAATTTTGGTAAGGTATTGATTTTGTGGATCTTACCAGAAATACATTCCAATCTGGATTCTATAATTGGATGTGGTTCTGGCATAGATATAGTTTGGTGTAACAACTCTGAAAAGGTGTCTCGAGCCTGAATCGGGGTAACTTGGTATATGAAAATGTGCCTTACTATGCACTTGGTTTGACACTCCTATAAGATATTCTTAAGATAATTAAAATTTTATTTAGAAAAAACTTTGAAGGATTTAAAACTAAATTTTTCCTCAAAGAAACTATGTTTATGATTATGAGAATAGATATGCATAAAATTTTAATTTATGTTAAGTTTTTTTATATTTTGAGATTATCCATTATGATTCATAACCTAATATAGTGTATTCCATTATTTAGAAATGGTGACTAGTTGAAGGAATGGAAACCATATCAACACATGTATCCCATGTAGGGATTTCCCTCATATTTAAGATAATGAGGTTAGTATTGGAGTAGAAACTTGTGTTGAGAAACTTATAACTATACCAGGACAACTGAATCAGGTTTTGAAAAATAACTTTACTCGTATAGAGAATCATGATCCACACAGTGGATGATAAATGTTAGAACACTTTATGTGATAAAAAAATCCATCATTCAATGGGAATATAAACCCATTTGTAGCTGAGCAGTGGATAGGTTCCTTAGAGAAGATATTTCTCGCATTGGGAAGTAATAAAACAGAGAAGGTTATCAAGAAAGTTTATCATATACTAGGATATGATGATAAATAGTGGACATTAATCTAAAAAAGGAGGATAAATAAATTAAAAATATGGAATAGATATATTTTAAGGAAATTTTCCTAGAAAAATATTTTCCTCATGAACAATGAGAAGATATGGAAAGAAAATTCTTGAATCTGGGGAAAAAAGAGGTTGAAAATGTTTCCAAGTATGAATCCAACTTTATAAGGTAATAAAGGCTTGTCTCAGACTATATACGTAATCAAAATAGAAATATTAATCAATTATTTGATGGTTTAAAACCATTCCTCCAAAGGGAACTAATTTCCCAAACATTCTCATCATAAAAAGATATAGTCTCATGCAATATCAAGATAGAGAAATAATTCTCTAAGTCTAATGATTTTAATATAAATCAATATAAGAATAGGGAATTGAAGGAAATAATTTATAAAGGGGAGAATAGAGAAGGGAGTTTTCCAACATGTGATACCTATGGAAGAAAACACCCTAGAGCCTGCTTAAAAGGAAAAGGAGTCTGTTACAAGTGTAGAGAAAAAGGCCACCAAGCCCGTGATTGTAATGGAAAGAGAAAAGCTACCAATGTTCAATGTTATAATTGTAAAGATATGGGACATTTTCAAATTATTTTCCTATGAATTAAGGAAACTTTTCCCAGAAAAGGCCAAGAGAATAAGGCTAAACTTATGTAATCAAAACTGCTGAGGTTGAAGTTCCTAATGATGTGGTGGAAGGGTACTTCAATAATTTTCTCAAACATGGCCAATTATTTATTTTATTATGTATCATCTCATTCCTTTATATCTTCTCGGTTTGGATTAATAATTAGATATTTAAAATTCTACTTAATAAGGGTGTTATCAGTCAAAACCCCTAAGGGAAGTATCATTGCAATAAAGATGTGTCAGATAGTTCACATTACAAAATATTAACATGATTTATCTACTGATTCTATCATCATACCTATGATTGACTTTGAAATAACCCTTTCCATGGACTATCTTTCAAAATATTATGCAAAAATCTACTGCAAGAAGAAGGAAATCATGATTTGTGAGGATAATGTAGAATAAATTATCTTTAGAGTAGAAACATCACCATCAGATTCTCATGTATATCCACCCCTAGTATCTCTACTAAATAAAATTATTAGGGAGGAAGAGAAAACATCATCTATGGATAAGGAAATAAATATTCAAATTGAGGATGTACCTATTATTCATAAATACATTAAGGTATTTACAAAGGATTTACTTATAGATCCTTCAAAGAGAGAATTTGAGTTCTCTACTGATTTAATTCATGGTTTAAGACCTATATCAAAGGATCTATATATAATATACATAGTTTAATTAGTATAAATGAATAAAAAAAGAGAGAAATTGAGTGATAAAGGATTTATCTTCCATAGAGTTTCTCTATGGGGATCCCTTGTTCTCTTTATCGAGAGGAAAGATGGATCCATGTGGCTATGCATTGACTGTAGATAAATCAATGCTATTATAATAAATAACAAGTATCCCTTACCTCACATTGAAGAGTTATTCGAGAAACTTCATAGATCTTAATATTTTTTAAATATTGATCTTTGATCTAGATATCAACAATTGTGTGTGAAGAAGGAGGATATTCTAAAGGTATCATTTTGAACTAGGTATGTGCATTAAAAGTTTAGAGTAATTCCTTTTAGACTGAATTATATAGGAAGACTCTTAGAGAAAATGAATTATATGGGAAGTTTATCAAGTGCGAATTTTGGATTCAATCAGTTTCTTTTCTTAGATATATTGTCTCAAAGGATGGAATATCAGTTGATCCTTCAAAGACAAAGGTGATTTAGGAATGACCTACTCCAATGAACATAACCAAGGTATGTAGTTTTATTGGTTTAGTAGGTTATTATTGGCATTTCATTCAGAACTTCACCTGATTAGAAAACCCATTAACCAAGATTACTTGTAAAGGGGTTATGTTCGTATGGACAAAATAATGTGATGAATGTTTTGAATAATTGGAGAGGAGATTAGTGAATGATCTGATATTGACTCTACCATCAGGACATGATGGATTTGTGATTTATAGTTATGAGTAAAAGAAAGGACTTGGGTGTGTTCTTATGAAGAATGATATATTTATTGCATATTCATCAAGGCAGTTGAAAATTCATGAACAAAACTATCCAACTCATGATCTTGAGTTAGAGGCTATAATATTTCTTTGAAAATATGGAGAAACTATCTCTATGGTGAAATATGTTATATATATACATATAAAAAGAGTTTAAAATATATATTCTCATAGAAAGAACTCAACACAAGACAAAGGTGGTGGCTCAAGCTACTCAAGGATTATGACTGTTCATTACACTACCACCCTAGGAAGGTGAATAAGGTAGCATATGCATTGAGTATGAAAGATCATGGATTTATGAAAAAAATGAGGATTGAAAAGGACCCTATGTACATGTATATAAAAAATATGGATTTTGGAATTATAAATGAATGTTAATCAGTATTACTTTTTCAACTACTTTCCCAACCATCTTTATTGGAAGGAATTAAAATTTATCAGCGTGATGATGAGAATCTTCAAAAGAAAATAAAAGCTGTGAATGATGGGAAGTTTCTAGACTTCGTGTGTGAGGATGGAATTCTGAAATTTGGGAGGAGGGTATGTTTTCCCTCTATACCCGAGCTAAAAAGGGAGTTATTGAATGATTCCCATAGCTCTAATTTCTCTATACACCATGGTATCACTAATATGTATATATATATATATGAAAGAACATTTATTTTTTGACAATATGAAGTTGGAAACTACTGATTATGTATCAAGATTTTTAGTCTATGAACAATAAAAGGATTAAAGACAAAATCCTAGAGTTTTCATGAAACCTCTACTTATTCCTATATAGAAATGGGATGACAATACTTTGTATTTTTTTCACTGGATTACCGAAAACTCCAAGAAATAATGATGCAATATGGGTGATTGTTGATCGACATACCAAATATTCACATTTCTTTGCCATAAGGGAGGATTTTACACTAAATATCCTTACGAAAATATATAGAAATGAAGTTTTAAGACATCATAGAGCACTTATTTCTATTACTTCTCATTGTGATACACAATTTACATCGAAATTATAGAAAATTCTTTAGAAATATTCGGATAATGAGATTATTTTGAGTAATACTTATCACCCTAAAACTATCGAGTAGTCTAAAAGGATCGTTAAAACATTAAAAGACATGTTGAGATCATGCTCCATTAACATTAAAGGTATGTGGGATCAGTATTTTACTTTGGTAGAGTTTTCCTACAATAATAGTTTCCATTAAAGTATTTAAATGGAACCATATGAAGCATTGTATCTAAAGATATGTCATACACCAACAGGGTGGGATGAATTTGGAAAAAGGAAGACTGTAGGCCTAAAGCTTGTATAGGAAAAACAATGAAGGTAAATACTATTCAAACCCATATCAATATACCTAAAAGTATGAAAAATATCTATACCTATAATAGAAGGAAGGATTTGTAATTTCAAGTGAAAGATCATATTTTCTTAAAAGTATCTCCATGGAAGGGTGTTATAAGATTTGGGTATAAAGGGAAACTGAGCCCTAGGTACATTGGACCTTTTGAAATAATGGAGAGAATCAGAGTTGTGGATTATCATTTGGAAATTCTGCCTATACTTTCTAAGGTACACAATATGTTCCACATATCCTTGTTAAGGAAGTACATTCCAGACCTAACACATGTCCTCAGTTCTAAAGGAATAAAATTGGAACCTGACTTATCTTACTCTGAGGATCCAATCCAGATTATAGAAATTAAATAATAGGTGTTGAGGAATCATATGACTTTAATGGTAAATGTACTTTGGAAAAATCATAAAATTTAAGAGGTGATTTTGGAGCCTAAGGAGCTTATGATGAAGAACTACCTAGATCTTTTTATGCGGAGACAATCTGAAAATTTTAAGGATGAAATTTTTATAGGAGGTAAGAATGTAACAGAACAAAATTCTATCAATGCGATTTTTCTTTCTATGTTTATTTCATATAGTATAGATCACCTAGGATCACTTATAGAACACAATAAAAACATTATAAATGAAGAATGAATGAAATAAGAGGTATTTCTAGAATTTAAGGAACCTATACCAATGAAATAGTAACATGACCTTAGAAATAGTAATATGACCCTTACGAATAGTAAATCAGCTAATAGAATAATAAACCCACCAATGAAATTATAAATAAAATTTATCCATCCTATAAATTAAAATATGATATAATTATATCATAGTATAAGTAAATAAATATATTAAAAATTACTAATTAAGTGTTGGTATTTTTGTAATTAATAAATATTTAATTACAATTTTATAATTAATAAAATGATTTAAAAGAAAAATTATTTTAATAAATGTATTCATTAATCAATATTTTATTGTCTTATGTTTTTAGGTTAGTTTTTTGAGATCTTAGTAAATTTTTGAATGTGTTATAAAATCAGTTATAAATTTAAAATCTGTATTTTTCAAGTAAATGATGGTTTTAATTAAAAATTAAAATCCTCATGTTTAGAAAATTAATTTCAAAAAATGAAGTTAATTTTTTAAGTCTATTGGTCTAATAATGGTTAGGGTGATTTTTTGGGATTTTTTTAAATTACTTGAATTTTTGGTGAATAGTAAAATACGATAATTTATGGTATAAATACATTATAAGATAAATAAACTATTACTTGAGTCATTTATGATATAAGAACCATAATCTATAACTTCACTTAATTATTTTAATATATATTTTTGATAATTATGAAAAATATTCATAGTGTTGAGCCATAATAATAAACAAATGATTAAAGTATTCAAAAAATACCCCTCTCTTCCACTATAAATACCACACCTCACCACTTATTCTCCTCACACCTCCAAGCCTTTGAGACTTTTCAAATTTATGGCCAATATTCTCCCCAATACTCTCCCCCATGTTCAATAGCTCTTGGCATCATCAAAAGACCAAAACCAATCCCCCTAAAGAGGTTCTCAAGGAGGAGTATTCAAGAGGTAAAATCCTCTTCCTTTTCCTTTTAATTTATTTTCAAGTACTTTTTTTTATTATTCTCTAATCATATCCTCTTTCCAAATAATCATGATAACTCTAGTTCAATCTATATACTATAATTATATCATTTTAATGGAATATAGTTCATCAAAATAATTTCTCTCTATTTTATTTTAAAAATGAAATCATCATCCGTGAGGGGCCAATTTACAACCTTTGTGGACAACAAATTTTTGTTCTTAAATTTATCCTTAAAGGCTTGTAATGAAACATTTTTTTATAGTTAAATATATGTATTACAAACATTCTTATTTTTTGGATGTAATAAATTTACATAATACTAAATAATAAAACAAAATGAGTTCGTTATGATCAATAAGCATCGTGATAATTTAAACGATTATAACTAAATGTATTATCTAATGTTTCAACATCATACTATATAATGAAATGATATATATAACCATTTAATTTTTTTATTTTCATCAATATCATATAAATTTAATTCTGGATAATTATACCCATTCCACATGAAGTTCCATACTCATATATAAGTATACCGATCGTGAAAACCAAGGAAACGAATGCCCTTAAGAAATAAAATTAAATCCAATAACTCATCAAAAAGGATATAAATGAACTTAATAAAATTATAATAAATAAAAAACATGTATATAATGTTATTAATTAATTAATTAATGGATTTAATTTGATTATACAGGACATTAAGGTCAAGTGCAGAACACATTCAGACATTAGGTAAGGGTTTTCGTTCCAGACCACTATTTTCATTCGAGTTATGCTTTATTCCTCTATAAAACAACATAATTATTCATTAATTTTATATAATTATTCTAATTTTTATATACATTCCAAAATTATGTTTTCACATCAGCTCATTTTGAATTTATAATAATATTTTTTTTTTCAAGGTTTCATTTTCAATTCTTCCTAATATGCAAGCCCGATTAAAGGAAAAATCCCTATTTATTATCCATTTTCAAGTACCATCCATAATATATTTTAAGAAACCAATATTTTTCTAAAATAAATAATTTTTTCATGAAAAACTAAATTTTCTCATTATGGGTTTTATACAAAGAATTATGACAAGTAAAAATAATTTTTCCAAAAGAACTCTTCTTTTTAAAGTAAAAGGGGTATTTCTCTCATGAATTCCTTGATGATTTTATTAGAGTATTTTCATTTATTTAAATACATATATTGAATTTTATATTTGATCTCTTATTATTGTCATCTACTATATATTATTAAATGGTTTGTGACTATTTTTACTTTGTATGTTCTATCTTGATACCATTCAACATGCTACTCAGACTGGTTAGTTTTTTTTAAAAAGTTGGGGCTAAAGCCTCATTTTTATTATTAAATAAAAGTCCTATTTTTATGATATGGGTAGATGGGGACCCATTACATATCCTATAGTTACAAGGGAATTAAATCCCATATACATAGCCTGAAATCTCATTTTTTAGCCCAAAGGGATCTTCAATGAAAAGTACTGCTACAATACCTGGGTTGCTTTAGTACCTTCTATAGTACTACCGCCATTACAGTTCCTGCTATAGTGCCTCTACTACTACAGTGTCACCGCTACTATAGTACTACTATAGTTCCCCCTAATATAGTGTTTCTACAGTACTTAGAAAATCCGTCCCTACCCAAATTCAATTCTGGGTCTTTTGGATGCCAAGCATGAGCCTTTACCACTTGGGTATAGGCTTTTTGGCACTCAGATTGGTTAGTGATTATGATTACAGATTGGTGAAAGTTATTTAAATTTCATATGTTAATGTTATTTATGTATAGACCCATTCATATGATGAATTCATTAGACTTTCCAACTGACGTGTGGGTCCCACTATAGCCTTTTGATGCATCAGTAGGTCTCATGAGACAAAACAGAATTGAGTTTTGGCCAAGGTCTTACCCCAAAATTTTCAAACATCTTGGCCGAGGCCTTAACGATATATTTTAGATTTCCAACATTATGCATTTCCTCATTATGAAATTATTAATTGATAAACCATGCGATATTTTACTAGTAGTATATCCATGATCAAGGTTCATTCTATTATGATCAATTATATGGATTTCTTTTCTCATCTTTCATTCCCTCCATATTATTCTTAAGTTTACTTTTAATGGAATGTGTTTTTCGTTATTCATCATGCCTAATGTATATGTTTATAATAACTTCTTCTATATTACTTACCCTTACCAAGCATGTGAGCTCACCCCTTTTCTATGCTTTATTTTTCCCTAGGATGAGAAAATGAATATTATTATGAATTACTTGCTAGAATAATATAAGAGTTTTTTGGATATTTCCAATGGAGTTGCAATGTTGTTTTTTCTTTCATGTTGTAATGAAAATCTTATTTTTGTATCTGTTTTTCCAAAACTACTAAACTATTCAGTCCTTTAGGATGTGACATCCTTGTAAACATACCAATGTATTAATATAAGGGACAGGATTTGGAAAATTGGGGTTGGGATATTTAATGTAATGGTGGATAATTGGAATCTGCATGAATATGATTTAAATGTGATGATACTTTGATGATATTGGAGTTCTCATGAATTACAAGTATTTGGTAAACTTTTTATTCAAGATAGATGAAATAAAAAGATATTGAAAGATATTTTCCAATCATATTCATAATTTATCATATTTGGATAAGTAAAAAAGGGCGTTGGAAATCATATTCATCCCGATTGTAATCATACCACTTGTATTCAGGAAAATAATATTTAGGCTGGGAAGGAATGGAAGGAATTTATTGGGAAGTTACAATAATTTCCCTTACAAATCAAATGATGAAAAATATATTTTCAAATGTATGAAAAGTCTGGAATGAAGTCATGATACAAGAACAAGTTCACGATCTGAGTATGTTGCTAAAGTTAAAGTTGATGACATTGGTTTATCATATTTGGTGCACCATCATATTCATCAAAGGAATAATTGTTTTCAATAAAAATTATTGTAAATGAATTTATTTTATGATGATGAAAAACATAATAATAGAGACCAATCAACAATGTAGTCAACCATTTAAGATGATTGAAGATATTGTCAAAGGGAGAGGTTGAAATGTGAAGGTTTATAATTTTTTTTGGAAAATGTAAGAAACCAAAGGTACTAGTTTTCACTCAAACCAAAGGACAAAATATTTAAATCCTGGTGAATGAAGGTGATAATTATTATATTATGAAGAGAAAATAAGAACTCTGATGTGTTTTAAAATGATTTAATCAATTGGGTTAAAGACCATCATATTAGAGTTTATACTGATTCATCCAGCTGATTATAATGAAAAAATCAATGTGGAGAAAAAAAATAAAATTGAAGAATGAAAAGAAGATAAAAGTGTTCTATTTACTTATATACACAAATTGGTATGAAGCATTATAATGAAGAAATCAGATTAATAAAATAGGTGTAGGAATTGAAATTGGATTTGTGGAAAAATTCAGAAGTGAGATGAAGTGTTTAAAAGATTTGAGAAGGATAAAAAAGAATCAAGAAGTGATGACTAAGTCATAAATATACCCAAAATTCAAGGGAAATCAACATTTTGGGTAATTTTTTTGAGAGGTAAATCTTTTAGGATTCCTAACCCAAACTCTTATGGGTCATATATAAAAGGTGATAAGTACATCATACTTCTTTGACAACGAGTGTACTATTTACAAGAAGAGAGAGAACCTATAAATTTATAGGGAGAGAAGAAAAGGTTCATAGATTGAGTACTTCTTGAAGAAGTGTTTCCATATTGAAGTAGAAGGAGAGGATACAAGATTTAAATGTATTCAATTAATCATCGTATTTAGTTGATTACCGTATTCTTCTTTCCATTGTATTTATATGGTCATCATATTAGGTTGGATAATCAAAACGAGACTTTCGTATTGAGATTTCCAAATAGAGAAGGAAGTGTTCTGAACAGACTCAATCATATTCTGGTAGAGATATATTTCTGCATATTGGGAAATTGGATTGGAAGAATTAGACTCACAAATCAGACTAGAAAATCGTATTGAGTTCTATATTAAATTCCTTGAAGTTCTTACCATCTTATGGGTAAGAAATTGAAGAATTATTTTCCAAAGAATACATTTTTCGAAGTTGAAAAATAAGAATAGGCAATGTGTGTTGTTACACAAACTTTGTATTATATCATTTGTGATAGATAGAGCACACACACTACTAGATTGTTTTCAAAGAGATACATGAGTGAAATGGAATATCCTACTCATTATATTCCACACAAAAGGATTATTTTCTAGTGTCTTATGTGGTATTGGATTATTTCCAAACCACCCCAAGTACAAATCTATTCATATTGAATAGTGAACTTTGTAAATTTTTGTGTTTGTGTGGATGTGTGTTTGATTTTTTTCAATAGGGAATGAAATATCTAATAGGAGGCGAAGGTTGTTTCATTTTAAAGGGAACATAAATGAAAAAGTATCACTGATTAAACCCTCCCCACCTTAGTGATATAATTATATTGACTGGTAAATTTAAACTGGTATCATAGCCTAGCTTCCCTTCACTTATTCTTTGCTGAAGTTTTGAAGAAAAGTTGATGGAGAATCTATATTGTGTGAACAGTAAAGGAATTCTAGTTTTTGATGGTCAGAATTATCATATATGGAAAGATAAAATGTTTCCTTATCTTATTTATATTGGATATGATGTTCTTGAAGATACAATAAATGGGTTTCCGTCTATTGATGATAAAGTTATTTTGACATCTGTTGATAAGAACAATATTTAGAATTATGGAAGGGACAAGAATTATTTCTTATCATGACTTTATGAATGTGAATTCTTAAGGGTAAAAGGTGTTTCCATAGCCAAAGGTAAATGAGATGAATTGAAAAACACATATGAAGGAAATATAAAAGTTATGAAAGTGAAATTAAAAATAAAGAGATTTGAGTATAAATATTTGAATATGGGTGAGTATGAATCTATTTGGGACTTCTTTACTAGCATAAATAACATTTTTAATAGTATTATATGTCTTGGTGAAAAGTTATAATAATCTATAGTTGTTGAAAAGATCTTGAGAATTCTTCTCGATAATTTTGATGCAGAAGTATCTTTATTAGAATACATAGATCTTAAAACAATTATTATAGAACTCTCATATCTTATATAATGATAAGGGATAAGCTATGAAAATAAAAAAAAAGTTGATAGAGATATTTCTTTCAAGGTTACAAAGATAGAAAATTCAAAGAATATTCTTATTTAAGATAAAGCCGGTAATTCTGATTCCTAAAATGAGTTATGTAACAATTTTGATGAAATTTTATCCTTGTTTTCTAAAAATGTGAAAAGAGGTACAGGGAAATACAAATGGAAACTTCCCTTGATTTTTTTTTAAATTTTGAGCCGTTGGGAACTTTACGAATAATTATCCTCGAAGAAATAAAGAATAGACAACAGTGAAGAATAAAGGAGACCACAGAGGTTATGGAAGAAACATGGTGACAATGGAAAATTTTATTCCATAGAAAAATTTATGAAATTATTCAAATAAAAAAGAATAAGTTTTTCTGCTATAAAGATAAATAAGAAGAAAGAATAAATTCTGAATTTGAAAATTCTATTAAGTATGGTATTGAGAATAATTTTATTAAAACAGTGAGTGATGAATAATTTAGGAGAAGAAATTCTAATGAAGAAGAAAACCAACTTAAAATGCATTTGAAAGAAGAGTTATAAGAATGTTTGAGAAGGAACAAAAGACTTGAAAGAAACAAGAAGTTGAAAGATGAATGTTCCTAAAAAATTCAAGTTTTTTTCAATATAATAAAAACATTCTAGTATATATTGGTGATTTGAATAAATCTATTGAAGAATAAAATAATCACAATGAGCATCTGGAGGCAACACTGAAGTTTAAAGAATAAGAGTTGGAACTTGTCCAATTTTTTTTTTCTAAAGTTGAAAGAAAGGAAAAATTTTCACAAACTATTTCTTTGAAATTGGTGAAAATTATTGTATGAAGAAACCTGATAAGGATAAAAAAAATTTACCTTTAAAGGTTGAGAAGAAAGTTGGAATTGTTTCGGAAAATAAGAAATATGGAATGGTTATGTATGTGGACAAGATTAACAAAGTGGGGAATTCATAAGTTTCAAAATACCATGAGCCCAGAACTATTTCTAAACATTCAGAATATGAAAAGGTTTCTAATAATTTTGATTCTGATAAGTAATAAAAGAAAATTAATATTCTGATTTATAATAGAAAGGTTGGTGGTTCAGATAAGAAAGAAAAGAAGGTTTCTAGGAAACAAGTTTGTAACTCCAATTAGTATAGAAGTTTTAGGAGAAAATACTCTTTCTATGGATACTATTGGTACTGTGGTGGATTCAGACATATCAAAAATATTTATTGGTATAACCAATATAATTATTATTATTCTATAGGTTATGGAAGACAAGGTTTTAGGGGGAGTCAATATTCTTAAATAAATAAGTCTGAGAAGGTTGTTTTGAAGAAACCTAAGAAGGTTGGAGTAAAGATTGAGAATAGGTTCCAAATCCTGGAAACTATTTGTGAAAGATGTGAACAACCTTGACATCTTTCTAAGGGATGTCTTATTTTGTTACCCAAAAAACAAATGTTTCTTAACAGTTATCAAAAGCTGAAGGTAAAGAAAGAAAAGGGAAGAGAAAAGGCTCTTGTTGTTGAGACTGATTTGAAAGATATAAAAGGAGAACAAACTTGGATTATTGATAGTGGGTGTTCTTATCATATGATAAGATATCTAAATTTGTTAAAGAATAAAAAATATTTCAAAGAATGAACTGTGACATTTGGAAATGACAAATCATTAAGAATCAAAGGTGTTGGATTAGCTATCATTGGGAAGGAAAAATTAGAATCCAAGAAATATTTATATGTTTATGGGCTGAAGCATAACCTATTTAGTGTTTCATAATTGTATGATTATGGTAACAAATTTACTTTCAGGAAATATTTATTTTCTGTGAAGAGTGAAAATGATGGAAATATTGTTACAAGAGGCCAACATTAAAGGGAAACTTATTTCAAGTTAGTGAGACACAAAACTATTATTACTTGAGCATGGTGGAAGAAAATCAATTTTAGATTAAAAGGATAGGACCCATGTGTCAAAGGAACATGAAAATATATCTAAAAGAAATAGTTTCTGATACATTCTTGATTTTCCAAGAATAAGAGATTGGTGCTGAACTATTTGTCTCAAAGGAAATATTACAAATTCTATGCATAAGAAAGTTGAGATTTGTTCAAAACAACCCCTGGAGCTTAGACATTTTGATATCTATGGGCCAATGAGATAATAATAAACCAATATATATAATAATTTCATTACTCTTAATGATTATTTTACTCACATTACTTGTTTTATATTTACGATACATAAGTCAGATGCTTTGAAAATGTTTAAAAGTTTTAAAAGAAAAGGCGAGAAAGAATGTAAGTATTCAGTGAAGAATTTGAGAAATGATGTTGCTGGAGAATATAGAAGTGAATAATTTGAAAATTTTCTTAAGAATAATGGAATTCATCCTGAGTATAGTTCCCCTTATACCCCTCAATAAAATGGATTTTCTAAAATAAATAATAGAAGTTTGGTGAATATGGTAAGAACTATGTTACTTGAACATGGTATTTATCACTACTATTGAAAGAAAGCCACAAGTATAACTATTTTTTTTAAAAACCTATGTTTCTATAGGCTTGGTTAAGATATGTCTCCAAATGAATTGTTTTATGTAAAACTCCATGTTTCAAACACTTGAGTTTTTTTGGAGTCCATGTATTATATATATGAAAGGTGGAAACTATGGAAAGTTTGAGCAGAAAGGTGAAGATGGAATATTTCCTCTTGGGAAGAGGATATATATGCTTCAATAAATAAATCGGAATAATTTTTTATTCTATTAATGTGTAAGTCAATGAAATTTCTGAGGAAGATAAACATAATCGATTTGATAAGGAAGTTGACGAGGACAAGGAAAGTTTTGATTACAATTCTGATAAGGATACATAAAATCATAATCAAGAAGAATCAGACTCAACTATTTCTAGAGATGAAGAAGATACTTGAAAATATCATCCTAGTATGAGGAAGAAAGTGGAAGCTTATAATTTTATTAGTGATTGACATCAAAATATTAAAATACTAATAACAAAAAATTCTATTACACATACTTCTTTGTATTAAAAAGTTGAGCCAAATGATGTAAAAGAAGCTTTTGAATATTTGGAATGGGTTCAATCCATGAATGAAAAGATAGATCAGATTGAAAATAATGATACACGGGAACTCATACCCAATCTAGATAACAAAAATATTATGGGAATAAATTCGATTTTCTGAAATAAGTATAATTAAGAAGTTGAAGTGATAAGAAACATAAAAATATTAGTGTGTAAAGGGTATTAAAAAATTAATTGTATTTATTTTGATGAAAACTTTGAACCAGTGGAAATATTAGAATCTATCATAATATATCTTTCTATTACTGCAAAATGAGGCTACACAATCTTTTAAATGGATCTTAAATCCACATTCTTGATTTATGATCTTGATGATGAATTTTACATTGAAAAGCCTTGTGGATTTTTTGTTGGGAAAGATGAAAGTTATGTTTTTAGATTAAAGAAATCCTTGTGTGGGATAAAAAAAGATCTGAGGGCATGGTATTCCAAATTATATAATTTCTTAAGGAATATGAGTTTCAAGAAAGGAAGGGTTGATAACAATATTTACATAAAAGAAATTCAAGAGTATTCCCTCATCAAGATTGTTTATGTTGATGATATTATCTTTGCTGGGAATGATGAAATACATTATGAGAGATTTTATGAGGAAATGAAAAAGATGTTTGAAATGTACATGCTAGGGGAAATGATATAATATCTTGGGTTATAAATTTTACAACAGAATAAACATATCTTTCTTATATAGAAAAGTATGCTAAGAAAATTCAGAAGAAGTTTGTTATGGAAAAATAAAAGAAGATTTCTACACCAATTATAGTGGGAACTAAGTTGTCAAAATATGGAGAAGGAAAATATGTTGATTAGAAAGAATTTTAAAAATTATTGGATGCTTGTTTTATTTAAGTACCTTAAGACCTGAAATTGTTCATGCTATCAACTTATGTTCAAGATTTCAGAGTGATCCTAAAGAATCACATTTAATTGAAAAATAATTCTCAGATACATTAAGGGAACAAAAGATTTTGGAATCTTTTATTATAGCTCATAGAGTGTTGACTTGTTTGGGTATTTAGATACTAATTGGGTAGGAAATTTTGATGATGGAAGATCCACATTCGGTGGAGTATTGTTTTGGGAGATTTGTGTTAGTTAGAATTCAGTGAAATAGAATTCAGTAACTTTAAGTACAACTTAAGTTGAGTATGTTTCTAATACTCAAGAAACTACTCAATTTATGTGGATGAAAACTCAATTAGAAGACATTCTTGTTGAAGGGAAGTTACCCTTTCTCCTGGGTTATACTAATTAACGTAAAATCAATCTCACTAGGAATCCGGTTCAACATTATTATTCAAAAAATATGTATATCAAATATAATTTCATAAAAGAGCATGTGTGGAAGAATGAATTGAAGTTGGAATATGTTTTTACGTTGGAACAAGTTGCTAATATTTTCATAAAACCATTACTGAAGGAACCTTTTTATAAATTGAGGTTGACCATGGGCATTCAACCACTTTCTCATCAAGGTTGAGGTATGTGTTTCTATCCCCTATGTCATCTCACCTTTAGATAATGTTGCCAAGGGGGAGATATCAATTGTTTCATAAATCTATCCATATGGAAGTATGTAAAAAGGAGGAGTTTTGGGTAAGCTATGAATTCATAATTCTAAGTATGTGAACTATTCTAAATAGTTTTTTGGAGTGTTTGTAGGAATTTTATTTGTTTTCCAGAAATGATGAAGAATCTGAGAAAGAAATGTTGAAGAAAATAAAGGATAAGGAAGTTTTCATAATCACTTATTTTGTTCAAAATTATTTTTCTATCAATAATTCTTGTTTCCTACAATGAGTTATCTCATTTAGGATTATAATTTTTGATAAGTAATCCATTTATAGAGGATAAAAACTTTAGTGATTTATAAATATTGGTTGAAAAAAAAATACAAATGGGAAGATTGTTAGGACAAAGCTGATGAGTAAGGTGATTTTTTTCAGGTATTGTATTTTGTTGGAAAGGATTTTTTAAAATAAGGGAAAATCACCTCACTTTGTATTTGGTGAATTTTTTTGACCATCATATTAAATATATTTAGAATCAAAATTCTTGAAAAGGTCCTTCATATTTAGGAGAAGTAGGCTAGAAGTAAAGGGTCATCATAATTTCCTTTTATTTGGTATGAAAGGAGTAATTGTAATGGTGGAGAATCAGAGTCTTCATGACTATGATTTAAATGTGAAGATGATTTGATTATCTTGGATTTCTCATAAATCACATGTATTTGGTAAACTTGTAATGCAATCTTGATGAAAGAAAGGGGGAGTGAAAGAGATATTTCCAATCATATTCAAAATTGATCATATATGGATAAGAGAAATAGGGTGTTGGAAATCATATTCAGCCTGATCATAATCATACCACTTGTATTCAGGACAATCGTATTCAGTCTGGGAAGGAATAGAAGGAATTAATTTGGAAGTTACAATAATTTCCATTGGAAATCAAATGATGTTGAACTCAAATGTAATCAAATTCATGAATGAATTCATGGTACAAGCACAAGTTTGTGATTGAAGGAAGTTTCTAAAGTTAAAGCTAACGACACTGGTCCATCATATTCGGCACACCATCGTATTCATAAAAGGCACATTTTTTTCAACAAAACTGAAAGTAAAGTAATTGAGTTAAATGCAATGAAAATTTAATGATAGAGACCAATCAATAATGTAGTCAACCATTTAATATGGTTGGAGGTATTTTTTATGGGAGAGGTTGAAATGTGAATTTTGATAAGATTTATGGAAAATTTTAGAAACCAAAGGTACTGTTTTTCAGTCAGACCAAAAGACAAAAGATTTAAATCCTCGATGAACGAAGCTGATGAGTATTGTATTCAGAAGATAAAATAATAACTCAGATGTGTTTCAACTGGGTCAAAGACCATCATATTGGAGTGGATACTCATTCATCCTGCTGATCATAATGACAAAATCAGAGTGGAGAAATAGAATCAGATTGAGGTATTCAAATAATATGAATGAGGTATATTTATTTATATATCTAAATTGTCACGGAGAATCGTAATGAGGAAATAAGACTAAGAAAATAAGTATGGGAATTCAAATCAGATTTTGAAGAATGTAAAAATAGAGATGAAGTGTTTAAAAGAATAAAAAAGGATTGAGAAGAATAAATAATTGTTAAAGAAGTCATAAATTCACCCTAAATTCTAGGTAAATTGATATTTTGGGTAATTTTTTTGAGTGGGAAAGTTTTTAGGATTCCTAACCAAACCAATTTTGGGTTACTTATAAAAGGTGATAAGTACACTGTACTTATTTGATACAGAGTGCACTAATCATGAGAAGAGATAGAAGATCCAAATTTCTAGGGAGATAAGAATAGGTTTCTAGATTGATTATTTCTTAAAGAAGTGTTGAAGGATTTAAGTAGAGGGAGAAGAGAAAAGATCTCAATGTATTCATATAATTATTATAATCTTATTTTCACCATATTGTGCTGGTCATCATATCAGGTTGGATAATCTTAATGAAAATTCCATTTTGGGATTTCTAGAATGAGATGGAATTTTTCTGAATTGACTCAATCTTATTTTGGATAAGATATATTTTTATATATTGGGAAATCATATTGGAAGAATTGGATTGGGCATATCATACTGGACAATCAAGATGAGTTCTATATCAAAGTCTATGAAGTTATTACCAGCTTCTGGGTAAGAAATTGAATAATTTTTTTCAAATAATATAGTTTTATATGTTGAAAAATAATCGTTGGTAGAATTTATTGTTATAGTTTCTTTGTATTATATCAATTTTTCTAGAGAAAGAACAAGTACAGTTGGATTGTTTTAAAAGTGATACACGAGTGAAAGGGAATATCCTACTCATTTTATTCCACACAAAAGGATTGTTTTTTAGAGTATTGTGTGTTATTTTATTATTTCCAAACCATACCAAGGACATAAATATTCTTATTTAATAGTTAACCTTAAAAATTCTTGTGTTCTTGTGTATGTGTGTTTGATTTGTTTTTAGTAGGGAATAAAATATTTAACAAGAGGATAAGGTTGTTTCATTTGTAGGGAAACATAAAAGAAAAATGTATCAATGATTCAACCCTACCCCTCTCAGTGATATAATTATCATGTCTAGTAACTTTTAGGTAAATGTTCCATTCACTACTTTATTATTGTATCCCACATCGACAATAATGATATCTTGAGATTTCCCTTTATCTATAGGAATAAGAGGTTTCTAAAATTGACCATCATCATTAACATTTAGATTAGATCAAAGGTTAGAATAATTCTCATACTCCTTTTATTTGAGACATTGGAGGGTGGGTGATGCATTTTATTGATATGTTTCATTATTCCATTTATTGACAAGTCTCTTCACATCACTTCAATATTATTTTTCTCGATGACCTTATTTTTCACAATTAAAAAATGTACTGGTCCCCTTAAAGAAATTTACTCCATATTTTCTCCCACACTTCAAGCATAATGAAAAAATCCTCTTCTTCACTCCATAAGTTTAATTATTATAATTTCCTTTGAATTCCATAATTGTTTTCTTATCAAAACTTTGATATTTATGGATAACTGTCATATCCATTTTTATCTTGAAAGCACATTGACTAATTTATTTATAGCTACTAAATTCTATTATAGCTAATACCCTTTGGAGACTTGGTTTTAATACACTTAAGAATCAATCAATCTTACATTTGGTTTAGATGATAATTTGAGAAACACACCTCAAAAGTAATGAAATGTTTTCCTCATAGGTACTAATGGATTTATCATCCTTTTTATTTATCTTATGTAATTTCTTCCCCATTTTCATATAAAGATAATAAAAAGTACTTAATTAAAATTACATATCAAACTTATACCTCTCTATAGAGTAAACTTATTCTAATTGACTCATGTTCTTGATATGATTCTTCCATTGATCTTCTTCACCTTATAAATGATAAATAACTAAAATAAAATTTTCATGTTCCAAAAAATGGAGAAAAAAATGTACATTTTCAGTAGTATTGATCCATTACTCAAAAAATAGTGGATTAGAATACCAACTAAAAGAAGGTGAATGTTTCATCATAAAGGAACCAATATAACATTTTCCCTCTTTTTTTTTCATTTTGAATCTCACCATTATTCATATCTTGAGAATGTTTTATAGCCATAACAATAATATTTTTCATTCTATCTCCCACAAAATTCAGTTTCTCAAGAGGGAAATCATTTAATTTTCTGCCACATTCAGCATTAACTTGGTTCCTTCTAGTTATAATCATTGAATGAAACTAAAAGTAATAATATAAGTAACAATAATCATAGTTGTTAATCATATAATTATGAAAATAATTTATAGGATGTCTTAATCATGAAACCTTATTTTCAATATATGAAGCATTAGGTTTAACCTAGGCCACCCTTTATCAATACATTTTAAAATAATTCATAATAACTCGTAAAGAAAATTCAAATTAACCCACTAATATCCACTAGGAGTGATTATCTAGGTATGAATTCTTAGTCCCACTCATCATGAACTGACGATGATTGAGTTAATAACCAATCCACCCTATTTAGAGTTATTACCCCTAGGTACATCTATGCCATAGACACATCAAATTTCTAGTATCTAGACATGGATGTATTTTATTGTAAAATCACACTCATTTCTTTACCATAACTGAGGATGTTATCTTATACTTAGTATTAACCTAAGGGTGATCACTAAAATTTTCTCATCCTTGTTTCAAAAAGTAACAAATCCTTGCTCTAATACAATCTATAGCGAACCAAAATTTTCATAAATATATATTACATCTATTTAGATTAATATTAATTACATAAAATTATGATTCATAATAGAATTATAATTTTTTATTTTCTTTTGAAAATTTGATACATAAAAAACTGGTATTTAAGAGATCTACATTGTCTCTCACTTATTTCTTCGCAACTATCACCCTTCTTAGATATATCATAATTATAACCACTATCCATATCCTGAGGAAAAGGAAACATAACAAGGGTGATCTCAAATACTTAGTAAGGCTAAATATGGGGAATATCAATGATAACTTAACCATTACATGTGCATAAGGGTATGAGATCATTATCATAACATTTTAAAACCATGCCCATCATTTGATAGATCATAATCTGGAGTCATTCCAAAATTCTTGGTAGTTTATAAGATATTAATCAAAATGTAATTAATGAAAATAATCCATGAGGGCATAATATTGGTATGATAAATAGTTTTTTTCATACACATAGGCATAGAAAATCATTTATTTAGTCAGTTCTCACTACCAATACTATCATAGAGGATTTGGTTCACTCCCCATTTCATCTTATCATTAGTCAAGTTTCACTCCCAAACTATTATAGTGGAAAGGGACCCTTACCAAGGTGGGATCACTCCCCATTCCTATTCAAATTATCTCATGATATATCCATCATTACCCAATGAATTAGAGGTCTATATAATCATAATACCCCTATCACATAATCATAATCTATCCATATGTGTTCAACGAGATCATAAAACATTTATGAAATATCATAACCTATAGAAAGGAAATGAGTTTAAAAAGAATTTAAAATTCTCATTATATCATAACCCATAGAAAATAAATGGGGTTTATAAACATCACATAATCATAATCCTAAACTATATAGATGAATGTTTAGTATGGTATCATTTGTTCATATACATAGTGAATCATGATTAACATCAAATTATGTTATCATAGAAAAAAATACCTTTAAAAGATTATCAAAATATTTCTTGAAGAAAATACCCTTTTAACTTTAGAATAACTTATTTAAAATAAAAATATTACCAAAATATTGAAGATTTTTTTATTTTAAAATAAATATAGATTATTATAAAAGAATCATCAACTCATTGATTATTCATAATGGTGGGAAATTTCATCCATGTCGAGTACATTAAAATAAATATTACTCTCACATTTATAATAAAAATTAAAAAGTACATCATTCAGAAAATGAAAAGAATATTATTATAATTTTTTATATAAAAAAATAATTGGTAAAAATTAATTTAAAAAAAACATGATAATATTGAAAACATTCTTTAATTTTTTTAATGAAAACATAGACACAGAAGAAAAATATTCCCGATAAAAGAGGAAATAAACTATTTTTTCTTAAAAGTATTTTCTGGATAAATTAAAGTATAAAAGAGAAGAAAACTATAATATTAATTGAAAATTTCATGAGTAACTGTAGGAGAATAAAATTAAATGTTTTTATCATATAAGTATCATATAATTTCTCTTTATGGGTATTCAAGCATAAACTATCCCAATTAAAATGAGATTGAAACATAAGTCCCCTATCACTTTGGTAAATTTTGAATCATAATTCCCAGGAAATAATAACTTTAAATGAATCTTAAAATATAATTAATATAATTATATTCAATAAATTATTTGTAAAAGTTTCTTTATATACACCTCATAAGTAAAAATAGGTCCATAACATAACATATGTCCCAAAGAAGACAATTTGAGATGATAAACCTTTACAACTTTGGTAATATTTGAATAAAAAACTCATGAAAGAAAGAAAATTATATTGATATGTAGATAACCATAATTTAAATAAAAATAATCATAAAATAAATTTATGTGAGGTAAACACACCACATAAAGGAATCAAGTGGTGAAGATAAAATACGTCTCAAAGAAATAAAAGTGAGATGAGAGATCCCCTTACCTTATATTCTACTTACTTTGAATGTATTCTAAACTACTATATAATAAATTTAAATTTATTATAATTATATAACATAATAATTATAATATATTATCCACTTATAATATTTAAACACCCATTTAATAATAATTTTTTATTTTAGTCATCATTTCCAAGCATTTACTGTTTCGTTTTTTATAGAAGTTTTGGTTTATTAGTTCAAATACAAGTCCTATGATCATGGTTACATAATCTCATGAATATTATTCATGATATAAATATAATATTTATTCATTATATACATATTTAGAATTATCCATAAAAGGTATAGATAGAAAAATGATTTACACCGTTTATGGAGACAGTAGGCCATATGTATGTATAAATGCTATTTTCATTTTCTAACAAAAAAGAATGAAAGAAAGATAAATATTATTTTATCATTATACAACCATAATAATATAATAAATAACATATATATAAATTAAATATATATTTACTACCATCCAAGTAAATTGGAAATGAAAAAATAATTATATCACTTCATGGAGGCGGTAGTCCACAAGTATGCACGAACGACGTTATCATTTTTCAAAAAATGGAATGGTAAGAATATGGATATAATATTATAATTAAAAGAATATAATTATTTCATAAATATAATATATAAATATTATACCCATCATAATAACCATCCATGATATATGGTTATGGAAAATGAATTCAATCACTACGTGGAGGAGGTAGTCCACACATATTCCTGAGCGATACTTTCACTTCCCATTTAATGGAAAAGAGGGAAAATAATAGTAATTTCAAAATGATAATATAATTAAGTATATTTAAGATACCATAGATATTATTTAATGATAAACATGATAGATTTATAGGAGTTAGAATATGATATAAATTGAAAGAGGCCGGGTAGGATGATTACCTCTTCTTTGGTAGACCTCCTTTAAATCCTTTATTAAAAAACCTTAAATAGTATTTTAAGTTGATAAGAACCTATAATTCATGTATATGGAAGTTTATAAGATAATTGGGTAGTTTTGTTTCAATATAGGTGGATCAAAGTGGGTTAAAGAAGACAAAGGTGGGGTATCCTTTTATAAGTGGGGGAGAGGACACACTTAGAATATTTTAAAAGATTAAAATATATTAATTTACTAATTAGGAAATATTGATCCAAAATGAACCATTTATGAAAATTAGATGATATATGTTTGAAATATTCCAAAAAATAGGATTTAGATAAATTTTTAGGTTATTTTAATCCTTATCTATTTATTTTAAACTCCCAATAAACTGAATTTGAATAATTTAATTTAAAATTAATAATTTAAATGAAATTATTTTACTTTTAAACCATTCCAAAAAATATAAAATTTTAAATTCTTGAAATGAAATGATAGTTTTCAATAAAAATCAATATTTTTCACTATTAACTAGAAAATAAATATTTTTATAAAATTATAAAAAATTAACTCTAAGATAATTTTTATATTCTGATTTAAAAATTAAGTTAATTTTTTCAAATAAATTGTCTGAAAGAGTGAGAAATTAATTATATTATTTTCTCACAAAAAGTAATAAAAATTATTTTTTAGGAAAAAATGTATTTTTAAGCATATAATGACTTTATTAAAAATTGAGTATTTATCTATCAATGTATCTGATTTATCTAAACCATTCCAAATGTGGCTATTACAATTTATATTTCCAATTCAATAGCTCGGCTATTAAGGTATACTATATTATAGTTTATTTTGGCTTAGTTTTGTATGTATAATTAGCTATTAGATAAATTTAATTTATTTTAAGAGAATTTTATCCTAAAATATTAGGTATTTATAGAGATACTCCTCTTAGATTCAATATATATAGGCATCATACTAGTTTTATAAACTTCTTCTACTTAGTTATTAACAAACAAGATGAACTAGAAATGGTTTCTTATACCCGTGTCCCACACTAACCTTTTATAGGGACCCTTCTACCCTATAGTCCTTACCATATTATGTTATACTATATGTATTTTACTTTTTCCCCTGAACTTAAGAGTTACATCATTATCAATTAAGTAGAAATGAACTATGTGTGTTCTAATTACCTTAATTGGGATACGTAGGAATTACTCTCCTGGGTCATATCCCAACTCCACAACCAACAACCTCCCTGGATGGTGATAGTTTCCAGAGTACCCAATTATAGATATAAACCATAATATCACTAATTAATAAGAGATAGATAGAGAACCTATTATACACACATATGTTCAAAAATCTATATGGATTTAATTGGATTTTTATCACTAGGATAACCAGTCTCACCCTGGTATTTGGAAATTATTCACAAATATGAATTAAATTTATATGATATTTCTAGAGTAAGAAATAATCCCATAAAAATATGTGATGAGCCCAAACAACCACCCACTCAACCAATGCACATTAAGAAGTATATCTATCTAGAAACCCAAAAAAACAAATACCTTTGGAAAGAATGTTAGAAACAATGTTCATGATGAACCATAATTGATAAAGGATCCATATGAGTTTCTATCAGAAACAACCAAACAAAAAATTTATTTGGTTGATTAAACTCATTTACATAGTGATTATTTAATGCTTTAAATAATCTTATTCTTTCAATAATTTATCTCATATTTCTCAACACTATAGTAATGGATTATATTTATATTCCAGATATCTATTACCTCCTTCAAAATAATGACATTCATGTTCAATTTGACAATAACAAGAACTTATGTCAAGGATTCATCAAGAATTGATGATTCTTGCTCATCCAATCATAAAGAAAAAGTTACTATGTCTCTATGAGTCTAAGTGTCTTATATTGATTGCTTATAACTTATAAATTCTGTAATAACACTAATTCACTGAGGGTTAGGTTCATGTATATCGATTGAGGTCCATAATTTCAAGAGTTTATCCTTAACAATTTTGTGATTGATTTTTTTAGATGTGATTTAGTGAGAGAGAGTGGGGGGTCTTCATATTATACTTGTAATTTTGGATCATTTTCTACTATTAGAGAATCATAGAGTAGATGATAATATATTTTAAGTTATAATTCTAGCATAGGTGATGAGAATATGTGTTCCTCTAGACATTGCATTAAGTGCAGAAATATTGTTATTAATTACACCACTAATCAATAATCCTGAATGTGGGGATACTTATTAGTTGTGGGACATTATGTTATTAAATATTTGGTATAATATATTTTTTTCATTCACAATTATAAATTTCCTAGGCATATTATTTCTAATAATTCCAATTATTTTTAATCAATATATAAAGGATTAGTTGATAGAATTATTCATTTTAATTAATCTTGAATAATTAGATGCAGATTTTTTGTTTTTATTATTAATATTAACATTTTTTGTGTTTTTTTATTATTTAAATATATTTAGTAAGGAAAAGTTAATTCTTTTAACACTTTATTTAAATTTTACTTTATTTTATTAGAGGACATAAAAAAACTTTTTATTTATGTGTATTTTCTACTGATTTTAAATCATATATCTTTCTATAAGGTGTAATTTCACATTGTGATTTTAATTAATTTTCATTTTTAAGAAAAGAGAGATAATTTTAGAATTAATGATAATTTTTATACTATTCCATCCTGATTAATTATATTAATATTTAATTCAAAGTACCATGAAAACCTTATTTTGATTTATATATTAATGAATTTTACTTGTTACAATGTTATAAATTTATATCTTATAAAGTTAAAACCAATATATTTTGTTATAAAAAAGATAAAATTTCTTCTTAATTTATGGTAGAATTTTTTATTTATTAGTTATGATTCAATATTTCATGAATATAATTGTTCATTTTGTATGTTTGAATATTTATATGAAATTTTTGATGTTAATTTCATTATACATGGTAGTTTCTCTCTAGAAAATTTTTATGGAACATGAAATATTTCCTTTTTTTCTTTTTTTTTTCCAAAATCAAAACTTTTGAAAATTTTATATTCATTTTAGTATACACCCATAAAAATATATATTACGGCCCAAATTTTACATGTTATGTAATTTTGGTCTCTTACATTTTTAATCACTTTATCAATAAGTAATTTGAAAACACTGATAAAAAACATTTACTAATAAGTTTTATAAGTAGTTTATGTTTTATATTTATATAAAAACACTAATAGTGAAATTCCATATGCAAGAAACGTAAATGAGTAGTGTAAAAATAAAATTTTTATAAGTAATTTTAAAATACTTTAAAATAAGTATTTATCGTAGTTGATAAGTGGTATAAATAGTATTTTTGAAAAAGTACTATTTTATATCATAAAAGACTTATTGAAATTATACATAGATCATATAATAAATTCATTAGAGAAATGAAATCATGAGGATGTTTAATCCGATAGTGTAGAACAAAACCATGTGAACAACCTTTCTTCTATAAAAAAATATTATTCTTTTAACTGTAATTATAACCTTGAATCCAATATCTAAGAACACTTATTCAAGATATGCAATTCAATATAATTAAGGAGAATTAAGAAATAAGCTAAATTCAATTTAAAGCATTCTTGAATTAAAGAGGCTAGAAGAGGGATCCTACCTCAATGTGGAACCAAACCGTCCACTTCGGCTCTTGGAGCTTTCTAAATAAAAGTTGTTGCTCCCCCACTGGGTATACGCAACTTCACACACATGCAAGGACACCTAGCCCCTATGCACACACCCACATGGCCATGAGCATGTGCAAGGGGATCCTTGCACATATGCTTACATGCATATACCAGTCTCCACTCACCTGCGTATGAATATATATATATATATACACAGGAACACATATCCCCATACGTGCATAATCACTGCCATAACTAATTATATATAACATTATTTGTAGGTTCATAACTATTTATAGCTGTGATAAAGGGAAAAATGTACCTTCTCAAGGAAATGCCCAATGCACAAGTCGTAGTTAATCAGTGAGTTCATCGAGTTGCTGTGAACTATTTCTCCCAATATGTGATCAATTGATGTACCCTACTTAACATACATTCAAAAGAAAAAACAATGAATATTGCAAAGTGAAATGCTAAGGCCCATTTAGTCATGAAAAAAAACAATGTTTTTTATTTCAATTTATCATAAATAAATAAAAAATTTATAGGTTTTACTTGAAGTGCGATGGGAGAGAGATTCAGTCTCACATTAAGTGAAAGCTTACAATTTTAAGTGGTGTCTCACCAATGCAGGCAGTTAAAATAAACCATTAAACAACTAAATAACGTGTTTGATTAAGTCCAATTACCTTCGTAACACCCAATAGCCGCACCTCAATACACCATTTTCCCAAGACAACGTTGATTGATTCATTTGAGATTGAGCCTATCCAGAGATGTTGCAAAACATCCCTTGCTTGAATCCTTCCAAATTCATAATCTGCTTTGAAAAATGCAAAAATAGAAGCAAAATGTGGGGGGGGGTGATGAGTCAAGCTGTATGTTTAAATGAGCATGCAAAACCATTTTGAGTTGGACCTGCGTACTTGAAGTTCCAAACAACTGTGGTTTCTTGAGGATAAATAATTGATCTAGGTGTTCAATCAGTAAAATACCGAAAAACATGCTGTAAAGGTTTTTAGAACATTAGATATTAAGATATCAAAACTAATGCCTCATTCAGAATATTGGAAGTGCTTTCAATAGAAGGGAAAGAGGTGTGGCATGGAAAAGTGGCAAAAAAAATGGAAAATAAGTGTGGTTTAAAAAATGATTTTGGTATATAAAAAAATAAGATGGAAAATAAAACAAAATAACCAAAACATTAAAAAAAGGCAGGCGGGCATGATGATGAAAAAGGTTGTTTGGTCATTTAATGTCACTCCTGTATCTATTTCATAGGATTCAAGTGAGCTCAGCCTATTTTGATAGAAATGAATTTCATGGATTAAAAATTCATATAAAACATAAAACCATAAATCTTAAAATCCCAAACCCTAAAATTATAAAACTTAAAACCCAAAACTCGAAACCGTAACTTCTAAAACTAAAAAACCTAGAATATAAATCCTATAATCTAAAAATCAATAAGGCTAGAGGTTAAACCCCAAATCTCAAAATCCTAAAACTAATGCTGGATTGGTGTAGCCCCCCTCCACCCTACCCCCCTTCCCCTGCCCCTTCCCCCTACACCTTGTCCCCTACCCCCCTCCACCTGCCCCCTGCCCCCTGCCCCCCTCCACCCTACCCCCTACCCCTTCCCCCTCCCCCTGCCCCCTGCTCCCTCCACCTAGCCTCTAGTCTGCACAACCCCCCTACACCCCCCTGCACCCCCATCCTCCTTGCTTGCACCAGGCCCCCTTGAACCACCCCTAGCCTGCACCAACCCCATATCCTTCACACCCCTCTGTGAGTCAAAAAAGCTTTGGAGATGCCTTTGGTGTCTCAAATGAGAGGAGTAGGAATTAAAATGGAAAAAATAAATGCAATAATGTCAAACAAGCTATATAAGAATAAACTACCACTGTCAGTTTTCACAGATAGAGCACCTACAATGGAGGGATTTTATTACAAAACCATGACTTATTTATAAAATGAAACAATTATTTTAACTAACACTTGATCTATAATTCCAATTTAATATAAACAAGCAGGAATCAAGAAGGCAGCTAAATGAAATTTAAAAAATTATTGAATTAAAGAGGCTGGAAGAGGGACTCTACCTCAAAGGTGTCAAGCCATGAACAAGAGGATCCTTATATATATGCTCACATGCATAAGCATGGGATATGTTTTTTTGCTGGTTCTCTGCATAGCATGCATCCCTATCCACAGACACAACCTATCATTCGAAAGAATACACAAAAGAAATCCAATTCTTGTGAAGACATTGAGACAAATAAAACCTCCTAAATATATATTCAGAATGAGTTATACTAATAAAAGGGATGAGAAGAATCCCTGGGGAGGAATATGTTTTAAAAGGACCATCATTGTTTGAGAAAAGGACCCCCACACCCCCTGCCCCCTCCCCCTGCACACTGCCCCCCAACCCCCACCCTGGACACCCCCATCCTGGAAAACCCCCCACCCCCTGCACCCCCTTCTCCCCTCCCCCTGCACCCCCACACCCCATGCTCCCTTCACACTGCCCCCACCTCCCACCCCTCCTGGACAGCCCCCCTCCCCCCTCCACACTACCCCCCTGGACAGCCCCCCTGCCCCTGCACCCCTTTCCCCCTCCCCCTACACCCCCACACCCCCTGATCCCTTCACACTTCCCCCCTCCCTACACACTAACCCCCTCCTAGATAGCCCCCTTCTAATACATTATCACATGTGTTTTTTTAAAATTGGTACAAACACAAAAACTAGAATGAATAGTGTATCAAAACACTTGGTGTTACAAACAATTTTCAATAAATACGCAATATGTATATACTTACACAAAAACACTTTGTGTTACAGACAATTTTCAATAAATACTGTTAAACATACTCTTATATAGAGGCAGTAATCTTAATCAGTTCAAAATAAGTGATGTCAAGAAAAGCCTTCAGGTTCATTTAACAAAATTTGAGAAGTAAAAAAAAATAGGTGGCACTTGTTTTGTCAAATAAAAAAACTTCCAATAAAATTCACTAAAAGACAACTTAAATAAGCTATAAAAAACTCGTATACCAAAGCATTTCTCACAGGTGATAAATTTTATAAGTAGTGCTGTAAAAAAGAGCCTTGAAATACTTGCCCCTTAGGATAAGTAGTTTTAAAAATAACTGGTGTGTTCTATTTCTGAAAAAACACTAGTGCGTAAATTTCAAGAACAAAACCACTTTAAAACCTATTTCAATAAACAATTAAGAAAAAGTAACCCAAATTCACTTATAAAATTTTACAAAAAGTTGTATCTCTCGTCAAAGGGAGCCAAAAATTGATACACAAGTATATTTCTAAGAAATGATATCACATGTTAGAAAATAATATTGATTTATAAATAAGAAAACACAAAATCAAGGTATATAGGAAAATAATGATAAATAATCATTAATCAATTAATAAAATAACCTAAGGAAAATATCACATATAACATAAAATCATGGTATGAAACCCACATATCATATAATATTCAAGGCATTTGAATCTATATGTTTCTAGAATGATGGCTGAAACAACATGTTCATTCCATGAAACCCGGGGATAAAATACCCTAATATCAAAAATATATATGTAGAATAATTTAAATCAATCACTCAAGGTGAAATCATATTCAATTTTAATAACTATTAATAAGACCACAGTCTCATCCCTGAACACTTAGTCTTTTCTCCTTGCATGGGTTGAACACTCTGAGAAATGATTATTTACCCTGAACTGAAACATTCTTAGAATCATATCTAATATAAAAAAATTGCATGATAATATAAAAAGAAAACTCTTATACCACTTTGTAAATTCCCAACCCAAGAGCCACTAAACAGATCCCTATGATTGTTGGTTACATGGTTTTAAGAGTTTCACTGCATATGTCAGAGGCAACTGACCAATAGTTAGTGTATAATTATGGTATAATAGAGAGTCTTTAACCTTATAAAAATAGTATCATATCACTATAAAATAACTACTTCAAAAATAATAAGAATTATATATGAATGACATAGAATCAAATGATAACAATAACTGATAAATAGAAAAATATCATCAGCATAAAACAAATGTGAAGGTGAAAAGAAATCCCTCCCAAACCCCAAATGCTGATAAAACCCAATATTAACAAGATCATTAAGATAAAAACTAAGATAATCCTCATTTATATGAAATAAAATCCGAAATAAAGGATCTCCTTTCTAACTCCTCTTTAACACTAGAAGAAACCCCTTGGGGACACATTAACCAGAATAGAGATCCTAGCACTGTGCAGGTTAGAACAAATCAAATCAATGAAACTCTATGAAAATAATTTCATTTTTAGAATAGAAAAAAAATGAAACTCCATTTTATTGTATAAAAATATTTTGATATATCAATCTTCAAGGACATATTTCCATCCTTTACCTTACTCTTTATGATATTCACACATTTAGAAGCATTGTAGAATAAATTCTGAATGTTCTTGCCAGGGAAAAACCCAACCTGATTTGTCAAAATAAAACCCTTAGAAATCTCACCCATCCTGTGCGTCATGATTTTTCTAATGACCTTTGGTATAAGAAAACCAATATAAATAGTCCTAAATTCTTTATATACAAAGCATTATCTTTCTTTGGTATTAATACAATGATGTTGGAGTTCACCCAAAAAGGCATTGATTAAAGAATAAAAAATTCCCTCACAACATTTATTACTTCAAGATAAAGAATGTCCCATTAAAACCTGAAAAACGTTTTGTCAAGACAACTTGTCCAGCAACACCATCCATATTTAATTATAAGAGATATGCATGAATCTTCTTTTTCACTAGGGGCCTCAACTAGACTTCTATTCTGAATATCATCAATTCTTGGTTCATTTCATTTGATCAGTTTTTCCTTCTCCATTATCTGAGTAAATCTTCTAAAAAAAGTCACAACATTTTTCATTTCATTCTTAGAATTAAACATATTACTATTAATTTATAGAGAAGTGATACTCCTCATGTTTTTCTCCATATGCATGCTATGAAAGAAAAGTGAATTTAGATCCCCCTCCTTCATCCAACTAATATTACATTTATTATGAGAAAGGTTCTCTTTTAGAGTCAGGATAATATCAATTTTGGATATGGATTTTATCTCTTCCTGAGAGGGCACATCCCGAGGAATGATTTTTTTGTTGGAAAATAATCAGATGAGATTAAGACTTCTTTAATTTCACTATCAAGATTAAAAAAGGATGCTTTACTCTATTCTTTCAGTTTGGGATTTACAATATTTATCTTACAATTTAGAATATGTAGAGGACTTCCCACAAAATCAATCTTCCTGGAATCCAAAATGATTTATCTACAGCCTAGCACAACAAGATAAGAATTTTTAAACTTTAAAGGAAGTGGGGTTGACCTTGATATATTAATACAGAATTAAATTAATAGAGGAATATGACCAGAATGCAATCTTGGAAGGGTGAGTCCAAATATATTAAATGCACTATTTTTTTCATCCAATTACACAAAGAACCTATCCAATCTACTTTCCAACCTCTCCTTTTAAGTATACCGACTCTATGTTTAATCAACTCCAGATATGTCAACTTTGTCCAAGCCACATTTATCAATATAAGAAAAAAATTCACTCGCTGAGATTTTATAGAAATTACTACTAGTTTTTTAATCAGGCCTCAAAATAGCATTAATGTCACCAAGAACAATCCAACTCCTAGAAATATTCTTTTAGATGGATGCTAGATTTATTCAAAGATATCTTTATCTTGTAAATAAATTGAATTCATAGAGAAAAGTCATAGAAAGAGTAGTGTTACCAATGAAATAGGAGATGGTCACAGACTGATGATCATTATGGAAGGAATTGATAGTGACACTATCATTATTAAGAACCAACAAGGACTATGTGGAATAATCAAATTGATAATTATAAAAAAATGAGTAACTGAAATATTTACATTTTAATTCCATCTAATTCTCAAACTTCAATCTTGTCTTGGTAAGACTAATCAGTATAATTTTTTTGTTCACAATAATGTGCCTAAGGGTTTTAACCATGGGATAGTTCCCAAGCCCTTGGAAGTTCCAAAAGATGTCCTTTATTACATAACAGACCACATCCTAGTACTAGGCCTATCATAACATTGTGTCCTTCCTTTATCAAAACCAACAGTTTCCAAAACCCCCTCACCCATATCATATATTGCATTAGTAGATGAGGGGTCACACAGGTCCTGTTCGGATGGAGAAAAATCCTTGTCATCTCCTGTAGAGGATTCAGTACTGAGAGAATTGAACCAGTTAGCTGATTAAACAGGGGTCAAAATAATTCTTCTAAGTAGTTTCCTCCTTAAAATCTTGGATGAAGGAACTATTGATAAATTACTAGTGTTCTAATAACCATATTCTTGAAATCTTGTAAGATAATTAGCCTACTCAGTAGAGAATTCATTAACTCCAAAGGAAATAGAAACTAAAGAAATTATCTAGATAGGATCCTGCTCAAAATCCAGATTAGGACAAGAATTATCAGCTTGCTCTATAAGTAAAGTAGGTGCTGGTTCCTCATCATAGTCAACACATGAAGCCTTCCCTGGTGGTAAAATATGACCTTCTCAAGCCCCATAACATTTAAATCCTTATTTGGTACTGAAGTATTGGCCTTCTCTATTTCCATCTCATTAGCACCTTCACTGGTAGTGAATCGGTGACCTGATTGGGTTCCATAAAAAAGATATCCTTAACTGGTACTCAGGCATTGGCTAGCTCAGGTTCTATCTCATCAAAATACTTCACAAGTTTTGAAGCAGTGGTGTGTTCGGGTTCTATATTGACACCCTACATAATATATGAAGTAGTGAGCTACTCAGTGAAAAAAACCTTGACTAGAGACCATGAAAATAGTATCGGTAGTAGCATGTATATGACTAGAATAATCAACAGTATGAACAACAACAACATCATTAGAGGAATTCCCACATTATTTCTCTTAGCAACATCCAGGATAGGATCACCCTTTTATCCACCCCATGAGAAGGGCCCTCCATAAATGTTTCATAACCAGCGGGTGGGACCAAAACCTTATCATTCTTTCTCCTACTGCTAGCATCATCATGTACCTTAATCTTTCAATGATTACATAGTTTGTTTCTATTGCATTCAGAGGCCATATGCCCAAAAAATGACAATTTTCATAGAATTATCTCTTCCGCTTAAGAAAAATATCAAGATTAATATAATCATCTCTGGTGGTTAGAACCACTTCTTTAACAAGGGTTAAATCCATATCAAACTAAAAAAGAATCCATACATAATTCCCAAAAGATGTATTTTCCATCTACCTATCCACAAAAACTCTAAATCAACCATTGGGTTTAACTATTTCACAACATTCACAACATGCACATAATAAAACCTTCAAATTCAGAGAAAGAATCATCACTTAGAAATAATAATAAACTGGTAAAACATGTAAAAACACTACATTAGTTAATCCTTCCATCCACCTAAAGTAAAAAATAAAATATGATAGTTACATAGATGCAAAAAATAATAGAGAATAATAATCCCATACCTAGAAGTAATCTTCAAATAAAACTAAACCAAAAATAGGAGGATATATGAACAATTGTCACTACCTCAAAATGCTGCACAATACTGCAGAAAATAAAGGATGAATGGGGTATGTGAACATGCCTAGAATCATGATCAGGAAGGATTTTGGTGGAAGAAGGAGAATATCAAAGTTCAAGAATGAATTTCACTTGGACATGCTAGAGAGGTGAGATGTTACCACGAAGGTGATCGGGTTGCCTCGTTCAGTGGAAGAGACGGGCAGTGTCGCGAGGGGGATGAGGATGGGGAAGCATCGTGAAGGCCATCCTGGAACTGTCGGGGGATAAGGATCGGAGAGAGGAGAGGTCGCCAAGGTCGTCGGGGAAGAAGGGTCACCGTCGAGAGGAGAGGTCGCCACCGAGAGTAGAGCTCTCTTCCGAGAGAGGAGAAGTTGCGAGGGTAGAGGAGGGAAGCCGAAAGGAGAAGTCACGCCGAGAAGAGAGGGCCTCTGAGAGAGAATAGGTCTCAGGTAATAGGTGGGTCACGAGGGTTCTAGGGAGGAGAATAATTACAAATAGTGGGGAGGAGGAGCCCGATAGATGGTAAAAAAACATAGATATAGATTTTTTTAATCATGGCTATAAAAAATGATTTAGCCGCACTTTTAATAGAAGTGTGGCTATAAACAAAGCTATAGCCATTGACTTATAAAACTATGGATATAGGTCCGTGGATATAGCCTTGTTTTCTAGTAGTGGAAGTGACGGGGATGAAAAAAATATTTAGCAGCGGTTTATAAAAAACTACTTCTAAATCATTAATAAAAAATTTAGCGGTGGTTTAGTAAACCACCGCTAAAAAACCAATGCAAAGATCTATTAATTTTGTAGTGTTATAGTCACAACTACTTGTGTGTATATATGTCTGGTTTAGTTTTTTGTGACTTCTCTTGATGTTTGTCTAGATTTTCTTCCCTCTATCCACTCGATAAAAGTTTACCTCATTGTTTTTAAAACCAGAGAGGATTTCATATTGCATTTTCTTACTTGTTCATAATTTTTTTATAATTGTTCTTGCATACTCACATGGTTATTCCAGTTGTTACTTGACCAATTAATCATGATTGATTTATTTTGATCTCATTTTTTACATTTTTTTGTACTATCTTGGATTAGTGCTAGAAGTAGTGAAATTCCACCCATAGTTTGGATTTTTTAAATATAATCCACCTATTTTGTACTTTTTACTAGGTTTTTTTATCCTATAAAATAAAAAATTATTGAATATATTGATGGTAAAAATCATTGTGGTCATATATGATGAGAATTTGGTAATATTGGAAACATATACTCTTAATCTATCTTTCATTGTACATTTAAGTGTAGAGATCATGATGATAATATAGATATTTTGAGTATTAAATTATTGTGTTATATTTATTTATAAGTTTATATTTTTCAAGGTTTCATGACCCGTCCCTCGGGGCCCATGCCGTGACTACCCCAAGCCCGCCTTCCATAGGCTAGGGGCTGGAGACTAGCACCGAAAGGTATAATCCCTAAAACTGGGAAGGCATTTCCTTTATAACCTATAAACACATGCAACCAAGAACACTGTAAGATAGGAACACAAGTAAACTGAATAGTAAAAAAAGTGAGTACAATAAGTAAAAGGGTCCAAAATACAAGCCCAACTGGAAAGTACAAGAAAGTAAAAGTACAAGTAAACTAGAGAAAAAAGGAAGAAAACTGCTGGGTCCTCCTCCAAGGTTCCTACCTAAAGGGTTGGTACAGTTCGCCTCCTCATCACTCCATGTCCGTCTGTCTCCTACGTGTACCGACTCGTCGTAAAGTCCTCCTCCGGGAACTGTCCAGTCCTAGTACCCTCAGTCTCAATCAACGCTGTCCGACGTCTGCACCAAACACAATAAGGTGCATACATGGCCCATGCAGGGGTGAGTATAACGATACTCAGTAGGGACCCCTAGACCATCAAGGACTCACAAAATCCACAAAGGATAAACCTCAAAGCATGAAGTCAAATTTCAACCCTACTTAGGTATATGCCCATACATATACCTAAGTTATCATGTATACCCATCTAAATCATGAGGAAACACAGGGTCCAAACCAAAATCCCAAAGCTCAACTGTTCCACAAAGGAAAGAAAACCACAAAGGTAAGTACCACACAGGTTCGTCACATAGAAGAATACCACTAAGGTATTACGACAAAGGAAAGTACCACACAGGTACGAACTCAGCTCACAACAGGTATAAATTAAGTATAGTAGTAGAGATGATTAGATGTAACTACTGAATCATCTTACTCTGTAAAGAAGATGACCCACAGAGGATCACAAGGAGCTCACCCATATAGGATCGCTAGGTGCTGACCCACACAGAATCGCAAGGTGATGACCCACAAAAGATTGCAATGTGCTGACCCACACAGGATTTCTAGGAGCTTACCCACTCATGATTTCTTAGAGATAAACCATAGAGGATTGCTAGGAGCTGACCCACATAGGATCACTAGGTGCTGACCCACACAAGATCGCTCTTCATTCTTCTTTTCACAACCAGCTACTGGGTTCCCACACTAAGCCGGCTCATCTCTGAAAGGATCTGCTCCACAAGTAACTAGTTGGTACTCCAACTGCTAAAAAGTCCCATGAGAAAGTATACAAAAGGACCTCCATGTCATAGGGGTCTCAATGCAACACACGACGCATCATTTGGATGCCCGGTCTGTGAGTTATTAGCCATTTTGTCCTGAGGGCCCGGTTGGATTAGTGCTCGATCCAACCAGACCATTCCCCAAATTTATCCAAAACTCCAATGGGGTATACCATAGGGACCGTCTCGCTCTAAGGTTTCTGGTGCCACTGACGGTTCATCAAACAGAAGTCTGGTGCCAAAGTTATAGCCCAAGTAATGTATAGGGTCGTATCTGGTCCGGGTCCGGTCCAACCCGGTCGGACCATCCCAGCCCAACCCGACCTGGGTCGACCTGGTTCGGGTCGACCCCACTCGACCTGATAGGGGGCCCGACCTGCTGGGTCCATCCTGGAATGCTGCAAGGGATATGAGGCCATGGGGGTGCTGCAAGGGCGTAGGGCGACTCGACCGTGGGGGTGCTGTGAGGGCGCGAGGCGGCTTGGCTGTGGGGGTGCTGTGAGAGCGCGGGGTGGCTCGGAGAAGCCGCGGGGTGGCGGGGGTTGTGGACGGCGGTGAAAAACGAGGCACAGAGGTCGCAGAGTGGTGGGGCACCATGCCTTCTATGATGATTCTCAAGTTCCACCGGTGCCAACCTCTGGCACCGGTCGCCATTACCAAAGTTGCCTTCTTTCATCGTGAATGATACATCATTCAAGAAGAACAACGAAGGGGTCGGTCCATATTTGTTTGGACCACACCCTCCACGTTAGAGCAGTAGAAAGCGGCTCAAAAAGAACAAGAATATCAAGAATTGGTAAAGGAAATAATTCAAACACCCTCTCTAGAACCCTCATCAATCACTATTCTCAATACCGCAAATGAATTAGAAGGGGAAAACATGGGAAGTGATAATCATATAGAAGTAAACCCCTACCTCGTTCGTTTAATTTTTTGAAGATTGGACATGGGTAAGGAGACTATTTCCTTTTTAATAGATGGAAATTGGTGACGTTGGCGTTTCCTCAAATGTCAGTTCGTTGACGTTGAATACGTTCCTCATCAATGAATGTCATGTGGAAGAAGTTGGAGTTGAAGTCGGTGTTCTTCGTTGGAGAGATTTCTCCCAAGGCTCGTTCCTCCAAATTCCACAAAAAATGCCAAGTATCCAACATAATAGATTATGTTTTCTATTTAGTTCATTGGCATAAATTCAAGAAGTCTTAATTAATTAACTAGGTTTGCATAACAAATGTTGGAGGAGTTGAAGAGGCTACCCCACATTTAGTAGGATGTTTGAGGGTTTCTCCCATTAAAGGGGATTTCAAGGGGCATTATTCTCAGGTGGTCTCCACCACCAAAAACACTCATGGGAGGTTTAGTTTAGGTGGTCCCCACCAGTGAAACATCCATATGGGAGTTTCAAAATAAAATAAAATAAAATGTAACACAAATTTTAGTTTATTTTATTCTCTCATGAAAAACCCAAAAATCAACTTTCTCCCTCGATCGACTGCCATCAAGGTGAAAGTCTCCTTAAGAGAATACCGACACTATGAGTTCAACAGTGTCCTCAGATTTCAATTCTGAGCACTGGTTAAAAAGTTAGAAAAACCCGATTGCAGGATTACTGAACGTACCCGAAAAAAAATTCCGAAATTCATTCCGGGCACTTCGGGTCTCAGAATCACGTGCCGTCAATTTTCACAGACTCGTAAAATTTCCATTTAATAAAAAAAATTACATAGAAATCTAGGGTCTTTAAATTCTACCAACCTCAGGGCTTTACGTACCCATAATCCATAACTCAAACTAAGGGAACAAGTGGGGGTACCGAGCCCGCATCTGGGCCTCCCACTCCCTTGTGCTCTCTGAAGGTTTCCATGATACCAGCGAATTTGCACCAAAGTTATCAACCATCCATGAAGGACCCACTTCTTTCAATCCTCAATATCAACTAGAACCTCTGTAAAAGTCACCCCATCATCGATGTCCAGCTCGCTGTGGTCGATGACGTGGGAAGGGTTGTGCACGTATCTCCTCAGCTGGGATACGTGGAAGACGTCGTGCACCTGGTGTAATTGAGGTGGAAGAGATAAGCGTTAATCCACCTCACCAATTCTGCTGAGGACTTGAAAAGGTCTGATGAACCTCAGAGATAACTTTCCACATCGACCAAATCTCCAAAAACCTCATCGAGGTGAGACCCGTAAAAAGAGGTGGTCACCATCCTTGAACTCTAGAGGTCTCAGTCTACTGTCAGCACAAGACTTTTTCCTACTCTGTGTAGTATTTATTTGCTCTTGGATGATCTACACTTTCTCTGTGGTAGCCTGTACCATCTTTGGTCCCATGAGTGCTGACTCCCCTGGGTCAGTCCAGCACAAAGATGATCTACAAGGTCGCTCGTACAAGGCCTCGAAACGTGTCATCCCAAAGGTGGAGTGATAATTGTTGTTGTATGAAAACTACACCAAATTAAAGTGATCCTCCCAGCTACGACCAAAGTTGAGGACACAAGCACGCAACATATCCTTGAGGGTCTGAATGGTCTGCTCAGTCTAGGCATCCATCTGAGGATGGAAGGCGGTGCTCAAATGATGTTGTGTGTCGAAAGCTTCCTGCAACCCCTTCCATAGTCGGGAAGTAAAACACACATCACGATCGAAGAAAATCATCGAGGGTACTCCATGTAGCCTCATAATCTCCTGTACATAGAGGCATCCCAGGATCTCTACTGAACCATACTCTCTGATCGGTAGAAAATGGGCCAACTTGGTGAGTCGGTCGACGATCACCCAAATCGAGTCATGTCTCTTGGATGTACATGGAAGTCTGGTCATGAATTCCATGGATATCCCATCCCACTTCCACTCTGGGACCTCTAAAGGTTGAACTAAGCCTACTGGTACCTGATTCTCTGCCATCACTTACTGACAAGTGAGGCACTGAGAGACAAACTCTGCAACTTCTTTCGTCATTCTTGGACACCAGTGCTAACATCAGAGATCCTGGTACATCTTCGCCACTCCTGGATGTACCACTAGATATGATGGGTGAAAATACCTCAAAAATTCCTCCCTAAGATACATTGGTACCATGGTACATCCTCTGAAGAGAATGAGGTGCTCCCCACCTTCAGAAAATCCATCAGGTTCTTGTCTTTTGGATATCTGAGCATGTCGTGTCTCGCAGTAAGCGTCCCCACACTACACCTCCCTGACTTACTGAAGAAGTGGGGGAGTGACTATAAGAGACTGAAGAAAAGCTAATCCATATCTATCCACAAAAGATATCTTCAAAGCATCCAGTTGCTCTGTCGCCTCTCCTAGCAGAGGTATACCAGACCTCATGTTGAGTGCAACTTCTACAATGTCCCCCTTCCCAGGAGTATAGACTATCTCGAAGTCATAGTCTTGGAGGAACTCAAGACAACGTCACTATCTCAGGTTCAGGTTCTTCTGAGAGAAGATATATCTGAGACTCTTCTGATCCGAGTAGACTGTAAAACATTTTCCCATCAGATAGTGCCGCTAAATCTTCAAGGTGAAGACTACTGCTGCTAAATCCAGGTCATGGGTAGCGTAGTTCTTATCATGCTATCTCAGCATTTGAGAACCATATGTGATCACTACTCACTCCTACATTAGGAAACATCCAAGCCCGGTCCCTGATGCGTCACAATAGACTACGTACCCTAAACCATCCTCTAGAAGCCTTAAGATGGGGGGAACTAGTCAGCCTTTGCCTCAACTCCTGAAAACTCTGCTGGAATCTCTCCGACCACATGAAGGATTTCCACTTCTTCATCAATGCTGATAGAGGTGCTGCAACTCTAGAAAAATATGGCACAAAACTCTCATAGTATCCATCCAAACCTAGGAAACTCCGTACCTCTGTCACACTTCTGGGTGGCTCCCAAGAAAGTTCTACCTCAATCTTTGCTGTATCCACTGCAACTCCAGCCTCCGATATGGCATGTCCTAGAAATTGAACCTCTCAGATCCAGAATTGGAACTTCGAGAGCTTACTATAATGTTGGTGCTCTTGGAGTGTGTCCAGTACTATCTGCAAATGATAGGCATGCTCCTCATCAATAGCCAAGTAGATAAAAATGTCATCGATGAAAACTACTACAAAGCGATCAAGGTATGGATGAAAGATCCTGTTTATGAGTCCCATGAAAAATGTTGGAGCGTCGGTTACACTGAATGACATAAAAAAGAAATCATAATTCCCATACTGACATCTAAAGTCCATCTTCTACACGTCCTTGTCTCGTACTCTGAGTTGGTGATAGACTGATCTAAGGTCTATCTTCAAGAACCCTCGTGCTCCCTTCAACTGATCAAATAGATCGTCAATCCTTGAAAGTGTGTAATTGTTCTTTATGGTCACCTGATTAAGGTGCTGATAGTCAACAAAAATCCTCAAGCTCCCATCTACCTTCTTGGAATGAAAATCGGGGCTGCCCAAGGTGAAACACTGGGCTGAATGAATCCATTCCCCTGCAAGTCCTCTAGCTATAACCACAGCTCATGAAGCTCCATGAGATCCTTCCGATATGCTGGTGTGGATATTGGTGCCATCCCAGGGTACAAGTCAATGTAAAAGTCCACCTCTCTACGAGGAGGAAGACCCAGAACATCATCAAGAAAGACATCTGCATACTGGTCCACCACTACAGGATAACCCAGACTCTCCACATCAACTGCTCTGAGGGTAAGGCTAGCCAACAGATGGGTGATCGGCTTCACACTCCTCCATGTAAGTCCATCCTATACTACAAAGTCTCCTATAACACCCCAAGCTTCCATGTTATGTTTCCCTTTGAATAATGCAATATCTTGCATTGTATGCAACTTCGAGATTCTAACACACCACGACCAATCAAAGTAGCCGTTATGAATAGTAATACCCATTTTTTAAAATTTTATAAATTTTATCTTTAAAAATGGACTTCTCTTTTGGATTCGGAATATCGAAATTATCTTACGGTAAAATTTTGGTACATTTCGGATAACTTTTATATTATGATGAATAGTGAAAATTACTAAACTTTAATTAAAAACAAGTTTTTTAATAAAAATAATTAATAGTGATAAATTATGAATTTGAGTGGTTTTAAAGTATATTTAGAATATATTTTTACCATTTAATACAATTTTGGTCATTGGACATAATTTGACAATTAAACCAGACATAAAAAACTGTCAATCTTTTGATAGTTATTATCTCTTAAAAACACGCTTTTTATTTTAATAACGGGAATTAATTTTAAATTAATTTCTGCCACTTCTGTGTTTTGAATTTAGAAAAATTTATTCCCTATTCAGAATCATTAGGTCCAATTTGTGTAAATAGTTAACTTTTATTTTTAGAAATTTTGAATAATTACTTCGGTAAATATTTTATTTACCGTGGTTAAAGGGTAAATCCGGTAAATAAGGGTAAACAATAATATTATAATAATACTAAATTACCCTAAAACGTGTCCTAACCCTGTTGGTTGATACATGTAAGACCATGGAAATCTTTGGGTCGATTTTGGGACCCCATAAAGCCACTTTTAGGTGATAGGGACGCTTTATATTAATTAAGTTAAAATAAATACAAAAATGACATAGGCATATATCTTTTAGAAAAACAATTTTTACATAGAGTTATATATATATATATATTATATTTTAGACTATAAATATTTATTATAAATTTAAAAATATTTACTACATAATGGTATTTTATTTATAATTTTTAGACATTTAATAATTAAATTTATTTATGACACAATAATGATGCAGTATTTTCCTTATTAATGAAAGAATAAAATAATTGGTATTATAAATGTTAAAATAAATAAAATTTGAAAGTTTTGATGACATAAATGAATTTTATTGGTTAATATGACATTATATGATTGCTTAAATTAATTTTTTTCGAATTAATAATGTTTTTAGGACTTTAACAAAAATCAATTATTGAATAGTGTCAAAATTGACAAAAATGAGTTTTTAAAACAAATATTATATTATTAATTGATATTATATTTTTAAAAATCTAAGGTTCGGTCAAAGTACTTATATCATGATATGTGTATCATTAATGGACCACTTGGGGGTCTTTTTGATGTATATAGTAAGTTTATTAACTATATAATATAAAAATACAAAGTGACATGGTAAATGTCAATCTAATTAAATAAGAGTAAAAACTAAAAGATAAGGTTAATATAAGGTCCCAAACCTGTCTAAAATCTATTGGTTGAAAGGATTTAGACCCATCACCACATTAGAATTTAAATAAACTACTTTGGAGCCATTAGAAACCGAATATTAATTTATTATAAAATAATATATCTAGCTTTTCCAAAGGTGCCCCTCACCCCTCTAATAAAAGGGAACTCACCCTTATCACTATTTGACACATTCAATGCCTTTTGGTTCGGCCAACCCCTACCCAAATACTCTCTCAACTTCCCTAAATTCAACCTATAGGCCTTAGTTTGATAAGGAAGCCAATCTAAGTAGCCCTTTTGATCAAATCAAAAGGAAGAACCCAAAGAAGAGGTAATGTTTTCACCACCCTTTTTCAAGTTCCTTTCTTCTTCAACTTCTTCTTTCTTTGTTATTTACTTTCTAAAATAATAAATCCAGTATCTTCTATATACTATGATGTTATTATAAATATGGTACAACCATATTCAATATTCTATCCACCCTTTGAATGACATGTAACCATACGTGCGTACGTACGACCTACCGTCTCCACGTCGTGGTGTAATTGTTATTCAATATATTTTTATTTGGATGGGTATAATAATGATGTATAATTAATTTAAATAATGAATATAAGATGATAATTATTCTGTATATATGATATAATATCCAATTATATATTATTTTAATATACAAAAGAATTATATTGTCGCTCGTGCGTACGTACGGATTACCGTCTCCACGAATGCGATGAGATTCATTCCCCATCATATCCATTCAAGACTAAATTTCATTTGATGATTAAAAATGATGTTTATAGAAATGATATCATTATGTATATTAATAATATACATCCCATACATAACAAATATGGCTCACATAACAAATAATATAAAGGAAAATGAATCCGTTAACACCCGAAACGATGATAATACTAAGATATTATTAACAAATCAATGTTAAAAGATCATATATGATATCATATTAATGTATATAATTCTTTTATAATTCAATGAAAATTATTTCACCATTATACAAGAGGTTAACCTACCCTCGACCAAGGAAAAAGTACAATGTAAGGGGTTTCTTATCTCACTTTTAATTCCGTGAGATTTCCATTGTTCACCACTTATTTATTGCATGTGGTGTGTGTACTGACCATGTTTGTATTAATTGTGTAATATAAGTTAATTCATGGATATTTAAATCATCATTGTATGATCCTTATTTCATGGGTGTATGTTTCATAAGTTACCAAATCAATAAGGGAATTTGAAATTTCAATTTCCACTCATTCAGCTTTACACATACTTCATTGATTATTTTACTCTAATATTATGTGTGGAATCAGTATTCATTTGCTTATGTCATAATTTACACTCCCCTTTATGTGGATATACTTTTTATACACATAATTACTCCATTGATAAATTCTCAAGTCATCGGTATGAACTTGGTAACAATAATTTTTACTCAATCTCCATTTGTTGAGTTAAACATCCAATTCATTGGTGTTGTTTTTATAAGAATATGTGTGAATGTCCTTTGATTTTTTTTACACTGAATATCCAATCATATTGAGTGTATTTATATTTTTCACACATAATTATGTTGTTGATTTATCCTTAACCTGATGATACAGCCTTCATGAGAGATTTCATCTCAATTTACATTCCATTGAGACTCCTTTGTTGTTATACACCAAATCACTTTTATATGGTGTATATAATGTACTTTGACATAGTATATCATGAATACCTTTATTCTCATGATATTACAAAGTTTTTATTACCTCAATTATTTTTATTTAAGTGTCTCTCTTTTGGTTAAGAACTCTAACTAAAATATCATTTTAAAATGTTTTAAAGATTTATTATTCTAAATCTTTCTCATTAATGTACTTGTTTTAAAAATGGTTTTAAGGATTTATTTATATAGAAATTAAAGTTTTCGAATCAAAATTATTTTTAAAAGTTTCAAAGTGGTATGGGACACTTTGATTCAAAAATCTATTTTAAATGGCTTCTTGACAAATAGTGTGACTTTTAAATTTTTTCAAGAAAAAGGGGGATATTTTTCTCAATAGTTTGATGATTATTTTAATCTATTTAAATATCCATAATTATTCTTCATTGAGGTTAATCTGATACAATAAAATCTTCCATATTGTATTTAATGAGTTATGTTTTACTATAGATGTGCTATTTTTATACCATTCATGGTTTGTGGTTAAAGTATTGACATTTCATATGCTAGTTTTAATACAAATGTTTATGTTATGTTTCAAACTTTTCATATGAAGAATGAATTGGAATTAGTAAGTGACGAGTGAAGCCCGCTATAGCTCCTCGATGCATCGGTAGGTCTCACAAGACAAACTAGTTTCTTGGAACAAGGCCTTGACAAAATCTTATTTGTAGTCTTGGCACGAGGCCTTGACTATGTGGTTATGATAGTCCGGAATTATGCATTACGTCATTATGAATGTGGTTATTGATGTTGAATGTGATTATTCGACTAGTAGAATATCCATGTGAATAAGTAAAAGGCATTATTTCAATTTATTTATTCCATATTATGCTGAAGTTCAAGTTTAAAAAGGCTTTTTTTAGTTATACATTGCCTTAAATGTTTATGCCTATTTATGAATGTTTCCACTATATTGTTATCCTTACTAAGCATTTAAGCTCACCCCTTTCTATGTTTTATTTTTCCCAGTATGTGAAGAATTATTTTATGAATGACCTGCAGGGATAGTATAAGGGGATATGAGTGTGGAGATGAGATATTGTTGTAGTTTTCATTTTATGATGTAATGTAAACCTTATTAATATATCTAGTGTTTCCAAGGATACTAAACTAATCAGTCTTTTGAGACATGATCTTTTGTGATCATCCCAATGTTATGTAATAATGCACCGACTCTGGGTAACTGGGGTCGGGGTGTTATAGTTGGTATCATAGGAAGTTTAGTACAAACCTTGGAAGCTAGATTTAGATAAACTCTGATTAGAGCACATAGCCGTAAGATAAACTTTGAGGATTCGTATAAAAGAACTTCCTAGAATTTTGGTATTGTAGAGATTTTGTGAGTTTTCCAAGAAATACATCCCTGTCTGGATACAATTAGGTAGAGGTGGATCTGTCACAGATGTACCTAGGGGTAAAACCCGAAAACACCGCTTTGAGCTAGACTCGAATGGGAACTGGTGCACGACAATGGGCCTTGCTGCACTCTTGGTTACGATACTCCTGGGGGATATGCTTAGGATAATTTACATTTTCTTTACAAACTGATTTGAAGTATTTTAATATAATATGATAATAAATGAACTTACTTAATGCTAAGGTGTTTCAAATTAAGAATATGGTGTCATGATATTCTCTAAATGATTTTATGACTACTGTTACTCACACAATGCTTTCTGGTTTTAGTCAATGGATGGATTCCAGGGAAGTCATAGTAAATTTGAGAATGATGTACAAGGTTGGAACAGTGGTGGAAATGAGTAAAAAAATGGGATTTTGATAGGCATAAAAGATATTGTGTTCATGAAAAATCAGTTTTCCAAAAATATGATCAACAACATATATATTAACCAACTCCCAAACTGAAAAAAAAGAGAAAGGTGATGAATGATAAGAGCTCCAGTAGTGGAGAATGTGGAGAAAATAATCCTAAATTTCCATCAGGTAGGAAATGTGGAAGGAGACACCTAGGAAAGTGTCTCAACGGAACAAAGAAATGCTTTACGTGCGGGAAAGAAGGATATAAAGTGAAGAATTTCTGAGGAAAAATGAAGAGTACTATGGAAGAAAATAAAAATCGTCCCAAGAATCCATTTACAGTCATTTTTCATAAATATAGGGGACCTGGTCATTACCTGAGTGAATGAACTATTCTATAGGATATTTTCTTGTTTAAAGAAGAAGCTATGTGTAAATAAATGGTTGGAGAAATGTTTAAAAGTATTAGCGCTCTTTTTTGTTGAGATTACTTTTGGTGAATTTTATCTTATATGTGTAACCCTACAATTTATCATGTGAAAATTATATTTGAGGAAGAATTATCTTTTCTCCTGTAGATATAGTTATAAATAACCATTTGGTTTTATATGATCCTTGAATTTGAGGCAATTACAAGTTATTGTATTTTTTGATGAAAATTCAAGGTTTGAGATAACATTTGTGGTTAAATTATGTTATGGTTAATTTGAGGAATTTATCTCATTTTTGTAATGTTATAAAATATAGTTTTTGAAAAAGGACAACACACAGACCATGTGACAACCCATCGCGTCAGACAAAGCTGTGGGAATCGAACCCACAACCAAAGTGCGATTTGGATTTATCACCTACCATTGGACTACGTGAAGTCCCTGGTTAGTGTGAAATTTTTTTTAGTTAAATGATTTTATTTATCAATAATAAGTTGATTTGGGTTCTTATGTCTTATCAAATTAATACCCTTAGTATAGGAAAATGATTTGGTGATTAAGTGATAAATGTTATTTTGGAGGATGTTCTCTTTTTTGGGAACACTATATGCCCAAGGAAAATAGAATACCATGGGATTTAATTTGAGGAGTAATGGTGGATTTTTATTTATGTTTTTGTTGTGGATTTATAGTGATTTGGGTTATTTATAGAAATGATTAACCTATAATAGAGAATATGTGATTAGGTTAATTAATTTTAAGTATGTGACTTTAAGAGTAGTTGATATCATTTGGAGATACAATTTAACTTGGAAGACTACATAACCAAATTATTCTAAGTTTTGGGTGTCAATATTAGTTTGTATTATATTGAAGGATTTTAAGGACAATTGTTTATTGAATGATATTTATTTAACTTTGGGGTATTGTTGGTTTAATTTTAGAAATTAAGATTAGTGTTTATTTCTTTAATGGAATATCCTTTGGGGGGATCATCAAATCTTGTACTAACCATTTTGGTTGTGATTATTCTCTAAATAAAAGGTAAATATATAGTTTATCCTTTTTGGATCATGTTATTCTCTATAATTTTATTCTAGATCTTCTAGTGTGACCAAGTATTCTGGAATACTCATCGTTTAAAAATGAGTTAGTAGTAGAAATTTATTAAAGAATGAAACATTACTTAAAAAGTAAGTATATATCTTTATGTTCATAGTCAATCTCAGAAATTAATTCCTCATCTTTATGTAATGTAACATAAAAAAATGTTGTTTGTTTACTTTTACTACTGGGGAACTAATGACCATTTGTCCCATCACAAGTTTGTGGTTTTCTTGTTGTTAACTTTCTCCTTATCATGTTTTCTATCCCTCTCCATCAGATCTTGACAGTTAATTTATCATCCATATCCATGTTTTTCTACATGGAATCCTAGTATAGGTTATCTCGAGTGACCTTTGTACTTATATTTCTTTCTTTTAAAGTGATAGTTTTATTGACTCTTTTTCTGATGCGAGACTTTCCATTATATTCCCAAGCCCAATTCTAAAAATTGTGAGGGAGAAATTTATTGAAGGAGGGGATAATGTATCACCCCAAGCTTCCATGGTACGTTTCCCTTTGAATAATGCAATAGCTTGCATTGTACGCAACTTCGAGATTCTAACACACCATGACCAATCAAAGTAGCCGTTATGAATAGTAATACCCACTTTTTGAAATTTTATAAATTTTATCTCTCAAAATTGACTTCATTTTTGGATTCGGAATATCTAAATTATCCTAGGGTAAAATTTTGGTACTTTTTGGATAACTTTTATATTATGATGAATAGTGAAAATTACTAAATTTTAATTAAAAACAATTTTTTTAATCAAAATAATTAATAGTGATAAATTATAAATTTTAGTGGTTTTAAATTATATTTAAAATATATTTTTACCATTTAATACAATGTTGGTCATTGGACATAATTTCACATTTAAACAGGACAAAAACAACTATCAATCTTTTGATATTTATTATCTCTTAAAAACACACTTTTTTGTTTTAACAATGAAAATTAATTTTAAATTAATTTATGAAAATTATTTGTTTTGAATTTAAAAAAAATGGATTCCATATTCAGAATCAGGAGGTACAAATTGTGTAAATAGTTAACTTTTATTTTTAGACATTTTGAATAATTACTTCGGTAAATATTTTATTTACCGTGGTTAAAGGGTAAATCCGGTAAATAAGGGTGAAAAATAATATTATAATAATAATAAATTACCCTAAAATGTGTCCTAAACCTATTTTTTGATACATTTCCTACCATGGTCATCTTTGGGACGATTTTGGGACCCCATGGAGCCACTTGTAGGTTATAGGGACACTTTGTATTAATTAAGTTAAAATAAATACAAAAATGACATAAGCATATATATTTTAGCACAATTTTTTTTACATAGAGTTATATATGTTATATTTTAGACTATAAATATTCATTATAAATATAAAAATATTTCCTACATAAATTTTTTTATTTATAATTTTTAGACATTTAATAATTAAATATATTTATGACACAATAATGATGCAGTATTTTCCTTATTAACGAAAGAATCAAATAATTGGTATTATTAATGTTAAAATAAATATACTTTGAAAGTTTTGATGACATACATAAATTTTATTGGTTAATATTACATTATAGGATTGCTTAAATGATTTTTTTTCGAATTAATAAAGTTGTTAAGACTTTAACAAAAATCAATTATTGAATAGTGTCAAAATTGACATAAATGAGTTTTTAAAAAAAATCTTATATTATTAATTGATATTATATTTCTAAAAATCTAAGGTTTGGCCAAAGGACTTATATAATGATAGGTGTATCATTAATGGACAACTTGGGCATCTCTTGGATGTATATAGTAAGTTTATTAACTATATAATATAAAAATACAAAGTGACATGGTAAATGTCAATCTAATTAAATAAGAGTTAAAAATAAAAGATAAGGTTAATATAATGACCCAAACCTGTCTAAAATATATTGGTTGAAAGTATTTAGACCCATAACCACATTAGAATTTAAATAATTCACTTTGGAGCCATTATAAACCGAATATTAATTTATTATAAAATAATATTTCTAACTTTTCCAAAGGTGCCCCTCACCCCTCTTATAAAAGGGCACTCCCCCTTCTCACTATTTAACACATTCCAAGCCTTTTGGTTCGGCCAAAACCAGCCCAAATACTCTCTAAACTTCCCTAAATTCAACCTAGAGGACTTATTTTGATCAGAAAGCCAATCTAAGGAGCCCTTTTGATCAAATCAAAAGCAAGAACCCAAACAAGAGGTAATGTTTTCACCACCTTTTTTCAAGTTCCTTTCTTCTTCAAGTTCTTATTTCTTTGTTATTTCCTTTATAAAATAATAACTCCAGTATCTTCTATATACTATTATGTTATTATAAATATGGTACAACCATATTCATTATTCTATCCATCCTTTGAATGACATGTCACCATACGTGCGTACGTACGGCCTACCGCCTCCACATCGTGGTGTAATTGTTATTCAATATATTTTTATTTGGATGGGTATAATAATGATGTATAATTAATTTACATAATAAATACAACATGATAATTATTCTTTATATATGATATACCATCCAATTATATATTATTTTAATATACAAAAGAATGATATTGTCGCTCGTGCATACGTATAGATTACCGTCTCCACGAACGCGATGAGATTCATTCCCCATCATATCCATTCAAGACTAAATTTAATTTTATGATTAAAAATGATTTTTAGAGACATTATATCATTCTATATATGAATAATATACATCCCATCCATAAAAAATATGGCTCACATAAAAAATAATATAAAGGAAAATGAATATGTTAACACCCGAAACGATGATAATACTAAGATATTATTAACAAATCAATGTTAGAAGATCATATATGATATAATATTAATGTATATAATTCTTGTATAATTAAATGAAAATTATTTCACCATTATATAGGAGGTTAACCTACCCTCGACCAAGGAAAAAGTACAATGTAAGGGGTTTCTAATCTCACTTTTAATTCCGTGAGATTTCCATTGTTCACCACTTATTTATTGCATGTATTGTGTGTACTGCCCATGTTTGTATTAATTATGTAATATAATTTAATTCATGTATATTTACATAATCATTGTATGATCCATCTTTCATGGGTGTATGTTTCATAAGTTACCAAATCAATAAGGGAATTTGAAATTTTAATTTCCACTCATTCGGCTTTACGTATACTTCATTGATTATTTTACTCAAAGATTATGTGTGGAATCACTATTCATTTTCTTATGTCATAATTTCCACTCCCCTTTATGTGGATATACTTTTGATACACATAATAACTCCATTGATAAATTTTCATGTCATCGGTATGAACTTGGTAACAATAATTTTTACTCAATCTCCATTTGTTGAGTTAAACATCCAATTAATTGGTGTTGTTTTTACAAGAATATGTGTGAATGTACTTTGATTGTTTTACACTGAATATCCAATAATATTGAGTGTATTTATATTTTTCACACATAATTATGTCATTGATTTATCCTTAACCTAATGATATGCCCTTCATGAGAGATTTCATCTCAATTTACATTCCATTGAGACTCTTTTTTTGTTATACACCAAATCACTTTTATATGGTGTTTATAATGTACTTTGACATAGTATATCATGAATCCCTTTATTCTCATGTTATTACAAAGTTTTTATTACCTCAATTATTTGTATTCAAGTGTCTCTCTTTTGGTTAGGAACTCTAACTAAAATATCATTTTAAAATGTTTTAAAGATTTATTATTCTAAATCATTATCATTAATGTCCATGTTTTAAAAGTGGTTTTAAGGATTTATTTATATGGACATTAAAGTTTTCAAATAAAAATTCTTATTAAAAGTTTCAAAGTGGTATGGGACACTTTGATTCAAAAATCTATTTTAAATGGCTTCTTGACAAATAGTGTGAGTTTTAAATGTTTTCAAGAAAAAGGGGGATATTTCTCTCAATAGTTTGATGATTATTTTAATATATGTAAATATCCTTAATTATTCTTTATTGAGGTTAATTTGATACCATAAAATCTTCTATATTGTATCGAATGAGTTTTGTTTGATTGTGGATGTGCTATTTTTATACCATTCATGGTTTGTGGTTAAAGTATTGACATTTCGTATTCTAGTTTTAATTCAAATGTTTATGTTATGTTTCAAACTTTTCTATTGAGAAATGCATTGGACTTAGTAAGTGATGGGTGGAGCCCTATATAGCTCCTCGATGCATCGGTAGGTCTCATGAGACAAACTAGTGTCTTGGCACAAGGCCTTGAAAAAATCTTATTTGTAGTCTTGGCATGAGGCCTTGACTATGTGGTTATGATAGTCTGGAATTATGCATTCCATCATTATAAAAGTGGTTATTGATGTTGAATTTGATTATTCGACTACTATAATATCAATGTGAATAAGTTAAATGAATTATTTCAATTTATTTCTACCATATTATGCTGAAGTTCAAGTTTAAAAAGGCTTTTGTTTTAGTTATACATTGCCTTAAATGTTTATGATTATTTATGAATGTTTCCGCTATATTGTTATCTTTACTGGGTATTTGAGCTCACCCCTTTCTTTGTTTTATTTTTCTCAGGATGTGAAGAAGTATTTTATGAATGACCTGCAGGGATAGTATAGGGGGATATGAGTGTGGAGATGAGATATTTTTGTAGTTTTCATTTTATCATGTAATGTAAACTTTATTAATATATCTAGTGTTTCCAAGGCTACTAAACTAATTGGTATTTCGAGACTTGATCTTTTGTGATCATGAAAATGTTATGTAATAATGCACCAACTCTGGGTAACTGGGGTTTGGGTGTTACAGCTCCCTCCTTACCGGTGAAGGTAAACCTGGTCCCATCTGTGCAGAAACACCACACATTGCTCCTAATACAGTCAATCTGAGCATGGACTGTAGATAACCAGTCCATTCCCAAGATGACATCGTAAGGCCTCGACACTGCTACTAGGATATCCCAGCTGAAGCTCTCGCCTCCTAGAGTATGCTCGCACTGCCAGCACCAGTGCGTAATCATCGAATCCCCTCCCTTAGGAGTATCTAGCTGTAAGTATCTAGCCAACGACTCTATCGGAATCTCCGAGATCTTAATGAGGGAAGTGGAAATAAAATAATGAATGAAACCTATGTTTATAAGTACTGCAAGTAAGGTGGAGTAGACACAGATCGTATCTCGTATCATCTCCGGAGCGCCATGATCGTAGGCCTCAACTACCTAGAGCTAAGCTCACCCCTGTCCTCCTACTCCCTGTGGTCGGGGTGGACCACCTGGTGGTGGTGGTGGTAACATCTTTAGTCATTTCCCACCGTCAACTGCACAGCTAGCTCCTCTACCACGTTCACCTGATCCATGCGGACCTCCTCGGTTGAACCTCTGTCTCTGCCTGGGCGGTCCTTCGACCGTCTGCTGATCATCTGTACGATTGATCAGATAGTCAAGATCCATGCGACCATTCCAACCATATAAGTAACATTTACCACTCCTGGCATAACTGGATCTGCCTCGGGTGCCCCGCACAACTGACCCTGAGTCATGCGGTCGTCCACCTATAGGTCTGGTCCTCTTAGACCTCTGCGTCATCTATCTACTGCTAGCTGTAGAAGACTTTACTACGTGGAGACTGGTGGTGGGTATCACTGTTGGTGACTGATCAGTAAGGAAAATCTCCACTAAGAGGGCTCGCTCTAACAACCCCGCCTGCGGTGGGATGATGAGTGAGATCATTGAAGCTCTGATCTCTCTCCTAATCCCCTGCTTGAAGGTCCGAGCCCTGAAGAATGGGTCCTGCACCATATCCATGGAGTATCATGAGAGGTCAATGAACCTCACTGAGTATTGAGCTACAATCATGCTGCCCTGTTGCAGATGAAGAATCTCCTATATAATCACTGCACGAAGAGTCGCTGGAAAAAACTCCACCCAAAATAGGCTCTAAAAGTCTGCCTAGAGAAGCGTCACCTCATCGTGAACATAGAGCATCAAGCTCCACCATCTGCCTGCTACTACCTGTAGAAGGCTGTCAGTAAGGATCACCATGAGATCGGATGGTGTCCCTACCAGTTGGAAGACTCTCACTACAGCCTCCAACCAATCCTCAGCTGCCTATGGGCCCGTCTCTCCCTGGAACCTGGGTGGCCTCTGGCAATGGAACTCATGAAACATGCTTAGGTGACTTGCACCATTTTCTACTGGGGCCAGTGGCATCGGTGGCCCAATGGGTAATGGTACCGCTGGTGCCTCTACTCGAAGTGGTCCCTGCACTGAGGCCTTATTGTTCAGTGGGATATCCGTACATACTACTCTCAGAACCCTAGCTGGCTATCTACAAGGAGGCATCCTGAAAAGAAACAGGTGCGCCACGATCAATAAGTTATACCTGGTGAGATGACTCAAAGATATCACAAAGAAAACTTTTGAAAACACACACATAATCAGTGTTTTCATACACTAAGTTGGAAATCAAAAGTCAGGGTCCTGATGTATAGATACGTCAGCCGTCGCACCAGCACTGGATTCCCAAAACTAGAACCACACTCACTTCACTTAACACTATTTCCATCAAAAAGAAAGATCAGAGTCCTATGTTCTACAATAAAATTGACTCCTCTAATACCAATTTGTCACGACCTGTCCCCCGGGGCCGGTACCGTGACTTCCCCAAGACCGCCTTCCATAGGCCATGGGCTGTTGACTAGAACCGAAAGGAATAATCCCTAAAACAGGGAAGGCGTTGCCTTTATAACCAATAAACACACATAACAAAGCACACAACAATATAAAAAAACAAGTAAACTGAATAGTAAATAGAGTGAGTACAGTAAGTAAAAGGGGCCAGAATACAAGCCCAACTGGAAAGTACAAGAAACTGAAAGTACATGTAAACTGGAGAAAAAAGGAAGACAACTGTTGGGTCTTCCTCCGAGGATCCTACCTGAAGGGTAAGTTCAATTCACCTCCTCAACATTACACATCTGTCCGTCTCCTCTGTGTATTGACTCGTCGTAAGGTCCTCCTCCGGGCACCATCCAGTCCTAGTACCCTCACTCTCAATCAACGCTGTCCGACATCTGCACCAAACACAACAAGGTGCAGGCATATCCCATGTAGGGGTGAGTATAACGATACTCAGTAGGGACCCCAAGACCCTCAAGGTCTCACAAAATCCACAAAGGATAAAACTCAAAGCATGAAGTCAACTATAAACCCTACTTAGGTATAAGCCCATACATATACCTAAGTTATCAATTATACCCATATCAATCCTGAGGAAACACCGGGTCCAATCCAAAATCCCAAAGCTCAACTGTTCCACAAAGAAAGGAAAACCACAAAGGCAAGTACCACACAGGTGTGCCACACAGAAGAATACCGCCAAGGTATTACCACAAAGGAAAGTACCACATAGGTACGTACTTAGCTCACACCAGGTATAACTTAAGTAAAATAGCAGAGATGATTAGATATAACTACTAAATAATCTTACTCTGTAAAGAATCTAACCCACACAGGATCGCTAGGAGCTAACCCACATAGGATCACTAGGTGCTGACCCACACAGGATCGCTAAGAGCTGACCCACAGAGGATCGCTAGGTGCTGACCCACAGAGGATCGCTAGGAGCTGACCCACATAGGATTTATTGGAGCTAACCCACACAAGATCACTAGGAGCTGACCCACATAGGATCGCTAGGTGCTAACCCACAAAGGATCAGTCTTCATTCTTCTCGTCACATCCAACTACTGGGTTCCCACACTAAGCCTGCTCGTCTTCAAGAGGATCTGCTCCAAAAGTCCCTGGTTGATACTAAAACTACTAAGAAGTTCCATGAGGAAGTATTCCAAAGGACTGCCATGTCATAGGGGTCTCAATGTAACATATGGCATGTCATTCGGACGCCCGGTTTGTGAGTTATTAGCCTTTTTGTCTCGAGGGCCCAGTTGGATTCGTGCTCGATACAACCTCACCATTCCCCAACATTATCAAAAACTCCAATGGGGTATACCAAATGGACCTTCTCACTTCAAGGTTTCTGGTGCCGCTGACAGTTTGTCAAATGGATGTCCGGTGCCAAAGTTATGACCCAAGTAAAGTATAGGGTCGTATCTGGTCCGGGTCCAGTCTAACTCGGTCGGACCGACCCGGCCCGACCTGATCTGGGTCGAACCTGTTCGGGTCGACTCAACCCAACCTGCTGGGCCTGGCCAAACCCGATGGATTTGTCCTAGCCCGCTGGGAGGCCCGACCCACTGGGTCCTGCCCGGCCCGCTGGGCGTCCTGTCCTACTGGGTCTAGCCCGGCAGGCCGTGAGGGCCGCGAGGCCGCGGGGGTGCCACGAGGGCATAGGGAGGCTCAATCACAGGGGTTCCATGCGGGCGCGGGGTGGTGATGGCTGCAGATGAAGGAGAGCCGCGTGGCACAGAGGATAAGGGGCGGCAGAGTGATGTGCCTTCATCAGTGGTTCTTGAGTTCCACTGGTTCCGACCACCAACACCAGTCGCCGTCACCAAAGTCACCTTTTTTCATTGCAGAGGATACATTATTCACAAAGAACGGCGGAGGGTTCATGCCATGTTTTTTTGGCCTGTACCCTCCACGTTAGAGTGATAGAAAGTGGCTCAACAAGAACAAGGATATCAGGAACAGGTAAAGGAAATAATTCAAACACCCTCCCTACAACCCTCATCAATCACTATTACCAATCCCAAAAAAAATTATAAGGGGAGAATAAGGGAACTGATAATCATATATAAGTAAACCCCTAACTCATTAGTTTGATTCGTTGAAGATTTCCCATGGGGAAGGAGATGATGTCATTGAGAATAGACGGACATTGGTGACGTCAATTATTCCTCGAACGTCATTTCGTTGAAGTTGGAGACATTCCTTGTCAATGAATGTCCTGTAGAAGAAGTCGGAGTCAAAGTCGGCGTTCTTCGGTGGAGATCTTTCTCCCAAGGCTCCTTCCTCCCAATTCCACCAAAAATTACAACTAGCCAACATAATAGATTATGTTTTCTATTTAGTTCATATACATAAATTCAAAAAGGATTAATTAATTAACTAGTTTGGCATAATAAATTTTGTAGGAGTTGAAGAGGATCCCCCACATTTAATAGGAAGTTTGAGGGTTTCTCCCATTAAATAAGAAATCAAGGGGGTTTATACTTGAGTGGTCCCCACCTCCATAACCTCTCATGGGAGGTTTAGGTCAGGTGGTCCCCACCTGTGAAACATCTACATGGGAGTTTCAATATAAAATAAAATAAAATGTTACACAATTTTTATTTTATTTTATTCTTTCATGAAAAAACCAAAAATTAACTTTCACCCTCGACCAACTACCATTGAGGTGAAAGTCTCCTTAAGAGAATACCGGTGCTGCGAGTTCAACGGTGTCCTATGATTTCAATTCGAGCACTGGTTCAAAATTTAGAAAAACCCACTCACAGGTTTACTGAACGTACCCAAAAAAAGCTCAGAAATTAATTTTGGGCACTCCGGGCCTCGAAATCACGCAACGTCAATTTTCGCAGACTCATAAATTTCCCATTTAATAAAAAAAAATTCACATGGAAATTACGGGTCTTTAAAAAGGTGAATGACTAGTATAACCTATAAAATGGTGTTGTTATGGCCTTGAACCATGCAAGTTTGAGAAAGTAGTGTTTTAATTTGATAATTTTTTGAATGTAAGGAAAATGATTTTTTAGAATTATATTTTATTCAAGTATATACATATAAAATTATATGTGTCATGTGTGTGAATCATAGGATTATATAATTGGATGTTATGTTATCATAAAGTTATTAGTATTTTACACTATTAAAGACTGTATCTCTTAGGTTAACTCTACCATTTTCATCAATATTTTATAAAGGATCCACGTTTCCTTTACAATTATCATTATTTATGTTTTTTTCACTGCCTGTGCTATTTGTTTTTCAAGTAGATAATAGTGATGGAATATATGAAATCATTTCTTCTATACAATATTCTAGATCATCCCTTAGTCATTAAAAATATTTACTGAATATTTCCTTTATATAAGATTTTAGGTCATCTAAAATGCATCTCTAAGTGGTGTTGGTGAAAGACTACAGGACAATGATATTATGGGATATATTTAGATCATTTAAAGTATAGGAAAAATGGTTATTTATTTTAATTATTAATTTTCGTTTTTTTGTTTCTATGAACTTTTGTGTGACATGTTATGATTATTGAGAATTATCTATTATATATAAATTTCTTTTTTTATTAATAAAATTAATATATTTTTTTAAATATAAAATATTGATTACAAAATATTTCTTATAAGATATGAAAAGTGTATCAATAATTATTTTATAAAATTTTAATTTGATATATTATATATAATTATATTAATAAATACATTATAATATTTCACCTATAGATATGGTTATATAAATACATAATTTTCCATTTAAAAAACTCATTATAATTAAGATATTAGTTATATTTATTGCTTATAATAATAGATAAATTAATATTGTTAATAATATTACCAAAATAAAATTAAATATTGAAAATATTATTACTAATGGAAAAATATATTTCATGACTTTATTTTTAAGAATTTTTAATTACAAATATATCAAAAGTTAACATTATTATCATTTTAATAGTATAATTTTATCTATCACTATAACCTTTAATGATAGATTTTTTCCTAAAAATTTAGTAATTACGAGAAATCTTTTAGAAAAATTATTTACTAATAAGAAAATATACTTTTACTAATATATACTCATATGATAAAAAGAGGAAAATATTCTGGAGTGATAATCATATTAACAGTAAATGAACCACCTTCATTGGTAAAAAATCACTCAATACCTCATATTTTTTAATTATATTTAATAAATACATATTTTTATTTTACAACCATTATATCTCCATAACTATTCAAATAATTAAGTTGGTGTGGATTTTTTTTTCCTAAAAGTCAGTTTCATAAATTTATTCGCCAACTCAGTTCTCTCCATGTTATTGAGGCTCCCTTTGATAATAACAAGATTACATTTATTCACTTGAATTTTGGACCATGTGTAATAAATTTTCTCTCATTGATCTTTTTATTTAATTATAATTTGTGCACTAATCACTATTATAGTGATAAAGAACTCATGTTATTTAATAATTTCTTTATTAAATTTTTAGGGAAATTTTACACTTTTCCTTAAGAACCACTCCATTTATAATGCCCCACATATTATAAGGTATGTATTTGTTTCAATTTTTTCCAAAAAATTTGAATTTTTATGGTTTTAGGCTATTGGTGGAGTTATCGGTGGCCAGGGGTCGATATTTGGGTATTTGTCCATCGTTCGAGTTGAAATTCTACCACAGATCAAAGACCATGTTGCAGTAAATGGGATTTCTGTAAAAACCCATTTAATGTTAAAATAAACCATTTTAATTTCTTATTAATATTAATTAAATATTTTTAATTGATATATATTTGTTATAAGAATATTTCATTATTCTCTAGTCCAAAAGGACATACTTTTATTCTTACTGAGTTTTGGTTTTATTTAAAAGATTGATTTTAAAATTTAATAATTAAAAATTGAAAAAAATAAACTAATTTTTTAACTAATCATGTGAATATTATCTTAGGATAAATATTTTATAATTTAATAAAAAGTTTTATTTTTTTAATGGATATAAAAAAATAATGATTATTATTAGAAAATGTAATTTCTTTTCAACTATTTAAAAATAAAAATTCTACTTTGGATTAATTTTAAAATGTAATTAAGTTCCTTTAAAAAAACAAATTATGGAATTTTTAATGATCTTTATACTTGAATTTGGAATAAAAAAATTTAATACACAAAACTAATTTTTTTCTTCTAAAAAAAATTTTCATCACATTTTGAGGGTTTAATTTTAATTTAAATTCTTTAACTTATAAAAACTGAATATTTAAAAATGTATTATATATTTTTAATTAGGAGGTAATTTTTTTAAATATTTATCTTATATTTTAGGTTATTTTTAATTATAACTACAATTAATTTTTGTTACCACGATAATGGTAAATTAGTTTTTTTGGGTTAAAACTAATATGATATCGATTAAAATCCATTCAAACACATTCCTTAACTTCATTATATGAATATATTATATAAATAAACATTAAAAATTTAAAAATATTATATTTTTTTGTTATATATCTTTGACCATATTGAGCCTACTGTTGTCATTTTGGACATATGATCTGAAAATCATTAAAATGTTCGATGTGAAATTAAGTAATTGAATATGGAATTGTAATAAATAAAATAAAATAAAAAATAAACTTGAAAAAGGTTATTAAGAAATTAAATAAATAAAATAACTTTATTATTTTGGAGTATAAGGAATGTACGTGATGATTTGGGCTCAAGTTAAGAGGCACTTTACTTTAAAAACCTCATTTCAAATGTTTTAATGGTTTATTTTCTAAATATTTCTCTTCCATGTCTATTTTCTTAAAACAATTTATGGGTATATTTATATGTAGAAAAATGAGTTATTAAGGACATTTTTTTATATTTTTTAGTTTATTTCAATGGTTTTGGAAGGAAATATTTTTCATATTTTATACAGAACTTTTTAAATTTCTTTATAAAAGGAAAAAATATTTTTCTATTGTAATGTATATGAGGTTAAATTTTCATTGTGATATCAAAATAGTAATTTTATTTTTGGATTCCATTATAATATTCCATGTTTTCTGTAAATGAAATCCCATCTTCCCTGTGTTCTTGGTATTTTTAGAAATGTATTTAAATGGAATGGATAGTTTGATATTTGCAAATTTTTTTCTCATGGGTTCAAGTAATATTTTTATATGTGTGAAATATTTGATGTGTTATTATTATTTAATGGTTCTTGTGATTTTTTTATTTAGATAGGCAGTTTCATTATAAACCAAGTATATTTGGTTCCATTATAAACCAAGTATGGGTGGTATCATTATAAACCATGTATGGGTTGTTTCATTATAAAATAAGGGTGGGTGGGTCCATTATAGAAAACTAATTCATTATTTTTTTAGATAATTATGATAGAATTTGACTATATTGGTTATTACATTCATAAGTGTGACATGAAAAAATTATTTCCCATGTTATCTATATGATTTATTAATTCTTTCTATGATTTTTATGAAGATATCATGATTTCATAGGGAAATAAAATGAGTTTATGTTTTAAAGAAAATTATTTCTACTTCTTAAGGTTAAAAATATATAACTTTGTGAAACAAAATTCACAATTTTATCATGATTTAAAGTAAAAATTTATGATCTTTGTTTCCCATTAATATTTATAATAAAATGTTTTATTAAATTCATTTGATAGATAAGTTGATTTCTTAAATAGGAAAAGGTTTATTTTTAGCCTCAACATTATTTTGATAAAGGAAAATTTATAAGAGTGTTCATGAACTAATATATTTATTTCTTTATTTTTATTCCCCTCACTATGATTTTTGTTCTCAAACCTTGTTTTAAAATATTTTTTATAAGGTTTTAAGGATTAGTAGGGGCAATGATAAGGTAAATATGAAAATTATGAATATGTGTCATGAAATTAAAATGTATTATATCTTAAAAGTTATTTTTGTGTGAAAATGAATACAAAGTGAAAGTGTACACTTTTTTATATAATATTTACTTACATATGGGTGATGGAATTTTTTTATAAAACTATAAACCATAAAGATCATTAAATGTTATAGAATTAATTATTAACTTAAAACTCAATATAATATAATGTTTAAGGCTGGGTTCTTATAGTCTGTATTAGAGGAAAGATTTAGATAATTTTAGAGGTTAGGATAATAACATTAAGAGATTATAATTTATTTTTATCATGATATAGTATTTTAGGATTACGATGTTTCTTTATCGAAACGATGTTTATTTAGAATGTTTTCCACAGAGGAAATAAGGAAGATGAAGTAGGAGGACACCAAGAGGAAAATATACTTCTAAATCACTAACCTATAATAGTTGGAATTGCAACTGAGTAGTTTTTCTTTATGATAGATCAGTTGATATAATCTATAAATGGTGATGTTATCTATTCTATAGAGCATCTGAAATCTACCATAGAGGAACATAACCATAGTAAATTATTTTATGAGACAAAAAAACTCATACATTTAGTGTATATTATAACATAGTGATAGATCAAGGTTAAATTAAAGCCCTATAAAAGATATGTAATATAATGGGGGTTTTTGATCATCTAAAGGTAACTCTTTTTATTTACCATTTTGAAGGTGAATCCAACTAGTGGTGGTTAATGGTTTAGAATATTAGATATAAGAAATATACTGATGCCTTGAAATGTGATTAATTTACAGATATTTTCCTTGATAAATATTTTCATATGGATGTTTGATATAGGATAAAAAAGAAATTCTTACAATTAAGATAAAAAGGAGAAATATTCAGTGGTTTCATATGAAGTAACTTCACCTGATTATAAAGGTTTCCACCAGATATTATTTAGGAAAATGATAGTAAAATTAATTATTTTTAATCAGTATTTAATCCACTATATCAAAGGGAATTGGGTTCACATGTATTCAAAAGTTATGAGAAACTTGTTTGACGTTATGAGAAGGTAGAAATGAAGTATTTTGATAATAATGTATTATATGATGATGAGAAAAAGAAAAGACAAAGATATAATTCAATGGTAAATAATTTATTAATGAAATATGAAGGTAATAAATCAAAGTTTTTAGTTCGTGATAGGTGTGGTAAAAATAACCCTTTAGAATGTCTTAAAATCTCTGTGAAGTGCTTCAGAAGTGGTAAGTGTGGGAATATGGATCAAAATTGCAAAGAAAAATATTTTACTAGTGGTATGAACAATTTCTATAAACTGGAAGTAAGGTGTTTTAAATTTAATGAGATGGGTCATTATATATATGTGTGTCTGAATAAGAGAATCAATAATGGGAAGTAGTAGGACAATAAAGAGAAGGGTGTGGTTAAATAATTTATGATAAATTTTATAGATGTTAGGGAATCAAACAAAGTGGTAACATTATACATTACTTTTTTATTAATATTATGCTAATATCTTGATTTATTTAGGGTCTACACATTCTTTTATTTCTGAAAAATTTATTAGTAAAATGAAAACTTCACCTAAATAAATTAAATGTGAAATTCTGGAAAAAACACATAGGGGTAGTATTAAAATAACATGAATATATAAAGATCTTCCTTTTATCATATATGAAAGGGTTTTCCATGAAAAAATTATTGCCATACCCATTATAGAACTTAATATAATTTTGGGTATGGATTTCCTTTTTGTTTATCAAGATAAGATAGATTGTATATCCAAAGAAGTTATTTTACCAAATGAGTTTCCATTAATATATAGGAATGAATTCATGCCTTTTATATCATATCAATAATATAAGAACATTTTAAAAATGGGAATTAAAGTAATCTTTCTCATATTGTTCAATATAAAGGAACTATTCAACTTAATGACATATGAGTAATAAAGGATTTTCTATATGTTTTCCTAATAGCTTATCTATTATTATACATTATTAGAAATATTTGGTTGTTGTTGAATTAGTTACAAATTATAATCTAATTTCAATACCTTGTTATGGAATAAATCATATATAACTTTTATAATTTAAAAATAAGTTTCATGAATTTATTGATAAAGGTTTCATTCATCCATGAACTTCACCATGGGGTGATCCTATTTTATTTTTAAAAAAGAAAGATGGTTCAATGAGTCTTTATATTCATTATAGAGATTAAAATAATACTACTATTAAGAATAATTGTTTGTTTCCCCATATTTATGATTTGTTTGATCAACCCTAGGGAGCTTAGTAATTTTCAAAGGTTGATCTATGGTCTGTGTACCATTATCTGAAGGTGAAGGAAGATGGAATCTTTAAGATTGAATTTCATACTAGGTATAAGAATTATGAGTTTGTGTTTTTTCCCTTTGGTTTGAAAAATGATCTAGGTTTATTTATAGATCTTATGAATTGATTTTTCTCTAAAAATTTAGATGAATTTCTGGTTATTTTTATTGATGATATTTTTGTTTATTCTAAATTTTATTAGGATCATGAAAAATATCCAAGTATTTTTCCACAAACCATAAAGAAAATTAGTTATATAGAAAATCTATAATGTGTGAATTTTGGTTACAATAGATTTTATTCCTTGGATATATCATAAATAAATAGTAGATAACAGTTACTTCTACTAAAACTAAAGTGGTTGATGAGTGTCCAATACCTAAAAATACAACTTAGATTCATAGTTTTCCTATATTAGAAGGATATTAATGGTTCTATATAGAAACAATTTAATGGTTTTTTATCCCACTAACTTATTTAACACAAAAAAGAGTTAGGTTTTGATAGACAAAGCAATGTGATGAATGTTTCCATAATTTGAAAAGAAGATTAATGAACACTCTATTTTTGTCCTTACCATAAATAAATGATGAATTTTTTTTCTACAATAATTATTTGTTAAAATTATTGGATTGAATTTTAATAAAAAATAATTGAGTAATTTATTATGTGTTACATTAATTTAAACCTCATGATAAAAATTATCCTACACATCACTTTGAATTGGTAGTAGTAGTTTTTTATAAAAAAATTAGAGAAATAAATTATATAGAGTAAAATGTGAAATATATATTGATTATTAAAGATTTAGGTTTATATTATCTCAAAATGAGTTAAATATGAGATAGATGAAATGGTTAGAATTGATAAAGGATTACAACTTCATAATTCATTTCCATGTAGGTGAAGAAAATAGAGTAACTGATGATTTGAGTTAGAAATAAAATACATCATTAATTATGCTTCCTCTAGAACATGATCCTTTGGTTAACAATTTAATGAATATTGGATTAAAAATTATACATGCAGTATATCGATCTATTTTGTTTTAGGTGTCAGTATAATAATCTCTATTATAAAAGATTAAGTAAGATCATAAGGAAGACCATGAGTTACAAGAAAGTGTAGAGTTGGTTAAGAAAAGTAAATTTAATGAATTTAATCTTGAAAAATAAGGTGTTTTTAAATTTAGAATAAGGTTATGTGTTTCATGTGACCCCTAATTAAAGAATGAACTATTTAGTGATGCTCATAGTTCTCTGTTTTTGATTCATTATGGTAGTATATAAATATATAGATACCTTTGAGAAAATTTATTTCTTTAAGGAATGAAGAAAGATATTTCTGATTTTACTAATAAATTTTGGAAATATGAATAGGTTAAATATGAATAAAAATTACCAAAGGGGACACTTTAACCTTTTATAGTGTCAGAATGTATATGAGAAAACATATCCATGGATTTCTTGGTGGGATTACCAAAGACATCTATAGGTAACAATACGATTTGGTTAATTATTGATTAATTAAACAAATCATATCAATTATTTCCCATTTGAGATAATATGACTTTATATAAAATTTATTACCTTTATATTAAAAAGATAATTAGATTATATGAAGTTCTTATTTTCATTGTTTCTAATCATGATCCCAGATTCACCTCTAATTTAGGTAAAGGACATTAGAATTCTTTGGGTACTGAAATAAATTTTAGTAAAACCTTTCATCATAAATTTTATGAACAAACAGAGTGAAAAAATAAGAATTTAGATGATATTTTTCAATATTGTTCAAAATATTATCAAGGAATTTGGGATTAGCATCTGGTAGTGGTTTAGTTTTCTTATAATAAAAGGTGTCATTCCTGTATATAGATGATGCCTTTGGATTAATTATATGGAAAATGAATTAAGACTCTATCATATTGGGATGAAGTTGGGGAAATTAAGTTATTGGTACCAAAATTAGAATAATAAATGTTTTATAATGTAATTTTGTTTTCAGAAACACACAAGGAAATATTAGATTATGTGTAAAATTTATAGATATAACTAGAAAAATGATTTTTATTTTGAGGTTGGTGATCTTGTTTTTCTAAAATTTTCTCCATATATATTTTTTTAAAATTTTGATAAAAAAGGAAAGATAAGTCCATGATTCATTGAAACATATTAAATATATGATAAATTTGTATCATTTTTCTTTAGAGTGTCCTTTCCTCTATGTTTATCTTAGGTACATGATGTATTTTATATTTCATTATTATGAAAATATTTTCCCAATGGATATCATATTTTGAGCACTAATGTAGTACAATTAATAGATTACCTTTATTATGAGGAATTACTTTTTTAGATTTTTAACTACAAAGATAAGGTGTTATGGAATAAATTTATAAACTAGGTTAACAATTTTTTGGAAAAAACATATAGTTAATGTAACATCCCAAGTAAGTAATGAATAATAGATATTTTTATCCATGTCTATTAATGATTAAGATAGTGTTTTAGAGGCTTAAAATGAAAATAAATACAATCTTATGCATGGAATAAACTAATATTCTTAAAAGATTGTTTCACTGCCTTTTGATGGAAAACCATTTTTGAATCTATATTTTGACAATTTTATAAACTATGTTTTTCAAAATAAACTTATTCTTTATGATTGTGACATTAGAATTTACCTTGTGTGAATTTTTGGTATTTTTCTGACAATGTTCATTTTTTAATGAATAGTGAAAAATACTGCATTTTACATCAAAACTGCTTTTTAATCTAATTTATTTATATGATTAGATTATGTTTTGAATTGGTTTTGAAGTGAAATTATAATATATTTTTAACATTTTATCCAATGGTGGTCATTGGAATCAATTTCACTTTGAAATTAGACTTAAACTAGTGTCAATCTTTTGATACTTATTGTTTTGTAAAAACACGCTATTTGCTCTGGCAGCGGGAATTAATTATTAAATTAATTAATGTGACTTATATTATTTGAATTTTGTAAAATAGACTTCATTTTTGAATTCGTATTATCAAATATATCTTAGGGTGAATTTTTGGTAATTTTCTGAAAAACTTCAATTTTTGATGAATAGTGAAACCACTAAGTGGTACTTATAAAGACTGATTTTCCGTTTAAATGAAATTTTGCCATAATTGTGTTTTGAATTTTGAAAATCCGACATACATGGTTGTCATTAGTATGTAAAATGTGGTTCAATGAGATTATAATAATTTTTTGGTGAATAGTAACTTATTAAGTTTTTAATCGCGATTAGTGGTAATTAGGGTAGTTTAAGGTATAAATAATACTTTAATAAAATGAAATGACCTAGACACATGTCCCAACCTCATTGGTTGTGTCATGGCCGACCATGAAATGCCATGGGTCAACTTGGGGACCCCATGGATCCACTTTTGTTGGGAAATGACATAAATTACTTTTTATTTAATGTTAAAGTGAAAATGACACAAACATAATATGTTTTACGAAAACAATTTTTAAGTGGGGTTATAAAAGTCGAAATTTTGATTATAAATAGTCATTGTAAAGATAAAAAGATTTCCTATATCATAGTAGTTTTTTTATAATTTTAAGACATTATATAAATTAAATTATTTATGACATAATAATGATGCAGCGATGACATCATTATTTGACGATTTAAATAAAATAGAATGATAATGAAAAATCTAAAACCTACACATGGACAAAACCAATTGTAAGAGTGGATTTCGAAACCTTATCACCTTATCCACGAATTATATCAATGTGGGACCTTTTGAAACCGAAACACATTTTCAAATAAAGTAATATTTCTTTACTTTCCAAAAGTGCCCCTCCTCTCCTCTTATAAAAGGCCCCCACCTCTACCTCATTTCACACACTACTCAAGCCTTTGGCTCGTCTAACCCCTGCCCATTTGCTATCTCCACATCCCTATCCTCATCCTAGAGGATTCCCTTTGGGCAGAATCCTTTCAAAAAAAGCCTTTAGGCTCAAATCAAAAGAAGTTACACTTTTTAAGGTAATTCGTTCTCTCATGTTCATTTGTTTTATTTTGCTTCTCCAACCCCATAAACTCTTTTTATTTACTTCTTTTGTAACAACACCAGTATATTCAATATACTAGGATGTTGTTATATGATTTATTTGAGCTACACTCTCACACAACTACATCAAATGGTTAAAGAACATACGGTTTCCGTGGATGGCGAAATTATGCCTCCCGAAACGATGATTGTTCAACACTCATTTAACACCTTAAAAGGTGGCCATTATGATGTCACTATTTTTATATATTATATATAATATGTTTATGTTTTCCTTAAGCTTCTGTTTTTTTCATTTTGGTCATACCTTTATGGTTTCCATTATGGGTAAACACGATATCTTCATTTTAGGAAGTGCGGACTACCGCCCCCTAAAAGTGATTTGATTCGTTAATACCATATGTGGGATGTGTAAAGGATAAAGTTAATGATATTATATATGTTATTATACTTGAATTATAATATACTCTTATATCATTATGATTCCATTCCAGAAAATATGAAATAGAAATGGAAGTAGCGTTCATGCGTACGTACGGCTTACCGTCTCCATGAACGGTGCGTTTTCATTTCTAAATTATGTAATATTATAAATGCATGCATGTACTGGATATATATGACATATATGATATCTAAATCATGAATACCATTCTGGATATAATGAACCTTTGACCAAATTAACAACATGTAAGTGTAAGAAGTCTATTTTTGACTTAAGAACCAAATACCGACAAAATGAACATTATTAACTTAACTGATTACATGATGTTCATAACATGGTATAAAAGGAATAATGAACTTGAAAAAGATTCATAATAAAGTAGAGATTAACTCAAGTTTATTATTCAGGAGATTAAATAACGGTCGAGTCAAGTCGGATACGAGGTATGGGACTTCGTCTCAATCTCCTTTCATTGAGGCATATTTTATTTTATACACAACTTTCTTTTATACGGTGTATAAACCCCTTTGACTTTTACGTTTATTCAAAAGGAATCTTTTTTTATACGAAGCGTTAACTAAACGACAAAAGGGAATGTTTTTGTCGTACGTATGCGGCGACAAAGACTTCTCCGCCGTCGTGACCGTTATTTGAGTTTCGGCTTCCTCTACAAGCCATACCTTCTTTTTAAAAGAAAAATAAATACGATGTTTTACTTTTATTTTATTTTAGTATTGAAAATGGTTTTCATAATGTTTTTATATCAATGTGTTGTATTGATATCTCGTGATTGAAATGTGGAAATGTTATGTTTCCTTTATGCATGTTTTATGTGATATAATTATGTTATGGTTCTTGGGCATTATTATGAAGACGGGTGGTTCCATGATAAACTAAGGGCGGGTGAGCCCGTTATAGCTCTCCAATGTATTGGGTAACGCGAAGGAGTGAAACGTTAAGGTTTCTCCGAAGAGATTTTAGGGAATAAACTGTGATGGGTATTCCAAACGTAACCAAGAGGGTTACTCCCTACGTAAGAATGTTATGAATGCCTCAAGTTACCTTTATGTCTTATGATTTCTATGATTTATTCGTGATTTTATGAGGTATGTTAAAGTGCCAATGTTTTATGGGTAAAGTATGATTTCATTCTTATGTATATATGAACTCATGTTTCCTTTCCATGTATTTTTTTATAACCCATACTGAGTTTTTATGCTCATCCCAAGTTTTTGAAATGTTTTTCACAGGTCAAGGGAAAGGTACATGATAAGATGATAGAGTCAAGGATGTGTCAAGAATTAATCCATGTTTTATTTTAAATGTGTTTCCATTGATGGGAATGAAGAATAATATCTTTATGTAACCACTTTGTTTATATGTGGAATGTAATGCAAGTTTTATGATCTAATTCTCTAAAACTCTAAACCCGAAAAGATCCTCAATGTGTAATCTTGTAATAACTCAAGATTAAGTAAGGTTTAAGGCTGGGGCCTTATAGTTGGTATCAGAGGTCGGTTTAGATAACTTTAGGAGTTAGAATTCTATTAAATGATTATCCAAAAATATTTTTTTGAAATGATATAGCATTTAAAGATTACCATGTTGCTTCATCTAAGACATGTTTGTTCAGAATGGTTTTCCGCAGAGGAAACAGGGAAGCAGTGCTAGGAAGGCATACAAGAGGAAATAACCTTCCGAATCAGCATCCAGAAATGGTCGGAATTGGAACTGAACAGTTTGTTGCAGTAATGGCGCAGTGGACTCAAGCGATAAATGGCGGTGGTATCCATGCACGAGATCAGCCAGATCAACCGCATAGGAACATGTCAGTGGTGGAACATTTCATGAGGCAACATCCCCCATCATTCATAGGATCATCTGACCCTGTGCTAGTTGAAGGGTGGATTAAAGCACTGGAGAAGATTTTTGATGTCATGGGGTGTTCAGACAATCAAAAGGTTAGTCTTGCTATTTACCGTTTGGAGAGTGAAGCAGATCAGTGGTGGTCTATGGTTAAAAATATCAGGGATGCCGATGAGATTGATGCTCTTGACTGGGATGAATTCAAAGGTATGTTTCTTGAGAAGTATTTTCCTAAGGCTGTTCGACTTAGGATGGAAAATCAATTCTTGGAATTGAGGCAAGAGGAAGACTCAGTGGCTGCCTGTGAAGAAAGGTTCACTCGATTGGCAAGGTATGCTCCAAATTTTATCCGGGACCTTGATAGTAAAATCAATCGTTTCTACTCAAGATTAAATCCAAAGTATCGAAGGGAATTAGCTTCTCGTGAGTTTAAAAGTTATGAAAATCTTGTTCAATGTGCTGAGAAGGTGGAAATGGAGTTTGCCGATGACCAAGTGTTCTATAAAAACCAGCAGAAGAAGAGACCGAGGTGGCAGGAGAAAGGTAAGAATTCTTCAAAAAAGTCTGATGGTAAGAAAACTAAGTTTCCAGTTTGTGATAAATGTGGAAAAAGGCATGCTGGGGAATGTCTTCTGAATTCTGGAAAGTGCTACCGATGTGGTAAGATGGGACATAAGGCTCGTGATTGCACTGAAAAGGATCAAGCTGAAGGTAAGAACAAATTTGATTTATAGTTAGTGAAGTGTTATAAGTGCAATGAGATAGGTCACTATGCAAACGAGTGTCCAGAAAAGAGCTTGAGTGATGGGAAGCAGTTAGACTACAAGCAGAAAGGGGTGGTGAAATCCTTTGCAACTACTTCAGCAGATGTTGGGCCATCAAATGAAGTTGTATCAGGAGTTGAAAAGAAGATTGGTGAATGCTCCAGTTTTGGCACTACCTTCCAGGAATGGTGAGTTTGTTATATACAGTGATGCTTCATTGAAAGGACTTGGTTGCGTCCTAATGCATAATGATCAGGTAATTGCTTATGCTTCACGACAGTTGAAAACTCAGGAGGTAAATTACCCTACACATGATTTGGAACTAGCTGCTGTTGTTTTTGCTTTAAAAATTTGGAGGCATCATTTGTATGGAGTAAAGTGTGAAATATATACCGATCACAAAAGTTTAAAGTATATATTCACTCAGAAAGAGTTAAACATGAGACAAAGGAGATGCCTGGAATTAATCAAGGATTATGATTGTACAATTCATTACCATCCGGGAAAAGAAAATAAAGTGGCTGATGCTTTGAGTCGAAAAAGTAATGCTTCATTAACAATGTTGCGTTTGGAACGTGATCCTTTGGTTAAGGATTTGATGAACTTTGGCATAGAAGTTGTTGGTGCAGGAAGTCCTTCTGTTTTGTTTCAGGTATCAGTGATATCATCTCTATCAGATAGAATCAAGCAAGCACAGAAGCAAGATAGTGAGTTGCAGAAAAAGGTAGAGCTGGTTCAGAAAGGTAAGTTGCCTGAATTCAACATTGATAATGATTGTGTTTTGAGATTTGGGAAGAGATTGTGTGTGCCTTGTGATTCACAGTTGAAGAGAGAGCTGTTATGTGAAGCTCATAGTTCTCCGTTTTCAGTTAATCCGGGCAGTACTAAGATGTATAGAGATCTGCGGGAGTATTACTGGTGGGATGGAATGAAAAGAGACATTGCTGATTTTACTGTGAAGTGTTTGACTTGTCAGCAGGTTAAAGCAGAGCGACAGTTACCGAAAGGGATGCTTCAGCCTTTACCAGTTCCAGAGTGGAAATGGGAGAATATATCCATGGACTTTGTTGTTGGATTACCGAAGACATCTCGAGGTAATAATACAATCTGGGTTATTGTTGATCGCTTGACCAAATCTGCTCATTTCCTTGCTATACGAGATACTTTCTCTCTTGATCAACTTTCCCGTTTGTATCTTAAATAGATAGTAAGGTTACATGGAGTTCCTCTCTCCATTGTATCGGATCGTGATCCCAGGTTTACTTCTAACTTTTGGAAAGGCCTTCAGAAGTCGTTGGGTACTGAATTAAATTTTAGTACAGCTTTTCATCCTCAATCAGATGGGCAGTCAGAACGAACAATTCAGACATTGAAGGATATGCTACGAGCTTGTTCTATGGATTATCAGGGAAGTTGGGACCAACATCTTTCTTTGGTTTAGTTTTCATATAATAACAGTTTTCATTCCAGTATACAGATGGCACCATTTCAGGCATTATATGGGAAGCGGTGTCGAACTCCAGCTTTCTGGGATGAAGTGGGTGAAAGGAAGTTGATGGGACCAGAATTGGTAGAAGAGATGGCAGAAAAAGTTCAGCTGATTCAGAAACACATGAGAACAGCTCAGAGCAGGCAGAAGAGTTAGGCGGATAACCGGAGGAAGGATCTATCTTTCGAGGTAGGTGATCATGTTTTTCTCAAGGTTTCTCCTTGGAAAAGTGTGATGAGATTTGGTAAGAAAGGAAAGTTGAGTCCAAGGTTTGTTGGACCATACGAAATTCTGGAGAGAGTTGGATCAGTTGCATACCGAGTGGCTTTACCTCCGAGTTTATCTCAGGTACACAATGTTTTTCACATTTCGATGTTGAGAAAGTATATGCCAGATCCATCTCATGTTTTGAGTCCAGAGGTAGTTCAGCTGGAAGAGAACCTATCTTATGAGGAACAACCGGTCCAGATTCTTGACCACAGGGAGCAAGTGTTACGGAATAAGGTGATTCACCAAGTAATGGTTTTGTGGAAAAACCACATGATTGAAGAGGCAACATGGGAATCCGAAAATGCAATGAGGGATAAGTACCCTCATTTATTTGATAAGTAAATAAATTGCGGGGACGCAATTTTCTAAAGGGGGGAAGGATGTAACATCCCAAGTAAGTAATGAATAATAGATATTTTTATCCACGTCTATTAATGATTAATATAGTGTTTTAGAGGCTTAAAATGAAAATAAATACAATCTTATGCATAGAATAAACTAATATTCTTAAAAGATTGTTTCACTGCCTTTTGATGGCAAACCATTTTTGAATCTATATTTTGAAAATTTTATAAACTATTTTTGTCAAAATAAACTTATTCTTTATGATTGGGACATTAGAATTTACCTTGTGTGAATTTTTGGTATTTTTCTGACAATGTTCATTTTTTAATGAATAGTGAAAAATACTGCATTTTACATCAAAACTGCTTTTTAATCTAATTTATTTATATGATTGGATTATGTTTTGAATTGGTTTTGAAGTGAAATTAGAATATATTTTTACCATTTTATCCAATGGTGGTCATTGGAATCAATTTCACTTTGAAATTAGACTTAAACTAGTGTCAATCTTTTGATACTTATTGTTTTGTAAAAACACGCTATTTGCTCTGGCAGCGGGAATTAATTATTAAATTAATTAATGTGACTTATATGATTTGAATTTTGTAAAATAGACTTCATTTTTGAATTCGGATTATCAAATATAGCTTAGGGTGAATTTTTGGTAATTTTCTGAAAAACTTCAATTTTTGATGAATAGTGAAACCACTAAGTGGTACTTATAAAGACTGATTTTCCGTTTAAATGAAATTTTGCCATCATTGTGTTTTGAATTTTGAAAATCCGATATACATGGTTGTCATTAGTATGTAAAATGTGGTTCAATGAGATTATAATAATTTTTTGGTGAATAGTAACTTATTAAGTTTTTAATCGCGATTAGTGGTAATTAGGGTAGTTTAAGGTATAAATAATACTTTAATAAAATGAAATGACCTAGACACATGTCCCAACCTCATTGGTTGTGTCATGGCTGACCATGAAATGCCATGGGTCAACTTGGGGACCCCATGGATCCACTTTTGTTGGGAAATGACATAAATTACTTTTTATTTAATGTTAATGTGAAAATGACACAAACATAATATGTTTTACGAAAACAATTTTTAAGTGGGGTTATAAAAGTCCAAATTTTGATTATAAATAGTCATTGGAAAGATAAAAAGATTTCCTATATCATAGTATTTGTTTTATAATTTTAAGACATTAAATAAAGTAAATTATTTATGACATAATAATGATGCAGCGATGACATCATTATTTGACGATTTAAATAAAATGGAATGATAATGAAAAATCTAAAACATACACATGGCCAAAACCAATTGGAAGAGTGGATTTCGAACCCTTATCACCTTATCCACGAATTATATCAATGTGGGACCTTTTGAAACCGAAAAAACATTTTCAAATAAAGTAATATTTCTTTACTTTCCAAAAGTGCCCCTCCTCTCCTCTTATAAAAGGCCCCCACCTCTACCTCATTTCACACACTACTCAAGCCTTTGGCTCGGCCAACCCCTGCCCATTTGCTCTATCCACATACCTCTCCTTATCCTAGAGGATTCCCTTTGGGCAGAATCCTTTCAAAGGAAGCCTTTAGGCTCAAATCAAAAGGATTTACACTTTTTAAGGTAATTCGTTCTCTCATGTTAATTTGTTTTATTTTGCTTCTCCAACCCCCTAAACTCTTTTTATTTACTTCTTTTGTAACAACACCAGTATATTCAATATACTAGGATGTTTTTATATGATTTATTTGAGCTACACTCTCACACAACTACATCAAATGGTTAAAGAACATACGGTTTCCGTGGATGGCGAAATTCTGCCTCCCGAAACGATGATTGTTCAACACTCATTTAACACCTTCAAAGGTGGCCATTATGATGTCACTATTTTTATATATGATATATAATATGTTTATGTTTTCCTTAAGCTTCTGTTTTTTTCATTTTGGGCATACCTTTATGGTTTCCATTATGGGTAAACACGATATCTTCATTTTAGGAAGTGCGGACTACCGCCCCCTAAAAGTGATTTGATTCGTTAATACCATATGTGGGATGTGTAAAGGATAAAGTTAATGATATTATATATGTTATTATACTTGAATTATAATATACTCTTATATCATTATGATTCCATTCCAGAAAATATGAAATAGAAATGGAAGTAGCGTTCATGCATACGTACGGCTTACCGTCTCCATGAACGGTGCATTTCATTTCTAAATTATGTAATATTATAAATGCATGTATGTACTGGATATATATGACATATATGATATCTACATCATGAATACCATTCTGGATATAATGAACCTTTGACCAAATTAACAACATGTAAGTGTAAGAAGTCTATTTTTGACTTAAGAACCAAATACCGACAAAATGAACATTATTAACTTAACTGATTACATGATGTTCATAACATGGTATAAAAGGAATAATGAACTTGAAAAAGATTCATAATCAAGTAGAGATTAACTCAAGTTTATTATTCAGGAGATTAAAGAACGGTCGAGTCAAGTCGGATACGAGGTATGGGACTTCGTCTCAATCTCCTTTCATTGAGGCATATTTTATTTTATACACAACTTTCTTTTATACGGTGTATAAACCCCTTTGACTTTTACGTTTATTCAAAAGGAATATTTTTTTATACGAAGCATTTACTAAAGGACAAAAGGGAATGTTTTTGTCGTACGTATGCGGCGACAAAGACTTCTCCGCCGTCGTGACCGTTATTTGAGTTTCGGCTTCCTCTACAAGCCATACCTTTTTTTTAAAAGAAAAATAAATACCATGTTTTACTTTTCTTTTATTTTAGTATTGAAAATGGTTTTCATAATGTTTTTATATCAATGTGTTGTATTGATATCTCGTGATTGAAATGTGGAAATGTTATGTTTCCTTTATTCATGTTTTATGTGATATAATTATGTTATGGTTCTTGGGCATTATTATGAAGACGGGTGGTTCCGTGATAAACTAAGGGCGGGTGAGCCCGTTATATCTCTCCAATGCATTGGGTAATGTGAAGGAGTGAAACGTTAAGGTTTCTCCGAAGAGATTTTAGGGAATATACTGTGATGGGTATTCCAAACGTAACCAAGAGGGTTACTCCCTACGTAAGAATGTTATGAATGCCTCAAGTTACCTTTATGTCTTATGATTTCTATGATTTATTCGTGATTTTATGAGGTATGTTAAAGTGACAATGTTTTATGGGTAAAGTATGATTTCATTCTTATGTATATATGAACTCATGTTTCCTTTCCATGTTTTTTTATAACCCATATTGAGTTTTTATGCTCATCCCAAGTTTTTGAAATGTTTTTCACAGGTCAAGGGAAAGGTACATGATAAGATGATAGAGTCAAGGATGTTTCAAGAATTAATCCATGTTTTATTTTAAATGTGTTTCCATTGATGGGAATGAAGAATAATATCTTTATGTAACCACTTTGTTTATATGTGGAATGTAATGCATGTTTTATGATCTAATTCTCTAAAACTCTAAACCCAAAAAGATCCTCAATGTATAATCTTGTAATAACTCAAGATTAAGTAAGGTTTAAGGATGGGGCCTTATAGTTAAAGAAGCAACATGGGAATAAGAAAATTCTTTTAGGGAAAGATATCCCCAATTGTTTAAGTAATTAATAAAATTGTGAGGATGGAATTTATATGGGGGGTGGGGTGGGGTGGGGTAATGTAACAAGCTAGGTAAGGTTATAATAAATCATTTTTATCACTTTTTTAATTTAACCAATTAGATTTTATAGAGATATAATAACCATAAAAATATTAAGTGAGTTTATATTCTAAAGAGAAATAGTTTTATTATTACAAAATATTTGTTTTATATAAATGCATGAATTTAAATTTTTTTAATTTTAATTTCAAAAAATAAAATAAATGTTTTGAATTAAATGTGTGAAAATTATCATAGGTTGAATTTTTAATAATTTTATAACAAGTTTGATTTTTTAATGAATAATAAAAAATACTGATTTTTATTTGAAGCTGTAATTTCTTTTTAAGTATTTATAAAGTAAAATTCAATTTTGGATTAGTTTTAAAAATATATAAGTTCCTATTGATTAAAAATAAATCTAATTATGGTATTTTTAATGATTATTATAATTTAATTTGATATAAAAACATTTTTATACTTAACAATGCATTTTTTTTCTAAAAAATTGTCTTTCATCACGTTTTGCGGGATTCATTTTAAATTAAATTCCTCCACATATAGAAATTGAATCCTAAAAAATGGATTCAATGTTTTGAATTAGGATAATATAATTTGATAAATAATTCCATTTTTGGTTATTAGGAATAATAACTATAGTCCATTGTTGTTACGATGATAAATGTAAAATGGGTTATTTAGGGTTAAAACTATTGTGATAGAGAAAAAATTCATTCAAACACTTTACTTAATTTTATTTTATGAGTATATTTCATCCATAAACATCCAAAAAAAATCATTACCTTGTTTTTCTGTTAATCTTTGAGTTTTACCTTTATAGTATTTAAATAAAAGATAATGTTAAAACTGTCAGTCGCTTATTTTTAATATCTATAATATACTATGATAGGGATAAAAAAATTTATGTATGGTTATAAATAGTCATTTTAAATATTAATTAATATTTTTTCTGGTAATTTATTTTTATGTTTTAGTAATGAGATAATAATCTTAAATAATTAAACAACGGTGAAAGTGTTCTTATGAAAGTAATAGAAAAATCAAGTAAATAATTTTAAAAACTCTAAAAGTGATATTGTTTCAATGAGTTTAAGTGTCCCATGAAATTTATAGATAATAATAACCTATTATATATGTGGTAAATGATTATTTTTTAATTTCTTTTCTATTATATTTTTTTGAACATTAAATTAAATTAATATTTACAAAAAAATGACATTAAAAATATTTTATAATAAAAAATATTTTATTAAATGATTTATAATTCCTAAAAATATTATATTTGAAAAAATTAATGTTTTATTGTGAAAAATATCATCCATGGTCCATTTATAGGACTCTTTTCCATCTATATTATCATTCTTGATTCCTTTATAGTAAAAAACATTGATAGCACAGTGATAGACAGGTTAACTGGGGGTTAAAACCAAAATATGATGGTAAAAACACCACCTAACCTTGTAAAAAATTATATAATGAGATTATTTATAATAATACCCATCCTATTTTTAAAATATACCATTTTTATCCATTTTTACAAGAGGAATAATTTATATTAATTTAATACTTTAAGAAATTCCAAGAATGTCCTTGCCCTCTCTTATAAATGGGAACCTAATATCCTAATTTATAAAAACTTCAAAATACTTATGGTTAATCCAATTATTATAAAAATACCTTAAATAAATTCCCAAACATGTTATATATTCCATTTTATGACCATAAATATGATATTGGATGGCTTTAGGTATAGTCCTAAGGTGGTTGTTTGTAGAAGAGGTATTCTTCTTAACCGAGCATTTTCATTTTATTTATTCTAACAGTTCCTTAAAATATTATAAAAACATTATTAAATAATTAAATAGTTATACTAAATATATTAAGATATTTTTATGTTGGTGGAATAACATATATCAATCTCTTTCTTCAATCAAATGTGAAACAATGCCATCATTCGTGAGTACAGAGGAGTACCTGTAACACTCTGAGTTTTTATGAACTTCTTTTTTGAAAAAAATAAATTTATTTGAAGAATTTCCTGGAATTATTTTTTTAATATTTTATTATATTCTACACCAATTTAATATTGTACTTCACACAACACTGAGTTTAACTTGCGTTACAAGCAACATTGAGTTTCTATGAAACAACATTTTCTTATTATAATTATTTCAACAAGAAGGTTATAACTTAGACATTAAACTTATTTACATTAATATTAATAAATAATTTTTAAATATTATTCATAAAGGTTTTATATAAACAATACATATTGATAATGAAATATATAATCTTCAGTAAAGTCTATAGGTTTTTAAAATATTATTTTCTCAAAATAAATGCTTTGTATATCCTTTTGTGAACAAGAATAAAATTACTTTTTGAAACTTTTAGAAATTTAATTTTATAAAATAAAATACATTTTGAATTAATAATTTTAAAATAATATTATGGTGAATTTATTGTATTTTTTTGAAATATTTCATTTTTTGGATGAATAGTAAAAAATACAGAATTTTAATTGAAAACTGCATTTTCATCTAATTTATTTATATAGTTAAATTATATTTTAAATTGGTTTAAAAGTATAATTAGATAAAATATACATAAATTAATATAATTTATGTCATTGTATTTAAATTCACATTGAAATTGTATATGAAAACATTTCATACTTTTGAATATTTTCACTTTAAAAACTCGTTGTCCCATCCAGTCTGCAAGATTAATTTTAAATTAGTTTCCACCACTTATGTGAATTGAATTTACAAAAATGTATTGAATATTTAGAATAAAAATAATTTTTAATTTATAATAATTGAAACTAATTTTTTTCCAATGTGATTATTGAAAACAATTAAAATTAATTACGATGATTAAGAGAAAAACAAGTTTTCTAAGGGACTAAACTTTCATCTTAAGAGTAAAATTGACCTATATACTTGTACGACACCAATTTTATGGAAATTTTTCAACATTTTAATTTCTAATATTATAATATTTTCTATTTTGAAAAATTTTCCATATGAAAAATGTGGGTGAAATTCTCTATTTTAGAACATTACAAGTTTGCCACTCGCCTCCCTTATAAAAGGCCACCCCATCTCCCCATTTCTTTACACCTCTTAATACCTATGGATAGGCCGATACCTGTAAAAATATCTTCCTAAATTTCCTTCAATAAATCTAGAAGCCTTAATTTTGTCATAAATCCATACAAGTGAGTCCTTTGGTGCAAACCAAAAGGAGATACCTGAAGAAGATGTAATGTTCATCAACGAACATTTTTGTTTTATTTATTCCTCAAACACATTTAATTATTTTTATATAATAATTATATAATAACCTCAGTAAATTCAATATAATTATATTTATTTATGTTAAGGTTATTAACTACAACCACACACACTTCTATCAAATGATTTATGAAAACATAATTCATGTGTATGGAAGATTACCGCCTCGCGAACTGATGCCGTTTGTTTTTCCATTACTACCTATAAAGGTTGAGAATAATGATGGTAATGATATTTATATTTTATATTTAATTTTTTTATTATGTTATTATGATTATTTAATTATTATATCACAAATACCTTCATGATTTCCATTTTGTGGGAACACGATAATGTTGTTCATGTGTACAAAGAACTACCACCTCACAAAGCGATGTGATTCGTTCATGATTTACATGGAATGTATTAAAAATGAGTTTAATAAATATATATGATATATGTTAAATACAAATTATTCTTCAATTATAATATATTATAAAATTTTATTTCTTTTAATCTGATAATAAAATGGAAACACCATTCATGCATACGTACAACTTACCATATCAATGATAAATACATAAGTATTGAATTTCCTATTAATATATTATAGATTATTATAAATACATATATACTAAATATATATTATATTTATATATTGTTTATAATTTTTTATATTATTAAATCATGATGAAATTAATATTACCAAAAATATAACAAATTAAAAAATATATGAAAAACAAAGCAGTTATTACCCGAAACGTAATTTTAACATGGAATCATTAATAAATGGGTAATAACAGGTCATAAGAAAATCCTATATGATATGATATATATGAATATTATTATTTAAAATATTTATAATAAGCTTATATTTATTATATAATAGGTTTTAACGATTATGGCATAAGTCAAGACTTAAGGTAATGTATTTACATCTCACTTTTTACTTTTGTGAGACACATGATATATTCACCAACCATTTCTTATATGTGGTTTATAATTCCCATAAATGTACTTTATGATTCTTATACCTAATGTTTTTGTAATTTACATATCCATTTGAGTATCCCTATTTTATAGAGTTATAATTTAATTGTTATCAAAGCGATTAGAGAATTTTTTCTCAATTTGTCTTATTTGAGACACAAGTTATGTTATGCACTTATATTCTTCATGAGGTGTATATAATACCACATTGAAATATTATATAATTAATATACTAATTTTTATGATATCTTAATCTTTTTTAAATGTTATTATTTTATGGTTATTTTGATTTAACGTTACCAAAGTGGAAAACTTTTATTTCTACAATCTCATCATTTATCAGGATTATATATGATTATGATTCCATTGATGAAAATATTATGATAAATATTAAAATAATTCTAATTAATTGTGTTATACAATTTTTATTCATGATATATTCACGTAATAGTACTAATTTTATACTCTTTGGTAGTTAAAATAAGTAAGAAAACATTTTTATGAAAATTTGACTATATTTATCTCTTCAGTTGGAAATATATTTTATTTAGAAACCATTTATTCAAATATGATTCCATTTTTTTAAATGATATTTTATGCTCATTTTCAAGGAAAAATATTTTAATTTTTTTTATGATTTAAAATGTGATTAAAATTGTTTTAAAATATTTCTTTATAAGTTTTAAATGTTTTTTAAAGAAAAAAGTTTTCAAAATATATTATTATTTAAAAATAATTTTTCAAATAGGATATGATATTTTTTTCAAGAAATGTTTTAAATTATATTTCAAAATTATTTTCCATCTAAAATGACATCTATTGGTGTTACTAATTCCTCACAGGGAATATGAGTTAAGGGTACCATTCACATTATTTTTCTAAATGGTTTATTTTTTTATGGAATGATATTTATGAAACCTATTTCTTTTCTATGAATTATATGTTTTTGAAACCCATTTATCTTCTATAGGTTATATGCTTATGAAACTCACTTATTTTCATGGGCTATGATATAATTATGAAACTTGTCTCTTTTCCATAGGTTAAGATAAGATAAAATGTTTATGATACCCATTTAATTTAATGAGTTATGGTATGATGAATGTTTATGATTTGGTAGAACACATATGTATGATTTCAATATGTGATGGGTGGGACCTATATCACCCTTCAATGAATTGGGTAAATATTTATATCTCATGAGATAAACAAGATTGTAATGAAGAGTGAACTCAATTCAGTAAAGGTTATTGTCCGCTAATATTGTCTTGGGAATGAAAATTAGCTACTAACATGGTTTGGGGAGTGAAATCATGCTACATAGATATCCTTGGCATCGAGCCTTGACTACTGTGGAAATCATTTTATATTTTTATGTTTTTCTCAAATTCCATGTCTTATGCTTATGTTATGATCACATGGATTATTCCATTCGATTAATTTATTATTCATTTCTAATGAATATGAATCTTTAGGTCACAGATCAAAATATTGATCTTTGATATGCAGGGCATGATCTTATAATGTTATAATCATGTTATCATACCCTTATGCTCATGATTATTCTTATATATATTACTTTTTTACCCTTACTGAGCATATGAGATCATCCTTTATTATGTTCCCTTTCCCTAGTTTATGAAGATATGTTTTATTCATCATGTGTCTAAGAGGGGTGCTAGTTATAAAGAATGTAGTGGGGTATGATATAGTTTACTTATGGACCAATGTTTATGTTTCCATGTTTCCAAATGAACTAGACTAATATGGTCCTCAAGAGTGTGTTCTTCTATTGTAATAAATATTCCACAAAAATAATGAAATGTTAATGTATATTATTCCTGGGTCACTATAGTTAGTATCAGATAAAAGGTTTAGTTAATCTTTGAAAACATGGATAAAAAAACCTTTTGGAGATCCCAAATTACATGTATAAGGATAAGTTTAAGGATGAGTCAATGTATAGAAAAAATTCCTGGAATTTTTGTAAATAATATAGTGGGTGGTTTCCAAGAAATTACATTCCTTTTAGGATAATACAAGTGGATTTGGATCTGGAATAGATGTACATAGGGGTAATAACCCCAAAAATAATCTATTGATATAGACTTGATCGAGAACTGGTGCACGACAATATGCCTTTCTGTACACCTGATTTGACACTCTCAGGGGATACACATTAGAAATTCACAAACTATTTATGAATCATCATTAACGATTTAAATAGATTATGAACATGAATGACCAAGGTTAAACCAAAGGTGTTATAGATTAAATAAGGTATCATAATTTATACATCCTGTAAGTTATTTTCATGATTATGTGGTTCCCCATTACGATAATTCTTTCTAACACTATTTTTTTGGTTTTTTTCAATGTTTAGAACCAAAATTAATACATTAATGCTAAATGAAATATAAAATCTAATGATTTTCCTCCTGAGAAACCAAATTTTATGGTTTCTAGAATGAACAATATTTTTGTTATGCTCAGATAACTTTCTTAAGATATTAATCATGCTGGACTCCCAAATGAGAAAATAAAGGAATAATATTCCATTGAGTCCTTCATAAAGAAATACCCAACTTCTTTCTATGGGTATTCTAATCCACTAGTGGTTCATAAATGGATCAGTACCACTGAAAAGATACTTTATATTCTCTAATGTTCATAATATGAGAGAGTCATTCTGAATATCTATCATTTAGATAGTGAAGCGTACCAGTGATGGACTCTAATAATGAATACAAGGTAGAAAGATGAAATTGAATCCAAGGATTCAGACGATTTTAAGAACATATTTTTCAATAAGTAATTCTCTATTGTTATTTTTATGAATTTGAATAAGGAGTTATTTGATTTAAAGGGATGAAGAATATTTTGGTACCTATAAGGATAATTTTATAAGACTTGTAAGGCATGCATCTAGAATTATTTTCCAACTTTAAAGTAAGGTTGATTGATTCTTAAGTGTCTTAAATCCATGTATCTAAAGGGTGTTATCCATAAGATATTTTAGTAGCTATGAAAAAATTGTCAAATTTTAAATTAAGGTGGAAATGGAGGTTGGAGTTATGCACTAGTATCATGGTTTTGATAAGAAGAGAAATATGGGATTCAAATGAAAATATAAGAACCATAGAGAAAAGAATATGATATTTACTTTATTCTCAATGTATGTAAGGAATCATAGAGGAAATTATCTTAAGGGGACTAGAAAATGTTTTAATTTTTAGAAGGATATACATCGAGATTTTGACTACTAAATTGGTTGGAAAAAGTTAGGTAATGATTCAAATAGAGATAAATCTTCTAAAAATGTACGACCCACACTTCAGTGCTTTAAGTGTAATAAAACTGGGAATTATGATAACCAGTGACCAAATCAAAGGGTTAAAAATAATTGTCAATATCATAAACCTATTAAGTTGAGGGAAAGATAGAAATATAATGCGATTACCTGTTCTAATTATGGGAATATTAATGACATGGTGAAATATACACTTACCATTCACTATAGAAATAGTAATGTTATATTTGACACAATATCTTCTCATTATTTTACATCTAAATAATTTTGTAAGGGTATTAATATTTGACCGCAATGATTTTATGTTATGATGATCACATCACAATTATATGTTTACTCTCTAGTTGGAGTTTTTGGGAATGTTCTTCCCAAAAATATTGTAATTCTTCCTATAGTTGAATTTTATGTTATCTTAGGCATGTATTGGATTTTTACATAAAGATCACATCAATTTCCATGGAAAAAAGTCAGATTTGATATTTCAAGTGATTTTATGATCATCTATCAATGCGATGATAAATATTAACTTTCAATGGAAGTCACATACATTTTATGAGTCAGGATTATTATTCAGAAGGGGTGTTTATCCTAGATTTTTTGGGAGAAATACAGCATCGATGATATACCTATTATTTTGAAGTTTGTGGATGTATTTCCAAAAGAATTTCCTAGTACTCAACCAAAATATGATGTTGAGTTCTCAATAGAACTTATACCTGGTACCACACCAATTCCAAATACTCCCTACTCAATAACCCCGATTGAGTTACCAGAATTGAAGAAGCAACTCCAACAGAATCTTGACAAGGGATTCATTTAGCCTAGTGTGTCACATTGGAGTGCACCTGTTCTATTTGTTAAGAATAAATATGGATGCATGTGACTTTGTATTGATTATTAAGAACTAAATAAGATCACTATCAAGAAAAAGTATCCTCTACCCCATATTGATGACTTTTTCAATCAACTACACGGTGTTCAACAATTTTCCAAGATTAAACATCATTCCAGATATCATCAATTTAGGGTTAATAAGAAATATATACAGAAGAAAATTTTTCATACAAGGTATGAACACTATTCATATATTGTGATAATTTTTGGTCTTATAAATACTCCCTCTATCTTTATGGATTTAATTAATAGATTCTTTAGAGATTACCTTAATCATTTTGTGGTAGTCTTTAGAGATGAAATTCTTATTTATCCAAAGATCAAGGAAGAGAATTTAAATCAGTTTATAATTATAATAAATATCCTAAAGAAGGTTAAAATCTTTGAAAAATTTATAAATTTTAAATTTTGGGTATAGAAGGATTCATTTTTTGGTCATAAAATATAAAGGGGGTATATATGTGGATCTATGAAAGGCAGAAGTTATTGAACACTGGCCTAGACCAACAATGGTGATTGAGATTTGAAGTTTCCTTATTTTGGATAGATGGGAGAATTTACCATGACTTTCTAATCCACTCACTAAGTAACTTGGAATAGTGAAAAGTTCCTCTAGGAAAATGAATGTGAATAACACTTCAAGGAACTAAAGAGAAGGTTAGTCAACGCCCTTGTTCTTAAATCACCCATATAGTAGAGAAGGGTATGTAATCTATAGTGATCTATCTGAAAAGTTATTAGAACTCCTTAACATTAAAAATGAAATTGTTATAGATTATTCCTCATTAAAATTGAATATTCATGAGAAAAATTACGTAACTCATGATTTAGAGTTAGTGTGATAATATTTACATTAAACATATAGAGGCATCATGTTTATGGAAAAAGGTATAATATATATACCAATCATAAAATTTTAAAGTATATATTCACACAGAAGGAGTTGAACTTGTGCTAGATAATATGGTTAGAGATGATAAAGGATGATGACTTCTCAATACATTTCCACCCTTGGAAAGTGGAAAAAGTAGCTGATGATTTTAGTTGAAAGAATCATGATAGCTTATCCATGATAAAGATAAATAATATCCAATATTTTTAGATTTACAAAGGATGGATATGAAAATCTTTAAGGAAGGGGAAGCCAATATATTTCTTAATTGAGTGTTCAATCATCTATATAAGTGATGATGAAAGAAGAGAAGAAGAAATATATGGAGCTACAAATAAAGTTTAAAAATGTTCTTGAGTTTAACCTTGATCATGAAAGAATGATAAGGATTAGGAACTATGTATGTGTTCTCTCTATACCATATTTGAATAAGGAGATTTTATAAGAAGCTCATAGTTATTCGTACTCTGTTAATCTTGTAATTACATAGATGTATATATATTTTAAGGAATACTTATAGTGGGATGGGATGAAAAGAGATATCGTAGAGTTTGTACCACGATGCTAGGTATGCTTTCATGTTAGGGCTAAAAGACAAAAGTATAAGGGGATATTGAATTCATTACCCATACTAGAATTTAAATGGGAGAACATCACCATATATTTTGTTATAGGACTCCATAGAATGTCTAAAGGGAAATTTATATATGGGTGGTAGTCGATCAACTTACTAAGTCAACACACTTCATCAACGTTAGAGAAGATTTCTCTCTATATCATCTTTTTGATATATACATTAATAAAGTGGTTAGGTTTCATGTAGTACCACATTACATTGTATCCAACTAGGACATAAAATTTACCTCAAATTTTGGGTGAAGTATTCAATAATCCCTTGATGAAAAATTGAGTTTCAACACTAATCATCATCCTTAGATGGATGGTCATTTTGAAAGAACAATTCAAAGTATATATGATATGTTGAGATCTTTCTCATTGAATTTTAAAGGTGTTTGGGATCAATAGATTAATCTAGTTTAGTTTTTTTATGGTAATAGCTTTCTCTCAAGAATTTAGATGGATCCTTATAAAGCCCTCTGTAAATTTAGAGCTCCAATATGTTGGAATGAAGTTGGAGAAATAAATATATTGGGACCTAAGATAACTGATGAAATTTTCAATAAGGTTAGATTCATTCATTAGTATATGAAGTTAGCTTAGAGTAAGTAGAAAATTTATGTTGATAACCACTGGGATGATCTAGAATTTGAAGTTTGTGATAATGTGTTTTTAAGAATTTATCAATGGAAGAAGGTTCTGAGATTCAGGAAGAAAGAGAAACTAATCCCTAGGTATACCAATCCCTTTGAAATTATTAATCATATTAGTATAGAAGGCTATAACTTGGAGCTTATAATGAACCTATCTCAATTCCATGATGTGTTCCATGTATCTCTCCTTAGGATGTACATACCTGACCCTTCACATGTACTAAACTTAGAAGTCATACTGTTAGAGCATGATCTTTCTTATGAGGAATAATGGGTGAAGATTTTGTATTGTACAGAAAAAGTACTATGAAAAAAGTCCACTCAACTAGTAAATGTTTCGTAGAGAAATTTTTTTTTTGGATAATCTACATAGGAATCTTAGGATATGATGAGGTAAAATTATCTTAATTTTTGGTATCAGAGTGATGGATTTTGTGGATAAAATTCATTTTAAGGTGGTAGAATGTAACACCCTGAGTTTTTATGAACTTTTTTTTTGAATAAATTAAATTTATTTTTTGGATTTATTGGTATTCTACACCAATTTAATCTTTTATTTTACACTAAACAAAGTAACATTTACACTTTATGGAACAACAGGTTTAACTTGAATTACACGAAACACTGAGTTTCTACGAAACACCATTTTATTATTATAATTATTTAAACAAGATAGTTATAACAAAGGCATTAAACTTAGTAATATGAATAGTAATAAATAATTTTTAAATATTATTTCTAATATATTTATATAAATAAAACATATTGATAATGAAATATATAATTTTCGGTAAAGTCTATATGTTTTGAAAATAATATTTTCTCAAAAGAATAGATTTTTATGTCCTTATATAATCAATAATAAAATTAATTTTTAAACTCATATAAATTTAATTTAAAAAAAATCATTTTTAAGTCATAATTTCAAAATTATATTAGGGTTAATTTTTGGGATTTTTCTGAAATATTTCATTTTTAGATGAATAGTGAAAAACACTGAATTTTAATTAAATACTACTATTTAATATAATTTATTTATATTGTTAAATTATATTATCAATTGGTTTTAAAGTATAATTATATAAATTATACATATATTAATACAATTTAAATAATTGGAATCAAATTCACATTGAAATATGATATTAAAACGTTTCAAACTTCTGAACATTTTCACTTTAAAAACTTGTTGTGTCATCCCATCCACGAGAATAATTTTTAATTAGTTTGTTACAGTTATTTGAATTTAATTTAGAAAAATGTATTTAATATTTTTAATAATAATAATATAAAATGTCTAATAATACCAAATTAATTTTTTTTACTAAAGTGATTAATGAAAACAACTCAAATTAATCATGACGATTAATATAAAAACAAGTTTACTAAGGAATTAAAATTTAATATTAAAGGATCAAATGACCTATAAAATTATCCAAAAACCATTTTTTGGATATATGTATACCCTATAATGTATAAGGTTCTCTTTTGATCCATTTTTGACACTTTTTACATTTGAAAAACGTGGGTGTAATTCTCTCTTTAAAAAATGTACTAGTTTTCCACTCACCTCACTTATAAAAGTTCACCCCATATACCCCTCTCGTTATACATATCAAGCCATTTTTATTCTAAAATAACTCTCTAACTTTATTCCCAAATTTCCTCCCCTCATCCTATAATACTAACTTTGGGCATAAATCTAACCCATGGAGTCTTTTCTAGAAAACTAGAAGGAGATACCCGGAGATGAGGTAATATTCATCAATAGACATTTTTTCTTATTTTATTCCTAAAAAACATTTAATTATTTTTTAATAATGATTAAATAATAACTTTATTATCTGAATTATACCAATATTTTTTATGTTATGGTAATGACCTATAATCACACACAATTCCATCAAATGGGTTATGAAATCATAATTCATGTGTTAGGAGGACTACCGCCACGTGAACTGATGTCATTTGTTTTTTACATTACCACCAATAAAGGTTGTGAATAATGATGTACATGATATTTATATTTTTTAGTTATTTTTATTATTATTTAATTTTAATATCACACATACCTTCATGATTTCCATTTTTTGGGAATACGATAATGTCATTCGTGTGTACGGCGGACCTCCGCATTGCAAAGTGATTTCATTCATTCACACATTATGTGTAATGTATTAAGGGTGGGTTTAATAAAAATATTTTATATATAAGGCATAAAAATAATTCTGTAATGATAATATCTCATATATACATTTTTCCTTTCAATGTGATAGTAAAATTGAAACAAAGTTCCAACAAATGTATGACCAACCATCTCCAGGAATGGTATCTTTCATTTTCTATTTATATCTCTTATATGTTATCATAAATAAATATATAAAAAATATATATTATATTTATATCATGGTAATAATTTTTGATATGATGAAATAATTAATAAATTATGATAAAAAATATATAAGAAATTGAAAAATATATGAAAAATGAAGCTATTATTACTTGAAACATAACTTTAACATGGAATTGTTAATAAAGGGGTAATAAATGGTCATTAGAAAATCATATATGATATGATATATATGAATATGATTATTTAATATATGTACAATAATCCTATATTTATTATACATTAGGTTTTATTGAGTATGACATAAGTCATACTTAAGGTAAGGTATTTACGTCTCACTTCTTACTTTTGGGAGACACGTGTTATATTAACCACCTATTTCTTCTATGTGGTGTATATAATTACCATGAATGTAATTTATGATTATTATACATAAAACTTTTGGTATTTAAACATCCATTTTAGGGTCTATCTTTCTTGGTATTATAGTTTCAATGTTACCAAAGTGGTAAGATAATTTTACCTCAATATTTCTTCTTTGAGACATATGTTATGTTATGCACCTATATTATTTTATGAAGTGTATATGTTTTACTTTTGTAAATTTTATATAATTAATATAATTTTTTAATTATATTTTAAACATTATTTAATGTTATTATTTCATGGGTATTTTTATTCAATGTTACCAAAGTGATAACAATTTATTGATACAATCTCAATGTTTTTCAGTATTGTTTATGATTATGATTACATTGATAAAATATAATGATATATATTTCAAGAATTATAATTAATGTTCTTATAATATAATTATTCATTATATATTCATGTAATGGTATCATTTTTACACTCTTTGGTACTAAAGATGGTTAAAACTTTTTTTATTAAAATCCGACCTTATCTCTCTCTTCTATCTAAAAACTATTTTATTAGAAAACCATGTTTTCAAAAATGTTTTTAAATTATATTTTAAGAAAATTTTATATAAAAATAATTTTAAAAATGTTTTATGTTTTAAAAAGTGTTTAAAATCGTTTTCAAACTTTCATTATAACTTTTAAATGTTATTTTCAAAGAAAAATGTTTTCAAAATGTTTTATGATTGAAAAAAGATTTTTTTCAAAGAGAAAAGGTTATTTTACTCAAGAAATGTTATTAATGATATTAAAAAAATATTCTCCATATAAGATGACATCCATTGGGGTTAATAATTCCTAAGATGGGATATGATCCAATAGTACCAATCACATTCTTTCTCTGAATGGTTTATGTTTTGATGACATGATGTTTATAAACCCATTTTTCTTCCATGGGTTATATAATTTAAAACCCATTTCTCTTAAAAAATTTATTTACTTATGAATCCCACTTATTTTCATGGGTTATTATATGATCATGAATCCTTTATATTTTCTACTAATTATGATATGATGAAATGTTTATGATACCCATTTCATTTCAGGGGTTTTGATACGATGAATGTTTATTGTCTTGTGAAACACATATATATGATTTAATTATGTGATGGGTGGGAAATATATCTCCCTCCAATTAATTGTGTAAATATTTATATCACACAAGATAGACAAGAATGGACTATGGTTTGAGCCTAGTACAATAAAGGAATTTTTCCACTAAGATAGTCTTGGGAGTGATCCTTGACTAATAAGATAGTTTGGGGAGTGAAACTGTTCCAATAAGATATATTTGGAAGTGAGACTTGACTAATATGGAAATAATTTTATATGTTTATATATTTTCAATAATTCCATGTCCTATCTCAATATTAATCTCACATGGATTATGCTGATTGATTTTGTTGCTATTTATGTCTTATGACTACCAATCATTATGTCATGACTGAAAATTTTGATCCTTGATATGAAGGGTACAATATTATAATTTTATGATCTTGTTTTAATTTATTTTTAACCATTATTATTATTACATATATCCCATTTCTACCCTTACAAAGCATCTGAGCTCACCATTTCTTTTGTTTCATTTCACCAAGAAATGAAGATATGTATTATTTAAGATGTGTCTTAGAACAATTCTAGTTATAAAGAAGATATTGGTATATTATATAGATCAATTATGGAATAATGATTATTTTTCCATTTTTCAAAAGGAACTGAAATAATACGGTACTTAGGCGTGTGTTTGTATAATGTAATAAATTTTCCAAAAAATGATGTAGTGTTAAGGTATGTTAAACCTGGGTGTCTATAACACCACCTCACGAAGTGATGTAATTAATTTTACATCACTAGATATCACTACTGGTTATAATTATGTATTTAATATTTATATATTATATTAATAGAATATTTACCATTTTTTAAAGATAATATATTATCTAATTTATTGTCTTTCCTTCCATTAAAATATGACAATGGCGTTTATGCATATGTGTGGATTACCACCACCATAAAAATATGGGATTTATTTTTTATCACCGCATCAAATAGATGGTATAAATAATATTTTAAATATAAATAATAAGATATTGTTGATATAATTATCAATATAGAGAGATAAAATAATAACTACCTTCTTTCCATAATGATCATTGTAAAATGAAAAAATCAGCCATGAATACGTATGACCTACCTTATTCATGATTGTAACATAGTTCATTTTTGATAAATAACTTTCATGATTAGTTTTAAAATTATAGTTCATGTATAAAAATATAATTATTTCTTGATTATTATTTTGGAGATGATGGAAAAATTACCTCTTTGACCATATTTAACCTATAAAAGTCATTCCCGATACCTGAGTCGAATATCATCCAAATGTATGATGTGAAATTAAGTAATTGAATATGACATGGTTATAAATAAAATAAATCGAATAATTTACATTAGAAAGGATCTTTTTAAATAATAAATTTACACAAGTTTATTATTCAAGAAGCTAATTAGCGTACACAATGAGTTGGGATCTTAGTAAGTCCCAATTTACTTCAAAAACAATATTTTAAAAGTTTTAAAGATTTATTTTCTAAATATTTCTATTTCATATTGATATTATTAATTTTTTTGGAAAATAAATCATAAAATAATATTTATATTTCTAGTTACTTTTTATAATTTTTTTTAAAAGGAATATTTTTATGAATTTTATAGGAACATTTTTATCTTATTTTTAAATGATATAAATAATGTACTATTCTAAAATATATAGAGTTAATGGGTTTTTTACACAAATAAAACCATATTTTTATTTTTAAATTTGATTAAAATATTCTATTTTATCATAAAATAAAAAACACACTTGCCTATATTATAGATATTTTTATAAAGGGTTTAAATGGAATGGATATTTATTTATCTAGAAATGTTTTTCTTATGGGTGCAAATAAGAATTTCACAAGTACAAAATATTTCATGTGTTAGGATTATGTTATGGTTTTTAGGATTTTTTATTATGGAGGGTGGTATTTTTATAAAACACAAATGGGTGGTTCCAATATAAACCAAGTATAGTTGGTTTTATTATAAACTAAGTATGAGTGGGTATGTTATAACCCTCCAATGCATTGGATTCTCTAGAGAATTATGATTAAATTCGACATTATTTCTTATTTAATTTATTTGATTTTTATGAAAAATTGTTCCCATGTTACCTACTTGATTTTTTATTCTATCTATGTTTTTGACAAAAACTATCATGATTTAACAATGTAAGATAATGTGCTATGTTTTAAAGAAAAATATTTTCTACTTTGTAATGGTGAAAGGTATAAAATTTTGATAATAATTTCCTAATTTTATGATGATTTTATCACGATTTTAATGAAAACTTTATGAGTGTTATTATACTATTAATATTTCTAATGAAATATTCTATAAAAATATTTGGAGAGAGAAGTTTATTTCTTGAGTAAGAAAATGTTTATTTTGAAAAAAAAAATTTATGACTGTTTATGTACTAACATGTTTGTTTTTTTCATATAACCTTTCTTAGATTTTTGTTCTCATTCCATGATTAATTTTTTTTTTCATAGGGTTTTAAGAATGAGTAGGGACAAGGATGAGGTTAAGATGAAAATTTTGAATATGTTTTATGAACAAAAACTTGTTATATCTTAATGTTTTTTTTGTTTTAGGGGGAAATAGATACTATTTTGAAGTTTTCTTTTTTATGATGTAATATTTATTTATGTAATGGTGATGGAATAATTCTAAAAAACTCTAAACCATAAAGATGTTAAAATATAATAGAATTAACTCTTGACTTAAAACACTTTATTATATAATATTTAAGGATGAGTCCTTATAGTTGGTATTAGAGTAATGTTTAGATTATTTTTCAGGTTAAAATAATTCTCTTAAGAGATTAAAATTATGGTTATCGTGATACAATATTTTAATATTCCCATATTTATTCATCTAAAATATATTTTCTCAAACTATTTTTCTATAGAGGAAACATGGAAGATGAAGTTGTAATACATAAAGGGGAAAATATCCTTCTAAATCAGCAACTATATTTTTTTTGGAATTAGAAATTAGAAATTTGTTTCTATGATGGATCGGTTGATGTAAGATATAAATGGAAGTTTTATCCATGTTAGAGATAATACAGATCTACAACATAAAAATATGTCAATATTAGAGAATTTTATAAGACAAAACCCTCAAATATTCAGTGGGTATTTTTTACTAGTGGTATTTGATGTATGGATTAAATACATTGAAAAGATATTTGATGTCAAGGGTTATTTTAATAATAAAAAGTTAATAATTTATATTTATCAATTTGAAGGTGAAGTTGACCAGTGGGGGGAAATTGCTGTCCGTTTTTAGGGGGTTTTGGGCCCGGACCGACCCGGCCCGAGACTCCCTAGTTCGGCCCGAATCGAGTCGACCCGACCCGGGTCCAGGTCCAGCCCACTAGGGCACGGCGCGGCCCGGCCCAGCCAGCGCGGGGGTCCGGCCCGGTGCGCCGGTCCGCATGGTGTGGAGCCCGCGTGCGGAGCGCACGCGGAAGGGGGGGGGGGGGTACCCCCTGGTCTCGAAATGGCGGCCACCCACATGGAGGGGGACTGCCTAGTCTTCCGTTGGGGGTTACGACCCCCGGCCTCCCCGCCGAATGGCTGGCCCGGTTGGCTGCCCGGTTCCACCGCCGCGGGACCCCCTTGCGGGTCCCGTCTCCCTTGAACATCGGCGGCCGGTGGATCTGGCCTCCCCCCTTGTTTTTAATGGTGGCCCCCACGTGGGGGCCCGCTTTTTTGCCAGCCGGGGGTTACGACCCCCGGTTCTTCTGAAACGGCTGACCCGGATACAAGCGTACGGAGTACGGAGACCATGTAGCTGGATGAGACCAGAAGACTACTTGTTCGATTGATTCAAAGTGACTTGCATAGCCCAGTGGAGAGCACTACTTTGTGAGGTGGCAGACCCATGGCGGAGGAGCACTACTTTGTGAGGTGGCAGACCTGCGGTACTTGACAGGAGGATTACCTCTGTAGGATATGAGGGGGAGCACTACTGTGTGAGGTGGTAGACCCACGGTGTAGGAGCACTACTTTGTGAGGTGGCAGACCCGCGGTACTTGACAGGAGTAGTACCTCAGTAGTCTTAGGTTAGTGAGTAGTACCTCAGAGTCGTGACAAGATCATTATACTCGTCAGTGACAGAGCTCTTTAGTAGTTACAGTTTCGATAATGAAAATCCTGGTTTGAGCTGATTCAATAACCTTTATGTTTTCCTCATGATTGAGATGGTTTACTAGATAACTTATGTATATGTATGGGCATATACCTAAGTAGTGGATGTCTGTCGACTTCATATCTGTGTGATACCTCATGGATGAGATGAGTTACTTGGTAACTTAGGTAAGTATGGTATTATACCCAAGTAAGGGTTGTCTGTTGAGAACTTTCTTTTTGATTATCCTTGTTGGATTCAGTGAGACCTTGAGGGTCTCGGGGTCCCTACTGAGTATTGTATACTCACCCATGCATGGGCTTTGCCCGCACCTCATTGTGTTGGTTGCAGACGACAGACATCACTGATCTTGGTTGAGGCTTGCAGAGCTGGACGATACCTGGAGGAGGATCTCACGATGAGTTGGTGCCCGAAGGTGGATTGTGGAGTAAGTTGGTACCTGGAGGTGGAGCACTGGGCGGGACGTACACGGGGTGGACGGCAGGACCCGAGGAGCTGAGGAGGCTATCTGTACCCACCCTTCAGTTGGGATTCCAGTAGACAGCTCGGCGTTGCTGCTTTACTTTTCTGTTGCTGTACCTCCTTTCCAGTTGTACTTACTTCATTTTGGGTTTGTATTCTGTCCCACTTACTTTTCCACACATACTATTGTATACAATGTTACTTAGTGTTTACTTTTGCTTGCTTACTCTGTGGTGTTTATTTTCTTATAAAGGCAATGCCTTCCCCTTTTTATCGGGATTTACGCCTTGGTGCTAGTCGCCAGCCCCTGACCTATGGAAGACAGGCTTGGGGTAGTCACGGCACGGGTCCTGAGGACGGGTCGTCACAATTTGGAATATCAAAGATATGAAAGATATTAATACCTTTTAATGGGATGATTTTAATTTTTTTTGATAAATGTTTTCCTAATTCTATTTATATTAGGATGGAAACGAATTCTTGTAATTGAGACAAAACTTTGAAGATTAAGTGACAAAATATAAAGAAAACTTCACTCGATTACCAAGTTATACACCAAATTTTATCTGGGATCTTAATAGTAAAATTAATCAGTTTTACTCAAGATTGAATCCAATATAATAAAGGGAGTTGGATTATCATGAATTCAAAAGATATTAGAATCTTTTATATTGTTATGTGAAGTTATAAATGAAGTTTGATGATGATCATGTAGTCCACGAAAAAAAACATAAGAAAATGTTTATATGGTAAGAAATGGGTAATAATCCATAAAAAGAATTTGATGGTAAGAAAATAATGTTTTCAGTTTGTGATAAGTGTGGAAAAATGAACACTTGGAAATATATTATGAAAATTTTGAGGTTATTATTATGTGGTAATTTTGGGAATATACTCGTGATTGTAAAGAAAAAATAATGGAAATGTATAGACCAATTTTAATAAATAGGTATTAAAGTGTTTTAAATCTAATGAGATGGGTTTTTATATGGAGGTGTTTGTAATGAAGAGAATGAATGATGGGATGCAATAGAAAAATAATAATAAGGGTATGGTAAAATCCATTGCAACAACTATGATATATGTTTGTTCATAAAACAAAATGGTAACATGTATGCCACTCATTTTTAAGTTTATTCTAATGTGTTATTTAATTTTGTCTTTAAAAATTCTTTCATTTATAAGAATTTTTTTGGTAAAATGAAAACCTCACATCAATAAATGGAGGTAGGACTATTGGTAAAAATACATATGGGTAGTTTTAAGTCAATGTTAATACAAATATATTCCTTTTATTATATATGGAAGGGTTTTCCTTGAAAATGTTATTTTCTTTCCCCTTAAATTTTTTATTTTATTATGGATAGGGAATGGATTTAATTTTATCTTTCTCAGCTATATTTTAGATACAAAGATTTTATTTTAAAAAAATGAGTTTTAATTTGTATAAAATAATAAATTCATGCCTTTGATAACATATCAAGAAGCGAAGAGAATTTTTAAATATGGAAATGACATTTATCTTGATCATATTGTTTAAGATAAGAAAACTATTTAGATTAATGATGTAGTGGTAGTAAAAAATATCTATATGATTTTAATCATTTGTCTAAAAGTATTATACCTGATTTGGAATTTGAGTTTTTTATTGAGTTAGTTATTGATGTTAAGAAAATTTGAAAACCCCCTAATTGAATAGATCAACTAAAAATTCTATAATAGAAAAATATATTGAAAGAGTTACTTGATAAGGGTTTTATTTATCCTAGAACATTATCACGGGGTTCTCATATTTTATTTTTAAAAAATAAAGTCAGTTACATGAGGCTCTGTATTAATTATATATCTTTGAATAATATTACTATTAAGAATAATTATCCATTTCCTCATAATGATGACTCATTTGATCAACTCGAGGGAGCTTATTATTTTTCAAAGTTTGATATAAGGTCTGGGTCATCATCTAAAAGTGAATTAGGAGGAAATACCTAAGATATAATTTCATTATAGGTATGGTAATTATGAGTTTTTTGGTTATTCTATTTGAGTTGACAAATTATCCAACTATATTTATGGATCTTATGAATAGTGTTTTCTATTAATATTTGGATGATTTTTTGGTTGTGTTTATTGATCATATTTTGGTTTATTCTAAAATTTATGAGGATCATGAAAAATATTTAATGATTTATTTTCAAAACCTAAAATAAAATAAGTTATACTAAAAATTTATCAAATGTGATTATTTCTTACAATAGATTTCATTCCTGGACATATCGTAAAAAAGATTCCATAATTGTTGACCATACTAAATCTAAAGTGGTTGATGGGTGGATAATACCTAAAAATTTTATTGAGAATCATAGCCTTCTTGGATTAGTAATATATTACAGGTGGTTTTTAAAAAAATTTGAATCGATATATAGACCACAAACTATGTCGACATGAAATATGTTAGGTTCATATGGACAAAGGATTATGATCAATGTTTCTAGGAATTAAAAATAAGATTAGTGGGCACTCTAGTTTTGGCCCAACCATCCAGAAATGGTGATTTTGTTATCTATATCCATGTTCAACTAAAAGGACTAGATTTTGTTTTAATGAAACATGATTAGTTAATTTCTTCTTCTTCACATTAATTAAAACCTCATGAATAAAATTATCCTACTCATGAACTTGAATTGGATGCGATAATGTTTTCCTAAAAAATTCAGAGATATCATTTATATGGAGTAAAGTGTTAAATATATAACAATCATAAAAGTTTTAATTTTATATTTACTTAGAAAGAGTTAAACATGAGATAAAGGATATTTATAGAATTTATAAAGGATTATTACTCCACAATTCATTACCATCCATGTAAAGAAAATAGAGTAAATGATGTTTTGAGTAAGAAAGATAATAAATCATTAACTATGTTATGTCTAAAACATGATCAATTGGTTAATGATTTTATGAATGTGGGATTAGAAATTGTGCATATAGTAACTCACTCTATTTGTTTTTAGGTGTATGTACAATCATCTCTATCAGACTAGATTAATAAATCTCAGAAGTAATATCTTTAGTTACAATAAAATATAGAGTTAGTTAAAAAATTTAAATTTCCTAAATTTAATCTTAAAAAATATAGTGTTTTAAGATTCAGAAAAAGTTTATTTATTTAATGTGACCAAAGTTGAAGAAATAATTGTTGATTGAGGATCATAGTTATCAACTTTAGATTAATCCTAATAGTAAAAAATGTATAGATACATTTGGGAACATTACTGGTGAGATGTAATGAAGAAACAAATTGATGATTTTTTTTATAAAATTATTGACATGTTAACAGGTTAAATCTGAATGAAAATTACTTAAGTGGTTCTTTAACCTTTTCCCTTTCTAGAATGGAAATGGGAAAATATATCTATGTATTTTATGGTAGAATTACCAAACCCATCTCAATATAACAATGCAATTTGGGTAATTATTGGTAGATTAATTAAATTTTTTCATTTTCTTCCCATTTGAGATAATTTTTATTTGGATAAAATTTATTAACAATATGTAAAAGATATTATTAGATTACATGTAGTTAATCTTTCCATTGTTTCTAATCATGATCCTATATTCACCTCTAATTTTTGTATAATAATTCACAAGCCCTTGTGTACTAAATTAAATTCTAGTGAAAACTTTCATCGTCAATCTGATGTCTAATCAGACTAAAAAATTCACACATTGGAGGATATTATTTAATATTTTTTAATAGATTATATAAGAATTTAGGATCAATATATTTATTAGGATTAGTTTTCCTATTATATTAGTTTTTATTTTAGAATATAGATGGATCCTTTTGATGCTTTATATGGAATGCAATGTCAGACTCTATATTGTCGGGATGAATTCAATGAGAGGAAGTTGTCGGTACCATAATTATTTGAATAAATGGTTATGAAAGTTAATATGATTTAGTAGTACATGAGGATGGATCATAGTAGGAATAAAAGTTATACAAATAACTAGATAAAATATATTTATTTTGAGGTAGGTGATCATGTTTTTATTAAAGTTTCTCTATGGAAAATTGATATGTATTTTGGTAAATTTGAAAATCTAAGTCTATAGATAATTGAAATTTTTGAATTTTTTTTGAATATTAGATCAGCTTCCAATTATGTGGCCTTGCCTCTGAGTTTATCTCAGGTACATGATGTATTTTAGTTTTCATTTTTAAGAAAATATGTTCTTGATTCATCTCTTGTTTTGAGAACTGAAGTAGTATAGTTAGAAGAAAAACATTCTTATAAGGAATAGTTTATTCATATTCTTTACTATTGAGAGTAGGTGTTATAAAATAAGGTTATTCAATATATTATTTTTTTGTGAAAAAACTATATGGTTGAATACAAAACACGTGAATAAGAAAATGCTACAAGGAAAAGATATCCCCACTTATTTAAGTAATGAATTAAATTGCAAGGATGAAAATTCAAAAAGGGGAAACAATTTAAAAACCCGAGTAATGTTAGAATAAATAAATCTCAATTATTATTAATATTCTTTAATTATATTTTATAGAGATATATTATCTTTATGAATATTATGTAATTTTCAAGTCTAAAAGGAAATAGTTTTATTCTTACTAATTCTTTTTAATAAAAATATTTATTTTAAAATTTTAAAATTTTAATTTTAAAAAATAAAAAATGTTTTTGAATTCATATTGAGTAAATTAAATTAGAATAATATTTTGATAATTTTCGAAAAAATCTAATTTTTAATGAATAGTGAAAGATGCTTAGTTTTCATAGAAATTGAAAATTCTTTTCAAGTATTTAAAAGGTGAATTCACATTTTGGATTAGTTTAAAAATTTCATTATTTTTTTTTTGATTAAAAAAAAATACAATTATAGTCTTTGGAATGAGTTTTATTGTTTAATTTGGTATAAAAACATTTTTCTACTTAAAAATTCATTTTTCTAAAAACCCATTTTTGATTAAATTTTGAGGGTTTTATTTAAAATGAAAATTTTACAATTATAGAAATAGAATCATGAAAAATTAATTCCATATTTTGAATCAGGAGGTTAAAATTTAGTAAATAGTTCCTTTTATTTTATGTTATTATGAATAGTAACTATAATTAATTTTAGTTTCCAAGGTAATGGTAAAATGGGATATTTGGGGTAAAAACTAATGTGATAATTCTTACAATCCAGTCAAAAACTTACCTTAATTTCATTGTATGAGTCTATTTTTCCAAAAAACATCTATAATTAAAAAATAAGACCTTTTTTCTATTTATATTTGATTTTAACTTTTATAACATTTATGTAAAGGATAAATTGAAAAATATAACTCTCTTGTTATTAATATGAATAATATTTTCTAACAAGGATAAAAAAATTATGGTTTGTTATAAAAATTTAATTTAATGTGGAATTATTTTTCTATAATATTTATTTATTTTTATTTTCTAGTGATGAAATAATTTTCTTAAATTCTTACACAATTCTGACAGAGTGCTTGAGAAAGTAGTGGAAAAATCAATAAAATAATTTTAAAAACCCGAGATGTTATATTTTTTCAGTGAGTTTTGGGGACCGAATAATTTTATAGATAAAAATAAATTATTATAGAAATTTTAATTGATTATATTATAATTTATTTTCTCTTATATTTTTTTCAAAGTTAAATTAAATGAACAATTACAAAAATGACATTGAGGATATTTTATAATAAATTTTTATTAAATTATTTAAAATTCATATAAATAATTACTTTATCCAAATTAATGTGATATTATATAAAATATTACCCATTGTCCATTTATTATCAACTTTTCCTTTAAAAGAAACATTCTTGATTGCTTTAGAGTAAAAAACTTTGACACCATAATAATTGACAAAAGGGATAATGGGTGGTTAGAACCAAAAGATAAGGGTGAAAAGATCACCTAAACATGTATAAATGTTATTGTATTAGATTATTTTAACTCATAATAATAATATATTTTAAACATATCATTTTGGATATAGTTTTCTAAGATAAATAATTTATATTAATTTAATTATTTATGAAATTCCAAGAATTCCCCTCCCCTCTCTTATAAAAGGGAACTTACTCTCCTCTTTTATACACAATTAAAAATAATTTTTGTTCATAAAATACCTATCCAAATACATTTATTAAATCTATACCCATGTACTTGATTCCCTAGTTTGATAAGAAAACCAATTTTGGAAGGCTTTAACTACAATCCAAAAGCTGATGTCTGAAGAAAAGATATAGTTCTTAACCGAGTGTTTTGATTTTATTTATTCTTCTACCTCATTAAAATATTATTTAAACATGATAAAGTAATAAAAAATTAAATTCCATATACTGAGAGTTTTTTATGTTAAATTAATAACCTATATTCATCTTCATCTTCAATCAAATGGGAAATGAATCCTCCATTTGTGTGTACGACAGACTACCACTTCATGAACCGATGCAATCATTTTTACATCACTACCTCTCATTGACAGTTATAATGGTAGATTAAATATATATATATATATATATGATATTATTTATATATTTATCATTTTAAAAGACAATGTTTCATTTTATTTCTTACCTTTCCATCCATTTAAAAATGATAACATCAATCATGTGTTCATGTGGGTTACCACTTCCACGAAGCAATGTGATTCATTTTTCATCACTACATCTCATGGAAGGTATATATAAGTGTATTTAAATAAATATTATTATATTTATTGAATAACTATTATTCAATAAATATAACATAACAATTACCTTTTTTCTATCACGATTGTTTAAAAATTAAAGCGTTACTCATGCGTACTTACGACCTATCGTCTCCATGACAGTAACATAGTTAATTTTTCAAAAAAAATTAATGGTTGAATTTAAAATTATAATTTATATATAAAAATTAATACTATTTCATGTTTTTTATTTTTTATATGTTGGAATAATGATCTCTTTGATCATAGTTGGCATACAAAGGTCATTTTGGGCACATGATCTGAATATCATCAAAACATACAATGTGATATTAAGTAATTAAAAATGAAATAGTAATGAATAAAATAAAAGGAATATTAATATTAAAAAATTATATTAAGAAATTAAATAATTAACATAATTTTATTATTATGTAAAATAAAGAACACACATGATGATTCAGGTCCAATATTAGGGAGACTTTTCTTTAAAAACCTTGTATAAATATTTGAAAGATTTATTTTTTAAATCATTCTATTCACATTACATATTCAGAAAATTAGTTTATGGATATATTTATATGGACATATATTAATTATAAGCTATTTTTAATTTTTTTAGGGTTTAAAAATAAATATTTTTACATACTTTATACGGAACATTTTGAATTTCTTTATAAAATACAAAAAGAATGTTCTATTATAACGTATATGGAATTAAATATTTTTCCTACCGCTATAACCATAATTTTATATTTTAATTCCTCTACAATCATCAATATTTTATTCAAATAAAAACCCTCTATACCCATGTTTTTGGTACTTTAAAAATGGGTTTTAAATGAAAATTGATATTTATATATATAAAAATGTTTTTCTTATGAGTGAACGTAATATTTTTATAAGTATAAAATATTTAGTGTGTTTTTATTATGTTATGGTTCTTATGAATTTTTTATAATTATTGGTGGTTATTTTATAAATTAAGGATGAGTGGTTCCATTATAAACCAAGGATGGGTGGTGTCGTTAGAAACCCTATTTAAGTGGTTATGTTATAAACCAAGGTTGAGTGGGTCTATTATTTCCCTCCAATGAATTGGATTATCTGGAGAATTATGATGGAAGTTGACTATATTTCTAATTATTATAAAAAAACCAAATATTATAACCTAAATATTATGTGTACTTTATTACATTGGAATAGATATAATGGATATCACCATGGTATATTGATTAGTTTAATAGTCTTGGAAAACTAGATATATACATTATATTCTAATTACATTGGTAATATAAAAATACATAAAATAAAAAAAATTCATGAATAATTAGGAGTATTAATAATATCATTCTTCATATCCTAGGGAAAAAATACAATTAGAGGGTGAGATCATATGATCAATAAGAGTTATTTATAATAGAAGATGTTATGAATCAATAAGGCATAATAAATATGGAGAGGTATATATGTAAAGACCCAAACTTCTAATACATAAATATTACATCATAATAGATGAATATTCCTTACATAACATAATAATTCACAGAAGAATCATTCATCTCTAGTGACTATGAAAAACTATACACATAAACAACTAGTCCATAAGTGAGCTACGCCATCTCCCACTATCTTCTTCATAACTAGATTACTCCCTAAACATATCATGAATAATACCTTTAATCATAAACTAGAGAACTAAAACATAATAAAGGGTGTGATCAGATGATTTGTAAGGGTAAATGAGGGAAGTATCAAAATATAATGATAATTAGAGTATGGTAACATGATAATAACATTTTAAAACCATAAACTGTATATAATAGATCATAAACATGAGTCAAGGAATAAATCTTGTTAGTTAATAAGATATGAATCATAATACAATCAAAGAAGACGATCCATGAGAATATAACATTGGAATAATAAATATTTTTTTTTTCAAAAAGATAATATTATTACATTTTGAACATGTATAAAAAGAAATAGGTTCACTCATTAAGTTAAGGATATGAAATAAATCACTTTAATAAAATTATAGAATTGCATCTAGGCCCACACATAACCTTATGGACATGAAATCCCAGTCAACATGTAACATTGTTAAAATGTATTCAAGTTCTTGTATAACATTGTGAATATGTAATCTATATTACATATAAAATTTTGAACATGTAATCAAGTCAATGTATAAGATTTGGAATATATAATCAGGTTCACACATAACATATTTAATCATGAGTTATCCATATTCAAATAATGAATTGGAGGTAGATTTAGGTCCCACATATCACATAATTATTTCTTATGTGTGCCACAAGATAATAAAACATTCATTATATCATAACCCATGAAAAGGGGTACATTTACATAAACATTTCATTAATTAAAAATAATATAACCCATGTCAAATAAAAGGGTTTCATAAAAATTTCATTAACATTAACATTAACCATCCAAAAAAATAACAAGGATTGTATCTGTCTATCTTATCCGTAGTAAAACATAAGTAACATAAAATGATGTCCTCTTATGTGGAAAATTATTTTTAAAGATCACTTGAAACATTTCTTGAGAAAAATATCATTTATAAGTAAAAATAACACTTTTTAAAAGCATAAAACATTTTAAAAATTCCTTTCTTTGAAAATAACCGTGGAAAATTATAAAGGAATATTTAAAGATAATTTAAAACATTTTTTAAGGAAATAATATTTTCCATTTTGAAAATTACTTTTTAAAACAAAAAATTCATAAAAAATATTGAAATCATTTTTTTGAAAATAAACTCTTAAACTTATATAGGAATATTTAAAATAATGATTTGTTCAAGATGACTAATAATACAGTTTATTTCATACATGTTAAAACAAAGTTTCCTTTCATATTTTCGGTAAAACCCAAATTGGCATTGTTTGAAAAAAGATATGAATATTAATTTAATTTTTTTTATAAAAATTCAAAAATAGATAAAATTTATTTAATAAATAATTTTTATAATGTGAAAAACATTTTTAGTCAACATGGTGTTTGAAGAAAAAGGGATTTCGACTGAAGAGAGAAATAATGATGATTTTTCATAAAACAAATATTTTGACTTATTGATTAAACAAATAGAGTAAAATGAAGTAAAAAATGTATTATCATGACATAACTATAGTATAATAAAATTAATGTGTTTTTTAGAGATAGATCATAATATTTCATCATTGGAAGCATAATCATGAACGATCCTGATAAACGTTGAGATTATAAGATAAAACCCTTACCACTTTGGTAACTTTGAATTCTAAGAAAAATGAAAGAATTAAGTAAATGAAACTTTTAATATCATGAGAATAAATAAATTCATGTCATTAGATTTCAAAGAGTCTGTATATAAGCCTCATAAGAGAATATAAGTGCATAACATAACATATGTCTCAAAGAAGGAAAATTGAGACAAAAATCAATTACCGATTTAGTAATATTTTGAATCATATTAAAAAATAAATAATAATAGAAAATGTAAAATTAAATATCATTAAAATAAGGTTATTCATGATATAAAATATAAAATGGGTAGTATAAAAACCACAGAAAATAAATGAGTGGTGAATTTGTATATTTCTCCCCGAAATAAAAGAGATACTAGAAATCCCTAACCATAAGTATTAAATTATTTCATACACATTTAAAACTACTATATGATAAATATAAGTTTACTATAAATTTGTCAACAAAAACTAATTATATATTTCATTCCATATATTTTTTTCTTATAAACTTTTATTACCCTATTTTTAACAATTCTTTGTAAAAATCTCATTTTAGATAATAACTTCTTTTCTTTTCGTGCATGTTTTGATTTGTAATTTTCAGTACTCTTACTTATATCATGGTTCCATAATCTATAGAATTTTAACAATGATATAATTATCATATATATTCCATATATATTTATTTATCACTATACATAAAATTTAGAGATATAAAATTAAATACACCATTCATGGAGATGGCAAGTCGTACATACGCATGAATGATGTTCCATTTTCTTGATGGAGTGAAAGAAAGAAGGGTAAATAATAAAATAAAATTAAAAAGTAATTTTTTATCATTTATATCACATATTTTTATTTAAACCTATCCTTATTACCTTCTATGTAAAGTGTACATGAAAAATTAATTACATTGCTTTTCAAGGCGGTAGTCCAACGTATACACGAATAACGTTATGGTATCCACCACAAAATGGAAAATAATAAGGTATATATGATATCGAAATTAAATAGGTATAATTATACTAAAAATATAATTTATATTTATTTAATGTATCCCTATTACCATCTAAGAAAAAAAATAAAAAATAAAGCATATCGGTTCGTGATGCTGTAGCCCGCCCTAAACATGAGTAATGATTCTATATCCCATTTTATGAAAGTGGATATGGTTTTAGTTAATAAAAATAATATAAAAAATTTAATTATATTTAATATAATGAGGTTATTATATCATAATGGTTTAATAATAATTTAATTTGAAGGAGTAATAGATAAAATAAAACACTTGATTAGGTACATTATCTCTTCTTCGAACAACTTCTTTTGGTTTTCCCCAAAATTCTTCCTTGGTTGGATTTATGACCAATATAAGGCTTATATAATGAGATTTTGGAATTAAGGAATTTATTTGGGAAGTTATTTTCTAAACTAAATTTTTATGGAAGTTTGAAGAGGAGGGGAGAGTGGGTGACCTTTTATAAGAAAGGTTAGTGGCACATATATAAATTTTGAAAAGAAAAACGTGTATCAACTTTTTTTACCTTAAAAAGGATCTAAAAAGGTTCATCATAAAACATTAGAGGTTATAAAGTTGTAATATTTCCATCCCATGGGTTTTTGACAAGTTTATATGTTATTTTACCCCTTATCATATTAGTTTAACCCCTAATAAACCCATTTTCACCTTAATCAAGGTAATTAATTTTTATTGTTTTACTATTCATTATGGTAAAAAAGTATGTTTAAATTATTAAATAACATAAATTATGATTATTAAAAATATTTAATACATTTTCACAATTTTTATTTACATTAGTGGAAAATTTAATTCAAAATCAACCTCGTAGATGCGGCGAGAAAACTGTTTTCCAAAGAGAAAATGTTCAAATGTTTAAAAAGTTTTTATATAAAAACTAAAAAATGAATTGATTCAAATGACCTAAATTTTATTAATATATATATATATAATTTTACTAATTTTACTTTTAAAACCATAATAATTTTTTTTATATTTTTTAATATAAATGAAAATTCTTAATAAAAACCAGTATTTTCCACTATTGAAAAAAAAATTTATCTTCTTATAAAATGTTCAAAAATTAACGCTAATATAATTTTGGAATTATGATTTCAACAATTATTTTAATTTTTTTCAAATAAATTTTCTAAAATTTGAAAAATTTAATTTTAAAATAATTATGCAAAATGCGATAAAACTATTTTTAGAATAATATAGTTTGAAGTGTAAAATTTGATTTAAATTATATATTGAATATAAAACACATAAGATAAATGTTAAAATTTTTATTGAATATATAATATAAAAATTTCATAAAAATAATTCACCAAAAATAATTTTTTTATTTACTGAGTTAATTTTTTATGTGTGTGCATAACAATATTTTTTCTCAAAAAGTTTTTCCTTATTTTCAAATAGTCTATATTTTTATTTATATTTAATAGGTAACCATAGAATTAATTTTATATACATGTGTAAACTAAATATTTTCATAATTTATTTAATCATATTCATACCCACCATTCCAACAGTTAAGTGATAACTATCATATTAAATAACAATATTTCAATAGACTGTCACATTTTAGTGTTGCATGTAATGCAAGATAAACTTAGCAATGTGTATAATTTAAGATAAAGTCAATATTAAATTTAATGAAAGGTCAAATAAATTTTTCATGTGACAAAAAATATATAAAAGATTAAATTTATTTGAAAAAAATATTTCATAAAATTTGGTGGTGTTACATTCTACCCCCTGTTAAATTGATTTTCTCCAATGAAATTAATCACTTTGATACCAAAAAAATGGGGATATATATGCCTCATTACATCCTCATCTTCCCATGTAACTTAATCAAGGTTCTGGTTTTTTTTAAATAATGACAACATGAGTGTTCTTTTTTATAACTTTATCTGATCTATAATCTCAACAGGTTGTTCCTCAAAAGAAAGGTCATGCTCCAATGGTATGATTTCTGAGTTCATTTAATCTGACAGATCTAATATGTACTTTCTCAGTATAGATACATGAGATGCATTTTGGGCCTTATAGAGGTTTTGTGGAAGCACTAATCGATAGGTTACCACCTCAGCATGATCAATTATATTAAAGGAACCAATATACCAAGGCCTTATCTTTTCTTTATATCATAATTTTTTTTTTCATATTTTGGTTATACATCAATAAATTTCCACTTCATATCTTACTCTAGGAAATAAAGATGAATTTTTAATTCCTAAAACCCTAATATATCACAATATCCATAATATAATTATATTTTTTCCTTCTATATCTATTTTTCATCATAAAAATGGTTATAATTAGTTATCAAATAGGAATAAATACTCCTATAGTTAAGTAATACATTAATCTATAAAACCACATCCAAATTTTATCTTAAACCATTCCATAAATGGTTAACCTTAAGACCCACCCAAAATTCAAAAATTTATAAATAAGTCCACTAAAGTTACCAAAAGCAACATAATATTAATTACAAAAATATTATAAGGTAGCTCTTAAATATCACATACCAAACATCTAAAAAACTTCATCATGTATTCTCTTGAAACATTATAATAACTTGAATGACCATAAAACCTTACTGAAAAAATACATGTTTCCTCATTCCTTGAATAAAAAAATATATATAATATATTCCATAGATCCAAAAAATTTGTGAACTCCATCACTAATAACTTAAACCACTTTGGAAACAAATCATTTATTTATTTTTAGGTCATCAATACTATCCAATTTACATTTTTCATATCAATAACATATTTTTCAAAACTAAAAACAATTTTCTCAACATTAGGGATATATTAAGGGATACTTCCCTTAATCAAATGTTTTCTATAAAATATTATCTTTCTATTATATCAATATTCCATGTCATTATCCCCATTAAACATATCCTTTCAAATCCTTAACAAAAAACATATAATGAACAATGTTTTTTTATTTTATAATTTGTGAATTTAAATTCATAAATACTTCAATCATTCTACTTAATTCATAGACAATTAACTAGGCTTAATCATCTTATTTCTTAATACATCATTCTTTTCATATGTCTTTCATGGTCTCTACATCATCAGTAGTATAACCATTACTCATACCACCTTAATAATTCTCTTCATAAGTTTTTACCCTATAGCATCAATTAATACAATTCCCATTATTTCCACCATTATATAATTCAACCATTGATGATGCCTTAGGGAAACGGTTATTTTCATCCTTTGTGTTAATCTAATTTTTAATTTTTCCTTAGTAATCGCTTACTCTATTCCCTTCTTCTCCAAACATAAAAAATTTTCTTGTTCCTTTGATTCAATAAGTAGAATTATTTTTCTGAAATTCTTGACATATAAGAAGTTGAGTCATTTTTCCTCCATGATCTCTCCCACCAGAACTCTTAATGAACTTTTTCATTCACTTCTTTAGTGAGTCTGAGAGTTGGTTATGGTGCGAGTTGTTAATAATATATCATGATAACTAATTAGGAATATTCAAAATATCCTTCACTCTATTCATTATACCATTTTTTTTCATCAACACATTTTCTATCATAATCAATTTTAATCAAGTTCCTTTTATTTCCTTCCATTGACTAAAATAAATAATCATAGTGTGAGTAACAATATTCATAGTATGAAACCAAATAATAATGAAATATAACTTATAATGACAATTTATTTTCAATATATGAAACTGTATCTTGAAATTATATTATTTATGGTCGACATATTTTTAAGTCCTTCATGTTGGTTCACAAAGAGTTTTTGAATTTCAAAAACATATCCCTTGGGATTTTCAAACTAGGTGTGCAGAAATGCCCATTGTCATGCACTAGGTGATGATTGAATCTATCTTAATGCACCATTTTAGAGTTATTACCCCTAGGAACCTCTATTCTAGATTCATATCCACTTATAGTATCCACACTCAGATGTAATTTCTTGGAAACCACTTACTCTATCCTTTACCAAAATTACTGCATATTTCCCTACACTTTGAATCATCATTTAACCTATCCTAATACATATGCCTATACAAATATTTAGCAATATCGTTATGGATATCACCAATGGTTTCTCATAATAGTTCCAATGTTTAACAAATCCTTGATATGATAAAAACTATAAATACCCAAACTTCTCATATATAAATATTATATCTTAAAAGATGAATATTCATTACATTACATAATGATCCGCATAAGAATCATTTAGGTCTAGTGACTTTGGAATCTTAGATATGTAAATAAATTGTCTATAAGTGAGATACATAATCTCCCACCATGTTCATCATAACTAGAACCCTTTTTATACATATCATATATAATACCTTTCATCATAACCTAGAGAAAGGAAATATTAGGAAGGGTTATCTCAAATGATCAGTAAGGGTAAATAAGAGATATATAAACATATCATGAGAATAAGGGAATGAGAAAATTAGAATAATATTTTAAAAACATGACTTTAATATCATAGATCATAAAATTTTTCCATGGCATAAATATTGAAATTTCATAAGACATGAATCCTAATGGAATCAATGAACATGATTCATGAGAATATAACATTGGAACAAGACATAGATTTTTGGAATACAGATATGATTATAACCTTGTGAACATGTATAAATAGAAACTTTTTCACTCATTAAGTTAAGGACATGAAATCAGGCCTTGGAATAAACTTATAGACATGCAACCATTTCTTCACATAATATTGTGGAAATAAAATCCAGGTCCACACATAACATTTTCAACATGTAATCAGGTTCACACATAACATTATTAACATGTACATAAGTTCATGCATAAAATTGTGAACATGTAATCAAGTTAATACATAACATTTTGAACATGTAATTAGGTTCACATATAAAATATTTACTCATGAGTTATCTATATTTACCCAATACAATAGAGGGATATATTGTTACCACCCATAATATAATCCAAACATACATGTCCCAAAATATCATAAAATATTCATCATATCATAACCCAGGAAAAGGGGGATAGTTTTATAAACATTTCATTAATTCACCACAGAATAAACCATGATAAATAAATGGGTTTCATAAAAATTTCATCAAAATTAACATTAACCATATATAGAATGAATAATTATGGTATCATTCAGTATTATCCCCAGTAAAGCATTGGTGATGTCAAAGGACATCATCTTAGATGGAAAATGATTTAGAAATATCACTAGAAACATTTCTTGAAGAAAATATACTTTACACTGAAAAAATAATTTATAAAAGAAAAAAACATTTTCAAAATCCTTTTCTTTTAAAATAACCTTGGAAACTTATAAAGGAATCTTTGAAGATCATTTAAATCATTTCATAAGGAAAATATCCATTAAATTTGGAAAATCACATTTTAAGACATAAAAATCATAAAACATTTTAAATTATTTTTTATTGAAAATAATATTTGAAACTCATAAAGGAATATTTAAATAAATTAGTTGTTTATGATGACATAAAATATTATTCTTACCGTACATGTTTAAAGAATGATTCCCTTCACATTTTCTCTAAAATCTAAATAGAAATTGTTTGGAAATAAACATGAATATTTCTTTCAATTTTCTTTGTAAAAAGGAAATAATGGGTAATTTTTTTAATAAATCATTTGTATAGCATTAAAAACATTTTTTGAAACATTTTTATAAAACATGGTTTTGGAATAAAAAAGGGTTTCGACTTAAGAAATAAATAAAAGTGATTTTTCTTAGAAACATTATTTTGACATATTGAGTATATAAAGAGAATAAAATGATAGGAAACATGTATTATCATGAAATAACCAAAATATAATAAAATTCATGTGTTTATTTGAGCTATATCATACTATTTTATCATTTGAAGCATATTAATGAACAATCCTGATAAACGATGTTATTGTAATAAAAAACCCCTTACCACTTTATTAACATTGAATCATAATCCCCATGAAAGAATAAAATTGAATTAAAAATATAATATCATGAGAATAAATAAATTCATGATATTACAAGTAAAAGAGGATGTATATGCACCACATAAAATTATATATATTCCTAACATAACATATGTCTCAAAGAAGAAAAATTGAATAAAAAACTCTTAATGCTTTATTAATCTTTTGAATCATAAGTAAAAATAAAGAATAACATAAAATGAAACTTTTAATATCCTTAAAATTATGGTATTCATGATATAACTTTTTAAAGAGACACTGTATACACCAAAACAAATAAATGAGTTATGAATTTTTACATGTGTCCTGAAAATAAAAGGGAGACTAGAAATCCCTTACCTCTAGTCACGACCTCTTTCATACACATTAGTGCCTCCTGTATAATAAATAAAAGTTTATTATACATATATTAAAGAGTCAAAATTATATGTATCAGACCATATATGAATTAATTATAACCTTTTATTTCCCATTTATTAAAAATTCCTTGCTAAAATCTCATTTCAAATAATAACTGCTTTGTTTTTTCTTGCATGTTTTGATTTTTAATTTTTGATCTTCTTACTTTGATCATGGATAAATCATCTTCAGAATATAAAAAATGAAATAAATATAATATATATTCAGTATATATGTATTTATCATAATCCATAAAAGTTAGAGATAGAAAATGAAAAACACTATTAATGGAGATAGTAGGTCGTACGTAAACATGAACGTTGTTTCCATTTCCTCGATGAAATTAAAAAAAGTAGGGTAAATAATAAATGACAACTAAAAAATAATTTTAATTTCATATATATTTCATATGTTTATTTATATATTTCTTTATTAAATTCCATGAAAAGCGTACATGAAAAATTAATCACATCACTTCGCGAGGGGGTAGTCTGTTATACACACAAACAATGTTATCATACCCCCCAAAGAATGAAAAATAAGAAGGTATAAGTGATATCATAATTATATCAGAATAATAAAAATTAAAAATATCATATTTATTCATTTAATATATCCTTATTACCATTCAAGTAAAATAAAAATAAAAAAACACAACACATCGGTTCGTGAGGTCGCAGTCTGCTGTACAAACAAGTGATGATTTCGGATCCCATTTGACGGAAATGGAGACAGTTGTTGGTAATTACCTTAAAAAAATAAATATATGTATATTTAATATAATTATTTTATTATATAATTTTTTAATAATAACTAAAGGAGAGGGAGGAAGAAATAAAATAAAACGCTCGTTTAGGGACGTTACATCTTCTTCAAACAAATTATTTTGATTTGAAAAAATATCGTTACTAGTTTCGATTTATGACAAAAATAAGGCTTCTAATATTCAATTAGTGATGTAGAGAATTTACTTGGGTAGGTAATTACTGAACCAATTAGTTTGGAAGTGTGAAGATGAGGGGAGAGGGGTAGCCTTTTATAACTGAGGTGAGTGGTAATATTTGAAATGAAAAAGGTATACCCAAATTTTCCACATGAAAAAGGATAAAAAATGATAAATTATATAAAAATTATAGGTTATAAGGTATAAATATGTCTAAAAAATTGGGTTTGGAAAAGTTTATAGCTCTTTTTATACCTTATCCTTTTAGTTTAGCCCCCGATAAATCCATTTTCACCTTAACTACGTTAATTAATTCTTACTATTTTGACTATTAATTATGATAAAATTTAAGTTTAAATTATTATAATTAAAAATATGGTATCTATTTTTTCAAATATAATTCATATAATCATAAAATTTGAATTTAAAATTAATGTCATAGATGCGATGAGAAAGTAGTTTTCTAAAGAGAAAATGTTGTAATGTTTAAAAATGTTTTTACATAAAAATTAAATATAAAATCGATTAAAATGAACTAAATTGGATTAATAGATATATAATTTAACTTATTAGACTTTTGAAACCATACTATTTTTATGCTTATAATTCTTTAAAATAAATGAAAATTATTAATAAAAACTAGTATTTTTCATTATTTATCGAAAAATTAATCTGCTTAGAAAACTCTAAAAAATATACCCTAATATAATTTTGATATGATTATTTAAATAATTTATTTAATTTTTCAGATAAATTTTATAAAAGTGTAAAAATTTAATTTTAAAATAAGTGTTTAAAAGGTGATAAAACTTTTTTTTTGAAAAATACACTGTTAAGTGTAAAATTGGATTTATTCTTCTACTTTGTCTAAAAAACACGTAAGATGAATGTTAAAATTTTTATTAGATATATAATATAAATATTTTATTAAAATAATTCACAAAATGTGATTTTTGTAATCTATTGAGGTAAAACACATTTGTGTGCATAAAAATAGTTTTTCAAAAAAACCATTTCCTCTATTTTAAAATACTTTATATTTTTATTTATAATTGATTGGTAACCAAAGAGTTAATTTTATATACATTTCTAAAACACATATTTTTATAATTTATTTAATATTATTTCAACACACTATTCTAATGGCTAGTAAACAACTATCATATTAAATAATAATATTTTAATAGTATGTTATGTTTAGGTTTTGAGTGTATTGAAAAATAAACTCTATGTTGCATGTAATGTAATATAAATTTAGTGTTTCATGTAACACAAGCTCAAATCAATGTTACGTTTGAAAAAAATATCAAAAATATCAAATTTATTTGAAAAAAATATTTCACAAAATCCCAAGGTGTAACAATATAACTAAAAACACATGCCTTTTAATTAATAACTTAATCATGAAATAAATCCATTGAAAATATAAATGAACTAATATCATGTATAGTGACAACTAAATTCAAAATGAAGGAAATTATCTATATTTTATGTCATTATTTGAGACAAGATTATTCCTATACCATCAAATCCTTATGCTTACACAGTTTAATTGATGGGTAGGTATACACTAGAAACCTATTTAATGATAACTTTTAGATTTATTTCAAGGGACATGTTGATGTATCAAGGGGATATCTATAACTAAAAAACACCCATAACTACATATCCAATTCCTTCCTCATATATTTAATGATCAATTCAATTCATAAACAATATGCATTATAAAAAATATCTATTTTGAGTAATGAATACAGATTAATGAAGTTTTTCTTAGTCAATGAAACAACATTCAAAGTAAAATACCGAATGTATTAATGATATTTGTTTTAAGAAATAAGTATAAACATGATTTGTATAGAAGATAAATTTAATTTACAAAAAAAAGATCATAATAAACTGATTGTTTAATAAAAAAATCATTGACCCCAAAATTAATAAGAGATCAAATATGGCCATTGATTCATAAAAAATATAGGTTTTATGATAAAATCTTGTCTTTTGGAAAATGGAAAAGAAAAATTTAAAATATTTTTTATAAATATTTTTCTTTATAAAATCATTTAAATAATATATAATAATATATGAGCATAAAATAGTTTTGGAGATGGGAAATTCTATTAACACCGTATACATTTAAAAGCATACCATTTGACTATTTTTATAATGAAATTAAAAAATAAATCCTTTATAAAAAATTATAAATATTCATTTAAATCCTTTTAAACAACCAATGATAACATAAAATTTCCTTAATAATTCATTTGATTTATAAAAAATGAATTTTGTAAAATAATTTTTAAAAATATGGATGTGGAAGAAAATCATAACCGATCAAAAATAGGAATAAGAAAAACTTTTAATTTAGACATTACTATTAAAAGATAAACTTGAATTGTGTCATTATTCATCATTAATAAATATATATTAATGTTAAAAACCAAAAATTGGTAGTATATACACCACATAAAAGGGAATAGGTTCCTTATAACAAATATGTCTCAATAAAGTGGAAATTGAGAAGAAATCCCTTACCTCAGGACCAAATCATCATATATATTATTTATATTACTGAATAATAAACACATTTTAATTATTTAAATTAATAATAAATTATTTTAGATTTTTTATTCCTTTTATTTTATTTATTACCATGTTATATTAATTTACTTAATCAATTAAGTTCACATTAGATGTTATGATGATATTCTATTTATATGACCAAAATGACTTTGGTAGGTCTACTATGGTTAAAGTGGAAACTATTTAAACATATACAAAATAATAATAATGATTAAATTACCATTTTTATTCATTAATTATACTTTTAAAACCATCCATGAGTGATGAAAATGAATAATGAACTATGTTACAATCATGCAGATGGTAAGTCGTACATACGCATGAGTAACATTTCCTTTTTTCAATGATCATGATGAAAATTAGGTAATTATTATTTTACCTTTACATAATTATAATCACATAATAAATACCATATTTTTTTTAAATAAACTTATATATATTATCCATGTAATTTGGTAATGTCAAACGGATCACATCACTTCATGAGGTGGTAGGCCACACGTATGCATGAATGGTGTTATAATTTTTCAAAGGATGGTAAGGTAATAAAATATATGAAATATAAATTTTCTAGAATTATAAATATTTAATTAATATCATATATATACATTAAATATATTATTATAACAGGATGTGATGGAAAATAAATTACGTCTGTTCACAAGGCGGTAGTTCGTCGTACACACTAAAAATAGTTTCATTTACCATTTGATGGAATATGAGAAGGACATAGGTTATTAATTTAAAATAAAAAAATCTAATTATATGGAATATACTTCTGGTATTATTGGAGAATATTTTAATGATGTGGAAGAAGAAATAAAAAAAGGCATGGTCATGAACTATACCTCCTCTTCTGAAAACCTCTTTAGGTTTACACATAATGTGATTATAGGTTGGTTTTATGATAAAAAAGGGAATCTAGGAAATAGATAGGTATTTAAGGAAGGTATTTGGGTAAGTTAAAAGTATAACCAAATGGCTATTTAAGTGTGAAGAGGAGATAATAGAGGGTTTCCTTTTATAAGTAGAGGAGATTACCAGCTTATAATATTTACAAGAAAAGAAAATATATTAATATATTACACAATAAAAATCACTAAAAAATGGAACATTACATAATATTTGATGATATAGGTTCTAAATATCTCCATATAATATAAATTATAGAGTTTTTAGGACATTTTAATCCTTATCTATTTAGTTTAACCCTCGATAAACGAGTTTTACCCTTAATTGTGGTAATTATTTGTTTACTATTTTTATTATTTATTATGGCAAAAAAGTTTGTTTAACTTATAAAAAAATATTAATTATGATAATAAAAAATATGGAATCTATTTTATCAAATTAAATTAATGGAAGTGACATAATTTAATTAAAAATTAAACAAAAAATGCAATAACGACTGTTTAAAAAAATGTGTTTTTATGTATAAAAATATTTTTATCAAAAATTAATGTATAAAATTAATTAAAAATACCATAATTGGAATATGAATAAAACAATTTAATTAATATTTAATAGAAACTATTTTAATATTAAATCTAACATTGTAAATAATTTAAACAAAAAATATATTTTGAATAAAAAGAAGTATTTTCACTATTTCAGAGAAAAAAATATTTTCATAAAAATCCAAAAAACTCAACCTATTATAATTTTGATATTATTACAAAAATAATTTTAATTTTATCAATTAATTTTTATAAAATTGTAAAAAATTATTTATATTAATTTCTCAAAAAAATTAATAAAAACCCTTTTTTTCAAAAAAATAACATATTTTTGAGGAATTAAAGTATTTTACTAAAAAATGAATGTTTATTTTAAAATAATTAATAATTTTTTTATTAAGTATGAACTTAATATATATTTCATTATGTGGTTATTCCTATTTATACCCACCAATTTGATGACTAGGTTATAACGATCATATTTAAATAATAATATTTCATGGTTTGTTTAAGTTTGGTGTTGCATGTTGTATACACTATCAAATATAGTATTATTTTAAAACACCTATATATTACATTCTTAACTCCTAGTAAAATTTCAACATAAAACGTTTCATGGATATTACCTTCTAAATTTTTTTATAGTTCTTCTTTATAACATCCACAGGCTCCCACGTTGTTTCCTCTATTTTGTGATTTCTCCACCATACCTTTACTAGTCCAATCATCAGATTTTTCAACACTTACTCTATGATGTCAAGAATCTTTTGAGGCTCTTAATAGTAACATAAATATGGTTATAATTCTATATATTCATAGGTTATAACATGTGTTGGGTCTGAAATCTACTTCCTTAATAAATATATATGGATGAAATATTGTAATTTAGAGAGGATTGATGGAATTTTAAATAAATAAGCCACATATACAATTATTTATAGAATTTAAAAATGATTTATACACCTGGGGATCATTTTTACCTTTTTACAGGACCATACAATGCCTTTCCATGAAGATACTTTCAGGAAAATGTTATCTCTCACTTGAAATTCCAAATCTTTCCTTCTATAATCAGCATAACTCTTATGCCTACTTTGAGTTGATTTAATATGAACCTAAATAGTCTTTACCTTCAACATTATCTTCTTAATAAGTTCAAGACCCACAAGATTTATTTCACCAAATTATTCCTAATAGGTAAGAGTATAACAACTCTTTCCATATAATTTTCCATGCTATAACATTTGAATACTTCAATGGAAGCTATTATTATATGAAAATTTATACCAAAGGTAAATGCTGATCTCACATACCTTGAAAGTCAAGTGAGCATGGAATCAACATGTATTCTTAGGTATAAAAAATTCCTTCAGAATTCCCATCAGTTGGAGTATGATAGGTGGTTCTCAATTGAAGCTCAGTATCAAGAGACTTTATAAGACATTTCTATAATTTTGATGTAAACCATGGATTAGGATTAGAAAAAATTTGAATAAGTTAACCATTAATTCTTAAAACTTCATTAATATAGAGTCAGGCAAGGTGATCAGAAGTTAAATATTCTATTATAGTGATTAAATGTGAAAATTTGGTAAGTTTATTATCAATAAACCATATTTCATAGTTATTTCTAATATTCATTGGTAATCCAATGTCAATTTCTATAGTAATATCATTATATTTCTATATAGTAATAGGTATAGGTTTTATGAATCCTATATGATACTGTCTATTAGCCTTTACCTATAAACAAACCAAACATCTTGACATAGAATCAATAATTTCTTACTTTGTATTTCCCCCAAAAGTATGTTCCATAAAATATCTATACATATAGGTGTTACTAGGATGTATAAATAAATTCAAGCTATGAGCATCATATAATAATTCCCTTTTTATCTCATGTAGAGTTGAAACAATTACCACTTTCCAAATATTAGAACTCTATCATCATATATAAAGTCTCCCAATTTACCATCATTCAAGATATTAATTTTATTCCAAAAAATTTCATCTTTAGGATGATTAATTTTTATCTTTTATAATAAATAAGGTTTGTAAATCATTTAAAAAATGAGTGATTTTACTCTTCCATAAAAATTCTCATATCCATATTTACTAAATCCATGATCCTAGGATCCCTCTCAATCCTAATTTTGGTCAAGAATCCATGATCTTTCCTGCTCAATGCTTCCTCTACCTTATTTTCTATCCTTAGGTGGTATTGTACTAAGAAATCATAATCTGTGAGTATCTTGAGCCATTTTCATTGCCTCATATTAAGAAATTGGTTTTAAAAATATGTATTTTAGGGTCTTTTTGTCTATGTAATTCTCACATATTTTACCATAGGGATAACATCTCTATATATTCAAAGAAAAAATTATTCTTTTCATCTCAAGATTATGGGTTGGATAGTTCTATTCATGAGTATTTAACTACCTTGATGCATAGAAAATAAATTTATCATTATTCATAAGGGTAAAACCAATTACCTTCTTTAGTGAATCAAAATATATAACAAATCCATCATTTTTCGATGGTAGAGTCAAAATCGAAGCATTCAATAATATCCTATTTAATTATTCGAAAAATTATTCACATTCATTTTTACATATGAACTTACTCCTTTACATTTAATCTTGGTTAATGGGTTAGAAAAATGGGATTTTTTTTGAAAAAATCGCCGTTAGTAACCTTCAAAACCAACAAATCTATGTACCTAAATTATGTTTATTAGTGTTGGTCGTTCTTTAAAAGCCATTGTCTTCGTTGGATAAACTAAGATTCCATCCATAGAGACAATATGGCATAGAAAATAAACTTTCTAAAGCTATAATTGACATATGAAAAATTTATTATATAACTCTTTTCTTATAAGAGTCTGAAGAATAATCATCAAGTGATTATATTAGTCTTCATATACTTTATAATACACCATTATATCATCAATAAATACCAAAAAAATCATCAATATATTAATTTAATACACTATTAATTAGATCTATAAAAACGAGGGTGCATTAGTCGATCCAAATGGAATTACTTTAAACTCACAGTTTCAATACTTCATAAAAAATACTGTTTTTCGAATATGTTCCTTATTTACTGAAAATTTATGATACCCATGATGAAGGTCAATATTTGGAAAATATTAAGCTCTGTAAAGTTGATCGAATAAGTCATTAATTCAAGGAATATGATACTTTTTCTTTATTATAATAGTATTTATTTTATTATAATCAACACAAAACCTCATAGATCTAGATTTCTTCTTAAATAATTGAACATGGTCTCCCCAAGGTGAAACACTATGGAATATAAATACATTTTCACAAAACTCTTATTGTTATTTCTTTAGATACATTAATTCCATACTGGCCAATATATATGGAGTCTTTGACACAAGCCATGCATTAGGGATTAAATCAATCAAAAACTCAACTTCATGCTCTAGTGGATGTACATGTAATTCCTCTGGAAATAATTTAATGTATTCATGTACAATTTCTACATCCTCAATTTATAGATGTCCTTTTTCATCTATAGATTATGTCTATTCTTCTTCCCCAAAAATATCATTTTGAAGAGTTTTTTTGGGTGGATCTAGACAAGAATCAGATGATAACAAATAATTATAAATCCTAATCAAAAATCATAGTCTCCTTGTATTTTCAATAAATTTTTTCATTAAACTTTCAAACCAAATTTTTACCAATTATTATATCAAAACAACCTGTAGTTATAATAATAAATTATACAAATAGGGAACATTTATGTGTCATAATGGGAACTGACTGACACATCCTTATTATGGTGAGATCTTTTCTAGGAGTATTGAATAGCAAATCCCTTTTTAAGGTGTTAAAAAAATAAATAATTTTCTTGGAAGAAATGGAATATATAAAAGAGTGAAATGATATAGAAATAAATAAATCATTATCTAAATTTGAGGTTATGATTAAATTACCTTCCACTATATCTTTCTATACTTTAACCATAGCTGTAGTGATCAAATAATCTTGGACTCCACCCCTTGGACACTTATGTAGTATATTATATAGATGTTTGATACATTGGTTTTCTTAATGATGTAAGGTCCCTCATTTTGGACCGAATTGAAAATTTCAATAGTATTTGGAATTTTTTATTTGGTGGATAGGATGGATCTTCAACTGGGTCTTATAATGTAATTACAAGAGTAAAAAAACTTAAATGAGTTGTTTTTTAATGTGTTTTAAAGCCCATGAAGTGAATCAGAGGTTTTAGTGAGTAATAGGAGCACCATGCTCTAGAATACCACTTTCTGGGTGAGTCAAACAAGAAACATAGTTAGTTTAAACCGTGCGACCTTCAGGAGAAACCATGATGCTTAGTCTAATGGAATAAGTAGTGTTGCATGGTTTAGTTTAAACATAAGGGAGGAGGCTCATTGTAATGTGAGTGGTCTAAATTTTATTATGGAGATAGAACATGGGCTATACGTGGGTTTTCAAACTAAGCACCTAGCCCATACCCTTAGCTCCATTTAACCAGTAGCTATGTATAGTTTTAGTGTATAGTTTTTGAAACCATGCATGGAAACCATGAGTTTTGTGGATTTGGGAAGTGAATCCCACATAGTTGGCACACATTTAGGGAAAATATGTGGCCTTACAATGTGAATCATTAAAAAGAGTTGAAATGACTTTTTCCCATACCTCTACTTCTTTCCTCCAATATTTTTCTTTCTCTTTCGCTCGAGCTCCCTTAATCATCTCACAGGACTTGAAAGATATTCCCCAAAAGACCTTTAGATCAAGTGCCCCCAGTTTCATTAAAACCATATCAGTAAGTTATCTACTTTTTATTCTTTTCTTATTTGTTTACCTCTTCATACAGAATAGTAAATCCATGTGATCTCTTTTTTCCTATTTTCTGTGCGTTTGATGATTCTTCTGATTTATTCCATTACAACTCAAATCAAATATTGATACTAGATGAGTAGACTATCCTAATCATGAGGTAGGTGGTCTATGTGATTTTACTTTAAATTTGTTTCATCTATATAATTTATCCATTATTCCACATACCTAAATTTCTAGGTATCCCTTTTAAATTACAAAATGACATAAATTAAATACCTATACCAACTTGTGTTGTGTTTTAGACCCCCATTTGATATGGTTATAGGTTATTACCTCAACCATAACTGGCCCCTTTAGAGTGGGTTTTTAAATCACATAATAATAATACGTGTTTTTGTATGGATAAACCTCCCTTGTGGTGTATTAATTAAAATGGTTGTGATTATAGTACTTTCCCATGCTTGTATTACACTCCAATTTCCCCTGTCTTGGTGTATTAAATTATCCAACTTCAAAGAGATAATTAAATTTACGTAAATAAATACTTTGATGGAAATTTCATATTTTATAATAACACCACGTTTTGAGGTGTACTACCTTATAAAAAAAAGTTAATTTATTGAGGATATAAATAGTGATATGTATCATAATAATGTGTTATTTTCATATAATTCATAGTTATTTTTAAATAAAATGAACCTCTTGTGATTTGTAAATAAAATTTTCTAGTGATATAAATGCAATTGATTATTGAATTGATGGTCTTATGAAATGTATTTAAAATTTAAAAGTGGATTATACTAAAAAGGATCCACTATGCCTTGAACAATTCCAATTTTGTATTTATGAAATTTCAATATAAGGGATCATAGGGCAAGTGGGATTACCTTAAATTTTTATTATGTCTAGAGGGACCTTAGTTATGGCCATTTAGCAGGAAGTATAACACATAAAGGTATAAGATGAAGGGAATAACATCTCACATCATATGGGTTATTGGGAATGACATCTCACACTTCTTTAATTAGGATGTTGATCTTGGTGGTCACATTTATGATTAGGATGATAGTTGTGACTTCAATATCCTATTTAAGATCATCATCATCATGTATTTATATATTGGAAAAAGGGATGTACAAGGCAAAGAAAATAAAAGAAAATAAGGAAACTAGGGGGGACTAAAATAATTTAACCTGAGAGCATCCCCTGTAATAATATTATTGAATGTAATTTCACTAATAATATCATTGAGATATTATGGGCATGGGGTCCCTTATAAAGTATGACATAGTAATGAATTTATAAGTATGCATGAGTTATTCCTTAGGTCTTAACTAGTACAATATATTTATATATATTGATCTATATTCTTGTATATATAAAGTACTTATATATAAATACACACATATTAATGTCTCAGCTAGGGTTCTACACCCTAGTGACCCGAGATGGTTTTCCATCTGACCTTAGGTGCTCCTCCCCATATGCAAGAGGTTATTGACTAGTAGTGAGGGTTTAATATCGATCATTGGTAGAATATACCCTCTTCTATTAGAGTAATACACCGATGTAAAATAAGATAAAATAACTAAAAAACATAACTAGAAATAGAACAATACCAATATCACAAGATGACCAATGTTGGAGATAGAATATCAAAACTAAACTATAAATATTCCTTGCTAAAGTATGTTCCATGTGTCGAAAGGATCTCAAAGGTAGAGACACTAACAACACACATGTTGGTCCCAAACCACATCTTATTCCCTCAACCATTATCCCTCCCCACTCATATTTATAAATCATGTTATTTTACCTTATAATATCCTACAAACTATAAATATATTTTGGTACTGATCAGGCAACCTGAGTAGGGTGTGAGTACAAATCATTAGGCCACCACCAACAGTGTCTAAAATAAAATCCATTTAATAAAAAGTGTATGAACTTTTATAAATAAATAATTAAAATGTATAATTAAATAGTTATCATATTATCAATTAACCTTTATTTGACCACATAAACCCCCGGGTTCTTAAGGACACCTGAACCTCAATACCTTCTTTGGCTCGTACCGAATTCTATAATATCTCCAAGGGATATCATATCTCTAAATGAAATTATTTCTATTCATTATTACAATTTATATATAATAAAATCCATCAAACATGTAAATCTATCTGACATGAGTAATATACAGATGGGGCTCTAACCACAAGGTTCTAATGTGAGTAAAACTAAATGAGGCATAATAACTTTCTATGAAAAAGGAAATCTCTCATGATATTTTACATATAAAAACTCTGATGTCTCTCATAGTCCCATGGAAATAAAAATAAAATCTCTCACGGTCATCCATGAAGGCTCTCATGGTCTTATGGAAATCAAAATGGAATCTCTCATGGTCTTACTCAAGAAATACCATGCTCAAACAATAGTTATCCCATGTGCTACTCCATTCCAACATAATCACAAAAAATTGAAATATAACCAAAATCCATTTAATAAATCATTTAATTAATTAATTAAGTAATTAATTAATCTTTTCATTCTCATAACTAATTCAAAAATTAGTTCATCTGATTAATATATTTTATTAATTTCCCAATTAATTAAGAACTTCAATACAATTCATTAATTTTACACAATTAATTTTTCATATGACTATATTAATTAAGTCAAAAATTAATTAATATTATCCATCCCATTAATTAAATAAATAATTCATTAATCATATCAATACAATTAATTAATTTTCCACAATTTTGTAACCATGTAAATTCCATTAATTAATTAAATAATTAATTAATCATATCATAATCCCAATATCTCAAAACTAATTTTAAAATTAATTATTCATTTGAAAAAATTAACATCCAATAAATAATTCATGATTAAATTATTCTAAATTCAGAATTAAAAATTCTGTTAATTAACCAAAAAATTAATTGTCCCCAATTCTACAATTTAATACTCTGACAAATAATTCATAAATTAATTATCCCAATTCCAAAATTCCCTAATTATGTAATTAATTAATTGACCACATTAATTAAATCAATTTTGGAATTCCAATTTCTAAATTAACTCTAGAAATTATACAAACCTATAAACATAATTCACATCACTATTATGGGATTTGAATAATAGACCACCTACCTTATGTTTGATGACAAACAATCACCAAAAGAAATATCCTAAATTTTATTAGCACAATGACGTAGAAAAATATCTAAATATAAAACCACAAATAAAGATAAAATAAATCAATATTCTTCTAATCTAGATATATATCTACCATAATAGATCTTGATCTAATCAAAATAGTAAGAAAAACCTTCGAAGGATAAAAGAAAAATAGAAGAGGAATGGAAACAATAAGCGGGATAGGATTCTATTACCATGAGGGGTGAAAATCCAGGATTCGAATTATGAATAACAGAGGTTGTAAAGGCTTGGAATCCATATAGGAGGCTTTATAATTTAGAGAAATAGATTTAATCCAAGTTAGGGTCTAATTGGGTGAGGTTTGGGGTTTTGGAACTTAAAATATAAATTTAAGGGGATTAGAATCCTTTACGCATGGTTTTCTGCTTGGGGAGCACGATTTCTCATAACCGTGCTCCTTAACCATGCACCTATTCCAGGGGGGATCACAATTTATACTAAGAGGGAGAACTATTTGAAAAATCATGCACCATCCGTGCTAATCCCTACTATCCAGTATTGCATGGTTTTTTGGGCCAGGTAAATAGTTGGGGAAAACCGTGCTCCAACAATGCACTGTCTTATTTCTTCCATTTTTCTCAAATTTTCACCCAAACACATCCTTAGGTAAAATAAAAGAAAAAATTACTCAAAACTAAAAAATAGTATATATAATTGAGTTTGAGATATCTCCAGAAAAGTTCAATGTCTTATAATCTCCCCACCGTATAATAGATCATCATTGAGCTTCAGTCCCAAGAATCTCTAAGATTCCAAGTCAAAAATATCAGGCCATTGATCCCGCATATCTTCTTCCCTTTACTGAGTTTTCTCCTACACATGCCCATGTTTCCACAGTACATGAACTATCAACACAGTCTTTCCCAGCAACACTTTCTCACTATGATCCAACACACTTATTAGATGCTCCTCAAATGACACATTTATCTCAAGATAAACATCATCCATGTCAATCAATGAGAATGGTTGGAGTGATACTATCATTCTTAGGATACATGAAAAACATCATTCATAACACTGCATTTCTATGGAAGAACCAATTGGTATGCCACTGACCCGATTCTCTCCACAAACTCAGATGGTCCAGTGAACATGGGCGTAAGCTTACCCTACCTTTGCATCATTAGGTGACCATTCCAAGGTGATACCCAAATGAGTAAATATCATCCTCTATAAAATTTAGGGGCCATAGATGTCTATCAGCATATGAATTCTGTCTACATTGAGCCCAATCCATACATTTTCGAATCAGCTGAACTAGTTAAGACATCTCCTACATGTTACTTGGTCCCAAATATTCTGACTCACTTGCCTCCATCTAGCATAGAGTTGATCTAAATGATCTACCATAAAGTGACTCATATGGTTCCATATATATCATTTTATGATAACTGTTCTTATATGAAAACTCCACAAAACATAGTGCTTATCTTAAGATCCTCCAAAGTCAAGAAAACATGCTCGCAACATATCCTCAATAATTGGTATATTATTCTCGGACTTCCCATATGTTTGTAGGTAGAAATCTATACTCAATGAAACCTGCATACCAAGAACCTTCTATAATACCTTACATACGTTCAAAGTATACCATGAATTGTAGTCTGAAACTACAGTCTATAGAAATCCATACATATGGACTATCTCTGGAATATACAAAACACCTAGCTTCCCCACTGAGAAATTATCCTATATAGGTAATAAATGTGAAACATTTGTCAGTATGTTCACAACAACACAAATATCATCATTCTTCCACAACATCCTCAAGTGTCCCACTACAAATTACATAGTCACATAGTTCTACTTCTATTCTAGAATGGGAAATGTATGTAGCAAACAAACATGTCATTTATGATCTACCTTCACCTTCTAACAGGTGTATCATCATGTCACGAACCCTACTATTTCCTTTTTGATGCCCAACCACCATAACTGTTGTTGTATGTCACGATACATTTTCGTCACATATGGATGTATCACACATTTTTTGGAATGGAATTCTAATATTAACTCCTCTTGCATGTTCACTGGTACAACAACCCTATTCCTGACATAGATGATCTCATTCTCATCTATGATCCACTCTAAAGGTGACTCCCCACCATCATGGATTTCCCATATGGTCAATCACTCCAGATCATCATAATACCTATCTCTAATCCATCTCAAAAGTGCATAATCCACTAAAATTGATATTAGATTAATCTGTTCTTGACTCTCCTGAATCACCACATGCATTTCCACTAGCAAAGTCATCATATTCCACTCAGTAATATTCTCTTTAACATCACGAGTCTGTGTTTTCCTACTCAAAGAATCATCCACCTTGTTTCCTTTCTTGTAATTATATGCTAGTTTGAAATCAAACAGAGGCATATAATCAATACATATCCTCTTATAGAGATTAAAATCTCCTTTAAAAAATATATAATTCAAGATATTGTGGTCAATATACACAATAAGCTTTTCTACCAACAATTAATGCTTCCAACACATCATAACATAAACCACATCTTTCAATATGAGGTTGTGTGTAGGGTAATTCTCTCAATGAGTCCAAAACTACTGAGACCCATATGCCACAACTCTATCTCCCTGAATCAACAAATCTCCATATTTGATCCCAAAAGCATCACAATACACCATATACTCATCACTAGATCTGGTAGGATCTAAATTGATTTTGATTTCAAATATTTCTTCAACTACTGGAAAGAATTATCACAAGATTACAACTAGTCAAACTTTATCCCCTTTTTATTCAATCCCATAAGCGGTGATGCCAACCGGGAAAAGTTGTGAATGAATCTCCTATAACATACATCTAACCTCAAAAATATATGGATATCAAAAACATTCTTGGGATTCTCCCAAGATACAACTTCTTGTACTCTCTATGGGTCAACTGACACACCTGTCTCCAAGATGATGTGACCCATGAAGTGTACCGGGTCAATAAAAAACTAACACTTATATATCTTAGAATATAGATGATGCTCTCTCAGTGTAATCAGGATGATTTCAAGGTGTCGGTCATGATCGTCAGGATTCTTAGAGTATATAAATATTTCATACGAAAAAACTAACACAATCTGATCTAGGTATGGATGAAAGAATATATCATTTAGTCCATAAACACTACTAGTGTGTTCGTCAACCTAAACGACATTACAATGAACTAATAAAGGCCATACCTGCTCCTAAAATCATTTCTTAGTATATCAAAATTCCGAAATCTTAGTTGATGAAACCCTTTTCTCATGTCTATCTTCTATAATACACACGCTCATCTAAAATAGTCAAAAATATCTTCAATAAATGGAAAAGGATACCAGTTATTCACATTCATCTTGTTCAACATTAGGTAATCAACATACAAGAATAGAGTCATGTCAGCCTTCTTTACAAACAACACTGTTGAACCCTAAGGTGATATAATTGGATGGATAAATCCTATATCCTTCAACTCCTCCAGTTGAGTTTTGAGATCTTGAGGTTGCATCAGTGCCATTCTAAATGTTATAATAGAAATTTGTTCCAGCCCAAGAGTGAGATAAATAGAGAATTCCACATCTCTATTAGGTGATATCCCTGAGAAGTCTCTAGAAAACACATCCTAAAATCTATCCACTATAGGTAGAAGGAAATATTATTTCATATCTCCATCATCCAGAAATATACTTTCAACCTAGGCTATGAGCTCTCCCAATTTTTAAGTAATTAGACCAGATCGATCATCCTAGATATCCCACTCTTCAAAGTGAATATAATGGTCACCCTTAGGATACAGAAAAGTAATTCTTTTCTGGTAACAATCAGCATGGGATAAGTATGTGACTGACCATTCCATATGCATAATTAGGTGAAATATTGACATGTCATGGATATAAAGATACCACAAAAAATGATACTCGCCAATCTTAAGAGAATATCACATTCCCCAACAAATGTCTCTAAACTATACTGCCAATAGAATATCTATCTTCCTTGTCCCACTCAAAAAATTCATCCTCATTCTCAGATCGTTAACAAGTTTTTCATATATAAAGGAATGAGAGGATCCAATATCAAATAAGGTACTGGATATTGTAGAAGCTACAAGAATAATACCTCTCACTATTGATGGTCTATCCTCTCTATCTACTAGTGTAGGATGAACTACATACAACAGTCCTTCCCCTCTTCCCCATGATGTATTATGACTCTCCTATGATAGTCCACTCTACTGATATGAGTGCTCTTGACCAGAAGCACCATGTCCACTACCTCCACCAGTTATCCTATATAACTATAGTTTCTAGACTAATATGGCCTAGAAGATCCCCTTCTAGTACCTTGGGTCCATCTAGCTCCTCTATTACTTAACATCTGTCAAGGGTTTCTGCAGAACCTCTATAGATATCCCATATTTTCATAGGCTCTACACTCTACTGGTGGTTGGGGATAGTGTCTCTAGAAGTTCCCTGAACAACCACACTAGTAGAAAAGCGCCTGGGTAAGATCTTGAGTAATTGACCCCCTTGACTGACCACTTTTTATTCCCACTAATTTTGGATAAATTTCTCAAAATGATGCTTCTTGTTCTTAGAAGTAGTACCGCAAAATCATCCAGAAGAGACCTCATATCTTCCATTAGAAGGTTCATTCAGGTTCCCCTCTGAAATTAGATCACGATTCATCAATTAAATTAACTTATTTATCTTGAAAATTTTAACTTAGGGATTAATCTCACATTTAATCCCATATTGAAACCTATTTTCCAAATTAGCCTCATCTCCTACCAAAAATTGATAAAATAAATAAAAATCTATTAATTGTTCAACATATTACGTTACATACATATTCCCTTTAGTCAATCTCATGAATTAAGCAGCTCTCTCATGTCTCAATGTGTATGGATAAAAGTGCTCGCGAAACGTCTCTTGAAATTCCTTCCATTCCATAACTATGATGTTTCCATACTATGTCTGGATTTTCCACCATCTCTTCTCTTGAACACATAATATATAAGCATCTATTTTGACCATCCTTTCAATATATTTATCCATGTGGTCAAGTATAGTCTGGATATACTCAATCCAAAACTCAGCTCCCTCAGGTCCACCCTCTACAGTAAAATTCATAGGGTGCTGCAATTGAAACTACCTTATTATCTTAGACATTCTTTTAACAACCCACCTTGGGTCTCATTAAATAAACTCTATAATATGAATAGTGTTCTCTCAGAACTTCTATCGGACTTCCTCACACAACCCTATCGGTGCCTCAAGTTCCACCACTAGAGGATCATTCCTAGAAATGTCCAATTTTCATCCCCTCAGCAAGTGTTGTCATGGAGGAATACTATATACAATTTCAAACAATCACATTAGGAAAAAATTCAAAAAATTAACACATTTATGAAAGAGGGAAACACAAAACATTACAATAAGTCTTTTTCTCAAACCTCATCACTCGATCAAAACCTTGGTGCTATAACTACCATTAACCATTATACACCTAGGTCCTGGTTAACCCAGGTAAATAAATTCTCATATAAAGATTTTCATTAGACACTTTTTTATTCTCATCTTGCATCATTTTAAAATTCTTTCAATTTAATGTTAGGCACAATTTTCAATTAAATTTCACAAGAAAGTAAAAATAGTTTAAGTTCAACAACATACCCAAAACCCATTTTCATGTGTTTTCCTAGAATGATGCATGTCACAATAATCCTGAGTAATTAAAATTAATCATGAATACTCAAATCTCATGCCATACTAGTCCATGATTCAATGCACAATAATTTTTATAGATAATAATTAAACCATAAAATAAGTGCGTCGCCCATTATGAAATAACATTCAACTATAATAGAAAAAAATAATAACAAAAATCCCACATTGATTATGTGGGTTTTCCACCGTACATGGGTTTGAAACTCACATACATGGGCCCATAACCTAAAGGTCCAAGGATAAAAAAATGTCTCTAATACAAAATTTTAACATCCTAGACAAGGTGCTATGCCCCAGTTCCCTGAGCCAGATTGCCACATGACCTCAGGTGCACCTCCCCACATATTAGAGGCTTATGGCTAGTAGTGATGGTCTAATATTAATCATGGGGATAATATACCCACTTTTATTAGAGTTATACATCATTACAAAATAAAATAAAATAACTAAAAAAATATAACTAGAAACAGAACAGTACAATGATCATAAGATGACAAAAACTAGAGATACAATATCAAAACTGAACTATAAATATGACATGCTAAAGTACATTTTCAAGTGTTAAATTCAACTCAAAAATTAAAGACACTTAAAACACCCAAGTAGGTCCCAAACCATGTATAGTTTCCTCAACCATGCTCCATCCCCAATCAACCATCAAACATAGGGAATTTTCTCTTAAATTTTCCTATAGACCAAAAATCTATTCAGGTACCGATTAGGCAGCTTGAGTAGGGTGCGAGTACAACTCAGTAGGCCACCACCGACAATGTTTAAAAAAGTATCCCATAAATAGAAAGTGTATGCAGTTGTATAAATAAATAATTACAATGTATAAGTAAATAGTTATCACATTATCAATTAATATTTATTTAACCACATAAACCCCAAAGTTCCTAAGGACCCCTGAACCTCAAGAATTTGGCTCATTATGGAGTCTAAACTATCCCCAAGGTATACCATATATATGGAATCCATTATTACCATTCATTATCACAATTTATATCTTATAAAATGCATAAAACATATAAATCAGTCCATTATGAGTAATGTGTACATAGGGAACTAACCTCAAGGGTCTAATGTGAGTGAAACTAAACAAAAATAATTAATTTCTTGGAAAAGGGGAAATCACTCATGGTAGTTTCCCAAGACCAACTCGAATTTCTCTCATGGTACCATTGAAATCAAAATGGAATCTCTCACAGTCTTCCATGAAGGCTCTCATGATATTTTGGAAATTATAATGGAAGCTCTCACAGTCTTATAGAAATCATAATAGAAGCTCTCATGGCTTTCCTTGGGCAATCCCATGCTCATACCCAGGTTATCTCATGTGATACTCCATGCCAAAATAATCACATCCAAGTGACATAAAACCAAAGTACATTTAAAAAAATATTTTATTAATTAATTTAGAAATTAATTAATATTCTCATTATCATCACTAATTTAATAATTACTTCATCACATTAATACCCTAATTAATTTCCCAATTAATTAGGCACATTAATCCATTTATTTAATTTACAAAAATAAATTTATACATGTCACTTATATTAATTAATTGAACAATTTATTAATATTATCTATACAATTAATTAATTCAACTATTAATTAATATTATCTATCCCATTAATTAATTTCCACAATTAATTATCCATTTATATTTTATTAATTAATTGAACAATTAATTAACCAAATAAAAATCCCAATACCTTATAACAAATTTTATAATTATTTATTCAATTAGAAAACAAAATATCTAATAAATAATTCACCAATCAATCATTACAAATTTAAAATTCAACATTCTGATAATTAACCCAAACATTAATTATCCCCAATTTCACAATTCAATAATTTAATAATATAATCATAATTTAATTATCCTAATTCAAAAATTCCTCAATTATTCAATTCATTAATTGACCACATTAAGTAAATATATTTGGGAATTCTAATTGATAAATAACTCTAGAAATTATACAATCAAAAACATGTAATTGATATCATAATAATGGGATTTAAATAATATACCACCTACCTCATGTTTTATGAATAACAGTTACCAATAGAATTCCCTAAAATTTGAGTAGCACAAAAACACAGAACAAGATCCAAATCTAAAAATCCAAATCAAGATATAATAAATCAAGATCATTAAAATATAGATATAGATCTATAATCCTATATCTAGATCTAACAAAAATATGATAATAACCTTTAAAATATATAAGAATAATAGAATATGAATTGAAAAACCAAGAGGGATATGATTCTCTTATAGATATGTGTCAAGTTATTTCAATCTGGGCTTCAAATCATAAATAATTGAGGTTGGGAAGGCTTGGAATCTATTAGGGAGTCTCTGGAATTGAGAGAAATTAATTTTTTGTAGGTTGGGGTCAAATATGGTGAGTTTTAGGGGTTCATGGAATTTAAAATCTAATATTTAGTGTAATTAAATTTCATACAGATGGTTTTTTTCTAGGGGAACATGATCTCTTCTAACACCTATTCTGGGGGGGGGGGGGTTCTCGGGTTCTCCTAATAGGGTGCATGGTTTGAAAAATGATGCACAATCCATGAAAATTCCTACTGCGTGGGATACATGATTTTCTAGGCCAAGGCACATGGTTTGGACAAACCATGCACCAACAATGCACTACCATTTTTCTTTCATTTTTATCAAATTTTCACCCAAACACACCCTTAGGTAAAACCCAAACCAAAAGTACTAAAAACTAAACAAAAGAGTATCTATAAATGATTCCAATACATCTTCATAAATGGTTGGGATCTTACACACACACACACACATATATATATATATATAGGGTGACATATTCAGAGATATCCCAGCTTAGGCTGATGTAGGTATAGTTAGCCATGTGTCCTTGAGGAACCTAAGCCTGACATGTTTACCTTTGTTATTACAACACTAATTTAATATTTTTATTCCTATAAACTAATTTATTATATATATATATATAAACCAGATATACTTATATACCAGTCATGGTGGACTACTGAGTATATATCACACCTTTTTCAGGCCACCATTACACTGGTGTACCTGAATATATCTCATGGTTGCAGGAAGAGGTTCATGAATTGTGATGGATCACTATTTTATTTTGGGTCTAGGATGTGGTACACTATAATAGGACCAAGATAGTTCTAATGATGCAATTATAAATAACTAAAATATATTTTATTTATTATTTATTTTGTAAGTCTTTCTATAGACAATATACACCTGCCTATATTTTATGTCAGAGCATGTTCATGCATTATCCTTGTTCACTCATTATTGATTGTCCGATATTATTTATTAATTATGTATTTATAATTATTTCGTACACTCTATTTATTTTATATATATAGGATATATTCCCTACACGATACCGCCTTTACACCCTTGCTACTCGTCGGTAACCTTTGGTGTATAATGAGGTGTGCTTGATTCCTAGTGACAGATCGGATCGAGGAACCATTTTAGTAGCACCTAGGTGAGGACATTAAAAATATTATTAGAACCTTATTTTTTTAATTTTTTATTACTATTTGGTATGGTATAAAATAGGTTATTAATTTTTAAATGTCTGATAAATAGCATGTTTCTGGGTCTGGCCAACCCACGCATGATAGAAAGATCAATATTCTAGGGAATGCGACTATTGTTCATAATACTATTATTACAGTTGATTATTATTTCACCTAGGTAGATTTTAGTATTTTTTTCTAGTTATTGATTCATAGATTATGATTTTACCTCTTATACTAGTATGGAAAGAGGTGAGGTGTGTTACATGCACCATTATATGAATATAGAGATTCACATGCCATTCATATACCATGCGATATAGATTTCATTATAGCCTGACTGATGCATGATGATTTGTATTCCATTCTTATTGTTTATTAATAATGATCATTTTAATACCATGTTAGGTACTTTATTAGAATACCTATCCATATGTTCTATGATTTAGCGTTTTCTTTCTTCCATATTAACATGCCAAAATTTTTTCTATTCTTATGTGTATTTATTTCTTGTAAAGGAATTCCCACTGTATTCAGGATATATGATTGATTAAATAAATTTTTTTCAACAACAAAAATGGTGTTTTGTTCATAGATTTATGATGGAATTCTATCTAATCAACCAATTATTTTATGTTTGATCCATGAACCATTGGTTACATGGAATGAAACTTGAATGGTCTGATTAAATGGGTGCTGGATTGAAACATATAAAGTGTACGAGAAAATTATAAATTGGGAAAGGGTGACCATTATAATTGAACCTTATTGTATATATATGCTATATTTTGAAACTAAATGTGGTAATATGGGTGTAATTAAATGGTAACTGATGGTCCATTTTATAAAGTGTATGAGCCTTTATAAATTTTATAATGAAAATAATTATATTTAAACCATTATATATAGAATTATTTATTCTAGAAACAAATATGAGATCTTGGTTGTAGCTACTTGAATTTCATTTTTCATTCATAAAAGAATGTAACTTTATAAATATGGATTTATTTTCCATCTAACTGAACCATTATTCTAATGAATATATTCTAAAATGAAATTCTAATATAAAATAACTTCATTGTATTTGGTTTTACATCAATATTTTGGTCATGATGACTCACATGATTAAATTATAGAAATGCACAACTGGACCCAAGTAGGTTAGTTGGGGCATGTTGCTTTTTAGATAACTAGACTCAAATTAAGTAGTTTAACCTTGATATGATATGATTATGTAAAAAATCCATTAAGGGTGTTTTAAAAAACATATTGAATAAGATAATGCCCCCCTCATAGTTCTTCATAATCTTTTTATGCTTTGATACTTAACCCCACATGGGTATTCTTATGTTAATGGGATGGTTTTTTAAAGTGTTAACAACCACATATATGGTGTTTCATATAAACATATGGTGGAATATTAATTGAATAGTCCCATTAATTAATAAAATCCTTGTTATCCATCTCTGAGCATTATTATTATGAGGTCTCAGTTAATTAAAATTTCAATCACAAACTAAAGAGTGTTTTTCTCTATATATTAAAAATTGAAATTTTCTTTAACTGATAATGTTGTAAAAACTCTTGAATCAAATAAATGGTTAAAAAGTATGTTATAATATTATTTTCTTGAAGTTATGAATTATACAATCTAAATAGAGTTCTTAGTAAATTTGTTTTAAAAATTGGTACTTGAAATCCCTTATATGATTGACGTATAAATGTTTAATAAATGAGCATAATTTAAATTACTTTAAAGTAAAACCTCATATAGGTATTTATAGAGGGAACCCCATGTAAGGGTATGTTTTTTATGTTTATTTGAGTAGGAATGTGAGCATTTCCCATATTCCATAATTACCTTTTTATCTATTTTTAATAACCCTACATGTTAGGTAGTAAGGCCTAGTAACCTATTCAGGTGAGACCTCATCTAGGGGTGATGCCTTTTTTATGTATGGAGTTGGCCTTGTTATGTTAGTTCCTTCTGACCTGAATTCTTGGATGAATTCTTCCTTTTAGTTTTCAAATGAAATGTACCGTTCTTGTTCTTTTTGTCCTGAGTGAGACTTGTTTTTAATAATGTAACTTCCTAAAGTAAATGGGTGATCATTTGGTAATTTGATCCTTTTAAAAGGAATGAACATCATGGAATTATCTAGTTTAGTAGGTTATACATGCATTAGTAATGATTAGTAAATTTGTGGGTTAAGAGACCTTCCACTTCTTTCAGTGGGCTATCACATAATTAGAATTTGTAGAGAAAGATACATTATTTTTCTTTCATAGTGGAAAGTATCTCTACATGCAGTGAAAATCAATATATAAGTAATACATTGAATAATACGTTGTTTAGGAGTCAAGGGAATGAAATACCTTAAACCTTATGGTGCCTAAATTCTTAGGTAAGTGTCACGGGTTCTTGAAGGATACTTTTATGAGTAATTGCTGAAGTAGAGTGATCTTGGAATTGTGAGATAATTATGGGCATTATACCTTGGAACTAAAAATATAAATTTGAGTTGTCCCAGTAATTTGGGATGATTTTATAAAAAGGATCATGTGCTCTGTCATGGACTATCCAGATTAGTTTTCGTTTCTATGCCTAATGCTGGGGATAAATGTAGACTTGACTTAGAGGAGTGTCATGTGTGCATCTAAAAGTGAATCTGACCTAGAGTACTTATGAGTGAATGGTTTTCCTATCTTCTTGTGATCCACTTACCAAAAGTGTTTCTCTGTTTCTAGGAATGGAATTCAGTAGTGATTTAATGTGTACTATATAATTTTTTTCCATTATTAGTGAGATTATATCTGGGAAACTTCTAAGGTGGGGAGTGTCATGTCAGTCATGAAGATCACGTGATACCAAATATTAGGAATGTGATCGTAAAGGGACTTTTAGAAGTCTTCAGAATAGGTGATGGTTAGATACATAATGGAACTCAGTGATTATATTTTTTAAATGAATTACAAGGGATATCCTACCTTAATAATAATGACGTGTCAAGTAGCATGGGCAACATGGCCTTGATGGTGAAATACATATGGATGTGTGAGTTGAGTTTTGAATTGGTTTGTATGGGAGTGTACACCCTCAACGTAAGGAAAGTTTCAAACATTATAGTTGGGTGTGGTACCACTTGGATAAATAATCGATGAGTGGTTGAGTGGGAGCCAAGGATTAATGGTTTCCTTTGATGCTTATGGGGATAATGAATAGAAGCTTGAGTAAATTTATAGAATCTCCCATGGTAAGGTCTATCCAAAAATAAAATTCGATGCTGTGAGATAGTTAACCAATGTTTAAACCCAAACACTCATGGTCCATATACATGGGTTTAGGTGTTTTTAAGGCCAATATAGCATTTTTAAAGTGTGTGTGTGGTTTGGAAAGAGAAATACACGCCTTCGGTAACTTTTTAGTGTACTCATGATTTTCTGACAAGCATTACCCCTATATTGAATTCGTCTTTAGTACTATAAGAGAGAATCTATCATACATTGAGATAAAACAAATAAAATTCCATTTATATATTGATATTTGAACTCCTCTGAAGTGAGGTCAAGTATATAATCCTTCCTTTTTAATCCTTAAACATTTCATTACATGAAACAAAAGATAGGATCTTTTAAAATTTTGTTTCTTGGAAATAATGAACATTACAAATGAAAACATAAAAAACTATTCTAATTTATTTGAAAATATTCTTTATAGGTTCATCCTAAGTATATTTACTACATCTGATAATCTAGGAAAATACATAAAAGGAAAGGGGTGAGCATGATTCCCTTTAAGGGAAATTGTTTACATGTGATCATGAGGAATATTAATAAGAAAAAGTGGAATATCATTATGGAATGAGCAAGAGAACATGAGTCACATCATAATGAAATAACACGAATAATAACATGGAAATGTGCCTACAACATTTAAATGAGACATTTAGAATCATATCACCAATTTTTATCACAAATGCGTCATAAATGACAATTACCATGGTTATTCACCAAGATATCATAAAACATGTCATCTATAGAGATTAAATTATTTAACTAATGAATTGAAGTCTAATAGGGGAACACTATCATATGTATTAATTAATTTAATACACATTAATAATAATCAACCATTTCATCAATAATCTGTGGATAATAATGAATAAGTTTCTTAATAGAATCATAGCATAAATAAATGCTTAAAGACATGACCATTATGTCATTTTCAGCCCACTAAAAGGAAATGTAGGAATATTATGTATAAATACCCAAATAAAATAAATAATTTTTTTACAAATAGGTGAATACACATTATAATGAAAAAAGATTTAGTATCCACACAATGATAATAAAAGTGAATTTTTTAAGTAGAAAGACAAATTTGAGAAGTAAATTCGGCCGCATAATGGGTACCAAATGTGGTTTTAGAAAAGGGTAAAATAAGAGAGGATATAGGTATCCCATTGATAAGAAATAATTTGGAAGTAAGGGTATGATCAAAAGGGTAAAAAAAGAGAGTAACCATATCATTTATAAGACATATAAAAAGAAGTTCTTTAATTGAAGTGAAAGGATAATTATCTCACCATGAAGAGTTACTCCTAAATATCGAGGAATAGAAACATGGGGGATCAAGGAAACCCTCGGTGTACTCTTTGGGAGGAAAAAATACCATAAAATCATATAGTATGGATTTTGAGTGAATGAAAATGGAGAAATGGGTGGGTATTAATAGCAAAAGTGGAGGATTTGATTAATAATTTCCAAATATAGGCCTTTGAAATCTAGGTTGGGGAAAATGAAAAACCATTGTATTGCCCATGGTTTTTCGACATTGGTTTGGAAATTTGGGTCATATTTTATGTTATTTTAACCCACAAGAACCGAGAATCATTTTTTTACTTCTTTTGGAATGGAAAAATAATGTTTCCACAATGTAATGTTTTTAAAGTTGAAGTTTCAATTTTAGAATTTGGAAAGTCATTTAGAGATTTAGAAATTGATTAAAATATATTTAAATACATGATATTAATAAAATAAAATATTTTGGGACATGGAGTGTGGTTAATTAATTATTATATCATTATGAAATAATTATGAAGTCATTAAACATACTGAAAGAACCAAATTGTATTTTTACTTTCCATAGAAAAATAAAGTATTTTTAAAAATGCTAATAAATTCACCCTAAACTAATTTTGAAAAACATATTAAAAAATTCTTTTTATTTAATTTGAATAATTATCTAAAAATTTTAATTAACACTTTTAAATATAAAAATCTTTATTTATTAAAACAATAGCTCGTTGAAAGGTGTAATCAAATTTCCGACACTTAAAAATTTCATATGACATAATATAATTATTTTATAATTTCTATTTAAATTAGAGTGTTTCTTATATACTATTTTATTAAAATAAATATTATCAATAATACCTAATTTTATTATAAAAAATTATATCTTTTCTGCAAAGTACAATTTTGTGTAAAAAAGATCAATTTATCAAACTATTATCAATTAAAGATAAATTTTATTATTTAAAAATATTCTTAAAATGGAATTTATGGAATAATAATTTTAATTATAAAACAAAATTACACTTTAATTAACTATGGAATGGATATATAACCTCTTATAACACCCACGTATGATATAGGGGTAAGGTGTGCAATGGTTACAGATTCATGGGATGGCTCAGCTGACATCGACTGAGTTGTAATTTACACCAACATGAACTTTCCCTATAAAAAATTTCATTCAATTTTCACTTGATGAAGATTTTCATGGGCTTGGTCAAGGGATAATTCTAGTAATGTTACCTCACTCCCATGTTTTGACAAATGGGATTCATACGGTATGACTCTACTGGTTAAGTTCATCACTCCTCATTTTTGCATAATTATCCTTTTTAATTACTACTTATAAACCCCAATTATAAAATTAGAATAATTAAAAATGGGTAGATTTCCCAATGATCAAATTTTCCTATTGTTATATTGACAAATAGTTATATTTGACCGATGGTCCAATAATGGTTAAATCCCAATAGTCACATTTACTTTTATACTCTATAAGTACAACTTCATTATTTCATTTAATATTCAATATAATCATTTTCAAAGATATTTATTGGATTTATAATATTCACTTTTATTTTCATAGTGTTGGTTGTGGGGGTGATGATTCTAATGGATTAGAGAAATCCATATTTTACCGTTTTGGATTTTTTATATTATATTTTTTCCATTTATAATATTTAGAACTTTAATTGGTTTCTTATCTAACCAATGTATTGATAATTATTAAAGGGATATGGTTTTGTTGTGTATAAATTAATATAAAACACATTTCCTTAGAAAAAAATATCATTTCAAAATTTTGGGTCATTATATTCTTCCCCCATAATAAATTTCATACCCAACATTTCAAATCATTATCTCTATTAATAAAAGTTTACGGTATTTATGAATCATTGTTTCCTCTAGTCCCCAAGTCACATATTCAAACTTTTGGTTTTACTATAACACTTTTAGAAGGTGGGAATTATTTATGAATATAACCCTATCTCCATGATCCAAGATCTACACCATTTTCTTCTCATAAGTGAGGTCATGTTACATTTGTAACACCTTTAGATTTACTACATTTGAGGGATCAAGTATATACTTTTTAAAGAGAGATATGCGGAACATATCTTAAAGATGTGATAGATTTTGTGGAAGTGATAGCTAATAGTCCACTTATCCTATGTGATCAAATATTTCATAGGGGCTAATGTACCTTAGGATAAGCTTACCTTTCTTCCCAAGCCTCATGAATCTCTTCTATAGTGATAATCGAAGGAATTATTTTACAATAACATTAAACACCAAGTACCTTCAATGGTTGTCATCATATATCCTCTACCGACTCTGAGCATCTATTATGAGTTGTTGGATGAAATAAACCTTTTCTATTATCTCATTCACAAGATTGAGCCCAAGGAGATTTATCTCATCAAATTTATCCCAAAAAGTAAAAGTTTTACATCACTTACCATATAGATATTCATATGTTTCCATTTGAATACTTGATTGGGAAATATTATTTTATGATAACTAAACTAATGGGAGTTTTTGATCTTATACACCTTTAAATTCCATAGAGTAATTTCTTAGCATGTCCTCAAGTATTTTAGTATTCCTTTCAGATTGACCATCCGTTTGGGGGTGATAAGCTATGCTGAAATTAAATTCAGTATTCAAAGCATGTGAAATACTACCCCATAATTTATATGTGAACCATGGATCATGATTTGAAATGATAAAATGTGGAACCACATGTAGCCTCACCCCTTCCTTTATGTATATCTTGGCAAGTTGTTCAGGAGATAAATCTTCCCAAATAATGATTAAATGGGCAATATTGGTGATTCAGTCCAATATAAACCATATCACATTGTTTCCTTTAGATGTTCTTAGGAGACCAGAGAAAAATTACAAAGTGATATTGTCCCACTTCCATGTTATTATGGGTAGTGGTTGCAATAAGCCTTTAGGAAGTTTTCATTCTACCTTAACTTTCTGACATACCATGCACCTTGTAGTGTAGTCAACAATATACCTTTTCATATTATCCCACAAAAAATTATCATGAAGGTCCCTATAACTTTTAGTTATTATAGTACGTATAAAGAATGTATATATATGATATTCATCCATCACCTCTTTATTTATCTCCAGAATAGATGAAACACATATTCCTTGTACAAAATTTCAGCACACCTTCTTGATCAATATTGGACTAAGGAAAATTCCATTTCTTTACATCCACTATTTTATTTTGTAGAAAAATATTTTATCTTATATATTTTATTATATTAACTAGTAATGATGGTTGAAAAATAATTTGGGATATGATTTATGATATCCCTTCTATAATGATTTCCATTTCTAATATTACTAGGCCCTTGAACAATGGATCTCCCTGAATCCTTATCATTTATAGAACAACATGGAATTTCCTATTTAATGAATCAATTACTTTGTTTTCACTTATGGGGTTATAATTAATTGAATATTCATAGTATTTAATAAGTTCCAAATATCTATTTTGTATCAGGTTCAATTCCATATGTGTGAATATAAATTTCAAACATAAGTGGTCTATGTATATATCAAATTTCTCCCCATAAAGATAGTGCCTCCATATATTCAGAGCAAAAAATAACCACATCTAACTTTAGGCCATCCATAAGAAATTCTTATCATGAGGCTTTTACTATCTATATTCATAAGAAATCACTCTGTCATTTTGTATGAGGATGCACAGAATATCTTTCAGAGATGATTACCTATAAATAATGAATCCTTATATGATAGAGAGTAGAGTTAACATAGGTGTAGTAACCAATATATTCTTCTATTCTTGGAAACATTCTTCACACTCAGTCTAGACGGACCTTTCCCCTTTTTGAGTTAACTCTATCAATGGATTTTAATGTCTTGAAAATATTTTCAAAAACCTCCTATAATGTACTACTAAACCAAACAGAATACGAATATCACTTACTATTTTGGTATGAGAACACTCCTATACAACCTTTTTATTGGTAGGGTTAACTGATATTCCTTCATTTGTTATAATGTTCCCTAACAAAGAGACTTATTGTAACCAAAATTTATATTTTTTGAATTTTCAAAATATAATTTCCTTCCTCGTATTTTTCAATATAACACTTAAGCGATCCTCATTGTCCTGAATAATTTTGGAATATATCATAATATAATCAATAAAAAATACCAAATATTTCTTGAGGTATTCTTTAAAGTCTCTATTAATCAAATCCATAAATATAGTAGGGGAATTAGTCAATACTAAGAGTATAAAAATAGACAAATAATGACCATATCTTGATCAGAAGGAATTATTTATAATATATTTTTTCTTCACCCTCAATTGATGATAATCATATTAAAGATAAATCTTGGAGAAGAATTGATCCCATGAAGCCAGTCAAATAAATCATCAATTATTTGGGAGAGGGTACTTGTTCTTCACTATGATCCCATTAAGTTCTTTATAATAAATTCATTGTCACATTGATACATCCTTATTATTCACAAAGATAATAGGTGCTACCCAAGAATACACACTTGATCAGATTAATACCTTCTCTAAAAGATATTTAATTGGTTTATTTAATTCCTCTAGATCCAAATTTACCATTCTATATAGGGTATTTTATATCTATTGGGATCCACGAATGAGTTAAATGGAGAACTCTACCTATCTTTCTAGGGGAGGTCTGGGTAAATACGTATGAAATACGTCAATGTATTCTTGAATGATGGAGAAATTTTTAATTATTATACTTTCATTTCATTCAACATATTCACCGATCATCTCCATTAAGAAGGTTATAGGAGGTGCTTCTAAACAAAGATCAGGTAGAGATTTATCCCCTTTAAAAATAACTGTAGGTTTTCTATTCAAGAGTACTGATATTTCCATACATTTTTCAGTTAATCTTTTCATTATACTTTGAGAGATAATATATCCCTAGTATAGTGTCGAATTTTACCATGGGAATCCATACTATATTTTTGATGATATTGTGCTCTCCTAAGACAATAATAGAGTTCCTATACACTATTTATTCATAGATAACCCCTACATGACTCTAAATGATAACTATAATTATAATTTATTGAGTATTGATTCTATATTAATTGAAAAAATGGATTAAAAAATGGAATGTGTTGAAATAAAATAAAATAAAGTATTTTCTATATTTGAGAGAAAAATGGGAGCACTGTACACCACATCATTTGTATATTATACTTTATCCATCATGATAAAGAATGCCTAAAATTTACCCCTTGGCCTTGGAAGAGGTTGATGGAGATTTACATCTATTATCTTCTAATTTATACAGTGATAGGAAAATTGAATAAACTATCCACACATGAAGAATTCATCTTTAGGCTGGGCCTGCACCATCTTCCCTTTGTCATTAGTGTTGTGGAGTTGAGGCTTCACATCATCATGAAAATTATGAGCTATATGGCCATATTTTCCACACTTGTTACATTTTACACTTCATTAAAATTATTTCCTTCAATGCTTCTTCTCAAATTTGTTACAAGTGGGAAGTTGAACTTGATTTCATCCTATTCCATGATAAAAGTTCCACCCTATGTTTGGATCCATAGACCCCTTCTTTTCATCTGACTTATGTGACCATTGTGTTTCTCCGAACTCCAATTAAACCTTCATAGCACTCCACGCTATCTCCTTACAGCTTTAAAAGTTAAAATTTTCTATATTCCTATACATATGGTGTCTTAGTCCACTAAAAAATCTATCAAAATTTCCCTTAGGATCTATAAAATATCTATAGGTGTAACGATCATGTCTTTTAAATTTTATCTCATAACATTCTATTTTTATTCTTCTTTAGTTCTAGGAATTATTTATCCATTTTCTTTCACATATAATGAGGGAAATATTTATTGAAAAATATTCCCTTAAACTCTTCCCACTTCATAGCATCATTATCCATTCGTGACTATTTGTTTTTAATTAGTATCCATTACTGATCAATTTCTCCTTCTAAGAGGTATAATCCTATGATGAATTTCTCTTATTATGAACAATAGAGTACAAAAAGGATCTTTTCTATATAGTTTATCCATTTTTCATCAATCAATGGATTATTAGTTCCACTAAAAGAAAAATTTCATTGATTCATAAAGGAATCAATGAAAAGTTGTTCCATTTGAGGTAAATCTGGATGCTCAAATTGATTCAAGTTATTATTCATAACTTGAGATAGTTGATTCATCATTCTAATGGTGTTTTCCATTCTGGATTCCATCATATATCTTTTATTGTATCACCCATTTCATTTACCATTTATGTTGTTCCTCCTATTTTCAGAAAATTTCAAAAAGGAGAAAACCTTAGTGAGAAAAACATTTCTTTTAAGAATATAATAATTCAAAAGGAATGTTATTTCTTAAAACATCTTTCTTAAATATTTTATTCTTTAACAAAAATTATATTATATATATATCCTTCATAATGGTTCATAAAAATCTTATTATTAACCAAACATATCCCATAGGAGTGTAAAACTAGGAGTGTAACGAGGCCCATTATTGTGCACCGGTTCTTGAATGAGTCTAGCTCAATGTTTTGTTTTTAGGTGTTACCCTTAGATATATCTATGCTAGAACCACATCCACCTTTTCATATCTAGATAGGGATTTATTTTCTTGGAAACCACTTACATAATACTTCACTAAAATAATTGGATGTTTTAATATATCTAAAATTTTCTCTATGGTTTATACTAAGGATTTATATTTTTAATTCCCACATATAACTAAACTATGATTTGATACCAACTATGTAATTTCAAATTTTTATTACATAAAAGTTTCATTACATGGAAAAAAAGAGATGGTATATTAAAGTCTAGTTTCATGGAAATAAGGAACATAATACATTAAAAAATTAAACATTATTATAATCCATTTGATATGATTATTCATAGGTTAATAATAAGTACATTTACTTCATCTCATAACCTAGGGACATACATCAAAGGAAAAGGGTGAGTAAGAGGCCCAGTAAGGGAAACAATCCACATGTGATCATAAGTAATATAAATAAGAACATGAGGAATATCATTTTGAAATGAGAAAAATAACACAAGGCATATCTTAAAAAAAGAGAATGAATCATTACATGTAAATGTGGCTATAATATTTAAATGATAATTTCATGAGAATATCACAAAGTCTTATCATCATGGTTTCATAAATGAAAATTATCATGTTTATTCACCAAAGTATCGTAAAACATGTCACCTCTCGAGACTAAATTATTTACCCAATTAATTGGATCACTATAAAGGAACACCCTTAATATGTATTAGTTAATGTGAGCTATATAGATCCTAGTCAATAATTTTGTTAATTATATGTGGAGAATAAATAATGGGTTTCTTATCAAAAACATGGCATACAAAAGTTCTTAAAGACATGATCATTACGTAAATTTTATCCCATGAAAAGGGAATGAGTGTTTATTATGTGAAAATACCAGAATAAAATAAATAACTTTTTTTATCTATTTTAATACCCATGGTAATGAAATTTTTTTGGGATCCACCCAAAGAAAATAAAAGATAATTTTGTATGTTGAGAGATAAAATTGATAAGTAAATCCGGCATCATGATGGGTATAAAACATGGTTTTAGAAAAGGGTAAAATGAGAGGGGAGATGGGTCTACCATTTATAAACATAATTTTTCAGTAAGGGTGTGATAAAAAGGGTAAAAAAATAAAGTAACCATATCTTTTAGAAGACATATAAAAATAGGTTCTTTAATTAAAGATAATGGAAGCATAATTCCCTTACCATGAAGAGTTACTCTTAAATCTTGGGGAATTGAACATTGAGGGATTGAGGAAAACCTAGGGAGAATAATTGGGAGGAAAAAAATTCAAAAAATCATGCATTATGGATTGGTGGTTAAAGTTAATGGAGAAATTTGTGGGTATTTATAATAAAAGTGGAACATTTGTTTAATGATTTCCAAAAATAGGCCTTGAAAAAATATGTTGTAGAAAATTACAAACCTTTGGATTAAACATGGTTTGACCATTTTTTTAAAAATTTGGTCATATTTTAATTTATTTTAACCGATAATAACTGAGCATAATTTTTTATTACTTATTTTGGAATGGAAATGTGAAGTTTCCACAAAGTAATGTTTTTTGTAGTCAAAAATTCCATTGTAGACTTTGGAAAGTCATTTATAGGTTTTAAATAGATTAAAATATATTAAAATACTTGATATTAATAAAATATAATATTTTATGTCTTGGATTGTGGTTAATTAATTATTGAAAAATTATGAAATAATTATGAAGACTTTAAGCATACCAAAAGAACCAAACTAATTTCTTAATATTCAAGGGAAAAATAGTATTTTAGAAATTTATCATAAACTCAACCTAACATGATTTAGAAATTATTATTTAAAAAATTATTTTTATTTTATCATAATAATTATATAAATATTAGAATTTAAACGTTTACATACAGAAATATATATTTATTAAAAAAATAGCATCTTGTAATCATAATCAAAATTCTGACAATTAAAAATTTTCTAGGACATAATTAAATTATTTTTAAATATATATTTAAATAAGAGTGTTTTAACAAACTATTTCATTAAAATAAATATTATTCATAACAATATAGTTTATTAAAAAAATTAAATCTTTTCTAAAAGTTACAATTTGTGTCTAAAAAAAATAAATTTATCAAAAGTTCCTTAATTAAACTTATATTATATTATGAAAAAATATAATTAAAATGGAATTGATGGAATTAATTTGTAATTTATAAAAAGTAATTACAATTTATGTCACTATTTAATAGACACATAAACCCTTATAAAACCTGCACACGACCAAAGGGTAAGGTGTGTGATGTTGATAGATTCATGGGGCTACTTAGCTAACATCAATAGAGTGGTAATTTCAACCAACTTGATCTTCTACCGTAAGGGATTTTGTTATATCTTCATTTTTAAAGGTAATATTGGGATTGGTCAAGTAAAACCCCAGTGATGCTACCTCCCTACCATGATATAACAAATAGTATTCATACATCATGCTTCGACTAGTTGATGCCATCACTCCTCCTTTCATCATTAATTATAATTTGTTATTATTACTTATAAAAACTAATTATAAAGTTTTAATATTTACCAATTGGTATCATTCCCAATAGTCAAATTTTCCAATGGTTATATTGAATAATGGACATTTTTGACCAAATGGTCTTATAATGGTAAAATAACAACAGTCATATTTCCCATTATACTGTATAAATACAACTTCAATATTTCATTCAATATTCAGTACAATAATTTTCTAATATTTTGATTAGTTTTATAATATTTTATTTTATTTTTTTAGTGTTTTCAGTGGGGGTTATGATTGTAATGGATTGATGTGATCCATATTTTCCCATTTTGGATTTTCTATATTTTTTTTCAATTGTAATGTTTGAAATTATAATTGGTTTGTTATATGAGTAATATATTGATAATTATTAAAGAACTATAGTTTTTTATAAATAAATATAAAAAAAATTCTTTGGAAACGAATATCATTTAAAAAGTTCGAATCATCACATCAATCACTAGTTTAAAGGAAGACTTATAGTGTGGATGAAGCCATATGCAGTTGGAAGATATAACTCTTGCAATCAGGGTCATGACAATATAATACCGATCATTATAATTCTTTTTTTTGGCACTCGTATTTAAATTAATAAAAATAACCAAGGAAGGTTCATGCATGAGAATATATTGGAAGTCAGTTATAGGAATCTGTGTATGTTCTCAGTGTGATCTGGATATGCCTCCACTTAAAGGAATTGGGACATATCCTTTTAAAGGTGCCAACTGTCTATACTGAGCATTTTTTGAGAATATTTATTCATAGGTGGTTTGACTAGATATATTTGGAAATATGTTATGAAATAATTGTGTAACCATTTAATGTATTCCATGGGTTTAGGTAGGTTATGAAAAATAGTGGTCTAGGTCTTTCAGTGAAAGTTTGTGTGGCCATTTTTTGCTGAGAAAATTGGAATTGTCTGTTGGGATCAGAATAAGAGATAAGAGTAGTTTCCTTTCCCATAATCAGGGGTATTGTTTAAAGAAACATTCTAGGTGTTTCATTAGAATTCTAAAGATGTTCTTCAGCAGTAAATTTTTAATTTTATGGTCCCAAGACTCAAAATTAACCATTCAAAGGTTAATACCTAAAGTGGGGAGCACCTTTGGTGGATTTTTAATTGATATGATGTAGGAATCATGTATCAATTTATATGGGATCATGTAAGTTATTTATGGACAACTCAGCCTTTCTTATAAGTTTTTTCTAAGTTTAAATAGTTTATGTACCATTGTTCTGAAATGACTCTTAGAGGAACATTTGATGATTGGAAATGCAATGTCTCCATTTGAATGAAACTTCAAGACCTGAGTAGGTTTGTTTTTTCTTATGTGGTTCTTTAAGGATTATTGAGAAAGAAATATTCTAAGGTGGGGGGATTTTAATATCATTATTTTTAGACTAGGTTAAAAATTCCATGAGTTTTTGAAAATTTTCATTATGTGGATATGATTTATCTTAAAATGGGTCTCAAAATGTAATTATAAAAGTTAGAGTACTTAATGGTTTTTTGGTGTGGTTTAATGTCCATGAAGTTCCTATAAGGTTTGAGTGAGTTTCAGGAGCATCAGGATTCTAAATACCACTTTTCTTAAGAGATAGACATGTCACATATTTAGTTTAAATAGTACGTCCCATCTCGAGAAACTGTGTAGGTTGGTCCTGTAGAGAAGGAGGTGTTTGACAGTTTTGTTTAACCATAGGAGAGGAGGTAAAAGACCGTTTTAGTGGTTTTTTTATTTAAGAAGTGGTGAACATACTGCATATAGTTTTCCCAACTATAGCCCAATCCATCACACTTAGTCCCACTTAACTAATAACTACACACTGTTTAGGCACATGGTTTGTCAAACCATACGAGCTAACCATACAAGGCGTGACTTTGGGTAGTAAATCCGGAACGGTTGGTGCAAGATTTGAAAAACCGTGCAGCCTAGCCACATAGATCCTTAAAAAGGGATGAAATTACCATCTTTACACAAACACTATTTCTTTCCTCCCCTATTTTTCTTTCTCCTTCGTGTGCACTATGGGTAGCCACTCGAGCTCCCTTACTCGTCTCCTAGGCTATTGGATATCTTCACCATATGACCTCTTAATCAAGCACTATTGTGGGCATTAGAACCTTATTAGTAAGATATTGAATTCTTATGATTCTCTTCTTTGTCTACCTTTCCATATGTAATGCTAAATTATTGAAAAATATTTTCCCTATTTTTTGGGTGTTTGATAATTATTCTGATTTCTTCCATTCTATATCAAATCAAATTTGATAATGGATAGGTGGACTATCCTAAGAATGAGGTAGGTTTTCTATGTTATTTTCCATTAGAGTTTCATCATTTTTATAATTTATCAATTAATACATATGCCATACTTTCTAAGTGTTGCTTCTAAATTATAAAATTCATTATATTAAATACCTAGAACACCTTGTGCTATGTTTTAGAACCCAATTTTATATAGTTAGAGGTTATGACCTCAACTCAAACCACCAAATTTAGAGTGGGTTTATTAAATAAAATAATAGTCATGGTTTTAATTATGGATAAACTCCCCTTGGGTCATGCTAATTAAAATGGTTGCACTTATAGTAGTGGCCCAAGTTTGGATTTCACTCTAATTTCCCCTGTCTTGGTGTATTAAATAACTCAACTTCAAAGAGATTCTTAAATTGAAGTACATGAATTATTTGATGGAAATTTCAGGATTTCTAATAAAAAAACCTTTTAAGGTGCACTATCTTATAATAAAAATGATAATTCATTTAGGATGTGCATAATGACTTTTATCATCAGCATGCGTGATTTCCATGGCCTTTATAGTCATTATTAAATGAAATGGACCTCTTGCGACTGATAAATAACATTTCCTAGTGATATAAATTGAATTTATTATGAAATTGATGGTCTTATGAATTTTATTTAATATGTTAAAGTGTATTATAATAAAAATGATCCACTATACCTTGAGTGATGTCAGTTTCCTATTTATAGAATGTCAGGATAAGGGATCATAGGGAAAATGGGATTACCTTACATTTTTTATTATGACTGGAGGGACCTTAGTTAGTGTTGTTGAGCATGAAGTATCACACCCACAAGTCAAGGATGATGGGTATGGAATATCACGTCACTTGGTTTTTTAGACATGGCATCTCACACAACCTTGACTAGGGTGTTGAGCATGTCAGTCACAACCATGAGCACGATGATAGATGTGACTTTCGTATCCCGTTTCACACGATTGGGATTATGACCAATAGATTATAAGAACTTAAAAAATATTATTATTAATTTTATTATTATTATTAATATTATTATCAAATATTTTTGGATGGAATATACTTATTCATCAATTGATCTATTACAGGCAAGACATCTGTTAGAGAGTATACCACTCTTATGATTATATAAGGATTCCTGAGTTATGCCTCATATCCTGACTAGTAAGAAACATTTATATATATAGATATATGGGATTTTATGTATAGATTACATATATATATGAATACAAAATTATATACATATATATAGGACGAAATGTTCTGAGATATCTCATCTTAATCCAAAGTTGGTATAGTGGGACATATGTCATTGTGGAACCTAAGCCTAACTTGTTTAGATTTTTTATTATGACACTTCTTTAATTTTTTTATACATGAAAATTAATTTATTTTATATAAAAAGGATAGACAGTCTCAAACTGCATTGGTGGGGGCCTATTGATTATATCTCAGACCCTGTTTAGACCACCATTTCATTATGGTACTCAAACAAATATCATTATTGAAGGAACATGTTTATGGATTGTGATTTCTTTCTATTATTCTTTAAGGATAGAATAGAGTACATGAGAGGAGCATCGATCTAGTTCTCATGATGATATTAAAGATAATTTTAGTGACTTTTATATATTGTTTCCTCTTTTAGTCTTGTTATGTACTATATAAAACTACCTATATTTAATGTCAGATCATGTTCATGCAGAATCACTATTCAATCATTATTGATTGTGAATTATTATTTATTTCTGATTCTTTTATTATTATTTATTATATTGTATTTATTACCAATCCGGAGGATATAGTCTCCCAACTGTACCTCCATCACAACATTTCTTTTAATTATTAGCCTCTAGTGTATGTGCAGGTGTGCTTGAGGCATAGCGACCGAACATCTTGGGGCATTGTTTTAGTGGCACTCAGTTTGGTACGTTACGAATAACCCATTAATTTATATTTGAAGCACTATATAGTAGTGGTCTACATCTTTATCTCATATTCATCATCTATTTTAACCTTGTTTGTACACCTGTAACAAACTATCATTCCCTTCAATAATTTTGTTGAATGATTCTTTCCACATGTTTTACATGATGGAAATTGCTTCATTTTCTTCTTATTCATTGATTATTCACCTTTTTTTGGGTTCTTAGACAACCTCTTCTTCAACTAAATTTCCTTGAAGATATAGGATCTAGAAAATTCATTTTCTATCTTGATGTAACTTGATACCATATCATTATGTGATGAAAAAGTGTGAGAAACTAGCGCCCTTCATAGAATAATCTTAATCCCATTGAATAAATCATCAATATTCCTTTCAAAATTATATCTACTGTCCAAAGAATATGTGGATAATCTTTTAAATTTATCCTCATACTCTTCCACACTTTCTTCTTCATTATAATTTAATGTGAGGAACTTCTTATCCATTTCAACTCAATATTCTTGAGGGAAGTATTTATACAATAAAATCACTTTAAAAGTTATCAATTATGTATATTCTATTTATTTAGCATCTTTAGTGTTTTAGATAAATGTTCTATATTGATCTGAATCTCCTTTCAAATAATAAAATATATATCAAAAATATCTTTTTCAATTTCATTACATCCCAAAGAAATGAATATCCTTTTAAAAGACATAATTCATTTCTTATGTACAAATGTAATAGTATTTCCATTAAAATATAACAGCTTATAGTGTATGAAGTAAAGAAACATAGTATAATTACACTGTGGAATAATGGGTTGATCCATTTAGGAAAGGTTATTCATTATAACCTGAGTAGTCTTACATAACATGGAAATGATTTAGTTAGTTCCAATACCAACTATATTATAATTCTCAACAAGGAAATCTCTATATTTTCTATGGGTGTTGATTCCCTTTATTACACTAGGTTCCTTCACTAAATAATGGAACACATTGAGTTAGATCATAATCATCAGGAATATTAATCCATAAAATAAAATCTCTATAATGGAAAATGTTCTCAAATACTATAAGGGATTATTATAATTCTCATGTTAGCTGTGTTCATATAAAATTTAGTTCCCAAGGTTTCTACTAAACTTTCTATAATACCAACTTTAACAAACCCAAATAATGTAAATCAGAGCTATTTTATAAAATATTACATTGGAATAGATACAAAGGATCTAATGACAACTGATTGATCTATTTAGTAGTCCTGGGAAACCATATATATATATATATATATATGATTCCCATGTTACATTGGAAACATAAAAATATATAGATTATAAACATTCTTATATACTTGATATTTTTATAACATGATTCTTTAAATATCAGAGAAAATAACAAAATTAAAGGGTGATATCAAATACTTAATATGAGTTACATAAAATAGAATCTATTGGGAATCAATAATACATAATCAATGTGTGAAGATAAATGATTGAAAACACATTCCATTTAATAAATAACTTGAGTATGAAATGTATCTTTGGATAATATCAATGCACTAATATCATGTATAATGATAACTAAAATATAAACAAAGAAAATGATTAATATTGAACATTATGATTTTAGACATGATGATATCTGTACAGTCAAATAATTATGTCGATATAGTTTAATTGATGTGTTGTTACACACTAGAAACCTATTTAGTGAAATCTTACTGATTTGTATCATGTTACCTATCTATGCATCATGAGGTTATCTATAACTAGGTCCCACCCATTAGTGCATATCCAATTAATTCCTCATATATTTAATAATAAATTCAATTCATAGTCAATAATCCTTATAAAAAATAGCCATATTGATTAAAGAATACTGATTAATCAAGTTTTCCCCAGTAAATCAAATAACTTTCAAAGTAAAACAATTTATGTAGAAATGATATATAGTTTAAGAAATATGCATATCCATGATAGATATTTATGATAAATATAATTTTAAAATAAAAATTATCAGAATAATTTGAATGATTTATGAGAAAATTATTGATCAAAAAATTAATAAGTGATTAAAAATGACCATCAATTCATTGAAAATATAAGTTTTGTAATCAAATCATTTATTTTGGAAAATAGAAGATAAATTTTTAAAATAATTTATCATAAAGTTATTTATTTATAAAATCATTCAAATATTGTAGAATAAACTATGAGTATAAAATATTTTTGACAGTGATAAAGTCTGTTAATGCTGTATAGGTTAAAAAAACATTTCTATTGACTTTTTTTTTGTAAATAAAGTAAAAAAAATGTTCAAAAAAAATTATAAATATTACTTTTCAACCTTTCAAAAATTAAAGGATAACTTAAAATGTCCTCAATAAATCATTTGAGAAATAAAATATTACTTCTATAAAATAAGTTTGAAAAATATGGATATGGAAGAACAATTCACCCAATCAAAAAGAGAAATAAGATTGAATTTTATTTTAAACAATCCTCTTGAAATATTAAATTGAATAAAATAATTAATAATCATGAATAAGTATATATTCATGTTAAAAATCTAAAATTGTTATTATATACACTCTATAAAAATGAATATATGCATAATAGCAAATATGTCTCAATGAAGTTGAATTGGAATGAAATCTCTTACCTTACGTCTAACTCATCACATATGTTCTTTATCTTCCAAAATAATAAACATATGTTCATTAATTAAATTATTATAAATATTTTTAATGATTATTATTCCTTTAATTTTATTTATTAACATGTTATATATATATATTATTAATCAATTAAGTTCATATCATATGTTTTGAAGCTTTTTGTTTCATATGCCCAAAATGACTATGGTAGGTTGACTGTGGAAAAAGAGTCAATTTTAAATTATTTCTAGAATAATAATCAAGAAATAATTATCAATTTTTACATCAATTATATTTTTAAAACAAACCCTGAAATATGGTTATGAAAACTGAACTATGTTACAATCATGGAAATGGTAAGTCGTACATACGTATGAGTAATGTTTCCATTTTTCAATGATCATGATGGAAATAAGGTAATAATTATTTTATATTTCTAGAATGATAATTATATAATAAATAAAATATTATTTATTTAAATAAACCTACATATATCATTTATTTTATTTGGTGATGTAAAATGAATCACAACGGATCATAGAAGTGGTAGTCCACACGTACACACAAACGATATTTTCATTTTTCAATGCGTGGAAAAGTAAGATAATATATGATATATTAATATTAGATAATGATAAAATTTTCATTAATATCATATATATACATTAAATCCGTCATTATAATCTTCCATGAGAGTCGGTGATGGAAAATTAAGTACATCGGTTCACAAAGCGATAGTTCACTGTAAACACAAATGATGGTTTTATTTACCATTTGATAGAAAAAGAGATGGATATATGGAATTAAATTAAATATATAACAAATAAGTATATGTAATGTAATTCTGTTATTATTTTATCATGTTTTAAGAAAATTTTATGTAGGTGTAAGAAGAAATAAAATAAAAATTCATGGTTAAGAACTATATCTCATATTCAGAAAACCTTTTTTTGTTTACACTTAAAACTACTTTGTATAGTTTTTTGATGCAAAGGACTCTAAGATGTGGTTTGGGATGTAATTAATGGATTTTTTTAGGTCTTCTAAAAACCATAAGTCTCTTTAAGTGGGTATATGAGAAGATATGGGGTTTCTTTTTATATGTGGGGGAGAGGACACAATTGGAATTTTTAAAGAGAAAAATATATATTAATGTATCAATAAAGCAAAATGGCCCCAAAATAGATAATTACCAAATATAAGAAGATATTATGTTTAAATATTTTAGTAAAATAGAAATTTTACATGTTTTTATGTCATTTAAACCCTTATCTATTTAGTTTGATGCCCAGTAAAACTATTTCACCCTTAACTGTAGTGATTTTTTTTACTATTTTTACTATTACTAATGTAAAAACTAAGTTTAAATTTTAAAATAAAATTAATTATTCTAATTTAGAATATTGGATCCATTTTATAAAATTAAATCCATATAAGTGGAATAATTTAATTTAAAATTAAAACAAAAAAATGTGATGGAAAATGGTTTTTTTAGAAAAATGGATTTTTAAAAATAAAAATGATTTATAAAAAATTAAATAATAAAATTAATTAAAAATACCATAATTGGATTATAAATAACATAATTGAACTAATTTTTCTTTTAAACCATTTTAAAACTAAATGTAATCTTTTAAGTACTTGAAACAAAAATAACATTTTTCAATAAAAGCAGTATTTTCACTATTCACTAGAAAATCATCCTTTAGAAAAAATCCAAAAACATCACTCTAAAATTATTGTTATATTATTATTTAAAAAATTATGTTATTTTTATCAAATAAATTTTATAAAACTGGAAATATTTAATTATACTAGTTTATCACAAAAATAAATAAAAACCAATTTTGAAGGAAAAATATTTTTAAATAAAAAAATTGATTTACTAAAAATTGAGTGCTTATTTCCTAAGAATTAATCAATAAATTTATATTGAGTATTAACTTAATATATATTTCATAACATTTTTATTAATATTCATACTCGCCAATTAAAAAACATGGTTATAAGAGTCATATTTAAATAAAAATATTTTATTGTTTGTTTAAGCTTAATGCTGGGTGTTGTATACATTATAAAAAATTGTGTTATTTTAAAATATTTGGATATTACAATTCCATCTATAATAGTGGTAGAGAAAATGATATCCTAAGTAACCTATATAATTTTTTATTCTTTCTTTTATTTTTAGAGATATTTCATTATTTGACAAGGTAAGATAATGAGTATATGTTTTATATGAATGCATTTTCTACCACTTAAGGGTGAAAAGTATAAATTTGTGAAAAATATTTCATGAATTTATCATGATTTTAGAGAAAAATTTATATGTTTTATTTTTCCTATACTATTTATAATTATTTTTTTGAAAATACTTGAGTAGATAAGTTTATTTTTAAAGTAAGAAACTATTTATTTTGAGCCCTAACTTTATTTTGAAAAGGAAAATTTTTATAAGTGTTCCTGTAATAAAGTGTTTCTTTATTTATTTTTTATGTCCCTTAATGGGATTTTTTTTCTCATCCCATGTTTTAAAATAATTTTCATATGGTTTTACGGATGACTAGGGAAAATGATGTGTTAAATATGAAAATTTAGAAGATGTGTTAGGAAAACAAAACTTGTTGTATCAGAAAAGTTTAGTTTTATGAAAAAATAGATATTAAGTGAAAGTTTCCAATTTGGATGTAATATTTATTTATGTATGGTTGATGGCCAAATTATATAAAAATCAATATTTTAAACATACTAAAATATAATATAATAAATTTTTTAAATAAAACTAAATATTTTTTAATGTTTATGTTTGGTTCCTTATAATTACAGTGTAGCATCAAGTTGTATATGATTAAAATTTCATATAGGTGGATGATCATGCCCTAGTTTTTTTATTTAGCTATTAATACATAACCAATATATTTCATTGAAACTTGATATAAATGTTCTATCCACAACATGGCCCCAGGGTGGGGTTGTCATGATTTCTGGTTCAACCTTGAAATAGAGAATTGTGCTGTGAATTGAAGGGCCTTGTTGTAATGTGACCCTAGGTAGAGGCGTTGTGCCATGACCTATCTAGTCTAGAGACAATGGGATCACTACCTAGTTTTTTAAAATATTAATTAAAATGTTTAAATATTTATAACCTAATAAAAGGTTTTACTCTCATTTCTTAGAACCTGCATGACACTAGCCCTCCTCCAAGGTGTGTCCTTGCATCTCCAAGTGTTTTTCCTCATTTGTGATCAAATTCAAGAATTGTATATCCTGATATATCTTTATATTTTTGTAAATTATTCCCTATCTATATATTTTTAGTTACTATCACCATTTCTGTGATCTTCATTAGTTAATCCCTAATTTAGAGTTTTTTTTAAATTATAGTAAATCCTCTGATTAAAGGTGGATTATCTAACAATATTAAGATATTAGGATTAAAATAGATCATGTAGGTGGTTATTAAACTTTATTGTATCTTTATCTATGTTTCTTATGAATTTTTATATGAGGCTTCAATAAATTCATCCACTTTACCTAAATCTTATCTAAATTGTTTCTCTTACCCTGTATGAGTAGGGTAAGTATGTCAAGGGACATAGTGTACCCTCCAAGAATTTTACTTTGATGTTATGTCCTCCCATATCTATGTGATTGAGTTAATGTGTTTTTAAAAACAATCATAGAACCAAATGGAACGTTTATTGAGTAAAATTTTGGTATGGTAGACCATGTTAGGTGCATTTTTTTCCATTAAGAAGGGGATGTGTACTTAACATTGATAGACTGGCCCCATGTCCCATTTGGGATTTAAATTTGGGTTATTTTACAGCCTTATTGGAATATTTTAATGTAAATAAGAGTAAAAATTGTTGATTATTTATATAAGAGGGGTTTAGTATGTGAGGATTCGCCTAGAATGGATTATATAGGTGCTGGTTTTTATGACCAACCTTATTCAATTTTTGTAACTTATTATGTGTTAAAGAATAAAGGGTCATTATAAGGGCTCAATATACCTATAGGGTGAGAATGATATAGATAGGGGGTTCCTTTCCCATTTATCTTTAAATTAATGTGTCAAAATCATTATTCCTTAGGGATGAGATTATTATAGACCAAATTGAACCTCTCCCATGGTCTTCCTATTACCATTATTTATATTGAGTTTATATTTAGTTGTGATCATTATAAACATGAGTCCAACCATAAATTTTTTTATATCGATATGCAATAGGATTGAGATTCTCAAGGACTTATATCATTATGGAATTGAGGGTTTCTTTCCCATTTGTATCATTTTATTTTGATATGGGGTCAAGATTCCTATGGAGTGAGACCTTTATTGACAGGTGATACTTATCCCCTTTATCTTTTATAGTTATATAGTGATCAATATTCCCGAGTAATGAGATATTCATATCCATGGGGTGATTTATCATTGGGAATATATCATTTTGAGCTAGGATTAATATTTCTTGTGAATAAGATCATATAAACAGGGTATAATTTCCCCCTTTTCCATATATCATTATGTAATGGTTGATATTTTTTGAGATGAGACTAATATTTACATGGGTTTAACTCTCCGAATCTCATTACATTGTTATAATATGTATACGAGAAGCTAAAGAGATAAGAATTGTATAAAAATGGGGAAACCTATCCCTTTGTCTTCATATTGTCACACATAGTGGAAGATTCATCCTATAAGTAGATATCCTTATAGGCAAGGGAATGTGATACCCCATTAGCCTTATGGTTCATTTGATATGCTCATATAAATTATAATACTAGTCATGGTAGGTGTGGTAGGTGTGGTCCCTCCCTGGCTATCTTGTTGATCATATGAGGGCGTGAATTTTTTTATTTTATATTGTTATTGTTGTTCATTTGAATTGGCATATAAATTCATGTGAAAACCTCTATATTATGGATTTTATTAGAGAAACCATTGGTGGTGTCTTAAAGAGTACTACACACACCCTGCATAATCATCCCATTGCATGTTTAGAAATCATGGTTTTTTATATAGTTATGTGAAATGTCCATACTATATATGAATGTGTTGGTATTTGATGTTTTGAGCAGAGGGATGATATTTGGAAAGGACTCAGGTTTAATATTTAATATTATACAATATTATATATATTTTTGGATCATATTTTATATGATCAACACATAATTTATTTATTTTATTATATACAACTTGGGTGTCATAAAAATTATTCATTTTTGGTATATCATGTGATATTTTATATTATTATGGCCAACTCTGAACTATAATGTTCATATTTAAATTCTATACCAAAATTACTATTATCATTACTCATTACACTATGATTTATGGTTATTTATATAAATGAGATTATAGTCTCCCATGTTATACATATATCCAAACTATTAACCAATAGTCTTTGGGATATGAGGAGACATGATTGAGGTATGTAACACTCCGATTCAATTATAGTGGTGGTGAAACTAACAAGAGACATTATGAAGTGGTATATGAGACCTCTTTTCTTTTGTATCACTATAGGGTATGGTAAAAGGAGGCATGATGTTTATAAGACTTGATATGGACCTTATTCTTGGGATTACACACCCATGTATAGTAAAAAACCATATTATCATAGAAGAAATTTTTGTGATTCATTTTCTATAATAACTTGGTTGGTTATTTCCAAATACAATGCATTATATTTTTGATTTATAACTTATGATTTTACTCTCATCTCAGGGTGGTGAGAGGGCATGCATTTAAGTAATATTTTTCGAATATGGGATTCATATACATTCATTTTTCTTCTTGTGACTGAGAAACCTGATTATGGATAGTTTTTTTTAACTTGATATTATAATTATATTTAACTTACCCATCAGTATGTTATACTATTGATAATTTTCAATTTGAAACCCAGGTGTATTTTTGACCCCAGATAATGGATAGTTATGGATAGAGATAGTGAAAAAGTTATGTGATACCCCTATTTTCTAGGACGTGTGTACATCATAGTAAGAAACACTTTCTATTTTTGTTTATCCTATATGTGATCCCAATAATTAGAATAAAAATATATTTATGATTTATGTATTTCTAATTATAGTGACATGAAATGATGAAAACTGCATTTTGAGTTCAAAGAGGGTGGGGATGAGCGTACCCTATTAGTTTTTTATCTGAATCCATGTTACACCCTCCCAGTATCAAGTATCATTCAGTTTGAGTGTGGTTTATCCTTTGGGATGTTCTCGAGTTTTGTGAGAGTTGGAGTTTGAAAACATGGATTTCTAGAAAAAACTGGGCAGACACACCATTTTGGTGTAGGATTTTACTAACCATATGGTAACTATGTTGTATGGGACTATAAGGATATAATGGTGTTTGTATGGTTTGATAATTGTTATTTAAATGGTGTGACTTTGAAATAGAACTGTGCGAGTGTATGAGTGGTTGTCTATAGGAATCATACAGCCTGCTCACTCTTTTTCCAACCAATGTTTCTCTTTCCAAGGTAACCATGCACTTAGTTTTTCAAAGGGACATAGTCCATACATGATTAACACATTTTTTTTAAACTGTTTGAACTAACTATGAACCCCAATACAAACAACTTAATATTGTGAATTTTCCTCCTTTACCTTTATGGTTTTTATATATAATCACCCCCAATATCCCTTAATCTTGAACTAAACCTCCCTCAACACTCTAGAGTATTCTCCCATTGTTCCTTAGTGATATACCTTCATTATTGGTGGATCTTTTCAAGGTATATTCTATTTTGGATTTTGTTTTCTATCATATTCTCAGATTCTTGATCGATCTCTTCTCCCCTTATCTCGTTGGAATTGATTTGTGTGTGATTATTGGATCTAAGGGGTTTGATAAAGGATTTCTAACATTTTTAATGGATATTGTTTTGTGAGAACTAGATATACTCATTTATGATCTCCATTCTCAAAGGAATATTGTTTCCCTATATTATTGAGAAATGTGTCACTATATAAAGGTTCTAAATCTGGAATTACATAATGTTCTTGTAAATTATGTTGCTTTGATTTATAAAATTATTTTACCTTCTAAGAAAGTGTAATTTTTTCATGAGCTCCATTTTTTAATAGGTTTTTGTTTAAAAAATTTATTTATAAACCCTATGTGTTCGATGAAATATCTCAAAGGTGATTTTGACTAAAAAATTGGGTTTTAAAGCTTGAGATAAATGATTCTTCATTGTAACAATAGTTCTTAAATTGTGATCATGGGATTTAAATTTTTTTAGGAGACAAAGCACACAGTGTACCTTGCACCTGTCAGGAAATGGATATATGAAACTATAATATGTGTGACAACACTAGGGGTTATTGTGTTGATATTGATTAACCATGGTAGGAATATATATAAATAAGATTATTTTTATTCATAGATTATTATTTCTTCATGTGTCTAAGTATGTATTCTCATATTCTAGACCCCACTTGTTTTTGGTTTTATACATGATGGTATTATATCTTATTTGTTTTCTCACCTGTTTATATTATAGTGTGTCCATAAATAGTTTCGTTTATGATTTCAGGTTTTTTAAAATATACCTTTAAAATTCCTCATCTATTTGATATGAAATTATTTTATAAAAACAAAAGGATGGTTTAAAAATCTATTCTCTTTTGAAATAGTTTTGTAAGAATTTTTTAAAGCTAGAACTAATGATTTCATATTATTAAACATTGTATATATTATTTATTGGTATCCTTCTCATATTTTTACTCACAAACTACTTTTTTTACTTTGGGAATTTATAGATGCGGTCTTTTAGGATGTAGGAAAAGGGAAGGGAATCATGGAGTTCACTAAATTATCTTGTTTATCTTCAGCTTCTTAGTGAGATAGATAAGTGGTGGTAGTAGATCATAAAGACAGTGTTATTATATCGTTTATTGTTTTTTTATTTAGTTTTATCCATTCTTTAATGATGTTTTTTTGTCTCATGGATGTTTCCACTTCTTCCTCTTTGTACTATATTTTTTTGTATCCATTTAGTTATTCATCATAATTTTCTATTTTTTGGCTGATATCTAGCTTATGGAAGGCCTTGTAAGGTGATGTGTCATGTAAACCTTGGATGATTCATTAAATAATGTCACCATAGGAGGAACAAACATAGAAGTTCGGTGGAACTACCTAGTTTTGGTTTCGGGTCTATGGTAAACATGAGTTAGAACTGTCAAAAGTTTGGTAGAATGTGTGGGAGGGTATCTGTCAAGCTCTCTTTTATGCTTGGACTTGAGTTACCATGGGTGATCAGAGATTATTTACATGCTTTAGGCTTGGTGATTAAGGTAATTTAAATGAACTTGATTTGGGGTTTATTTAAATGAACCTATTAATTTTTATTTTATAGTCTTTCATTTGAAAAATCCATGCTTTCTTTAAATTTTTATTGTTTAAATGTTTTAATTTTGGGTTCTTTAAGTTGATAATTTGATTTAGGAATTTTATTATGAGCTAATTTGATGTTCTATTTTGTATTTATTATAACATTCCACATATAAGGTCTCTTTTGAATCTAAGAGCAGATTCCATGAGATTTGTTCCATAGGAAAATCCTTTAGTAGACCCTTCTTTAGTGGAAGATGTTATCCACACTATACAGACTATGGTTCATGAGGGTGTTAGAAACCATGGATGAGTGGTGGATCATAGATTATAATTTACCAATAAGAATCTATCTATCTTTCATGGTGATAAAGGACCCTAGTAATTCAAAGACTCGAATTAGCATATTGAAATGATATTATATTTTCTAAAAACATCATAGGACTCTAAGGTGAGTTTTTCACCTTACATGCATGATGGTCCAGAAATGAAATGGTGGGACTCGGTTATGATATTTATGTTACCTTAGGATATTACCTATAATTTATTCAATAATATACTTAATCCATAATTTTACCCTAAAATATTTTGAGTTGAAAAGACCAAGAAATTTCTAACCATAGGTAAAGGGTAGAATTAAGTTATGTAGAATGCCACCTATTTTGCTGAGTTGGTTCACATATCACCCTTTTCTGTTACTAATGACTACCTGAAGTCTAATATGTTTATGAGGGATATCAATGTTGATATTTAGTTAAATATTATTATCTTATATTTACCATAATTTTTAGAGGTAGTATATATAGTTATTATGGACGAGTCGGGTATAGGTATCAGAACAGGTTTAGGTAGTGATTTTGCTGCTATAGGTGGTAGTCAGGGTGAATCTTCTAGACAAATGAAAATAAAGTGTAAGGGTGATTTGTTTACATTGTGACTAGTTTCAGGGGATTATTTGGGGAAGTCATAGATTGTTTGGTATTAGTTTTGGAGGCCTATTTATACTAAGCCTATGTATATAGAAGATCTCAAGGAATTTCATCATTGTAGAAAATTGAAAAATCTGAAGTGTATTTGTGGAAAAATTTCCCATGACAATAGAGCAAGATATATACTCACCAATGGATCCTAGGTTCATTATAATGCAACTAAGGTTAGAGTATCTCATAATAATTACATGTGGGGATATTCATTTGGGGAATAAGGCACATAGAGGAATTAATACTAGATATATTTATGAAACAATATATCATCAGTGGAATATGAGGTAGGTCTAGCTACTACTGGAGGTATGGTGATCATTTCCTCCACTATGGTACTATTTTTTTATATTGATGTGATTAATTATTTTATATCATCCAAGTTAATTGATCTTTTGGTATTTCATTAAAAACTTATTCCATTCATGTTGGATCTTACATTCATTTGGAAAAGATATCTGGACAAGGTTTTAAATGTTCATTGTTTCAGGCGATGATACAAAACTTTAAAATAGTGTGGTATTTCTTGGTTCTTGATATTAAATTATTGAAATTATTATTTTAATTGAATTTATTATCAACATTAAGGCCCATATTCATAGTTATAATCAATTATTTAAGTTTCTATCTTTCATTAGGTCTTTCACATCTTTTTGGTTGAGTGGGATTATAGATCAAGAAGGGTGGTTCCTATTATTCTTTACTATAGAATGATTTCATGCTAGTTTACAAAGATGATCCTTGATTATGTTGATGCTTATTCAAGAATCCCACTTCTTGTAGTGGTGATTTCATACCCTAAGGTCTTTCCAAATTATATTTAGGGTTACCTTTATAGAGAGAGGCCAAGATCACTATTTAAATTCTCCTGGTATGATTCCCATTTCAATGTCACCTTACCATTTGGAACTTACTGAGTTAAAGAAGATTAATGTTTATCTTATAGAACCCAAGGCCAAGGTATTAATTCATTTTAGTGTTCCACCTTGGTCTTCACCTATTCTGTTTTCCCATAAGGTAGATTTAATCCATAGAATTTTCATAGATTATTAAATGCTTAATCATGTGAAAATTAAGATCTAGTATCCTTTTCCAAAGAATTTATAATCCCTTTGATCAACTCAGATGGGCTAATTGGTATTTAAAATTGACCAGTGGTCAACATAACATCAATTGAGAGTCAAAAAAGAGGATATATCTATGAAAACATTTAGAATCTGGTATGGGTATTTTGACTTTCTGGTTATTCCATTCAACCTCATTAACTCTCCTATGGTATTTATGGGACTAATGAACTAAATATTTCTTCTGTTACTGTAATATTTTATATTCATGTTTTTTGAATGGAATTTTTGTGTACTCAAAGTCAAAGGAGGTGCATAAATATCATTTTTATATCATCCTTATAATTATACAAGAACATTTCCTGTATGATAAGATTTCTAAATTTGTCTTTTGGATCCAATACGTGTTTTTTTGGAAATGTTATATATAAGAGGGGGGTCTTAGTGGATCTTGAATTGATTTAGGTGGTAACATTGTGTGAGCATCCCAGAAATGTATTAAATATTTTGTGCTTGTTGAGATTAGCTGGTTATTAAATGTGGGATATTCAGGACTTATCTAGGATTGTATCTCTGATGTCAACATTAACCTGAAAGGGTGTTATGATTGAGTTGAACAATAAAAAATAGTTTCCATTCAAGTAATTGAAGAAGTGGTTGAATTCTCTCACAGTTCTAATTATTTTGGAACAAAATTACGGATTTGATGTTTTCTATAATACTAATGATATGGAATTGGTATGTGTCTTGATATAAGGAATGTAAGTAGTGGCCTCTGAATGTTTCCCATTATACCCTTATGAGAATAACTACCCAACCCATGGTCTTGAGTTGGCTTCTATTACGAATTCTCCCAAAAAATTTCACCTCTCTACCTTTGGGGAGCAGTTTACAATATATTCTCATCAAAAGAGTATGAACAATATTTTTACTCAATCGTATCATAATTTTTGAAAAATATTCCCTTTAAAGTATCATTATACCATTTATTTTTATATTTATTATACTAATGGGAAATGGAATTTTTTCACTGATGTGTTGAGTCAAAAATTATCACCTAAATACTTGAATGAATTTGTAGAGAAATGGACTAGGATGGGTTTTTTTCACAAAGATGAGATTGAGAGTCAAAGAGGTCGGTTGTCAAATGTTCTTATATTTGATGAAGGATGAATCATCATTTTATGACTTATTTAAACTCAATTAGGTGACTGAAATTGATATCTAGTGATTTTGTAAAACTATAAATGGTTGGGATACCTCATGTGATTGGTTTCAGTCTCTTATTGATGCTTTGTATTTAGAAGGTATGTTGGTTAATCTTGTATCTCTGAGGTAGGAATTGATGGATAGTGGAAACAAGTACTGTTGGTATATTCGCCCTGATACTACCAAGATTTATCATGATATAAGATATCATTATTGGTGGAAAAAGATTAGGCATTTAATTTCAGATTTTAGGTCATGGTGCCTTTCTTTTCAGAGAAGTAAGGTGGAGCACCAGAAACCTACAGGTTTCTTGGAACCTTTGACCATTATTATATTAAAGTGGTATGATATATTTATGGAATTAATCAATAGTTTACAATGGATTAAAGATATTATGGAATTTTGTTAGTTGATCATTTAATGACTTATGAAATCAAATCATTTTCTCCCTATCAAGAGGTGATAAAAGTGGAGTAGCCTAGGCACTTGTATTGTGAGAGATTTTGAAGATTCATAGAGTTCATTATATAGTTATTTTTAATAGGGACCTATAGTTTGACTCTAGTTTTTAGAAAGTGTTTTAAGGGGTGATGGATTACTAGTTGAATTTAATAATGGAATATCATCTACATATGGATGAGCAGAAAGAGATAGTTATTTAGATCCTTGAGGATATGATTTGAACGTGTGTGGTTGATTTTGGTGGTTTTTGGGAAAATAATATGCCTATGGTAAAATTTTCTCATAATAATTGGTATGATAATTTGACTCAAATAGTGTTGTTTGAATAATTTTATGGTTTTCCATGTATATCTACCTTATACGAGGTAGAGTTGGGAGAGTGGTCCTTCATTGGACCGAACCTTGTTCAAGAGACGATGGAGAAATCGTAGCTGAACTGTAAGAGGTTAACAATCTGATCAAAATTATTACAAATACTATTTATACTAATTTATTTTCCATATAGAGTTTGGGGTTAGTGATTGGGCCTTTCTCAAGGTTTTATGTCACATAAGAAACCATTAATTGGGTAAGTAGAATACGTTGGCATTGAGGTTTGTCGACCCTTTTGAGATTGTAGAATGACTTGGAAAGGTAGCTTATCAATTGGAATTTACATCACTCTTGTTGTTTATTCATGAAATGTTTCATGTTTTACAACTAAGGAGGTATCAGACATACCATTCCCATATGATTTAATGGGAATATGTTGATATTGATCCCAAAAGCTTTTTTTGTAGAATAATTGGGAGAATTGAGATCCCCCAAGTTATTTTTATTCTTGAGCTTGAGCTTGGATTATCTATTAGATAATTATAGAGGTTTCTGAGAGTTAGAGCATGAAAACTTAAGTTTTTAGATAAAATTGTCCAGGTGCATGGTTTAAGTGAATTTTTAGTACAAACCATGCAATAACCATGGAATATATCACTATGAGGATTTAGTGGTGTTTAGATGGTTTGATCATGGATAGTCAAACAATGTGATTGGATAGAAGAACCATGCTTGTATTTGGGTGGTTATCCATAGGCGTTACATTACTTGAGAATAGTTTTTCAAACCACAAATCTCATCCCTCAGTAGTTGTGTCATTTTTTAAAAGGGATAGAGGCCACTCATGGTTGGTGCGTGATTTGTTAAATCTTGCGGCCTCTCTGTGAACCTCAATCCGAACCACTTAATATCGGGAATTTAACTTCTTTAACTTGATCATTTTTATGTCTATCAACACCCTAATGACTATTAGTCTTTATCTAAACCTCCCCTACCTTTCTATAGGCTTCACCACTTGGTTCCTTAGTGATCTCCCTTTGTTAACGTTGGATCTCTTTAAGGTATATTCCATTGTTGATACATTTTTTTCTCCACTTAATAAATCCAGTATTGATATCTTCTCCCACTATCATGTTGAAACCTAATTAAGATGTGGTTTCAAGATCAAAGGGTTTTGGTAGATAATTTTTAATATTTTCAATGGATATAGGTTTGTGAGGATTCGATCTACTCATTTCTAATATCCATTCTAAAAGGAGAATTCTTACCCTCCATTATTGAGGTATGTATCTCTATATAATGGTTCTGATTCGTGAATTACTTAAATTTAGTGTGAATTCATTTGGATTGATTTATGATTTTTTTATTTTATTTCAAATTTTAATTATTTCATGAGACATATTTTATTAAATGGGTTTTGTTCTAAAAAATAATTTTTCACACTATGTCTTTGATGAAATGTCTCAAATGTGATTTTGAATCAAAAAATAGATTTTCAAGCATAGAAATAGAGATTAATCACAAGTAAAATAGTTTATAAATCGTGAGAAATGTTTTTAAATAGTTTTTGGGAAATATTGAACATGGGGAACCTTAGGTGCATCGGAAAATGTACATAGGCAACCTTAGTGAGTTTAACACCACTATGTGTTATTTTATTGATATTAATGGACCATTGAAGCACTCAATATTAGTTAGATTCACATTTTTTCCTTGATTCATATTCATTTTCGTGTCCATGTATTTATTCACATAATATAGATCACACTTGTTCTTGGTTTTATATATGAAAATATTCTTTCTTGGTTGGTTACTCCCATATTTATCTTATGATGTATCCATAGATGGTTTTCTTTATGATTTCATGTTATTTCACATGTACTTTCCTTATTCCTAAATAATATGAATTTGATATTATTTTACAAAAACTAGTGAATGTATTTAAAAATGTTTCTATTTTGAATTTTTTTATAAACTAGATTTGTTTTAAAGATTGAAATAACAGTTTCATGGTTTTAGACTTGTATAGATTCTTTGGAGGTATCTTACATGGAGTTTTTTTATCAGAACCTAATTTTTCAATTGGTAATTTGGTAGATCAGGTTCTGTAGAACTTTGGTAAAGGTAATGGCATTATGTATTTCACTGTATAAACTTAGTTGTCTTCACCTTCTTAATGTGACTGATTGGTGGTGGCAGATGGTCCTAGAGAGACTTGGATATTGTTTTATCATGGTTTATTATTATAGTTTATCCTTTTAGAATAATTTTATATGTCTCATCATTGTGTAATATTCTTAATATTTATAATATATTGGTTTATTTATTTCTAGGACCCAATTTTCTCATTTGGAATATATTATTTTAATATTAGATCGAGATAATTTAGGGTCAACATCATATATACCTTGGAAACCTTCACCTTTTTTATTATATCATTATGAAGTGGTCTAGATGCTATGATCTACGACTGACATTGATATGTAGATGCCTATAACTCTATGATTAGATCATTATTAGTTATGGTTGAGATGATTTAGGGATAATAATTGTGTAATCATGGGTATTACTATCCAATAATCTTCAATTCACTACACATGGTGGCCAAGACTCCATATGGGATGTGCTCTTTACATTCATGGGAAAGTGATTCTCCATTGGCCATATGGTATATTGTGAGTTATTTAGATACATTTATAAATTCTACAAGGTAGGTATAGTCACTCCCTTATTGGATTGTTGAGAAGCAAATGGTGTTTATTTTTTCATTTCATATTTTTATTGTTGTTTATTCATACTAAAATATCACTTCATGAAAGAACCAATTTATTATAGATTTGTTTAGGGAAATCATTGGTGGTGGCCTACTATGTTTTTCTTGTACCTTCCACTAGAATCTAGTGTGCATATAGATTCTATATTTCATGACATAGGTAGTGTTTTTATATATATTCTATTGAAAAGTTTCTTTATTCGTAGCAGGCTGATGGCTAAAATCATATGATTTTATTCAAAAACAAATGAAATTGAAACCACAAGGTCCTTAAAGGAAAAGATAAGAAAAAATGAATTAGGAACTCTAGGGTGATAAAAGTAGTGGATTTCAAGGGAATACCCTCTAACTAAAATCATACCTTCTAGAGGAAAGGAACCCATGGTAGATAAAATTACTATGTCATCATGAGTAGTAGTAGAGACAAAGGAGGAAAAGAAATCCACAACTTTATTCTCGTCACTCCATGTACGAAGGACCTCCATGTGGAAAGATATATTTTCCTTACATATTTACATCAATTAAATAATATAACATGGAATGGTTCCCCATATAAGAAGATCATTATGAATTTTTGAGGAGTTCGTTTAAATTTCTTCTTGCCTGATGCTTTCCTAGTTTCTACGATGTAGGCTTGTGTGCTTTGCATTGAGTCTCAGCCTAAAGAGGATCCCTATTACCAAATCATGAAACATAGTCGAATATTACAGAACTATTAGGGTCCCACATGATTCCCCCTCCTTGCATAACACCCATATAACAAGATCAATCTATGTTGATTTTGAGTCCATCTCTGTGAGGCCACCAATAGATCTAGTGTCCCTGTGAAATACGACCAATGGAAGGATGAGTATTGTTGGAATAATTAAATATTATGAGGGATGGAACATCAATATAGTTTTTGTTTAGAAGTTTTAGATCCATGATCAAGAACCTGTTTATATAGATGAGGGAGTTTCATGAAGATTGAAACCCTTGAACTCAAGATTTATTGTTTTATTCCAATAAAAATAAACATCCCTCCATGAGGATGGATGTTCTATCCTGAATTTCAAAACCACAAATGTGAGTTCTATGAAACCATATATAGAGGAAGGATGCACTCAAATTCTTTTAAAAGATAGTGCAATAAAAAACACTAAAGGATATCCAGACTAACTGTGCCCAATCGCTATCAAAGAATAAGTGTTCTGCCGATTCTTCCAAATGGATCTTAGAACAAGTACATTTAGATACAAGCACAATTCCCTTTCACATAACATTATTTTTTTGGGTAATAAATGGTTTATTACACTCCATAAGAGGAAATTTATCTTCACACGAATCTCCATTCACCATAGGATCCCCTTTAATTCATTGAGTTGAGTTGGGTTCAACATCTCCCTATGATTTTCATTGGATGAGGATTTTTCAGATGCAGAACCTATAAATACACACTTCTCTACCTCATCATCAAGGATAATCTGATAAAAAAAATTCTCATTGATAATTATCACATATTAAATGGATGATAAAAGGATTCATGCTTGCCTGATTGAATGTTACTATCCAATATTTTGTCTAATTTTTGAACACGTTGTATATGATTGTACCACATGATATATTTTTTTATCATGTAAGACTTATGTGATATTATAGTTTCTTTTTCTGTAGAACATGATACATTATCTTTATTAGAGTTATTTATATAAATAAAATTGACACTGTACTTTTGATTACTAGAATATTAGTAAATATTATATCACATGGTTACTATTCACCTACATAACATTAATGCTATATTATTATTAAACAAATCATCACATTAAAAGGTTATAGTAGTAAACCACTATAATGAAAACTTGGTGATGTTATGAAAATATTCTTAAACTAATATATTATGGTTAATATAACATCCTTTCTATGGGATATACATTATATTTGGATTCTAAGTATTGGTGGATCATAATATATTGATGCTTCTTCTCCTGAAGTTCACACTTGGTGATCTCCAAGAAGGGAGTTCACGAGGGAAGACTCACCAATAGATATTCCACATATTTTAAATGGACTTAGATATTAATATATATGAAGGTGTGTAATGGTAATGAGATCTAAGATTATTGTTAATTTATATCAAGAATAAGGTAACTCGATTTATGGTTGAAAACTATGATGACATATACTCACAGAGTGGTAGAATATCTTAGGTGCATCATAAGTGATATGAAATTAATTAAACAATTCAAGAAGTTATTTTCCCATTCATATTAATGGATGAATATATCTTTATATATTTTATTGAAATTTATTTTTCTGATTAAATCCATGAAAATGGCAGTTCATTGGTGAAATCATTTCTAAAAGTCAATGAAAAATAAATCAAGAATATAGGGTGATGACATAAATTTGCATCCTAATTGATGAGATATCGGTAGAAAAAGGGATTATAATACATAGTAGTTTTTAGGAAGGTTTTTTCCAATGAAACATCAACTTCCTTCTCTATAGGTTTCTTGATGTGTTTCTAGAAACTGATATTCGACTTTACACAAGTTCACTAAATTCTACTAAGAAATAGGCTAGAGGGCTGCATACTAAATGTATCTAGAATCTCAATAAATTATATTGAATTTAGTATTAAAAATAAATATTATTCCTGAATATTAGAATAATATATATTAAATTAAATTTTACCACACAAATATTCAATCATGAAAATTTTTATTTTATAATATGTGAGTTTAATTGTATCTCCTTTTCATTATTTATAAGGCAATAAATAAATATTTAGTTACCTATAAGTTTTTGAATATATTAATATATATTTCCTTAGTTATATGAAAATTAAAATACATTTTTATTCATGAATTTAGTGAATATAATAATAATTTAATCATTATAATGGATAATATTTATTTGAATAAATATTTTATTATTAAAGGTTTGATAAATTCCATAGATAAATTAATAGGTAAAGTTAATTGATTGATGGAACTGATATATCTTATTTAATTTCACCAAAATAAATATAAATTTATTTATTTAATAAATTATATTTATGTAAGTTCATGTTTTAAAACCCATTGATTATATAAATTATTATTTTTTGAATTAATTTAATATTTTTAATATTTTTCATTTCATGAAACACAGAATATAGTCTTTTATAAAAGTGCTATGTTTGGAATGCGTTAAATGAAAACCCAAGTTAATCATTTGACTTACACAACCTTATATTATTTTTAATTACACACAACACTATGTTTGTCTTATGTTACACACAATGGTGAGTTACTTCGATGCATTTCATAACATGCAAGGTAATGTTTTTACCGTACTACAATATAATATTAAGTTGGTTATTAAAATACTATTATAGCTACCACCAAGCTGTTGGAAAGGATGTTATGAATAATATTAACTAAATATTATTTATACAATTATATAAAATTATTCCTTTGGTTATCAATTAGTATAATTTAATGAAATAACTATTTTAAAATAAATAAATTACTTTTATGAGAAAACTATTTTTCTGTGTACAAACCAAATTTTATTTCAAAAAATTAATCAAACAACTTCTGATTAATATTTTTAATAAAATTTATATATTATATATTGAATAAATATTTTTATACTCATCCAATAGATTTTATTGGTATAAGATATAAATTGATCCAATTTTATGAATACAAAGATGTATTTTTTAAAGGGAATTTTACAGCCTTTTAACGGTGAACCCATTTTAAATATGATTTTGTGACCTTTATAATTTTTATTTTAAAAAATAAACTTAATTTTTGAAATTTTAATATAATAATTTACTTTTTCTGAATTTTTGGTTCTTTTTCTGAGAAGTTTCATTTTTTTATAAATAGTGAAAAATACAGAATTTTAATTCAAAACTGTTGTTTAATCTAATTTATTTATATATATAAATTTTATTTTAATTTGGTTTTAAAATATAATTAGATATATTATATATCAATTATTCTAGTTTAGGTCATTGGATCCAATTTGAAAATGAAATTGGATATAATAACATTTCAATCTTTTGGACATTTTCGTTTTCAAAAACCGCATTGTCGTCCTGTATATATGATTAGATTTAAATTAATTTCTTATAAATTTTTTATTGAAATTTGGAAAATTGGATTCCATATTATGCATAAGAATAATTTATAATGTATAATAATTTAAACTAAGTTTCTTACTAAAAATAATAGTGAAAATAATTAAATTTATTTACAGTGAGTAAGAGAAAACAAATTAGCTTAACCAAGGACTAATCCTAAAACATAAGGCCAAAAATGACCTAGAAACTTTCCAAAAAATAAATTTTATAGAAATATTTCAATACAATCCTCCATTTTATATAATTTTGACCATTATTTAAGCAACTTTATGTTGGAAAAACATGGTTAGAATTCCAACTTTTAAAAATTTACAAGAATGTCACTCCTCCTCAACTATAAAAAGTCACGCACTCTTCCATCTTATTCACACCAATAAAGCTATTTTTCATGCCGAAAATATTATAATATAATCTCAAAAGTCCCAGAATTCATCCTATAATCCTCTATTTTTCCATGAATCCAACCAAGTTATCCCTTTTGTGTAGACCAAATGGAGTTACCCAAAAAAGAGGTAATATCCTTCCTCAAGATCTTTTGTTTTATTGTCATTATCCACCCCCTCAAATATTACTATTAAATGATTATATAATAAAATAATTATACTAAATATAATTATATGTTTTTATTATATGTTTTAAGCCTACAATTACACACTATTATATCTAATGGGTTATGAACTTACCATTCTTGTGTATGGAGAACTACCGCCTCACGAAATGACATCATTCGCTTTTCTTTTATTTTATATCATGGTTGGGAATTATGATGGATACAATATTTTTATATACTATACATGATATTTTTATATTTAATATTAATTAATTATTATATAAAACATACTTTCATTATTTCTATTTTTTTAAATATGATAACTTCGTTTGTGGGCGTGTGGACTGCCGCCTCCTCAAAGCGATGTGATTCTTTCAAACACTACATGGAATGTATTAAAGATGGATATAGTAAAATTATATGATATAAATGAAATAATAATTTTATTGGAGTGATATTATATATATATATATATATATATTTATTTATTCAAATATTTATTTTTAATTTCATTTCTTTCAATATGAAAATAAAACGGAAACATCATTCATGCGTACGTACGATCTATCGTTTCCATGAATAGTGTATTCCATTTCATAATTATATATTATATAGATTATTATAATATAGATATAATGAAAATATATGATATTTATATCATTTTTTACATTCTATAAATATGTAAATCATGGTATAAGTAAGTGGACCATGAATAACAAGTCAAAACATGTACGAAAAACAAGGCGGTTATCACCTAAAACGTAACATTAGCATAGTGGATTTAATGAACGGGTGTTATAAAGTCATAAGTTAATAATATATGGTATTATATATTTTAATATGGATATTTTAAAGATTTATAATAAACTTATATTTATTATACAGGATATTTTAATGATTATAATGAGAGTCACGAAATAAGGTAAGGGTTTTCTCGTCTCACATTTATTTGCTGTAAGACACAAGCCTTGTTCAACTAATATGTATTATATATGGTGTTTATAATTACCATTTATGTATTAAATTATTCTTATTCTTAAATTTATGGGTATTTACATATCTGTTTTATGATATTTCTTTTATGGGGTTTATGTTTTAGAAGTTACCAAATCGGTAAAGTAATTTTGTCTCGATTTTCCTTCTTTGAGACACATGACATGTTATGAACCTATATTTTTATATAAGGTGTATATATGACCATTGAAATTTTATATAATTAATATATTTATTTTAATTATATTTTTATCTTTATTTAATTTTATTATTTCTACTTAATTATGATTCAATGTTACCCAAGTGGTAATGATTTTTTGTACAATCTCATCATTTATTGAGATTATTTATGGTTATGCTTAAATTGATTAAATATTGTGATAAATATCTCAATAAATCTCATGAAGTTTCTTATCCTTTAGTTATTCATGTTATATTCTTGTAATGTTACCATTTTCCACTCTTTAGTACATAATACAATAAAGAAAATGATTTTATGAAAATCTGAATTTGTTTTTAATTTTGATCGGAAATTTGTGTTTCATAGAAAGAGTATTTTAAAAAAATGTTTTCAAAATTTTTATAACATTCTCCTATGATATTTAAAATAAAATTTTACCCATGTTTTACCTTTTAAACAAAAAGGTGTTTTAAAAAAGTAATCTTCTTGTCATTTTCTGACCGAGACACTTTTCTAAACTTTTTACGGTGCAAAATAAAGCTTCAGTATGTTTAGATTTATCCACTTTCATGAAAATAATTCCTTTGAAGTTTTCTTTTCATGTTTAAAATATTCAATTTCAATAAAAAAAATTCAGAATATTCTGAACATTCATTTTTTAAAATTTATTTTCAATGAAAATTATTTTGACAAAAATGTTTTATGTTAAGAAAGTGTTTTGAATTATTTTCAAATATTCTTTTATATTTTTTCAAAAAATAATTTTCAAAGAAAATTATTTCAATTATTTAAAATCACCTTTTATAAAACTTCAAACAATTCTCAATGAAAAATGTTTTCACAACGTTTTCATAAATTATTTTTACATTTCTGGGTATTTTCAAAGAAAAGGTTTTAAAAATATTTTCATGCTTATTTTATATGTTTTAAAGGGAAAAAAATTAGAAAAATATTTTTAGGATTATTTTATATTTTTTCAAGTAAAATAATTTCTAGATTCCTTTTTAAATTTTCAATTTTATTTTCAAATAAAATGTTTTTCATAAGTTTTTATGTTTTAAAAATAATTTTTTAAAGAAGAAAGTATAATTATTTCATGGAATGTTTTTAAAATATATTTCCAAATTATTTTCCATATAATATTACATCTATTTACTTTACTCATTCCTTTATAGAGAAATTATCCAAAGGTTCCATTCATATTATTTCTCTTACTAGTTTATGTTTCGATGGTATGATGTTTGTGAGGCCTGTTTCTCTTTCATGGGTTATATGATTATGAAACCCATTTCTAATTCATAGGTTATATGTTTATGAAACTCTTTTCTCTTTTAGAGGTTAAATGTTATGAAAACCATTTCTATTTCATGGGTAATATGTTTAGGAAACCCACTTCTCTTTAGGGTTTATGGTCAGAGGAAATGATTATGAAACCTATCTATTTTTATTAGGTTATGACATGATTAGATTTTGTTGATACCCATTTTATTTTATGGGTTATGATATTATTGTTTAGGATTTTTTAGAACACGTTTTTATGATTTAATTATGAGATAGGTGAGACCTATATCTCCCTCCAATGCATTTAGTAAATAATTTTATCTCATTAGATAGACCTAGCTGGAATGGGGAGTGAACTCGATTCAATAAAGGACTTTTTATGCTTAGATTGTCTTGGGAGTTAACCTTCACTACTAATATTGTCATGGTAGTGAACCATGACTACCAAGATGTTATGGGGAGTGCACCCGTAATACTAAGATAGATTTGGCAGTGAAGCCTTGACTACTATGGAAATAATTTTATTTTATTATGTTTCCACCACAAATTATATGTATTATTTAAATGTTATGATTTCATGTATTATTCACCAGATTCCCTTATGATTTATGTATTATGAACTGACAATATTTATTTTGCGAATCATGTATATGTTATTTGATATACAGTATATGATATTCTAATGATATTTTCTTGTTGTCATACCCTCATTATCATGTTATGATTATGTATGTATTTTGTTCACCCTTACTAAGCACATGAGATCACCCCTTTCTTATGTTTATATTCCCCTAGGCTGTGAATAATGTTTTTTAGTAGAAGTACTATTGGGGAAGATCTTTTTGGAAAACATTAAAGATCTTTCAACAAGTACGGATATTTTTTTCAATGTTTCCAAATAAAGTAAACTATTATGGTCCTTGGGAATATTTTTTTAATGTGATGAATATTCATCTAAAATGATTTAATATCCATATATGTTAATCCTGGGTCTCTATACATGTCATGAGATATAATAATAATAATAATAATAATAATAATAATATTTAACGGGGTGTGTTACATAGACTAAATATATTTATAATAACTTATGTGTAATTATCAACTATTTTAACCCTATGTATAAATTCCATATTATATAATTTTTTATTGGGAGAGACTTGTTATGAACAATTAAAATATCTATAGAATTATCCCAAGACTTATAGTGAAAATACTATAATCCCGTCTCTGAAGAAAATATAGTGATAAGAAAAACCCTTGTTGGTATCAATAATGAATGAAATAAAACACTTGTCTCTGTCGTACTGGAACCTAGAAAATCAAGACATTCATTCAAAGACTCATAGAGTATTGTGAATAAACTAAGAAGAATCCTCACTTAGATTCTCCACTATAATGAAAATATGGTAAAAGATCCAACACAAATTGATCAAAATGAATTCCCAATTTTAAGTAATTCTAGTCATAAATCAGTTAATAATTTAATATGAAAATAACCCATCTATGTAATTAAGGGGTTTTATTCATCATGTAATTCAAACCATTAGTTGAAATTGATGAAAAAAAATTATTAATATGTCTATTCTGTCATATGTTCCCCAGTAACTTCAAGGGGTATTAAAGTATTAATATTCTAATTTATAATTTATTTGATCTATGTCCAACATTTTTTTAGTTCATTTCCAAAGTTTCATTATTACTCAAAAATTATAGATAATTAATTTATTTTAATTTTGGTGGCCATGAAAAATCCTAGTCCTGTGAGGAACACTAAAATATCTCATTCAAAGGTTCCAAGGTTGCTAACCGCATGAAATGTATACATGAAATTTAATGGTAAATTACACTTCATGTACCCATGGTCAACACACGAAATGTGATATCCATATAAATATCAAACTTCTATGTGTTTAGGTATGCATCATCATTACACACTACATATTGATCACTAGTACAGAACATAATTTGATAGTACTTAAATTTTATGTATCTAGTGTATTTTTAGTGTAACCCCACATGATTTTAAACCTATATAAATTAATATAGGCCACATGGTCTATACAAATCATTATTACACATCTTTTATTGATTTCTAGTTCAGTGATGTGGACATAAGTTGAATACATGGAATATAACATGTGTTAACCCATACAAGGTAAAAATTAATATTTTAGGAATTTCATGTGGGTCAACATGCTACGTAATTAAATCAATACACAAACTACATGGCACATAACTATTTGTACATCTTAATGAAAGGTTCCATTTAAAACTAGCTACACACTGATTTATTTTTGGAATTTCTTATGGGTATACACACTTAAATATTATTATCTATGTAAAATATGAAACAACATACTTTTTAACTGTTTTCATACACACCATGTACATAACACACATTGTTAGTGGTACATACAATAAATATTATGGCATGCGTTGTGGACATACGCACTGTATAGACTATGCCGTTGGACCTAAGAAATTAAACACCATATATATCCTTGGAATTTATGTATGAATTATTAATTTTTTAAGTAAACTTACATGAAAGGAATTTAACATAGTGTGAGTAACATCATATGTTGAATGACAATACACAATATGTAAGTATTAAATTCTTGAAATAGATTTAATTTAACAAAGAAGGTACATTCCCGGTCCCCTCCTTAGTACATATAGTGTACTTAAATATTCTAAAACTAAAATTAAAGTTATTTAATTTAATATGAGATGATAATATTATTATATCTGAAGAACTATTTTTAAAAACTATTAAGATTAGGAAAGAATTACATAAATAGATGATTATCTCTTCCATAAAAGTAATTTTTTCTTAATTAGAATAAATTGAAATGATTTCTATAAAGTATAAATTCATAGTCATTGGATATTATAATTGATCATAATATTGACTGATCTATGTATACATTTGACTTATTTATTTAATGAAATTATTTATCACTTTATTTTATGTGATAATTAAATATTAAATTAAACATGTTGATTTTTTCATCATCCATCACTACTTTATTTTGTATAATCATATGAGTCCAAGGTTTTTTTATGTAACCCTAAACCCCTAGTACCACTAACATCTGAGAGAGTAAAAATTTGTGAAGGATGGAGCACCTTATGAGAGAAGATGGTTTAGGAGACGATCCGATGTGAATCTAACCAAGGAGATACATAGGATAATATTGAAATTCTATAACTTGTTCCAAGAATGGAATTATAGAGTTATTTACCTTATGGTTGAGGTTGATGTATCACCACTCAATAAAGAAACTAGTAAAAAAATATCATGATTATATCATGTATTTTTTTATTTATTCAATAGATGTTTATTTATTTATTTATATGATTCATGGATTATTTGGATTATTAAAAATTATCATGTAAAGTAAATAAATTAAAAATCATGATAAAAATAAATTAAAATAATTTTATTGTGAATAAATTATTTTACTAAACATGGTTAATTAGTCACATATATTCAGTACAATATTAACAAGCATGTGAATAATAAAAAAAGTGTATTTATATATAATATAAAATAAATACCCCAATCAAAAATATTATCTTAGTAAATGCCTTCAATAACGTTATTTTTAATGAAACCATAGTTCTTTGAACTTATTCATCCCTCATTAAAATGATTTTGAATATAAGGGACTTTTAATGAAAGTATTTGGTTGACCACTAGTTATCTTCATGGTTTAATTGAATTGCCAAGACTTGATGTAAATAGGATGTAAGAGTTAAGTAAATATGATTTTAGAATTTTAGGATCATATAGTCCACTCAACTAATATAAGAGTAACTTACTAATGGAGTTGAAAAGTAACGACTATATAAATATCTAGAAATAATTTGATAAGGTCCCCATTTATATTATTTTAATGGATATATAGATTCTTTCCACTAGAATATCTATGTGACTGGATATTTTGAATCAAATATTGTGTTCTATTATGATTTGATAGAAATGTGGGAGGCTAATTAATTAATTATGTTATAATCAATAGTCAGGATAAAGTACTAATAATATAATTTTATATATTTTATAAAATGAAAAAATTATCCATATAAACCCTATGATCAGTATTAGATAAATAAAATTTCCTTACCAACACAAACTTCAATGAGGTTCTTAGATTCCTTCTCATTACTCTACTAGAGGAAAATTTATTTTGTTAGCTAGAATCCCCTATTCTCAATTAAGAACCTCACAGAGTAATTAGGGGTGAAAATGGTGACTATTGTAAGGTATCGGGTATTTAGAATAGATATGTGAGTTGGGTAATAGCTCAAACAAGTGCATTGGAACCCGATGGAGGATTTTCACATGTCAATATATAATGGGGAGAGATCCTTGGGAGTTGTCTTGCACATGGGGGTTTAATTTTTATAAATATGGATGCAAGTGTTCTAGATTAATTTTTTTGGTCAGAGTAGATGACTCAAGAGGGGGGTGAATTTAGTATCTATAAAAATTTATTTTAAAATTGGTTCTTTAAAATAATATCCCCCTATTAAAATAAAATTAAAGTCAGTTTGTAGTTAATTTATATAAGTCCTAAAAGTTCAATTAGATTATTTGAATATTGGTTAGTTCTTGGTTTTACCAATCTCAAAATATGTTAAAATTTTAAAACTTATCTACTGATTCAAAACAGATATAAAAACTTGCTAAAATAGCTATCAATGTTCGGTTTATCTTAATGCAATAAATACATAACAGATCAAAAATATAAGATAAACAACACAACAGTTAAAACAAGAGGTTCAGTATCAAGCTGAGACTTGGTCCTTTTCACTTGGTGATCACCTGCCACCAAGATGTTTATATTAATAAAATTTTGATCCACACTCCGGATCGAGGTTCACAATAGCACACAGGGCTATCCAGGTCACACTTGACATCTACCACAGTTATTCATGGGAAAAACTAATAAAAAGTTCACACATGATGTAACACCCCAGGTAAATAAGGAATATGACATTTTCATATTTATCCATATTTGTGAATAAAATATTAATATGACTTTAAAGGGGACGCTATACTCGATGGCGTACCCAACACGCAACAACGAGTTTCTTGGGAATCTTACGTTGCACTCTAATAATAAAATAATATTATTTTAAATGGTAGTTAACATGTAGCCGTTGTAATGGAAGGAATGGATAGAAATAACTAAAATATGATTATATATGTTCTTAAATATTTTTACATTTATACAATAAAAGATAAAGGCTTAAAATACGGAAAGAATTCAATTTTAGGCGTATATGCCCTAGTTTTCACTAAAGGTTCATTTATCACCTTTTGATGGAGAACCGTCATTAAATATATTTTTGTTCACTCTTAAACATTCTTTTGGACCAAATAAAACTCTTATTAAGAATCGGGACATCAAAATTTACTTTGTGTAAATTTTTGGTATCTTTCTGATAAAGTTCATTTTTTTAATGAATAGTGTAAAATGTTGTATTTTAATTCAAAACCACTTTTTAATCTAATTTATTTATATGATTAGATTATATTTTGAATTGGTTTTAAAGTGAAATTAGAAAATATTTTTACCATTAAATCCAATAGTGGTCGTTGGAATCAATTTCACTTTGAAATCAGACTTAAACTAGTGTCAATCTTTTGATACTTATTGTTTCATAAAACACGCTATTTGTCATGACAGCGGGAATTAATTATTAAATTAATTAATGTGACTTATATGTTTTGAACATTGTAAAACGGACTTCATTTTTGAATTCAGAATATCAAATATAGCTTAGGGTGAATTTTTGGGATTTTTCTGAAAAACTTCAATTTTTGATGAATAGTGAAACCACTAAGTGGTACTTATAAAAACTGATTTTCCGTTTAAATGAAATTTTTCCATCATTGTGTTTTCATTTTCAAAAATCCGACATACATGGTTGTCATTAAGAAGTAAAATGTGGTTCAATGAGATTAAAATAATTTTTTGGTGAATAGTAACTTATTAAGATTTTAATCGCGATTAGAGGTAATTAGTGTAGTTTAAGGTAAAAATGATATTATAAGAATGTGAAAACACCATGAAACTTGTCCTACACCTATTGGTTGTATCATGGCCGACCAAGACAAGCCATGGATCAACTTGGGGACCCCATGGATCCACTTTGGTTGGGAAATGACATAAATAACATTTTATTTAATGTAAAAGTAAAATTGACACAAACATGAAATGTTTTACTAAAACAATTTTTAAGTGGGGTTATAAAAGTCATCTTTTTGATTATAAATATTCATTGGAAATATAAAAAGATTTCCTACATTATAGTAGTTTTTTTATAATTTTTAGACATTACATAAATTAAATTATTTATGACATAATAATGATGCAGCGATGACATCATTATTTGACGATTTAAATAAAATGGAAAGATAATGTAAAATCTATGAACTACACATGTACAAAACTTATTGGATGAGTTGATTTCGAAGCCTTATCACCTTATCCACGAATTATATCAATGTGGGACCTTTTGAAACCAAAACACATTTTCAAATAAAGTAATATTTCTTTACTTTCCAAAAGTGCCCCTCCTCTCCTCTTATAAAAGGCCCCCACCTCTACCTCATTTAAAACACTCCTCATGCCTTTGGCTCGGCCAACCCCTTCCCATTTACTCTTTCCACATCCCTCTACTCATCCTAGAGGATTCCCTTTGGGCAGAATCCTTTCAAAGGAAGCCTTTAGGCTCAAATCAAAAGGAGTTACACTTTTAAAGGTAATTCATTCTATCATGTTAATTTGTTTTATCTTGCTTCTCCAACCCCCTAAACTCTTTTTATTTACTTATTTTATAACAACAACAGTATCTTCAATATACTAGGATGTTTTTATAAGATTTATTTGAGCTACACTCTCACACAACTACATCAAATGGTTAAAGAACATACGGTTTCCGTGGATGGTGAAATTCTGCCTCCCGAAACGATGATTGTTCAATACTCATTTAACACCTTCAAAGGTGGCCATTATGATGTCACTATTTTTATATATGATATATAATATGTTTATTTTTTATTTATGCTTCTGTATTTTTTATTTTTGTCTTACCTTTATGGCTTCCATTATGGGTATACGCGATATCTTCATTTAAGGAAGTGCGGACTACCGCCCCCTCAAAGTGATTTGATTCGTTAAATACCATATGTGGGATGTATAAAGGATGGAAATATGATATTATATATTATATTATACTGGAATTATAATATACCTTTATATAATTATTATTCCATTCTATAAAATACGAAATAGAAATGAAAGTAGCGTTCATGCGTACGTACGGCTTACCGTCTCCATGAACGGTGCATTTCATTTCTTACCTCTAAATGATTATGTAATGTTATAAATGCATGCATGTACTGAATATATATGACATATATGATATCTACATAATTAATACAATTATGGATATAATAAAAATTTGGCCACACGAACAACATGTAATTGTAAGAAGTCCACTTTCGACTTAAGAACCAAATATCGGCAAAACAAATATTATTAACTTAAATGATTACATAATGTTTATAACATGGTAATAAGTGGTATAAAAGTAATAATGAACTTGAAAAAGGTTCTTAAGGAATTATAAATTAACTCAAGTTTATTATTCAGGAGATTAAGGAACGATCGAGTCAAGTCGGACCCGAGGTAAGGGATCCTACTCCTCTCTTTCTTTTTAAGTATACACTTTTATGTCATTCCTTTTAAAGATCATATGTATTGTTATTGGGATGATCTTTTATATTACACTTACTGTAATTTTTATGTTCATGTGATGAGAGACCCTATTCTCTCTCATCAATCCATTTTGGAAGTTTTATGTGGCGCCGTTAGGCTGCCGAGTTTTCGTAAGGGATTTTCATCTCACTTTTATTCCCGTGAGATTTATGCTACATTCGCCACAAATTCCATTGAGTGGTGTATGTACTTCCCATTATTCTACTCTTTGTGTAATATACTTTCGTTTATGAGTATTTACATCAATGACCTATTGTCTTTCTTTCATGGGGTGTTTGTTTTGAAAGATACCCAAGTCGGTAAGGGAACCTTTCACCCTCCTCTTTTTTAAAAGACTTCTTTTGTTGGGTCTTTTAATTTACATATTGTTATTTTGGGATATGTTCTCATATATCCTTGTTGATGTAAATTTTATGTCCAAGTGATGAGATACTCTTTTTATCTCTCATCAACTCTTTTTGATGTGATGCCGTTAGGCTGTCAAGGGAACTTTTTAACCCAATTTCGATTTCTTTGGGTTCAACATGTAGTCATTGAATATGTCATCCATTGAATATGTGTGAATGACATTTTATTGTTTTACACTTAATATCCACTTATATTGGGTGTATTTATATTTGTCACACATATTTTTTTGAGATTGATTTGTCCTTAATTTAAGGATACATTCTTTATAAGGGATTTCATCACATTTGACATTTCTATTGAGAATTCATTGTTGTTATGCACAAATTCACTCTTATATGGTGTATATACTGTCCTTTGGAGTATTATATCATGAATCCATTTATTCTCATGATATTATAAAGTTTTGACTAAATGTTATTCCTCAATTATTGTATTCAAGTGTCTCTGATTTTGGTAAAACCCCTTTAACCAAAATATCGTTTTAAATGTTTTAATTATTTGTTCTTATTAATATCCATGTTTTCAAAATGGTTTTAAGGATTTATTTATATGGATATTAATGGTTTAAAATTTTAAGCTTCAAGGTGGTATGGGACACTTTGATTCAAAAATTTCTTTATTAATTATTTTAAATGGTTTTGGAAATGGTTTCTTTTTGAATGGATTCAATATTTCAATATACTAAAATGTTATATTGTGATTGAAATATGGAAATGTTATGTTTCCTTTATGCATGTTTTATGTGACATATTTATGTTATGGTTCTTGGGCATTGTTATGAAAACGGGTGGTTCCGTGATAAAATAAGGGTGGGTGAGCCCGTAATAGCTCTCCAATGCATTGGGTAACGCGAAGGAGTGAAACGTTAAGGTTTCTCCGAAGAGATTTAGGGAATATACTGTGATGGGTATTCCAAACGTAACCAAGAGGGTTACTCCCTACGTAAGAATGTTATGAATGCCTCAAGTTACCTTTATGTATTATGTTTTCTATGATTTATTCATGATTTGATATGCCTATGTTTTATGGGTAAAGTATGATTTCATTCTTATGTATACATGTACTCATGTTTCCTTTCCATATTTTTATATCCCTTACTAAGATTTTTATGCTCATCCCAAGTTTTTGAAATGTTTTTCACAGGACAAGGGAAGGGTACATGATGTGATGATAGTGTCAAGGATGTGTCAAGAAAGAATCCATGTTTCATTTTAAATATGTTTCCGTTGATGGGAAGAATAAATACTGTCTTTTATGTAACCACTTTGTTTAAATGTGGAATGTAATGCAAGTTTCATGATCTAATTATCTAAAACTCTAAACCTGAAAAGATCCTCAATTTGTAATCTTGTAATAACTCAAGATTAGGTAAGGTTTAAGGCTGGGGCCTTATAGTTGGTATCAAAGGTCGGTTTAGATAACTTTAGAGGTTAGGGTATTCTTTAAGCATAAGTGGCATTACCATAATGGTTAGGATTTCAGAAAGAGTCCTAGTTTTAGATAAAGTGAATGAGTAAGTATATCTTAGTGTTTATCTTGCTCGTTAGTACATGATGGTTTTTTTTGATATACTCACACTGACCTTTTTGGTTTTAGTAAATGGCTGGATCTAGCAGGCACCGAAGTAACAATGGATGTGAAGGAAACTGTGACAGTTTTTTGAGCAAGCAACTGAATGATATGGGAGCTGCAATGAGAACTCTTTTGATTATCCTCAACCAACTATCTGGAGTCATGATTGACCACCTAAACATTGGACATTTCTCTAAGGCATCATATATGCAAGAAACAAATCCCTACGGAATTATAGGTAATAATCATAAAGGTAAGTGTGTTCAAAAACCTATGTGTCAAAGATGTGGAAAGAAACACCTAGGAAAATGTTTCAAAGGGACAGAAATATGCTATAGATGTGGGAATGAAGGTCATAAAGCAAGAACCTGCCATGGAAAAAGGAAGCATCCAGTTGACTCGAGGAAAGGGAAAGAAGTTCTTTCTGAGGGATCAATTGAATGTTTTAAATGTGGTGTGCATGGTCATTATGCAAACACATGTCCTATGAAGAAGTTTCGTGAATGGGGTCACCAAGAGCGTACCAATATTTGTTTATCAATACCTAATTCCATTCCGATTGAGGATGAAGAAACTGACAATGACCAATAAAAGGTATGTACTATTTCATGACTATTGTTTTCCTATTTTGGAATCTTAGGATATGATTCATGATTTTGTTTGTAGGAAAGAGGTATTTAGGAATAAGTTGGAAAGTAATGGATAATGGATCATGAAGAATGTTGAATGAGTAAGATGTCAACATATAAGGGCTTCAAGAGTTATGGTGAAATTCTTAAGAGTATTAAGTCTCTTTTGATGATGGGGTTACATTAGAAGACTTTTTATATTATGTGTAACCCTGATTTTTAATATAGGCAAATTTTATTCAAGTAATAGTTATCTTTTCTTTTGTGGACATAGTTATAAAGAACCATTTGGGTTTATATGATCCTTACTTTTGAGGTAATTATGGGTTACTATATGTTATGATTGAAGTGAAAGGCATGAGATAAAATTGAGGTTAAATTATGTTATGGTTATTTTTGATGATTTTATCCCTTTTTGGGTAATGATTTGAGAATTATATAGTTTTGGAAAAAGGACAACACGCAGACCGTGTGACAACCCGTCGCGTCGGACAATGCTGCGGGAATCGAACCCACAACCAAAGTGCGACTGGTATTTATCGCCTACCACTGGACTACGTGAAGTCCCTGGTTAGTTTGACTGATTCTTTTTAGTTATATGATTTTATGAATTAAGAGTAAGTTGATTTTGGAGGATATGTGATTAGGATAATTACTTTTCAATGCGAGACGTTAGGAGAAACTGATGTTGTTTGGAGATAAATGTTACGATTTAACTTGGAAGACTATGTGACTAAATCCTTCAAATATTTGGGTTTAAATATTAGTTTGGTTTACTTTGAATAATTTTATGGACAAATTGATTATAGAATGGTCTTCGTTGAACTTTGGGTTTTGTTGGACAAATTTTGGAGGTTAAGAATAGATTTTCTTTTTATAAAGGGTTATCCTTTTCTGGATTATCTGATCTTGTACTAACCTTTTGGTTTTGGTTTTGGTTAAAGCCTAAAGAAATGGGAAGTATATAGTTCTCTTTTGTGGATTAGGTGATTCTCTAGAAGTTGATTATAGTACTCTTAATGCGAACAAGTCTCCCTAAATACTCGGCTTTTGGAAAAAATATGAGTTTGATTAAGGAATCTAGTAAAAGTTGAAAGTCAACATGATAAGTGATTATGTTTCCTTATGAATAAATTCCTCAATAAAAAGTAACTTAAAACAAAAATGTTGTCTATTAACTTTTCCTACTGGGGAACCCAACACCGTTTAACCCATCACAAGTTTGTGATTTTCTTATTGTTAACTTTCTCTTAAACATGTTTTCTATCACTCTCCATCGGAACATGACCCTATGTTTTCTCCTCCATGTCCATATTTTCATACTTAGAATCCTAGTATGGGTTAACTCAGGTGACCTCTGTGCTTATCTTTCTTTATTTTAAAGTGATTGTTTTACCGACTCTTGTTCCGATGTGGGACGTTCAAGGATGTTTCCAAGCGCAATTTTAAAATTGCGAGGACGCAATTCCCAAAAGGGGGGAAGGATGTAACACCCCAGGTAAATAAGGAATATGACATTTTCATATTTATCCATATTTGTGAATAAAATATTAATATGACTTTAAAGGGGACTCTATGCTCGATGGCGTACCCAACACGCAACAACGAGTTTCTTGGGAATCTTACGTTGCACTCTAATAATAAAATAATATTATTTTAAATGGTAGTTAACATGTAGCCGTTGTAATGGCAAGAATGGATAGAAATAACTAAAATATGATTATATATGTTCTTAAATATTTTTACATTTATACAATAAAAGATAAAGGCTTAAAATACGGAAAGAATTCAATTTTAGGCGTATATGCCCTAGTTTTCACTAAAGGTTCACTTATCACCTTTTGATGGAGAACCGTCATTAAATATAGTTTTGTTCACTCTTAAACATTCTTTTGGACCAAATAAAACTCTTATTAAGAATCAGGACATCAAAATTTACTTTGTGTAAATTTTTGGTATCTTTCTGATAAAGTTCATTTTTTTAATGAATAGTGTAAAATGCTGTATTTTAATTCAAAACCACTTTTTAATCTAATTTATTTATATGATTAGATTATATTTTGAATTGGTTTTAAAGTGAAATTAGAAAATATTTTTACCATTAAATCCAATAGTGGTCGTTGGAATCAATTTCACTTTGAAATCAGACTTAAACTAGTGTCAGTCTTTTGATACTTATTGTTTCATAAAACACGCTATTTGTCATGACAACAGGAATTAATTATTAAATTAATTAATGTGACTTATATGTTTTGAACTTTTTAAAACGGACTTCATTTTTGAATTCATAATATCAAATATAGCTTAGGGTGAATTTTTGGGATTTTTCTGAAAAACTTCAATTTTTGATGAATAGTGAAACCACTAAGTAGTACTTATAAAAACTGATTTTCCGTTTAAATGAAATTTTTCCATCATTGTGTTTTGATTTTAAAAAATCCTACATACATGGTTGTCATTAAGAAGTAAAATGTGGTTCAATGAGATTAAAATAATTTTTTGGTGAATAGTAACTTATTAAGTTTTTAATCGCGATTAGAGGTAATTAGTGTAGTTTAAGGTAAAAATAATATTATAAGAATGTTAAAACACCATTACACTTGTCCTACACCTATTGGTTGTATCATGGCAGACCAAGAAAAGCCATGGGTAAACTTGGGGACCCCATTGATCCACTTTGGTTGGGAAATGACATAAATAACATTTTATTTAATGTAAAAGTAAAATTGACACAGACATGATATGTTTTACTAAAACAATTTTTAAGTGGGGTTATAAAAGTCATCTTTTTGATTATAAATATTAATTGGAAATATAAAAAGATTTCCTACATCATAGTAGTTTTTTTATAATTTTTAGACATTACATAAATTAAATTATTTATGACATAATAATAATGCAGCGATGACATCATTATTTGACGATTTAAATAAAATGGAAAGATAATGTAAAATATATGAACTACACATGTCCAAAACTTATTGTATGAGTGGATTTCGAAGCCTTATCACCTTATCCACGAATTATATCAATGTGGGACCTTTTGAAACCGAAACACATTTTCAGATAAAGTAATATTTCTTTACTTTCCAAAAGTGCCCCTCCTCTCCTCTTATAAAAGGCCCCCAACTCTACCTCATTTAACACACTCCTCAAGCCTTTGGCTCGGCCAAACCCTGCCCATTTACTCTCTCCACATACCTCTCTTCATCCTAGAGGATTCCATTTGGGCAGAATCCTTTCAAAGGAAGCCTTTAGGCTCAAATCAAAAGGAGTTACAATTTTAAAGGTAATTCATTCTCTCATGTTCATTTGTTTTATCTTGCTTCTCCAACCCCCTAAACTCTTTTTATTTACTTATTTTGTAACAAAACCAGTATCTTAAATATACTAGGATGTTTTTATAAGATTTATTCGAGCTACACTCTCACACAACTACATCAAATGGTCAAAGAACATACGGTTTCCGTGGATGGTGAAATTCTGCCTCCCGAAACGATGATTGTTCAATACTCATTTAACACCTTCAAAGGTGGCCATTATGATGTCACTATTTTTATATATGATATATAATATGTTTATGTTTTATTTATGCTTCTGTATTTTTCATTTTTGTCTTACCTTTATGGCTTCCATTATGGGTATACGCGATATCTTCATTTAAGGAAGTGCGGACTACCGCCCCCTCAAAGTGATTTGATTCGTTAAATACCATATGTGGGATGTATAAAGGATGGAAATATGATATTATATATTATATTATACTGGAATTATAATATACCTTTATATCATTATTATTCCATTCTATAAAATATGAAATAGAAATGAAAGTAGCGTTCATGCGTACGTACGGCTTACCGTCTCCATGAACGGTGCATTTCATTTCTTACCTCTAAATGATTATGTAATGTTATAAATGCATGCATGTACTGGATATATATGAAATATATGATATCTACATAATTAATACAATTCTGGATATAATAAACATTTGGCCACACGAACAACATGTAATTGTAAGAAGTCCACTTTCGACTTAAGAACCAAATATCGGCAAAACAAATATTATTAACTTAAATGATTACATAATGTTTATGACATGGTAATAAGTGGTATAAAAGTAATAATGAAATTGAAAAAGGTTCTTAAGGAATTAGAAATTAACTCAAGTTTATTATTCAGGAGATTAAGGAACGATCGAGTCAAGTCGGACCCGAGGTAAGGGATCCTACTCCTCTCTTTCTTTTTAAGTATACACTTTTATGTCATTCCTTTTAAAGCTCATATTTCTTGTTATTGGGATGATCTTTTATATTACACTTACTTTAATTTTTATGTTCATGTGATGAGAGACCCTATTCTCTCTCATAAATCCATTTTTGAAGTTTTATGTGGCGCCGTTAGGCTGCCGAGTTTTCGTAAGGGATTTTCATCTCACTTTTATTCCCGTGAGATTTATGCTACATTCGCCACAAATTCCATTGAGTGGTGTATGTACTGCCCATTATTCTACTCTTTGTGTAATATACTTTTGTTTATGAGTATTTACATCAATGACCTATTGTCTTTCTTTCATGGGGTGTATGTTTTGAAAGATACCCAAGTCGGTAAGGGAACCTTTCACCCTCCTCTTTTTTAAAAGACTTCTTTTGTATGGGTCTTTTAATTTACATATTGTTATTTTGGGATGTGTTCTCATATATCCTTGTTGATGTAAATTTTATGTCCAAGTGATGAGATACTCTTTTTATCTCTCATCAACTCTTTTTGATGTGATGCCGTTAGGCTGTGAAGGGAACTTTTTAACCCAATTTCGATTTCTTTGGGTTCAACATGTAGTCATTGAATATGTCATCCATTGAATATGTGTGAATGACCTTTTATTTTTTTACACTTAATATCCACTTATATTGGGTGTATTTATATTTGTCACACATATTTTTTTGAGATTGATTTGTCCTTAATTTAAGGATACATTCTTTATAAGGGATTTCATCACATTTGACATTTCTATTGAGAGTTCATTGTTGTTATGCACCAATTCACTCTTATATGGTGTATATACTGTCCTTTGGAGTATTATATCATGAATCCATTTATTCTCATGATATTATAAAGTTTTGACTAAATGTTATTCCTCAATTATTGTATTCAAGTGTCTCTGATTTTGGTAAAACCCCCTTAACCAAAATATCGTTTTAAATGTTTTAATTATTTGTTCTTATTAATATCCATGTTTTCAAAATGGTTTTAAGGATTTATTTATATGGATATTAATGGTTTAAAATTTTAAGATTCAAGGTGGTATGGGACACTTTGATTCAAAAATTTCTTTATTAACTATTTTAAATGGTTTTGGAAATGGTTTCTTTTTGAATGGATTCAATATTTCAATATACTAAAATGTTATATTGTGATTGAAATATGGAAATGTTATGTTTCCTTTATGCATGTTTTATGTGACATATTTATGTTATGGTTCTTGGGAATTGTTATGAAAACGGGTGGTTCCGTGATAAAATAAGGGCGGGTGAGCCCGTAATAGCTCTCCAATGCATTGGGTAACGCGAAGGAGTGAAACGTTAAGGTTTCTCCGAAGAGATTTAGGGAATATACTGTGATGGGTATTCCAAACGTAACCAAGAGGGTTACTCCCTACGTAAGAATGTTATGAATGCCTCAAGTTACCTTTATGTCTTATGTTTTCTATGATTTATTCATGATTTGATATGCCTATGTTTTATGGGTAAAGTATGATTTCATTATTATGTATACATGTACTCATGTTTCCTTTCCATATTTTTATATCCCTTACTGAGATTTTTATGCTCATCCCAAGTTTTTGAAATGTTTTTCACAGGACAAGGGAAGGGTACATGATGTGATGATAGTGTCAAGGATGTGTCAATAAAGAATCCATGTTTCATTTTAAATATGTTTCCGTTGATGGGAAGAATAAATATTGTCTTTTATGTAACCACTTTGTTTAAATGTGGAATGTAATGCAAGTTTCATGATCTAATTCTCTAAAACTCTAAACCTGAAAAGATCCTCAATGTGTAATCTTGTAATAACTCAAGATTAGGTAAGGTTTAAGGCTTGGGCCCTATACATGATCTCTTCCAAGGTTCTACATGGGATATAAGAGTAGAAAGGGATTGAGTGTGAGGATATTTTAGTATCCTTCAGTTAAGCTCAAGAGATGGTGTGTCTGAAACTAAAAGATGCACACACAGCTTGAAAAGTAAAAAAAAGAACACAACATAGTTATTAATGTAAAAATAGAGTTTAAAAATCTCTGTGTGTAATGCAGTAAAGCTCTCGACTCATTGGATGTAGGGAAAATGATACTCGAGTCCTCTTCTAGAAATTGGCTCCAAAACAAAGTATTGTAGTCTTTGTAATATAGATTCTAGGTGTGTAGAGGTTAATATCTTCGATGTTGGGATGTTCAACGAGCTTCAGCAGGATGCATCTTGTAATATCAAACTTCTTGTATACTTAAGCTTCAAGTTCTTATATTTTCAATATCTTGCATATTCGCACAACCATTTTTTTTGTTTTTCTACTGGGTTTAGAGAGCTATCTTTTAGGTTGATCTTGTAATCCTTTTATACTTCAAGGTATTGTGGGAGTGAAGATATCCACATGTGTATCTACCTCGTACTATCTATGGATAGTCTTACAGAAAACATTAAATAATTTCAGAAACATTAATTTATCTAAATATGATCGTTAGAAATAAATTTGACTTAATAAAAATGAAATAGTTATTTATTACTATCAGTGAGTCATTTGCATCAGTCTGCCATATTTGGTCTATTATCATCGGTCTGTCATCTTTGGTGTGTCATCTTCGGTGTGTCATCTACGGTGTGTCATCTTAGGTCTCTCATCTTCGGTGTGTCATCTTCGGTGTGTCATCTTCGGTGTGTCATCCTTGGTGTGTTGAACATCAGTGTGTTGAACATCGGTGTGTCAAACATGAAATCTAAAAGGCCTATGAAGAGTCTGTATTACACAAAACATTACACAACCATGTGACATCCAAAAATACATGTAAAAAATTACACTTGTAAACATATGGATTTAAAAATATAAGTTTTATCCATATTAATGTTTATTGTTCAGTATGATAAAATAGATTTACTTAGAGATGTTAAATGGAATGAAAGAGTAGAATCTGTAATTTGAACTTTCTTTTGTGATTATGAAAACTACCATATCATAGAGGGTCTAAAAATATCCCCTATTTTGATAATAAAAAATTATGACATACATACAAATATAAGGAATAAAAAAAATAAGTGGGCATAACATACATCACTGAAGAAGATTATGAAATATAACTAAAGCCTTCCCTTATTTCAGTTTTTAAAACAAATATCCCCCTCAATAAAAAAATTATGATGAGTATATGCCAAGTTTACTATACTAAAAATACTCCCCCTTATATCAATAATGTATTACTTTTCTTAGATTAATAATGTATGCCACTTCTTCTCTCCCCCTTTTGTGATTAGGAAAAAGAGTATAAAATAAGAGAAGAAATATAATAAAAGAAAGAAACCATAAATATTTCCATGAAGATGCAGAAAAGTAAAGTCAAATAAAAAGATCAAATCGCTATCAAAAATATAATCCAAAACTAAGGGTCTAGTTTCTGTGGGGCTTTGACTTTATCTGAAGGATACACAATAGGATGATAAGGTTTAGTAGAGACAGAGGGAAGAGGTGGTCTGAAGATAACACCAGGCAGGACAACACCTATAGTTACATTTTCTGCAAGACTAGGCCTTCTTTCTGACAACACATGACTGTGAGTTTGCTCTATAATGACTGGTCGAATCTGGGAGAGAGCCTGAGAGACAGTCATTGGAGCAGAAGACCAAGAGGCAGTACCAATGGAAGCTGTAGGAGGGACCACAATGGATTCAGCCTAGACATTCAAATATGTCTTAAGGATATTGATGAAATAATTAATGATTTCACCACCATACTACATAGATTTTTCAAAGTCTTACTTATTATCCAAGAATTTCATCAGCAAAGGGGTTGAATCATTCAATTGAGTAACTTTCTTCTTGAAGGCTTCAGTGATAGGAGGTATTCTGAGATTCTCGACTAGAAACTTGAAGCTATTTATGAGGTCATGATTGGTATAGATATTGGTAAAGTACGTATCCACCATTTATTGAATCTCTTTCTGAGCAGCATATGCTTCATTAGTGCACTACCTAACCATATTGTACACAAGGTCTGTATTTCTCTATACCTTTTCAAGAGTTTATTTGTCTGAAATACTCTGAAGATTTTGGAGTTCCTCTCTCATCACATGCCACGAACCGAATCTGGTCGCCACCAAAACCAACACCAAACCCAGCCCGTGACAAGGCCTAAAAAGCGTTCTTGATCCCCATGGGTTGGCACAAGTTCCTGGGTATCATAAAATGAGAATTGGGAATGATTTACCAGAGTTTATAAACTTAAAACAAAAAAAGAATCCAATAAAACAAATCTAGTTTTTTCAAACCAAACAATCTTTTACAAAAATGAAGAACTGAATTACATATTTTAAAACAATCCAAAAATACTATAACAAAGGTAAAAAACCAAAATTAAATATCCCAAGAACCCTCACGGAAAGGGACAATACCCTCAAGCCATCTCCACAAGACTTCACCACCAAGGACCTTCTAGAAACCTGAACCACTGGAACTAAAACAATTGTACCCAACATACGAGAACAAAAATAACCAATTCTACATACACCCAAGGGTTTAAGTAGGGTGTTATCCAAGGCCTATTAGGATACCAACACTATGATATTCCATATGATAAACATTTAAAGATGAAAAGCATGCAAGTTTTCAAAAACATGTAATTTCTAGTTACAATTTATAAAAGACGTGACTTAAAAAAATCAGTTTTCAAGTGGGCTAATTTAAATAATAAACACTTTTAAATGAAATTACATATATACTTAATTTTCCATCCAAATATACCATATGCCGATTGTAAGTATAAATGATCTAATGATCACAAGAAATATGAAATAATCCCTAGGCACTAGCTCGTTGTTGGTCCCAGGTACCTCATATCTTGGTGAGAGTAACCATTGTAAATATCCATTCTCATGCTTGATCCACTAGTAGGGAACATACCCATAAAATATTGGTCCCCAATCATAATCATCATAGTTTAGTTAGAGTTGTAAGCATCAATCTTGCTAAGTGAAACTGAGGCCAAACCCCACGGATTCACTAGCATACTAGTACACGCCCACCAACCTAGATACTCGAGTTTTCCACTTTGTGATAAAACAAGTTAAACAAGTAAAGAAATATAATTTTCAAATGAAAATATCATTTACTCATCAAACATTTACCAAAAAGTCCAAATGTATACCACAAAATTCACAAAATTCCACTTTTCATTCAAATTGAATTGAAATCCGACTCACACCAAAATAGCCCACAACACTTTTGAAATTTATTTAACACTTCCAAAAATCCTTTAAAAAAAATTTATAAACCATTAATAGACATTATAACTCACATAAAAGCCCACTATAATATCTTATAATACCTCTTTCATCAACAAAATCCATTTTTCACAACACACTCACACAGAACAGCCCACGACCGTGTTTTACAGCTCTCTTTTCATTTTCAAAAACTTTCCAGCAATTTATAAAACATTATAAAAAAATATTTGACTTCCTAAATAACCACCTTACCTTTAAAAAACCCATATTATGTGAACACACCCCACAAACAGTACATATACACCCTTTTACCCACTTTTTTTAACCAAACAAAACATTCACAATTTTCAAAAAACAAACTCAAGGGGTGTAACTATGTCTTTCACACAAAACCCGTTTCAAAACCCCCATTTAAGACCAAAACCATACCCATTCCTATCCAAAATAGAATTGTCAGCCCTAGATACATTTTTAAACCAAATTCAAGTGGTATAAAATAACTTTGAATAATACCACAAAAGATAAAAATGAAAACACACATTTTCATAAAATGATCTCAAGAAGTATAACAATGTTTTACAAATCAAAATTATTCAAAAACCTTTTTTTAGGAAAAAATGACACTAATACATTAACAAAACAGAATTTACAGGGAAAACAAGATTTATTAAACCAATTCCATAAGTTATAAAATACACCCAAATAATACCCCATGAGTTACACATGAAAAAACCAAATTTCAAGTAAAAAAGAAACTATAAAATTTAACACTTAACCAAATAAATCATAAAAAGATTTCACACTACACCCAACATATGAGTAATATGAAAAATTAGTAAATACAGCAAGCTAATGCATCAATAATTGTTTACACATGGAACCACCTACCTTTTGAGTCAAAACCCTTGAATCATGGTGCAAAACCTCAACCGCACCTCCGCCACACAAAAAGTAAGTTAAAACAAACTCTAAACCATTATATTTCACCAAAAATACCCCAAATCAAACCCTAGGTATGAAACCTAACTTCTAGACACTTTAAATTTATGAAAGAGGGAGGAGACCCTAAGGAGAAGGAAGGAATTGAAGAGAAAAACACTTACCCAAAACAATCTTGAAGAAAATGACCCAAAATCCACCAGAATCTCAATTTTAAAACATCTAAAAATTTAAATTATTTTCGATCAAGGATGAGGAGATCATGTAAGAACTTGAATGGTGGAAAAAGAGTAAAAAAAAGTTATAAAAGGACCAATTTACCGCTTCAAATCTGGGAAATTTGTAAAATCCATATACTTTTCTCCAAATTTAGAAATTCTATTGAGCTCAAAATTGGGAGAGGAGAGAATGGGTACTCACCTTAGGTAAGTGGTATCAGGTGAGAGTTGGAATCACCTAAAAAACATAAAAATAGAATGAGTTATTAAAGAATTAAAAAATATATTTAATGAAGGAAATGGGATTTCAAACAGGCCCAATCCCTTAAATAAAAACCCATATCCACCATGATTATGGATTCCTAATTGGTCAAAATTAATTTTTTGGTGTTAATATGTCATGGGATGACATGTAGTAATTAGAATGGATGATTTTTTTTGAAAAATGAATGAGTTATAAAGGAATCAAATTTTATTTTTAAATCTGGAATTGGGCTCACAATTTGGCCCAATTCATGAAAACTGACCCATTCCTCCATAAAAGCTTGGGAATCCCCAAAAAAAGTTTGAATAGAAGTTAAATGGAATTTAACTTTAAAATAAATCATGTATGTGACAACACAGCTTTGAGAGACTCCAAATAAACAACAACACTTTTCCCACTTCTAGAATTTGATGGGCCAGTTAAGATTTTTCCAAGCTCCTCTTTCAACTTCTTCCGATCCACACTGAGTAGATGAGTCACCATGTTTCTATGAACTTCAAAAAAACCACTGAAGGAGGTCTTGGAGTCAGAGTTTATAGAATTTAACTCACTTCTCATCTTTCATACTTCCTCTCTCCACAATGTTTTGTTCCTAATAATGGTTTCTGCTGTGGTAATGAGATTCTGTTGAATCTCCTGGATCAAAATTCTTGCAATCTTCGCCGCATCAGCATCTGAAATACCTATTGAAGTGGATGCTTCACTTATGGATCCAACTTAGGATTTCACTAACTCACATATATCATTTTTTAATTATTCCAAATCATCCTGAGTGACATAGTCACTGGGCATGGTCTGTGCTACTGGATCTACTGTTGTAGGTGAAATTGGTAGAACCGGTGCATTAGGTTCTAGTTCAGATTGGACTTGTGGAATAGCAGGAGGAGGCACCCTCTCCTCATCGGAGTCATATTACGAACCAAAAATAATGTATCCTGGATCATTATTCCACTCTCTAGTACAGGTACAGTCTCTTAGATAAACAGTATCAATCCTGATCCTTCTTTCTTGAGGCCCAGGAACAACATTATCTTCATAAACTTATTTATTTAGTCCTCCAGCCATAACATGATTTCTGGGTACAAGAACCAACTGAACTTCGGGTTCTACATGATATCTATCAACTTCAATTTCTCCAGGAACTTCCTAAATTTGAGGCACTTGATCCTCAGCTTCTTCCTCAGGGTCACCAAACATAAGTTCATTAAATTCCTAAATGATTTCAGGGTTTTCAGCATTAAGATGGGATGATCTATACTCATGTTCAGCATCTCTATGATCAATAGACTCTTGTTCAACATGCTCAACTTCATTACCTACTCCATGTACAGATTCCTCACTAGATCTGTCCACCACTTGTTGTCCATCTTTTAAATAATCACTTACATGATCATCATTTCCTCCTTCATCTTTATCATCATCATCATAATAATAATAATCATCATCATCATCATTATTAAACTCCTCATCTGATTTACTCACATAAAATTTAACCCCATTAACCTCAGTCTCTTATTCATCCTCATCACCTTACACATACTCTCTTGAGGATAAGTCCAAATGTGGACTAGAAGGTCCATAAGACATGTTCTTGGGGATTTCAGCAATATCAGGATCACTCCTATCATCAAAATGAGATCCTTCTTCCCTTGGAACTTCAGTCTCTTCTTCCTCATCAGAATAAATTGATTCTTCTCCAAGTTTGAGACCTGTATCAACTTGATCCTTTGGTCTGGTAGGATGATCAACTGGATTGAAATTTTAATATAGCCTTTCCTCATCACCAACCCAACATTTCTTCCAAGGGTTCCAGAAGATATTCATCCTTTTACAAAGTTCTTTTTGAGTACATAAACCCCTATATTCACTTTTCACTTCATCTCTATCTTCCACATAGCCTAACCTTTTTAGCATGGTAGAGATCATCCTTAGATAGTACAAACATGTTTCCTTCTTTTATGGTTTTATAAAATCAGATAAATGAACCCTTAGATACCTACATAGGTTTACTTTTATCCCATGTTTCTATAGATAGATCAAGAATACATCTTGATACTTCACAGCAGAGAAATATCCCTTGGGAAGATTTGATGTTGTATAAACTTAAACAACAATATTATTTCTCCTTCAAAATCACTTGAAATAGTCCTCCTAGATTCTCCATTTCCAGTTAGATCCTTCAGAGTATCTTTATAAGAGAACAAATCAGATGAAGGTGGAATATTACCCGGATAATCAGCATAGACACCTTCATGAGGCATATCCAAGTACTCAGCCCATTCCTTAGACAAAAAAGCTACTTCCTTTCCCTTTACTACTAACTTCATTCTTCTTGTCTCACCTTCATACATAGATGTATTCAAATACTGATATAATTTATAAACTAACTGGGGATAATAAGGTCTTTCATTATTAGCAAACCAGATTATCCACCATTGAGATTCCATTACTTTTAATAAAAATTACATTCTTGACAGAAGCCAATCAGCAGAAACTTCTTTTTCAACCGTAACCACTCAACTTTTTAAGCTCGGTTTTGTAGTCCCACCCGACTCACCTTTATGTCGCTTATTAGAATGTGATTTTATTTTCTCTTACATAGTGTGCTTGGTCCTTTCCATGTAGAGGCTTCAGATTCCAAAAGAGTTGTGGACGAGGGTCGAGAGGTAGAGTGACAAAAGGTAGAAAGCTTTATGGTAATGCGAAGGTGAAATGTTGGGATGGATTGAAATTAATACATCATTTAGGGATATTAAATCGTAAAGTATAAAATTTAAACATGTAAAAAAGAATACCAAAACAGTGTCATTTTATTTAAAACATTCAGAATTACAAAAGAGTCCAAAAAAACTTCGGGGTCAATAAATCAGTTTTAGGAGATAGATTTTATTAGATTGGTTTCAGAAGATTGGTTTTATAAGATCAGTTTTAGAGGATCGGTTTTAGGATATTGGTTTAAAAAGATCACTTTTAGGAGATCAGTTTCAGAAGATCGGTTTCAGGAATCAGTTTCGAAAGATCAGTTTCAGAATATCAGTTTCAGGAATCAGTTTCAGGAGATCTATTTCAGAAGATAGGTTCTAGGATTCAGTTTCATAAGACCGGTTTTAGGAGACCAGTTTCAAGAGATCAGTTTCAGAAGATCGGTTTGAGGAATTGGTTTTAGAATATCTGTAATAGGAATCAGTTTTAGAAGATTGGTTTTAGGAGATCAGTTTTAAGAGATTGGTTTCAGAAGATTGATTTTAGGAATCAGTTTCAGAAGATTGGTTTCAGGAGATCGATTTTTAAAGATCGGTTTTAGAATATTGGCTTTATAAATTGGTTTCAGAAGATCGATTTCAGAAATATGTTTTAGAATATTGGTTTTAGGAGATCGGTTTCAAGAGATCAGTTTTAGAAGATCTGTTTTTTGGAATTGGTTTGACCAGATCAGTTTCAAGGGTCGATTTGAAAGGATCGATTTCAAGGATCATTTTGGAAAGACCAGATTCAACGAATTTAGAGATTTATCATTCCTAGTTCATGTATGATGTAGTTCATTCTCTTAGAGTTTAAGGGTTTAGTGAATATATCACCAAGCTGTTGCTCAGACCCAATAAACTCAAGAGTTATATAAACTCTTTGATAATGATATCTCAAAAAGTGATGTCTTACATCAATATTCATTGTTCTAGAATGAGAAATTGGATTCTTAGAAATGTTAATAGTACTTGTGTTTTCACAGTTTATGGGGATATGTATGAATTGAAATCCATAGTCTAATAAGGTGTGTTTCATTGACAAAATTTTTCCCAACAACTTCCAACAACAATATATTATGCTTCAGCAGTTGATAATGCAACTAAATTTTTCCGTTTTTCTACACCACGATATTAATGACATTCCCAAAAAGTGACATGTTATAGAGGTACTATTTCTATCTAACTTACATCCACCAAAATCAGCATCTTAATAGCTAACTAAATCAAAAGGTTTCCATTTAGGATAGAATAGTCCTAAGTTAGTTGTATATTTAAGGTTTTTGAAAATTCTTTTAACATCATTTGAATGAGACTCTTTAGGATTTTTTTTAAATCTCACACATAGACACACACTGAACATAATATTTGGCCTACTAGAAGTTAAGTATAGAAAACACCCAATAATTCTTCTGTAAGTAGTCTGATCAACTAATTTTTCATTTTCATCAAGATCTAACTTACATGTATAACTCATAGGGGTTTCACTAATCTTAATGTTATCAAATCCATATCTTTTCAAAAGATATTTAGTGTACTTACTTTGATTTAAAATAATACCTTATTTATTTTAAAATATTTGAAATCCAAGAAAATATTTAAGTTCTCCCATTAAACTCATTTCAAAGTCAATTTGCATTATGTTTGAAAAATCATCACATAAAGAGTTTTTAGAAGATCCAAAGATAATATCATCTACATATATTTGAGATATTAAAACTTATTTTGAAATTATTTTTATAAATAAAGTATGGTCTGTGATTCCTTTTTTTAATCCTTTATAAATTAGAAAATTACTCAACCTTTCATACCAAGCTCTTGGATCTTGTTTCAAACCATATAAAGCTTTCGATAATTTGAACACATGATTTTGAAAAAGTGGATTTGTAAAACCTGGGGGCTATTCAAGAAAAACATCCTCAATTATATAACCATTTAAGAATGAACTTTTGAAATCTATTTGATAAATTTTAAAATCCAAGTGTGCAACATATACAAGTAATAATCTAATTGCCTCAAGTATAGATACTGGTGCAAAGGTCTCTTCATAATAAATTCCTTCTTATTGATTATATCCTTGTGCAAATAGTATAAATTTATTTCTAATTATATTTATAGATTAATATACTTTATTTATAAACACCCATTTGTTTTCTATGGTCAAAGTATCCTTTGGTTTATTTATAAGTTTCCAAACTTTATTTTTTTAAGACTAATTAAGTTCTTCTTTCATGTCCATTACCCAAAATTCATCATTGAATACATCATTGGTATTTTTTGGTTAAAGTTGTGAAAAGAAAGCTTGAAGTTCAACCCGGTTTCTCAAGGAAGCTCTCATTTGTGTTCCTCTATCTAAATCTCCAACAACAGCATCTAAGGGATGATTCTTAAGGGTCTTGGTTGGTCTAGAGAAGGTAGGACTTGATATTTTAGATTGGTCAGGTTTATTTGGTTCACTATGGTTAGGATCTATATAATTTTTAGAACTGGATGTTTTCACAGATTCCTTCATATGATGATTTGAGGTTTTATCATTAATTTCCAGATTGTACATATCTTCTTCCATATTTTCTAGTGAGTCTTGGGCTCATATGGATCTTATTTATCAAACTTGATGTGTACTGATTCCACCACACATTTGGTTTTCTTATTAAAGAATCTATAGGATTTTCTTGATGTAGAATATCCAAGAAATATTCCTTCATCACTTTTGGAGGAAAATTTATCTAAATTATCTTAAGAGATCAAAAATATAAACTTTACATCCAAAAACTTTAAAATAACCTACTTTTAGTTTCCTATTATTCCACAACTCGTAAGGATTTTTTATAAGGATGGGTCTGATTAAGACTATGTTTACTATGTAATGAGCTATGTTAATAGCTTTAGCCTAGAAATAAATGGGAAGATCATATTCATTAAGTATAGTCTGAGCAATTTTATGTAAGGTTCTATTTCTTCTTTCTACTACACCATTCAGTTGTGGTGTCCTAGGAGCAGAGAAATTATGATTATAGACATTTTGTGAGAAAAAGGCTTCAAAATCTTGATTCTCAAACACACATCCACGATCACTTATTAAGGATTTAATCTTAAAACCACTGATATTTTCTACAGACCTAGCATAATTGGTAAAATGTGAACAATATTTACTTTTATGAGCTAGGAAAAAGGTCCATGTGTACCTAGAGAAATCATCTACAAGAACATTAACATAGTGCTTCCCATTGAGACTTGAAACTCTAGATGGTCCAAAAAAGTCCATGTGAACCAACTTGAGAGGTTGATAAGTAGTTACTTCTTCATTTGTTTTGAAAAATATTTTATGTTCCTTTCCTTTTTGAAAAGGATTATTATTTTCTAGAAACTATAATTTGGATATTTCTCTAACTAATAATTTTCTAGTAAACATTCTAAGAGTGTGTATGTTGCAATGTCGTAGTCTTCTATGCCAGATCCAAGACTCTTTGTGAAAGGCATTTAGAAAAGAGACATTCTGTGAAGCTAGTGTGTCAAGATTTATAGCATATACATTATCATATCTAAGAGCAGTAAATACTAAATTATTCTTGGAAGAAAAAACATGGCATGCATCATATTTTAATTTAACATTAAATCCATCATCAAAAAATTAAGATATGGTGAGCAGGTTATACTTTAATCCATCAACATACAGTAGTTTAGAAATTTAAATAGAGTTGGTTACCAATCTAGCATAGGCTGATGAATTTTTCTTTACCATTGTCACCAAATGTGACATGTCCTCCATCAATCATGACAAGACTTTTAAATCTTGAATAGTCCCATATCATTTGTCTTGAACACCCACTATCAAAGTACCACATCTTTTTACCGGAGCTCTTTAGGAAGTTTACCAACAAAACAGTTTAACCAAGAAACAACATTGGTACCCATATTTTTTTTAGGTCCACATACATTACTAATATAAGCTTTAGGTACCCAAAACTTCCTTATGGGGTTCTTATATGCTGAATATAGTGTGTTTAAAAACTAAACTCAGTTTGGTCGTGAATAATTAGATGTAGTAAATGAATTTTTGGAACTGGAATTTGCTGTACAATTCTGGTTTTTGAAAAAGGTAGTATATTTTCCAGATTTAGTTTGAAAACGTGATTTGGATAAATTTCTTTGTCCTAGTTGATACCCCATCCCAGAAGTATACTTAGTATCTATTTGTTTACAATGAATTTGAGTAAGAGTATCTTTCTCATTAGTAAAATTTTCTAAGCCTGTCTTCAATTGCTCATTAGACATTTTTTACTCATTTTTTTCCTTGACCAGTTGATCATATTTCCCTTTTTAGTTATAAGTTTTTAATTAGAAGTCACATTGAAAGAATGTTGTTTCTTCAATGATTTATACTTATCTTTCGACTCATTACATGTTTCTTCTAACATATTGCAATATTTGAATAATTCATCATTTTTCATATTCTTAGACTCACTTTAAGAATAATAAGAATTATGTACAAGAGAGTATAAGGTTACCTCAATTTTGTTTGTCATAAAACACATATTAGCCATATCATCTTTCTCATTCTGAGAAGAGCCAGATTCACTTGAGCTATCCATAGAGGCACTCCAGGAAGAATTCATTACTTTCTTATTCCATATATCCTTATTTTCATACTTTTTCTTGTATTTCATCTTTGTACAGTCAGCCTTGACATGTCCTTTCCTTTTACACTCATAGAAAATTATCTCTTCTTATTTATCATTTTTCTTCCAATCCTTTTTCCAATTCCCCTTTTTACCATACTTCCCTTTGTAATTTGGCTTTCTGAAAAACTTCTTTTTTCCTATAAAATTTATTGAATCGTCTCACTAGCTGGGCCATTTCTTCATCACTGTCTGAAGCTAATTTATCACTTCTTGAGCCATCAATAGCATCTTTGTAACACCCTAAGATTTCATAGTGTGTTATTTCTTCAAAATAATTCAATAACTTGCACGACACGCAACACCGAGTTCAAGCGCACCATGACTTACCAAACAAGCCATTAAAAAGAGGTTATGAATAGTATTAACTAAATTTTAAACTTTATATAATCCTTATAATTTTATAATTCATATTATGAGTTTCTTAGACATAATGTAAGAACAAATTCATTTTCAGTATTGCACTTTTACAAACTTTTAATAGTGAAACCTTTTTAAATCCAATATTTTAAAATTTTATATATTCAATTTGACTAAATAAATTTACTTTTTAGAATGGGGACATAAAAAATTTACAATGAAACATCCCAAGCTTCCAGGGTACGTTTCCCTTTGAATAATACAATAGCGTGTGTTGTACGCAACATCGAGTTTTAACACACACCACAACCGATCAAACTAGCCGTTATGAATAGTAATACCTACTTTTTAAAATTATAGAAATTTTATCTCTCAAAATGGACTTAATTTTTGGATTCTAAGTATCGAATTTAGACTAAGGTGAAATTTTGGTACCTTTCGGATAACTTTAATATTTTGATGAATAGTGAAAATTACTAAATTTTAATTAAAAACAAATTTTTTAATCAAAATAATTAATAGTGATAAATTATGAATTTGAGTGGTTTTAAAGTGTATTTAGAATATATTTTTACCATTTAATACAATTTTGGTCATTGGACATAATTTCACAATTAAACCAGACATAAACAAGTACCAATCATTTGATAGTTATTATATCTTAAAAACATGCTTTTTGTTTTGACACCAGGAATTAATTTTAAATTAATTTCTGCCACTTATGTGTTTTGAATTTGGAAAAATGGATTCCATATTTGGAATCAGAATTTCCAAATTGTGTAAATAGGTAACTTTTATTTTTAGACATTTTGAATAATTACTTCGGTAAATATTTTATTTACCACGGTTAAAGGGTAAATCTGGTAAATAAGGGTTAACAAATAATATTATAATAATACTAAATTACCCTAAAACGTGTCCTAACATTATTGGTGGATACATGTCCGACCATGGGCATCTTTGGGTCAATTTTGGGACCCCATGGAGCTACTTGTAGGTGATAGGGACACATTATTTTAATTAAGTTAAAATAAATACAAAAATGACAAAAGCATATATCTTTTAGAATTTTTTTTTAAAAAGGGTTATATATGTTTGATTTTAGACTATAAATATTCATTATAAATATAAAAAGATTTCCTACATAATGATATTTTATTTATAATTTTTAGACGTTAAATAAGTTAATTTATTTATGACACAATGATAATGCAGTAATTACCATAATAGTAAAAAATTAAAATAATTGATATTATAAATACCCAAATAAATATAATTTGAGACTTTTAATGAATTAAACTAATTTTCTAGGATAATATGACATATTAGTATTGCTTTAATTGACTTTTTTTGATGTAATAATTCTATTATGAGTTTCACAAATATCAATTTTCCAAATAGTGTCAAAATTAACATAAAAGAGTTTTAAAACAAATATTATACTATTAATTGATATTCAATTCCTAAAAATCTAAGGTTTGGGAAAGAGACTTATATCATGATAGGCGTATCACTAATGGAACACTTGGGGGTCGATTGGATGTATATATTTAGTTTATTAACTATATAATATAAAAATAAAAAGTGACATGGTAAGTGTCAAACTAATTAACTAGGAGTTAAAACTAAAAGATAAGGTTAATATAATGACCCAAACCTGTCTAAATCCTATTGTTTGAGTTGTTTTCGACCCATACCCACCTTAAAATTTAAATAATCTACTTTTGAGCCATTAGAAACCGAATATGAATTTATTATAAAATAATATTTCTAGCTTTTCCAAAGGTGCCCCTCACCCCTCTTATAGAAGGGCACTCCCCTTTATCATTAATTCACACCTTCAAAGCCATTTTTCTCGGCCAAAATCGGGCCAAATACACTCTCAACTTCCCTCAATTAATCCTAGAGGTATTCCTTTAGTCCGAAAGCCAACCTAAGGACCCCTTTTGATCAAATCAAAAGGAATAACCCGAAGAAGAGGTAATGATTTCACCACCCCTTTTCAAGTTCCTTTCTTCTTCCACTAATTCTTTCTTTGTTATTACCATTATAAAATAACAACTCTAGTATCTTATATATACTATGATTTTATTATAAATATGGTACAAACATATTCATTATTCTATCCATCCTTTGAATAACATGTCACCATACGTGCGTACGTACGGCTTACCGTCTCCACATCGTGGTGTAATTGTTATTCAATAAATTATTATTTGGATGGGTATAATAATGATGTGTAATTCATGTAAATAATAAATATAACATGATAATTATTCTGTATATATGATATAACATCCAATTATATATTATTTTAATATCAAAAGAATGATATTGTCGCTCGTGCGTACGTATGGACTACCGTCTCCACGAACGCGATGAGATTCATTCTCCATCGTATCCATTTAAGTCTAATAATCATTTGATTATTATTAATAGTATCTAAGGACTTTATATCATTCTGGATATTATTGAGATACAACCTATCCATGAAAAACACAGCTTACGTAACAAATCATATAAAAGAAAATGAGTAAGTTAACACCCAAAACAACGATAATACTAAGATATTATTAACAAATCAATGTTAAAAGATCATATATGATATCATATTAATGTATATGATTCTGTTATAATTTAATAACAATTATTTCACCATTATATAGGAGTTTAACCTACCCCAACCAAGGAAAAGTACAAGGTAATGGTTAATTTTGAAATCTCTTCATTATCGGAGGTTGTTTATACGTAATAATCTACTGGGATTTCTTTATCATCCACATCCATGTTTCTTAAAAATTGTATTTAAAAACATTTTTACTAATTACTAGAATATGGGTTAAAGTTATTTATACCCTTTTTGACTTTTATAAGTTGTTTATAAAGAAATATTTCCTTCGTTTTCCAAACAAGGTGCTTTTTAACCTTTTCGACAGAATTAAGGTAAGAATGTTTTTTTTACGTATATGGCGGGTGCGGCTATTTTCTGCCGTTATAAAATCGTTGAGGCTTCCCTTACAAGATTATAAGAATATTTTCAAAGAAAATGTTTTATTTTATAAATATATGACTCTTAAATGATTTCAAAATAAAAAGAGATATTTCTCTAAAAAGAGTTTTGATTTCATCTATGTCAACATCCTTTGATGGATTTTACGGTTATTTGAAGTTGATTTATAATGATATAAAACTTATATATCGTATTGAAGGTTTTTTGATATTTTTGACTGTGGATGTGTTATTTTTATACCATTCATGGTTTATGGATGAAGTATTTACATTTCATATGCTAGTTTTAATACGAATGTTTATGATATGTTTAAACCTTTTCATATGGGAATGCATTGGACTTAATATGTGACGGGTGGAGCCCGATATAGCTCCTCGACGTATCGGTAGGTCTCATGAGACAAACTAGCATCCTAGAACAGGGCTTTAACAAAATATTATTGTAGTCTTGGAATGAGGCCTTGGCTATGTGGTTATGATAGTCTGGCATTATGCATTCTATCATTATGAAAGTGGTTATTGATATTGCATGTGATTATTAGACCAGTAGAATATCCATGCGAATAAGTAAATGGAATTATTTAATTTTATTTTTTCCATATTATGTTGAAGTTTAAGTTTAAAAGGATTTTTTTTAGTTATACATTTCCTTAAATGTTAATGTTTATTTATGAAAGCTCTCGCTATATTGTTATCCTTACTGAGCATCTGAGCTCACCCCTTCTAGTGTTTTAATTTTTCCAGGATGTGAAGAAGTATATTATGAATAACCTACATGGATAGTATGAGGGGATATGAAGACAAGATGTTGTTATAGATTTGTATTACTTTATTATGTAATGTAAAACCTATGAATGTATCTAGTGTTTCAAGGATACTAAACTAATCGGCCTTTCGAGACTTGATCTTTGTGATCATGCCAATGTTACACAATAATGCACCGAATCTGGGTAACTGGGTTCGGGGCGTTAAAGTTGGTATCAGAGGAAGTTTAGTACAAACCTTGGAAGCTAGATTTAGATGAACTCTGATTAGAGCACATAGAACTAAGATGAACTTTGAGGATTAGTATAGAAGAACTTCCTAGAATGTTGGTATTGTAGAAATTTTGTGAGTTTTCTGAGAAATACATCCCTATCTGGAAATGAGCAGGTAGAGGCGTATCTAGCACAGATGTACCTAGGGGTAAAACCTGAAAACACCGCATTGAGCTAGACTTTAATGGGAACTGGTGCACGACAACGGGCCTTGCTGCACTCTTGGTTACGACACTACCGAGGGATATGCTTAGGATAATTCTCATTTTCTTTACAAACCATTATGAAGGGTTTATGAGTATATACTTCCTCAAAGGAGACATTTTTATGATTATGGATTATATCCATAAACTATTTAATTTATGTTATGTGTTTTACAAGTTTGGGATTAGGTATTGTTATTCATAAACTAATCTAGTGTATTTCATTGTTTATAAATGGTTCCCAGTAGAAGGAATGAGAACTCCAGCAATGCACATGATCCAAAGAGAAAGAAGGATCATATCTTTCATGGTCTTAAGCCAGAATTTATAAGAGAAATAGTCTCCCATGTATTATCATCATATGAAGAAATAATATCATGTGTTGATAAGATAAGTAAAGAGTTTACTGAGTCCTATAGCTTTGAAGAGAAGCAAGAGAAGAAAAGGATGGAAGAGAGAAAGATGGATAAAGGGAAGAGGGAAAAGAAGAATTTTCCCATATGTGATAACTGTGGTAAGAAACACCCTGGAACTTGCCTAAAGGGAATGGGAGTTTGTTATAAGTGTGGAGGAAAAGGGCACAAATTACGTGACCGCAAGGGTAAAAAAATGGTTTCAAATGTACAATGATTCATTTCCAAGGAGTTTGGACACTACATGAACCTATGTCCCAGTCATCAAACTATGCCGCAAATAATGCTATTGGATAATAATCAAGTTATGATACTACCACAGATGAAGAGGAATGATTATAGTTCTTATGTTGATTATATAATTTTAGTGTTGTATCAATGATGTACTGGTTATAATAATTATGGAGTATATAAGGATTGTACTGCAGTACTATTTAATCAAGGACTTGAGATTGTGTGGAACCAAGAAAAGTGACTCTACAACAGGTTAAATTTTTGGAAAATATATGGTTGAGAGAAAGATAAACCATAATATGGTTCTGATATCGAGATAGTGATTTTGGAATAAGACATGATTGATTTGGATAAATTATATTGGATATTCTTATCTTCCTTGAAACTGATTAATGATTTGTATACATTTTTGGATAGAAGGATAATATCTAGTATTCTATAAGTAATAAGGGATCATGAATGTAATCAATAAGGTTTTATGGTAATTCAGGATGTTTCAGTGTTTTAAAAGAATACATGATGAAGGTGATCACATGTTATTACGCAGAAAAAATGATCTTCATTGTGTTTACCTTCCTTATAAATTTTGGACTGATGTATTTTGGATAGTTCTAGTTTGGATTATTTTGGATTTCTATAAAAGGACAACCCGGAGGTCAGGTGACAACCCATCGCATCCGGTAAGGCTACGAGACATGAACCCACAACCGAAGGGCGACAAGGGTGTATCACCTACCACTGACCCACATGATGTCCTGGATTGAATAATGTTGTTTTTAATGGTTCTGCTATATGAATTATAAATTTAGTTTTTTTAACCCTATACGAATAGGATAAATAGAGTATTATTTTTAAGTACTATTATCTTTTAGAGTGAAAGATGAGTTTGTGGTTGAACTTAGTTAAAGGATGAGACTCTACTTGTCAAGTATATATTTTTCTTCTTCTCTTATTCAATGAAGAAATTAATTCTTATACTTTAGTGAAGGGATCTTAAAACAAAAAAATGTGTTATCCTAATACCATATGTTTTGCTAAACTGATAGTATTTTAAATCATCATAGATTGATTAATTTAAGGCCCTAAATTTTACACTTGTTTGTGATTGATGACCTCAATCACTGCCTATAAATATTTACGTTTTTCTTACAACTATATGTCTCTAATTTCCACCAATGTTCTCCGAATAGAGATCATAATTTAGTGGTGACCCTTTCATTTCTCTTTTCCTCTTATTAAGACTAAATTTTATTAACCCAATTTCAGATGTGGGTTTTCCCACAAAGATATTTCCTATATTCAATATTTTATTTTCGAAGAACAATTTCAAATTGAGAGGTTGTAATTTATTGAATGAGGGGAGAATGTAACACCCCAAGATTTCATAGTGTGTTATTTCTTCAAAATAATTCAATAACTTGCACTACACGCAACACTGAGTTCAAGCGCACCATGACTTATCAAGCAAGCCGTTCAAAAATATTAACAAAATTTTAAACATTATATAATATTTATAATTTTAGAATTCATATTATGTGTTTCTTAGACATAATGTAAGAACAAATTCATTTTCAGTATTGCACTTTTACAAACTTTTAATAGTGAACTCTTTTTAAATCCAATATTTTAAACTTTTATATATTCAATTTGACTAAATAAATTTTCTTTTTAGAATGGGGACATCAAAAATTTACAATTAAACATCCCAAGCTTCCAGGGTACGTTTCTCTTTGAATAATGCAATAGCGTGTGTTGTACGCAACATCGAGTTCTAACACACACCACAACTGATCAAACTAGTCGTTATGAATAGTAATACCTACTTTTTAAAATTTTAGAAATTTTATCTCTCAAAATGGACTTCATTTTTGGATTCGGAGTATCTAATTTAGCCTAAGGTGAAATTTTGGTACTTTTCAGATAACTTTAATATTTTGATGAATAGTGAAAATTACTAAAATTTAATTAAAAACAACTTTTTTTATCAAAATAATTAATAGTGATAAATTATGAATTTGAGTGGATTTAATGTATATTTAGAATATATTATTACCATTTAATACAATTTTGGTCATTGTACATAATTTCACAATTAAACTGGACATAAACAAGTACCAATCTTTTGATAGTTATTATATCTTAAAAACACGCTTTTTGTTTTAACAGCGAGAATTAATTTTAAATTATTTTCTGCTGCTTCTGTGTTTTGAATTTGGAAAAATGGATTCCATATTTGGAATCAGTATTTCCAAATTGTGTAAATATGTAACTTTTATTTTTAGACATTTTGAATAATTACTTCGGTAAATATTTTATTTACCACGGTTAAAGGGTAAATCTGGTAAGTAAGGGTTAAAAAATAATATTATAATAAAACTAAATTACCCTAAAACGTGTCCTAACATTATTGGTGGTTACATGTCCGACCATGGGCATATTTGGGTTGATTTTGGGACCCCATGGAGCCACTTGTAGGTGATAGGGACACATTATTTTAATTAAGTTAAAATAAATACAAAAATGACAAAAGCATATATCTTTTAGCAAAACAAAATTTACAAAGGGTTATATATGTTGGATTTTCAACTATAAATATTCATTTAAAAATATTTCCTACATAATGATATTTTATTTATAATTTTTATACATTAAATATTTTAATTTATTTATGACACAATGATGATGTAGTAATTACCATAATAGTGAAAAATTAAAATAATTGATATTATAAATACCCAAATAAATATAATTTGAGACTTTTAATGAATTAAACTAATTTTCAAGGATAATATGACATATTAGGATTTATTTAATTTACTTTTTTCTAAGTAATAATTCTGTTATGAGTTTCACAAAAATCAATTTTCCAAATAGTGTCAAAATTGACATAAAAGAGTTTTTAAAACAAATATTATATTATTAATTGATATTCAATTCCTAAAAATCTAAGGTCCTTCCAAGAGACTTATATCATGATAGGTGTATCATTAATGGACCGCTTGGGGGTTGGTTGGATGTATATAGTATGTTTATTAACTATATAATATAAAAATACAAAGTGACATGGTAAGTGTCAAACTAATTAACTAAGAGTTAAAACTAAAAGATAATGTTAATATAATGACCCAAACCTGTATAAATCCTATTGGTTGAGTGGTTTTCGACCCATCCCCAACTTAACCTTTAAATAATCCACTTTGGAGCCATTAGAAACCGAATATGAATTTATTATAAAATAATATTTCTAGCTTTTCCAAAGGTGCCCCTCACCCCTCTTATAGAAGGGCACTCCCCCTTCTCATTAATTCACACCTTCAAAGCCATTTGGATCGGCCAAACACTGCCCAAATACTCTCTAAACTTCCCTCAATTCATCCTGGAGGCCTTCCTTTAGTCAGAAAGCCAACCTAAGGATCCCTCTTAATCAAATCAAAAGGAAGAACCCGAAGAAGAGGTAATGATTTCACCACCCCTTTTCAAGTTCCTTTCATCTTCCACTTCTTCTTTCTTTGTTTTTACAATTATAAAATAATAACTCCAGTATCTTATATATACTGTGATGTTATTATAAATATGGTACAACCATATTCAGTATTCTATCCATCCTTTAAATAACATGTCACCATACGTGCGTACGTACGGCTTACCGTCTCCACGTCGTGGTGTAATTGTTATTCAATAAATTATTATTTGGATGGGTATAATAATGATGTGTAATTAATGTAAATAATAAATATAACATGACAATGATTTTTTATATATGATATACCATCCAATTATATATTATTTTAATATCAAAATAATGATATTGTCGCTCGTGCGTACGTACGGACTACCGTCTCCACGAACGCGATGAGATTCATTATCCATCGTATCCATTCAAGTCTAATTCTCATTTGATGATTAATAATAGTATCTAAGGACTTGATATCATTCTGGATATGATTAAGATACAACCTATCCATTACAAACATGGCTTACGTAACAAAACATATAAAAGAGAACGAGTAAGTTAACACCCGAAACAACGATAATACTAAGATATTATTAACAAATCAATGTTAAAAGATCATATATGATATCATATTAATGTATATGATTCTTGTATTATTTAATAACAATTATTTCACCATTATACAGGAGGTTAACCTACCCCAACCAAGGAAAAGTACAAGGTAAGGGTTTATTTTGAAATCTCTTCATTATCAGAGGTTGTTTATATGTAATAATCTACTGGGATTTCTTTATCATCAACATCCATGTTTCTTAAAAACTTTATTTCAAATTTTTTTTACTAATTACTAGAATATGGGTTAAAGTCATTTATACCCTTGTTGACTTTTATAAGTGGTTTATAAAGGAATCTTTCTGTCGTTTTCCAAACAAGGTGCTTTTTAACCTTTTCCACAGAATTAAGGTAAGATTTTTTTAACTTATACGGCGGGTGCGGCTATTTTCTGCCATTATAAAATCGTTGGAGCTTCCATTACAAGATTATAAGAATGTTTTTAAAGAAAATTTTTTATTTTATAAATATATGACTCTTAAATGATTTCAAAATAAAAAGAGATATTTCTCTAAAAAGAGTATTGATTTCATCTATGTCAACATCCTTTGATGGATTTTACACTTATTTGAAGTTAATTTATTATGATACAAAACTTCTATATTTATTTGAAGGTTTTTTGATATGTTTGACTGTGGATGTGTTATTTTTATACCATTCATGGTTTATGGATGAAGTATTTACATTTCTTATGCTAGTTTTAATACGAATGGTTATGATATGTTTAAACCTTTTCATATGGGAATGCATTGGACTTAATATGTAACGGGTTGAGCCTAATATAGCTCCTAGATGCATCGGTAGGTCTCATGAGACAAACTAGTGTCTTGGAACAAGGCCTTGACAAAATCTTATTGTAGTCTTGGCACGAGGCCTTGGCTATGTGGTTATGATAGTCTGACATTATGCATTCCATCATTATGAAAGTGGTTATTGATATTGCATGTGATTATTCGACCAGTATAATATCCATGTGAATAAGTAAATGGCATTATTTCATTTTATTTTTTCCATATTATGTTGAATTTCAAGTTTAAAAGGCTTTTTTTAGTTATACATTTCCTTAAATGTTAATGTTTATTTATGAAAGCTTCCGCTATATTATTATCCTTACTGAGCATCTGAGCTCACCCCTTCCAATGTTTTAATTTTTACAGGATGTGAAGAAGTATATTATGAATGACCTGTATGGATATTATGAGGGGATATGAATACAAGATTATGTTATAGTTTTGTATTACTTTATGATGTAATGTAAAATCTATGAATGTATCTAGTGTTTCAAGGTTACTAAACTAATCGGTCTTTTGAGAATTGATCTTTGTGATCATGCCAATGTTACGCAATAATGCACTGACTCTGGGTAACTGAGGTCGGGGCATTACAAGCTTTAACTTTCTCCTTATCTTTACTTTTAATAGAAGTTGTCTTGAAGGCTACAGATTTTCATTTTGGTTCATCCACTTCTTGATTTAACTTTAATTCCTCTTCACACATCATTAATTTTCCAATCAATTCCTTCACTAGAATCTTATCAATATTACATGATTCTCTAATAGACATAGATGTTCCATGCAATTGTTCTGGTAAGCATCGCAGAATTCACATGATCTGCTCTTTGGATGTTACTTCTGTTCTTTAGGAAATTATGGTATTCACAATTTCATTGAACCTGAGATACATATTAGAAATTGACTCATCAAGATTTATTCTGAATTAGTCATATTTAATAGTATAAGTATTTAAACTCGTTTCTTTAACATTAGATGTTACTTCATTAGAAATAGATAGAGTGTCCCAAATTTCATGTGCAGTTTTACAAGTAGAGATACGGTTAAAATATTCATCTCCTAGTGCATAGTACAGAGCATTCATTGCTTTACAATTATTTTTATAGGTAGCCTTGGTAGGTTTATCCCAAGTGTTTCTATCAGTTTTAGGAATTGTATATTTACTTTCAATAGTAGTCCAGATTTCAAATCCCATTCTTTCTAGACGTATTTTTATCTTAAACTTCCACTGAGCATAATTTGTTCCATTAAAGAAATGTATTCTATTGGTATCATCCCCTTCTAATCTATTTTCTATGATAATGATTGTATAATAATGTCAAAGAGATAAAAATTTAGAAATAATAGAAATTTTGAGATCTTTGAAAAACAACTATAATCACAGTTAACAAAATTTGAAATCCATCAAAAACTATTATCCCTTTAATACCAAATGATGGTCGGAGTAGATGAATCAATAGGGGGGTGAATTGAGTATCTATAATTTTTTTGATAAAATTGGTTCTTTGAAATAATACCCCACTATTAAAAATAAATCAATGTCAGTTTGTAGTGAATTTATATAAGTCCTAAAAGTCCAATTATTTTATTTGAAGATTGATTACTTCTCAATTTTACCAATGTAAAGAATTGTCAAACTTTTGAAACTAATATACTAATTAAAAATAGATAAAAACACTTGCAAAACTAACTATCAAAGTTCAGTTTATCTTAATGAGAAAAATACATTACAGACAAAAATATAAGACAAACATCACAACAATTAAAATAAGAGGTTCAGTCTCAATATGAGACTTAGTCCTCTTCACTTAGTGATCACCTGCCACCCAGCTATTTATATTAATAAACTTTTTATCCACACCCTGGATCAAGGTTTACAATAGAATACATGGATTTCCAGGTCACACTTGACCTCTACCATAGTTATTCGTGGAAAAAAATAATAAAAAGATCACATTGGATCTCTTCCACAGTTCTACGTGGGATACACGAGTAGAAAGGGATTCAGTGTGAGGATATTTCAGTATCCTTCAGTTAAGCTTAGGAGACAGTGTGTGTGAAACAAACAGATTAACACATAGCTCGGAAAGTAAACAAAAGAACACAACAGAGTTATAAAAGTAAAAATAAAGTTTATAAATCTTTTTGTGTCATGTAGTAAAGCTCTGGACTCACTGAATGTAGATAAAATGATATTCAAGTTCTTTTCTGAAATTTGGCTCAAAAACAGAGTATCGTAGTCTCTGTAATCTATCTTTTAGGTGTGTAGAGGTTCAGATCTTCGATGTCAGGATGTTCAACGAGCTTCAACAAGATGAAACTTTTAATATTAAACTTCTTGTATACTTAATATTAAATTTATTCTATTTGAAATATATTTCATATTCACACATCTTGCCTTTTTGTTTTTATACTGGGTTGAGAGTGCTATCTTTTAGGTTGATATTTTAATCCTTTTATACTTCAAGGTCTAGTAGGTGTGAAGAACTCCGCACATGCATCTACCTCATACTGTCTACGGATAGTCCAACAAATAACATTAAATAATGTTAGAAACATTAATTTGTCTAAATATGACTGTTAGAAATAAATTTGACTTAATAAAAATGAAATAGTTATTTATGAATATTGGTAAGTCATTTTCATCAGTCTTCCATCTTCGGTCTGTTAGCAGATGTCTTTCATCTTCGGCATTTCATCTTTGGTGTGTCATCTTCGGTGGGTCACCTTCAGTGTGTCATATTTGCTGTGTCAAACATTGGTGTGTTGAACATCGGTGTGTAGTACATCAGTGTGACAAACATCAGTGTGAGGAACATCAGATTGTCGAACATCGGTGTGTCTAACATCAGTGTGTCGAACATTGGTGTGTCGAACATTGGTGTGTCAAAAATTGGTGTGGCGAACATCGGTGTGTTGAACATCGGTGTGCCGAACATTGGTGTGTCGAACATCGGTGTGTCGAACATCGGTGGGTCGAACATGAAATATAAAAAGCCTATGAAGAGTTTGTCTTACACAAAACATTACACGACTAAGTGACATCCAAAAATACATGTAAAAAAATACACTTTTAAACATATGGTTTTACAAAGATAAGTTTTTTCCTTATTAAAGAATATTGTTCAGTATTATATAATTGATTTACTTAGAGATATTAAATGGAATGAAAGAGTGGAATCTATAGTTAGACATTATTTTTTATTATGAAAACTACCATATCCTAGAGGGTCCAACACAATTTTTAGTTATTTATGGTTTTAATATTTTATGGAGGGCCTAAAAAATAATTATTAGAATTTATAGTGTTTTGTTTCTTGCAACATATTTTATGAAATTTGTCTATGTCTGGAATGACTCCCTATGATTTGAATGTGTTTCTTATATGACATGTATGAATCATTCTTGAATGAGTAAAACTCAATTTATGAGTCATCAGATAAATTTTTAGGTGATTTCCAATGAAATTCCTATGAATCAAAGTATATTTCATTTGATAAATCTATATATTACTCCCTATTAAGTACTTATGATTCAATGTAAGACTTATTAAATGAATCCATATGATTTAAATATGATTCATTCCAATGCGTCTATAATTTTTTCATGGATGATAAATGTTTCCCAAACATGTATAATATTAAATAAATGATTAGAAAAGACATTTTAATGGATTTTTAAGGCTCTTAAAGCCTAGAACGTAGCAATCAAGATCTTTAAAACACCCCCCATATATTTATCTTCTTCTGTGGGGGATATCTATTTGATTTAGTATTAGAATCATGTGTTGTATAAGTATATAGGGATATATGGATAAGGATAACCATCTATATGTGACTAATTTTTATATTCATCTCTATTTATTTTTCCCTCACTAAAAACCTTAATTTCAGATCTTTTTCCAATTTTTAAATATTTTGATAAAAGAAAAACTAGATAATGATTCTTAACAAGATGAATTTTGACTACTCTAGGTAGGTGTCCTATAGTAATTTAGCTATTTATTTGGTATGTGTCATGTAATAAATATTCATGGGTTAAGTCATGGTAGTGAGACGGGGATACAAAACCGCTCAGGGTATCTATTATTAATATGAGATACAAGGGGTATTCACATGTAAAAATTCTATATTTTGTTCAGTTTGTCTTGGTTTTTTTTGGGGTTATATATTTATGAGAATGAGGTTTTATGTTAAGGATTTGGTATTTTTTAGGTGTGATGTTGTCGAGGTTTTCCAATATGGTGAGGATGGTTTCAACCATTTTCATGGGCAATGCTGAGGGTTCATCGATTGTGGGACCAAGGATGATGGTGCTTGCAGCTCACTAGAGATGGTTTAATAGAGATTTTGGTGTCATGTGAATATATATAATTACCCCTGAGGTGGTTTTTTAAATCCTTGAAGGTGGTGGACTCCATAAATTTGGATTCATAAGCCGAATATATTGACTATTGCTATGGAGGACACTGACACCATTGAGGCTATGAATAGTTGTTGGAGAGACCACAAGGTGGGAATATGTTACTAAAGGTTTTGAGAGAAATATTGGTATGAGATTATAGAAATGAAAAAATATGTGACAATGATGACTGTAGAGGACCTATGATATACATGTTGGTTATAGAGGATATATAACCCATGTGATATGGGTTCAATTGGATGGTGGAGGGACCTTCCATCATAATAAACTATGGATTCATTTTTCCACTCTAACACTGGCCAAATAAGGTAAACAATCCCCATGGATTAATGATAATGGGTGGATTTGGTGTGTTAATTAATTATTTATAGTATTTTATTGTAATTTTGTCACACACTAATATATGCATGGATATTCGATAGGGAAACCATTGGTGGTGCCTACTGAGTTTATAGTATCACCCTATATGGGCCCTTTTGGACATATTTTAACTTTATGTTTTATGGAAAAGGTTAAGTAAAGGTATAATCATTAATGATTTAGTAGAAAAGTATTTTTAGATAGAGTATGAGATGGTTGGTATGGTTTTTAAAAGATGGGATAAGTGATTCCTTAGTGTTTGAATGGTGATAATTTTGGTTGTTTTGTTCATGTATATATGTGATCAGACCATGGGTGGTCATGCTTACTTTTATATAACTTACATGACATGTGGATATTAGATTTATGATTTTATAGGAATTTTTTTCTCATCATTTCTTTTTATTTAAATTAGTTATATTATGTTGTCATTATTTTTATTAATAATTATCATCATAGGGTATATTCTATACATTATCACAAAATAGAACCTCACTGCTAGTTAGTAGCCTTTGGTGTGTGGAGAGTCATACCTAAGGTCATATAGTGCACTATTAGTTCGAACACCAGTTGAGTAGTTTGGGTTGGTAAGGCATTACAACTATAAGAGGCATGCGAAGGACAATTCATATATTCATTGAATCATGTCGTCAACTATATCTAGAGTGCTAAAGATGAAATATGAGGATGTGTATGTATACACCATGATAAATCATCTCCAATAATATGATATTGAGAAATAGTGTCTAATGATAAATTATATTTTCACTACATTATACAAAAGTAAACTACAAAAATATACCAAATTGGTTATCATATACTCAATATATTTATGTATACGAATAAGTTAGTAAATCTATGGTTCCATATAGATGAGAAATTATCCATTAATATAATATTATCAGTCTTACCCCCTAGATACTATATATTCATTAATAACTATATAATGAATAATATAGATAAACCAGTCAATGGTGATTTGAAAATATTTTTCAAAGATGAAAGAGATTCATAATGAGAGAAATGAACATGAGGATATCTACCAAACATGTGGAAATAAAGGTAATGGGAAGAGGAATTATAATAAATTGATAAAAAATAAAGAAGAATATTTAAATTCTTGTATGTGAATAATTTACTATAATATTTTTAAATAACTTATTGGGTATTAAATGATACATGAGATTGACATATTTGTATCCAAATAGAGGAACCAGTGAATATCATAAACATTATAATAAGTAAGGTAAATCTTTAATTTGTTGATGGGTATGGACTTATACATCAACTAATGATGATCATAAATTAATGTTTTCATATTGGATTGATTCTTATAAAACTATTATTTTATGTTAATTGTTACCAACAAATTTATCTCAGTGACTTGTTCTAGAAATAATGGGAAATTATTTAATATTTAAAATGAAGGTTGTTATGGTAAATCCTACATAATTGATAACATATTTATAATTGAATCATATATGTCCAAATATAGGAGATTAATAATGAATATAAAATATTAGACCCAAATAATTTCCAGTTGTAGAAGGATAACTCGTTCATAGGTAAAACTACAAGTAAATGTCTGGGATATACCCAATAGGATGTTTAGACTCTTTAGAGCTAAACATATAAGTAATTTTGATATGATTACTTGTAATATTTTAAGAAAAATAAACCATTCAGTATTAAATGTGTTTTTGAAACAAATATTATATATTCATTTTCGTAAGATGTGAGTGGAAAGATTGTGGTGAATTTATTTACCACATGAGATTCCTTTTAGAGCTTTTGGGAATGTAAATTGGAGTAGTGAATATACTTAGTAAAAGATATATGATGATCTTGTCAAGTTAGTAAGTGAATATATTATATAAACATTTATTGACCATTTATATAAATAGTGGAGCTATTAATAAACTGATATTACCTTATATACATCATAGTGATAATAGTAATTAAAGTAGGATTGATGAAGTTTCTTCTAAGTATTACAAGTATTACATTATTCTTTTCAAGATATATTTTGAAAATAGTGGCAATAAACACTTAACCGTACAAAAACTTTTCAAAATTACATTAAAATTTATATTAATAATAAATATTATTCATGACTAGTATAATAATAATTATTCAAATAAATTTCATCATAAAAATACTCTATCATGAGATATTCGAGTTTAGAATGTGTGAGTTGAATTTTATCTCTTGTTTCTTATTAACAAGGCAGTAAATAAATATTTATTTATTCATTAGTTTAGTGTATAGATTAATATAAATATTTATTTATTCACATGAATATTACAATTTCTATTTATTCAGGATTTTAGTGATTATATTACTTAATTATTTATTTATATGATTAAAATTTATTTGAATAAATATTTTATTATGAAAAGAATGTTAAATTCCATGGGAGGATTAATGGTTTAAGATAATGGCCTAATTGAAATGATATATTTTATTTTATTTTATATAAATAAATACTAATTTATTTATTTTTGAAATTATATTTAAATAAGTTTATTTCATAGGATATACTAATAATATTATTATTATTTTATATCAGGTATTACTTTGATTAAATATATTAATTAGGGTCTTAGTGAAATTATCAATTTTTTTAGACTCAAGCATAAAGTTCAAATTATATCACTTTGTATTGGGTGTGAATTTTGTGTGTAATAAAAATATCTCTATAATTCTCTGAATTCATTGAGTAAAAAATCCTCCCATACTTCCTATGAGGAATTTAGAAGGAAAATGTGAACCAAATCTTGTGATCAAAAAGGAATGACATAAAACACTAGTATCTAAAATACCAGCACCAGAAGATTTAAGATCATCATTAAAATAACTATAGAGAATGTACAGTTACTCCTAGAGGAATCCTTTCCTAGATTCCTCACATAAAATATAAAATGAAAAAAAGTAATTAAAATTAATTGAATGGAATTTTTACCTTTTGGTAATTATAGTTTTAAATTAATTGTAAATTAAAAGTGAAAATATCCTCTTTTGGATATTCTAGGGTAAAATTCACAAATTTATATGGATTTATCCATTGAAACTAACGAAAACAGAAAATTGAGCACCAATCACTACTTCCTTTATGCTCCAAACCATCAATAATCTTATAGAAAACCTTAGTTTTAATATCCATGTTGTGATTGTATATTATGATTATTTTTATTATTATTACTTATCCAATTATTTGTGGCTGTCTTTAATAGATATAGTATAGTCTTTCTATATTATACATAGAGCCTTAAAGATGAAGAAACCACTACTTCTGGTCAAACCCCAAAGAGTTTACTACAATTTAGGCATTCCCTTCAGCTTGAACAACCCTAGAACCACATATCAATGTGAAATGCATCATATTTTTAAACACTTATATGAGAATACCATGGCATCTAATATAGTTGACTTTTTTGTTAAGTAAAAATAAAATTTTGATTATATTACTATTCTTGAGATAGTTTCTAACATATTACAACAAAATATACTTGAAATAAACCCCTTGAAATGTTATTTAGAGGTTACCTCAATAATGTTGTTGAACTTCATGGTATAACTCAGGGCATCAAAATAAAACTTCATAAAACTAAAGAGATCCTTAGAATTCCATCTCCCCAGAACCTCAAAGAGTTAAGAATACTTTAAGGATTATATTATTATATTAGGTGCTTCTTTGTTAATATCATTGAATGATGTATACCCATCATCGATCCTATAAAGAATGATGTCACTTACCAATGGGATCAAGATTGTTAGGTGGAATTTGGAAATATCAAGAAGTACCTATCGAGGCCACCATTGTTGATGATTATATTAGAGGAAAATATGGACATAATATATGTGTAAGAACCATGCCAATTTATCAATGCACTTTTATCATTAATGAAAGATACGAGAAATGAATATATTCTATATTATCTTATCAAAACCATGATATACATCGATACTTGTTATTTTTATATGGAAAAGTATTACCTTTCAGTGATATTTTCTGTTAAGAAATTGAGGAATTTCCTATAGTGTCATGAGAACCATATTGTATCTCACATTGAACCACTAAAGTACATACTAAATTACTAAAATTTAACATAATGAATGACATGATGGGAATTCATTCTATAACAGTTTCAAATCCAATTCATACCACAAAAGGCAGCCAAAGGGAAAGAATTAATATACATTGTTATGGAAAATCCCATCATAGAAAGAACACCAATAGATATTGAATATCCTAATTGAGAGGTATTATCTATTCTAGAAACTACTGAAATATATGAAATGTACTTTGAACGTTTCTACAAAATCCAAAAAAAGGATAATAATGGAGAACCTAAAGCTATATTGAGTCACTCCTGAAATCATCGTATTTTTTATTATATAAGGAAATAGTTAGCTACTATTTCCTATTATCATAAGGTTTCAATGACAAAAAGGAAGAGTACACATCTCTTATTAATAGTCTATAATTAGTACTAAAGATACTAAAGTTCATTTTAAATATTAAGGGTGATTTATAATTGGTGACTATGTAGATTAATATTGAATATGATATTAAGAAAGCGGTATCAATTCCCATTTTGGATTATGTATATGGATTGATAGAAAAAATAAATTTCGATATAATATTTTCTCTTGTTATATATTGAAAAAATACCTTAGTGAATGAATAGGAAAATGAAGCCACCTCCCTAGTATATATAGATCAAAATGAGACAGTTATCAACATTGTACATTATAGGGTTGTATCCCAATTTGGTGGAAATGAACGGGAAGGGATCAATGAGATCAGCTTCACCTATCATCAAGATTATTGGATATCCTAACCAATTGATACCACTTTTGGATTGATTTTCCCCATATTTTACTTCCTCCATAGATAAATTATTCTCTAGGACTAAGAAATGATGGATGAAATACAAATTCGAGTAATCAATTTTTCTCTTTATGATGGTCCCAATAATTTGAAAACCATTTATAATATAGTATTTTATGGATTCATCATTAGTTTTATTGAAGGATGTGTTACTCTTAACATTATATAAGATATATATATATATATATATATATATATATATATGTGCAAATGGTTCTCATAATCCAGGAACAGATATCTCATATCAAATTAAGATGATCACGAATTTTTAGTCTTTGATGTCACAGTATTTAATGGAATTCACCTTGAAATTTAATTCATATCAAATGCATGATGAATTTATCAGTAAAGAAACATGTTTGATTCATATATATAAATAATCCTAGTTTTTTGATGTCTTGGGAAAATATTTCATGTGGTTTTGTTCCCCCAACCATAGTCAAGTAGTTTATGTACATCCTTAATACAAAAATTTATTCTCAAAGTGGGATGTGGCTATATCCCTAAAAGAGTTTGTGAAAAAGACTATCATCAAATTTTTATGGAAAACATCATTATCATATTTGGTGTCGCTCTTATGGTATTGATTGATAATGACACCAATTTACTCTCTTATGAGTTGAGAAGGCTGTATTAAAATCATGACATTAATTATAGTAAATCATCTTGTTAACATGTTGAGAAAATGGATCGAACAAGGATTTTAATAATACTATATCTAATATACTCTAAAATATGGAGGGTAAAGAAAATAAGTCATTTCCTAAAAAAATATACATGATTTATGGTCCTGTCACACCATATCCCAAACTTCCATTAAAGTGACCCGATTTTCCCTTTTAAATGGGAAAGAGGAACTCCTTCCTATAAAGGTCTAGTTTTCATCATATCATACTTCCATATACATCATTCTTTTTAAAATGGTTATTCTCATAAGTGGTTAGATGATTTGGAATAACTTGATGAGATGATATTGTAGACTTTTCATAACACAAAAGATTTTACAAACAAAGATTGATGATATTTCAATAATAAAGTTATATTTTCTTTAATCCTCTATGGAATGATTCTATTGGTTCTCAGAAGTACTAGGAAATATTCATTCAAAACTTAAACCAAAGTGTTAGGGACCTTAAATCATAAAAAGGTATTTCATAATTGATATTACTTTTTGGCCACTATATATGGATAATGCATTACACCAACCTTTAATGCAAGGTTTCTCAAGAAGTAAATTGCATAATTTTCCCATTAATATAAAAATTTCCTTATCGTGTGACCTTAAACTACATGGAATAAATATACATACCACATAATGTTAAATTTTATGATAGAAGACTAATCTGTATAACTTTTAAATACATAACTTATCATCCTCACTATATGATATTAAACTTCATGGTATTCGTTCTGGTCATATGATATAAAACTGTATGACAACATCATCCCCATGTGACTTTAAGCTATATCATTACCATCCTCACTATAAGATGTTAAATTTCATTGTAAATGTTCTTGTCATATGAAATTAAAATATATATAATTCCTTGTATGATGGATTCCAAATCTCATGATATGTGTTAGAAATGAACTTATCATGTACCCTAGTATAGTTTGAGTTATTTAGCAATTTCAACCTATTTCTCACACTGATAATGAATCACATGATCTTAGAGGTCATGGATGATCACCCCATTTGGAATAACTTGGTGAACTATGACAAAATATTATAGGTAAAATTATATACCCTTCATGATCATAAACTACTTAGAGTGGACAATTTTGCACAACCTAATTTTCCTTCATAAGAGTTAGATATTCAGAGGAATCCTTGGTGCACAATCTTTATGGGCCTAAAGGATATAAATTACCCTATCCTATCATATGATCTAGATCAATAAAAAGAAGTTCCCTTCATAAGAACTATGTGTATCTTTATTCACAACTACTTTTGGAAATTTATTAACATAGAATCCTTTATACTATGGTCATCCATGAATCAAAAAACATTCCGCCATTTCCCTTCATATATGTAATATTTGGGTAAATAATTTCACAATAAAAAATTATGAATGGATTTATTTCTATTCTTTTATGATACATAATATTTCCATGATCTCTAATATTAGGATCAATAACAAACTCCACAGAAAAAAATTCTTTAAATTTTTCTCATATATTTGAACTAGACCAATATAAAGTGGGATCATAAAAACTTTGCATGACTTGATTACTGATTACTTCAAGATATGCGGTGATGTATAGATCATTTATACTCAACCCAAACACAAATTATGTCAACTAAAATACCCTCATCTTATACACATAGAAGTTTGTAGTAGAGATTAATTTATAAACCTACTCTGAGAAATGATAGAACATAAAAATTCCCCAATCTTAGGATTGGTTATAAATCCACAGACATGTTATATGATAAAATTTATTCATTTTAAGTTAATATAATTTGATTCCATGGTATAACACACTAAAATGCATGATACATGGTCTATATTGCATTATTTTAAACTATATAGAGTGGTTTCCCACACATGGAACTGTCTCATGACATGAGAACTAGATCCTTATAAAGGTTCAAGATATAGGATAGTACACCAAACAAATATATGGATAAATTTAATATTTCTCATTATTATATCCGAACATTACAAGCCTCCTTACAATTTGAAGACTGTAAATAGATTATCTCCTACTACCTAAGGATAGACATGTAGACCATATGTTCAGGACCTAACCATAGGTCCTCATTCGCTGCTACCCCTTTGAAGAGAATTACATCAACCCAGTCAGGATATAATCAAACCCAAAATTCATCCACCGTGATTTTTGAATCCTTTATTTTCATGAACTACACATAATTATTTGAGAATATTGGATTATCATAAACCTTATTTGGCTATTAGAAACAAGAAAATTAAACTCCAAAATTCACTTATTCTTGGCTATGCATACTATTCCGCTCATATGGATCTATGTATATTCCCCTAATATGTCATATCAACTGGAGGCATATTCATCATGAAGGGTAAGAACGTGTAATTTTTATATGCCTTTATAAGATCATAGAAGAAACCATAATTTAAATATGGTATATAGTCATCCCTTGTGATCTTAATCGACATCACTACTTCTATTCAAAGAACCTTAAGTTTTGATTTATTATGTTGAAACTCCTTTTCTAAAAAATTATGTAACATTATTAACCTTTGGGATCTATTTGGGTTGTTATTTTAATTCTTCAATTCTACTCATCATGAACAGAAAATATATATATACACCTTTTAAGATAATCTATTATGACATTGGGCCCTCCATTAAAATTGGGTCAACTTTCCCCTTTTATACTGAATATATTATCTCAATCACTATTGGTCTGATCAAAATGACCTTAAACTATGTTCACCTCATCTCTGAGATGGTGTATACTGGAATTGGTATCCCTAATCACATTGGGTTTATACCTCTCTCATTATATATAGGGTTTTCTACATTACACGTGATTATATCATCATGACCTTAAACATAACATTTATTAGTCAAAGATATACAACCTTAAACCCTATCCCCTTTATTATGAAAACCACAAGACTGTAAACTATACAATAAAGAAATATAAAAACTTTTGGTTTAAAACCCATAAAGGAAAAAATGGGAATATATCAATTCTTCACTCTCCAATCCTTTCACCTTTAGGTATTAATAAAAAGTCAGAGAATGAGTAATAAAAAGAGTATGAAAGCGTGAAGGGCCTATAATATGTCTCTAGAAAAATTTGAGTTAGGATTTTTTCACCCACTAGTTTTTACAAAATGAAGATCAATAGCATATCATATCCCTTCTCACTGATAATAAATTATATTCAATGTGGCATGGTTCTAGAACCCTTCTTTAATATTACTTCCTTCCATAAACCTATATTGTTTTAAAAGTGTTTGAATCATCACAAAAAATTCCCTAAATATCATTAATGAGAAAATTCGACTTCAAACAAAATTAATTATTGAATATGAAAACTATTCTATTGATATGGATATTAATAAGTGACCTATATGTAACCTTTCAACTAGAGGCATCTTCATCTTGTAAAATAGAATCTGAAAATTTCCAGATTCCTAGACACTATTGCAATCCTCTTCTCATATACATGTATCACCTTATTATTGCAAGTTCAAACTTCTTATGTAATGTCTTAAACAATAGAGAATCCAACTATTAACATGGATTCAATACCATAAATGATTCATGCATGAATATTAAGATTGATTTTCAAATTTATAGTTTAACTTATCATCCTTTTATTTTAATTAGTCCTCATCACATGGGTCTAAATCACACAACATGATTGTCCGAGCTTCAGGACCAAAAAAAATGCCCCCCATTTTCGAGTACAGTTTACTTCAATATTGGGATTTCTATTCATGTCCAATTTTTTACTTTTCCTTTCTAGGGGAACTGTCCCACATATTTTAACAAATCTATATGAAATTAAACATATGAAATATTTTTTTTATACACAATGAAATTAAATTTTTTGCACTTTGTTCAAAGTTGTTACACCTTAAACATTATATGCATCGGTCTGGATTACATGACCTAAAAGTATGCAAGGAATGAGACATGAAACTCACCAGGTTGAAAACCCAAAAAATGGAGGCATGTGAAATAGTCAAGTCACCACTCACTAGACATAAACCTCATATGAATCAAGAAAAACTAGAATTTGTAGTTGAAAAAGGAATAAAATTTGATACATTGAAAACCCACAAATGGAAAGCTAATAAAAATCCATTCCCTTCCCAATTAAAACTCAATAATATGATTCTCAAAAAAATTTAGGGTAATTGAATAAAATAATTATTTCTTTTGGGATTTATAATATAACTCCCATACAATTCAAGATGTTCTCTCTATGCCTCTTGGGTTATGGAAAATTTAGATCATTCAATCATCATCTCATCCCTGGTCTATTAGTCTAGATTATCATGTTAAATTCAAAAAGACATAAATTTTGGGTTCTTAAACCCTTTTGAATAATTAAATCCACATTCCAATTTCCCACCTTACGATCCTTATCACATTTAGTTAACTCATTTGTCTAAATTAACTAACTCTAGTGTTATAGTGATGATAGTTATGCTTATACCCATCTATGATCCATCTTCTATAGTATATCTTTCACATGAATGGGACAACTCTAGTTTTATAGTGATGTTACTTATGTTTATACCCATCAATGAGGCACACCCAAGAGGAAGTCATCCGGACTGAAGTGTCTAGGATTCACGTTTCTTTTTATTCATTCGAAATTCAGTATGTGAATGAGATCAGAAGTATTTGTTATGGTTTTTTTGAGATCTCATAAGTAATTACAGAATGATGATAAGAGTAAAGAACAAATTTTGAAAATATTTAGATGAAAAGTTATTGAGGATAAATTTTTTTCATTTTTCAAAATAGAATAATAATAGTCTCCACAAGTTAGAGTCTCTCTTTATTAACATGGTACATTAGAAAATAATATCAACATACCTATGGATTCACCAGATTGATACTCAAGCCCCATTAACACATTAATAAATCCTAATTAGCTATATGTATTTATCCTTCCCTATAAGATAATTATTTTCCACCATAGAAACAATAAATTTTTTTCCTCAGATTGATATTTTTTAAGAAACTAATGGAGATGTACTACGTCCTAGGTGGAATCCAACTCATTTTGAAGTCAAATAATTTGGAGTGATTTCTCATTAACATATAACTGATATTATTATATATTGTTGACATGGTTATGTTTTTTATATAATATTTATTCTTATAGAGAAAAATATTTTTTTATCAATATTTTCTTTACAAGAAGCAATTTCAAATTTTCTCTTATTTTCACTGTCGAATGACCTCATTCACAATATAATTTGTTATATGATAATCGAAAAATATGTAACTCAATGTGGTAAAAATAATATGAATCAAGTAAGGTTAAAATGGAAGTTATCATAGTGGAGCCTTCCAAACCATCCCCCATATGTCTCAACAAATAAATCAGAAGGATAGAGAAAAAGCATTATGAGCCTCTATGTCTTAATTAGAAGTATCCTAGGAGGTTGGACATATGTTTCCAAGGAATTTATGATAGATATAATAAAATATGGGGGATGAATTATTGTTTTTAAAAGTAATAATTGATTCACTCTTTTATATAAAAATAAAAGGAATTACTATATAATTGACTATCGGAATGACATTCTTCCAATAAGATGAGAAATGAATGAGAATGATATTCTTCCGATATGTGTAAACAAAATAAATATGAAATTTTATACAAAAAAATATCATAACATATAAAGTATATATAAAAATAGTAACTTTTGAAACATTCATAAAAATTTACAAAACATAAACTGAGTGAGGTAATTTATTTAACTCAAAGTGGAAAGGAAGTATATTAACCACACTTTAGGTATTCTTGAATATACACCAATAGATAGTTATGTTGTCCAAAACATTAGAATCACGTGATAAAACACATTGAAATTACTCTCTATATTTATTCTGGAATCCCTCGATCTCACTTCAGTAGAGTAACTAACGTCTCCCGGTGCCTTTAATATCACAAATTTGAACAACCATAAGGGAAAACAAGAGGTTAAAATCCTTTATGATAAATCCTCACATATGGATTATCTAAAGAAAAAATCCCTTTTAAAATATTTCAAATGAAATTAATCAATGTAATACGATATTGTGGACTTCAAAATAAGAATAACTATTTAGATATATTTTCATCACTGTATGTACTCCACCTCAATCTCATAGTATTATTTATTAGTTATAATGACTACAACATTTAGATTTCATGATTTTCATGTTCATTTGTAACTACATAAACAACTTCAAATATCATTTTGATTGACACACTCTTTTTCTACATCTATAGATGAAGCCTTTTCAGCGATACTATAATCCCCCTTCTAATAAACAAAAAAACTACTTTTCTAAAAATTAATGTAAAGGAAAATAATAAAATATGACTTACACTTTCCTTATGGTATAAATAATCTTATTAAGATTTTTCTTATTATGATAGATTACTTCAGAATATTTATTTAAGATAATTCAAAGTAAGAAATTGAGAAATATTATAAGATAAAACAAATATAACAATGGTAATAAATATGTCAATTTTTATTTTAAAATGAATTTTAGAAATAATAATTTCAAACTAATAATCAATCCCTATTTGAAAAACACAATACACAAGCATGAAAATGAAAAAACATAATCTTAAAACATTACTAACATAAATTTTCAAAAACTTTCACTTTTTATAAAATATTGTGCTCTAATTTTCTCCCCCTTATTGTATTTCAAAAAGAACATAAAATTAAAACCATATGAATCTGATAAAATGTATATGAATTTTTTTTATAAAATAATAATATAAAAACAACCCTAGATATATAAGGAATTCATAATGATGCATTAATTTTCATATCAAGAACCCATTGAATGTTTTATAAAATGAATAGTCTATATGATGTCAATATTTTTTAGAACTGTTTTTAAACAACATGATTTACCTTTTTAAGTAGCTTGTCCAATTTTTCAGCCTTTAATCTTGCCCCATCTTCTTACTCTTATGTTACTTTATTTCTTCATCCTGATGTATTGAAATAGATTTTAGATTTTATACTCATCTAGAATGATCTCTAATATCTGATCTAACATTTTTAATCATCTTGAACAAAGTATTTTAATATTATTTTATTATTATCACTTTCACATAAAATATCTTTAAATTTATTCCAAATTCATTGACCCACTTTATAAAAATTTTGAACTTATTTGAGCCAATGGAAGAATTTTCATTAGGGATTCTCAAACCAGACTTAGTTTCTAAAATAGTATCACCAATATACTATTTCAATTTTATATCCAAAACAAGAATGAAATTTTGTCAAATTAGCTTGCATATATCTTGGAAATATAAAAAGATATCTAATTATGAATTTAATTTCTTCATTAATTCATTGAGATAATTCAGATTTATCTCTACTCACTTTGAAGTATTAAGTGGTATATTAATAGAAAAATCTAAAACTTAAGGAAATAGGGTATTCCCAATCCTTTGATGTCATGAGTATTCTCAAATTATAAATTTAGAAGAAAAAATATCTTTTATGTCAACATTGCCATAAAAATATTCTTTCCATTAAAAATTTTCCTCTTATCTTGTTTTATAATTTTTCAAAATTTTCTATTTTGAACATTCTATATCATTTTATGACTTTTGTTTCAGATCCAAGAGGAGTTTTAAAAAAAGTGTGTATAGAAGATTACTTTAATGTAGGATTTATATGAGAAACCTTTCACTTCAACTTAGAAACTTCAAAATTCATAGGAAGCATATATTTTAAGAAATATTCATCTTTAACCTCTTTAGGAACATCAATATGAACAACATCAATTTCCTTCCATTTTAAAACTAAATTATTCACTTTTTGATTTTACAAAGTTCAAATACTAGGAGAAACAAACACTTTAATATTAATTCCTTTAAGGTATTCTTAACGAATATTCAATTTCATTTCATTTTAAATTGGTTTTTTATTCAATTTCTCTTTGAAACATTTGTGAATTTCTTCCCTATGTGATAAATCCTTAACCATATCCTAGAAAAAATTTGGATCCCCTTCCTTAAATTATTTTTTTATCAGTATAAACTCTTGAAAATATTTATCCAACATAGAATTAAATTTGTTTCTTGGATGTTCTAGATATTTTTAAGGAAATATTGTTCTTTCATCCTTTCTTAAACATTTTTTTAAAGTCTCAAGTCTTTTTTTTCCAGAAAATCAGTAATATTTTTTTTCTTCTAAAAATGAATTTTGAGAAATATCATATATTAAATTCATTTATGAAATTATTTCATCATCACTAATGATAGATTATTTTTATCCTAGTGGAGATGATAGATTATTTATGTTATCTGTTTCAGGAACCATTAAAATCATATTTTTAATAATTTTAGGATAAGGTGTAAACATTTACTTTAAGACTACATTGAATTTATTTAATGTATATCTAAATAAAATATACATGATTGAACATTATCATGTTACAAATGGAATCAAGAATATACATGTTAGTAATTTTTATTGTGTCTCTTTCTTATTTTTCTGGGAGATTAAAATATTTCATGCATTGGCACACTATTATACCTTCCATATATAGGTGATGAATCACATTAAATTTATCTTTGATTAGAAATAGAAAATTTTCAGCTATAATAATAATAAAAGATCCTATAACACCATATAACTTATGAAAAACAAAGATAGATTATCCTTTTAATATAAAACTAGAAAACTTGACCTTATTTTTTTAATTCAACATATATGTACTTCTAAAAAAGTAAAAAATAAAAATAAAATTCAGGTTATCTACTTCACTAAAATTTATGCTTCCATAAAATTACCTAATAATAGTTGGAAAATATAAATCATGATCTTGTTTTTTTAGAATGAAAGACTCACGACATTGAAAAAAAAATAACTTTTGAAAAGAAACGTACTTATCCAACCAAAATCTATCAATAAAAATTTCCTATATGATTTATCTCTTAGAAACATCAGTTGAAAAAATCCATAATAACATATATAACTAGAAAAACATTTAATGAAATATAATAACCTTAAAAAATTGGAAGAACAAAACTATGAGATATAAGAGAAATTAACTGTTCTTATTAACAAAAATTTTTCCCACCTCAGATTGTTTATATAGGAAAGTATAAGATAATTTAGTTTCTCAGAAGATTATTGGTAGAGAATGATATTTCTTGTAAATCATGATTTCAATAGATGTCTTAGGATTTAAGAATGCATTCGAGATTCCAAAAAATTTATAGTTTTTTGTTAAAAATTAATATACTTTTAAAAAAGTAAAAAATCATAACTTATGAAGATTAAAAAAATCCTTTTCAATAAAGAACTGTATATTCCTTTTGAATAATAAAAATTGTGCTTATGAAATACTCTTTCACAAAAAATATCCTTCTATAAAAATAAACATAAAAAATGTATTAGTGGAAAAATTTACCCCACATTTGAGAATTTTTAATTATAAAAAGATGGATAATAATAATAAGTACATAAATGACAACTTTATATTAATCGTTTATAGATTTAGATTAATAAATTCAAATCTTTCAGAATAAATAGGATTTGAAAAAATATCAGAATGTTGGGCTTATATTCTATTGAATTAAAGAATACTATATCATTTTTGTGGGTGATTCTTAAGTAAATGGTATCTTATATCTATGTTCTTTTCTCATGAGTAATGTATTGGGTTCTTAGAAAAATATATAACACAAGTGTTATAAAAAGAAATCAGAGTCTTAGAGAAACACATAAAAAAATTAGTGAGTATATGTTTGAACTATAAAACATAGGTGGAAAAAATTCTCATCCAAACATATTTGGATTAATCCATAGAAAGAACTATAAAAAAAATTTAGAATGAAAAAGAAATAAATTATTCTCTTGATAAGTGAAAATTTATATATATTCTTTTTCTATCAATTTTTGATCAACTAAATTTATCATATGAAAATAATTTAAGTTCAAAATCACTTTATGTGGAATAAAATATACCAATAACTTATCTTCCTTTAAGATAGAAAAATATTCATTTAAAAACTTTAATATGATATTATTTCATATTTTCATAAAATCATTCATAAAAACACATAGAAAATGTCAAATATGGTAAACCAGAAATGAGATAAACTTCTAATTATCCCTATAAAAAGTTTTTGATCAACATTTTTCCTAAATTAATCATGATCAAGAATTATAGATTTTCCAATAGGATTATTTATACTCTTATGATTTTTAAAATCAAACCATTTGAGTATGCATTTAATGTATATTTTGAGATAGAAAGATTCCTTATAAATTTTGATAAATTTGAGAACCATGGAAATAAATTAGCTCACCCATTATGGTCATTTCATAATAATATTTTACAGGTTATAAAAAATAATAGAAATATTATTTTTATTTGAACCAAATATAATTCTATCAATATAAATTTGAATAAGGATAGTATCCTTTAAAAATTATTTTTAAAAAGTGTTAAATCAATTACTTCTTAACAAAAAAATTTTGAATTAAAATTTTAGTAAGTCTATCATACCGGGATATTGAAGCTTGTTTAAGTGAGTTATGTTCCTTGGTAAATTTATATACATATTCTAGAAATTTTTTATTTTCAAAACCTGGTCATTGTTTTTTGAAAACATCCTTCTGAAAATATCCATTAATAGAATAAAACATCACATCAATTTGATAAAGGGGAAAATTTAGATAATATACATGGGATATAAGTATTTGAATAAATTTAAGTCTTTATACCAATGAAAAGGTTTATTCATAATATATTTCTTATTTGTTATTATTAATATTAAAAAATCCTTAATTTACTTCTAAATATAATACCATTTTTCATCATGTTTATTTTAAAAAACCCATTCGATTAAAATTAGAGGAAGATAATTAGGTCAATCTATAAAGTCTATACTTTATTCCATTCAAATTCATTGAGTTTATCTTATATTGAATTATTTCTAATATTTATCTCTTAAAGCCCCATTAGGGATTTTAGGTTTGAACTAAGGTAATAATACACAATGTTCACATTAAATTCTTAAAGAACTATGATTTTGACTGGTTGATCTATATCTCAAATGATAATTTCAATGGGATGATTCCTTAATATTGAATGATTACTTGGATATGTAAAACTCTATTCTTAAACAACAGGTTGGAATTCGTTTTTAGGCACAAATTTTGAAACAATTTCTTTCATTCATCTTACATTATAATAATTTTACAATGTGGGTTGAAAAATAGTTTCAACATTTGAAAAAGAAGTATTTTTAAAAACATCATGTGAAGTCATAGCTTCAAGATATTTAAAAACAAATTGATCTTTTTCATCAAACTAAACATGAACTATTTCCTCAACCATGTTCGTTTTTTTTTTGAAAACATGATGTATTTTAATAGTTATATAATAGCCAAGAAATATTCAGTCATCGACCATTGGAAAAAAATTATGTAAATGGTATTTTTTATATATAATGGTAATTTTAAATCAAAAAAATCATAAGTATTAAATTCATTACTTTATTATAGTTCACAAATAATAATAGGTTTTAATTATAAAAGGTTGATGTAAAACTCAATTTATAGTATAAAAATAAGTAAAAATAGATTTATTCTAAAAATTTTCATTAATTGAGTAGTCATCCACATTTTTCTTAAAATTTTCCAAATCATTCTATTAGTTTTCTCAATTGAACAAATTTTTTAGGGAGTTCTTAGTGCTTATAAGTTATAAGTAATGAATTATTTAATACAAAAAGATTTAAAATAAAGAATTTCAAAATCACCAACATTGCTACATAGAATATTAATAAATTTTAGTTTTTATGTATTTTAACAAGAGCATGAAAACTTAAAAAAAATACATTCTAACTACTTTGATAAAAATATACCGAATTATATCTACTGTAATCATCAACCAATAAATACATATAGTGTTTTATTCTAATACTTTCTATTTTTATATAACTAAATAAATCAATTTATACTAACTATAATCTTTAAAAGTTGATATTATAATAAAAGATTTAAATATGGACTTGTATTACATATATTATTGAGAGGGATTATAATATTTTGATGAATTAAACAAATACTCTAGTAAATCTCTCAAAAGTCCTTTATTAGAGTGTTTCAATATTTTTTAACATTAAAATGTCATAATATTCTATGAAACAACCAATATTGATCATTTATTACACTTAAAATAGGTATATTTAGGTTTATAAGGTCTTCTAGGTCTTATGTGTACACAATCTCATGGATATTATCAAAAGTAGTAGAATTAACTTTTGAAATTTGAATAATACATTTATCATTCCTAAGGATCAAATGGAAATCCTCATAACATAATTAAATTATGATATATAGATTGTTCTTGAGTCCTATAACACATAAAATTTTAGAAATTAAAGTCCTAACAACAAACTCAATACCACAAATGAAAATTATTTTTCCTTGAGAGAATTATCTCTAAATATTAATTTCCCACATTTATTTTTTTGAAACAATTATATGTAATTATTTCATTTCATGTGTCTTAAACATACAATATCAATATACTATATATTTATGATGTTTTTACTTAGTTTAACTTTATAGAAATATCACAAATAATGATTTTGGTACCCAAACATGGTTGGGTCCATAAGTATTAGCCAATAAGGCTTTAATAAACCACATTTGTCCAAAACTTCTATGTAATAAATCCATTAATTATATATAAATATAAATTTATGAAAACAAAAAAAAAGATTATGTTTTAAGGAAAATTTATTTTACTATAGAAATCCACTTTGAAATTTTTTAGAAAAAGGTTTACTTTTATGAACAATATAATTTTATTGAAAGTGTGACTTATCTGAAGTAAATAATATATGGGAAATTGTTTCATATCCTTTTATCTCTATATAAATTTTATCAAAATTTTCATACCCAGAAGTAAATTTTTTTAAATTGTTTTAGACTAATGATCTCATAATTATGTTTTACAAATTAAAATCCTTTTTATGAGTTGAGCTAGATCTTGATTTCTTATCTAGTTCTGATGTATGTTTAGAAATTTTTGTATTATGTTTTCAAACTATACTATTGGATTTAGTAAGATCTACCTTATCAAAATTATATAATTTCAATACATTAGAATTATTTTTCTCAATAAGTGTTACATATGAATTTATTTACTAAAAAAATGGTAAAATATACACATCTTCTTATGTAACAACATTGTATAATTCTATAGAATTTGAATTGAATTAATCAATAAAAGTATCAGGGTAATTAATATTTAATGTAAAATTAGTATGGGATTTAATATATATATTAGGTGCTTGGGAGTACAATTACATTAAAGACACACAAACCACACACACAAGCCAGAAAGGTAGGCTATATACCCCATAAGCGATAACCCACCCATAAAGCCTTATTTATTCAGTACATGGACCAAAGTACCAGTGGTAATGAAGACCTATACATGGCCCAAATACGCAAAATATATCCTGAAGGCACCGAGAAACATCATGCCTACGTCACCGTCTGCCTGCATCACCACACACCTGCATCATGATTGCATCCCCACCTACCTACATAAATTCACTCCCACCTGGATTTGAACCTAAGTCTAATGTAGAAACGTTTTTCATGAAAACCACTGCAATCATTTAAAGAACTATCTAAAGACATATGACCACCATCTTCACTCCAAGTATCTATAATTTTAAAACTCTCATTTCAATTAATTTTATAAAATCTATTAAAAACATATATTTATTTTTCAACCTCATACAATTAGGTATAATATGTTAGTGTTTCATACATTCATAAAAAAAATTCATAAGTATCATTATTTATACTATTATCATTCTAATTTAATGTATACTTATAATAAAAATGGTTCTTACCAAAAATATTGTTCACCCATTTTGAAAACCAAGAAAGATCATTTTAAATTTCCTTATATATACTAATATATGATTTATCATCAAATTTATTCATTGACTTTGAATATTTTGAAACAATTTCACCAATTTTAGATTTTCAAGCTATAATTCATCTAGAATTTTTAGAAAAATATAGACCATTATTCTTTTTCCCTTTTCATAAAATCCCTTCAATTTGATTTCATAAATATTTAAGATTTATAATAAGATAATCATGACTCATCTTAGTAAGATTGTGTATTTCATTTAGGTATATTCTCTTATATTTTCTTTATTTAAAAAATAATTATATAATATTCTAAATATTTTGTTCATAGAATAACTCTTTCTATCCAAGTGACTTCAATCTATTCACAATAATCATAAATATTTGATGAATTTGTGAAATTGATTCACCTGGTATAAAATAAAAATCTGGATAATCTATATAAAGCATAAGACTTTTTGTTTCTAAAACCTTATTAGTTTAAAAATTAGTTACTTTGATATTTCATTAGATATTATTATTTATCTCACAAGAAGATATTTGGTTATATATATTCATTTTCATTGAGCACAACAAATTATTTTAATATATATAGTTCAACTGATATTCAACATTATATTCTATAGTAAAAGTAATAACTTCCTTACTAGGAATCTTTTAATTTAAAGTCATCATAAAAAAATTATCTACTCTAATATAAATCATAAATGTATTCATATGATCACTCCAACACTCATATCCATCTCCATATAGAATTGGTTGTTTTCCTGAATTTAAATTATTTAACATTCCAATAGATAGAACTACCATAGAAAAATCTATTTTCTCTACAAAAAAATTAGTGCAAGAAGAAAATTAAATGTAGTGACCTTCTACTGCTACCAAATGTTTCCAAGGAATGGATGACCAATATACTATAGGGGTGGGAGGTTAATTTTACTTTTTAGAACTACCAAAAACAACACAATTTTTTATATATAAATAAAAGTAAGTATAATACGATAGGATTTTTAAATGAGATCCTCCTGATAAGTTGAACAATAAATTATAATTATGTTCTTTGGATAAGTTTAAATAGAGTAACTAAGAAATTTTCAACAAAAATAAACTATGAGATTGTATAAATAATAGTAACTTAAGTATAGTGGAACAAAAACTTATAAAAAATAAATTCAATGATGATTTCAAATTAACCCATAGAAGAAAGGGAGTTTTTAGATTTTAATTTTGATATAATTGATTATAAACCTATTGGTAGTTATTTCTTACAAAACCCTAGAAGCCATAAATTAACATAATTAGAATGAATATCTGTCTTCCTTTTGAAATCCCTCTATCTGACCTGATTGAAATAACCACTACTCCATATCCATAGAATCCCTAGACATGAAAAATTTAAACAACCAAAAATTTAGTGGAATAGATTAAGGGAATTTACATTAAATCCTCACAAACTGATTCTATTAAAAAGAAACTCTATGGAAAGTTTATAAATGGAGACCATCAATGTAATTAAAGGTTCTAGGATTAAAATGTAAGAAATTATTTGGATATATTTTCATAATATATTGTAATTATTCCCCTCAGGATCACGGTAAAATTTATTAATAAGGTTGTAATGAATCTAATGCCCATATCTCATGATTCCCAGGTTTAGTTATATCTACATTTTCATCATCATACATAATTTTTATGGACCTACTATTGTAATGATTCTACTGATGAAGTTTTTCATCTTTAGTACAATAATCCAAATTGAAAATAATAATAAAACAAAAAATATTTTAAATACATTTATTTAAAGAAAAATAATAAATATTTACACTATCCTTATGTTAAAATTTCTCTTAAAAAGATTATTCTTATTAAGGTAGACTAATTTGGAATGAGTGTTTGTGATACTTAAAAGAATCAAATTGTAAAAATATTTTAAGGTAAAAAAAAAGATAAAAATGATGTGTGTTGTGATTTTACAAATAATTATAAAATGAATTCCTTGATCCAACTACATACCTCAAAATTGATCCACTTAAGAATATAAATTGTGTCAAACCCACATTATTGGTATGTTCCAAAGTGGTTTCATCCCACCGTTAATTTAGAGTATCAAACTCTTTTGTTGTCCTGAATGGTGAAGCTGACACTATAGAAAGTTATAATAAAAGAAGAAAATTTAGTGATTAAGATAATAGAAAAATAGATAAGGAGACTAAACTAACGGAGTTGTAAATACATTCCCATGGATTTATCAATCAGTGGGTATATTTTTTCCCCACATTATTGACTTTATTGACAAAAAGTAGGTATTTCTTAAAGGAGAATTATTTTATGAGTATTTACAGGGACAAATGCAGATGAATTGTGAAAATTTCCCTTTTATGAATTTTGGGAAAGTGAACCCTCCATTATTGGATTATGAGAAATATTAATCTCTTACTGATGGATTACTTTGGGGAAATTCTCCAGAGATAAAACTTTAAAAATTAATAATTTTGATTATCAAACTATTAATAATGAGACTAATTTGAAATGACTAAAGAGATTTACATACATATAATTCTTTATATAAATTCCCAAACTATTCGAATGAACATATAATATAAATTCTTGTATGTATATCTTCCATCGTTATCCAAGTACCATGGAAATTTTTAGACCTTTTTATTTCTAAATTAGTGGAAAAAACATATAGGATGCTTAGATTAGGTTCCAAATTCATCCTTTCACAAAATCTACCCACCATGGAAGGTTTTCAGAGCCATGAAAAGTTAAAGGGGTTACATCTCAACGTTATTAAAGATATCAATATTTAGTAAAAATTTTACCTTCAATTTTTATATATACTAAATAGTCAAACTTTTAGAAAGGATGATTAATGATAGTATATGGAGAAATTCTGGTAATTGATATTTATCACCTTAACTCACCTTATCATACCGATATAACCTTCAACCCCTATCATGGTTTGACCATACAATAAACCTAAAACATTATATATAATTTAAAACACATTAATATGTTGTAAAATAGGTTTTCCAAATAGGAAAGAACCTCAGTGGGTGTCCCATTGATCACATCAAGATACCTCAATTCTTGACCAGCACCTTCTAAGGTAGTTTTAGGGTTGGTAACACCGATAGTTTCTATGAGATCCTCCAACATGTCTATGTATCATAAAAAATGAAATGATAAGTCAAAAATAATTATATAACATTGAAATATTATACACTTACCATACCTAGACTCATCCCCCCCCCTTCATTGATGAGAGTAGTAGGGCTAGTTAATATGCTTTCTATCAAAGGTATAGTCTTCTAAATAGGAATATATACTCCCTAGGAGGAAACTTATTCAATATCTATAGTATCATCCTCAGACTCCTTATGGAAATAGAGAGAGAGATAGTGTAACATCCCAAGTAAGTAATGAATAATAGATATTTTTATCTATGTCTATTAATGATAAAGATAGTGTTTTAGAGGCTTAAAATGAAAATAAATACAATCTTATGCATGGAATACACTAATATTCTTAAAGGATTGTTTTAGTGCCTTTTGATGGAAAACCATTTTTGAATCTATATTTTGACAATTTTAGAAACTATGTTTGTCAAAATAAAATTATCCTTTATGATTGGGACATCAAAATTTACCTTGTGTGAATTTTTGGTAATTTTCCGACAATGTTCATTTTTAAATGAATAGTGAAAAAAATACTGCATTTTACATCAAAACTACTTTTTAATCTAATTTATTTATATGATTAGATTATGTTTTGAATTGGTTTTGAAGTGAAATTAGAATATATTTTTACCATTTTATCCAATGGTGGTCATTGGAATCAATTTCGATTTGAAATTAGACTTAAACTGGTGTCAATCTTTTGATACTTATTGTTTTGTAAAAACACGCTATTTGCTCTGGCAGCGGGAATTAATTATTAAATTAATTAATGTGACTTATATGATTTGAATTTTGTAAAATAGACTTCATTTTTGAATTCGGAATATCAAATATAGCTTAGAGTGAATTTTTGGTAATTTTCTGAAAAACTTCAATTTTGATGAATAGTGAAACCACTAAGTGGTAATCAAGCAAACTGATTTTTCAGTTAAATGAAAGTTTACCACTAATGTGTATTGAATTTTGAAAATCCGACATACATGGTTGTCATTAAGAAGTAAAATGTGGTTCAATGAGATTAAAATAATTTTTTGGTGAATAGTAACTTATTAAGTTCTTAATCGCGATTAGTGGTAATTAGGGTAGTTTAATGTATAAATAATGCTTTAATAATATAAAATGACCTAGACACATGTCCCAACCTCATTGGTTGTGTCATGGCCGACCAAGACAAGTCATGGCCTAACTTGGGGACCCCATGTATCCACTTTTGTTGGGAAATAACATAAATTACTTTTTATTAAATGTTAAAGTGAAAATGACACAAACATAATATGTTTTGCGAAAACAATTTTTAAGTGGGGTTATACAAGTCCAAATTTTGATTATAAATATTCAATGGAAAGCTAAAAAGATTTCCTACATCATAGTAATTTGTTTATAATTTTTAGACATTAAATAAATTTAATTATTTATGACATAATAATGATGCAGCGATGACATCATTATTTGACGATTTAAATAAAATGGAAAGATAAAATAAAATCTATGAACTACACATGTCCAAAACCAATTGGATGAATGGATTTCGATGCCTTATCACCTTATCCACGAATTCCATCAATGTGGGACCTTTTAAAACCGAAACACATTTTCAAATAATGTAATGTTTCTTTACTTTCCAAAAGTGCCCCTCCTCTCCCCTTATAAAAGGCCCCCACCTCTACCTCATTTCACACACTCTTCAAGCCATTGGCTCGGCCAACCCCTGCCCATTTGCTCTCTCCACATCCCTCTCCTCATCCTAGAGGATTCCCTTTGGGCAGAATCCTTTCAAAGGAAGCCTTTAGGCTCAACTCAAAAGGAGTTACACTTTTTAAGGTAATTCATTCTCTCATGTTCTTTTGTTTTATTTTGCTTCTCCAACCCCCTAAACTCTTTTTATTTACTTCTTTTGTAACAACACCAGTATCTTCAATATACTAGGATGTTGTTATAAGATATATTTGAGCTACAATCTCACACAACTACATCAAATGGTTAAAGAACATACGGTTTCCGTGGATGGCGAAATTCTGCCTCCCGAAACGATGATTGTTCAATACTCATTTAACACCTTCAAAGGTGGCCATTATGATGTCACTATTTTTATATATGATATATTATATGTTTATGTTTTCCTTAAGCTTCTGTTTTTTTCATTTTGGGCATACCTTTATGGTTTCCATTATGGGTAAAACACGATATCTTCATTTTAGGAAGTGCGGACTACCGCCCCCCTAAAAGTGATTTGATTCGTTAATACCATATGTGGGATGTGTAAAGGATAAAGTTAATGATATTATATATATTGTTATACTGGAATTATAATATACTTTTATATCATTATGATTCCATTCCAGAAAATATGAAATAGAAATGGAAGTAGCGTTCATGCGTACGTACGGCTTACCGTCTCCATGAACGATGCATTTCATTTCTTACCTCTAAATGTGATGTAATATTATAAATGAATGTATGTACTGGATATATATGACATATATGATATCTACATAATGAATACCATTCTGGATATAATGAACCTTTGACCAAATTAACAACTTGTAAGTATAAGAAGTCAATTTTTGACTTAAGAACCAAATACCGACAAAATGAACATTATTAACTTAAATGATTACATGATGTTCATAACATGGTATAAAAGGAATAATGAACTTGAAAAAGATTCATAAGCAAGTAGAGATTAACTCAAGTTTATTATTCAGGAGTTTAAAGAACGGTCGGGTCAAGTCGGATACGAGGTATGGGACTTCGTCTCAATCTCCTTTCGTTGAGGCATATTTTATTTTATACACAACTTTCTTTTATACGGTGTATAAACCCCTTTGACTTTTACGTTTACTCAAAAGGAATCTTTTTTATACGAAGCGTTTACTAAACGACAAAAGGGAATGTTTTTGTCGTACGTATGCGGCGACAACGACTTCTCCGCCGTCGTAACCGTTATTTGAGTTTTGGCTTCCTCTACAAGCCATACCTTTTTTTTTAAAAGAAAAATAAATACCATGTTTTACTTTGGTATTGAAAATGGTTTTCATAATGTTTTTATTATATCAATGTATTGTATTGATATCTCGTGATTGAAATGTGGAAATGTTATGTTTCCTTTATGCATGTTTTATGTGATATGATTATGTTATGGTTCTTGGGCATTATTATGAAGACGGGTGGTTCCGTGATAAACTAAGGGCGGGTGAGCCCGTTATAGCTCTCCAATGCATTGGGTAACGCGAAGGAGTGAAATGTTAAGGTTTCTCCGAAGAGATTTTAGGGAATATACTGTGATGGGTATTCCAAACGTAACCAATAGGGTTACTCCCTACATAAGAATGTTATGAATGCCTCAAGTTACCTTTACATATTATGATTTATATGATTTATTCATGATTTTATGAGGTATGTTAAAGTGCCTATGTTTTATGGGTAAAGTATGATTTCATTCTTATGTATATATGAACTCATGTTTCCTTTCCATGTTTTTTTTTATAACCCATACTGAGTTTTTATGCTCATCCCAAGTTTTTGAAATGTTTTTCACAGGTCAAGGGAAAGGTACATGATAAGATGATAGAGTCAAGGATGTGTCAAGAAATAATCCATGTTTTATTTTAAATATGTTTCCATTGATGGGAATGAAGAATACTATCTTTATGTAACCACTTTGTTTATATGTGGAATGTAAGTCAAGTTTTATGATCTAATTCTCTAAAACTCTAAACCCGAAAAGATCCTCAATGTGTAATCTTGTAATAACTCAAGATTAAGTAAGGTTTAAGGCTGGGGCCTTATAGTTGGTATCAGAGGTCGGTTTAGATAACTTTAGGAGTTAGAATTCTATTAAATGATTATCCAAAAATATTTTTTTTCTTTTTCGAAATGATATAGCATTTAAAGATTACCATGTTGCTTCATCTAAGACATGTTTGTTCAGAATGGTTTTCCGCAGAGGAAACAGGGAAGCAGTGCTAGGAAGGCATACAGAAGGAAATAACCTTCCGAATCAGCATCCAGAAATGGTCGGAATTGGAACTGAACAGTTTGTTGCAGTAATGGCGCAGTTGACTCAGGCGATAAATGGTGGTGGTATCCATGCACGAGATCAGCCAGATCAGCCGCAGAGGAACATGTCAGTGGTGGAACATTTCATGAGGCAACATCCACCATCATTCAGAGGATCATCTGACCCTGTGCAAGCTGAAGGGTGGATTAAAGCACTGGAGAAGATTTTTGATGTCATGGGGTGTTCAGACAATCAAAAGGTTAGTCTTGCTATTTACCGTTTGGAGGGTGAAGCAGATCAGTGGTGGTCTATGGTTAAAAATATCAGGGAAGCCGATGAGATTGATGCTCTTGACTGGGATGATTTCAAAGGTATGTTTCTTGAGAAGTATTTTCCTAAGGCTGTTCGACTTAGGATGGAAAAGCAATTCTTGGAATTGAGGCAAGAGGAAGACTCAGTGGCTGCCTATGAAGAAAGGTTCACTCGATTGGCAAGGTATGCTCCCAATTTTATCCGGGACCTTGATAGTAAAATCAATCGTTTTTACTCAGGATTAAAGCCAAAGTATCGAAGGGCATTAGCTTCTCGAGAGTTTAAAAGTTATGAAAAGCTTGTTCGATGTGCTGAGAAGGTGGAAATGGAGTTTGCCGATGACCAAGTGTTCTATAACAACCAGCAGAAGAAGAGACCGAGGTGGCAGGAGAAAGGTAAGAATTCTTCAAAGAAGTCTGATGGTAAGAGAACTAAGTTTCCAGTTTGTGATAAATGTGGCAAAAGGCATGCTGGGGAATGTCTTCTGAATTCTGGGAAGTGCTACCGATGTGGTAAGATGGGACATAAGGCTCGTGATTGCACTGAAAAGGATCAAGGTGAAGGTAAAAACAAATTTGATTTACAGTTAGTGAAATGTTTTAAGTGCAATGAGATGGGTCACTATGCAAACGAGTGTCCGACAAGGAGCTTGAGTGATGGGAAGCAGTTAGACTACAAGCAGAAAGGGGTGGTGAAATCCTTTGCAACTACTTCAGCGGATGTCGGGCCATCAAATGAAGTCGTATCAGGTACTTTGTTTGTTTTTTCAGACTATGCCAGTGTGTTGTTTGATTCGGGGTCTACACATTCTTTCATCTCTGAGACCTTTTCTAGTAAAATGGGAATACCATCTCAAGAAATGACTCCTGAACTTTTGGTAAAAACACCTGGGGGAAGTGTCGAGGCAAAAAGAATTTATAAGAATCTTCCTATCCTTATCTGTGGAAAGAACCTACTTGCAAACCTTATTGTTCTACCTCTAGTAGAGTTTGATGTTATCCTGGGTATGGATTGGCTCTCTATTTACCATGCTAAGATTGACTGTAGAGCTAAAGAAGTTTCTTTTCAGAAAGACTTTCAGTTTGTTTACAAGAATGAACCCTTACTTTTGATAACATATGAAGAGGCCGAGAAACTTGTAAAAGATGGAAATGAATGTTACCTTGCACACGTCGTTGAAAATAAAGGAACTGTTCAGATTAATGATGTGCCAGTGGTAAATGAGTATCCTGATGTTTTTCCTGATGAGTTGCCTGGAATAATACCAGATCGGGAAGTTGAGTTTACTGTTGACTTAGTTCCTGATGCTAAGCCAATTTCAAAACCCCCTTATCGAATGGCACAAATTGAACTTTTAGAGTTGAAGGAGCAATTGCAAGATTTATTAGAGAAAGGTTTCATTAGACCTAGCACATCACCATGGGGTGCTCCTGTTTTATTTGTTAAAAAGAAAGATGGTTCTATGAGACTTTGCATTGATTATAGAGCCTTGAATAATATCACTGTTAAGAACAAATGTCCTTTGCCTCATATCGATGATTTGTTTGATCAGCTCCAGGGAGCTCAGTTTTTTTCAAAGATTGACTTGAGATCGGGGTACCATCAGCTGAAGGTAAAGGAGGCAGATATTCCGAAGACCGCTTTCCGTACGAGATATGGCCATTATGAATTTGTAGTAATGCCTTTTGGGCTAACCAATGCACCTGCTGTATTCATGGACTTAATGAATAGAATTTTCCATGAGTTCTTGGATAAGTTTGTGGTTGTTTTCATTGATGATATTTTGGTGTTTTCTAAAAGTAAAGAGGAGCATGAAAAACATTTAAGGGTTATCTTGCAAACCTTAAAAGAAAAGAAATTGTATGGGAAATTCAGCAAGTGTGAGTTTTGGTTGCAACAAATTGCTTTCCTTGGTCACATTGTTTCTAAATATGGAATAACTGTTGATCCTGCAAAAACAAAAGTTGTGGAAGAATGGCCAAGACCCACAAATGTAACCGAGATTCGTAGCTTCCTTGGTTTGGCGGGCTATTACCGAAGGTTTGTTAGAAATTTTTCACGGTTATCTAGTCCAATGACTAAGCTAACTCGGAAGGGTGTTAAGTTTATCTGGACAAAAGAATGTGATGATTGTTTTCAGGAATTGAAAAGAAGATTGGTGAATGCTCCAGTTTTGGCACTACCTTCCAGGAATGGTGACTTTGTTATATACAGCGATGCTTCATTGAAAGGACTTGGTTGCGTCCTAATGCAGAATGATCAGGTAATTGCTTATGCTTCACGACAGTTGAAAACTCATGAGGTAAATTACCCTACACATGATTTGGAATTAGCTGCTGTTGTTTTTGCTTTAAAAATTTGGAGGCATCATTTGTATGGAGTAAAGTGTGAAATTTATACCGATCACAAAAGTTTAAAGTATATATTCACTCAGAAAGAGTTAAACATGAGACAAAGGAGATGGCTGGAATTAATCAAGGATTATGATTGTACAATTCATTACCATCCGGGAAAAGCAAATAAAGTGGCTGATGCTTTGAGTCGAAAAAGTAATGCTTCATTAACAATGTTGCGTTTGGAACGTGATCATTTGGTTAACGATTTGATGAATTTTGGCATAGAAGTTGTTGGTGCAGGAAGTCCTTCTGTTTTGTTTCAGGTATCAGTGAGATCTTCTCTATCAGATAGAATCAAGCAAGCACAGAAGCAAGACAGTGAGTTGCAGAAAAGGGTAGAGCTGGTTCAGAAAGGTAAGTTGCCTGAATTCAACATTGATAATGATTGCGTTTTGAGATTTGGGAAGAGATTGTGTGTGCCTTCTGATTCACAGTTGAAGAGAGAGTTGTTATGTGAAGCTCATAGTTCTCCGTTTTCAGTTCATCCGGGCAGTACTAAGATGTATAGAGATCTGCGGGAGTATTACTGGTGGGATGGAATGAAAAGAGACATTGCTGATTTTACTGTGAAGTGTTTGACTTGTCAGCAGGTTAAAGCTGAGCGGCAGTTACCGAAAGGGATGCTTCAGCCTTTACCAGTGCCAGAGTGGAAATGGGAAAATATATCCATGGACTTTGTTGTTGGATTACCGAAGACGTCTCGAGGTAATAATGCAATCTGGGTTATTGTTGATCGCTTGACCAAGTCTTCTCATTTCCTTGCTATACGAGATACTTTCTCTCTTGATCAACTTTCCCGTTTGTATCTTAAGGAGATAGTCAGGTTACATGGAGTTCCTCTCTCCATTGTATCGGATCGTGATCCCAGGTTTACTTCTAACTTTTGGAAAGGCCTTCAGAAGTCGTTGGGTACTGAATTAAATTTTAGTACATCTTTTCATCCTCAATCAGATGGGCAGTCAGAACGAACAATTCAGACATTGGAGGATATGCTACGAGCTTGTTCTATGGATTATCAGGGAAGTTGGGACCAGCATCTTTCTTTGGTTGAGTTTTCATATAATAACAGTTTTCATTCCAGTATACAGATGGCACCATTTCAGGCATTATATGGGAAGCGGTGTCGAACTCCAGCTTTCTGGGATGAAGTGGGTGAAAGAAAGTTGATGGGACCAGAATTGGTAGAAGAGATGGCAGAAAAAGTTCAGCTGATTCAGAAACACATGAGAACAGCTCAGAGCAGGCAGAAGAGTTATGCGGATAACCGGAGGAAGGATCTATCTTTCGAGGTAGGTGATCATGTTTTTCTCAAGGTTTCTCCTTGGAAAAGTGTGATGAGATTTGGTAAGAAAGGAAAGTTGAGTCCAAGGTTCATTGGACCATACGAAGTTCTAGAGAGAGTTGGATCAGTTGCATACCGAGTGGCTTTACCTCCGAGTTTATCTCAGGTACACAATGTTTTTCACGTTTCGATGTTGAGAAAGTATATGCCAGATCCATCTCATGTTTTGAGTCCAGAGGTAGTTCAGCTGGAAGAGAACCTATCTTATGAGGAACAACCGGTCCAGATTCTTGACCACAGGGAGCAAGTGTTACAGAATAAGGTGATTAAGCAGGTAAAGGTTTTGTGGAAAAACCACATGATTGAAGAGGCAACATGGGAATCCGAAAATGCGATGAGGGATAAGTACCCCAATTTATTTGATAAGTAAATAAATTGCGGGGACGCAATTTTCTAAAGGGGGGAAGGATGTAACATCCCAAGTAAGTAATGAATAATAGATATTTTTATCTATGTCTATTAATGATAAAGATAGTGTTTTAGAGGCTTAAAATGAAAATAAATACAATCTTATGCATGGAATACACTAATATTCTTAAAGGATTGTTTTAGTGCCTTTTGATGGAAAACCATTTTTGAATCTATATTTTGACAATTTTAGAAACTATGTTTGTCAAAATAAAATTATCCTTTATGATTGGGACATCAAAATTTACCTTGTGTGAATTTTTGGTAATTTTCCGACAATGTTCATTTTTAAATGAATAGTGAAAAAAATACTGCATTTTACATCAAAACTACTTTTTAATCTAATTTATTTATATGATTAGATTATGTTTTGAATTGGTTTTGAAGTGAAATTAGAATATATTTTTACCATTTTATCCAATGGTGGTCATTGGAATCAATTTCGATTTGAAATTAGACTTAAACTGGTGTCAATCTTTTGATACTTATTGTTTTGTAAAAACACGCTATTTGCTCTGGCAGCGGGAATTAATTATTAAATTAATTAATGTGACTTATATGATTTGAATTTTGTAAAATAGACTTCATTTTTGAATTCAGAATATCAAATATAGCTTAGAGTGAATTTTTGGTAATTTTCTGAAAAACTTCAATTTTGATGAATAGTGAAACCACTAAGTGGTAATCAAGCAAACTGATTTTTCAGTTAAATGAAAGTTTACCACTAATGTGTATTGAATTTTGAAAATCCGACATACATGGTTGTCATTAAGAAGTAAAATGTGGTTCAATGAGATTAAAATAATTTTTTGGTGAATAGTAACTTATTAAGTTCTTAATCGCGATTAGTGGTAATTAGGGTAGTTTAATGTATAAATAATGCTTTAATAATATAAAATGACCTAGACACATGTCCCAACCTCATTGGTTGTGTCATGGCCGACCAAGACAAGTCATGGCCTAACTTGGGGACCCCATGTATCCACTTTTGTTGGGAAATAACATAAATTACTTTTTATTAAATGTTAAAGTGAAAATGACACAAACATAATATGTTTTGCGAAAACAATTTTTAAGTGGGGTTATACAAGTCCAAATTTTGATTATAAATATTCAATGGAAAGCTAAAAAGATTTCCTACATCATAGTAATTTGTTTATAATTTTTAGACATTAAATAAATTTAATTATTTATGACATAATAATGATGCAGCGATGACATCATTATTTGACGATTTAAATAAAATGGAAAGATAAAATAAAATCTATGAACTACACATGTCCAAAACCAATTGGATGAATGGATTTCGATGCCTTATCACCTTATCCACGAATTCCATCAATGTGGGACCTTTTAAAACCGAAACACATTTTCAAATAATGTAATGTTTCTTTACTTTCCAAAAGTGCCCCTCCTCTCCCCTTATAAAAGGCCCCCACCTCTACCTCATTTCACACACTCTTCAAGCCATTGGCTCGGCCAACCCCTGCCCATTTGCTCTCTCCACATCCCTCTCCTCATCCTAGAGGATTCCCTTTGGGCAGAATCCTTTCAAAGGAAGCCTTTAGGCTCAACTCAAAAGGAGTTACACTTTTTAAGGTAATTCATTCTCTCATGTTCTTTTGTTTTATTTTGCTTCTCCAACCCCCTAAACTCTTTTTATTTACTTCTTTTGTAACAACACCAGTATCTTCAATATACTAGGATGTTGTTATAAGATATATTTGAGCTACAATCTCACACAACTACATCAAATGGTTAAAGAACATACGGTTTCCGTGGATGGCGAAATTCTGCCTCCCGAAACGATGATTGTTCAATACTCATTTAACACCTTCAAAGGTGGCCATTATGATGTCACTATTTTTATATATGATATATTATATGTTTATGTTTTCCTTAAGCTTCTGTTTTTTTCATTTTGGGCATACCTTTATGGTTTCCATTATGGGTAAAACACGATATCTTCATTTTAGGAAGTGCGGACTACCGCCCCCCTAAAAGTGATTTGATTCGTTAATACCATATGTGGGATGTGTAAAGGATAAAGTTAATGATATTATATATATTGTTATACTGGAATTATAATATACTTTTATATCATTATGATTCCATTCCAGAAAATATGAAATAGAAATGGAAGTAGCGTTCATGCGTACGTACGGCTTACCGTCTCCATGAACGATGCATTTCATTTCTTACCTCTAAATGTGATGTAATATTATAAATGAATGTATGTACTGGATATATATGACATATATGATATCTACATAATGAATACCATTCTGGATATAATGAACCTTTGACCAAATTAACAACTTGTAAGTATAAGAAGTCAATTTTTGACTTAAGAACCAAATACCGACAAAATGAACATTATTAACTTAAATGATTACATGATGTTCATAACATGGTATAAAAGGAATAATGAACTTGAAAAAGATTCATAAGCAAGTAGAGATTAACTCAAGTTTATTATTCAGGAGTTTAAAGAACGGTCGGGTCAAGTCGGATACGAGGTATGGGACTTCGTCTCAATCTCCTTTCGTTGAGGCATATTTTATTTTATACACAACTTTCTTTTATATGGTGTATAAACCCCTTTGACTTTTACGTTTACTCAAAAGGAATCTTTTTTATACGAAGCGTTTACTAAACGACAAAAGGGAATGTTTTTGTCGTACGTATGCGGCGACAACGACTTCTCCGCCGTCGTAACCGTTATTTGAGTTTTGGCTTCCTCTACAAGCCATACCTTTTTTTTTAAAAGAAAAATAAATACCATGTTTTACTTTGGTATTGAAAATGGTTTTCATAATGTTTTTATTATATCAATGTATTGTATTGATATCTCGTGATTGAAATGTGGAAATGTTATGTTTCCTTTATGCATGTTTTATGTGATATGATTATGTTATGGTTCTTGGGCATTATTATGAAGACGGGTGGTTCCGTGATAAACTAAGGGCGGGTGAGCCCGTTATAGCTCTCCAATGCATTGGGTAACGCGAAGGAGTGAAATGTTAAGGTTTCTCCGAAGAGATTTTAGGGAATATACTGTGATGGGTATTCCAAACGTAACCAATAGGGTTACTCCCTACATAAGAATGTTATGAATGCCTCAAGTTACCTTTACATATTATGATTTATATGATTTATTCATGATTTTATGAGGTATGTTAAAGTGCCTATGTTTTATGGGTAAAGTATGATTTCATTCTTATGTATATATGAACTCATGTTTCCTTTCCATGTTTTTTTTTATAACCCATACTGAGTTTTTATGCTCATCCCAAGTTTTTGAAATGTTTTTCACAGGTCAAGGGAAAGGTACATGATAAGATGATAGAGTCAAGGATGTGTCAAGAAATAATCCATGTTTTATTTTAAATATGTTTCCATTGATGGGAATGAAGAATACTATCTTTATGTAACCACTTTGTTTATATGTGGAATGTAAGTCAAGTTTTATGATCTAATTCTCTAAAACTCTAAACCCGAAAAGATCCTCAATGTGTAATCTTGTAATAACTCAAGATTAAGTAAGGTTTAAGGCTGGGGCCTTATAGATAGTTATATTTTTAAATTTATAAACATGGTTAAATACACAAAAAAATCATAGAGTGTTTGTGAAAACTTATTATAATTAATGGATTATTTGGAAAATAAATTTTCTATTAATCAATTTTTTACATTAGATGATGGAATATTAGTAAGTACCTTGTCAAATTACCATATCATATGAGGTTGGTGAGAATTACCTCCCTATATCTCTTCCCACATGAGACTTTGGCTCAGGGATAACTCCCCTTCAACTGGAGGAGATGGAATATCAACCCCTATGGGGATTTCAACTAAATTTTAATGAGGTTATTTCATTAGAATTGATTCTATATCTACCCTATGAAAATTTAAATGTTTTCTTTTTTCAATAATATATTTCCATTTAAAACAAGTAAATAAGAGGTACTCCATTACAAGACTTACATCCCCAAGATCAACAAGTTCATCATATTTTCCAATAGATCAATCAATAAACCCTTCAATGGTTCCTTTTTATATCATTTAAATCCCATATTTCATTTAAAATATATGGATTATTGTGGAATAGATGAGTATATATATCTCATTAATGTTGTTTCCTAATTCCATTGGATTTGAATCATAATTGAATTATAATAATGAAAATATATCCCTATGTTAAGGAATAAACTTTCTGAATTGGTGAATATTTGATAGATAATTTTTGTTAGACAGCCTGTTCTACTAGAATTAGGCTAATTTAGGCTTTATGTATTACAAGACTCCTCATCCAGTTGTCAAGATGGATTTTGATCCCTTTCATTCACTGATTTTCAATGAATTCTAACCTCTATTAGAGTCTAAATAAATTGGTCTTGTGTCTCTTCTCGTTGATGATGATGAGGATATCTTAGACTAATTATAGTCCATGTATTCTATTCTTCTATGCCCCACCACACAGTCTGTAGTGGATTTTATTTTGGTGATTTAAGGACTTAATATCTGTCTTCTTGAGACAATTCCTTTTTCTTTAATTTCCTTATCATGGAGTCATAAAATCAACAACCTGAGGAATTATTTTTTCCATAATCCCTTGAGTATATTAATAAATCAACGAATTGACATATTAATTGGTTAATCCGATAGATGTGCTCAGTGGGGGAGACATGATCACCACTAGAGGGACTTCATGGGATAATATTAACCAAATTGTTTATGATACCATTGAATTTTTTTTATCGAACATCCATTAGAGGGGATACAATTGGTTGTAGTTGGAACCTAATTTTTCACACAAACCTATAAAGAATTTAAGCCTCAAAGATGATATAATCATATATCTATTTCACAAAAATTATTATTTCAAGTTCATAATATATGAAAAAATATCATATTCATAGAGTCTATTTTGAATAATTTTCCTTGGGTAGGGATCATTGTATTGGAAGAAATTTTACTATGGAAATAAACTTAAAATCATTATAGATGAGTTATAATTTAGAGATAGGTAATTCAATATAAATTAAATTTGAATGAAAGGGACGAACTAAAATTCAATAATAACAACTTCCGGAGGTGACTTATATTAATTAAAATTCACCTATATTCTTCCCCACAACACCTAAAATGGACTTAGAATTCAAAAAGGTTCCTTTCCCTTGTAAACAGGCAGTAATCATTGGTAGATATTAAATAAAACAAGTGATTACTATCCCATATGCTCCTATTATGCTAAAATGTCTTCCATAAAAAATATTCCTTCCTTCACACCATATTTAGAGTCATGAAAAGTAAGAAGATATGTTCTTAACAATATCAATAAAAATCTATCCAATAGGGTCATCTTAGGATCAATGGTATAACCCCATTATTCATATTAAACTTTATCTATTATATGGAAATACATTTATAGGATTCTCCACAGTTCCATTTCTAAGAATCCTATTGGATTCTTATAACTATGTGCTTTTCTATAAGGCTATAAGAAAGGATTTATCCGTACTTTAGAGTGAACGTTATACTGTGGGCAAGGGTCATTCCTTATAACCATCAAATTTTGTTTTAATAAATTTTAAGAAATGGAAGGAATACATTTTTAATCCTCCCACATTTACTTTAGAGGGATGAATTCATAATTCATGTCCATAAGTATGGGTTCCCATGAAAATTTGTAAATATCCCATAAACTAATGCCTACTTCACTGTACATCATGTGGAATGTGATGGTCTGAGGGCTCCATCAGCTCAATAACTCTAGAACTAAGTTAATGTGTTTTTATATGTATGTTTGACAAATATAGATGGATTTATAAATATTGACCCTTAAGATCACATTTAAATTTGGTGCATGGATTAAAAATTTCCTAATCTCACATCCAATAAAGCTTGACTCCTCCTCATGCAAGAATGTCCTAGTCTCCATTGTAGCCTTTTGACTAAAAAATGGTGGGTTGGTGAAAATGGATGAGTAACAATGTGCATTTATCTGGTAAATTTGAGGATTTATGTTTATATAAATCATATTATGGTTCAACAAACACACATATAATGTTTTCCTTTCATTGATGTTATCACCCTTAGTAGAAATATTAGCTATGGAAATGTTTTTTTACTCCTTAAACTAGGATCACAGAATATAGTCATATAATCTTGAAATGAGATTTTTTAACAGATTATTATGACCATATAGTGGAAGAAATTAACATATAGGATACTAAAGATGTTCCTTCTTTAAGTGTATTTTAAGGAATGATAGGAAATTTTTTCCGGAGTGATAGTAGCCTCATCCAATAAACTCATGTATTTCTTTGATGTGAATGAAAACCACATTATTTGGAATAGGGATCATATAATTATCCATCATAGTTATAAAATAAAAACACGACGATTCATTAGAAATGAATTATACATATAAGGTTATTTACCCAACTGATAAAGATTATAGATATAAATAACTCTATAGATATTTTTCTATGTCTAAATTTTCATAACCATGTAGTTTTCCCAAAATATTAACGCAAATCCGGACCATATTCTAAGTACTTTTATAAGGTAACATTACATAGTCTATCACATAAGGTGGGACCCTCTGCATGACCTTCACTAAACCTATGTTCATAACATAAAATCACTAAAGGTAGGTAGAAACAAACTAGAAAACATGTACCTTAAGATAGAGTGGAAGAATAGGGTTCCTAAACATTGATATGTCAATTCCTTTAAAAATGGTATGGATGGAGTGGGGGGGGAGTGGGTGGGTGGGTCCCCACATACACCGTTTATTTGCATTAGGGGTTTATACATGAAAATAATGTGAAATGTTAGTGCTATCACTACTGAAAATCCGGCCTTTAGCGGTCGTTGTTGCCTCGTCGCTAGAGGCTTTCAGCGACCGCCAATGGCGGTCGCTATAGAAGGCCGGCAGATCGGCCTTCAGCGACCGCCAAGCGGTCGCTGCAGCCCCTCTGCCGGGCACCCTATAGCGACCGCCCATGGCGGTCGCTAGTCTAAAAAAAAAATTTAAATTTTTTTTTTATTGAATTGAATATATAAATAAATATATATATATATATATATATATATATAAATATTCATATATATACTATTAAATACAATATTTTAAATATATATATATATAATATATTTTAAATATATATATATATATAATATATTTTAAATGTTTTAATATATATATAATATATATATAATATCAAATCATTGTGCTATAATAATTTAAAAACTTCGATTCAAGAAATAATCTCATTTCAGGTCTTTCGGAGCACGTTTGCTCCGAATGGGACCGCCACACGCCGTTTTGGTGTTTTATGGCGCCGGAAACGCGTTTCCGGCCGCCGCGGTCAAACGGCACCCCCGAATGTGGTGCCGTCTGGCCGACCATTTCACAATTCACGCCCCGGATGTTGTCGTACGGTTTCGTGGCATTCGGAGGTCGTTCGGGTGGTTTGGACCCCCCAAAGCGCCATTTCAGCGCGCGCCGCGCTGCTGAAAAGGACACAATCGGACGTGCCGCACGCACCGCACGTTCGATGGACGTGCGGCCTCCTCCTGCATCTCAGGAATAATATTTCTATCGTTCCTGTGTGGTTTCAGGTCGTTCGGAGCACGTTTGCTCCGAATTGGACCGCCGCACGCCGTTTTGGTGTTTTATGGCGCCGGAAACGAGTTTCCGGCCGCCGCGGTCACACGGCACCTCCGAATGAGGTGCCGTCTGGCCGAACATTTAACAATTCACGCCCCGGATATTGTCGTACGGTTTCGTGGCATTCGGAGGTCGTTCGGGTGGTTTTGACCCCCCAACGCGCCATTTCAGCGCGCGCCGCGCTGCTGAAAAGGACACAATCGGACGTGCCGTGCGCACCGCACGTCCGATGGACGTGCGGCCTCCTCCTGCATCTCAGGAATAATATTTATATCGTTTTCGTGCAGTTTCAGGTCTTTCGGAGCACGTTTGCTCCGAATGGGACCGCCGCACGCCGTTTCGGTGTTTATTGGCGCCGGAAACGCGTTTCCGGCCGCCGCGGTCACACGGCACCTCCGAATGAGGTGTCGCCTAGCCGACCATTTGAAAATTCACGCCCCGGATGTTGTCGTACGGTTTCGTGGCATTCGGAGGTCGTTCGGGTGGTTTTGACCCCCCAACGCGCCATTTCAGCGCGCGCCGCGCTGCTGAAAAGGACACAATCGGACGTGCCGCACGCACCGCACGTCCGATGGACGTGCAGCCTCCTCCTGCATCTCAGAAATAATATTTCTATCATTCCCGTGCGGTTTCAGGTCGTTCGGAGCACGTTTGCTCCGAATGGGACCGCCGCACGCCGTTTTGGTGTTTTATGGCGCCGGAAACGCGTTTCCGGCCGCCGCGGTCAAACGGCTCCTCCGAATGAGGTTCCGTCTGGCCGAACATTTCACAATTCATGCCCCGGATGTTTTCGTATGGTTTCGTGGCATTCGGAGGTCGTTCGGGTGGTTTTGACCCCCCAACGCGCCATTTCAGCGCGCGCCGCGCTGCTGAAAAGGACACAATCGGACGTGCCGCGCGCACTGCACGTCCGATGGACGTGCGGCCTCCTCCTGCATCTCAGGAATAATATTTCTATCGTTTCCGTGCGGTTTCAGGTCGTTCAGAGCACGTTTTCTCCGAATTGGACCGCCGCACGCCGTTTTGGTGTTTAATGGCACCGGAAACGCGATTTCGGCCGCCGCGGTCACACGACACCTCCGAATGAGGTTCCGTCTGACCGACCATTTCACAATTCACACCCCGGATGTTGTCGTATGGTTTTGTGGCATTCGGAGGTCGTTCGGGTGGTTTTGACCCCCCAACGCGTAATTTCAGCGCGCGCCGCGCTGCTGAAAAGGACACAATCGGACGTGCCACGCGCACCGCACGTCTGATGGCTGTGCGGCCTCCTCCTGCATCTCAGGAATAATATTTCTATCGTTCCCGTGCGGTTTCAGGTCGTTCGGAGCACGTTTTCTCTGAATGGGACCGCCGCACGCCGTTTTGGTGTTTTATGGCGCCGGAAACGCGTTTCCGGCCGCCGCGGTCAAACGGTACCTCTGAATGAGGTGCCGTCTGGCCGACCATTTCACAATTCACGCCCCGGATGTTTTTGTACGGTTTCGTGGCATTCGGAGGTCGTTCGGGTGGTTTTGACCCCCCAAAGCGCCATTTCAGCGCGCGCCGCGCTGCTGAAAAGGACACAATCGGACGTGTCGTGCGCACCGCACGTCCGATTGACGTACGGCCTCCTCCTGCATCTTAGGAATAATATTTCTATCGTTCCCGTGCGGTTTCGGGTCGTTCGGAGCACGTTTGCTCCGAATGGGACCGCCGCACGCCGTTTTGGTGTTTTATGGCACCAGAAACGCTATTCCGGCCGCCGCGGTCACACGGCACCTCCGAATGAGGTGCTGTCTGGCCGACCATTTCACAATTAACTCCTCGGATGTTTTCGTACGGTTTCGTGGCATTCGGAGGTCGTTCGGGTGGTTTTGACCCCCCAACGTGCCATTTCAGCGCGCGCCGCGCTGCTGAAAAGGACACAATCGGACGTGTCGCGCGCACCGCACGTCCGATGGACGTGCGGCCTCCTCCTGCATCTCAGGAATAATATTTCTATAGTTTCCGTGCGGTTTCAGGTCTTTCGGAGCACGTTTGCTCCGAATGGGACCGCCGCACGCCGTTTTGGTGTTTAATGGCGCCGGAAACGCGTTTCCGGCCGCCGCGGTCACACGTCACCTCCGAATGAGGTTCCGTCTGGCCGACCATTTCAAAATTCACACCCCGGATGTTTTCGAACGGTTTGGTGTCATTCGGAGGTCGTTCGGGTGGTTTTGACCCCCCAACGCGCCATTTCAGCGCGCGCCGCGCTGCTGAAAAGAAGACAATCGGACATGCCACGCGCACCGCACGTCCGATGGACGTGCGGCCTCCTCCTACATCTCATGAATAATATTTCTATCGTTCCCGTGCGGTTTCAGGTCGTTCGGAGCACGTTTGCTCCGAATGGGACCGCCGCACGCCGTTTTGGTGTTTTGTGGCGCCGGAAACGCGTTTCCGGCCGCCACGGTCAAACGGAACCTCCGAATGAGGTTCCGTCTGGCCGACCATTTCACAATTCACGCCCCGGATGTTGTCGTACGGTTTCGTGGCATTTGGATGTCGTTCGAGTAGTTTTGACCCCCCAACGCGCCATTTCAGCGCGCGTCGCGCTGCTGAAAAGGACACAATTGGACGTGCCGCGCGCACCGCACGTCCGATGGACGTGCGGCCTCTTCCTGCATCTCAGGAATAATATTTCTATCATTTTCGTGTGGTTTCAGGTCGTTCGGAGCACGTTTGCTCCGAATTGGACCGCCGCACGCCATTTTGGTGTTTAATGGCACCAAAGCCGCCGCGGTCACATGGAACCTCCGAATGAGGTGTCGTCTGGCCGACCATTTCACAATTCACGCCCCGGATGTTGTCGTACGGTTTCATGGCATTCGGAGGTCGTTCGGGTGGTTTTGCCCTCCCAACACGCCATTTCAGCGCGCGCTGCGCTGCTGAAAAGGACACAATCGGACGTGCGGCATCCTCCTGCATCTCAGGAATAATATTTCTATCGTTCCTGTGCGGTTTCAGGTCGTTCGGAGCACGTTTGCTCTGAATGGGACCGCCGCACGCCGTTTTTGAGTTTTTTTGGTGCCGGAAACGCGTTTCCGGCCGCCGCGGTCAAACGGCACCTCCGAATGAGGTGTCATCTTGCTGACCATTTTACAATTCACGCCCCGGATGTTGTCGTACGGTTTCGTGACATTCGGAGGTCGTTCGGGTGGTTTTGACCCCCCAACGCGCCATTTCAGCGCGCGCCTTGCTGCTGAAAAGGACACAATCGGACGTGCCGCGCGCACCGCATGTCTGATGGACGTGCGGCCTCCTCCTGCATCTCAGGAATAATATTTCTATCGTTTCCGTGCGGTTTCAGGTCTTTTGGAGCACATTTGCTCCGAATGGGGACCACCGCACGCCGTTTTGGTGTTTAATGGCGCCGGAAACGCGTTTCCGGCCACCGCGGTCACACGGCACCTCCGAATGAGGTGTCTTCTGGCCGACCATTTCACAATTCACGCCCCGGATGTTGTCGTACGGTTTCGTGGCATTCGGAGGTCGTTCGGGTGGTTTTGACCCCCCAACGCGCCATTTCAGCGCGCGCCGCGCTGCTGAAAAGGACACAATCGGACGTGCCGTGCGCACCGCACGTCCGATGGACGTGCGACCTCCTCCTGCATCTCAGGAATAATATTTCTATCGTTCTCGTGCGGTTTCAGGTCGTTCGGAGCACGTTTGCTCCGAATTGGACCGCCGCACGCCGTTTTGGTGTTTAATGGCGCCGAAACGCGTTTCCGGCCGCCGCGGTCACACGGAACCTCCGAATGAGGTGCCATCTGGCCGACCATTTCACAATTCACGCCCCAGATGTTTTCGTACGGTTTCGTGGCATTCGAGGGTCGTTCGGGTGGTTTTGACCCCCAACGCGCCATTTCAGCGCGCGCCGCGCTGCTTAAAAGGACACAATCGGACGTGCCGTGCGCACCGCATGTCCGATGGACGTGCAGCCTCCTCCTACATCTCAGGAATAATATTTCTATCGTTTCCATGCGGTTTCAGGTCTTTCGGAGCATGTTTGCTCCGAATGGGACCGCCGCACGCCGTTTTGGTGTTTAATGGCGCCGGAAACGCGTTTCCGGCCGCCGCGGTCACACGGCACCTCCGAATGAGGTGCCGTCTGACCGACCATTTCAAAATTCACGCCCCGGATGTTGTCGTACGGTTTCGTGGCATTCGGAGGTCGTTCGGGTGGTTTTGACCCCCCAACGTGCCATTTCAGCGCGCACCGCTCTACTGAAAAGGACACAATCGGATGTGCCGCGCGCACCGCATGTCCGATGGACGTGCGGCCTCCTCCTGCATCTCAGGAATAATATTTTTATCATTCCCGTGCGGTTTCAGGTCGTTCGGAGAACGTTTGCTCCGAATGGAACCGCCGCACGCCGTTTTGGGGTTTTATGGCGCCGGAAACGCGTTTCCAGCCGCCGCGGTCAAACGGCACCTCTGAATGAGGTTCTGTCTGGCCGCCCATTTCACAATTCACGCCCTGGATGTTGTCGTACGGTTTCGTGGCATTCGGAGGTCGTTCGTGTGGTTTTGACCCCCCAACGCGCCATTTCAGCGCGCGCCGCGCTGCTGAAAAGGACACAATCAGACGTGTCGCGCGCAACCGCACGTCCGATGGACGTGCGGCCAATTCCTGCATCTCAAGAATAATATTTCTATCGTTTCCGTGCGGTTTCAGGTCGTTCGGAGCACGTTTGCTCCGAATTGGACCGTCACACGCCGTTTTGGTGTTTAATGGCGCCAGAAACGCATTTCCAGCCACCGCGGTCACACAGAACCTCCGAATGAGGTGCCGTCTAGCCGACCATTTCACAATTCATGCCCCGGATGTTGTCGTACGGTTTCGTGGCATTCGGAGGTCGTTCGGGTGGTTTTGACCCCCAACGCGCCATTTCAGCGCGCGCCGCGCTGCTGAAAAGGACACAATCGGACATGCCGCGCGCACCGCACGTCCGATGGATGTGCGGCCTCCTTCTGCATCTCAGGAATAATATTTCTATCGTTCCCGTGCGGTTTCAGGTCGTTCGGAGCACGTTTTCTCCGAATGGGACCGTCGCACACCGTTTTGGTGTTTTATGGCGCCGGAAACGCGTTTCCGGCCGCCGCGGTCAAACGGCACCTCCGAATGAGGTTCCGTCTGGCCGACCATTTCACAATTCACGCCCCGGATGTTGTCGTACGATTTCGTGGCATTCGGAGGTCGTTCAGGTGGTTTTGACCCCCCAACGCGCCATTTCAGCGCGCACCGCGCTGCTCAAAAGGACACAATCGGAAGTGCCGCGCGCACCGCACGTCCGATGGACGTGCGGCCTCCTCCTGCATCTCAGGAATAATATTTATATCGTTTCCGTGCAGTTTCAGGTCTTTCGGAGCACGTTTTCTCCGAATGGGATCGCCGCACGCCGTTTTGGTGTTTAATGGCACCGGAAACGCGTTTCCGGCCGCTGCGGTCACACGGCACCTCCGAATGAGGTTCCGTCTGGTCGATCATTTCAAAATTTACGCCCCGGATGTTGTAGTACGGTTTCGTGGCCTTTGAAGGTCGTTCGGGTGGTTTTGACCCCCCAACGCGCCATTTCAGCGCGCGCCGCGCCGCTGAAAAGGACACAATCAGACGTGCCGCGCGCACCGCACGTCCGATGGATGTTCGGCCTTCTCCTACATCTCAGGAATAATATTTCTATCATTCCCGTGCGGTTTCAGATCGTTCGGAGCACGTTTGCTCTGAATTGGACCGCCGCACGCCGTTTTAGTGTTTAAGGGCGCCAGAAACGCGTTTCCGGCCGCCGTGGTCACACGGCCCCTCCGAATGAGGTGCCGTCTGGCCGACCATTTCAAAATTCACGCCCCGGATGTTGTCGTACGGTTTCGTGGCATTCGGAGGTCATTCGGGTGGTTTTGACCCCCCAATGCGCCATTTCAGCGCGCGCCGCGCTGCTGAAAAGGACACAATCGGACGTGCCGCGCGCACCGCACGTCCGATGGACGTGCGGCCTCCTTCTGCATCTCAGGAATAATATTTCTATCATTCCCGTGCGGTTTCAGGTTGTTCTGAGCACGTTTGCTCCGAATTGGACCGTCGCACGCCGTTTTGGTGTTTAATGGCGCCGGAAACGCGTTTCCGGCCGCCGCCGTCACACGGCACCTCCAAATGAGATGCCGTCTGGCCGACCATTTCACAATTCATGCTTCGGATGTTTTCGTACGGTTTCGTGGCATTCGGAGGTCGTTCGGGTGGTTTTGACCCCCCAACGCGCCATTTCAGCGGGCGCCGCGCTGCTGAAAAGGACACAATCGGACGTGCCGCGCGCACCGCACGTCCGATGGATGTGCGGCCTCCTCCTGCATCTCAGGAATAATATTTCTATCGTTCTCGTGCGGTTTCAGGTCGTTCGGAGCACGTTTGCTCCGAATTGGACCGCCGCACGCCGTTTTGGTGTTTAATGGCGCCGGAAATGCGTTTCCGGCCACCGCGGTCACAAGGCACCTCCGAATGAGGTTCCGTCTGGCCGACCATTTCACAATTCACGCCCCGGATGTTTTCGTACTGTTTCGTGTCATTCAGAGGTCGTTCGGGTGGTTTTGACCCCGCAACGCGCCATTTCAGCGCGCGCCGCGCTGCTGAAAAGGACACAATCGGACGTGCCGCGCGCACCGCACGTCCGATGGACGTTCGGCCTCTTCCTGCATCTCAAGAATAATATTTATATCGTTCCCGTGCGGTTTCAGGTCGTTCGGAGCACGTTTGCTCCGAATTGGACCGCCACACGCCGTTTTGGTGTTTTATGGCGCCGGAAACGCGTTTACGGCCGCCGCGGTCACACGGCACCTCCGAATGAGGTGCTGTCTGGCCGACCATTTCAAAATTTACGCCCCGGATGTTTTCGTACGGTTTCGTGGCATTCGGAGGTCGTTCGGGTGGTTTTGACCCCCCAACACGCCATTTCAGCGCGCTCCGTGCTGCTGAAAAGGACACAATCGGACGTGCGGGGGTGCGGGGGGCTGTACGGGGCTGCGGGGGGTTGTACGGGGGTGCAGGGGGGCTGTACGGCGGTGCGGGGGGCTGTACGGGGGTACGGGGGGGGGGGGGGGCTGTACGGGGGTGCGGGGGGCTGTACGGCAGTGCGGGGGGCTGGATGGGGGTGCAGGGGGGCTGTACGGGGGTGCGGGGGGGGGGGGGGGGGGGGGGGGGGCTGTACGTGGGTGTGGGGGGCTGTACGGGGGTGCGGGGGGGGGGGGGGGGGGCTGTACGGGGGTGCGGGGGCTGTACGGGGGTGGCGGGGGGTAGTACGGGGGTGCGGGGGGCTGTACGGGGGTGCGGGGGGTTGTACGGGGGTGCGGGGGGGGGGGGGGGGGGGGCTGTACGGGGGTGCGGGGGGTTGTACGGGGGTGCGGGGGGCTCTCCGGGGGTGCAAAGGCCATCCCATTGATTACAAAAGTGAAAAATAAAAGTGATAACATCTAATTAATACATATTTCTTTTATAGATACCATACAGAAATTTATAAAAAATATATTGGATAATACATAATCTATAATATCAGATTTATTGATCTGTTGGAATTAGTTCGACTTTTTCAAATGTAGAATCATTCAAGATTATCTGATCAAAAAATCAATATGTGTATAAAATATTTAAAAAACCACCATGGATGGTAATAATGCATTACTTAAATGAATAAATATAGTACATCAATGTCAACCCTACCAGTAAAAACAAAAAACATATCTCGTGAATATATGGTGTGTCACGCATTGTCATCACTGCTACCTCCTTCTGGTGGGCCAGATGCCTACAACAAATAAACATTATAAATATTTTAATAACAAAAATAATTTAAATTAAATAAATAAATACAGTATATACCTGCATCGTATGATCCCCTGTACCATCAGCTCGACGCACATATTCCCGCAGTGCTCTAACCTCAGCTGTCAATTGCGCATTTGTCTCCTCGGAAGCGCGCAGCCGCGCCTCAAAATCTGACATCTGCTGTGTCATATGAGCAACAGCAGGACCAACAACTGCAGCGCGTGACACTACAGAACGAGGAATCCCTGCTCCATAGGTCAAACTATATCCATGCTCGTCCCGACCAATAATGCAATGAAAGATCTCATCCCGTCGCATGGGAAGCTGTCGCTGGTCCTCTGGAAGATGTTCTAACTCAGCTTCAAATTGAGCCTGTGAAATATTTAAATATATATAAATATATATATGTTAATATATAGATTTATGTAATTATTGGTAAGTACAGACACTTACTATCAATGCTGCAACCTCTGGATCATTGCGATCACGAGTCCTTATCCACACCGACATTTTATCAGTTGCTGCACCTTGCCCTCGCAACTGTATATTAAAAGAATATAAACACAAAACCATATTAATTAATAAATTAAAAAATGAATAATATATACCTCATGTCGGATCTGAGACACGTGACGAGTCCCGAGCCTGTGAGCTGGTCCCTGCAACGCTCGATTCTCCGAATGGCGTGTTGACACCTCCTACATTCAATTCATTCAAATTTCAAACAAATCACATATTCTTGAAAATATATATACAGCAAAATAATTAATATACAAACCGCAAAATCCTCAGTAGACCAATATGAAACCAAGTCACGCCACTGAGCCGGGAGGACACCTCTCGGGACTTTTTCCAAAATGTCAAGGGCACCCACATTTGGTACCCAGTGGTCCCTCTTTACTTTGCCTTTATAATCTTTCCATATCTTACGACATTTTCTCATACACACGGGCCGAAACTCTTCAGGTCATACTTTCAAATTTTTCTATAAAGAAAATAATCAAACATATTAGTATTCTTTATAAATAGAAAATAAAGTAAAATTATTTTCTTACCTTAACCTCCCTCCATAGACGATCTAATGTGTCCTGAGGGATAGAAGCCCAATCACGCGTGGTCAATGGAAATCGATGTGGGTCACGTATGATATGACCCAGCTGACGAATAAATGCCTGGGCATTCGGTCCCACGGGATGAAATACCTCATCAAATGAAACATCTATTGTCGTGTCGGAATTGCATGATAATATGCCACGACCAGGGCCTCTCCTGCGAGAGGAAGAAGCAACCGAGTCTGATCCTGTTGAAAAAAATTTTATATATAAATTGAAAAATGTTATATATATATATATATATGTCAATTACATAAAAAATATAGACAATGACATTCAAACATACCTCGACCCTGAGACGTAGATGCCTCAGATGGATGATGTGGATCTTCTGCCTCTTCCCCTGACATGTCTGCAGTCATAGAAAATATCAGTAATGAGTCCAAAGTGTTTAAAAGATAAATTGGATTGTTCTTAATAAATCAAACTTGTACAACTGTTAATCAAACAAAAAATAGATTGAATAATTAGTTGTGAATGAATTTTAGAAAATCAGAAAGTTAATCAACCTAAATATTTATGACTGAATTAACTTACAAAAGTTAGGATTAAAACTTATAAGGTTTTATAAAATGATTAGATAATTTATGATATCCTAGGACATTCTACTGAATAGCGGGAAAACAATTATACCTTTCATTAAGCATGAAAATCGACCGTTTCTCCTTCAACAGCCGCTCTGACCCAATAAATATCTTCTTCATGTTGAACTATGGTATGTTGATCAAGTTGTTGTTAAACAAACGGAACAGTCTTGGGTTCATCTTCTTCAAATAAAAACACTCCTCGCCGAGACATTTTGACAACAACTTTCCAACTTGGATCCAAAGGCAAAGTAACGAAGAATACTTGTTCCGCTTGTGATGTCAAAATGAAAGGTTCATTCTCAACTCGTTCATTATTTCTGTATAATATATAGTTAAAATTCACCAATGAAAACTGATATTGATCGACTTTACATCCACGCACTGGATCAACCCAATTACACTTTAACAATATGTACTTCAAACCGTTTGTGTATACAACTTCAATGATGTCTATCAATTGACCATAATAATAACCAGAATCGACAAAGGGACAACCGATTCCACTGTTTTGTGTTGCTCGTTTGTCGTCAACATCTTTAATGTGAAATCGAAAACCATTAGCATCAATAGCTTTATAACGACGAGCCGTTATAGATGGACCCTCAGCCAGTTGGATAAATACTTCAGGTAGCGTGGGGTCCCCTAACTCCCTCAGCTTACGAACCTACATAATTTATAAAAATCAATACTGATATATGCAGAAAGAATTAGTTTAATACTTCACTCATAATGAAAATCAATTTATACATATATAATCCTTGAACCAACCATGAAATGCCGCATAATGAGATTGTTGAATTTTCAACTCAGTCGCACGATGCATCTCTTCTTTTATCTCATTAATGTGTTTCCTGCAAATGATTACGCGATGTTTAAAAGATCAACTTATGCAAACAAAACATGTAAAAGTTATACAAGCACATTGATAAGATACTTACTGCATTAATGGTGCAACTGATGGAGTATTGAACAAGATATATCGATGTGCTTGTATCCACTCGATGTTGTCCATATCAAATGTGGTTCCTTCTCCAACTGGACCATCATGAATCCGAGAGGGATTATCTAATTTTGTTTCAACATCCGTAAGATATTCTGCACAAAAGGTAGTACACTCATCCATCCAATAACCATTGGCTATTGATGCCTCTGGACGAGCTCTGTTGCGTAAAAATATTTTCAATGTACTCAAATACCGTTCAATAGGATACATCCACCTGAATTGCACTGGACTAGTAGCCATTACTTCATCAGTTAGGTGCACTGTCAAGTGGACCATAACATCGAAAAATGAGGGGGGGAATAGTTTCTCAAAGTGACAAAGCGTAAGTACAATTCGGTCCTGCAAACTTTTTAAATCACTCATTCGTTGATTTCTTAAACAAAGCTGTCTAAAAAAATTACTCATCTCAATCAAGGGCTGAACAACATTGGGGGATAAACAATCACAAATTGCGATTGGAATCAACTGCTGAAGTAATATGTGATTGTCATGACTTTTCAACCATTGCAATGTCTTGCTCGTTAGATTCACACACTTTGAAATATTAGAAGAGTAACCATCAGGCACCTTGACCATCTTCAAAATGGAAAGAAATGTCTCTTTCTCCTCTGTAGTCATCGAATACTGTGCAGCAGGCATATATACCTTGTTTCCCTCAGCTAACTGTAAATGCAACTGTTTCCTTAAACCCATTTCTTCCAAATCACAACGTGCATTAACATGGTCCTTTGACTTTCCACTGACACCTAAAATGGTCCACAATATGTTATCACAAACATTTTTTTCAATGTGCATGACATCCAAATTATGCCTCAACATGTTAGTTTTCCAATACGGAAGACTATAAAAAATACTTTTCTTTTTCCAATTGTGACTGCGCTGCCTACCCGCAGCACAAATATTACGTATTGGGGGAGCCACCAAATCCTGAATTTCATATACCGTGCGGATGTTTTCTTCCTCAATCTGCGATAACATTTCGACTCCTGTCATGATCTTTGGTGCTGGGCTGAACTCTCTAGAACCATCAAATGCCACTCTGTCCTTTCTGAACCTGTGCTGGTGAGGGAGAAAATGCCTGTGACCCATGTATGCCCATTTTTTGGAATGTTTAAGCCATACAGATTTTTTACTTTTATTGCAACAAGGGCAAGCAAATTCCCCTTTCGTACTCCAGCCTGATAAATTTGCATAAGCTGGGAAGTCATTGATTGTCCACAATAAAGCAGCATGCAGTTTGAACATTTCATTCGTTTTGCAGTCATAAGTCATCACACCATCGCCCCAAAATTCATTCAACTCATCAATCAATGGCTGAAGGTAAACATCAATCTTATCCCCCAGACTTTTAGGTCCATCAATAAGAGTGGAAAGTAATATAAATTGTTGCTTCATACAAAGCCACGGAGGAAGATTATATGGAACCAACACCACGGGCCATGTGCTATGAGTTGCACCAACCATAGACTTGAATGGATTGAAACCATCTGCTGCCAATCCCAATCGGACATTACGGACATCTTTAGAAAAGTCGGGATGTCTCTTATCAAAATCCTTCCATGCATGAGAGTCTGCCGGGTGGGTTAACATGTCACTTTCATGAACTCTTTCTGCATGCCATCTCATTAAATTAGAAACTTTAGATGACATAAAAAATCTTTTCAACCTCGGTTTAAGGGGAAAGTAACGCATTTGCTTTACGGCAATCAGTTTCCCCTGTATCGCAATCTGACTTTGATGAGTCTTATTTCCCCTGTTCTCTTTCCACCTGGAAGCGCCACAAACTGTACAAATATCCAAATGAGCAGTTTCATTTCTAAACAACATACAGTTGTTTGCACATGCATCTATAGTATCATATGTAAAACCTAAGTTCTCTGTCAACTTACGAGCATAGTAATATGACTCAGGAATCTTAGCGTCGACAGGAAGAACTTTTTTCAATAAAACCAAAAGCACGTCGAATGATGTGTCTGACCAATTATTCAAAGTCTTCAAATGCAACAACTCCTCGATAAATGACAGTTTATTGTAAGAAGTACATCCAGGATATAATTCTGTTTTCGCATCATCAAGTACTTCATAAAACCTCCTCGAATCACGATCTGCACCAGAGCGAAGATTTATCTCACCGGTCTCAAGATTCTGGATGTCAATGCCTTCAGGATCAAACCCACGTACCATTTCAGTAAGCATTTCATGCATTGGATCAGTCATCGTTGCATCAACATCCATCTGAGCTGCATCTGTATTTTGACAACGAACATATTCTTCTCCATGACGAGTCCAACTCTTATAATTTTTCAGAAATCCATTAAAGAAAAGGTGCTCCCTCACAGTATCTCGTGTGAATTGATATCTGTTAGCACATTTTCTACATGGACAACTAATATAGTCACTTTCAAATCCTCTCGTGAAGTCAATAAACTGCATAATGCCATTGAAATATTCTCTAGACGTTCGATTTGGAAGATCAATCCAACTATTATCCATAATAATATCTGTATAACAAAAATTTACTCAATACTTATTACATTTACATTTTTCAAATCAACTATATTCAAAATAAATATTAACCATTTGTTTATGAACCATTGATAAAATAATAATGTAACTGAAAGCTCATGTTACCTGATTGAGCTACAAACCTGAAAGGTAGGGGAGATGAAGGCGGTGCTGCGAGGGAGAGGAGGCAGCGAAGGGGAGACGGAGCCAAAGGTGGTGCGGAAAGGGAGGGGACGGGCGGGTGGCGGCGGTGGGGAGCTGGAGGAGAGGAGGCGGTGAGGGGACGGGGGACGGGCAGCGAGGGGGGGGTGTCCGGGGTCGGGGGGGGGGGGGGGGGGGCTGTCCGAGGTGCGGGGAGGGGTGTTCGGGGTGTCGGGGGCCTGTCAGGGGTGCAGGCAGGGGTGTTCGGGGTGTCCGGGGTGCGGGGGGGGGGGGGGGGGCTGTCTGGGGTGCAGGGGGGCTGTCGGGGGTGCGGGGTGGGGTGTCCGGGGTGAGGGGGGCCTGTCCGGGGTGCGGGGGGGCTGTCCGGGTTCGGAGGGGGGTGTCCGAGTGTGGGGGGGGGGGGGGGGGCTGTCCGGGGTGCGGGGAGGCGTTCGGGGTGCAAGGGGCGGTCTGGAGTGCGCGCGTGGGGGGGGGGGCTGTCCGGGGTGCGGGGAGGCGTCCGGGGTGCGGGGGGCGGTCCGGAGTGCGCGGGGGGGGGGGGGGGGGACTGTCCGGGGTGCGGGGAGGCGTCCGGGGTGCGGGGGGCGGTCCAGAGTGCGCGGCGGGGGCTGTCCGGGGTGCGGGTGCCGTCCGGGGTGGGGGGGGGGGAGGGCCGAGAGGCCGGAGGCCCGAGGGCGGCGGCCGGAGGCCCGAGGGCGGAGGGAGGCAGCCGGAGGGCGGCCGGCGTGGGAGGGCGGGTGGCGGGGGAGGGCGGGCGGCGGGGGAGGGCGGGCGGCGTGGGAGGCCAGGCGGCGGGGGAGGCCGGGCGGCGGGGGGGTCGGGCGGCGGGGGAGGCCGGGCGGCGGGGGAGGCCGGGCGGTGGGGGAGGGGAGGGCGGCAAGGGAGGGCGGCGAGGGAGGGAGGGGGTTAGGGCGGCGATCGGGAGATCGGGGTCGAGGGGGCACGGGGGGGGGGGGGGGCGCAGAAGCCCCCCGTTTTTTTATGTAGGTTAGCGACCGCCATTGGCGGTCGCTATTGGTTAGCTATAGCGACCGCCAATGGAGGTCGCCCGAGTCTGGGGGGCTTCAATGCCCCCTTTTCTAGTAGTGTATTAATTTTCAAGAATGATTTTTGAATAAAACTAGCATGAGCTAGTCAAGTCTTAAGAAAAAATTAATTCCATTTTCTAAAATTAATTTTTGCCAATGTTATATTAACCATATAATTAAATACTCATTTTGTCAATTAGATCCAATCCTAGGGAGGGGTCAGAGGTCATTTTTTGGAGCATTATTTTCATGAAAGGAATGGAAATATTGAAAAAGTAATACCTTATACATATGAAGGAAAAGACATTCGGAAGAGAAATGAAATAATTATGATAATCCTTAAAGTTATTATAAGTTGACCATACGAATTCAACTTGAATGACCATGTACTTCATTTAAGTTTCACTATGTGAAAAAGTAGTGTGAAACAACATCATCCAGAGTTCCAATGTTTCCTATAAATAGGACCCTGAGGATCCTTATTTTTACCTTCTAAAAGACAGAGGAATGTCTTAATGCTTTGGTCACCCTATTCTCACACCCAATGCTTTAAATCCCTTGATTAGCTTATTTGAGACCCAAATTGAAGGTAATCAACCATAATAGAGAGTATTTGAGTTCCCAAAAATCCCAAAACAAAAAGAATATTTTTGAGGATTCACTTCCTCTCTAGTACAATAACAATAGGGTGAAAGACCATTACCCTACCATATGTTTTTTTACCACTCTTACAAAGGATTCTATGGGGACCCCCTTGAACTATGGAGAAGCTTCACCTGAGTCCAGAATCCCAGAGCATCACAACACCCTAGAATCTATAAAGTGAAGTAGTCATTTCTTTACCATAAATTAACTTGGATGAATCTCACATTCCATTCACCAGTATCATTTGTGTGAAGCCTACATCTCTTTACTATATCATCACTTGGGTGATTCCCTCATCCCTTTACACTAGCATCACTAGGGAGAATCTCTCATCTCTTCACCCCCAATGTTACCTGGGTGAATCCTTTTCACTCTCTATAAAATTATCTAGGAGTGGTATTCTTTCGATACTATAAAATGAAAAAAAAATTCACTCCTTTATCAAAAATAATGAACATCATAGATTCAATGGTAGATCATTACTTCTTCCAAATTTTCTATTTATTTCCCCAATTGTACATGTCTCCGATAATTCCACCAAATATATGGAATCAGAGTACACACACAAGGATGATCCTATTTATATCTTTCATTCCCTTTATAAAAGGTGTCTCTTGTGTATCTTCTTGAATAGATAGGTTCCCCATGAGTTTTACTATACAACATTTCCTTGATAATGGTGGTATTAATCTTAAGTATGTTGGTAAGAATTCCCTTGGAAGATAAAACACGACATGGAAAACCTAGATCCAAGCTTGATCAACATGAGTTCCTAATTGATGTATGAATCTACCTAAGGAGAGAGGTGGCCAAAATATGAATAAGCCTTACATATACCCTTCTATTCCCCTATCTGGGAGTGCATATCCCATATGATACCTAAAAAATATGGAATTTTTGACTTCCACTTTCCTATCACACCTATACAACAGAGGTGTTTGTTTCTATGATTGAACTATTAATAATGGCCTCCCAGTAACTTTATCACCTATAATCATAATTGTAATTGTGAAACTTTATATAGAAAATCCCCTCTTAATATTCTATTTTCTCACCTCTCATGAAACATTTGTCCTTTCAACATGACATTTAAATTCATGGTTAACATCCTAGCCGCACAATGTTAAGCTACATGAAAATGTTTTATCAACATGGTGTAAAACTACACAGTATGGTCCCATCTTGTGAACTTAATATTCATGATTCAAACTACATTGTATTTGTTTATTTTTTTAATAGGATATATAAGACACATAACTTAAGTTTAAACCTACCATAATCAATCTTCAATTCCCATCCTCATCAGGCCATATTGCTGATAACATGATACCCTAATCTAGAGGGTAATATTTCTTCGAGGTGACAACCATATATGCCTCATCTAAGATATATTCATAAAAATATTATACTTTACCTAGTGGGAATCAATTAAATACTACACCAACTCATCCAAAGAGAGGGTTTTTCATACTTAAGTCCCACACAAACTATTATTAGGAATATTTATTGAATGATGTGAACCTATATAAATTGGTTATTTCCACACTAACTTAAAATATATGACATGCCGTATTAATTTAAACCTAACTATTTGGGTTAGGATTACTTTCACAATGATATATATGAATTCTCTATCATGGACTTGATCCTGACACTATAAAAATATTCCACCTTCTCGAGTAGTGATAATCTATAGAACACCTATCTATGTAACATTAAATAATAGTGACCCATAAATAAAAATCATAATGTAATAGTAAGATAATGATATAGAGACTCCGATACATATAGATAGTTTTATTTATAGAGAATCTCTGATACATAGAAATATTCACATCGATGGGATAACTCTAATACGTACAAACATTCACATTGAAACAAGATTATAAATGATTGATAACAAGGGGTAACTAGTCTTGTACATTTATTTTGGAAGGAATCATGAACATGAATTAAATATATAAGTTTTCTATTGTAGAAAATAATTCCCCCTAAAAGGCTATGATGAGACTAAAATACCATCCTATGGACCAATGTGAATTCCAAATTTTCATTTGTACGAAAATCTAATGATTATCTGATTTTGGTAAATACGTCCATAGTGACATCTCTTATCATAAATATGGGTGTATTTGGGTGTTTTTGCATCCATAAATAAACCATTTTGGAGATAATCCAAAATGATAATAGTGAATTGATGTGCATATTGTGCAACCACAATATAACACCCTGAGATTTTATTTGTATTTACATTGAAATATACTTTAGGTATCCAGTAGTTTTCTTTACATGAAACCCTAAGTCTAAATTAACTATAATATGGTAATAATTTATAACATAGAGGTTAAAGTGGTTGGTATGAATAATAATAACCATATTATAAAAAATATGTAAAATAATGAAAATTTATTAATTAATGCAGAATAAATATGAACTCAAATTTTAGTAAAGTTATTTTGTTCTAAAATAATATTTTTTCTTTAATAAATTCTATTTTATGGTCATATTTTGACCCTATATCATCCTACCTTCTAAGATGATTCATTTGGAATCATATTTACTAAGTATTAAATTATTATATTTTAATAGTTTCAAAAATTTCTTGTGTGTTGTCTCCCTCGCTTATAGAAGGACATCATCTCTTTTCTCTTATCGATACTTCATGAGCATTATATCTCATCTAATCCCTACCCTAATCCTTGTATAAAATCCCTCCCCATGTCATGGAGGTATTTTTTTATTAGGATACCATCCTTTTAATGGTTAATGTATATACTAAATGAAGTTTCTCAATAAATAGTTATAACTCTTAACCATGTACTTTATATTTTATTTCTTCTCCCACCTCCTCTAAAACTATTACATCTTTACTAAAAAAAGAATATAATTAATATATTGGGATTTTATTATTATAATGGAATAACTTTATTCCACCTCATTTTCATCAATTGGAAAATGAAAGTATTGGTCATGTGTACGTGTGGACTGCCACCACCACACAGTAATATGATTCATTTTCCATCACCACCTCACATGGGTATTTAAAATATTGGATTTAATAAATATATATGATATTTATGATATAATTAATATTTTAAATGATAAAATAGTATTTATCTTTATTTCATTCTTTTCATTAGAAAATTATAACAACATTCTAGCATACGTATAGACTACCATATCTATTAAGGATGTAATTAATTATTTTATCTTAACCTGTTATGGATATTTTTAAATATGTACATAATGATTATATATGAAATTTTATAATGATTTATAATCCAGAGATAATTTAACTATATCAACGAATAATGTTATCAATGAAATTATCTTTCTAAATATATAATTTTGTAATATTTAGAAATATAATATTATACAATTCACATGCCCCGCATGATAAAAAAAATACACTTTATTATAATAATTTAAATACTATATTTAGAGAATAAATGTATCCATAATAATTGAATGTATTTTAATTATATGAAAAATAGAAACCAAGATAACAATAACTAGAAAATTTAGATCTAACCACTCCCCCAGAATAATCACAATCACAAACAATAATATAGAAATTATGTATAATATTAGTAATATAATATGAATTTTTAATATATATATATACATATATATATATATATATAATTGAGATAAAATAGAATTAAATGATTAATGAATGAAATATGTGGTATTTATAAAATTTAGGGAACCTATATGACCATTAAAAATATGATAGTTGGAATAATAATATGATATTTAGAATAGTAATTTGACTATTGGAACAGTAATATAACTATTTGGAATAATAACCTGACTGCTAGAATACTAAATTCACATATTTAAATGTAAAATAATATTTACATATCATATAAAATTAAAATATGGCATATTTATATCATGATATAAGCAATTTTTTTTAAAATGAAAAAATAAGTGTTCGAATTTTTATAAATCATATATTTTTTGTATACATTTTTATAAAAAAATATATTTAATTAAAAGATAGTTTATTTTGATAATAATTTTTTCAAATTAAGATTAATTTTTATTATAATAATAGTATGTTTGTATGGTTCCTTGAGTAATTTTTCAAAGGGTCATAAAAATAATCACAATATAAAAATTGATAATTTTCAAATAAATGGGAATTTTTTTTAAAGTTTAAATGTATTATATTTGTAAAATTATTTGGAAAAAATGGATTTCATTTTTATTATCTAACCATCCAAAAAATGGTTTGGTTTTTTTCTAAAATTATATATTTTTATGAATAGTGAAATATGGTAAATTACATTTTTTAACATTATAAAAAAAATACATGAATTTACGAGTCATGAATTATGTAATAACACACTATTGAAAACTCACATACACTATTTAATTTAGAGATTTACAATAATCAATACCATTGGTATTCTTGAGGAAAAATAATAAACTAATTATTATAGTATTTATAAACACCCCTCTTGTCCCCTTATAAATACCACCCCTCACCACCCCTTATCCTCACAACTTTTAAGCCTTGTATATTTCAAAATATTAATCCAAATATATTCAAATCCAATAAACTATCACTTATTGAAGTTTTTCTAACTCAAATACCATTTTATAAATCCGTAAGGGGTATCCGAAGAGGACACAACCAAAGGGAGAAGTAAACTCTACACTAAATTTATTTTATTTTTTTCCTTTACCAGCTGATATGATATCCATCCACATAAGAATAGTAACATAATTATCCTAAATATACAGATATATTATTATATTGTTATAATAACCATTTTATACCCTCCATTCATTCATTTATAAAAGGAAAATGTTGTTCGCAATATAGTTGGTTCACTACCTCCATGAACCACATGCTTTGTTTTTCTACAACACCTTCATTGGCGGTTATAGAAATAATATAATAGTTAAATAAGATTACAATATATATATATATATTATAACTTATTTCATTTTTTTAATATTTTAATACTCATTAAATTAAATTAAATTAAATGGGTCTAGTTCGTGACAGTTGGTAAAGCATCCTAAATTAACTAACCATATAATGTTGAAATTTTTACTAAGTGAATAATCAATATGTAAAAACACAAAATGATATTTGGGACCATTAAAATATATATAATGAAACTATTACCATTTCATTTCACTTCTAATTTTTAGTCTTATTTTACAAGAACATCAGTAATTATCCAAAAATGATCTTACATTAGAACTATGAAACAATTAGTCTCAGAACAATGAAATTATTCTTTCTCTCTAATTGAAATGGTTATAAATGAACATAATTAAATTAGATTAAATAAAATATATATTGAAAATTTTAAAAATTTTCTAGTTAATGATTTAATTTGATTATCTAGTATGTTATGTGCAAGTTCATAATTATTATGTAATATAATGAAAGGGATCTATCTGAACCACCCTTTTTCTTTGGGTTATGAATTCCTATATATAACTGAAATTATCTATATATTTTAGTGTATGGAATGATTATAAATTCTGTATATATATTTCTCTTACATATAAACCTATTTTATTCTACCTTCCCTTGATGGGTTAACAAAATCATGATGTTCATTTATCAAATGTTTTCATTAAAATAAAAACCAATTAAGGGGAAAATTCCTATAAATTAATCCTTTTATGTAATGATAATTTAAAGTATTTATTCACAATAATTATTTCACTAAATAAAGGAAAATTATATGTATAACTATTCTATTTCACGACTATTTTTAATTGAAATTTTCATACTTACTCTTCATCTAAAATTCTTTAATTGGTTCCGTAAAACACCATTATGAAAGTTCATTCCTATACCCAATTATCTACACTTTATCATGATGTTTTTCCATAATAAAAACCATATTTTTAGACATATTACTATATACTAAGATATCAATATAAAAAATATTTAATTCCTTCTTCTCTTTGTAATAATTATGAAGTATCCATTAATTATGATAATAGGGTTGATTTTTCAATCCATTTCATCACATCGATAATTATTATGTTTGTTTTTTAAGATTGATTTTCTTTTGTGTTACAAATAATAATGTGAATGTTATGATGTATTTCACCATATTTCACTCTAATGAATTACATAATTTTTTTATCAGGAGAAATTATTTATGGGATTAGGGAGTAAATATATTCCACGATGAGACTCTTTCTACCATGTGATGTATTCTTAGAATTCATACTTAACATAAGCTTATGTCATGTTATATATTTCTTCCACATTCTTATGTTTCCTGGTATTATTATAAAATGGTCTTTATTTTATAATCCCATGTAATTATTTATGATTTTTCTATTTTATGATATCATCCTATTCCATTTGACTCACATGTTACACTTTTTTTTCATGTTTATTCCCTTACCAGGCTTTATTGATCACCCATTTAATTTATGTATTCCCTTAGTTATCCTATTATCTTTTAGTCACTCTAAGGGATTTTGGAGATCATTATGGATAAATAAGTAAATAAGATGTTTTCTATTTTTATTTTTATGTATAATTAATTGAGTCTTCCAAAGACACTAGGCCTCATTATTTTTGGGTTTTGTTTATTGGATTTTTTTGTTAAAAGTAATGTAATGATATGTATAAAAGGATTGGGTCATTATAGCTGGTATCAAACCAAGGTTTATTTTTTGGGGGGGATTAGGACTAGAATCATTTAGTAAGAAACCTAGTTATAAGTATATGTCTATAAAAATATCCTAACATTTTGGTAAAGTATAGAGTGAGTAGTTTCCAAGAAATTACATACAATCCAGGATACAAGAAGTTGATGTGGATCCAACATAGTTTTATCAAGGGGTAATATCCCCAAAAATACACATTGAGTATTAACTTTATCATCACCCAATTTATGATAAAAATGATTTTTTAAAAACCATTTTGACACACTTAACTAATATTCTTTGGGAAAATTCGTAAACTCTTTATGAACCATTATAAAGTAATTAAAAAAATTAGGTTACAAAAGTCAATATTTATATTACAATGAATAACCTAGATTGAAAAATAGAGACTCATAAGTTAGGATTTACTTTTATTTTATATGTTATTTCTTTTATGTCCATATTACCCCGTTTTAACTAATACTTATTTTGTGTATTCTCATCATTTTTTTTATTTTAGTTAATGTTAAGAAATAGGAGGAACCATGCCAACAACCAATGTGATAGGAAATTTGATAATTTACCTAACGAGAATCCTAACATTATGGGAGTGGGAGAAAATAAATTCATAATAGTATTAGCTCAGTTGAATCTTCTTATGAATAATAACATGAATTATGTGTAAGTCCCTAATTATCATAATAAAGAGAAATTTTTGGCCAAGTCCTTTATGCGAAAATGCCTGCATCCTTTAATGGATTTTCAGATCCCATCATCATGGAACAATGGAATAAATATATTTAAATTATATTCCTTATCCTTCAACGCTTAGAATAATGGAATGTTATGTTTATTGTTTATTACATGGTGGGGAAAACTTATTAGTTGTGGACACTAAACAATAACATAAATTCCAAAGTGGAATTGTTTTCCATGTAATGGGAAGGATTCAAGAAAATATTTTTATTAAATTTGTCCCCAAACTATCTATATTAAAATAGATATAGATATAATTATACTAAAGATAAATAAAGATGAATTTATTGGATATTAAGAGGGAAAAATTATAAATAATTCGTGTTATGCCTCCTGCTTCATCATCAACACTGAACATATGGTGGAATTATTATTTAGTGGATTAATTCCCAGTATACAAAAATATGTTGTGATTTGAGACTTTGATAGCTATGAATTTATTTTTTATTGATTCCTTAAGGTTGATATGATGATAAATGACTCTTAATGTTGTCATGTAGATGGAGTTAAAAAGAATAAAATAGAGTTTAATTTTGGAGGATCAATAGATAAATTCCATGGGGGAAATAAAACTCAACAACCCATGAGTCAAAAATATGGGAAGAATCATCTTGAAATCTGTCTCAAGGGAACTAAGAGATATTTAAAGAATGAAAAAGATGAGAATAATGATAATAAATACTAATGGGAGATGAATAATCCAAATAATGTAATTAAATAAGAGAATATTTAAATCAACACTCAACTTGCATAACAGTGCTTAAATTGTAAGGAAAAAAGGTATTATACAAGTCAATGTCCTAATCCAAGGGGTTTTAGAGACAATTAACGAGAACAACCACTATGTCATAGAGATAGAGGAAGGTTATATGATATCACTACCACTAAGGTGAGCCCCGAAAATGATTTAGTGATATGTAATATAGATATTCATTCAATAATAGAAGACTTACTATTTGATTTGATTTTACACATTATTTCACACCATTAAAGTTAAATTGAACTATTAAAAAACACTTAAAAATGTTGGTGTTAAAATACATGTGAACCTGAAACAGTGAAATTATTGCATCCCAAGTATATAATACTTGCTCGATCAATTCTTATGTAATGAACATCCCATCAAATCATATCCTAAATCCTTTAGTAAAGTATGGTAATATATTAGGAATGGATTGGTTGTCCATATATAAATCTATTATCAAATTTTGGGAGAGTGAGGTCACTCTGCACATCTAGAGTCATACTTTGGTTATATATGAATGTAAGGATGAGGATAAATCTCCTTTGGAATATGAATCTCAAGAGTGGATATTATTTCCTTTTGAAAAATCATATCTAGAATAAATGATTCAAAAAACGAAGATAATGATTCTCATAGACAAAACCATTGTGAGGGATCATAATTTTTTATTACTTGAATAGTTTCCATGTCTTCCTACTAGCCAAGTGGTTGATCTCTTGGTCAATATTATACCTAGATCTTTTCCCATATCCAAGACTCTCTATATTATGGCTGATATTAATTAATCATAACTAAAGAAGCGGTTTTATGAGAATGTATACCATGGTTATATACACCATAGTGATTCACTATGGGGTGACAAAATATAATTCATCAAGAAGAATGATGGGTTAATGTGCCTCTGCATTTATTAATTTGAACTCAACAAATTCACAATAAAGAATAAGTATCCACTACCATAGATTGAGTACTTATTTGATCAACTATATGGAGAATAATATTTATATAAGGTGGAATCTCTTTGAAAATATCAACAATTAATGGTGAAGAAGGATTATATTCTTAGGGATAACATTTGAATGAGATATAGACACTATAATTTCATAGTGATTCTCTTCAGACTCACTAGTTCTCCAACAATATTTAAGGAATTAATTAATACAGTCTTTAGATATTATCTTTAAAAACTTATGGTAGTTTTTATAACGATATTATGATATACTCCAAAAGTAAGGAGGAATATGAGGATCATTTGAATACTATGTTAAAGATATTGTTAAAGGAGAAGCTATATGAAAATTATAGTAAATGTGAATTATGGATGGAGGAAGTATCATTCTTGGGGTAGGTTATCACTAGTAAAAATATATTTAAAGACCATTATACTAAAATTGAAACCGAGGATTGTCCAATATCAGTATCATTAATAAATATTAATAGTTTCCAGGGACTAACAACGTATCACCAATGATTTGTGATAAATCTCTCACAATTTTAAAACCCAATAACTAAGGTTACTTGGAAGTGTGTAAAGTTTTCCAATACTCATAAATGTGAAGATATATTAAAGGAATTGAAAAAGAGTATTATCACTACACTAGTCCTCATAATACTCTCAAGTGGGGAACATTTCAGGGTATATAATGATGCTTTGAATAAGGGACTGGGTTTTTTACTAATGTAAAATGATAAATTGATAGCCTATGCATGAAGGAATTTGAATATCCATGAGAAGAACTACCAAACACTTGATCTAGAGTTAGATAATATGATCTACACACTGAATATTTTTAAACACTATCTTTATAGGGAGAAGCGTGTAACATATAAAGATCTAAGATCTTGAAATATATATTCACAAATAATAATCCTAATATATTCCAATGAAGATAGTTAGAGATGATTATGGACTATAACTGCTTAGTCCACTACTATCCTAAAAAATAAAATAAAGTGGAATATTATCCAATTATAAAGGATCTAAAAACATTATCAATAATTTTAATTGAGAAGGATATGATTTTGATAGGCTTGAAAAGTATGGACATTGGGATCATAAAGGAAAGATAATTATAATTCCTTTCACAAATGATTTCTCAACTATCCATTTTAGAGAAGATAAAATATTCCACAAGAGATGATGTGGAAATTTAAAATAATGTGTAAGATATGAGGAATGTTAAATTATTGGAGTTTCAAATTGATGATGAAGGAGTTGTAAGATTTTGATCATGACTATGTGTACCATTAAATAATGAGATATAGGAATTGTTGAATGATTCAGAGAGCTTGACCATATCTATGCACCCAGGGAGTATGAAGATGTATTAAGATCCCCAATAGCACTATTGTGGGACAATATGAAGAAGAAGATCATTAAATATACATAAAAATTCTTGGTATGTCAATAGGTGTCGGATAAAAGTAAAATTCCCAAGTGGATGATATAACCATTACCCAAACTTATAAGGAATGGGGAAAAATCACCGTTGATTTTTCACTAGTATCCTAAAGAGATCAAGAGGAAATACTTCCATATGATTTTTGGTGGACCACCTTAAATATACTGATCATTTCATTTCAATTTGATTGATATTATCACTTGATCAACTTATAAGGATATACATTAGATAAGCGATGATGTTGTATGGAACACCCTTATCGATTGATTTCGATCAAGATCCTAGATTTTACACAATGTTTTAGAAGAGTCTCCAATATTCTATAATTACTAAATTGAAATTTTTTATGGATTATCGCCCCCAAACTGAGGAAAAATTTGAGCGTGCTACCCTGAAAATAGAAGGCATTTTTGGAGAATTATCAATGGACTTTGAAAAATAATGGTATCTACTTTTTCCTTTGGTTGACTTCTTATATAATAATATTCCCGACTCATGAATTCAAATGGATATATATAAATACCTTTATAGGAAGATATGTAGAACACCTATGTGTTGGGATGATGTTGGTGAAGACAAGCATTTTGGTCTTAAAATGGTTGAGTAAATGGTTGAAAAAAGTCCATTAAGAATAACATCCGGGCTATTCAATATCGACCGAAGAGCTAATATGATAGCCATTAATTGGACCTAAAGCATGAGGTTAGACATAAAGTGTTCCACTATGTATCTATATGGATGATATTCATGAGATTTGGGAAGAAGGTAATGCTAATATTGAAGTACATCAACCCCTCTGAGATTCTCGATCACATCAGAGATATGGCCTATCAACTATCAATTATAACAACTATTTCATTAGTATGTGATATATTTTACATATACCTCTTGAGAAAGTATATACAATATCCCTCCAATGTACTGAATTAAGAGGTGGTACAACTAGAAAATGATTTCTCTTATGAGAAGAATCCAGTGAAGATAATAGCCCATGGGGTGTTAGCTGAGTGTCACCTGCTGGTTGTACCCATCGCTCTCCATGGGAACTGGTGCTAGATCGAGTCCCCCCAGGCTCGAACACAGTTCATATTATGAACAGGGTGATTCCAATCCATTTCTTAGATGGGGAATATGGCACACACTTGGGCTAGAGGGGGGCCCCTCTGGGAGTCGGTGTTAGCAACACATGTTTTTTCCATGGGATGTTAGATGAGTGGTACCCGCTGGTTGTACCCCTCGCTCTCCATGGGAACTAGTGCAGGATCAAGTCCCACTAGGCTTGAACACAATTTGTATTATAAACAGGGTGATTCAAAGCCATTTATTATTTGGGGAATGTTGGGCACACTTGGGCTGGTGGGGCCCCCCTCTGGGAGTCGGTGTTAGCAACACACGTTTTTGCCCATGGGGTGTTAGCCGAGTGGTACCCGCTGGTTATACCCCTCACTCTCCATGGGAACTAGAACAAGATCGTGTCCCACCAGGCTCGAACACTGTTCGTATTAAGAAAAGGGAGATTCAAATCTATTTCTTAGCTGGGGAACATGACACGCACTTGGGCTGGTGGGGCCCCCCTCTGGGAGTCGGTGTTAGCAACACACATTTTTCCAATGAGACCGTACCTGAGTGGTAAGGGCTCCTTCTTGTCATCCAAGAGACCCAGGTTCAAAACTGGGTAGAGGTGAATTTCCGGGGACTATAGTAGTACTGTAGCAGTTACTATTCGGTACTGTAGCAGCCAGAACTATTCACCTGATTTGGGCCTTCAGGCAACCGGTTTGGGTCTATGGGTCTCCAGGGCCTTCGGGTCATTAAAGGCCTTTGGGCCATAGAACCTTCGAGACACATAGACCATGGAGTAGCCCAGTTCCCACAGAACAGGACCTAGAAGAGAATCAGAGCAACAAGAGTAGCAGCCACCGTAAGCAGAGGTAACCAGATTGGAAGAATTAGATGGTAAGGTAGCCGCCATCGGGGACAGGCACCGTGTAACTGTGTATGGGGAAATGATATCCAACCAGCAATGAAAAGTGGAGAGCTAGGTGATCAATAACGCAGAAGCTGGGGAGGGTCAGTTCATATGGGCTGGGCTTACGGGTCATGTACTGGGGATGGTATGCCTTTGGGCCCTCGGGTAATGTATTGTGAGTTAGTCGGGCCTTGGGCCTTGGGCCTACGGGTCATGTATGGGTTCCCCTTCAACCCTTAAATGGGGGATTATCCATAATAAAATAAAAAATAAGGCCTTCGGGCCATTCGGGTCAAGGACATAGTTATAAACAATAAGGAAACTCACATATCCGATGTATTATAGAGAAACCATAAGTACGAGAAGATGATATGTGAACCAGTGGAATCCATAAAGTAGAAGAACCCTAACATATTTTTACCTAAGTATGTAAAATAAAATTTCAATTGTAAAATTTATTAAGGGGGGATAATGTAAAGACCTATAATTCTAAAAATGGAATTTCCCTTCTCAATATATAATTGTTCCAAATTAGTAGTGTAATATTAAAATATGTAGTAGCACCACATGAGAAAACCAAATAAATTTTATTATATTAATTTAAAAATAAATGTAGATAGTAAATATGTCCATAAGAATTTAAAGCGTTATAAAGGGAAAAAATAGAAAATAATATAACCATAATAGAATAATTTGGATCTACTTGATCCCCTAGAATAATCGAACTCACAATGAACATTATAGAATTAAAGAAGAATATTAGTAGATAAATATTCATTTCAAAAAATGAATACATATATATATAAATTTGAGAAAAATAGAAGTGAATCAAGAATGAATGAAATTTGTGGTATTTGAAGAATGTAGGGAACCCATATGACCATTAAAAATCTTACCATTAGAATAGTAATATGATAGTTAGAATAGAAATATGCGCATTGGAATAATAATATTAACATTAGGAATACTAAGATGAACATTATAATAGTAACCTCACCTATTAAAATGTTAAATAATATTTAGGTACCTTCTAAAAAAATATGGTATATTTATATCATTATAAAAGTAAATAAATGTTTTAAAAATGAAAAAAATAAGTGTTTATAATTTTGTAAAATATATATGTTTTATTTAAATTTTTATAAAAAATATAATGACTTAAAATAAAGTTTATTTTCATAAAATTGGTTTATAAATTTATATTATGTCATATTATATTTACAATATAATTTTAAGAAACCTTAAATTAATTTTCAAAGGGTCCAAAAATTTACCATAATATTATAATTTATATTTTTCAAATAAATAAATATTTTATTTAAAAATTAAATTTATCATAAGTATAAAATTATTTTCGTAATATTTATTTTTTAATAAAATTTTCAAAATATGGTTTGGGAAATTTTTTCATGTAATTCTAAAATAGTAGAATTTTTGGAAAATAAAAAAATAGTAAAATAGGGAATTTAATATTATAAGATAAATACATGAATTTTTGAGTCATGCTTGATGTAATCACCCACTAATTCAATACCACATGAACCAATTACTAAATATTTCAAAAACAAATCAATAATATTGTTATGAAAGAGAAAAATTAATAAACTAATGATTATAATATTCAAAAACTCTCCCCTCCTCCAATTAAAAATACCAACCCTCACCACCCCTTCTTGTCACAACTTTTAACAATTAGAGCATGAAAAATTTCTATCCAAATATATTCCCAATAATCTTCTATATTTCATAGTTTTTATGGTATAATCCAAAGTCCATTTCAAGGAGCCCTAATTGTTAGTTTAAGAAGAGACATCCAAAAGGAGAGGTAAACTCTAATCTATTTTTTTTTAAATTTTATTCTTCTTCTACAATCCCACATGATCTCCATCCACCTAGTCATAGAAAAATAAGTATCCTAAATGTACCTTTATGTTATTGATATGGTATAATATCCATATTATAAAATCCCTTATTTCATTTCTAAAATTAAGACATTTTTCACTATATGTTTTGTTCACTGTCTCCAGGAACAAAATGCTGAATTTTTCTCCACCACCTTTGAGGATGATTATAGAAACAATATTATGGTTAAATATGATTATAATAAGTATATTATAAATTCATTAATTTTTTTATTATTTTAATAATAATTTTATTAAATAATTTTATTCTTAAAACATCACAATATTTTCTGAATTTTTTCAATGGATTCCATTTCTTTTATAACTTATGTTACATACAAAACTGAGTTTAAATGACATGTGATATATTATTAAAATATTGTAATTCAGCCCTTATAACATAGACATTAAATCTTTGGCTATGAATAAAATTAAATGATTAATGAGATATATAAAAATATATTACACAATATAAATGTATTGATTAATTCTTAGAAATAAGTATTTAAATTTTACAAATGTTATATTATACTTAAAAATATTTTTCCTTCAAAATGTTTTATATTTATTTTTGTGAAAAATATAATATTTAAATTTATAAAATTTAAACAATTATATTTCATAAATATAATTTTTTAAAATAATCATATCAAATATATCTTAGGATAAATTTATGGTATTTTTCTGAAAATTTTGATTTTCCAGTGAATGATGAAAAATAGTGAGTTTTATTGAAAAATGTAATTTTTATCTAAGAAAGAAAAAAGTTCCATTTGGTTTAAATTTTTTTAGAGTAAAAATGACGTCTCTTATAATCTTAATAATATAATGAATTTCATTTGAATTAATTTTATGTTTGAATTTGGTATAAAAACCTATTTATATATAAAAGGCATTTTTGAAAGAAAAACTCTTTTTTTTCACAAAATGTGTTTTTTATCTTATGAAATTAAATTAACAACTCTTGGTGAATTATTTTAATAAAATGGATATATTATAAATAAAATCAAAATTTTTAACAATTAATTCATAGTTTTCTAATCATGGGATTAGAATTAATCATGTTATATTCTTACAAATGTATTTTACTAAAAAGAATTTTTCATTGAATTTTTCATGATTATTTTGAAATTAATCATGATAATTTTTTGAAATTTAATTTGATATCATTTATAACGCATTTTTAATCATAAGGTTAGAATTTGGTAAATATGTCCCCTTTATTTTTGGTCATTATAAATAGTAATCATGGTAAAATTTATCACCTCGATAAAGGGTAACTTGGGTTAATCTAGGTTAAAAAAAACTTATAAGGCCATAATTTTTCATCCTAATTATTATTGGATGAAGTTAATTTCAAAATTATCACCCAAGGCTATAAATTTTTATTTTTAATGAATACTTTTCTATGTAAGTGAACAATATAATATTTAATGTAAAGAAAGATACAAATTGGCACTCCCGTAGTTTTAAATATTTATTATATGTCCACATAGGGAGAAAATAAAGTTATGAAAAAAATATAAATATTAATATTAGTATTAATTAAATTATTTTCATGATTAAAATTTATATATAATTTTTATTTATTAAATAATTACATTAAGTTTTTCTACAATGCTAATATAATATTTATTCGACAAACAAAAAACTAAAATAAATGTTCTTTATAATATTAAAAGTTATATAATATGAATGAGTTAATATGTACCAAAAATAAATATCTGAAATATTAGGTAGATTTTAAAGTATTATATTTTAATTCCAATTTTTTCATGATGTTTTTAAATTCAAATCAATTGAATAATGTTAAAAATGACATTAATAATATTTTAGAATAAATAATATTTTATTAAATTATATAAAATTCTTAAAAATATTAGATTTAGAAATATTATTGTGATATTGTGTTTAGAATCATACATGGTCTATTTATGGGTCTTTTTTTAATTTATAGTAACATTATTAACCCTTAAAGCATATAAAACTTTAAAATTACGGAAATTATCAAAAAAGTTAATAAAGGGTTAAAAAAATGATGATTGAAAAATTATGATCCAAACATGTCAAAATGTTATTTTATGATACTATTTAAACTCATAATAATATTAATTTTTAATATATTCAATTTTTGGCCATTTAAAAATCAAAAATAATTTATACTAATTTATTATTTCAAGAAATTCCAAGGGTGCCCCTCCCCTAAATTATAAAATGACACTCCTCCTTCCTCTTATTCATAGCACTTTAAAAATTATAAATATAAAAAACTCTACTATTTTGTCTTATAAAATCTAATAGAAATATTATATAGGTTATATTCATCCCAAATGACCAAACCCATAGACCATAAGAGGATATCTATGGAGTTATTTCAAAGAAGTGGTAATTTTCTTAACTGATCACATTATTTTTAAATTTTATTTTACCTCCAAAAAATATTTTATATTCTATATGAAATAATTAATTATTTTTCTCATATATTTAAATGATATTACGATTAATAAACAACCTTTATTCATGCTATTTCCATCAAATGGGAAGTAAAAATATTGCTCGTGTGTACATACAGTTTGTCATCTCCGTGTAGAGATATAATTCATTTACCTTCACCATATTTTATATATGGGTATTATTATGGGTTTAATTTTTATATATAGTAATTATTAAATAATTATAATTATATAATGATAATATAATATATATCTTCTTACCTTCCAAACTATTGGAAAATGATTATATCGATCGTTTGTACCTATGGACTACCCCCTCCATGAAGTGGTGTCATTAGTCATTGTTTATGTTTTACATCGATGGTAATAATGATTGATTTAATTAATATAAATGAGATATATTATATAATAATTATTTTATAAAATTGAGTAATTATTTACCTTTATTTCATTCAATCCATTGAAAAATGAAAACATCGTTCTTGAGTACGTACGACCTACCATCTCGATGAACAATGTAATTTATTTTTATATATATACCTTTTCTGAATGAATCTAAAAACATATATGAAATTTATATCATGAATAAAAATTTTTAGATGGTGTTACCATGGTTAAAATGCACGGACTAAAACTAGTGTACTAGAACATACATGAAAAACACATCATATATCACCCAAAACAACGATTTTAATAATGATGTGTTAAATAAAATGGTTATAAAATGTTATAAGTAATAATATATCATATGATTTATATGATTATGTTTATTTCATATATTTATAATAATTTTATATTTATTATACATGAGGTTCCATCATGTATAATGGAAGTCACACCTAAGGTATGAGATTTTCGTCTAACTTTTATTTTTGTGAGACACATGATATATTCACCATTTGTTTCTTTTAAATGGTGTATATAAATACAATGAATTTATTATATGATTATTCATATAAAATTTATGCGTATTTAAATATCTATCTAAGGTTTTTCATTTCATGGGGATTATGATTCAAGAGTTACCAAGGTGTTAAGTGTTTTGTGTTACAATCTCCTTATTTATTTGGATTGTTTATGATTATGTTTAAAATAATGAAATATTATGAAATAGCTATCAAGAAACTCATAAATTATTTTATCCTTTGGTTATTTTTTTAGAATACTAATTTTCGTTTTATTTTCCTCACCTTAAGTACTCAATATAAAAAATATGTCATTTTAAGGAAAATCAACTTAATTTTTCCCTTTGGTAAAAAACAATTTTTATTCCATATCCTTGTTTTTTAAAAGTGTTTGAAAGAATTATTTTAATAATATTTTATTAATTTTCAAATTCTTTTTTTACCATTTTTAAGTTTAGAAAAAATAACTTAATTTTTTTTCTATTTTTTGAAGGAGGTACTTTGGTATTTTTTCTAAAAAAGTGTGAATGAAATGTTTTATTTTAATGTATAAAAAATTTAGGAAATTTCCAACCATCTTGATAGATCAATGTTTTGAATCATACATTAAAATATTCAGGTCTATTTTTGAAGAAAATGTTTCCTAAAAAATCAGGGGATTTGTATGTTTTTAAAAAATTATTTTAAAGTGAAAAGATATTTTCCTTGAGAAATATTCCATGTGGTATTTTAAAAGAATTTTCATATAAGAATGCATCATTGATGTTAATTAAAATTTACTGGGTATATTACCCAATGGTATCATTCTTAATATTTCTCAACACGGTTATTTTTTTGATGTTATGTTTATGAAATCTATTTATTTTCCAAGGGACATATCATTATGAATTGATGAAATGTTTATCAAACCTATTTTATTTTCTTGTATTATGTGGTAATGTTATGATGAATGTTTTATGATCATATATCAGACATATGTATGATTTTAATTATGTGAAATGGTTACATTACAACCATAAATTGTGGTTATGTTATAATCAAGGATGGTGGTTATGTTATAACCAAGGACCGTGGTAAAAATATAACCAAGGATGGGTGGGACCTATATCTCCTTCCAATGCATTGTGTAAATATTTATATCTTATGAGATAAATAGAGTTAGAATAGGGAGTTAACACAGTTCAATAATGTACATTATCCCCTATTATTGTATTTGGAGTGAGCCTTGAATACTATGATTGTTTGGGGAGTGAGATTATTCCACTATGATAGTCTTGTAAATTTTAAGAACCTAGATCTTATTTTCAGGTATGTTTTTCTTTTTATGGTCATTTTTGAGAAAAAGAGGAAATTCTAGAAATTTTCTAAGTACACGCCATGTACTTTATGAGTACACGCTGTGTACTTTGCCCTAAGAGGCCGTGTGATGGACATGTAGTAGCCACACACACAGCCATGTGGGAGTAACTTGAAGGCCGCCTAATGTGGAGTACGAAAATGGAGAGTACGCACCATGTAATTCAAAATTACACGTCATGTACTTTTTTTTTCTTTAAACGCACCGGGGTCACGGCTAATCGCCACAACTCTCTTATTTTACGTCTTGTTCGACCGAGAGCTCTGTACGGCCGCAGATCTTCGATGAACCCCCAAGCGTGTGTCCGTCCTTTGAATCGAACACCGACGATTGCGTTGGAATCGCATCGGTGAGTTCTCTATTCTCCTTGAGCCTCGTTTCATGATTCCTCTTCTTTCTCAAGTTATTGTAGGATGAACGTTTTGGACGTTTTTGTAGATATTTGGCATTATAGGGTGAATTAATATTCAGGGTTCACATATAACGATCTCCTAATTCCAAGGTATGTGGTTTGTTCCTTTCCATTCAAAGTCTTTGAGTATTATGTGCAAATTCCACCAATACCCTTGAACGGGGTATTGCATGTTTACTGTTTTACCCTTGTTGTTTTCCTACCATGCGTGTATGCCTATGTAGAGGTTATTTGGATATGAGTAGGGTGTTTTTCCATGCTTTGGATGTTTTTTCCCACACATGTTCTATTTAAGACCATTTAGTCCTGCTTAGCCTTAGGATGCCTTGCCGGTTTTCCATGCCTGTTGTTGTTGGATATAGATTTTGTATTCTGACATGCTTGATATGTTGTAGACTGTTTTTCCAAGTAGTTCTATTGGTTTACTTTGGACATATTGTACTTCCATGCTCGTTGACCTACACAGGACTGTGAGAACCTGGTGTTGTAGGCTATAAGGGGAATTGACCGAGTGAGAATCCTTAGAGAGTCTTTGAGAACATTAGAATATAAGGGTAATTAACCAAGGGAGCTTCCTCATAGATTCTTTGAATTATTTTGAGCTTCTTTAGACTATAAGGGGAATTGATTGTGAGTGATTCCTTAGAGATTCTATGAACGACCTGGGCTATAAGAGGAATTGACCGAGTGAGCTTCCTCAGAGAGTTCTTGACCTTGGGGATATAAGGGGAATTGACTGTGAGTGCTTCCTTAGAGAGTTCCTGACTACCTTAGACTAAAAGGGGTATTGATTGTGAGTGATTCCTCATAGAGTCTTTATATACTTAACCACAAGCGTTAGGCCGAGTGTACTTCATAGAGGGTGGATTTTACTTATTAGGTAGGATCAGAGTGGATGGCTGTGAGTACTTACTAGAGGGTTGCCTGTTTGTGCTTAGCTGTTTGATTAGCTGTTGCTTGATGTGGAAACTGTGGATTGTTTACTTCTGAGTACTTTCTTGCTTACTGCTTTTTGTACTTTAACTGCCATATATTCACTGACTATTAGGCACAAATCATTGGGTGGTTTCCTACTGGGATTTAGTCTCACACCCTATTTGGGACATTCTTTTGGGCCCAAAGAGATTATATTATTGCAGGTATAGATAAGTCCAAGTGCCCTTCTACTTCTGGTACATGACTTGTTGTGAATCTAGAGATCATTCGGCCAATCTTAGGCTTACGATGCTGAGGAGCTGCTTATCTTTTTCTTTTCTACTTTTTCTTAGTACTGTTTGTATTTCCAGCATTGTTACTTGTTTTTCTACTTTCCTAAACATATGTTCATGAATAATTATATATATATATATATGTGTGTGTGTGTGTGTGTGTGTGTGTGCTTCAGTTGTTTATTATTCTAGTCTTCTGCTATTTGCTGTTGTTGTATATTTACTGCTTCTATTATTATATGTATTTGTTTAATTCTGTTGTGTACTATGCCAATGAGGGAATAGTTTTCCCACTATCACACCCAAGGCCCCCACTGCTAGTCGGAAGCCTCTAGCATCCAGGTAAATGCGTTTGAGGCCATGTGACTAACTGGGTACGGGGCGCCTCTGGGTGGATTTCGAAACTAGGATGTTAAAAAGTGCCATCAAATGCGTTCTTTTCTCTTAACTTACTGTTTGAGCCTTTAATCAGGAATATGAAGGAATAGGTACTTGGTAATAAACTATTCATGGGAGTAGATAACCCGTGTATAGGGAAAAGCCGACCTACCTCGTTTATTATAATTTTCTGGTTTTTCAAGTTTACAATTGATTTGATTTCACCTTGACTAATTCACATGATATGTGCTGTAATTGTTGATGTTATTGAGGTTATATTTTTGTCACAACCCGTTGATATGAGGGTTTTCCATATCATGCATCATATAAGCACTGGTTAGAAATTACATGTCATGTAATCTTTCCATGCCATTTATGATGCATTAGCGATTTCATGTTGTTGTGATAGATTTTGTGTAGAATATGAATATTATTGTGATAGATTAATTGATAAAAATACATGTTGTTAGATAGGGTATTGTTTGTGTAAGGTTTTTTTTGAATGAATGTAAAAAATTTGGTTCTTGAGGTGTTATGGGCCCTCATGAACTAGAATTTGGTGGATCGTTACATTTTTTACCGTGTTATTTCATGTATAAGATTCCAATCTTTGATTAACCGGGAGTATGGGCCCTCATGGATCGGAATTTGGCACCTTCAATGTTCTTTTCAGTGTTTTTATGGGTTCTGGACTAGTTTCTGAGGCTTACTGTTAGGAAAAACCCAGAATACACACTGTGTAGTTTTGACTACACTCCATGTGTTCTTCTGTTCGGGAAGAAACTGTTTTTATTAAGTACACACCGTGTAATTTATGTACACGCCGTATAGTCTCTAACCATTTCATAGGTCGTGTGGGAAGATACATGAGAGAGGTAATTTCTTATGGGAAAACGTCGTGTATCAGTTGAGCACGCCGTGTAGCGTTGATCCTATGTCCGCCCGTGTAACTAACAACACAGATGGATAAACCTTAAACTATACACGCTGTGTCAGTATGGAACACACCGTGTAGTCTAACCCAAGTACCCAGCCATGTCACTAACAACACAGGTTGGTGTTATCCTTCACGAACACGTCGTGTCCATTTGGAACACGCATTGTAGTGTGAGTCATGTGTCTGGCCGTGTCACTAACAACACGGGCTAGGTGAAGCTTGTCTAGTACACGTCGTGTCTACCATGAACATGGCGTGTAGTATTGTTTTAGGAGAGCCGTATAGCCTAAACATGTAGAAGGACTCGGGTAGGGAAATAGGGTTCAAGTACACGTTGTGTGATAGGAGAACATGCCGTGTGTTTGGGGTGTTACACGACTAGTTTTAACAAGAGTACACACCCATGTGAATGGATTAAGGGGACACACTGTGTATAAATTTTACACGCCATGTAGTCATGTTTTGTGAAACTTGAATGTTTTATTTCTCCTGTTCCCTTATTACGTTTCTAGTTTTCAGTATTTGGTAATCTTGTTTAAAGGTGTGCGCTTGACCTTGCAGAGTCATGCAACCGAGCCATCCTCCGGTTGTACGCCAGTTTCCAGGCAGTGATCAGACATTGGACATGGTTGATCAGGGACTCCCAGTGAATCCTCCAGTTGTGCCAGCCTTGGCACCAACCATTATACCTAACATTGGTGATGATGCACAGTTCAGTGAGGGATTTTTATGTATGATGAAGACCTTTCAGGAAGCGCAGCCTCCTTCCCGATCGATGGTAGAATTGATGCGCGTCTTTCAGCATCAGCATCCTCCCATTTTCTTATGGCATGGAGGACCCTAGGCTAGAGAGTCATAGATAGAAGCCATGTTGACGACATTTGAGCATCTGGAGTTACCTCCAGAGAAGAGGGTGAAGCTCGCTACCTACATACTTTGAGACTCCGCCAAGAGGTGGTGGGATGTGATCTCATAGGCAGGACTTCGGTAGTGTAACAACCAAAGATTTTATAATAATTATTCATTTTAATTTCATTGATGTCTTGTGTTATACACTACATTAAAATTAACTTGTGCTATACGCAACACCGTAGTAGCTTGCAGTATACGCAACACTATTCTTGGCTCGTGTTACACACAATTTCAAGTTCGCAACATTAAGTATAGATTTTGTTTAATGATGCTATATGCAACACCAATGTGAGACTACACTACACGCATCCCTGACATGGCTTGAATTACACGCAATCACGACCTTTCTTGATACCGTGTGTAGTACGCCAGATCAGATTTCCCTAAACAACGATATATTGTTAATATGGACTAGATGTTATGAATAGTATTAACTAAATTTTGAATTTTATAACATTATTATTCATCTTACACATTTTATAGAACATGGTATGAGAACAAAATAAAATTTTCAGGTAAAATAAGTATTTTTTGAAAAATGCAGTTTTGCCGCCTTTTGATGGCGCACCCACTTTAAATCTAGTTTTTGAAATTTTTATAAGTTCAATTTGACAAAATAAAATTCTTCCTTGGAATCATGATATAAAAATTTGATTTGGATAAAATTTTCATATTATTCTGATAACTTCCATATTTTGATGAATAGTAAAAAATGCTATATTTTAATTTAAAACAACTTTTTTCATCGCAATAATTTATATGGTTAGATTATATTTTTAATTGGTTTTAAAGTGTAATACGAATACATTTTTACCATTTAATCCAATGTTGGTCATTGGAATTAATTTCACTTTGAAATTGGACATAAACAAGTGATGATCTTTTGATAGTTATTGTTTCTTAAAAACACATTATTTATTTTAATAACGGGAATTAATTTTAAAATTAATTAATGTCACTTCTATGATTTGAATTTTAAAAAATAGTCATCATTTTTGAATTCGGAATATTAAATATAGCTTACGCTGAATTTTTGGAATTTTTCTGAAAAACTTCAATTTTTGATGAATAGTGGAAACACTGAGTTTTTTGTTAGAACCGACTTTTTATTTAAATAATCATTTATTTGATTTAAATTTATTTTAGGTAAAAATAGATACATAATACTTATATAAGTTCAATGAAATTAATTGGATTCATTTTATAATAATTTTAGATTTATAAAAAAATTATATTGAACTTTTCACCATCTTTTACCCACCTCCTAGGAGCTTTTGTAATTGTTCATAAAACTTAATTTTACCGCTTCTGTGAGTTGAATTTCGAAAATCCGAGAGACACGATTAATATCAAGGAGTAAAATGTGGTTCAATTAGATAAAAATAATTTTTGGTGAATATTAACTTTTTACTTTTATTTACCACGGTTAAAAGTAAATAGGGTAATTTAAGGATAAAAGAATATTATAATAGTTAACAATAGCCTTAACACTGGTCCTAACCTTATTGGATTAGTAGTGGCCGACCATGGGAATCCTTGGGTAAATTTTGGGACCCCATTGATCCACTTGGTAGTGATAATGACAATTTGGATTAATTAATTTAATGTAAAGACAAAATTGGCATTAACAAAAATCATTTAGTAATTAATTTTTATAAGAGGCTATATAAATTATCTTTTCAACTATAAATATTAATTAGAAATATAAAACTATTTCCTACATGTTGGTATTTTTTTTATAATTTTTAGACTTCAAATAAGTTAAATTATTTATGACACAATAATGATGCAGTATTTACATCATTAATAAATGATTTAAATAAATTTGATTGTAATGATTAAAATATTATCCAAAACATGTACAATTCTGATTGGATGATTTTTTTTAGACCTTGAGTCATCTTATATTCATCTGTAATTATTTTTCGACCTTTTGAAACCGAAGTTAAGTTTATAATAAAATAATATTTTCACACTTTCCAAAAGAGTCCATCCTCCCCCTTATAAAAGGAGACCATTTATATCCAATTACTCACAACTGTCAAGCCATTAGACGCATCCAAACTCTGAAAACTTAAGCTCTCTACATACCTCTACTCCCCCTAGAATCCTTACATTAGGCAGAAGGTACTTCAAGAAGTCCTTTTGGTTCAAACCAAAAGAAGTTACCCAAATTAAAGGTAACAGTTTCTCTTAAGTTGTTTTCATTTATTCTACTTCTCCAACCCCTAAAATATTTTTAATACTTTATTTTGTAATAACACCAGTATCCTACATATACTAGGAGGTTTTTATGAGAAGGATTCAAACTACACTTACACACACCTCCATCTAATGGATGAAGAACATAATGTTTTTGTGGATTGAAAACTAACGCCTCACGAAACGATGATTGTTCGATTTTCTCCTACCACCTCTCATGGTGTCCATTATGATGGAACTATATTTATATATGATATATATTATGTTTATGATTTCCATATTATTCTTTAATTCCCAATTATATCAAGTATTTATGGATTCCATAGTTGGTAAATACGATAATCTCATTTGAGGAAATGCAGACTACCGCCCCCTCAAAGTGATGTGATTCATTAATGCCTTATGTGGGATGTATAAAGGATGTAGTTAATGATATTATATATGATATTATACTAGAATTATAATATAACTCTGTATAATTATGTTTTAATTCCATTAAAATATGAAATATAAATGAAAGTAGCATTCATGTGTACGTACGGCTTACCGTCTCCATGAATGGTGCATTTCATTTCTTACCTCTTTATGTTATGTAATATTATAAATAAATGTATATACTGGATATATATTATATATGTGATATATAAATCATTAATATCATTCTGGATATAATGAACCTTTGACCACATGAACAACATGTAATTATAAGAAGTCCATTTTTGACTCAAGTACCAAATATCGACAAAATGAACATTATTAACTTAAATGGTTACATAATGTTTATAACACGGTAATAAGTGATATAAAAGGAAAAATAAATTTGAAAAAGGTTCATAAGAAAGTAGAAATTAACTTTGGTCTGTTATTCATGAGATTAAAGAACGATCGAGTCAAGTCGGACACGAGGTAAGGGAACTTCTTAACCCAATTTCCATTCTTTGGGTTGATCTTCTCATTCTTGTTTATGTCGTTATTTGATTACGTGAGAAATGAATTTTTATATATTATCATGTTTTTATACTTTCTTAATGTGACCTTATAGTCAATACCCATAAGTGATCTATTTTATTTACAAAAATATCTTTGTAAGGGATAACTTTGTCAATCTCATTTTTATCTGAGATTGTTTATTTGTAAGTATTCACTGGGGTTATATTTATCATCCATGTCCCTGTTTAATAAAAAAGGTTTCATATATGTTTAAAGTCCTTTTTAACCATTTTTTACTTTTACTACATGGTATGTAAGAAATATTTTTTTCGTTTACCATATGAGGTACTTTTTGACTTTTTTGACAAAAGTATGAGAAGAATGTTATTTTTAACTTATACGGCGTGAACAGATTTTTACAGTTTCATAACGTCTCATTTTTATGAATCTTACTCTACAAGATTTTATGACTATTTTCAAAAAAATACTTTTATTTTCAAATCTCATGGGATTTTGTGAAAATAAAATGATTTTGAATAAGAAAGGATATTTTCCTCTGGAATTCATTCCAAGTGTTTTATCAAAACTATTTTCCATCTAAGATGACATTATTTAGTATGTTTATGTTTCAAGTATAATGTCTCCAATATTTAAATCGTTTGATTCTTCTTATGATGAATGATATCCATTTTTTTGTATGGATTATGTTATGATGGGATGATGTTTATGAAACCCATTTTATTCATTTGGGTTATGATGGATGATTTATGTTTATTTTGTGGCACAAGTAAGAATGATTTCATTATGAGATGGGTGAGACCTATATCTCCCTCCAATGCATTGGGTAAAGATTTATATCTGATGAGATAGACATGGATGGAATGACAAGTAAATCCAGTTCCGTAATACAGGACTGGAATGACAAGTAAACCCGGTTCAGTAAGGGACTTTTTCCACTAAGATGGTCTTGGAAGCAATGCCTTGGCTACTATGGAAATCATATCATGTGTTTAATTTTTTTTTCCACAATTACAAGTTTTATTACAATGATATTTTATCATGATTGATGTTACATTATGATCTCTGCCTTATATACATCCATGTTTTATCTCATTGCTCAAGATTTTCATGTTTAAACATTATGGTCATGTTTTTAAGTTCAAATGTATAAGGTTTGTTTTATTTTCTCCATGCTTACCCTAACTGAGGATTTGAGATCACCCTTTATATGTTTTATTTTCCCCAGGATATAAAGAAAGGTTTTAGGTAAGAAAACAAAAGGGGAAGATCTTTATGGGAGATGTTGAAGATCTTTCAACATGATTAGAAGATTATGTTCCATGTTTCCAAAGACACTAAACTATTACAGTCCTTGTGTGTTGGTTTTTGTTATGTATTAAGTATTCCGCCAATGTAATGTAATGTCCATGTATGTCAAGATTTGGGTCTCTACAGTTGGTATCCGAGGAAAGGTTTAGTTAACCTTTGGAAACTAGGATGCGAAAACTTTAGTGAAATCCCTAGAGATATTTCTAAGGTATGTATAGAGATGTCTCTAAGGTTAAGTATATGTATAGGTTAGAGTACTAGAATTATGTTAACAATCATAAATATCCTATGGTGAACCTAAGGTGTCATGGATTAAATAATTTTAGATAAGGTAGACATCCCATAAGTGACTTTTTATGATTATGCGGTTCCTCATTATTTTAACTGTTACTTACACAATGGTTTCTGGTTTTAGTTAATGGAGGGAACCAGAAGGAATTGGGTTAACATTGAATCCGATGGACAAATTGGTGACTATGAGCAGTGAAATTGTGTAATGCCTGAAGAGAAAGATATTGTGATTATGCTGAATCAGTCATCTCGATATATGATTAACAAGGTGAACTTTAGTTGTATTCCTAAGTCATAAAATAAGAGGAAGATGGAATTTTATGCATGTTCGCATGGTGAGGAGCATAGAGAAAGGAAGATTGAGATTTCTAAAGAAGGGAAGAAGAACCATGAGGAATTCCTCAAATGGAGGGTAAGATGTTAACTATGTGGAGAAAAGGGTCATAGAGTGACAGACTGTTATGGAGCCCAATGTCTTATCTGCGGAGAATATGGGTGTTATCCAACTCAATACCCTAACCTAAGAAGTTACTTCTAAATCGAGGAAGGACCTATTCCATGACAATCATTCAAGAGGATGGATTGAAGGGATTATGTATTGGAATTCAATAATAATGTTGCTGAGGTACTTTTATCGTATATTGAAATATCTGTGTATTGGTCCATTGTGGTTTTCTATAAGAATATGGTATCGGTAACCATGAAAAGTGATTCAAATATTTTGGAAAGCAGATGATATACGCATAATGAAGGGATGAGAAGAAAAGTAAATGTTTGATAGTATTCATGAGATCATGACTGATATAAGGAAAAAGTTATATCATGGTTTGAGTATATATACTTTTTGGATTTTGGTATGTGGAAAGAGTTAACTTTTGACAGCATTCATGTTTTCACTAAGATTCAATGGGTGTTCATTTTTCAAGAGAATACACGATTAGGGTATTCACATGTTTGGAATGTGACCAACAAGATATATCTTATATGGGGGATAAATGATGGTATTCACATGCTTGGTAGATTACATTTCTAGTAATAATTTTATTTATACTATAAGATTGGACAAAAGTATTTTCGATAAGCCTAAATATTGGAATGAATTATGTTGGACAAAAGTTAGTATTGATTAAGGATATAACTTTTTTGATATAATTAATGGAATTATAAGGTAGTTTTAGAAAAAGGACAACCTGCAGGATGGGCGACAACCCGTCGCATCGGACAAGGATTCAGGAATCGAACCTACAACCAAAGTGCGATAGGCCTTTATCGCCTACCACTGGCCTACAGGAAGTCCCTTGTTAGTAGAAATTAGTTTTTTTATTAAGCGGTATGATAGATGAAGTATAAGTCCATTTTTGGAACTAAATACAAATAATATCAACATAGGTGGACTTATGTATTTAACTTTTTCTAACCTTATGTTTGAGATAGATGGAATGACCTATCATTCTATCGCATGATATGCTAACAGTTCATGGAAGACAAATTCAACTTCATTTCTTTAAGAGATGATGTGGAAATTGTTCAAGGAACAAACAACAATGAAATTGTACCAAAATCAAGTAAGTATTTCTTTTAATTATTCTTCAAATTTAGGGGAATGATCATGAAAACGAAAAATGTTGTCCTAATTTCCTCATATCCGAAGAATTAGATGGTACCTTAAATCGTCACAAATATATGGCTTTATGATTGATGGATTTTTCATAGCCATGTTATCTACCACTCTCCATCAGAACTTGATGGTTAGATTTCTCTTCCATATCCATATTTTCACCTATTTTTTCCTATGTGGAAACCCAATGCTGAGTTACTTTGGGTGACCGTTATGATTCTAACTTCCATTTTTAAAATGAAGTTTTAGTATTCCTTTTTTACGATGTGGGTTTCTATGAAAGAAAATTTCAAGTAGTAAACCATTTATAACCGTGACGAATTTCGAGGGTGAAATTCATTTTAAGGGGGGTATAATGTAACAGCCTGAGATTTTATGATAGTTATTCATTTTAATTTCATTGATGTCTTGTGTTATACACTACATCAAAATTAGCTTGTGTTATGCGCAACACCGTATTAGCTTGTAGTATACGCAACACTATTCTTGGCTCGTATTACACACAATTTCAAGTTTGCAACATTAAGTATAGATTTTGTTTAATGATGTTATACACAACACCAAAGGGAGCTTTCACTACACGCATCCCTGACTTGGCTTGCATTACACGCAATCACGACCTTTCTCGATAGCGTGTGTAGTACGCAATACCGGATTTCCCTAAACAACGATATATTGTTAATATGGACTAGCTGTTATGAATAGTATTAAATACATTTTGAATTTTATAGAATTATTATTCATCTTACACATTTTATAGAACATGGTATGAGAACAAAATAAAATTTTCAGATAAAATAAGTATTTTTCAAAAAATGTAGTTTTGCCGCATTTTGATGGTGCACCCACATTAAATATAGTTTTTGACATGTTTATAAGTTAAATTTTACAAAATTAAATTTTTCCTTGGAATAAATATATAAAAATTTAATTTGAATAAATTTTTCATATTATTCTGATAACTTTCATATTTTGATGAATAGTAAAAACATGTTATATTTTAATTAAAAACAACTTTTTTCATCGCAATAATTTATATGGTTAGATTATCTTTTTAATTGGTTTTAAAGTTTAATTATAATATATTTTTACCATTTAATCTAATTTTGTTCATTGGAATTAATTTCAATTTGAAATTGAACATAAACAAGTGATGATCTTTTGATAGTTATTGTTTCTTAAAAACACGCTATTTGTTTTGATAATGGAAATTAATTTTAAAATTAATTAATGACACTTATATGTTTTGAATTTGAAAAAATAGACATCTTTTTTGAATTTGGAATATCAAATATATCTTAGGCTGAATTTTTGGTATTTTTCTGAAAAACTTCAATTTTTGATGTATAGTGAAAACACTGAGTTTTTGGTTAAAACCGAATTTTTATTTAAATAATAATTTATTTTATTTAAATTTATTTTAGGTCAAAATAGATACATAATACTTATATAAGTTCAATGAAATTCATTCGAGTCATTTTATAATAATTTTAGATTTATAAAAAAATTGTATTGAACTTTTCACCATCTTTTACCCACCTCCTAGGAGATTTTGCAATTGTTCATAAAACTTAATTTTACCGCTTCTGTGAGTTGAATTTCAAAAATATGACAGACATGGTTAATATAAAGGAGTAAAATTTGGTTCAATTAGATAAAAATAATTTTTGGAGAATAGTAAATTTTTACTTTTATTTACCATGGTTAAAAGTAAATAGGATAATTAAGGTTAAAAGAATATTATAATAGTTAAAAATTACCGTAACACTTGTCCTAACCTTATTGGATGAGTAGAGTCTGACCATGGGCATCCTTGGGTCTATTTTGGGACCCCATTGAGCCACTTGGTATTGATAATGACAATTTGGATTAATTAATTTAATGTAAAGACAAAATTGGCATTAACAAAAATCGTTTAGTAATTAATTTTTATAAGGGGCTATATAAATTATATTTTCGACTATAAATATTCATTGGAAAGATAAAAATATTTCCTAAATGTTTGTATTTTTTTATAATATCTAAACATCAAATAAATTAAATTATATATGACACAATAATGATGCAGTATTTACCTCATTAATAAATGATTTAAATAAATTAGATTATAATGATTAAAATATTATCCAAAACATGTCCAATTATGACTGGATGATTTTATTTTGACCATGAGTCATCTTATATTCATCTTTAATTATTCTTGGACCTTTTGAAACTGAAGATAATTTTATAATAAAATAATATTTTCACACTTTCCAAAAGAGCCCCTCCTCCCCCTTATAAAAGGAGACCATTTCTATACAATTCCTCACAACTCTCAAGCCATTTGGCTCATCCAACATCAGACTAATTAAGCTCTCTACATCCCTATCCTCCCCCTATAATCCTTAAATTAGGAAGAAGGTACTTCAAGAAGTCCTTTTGGTTCAAACCAAAAGAAGTTACCCAAATTTAAGGTAACAGTATCCCTTAAGTTGTTTTCCTTTATTCTTCTTCTCCAACCCCTAAAATCTTTTTAATCATTTCTTTTGTAACAAAAAAAGTATAATAAATATAATAAGATGTTTTTATGAGAAGTATTATAACTAAACTTACACACACCTCCATCTAATGGATGAAGAACATAATGTTTCTGTGGATGGAAAACTAACGCCTCACAAAACGATGATTGTTCGATTTTCTCCTACCGCCTCTCATGGTGGCCATTATGATGGAACTGTATTTATATATGATATATATTATGTTTATTATTTCCTTATTCTTATTTAATTTCCAATTATATTAAGCCTTTATGGTTTCCATAGTTGGTAAATACGATAATCTCATTTGAGGAAGTGCGGACTACCGCCCCCTCAAAGTGATGTGATTCGTTAATGCCTTATGTGGGATGTATAAAGGATGTAGTTAATGATATTATATATGATATTATACTGGAATTATAATAAAACTATGTATCATTATGGTTTAATTCCATTAAAACAAGAAATATAAATGAAAGTAGCATTCATGTGTACGTACGACTTACCGTCTCCATGAATGGTGAATTTCATTTCTTAACTCCATATGATATGTAATATTATAAATACATGTATATTCATGATATATATGATATATATGGTATATAAATAATTAATATCAATCTGGATATAATTAACCTTTGACCACATGAACAACATGTAATTATAAGAAGTCCATTTTTGACTCAAGTACCAAATATCGACAAAACGAACATTATTAACTTAAATGGTTAAATAATGTTTATAACATGGTAATAAGTTATATAAAAGGAACAATAAATTTTAGAAATGTTCTTAATAAAGTAGAAATTAACTTTGGTTTATTATTCAGGAGATTAAAGAACGAACGAGTCAAGTTGGACACGAGGTAAGAGAACTTCTTAACCCAATTTCCGTTCTTTGGGTTGATCTTCTCTTTCTTGTTTATATCATTCTTTGATTATGTGAGAAATGAATTTTTATATCTTATCATGTTTTTATACTTTCTTCATGTGACCTTATAGTTAATACACATAAGTGATCTATTTTATTTAAAAAAATATTTTTGTAAGGGATATCTTTTCCAATCTCGTTTTCATCCGAGATTCTTTATTCATAAGTATTCACTGGGGTTATATTTATCATCCATGTTCCTGTTTTATAAAAATGGTTTCATATATGTTTAAATTTATTTTTAACCAATTTTTACTTTTACTACATGTTATGTAAGAAATCATTCTTTCGTTTACCATACGAGGTACTTTTTGACTTTTCCAACAAAAGTACGAGAAGAATGTTATTTTTAACTTATAGGCGTGAACGAATTTTAACGGTTTCATAATGCCTCATTTTTATGAAGCCTAATCTACAAGATTTTATGACTATTTTCAAAAAAATACTTTTCTTTTAAAATTTCATGGAATTTTGTTAAAATAAAATTATTTTGAAGAAGAAAGGATATTTTCATCAAAAATTCATTCCAAGTGTTTTATCAAAACTATTTTCCATCTAAGATGACATTATTTAGTATGTTTATCTTTCAAGTATAATGTCTCAAATATTTATATGGTTTGATTCTTTTTATAATGAATGATATCCATTAGTTTTGTATGGATTATGTTATGATGGGATGATGTTTATGAAGACCATTTTATTCTTTGGGTTATGATGGATGATTTATGTTTATTTTGTGGCACAAGTAAGAGTGATTTCATTATGAGATGGGTGGGACCTATATCTCCCTCCAATGCATTGGGTAAAGATTTATATCTCATGAGATAGACATGGCTGGAACGGAAAGTAAATATAGTTCAGTAATACAGGGCTGGAACGACAAGTAAACCCGGTTTAGTAAGGGACATTATCCACTAAGATGGTCTTAGCAGCAATGCCTTGGATACTATGGAAATCATATCATGTGCTTAATGTTTTTCCACAATTACAAGTTTTATTCCCATGCTATTTTATCATTATTGATGTTCCATTATGATCTATGCCTTATGTACTGCCATGTTTTATCTCATTGCTCAATATTTTCATGTTTAAACATTATGGTCATGTTTTTAAGTTCAAATGTATAGGGGTTGTTTAATTTTCTCCATGCTTACCCTTACTGAGCGTTTGAGATCACCCTTTATATATTTTCTTTTCCTTAGGATATAATGAAAGGTTTTAGGTAAGAAAAAAAGGGGAAGATCTTTATGGGAGATGTTGAAGATCTTTCAACATTATTAGAAGATTATGTTCCAAGTTTCAAAAGAAACTAGACTATTATGGTCCTTGTGTGTTGGTTTTTGTTATGTATTAAGTATTCTTCTAAAGTAATGTACTGTCCATGTACGTCATGCTTTGGGTCTCTACAGGAAGAATATGGCTTGGGATGAGTTTCAGTGCATCTTCTATTATTACTTCTATCCGAAGACCTTGAGGGCTGATCAAGCCTGAGAGTTCATGAGTCTGGAGTAGGGTACTCTTACTATTATGGAGTATTCCTCTTGATTCATAGAGCTGTAGAATTTCACGCCTATTCCAGGAGGTGATGAGTTGTTCCTTTCACAGAAGTTTGATGATGGTCTAAGGCACGACATCCAATCTTAGGTGAACATATTTAGGTTGACTTATATATCCTTTATTGTCAACTAGGCGCTTATTATAGAGTGTAATCTGAGGGATTCTGGAGCTGTGAGCCAGGGCGGTTTGGCATCGAGAGTTATTGCTCCACCAGCTAATAGTAGGAAGCATCACAGGGAGACTACATGAGGAGATCACAATAGGAGGGATACACTTTCTGGTAGCTAGGAGATATGATACCACTGCGGGAGGAGTGGGAATATGAGGCCACATTGCTCGAGGGACCCAGTGGAGTGCCGATCATGTGGCAATATGGGTCATCTTTAGTTATTTTATTAGATCTTCTCACCAGCAGCTGGTGACATGGGTTTTTTTATGACTCCGCATTTAGGAGTAGCACCACCAGTTTCTTAGCAGTCAGGTAACTGGAGTTCTTACGGCTATTCGAGACGAGGTGAAGGTCATGTTCAGGGTATCCAGTCGCCCAATTTTCAGCGACAATAGGGTGGATCATATTAGAGTGGTTAGGTAGGGTCACAGGGGTGTGGTGCCGGCCAGACTTTTGCAGTGGAGCAGAACCAGAATTAGCAGGACCTGAACCTTATACAGTTTTAGGTATGATCTTAGTAGCCTCGGTTTTAGATTCTGCACTTTTCGATAAAAGGGATTCCCATAGCTTTATATCTGATGCTATTGTGGAGAGCCTTGGGATCTGCATCCTTTCTTCTGATGATATATTGACGATAGACACACCGTTGGGGACTAGAACGGTTAGTGTGCATCAGTGTAATGAGTGCCCTCTTGAGGTTGGTGGGTGTCACTTTCTATGGGACCTCTATGTCCTATAGATGACAGGCTATGATGTCATTCTCGAAATGGACTGGTTGGTTCCCTTCCAGGTAGTCGTCGATTGATATCATCGTAGGGAGTGTTTCATATCAACAGAGGTTAGATCATTTCTTCATAAGGGAGAGTGGGGTGTCCAGGCGAGCAGAGTGGGCCCAGAGCATCCTTGGTTAGGAGGAGTTACAACAAAAATTTCTAGTCTGTATCTGGATGACTAGAGGACTTCGCAGATGGAATTCCCTCCTGTGGTGGATCGTTTCAGAGATGTATTTTTAGAGGACTTTTTAGGTTTTCCTCTAGAGAGTGAGGTGGAATTTTCTATTGAGCTCGTTCTAGGAGCATCATCAGTGTCCATTCCTCCTTATAAGATGGATACACTAGAGTTGTAGGAGCTCAAGAAGGAGTTGGAGGAGTTATAGGCAAAGGGTTTCATCTGACCCAGTACGTCTCTTTGGGGTTTTCCTGTTCTATTTGTGAAGAATTCAGACAATACCCTTAGGCTTTTTCTAGATTATCAGAGGATGAAATAGTTGACAGTCAAGAACCAATATCCCTTGACAAGGATTGGTGATCTCTTTGATCTACTTCGAGGAGCCCGAGTGTTCTCAAATATTTACTTGAGGTCCGGTTATCACCAGTTGTGTGTTATACTATCTGATATACATCTCACAACCTTCTATAGCAGGTTTGGTCTATATGAATATATGGTTATGCCATTCGGTCTCATGAACGTGCCAGCTGTTTTTATGGCACTGATGAACAGAATGTTCCATCCATACTTGGATTACTTCGTGGGTGTCTTCATGAATGATATCTTGGTGTACTCTCACTGTCGACATGACCATTCTATACATCTTGAGATCATTTTTACTACACTAATAGAGCATCAGTTATATTCTAAGCACTCAAAATGCCACTTTTGGATGGATCAGATTCACTTATTGGGTCATGTGATATCAGAGATAGGAGTGTCAGTCGACCCAGAGAAATTGAGAGAAGTAGTTTCCTAGGAGCAGACGAATAATGTATTTTAGGTATTATGTTTTTAGGGATAGTTGGATACTAAAGATTCTTCATATAGGTCTTTTCATTCTTAGGAGCACCACTGACTGGTCTGACTAAGAAGGGTGAAAAGTTTTTGGGGTCATATTCTTCTGATTCAGCCTTTTAGGAGCAAAAGGGGAGGTTGACTTAAGCACCAATACTATTGTTTCCAGAGCTAGGAAAGAGCTATAAAGTATACTGTGATGCTTCAGGTATCAGGCTGGGATCTGTTCTTATGCAGGGAGATGGAGTCGTTGCGTACGGTTCTCGACAGTTGAGGCCACATGAGAGGAATTACCCGATGCACGATCTAGAGTTGGTTGTTGTTGTTCATGCCTTAAATTGTTGGAGACATTATCTATTGGGATAGAATTGTGTGATTTTCACCTACCACATGAGTCTCAAGTACATATTCACTCAGTGTGATCATAATTTGAGGCAGCAAAGGTTGGTTGAGTACCTTCAGTCCTTCTATTTCAAGGTTGTCTATATGCCTGGGAAAGGCAATGCAGTGGATGATGCACTGAGTAGGAGGACTCAGATACAGGCAGTTCAAGAGGCCGACAATGAGTGTCAGCTTATGGATCTGTTCTCTGAAATGCATTTGGAGGTGCACGAAAGACAGGGGTAGACTTTTCTATCTTCTATAGTTTTTTCCTATACTCTTCTTGATCATGTTGGAATGAGGCAGCTATCAGATTATGAAGGTCTAGTCCTAAGGGAGAATGTGTTTAGAGAGGACCTTATTCCTGGATATACCATATGCGAGGATGAGATCTTGCATTTCTAGGGGTGCGTATGGGTGCCAGCTGACATGCGCGAGGATATGAGGTGGGACCTTCATTCCTCAGTTTGGGCAGTTCGTCCTGGTGTCACCAAGATGTATCGTGATCTACACCGTCAGTATTGTTGTCCAGGTATGAAGAGGGACATTTATGGTTTCATCATGAGGTGTTCCACTTGTTAGCAGGTGAAGGTGGAGCATCAGCGACTGACAGTTACACATTCTCGAGTGGAAGTGGAATGATGTCGTGATGGATTTCGTGATCTGTTGGCCAAGGTCGACTCGAGGGAGTGATGCAGAATGTGTTTTCGTTGACAGACTCATGAAGGTCACTCACTTCATACCAATTAAGGATACCGTCCGTGTTTTGAGCTGCGACGGTTGTATATCCATGAGATTTTACGTCTACATGGAGTTCCACACTCCATTGTTTTAGAGAGGGATGCATGTTTTACTTCTCGGGTCTGGCAGGGGCTTCATAAGGCTTTGGGAACATAGGTACTTTTGAGTACAACTTTCCATCTCCAGACAGATATCCAGTCCGAGCGTATGATTAAGGTTCTTGAGGACATGCTCTGGACATGAATTCTGAATTTTGGAGGTTCTTGGGAGATGCATATACCTCTTGTGGAGTTTTCATACAACAATAGTTTTCAAGAAACTATTCAGATGGCACCTTATGTGGCTATGTATGGTAGGCCATGCCGATCACCCTTATGTTGACTGGAGGCAGAAGAGATAGCTTTATTGGGACCTAGTATTGTTCTGGACACCACAGAACAGATAGAGTTGATTCAGAAGAGGATGGCTACTGCACAGTCTTGACAGAAGTCCTATGCTGATCAGTGGAGACGACCTCTGAAGTTCAAGGTCGGGGATCGGGTTTTCCTGCATGTCACACTAAGGTTGGGACACATGAAGATTAAGAGATGTGTTATGATTTCATCGAGGTACGTTGGGCCATTTGAGGTGTTGGAAATAGTTGGCCCGGTTGCCTATCGGTTGCAGTTATCTCAGAGGAACCAAGCTTTGTATGATGTTTTTCATGTTTCTCAGCTCCGACGTTACTTTTTAGACCCGTCTCATGTCTTTCAACCTGAGGAGGTTGATAATGAAGTGGATGTTTTGTTCTAGGAGCATCCTATATGGATTTTTGATCGCAGTACAAATGTTCTCCATGGATAGTCTTTTCCTTTGGTACGAGTGCAATGGAAGAATGGGTGAGTGCAGGACGAGACTTGGGAAAGGGAGGCCGAGGTACGAGCACAGTGGATGGAACTATTCGGGGTTCCTTCTTCTACATTGCACTAGAGAAATTTGGGGTCAAATTTCATTAAGGGGAATTTTTGTAAGAACCCGGATATTGTTTTCAGGTATATTTTTCCTTTTCTGGTCGTTTTTGAGAAAAAGTGGAAATTCTGGAAATTTTCTAAGTACACGCCGTGTACATTATGAGTACACACCGTGTACTTATTTTCTGTAGGAGTCCGTGTGCTGGTCGTGTAGTAGCCACACACATGGCCATGTGGGAGTGACTTGGAGACTGCTTAAAGAGTATTATAGAAATGGTTTGTACACGCCGTGTACTTTTTTTTCCATTAAATGCACCGGGTTTGCGTCTAATCGCCAGAACTCTCTTCTTTTAGGTCCCATTCGACCGAGAGCTCTATACAGCTGCAAATTTTCGATGAACACCTGAGCATGAATCCATCCTCTAAATTGAACACTAACGGTTGAATTGGAATTTCATCAGTGAGTTATCTCTTCTCCTTGAGCCTCATTTCGTGATTCCTCTTCTTTCTCAAGTTATCGTAGGTTGAATGTTTTGGAAGTTTTTGTAGATATTCGGTGGTATAGGGTGAATCAAGCTCCAAGGTTCACATATAATGATATCCTAATTCCAAGGTAGGTGGTTTGTGCCTTTCCGTTCAAAGTCTTTGAGTATTATGAGAAAATTCCACAAATACCTTTGAATAGGGTATTGCGTGTTTACTGTTTTACCCATGTTTTTTTCTTACCATTATTGTATACCTTTGTAGAGGTTATTTGGATATGAGTAAGGTGTTTTTTCATGATTTGGACATATTTTTATCACACTTGTTCTGTTTACGACCATTTTGGTCCTCCTTAGCATTAGGCTGCCTTTCCTGTTTTCCATGCCTGTAACTGTTGGATGGAGAGTTTGTATTCTGACATGCTTGATATGTTGTAGACTGTTTATCCAAGTAGTTATATAGGTTTACTTTGGCCATATTGCATTTCCATGCTCATTAACCTAAACTGGACCATGAGAACCTGGTGTAGTAGGCTATAAGGGGAATTGACCGAGTGAGCTTCCTCAGAGAGTCTTTGAGAAATTTAGACTATAAGGGAAATTGACCGATTGAGCTTCCTCAGAGAGACTTTAAATTATTTTGAACTGTTTTAGACTATTAGGGGAATTGACGGTGAGTTCTTCCTCAGAGAGTCTATGAACGACTTGGTCTAAAAGGGGAATTGATCGAGTGAGCTTCCCCAGAGAGAGAGTTCCTGACTACCTTAGACTATAAGGGGAATTGACTGTGAGTGCTTCCTCAGAGAGTCTTTATATACAGAACCACATGGGTTTGGCCGAGTGTACTTCCCAGAGGGTGTCTTGTACTTGTTAGGTAGGACCAGAGGGGATGACTGTGAGTACTTCCTAGAGGGTTACTGGTTTGTTCTTTGCTTTTTGATTACCTGTTGCTTGATGTTGAAACTGTGGATTGTTTACTATTTAGTACATTCCTGTATACTACATTCTGTACTTTATCTTCCATATATTCACTGACTCTTAGGCACTGATCTTTGGGTGGTTTCCTATTGGGATTTAGTCTCACACTCTGTTTGGGCAATGCTTTTGGGCCCAAACAGATTATATTGTTGCATGTATAGATAAGGGAAAGCGCCCTTCTACTTCAGGTACATGACTTGCTGTGGAGATAGAGAGAATGGAACCAAGTTTAGGCTTGCGATGCTGAGTAGATGTTTATCTTTTTCTTTTTTACTTTGGATTAGTACTGTTTGTATTTCCAGAATTATGACTTGTTTGGCGGCTTTCCTAAACATATGTATCATGCATAATTTTATACACACACACACACACACACAGATATATATATATATATATGTGATCCAGTTGTTTATTATTCCAGTCTTCTGTTGTTTACTATTTTTGGATATTTACTGCTTTTGTTATTGTATGTATTTTTTTACTTCTATTGTGTACACTACTAATGAGGTCATAGTTTCCCCATTATCACACCCAAGGCCCTCGGTGCTAGTCAGTAGCCTCTAGCATTCTGGGAAATGCGCTTGAGGCCATGTGACCAATTAGGTACGAGGTGCCTCTAGGTGGCTTCCGGAACTAGGACTTTTTAGAAATGGTCCTTTACTATTAAAGAAATTATTTTCAATTATTTTCTTTGTATTCCAAAGACTTATGTTTTATTCCAATGTTATGATCACATGGATCATTTTCATTGATTCCATTATGATTCATGTATAATGAACTTCCATGTTTTATGTTATGAGTCAAGATTATTTTCTATGATATGGAGGGTATGAATTTTAAATGTTATTATCATGTCCAAATACCCTAATGTTCATGTCATTATAAAATAATCATTTATATCTCTCATTTTCACCCTTACTAAGCATCTGAACTCACCCTTTAATATGCTTCCTTTCACAATCTTATGAATTTTTTTACTAATTATGATATGTCTAAGAATAATTCTTGTTATGAAAAACATAATGGGAGATGATTTAGATCTTTTATGAATTAGTTTTCATGTTCCCTAGTTTCATAAGGCACTAGAGCTGAACAATTAGGGGATAGATCATTATGTTATATAATGAATATTCATATGTTGTTATGTGATATGTATATATAAAAATTCTGGGTCACTATAGTTGGTTTCAAATCAAGGTATAGTTAACCATTGAAATCTTGGATGAGATAACATTAGTGGGAACCCATGGGACAATTATAAGTACAAGATAAAATCCTAATGTTTTGGTAATGATCATGATTGACCGAGGATAAACCTAATGTTTCATAGAATATTGTTTCATGATTTAAACAAATTATAAATTATTTTTCATGATTATATTTTTTTCCACTATGATTATTAATTCTTACAGTATTCAATTTGGTTTTTGTTGATGGATAAAAATTGATAGAATCATGTTAATGATGAGTGCAATGCATAATAAAATTATTTTCCACGAGAGAAACTAAATGTTATGGGAGATATGATGGAACATTTCATTACTACTCTATCACAACTTTTCCATTCTATGAATAATGATAAACTTCCAAACATTTAAAGGAAGGGACAACATTCTGTCGAGTCCTTCAAGAGGAAACACCCACATTATTTTAGTGGTTCTACTGATCCAATAGTTAATAGGAAATGAATCCATACCATTGAAAATATTTTTTTTATTATCCAATGTTCATAAAATGAAAAATTAATTTTAGATATATATCATTTAAAAGGATAAGTAGATCAATGGCAAGAATCTTATCAAAAATACAAGGAAACGTGACGAAATTCACTCTATGGAGTAGGATGAGTTTTATAGACCATTTTTCAATAAATTAGATACTCATATTCTTCATATAAAAATGAGGAAGGAAAACCTCGAGGTAAAGTACAATGATGATGAATCTGTTGGTACCTATGAGTAAACTTTTACATGACTTGTGAGGTATGCTTATGGAATTATCATCCAACTTGAAAGTAAGGTTGATCAATTATTTAGTGGCTTAAAATCAAGTAATAAAATGGTGTTAACCATAAGGGACTTCATTAGAAATGAAGAATCCATTCATTATTCCATCAAAGTGGATATAGACGTTGGAGTTACCCATTAATATGATGATTTTGAAAAAAAAAGACTAAATTTAAAATAAATTATAAAAACAACGGAGATAAGAATTTTATCCTTCTTTTATGCTCAATATGTGGAAAGGATGTTGGAGTAAATTGTATTAATGGAACTGCTAAGTGTTTTATTTGTGTAAAGGAAGGATATTTAAAAATCAAATTCCATTGTTATGGTAATAATCTTGCAACACCCCTCATTTTAAAAATATTATATTATGTTCGATAGAAAAGGTGATACACAACACCAAACCCAAACAAACTATGATTATTTAAGCAAGACCATTTTTACCTATCCATTAAATTTGTGGTTATTAATAGGATTAGATAATTTATGAAATATATATACCTTTCATACTAAACATAAATGTTCTAATAAATTCATAGTAAATAATCACTCTATTTTAAATAATGTCATTTTATTCTTTAAATATATGTTTTCTTCAAAAATTATTTGTTATTTATTTTTAAAATAAAATATTATATTTAATTTAAAGAAAATTTATAATTTTTTATTATAAAATAAATTTCATTTTTTATATCATCGTATCATAATTAACATAGCCTAAAATTTTAGGATTTTTCTGAAAATGTTGTTTTTTAGTGAATAATAATAAATAATCTATTGTTTAAAAGTGTCATTTATTTTGATAAATTAAGTAATTTAAAAGTAATATTATTATTTTAATCATATTTAAAAGTATATTAATTATTCTCTATTTTTATTTGATCTAGTTGATTAAATTTAAACCATCTTAATACTATATTTTAGAATATGTTTATTTTTAGGCTTAACAAGACACATTTTTCCTAAAAACTGTTTTAAAAGGCATAATGTTTCTCCATTATAAATAATAAAAAACAACAACTAAAGGGGAATGATATATATTTTATATATATTATATATATAATTATTAATTTAAATTAACTTAATGAATATTACTAGTTATATAGTTAAATTAAAATAATCATATCCTTGAAAAAATGCATATTTTGGAAAATATCTTTTCATCTTGCTTGTGGGTTTTATTTAAATTAAATTATTCTAACTCTATGAATTGATTATGATAATTTTTTACATATTTTTAATCATCATAATTAATATTTTGAAATAATTCCAACTTAATTTTTAGACAATATGAATAGTAACTACAGTAAATATATATTAGCGTAGTAAAAGTAAAATAGGTTAATTATGGGTAAAAAAACAATGATAACTAATTAAAAATGACTACATATTAAGTAACCATACATATATGAATCTTTTTATTTTTATTTTAATATATTAATGATTATATTTTTTTAGTTTATAAAATATTAAATAATGATTTTGATAGAAATAGATTTTTGTTGCTTTAATAAATAAATTATAGTTAGAGTAATATATAGTTTTTATCAAAACACTCTTTTTAATTAATTAAAAAAATTTAAATAATATATATTTTAATAAAATATTATTATTAAATAGTATTTATGAAATATAAACTATAATATAATTTTATTAAAGGAAAATGTAATTTTGATAAGGGTTCGGAAACTTTTATTGAAAAAAACCTAGAATTTCTCAATAAATGCTGATTCAATTTTAAAAGTAAAAATTCAAAAATTCAAAAAAATTATTTTTATAAAATAAATATTAAATTTGGAATCATAAGGTCAAAATTGTCCAAAGAATAGTTTTTCATAATTTTTTTAGACAATCGAATTTTCCGGTAAAAATTAAATTCTATATAAATATACATTGTGTATTATAAAATCATAATGATGTTAAAATGATTTAATAAAATTCATAACGGGTATATATGAAAAAAATCTATGTTTAACCTTCAAAATAATGTTTTTTTGATGTTATTTGATTAATTTTATAAACACTTTTTGAATCCTCCAAAACATATATTATATTTTAAGTTTTTGAAATCATTTAATTAAAAACACTACTCAATTCTACACCACCAAGGGTAATATTTATATATGTTTTGAACATGGACATATAAAATATTTAAAACCACACTTTTTTGGTGGAAATAATGGGAAAAAATGGTAAGGTTTGTGGTATTGATTATTTTATTATATAGAGTCCAAAACCAATGTTTCTTAAATAATAAATAACTCATCTATTTTTTCTTATATAAACACACCAAAGTTTCCATTATTCTTAACTCCAAAACTTTGGAGAATTAAATTAATCTTGTCTCCCCTCTCTAGATTCACCCCATGGTTTCTATAGTTTCTCATGAATCACCTCCCATGATTTTAGAATCACCCTCTCAAGGTAAAAGATCTCATTATCTTCTTTTTATTCCAGCATATATTTTATGTCATGCCTCTTAGTTAACATTTTTTCTCAGTTGGGTATGTTTTTATACATACCTATTACTTATATTTTAAATTTAATGTTATTATATACCCATTTCACTCTCATTAATCACTCCCCTGAAACATTATGTACACCCGTTATGCTTCTAAAATCATCTTGTAATTTTCCATATCAAAAGTGAGGGACCTCTTCCTTTTCTATTCAATTCAATAACCATTATTTTATTCATAATTTTTTAATCACAATTGGATACGTTTTAATGACCTTATAAATATTCCTCAACTATATAGTTGAATTTATTTTAATTTGAGATCATTTACACCCTCTGATTTGGACCATTACTTAAGTTGTAACCAAGAAACAATTTTTCAAGGTATCTTTTCCCTATCCTATTTATTCATTAATATTTTTCATTTTGTGTCTTTTATTTAAAGTTAATATTTTCATGATATATTTTACCTTAAAAATATTATTGTCCATTTTATTTCTAAATGTTTATATGCCCCTTTTAGTTTCATTAAACAATTTTATGAATATTTATGTACTTCCATTTTTCTATCGAAATTTCACTGAGTTTTCCATGCCAAACCTTTGTATTATTAATACCATTTCTATTTCTACTCAAGGGTATTCACATATAAGTACCTGTAATTATTTTATTTTGGACATACATGTATTTATTCCACGCTCAGAGATTGGGTAAATAAATGTAATGAAATATCATCCCGTGTTTAATGATCTATGTGGAACATTTATACATGTATATATTATGAAAGTGATAGGTGAACCCAAAAATTATATAATGCCCAAATGCATTGTTAAATGTTTTAGTCTCTTTAGAAATAATGAAAGGGATTCAAGAGTGAAACTAATCCATCATGGGAATTTTCCACCATGTTAGGATGTCTTGGTGGTCATCCTTGACCAACGTTTATGATTTCATGTTTAAAGTTGTTGCAACATTACCATGCCACCATTAAATTACCATACTATATCATGCCTTATTTTTTATGTTCATGATCTTAACTAATTTTATATTTATTTTAAATTCCGATTTACTAACAAGTAATAATGTTTTAATGTTATTATTCTTTTATATTACCTAATTGATCATTAGGGGTAACCCCTTTCTTATGTATGACCTCAGGTTAGCCCATGTAATTTTAGAGGAAAAGATATTTCTAATAGATAGTTAATGAATTTTTCATTAATGTTGTTTTATCCAATGTTCAAGATGTTATTCTATGTACGTAATTTCATTCACACTATACTTTTTTATCTTTTAGGTTGTGTTATGTGTATTCTTATGTAATAAATCCTGAGTTAAGTTATAATAAAGGCATGGGTTCTCATAGTTCGTATCAAAGGAAAGTTTAATTATTTTTAGTATTAAGATTAGAAAACTCTGGTGAAAGCCTTAGGGATAAAACTATATATAGGAAAATATACATTAATTTTGGTAATTAATAGAGTAAGTGGTTTCAAAGAAAATACATACTTGTCTGGACAATAAAATTGTATGTTGCTCTAGCATATATGTACCTAGGGATAACACTTAAAAAACCACATTGATCTAGATTCGATCAATAATTGGTGTACTATAATGATCCTTATTATACACATATTTTTACACTCCTGAGGGATATTCTTGGTAAATTCACAAGCTCATTATAAACCATTACTAAGGGAAATGGAATTCCCATAATATTTTATTTTAGAAAACAGATCATGGATCACATAGATTAAACTCATAGAACTTATAAGTTAAAGAAATACATTTCATTTATAGGTTATCCATTTAATTTAATTTTATTCTTCGTTATGTTTTTAATAATTTAAAATCACTCAATTAAACTTTTCCTTCTATTATAGTCAATGGATGAAAATAATAAGAACTGAGGAAACAACCAATGTGATGGGAAATGATTGGACTACCCATATCAGATACCTAACATGATGGGACCTCATGTAATACAAATTGTGAATATTCTAAACCATCTATAAAAAATAACAATTAACAAAGGAAACACAGTTGAATGTCCAAAGATATCAAAGAAGGTAAAAACTACTTCTCAAAGAAGTTTATCTTATAAAGGTGATAAAGGAAAGATGATTCAATTTCTTATGTGTTAAAAATGTGAATGTTACAGTAAGTTAAATTCCACAAAGGAGGTGAAGTGTGTTTTAAGTATGGAAAAATTGGTCATAATGTAGCAAGTGTTTGTAAAAAAATGAAAAGTTTGTTGGAAGGGAATAAATTAAATCCCACAGAACCATTTTTTGTTCAATGTCATCTATGTGTAGAATATGGGCATTGTCTGATTCAATACCCTAATTGATGGGTTAAATCATATAATAAATACCTATTCTATGGAAATTTTTGATGTTAAAAGATTAAAGTGTTTTTGTATTTGCATTTGAGAGTTATGTTTAAGAATTAGTATATTAATGAAATTATGGATATAAGAATCCTGAAATATATAAGGATTTATCTACATGAGTTTTTTTAAGGATTTGAAATATATTTTTAACAATACCAATAACCTATAAAAGTGATTTAGTGATATTTTAGAAAATACATCATTGAGAAATTGATAACTCCTAAGAGGTGTTTGATGGTAGGATAAAACTAAAGAGTCTCTGGATAATGTGTCTAATTATAATATTTAAAATTTTTTAAACCACTTTTTTATAACTATATCATGTAATTTTATCATGATTAAAGATATTTTGGGAAAACATATAACATGACGAAACCATTTTTTATTTTTCGGTGATTAATGATATTTTGGAAGAGTTTCTTGGGGTTAAGGTATATATACTCATTAGGTTTAACATAAAGAATTATTTAAGAAGAATTATATTATGTTTTTGGTGGTTTAGGCTATAGGGTATGAGATAACCTTCGAGGTTAAATCATTATTTAATTTTGAGGTTATTTGTGTTATTTTGGATATAAGATTATTTAATAATGCAATTATCTAAGATAAACCATTGGGGCTTTGTTAAATTTTGGGGATCAATATATTAAAGTTTATTAATTTTAATAATTATTATACTTTATGTTAACTATGTTGTATTTAGTAAATATTGGAGGAATAAATTTTTATTCTTTTGGGAATTATGTGATCAGTTATAAACATATTCTATTATTTCAGATATAAAAAAATTCATCTTGAGATTTCATATTTTGGATATAAGATGATATTTTAGTGAAAATTTATTAAATTATAAAATTATTTTTTTTAAGAAAGTAAATTTCCTTATAGTCCCATTCTATATGACAAAGTAATTCCTTAACTCTAGGAAAAGAGTCATCAAACAAAAATGTTTTCATATTATGAACTAGTGGTCTTTTCACCCATCACAGATTTATGGTTTTGTGGTCATTTAATTTATCCCAACCAAGTCATCAATCACCATCTATTATTTCATGGTAATTAGTTATTTTTAATGTACATATTTTCTCTTCCCACTAAGTTTCACCTACTTGGAAACCTATTTATGTGATGAATTTCATAATCCCCTTTCACTCTTTTCATATAGATGTTTTATAAACACTTTTTATGATATGGGATTTAAATAAAATTATTTTCAATTGTAAAAACATTTCTTAAAAATATCATGTTCAAATTATATAGACATAGTTTAATAATGGGGGTAATAATGTAACTCCCCATGTTTTTAAAAGAGAAATTGATGTTTGATAGCGAATGTGATACACAACATCGAACCCAAAAAAAATATCATTATTTGAAGATGAATGTTATAACCATCCATCAAATTTGAATTAATGAATAAGATTGAATAATTTTTGAAATATATATATATTTCATACTCAGCATAGATTTACTGATAGATTCTTAGTAAATAATCACTCAATTTTTCATAATGTCATTTTATTCTTTAGAAATATGTTTTCATCAAAAATGTTTTTTATTTATTTTTATGAAAAAATATTAGAATTAATTTATAGAAAATTTATAAAATTAATTTTATATAACTTAATACATATTTTATATCATCATATAAAATTAACATATAGGTAAATTTTGTTATGTTTTAGAAAATAATGAGTTTTAGTGAATAGTGGAAGATACCAGTTTGTTTAAAATTTTCATTTAATTTCGTAAACTAAGTAATTTAAAAGTAATATTATTAATTTAATTTTATTTCAAAGTAAAATAATTATTTTTAATTTTTATTTAGTCTAATTAATTACATTTTAATCATATTAATACTGTATTTTAGAATAATTTTATTTTTAGGCATAAATAAACTTTTTTTGAAAACTATTTGAAAATGAATAATGTTTCTCTATTTTAATTAACTAAAAGAAAACATAATGGTTAATGATGTAAATTATATTTATATATTATATATCTATAAATATTAATTGATATTCATATAATTAATATTTCTAGTTATAGAGTTAAAGTAAAATCATATCTTCTTTAAAGAAATACATTTTTTGGAAAACTGCTTCTCATTACACTTGCAGGTTTTATTTAAATTAAATTATAACATATTTTTAAATTTATTATTATAAAATTGATTCCATATTAGAAATAATTATAATTAATATTAGTTAATATGTTTAACATATTTTTTGGACAATATAAGTTGTAATTGTAGTAAATATTTAGTATCGTAGTAAATGTAATGTAGGTTAATTATGGGTAAAAATTAGGGATAACCATTTAACAAGGACTATAAAAAAGTAACCATAAGAAATTAATAGTTATATTTTCATTTAAATATATTAATTAATATATGTTTTGTTACTTTATAAGTGATTAAATAATTTTTTTGATAAAAAAGATACTTTTGATGCATTAAAACAAAATTTTTTCTGGGGTAATATAGAGTTTTAATCAAGACACTATTTTTTATTAATTAAAAGAATTATTAAAAAATTATTTTAATTAAATACTATTATTAAATAGTATATATTAAATATAAATTAAAATATAATTTTATGAAGTGAAAATGTAATTTTTATAAGGGTTCGAAAACCGTTATTTTTCTGAAAACCCATAATTTATCAATAAATGTTGATTCTATTTTGAGAGTGAAAATTAAAAAATTTATAATTTTTTTTGAAAAAATAAATATTATTTTTTGAATCAACACATTTGAATTATCTAAGGATAATTTTTTCAAAATTTTCTGAGACAACTGAATTTATGGGTAAAAATTAAATATGTTATAACTATACAATGTGTATTATGACATCATAAAGACCGAAAGTCATGAAATAAATGATAAAAATTGTACCCATGACCAAACATATATATCCCCAATAAAATAATATTTTTAAATTTATTTTATTAATTTTATAGAGCCTTTATGAATCCTCCAAATCTGATATCATATTTGATGGTTTTGAAATAATTTCTTTAAGAACATGACTCACTTTAACACTGCCAAAGGTAATATTTTAAGAAGTTCATACCTTTCCCTTATAAAATAATTAAAAACAAATTTATTTTTTAGATAACATGGGAAGAACCCATGGAAAGGTTTGTAGTATTAAATATTTTATTATATAGAGTCCAAAAACTGTGATTATGAAATAATAATGAACTCCCATCTGTTTTCCTATACAAACCCAACAAATATCCCATTCTTATTCACTAAAAAACCATGTAGAAATTTATTAATATTTATTATACCCTCTATATTACTCTTAAGGTTCCACGAGCAGTGATGAAGCTCCTCCCAAACTTTTGGAATCACCCTCTCAAATTAAGGGATCTCCCTCTCATCTTTTTATTCCAGCACATATTTTTTGTTATTTCTCTTAATTTCCATTTTTTGGTTGGTTTTTTTATAAATAAATTTTAATTACATGTGATGAGATACCAATTTCACTCTAACTAATATCTCTCATTAATATTTATGTACATTCACTGTGATGAAAAAATTATCTTGCAATTTTCCTCCCAAAAGTTAGGGACCTCTCACTCTTCTGTTCATTTCAAGTACCTTAATTATATTTATCATTTTAATATAAATTGGTTATGTATTCATGAACTTATAAATATCTCTCTAATATTCATTTTATGTTATTTGAATGAGATATAATTTATCCACTCTCATTTTGACATTTGCCTAAGACTTTACCATGCTAAAAATTTACAAGGGATCCTCTCTATATCCTCATTATTCAGGAATATTATTAATTTTATTCCCTTTATTTATAATTACTAATGGTTGGATATTTTTTTCATACATCTATTATATTAAATTTTATTTCAAAATGATTAGAAAACTATTTATCTATCTTTAAACCATTTTATAAATCTTTATATACTGTCGTTTTGCTTTTGAATTTTCACTCCTATTTTTCCATAACAATACATTATATTTGGAGTACCATAGATATTTACACTCATGGTTATTTACTTAGAAATTTGTGTAATACTTTTATTTTTTAATTCAATTATTTTATTCTGCACACTTTTATCGAGCAATTAAATTTGAGGAAATGTGATCCTATGTTGAATGATCTATATGGAACACTTATGCATGTACATGATATGAAAGTGATGGGTGCACCTGAAATTATATAGAACTCTAATAAATTGGGTAATAATTTAGTCTCATGAAATATAATTAAAGGGATTTGGTTTTTAAACCAATCCATCATGTGAATTTTTCCACCACGATAAGATGTCTTGGATATTATCCTTAACTTATGTTTATGATTCGATGTTTAAAGTTGTTTCCACATTCCCATTTTTTCCTTTATATTACCATATTATATCATGCCTTATTTTTAATTTTTATGATCTTCACTCCTTTTATGATTCATTTACATGCATATATCTTAACTTTTAATACTTTATTTATGTTTTTATTCTTTTATATTACCTTATTGACCTTTATATATCAACTATTTCATATGTACATCCTTGGGTTATCCCATACAATTTTAGAGTACGAATCATTTTTAAGAGATAGTTAAGGAAGTTTTCTATAATGTTATTATATCCCATGTTCAAGATGTTACTATATATACCTAATTTTAAAATACATTAGACTTTTTAATATTATATGTTTTATTATGTGAATTCTTATATAATAAATCATGAATTATTGTGTAATAAAGGCATAGGTTATCACAAAGTTAGATAATGATGTGAATAGATATAAATCTCCATAAAAAGAAACACTCACACTATGGTTCTATAAATGAAAAGAGATTATAATTTTTTTGAAAAAGTACCCTATTATAATGGATAATGAGAAGAATAAGACACAGAAAAAATTGAAGTCTAAGGAGAAAGGTAATTCTTATAAAATAAATATAGTTGAAGTGAATCATGTTAATTAGATCAAATTTATCCTCCAATACGGGGATGAGGAGTTCATGTTGATGTTTTTATGTATACACCCCATAAAAATAATATTATTTATAATTTAGTGAAATTTTATGTGATTTTGAAAATTTATTAGATATCTCTATATAGATTCCAAAATAAAAAAAAAGATCAAATTTGTTTTTTAGAAGCAATATATAATTGTATATTGGTGAAAGGATGAACCTTGACTTTAAATGGAAATGTTTTTGGTTAAAAAAATGATATTATTTAAGAAATAAAAAAGGAAAATTTTATTTTGAAGGCATAAAATATTTTATTGTAACTTCATTTTGGGAGATTATCAGGGTATATAAATTTTTATGTGAGAGTGATTAAAACTATTTCAAGATAATCGTTATGTTGATCATGGAAGGATATGAGATCAAATCATTCCAATATTTGAGATTCAATTTTGGTACATTATATTTTAATAGATCCTTATGGATAACTATTTATGGAATGGATTAAGTTAAAACATGGATGTTATTGGATAAATGGTACTATACAATTTAGAGTTAGTAAATATTTAGAGGCAAACATAATGAGTTATAGATCTTATGATTTTTTAAAAGTTACTTTTAGTGCTTCTGGAAAAAAATTAATCTTGAATATTCCATTATTGGAGTTTGGGATGAATTGGAAATTGATAAAAGAAAAACAAAAAGATGATATTATATAAAGAAATATATTAGTATCTATTCTATTTTAGGAAATGATATATAATTTCAGAGTCATTTAGCAGCACATCAAGAAATCTCAGCGTCGATTAAAATTTTATGCCGAAAATCGTTGGTGTGACATGGATTTTGGAGATGGTGAGATGATTTTTCTAATAATTTATCCATGTCAAAAGGTTATAATATTTAGAAATAATAAAATGTGGATCCATAGGTATATTATCCACTTTTATATTCTTGATTAAGTAGGGATGATAACTTATCATTTGGTGCTTCCACCGAACCTCTTTCAAGATCAAAATGTGTTCAACATATCTCTCTAGAGGAAGTACATACCTAATCAAAAACATATAATAAACTTATAGGTAATACTAATAGAACATGGTATTTATTATGATAAACAATCAGTGTAAATATTTAATCCACGATAAAAAGTTCTATGAAAAAGGACTACATTACTAGTTAAAGTTCTTTCGAGAAATCCCAAATTCGAAGAAGCAATATGGGAATTCAAAGATGCAATGGAACAAAGATATAATAATTTGTTTGAGATAGAGTGATTAATTAAAGGGGTGAAATTAATTTTAAGGGGAATGTAATGAAACACATTGATCTTTTATGAAATATATTTTTTCAAATAGAATTAATTTCTTCGATAGTATGTGCTATACAAAAAACTACATTTAAACAAACCAAGATATATTAATTAAATATTACTATGTGAATGTTATAAACTAGCCATTAAATTTTAGGATGAGAAAAAGATAAAATAATTTATGATATATATAATAATTTGAAACTCAATATGAATTTATTGATTATTTATCAGGAAATGATCATTCATTTTTTGAAAAGTTATATTATGCTTAAAGAAGGATTCCTTCAAAATGTTTTTTATTTCTTTTAGTGATAAAATATTATATTAATATTTTCAATGTTTTTTAAATTTTATTTCATTAAAATAACAAAATTTTTGAAATCATAATATCAAAAATATTATAGGGTGACTTTCTGGGATTTTACAGAAAATATTCATTTTCTAATGAATGGTGAAAAATATGGATTTTTATTGGAAACTATTTTTGTGTTTCAAAAATGTAAAAACTTAATTTTTTTAAAATGGTTTGAAACAAAAAAATTGGTTCTATTATATTTTTAATAATATAATTAATTTCATTGGAATAAATTTTTTGTTTTAATTTTGTATAAAAACACGTTTATACTTAAATAGGTATTTTTATAGAAAAAACATTTTTATGCATACAATGTGTTTTTTATCTTAATAAAATAAATTAATCACTATTGGTTAATTATTTTAATTAAATTAATATATTATATATTCAATAAAATGTAATAAAATTTATTTAGTATTTTCTATTCATTTGACAAGAATATATTATGTTTTATGCTTCAAAATGAATTTTTCAAAAAAGAGGGTTTCATCATGTGTTGCATGATTATGTTAAAATTGATTTCCTCCACATAGAAATTGAATTTGATAAAATAGATTCAATATTATTAATCATGAGGTTTGTTTTTTGCAAGTAGTTCCCTTTAATTTTTGGTCAATATGAATAGTAACTCTGGTAAAATGTATTACCTCAATAAAGGGTAAATTGGGTAAATTGAGGTTGAAGATATGTGATAATAAAAAAATACTTCATAATAATTTTTTTGGATGAATTTAATTCTACACTTATCACCTTTGGCTCTAATTTTATTTATTTAATGGACACATTTCTATAAAAATTTACTATATAATATATAATGCAAATAATGTTGCAAAATATCAGTCTCTTAGTTTGACGTATATCTTATATGTCCACACATAGATGGAAGAATGTTATGATAGAATATAGATATCTATATTTATGTTAATTTAATTATTTTCATTATATAAATTTATTTATATATTTTTTGAAATTTTATATTTATGTAAAGTCTTATGAAATGCTAATCTGTTATTTATTCAAATAACTTGAAAAGATAAATAATTTAGTTTTTTTAAAGTGATATAATTTTAATGTGCCAATATGTCCCACAAAGTTTCTTGATATATAGGACATGTTATAGAGGTGTTAAATAATTTTATTTGATTTCCAATTTACCTTGATGTATTTAAAGTCAAATTGAATGAATAGTGTTAAAAATAATATTAATAATATTTGATGATAAATAATAATTTATTAAATAACATATAATTCCTAAAAAAATAATATTCTGAAAAATTAATGGGATATGGTTTAAACTTGTTACATGGTCCATTTATGTGTCTTATATAATTTTATAGTAAAATTATGAATCGTTAAAGGGTAGAAAACCTTAATATTACAATAATTGTAAAAATAGTTAATTAAGGGTTAAAACAAAATGACAAGGGTAAAAAGGTGATCCAAACTTGTCCAAATTTTATTAGATGAAAAGATTTCATAAAATATTCATATTAAATTTGAATATTATCAATTTTTATCCATTTGGATATCAAAATTAATTAATGTTATTTTAATATTTTTAAAAATTCCAATAGTGCTCCTCCCTTCAGTTAGAAAAGGGAACTCTTATGTTCTCTTCAACATGATAATTTAATCCCTATATATATAATAACCTATAAAAATTTATCTTATCCACCAATATAGTCAGATAATAGAGTCTTTGGTCTTCCCAAAGGACCAACCTTAGAACCATTAAGAAGATATCTAAAGGTTTTCTTTCAAAGAAGAGGTTATCACCTTAACTAATAACATTATTTTTACATATTCTTTTACATCCTATAAATATTTTATACTCCTAATAAAATAATAACTTATTTATACTAAATATAATAGAATATTATTATTATTATGAAATAATAATATTCCAACCTTTATAGATATGTCTCTTACTCATTTGCAGATATTCTTTTACCGTTGTTTTAATCTCGACTTGGTTGGTGTTTGTCTTGGGTGTGTTTGGGTGAGTCTCGGAAGCTTTTAGAGGGTTTTGGATAGTGCCTAGTTGGTGTATGGTTTTCCCAAACCATGCCTGCACCCCAAAAAATAGTTCACCATCTGATAGAGGGGGTTTATACAATTATCACACATCTTGGAAAACCGTGTGCCCATGTAGGAGTAACCATGAACCAGAGATAGTAGATGGGCATGGTTTTTCAAACTGTTTTCCCACCTAGGTAACCATATGCATGGGATTTTTAACCCCCAAATTTTTTATTAAAAATTCATTAACTCTTGATTTGTATCCCTAATCACCCATGGTTGACCTAAATTGTGTTCCTTTACTCTTGGAGGCTCCCGAGAGGATTCATATGCTCCTCAATCATCTTCTAGTGTGAATTGAAGATCTAATGGAATAAGTAAAACCCTTTATAGTATATAATTTCTTCTTCATTATGATTTATATCTCTCTCTATATGTTTTATTTACCTTGAGTAAGGGATTAATTCTTGCATTGTTGGTGGTTTAGATCAATATTTCAATGGATCTTATTTTGTTGGATATTGACCCAAGGTTTTAATAACAGATATTCCTTCCAATTGTAATTTTGATTGTTGTACACTATATTAAGGGTTATGTATTACCAAGAGTTCTTAAAAAAATTAGTTAGTTGGTTTAATTACTAATTCTTATAGTTTTTATAATGATATTTTGAATATAATTATTCTACTTCATTTCCACACTGTGAAATTTCATTGAAATTGAAATGGGGAATTTAAATCGTGGATTTTTGTTAGACCCTTCTAGGATCCCATTGGATCTGTTGAAGATTATGAGACTGTGCTTGATGGAAACCCAAGGGGTGTGTCGATTATATTGAAATGGTGATAAATGTAATGTATAATAGGAAATATTAGGTTTATGAAATTGAACTAAATTATTACCAGATGTTTGATAATGGGATTTAAAGGGTTGTTTGGCTTAACCTTGAAGGGTTAAAGTGTTGCAAAATAAAGGATGATAAACGTTTTAATGGGTAAATTTTTCAGGTTGTTCCATATGTTCAATTTTAAGAACCCCAGTTGTGATTGATAAATGAATTGGTACACCATTATGGAAATGGTTAAAAATTAATTATGAAGGTTAAACCATGATCTGTATATATCCATGTTAACAAAGTGGTGTGGGTAAGGGACTGATGCTTCAAATACCCATGGGGTGACAGACTGAGGCTCTAGGCCCCTGATATATATATATATATATATATATATATATATATTTAAATTTGAACAACGAGTTTTGGGTTATAGAGTGATTCTTAAAATGACTTTGGGGCGCCAAACTACTACTTAAGGCCCCAAATATATATATATATATCTGTGTGTGTGTGTGTGTGTGTGTGAATGTGAACAATGAGGTGTGGGTTAGAGACTGATGCTCTAAATACTCATAGGGTTCAATACTACTGTTATAGGCCCTTGATATATATATATATATATATATATATATATATTTGTTTGTGTGTGGGGGGGCACACACATGTGTGAATATGAACAATTATGTGTGGGTTATGGTATGATGCCCAATACCCATAGGGTGCCAGACTGCTTCTCCTGGGCCATGATATATATATATATGTGTGTGTGTGTGTGTTTTAGTATGTATTTATGCATATATTTATATCTCTCTGTGTGTGAATGTGAACAATGAGGTTTGAGTTAGGGATTGATGCTCTAAATACTGATTGAGTGCCTGCCTAATACTCTAGTCCCCCAATTCATGAATGTCATGATGGTTTTTGAACTGATACTCTAGGGTACCAAATGAAATTTAAATGAAATAAATAATGAAATCCCATGAATTAATGAATTGTAAAATCACTATGATGTTTGGTTTAGACTCGGACACTGGTTGAAGTATGTATGATGAATTCATGTTTCATCATGAACCCATGGATAAAATGTAGTCTTAAGTATAATAAATGAGAAACCTATTTACCATATTGTTTTTTCATTTATTTTTTATACAAATTCATAAAAAAAATATTGACTAGATATTTTTTTAGATGCTATTAGTGGCGACCTATTATGTTGTACTCACATCTTACTCAGGAAACATGATTGGTACCTGAATTGTCTTCATGTTTTTAGGATAGGATAAGGTAAAGATCCCTATTTTAGATATATTAGTAGGGGTTTATCATGGATCAAGGATGAGGGAACCAAGAATGATTTCATATCCCATTTAGGAGTTTTTAGTGTGTTATTATTTTTGGTTTTCATTAGATAGTTGACACTTTTATGGCATGACATACTTAATGATTTGGTTTAAGGCTATTTTTCTTATATTAGAATTAATTATGTGATGGTTGGTTTTATATTGATTATGTTTGATTATTGGTTATTCAATTTTCTTGGTTATATTTCATATTAATTTATGCTATTGTGATGCTTTGATAAAGAGGGTATAGTATCCCCATGTTACATATTAGACCCTAGATCCTATTCGATAGCCTTTGGAATTTGAGGAGGCTCACCAGAGGTTATGTGGAAGACTTTCTTGGGGAACCGGTATGTGGCACCTGGGTCAGGGTGTTATAAAGTTCCATTAGAGGATGATTTTTTTTCCAATTGTCTTATTATTTTTGAAAGGTAGAAAGGAGACTAGTATGATTCATGCATTGATCATGAGCTCATTCATTGGAGTATCTCACCCATGTGCAGGGAGAAAACCCAAGCTTCTAGGGTGGGTTTTTTGTTCTTTATGTTTTTTGTTACAGATGAATGTTATTTCAACTTCAGTGATGAACTTACTGTGTGATGTTATTGTTTTATGAGATTTCACACATGGTTCATTATGGAATAATATTCTATTACACATGCATCATTCTAGGCACTAAGGAATTTTTTGACATGAATCATATTAAGAATGCACATAAAAGAAAGTTATGAGTGGGTTTTAGGAAATGAATATGATTTTATTTTTTTAATTAATTTAAAATGAAATGGTTATGAATATGGAATGGATATTTGTAAATGATGATAAATGTGGTAATTTGAAATGGTCAAAGTGTATAATAATAAAACAAAAAATATAAATCTTTTTACCTTGTGTTATAAATGGTCGAGGTTAACAATGGTTAAGGGCAGTGATGGTGCCTCAGTTATTACCATCGGGTGGTGTATGAGGAATAAATTGTTATAGATTTATGAGAATATCTATTGTAAATTTTTTAATGATATTATATTTGTTCTAATATTTGTGTTTTTAATTTTTGACACATTCCACCACAACTAAGTTTTTTGGAAGGACGACGGGAGTATATTGCTGGAAATATAACTCTAATGGTGGAACAAGAGGCCCTGATAGTTTTGAGTAAAGGATCAAGAGAGATATTATATGATAAAATTTATTACCTTATGTAGTTTATGGAAAGATACCTAGGTTGGGATATGATTAATATGTATGAGATGACCTAGGAGTTCCAGTTACAACACCCTACAATCTTCATCAGAGAGCTTGGACCTGTGGTTGCTGAGTTATAGATTGACTCTATCCAAAATATTCTCGACCATTTAGGTGATCCTTCATGGAAAAGAGTGAAGTTAACTACTTATATGTTATGAGGTTATGAGAATAGTTAGGTGGATATTTAGAATCAAGATGAGCATTTTGTGAGCATGATTTGGAAGGAATTCCAAGAGAAGTTCCTAGATCACTTTTACCTATAGATACTGAGATTGGAGAGGGAATAAGAGTTTCTGTGTTTTACCAAGAAAAACATGTCAGTGAAGGAATATTCTAGTTGCTTTATCATCTTGTAGAAATTTTTCCTAGTACTGGTAGGGGATGAGGAAACTGTTGTGAAACATTTTCAGGATGGACTCAAGTTTGAGATTAAGTCCTAGGTTAATTTATTATGATTCAAGAAGTTCAATGACCTGATGTACCATAATCTTATTTATGAAGGGAACCTAAAGAAGTAGTACAATAGAGGATAGATGGTATCATCTAGATGAATAATATGTACTATTTATAATGGTAGGAATCAACACTATGATAATGTCAAACAGGGAAGTAGTAAGAATGGAAGTTGGGGAGAAGCACAATTTAATCAAGGAAATACTTGAGTGTATTTCTATTAGTGTTGTAATCTGAGTCATCTTCATAGCCAACAGACCCAAAAACCAATACAATGCCAAGATTGTGGAAAGATGGGTAATCAAAATCTTTTTTGTAGGAATCCATGAACGATAGGTAGTGTTGGAGGAGCTAGACCGAACTAGATTATAGAAATGGGGCATTATACACAATATGAGTACAATAGTTGGAGTACTTCTTTCCATTATAGTTGAGGTGATAGATATGGTACTTTAGGGAAAGATCACCCATATCAGCAGAGTATTGTGACACATGGAACTCAGAATAAATCACAAGGTAAAGAGTAATTCTAGTTGCATGTAGTTCATCCTGGACTTGTGGATAGCGAGGCTGGTCCATTGATAGTTAGAGGTACTATTCATGTAGCTTATATGATTTTTAGTGTTTTATTTGAAACATGGGACTCAAATTGTTTTATATCTTCTCTACTAGTCAACAGTTTGAGTTTGATGGTGGATTTTTTGAGTGGGGTTATGATGATTGACATGCCTTTAATAGTGTGGTCAACATAAACCTATTTATGCAAGTGGTGTTCCGTTGAGGTTGGTGAGTATTGTTTCTTTTTGGATATTTATGCACATAACATATAAGGTTTGAATTTATTTTTGGTAAGTACTAGCTTGTATCATATTTAACATCCACAACCCATAGGATATTGAACCAGTTCCCTGAGCTGGGTCACCACTTGACCTTAGACGTGCCTCCCCATATTTTAGAGGATTCTAACTAGTGAGAGGGTCTAATGGATCACATGGGGATACTATAATCTCTTTATCATAGTGAGAAACAATAGATAAATCATGAGGTAAATTAAAAACATAAAAACTAATAGTAAACAATCTATACCAATTAATTACCCAAAATGGGTTCAAGACCACAACGAAACATTAAATATTCCAGATCTTGTCATACAATGCCAAGTGTGAGGAAAACCTAAAATTAAGATGACTGAAGAATATCAAAAATAGGTCATGACACCATGTTTGGTTTACACATCCATTCACATCCCATTCTCAAGTCAACACTCTAGAATAGGGCCTTTTCCCTTGTCCTGATCTGCAACTATGAAATCTGCTCAGGTAACTAATGACTTTCTGAGCAGGGTATGAGTAAAACTCAGTAGGCCACCAACAAAGGTGTCTAAAAATTATCCATTCTAAATGGATAGTGTATGTGATTACTAAATGAGTAACATGATAAAAAAATAAAGCAGTTTATATTAGTTAATACTGTCTACATAAGACATTTACATCATTTATTTCATGGGTTAAGTATCCACATAAATTACACTATGGTCTATATAGTTAAACTACTATATATAATGGGATAATACAAGTTTCCTATCACACTAGGGGAAACCATTTCACAATCAATTCTATCACACTTACCTTGGGGCCGAATTTTAGGAAGTCTCATCCAATTATATCACACATACCTTGGAGCCTCAGTCCAAATAGTCTCCTACAATGCAACCGTTAGGAGCCCAGGGAATCAGTCTTACCCCTTACCAATAAATTATAGTGGTACGGTTCAAATCCTATTTTCCAACCCAACTCATGGTGGGAGACTCAATAAAATATCCCATATACCACCATGCCATCTTCAAATTATTCTTTAACTATCAGAAATTTACCAAACATAAACCAATTCCATTTAACACATTCATCATTCTCAAAAAAAAATTCATTCACCACATAGGCCTTCTGTAGACCCCGGAAAATGTGTCCCCATAATTTTCCAAATGCTTCCATACAACGATCCAAGATCGTAGAACTTTTCACAAGCTCCGATTTCGTAGGTCGCAGGGGCCGAACGGAGCTATGGATTAGGAGTTATGGACATTTGATGTTGGGCTGGAAATCTAGTTCGCGAAGCCCATTCGCGAAGCCCCCTCTGTGATCGCGGAGAGCCACCGCAAAGCAATGAGGCGGGAAGCTCCGCGAACTTGTTTGACGTTTGCAAAGAACCGAGAAGACTTGCCGCGAAGCACTGGAGGCGATACCTCTCCGCGAACAGATTTGACGTTCGCGAGCCCGCCGCGAAGCACCCGAGGTGGCGCGGGAGGTCGGCTTCAGGGCGCCCCTTGCCTATAAATACCCGGCTCACCCCCCTTCTCCAGATGGACGGCCATGGCCACTTCTCCCCTTGGGTGGCTGGGCGAAGCTCCACATTGCGGCTCCGCGAGGCCATGCTCCGCGAGTAGCTTCCTTTGCGTTGCTGCTCCGTGAGCCGAGGCTCCGTGAGTCCATGCTCCGCGTGCCAATGCTCTATGATGCTGCTCCGCGAGACCATCCTCCGTGAGTCCATGCTCTGCGAGACTATGCTCCGTGATGCTGCTCTGTGAGAGGCCTTTGCTCCGTGAGACCAAGCTCCATGAGACCCCTTTGCTCCACGAGACCCCTTTGCTCCGTGAGAGACCATTGCTCCGCGAGAGATCATTGCTCCACGAGGCCGTGCTTCGCAAAGCTACTTCGCGAAGACCTATCCTTCATGAGGATCCTACCTTCGCGCCCACCGGTCCATACCACGGGGGCGCAGCCCCCGCACCCCCACTCGGGGTCAATGCCGGGCTATGGTCCTGGCCCTCAGGGCCGGTCCCTTCGCTACCGTCACAGACCCCCATGAAGAATGGGGAGTCGCACCGCGAACTTTTCGGGCCGAGACGTTGGGATTTTCCCTTCCGCACTTATGCACTCCCACCTTCCACCAATGGAATACCATGATTAGAGACACTCCTTCACACACCATGAAACACCTCGAGTTGACATATTCCTCTGGGTTTCATTCCATGTTGTGAGTTGAGATTCTCATCATCAATTCCCCGAGTACCATGAGTCGAACCATTCCTCTAGAAACTCCTCCAAACCCTATCACTTGGCTCCTATGCCAGGTTGAACCAGAAAGGGCCACCCTTGCGTAAGTCTCAACACCATCCATTGCTAGGCGCCTTATGCCTAACAGTCCTACCTACAAGACTATAAACTGTAGTATTCACTCTATCTAACAAATGATAGGATGCCCCTTGCTCCAAGGAAAAGATGCCTTATGCTCCTAGCATGAGATGCCAACAGTCCTATCTACAAGACTATAAACTGTAGTATTCTCCCTATGTTCCAAACATAGGATGCACCTTGCTCCAAGCAAGAGATGCCTTATGCTCCTAGTATATGAAGATAATAAGTCCTACCTACATGACTCTAAACTATAGTATTCACCCTATGTTCCAGTCATAGGATGCCTCTTTCCCTATATGAGAGATGCCTTATGCTCCAAGCGTAAGATGCCTAACAGTCCTTTCTACATGACTCTAAACTATAGTAATCCCTATGTCCCGAACATAGGATGCCTCTTGATCTAATCAAGAGGTGCCTTATGCTGCTAGTATAAGAAGCTAACAGTCCAATATACATGACTATAAACCGTAGTACTCCCTATGTTCCTAACGTAGGATGCCTCTTTTTCCAAACAAGAGATGCCTTATGCTCCAAGCATAAGATTATCAATGCCATGACTAAAGTGGCCTGATTCCAACGCCCCTTGGCATTATCACTCCTGTGCACTAGTGCATAGGTGAGGGCCTCAATTCACCAGTGAGTTGGGATGCCCTCATGGTCAGACATGAGGATGACATTACGGGCAGCTTCCTAGCGTAAGCCCCATTCACCATTGTCGTTCCTTAGAGGCACCCATGAAACTTCCTTGCGTAAGCCACATTCACTAGTGCCGTGCTCCTTAGTGGCACCCAGGCAGCTTCCTTGCGTAAGCCCCATCCACCTGTGCCGCTCCATAGCAGCACCCGGGCAGCTTCCTTGCGTAAGCCCCATTCACCATTGCTGCTCCATAGCGGCACCCGGGAAGCTTCCAAGCGTAAGCCCCATTCACCAGTGAAGATCCATGGCGCCACCCGGGTAGCTTCCTTGCGTAAGACCCATTCACCAGTGTCGCTCCATAGTGACACCCGGGCAGCATCTTCGCGTAAGCCCTATTCACCATTGCCGCTCCTTAGCGGCACCCGGGCAGCTTCCTTGCGTAAGCCCCATTCACCAGTGCCTCTCCACAGCGGCACCCGGGTAGCTTCCCTTCATAAGCCCCATCCACCATTGCCACTCCTTAATGGCACACCGGGCAGCTTCCTAACGTAAGCACCATTCACTATTGCCGCTCTATAGTGGCATCCGGGCAGGATCCTTGCGTAATCCCCATTCACCATCGCCGCTCCATAGCGGCACCCGGGCAACATCCTTGCGTAATCCCCATTTACCATCACTGCTCCATAGCGGCACCGGGGCAGCATCCTTGCGTAAGCCCCATTCACCATTTTCGCTCCATAGCGGCACCCAGGCAGCTTCTTTGCATAAGCCCCATTCACCATTGCCGCTCCATAGCGGCACCCGGGCAGCTTCCTTGCATAAACCCCATTCACCATTGCCACTCCTTAGTGGCACACCGGGTAGCTTCCTAGCGTAAGCCCCATTCACTATTGCCGCTCCATAGTGGCATCCGGGCAGCATCCTTGCGTAAGCCCCATTCACCATCGCCACTCTATAGCGGCACCCAAGCAGCATCCTTGCGTAAGCCCCATTCACCATCGCCGCTCCATAGCGGCACCCAGGCAGCATCCTTGTGTAAGCCCCATTCACCATTGCCGCTCCATAGCGGCACCCGGTCAACTTCTTTGCATAAGCCCCATTCACCATTTCCGCTCCATAGCAGCACTCGGGCAGCTTCCTTTCATAAGCCCCATTCACCATTGCCTCTCCTTAGCGGCACCTGGGCAGCTTACTAGAGTAAGCCCCATTCACCATTTCCACTCCTTAGCGGCACCCAGGCAGCTTCCTAGTGTAAGCCCTATTCACCATTGCCACTCCATAGCGGCACCCGGGAAGCTTCCTTACGTAAGCCCCATTCACCATTGCCACTCCATAGCGGCACCAGGGCAGCTTCCAAGCGTAAGCCCCATTCACCAGTGCCGCTCCATAGCGGCACCTGGGAAGCTTCCTTGCGTAAGCCCCATTCACCAGTGCCGCTCCATAGCGACACCCGGGCAGCATGTTCGCGTAAGCCCCATTCACCATTGCCGCTCTTTAGCGGCACCCGGGAAGCTTCCTTGCGTAATCCCCATTCACCAGTGCCTCTCCATAGCGGCACCCGGGCAGCTTCCTTGCGTATGCCCCATCCACCATTGCCACTCCTCAGCGGCACACCGGGCAGCTTCCTAGCGTAAGCCCCATTCACTATTTCCGCTCTATAGCGGCATCTAGGCAGCTTCCCTGCATAAGACCCATTCACCATTGTCGCTCCATAGCGGCACCCGAGCAGCTTCCTCGCATAAGCCCCATCCACTGTTGTGATCCCAACCAGCGGTAAGACGTTGCGATCTGATGTAGTGGTAAGCCGTTGACATCCTTTTCCAGCGGTAAGCCGTTGTGACCCAATCCAGTGGTAATCCGTTGTGACCCCATGCAGCGGTAAGCCGTTGACATCCTTATACAGCGGTAAGGCGTTGTGATCCCCATTCAGTGGCAAGCCGTTGACATCCCAATCCATCGGTAAGCCGTTGTGACCCAATCCAGGGGTAAGCCGTTGAAACCCCCAATCGGCGGTAAGCTGTCATCCGGAGAACTACGCGGACTTTGATTCCCTGCCATGGGGATACGTCGGAATCCTTTTCAAGGATCAAGCCCAAAACTATTGTCATCCTTTTCCTCGGGCCTCCATCCCGGAGTAAGTCCCAACACCATGGGCCGACTAATGCGTAATCCCCTCTTCGCTTCTCACGAATGCATCCTTCACGACGTGATCATCAGGTCCCTGCAACCTCTTGTTTCTCACACCGAGCATGACTCACATGAGCTTAGAGTGAGCACCGACCCTGAACTCCACCATAGTGAACTACGAGGACTTTGATCCATGTCACGACATGGTACATATGAAGCCTCCACGAGGTTCAAGCCCACCACTCGATCGTTTATTCACATCAAGTTCCACCCTTGTCCAGCATGACGTTAAACTGCATGCCCTCATCCAGCATGATATTAAACTGCAATTCCAGTCCGACGGCAAGCGGTTGTGACCAACCCGAACTACGAGGACTTTGATCCATGTCAAGGCATGGTACATAGGAAGCCTCCCAGAGGTCCAATCCCATCTCTTATCGGACCAAGGTCCCTCATTTACGTCGGTTCACTGACACCCACCGCCATCCCCAAATACGGGGACTTTGATCCATGCCAAGGCATGGTACGTGGGAAGCCTCCGCGAGGTTCAAGCCCACCGCCCGTCGTTTATTCATGTTAGGTTTCACTCTCATCCAGCATGACGTTAAACTGTATTCCAGTCCGACGGCAAGCCGTTTTGACCAATCTGAACTACGAGGACTTTGATCCATGTCAAGGCATGGTACGTAGGAAGCCTTCACGAGGTTCAAGCCCACCACTAGTGGACCCCTGGGTCTACATTCACGTCGGTTCACTGATGAAACCCTTTGAACTACGAGGTATTTGATCCATGTCAAGGAATGGTACGTAGGAATCCTCCCCGAGGTTCAAGCCCATCTCCCATCGGACCAAGGTCCACCTTCACATCAGTTAATTGACGATTCCCATCGGACCAAGGTCCACCTTCACATCGGTTCGCTAACACATCAGACCAAGGTCCACCTTTACGTTGGTTCGCTGACGACATCCATCGGGCTAAGGTACACCTTCACATCAGTTCACCGGCACCATACCGAACTACATGGACTTTGATTCCCTGCCACGAGGATACGTAGGAAGCCTCTTCAAGGGTCAATCCCAACTTCACTGTCGCCCCTACGATGGTCCCATTTCATTTCCTCTCCACTTCATTCATCCATCCATCACCCATCCTGATTCTCACCTGGGCCGCCACATCCCGGTGGGATCATACCATCCACCTCCTCGCTGCTCCTAGCGGCGCATGGGCCACTTTCCACGTGTAAGCCCCAGCATACCTCCGGGTTGTTGTACCCTGTGTACACCCCAATTCATCACCCCTTAGAACTACATGGGTTTTGATCCCTGTCCTCTACACAGGGTACGTAGGAAACCACCAAGAGGTTCAATCCCAACCAATGGTAATGTACCCCATCCCGGGGTGCACTTCCCCTGATATGCCCTCAGTGGTGTTCGGATAAGCCATTACGGTGTGACATCTCCCCTCTACGGGGCACACCACCATCGATCAGTCTCTATGGGACGTTCTGATCACCCTTATTTTGTCTCCTCAAGACGTTAAACTCGCGGCCTACCTCGTGATAAACATGAGATACCTGGGGAAAACCTCGGACGGAATGCCATTGGCGTAGCCGTCTTCGCAAGATGTTAAACATGCTGCATACCCTGTGTTAAACATGGGAAGCTGAGGAAAACCTCAGATACATGACTCAGGTTATGCACCCTTGAGATGCCCTCTCATGAGGAAGAATATAGGTTCCCCAATGTCCATGGACCCAGAGATGCACTGACATGCCTGATGTTGCCGTCTACTCCGACCGAAGGTCGCTACCATGTCAAGACCCTATGAAAAGTTGTGACAGAAGTAGTGTAATTAACCGGCGTCCATGAAGATATGGCACCTGGAATGAGATTCATGAACAACGTAATAAATATATGAGGGAGACCCAGACTAGGTGATGAGTTCTAAGGTGGAATCCACGGAAAGAAGAACCAACATCCCATCATCCCATTTCGATCAAGGAGTAGATGTACCTAAGCAGGGAACGAATGTCGCCCACCTTTGGAAAGTGGGAATACGGGGCAACAGCAGCGCGTCCTCCACGGACGGATGCGCGCGCCCCGACGAAAGTGTCGGAAACAACTTCATTGTACCTTTTCCCATGTATGCTTCCTCATTCATATTTATTAACCCATTTATATCTTTTAAACTTTAAATGCCTTATATTATCAACAAGGTTTATCATTTACAACCCATAACTCATTTAACCCATTGACATGATATCAAACAACCCCTAATAACAAATAAAAAACCAAAAAAAATATATTTAGTTTCACTTTATAACCCTAAGCTATCATATAAACATATTCATTAAGGGATATATGTCATAAAAATTCTATTCTTCACTTAAAAGATTAACTTAAATGTTCAATAAGTGGAACACCCCATGGGAGGACCGTAAACTAGCCAAATTAACCTCAACGCATCCCATAGGGATCACGAGGGGTCCAATTCAACTTTTACTCAATCAATTTATCATTTCAACCAATGAAAAAAATGGGGAAAAATGACACCAAATCACAACTATATATACATAAATCATCAACAAGACTATGGTATATAACTTGCAGACCACCCACCTCAGTTCTAAAGACAAACACTCTCTTAGCCATAACCTTTGATTATGAATCAAACACAACTTGAAGACCCAACCTAAGATCTATTGAGAAAAGTATGATTTTAGTGATTTAGAAGAAGAACGAAAACCACGTAATCCTTTATTAGAAAAAGAGATAAAATAGGATTGTTAGAATCACTCGAAGATTAGATTCAAAACCAATGGTTCTTGTTAGGACCAATAGGGGCCTATATACCCTGAGAGGGGGGGGGGTGAATCTGGGTATGTATATACTTTTTCAAATTCTTCCTGCCCCACTGGATATTTACTTCTTTATTAAAAGGGTCACTTTGTTTACACTTTTGTGTTTATTATGATCACTTCTTTTCTTCTTTATTTGATGATGATGCTTTGAATGCAATGCAGGGAAACAAGCAGGTAGATATAGATATTTTTACTTGGTTCTCACTCACTGGGCTACGTACAAGGAGCATACAACGATGATGTGCCATTGTACCAAATCCACTAAGGCTCACTGCCAATTTACAATGTTCGGGCTAGATCACTTCTATGCCCAAGATCACTGCCTTTACAATGTTTAGGGTCAGCTCACTTCTTTCCCAAGGGTCACTCCCTGTTTCTCTCTCTTAGGCTCATTGTCAGTGGAGAGGATCACCTTCTTCCTCTTCCATTTCTCACTGCTCTGGAAAGGATCCACTCACAGTTTATAGACCTATAGGTATCTTCTTTCTCCCTAATGTATACATACTCTGTTGTATGTGGATGTTCTGTTCAAGTCCAACTTTCATCCGTAGATGAATCTCACTTTGCACCGAATGAATTGGGCAACCCCAATTTTTATGCGCAACCCTTACAAAACCTTGCACATAATTTCTTTGACTTGTGCGAAATACAATTTTCACGCAACACCTCTTTTACACGCATCCTCTTCATTTTACGCGCAGCCTCTAAACTGCCTTGTGCGCAATTCTCCTCTTTTGTGCGAAATCCACATTTTGCGCAACACCACTTTACACACAAAATTAAAGTTTACATGCAACTCCCTCACGAACATAAATTCTGCGCACCAGAGCTCAGGTATTTTCTATGTCTTGAACTCTCTGAATAAAGGGGTGTCACTTCGTATTTATAGGAAAAATCGACCCCACGCCAAAAACCCTCCTTGAGTGCGTAATGCACTTCAAGCACGAAAAAAAATCTTCCATGCTACACCGTTTTTCACATACTGCTCCAATTTTTCACTCACCTCATACCTTTGCCAATTTTCGAGCTTCGGACCTCGAAACACCTCTTGCGCGAAAAAGTTCATCCCTCTATTTCACACATCCCACTGATTTTTCATGCGCTATAGAATTTTTCTCGCAACCCGTTAATTTTTCAGGCTGCATATTATTTTTTGCGCATCGCTCGGATTTTTTGCGCTCCTCCCTTTGAAAAAAATGCATCTCTCCATTTTCTGATTTTCAGACCCAAAAATTTGGAAAACACTGGAAAACGGCGCCACATTGTATCTGCTCTTTTTGTACCACCTCCAGACCATCCATTCCTTTTTTGAGGTTATTCGATCAATTATGGATCATTGAAATCATCCCTTGAACCTGAAAAATCACCATGTGAACCCCCTTTGTCAACACACTTAGTCACCATGGTCTTTTTTGTCAACAAACACAACGTAAAAGTCCACTTTGTCAATAAACACAATCACCTCAAAAATTATTCAATGATACCTTGAGGGATTTTTTCCCAACAATCTCCCCCTTTGGGTTTGTTGACAGCTCTTCCATAAAAAAATTCATCGTTAAATTTATTCAGCCACCATTTGCATATTGAGATTTGGATAGCGATCAAGGATTTACTCAACACATACTCTAAGCCCACATGAGAAATGCTCGGTGTGAGAAACAAGAGTAAATGAAAAGTTCATCAATGAATCACTTCATCTCTGACATCCACTGTTGACACCAAACTGATAACAAATTTTTTGGAATTTTTGGAAATACTTGGAAATATTCTTACCACATTCCAACACCACTCTTTTGCTTTTATCACGATCCTCAGCTATCATGATATCTATTCTATGATCGATCACTTCTAGCATCGTCAGATTTAATACTCTCACCCTGACTCATTGTTCTCCCCCTATCTCACTGTTGTACCTGTCAACTTCTCCCCCTTCAACAATTACTATATTCTCCCCCTTTGTCAATGAACCCAAAGGTCACTCCTTTGTAGTATGTAACTGAGTAGATAACACATATCATCACATTAGGGAAAACAAATCATACCTCGGGAAGAGGGGATGGTCCACATCCGCACTCTATCAAGTTTGGGGAGTCGACTGAACTCCCAGAGCCAGTGGATGTCTCTCAAAAGCTTCCTTGGGTAAGGCCTTTGTTAGAATGTCTGCAACCTGTAGCTCTGTAGGCACATTCTCCAACTTCACAATTCCCTGCTCAACTTTCTCCTTGATAAAATGATTCTTCATCTCAATGTTCTTTTTCCGTGAATGATAGACAAGATTTTTTCTAAGATTGATATCACTGGAGTTATCACACTGGAATTTGATCAGAGACTTCACTTCAACTCCCATATATTCAAGCTACTACTTCATCCACAATAACTATGTGCATGCTTGAGTGGACGCAATATACTCAGCCTCCATGGTGCTCAATGAAATGAAATCTTGATTCTTGCTTAGATAAGAAATACACACTCTAGCAAGATAGAATGCACCTCATGATGTTGATTTTATGTCATCTGTCGATCCGACCCAATCTACATATGTGTAACCCAATAACTCGGTCTGAGATTTTTTATTATATATCAAGACGAAGTCCACCGTTCCCTTGATATAATGAAGTATTATTTTCACTTCAAGAATGTGGATTTCCTTGGGATTACTCTGATATCTCACTGCTTGGCATGTGGTAAAAACAATGTCAGGCCTTGTTGCATTCAAGTACAACAAACTTCTAATAATTTTCCTTTATTATGTGATATTAACTGCCTTACTATCCTCATCTTTTGTTAATTTCATCTGAGTAGCAACCAGAGTCTTCATATCCTTGTAATTATCTATTACAAACCTTCTTAGAACCTCCTTGGTGTATTTGGATTGAGAAATGAATGTTCCATTACTTCCTTGTGTCACCTGTAAACCAAGGAAAAATGTTATCTCTCCAATCATTGACATTTCAAACTCATTTTTCATGAATTCATAAAACTGTATGCACTAGGAATCATCTGATCCGCCAAATATTATTTCATCGACATAAATCAACACCATCATCCTTTGATTATTGTTGTTGTTGAAATAGATATTTTAATCAACTCCCCCATGTTGGAAACCAAGCTTCTTCAAGTACTGATCAAGCCTTGAGTACCATGCTCTTGGTATTTGTTTCAGCCCATAAAATGCCTTCTTCAGCATGAGAACTTTGTTCTCATCCTCATGAATGAGAAAACCATCTGGCTTCCCAATATAAACCTCCTCTTCCAGAACTCCATTAAATAATGAATATTTTACATCCATCTGGAACACTTTGAACTTTCTTTTCACTGTTATGGAAAAAAATAATCTGAATTTATCCATCCTAGAAACTGATGCAAATGTCTCATCAATGTCAATACCCTCTATTTTGGAGTATCCTTTTCACACCAGTCATGCCTTGTTTCGAATCACTATACTGTCTTCATTCATCTTGTTACGAAAGACCCATTTAGTCCTGATGACGTTCTTATCTGCTGTCCACAAAACAATCTCCCTCGTCTGATTCTTCTCAATATGATCTATCTCTTCATTCATGGCCTAAAACCACTTTTCATATTTAGATGTATCAGCAAATCATTTCGTCTCAACCTGAGATAGAAAATATGTCTGCTGTAGTGATTTCATTCTCTTTGTTTGAATTGGAGCTAACTAATCACCAATGATATTCTGCCTGTCAATTTCAGCTCGACTCTTTGGATTTTGTGTAGATAAGGATTTTACTTCCTTATACTCACCATCAGTATCTTCTTCTGAATCAACATCATCCACTTATGCTCTCCCTGAATCACTTACCACTTCCTTACTTTTAACACACACAAAAACATGTCACTGTGTCATCGTTCAATGACATCATTTATTTGAACATCTTCTCTCAGATTTTTGTTCACACACCTTTGATTTTGTCTCACAGCTTCTTGTTATCCTAAAAGTAGTCAGTTGATACCATATTGTTAGAGAAAAATAAATAAGCATAAAATGATTGATTATTTCTACTTCCCCCACAATATGTCTTCCCTCCATAGACAACACCTGAGATGAGTCATCCAATTATTTAATTGAAGTCTCTTGCAACTGATTTTGTTATTGAATACTCCCCCTATGTCATGAAACACTTCCTAGGGTTAGTCCCACTATTTATACTCAAAACCATTCTTATCCTCATGAATCATTTATTCTAATATGGAACTCAGCATCGAGCCATTAACAAAATCTCTAAGCCTACTGAGTTGGAAGTCGGTGTAGGAAATAAGAGACAGAGTTAATAACACAATCACTTCCTATTATGCTCTGTTTTTTCCTTTCTCCTTCAACTTTGGTACCTGATTTGAGCTAATAGAAACTCCAAAGCATATCACATCTCCACATTGCATATTTAGATGCCACTTCCACTTGGATTGTATCTCTCTAGAACCTAAAACACATGAATCTTCAGTTAATAGTACTTTCATACATAGAGGGAGGGGTGTCTTCTGAACCCCTTAAGATGAGGATTGTGGTTGATCCTGATGGGTCTACCCTTTGATTCTTTCTTATAGAGCATCAAACTCCTTCCTTGATTCTTCTAGCTACCTAGCAAACTTAAATTGCTCTGTCCATATGACTAAGCATTTATCACCTGCATACTGAGTCTATTTCTGATATGATGATTATGCAGGCCTAGCCTTTCTCACCATTTGGGGTTTAAACCCACTAGTACACATTTACATCATTGATGTTCCTCCAAAATTCAATTTCCCTTGATTTCTTTTCTGAGCAGTAATATCTCTTCTTTTTATCATCCCTGGCTCCTTCATCTATTGTAGGGATCTTCCTCTTTTCTCCAATTCTTGGTGTGGCACACGACTTGCAAATTTTTCAATGAATTCTTTGTTTATTTTACTTTTATCATATTTCTGAGTCAGCACACTATTTTGTGTGGGTGGTAGGTCCTCCACTAAACATAAATTCTTCTTACTCACGACTGTAGAGTTTCCTCCCTTTTTCTTCTAGATTCATTCATATTCTTTCTTAGAGGGAAGTTGTGAGTGTGACTGATACAAATTTCGTTCAGCTTCATGTGATTCCCCTGAGGCTCTAAGCCTATTCTACAACTTACCACACTGTCTCCCAATGTAATATGTCTCCTTATACATAACTAGATTCAAGAATATCTTTCTGGGCTCCTTTTCCTTTCTCGTATTCTTCTTGATGTAATATCTTGGCAAATTCCCATGATTAGAACATATGAAACATCTTCCATTAGAGGCATACCTTATTTTGTCATCTCTCAGCCAAGATGTTGATGCATATTGAGTTCCTCCTCTAACATTGATCTCCTGATCTTCCTAACACATATTCATGGTGTGTCCCATTCTTCCACAGTAATATCATCTAATGAATGCTTTCCTCTGAGAGAATCTTCTTTCTGATTTCTCATGAAGCTTCTTCTTATTATCAGATTTTTCAAAGTTTCTATTTTCATAGCCTGAAATGTATTCCAGAGCCTTTTAACAGAAGCTTGATGTGTTTCCATGAGTCCCGTAGAAATAAAAAATGTCATCACTACTTCTTGTAACTATCCTCTTGGGCATATCTCCAGCACCTACAAGATTTTCTCCACTTCTAGAACTATTCACATCTCTCTTTCTATCATGAATGAGAGGGAATTCATCAAATACAATACATGTTTTTTCCAAACTGTATAGTCTTTGAGGTGAGATAATTTTTTCTTGGATCATTTCATAAATAGAAATTTTTTTTTCATTTCATCATCACCTGTCGAAGGATAATCAAATAGTAAGTGCAATGTCTCCTTCATTTTAGGATTTCCTCTAGAATTTGATTTCTCCACTTCCTTCTTCACCGATTCATTTTCTTATTTCAACTTTTGAATCTTCATATCCCTTGATTCAAGTTGGGCATCGAGTTCTCTTCTTAGATTCTTTCCACAACTCATCTCATCTTCCAGTTCTCGTGCGAGCTTTTCTACCATGTCACCTTTCTCTATTACTCTCAATTTTTCTTGAGAAACAGATTCAGAGAAAAATTCATTATCTTGTTGTAGCATTTGATTCTTCTGAACTACCTTAGACAACTGTGTTGCTAGATCATCATTTATAGCTTTCAGATTCCGAACTTCATCTAACTTTTGATTCTCTTCATAATCATCAGCCTTTTATTTTCCTTTCATTTTAGCGATCTTTTGTAGTTCTTCACATTGAGAATCATTATTTTCATTTAGGTCAGTATCCACATAAATAAGCCTTTGATTTAAGCCTCTTAGCTTATTGACCTTAATTTCTAATACTTGGATCCAGATATCTTTAGATTTAACTTCTTCATCCAATTTCTGATCCAATTTCTTTGTCATGTTGACAACATCTACAGGTGGCCTCCTTCTTAAAGCTTCTTCATGTACAGTTATTTCAGTATCACTTCCATGTTCATGTATGTCACTCATGCCAACATTATGATTGAGTGAATCAATCTTTTCCCTATCAAATTCATCTAGGCCTTCCTTCAATAAGATATTTTATTAATTTTTGTTGAATCACACTTTTTCCATAAACACTTCCACAGTGAGGGATATCACCTGACTTATGATTCTTCTTTGATGTTTTTCCCTTTTCCATGGAACACTGAGATAAGAGAAGACTGATTATTTAACCACACAGATCGAGTACATCGAGTCAGAGAAAACAAATATGATAAAAGAAACCTAGCTCTAATACCAATTGTTAGGGCCAATAGGGGCCTATATACCCTAAGATGGGGGGGGGGGGGTGAATCAGGGTATGGATATTATTTTTCAAATTCTTTCTACCCCACTGGATCTTGACCTATTTATTACAAGGGTCAATTTGTTTGAACTTTTGTGTTTATTATGATCACTTCTTTTCTTCTTTATCTGATGATTATGCTTTGAATGGAATGTTGGAAACAAGCAGGCACACACAAATATTTTTACATAGTTCACCCTCACTAGGCTACGTCCAAGGAGCATACAACGATGATATTACTTTGTGACAAATCCACTAAGGCTCACTGAAAATTTACAATGTTCGGGCTAGATAACTTAAATTCCCATGCTCACTACCTTTACAATGTTTAGGGTCAGCTCACTGCTTTCCCAAGGGTCACTATCTGTTTCTCTCTCTCTGGCTCACTGCCGGTGAAGAGGATCACCTTCTTCCTCTTCCTTTTCTCACTACTCTGGAAAGGATCCACTCACAGTTTATAGACTTGTAGGTCTCTTCATTATCACTAATGAATACATCCTCTGTTGTATGCGGATGCTATGTTGAAGTCCAACTTTTATCCATAGATGAATCTCACATTGCACCGAATGAACTAGGTAACCCCAATTTTTATCCGCAGCCCTTACGACACCTTGCGCGTAATTCCTTTGACTTGCATGAAATACAATTTTCGCGTAACACCTCTTTTACATGCAGCATCTTATTTTTACGCGCAACCTCTAAACTGCCTTGCTCTCAATTCTCCACATTTGCACGAAATCCACTTTTCGCGCAACACCACTTCACATATAAACTTAAAGTTTATGTACAAATCCCTTGAGAACATCAATTCCGCGCACCAGAGCTCATTTATTATCTATGTTTTGAACTCTTTGAATAGAGGGGGTCACTTCATATTTATAGGAAAAATCAACCCCGTGCGAAAAACCCTCCTTGAGCGTGTAATGCACTTCGAGTGCAAAAAACAAATCTTCCTCACTATACCGGTTTTCACGCACTGCTCCAATTTTTTGCACACCTCATGCCTTTGCCAATTTTCGAGCTTTGGACCTCGAAACACCTTTTGTGCGAAAAAGTCCATCCCACTATTTCACGCATCCTACTGATTTTTCACGCGCCACATAATTTTTCACGCATCCCGCTAATTTTTCACGCCACACATTATTTTTCACGCATCGCTCGGATTTTGTGCGCTCTTCCATTTGCCAAAAATGCATCTCTTCATTTTCCGATTTTCAGGCCCAAAAATTTGGAAAACACTGGAATATGGCGCCACCTTGTATCTGCTTATTTTGTACCACCTCTATATTGTTCATTCCTTTTTCGAGGTTCTTTGATCAATTATGGATTGTTGAAAGCATCCCTTGAAACAGAAAAATCACCATGTAAACCCCCTTTGTCAACACACTCATTCACCATGGTCTTCTTTGTCAACAAACACAACATAGATGTCCACTTTTTCAACAAACAAAATCACCTCAAAAATGATTCAATGATAACTTGAGGGATTTTTTCCCAACCTTTCTCTAAATGACTTAGAAATGAGAGAGGTTGATCCTTGGGGAGTCTTGGGGGATTTGGTTCATAACTAGTGTTATTAGAGGAAAAATGGAGAAAAAGTTTGAGTTATAAAAATTAAGGCCCAAGGTGGAAAAATGTTAAAATACTTCTTTTAAAGGTGTACATGGTTTGGCCACATGTTTTTCCAAACCGTGCACCACTCTTTGTCCATGAGGGGGTCTGGCTGCACAGTTACCTGAGAATCTCGTACAATTTGAAAAACTGTTTGATGACCTTGAGAGATGGCTCTATCCAAAACCACATGGGTTATCCTTCCCCCTTGCATGGTTTCCTTCAAACCATGCATGCCTCCTCTAAGAATTCATAGTTTGGGTTCACGGTTAGTACTAACTATACAATAACCATGAAACATGCACTGGATGGCCCAATTTACCCTTTTCATTTGAAAAACCTCGAAAACCCCCTGAGCCTCCTCATAAACTCATTAAACTTTTTATTTACAAAATTAAATGTATTTAAACTACAAATGTTTAAAATAACATACCTCAAGATGTTTTGGATCTTACAAACTCCTCACCTTATAACATCTCATCCTTAATCCACTTTCCCAAGCATCACTGAGTTTCCAAGGTAAAGAGATCGGTCTATTGGGCCTTCATATCTATCTCCCTCTCCTATGTTTATTACAGAACATTACCATGCTTCCATAACACCTAAATCAATGGAATATTCTTTCCCTATAAGACATTCTCACTAAGATCCATAATACACACCCGATGCTTCACAAATGATGAATTATCTTCGATATCAACATAATCAACATCAATCATATGAGATGGGTTAGGGTGATACTACCAAAGATGTGACACTTGAAAAATATCTTGCATTACACTATACCATTTCGGAAGAGCCAATCAGTATTCCACTAGTCCAATTCTCTCCACAATATCAAAAGACCTCACGTACCTGGGAACCAACTTACCCTATTTCCCAATCCGATGGTGAACCAACCTTGGAGACACCTGAAGAAACACATGATCACAAAAGATAAACTAAATAATACTACGACACCAATCTGCATATGAATTCTTCATTCTATATGTTATATCCATTTTTTTCAAATCAACTGAACATGTTTAGTTGTCTCTTACATAATACACAGTCCCAACAACTCTGATTCCCCTATCTTCATCCAAAAAAACAAAGTTTTACAAGTCCCCCTATAGAGTGCGTCATATGGTACCATGTGAATCATAGCCTAGTAACTGTTGTTATAAGAGAAATCAACACGAACCATGTTATTTTACAAAGATCCCCCAAAATCCAGGACACAAGGCCTCAACACATCCTCTAACATAAGGATAATACACTCATATTTTCAATCCACCTGTGGTTGGAAAGCCATACTGAAAAACAATCTGGTACCAAGGGACCTATGTAAATTCTACCTAATCCATGAAGTAAACTACAAGTCACAATCCAAAACTATATTCTGCATCACCCCATGAAACCAAACTATTTTCTAAACATATAACTCACCCATTTGGTCAACAGTGAAGGTCTCTCAAATCGATAAGAAATGTGACACCTTGGTCAACCAATCCACAACTACCAAGATTGCATTATTCTTTAAAGGTGTCCTCCGAAGACCCACTGCAAAATCCATTGTCTCATCATCCCATTTCCATTAAATAATGGTAAAGGGCTACAAAAAATCTCTCGATCACTAATTCTCATACTTCACCCGATGAATGTTATAACACTGCGTTACAAAACCTACAACCACTTTCATTATCGATGGCCACTAACACTATCTATGAAGGTCAAGATACATTTTTGTTTGAACAGGATGCACTTCCCACTTTTTGAAATGGAACTCACACATAAACTCTTCCAATATACAAGTATGAATGACTACATGACCATGAACATAAATTATCTCATTGTCACCAATGTTCAAACTAGAAGGTGACTCCCCACCATCAGGATTTTACCTCAAATCCAAGTACTATGAATCCTAATATTGCCTCTCCTTGATCCACATCATAAGGATAGACTAAACTAACAAAGACTAAAGGGTCATATTCCTTTTTCCATGTAACAACCAAATATTTTGTGATTTTTTTTGAATTAATATATTCTTTTTGATATCGTGCATTTCAAACAACATTGAAAATATTTTTTTTATTTTAAAGAACTAAATTTTGATTATGTTATATAAAAACCCAAGTCAATAATTCACTACACGCAACATAAAGTTTCAATTTATCTACACATAACATCAAGGTTTTCTTATGTTACATGCAAGACAGACTTTCCTTGATGTATTATGTAACATGAAAAACATAGATTTACCGAACAATAATATATAATTAAAAATATTATTATTTCATATATTAAGATATAAAGTATCCTTTAAGTTGGTGGTTATGATTATGAGTAAATAACTTATAAAAATACAAGGTTGAATTCATTAGATACAATTTAATTATAATTGAATTTAATAACCAATTTAATATAGGTGTAATGTTCTTATAAAACCTATATTTATGCTCACAATGGAATTTTATCCTAATAAATTAAATTAATTACGATTTTTGAATAATATTAATGAAATAAAAATTTTATATATTCAATAAAATGTTTTTTTACATTCATAAAATATATTTTATAGGCATAAAATAAGAACAAACTCAATATTACACAAAAACACTCATATTTTTATAAAAGAAGTATTACCACCTTTTAATGGTAAACATATTTTAAATCTAAATTTTGGAAGTATTATAAATTATATATGTCAAAATAAAATTTAATTTTAAATAAAAACATAAAAATTAGGATAGGGTAAATTTTTGGAATTTTGCTGTGAAATTTTAGTTTTTGATGAATAGTGAAAAATAATAAATTTTAATTCAAAAATAACTTTTCAAATAATTTATTTATAAAGTTAAATTATATTTATAATAGGTTTTAAATTATAATTATATAAAATATTAATCAATTAATTTAATTTATTTCATTGGAATCAAATCCATTTTGAAATTGGATATAAAAACATACTGAACTTTTGAACGTTTTTACATTAAAAACCCGCTTTGTCGTTCTGTCTACGGGATTAAATTTAAATAGATTTCTTACACTTATGTGATTAGAATTTGAAAAAATGGATTAATATTTTGTAATAATAATAATTTATAATTTATAATAATTTCAACCTAGTTTTTACCAAAAATATCAGTTTAAGTAATTAAAATTAATTATAGTGATTAAGAGGAAAATTAGGTTAACAAGGGAATAACTATCACTCTTATGGGTAAAAGTGACCTAGAAAATTTTCCATAATCCTTTTTATAGACATATTTTGACTTTATGATCATTTTTATAGAATTATATCTATTATTGTAACCACATGTCATAGTAAAAATGTGTGTGGAATTCCCTTTTTAAAAAATTTACAAGAATGACACTTCTCCTCCACTATAAAAAAGAACTCACCCCTCCCACTTCATCACACCACTCAAGAAATTTTGAAATAACCATGATCTGTAAAAATAGATCCTAAAAATACCTAATCTCAACCTATAATCCTCATCTTTATAATAAAACCATCAATGTAATCTATTTTTGTGAAAACCAAATGGAGTTACCTGAACAAGAGCACCTTTATTTTATTTTCATTATCCACCACCTAAAATATTAATATTAAATGATTATATAATAACACCAGTATCCCAAATATTGTAATATTTTATTATTATAAATTTTATACCTAAATATACACATTATTCTATCTAATTGGTAATGAGTTTACCGTTTTTGTGTTCAACAATCTACCACATCAAAAAATGATGTTGTTCTTCATTCATTTACCATATCTCATGATTGGTAATTATTATGGAAACTGTGTTTTTATAATATATATTTATATGATATTTATGATGTATTTATACTTATTTGGTTATTATATAAATCATACCTTCATGATTTCCATTTTTTTATGTGCGATAACTTCATTTGTGGAAGTGTGGACTACCACCATCTCAAAGTAATGTGATTCGTTCACAATTTAAATGGAATGAATTAAGGATGAGTTCAATAAAAGTTAAATGATATATTGATTAATAATTATACTATATTGATATTATATATATATATATACTCACATATATTTCATTTACTTTCTTTCTTTCAGAAATATAATTAAATGGAAGCAACATTCATGTGTTCATACGACCTACCGTCTCTAGGAACAGTGTATTTAGTTTATTATTTATATAATTTATAGATTACTATAAATATTTATATACTAAATATATATTATATATAAAACGTTTTTTACATTTAAGAAATAATTAAATAATTATCTATGTTAGTGGATCAAGAATAACTAGTTAGTACATGTAGGACAAACAAAACCGTTATTACCTGAACCATTACATTAACATGGAATTATTAATAAAAGGGAAATATAAATTAATAGTTGAAACTTTTATGGTATTATGTATAGTAATATTTTTCTATCATATATTTATAATAAAATTATATTTATTTCACATGATTTTTGAACATGTAAAAATAAATTCAAGACATAAGGTAAGGGATTTTCATCACACATTTTGTTTCTGTGATATACATGCCTTATTAACCACTCATTTCATTTGTGTAGTGTTTATAATGACAATGAATGTATTATATGAATTTTGAAATTAAATTAATGGGTATTTTAATATACTTTTGATGATATTTCTTTCATGATGGTTATGTTTCAATAGTTACCAAATTGGTATAGTAATTTTGTCTCAATTTTCCTTCTCTTGGACACTTGCAATGTTATGCACATATATTTTTCAAGGAGGTGTATGTACTACCTTTTGAAATTTTATATAATTTATATAAATATTTTAATTTATATTTTAAGCTTCATTTAATTTTATTCTTTCAATTTTATTATGATTTAATGTTACCAAAGTGTCACCAATTTATAGCTTCAATCTCATCATTTATCAAGATTTTTTATGATTAAGATTACATTAATGAAATAATATGATACATCTCTTAAGACCACTCAGGAATTTTAATATCCTATAGATAATATGTTTATATACATGTAATGGAACCATATTTTGACTCTATGGTACTTACGACTATTAAGAAAATGTTTTAATGAAAATCTGACTTTTTTTCTCCTTTCGGTCAGAAATCTGTGTTATTTCAAAATTGTGTTTTCTAAAAATTTTTACAAAAATGTTTTACTATTATTATATTATTTTTAAAGGAATTTTTTTACCAATTTATTAACTTTTTAAAAACAGTTATAAAAGGAATCATCTTATCATTTTCAAATCAAGGAACTTTTTGGAAATTTTAATGTGAAAAAGGAATGTTCGGCATGAATGGACCTACCCACAATCATGATTGTAAATTTTTTGATACTTACATTTTTATGATTACAAGGTTATTTTTTTAAAATGGAATTATTTCCTAATATTAATAAAATTTTTTATTTAAATTTATTTTAAAGAAAATGGGTTTCTAGAAATGGTCTAAATGATTTTCAAAGATTTTATTATATGTTTTCAACAATGTTGTTTTCAAAGAAAAGGATTTCAAAAATATCAAATATTATTTTATATGTTTGCAATTTATTTTCAAGGAAAACAATTTTCAAAAAAAATTATGTTTCTTTTTCAGCTTTTCATAGAAAATATTTTTCAAAATATTTTAATCTTGTTTTATAAGTCTTTAAGGAAAATGGTTTTCAAATTTTTTTCAATACTATTTTATAAGTTTTAGAAGAAAAAAAATCTCAAAATGTTTTTAATCATATTTTATATGTTTTCAAGGAAAATGGTTTTCAATATGATTCCAATATTATTTTATAAGTTTTCAAAGAAAAAAGGTTTTCAAAATGATTTCATGAATTATTTATATGTTTTCAATGTATTTTCAATGAAAATGGTTTTCAAAAGGTTTTAAGTTTTGAAAATCATTTTTCAAATAAGAAAGGATATTTTTTTCAAGAAATGTTTGTAAAAGATATCTCAAAACTGTTTTCCATCTAAGAAGACATATTCTGATGTCACTCATTCCTTTTGGGGAAATGTTCCAAAGTTTCCATTCATATTCATTCTATTAATGGTTTATGTTTTGATGGAATAGTGTTTATGGAACCCGTTTCTCTTTCATGGGTTACATGTTTATGAAACATATTTCTTCTTCATGGGTTATATTTTTATGAATCTCATTTCTTCTTAAATGGTTATATTTTTTGGAAACCCATTTCTTATTCTTAGATTATATATTTATGAAACCCATTTCTTCTTCATAGGTTATATTTTTATGAAACTTTTTTCTTCTTCAAGGGTTATATGTTTATGAAATCAATCTATTCTTCATGGTTTATATGTATATGAAACATACTTGTTTTGATGGGATTTTATTTTTATGAAATGATTATGAATCCTATCACTTTTTCTACAGGTTATGACATGATTACAAGTTTATGATACCCATTTTATTTGATGTGTTGTGATAGGATTATTTAAAAAAATTTGGCACATGTATGTAAGATTTCATTAATAGATAGGTGAGACCTATATCTCCCTCTAATGAAATTATTAAAGATTTATTTATAATGGTATAATGATGGGATTCAATTCAAAGGTCTTAATTCACTATTTATTATGGGGAAAACTGATCCATTATGAGAATATAGTGAAACCCGATACCTTAAAAGAAATGTATTGAGACTTGGTATAGTGGTGTGACCCGCATAGTGTCCACTATGGAAGGATGGGGAAACCCGATCCCTTGCAAGGAAAGGACTGTGATGGGGAATGGTGGTGTGTCCCACCTAGTAGGTTTAGTCTCATTGAAGTTCCCTGATATGTTCTATAAGTGAATACTGACTTATTTTAATACCTAATAATTCCACGTTTAAAAAAAATTAAATGGAATTATTTCAAGACCAACCCCTGTGATGGTGTGCAATTCTGAGGCCCAGAGTGCCTGAAATGATCCGTTAAAAAATGTTATGTTTTAAATAATGTAAATGAGGGGGTTTTTATGAAAATGTGAAATAACAATTAAATGGGTTCTTGGATCATAAATCAAAGGGAACTATTGCGTTTATGATGTTAGTTTTACCCTAGGTGTGACTTAATTTAAGTCAGCACAAGCCTCTAGTAACAAAAACCAAAAATGGAATAACAATAAATAAAATAATTAAATAAATTTATTTTATTTTTCAAATCATTATAAGTCATGAAAAATGACTCAGATTGAAAATATGATACCACCTTTTAACTCTTGAGTGTATGTTTACTTTAGGCAGAGCATAATATTAGATGGTAGTGGTTGGTAGTAAATGTTGGTTTCTGAGACGTAACTAAAAATAAAATAAATTCAATAAAAGTTATTTTATTTTTGAAACCTCATAACTCAAAAAATGTAACGCAGATTAAAAATATGAGACCACTATTGAGTTCATAATGACATTTTCTTCTTAACAAGTACTTAACATCGACCGGAACAGGTTGAGGGAAAATGTTAATTTTCAAACTTTTTGGAAGAAAAATAAAATAACCTAAAAAGTTATTTTAATTATTTTCTTTATCATTGAGAAATGGCACGTCAGCACTATGGTAAAATGATGAGGAAATAATGAATCTAATTAATTAACCTCATCAATGAGTCAACATAACAACACTGAAACACAACATAATAGAAACACCAATTTTCATTTCATCAATTAATAGCCTAACAAGAAATGCATGATTTTTGGAACAATACTAGAATTTCTCTAAGGATTTAGTGGGTGGCGACAATGAAAAATGAAGGAAAACCTCTCAAACGATGAATGTCGGTTAATCGGATGATGATAATGACAACCTTGGAGAGTGGATTTCGAATCAGAGATTGATGGATGATGACAAACGATCATCCCTAAGCAGTCTCATTTTCCAGGTAGGAGTTTAAATTATTAATGAATTGTTTTCCCCACTCCCGCGTCAAAATGAAGAACATGGATCAACACTCTAGAAAGATAATTCATGGATGGATTTTACTTTAGGGGTTGGGAAATAAAATTTCGAGTTGAGATTAAGATTAAATATTAGGTATTTATAATTTATACATCGTGATCCCGCTAACACGAACAATTATAGACCAATACAAAAAAGGCAGGCTATTCATATGGTTGTTCTTTGTGATATCCTCCATCTCTCTCTCCCTGTTCTTTGTGGCATAAGAGACAGTGGTGCATCCGCTGTAGAACCTCCAGGCAGAAGGGATGCGACCAGGTGTGCTGAAAAACCGACAAGAGACCGCAACACAAAGATGCAGCAGCAACCACAGGCCGCAGCGAAAGGCAGGAGACGATACGATGGCAGCATGCCACAGTGGAGATAGGAGCTGCCGGCATGGTGGACAGTGGAATTTGGATGCGGCCACCAAACCCTGGTGGTGGAACTAGGCTGCAACACCTCAGTCTCGGCGGTTGGTGGGGGTGGTGCACTGGCAGCACGCCACCACAGCGATAGGAGCTGCTGACACAGAGGCTGATGAATGCGGCCACCTAGCTATTTCGGAGGTGCATGCGGCACAGAGCTATGGTCCGCATACCACGGTGGTGAGATGGACCCCCGGGAAAGCCATCAGCCATGGTGGGAAACCGGTCTCCATGAGCAGACCGGCGCAGACAAGAGGCGCTGCTCAGGCACTACATTAAAGGAGCAACCCACATTGGCGGTCCAAAAGAAGAGCGAGAACATGGCCCTAGACCACATGTGGGGGAGGAAGTCGGACTCATCTGGCCACGTGCGACGTGAACCAGACACCCTATGGGCATCCGGGAAGGGGGGAAACCGACCTGCCATGTAGGCCTGGCTGGTAGCACGAACTGGGCAACTGGGTGGCTGAGTATAGAGAAGTATCAGCCCACTGATGGGGACCTGGCCTATGGAAAAAATAAGACCATTAGGTGGCCCGAGCTGGGAAAGAACCAGAATGATAGTTGCAGACCATGCTGGATGAAACTGGGTCACAGAGCGACCCGGTGGGCTTGACCCATGACTGAACCGAGCTAGGTCCAACAAGGCCCAATGCGCCTAGCCCAGTGACCTAGTCGGACTAGACTGACCCATACTCAACCAGTTCGGGTCGTGTCTACCAAACCCGGTCGGGTTATGCAGGACACCCGGGCCGGGTTGGTCAGGTCGGTCTGACCAAGTCATACTGGGCTCAGACCTAACTGGCCCCTGTTTACTAAAATGCCAATATCTTTCAAACAAGGTGTCTAATTTATGCGTCGTGTATGGAGTTGGGACCCTTGTGACAAGAAAACCCTTTGAAAATACTCTAAGTGAGGTTTCATGGTGGTTGATATGAGGCCGATGGCTTGAAGAGTTAATTCTACCAGAATCAAACGTGCTATGTGCTAGAATCATTCGGCTAGCTGAGACCTGAAGACTACTAACGAGTGGTTCTAAGTGACCCTGTAGGCCTAGAAGATAATCAACCCTGTGTAGACCAGCTACAAGTGAATCTATGCAGACCAGCTATAAGCGGCACTGTGCGAACCGGCTATTAGCAGCGCTATGTGGACTGGGTATAAGTGGCCCTGTGTGGACCATCTATGATGACCTAAATGGGGAGCGACTCTGTGACCCAACAGTCCCACGGTGGGGAGTGGGTCTATGTGAACCAGTAGAACCATGGCATTAATTAGGGATGATTACCTCAATAGTCCATGGTTTTCAGTATTAGAACTGATAGTCTTACTTTCCATACATTAGATTATACCTATGTGAGTTGACAGTACCTTGTGCATAACTTCTTTTGCGGTCTTTACCTTGTGTTTCAGGGTCATTAATGAGTATTGTGTCACACACCCTTCCATGGGATTCGCCCACACATGTTGTGTCCCATGCAGGTGATTGACGCTTCGACGTAGACCTTGGTTGTTCGGTACTAGATGGTGCTCAGTGAGATGGGATGGACGAGCATACTTATATGGTTATAGGAAGATACAATTCACCTACACTTCAGGTTGGGTCTAGAGCAGATGCACTGTGGTAGTTATACTTTCTTTTTCGGTTTTGGGCATGTATTCTGGCCCCTTTGTACATTTAGTTTATATTGTGCTCTCGGTAGTTGTCTCAGTGACAGTTGTGGTTTACTTTGCGTTTACTTTCCATAGTTTTAGATTTTTGTGTTTTCATAGGTTTTATGGAAAATTTCTTACACTTTTTGGGATATGCCTACTTGGTGCTAGTCACCAGCCCCTGGACTATGGAAGGTGGTGTTGGGGTAGTCACTATACGAGCCCTAGAGGACATGTCCTGACACTAATAGAGAATAATATTACAAGTTTATGTGTATGCCACAATTTCATTTCTTATTCCAATGTTATTACTTCATTTCTTATTCTCTTGATTACCTTATGATTCATGTCTTATGAACTACAAATATTTTATGACATGACACATGTATATGATCTTTGATAAGCACAATATTATCTTAAAATTTTATTCTCAAGTTCTCATATCCTTATGATCACATTATGCTTATATATATATATATATTTACCCTTATAGAATATATGACCTCACCCCCTTATTATGTTTCCATTCCTTAGGTTACAATGAATGGTTTTATGTATAAGTACTATATGATAAGACCATTGTGTGAGACAATGATAATCTTTCACCAAGTTAGAAGATTTTATTATGTTTTTCCAAATACACTAAATAATTTTTGTCCTCAGGCATGTACTTTTTTAATGTGATGAATAGTCATATAAATTGATGTAATATCCATTTATGTTAATCCCGAGTCTCTATAGTCCATCCTTCACTTCCATATTCATCTCATCAAACAACCCAATAATACTCCACTAAGATCTATATTCTTGTAACACCTGATTTTGAGTCCTTCATCTCAAATAAATCACCACACAATTTCAATTTCTTGGTGTGTATACCATTTCAAAATCAAAGGACTACATATACTCAACACATATTTTGTATGAGAGATTCAAATCATACTAAGAGAATATGTACTTAAGGATTCTATAATCGGTATACACTACAAACATCTCTCACAATAAGTATCACCACCAATACAATAAAGTGTAAACCAACAAGACCAACTCAATATCTTGTTTAGGGTAGTTCCCTTCTAGAGGTCTCAACTGTTGTGACCCATATTCCATAACACAATCATTCTGTATCAGCACCACCCCAAGCATAACACTGGATGCATCAGAAAACAAGGTAAACTCCTTTCCTTTCTTAGGTAGGATCGAAATCATTGTTGTAGTGAGCCACTTATTTAACTCCTCGAAAGTATTCTTACATGCCCCAAACCATTCAAACTAGATACCCTTTTTGGTTAATCCTGAATGTGGTATTTCTAATGAGAATAAACACTTCACGAACCTTCTTTAATATCCTGCTAAACACAAAACACTTCATAAATCAAAAAAATTGTTTAAATTTTCCCATGATACAATGACATGCACTTTCTCTGGGTCTACTAATACATCTTCCTTAGAGATGATGTGACCCAAGAAATGTACCTTTTTCAATCCATCAATGAAATTTGGATGGTATGGAATATATCCTATGCTCTCATAGTGTTCTCAAGAAAATATCAAGATGTTTGGAATGATTGTTAGTAGTTTTGGAGTACACTAACATGTAATCCATAAATAAAACTAAAAAAGAGTCTAGGTATGGGTAAAAGATTCAGATTATTAGGGCCATAAACACTACTGATTCATTGGACAACATAAATTACATTAGAAAAAAACTCATGTTAAAAATTTTTAATTCTTAAAGACGTCTGTGATATATCAAAAGATATTAACCTTAGTTGATGATACCATAATCTCAAATTAATCTTAGAGAAAAAATAATCACCCCTATATAGGTAAAAAATACCATTGATTCATGGAAGAGTGTATCAATTACTAACTATTATATAATTAAGCTTCCTATAGTTGACACATAGTTGTAAGGATTCATCAGCATTCTTGTCAAATAAACCTAGAGATCCCCAAGGTGAGGCACTAGAATGAATAAAACCCTTTCAATTCAGTTCCTCCAACTAAGTTTTATGTTCTTGGAGTTCTTCCAATGCCATTCTATAGGGAGGAATAGAAATTGGTTTTGCTCTTGGAAGCATCTCTATCGTGAACTCAATATCTCTCTCGAGTAGTAGATCTAATTGTTTTTAGGAAACCCATCCTAAAACAAATCTAAAACAAGAGGAAAGAAAATATTATCTAATCCTCCATCATCAAGCATTATTCAAGACACTTGGTATATAAGTTCACCCAACTGATGTCTAACTTGCTCTATACGGCCTACTCAAATGCCCCATTATCTATAGTGAACATAAGTATTCCCATACATGGAAGTGTTACCCTATGATGGTAACAATCAATATGGTCCTGGTAAAAGACTAGCCAATCCATTCTAAAAATCAGATCAAAACCAAAAATCTACAACAAAAACAAATCCAACAGGAAACAGTACCCACCAACTTCAAGGGAACACCCCTTATATAGCTAAATATTTTCTTTTCGCACAAGTAATGGTGTATCAATCGATATAACCTCACAAAAATTCTTCAATTCTAGGACCAACAGAGTTACACATTTGGAATATATAAAAGTATGTGAGGAACCTATGTAAAATAAAACACTAACTAGAGTAGAAGATACAAGATTTATACCTCGAATTGTAGAAGGTCCAACCTCTTCACATCCTAGTGCAAGATGAAATGCATGAAGATGACATGTACCTCTGAACATAGCTATGATATGTGTTCCTATTGATGCACTAGCCTATAGATGAGGACACCCTTGTTATGGAGCACCCCACCCACGACCCTGAATATTATGTATGGATGATGGAGCTCCAACTTCTAGCTTTATATGGGGTAACCGACCCCATAACTCCACTCTACACTTTCCTTATACCCCATAATCACCCAAATATTAGGCATTGTAACAAAACCTCAACACATTCCCCAACCTTCCACATTCCCGGCACTCAACTGGTTGTTGGGGACACTAACCTCGCAAGTTTCGTAGCCTACCACACTGATAGATGAAAACCTGATCACTACCCTAAGAGGCTGGTTCTCTTTTACAATTTCTCTATCCACCACCCCCTAGTTAATAATCTCAATGTGTCACTTCCTACCATCAGAAACCATACCACTAGATCACCCAAATAGAACCGTATCCCCACTACTAAAATCCTCCTTGAGATTTTCTTATAAAATAAGGGCTTGATCAATGAATTCAATAAGTCTCTTTAAATGGAATATATTCACCTGGGACATAGTCTCATGGATATGTTCATCCTAAAAAATACCTCTCCATAACCACCTCATCCCTTACCAATGATGGAACAAAGCGTTGAAATTCAATGAAGTAGCCAACATAATCCATCACTGTCATAGTTCCCTAATTTGATCTCATAAAATCTACATCATATTTCTTCCTCAAGGTCTCTAGATAGAAATGTTCCAAAAATATTCATTAGAAACCATTCCACATCATACCCTCTTTCTTCTCAGTATAAACCAAAATATCCCATGAGTCTCTTTTTTTCTCACAACATGTAATCCTCCAACTTGACTCTCTTTCTAGGAGGAGTCTCTAAGTTATCAAGAATCATCTATATGAAATATTTCCAGAACTCGGATGCATTAGGTAATCCATATTCATAAAATTGGGGGGGGGGGTGTTGTAGTTGAAATTACCTAGTCATCTCAAACATTCTTTGGACAACTCACCTCGGGTCGCATTCCATCATCTACATAAAATGAGAAAAGTTCTCACAAAACTTATTACCTCCTTCATGACCTTGGATTAATAGGGTTTATTTCTACACTTATGGGGAGAATTCTTGATGATATACTCTTATTTCCAAACTATCACTCTTCATCATGGTGGAATTTATCTATAATGAAAAACACACATCTCATAATACATCAACAATTTTCACTAAATAAGGCTCTCCACTTTCCACACAACCCATATAGTATACACTATCCCCAATGAACATTGTTTCATCTCTATCTATACTCTTATCCATACCTATCATGGTACATGGTCAAAATAGGGTAAACTACCTCACACAACCAAAATCATTTTTCATTAAACACCCTTTTTAACCATTTTCACTTCCACAATATAAGTTTTTCTCTTTTAGGAACATTTCCATCTTTACAATTTAGTACAACAAAACTTTTAACCCATTTATGAATTTTAATTGATTTTATTCTTTAACAATTTAATTAAATTCTTCCCATTTACCCATTTTCATCATTTTAATTAGACACATTCTTATTTCTAATTTATAAGAAATGAAAATGATTTTACCCCTTATGTCCCATACATCTCCCCCATGTGTGCCTACTATGATACATGCCACCTATATACTTATCTTCCTCAAATGATGCATGTATGCACAAACTCATGAAACTATGACCATGAGATGAATATAATTAAATAGTCAAATCACATAGAAATTTAATCACCTAATGGTGAAATATCATCCAACGGCAACAACACAATTCAAGAAGAATCATCCCACCTCTGGGAACTTGGGTTTTCCCCATATATGGCTTCACTAATCCTAACCACAAACTCATTTTCAATACCTGAAACATCCTAGTCTCCCATGTACCACCCCTAAATAGTAAAACCATAGAATGAGACCACTCTAATATGAATTTGTAACATCCCAAACCTGGAGGCCATTAAACTGGTGCCCTAAGCTGAGTCGCCACATGATATTATGCATGCCTCCCCATTGGCCAGAGGCTGCCGACTAGAAGCGAGGGTCTAATAGATCGTATGGGGAGACTATACCCTCTTTATCATAGGGATACACAATTGATAAATCAAAAAATCAAGGAAAAAAATAAAAACTAATTATAAACATGTCATAAAAACCAACTCCCATAACTAGGTACGATCCCACAACCAAATAGTAAATATGTAAGATCATGTCATGGAGTTGAAAGAGTGAGGAAACCACAAAATAAATACAAATGAATAATCACCAAAACATGTCCTCACACTGAGTCTGGTTACCTCATCCATGCACATCACATGCCCATGTCAACCCTCTAGCATAAGTCCTTTCCCATTGTCTTGACCCACATCCATGATGTCTGCTCGAGTACTCAATGGAAGCTTGAGAAGGGTATTAGTACAACTCCTTAGGCAACCACCAATAGTGTCTACAAAATATCTAGTCTAAAAATATAGTGAATGTGAGTACTAAATGAGTAACATGATAAAAAAAAGCTAAATTGGGTTCCATTAGTCAAGAATGTCTGCTTAAATCATTTACATCATTTAATTCATGGGTTGGGTATCTACCTAAATTACATTATTTCAAATGTTGGTTAACTAATATTAATGAGGGGATAAACCAAGTTACCTATCTAACTAGTACAAACCATTTAACAATAAAATTTTTCACACTTAACTTGGAGCCTTAGTCTAGGTAGTCTCATCCAATTACATCACACTTACCTTGGAGCCTCAATCTAGGTAGTCGCATCCAATGAAACCATTAGGGGAAAATAGGATCAGTTTGAATCCCATACCTGGGAATTATAGGGGTGGGATTTAGATTCTCATTCCAAACTAACCCATGGAGGAGACTCAGTCCAATTCCCAACATACCACCAAGCCATGTGCACATTATTATTTAACTACCATATATTTCCTAAAATAAAACAATTTCATTTAACATATTAATCATTCTCAAAAAAATTACATTCAACATATAAGCCATTATTTTACTTATCTAGTGCAAAATTCCTCATTCACATGCCTTAACCCATTGAACTCATTTCCTATTTACACACCTTAACCAATCAAAAAGGTTTATCATTTACAATATGTAACTCATTTAACCCATTAAAATTATATAAAAAACTCATATTACAAATGAACAACAACAAAAAATCTTTACTTTCACTTTATAACCCAAAACTATAATATAAACACTTTCATTAAGGGTTCAATTCCATATCAATTCAATTCATCACATAAAATTTCAATTTCCATGATCAACAAGCGGCACACCCCATGGGTGGCCCATAACTTGGTCAAATTAACCTCTATGCATCCCATAAAGATAATGAGGGGTCGAATTAAACATTAAATCAATAAATTTATCATTTATACCAAGGATAACCAATTAGAAAACAAAAAAACCTAAGAACAATGACATACACATAAATAACCAATTAGAAAATGGGACATAACTTGTAGACCACCTACCTCAGTTCTGATGATAGTCACCCGCATAACCCTATTCATTGATTCATATTCAAATACTCATTGAATAACCAACTGAAGATCCATTAAAAAAAGAAGGTTTTAGTTATTCTAAAGAAGAATAAGAACCAAAAAAATCTCTAATACAAAAACTATATCAAAGAGGAGTGTTAGACTCACCTGGAGCTTTGATTCGTACACAATAGTTCTCTGAACATCTTAGAAATAAGGAAGATCAATCCTTAGGGAGTCATAAGATATATGGTTCATCCAAAGAGTTTTTGGAGGAATAATACAACAAAACCTGAGTAATAACACTTATGGCCTAAGAGGGAAAAATAGAAAATTTCCAATTTCTAAGGGTCACATTTTTTGTAACACGTTTGGAAAAATCATGTGCCAACCATGTGCCAACCTCTTTCCAAAAAGGGGATAGGATACACTGTTACCTAGAAATCCCACATAGTTTGAAAAACCATGTGTTGACTATGTGGGATGGGTCAATCCAGGCCCCCATGGTTTTTTCATTCCCCCCTTGTATGATTTCCTTGAAACTGCGAACCCCTCCTCCAAGTATGCATGGTTTGGGTACCCGGTTAGTAATAACTATGCACAGACCAAGAAATATGTACTGGATGGACTAATTCTACATTTTTCATGCCCCAAACCCTAGTAACACCCTCAATCCACATTATAGTCTCAGAAAACATTTAATTAGTCAACTTAAAGGTATTTAAAATAGATATTTTTATAAGAATGTACCTAAAGATGTCTGGGATCTTACATAATACCGATCACACATTGATTGATACCATATAAGAGTAACTGTTATATCTTATAAGGGTAACTGTTATGTTAATCATAGTGTGTAGGATATATAGGGAGAACATGTAGGGATAGTTAATCAGAAACTGGGGGAGATCACTTCCTAGGTTATGAGTCTTCTATTGGATTATGGGTGTTTAAAACAAAGTGTCCCTCCACATTTAGTGGATCAGTTATAATTTTTTTTTTGATGAAAACTCATGGTTTCAACCTGAGAGAGAATTTGGTTCACAACTGAGCTAATGTATGGATTTGAACTAGCTTATATTACACCTTACTGAATAGAACCAATATATATTCAAGAGGTTAAGCCTCACCTAGAATAATTGATATATACATGATTTATCTATTTGAGTATATATCTTTGGGGTTCTCCAATTTTGTCTGCTAGGATGTATGAAGGGATTTTTTGCATAATTTAAAATTATTGAAAGCTTAAATGGATGATTATTAAGTGACAATATCTCATTCCATGTATCAAGGAACTTTTTTACCAGTTTAGTGGTTCTTGTGTGTTCTCCAAGATTGATTTGAGATCACAATTCCATCATTTGAGAGTGCGACCATCTGATCTACCATAGAATGGCTCCAAAAGTAGGTATGGATTGTACGAGTTCTTCATGATTCTATTTGGGATGAATAATTCATAGGTTTTGTTTATGGATTTGATGAACTAAATCTTTAACCCGTACCAAGATCATTTTTTTATGACATCTTGGTGCACTCCAAAAACCATGATGATCATGACCAACATATTGACATCATCCTGATTAAACTGGGAAGTCATAGGCTATATTCTATGTAATATAAGTTTTAGTTTTTGATTGATAGGGAAAATATATTGGGTCATTTCATCTCTATGTAAGGTGTTTCAGTAGAATTATACAATGTTCAGGTAGTATTTTATTGGGAGAATCCAATGAATGTTTTTGATATCTATTTTTTTCTATATTTGGAGGGTTATTATTTGAGATTAATCCAAGATTTTTCATATTATGAAGAAACACTTTCACTATATACTAAGAATGGTATCAATTTTGAATGGTTTGGATCATGTGGGAATACATTTTAAGAGTTAATGAACCATTTTACCAACACACCGATTTTGATCCTATATGAGCTGAGTGAGGAGTATACCTTGTCTTGTGATGTGTCTGAGAATAAAATTGGGGAAGTGTTGAAGAAAAGTTATTGGGTCATGGAATATAGATCTTTATATATGAGGCCACATGAATGTAATTGTCCTACCCATGAGCTAAAGGTATCTATAGTGGTTTATTCCATTAAGTGTTGGTATCATTGCCTATTGAGATAGTGGTTTATTGTGTATAATGACCACAAAATAATGAAGTAAAAAATTTAACAGTGATATTTGAATCTATATAAGAAAATATGGGCTGAGTATTTGTAGTCGTTTCTTTTAGAGCTAGCCAATATTCTAGGGAATGGAAACTGTGTTGCTGACACATTGAGCAGAAAGACATAGACTCAGACTATTTAAGAGTCTAGTTCTGAGAAGAAGATGATGGACTTATTGGATGAGATGTATATTACGGTTGAATAGGGGCATAGAAAGTTTACTATAATATCCTTATTAGTTGATTTTAAACATTTTATTTGGATCACAGATAGGAAGTATGAGTATCCATAGAGTTTGGACTTGAGGGAAATCTTAGAATGTGGGATTAACCTTCTAATTGGACTATATATGAGGATGAGATCATCTATTTTTGGAGTCATGTTATTATGCCTATGTGTATGAGAGAGTATTTGATTCATGAGTTTCTTGACTCACGATGTGTAGTTCATCCTTTTTTGGCCATAATATATTGTGACCTACATCGACGATATTAGTGGTTGAGATTAAAGAAATTAAATTTTATGTTTTTGACATGATGTTACACCTGTCAGTAGTTGAAGGCTGAGAATCAAGGAAAAGGTTGATTTTTTTAGCCATTTTATATTCTATAATGGTAGTGGGATGAATTTATCATGGATTTAATGGTGGGACTTTTGAGGATCCCTCTAATGAATGACATGATATGGGTGATTTTAGACGTGTTGAAAAAAGTATCTCATTTCTTTCCTATCCTGGAAACTCTCATAGTTGATCAGTTAGAAGATACATATGTTCAAGAGATAGTTCATTTTAATGGGGTTCCAATGTAAAATTGTTTCAGATCATGATCCATGTTTTACTTCATGGTTCTGGAGAAGGTTACATAAGGTTTTGGGTACCCAGGTGTTTCTAAGTATGATGATGTGTCAGAAAGTGAGAATGAGCCCGTAAGGGGATCTGCTTCACTTGCTCTCTCCCCTGCCACCGCCCTCCTTTCCTCCTCCTCCTCCAGCCAGATCTTCTTCCCTCGGCGTTCTGCTCGGCACATTCGTGGCGTGGCCAATTCTAGTGGCATGGGCTCATCTTCATCCTCGGTGATCCGCATCGCTCTTAAACTTCTTCTCGCTCTAACCTCAGATACAACTAGGGTTTTCCAAGGTGGAACGATGTTGGGCCAGGGTGAAGGTCTCAGATGTAGTGGTTTGGGGGTGTCGTCGCGTTCTGTGTCATCTACGAGGGTTTTGGGAAATCTGGTCCTCTGGTGCGACTCTGAAGGTGGCGGCAGGATCTGGTTCAATGGCACCCGATGGGGCTCTTTTTAGCAAGATCTGATGTTTGGGAGGCCTCTTTTTTGGTGTGGTTTGTGGTTTTCAGCTCTAATCATTTTTCTGGTTATCGATGTGTAGTGTTCGTGGAGGTGCGAGGTGTCGATGCTGTTTGGGGCTGCATCAAGCCAACTCGGTGTAATGTCGGTCCTGAAAGAAGGTATTCCTTGATATTGATGGTTGTTCTTTGTTTCTTGGTGGCGCATCCTTTGATGGATCTATCCAGTTTCATCATTCTTTTGGTTTTCACCTTTGAGGATGGATTTGGTACTTGTTCTCTTTGCGGTTGGTGATTTTCGGCAACGTTTATCGGTATTGATTTTTGTTCATCAGATTTTTTTTGGTTTTTCTTCCTTAATGTTTTTAGTTGATCTGTTATCATATCTGGTTGTTGGTTTTGTTCATCGTAGATTTGTGGCATGGTAGTCCGTCGAATGGAGATGGCGGGGAGGTTGGTTGATGAGGATGTCGTCTATGTGGATAGACCAGTGGTTTCATTGAGAACGAAGATGACAGTGGGCAGTGATGTGACCATCTGACGCGATGAGATATCTGCATGATGGACGGTGGATTTTTGGATCACGCTGGGTACACATGTCATGGTTCGTGTCTCGAGATTGATAAGGGTGGTTGGTTTGAATTTTGAATTTTGAATTTTGAAATTTGAAATTTGAAATTTGAAGTTTGAATCTTTAATTTGAAGGTGGAATGTTGCTAGGTGATGTTTTGGAATATTGTAATGGTTACCGGTAACCCATAAAACGGATTTCAGAAAATGAAAAAAATGGATTTCAGGTGTTTCTATGTATGAATTTTCACCGACATAAATATAAAATTTCAGAACGTACTATTCAAGTATTAGAGGAATTCTATGAGCATGCTTTCTAGACATTGTGGGTTCCTGGGAAAATTAATTATCATTGGTTAAGTTCACCCATACCAAAATTTATTAGGCGACTATTCATATGGGACCACACAAGATACTATATGGTAGGCCATGCTGAGAACCTCAATACTAGATGGTGGTGGGTGAGTCAGAGTTGTTGGGACCAAGTCTCGTGTAAGATACATTGGAACAGGTTAATTTGATTCATAAATGTACGGTTAGGGAACATAGTATATATATGTATTATGATTATTGGAATCATCTACCTATTGAGATTACAGTTGGTGGCCATATATTCTTTTGGGTGCACAAATATTGGGTTAGTGTCAGATACATAAGTAGGGAAATTTGGAATGCAGGTTTTTTGGACCGTATGATTAAGTGGAGAGAATCAAAACAATTGCGTATCAATTAGGACTTACATAGAGGCATAGTGCTATTAATGAAGCTTTCCATGTTTCACTACTTAGGCAGTATCACCCCGACCCTTATCATGTGATCGATGTTAATGATGGTGAGATTGAGGCTAGTGCATCCTTTAAAGAGAATATGATTGGTTTTGTGGATCATAGTGAGAAAATGTTGTGGAGAGAAAAGTAAATGGGATTGATGGTCAGATCCAGAACTTTATTTTTCAAACTAATTATGGAGATTCATTATAAATATAGATCATTGAGGTTTAGTGGAATCATTTGATTCATCCCAGGTGATGACCTTAAATGATGGGAACCGATATAATTTGAAAGATTCTAAATCACTTGAAGGAATCAATTGAATTAGTTTAAAAGGAAAATTTATTTCATTTAGTAAAGTTCTTGCTATATTTTTTCATCTAGGCAATGAAACTACTCCAAAACCCCCCATCATTATCAAGCTTTATGATGGTGGTTTTTTAGTTGTGGGGGATACATATGATCTTCAACACAGATTTTATCTCTCCATGTTCTCAATTTTAGGTTAAGTTACCTATGCCAAGGGAGAAAATCCATAGTCCTTTATCGATCTGAAATCATGAATCATTCAGTTTTGAACGATCAATAATTTGAGACTAATTCTAGTTAGAAAATGTTACTTTCCCTGAATCTTTAAATATAAGGAGGATTTTAATGTTTCATGGAATCTATAGACTATTCATCTCAAGAATGGAATTCTCAGGATATCTGAATGGTACTATAATTTCATTCCCTCTAAATGGAGTATGTCCACTACTCAAATCTGGGTAAGATATAATGAACTAAACTAGGTTTTTTTGGCATATAAGAATTTGTAATGACCTTGATTCATGTATTGTAATTCCAATAAAACTAGACCAAAAAACTCTTAATGGGGATCATAGGTTTATTCTTGACTTATGGTTGATTTCAATATGGTGTCTAAACCACTAGATTCACTATTTCTGATTTCCAATTATTAGAAAATTGAGATTAAGGTAGAGTATAAATATAGTCCACCCTTTAGTGAGGTCTGTAAAATGATGCATCATACAATTTATAATTATATATCTATATAGTGATAGTTTAATGATTGTAACAATGAATAATCTATTAAGGAGGTTACTAAATTAGTAATATCAAAATATTCAACTCTAGATCAGGGGGAGTCCTCTAAAAAACTAGTTTTTTAAGGGGCATGCCATCAAGAAGCTGTTAGATAGAAGCCAAAATAGAATGTCTTGTATTATAGGTTAGTTGAAGAAGAAGAAATGACTAATAAAATCATTCTTCTTATACCATTCCTAAATATTTGTTGTAACCTCTTGATTATTTTTGTCTTAATTAATGATGTTTTGATGACACTCAGTAGTTGGTTATTCGAATGCAAGAAATATGCATTTTGAGGTTGATCTTCATTTTAGTTCTACTAATCCAATTGAAATAAATAATTATCTAGATCAATGAACATATGAATCTATCATATATGATACCTCACTTAATAATTTTGGCATGGATTTATCTTTAAATACACATATTTCCCTATCTTATTACTAACAGGACTCTATTGTGCAATGATCTCCTATAGAGTTTGGTAGTGGGAAAGATGCCATGCCAGATTCATATAACAAACATTTAGGTGTATCTGATGGAAGGACTGAGATTTTTGGATTTTCACAGCATATGGATGAAGCCTATGTTAACCCTTAATCTACTCATTTGAATATCATAGATTCTAAATAGGAAGTAAAGTAAGACGAGACAAATGAAACATGACTAGTTTCAGAGACATCAGATATTCTTTTTATACAATTTATAACTCACTCTACACATAAGAAGGGAGAAGCAATGGTATCTCATACATATTCCTCTCTATATGAATACTCTAGTGCTACACATTATCATAAATTTTCTATAAAGAAAGGTAGAATTCCATTAAAATATCCCAAATTTATAAAAATAGTGGAAAATGATGTTTGGGGTTCCACCCCCTTAATATGAATGATCACTAGGATCATCTTTTGGAATGGCCTAGGTCTGGCCAAAAAAATTGTCAATACACATTGTATATTTATTCATAATATAAAATAAATAATTATTGGAATTTATGAACCTAAAATGTGGGTTTCTTAAAGGTTTTACTCTTTTGAAATATTGGGCTATCAACTTCTTGGTACTAAACAATCTTCTTCAAATATCAAACAAATTGAGTTTGTATCAAATTTGAGCATATGTAATGCTTCCTTTGTCAGAAGCAGTGAACAAATGTACAATTGAAGCTTTGAATATATTGGAAATCAACATTTTTATTCTTTCATATATTCTTATAACTCAAAGTAAGATTTCAGAGATCTATATAAGGATATTCACTCTCTATCAAGCACTCAAGGTGGACCATGGATTTTTTATGGGGGATTCAACCCGATTCTAATTTACGATGAGGAATTGGGGGATATAAAATGCTATATTTTATAAAAGGAATTTAATTTTGGTGTTGAGGATTTTAATTTATTTGAATTAAATATTATTGGATCCAAATTAACTTGGTATTTATTTTTTTTCACAAAGTGGTTGCTAACAAGTTCAATAGAGCCTTTGTTAATGATGGATCCTTGAATGATTGGGCTGATATCTATTTTTTCACTTTATCTAAATTTATTTCCAATCATCATAATATTTTGGTGAGACTAAATTCCAAAGACCAGAATTTTTTCTTCCCCTTCAGGTTTAATAATTAATTGGTTACTCATCCTTAGTTTGAAAATATTATTTAGTTTACTATGAATTATGTGAGCTTTGGGGAGGATGATTTAGACATTATTATCAAGATAAAATTTCTTTAAAATACATTAAATATTTGGATAAGGTTTTTTTTATATATACTGATGGAAGAATTTACTCAATTAATGCCTCCCTTAACTCTATACAATAAGGCAGTACAAACATGTAATTATTTCAAAGTTTAAAGATGGAAACTGAAGTCCCCATTGAACTATCCATACTTACAACACTCAAATATAATAAGAAGATAATTCTTTAGGGTGAAATGGATTAATGAGGGAGATATAAATTCCATATTTTTTAATTCCATTCAAAAAACCAAAAAACTTTGCAGACCTCTGTCCTTTCTCAAAGACGATGTTCAATTTTTTGAAAATAGAAAATATATCTCTAATCATGTTGTTTGTTATTACATGAATATATTCAATGTTACTAATATAAATTCAGATTTTATGGAAGGTATAATTACTTCTCTTGTTAGTAGGGATGATAATGAGATACTCATATCTTTTTCTATGGAGTTCAAAATAAAGGAGGTTGTTTTTAATCTTAATTTTGGATGTTACCCAGGCCCAGATGGTTTTACTAATAATTTTACAATGATTCTTGGGATACCATTCAACATGATACTATTAGGTTTGTTTGGAATTTATCAAATAATGTTCTCTCTTACAGTGTAAACACTCTCAATTTATTACCCTGATTCCAAAGGATGATAATGCTAATTAAATTCATAAAATCAGGATTCTTTCTCTTTGAAAACTATTCATAAAATTATTCAAAAATTATTTCCTCCAAACTTGAAACGATCTAAAAATAAAATCATATCTTCAAATCAATTTTTTTCATAAAAGGGATCAATTTTCCTTATAAAATCCTCTTCATATGTTAATCTTTTGAGTAAATCCACTAAAGGTGGAAACATTGCATTGAAGATTGATATTTAAAATTCCTTTAACATAATGGATCGGGGTTTAATTTGTAATGTTTCATCCAAATTTATATTTGATGATACTTTAATTAATTGTGTTAAGAATCTACTATCCTCAACTCTCATTTAAATACTAATTAATGGTTACCCAGAGGGATATTTTACTTGTTCAAGAAAGGTGAGGTAGGCTGATCCCCTACCATATATTTTCTTGGAACTTATAGAAGATTATTTTAGAAGGCTTCTATTGGAATTGGTTGACAATGAGACCATTTATTTTATGAGATGTATCACTTATCCTTCTCATTTATTATGTCATGATGGCATAATTAATTTTTCCTAGGGAGATTCAAAAAATGTTAGGATTATAAAAGAGATAATTTTTATTATCAAATGGCATGAGACTATGAAATTAGTTGGAATTAACAATTTGTTGTTTAGAAATAATATTTATTCTATGATAAATAATAACATCATCCATGAGTCAGGTATCAGAAAAGGTAATCCTATATATTCATACCTTGGTGTGCCAATGTTTTGGGGAAGACCTTGAGGTTCATACTTTAACCACATTATGGTTTAAAATAGAATCAAATTCACTTCTTGGAAAGATAAGTACCTTTCAATGATTGGTGGGGTCTTTCTGGTCAAGTACATTATTATCTCTAGTTTTTTACAATTTTATGGTATATAAATAGATGGATACCTTACTAAAAAAGATAAATACATATATTAAATATTTTTTTAAGTGGAAGAATACTTGAATGAATTATTATCATTGTTCCTTGGAAGAAATTCTACAAACCTATATCCCTTAGAGGAATTGGAATTAATAATATCGGCCTATTTAATTAGACCTTACAAGCTCACTTCATGTGGACGTTTATTAATGAAAAATCATAAGTTCTTAGACTTATCAGATCTAATTTTTTGAATAAGATCAAGGCTGGAAATCTTAACTATATGGATTCTTCTAGTTGGACACCTATGAGGGATTATTTCTCAAGTATTATCTCTCAATCCCATGAGTTGGTAAAAAAATTGTTATCTTAAATTTTGGTTTAATAACTGGGTAGGGACAGCTTTATTAGATCTAACCAATTATGATGACCTAGTTATGGATCTAAATTGCATGATAAAATAATATCTTGAAAACTTTGATGACATTTGAGATGGAATCAATGATGTCATTAACAGGAATACATTTATTAATCAAGATGATATCCTAATTTAAGAACCAACATCTATTGGTATCCTCACCTATTTTTTTAACAACTAGGTTGAATGAAATAATCATAGCTAGATTAGAAAAAGGTAAAAATAGGGGTGGTTCAGTGACTATGGATCCAAATACCCATAAAAAACCATAACGATACTCTAGGATCTAGGTACAAGATATATATATATATATATATATATGAATGTGAACAATGAGGTTTGGGTCGAGGAATAATTCCCCAAATATTCATGGGGTCTAGACTGATTCTCTAGTCCCCCGATATAAATATATATATATGTGAATGTGAAAAATGAGGTGTGGGTCATGGAATAATTATCTAAATACCCATGGGGTACCAGAGTACTACCCTAGGACCATGATATATATATATATATATATATATCTGTGTGTGTTTGTGTGTGTGTGTAAATGTTAATAGTGAGGTTTTGGTCATGGGAAGATGCTCCAAATACCCATGGGGTTGTGTATTGATGCTCTAGGCCCCCAATGCATGAATGCGATGATGGTTCCCAGACTTATTCTCTAGGGTAGAAAATAAAAATGAAATTAAATGAATAATTAAATCCCTTGAATGACATAATAGTAAAATCACTATGTTGTATGGTTCAAACTATGGAATGGGATGAAGCTAGTTTGATTTGTTAGAGTGTCATCATGAACCCATGGATCATGTGTTGTCATAAGAATAATAAATGAGAAACCTATTTACCATATTGTTTTTCCATTATTCTATATACCACTCTATACATTTCTACATACTATATATTTTTTTAGATGTCATCGGTGGTAACCAACTGAGGTCTACTCACACCCAACTCAGGCCACACAACTTGTACCTGAATAGACTTCATGTTTTTAGGAAATGATATAGTCAAGAGCCTTATGATATATAGATGAGTTAGAATTTGAGAAGGAGCTTGTATGAGGGAAAAACATGATGTTGGAACACCACTTTTGAGTTATCAGTGTGTCTTTATCTTGAATTCTCATTACACAAATGACACGTGTATAGAATAAGATATTATCTTCTTTGGTGTATGGTCATTTTTTGCTATTTTAGTATTCATCATGTGATTCTTGGTCTTATATTTATTATGGTTGATTATTTTTTATCGTATTATCTTTGTTATGTTTCATATTGATTTTCTATGTTGTTCTACTTTGTTAAAGAGGGTATAGTCTCCACGCGTTACATATTAGACCCTAGATTCTAGTTGAAATCCACCGGAGTATTGGGAGGCATGCCTGAGGTTATGTGGAAAATTAGATTGGGAAATTGGTATGTTGAGCATGGTTTAGGGTGTTATAGAAACCACATTTATTCTCCCTCTTTCCATCAAATAAGATGTCAAAATATCTCTCATGCATACATATGGTTTTCCATCTCCATGTAGAGATAAAATTAATTTATCATAACCATATTTTATTGATGGTTATTATGATTGTTTTAGTGTTTTATATGATACTTAAGACATAATTTTACTTCATTAATGATAATATCATATCTACCTTCTTACCTTCAAAACCATTGGAAAATGTAACATCAATCATGTGTACAAGTAGACTACTACCTTCATGAAGTGTTGTGATTATATTTTCATTTATGATTCAATTGGATAGTTATATGGATTAATTCAATGCATATATATGATATATATTATATAATAATTACTCTTTAAAGGTGATTTATTATTAAAATCCTTTTGTTCCATCCGTCGAAAAAATTGAATCAGTGTTGAGGCATACATATGACCAACCATCTCCATGAATGGTGTAATTAATTTATATATATATACAAGTTATTAATGAGTCTAAAAATGTATACAATTAATATATAATATATTTATATCATGATTAAAATTCTAGAGATAATTGAACCATGATGAAAATAAAAGGACAACAACTACCAAACTAGAACATTCTTGAAAAATTAAGTAGATATCACATGGAATAATAAATTTAATAAAGAAGTGTTATAAAAGGTGATAAAATTTTATAAGTAAATAATATATGGTAACATATATATGACTATGGTTCTAGAACATATAAACAATATATCTATATTTATTACATATGAGGTTCCAATGCATATGAGTGAAGTCATACATAAGGTATGAGCTTTTCATCTAACTTTTATTTCTGTGAGGCACATAACATATTCAATATTTTATTATTTTATGTGGTGTATATAAAAAATAATAATTTATTTTATGATTATTATTATAAATTTTTTGTGGATTTAAATATCCATATAAGGGTATTTCTTCCATGGGGATTACGATTTAGAAGTTACCATAGTGGTAAGTGTTTTATGTTACAATCTCTTTATTTATCGAGTTCATTTATGAATATGTTTATGATGATGAAATATTATGATATAAATACCAAAAAACTCATAATATTATTTATCCTATTGTTATTTTATGAGAATACATTTATTTTGTTTTATTTTCCTCATCTTAACTATTCAATATATATATATATATAAAGTTTTTATGGAAAACAAAATTTATTTAAATCTTGGATTAAAAACCCATATTCTTTCATATCCTTATTCTCTAAAAATGTTTTAATGAAAGTTTTTTATATTATATTATGATTGTTTAAATTAATTTTTATTGTGGTTTAATTTTTAATTTTTTTAAAATGAAACTTTTTTTCATTTCCGAACAAGGTACTTTTTGACATTTTCTACAAAAGTGTGAAAGGAATTTTTTATCATATATGTTTTAAATAGAATTTACCATTTTCATGACCAATGAATATGTTGAATCATACATTAAAAGTTTCTATTATTATTTTTAAATAAAAAATTTCTTAAAAATTTGGAATTCTTTAGTTTTTAAAAAATTATTTGAAAGTGATAAATATATTTTCCTCACAAAATTTACCAAGTGATCTTTAAAAATATTTTTTGTTTTAAGAAGAAATCTTTGATTTTAATTATTTTTTATTGGGGATATTATCCAATGATAAAATTCTTATTCTTTATCTATATGGTTATTTTTTATGTTGACTATATGTTTATCAAAGCCTTTTATTTTCCTAATGTTATGTTATAGAGAATTGATGAAATGTTTATGAAAAATGTTTTCATTTCACAGGTTATGATGTGATGATATGAAGAATGTTTTATGATCATGTATGACATGTATGTATGTTTTTCATTATGTGGTGGTGGATAACTTATAACAAAGGATGGTGGTTCCATCATGACCAAGGATGATGGTGATGTTATAACTACGGATGACAGTCACACATTGGCTAAAGATGGAGGTTATGTTATAACCAATGATGGTTGTCACGTAATATCCAAGGACGGGTGGGACCTATATTTACTTATAATTCATTGGGTAAATATTGGTATCTCATGTGATAAACTGAGCTAGAATATTAAGTGAACCCAATTTAGTAATGTACTTTTTCCACTATGATTGTCTTGGGAGTGAACCTTAACTACTTTGATGGTTTGTGGAGTAAACCCATACCACAATGATAGTCTTGAAGCTTAGACTTGACATATAAGGAAATGATTTTATATCTGTATGCAGGTTCCAGCAATTTATTTATTATTCCAATGTTATTCCATCATATATCTTGTTCTCTTATTGCATTCTGATTCATGTCTTATGAATGACCAATATTTAGCCCATGACACAAGTGTTTTATCCATGATATGCAGTGAATGATTTTCAAATGTAATCTTCATGTTCTCTTATCATTATTATCATGTTTTGATAAAGTGAACATTAATATCTCCATTGTTTAAACTTACTGATAATTTAATCTCACTCTTTATTATGATCCCTTTCCACATGTTTTGAATAAAGGTACTAACTATGATATGTCTAAGAAGGGTTCTGTTTATGAGGAACTTTGTGGGGGACAATGTATATATTTTATGAATCTGTTGTTTATGTGTTCATGTTTGTAAATGTATTAGACCTATGTGTTTAGGGAATGGATCATTATGTTATTTAATGAATATTCATATATTAATATGTAATTTCTATGTATGAAAAGTCTTGGTCATAATAATTCTAGTTTGTGATGGTCAAAAAAATGTCATAAATGGACTATCTAAATTGTGTTGATATTGTTATAAGTGAATCATCCATATATTGTGACCTAAAATGATATTTGGGGCCATTTAAATTTATAAATTTATTTTAATACCATTTCATTTCACTTATATAGTTGTAGTAACATTTGACATTAACATCAATAATTATCAACAATTGATCCGACCTTGGAACTATTAAATGAATGCCCTCAGAACAATGAAATTAGTCCTTATATATCACTAAAATGGTTATAAATGAACATAATAAAATAACAGTAAAAATAAATATAGAAATGGTTCTAAATTAAGTAATTAATAAATCTAATTTGATTGTTTATGATGTTAAGTGAACATTTAGAATGATTTTGGAACAAAATTTAAGATGTGTATCCAAACCACTATTTTCTTTTGGGTTGGGACCTTTATCTCTATAAATCACATTATATATAAATATTATGTCATGGAATGATTATTAATTCTATATATACATTTCTTACATATATTCCTTTCATATTATATAATTATTTTATCAGGTAATACAATCATTAAGTTTATTTATCAGATGTATTATTTAAAATCAAACCTGATTAATGGGAAATTTCATTCCCTTAATCCTTTTATGTATTTTTCATCTGAATTATTTATTCTTATTAAAGATTTCATTAAATAAAATAATTTTTCAGATATAAATATTCTGGTTTACCAATGGGTTTTAAAGAAAATTTAAAGCTTACACTTTCTCTAATGCCTTAACTGATTCTTTAAAACACCGTTTTGGAAGTTCCTTTCTATACACAATTATCTTCCATTTACCATGAATTTTTTCATAAACAAACACTAAATTTTGATGAATATTCCTATGTACTTACATATGAGAATCCAAAATTATTAATCCCTTCTTCTACTTATAATATTTATGAAATATCATTTGATTATGAAATGTGAAAAGATAATGAAGCTCCATTCTTTACATGGGTAATTATTATATATATCCCTTATGATTTATTCACATTTTAGGAACACATAAACATGTAAATGTTATTATGGGTTAACCTAGATAGTTATCCTATTCATGGGGTATTGTTTTTCTGTCTCATGAGATGTTTTTATGCCAATAGGGAGTAACCTAGTCCATGGAGAGAATCTATCCACCATGTGTCTTTTATATTGGAAGTTATATTTGAATTTAGATTATGTTACTTTATATTTTTCTATAACATTACAATATTTCCATGATATTATGATACCATGATCTTTATTTTATACTCCCATGTGATTATTCATGAGCCTTCTATTTTACCATATCATCTGATGTAGTTTAATTCACATGTTACTCTTTATTATCATGTTTATTCTCTTACTAAAATTTATAGATTAACCTTTTTTTGTATTCTATAGGTTACCTAATTTAGTTTTAGGATCTTGAAATAAATTTGAATTTTATTAAAGAGAATAAAATATAAATGTTGAGTTTTACTTTGTTTTTGATGTATTATGAACCTATTATTAAAAGGACACTAGGCATCATGATCTCAGGGTTGTGTTTATTTAATATTTAAGTAAAAAATCATGTAATTATATGTTTAATAATCTTGGGTTGATATACAGCACATGATCAAAATAAACAGACTAGAACTTCTGATCCAAAACATTCATAAAACCTGAAAATGATTATTTTAATAAGTAATTATTAATAAATGTGTGTTGGAATATTTTACGAGGATCAGATATGATATTATAAATAAGAATATGGTTATTTAAAATAAGTATAATAAATTTTAACTTATTATACAGGATTCTAGATCGATTAATAAGAAAGGAAAACATGAGTTAATGGTTTTATGAAACAATCTCATTTTTATCAAGATTGTTTATACATAATTTTTTTATAATGAAATTACATTATCTATTTCTTCCAAAAATTAATGTCTTATTCTCCTAAATTTATTTTATGAGAAAAAATGTTTTCATTTCATTTTTATATTTTTAATTACTCAATAATAAGAAATAATATTTTGAAAAAAAATTACTTCATTTCACTCTATGGTCAAAAATATTTTTTCTTTAATATCCATTTTTTCCAAATGTTTTCATGCACATTTTTACTAAAATACAATGATTTTTTGAAGTCATGTTTACCCATAATATAATTTCTATAAAATGGTTTAAAGTAATATTATTTTAATTTTCGTAATAGGTGTTTGTTGGAAAAAAATCCCTCAAGGTAACATTGCAACATTTTTATATTGGATGTGTTTATTAAAAAGCATGTTTTTATAGTGTAATGTAGAGTTAAAAATATGTTTTTGACAATCTATGTTGACAAAGAACCATGATAAAGGAATAGAATATTTGGGGGTGGTACAAAATAGAAGATACACGGTGGCACTATTTTCCATTGTTTTCCAAATTTTTAGGGTCCAAAATTTTGAGTTTGGTAAGCATTGTGAAATGTATATTTTCTTTAAGATCTCATAAAAATAAGGCAAAGGAATGAGTTTAGAAAATATGGGATTAATGAATTGTACTTCACAATTACATAAAGAATATTGATGGTGAGTTCTGCAATAACAACAGGATTAACAAACAACAGAGGTGAAGATAATTGCGATGGAGAATTGCGGTGATAGTGAAAAGGAATTGATGGAATGTCATGTGATTATGACTATCTCTGCGATCTGAAAATTTATGTGGTGCTTCTTGATATAGAGATAATTTTGGTAGGAATTTCGGAGCTTTGGGATTTGAGCTGACATGGTGCTGACTTTGCACAGAAGGTTCCCAAGTCAATGTAATCACCTATAAATATGCCTCGACCCATTGAAAAGAGTAGAGGGGTTTTCAAGAAACAATTGTAGCTCTTGAATCGAAAAGGAGGTTCATGGAGGTAGTGTGCTTCATGAAAGGTAAGATCTTCCCAATGGAAAATATAGCTCCATGAAAGAGGTGTGTTCTACGTTGGCCCAGTGAGGACCGTGAAGGAAGTCTCTTTGTGATGGTTTTAGATCTGCAATGGCCTAATCTCTAGGAAATTGTATTCTTTGAAAAGAAGCAAGGAATTTATGAAGGCTTATTTGAGATTTGTAAAATTGGGAGCTTCGTGAAGTAGGGAGTTTTGCGAAGGTATTTCAAAAGGTCATTTCCTTGTGATTAGTGGAAAAGGAGTATTCATCAGTGGATGAAATTTGGACTTCAATATAGAATCTATATATAGTGAAGGATGCACTCATTAGAGATAATGAATTTACCTAAAAGTCTTTAAAATGTGATTGGATCTTCTGAAAAAGTAGTGAGCTCACTTAAGTTGAGAGAGTAGTGAGTTCTCAATTTATGATTGGTTTTAAACCAGGAGGTATAGTGAGTCTACTTCGAACTTGTAAACTGTAGTGTGCTTTTAGTAGATTTGGTACGTCAGCACATTATCGGTATATTCTCCTTAGACATTGCCTAATGATGGTGAACCAAGTAAAATTTTTGTGTCCTGTGCATGCTTTAATATTTCTTCATACTCTAAAATAGGAAGGAGAGAACATAGAGTTTTTTCTAACAACAAAACAAGATCAAAGGGGAAGTTGTTTTAATCTATTATACCCTGATTCACCCCCTATTAGGGTATCTAGCCTAGTGGACCTAACAGAGTTTTTTTATCAATGGTGTGAACAAAATATTTGTTTCAATGATTATGAGATAAATAAAATTTCCCACCATCATGACCACTCAGTAATTTGAATATTACATTACAAGTTTACATAGTTATTTTAAAAGAAAATACTTTCCTTAATATTTATAATTTTTTTAGATTTATATCAAATGCTTTGAAAATGAAAAAGTTATTCTCCTCAAAAAAAATTTCAATGATAAATCACCCTAATATTTTAAAATAATACTATGTTATATATCTTATACAATAAAAAACATCAAAGTTCAAAGAACCCAAAAATATTATTATTTTTAAAATCACTATGATAAAATAGTCATTCAATTAGTGATTGTGAATAGTATTAACCATATTGTGAATTTATACAAAGGTCTTAATAAATCAAAATTTATTTATTAATTCTTAGGAAATAAAGACTCAAATTTTAGAAAATCCATTTTTATACGTTTTCTTCAAAAACAATTCTGATTAATTTTAACAAAAAAATAATATAATTAAATTTTTAAAATTTTAGAAAATATATTTGATAAAAATAAAACTATTTTTTAAATCATTATATCAAAATTTTCTTAGGGTTAAAATTTCATATTTTTTGGAAAATATATATTATCTAGTGAATAGTAAAAAATACAGATTATTATTAAAAAGTATATTTTCATTTCAACCATTTCAAAATTTCCTTTTTATTATAAACTATTTTCAATGTAAAATTAGTATTATTATATTATTAATAATCCAATTAAGTTTATTTGAATCAATTTCATGATTAAATTTGGAATAAAAGCATTTTTATTACTTAAAAATGTTTTTTGTTGTGTTTTTTCCATTTTATTTTTTTTATTAAATTATAAAAATTTTATTTTTTGAATTTTTCAAAATGGATTTTATATTTTGAGTCTAGATTTACGATTTTTTTTTAAAATTACATTTTTATTTTTGGTCATTATGAATAGTAACCATGGTAATTTATATTACCACGGTAAAGGGTAAATCACATAATTAAGGGTTAATAAAATATCCTAAAGACTATAAAATTACCCTAAAACATACCCAAATCTTATTGTATTGATAAATTTTATAAATAATAATTCATTTTTTAGTTATATGACCATTTATGGACATTTGGATGAGATTATGGACTTTATAATATTGTAGTTATGGAAAATTCAAAGACATCACATTCATGTTTTTAATAAATATAAATTTTTTAAAATGGAATTATACCGAGTATATGTTACAATATAAATAGTATTTTTATATATAAAATATTTATATACATCATTTTAATTTATTTTTAAATTTTTGTGAAAAAATAATTACCTTAAATTCTTAAATAACCTTGATACTTGAATTACTGAATTAATGGAAAAATAAAAGAAATGATAATAAAAATATTAAAAGTAATAAAATTTGAATTAATTTAGGTAATAATTTTTTATATATTAATATTAAATTTTAGTTATTTATTAACAGTTTTTGTTCAAAGAAATATTTAAATGTTAATATTCTTAATGTCAAAGTTATGAATAGTGTCAAAATTGAAAATAATAATATTTTATAAATATTATATTTTATTAATTTATTAAAAAATAATAAAAATGTTTAATAAGGATAAATAGGATAATATAGGGTCTTAAAATTCACCCCAAGTGCATTTATAGTCTATTTGGAAGCATTTTTCTCTACAATAGTCTTATTATATTTTAGTAGTTTGAGGAATTCCAAATGTCCCCCTAACACCAATTACCAAAGGACACCCTTTCACTTATTTACACCACTCTTTTCCCTATATCTCAACCAAAACCTTCCAATTTATCTTCTAAACACCCTTATCTATTTCATTGAGGTTCTTAGCCGTTCAAAAGGTGAACTATAGATCCCCTTAAAAAGAGATCTAAAAAAATCCCACTGAAGAAGCAGTAATCATATTTATGAAATATTTCTGGTTTATTTCTTCTTATACTTTCTCTTTATGTGTAGTTACTATCCTAAGAACATGAGCCTTAGCTAGGTTGGTAGGGACTTCTTAAGTGCATCTGGAAGACCTGGGATCAAATCTAGGTGGATTCATTTTTTTGGGGCACTATAGCAGTACTGTAGCAGGAACTATAACAGTAATGTAATAGGCACTGTAGTAGCACTGTAGTGGGACTCTGTAGAACTGTAGCAGGTACTGTAGCGGGAACTGTAGCAGGTACTGTTTGACACTGTAGTAGTAGGTAATATGCCCCCGTTTGGTCCTTCAAGCCACCGATTTGGTCCTTGAGTCTTTTAAGGCCTTCGGGCCACCCAGGCCATCGGGTCAGTAAGGCCTTCAGTCCACCTCAAGGCCTTCGGACCACCTTAAGTGCAGACACAAACAAGACGAACTATGAGGAACAATCTCTAGAAGGAGGATATGCAAAGAGCTTTCACTACAGCAGAAGCTAAACGAATTGCAAGAATTGGAGGTTATGACACCTATCATCGGGACAAGCCTATGAATGCAAGAGAATGCCTAGCCGAACAGCCATGCGAAGGTGGAGAGATGATTTTACGATGAAGATGATGGGGAGGAGTAGTCCTAAGTAGTTAGTCTGGGTTGTATGTAATGTTTGAAGCCTATGGGAAAATTAATTCCTCTAAGGCCTATTGGCCATGTAAAACATATGCTACAAGCCCTATAAGGGTTCTACCTCACCCCTTAAATGGTGGATTATCAAAAATAAATAAAAAAATGAAGGCCTTAGGGCCATTGGATGTAGTTTCCATCCTAAATTAATAAATATATTATAATATATATATATTAATATTTTTATGATTCAATTGTATTTTACCTTTTATCCATCCAATGAAAAATGAATACATCTGACATGTGTATGTTCGAATAACCATCTCCATGTTGGGGTGTAAAACATCTTCCACAACCACTTTACTTGGATAGTTATAATGATGGAACTAATGGATATATATAAAATTTTTGACATTATATTGATTCATTAAAATTAATATATCATTAAATTCTCTACCCATTCAACTATTTAGGAAAAATATTTTCATTCGTACGTATATACGACTTACCGTCTCTATGCAGCTATGTGATTCATTTTTGTTGTAAACCTTACAATAATGATTCTAAAAATTTATTTCATAAATAAATATGGTATTTTTAAAATTAATATCATTAATTATATTATGTATCTACATCGAATGCAAGACAATTGTGATTTTTATGACAAAACTTTCATGAGAAAACAAGGCAATTAACACATAAAACCATGAAAATAACAAAATATCATTAATGAATGGGGGGTAAGATGTTATCAATGGATAATATAAATGTTATAAATTTGAATATGGTTCTTGTATAAGATAATAACATTTTTAATATCATTATACATGAGGTTTTAATATAATTTATGGAAGTAGAACCTGAGGTAAGGGACTTTGTCTCAATATTCTTTCCTTGAGTCATAATTTGATGTTATAAACCTATATTATTTTACAAGGTGGGTATATTTACAATTTAAAATTTTATATCATGAATTTATTTATTATATTTATATTTAATGTTTTGTTAAATTTTATTCATTCATGGGGCATTTGATTCAATTTATTACAAAGTGCTTCGGGTTTCTCATCTCACTTTTACTTCCATAGGACATATTTATTATTCAAAACTTATTTCTATTGTGCGGTGAATATATTTCCAACTTGATATATTATATCATGAATATATTTGTCTTTGTGGTATTTAATGTTTCATTTAACTTTAATTTTTATGGGGCTTACAATTCAAAAGAAACCCATGTGTTAATGGTTTATTTCAGAATCTCTTCATTATTTGAAATTTTTTATTTTTAAGTCTTTGATAAGGAATATATTTCTTCTAAGACAATTTTTTATAATATTTGTTTAAAAAATATTTCTACTATTTTCCAATTATTTTTTAAATCTATTTTTAACCTTATTTACCTTTTTTAATTTTTTTGAAGGAATCTTTTTTTCATTTCCAAAAATAGTTTATTTTTTAATTTTATTTAAAGAATCTGAAAATGATTTTTTTAACATATACAACATGAAAAAAATTTAAACCCATCATGAATATATAATACATTAAATTCAACTTTACCAGTTTAGAAGGAAATTTTCAAAGAAAATTATATTTTTATAATGTGTGTTGTTTTTTATTTAAACATTTATATTCAAAGTAAAGGGAATGTTTTCTTAAGAAATATTCTAGTAATATATTCAAATATTTTTCAAAAAAACATTTTTGAACATTATTTTGGGTATGTAATTTAATGATACAATTCATTATATTTCTTTGTATGTTTTCTAAGAAGTTTTAGTGGAGAAAGTATTGATATTCAATATTAATAGTTCTTCTAGTATGAAAAATTGTTGATTTTATTAAATTTTTTTTTGATTTAGTTGTAATATTTATCTAGATGAGGAATGCATTGGACTCAGTAAGTGAAATTATTTGATTTTTACATGAAGTTGATGGTATTAGATGCCGACCCAAATTCTGTGGTATTAGATCTCACCATGAAGTTGATGAAATTAGATGTCATCCCAAATTAGATGGTATTAGATATCAACACATAGTCAATGGTATTAGATTTAGATATAAATTCATTGATATTAGATGTTAAAATGAATCCCTGACAATATTATATATCTTCATATGAAGCCTCAGTGATATTTTCTATATGTTCGACATTATGAAAACCATAATTATGAATTGAGTTATTAATATCCCATGTGAGTATTCCAATAGATATAATATCGATGGTTATGTTTCATTCTTATGTGATTATTTATATGGAATTAATTAATTATTCTTTTTTTCTTCCATATTATGCTCAAGATATTATTTAAATGGCTTGTGTGTTTAGTTATTTACCTTGATATATTAATTATTTCACATTTATTCCTAGCTTCTGTTGTATGCTTACCCTTACTGGGAATTTAATCTAACACCTTTCATTTTTTTGTTTTCTCCATGAATCAATGAAGTGTACTATTATTGTTATGAAATGATATTCTAAAATAAATAATGTTATTATTTAAAAACAATTATGTTTTAGTTTCTATTTTCAAATATAATATGGGAATCATATATGTATATAGTTTACCAATACTAATAAACTTTTAGGTTCTTTTGGATGTGATTACAAGTATCTTATGTAAATGTGACAAAGTAACCACCGGATCTAGGCTACCAGAGTTGGGGTTCTTATAGTTGGTATTAAAGAAAATTTAGTAGATACCTTTAGAACTATATTTAATAAAACATATATTTGTGAATTTAACCATATTAATTAATTTGAGGATAATTCTATGTATAGGATAAAATCCTATATACATGGTAATGACCATAGATAACCTAGTTTAAATATAATGACTCGTAGATTGAGAATAATGTGTCATGATTTTTAAATCCATTGAATAATATTCCATGATTATTTGATAGCTCACTCTTGTTATTATAATTTTATACATGAACTTTAAATTTTGGTTTTAGGTAATAGAGGGTTATATAAGGAAATGGTTTAAAATTGAAAGTGATAGGGAATGTATTGAAGAATTATTTCACCAATGGTATAATGGTTATAAGAATCATGAAATGTCTACGTAATTTTATTAATTTTGGAAGAATGTATGATTTTATTAAATTATTTGTTATATTCACCATAATGGGTTTACGATTTTAATTTTGAACATATGTTTAAATTAATAAGAACCCTTTTGAGGTATTATGTTATGGGATTTAATCATGATTAATGATATTTTGGGAGACATTTGTGGAAATAAAACACATTGGTTTAGTATGTGTGAAAATTTTATTTAAGGAATATTTCGTTTAATTTTTGTGGATATAAGATTAAAGTTTAGTTTAACATTTAGGGTTTATATAATCATTTATTTTAATTCAATTATGGGTTACTATATTTTTGGAATGAAAAATTAAATGTATGATATAATCTTTGAGAATAAAACATTTTTTATGGTTTAATATATTAAGGTGTTTTTAGGATGTTTATCAAATTTTTGGGAATTTTTTAGGGATAATTTTGATGTAGTTTTATAACGAGGACAAATTATAGATTCAGAAAAAACCCATCACATCCGGTAAGTCCATTAGGCTTGAACTTTCAACCAAAGGGAAATACGGGCGCATCACCTACCACTAACCTACGTGATGTGTCCGAGTTAGTATGACATAGTTTTTCATTATTTAAATGATATGGAAGATAAACAAAATCATCATTTTGGTAAAATATGTTTTATATTATAGATAACCATGGGATATGAAACTGATTTAGATTTATGTAATTTATAATATTTTAGAAGATTCTTAGTATTTTAGGATACCTATATTGTTATGGTAAACAAAATATTATTCTAACATCTTGTTACCTACTTTCAAACATTTTCTTAATGTTTACTTGTTTTACTATTTAAGTGGGTGCATATTTGGACTCCCAAGGATAGATAATTTTTAATGAAAAATAACCTAATTATTAGTGATTTATGTTGGTTTGAATTAATGGAGTCAAAGTACAAATGAGTTCATGTATTTTTCAGTTTCTCCCTGAGTTTGGAGAATGCCTGAGGCGGTTCGGGTTTTTAGGTAAGGATCTGGTTTTTTAGGTCTTATAGAGAAATACAAACCATGTGATGAGAATACACAACATTTAATCTCTATAGGGTAGATTTAGTGAACCTGGAACATAACATGAAAGGATTACACACCGTGTTTAGGTCAGATGTTATGTAATGTTAAAAGATCTATTTTTTATAAAAAAAGATAGTTTTCAGCATATATAAACATAGTGGTTTACATAATGTGTAAATATGTTACATTCTATTTTAATTCAAAAAGTAGGGGTTTATGGCACTAAATCAGTTTATTTTTATTTCATTCTCCAGCATATCTCTCCCCTCTCATCCCAAGCCTCTTCTCCGGTGATTTTGGGAGCCTTTGTTTGACCTAGTTTGATTCATTCGGTGATTGATCACAATTGTGGTCAGGTTTCATATCTATGGAAGATAAATACTTTATTAATCTTTATTTTCATTGATCATGGTAGTTTCATTTAATTGTGTTATTGGTTTTTTTGATCTGTGGTGATATTTATTTTGTTTCTCTCAAGATTTATTATGCTGTATTTCTATGCGGTATTTTTCTTTATCGGTTGTGGTAAGGAGGGTGTGTGTTATTGAGGTATGTGTTTTTATCTCTTCTATTCAAAGCCTTTTAAAAATGAATCAATTATGAGATATATATAGTAATTCTAGGGCCTCTGTTTTCATTATAGGTTTCTTCCTTGTGGGGGATTCTATTGCGGGTATGTCTGAAACAAGTTTTGAGGTAGGTTGTTCTATCTATAAACCATGTTTTTGAAATTCATTTATCATATTTTGATAAAATAAATTTATTAAATAGAATTTAATGATTTGACTAATTGGTTTTGTGTGTGTGGAATGGTTTTTTTAAATATTATTTTCCCTAGTTTTTGTTAAATGAAAAGTGTTTTCAAATCATTATGAAATAGTTTTATTAAATTATTTTCAAAGAATGAAATAATGAAATGGTTTTATGAAATGGTTGGGAAAATAAGACACATGTTAAGTGTTGGGTAATTAGGTGTAATCTATAGTAAAAGGCCCCATCCACTGTGTGTGTGGGGGGAGGGGGGGGGGTTCTCATGAGGGTTTCCTATGATCCCTAGGCCTGTTGCTCAAGGTATTTGTTAGAACTATTGAGGGTATAAATTTTGTGGTATTCCAATACTCTCTAGACATGATGAATATGTCTAGTTGTTTGAAGTGTACATATTTTTCTAAATTAGGTATGAGTTTCCTAGCTATCATGACCTTGTGTTACCCTTGGTGTGATGTTTCTTGTGATTATTCTTTTGGATTTTACTACTCTGATTGCACTACCATGGATTTAATATGATATGTGATACATGATTTGTTTTGAAATTATGTTTTTGTTTAGATATATGCATATGAAATTATTTTAAACTAATATACATGATTTATTTGTGACTTTAGAAAAAGGGGAAATTAAACTGTTCTTTCATGATTTTGATATAAAAACTTTTATACTATTATCATGCGTTATTTTAAATAAATTTAAGAATTATTGGATTATTATTTAGAGACTTGATATTGAACACCAGGGTGATACCCTACGGAGAATGTTATCTCATACCCTGTGTACCCCTTCGATGGTGTGTAGAAAATGTTATGTATTTTGATGTAGGGAATTACATGGAACCATCATGAGGCAATGGGGTTTTCTATTTTATGGGTGATACCTTAATGAGAATGTTATCTCAAACCCTATGTACCCATTCAATGGTGTGTAGAAAAAGGAATGTATTTTGATGTATGGAATTACATGGAACCATTGTGGGGCAATGAGGTTTTCTATCAGCTGGGTTTTGGTTTGTTGGTGGTGTGTTGGTGGCAGTTTTCCCACATTATCACATGGTTCTATTGGATTATATTTTTGGTTTTTTAGTTTTTTATAGTTGGGATTGTCACTTGGAGATAGTTTTCTACCTTTTTTAGTTGTATTAATGGCATTTTTCATTATATGTTTTGGAATATAATTTTATCTTATATTATGTTAAAATATTCCATGTTGTTGATTCAGGATGGGAGAAATCATACCCCCCATTTGCTGTTTTATAACTTGGTTCTAGTCACCAGGATTTGGGGATTGGGATAGCCCTTTGGGTATGTGTAAATTTGGGTTGGGTAACTATTTTAGAGGGTATTCAGGATGGGTTCATCACAACTTGGTTTCAGACGAGGTCTACCATCCAAAGTTGTTGTCTTGGTACATTTGGTGGACTGAAAATAGGATTATTGGTACTTGAGAGGTAGATTGTGGTGAGTTCCTGACCATCTATTAAAGTTATTAAACTCAAGTTACCATGGTATATTGGGATGTGTGTCTCATGTATTTATTTTTTGACTTTAATCTCAGTTTTTTATAATAGGTTTTTGAGTTTTATCTGTTATTATTATTTTGTATGCTCATTTCATCTATTTTGGTGTGCAGTGGCATGACTCTGAGATGTTTTCTGTGAGTTTATTATAATGTTGTAACATATTCTCCCCAAGGTAATCCCATTAAGGATAAAAAAATTATTAATTATATAATGTGGGTAGTTCATGTTGTCAACCAGAATATACCTTAAGATCAGAATGCAATTTTTGAGGTATATTTTGTAGCTGTAGGTGATAGAGATCCATCATGGGAGTTCTTGTGTGAGAAACCACCATCTTTTAAGGGTCTAAATAAACCTAAATAGGTGTATTAAAGGCTTTCAAATATCAATCACATGTTTATAGTCCTAGAAACACCTAATAAAATCAAGGTTAAGTGTGAAATTTTCATACTTGAGGGTCCAAAAAATCATTGGTGGGATCCATGTTACATACAGATAAGAACTTAGGATTATATTGGATGGGTTTCAAGACTCTCTTATTCCATTAGTTTTTTCTAGAGTCACAAATTTTGGTAAATCATATGGAGTTCCTATCCTTATAGTAGGAATAAAATTTGGTGTCGGCGTATACCAATCGGTTGGCTGAGGTAGTTCACTTTTCACTAGAGGATGTAAAGAGTGACTAGCTAAAAGCTCATAAGAAACTATAGGGTTTGTGACTCGATAGTATATCATAGATATTTGAACAAAAAAATTCATCTTGTGTATGGAATTTGGGCAAGGAGTGATGGATGAAATGAGTTTTAAGTCAAGGTTAGATATTATTCCTCTTCTCTTCCACCAAGAGGGAAATTCGGTGGCACGCTAGGGAAAAGAGGATGTTTTTGGATCATCATAGGAGTGGGGGAGGTGTTTCTTGGAATCATTCCTCGTTAGCACATTTAGTTACAACTAAAAGTGTTCTATTGACTTGCTATCAGTGTGGAATGGTTAGACAAACCTAATGTTCTTGTCTATCACCTTCAAAGATGTGTAATTGTTGTGGAAGTTATTATCATATATTGATTTTCTATCAGTCTATTTCTAAACCTTGATATATCTAGGGATCATTGGATCTAAAAGAAAATATGGCATAGTCATATATTTCAAAGACTATAGGGAACTATCCACAAGCCTTAAGAGTGAATAACTTTCACATAGTATACGAGTTTTCAGAATTTGTAGATTTCGATCCCATGACACAAATAGTTATAATTTTTATTACATCATTATGAGAGGTTTTCTTATTTGATACAGGTTCTTCTCAATCGTTTGTATCTGGATTTTTTGTTGATATATGTAAATATCCAATAGATATGATCTACATTTATGTAGTTAGAAAAACTTCTTGGGAAAAAGAAAGAATAGGGGTTTCAGTTTTCTTTTTTGTTCACATAGATAATTATTGCAGAGTTGGTTTGATATTTTCTAGTTCTTAATCTTGATTTGTTCGACATCATCTTCATCAGGATGGATTGTCCTATTTCTCATCTTGATGTGGTTTGTTTTTATCATATATTGTTCTCTTTTATTACATATAATGGGAGCTGACAAGTGTTTCTGGGAGAGTGATATCCTATGTTTGAAGATATAAGACCTCCTCACCCAGAGATCATGAGTTTTTTATCTTCTTTTATAGTTGAGTTTGATAAAGTTTATTTTTTATAGATCATCCCAAAATTTCTTGGCACTATCCTAATATTCTTAAAACGATTTCTATGGTCTTACAATGGAGAGGGAGGTAGAGTTTTTTATTGCTCCGGTGCTAGTTATAAAGAATATTTCGATATCTTTCTATTGTGTGGTATGAGCGAAGCTAAAAGTGCTCAAGGTTTAGTTATAAAACCTAACAGAGAAGGGTTTTTTTCACCCCTGTTTTTCTCCTTGGGTATCCAAATTGTCTTTTCTAATAAGATATATGGTTTACTCCAATTTTTTGTGGATTATCGTATATTTAATCAAGTAATAGTTATGAAAAAAATATCATTTTATCCTTATGGATAAATTATTTGATTAGTTAAAGGAGGAAAAGTTGTTTTTGAAGTTTGATCATCAGTTGGGTTATGATCAACTCAGAGGTCACGAGTTTGAAATATGAAAGATGGATTTTAGGATCCGTTATGGCCATTATGAATGTATTTTCATTTTTTTAGTCAGACAACCACCATTGTAGTTTTTATGGATTTGATGAATCATATATTCAAGCAGTATGTCGACACTATTGTATTTGTGCTCATGAATGATATTTTGGTTTACTCGATATATGAGCTTGATCACAATCACCATTTGAGTTTTGTTTTGGAAATTCTGAGGAGTAACTATTTATATGAAATGATTTTGAAATTCAATTTATAGATTCATGAAGTGAATTTATTAGGGAACATGATTTCTAAGAATAGATTATCAATTGATCATGATAAGGTAAAGGCTATTTTTCCTAGAAAAAACCACATAATATATTTGACATTTGAAGCTTCCTTGATCTTTATTGATATTATATATGGTTTATCAAGTATTTATATACGTTTTCATCACCTTTGACTACTCTTTAAGGAAATGGTTAAAATTTTAATGGGAATGAAAAATTTTAATCTTCTTTTGGAGAGATGAAATTACTTCTATTCTAATCTAATCATATAGAAGAACATTAAGGGGTATGTGGTTTTATATGATGCTTATGGCACAATATTCGTTCATGTAGTTTTGTAGGGTAAAAATGCAGTGGATTATAGTTTACATCAGCTTCGATCACATGAGAATAATTACCCCACTCAGGATTTTGATCATATCATGGTTATGCATTTGATAAAGTATTAGAGGCATTATCTTTATGAGGGAAATTTTCATATTCATTTTTTATCATAAGTATTTAAACTATATATTTTCTCATAAATACATGAATATTATATATATAAGGTGGGTGAAATACTTTCATACATTTTATATTTATATCTCTTACACCCTGGAGAAGGTAAATGTTATTTCAGATGCTCTTAGTAGGAAGGTACCATCGTAGGCTCCTCATTTGAAGAAAGAGTGGAACATTATAGGACTCTTTACTCATTTGGACTTGGATTCTGAGGAAAAAGTTTTTTATGGTTCTATATATTTTTTAGTTATCATAATCTCTCCTGGAATATATTCTATAGATTCATCCTCAAGATGTTGGGTTTAAAGGAATTCAAGAAACCATATATAGTGGGGAGACCATTTTTGTTTGGTCTGTCTCTTCAAATGATATTCTCATTTTTGGAGATCATTTTGTTATCCCAATATAATTGGTAAGATTATTATTGTTTTATTATCATAGTTTTCCATGGTATGTTCATTCAAGAAATATAAATACGTATTATGAAATAATATGGTATTTTTTGTTGCTGGGTATGAAGCATGAAATTTAAAATTATGTGCCCCGCTATTACACATTAAAAAAGATAAAGGAATATCATCTGAAACCTTCTTATTTTTTTCATCCTCATCCAATGATGGTTTGGAAATGGAATGAGGTATCTGTGGACTTTGTTGTTAGATTTCCATGGACTCCATGAGGAATAAATTCTATATGGGGGTGATTTATCAGTTTAAAGGGACACCACTAAATTTGAATATCCTTGTAAGATATATATAAAAGATATTGTGATGTTACATAGGGTTAAATTTACAATTATTTTAGATAGGGATCATAGGTTTACTTTAATGTTCTGAATGAGTATATAGGAGGGGATGGGGACTCAGATACAAATGCGTAAAACTTACTATCTGTAGACAGATGGAAAGATGGAGTGTGCTATATCGATCCTGGAAGATATTCTATGTGACTGTGTCTTGGATTTGGGTGGATTGTGGGATATCCATTGGGAATTGATTGAGTTTTATTATAAAAATATTTATCTATTGTCAATCAGAATGGATCCTTTTAAGGATTTTTAATATCACCTCTGAATATCACCTCTTTATTGGGAATATGTGGGTGAAGTTTCTTTTGTGGGAATAAGTTTGAATCAAAATATTTCATCATAGATTAAAGATATAAGTCAATGTATAGTTACCCATGCTTTTAATTTTGGTTTGTACTACATTGATATTTCTACCATTGATTTGATATTATATTAGGTACATTATTTTTTTGACATGATTTATCTACTGTGATATATGGATATGAAATAACTGAATCTAATTAACTTTCATTCTTTGGAAACATATAAAAAGGGGAAATTAAACTATTCTTCCCTGATTTAGATATAAGAACTCATAATATATTATCATTCATTATTTTATTTAATGTTGGTCATGTTTAGAATATTTTTATAGAATTGATATGGAACACCTGGGTGATACCCTGCTAAGCTGTTTAGGTCACAACCTAAAAAGCCCTTCATCGGTGCATGGAGATAATTATGTATTTAAATAAAAGGAAAGGAAAGCCACTACAGTGAGGTGGTAAAGTTTTCTGTCAGATGGGAATTGGGTTTTTGGTGGTGATTTGGTGGGAGTTTTCCCATGTTATCACATGGATCTGATGGAGAAACTATTTGGTTTTCTAGTCCATTATTATTGGACTTGTCAGAAGGCGATCATTTTCTACCTTTTTTCAGATGTATAGATTCCATTTTTCTTTATCCATTTTTTAATATAATATTATCTTTCATTGTGTCTCTCTGTTATGCTCATATATTGAATTTTTTTCTTCAAGTTGGAAGAAATTTTTATTTCTATCTATTGATTGATACTTATGTTCTAGGCATTATCCCATGGGGATTGGGAACACCCTTTAGTTATATAGAAATTCATGTCAAGTACCATGTCGATAGAGTATTTGGGTTGGTTTCATCCTAATTATGGAAAATAGTTTAGGAATAAAGGATGATATTTTTGATGAAATGTATTATTTTATTATTAATTAATTATGATACATGTTGTTTTTTAAATAATTAATGATTCTTGGAGATTATATTTTTAGAACTTGTAAATTTATTGAGAAAAGTATTAATTTTTTCTTGGAAGACAATGTTATCAATTTCTTCTGATTTTTGGGTTTCAATATTTGGATGGAATATTTTTTAAGGTGTTTAAGGATAATTATTTATTAAAGGATCTAAGTTGAATTTTGGGTATTATTTTTGAATTATTGGATGTTAAAGTAGTTTCTTTGTTTGAAGGTTTTTTATTTTTTGGAATTATATTATCATGTTCAATCCATATTGGTTTTGGTTAATGTCAAAAGATTAGAGGAATATATGGTTTTTCTTTTGTGAATTTTTTGATCAATTTATGTTGATTCAAGAGGTTCATGCATAAAAAAATTAGTATACACTATTTGGAGAAAAAGATGAGTTGGTGGTAGAAAATAATTAGAGGATGAAAATTTACTTATAAAGTATGATTATTTACTTATTTTATTACTCTAGGTAGTAAAATAATTCCCCAACTTTAGGAAAATTATTTTGGATAAAAAATATTATCCGTTTACTTTTCTTACTGAGAAATCAATGGACTTTGAACCCATTATAGATTTAAGGTTTTGTAATGGATAAATTTCTAATGACTATGTTCTCTATCACTCTCCATCATTCTTTGGGAGTCAGTTTTATCTTCTATATCCATATCTTCATTTCCCACATATGTTATCCTATATGGAAACCTATTATTTGTTATCCCATATGACCTTCTTACTCCCCCTTTCTTTCTTTTCAAGTGGTTATTTTATCAACACTTTTTATGATGTGATATTTCTACAAAAAAATTCAAATATAAACACATAATTTTTAGTTCAATTTCATATTGAGTGGATGATTTTTTTTGAATGAGGGGGTAATGTAACACCATGATATTTTAAAATAATACTATTTTCATTAGCTTATAAAATAAGAAACAATGATCTCAAACAAACCGCAATATATTATTATTAAAAAGTGACCATTATAACCAAGATGAGAAATTAACATGTTTGAATAATATTAACCATAGTGTAAAATATATACAAATTTGTTTATTAATTCTTCGGAATTAAACACTAAAATCATAGTAATGTCATTTATACATTTTCTTCAAAAATGAATCTTATTTATTTTTATGAGAAAATAATATTATTAAATTTTTAAAATTTAAAAAAATTTCTCAATAAATTGAATTTAGTTTTTAAAATCTGAAGATAAAAATTATCTTTGGGTGAAATTTTTATATTTTGCATGAAATATTTTTTTCCCTTGAATAGTGAAAAATACAGAATATTATTGAAAACTATATTTCAATTTAACCATTTGAAAATTTCAATTTTATTTCAAAGATGATTCAAATTAAAATTATTTATATTATAATATGAATAATCCAATTATGTTCATTAAGATCAATTTTATGGTTGAATTTGGAATGAAATCATTTTTATACTTAAAAGGGAATTTTTCTGAAAACTGTTTTTCTTTATGTTTTTATTGTTTAATTTTCATATTAAATTTTGAAACTTCAAAGTTTTAAATTTTAAAAAATTTATTTTATATTTGGATTCATGCGGTCCAAATTTATTAATAAAATCTCATTTTATTTTCTGTCATAATAAATAGTAACCATGGTAATTTTTTATTACAACAACAAAGGTTAGATCATCTGATTAAGGGTTAATACAATATCATAACTACTTTAAAATGACCCTAAAACTTTAAAAAAATTTGGATTAATAATTTTCGTCCATATTAATTTATGGTTCATTTATAGGACTATATATATCAATTTGGATGAGATTATGAACTTTATAATAGTTTATTTAATGAAAAGTCAACGATGTACCATTCATGTTTTTAATAACTATAACATTTTTAAAATTGGATTATCCATAGCTTATTCTAAAATATAAATAAACTTTGTAAATTTTAAATATTTATCTACAACTTTTTGATTAATTTTTTTATTTTTATTGAATAAATAATTAACTTAAATTTTTACAGAACTTCGATGCATTATTTACTCAATTAATTAAAAAATTAAATAAATAACATTATAAATTTTAAAATTAATGAAATTTGAATTAATTAAGGTGGTAAAATAATTTTATATATGAATATAACATATAAAGGATGTATTAAAAGTTTTATTTTGGAGATATATTGTTATCATGATATTCTTAATGTTAAAGTAATGTAGAGTTTCCAAATTGATAGTAACAATATTTTATGAATATAATATGTTATTAAATTATTTAAAAATCATAAAAATTTTAAATAAGTATAAATATGGTAATATATGGTAGATAAATTCATCACATATGAATTTATGGTCCATTTAAAATAATATTCGTCTAGAATAGTCTCATTATATTTTAGTATTTTGAGAAATTTCAAAAGTACCCCTAACCTCAATTATAAAAGGAAACACCTTACATCACTTATTTAAACAAACTTGAGCCATCTAGCTCTATAAAAACCTTCCCATATATCCTATAAAAGTTTTTATACATGTTATAATTATTTTGGTCCTTCCAAAAGGCAAAACCTAGATCTCATAAGAAGATATCTAAAGGAAGTCCACTGAAGAAGATGTAATCATCTTTACATTCTCTTTTGTGTTTACTTCTTTTTATACTTCATATTCATTTTTTGTTTCCATCCTATATTAATAAATCCATTTTAATTTATATATTTAGATGTTATTATGATTATGATACAATATGAAAAATGAAATCACCACACGTGTGTTTGTATAGTTTACCGTCTCCACGTAGCGGTGTAATTCATTTTTAATCACCATATTACTTATATGATTATAATGAAAATAATGGATATATATGATAATTAAAATAAGATACTGATTATTTAAAATTAATATGGAACCCAATTACTTATCCTTTAAACCATTTAGAAATGATATTGTCTCTCATGCAAACATATGGCTTACCGTCTCCATGAAGTGAAGTGATTTATTTTATGTGTACACCTTACAAGAATGACTATAAAACTGTATATAAATAATAACTAATAAATTATAAAATTAATAAAATTCTATATATTATGTATCTATATCTTATGAAATATAAAAAGGATATTAATGATAAAACATGCAAGATAAAACAAGGCAAGTAACTCCCGAATCAATTAAAATAACAAAATATTATTAATGAAAAATGGTAAGATATTGTAAAAGAATCATATTAGATGTTATAAATTTTAATATGGTTCTATTATAAATTAATAACATTTTTAAAACCATTATTCATGGGTTTTTAAATCGTTTTAAGAAAGTATAACTTGAGGTAAGGAACTCTGGATCAATTTTCATTCATTGAGGTATATTTTGATGTTATGCACCTATATTATTTTATGAGGAATTTATAACACCCATTTTACATGTTATATCATGAATTTGTTTCATGATATTTAATGTTTCATTAAATAATTTTCATTAATGGGTCATACAATTCAACTGATTAGCAATTGGAAAGTATTTCTTGTCTCACTTATACTTTTGTGAGGCATAAGCCTTATTCACCACTTTTTTCTATTATGTGGTGTATATAAATTCCATTTGATATATTATATAATTAATATATTTTTCTGCATGGTATATAATTTTCTTTTAATTTGTTTGTTTTATGGGGATTAAAATTCCAAATAAAACCATGGGGTAATGGTTTATTTCACAATCTCATCATTATTCGAGATTGTTTATATTTAAGTATCTACAAAGTAATATTTCCCTTACATGAACATATTTTCGAAAAAAATTATTTAAAAATGTTTTTTATATTATCTAATTATCTTTTAAATCCATTTTTACACTTTTTACATTAAAAATAATCTTTATGTCATTTTACAAAAATGGAAATTTTTTTATTTTTATTAAAAAAGTGTGAAAAGATTTTTTTTAAATTATATGAGATTTACAAAATTTCCACTATCATTATGCATTAATTATTTCAATCCTCTATTACTTGTTTAAAATTTGAATTTCAATGATTTTTCTTCATTATTCCATGAATTGTTTTAGATTTTAAATATTCTTTTCCAAGTAAATGTAATATTCCTAAAGAAATATTCCTATAATCACTTTAATATATTTTCATATATGTTTACATACTTTTTTAAATATTATATTTAGGATTTACTCTAATTATACCATTCATTTTATTTCATTGGATGGTTTCAAATTAGTTTTATTGGGGAAAGTATTGATATTCCATATGACTAGTTCTTATAATATAGAAATTTATTGATTTTGTTAAGGCATGTTAATCCAGTTGTATTATCTATCTAGATGAGGAATTAAATATACATTGTAAGTGATGGTATTATATTTCATCCTGAATTATATGGTATTATATTTTATCACGAAGTCTACAATATTAGATGTTGGCATGAAGTTGATGGTATTAAAGCTCGGCGCGAAGTCGACAATATTAGATGTTAGAATGTAGTCAACAATGTTATATTTCCACATGAAGTAAATAATATTAGATGTTGGAATGAAGCCCCTGTGGTATTATATATATTGTAAATAATCCTTGATGATATGTTTCATTTGTCAATCATTATGTGTATCATCATTATGGATCTAGTTAATGATATCTTATGTGATTATTTGAAAAATTAAAATATCCATGGTAAATTTTCAAGATCATATGATTATTAATATGAAATTAATCGATCATTATTTATTCCATCCATATGATAATAAATTTACTATTTCAATTGAATGTGTGTTCAATTATTTACTTTTTCATGTTGATTATTCCTTATTTCTTCACAGCTTCTGTTATACTCTTACCATTACTGATCATATGATCTCACTATTTTCTTATGTTTTGTTTTATTAATGAATAAATGTAGTTTTAAATTGTTATTATGAAAGGATATGTTAAAGGGAATAATTTTATTCTATAAAATAAATTATGTGGAAATTTCTACTTTCAAATGTTATATGGGAATTAGTTATGTATTTAGTTTACAAGAATACTAAACTATTTGGTCCTTTATAATGTGATTCCTTGTATCATAGGCCAATGTAATAAAGTAACCAATGGCTATATGGTAATGGATTTGGGTTTCTTACAATGGATCTTTTATAGAATTTTTCATTATTGATAAAAACCTTTTATGTTACTTATGTTTCACAGAGGATGTGATTATATGTTATCATCCTTATCCTTTCTACAGATGGTTTTTGGTTATGAAATATTAATATAAGTTATTTTATTTTCCATAGGTTAAGATAAAATAAAATTATATATGTTTTAAGTATCTTTTGGTATAAATATGAATGGAATATGATTATGTGAAAGGTGGGTCCATTATATCCCTCCTATGCATTGGGTAAATATTAATGTTTTTTTCTCAATGGGTACATGAGAGGTTATACCAAGCACATAATAGGGTATATGGGATGTTATCCCAATAACTAAAGAGGGTACATGGGAGGTTATCCCTATCATGAAGTAGGTATATAGGTTTTTAGACCAATCCTAACATGTTTTTATTTCATTTTTGGGTAGTCTTAACGTAATATTTATATGAATATGATTATGCTACACTTTTTGACATGTTCTTATACCAATTTTTAGCTATCATGGATCATTTAATTTTAATCCTTTTGGATTAATGTCTTATGAAGTTACAATATTTATTCCATGACTCATGTTTATGATCTATGTTTTTTCGGGCATGGTTTTACAATATTAAAATGACATTACCATACCCTTGTTCTCAATTTAGGAAAAAATGATCATTGATATGTCCATTTTTTTCATTCTAAGAATATGACCTCACAATTATTTTTTTCATTTACCCCACTATATGAATAAAGGTTTCAAGTGTTATATGTATAATAATGGTGATATTTTTGGAGAACTGAGTGAGATACGATGTAGATCATTTATGAACTAGTTTTTTATGTATCCATGTTTCCAAAGATACTGAACCATTAATTTTATAGTGTGAATTATAATTTTATGTAATTAATATCAATATAATATTATGTATTGTTTATTTAATAAATTCCGGGTCACCTCAAACACCGTACCCTTCACAATTAAGCACTAGAGAATCTCATTCTGACTTAAAAAAATATTACTTAACTTTCACTCTATCAAAGGAGACACTAATGAGAAATGTTGAATAAAAAAAATTTAATTCATAAATTTATTATAATAATTTTCTATGGATATTTTTTCTATTAATTTCTTCTAGTTATCATGTTTTTTTTGTTATTTAAAATTAAGATGTTGCATTGAATTGCTTATGATCAACTGAATCTTTAGAGGACTACCCTAGAGAATGTTGCGCATCATAAGTAATAATGCCCTTTGGTAGATTTATATCAAATGAAAGATCAATAAATTTATATATTATATGAGTATTATAATGTCATGAAACCATTTTTTATACATCATTACTCATACAGGTTGTTAGAATATTATAGGAAAATTTATTTAAACAAAAAACTATAAATTTACGCAGGAGTAATGGAATTTAACTATTTTATAGGAATAAAATAAATTATATGAATTATTATCTAATAAATTATAATTATATATATAAGAAATTATTTTATATTGTCTTTTTAGGAATAAAAATTATCTATTAAAAATAGATAGTGAAAATCCATTTGAAAGGAGCTAAGGAATAAATGTTGAAATAAAATTAAAAAAGAATATGAAATTAGAGATGGTTATTGAAACCAAATGTTTTAAAAAAGTAACTCACATTAGATATAAAGTGTTGAAATATAGTATAAGACTATATTGATAAGATACTTTTTACTCTCTATCTTGCTGGAACCTAAAAAATAAATAACTTAAAGAGGTGAATCTAATTTAATTTTTTTATATCATAGATAAACTATAGGATTCAGTGTGGATATTTTATCTTGACTTGTTAGAGTGATAAATATCTCATAAACTAGATTATTATTCTTTTATTTTAAAATTTATAGAGTTTTAATGTTCTAAAACATTATTAGATCACATTCATAACAATTTGTTCTATAAATAGAAAGTAGATAAATCTAGTAGGAATATATAATAGGGGTTCAATTAAAAAACTAAAAAAATAAAATTTTTGAACATTTATTATTATATAATTAAATAAGTGTAAAATAGTTTACAATGAAAATATTAAATAATTTATAAATAAATTTAAGTGTAAATAAATATTAGGAATAATTTTGAAAATGTGTGTTCTAAAATGATTTTTAAATAATTGAATCCATTTATTTGATTATAAATGATATATTATCTAAGGAATAACTCAAAATAAGGTTATTTAGTAAACAATGATATTTTAAAAAAAATATAGTGAATTATGAGTGAATGGTTTATAAATAATTCACAGACTTCAGCATGATTTTGAATCGGTATTGAAATTAAAGTAAACCTTGAGACTTGAAAAAGATAAATTTTTATGTCTATGTTTCCAGGTATGTGATGATGTATCATTGGAATGGGGATAGGGATGAATCTGTGATAATATTTAGCTATTTCTTCATTGAAATTAAATTTTGGACTAGTTAAATTATTGATCCACTATCTTTTTAGACTCTCACTCTTACTTATATTATTTTGAATTAAAGAACAACATGTCACTTAAGGGTTTTTTTAAAAGTTCTCCCCAAATATGGAAGTAAACTCCTTGATGGGTTTGGGTTGAGTCATATACCAAGATTTAATCACTAAAAATGAGAGTTATTAAAATATTTATCACATGATATTACAAACTTCCAATTGTTTTTAAATCTTATGATGGTTTCTTTATACTGGATCCTACTATTTTAAAATATGAATGAAAATAGAAAATGTAATGATCATAAGAAATCTAAAGGATTAAATAAAATCGATAAAATATTTCCTTTAATATTTCAAAATATTCAATTACATACAATATTCCATTTATTTAAAATATTGATGCTCAAATGATTTAATAGGATTTATTAGATCACCAGAATTTGAATCACTCTCAAATATATTCTTATTCTTATTGCTGTCACTTAAAATAAACACATTTTTTCTCCATGATATTATCTATGTTAAATGATCACATGGGATTAATCCCCATGATCTTCAAGTCAATTTTTTTAAAATGATGATATTCTCATTTAAACTATTCAAGACAATACTCTAGTAAATTCTCTAATTTTATAACCATTAATTAATGTCAATTATTCAAATATGAAAGTATTATAAAACTTGATAAATATCAATAATTTATCTTACAATATTAGATTTAATCATAGCTCAGCTAATATCATCGTGATATTTTAATGAATGGGGAACATATCTACATAATTTAATTTGAATAATCATTAACATCACATTTTTATAATATGTAACTATTATGTATCACCCTGAGTAAACTAGTCACCCTTATATATTCTTCAAACTCATATATAACCCTTATATATGACAATATTACGGATATATATTGAATATTTACCTCTACATATGGTCTTTAAAACCCATAAGTATGCCCTAAAAATTATTAGGGGCCCTTATATACCCTATAGACAACCAAATCAAACATAACATATCTCAGTGTAGATTAGGAAATTTGTAAAAATTTTGGCCTTTTAAGTACATTAGATATACTTTATGTACCCTTTTCATTGATTTTAAAACATATAGTAACTATTATATATCAGATTGAATCACCAGTACATATCACAATGAATCTTTGGTACTTTATAAAACCACTCTCGCTTTGTAACCTTTAGTTATTATTCTTTTAATAATAAAAAACTTTATATATTTTCAAAAATATATTTATGTATCATAGTGTGGATTAGTAATTTTTTAATTTATAGTCATTATATTTTAGGCAACACTAAAATTTTGAATTTTTCATATGGAACCCATAACATATTGTGTTTATTATAGGGAAACCCTTACACATTTCCTTATTCATAGAATCTCATTGTGACTATTATTTATTCATTATAGATTCCAGATTACCCTTAGAAAAAAGTGAAATTTATTGAATTATTTAATAATATAAAACTTCTATTTTTTATATACATCTTCTCCAACTACCTTAAAAAAATTTTATTCACCTTAAAATATCACTTATCAACCCAAAAAAATTCCCACACCTCAAATTATTTGCACATATTATTTAAAAAACCCCATCATGAATAATTACATGGGTTCATTAATATCACCTTTTTATTTACTATCTACCCTAATAACTCCCACTATATTCCATAAAATTGCACCCTTTCTCAAATAGAAGCATCTTAAAACCATACTGTTGGATAAAAATTGTTTTGAATATATTTTATTACCTTAGTGGTAATAAAAACTTTTCGAATTGATTTTGATTACCCCTAATAAACTCACTCAATCTCCCCATCTCTTTAATGAACACAACATTTTATTCAAAATAGTAATAACAAAGAGTTTTTTACCTTTACACCTATTTTTATATTTAATCCAAATCAATTTAGGTCATTCCAATTTACCTTAAGTGATAGGAAAAGAATGAACATGCATATTAAGCCTCAACTATTCAAATATATCCTAGTAATGACAATGGTTATGGTATCAAGAAATTTAACTCTTATATGAATATATTCATGCCTCACATATCAACTTCCATCATTATCTATGATAAAATGGTATCTTATTTCAATATGTTTATATATAGGGTGTATCAATATATTATTCAATAAATCATTCCATAAATCAATTACACTTGGATTACCACTTTCAATTATAAATGGATTTTCAATTATCTGTTTCATGTCCCCCCATTATTATCTAATACAAATTATCCATGTACATGAATATTTAAAATTCACATATGCTTCCCCTAGGGTTCTTAAAATAATTATTTTTTCTTCTTTAAATTATAACTTACACAATATTCTCCTAGAAATAATATACCCCCTTTGGTTGAATTCCTATCATAATAATATTCAGCCCAAAAAATATCTGTATGTCCAATATATTGTAGGTTCTTAACACATTAGCATATCATCTAGAAATTAATATTCCTTTTGATTTATTTGAGTAATCTATTGGAATCCCTGTATTATGATTAATTTATATCACTTTGATACATTTCACATTAAGTCATTAAAAATAAAATGTTATGTCTTGATATAATGAGATAGATACAACTATCAATTATTCTTCTAAATTCGATCTAATTCTCATTTTTTCTTCAAAAATATTTCTTAAGCAACAGAACAACTTGTATGGGTATGGAAACCTATTTGTAATTCTTTTTGCCAAACTTATTTAATAATTACATGGAATATTAATCTTCCAATCTAAAAATGAAATCATCTTTTTACAAAAATTATCATTTGATAAAAAAATCCACACTACAAGAACAATCAATTTAATGAGAATTTTCATTTTCCTTGTAAACATTTCAAATAAATACACCTTGTGTAATAAAAATGTTGTTAACTTAATAAATGGTGAACATAATGGTACTTGTTCTCAACTCAATCACATTAATATTACTATTTACATTTTCATTAGTTAATTTCATGTCTCTTAGGCAGTAATATAGTTTTGAAAACCAGCCTTTATGGGCTAATTTTAGTCTATATAGAGATTTATTCAACATTCACATTTTAGGTCCATCATTGTAAATAATAATTCATCCATATTGTTTAATATATAATTCTTCATGACCTTCATTAAAAATTGAGAACATTAAATATATTTTTGTATTTATTGTATGACTATGAGCTAAAACATCCATGATGATACTTATGGATTGAGTTCTTAGAACATGGGAATTTTTTATATTCAAAATAAACCACTTTAACTAGAGGGTATCTATTTAGCACAAGTTTTTTATTATTTAAAATTTACTTTTTACATTGATATTTTTGTTGAATACCACTAATAGAAATAAATGGTTTTTCCATGAATAGTTTAACATTTTTTCTATCATAAAAGACATTAAAACTCTCATAGAAAAGAATTATTACATTTGTTTTCATAAATATAATGTTAAAGGATTATCAGTCATGGTTTTAAAATCAAAATCTATGATACCAAACATAGATAATTAAAAAAATTAATCATGTGTTGAATCGCGAGTCTTCTTCATTATTCAAATAAATATTTTGTCAAACCCTAAGAAGAATGAATCCAATATACCCTCTATCTTCATGGTTAAATTAATTTAATTATCATTTTTTTGATATTTCATCCACTCTCTTACGTCTTACACCTTGATATAGATTTTCTCCACCACCCTCTTCCATTCCACCCATGATAACATTATTCTACACGTCTTGTTAAACTTCTATAACCATTAATATAAAATAATATTATAGTCAAATTTCTTCATCATTAGTTTTAATTTAAATTTAGTTAATCAATATTTTAGTTCTATTTATCATGGATCTTCTTTTCAAATCTCCATATTTTGTAAGAAATATTTTATTATTTATTTTCAAAATATTTATTAATTCATTGTTAATTATAAATTTCATCCATACCTTTATTTTTATTATTTATAGATTTTTCAGTTATAAACTTTTATGTTTATAATTTATTTTTAGTTTTAATTAATTTTTAATTATAAATTGTTTATGTTTATAAAATGTGGTTGTTATTTTTTTGTAATTTTTAAATATTAGTGTTTATATATATTTTATGGAAAAAAATTGCGGTGATAAAGTTTTTTTCAATTCACAATATTGGGATATAATTTTTCGGTGTTATTAAATTATAGGTGTTTTTTGTGATGATACATTGTTTTTGAGTATTATATTTTCTAGATGTAAATTTTTTCTATATTTAATTTTATTTTTTAAAAATTTTTATATTAATAACAATATATTTTTATTTTCTTAAATAAAATTTTATTCTCTATGTTATAAATTTATGCATGTTTCTATATTTATATTCTTATATGTTTTAAATTTATCTATTTATATATACATTTAAATTTTTATATGTTTTAACATATTCTTTTATAATATTATGAATTTAGTTAATTAAGGGATAATAATTGGATAAATTCAAAAAGAACCAGTGATTATTATGGGAAATGGTTTAAAAATTTATTGGAATTTTCGAAAACAATACTGAAAATATGGATTTGATTTTATATGCATGAATGATGTGTTTTCATATGATAAAATTAAGATAAAATGAATTCAAAGATAAAAATATTTTCTATGTTTTTGTTCATAATTATACAAACTATAAATTAAATGGGGAAATACCACAAAATAAAAGAACTAATGATGATGAATATGTTCAACTTGGGACAATAGATTGTATTGAAAAATTAATTCAATATTTAGATGTTCAAACCATTTAAAAATTAAAAATATCTGAATGATTTTATAAAGATACCGAGAAATAATTATTCCCTAGTTATTGTAAATTTACAATGTTATAAGTTGTTCTAGGATGAAATAAAATTTAATAAAGAAATGGTTTGAGTGACAAAAAATTCATTCAATTTCTAGAATTTTTAAAGGAACTACTTCTAGAAGTAAGCGGGCTTTGAAATTAAAAATCATGAGGGAAATGAATGTTATTCCTAGGGGTATTGAGGTATAAAAAGATAAATTCTTTCACTTATAATTGTGTGATGTATATGAAATAATATGAATGTTTTTCAGGTTTTTCCAAAATATGGGACATCATGACAAAAAAATAGGTTACAATCCAACCCTGCATCATTTTCATGAATATCCACCAAACCTCCCACTAAATAAATCATGTATCTAAAAATATCTTTTTATTTGAAGTATCTATTTTTAAATTAAAATGAAAAAGTGCAGAAAATATCCTAAAAATGATTTTATATCTGATGGAAATCTAAACCATCCTACTAATTAACTAACATGGAATATATTTCCAAAAAAAATTCTCAATTTTTGAAATGATGTTAGAAATATCAAATTGGGACTGTTTATAGATGAAATGAATCCATATCGAATACTTAGAAGCCAACAAAATTCATTGCATATTATATTAGTTATTTAAAACTGATCTCATAGATATTTTTATGAAAAAATTATGTTATAATGATATTGATTATTTTGGGATCAAAAAAACCTCCAAGTGATATTTATGTTCATCTATAACTCTTGATTGAGGATTTAAAATCTATTTGGGATACTAGTGTCACCAATTATTTGAATATAATAGTGTTTTTTTTCTTTTGTGTACTATGATAATTTTCACTATAATCAACTTCCCTTCATATGGAAGCATATTTGGATATAGTGTAAAGAGATATAAAGCTTGTCCAATTTGTGAAGAGGGTACTTCATATCATTAATTTTAGAATGGAAAATAGATAATGTACATGGAACATAACATATTTATGTGAATTGATAAACCAAATTAATGATTAAATAAAGGAATTTATTGGTTTATATGTGTATCATTTTCCACATAATTATTTTCCAAGGAAGAATATTATGACATGGTGAAAAAAATTTATGTCACATTTGTATAGAAATGAAGTTTTGGTCGAAAAATAAATACCTAGAATAAATGGTCAATTAATTTGAGATACCTTATTAGAAAAAATTAGAGGTAAAACATTACATGGACATTATGCATGTTGAGAAATATATATGTGACTATTTTATTAAAACTGCTTTAGACATAAAAGTAAATACCAAAGATGGATTGCATCCAAGACTAGATTTAATATCCATGGGATTAAATTTGAAGTTATCTCCCACTTTGAATGTGAATAGGACATACTTATTTTCAAATTGTTACACATTAAGCAAGAGTGAGGAATATATTTTTTGCAATGCCCACATGGTATTAATGAACCCAAGTAATTTTCTTCAAAAGTAAAATTTTTGGTGTCATTGAAAGATTTGAAACTAAAAGGTATAAAATCTAATTTCAGTCATTGATTGATGAAAAAAATAATAAAAATTTTATTTCATATCATATTTTCAATACCAGTAATAAATTTTATCATTTATTTGTGTAAATTTTTCAATTACATGAAAAGTAAATTCATATATCCATGTCTGTCAAATTTGTAACATCCCTATTCTAGAAGCTGCCTAGAGACGCCCCATACCCAATTGGTCACATGGCCTCAAGTGAATTTCCCCAAATTCCAGAGGCTGCTGGCTAGAAGCTAGGGCCTTGAGTGTGATAGTGAGGAAACTATGCCCTCATTGGCAGAGTAACACAATGGAAGTAAAACGCAAAGCAATTGCGGAAGCACTAATATTACCATACAAAAAAATAGTGGAAGACTGAAGAAATAAATAGATAGAGTAAATATATAATGATGCATGATACATATTTCTAGGAAAATAGCCAAACAAGTTATAGTGCTAAAATACAGTACTAAACCAAAGTACAAAAAAAAATAGTAAATAGCTCAACAGCATCTCAAGGCAAATCTTGGTCCCATTGTCTACAGCTCCAATGCAGTCAAGTACCTGAAGTAGAAGGTAACTTGACCTTATCTATACCTACAACAATATAATCTATTTGGGCCCAAAATCATGGCCCAAATAGGGTGTGAGACTAAATCCCAGAAGATAACCACTAAGAGATCTGTTCCTAACAATCAATGAATATATATGGTAGGTAATAAACAAAAGAAGTAGTAAAGAAGGAAGTAATCAACAATAAACAATTCCACAGTTTCAAATAATTCAGTTCCACATAGCATATAAACAAATAATCACAAACAGGAAACCCTCTGGGATGTACTCACAGCCTAATCCCCTATGGTCCTACCAAGAAAACACAATCAAACCTCTATGAAGTACACAAAATATAACTCCTATGGTTCAGCTTTAGTATAGACTCTCTGGGGAATCACGCACCATCAATTCCCCCTATAGTCTCATATCGGTAACTAAAAGGTGCTCTAGGGAAGCCCTAATATCTCATTCCCACTGTGGCCCACGTGGAAGAACTATAGACACTCTAAGGAAGCACTTATGTCAATTCCCCATATAGTCTTACGTTGTAACATTAATAACAGACACTCTAGAGAAGCCCTTATTTCTATTCTCTCTGTGGTCCACTACACCAGGTTCTCACAAACCTGTGTAAGTCAAAAATCACAACAATGAAATACAACCAAAGTAAACATCAAGAACTACTTGGCTAATAGTCTATATCATAACAACAAGATAGATAAGAATCACTCTTTCATACAATACTAAGCATGAAAGGTAAACAGTATCCTAACAGGAAAAGCTAGACCAAATAGTCAAAACCAAAAAACATTCATGGGAAAACACTTCCAAAGCATATCAATAAACCATATTAACATTCAATTAACCTATACTCAAGAATACAAGTATAGCAGGAAACTAATAGGGCTAAAAAAATAAACACGCAATACCCCATTCAAGGGTATTGGGAAATTTTGCACATATAACTCAATGAATTTCTACAGAAAGGAACAATCCACCTACCTCGATGTTGTAGGATCATTATACGTGAAACTCAAGCCTTGAATCTCCCAAGAACACTGTAGATCTGCAAAAACGTTCAAAATTTTCAACCGAGGATAACTCTTGAAAGGGGAGGAATCATGAAGTGAAGCTATAGAATAAGGAATAGCTTACCGAGGAAATCCCAACGTAATCAATGACAATCGATTCAGAGGACAGATTCTCGATCGGGGGTTTGGGGAAGAATCAAGGTTGTACGGATGGCCTTAGACAAACTAGGTCGATAAAGAGGTGTTTCTGTCCATCAGACGCTATCTCGGTTTGTTTAATGAAAAAAGAAACTACACGACGTGTACTTTTGAGGCACATGATGTGTAATTGCCCTTAATGAGCCCCGCTTTAGGCAGCCTCAAGGGAACCACACATGGCCGTGTGCACAACTGTTACATGGACAACACCTGGCTACCCACAATAACTGAGTACATGGCATGTAATTATAAAGTACATGATGTGTACTTAAGAAACTTTCAGAAAAATATCCTTTTCTAAAAAACAACAAGAAAAGAAAAACATACCTGAAAAGATGATCCAGGTTCTTACAAACTCCCCCCCTTAAAGAAATTCTTCCTTGAATTTCCCTAGGAAGGCGGCTTAGAAGAAGAATCCTCAAAAATCTCCGACCACTATGATCATACATCGGCCTCCCTTGCCCAAGTTTCATCATGTACTCGTCTGTGCTTCCATAGCACTTGTCCAAAAGAAACAGACTAGCCATGAAGAACATTTGTAATGTGATAAAAAATCTGGATAGGATGCTCCTCAAAAGAGGCGTCCACCTCTAATTCAACCTCCTCAGGTTGAAAAACATGAGACGGGTCCGAGAAGTAACATTGAAGCTGAGAAATGTAGAAGATGTCATGCATAGCCCGATACCTCTAAGGTAACTAAAACCGATAGGAAATTAGACCAACTCTCCCCAACACCTCAAATGGCCTGACATACCTTAGTGAAAGCTTAACTTGCCTTTAATACTCATGTTCCCCAACCTCGATGTGACACGTAGGAAAACCTGATCCCCAAACTCAAACTCCAGAGGTCGTCTTCGATGATCAACATAAGACTTCTGTCGAGACTTTACAATATCCATCCTCTTTCGAATCAAATCTATCTGCTCTATGGTCTTGTAGACAAGACGAGGTCCCATTATAGCTGCCTTTCCTACCTCCAACCAACATAATAGTAATCGGCATGGCATACCGTACAAAGCCTCATAATGATCCATTTGAATAGTTGTTGAAAACTATTGTTGTAGGAAAACTCTACAAGAGGTTTGTGATTCTCCCAAGAACCTCTAAAATCCATGATGCATGCTCAAAGGATTTCCTCAAGAACCTGAATCATATGATCAGACTACCCATCTGTCTGAGGGTGGTAAGCTGTACTGAAAAGTACCTATGTACCCAAAGCCTTCTGTATCCACTACCAGACCCAAGAAGTGAAACGTGTGTCCCTGTTTGAAACAATGGAGTGTGTAACTCAATGAAAATGTACAATCTATTTGATGTACATCCTTCCAAGCTCATCAACACTGAGGGCCTCTTTGATCGGAAAAAATTGAGCAACCTTCGTGAGTCTGTCAATGAAAACCCATACTATATCATTCCCTTAAATAAACCTCAGAAATCATGTCACAAAACTCAATGCAATGCCATTCCACTTTCACTTGGGAATGGGTTACCACAGAAAAATCCGAACGGGTCTCTAATGCTCCGCCTTCACCTACTAACAGGTGGAACACCTCATGAAAAACCAGCAATATCTTTCTTTATACCTGGCCACCAATACGGTCAGTGTAGATCATGATACATCTTTGTGACACTAGGATGAAATGCCCAAACTAAGGAATGAAAGTCCCGTATCAGTTCCTTGCGTATGTCTGCTAACACCCATACGTGCCCCTAGAAACACAAGATCTCATCTTCTCCTATATTCCATCCAGGAATAGGGTCCTCTCCTGACACACCTTTCCATATGACTAGGCCTTCAGAATCTGATAGTTATATCATTCTCACATGATACAGAAGAGTAGAGGTAAAATCTACATAAGAAAGAAATGCCTACCCCAATCAATCATGCACCTCCACACGCATCTTATAGAACAGATCCATAAGCTACCACTCACTACTGGCCTCCTGAACTACCTATATATAGGTCCTCCTGCTAAGAAAATCAGCCACACCATTTCCTTTACCAGGTGTGTAGGCATTCTCGAAGTCAAAAGACTAAAGGTACTCAACCCACCTTCGCTGTCTCAAATTCAGGTCACACTGAGTGAAGATGTACTTGAGACTTTTGTGGTCAGTGAAAACTACAAAATTCTCTCTGAAAAGATAATGTCTCTAAATGAATAAGTCATTAACAACTGCATCCAACTTGAGATAGTGTGTCGGGTAATTCCTCTCATGTGATCTCAACTACATAGAACCATACACGATGACTCATCCCTGCATAAGCACAACTCTTAGACTAATAACTGAAGCATCACAATAAATAGTGTAGCTCTAGCCTGGCTCTAGAAATACTAGTATCAGTGTTGATGTCAACATCCCTTTCAGCTTCTGAAAGGCTTACTCAGAAGAATCTTTCAACAAGTACTTCCCACCATTCTTAGTCAGGCCCGTCAGTGGTGCTACTAAGCATGAAAAGTCTTGTATGAACTGTCAGTAGTATCAATCCAGCCCTATAAAACATTGTACCTCAAAAAATTTCATTGAATTATCCTAGGAAACTACAACTCCCACTTTCTCTAGGTCTACTGATACTCCTATCTCTGAGATAACATGACCCAAGAAGTGAATCTGGTCTATAAAAAAGTGGCATTTTGAGAGTTTAGAATAAAATTGATGCTCTCTTAGTGTACTCAAACGATCTTAATATGGGTGGCATGGTCATTTAGAGTGTGAGTATACACCAAGATATCGTCCACGAAAACCACTATGAAAGAATCTAAGTATTGATAGAACACTCAGTTCATGAGTTCCATGAAAAAAACTGGCTCGTTTGTGAGACTGAACGACATAACCACATACTCGCATAGACCATACCTGCTCTGAAAGGCTGTAAGAGGTATATCAGATGGTGTAATGTGCAACTGATGGTTACCAGATCGCAATTAAATCTTTGAGAACACCTGGGATCCTTGAAGTTGATCAAAGATATCATCAATCCTCGGCAAGGGATATCAGTTCTTGACCATCAACTGGTTCAACTTCTGACAATCCACTCAATTTCTGAGGGTAATGTCTACCTTCTTCGCAAACAGGATAGGTGAACCCCAAGGAGAAGTACTGGTTTGGATAAAACCCATTGCCTACAACTCCTCCAACTACTTCTTGAGCTCCTGAAACTCAGGTATAGCCATCCTATGAAGAGGTATGGACACCGTTGACACTCATGGCACAAGTTAAATATAAAAGTCTACCTCTCTCTCTAGAGGCAAACACAAAAACTCATCTGGAAAGATATCTCTAAAACAATCCACCACCGGAGGAAAGTTCATCTACGAAGTCGCCTGGTCATCTAGATATAGACTAGCAATCTGGGCTATAACTCCTCCCACCCCATGATACTCGGGTCCCTCTCTACTCATCTGGACATCCCATTCTCCCTTATGAAGAAATGATCTGCCCTATGGTGATGTGAAACTCACCCAAAGATGATAGCAACTGACAAATGCCTAGAAAAGAACTAACTTATACATTCTGAGAATGATGTCATAGCCTAACATCTCGAGGACATAAAGGTCCCATAAGAAGTGATAGACACCAACCTTTAGAGGGCACTCCTTGCACTATCACACACTAGCCATTCTTGTCCCCAAAAGAGTGTCGAACGTCAAGATATTGGAAGAAGAAAAGTTACATAGCCCAAGGCTCTCCACAATATCAACATATATAAAGATATGTGAATCCACCATATCAAAAAGAATAGAAGCTAAAACTAAGGAAACTAAAATCGTACCTTGAATTATAGAGGGTTCAGGATCCTGCTCCTTCTGGGTCTGCCCCACTGCAAAAGTATGGAATGTACCGCGGACCTGTGACCTTTCCTGACCACTCTAAGATGATCCACCATGTTGTCACTGAAATCCTGGAAATTGACTACCACGGTCGTGACCTCCACCTTAGCCTGAACGAACAGAAGAACTCCAATTCCTAGACTTATGAGAAACATGTGGCGCTACTCCTGTACGAGGAGTCAGAGAAGAACCCCTGCCACCAACTACTGGTGAGAAAAACTGACAGAAGTGCTAAAGATGACCCATCTTGATGCAAGATCGGCACTCCATTGGGTCTCTGGGCAGTGCGAAATCACATTCCCACTATTCCCGAACAGATAGCACACCACCTGGCTACCAGAGAAAGTGTCTCTCCACCTTATATCACTACACGAATACCCCCTGTGGTGCTTCCTGTTGTCAGTAAAAGAGACACTAACTCCAGATGTCGAGCCTCTCTAGCTCACAACTCCAGAATCCCTCATATTGCGCTTCAAGATCAGTGCTTGGTTGACTATAGAAGTGATGGAATTCAGCCTGAAGATATTCACCTGCGATCGAATGTCGTGCCTGAGACCATCCTTGAACTTCCTTTCTAGGAATAACTCATCTGCTCATGGAATGGGCATGAATCTCTATAGCTCTATGGAGCAAGAAGAATACTCCATAAAATTAAGAGTACCCTACTCAAGACTCATTAACTCTCAGGCTCGATTGGCCATCAAATTATTTAGATAGAAGTAGTCATAGAAGTTACAGTGGAACTCATCCCACTCCATAACTTGCTGGAATGCCTCTTGTGAGATCACATCCCACCATATCTTGGAAGAATCCCAAACCATATATGTAGAGAGCTTGAACCTTCTCTCTGGATGAATCTCTAGATGATTGAAGATGGAGATCATGACTTCTAACCAAGACTCTATTGCCTGAGGTCCTCATTCCCCTATGAAGGTTGGAGGATGCTGCTGCAAGAAAACCCACGTCAACTCTACCATAGAAGGGGCAGGATGTTGTACTCCACAGAAGGTCTGCATGAACCTCATGAAGCCCTCTCAGAACTGTGCATCAGCACATGTGTCTGGAAAGACACCTGGTGCTAAGACTGGCACAACTATAGGATCTTCTGGAAGTCATTGATCATACGTGTTTGGAATCTGATCACTGCCCTGTAACTGGCAGACAACCAGAGGAAGTCTCGGTGGCATGACTCTGCCAGGTCAACTACACACCTTAGATCAAGATTTTCAAGGACTGAAAACTGGATGGGTAAGAAGGGAAGAAGATAAATAATGCATTCATGTTTTACGAGACATGGATACACAACATGTATAATTCCTACACGATGTGTTACCTTTAGCCTTTCATAAGGGAAATTACTCATGCCACAACTGGTTGTGTAACACCCCAAACACACAGTGTGTTTCCCAAAAACATGACAAGTACTTGACTTATCTTCCCCTGTCCGAGTTCTTATACACGACTAAGCCACACAGTCCTCCTAGAACAATACTACATGGCATGTTCGTTCCTGACACGACTTGTACTAGAAAAGATTCACCAACCTGAGTTGTTAGTGAGACGACCAGATAAATGGCTCACACTACACAGCATCTTCCAGATGGACACATAATGTATTAGAAAAGACTCAACTGAACCGTGTTGTTAGTGACACAAACTGTTACATGGTTATACAACACATCGTATACATCCGGTACATGGCGTGTGCTACTAAAGATTTCCCAACCTCATGTCTCTGCCCACACAGTATGAGACACTGTTAGAGACTACATGACATGTACATACTGTACACATCATGTACTTAATAAAAACAATTTCTTCCTGAACATAAGAACACATGGCATGTATTCATCATTACACGACATGTATCTTGTATTTTTCTAGATATTAAGCCTCTAAAACTACTTCAAAACCCAGAAAAACACTGAAACGAACATTAAAGTGCTAAATTATGATCTGTAAGGGCACATACGCCCCGCGAATCAAATCTTGGAATCTCTTACATGTCATAAAAAAGGAAAACAAGGAAATGATCCACAAAATTCCAGTCCACGAGGGACTATGATGCCTCAAGAACCAAAGTTTGTAATTCATTCGAACAAAACCTTACAAAAATCAATACCTTGTCAAACAACATGTATTATATCAAGGCATCTATCACAACATCATGCATATCTAGCACAACATCTATCAAAAAAACATGCAATCGATAATGCTATAAAGACCCGTAAAATTCAAGGGAAATTTTTTTTCTTAATTTTCTTTGGAATTTTACAAGATCGCGGTTTCAGACGGAACTTGATTCCGAGGCCCAGAGTGCCCGTAATTTCTATCCGAAGTTTAGCTTGGGTACGTTCCGTGAACGAACGAGTGGGAATTCCTATATTTTGAACCAGTGCTCAAAATTGAAATCCGATGGCACCGATGAACTCGCAACGCTGATAATCGCTTAAGGGAACCTTTACCATAGTTGCATTTGTGCGGGAGAAGAAGTTAATTAATTGCGTTTAATTAAGAAGTAAATAACATTGTTGGATCAATTTTATTTTATATCAAGGTGGTTAATTTCTCCCATGGGAAGTTGGTGGTGGGGCCCACATCCACCCAACTTACCATGTATGGATAATTGAAAGGTGGGGTCCACACGAGCCCCAACCTTTCACCTTTCACTTTTTTTAACTCCTTAACCCCTCCATTTAAGTTTTTCCAACTTATTACCTCTTAAATTTATAACAACTCATTTTAATAACTTATGTGAGTTAAATGTGGGTTTTGATTTTTCAAACTCTTGATTTCAAAAACCTATGTTGGGTTAATAAAATAAGTGGCAGACTTATTTTATTTTGGGGTTAGTTTTTCTTGTGTGGAGACTTGGGAGAGAAAGGGATAAGGGTTTGAGGAAGTCTTCTTCTTCTTCAACTTCGATGAAGAACGCGAAGAACACCTCAGACTCCAACGAAGAACACCGTTCTTCAACGAAGAACATCTCCACCGAAGAACGCGAAGAACTTCTCCGACGACGTTTCCTTGTCGGACGCACCTCGACGACAACGGAATAGACATTCGTTTTCCGCGACGCCCGACTTCCGTGACGCTCGTCTTCCGTGGCTCATTGGAGTACAACGTTCTTGAAACTGAGGTAGGTGATTGTAAATAATTATTTTGTTCATGTTACATTCCTGAATTTCTTCGTGAAATTTTAAAACCAATAGTTATCGAATAATGCGAGGGGGCCGGACCGCACAAACACGGCTGACCCTCCTCCTTATTTTTCATGTTGGTTCCTTTGTGGTTTGGTACGGGAAGGCATGGTGCCGTCGCACCACGTGGAATCATGTGAAAGGAAATGTGCGACGTCGTCATGCCGCGCCGTGGAAAGAAGATCAAGGACGCGACGCCGTTGCACCGCGTCGAAGAAAACCCAAAAATACCGCGATCGATACCGGGGCCGCGGCGGAAGGGTGCGGGGCCGTCGCGTAGTTCCAGACGACAAGGGCCATGGCCGGTTCCGGGCCGCGGCGGAGCAAGGTGACCGGCGGCCGGACTGGGCTGCCGGCGTCGGAGCTGGAAGGGGACAGGCCATCGCCGGTCCCGTTGAGCAGGAACCGGCCGGACAGGGAGGAGCCGGGGGAATTAATTCCCCCGGCCGGACTTCAAAGTGGCCCCAATTAAGGGACCGCGGTTACATGAAACGGGAGGGGCAACCCCCCTCCCATGCGAGCCTCCAAAACGGCTCGACCGTTTTGGCCGAGCACCGGCTAGCGCGCCTAGCGCGTGGGTCGCCGGACCGGGCCGCCGGGCCAGGCCGGGCCGCGCCGGGCCCCCCATGCATGCCGCTAAAACGGCTCGACCGTTTTGGCCGAGCACCGGCCAGCGCGCCCAGCGCGCGGGTCACCGGGCCAGGCCGCGCCGGGCCGCGCCGGCTGGGCCAGGCCGCGCCAGGCCGGGCCGCACCCAGCCAGGCCGGGCCGCGCCGGGCCGTGCCGACCCGGACAGGGGCATGTCGACCCGGTTCGGGCCGACCCAGGGGGTCTCGGGCCGGGTTGGTCCGGGCCCGAAACCCCCGTTTTCGGACCGTTTGGGTTCAGTTGCCCATAACTCGGGCTACGGACCTCCGATCGATGCGCCGTCAGCAGAGACACGATCCTTAGAACGAGACGGTCGTTTAGGTATATCACACTCAAGGTTTCGGAATACTTTGGGTATGGCCGGGTTTGTTCGTACACGAAACCAACCGGGCCCTCGGAGTGGGAACACTCATATCTTGAGCTACGGACGTCTGATTGATGTGCCGTCGACTTTGTTTTTTTCTCTAAGTGAGACGGATCTTTTGGCATACTATGCCCGAGGTTTGGACGTAGGTGGAGTACGGTCAGGATGGTTTTGCCTTAAAAACCAACTGGGCCCCTGGGATGAAAAAGCCAATAACTCTCAGACCGGGCGTCCGATCGACACACTGTCTGCAACGTTGAGTTCCTGTTGACGATACAGAACTTTTGGATACATCAACTCTGGACTATGTGTCAGTTGATGTATCAGCCTCTCTACTCGTGGAGCAGACCCTCCTGAACGAGCTTGCTGTGTGCGGGGACCCTAGTGCTGGCTGCGACTGCTACTGTGACGATGACGACTGTGCAGAGATCCTCAGTGGATTCGACGACAACGACTTCAGTACTCAGCGATCCTATGTGGATCAGTGCTACCGATCCTGTGTGGGTCTGATCCTGTGTGGGTCAGCGCTCAGCGGTTCTATGTGAGCCAGCGCCTACAGATCCTGTGTGGGTCCGATCCTGTGTGGGTCATTGCGGGGGTTAGTTTCCTACCGATCCTATGTTGGTCATTGCGGGGGTTAGTACCTATCGATCCTTTGTGGGTCCGAAGACTTAGATGAATCAGTGATCATCTATATCATCTTTCGAAGAAGTATACCTGTGTGAGCTGAAACCTGTTTTCTTTCCAATGGGGATTGTGTTGTGCTATCCTGTGTGGATTATGTTTTGCATTCCTGTGTGGAATACGTATACTTTCCTATGTGGACTGCGTTGTACTCGGCTCAGAGGTTGAAGCGTATTGGAATTGATGACTTAGGTATATGTATGGGAATATACCTAAGAAGTGACGGTTGTACTTCGTGATTGTATCTTTCCTTTGTGGTTTATCCTTTGTGGATTTTGGGAGACCTTCGGGGGTCTCGAGGTCCCTACTGAGTAGCTTATACTCACCCCTGCACGGGCTATGCCCGCACTACGTTGTGTTGGTTGCAGACGACGGACAGCGTTGATCGTGGTTGAGGCTTGTAGTGCAATACGGTACCAGGAGGTGGACCACTGGGCGGGACACACTCGGAGCGGACGACGGGACCCGAGGAGAAGTGGAGCTATCTGTATCCACCCTCCAGGTGGTATTTCCAGTGGACAGCTCGGCGTAGTGGCTTTTACTTTTCAGTTGCTATTTTTCCCTTTCGAGTTGTACTTTACTTTCAGTTTGGGTTTTTATACTGGCCCACCTACTTTTCCTCACTTACTGTTGTACCAGTTTTTACTTAGAGTTTACATTTTCCTCTTGCTTACTCTATGGTGATTTTTTACTTTACAAAGGTAGTGGCTTCCCTTTTTACCGGGATTTACGCCTTGGTGCTAGTCACCATCCCCTGGCCTATGGAAGGCGGGCTTGGGGTAGTCACGACACGGGCCCTGAGGACGGGTCGTGACAAATTGGTATCAGAGGAGTTCGGTTCTACCGTGAACTCTGATCTTTTCTATGTGAAGAAATATTGTTTAGCATATTGGGTGTGGTTATCAGTCCAAGGAGTCTAGTGTTGGTGTGGCGGCCGACGTATCCGTACACTAGGACCCTGACTTCTGATTTCCAACTTAATGCACGAAAACAATGATTGTGTGTGTGTTTCAAGTTTTCTTTGTGATTACTTTGTGTCAGCTCACCAGGTATACTGTTCTGACTGTGGCGCACCTGTTTCCTTTTCAGGATGGCCCCAAGATGGCAGCCAGCTAGGGTTCTGAGAGTCGAGCATGACGACAACCCACCGAACGACGAGGCCTCGGTGCAGGGCCCTTTTTTAGTAGTGGTACCAGAGGTAGCTCTACCCACCAAGCCACCGATGCTTCCATCACCAGCTGCTGACGATGCACGTTGCCTTAGTGCACTGCATTAGTTCCAGTGCCAGCGACCGCCTAGGTTCTGCGGGGAGATGGACCCCCAGGCAGCCGAGGACTGGCTGGAGGCAGTGGTACAAGTTTTCAGGCTAGTGAGGACACCAGCAGACCTCGTGGTGATCCTCGCAGCGAGCCTACTGCACGCAGCAGCGGGCCGATGGTGGAGATTGATGCTCCAGGTGCACGATGAGGCATCTCTTCTCTGGACGGACTTTGAGAGCCTCCTCCGCTCGGAGTTCATCCCAGCCACCCTCCGTTCGGTGCACATCTAGGAGCTTCTTCAGCTGCGGTAGGGCAGCTTGACGGTCGCCCATTACTCGGCAAGATTTACCGATCTCTCGTGCTACTTGACAGACATGGTACGAGACCCATTCTTCTAGGCCCATACCTTTGAGAAGGGATTGAGACATGAGATCAGGGCATCTTTGATCTCCCTCAGCATTCCAACTCAGACGGGAGTACTGGAGAGAGCCCTTTCGATCGAGAGATTTCTTGCTGAGTCTACACTAGCACCGAGACCCACCGCAGGGCGGTACGTAGCAGAGTCTTCTGCAGCAGGCAGTCGACGAATGACTCATGGGTCCAGGCAGACCAGACCCTCAGGCAGACGACTTCAGAACACTGGCTAAGCAGTGCGGGACACACAGCACGTAGCCAGTCTTTCGAGAGGCAGGCAGTGCTACTCATAAGGCGGACAGGGCCACATGGCTCGTGACTGCTCGACCCTCCATGCAGAGGTGCAGCGGACGGTTGAGGAACCACCTAGGCAGAGGAAGAGGTTCGACCATAGCGGTCCGCAGGGAGCAGGCGGATGAGGCAGAGGAGCTGGCCGATCAGCAGGTGGTGGACGACGTTTTGAGGCTCTACCACCACCACCACCAGGAGGTCCACCCCGACCTCAGGGGAGAGCACAGCTTCAGGCAACTGAAGCTTACGATCATGGAGCTCCGGAAGCGGGTGGACTAGTGCAGGACTAGCTCCAGGAATAGAGGCCTTTTCCCATAATGCCTCTAGCTTCGTAGTTTGTGTTGCCTTGTGTCCTTGTACTTTGAGTTGAAGTAATAAAAGACACTTTCTTTGGGGATGTTTGTTTTCTTGTCTTTTGATTGTTATTACTAAGAGGTTCCAGTTAAAAAAAACTTTTAACTTGACCCTCACTTGAGAGATTCTTACTGGAGGAGACCCAGTGACCACACACTGATGCCGACAGTGTGATTCAACCCTTGGAGGCGAGAGTAACAGTTGGATCTCTTGGTAGCAACGTCGAGGCCTTACGATGTCATCCATGCCATAAATTATCTAATCATGACGGGATTGACTGTATTAGGCAAGGAACATGGTTCATCCAGGGGATGAGACCAGATTTCCCTTTTCGGAAAAGGAGAAATCTTTGCAGCTTTGCAGAATGTTAAGGAGGAAGGGGAAACCCTTCGTGTGGTCAGACAGATGTCATCAGGGCTTCCAGGAGCTGATACAGAGATTTACCAGTGCACCTATCTTGAGGTTGCCTGAGGAGGGAGTAGGGTACGCAGTCTACTACGATGCATCAGGGTCCAGAATCGGATGTGTCCTGATGCAGGAGCGGGAAATGATTGCCTCTGGATCACGTCAGTTGAGGCCACATGAGAAGAACTGCACTACACATGACCTGGAGTTAGCAGTAGTGGTCTTTGCCCGGAAGACGTGGCGACACTATCTGATGGGCGAGCGCTTTACAGTCTCTTCTGACCACCAGAGTCTCAGGTACATCTTCTCGCAGAAGGACCTGAACCTGAGACTGCGGCGATCGCTCGAGTTCCTCCAGGACTATGACTTTGAGACAGTCTATACTCCTGGGAAGGGGAACGTGGTAGCCGATGCTCTCAGTAGGAGGACAGGCATTCAGCTACTTGAGGAGGCAACAGAGCAGCTAGCCGCTTTGCAGATATCCTTGTGGATAGAGATAGAGCAGTCTTCCTTCAGTCTCTCACAGTCACTCCTCCACTACTGCAGTGGGTTAGAGAGGCACAATGAGGGGACACTAACTGTGAGACACGGTGTGCACAGATACCCTCAGGACAGGAACCTGATGGTTTCTCCTTTGAAGCAGAGCACAAAGTCCTTTTCAGAGGGCGTACCTTGGTACCAGTTGCTTTACGGGAGGAGGTGCTGAGAGAGTTTCACACCTCTCCTTTGGCGGTACATCTTGGAGTGGCGAAGATGTACCAGGATCTCAGACGACAGCACTGGTGGCTGGGTATGAAGAAGCCTGTGGCAGAGTTCGTTTCTCGATGCCTCACCTGCCAGCAAGTGAAGGCAGAGCACCAGGTACTAGAAGACTTGGTACAACCCTTGGAGGTTCTGGAGTGGAAGTGGGACGACATATCTATGGGCTTCTTGACTGGACTTCCATGCACTTCCAGAGGTCACGACTCCATTTGGGTGATTGTCGACCGACTCACCAAGTCGGCTCACTTCTTACCCATCAGAGAGCAGGGCTCAGTGGAGAGCTTGGGACGACTTTACGTTCAAGAGATTGTGCGGCTTCACGGTGTGCCATCATCTATCGTCTCTGATCGAGATTCTCTCCTTACTTCTCGGCTATGGAAGGGATTGCAGGAGGTGTTCGGGATGCAGCTACGTCTGAGCATAGCCTTTCACCCTCAGACGGATGGTCAGACGGAGAGGACCATTCAGAATCTTGAAAATATGCTCCGCGCATGCGTCCTCGACTTTGGTCACAGCTGGGAGGACCACCTACCCTTGGTGGAGTTCGCGTACAACAACAGCTACCACTCCACCATCGGGACGGCACCATACGAGGCGTTGTAAGGCTGACCTTGTAGATCTCCTTTGTGCTAGATAGACCCTGGGGAGTCAGCACTTGTGGGACCGGAGATGGTCCATGCCACGACAGAGAAGGTCCATGTCATCCAGGAGCGGATGAGGACAGCTCAGAGCCGGCAGAAGTCTTATGCTGACAGGAGGCGGAGGCCACTAGAGTTCGAGGATGGCGACCATGTCTTTTTGCGTGTCTCACCTCGACGTGGATTACAGATATTTGGCCGAGTCGGCAAGTTGTCTCCACGCTTCATCGGACCGTTCCATGTCCTCAGCACGATTTGCGAGGTGGATTATCTCCTAGCTCTGCCACCTCAGTTGCACCGGGTGCACGAATTCTTCCACGTATCTCAGCTGAGGAGATACGTGCATGACCCGACACACATCATTGACCATGGGGAGCTAGACATTGATGATGGGGCGACTTTCGCGGAGGTCCCGGTGGAGATCGAGGATCGACAGGAGCGGGTCCTACGTGTACGGTCGATTCCTCTAGTGCGCATCAGATGGAAGCACGAGAACCTTCAGGAGAGCACTTGGGAGCGGGAGGCTCAGATGCGTGCTCAGTACCCACATTTGTTTCCCTAGTTTTCGTTGTATCTTTACGGGGACGTAAAGCCCTGAGGTGGGAGTAATGTAAAGACCCGTAAAATTCAAGGGAATTTTTTTTCTTAATTTTCATTGAAATTTTACAAGATCGCGGTTACAGACGGCACTTGATTCCGAGGCCCGGAGTGCCTGGAATTTCTATCCGATGTTTAGATCGGGTACGTTCAGTGAACGAATGAGCGGGAATTCCTATCTTTTGAACTGGTGCTCGGAATTGAAATCCGATGGAACCGATGAACTCGCAACGCCGGTAATCGCTTAAGGGAACCTTTACCGTAGTTGCGTTTGTGCCGGAGAAGAAGTTAATTAATGGGGTTTAATTAAGAAGTAAATAAAATTGTTGGATCAATTTTATTTTATATCATGGTGGTTAATTTCTCCCATGGGAAGTTGGTGGTGGGGCCCACATCCACCCAACTTCCCATGTGTGGATAATTGAAAGGTGGGGCCCACACGAGCCCTAACCTTTCACCTTTCCCTTTTTTAACTCCTTAACCCCCCATTTATGTTTTTCCAACTTATCACCTCTTTAATTTATAACAACTCATGTTAATAACATATGTGAGTTAAATGTGGGTTTTGATTTTTCAAACTCTTGATTTCAAAAACCAATGTTGGGTTAATAAAATAAGTGGGAGACTTATTTTATTTGGGGTTAGTTTTTTTTTGTGGAGACTTGGGAGAGAAAGGGCTAAGGGTTTTGAGGAAGCCTTCTTCATCTTCAACTTCGACGAAGAACATGAAGAACACCTCGGACTCCGACGAAGAACACCGTTCTTCAACGAAGAACATCTCCGCCGAAGAACGCGAAGAACTTCTCCAACGACGTTTCCTTGTCGGACACACCTCGACGACAACGGAATAGACGTTCATTTTCTGCGACGCCCGACATACGTGACGCTCGTCTTACGCGGCTCATTGACGTACACCATTCTTGAAACCGAGGTAGGGGATTGTAAATAATTATTTGCTTCGTGTTACATTCCTGAATTTCTTCGTGAAATTTTAAAACCAATAATTATCGAATAACGCAAGGGGGCCGGACCGTACAAACACGGCCGACCCTCCTCCTTATTTTTTCATGTTGGTTCCTTTGTGGTTTGGTACGGGAAGGTGTGGTGCCGTCACACCACGCAGAATCATGCGAAAGGAAATGTGCGGGGCCATCGCGTCGCGCCGTGGAAAGAAGATCAAGGACGCGACGCCGTCGCGCCGCGTCGAAGAAAACCTGAAAATACCGCGGCCGGTACCAGGGCTGCGGCGGAGCAAGGTGACCGGCGGCTAGACCGGGCCGCCGACGTCAGAGCTGGAAGGCGACCGACCATCGCCGGTCCCTTTGAGCAGGAACCGGCCGGCCAGGTCGGGCCGGCCGGATAGGGAGGAGCCGGGGGAATTAATTCCCCCGGCCGGACTTCAAAGAGGCCCCAATTAAGGGGCCGCGGTTACATGAAACATGAGGGGAAGCCCCCCCCCCCCCCCCCCCCCGTGCGAGCCGCCAAAATGGCTCGGCCGTTTTGGCCGATCACCGGCCAGCGCGCCCGGCGCGCGGGTCGCCGGACCGGGCCGCCGAGCCTGGTCGGGCCACGCCGGCCGGGCCGCGCTAGGCCGGGTCGTGTCCAGCCGAGTCGGGCCAGGCTGACCCGGACCCGGGGCGGGTCGACCCTGTTCGGACCGACCCAGGGGGTCTCGGGCCTGGTCGGTCCGGGCCCGAAACGCCGTTTTCGGACCGTTTGGGTTCAATTGCCCATAACTCGGGCTACAGACCTCCGATCGACGCGCCGTCAACAGCGACACGATCCTTAGAACGAGACGGTCGTTTCTGTATATCTCACTCAAGGTTTCTGAATACTTTGGGGACGGCCGGGTTTGTTCGTACACGAAACCAATCGGGCCCTCGGAGCGGAAACACTCATATCTTGAGCTACGGACGTCTGATTGACGTGCCGTTGACTTTGTTTTTTCCTCTAAGTGAGACGGATCTTTTGGCATACTCCGCCCGAGGTTTGGACGTAGGTGGAGTACGGTCGGGTTGGTTTTTCTTTAAAAACCAACCAGGCCTCTGGGACGAAAAAGCCAATAACTCTCATACCGCGCGTCCGATCGACGCACCCTCTGCAACATTGAGTTCCTGTTGACGATACAGAACTTTTGGATACATCAACTCTGGACTATGTGTCAGTTGATGTATCAGCCTCTTGGCTCGTGGAGTATACCCTCCCGAACGAGCTTGTTGTGTGCGGGAACCCTAGTGTTGGCTGCGACTGCTACTGTGACGACGACGACTGTGCAAAGATCCTAAGTGGATTCGGTGACGATGACTTCAGCACTCAGCGATCCTATGTGGATCAGTGCTACCGATCTTGTGTGGGTCCAATCCTATGTGGGTCAGCGCTCAACGGTTCTGTGTGAGCCATCGCCTACAGATCTTGTGTGGGTCCGATTCTGTGTGGGTCATTGCAGGGGTTAGTTTCCTACCAATCCTGTGTGGGTCATTGCGGGGGTTAGTACCTATCAATCCTTTGTGGGTCCGATGACTTAGATGGATCAGTGATCATCTCTATCATCTTTCGAAGAAGTATACCTGTGTGAGCTGAAACCTGTTTGCTTTCCTGTGTGGATTGTGTTGTGCTATCCTGTGTGGATTATTTCTTGCATTCTTGTGTGGAATGCGTATACTTTCATGTGCGGACTGGGTTGTACTTGGGCTCGGAGGTTGGAGCATATTGGAATTGATGACTTAGGTATATGTATGGGAATATACCTAAGCAGTGACAGTTGTTACTTCGTGATTGTATCTTTCCTTTGTGGTTTATCCTTTGTGGATTTGGGAGACCTTCGGGGGTCTCGGGGTCCCTACTGAGTAGATTATACTCACCCCTCCACGGGCTATGCCCGCACTACGTTGTGTTGGTTGTAGATGACGGACAATGTTGATCATGGTTGAGGCTTGCAGAGCAGGACGATACCAGGAGGTGGCCCACTGGGCGGGACACACTCGGAGCGGACGGCGGGACCCAAGGAGCAGTGGATCTATATGTACCCACCCTTTAGGTGGGATTTTCGGTGGACAACTTGGCATAACGGCTTTTACTTTTCAGTTGTTGTTTTCCCCTTTCGAGTTGTACTTTACTTTTAGTTTGGGTTTGTATACTGGCCCACCTACTTTTCTGCACTTACTGTTGTACCAGTTTTTACTTAGAGTTTACTTTTTCCACTTTCTTACTCTATGGTGCTTGTTTACTTTACAAAGGCAATGCCTTCCCTTTTTACCAGGATTTACGCCTTGGTGCTAGTCGCCAGCCCCTGTCCTATTGAAGGCGGGCTTGGGGTAGTCACAGCACGGGCCCCGAGGATGGGTCGTGACAAATGCATCCTAAATATCATGGCAATAATGCATGACATGTGATTTCTATAAAGTTCCTATATGATGCATAAGATGACATACCCTCATCTCATCAGGTTGAAATAGAAATAGAACCTCAAAAACATCAACAATAACAGTACAAAACATGTGAATCACTCAAGGTGAAATAAAATCAACTGTAATAATTGAAAAAACATAAAAATAGAAATAACGAGGTGGATTCGCTTTCCCCCTGTATACGGGTAATCTACTCTCAGGCACAACATATCCCCAAGTACCTATCTGTCCTATCCCTGGCTATAGGATATAAACAGTAAGTCAAGAAGAAGAGAATTCCTCTGATACCACTTTCTAACATCACGGTTTCGGAAGCCTCCTAGAGACACCCCTTACCCAGTTGGTAACATAGCCTCAAGCGCATTTCCCCAAATGCCAAAGGATGATAACTATTAGTGAGGGACTTGGGTGTGATAGTGGGGAAACTATTCCCTCATTGACAGAGTAACACAACGAAAGTTAAAGGCAATGAAATAGCAGAAGCAGTAATACTACCATAAAAAAAGAAATAGCAAAAGACTGAAGAAATAAAAAACTGGAGCATATATATAATTATTCATGATATATATGTCTAGGAAGACATCCAAACAATTCATAGTGATGAAATATAGTACTAGACCAAAGTAAAAGAAAAACAGTAAACTACTCCATAGCATCACAAGCCAAAGATTGGTCCCATGCTCTCCAGCTCCAATGTAGTCAAGTACCTGAAGTAGAAGGGCGCTTTACCTTAACTATACCTGCAACAATATAATATTTTTGGTCCCAAAAGCATGGCCCATATAGGGTGTGAGACTAAATCCCAGTAAGATACCACCAATAGATCTGTGCCTAACATTCAGTGAATATATATGGAAGTCAATACACAAAAGAAGCAGTAATCAGGGAAGCACTCAACAGTAAAAAATTCCATAGTTTCAAAGCATTCAGTTCCCCATAAAAAGTAAATAGATAATCAGAAATAGGTATACCTATAGGATTTACACATATCCTAATCCTCTATGGTCCTACCTAGAAAACACAATAAAACCTCTAGGAAGTACACATAGTATAACCCCTCTAGTTCAGATTTAGTATAGACTCTCTAGGGAAGCACTCGTCATCAATTCCCCCAATACTCTCATATCGATAACTAAAAGGAGTACCAGGGAAGCACTTACGTCTCATTAACCCTGTGGACCACTTCGAGGAACTATAGATGCTCTAACGAAGCACCTACATCAATTCCCCCTATGGTCTCACATCGTAACAGTAATAACACTCACTTTGGAGAAGCCCTTACGCCTATTCTCCCTGTGGACCACTACAACAGTTTCTCACGATCTTGTTTAAGTCAAACAAGCACAACAATGCAATAAGGAAAAATTAAACCTCAAGAACTACATGGATAATAGTCTATAGCATAACATCAAGACCGATAAGAATCACTCCATCCTACAATACTAGGCATGGAAGGTAAACAGTATCCTAACAGGAAAAGCTCGACCAAACAATAAAAACAAGAAAACATGCATGGGAAAACACTTCCAAATCATAGAAATTAACCCTATTCAAAATCAATTAACCTCTACTCAAGAATACAGGAATAGAAGGCAACTAATAGGTCTAAAACAGTAAACACGCAATACCCTGTTCCAGGGTATTGGGAAATTTTGCATATATAACCCAAAGGCTTTCTACAGAAAGGCACAAAACACCTACCTCATTGTTGTAGGATTGTTGTACATGAACCTCAATCCCTGAATCATCCAAGAACATCATAGATATGAAAAAACATCAAAAACCTTCAACTGAGGATAACTCTTGAAAGGGGAGGAATCAGGAAGCGAATCTCTTGAAGAAGGAAGAGCTTACTGTGGCGATCCCAATGGAATCGATGGTGGTTGATTTAGAGAATAGATTCTCTATTGGGGTCTAGAGGAATAATAGTGGTCGTATGAATTCTCTTGGATGAACTAGGTAGAGAATGAGGTGTTTCTGTCTGTCAGACGTGACGTCAGTACGTTTAATGTAAAAAAAAGAAAGTACACAACGTGTACTTTTTAGGTACATAGTGTGTACTTGCCCTTATCGAGCCCTTCTCTAGGCGGCCTCTAGGTCACCACACATGACCATGTGCACGTCCGTTACACCACCAGCACCCGGATACCCGTGGTTACTCAGTACACCACATGTACTTATAATGTTCACGATGTGTACTTAAGAAACTTCCATAAAAACCTCTTTTTCTCAAAAAATGACCAGAAAAGAAAACCATACTATATTATTGGTATCTCATTTACAATAAGTAATATGTCATAAATATAACTATTATAAAAATGAGCACACTCTCACTAAACCATTTATATATTTAAGGCTTAAATAAAATATCTATGCAAACAAATTACAAAACAACCTAGTAAAAATTAATTTTCCATGAACTGTATCCTTTCTTTAATATATAAATGGATCATTTCAATTTGATTTTTTTGCAACCTTTGGAGTCAAACACACTTCAAGTTGTGTCAAATAGACATATTCTTAAAGGAAAACTTTAAGAAATGTTGTTTCAACATCCATTATCAAAATATCTTATTCATATAATGCCCTGATTGGAAGAATAATTATAATATATTTTAGTATATTAAATGGTAAAATGCTTTCATTATAGTCAGTCCATTGATGTTTTTAATAAAAATTCACAACCAGTAATGCCTTATGGGTGCCGTCTTATCCACATTTTTCTATATTCTTCATAAATTCCCACTTTCAAATAATAGTATTTACATTCATTGGATGATATACCAAAATACATACATGGTTTTGGCACAAAGAATCCATATTATAATTCATGTCTTCTTAACACTTGGAAACATATGTGTTACTACTACTTCCTTATATGTTAGAGTATAATTATTATCAAATAATAATGAGTCACCATCCTCAATGATGATAAAACCATACTATTCTCATTCACTAAATTATATTGTACTACTACATAGTATTTGGATCTTTTAAAAAACATATTTTTCTATGGGGATTTTTGGAATATGTTCCTATACAAACTCTTATGTATCATGAGAATGGACTTCATTAAATTATATATCACTCACACTATCTATTTAATATATGTTATTACTCCCAAGGAATATTAATTTTATTTCTACCATTACCTTTTGGTATGAGGGTTCTTATAGGTTATATCCCATTATTTCATTGTGGTATCCTATAAGGGAACACATTGTTCCTCGAGACGGAATTTTGTTACCTTGAGTGTCCTTAACAAATTTTTCACGACCACACACATATAAATTATTCAACATTTATTTTCTTACACTCCATTATTTATATGAAATATCATATTTTTAGTTTGTTAGTACTTTGTTTAGTGTGTTTTATTCTATTTATAACATATATCCTCTAAAAGATATTGGAATATTCACAAGACTCATAATTAATCTCACCATATCTAACAAGGTGTAGTTACTCATTTAAATTGCACTATTCCATCGATATTTATAATTAAGAGTGAGTTGAGATAAAATCCCAAAATCCCATAAATAATAAATGATGTCTCAATTAAGATATTATTCACCATGATCTGATTGGAGTTTCTTAATATTCTTATAAAGATGTTTCTCAACATTATTGTTGTATTCCATGAATTTTTAAAACAAATCTAACTAATACCTCATTAAATAGATATATCATTATCTACTAAAATAATTAATTAAAGTTATGAATTATGATTACAAACCCCTTGATTCAATAGGAAATAGCCTATAGACATCGATATAAACTAATTCAAGAACCACTTAGTCCCTTTATCCTTTCCCAAAAAATAGGTATTTGGTTATTTTAACATGTAAACATGCATGATATACACCATGTGGTTTTAGTTAAAAAAATATAAATATCCATTTTGGTGAAATTAATCCAATTTTGTTTACATTACCTAGTTGGTGATACCAATGTTGGGTGTTGTATGACTCATGTGATTTTGTTTCAATATCAAATTATATTAATTGATTTTTTTATCTCAACAAATAAAAACTATTATTTAAAAGTTTATTTCCCTAAAAAATTGTATCCTTATAAAAGCGATAATATTTATTCCCAAATTTGAAGATAAATCCATTTGTATCTAGTAAGGATATAGATATAATGTTTTTTGTAATTTATGGAACACAATAATAACCTTTCAAAACCTAGATCACTCCAATTGTAAATGTGTGGTGATAGTAACTAATAGCTAAAACAATAATTTTAGCTCCATTGGATACTCGTAGATCTACCTCCCCTCAGTAAATCTTTCAATATCTACTTGGTTTCAATATTTAAATACATATGTGATTACCCAAAGATATACCTGATGCCTAATTTGTAAAAATAGATACATTTCACTTTATTACAAACATACATGAATCTTACCATTGTTTCTTAGGATGAGTTAAAATTTTCTTCTATTGTCCCTTATTTCAAAATCTGAAACAAAAACCATCATGATCCCTTGCATTCCCCTTGAAAATTATCTTATTGTAAGGGCATAAAAAATATTGGGGCTTAGATATCTTCCCTTTACCTTTTCATTTGTTCTCTATAAGTATGGAAGGCATTTCATGATTCATCTCTTTATCTATTTGATGATGAAGAGTGAGGAGATTTATGAGAGTATTTTCAATGTTTTTCATATTAAAATTTACAAAAAAAAACTAGAGAAGCGCTGATGGAGTGATGAAATAATGAGACTTGTTTACATTTTACTAGGGAGTTTAAACCCTATAACATATTAGTACTTAATATAGACAATGAGAATTTAAACATGAGGCCCAAATAGAAATCCCTCCACAAGATTACTCTAAAAGAGTGATTTGGAAATCTCAGACCATTCATCTCTCTCTCTCTCTCTCAAAACACCATATAGATTCTAGAGCATGTTATAAGAATCTGTGTGTTTGTGAGCCTTCATGTGTTAACTAGACCTAGAAGATATCATTAAAATTTGAACATCAACCATATCATTAATATATTTTTCATTTATAATGAAATATTCAACAATTGAATCCTTGGTAGGTAGATTAGGAATTTAGTATTCTAGCATGTTAGATTTATGTTCACGTCACAACACAACTTAATGGTGTCTGAAACACTCATGGAAATTAATACTAGTGTTGATATGGCCTTTATACAATATCAATATTAGATATTGTGTGGGAGATATAATTTCCATTTATTCTAAAATTTTTAAAATCATATTTTTCGTACCTTTATTGATTATAAAATATGTGAGAAATAATAATAATTAATTTTTTATTAAATATATAAATATTTTATAAATTCCCAACATCCCTCACCATTGGACCTAGAATGATTTTTTTTAGATATTCTCATAGAAAGGATCCATATAACCCTTTTTGTAACACCTATATGTGTTGTTCAATCTAATTGAAGGTATTTTGGTAGGAAAGTATTTTTCAACTATGGGATTGAAACTCATTGATCCATTGAGTGGATTCCCTAATCCTTAAATATTATCTTGGGTTTCCTCATCACTTGCCTTAAAATTACACCATGTCTATAAAGAGATACTCTTATTCATGTAAAATGGTTAAGTAAACCAAAAACCTTCATAATAAATCTCTAAATAAAATTTTGTGTCCCAAAAGTATTGGTCAAACACTTATTTATATTGGTTTCATTGCTAATCATGTAATATAAGGCCAAATATAACTTAATATTTAGTTGAGTGATTTTATTTATTTTGCATAAAATTATGTCATTTAATCTTTTAAATGAATTTTTAACATTAAGTAAAATTTACTTAAGTGGTTAAATATTTTTGATTAAACATTTACCTATAAAACATTTATTTATATTAAATATTTCCACATTAATTATTTTATTTATGCGATTGTGATTTTTCATCCATAAAGTAAACATTGTATAAGAAATAAAGAAAGAAATAAATAATTTACCAAATCATGATCTTATATAATGTTTGATTTATTTAGTAGACAACATATCAACCCTTGACCCAGGGTAAATAACTCATTAGGCTGATTGTGGCATGAGTTGTAGCATCCCACCTATCCACCTGTGTATCACTTAGGTTGGAATAATTTTGGATCAATATTAAACCACCTCCACACACCTTGAGATAAAAAAATTATTACATGTATTTGTAACTCATAGGCTTGTGATGGGAACCAAAGGATTGGTTAAGGTGATTATATAAATAAATATTTAAACTTAAGTCCTATATAATAATGGTGGGAGGGATGACTCAATAAACATCAAATTTCATTTAATAATTATATAATTGAAAACACATGTAATAGATTAAATTAAATGATAAAAACACATACATAGGTCTTAGTCAAGCTAATGAATGATCATACACATGAAATATATATGAAAAAGTAAAATCGATTAAGATTCATTTCTATTATTTCTTTATTATTAAGACAAACATGATTGCATCACTTTATTAATTAATTCCTTTACATATTAATGACCATATGGATTTTCCTATATATACCCATCATAAATCCATTCATGGTAAATTAATAGTAGAACTAATAATTTTATATAATTAAAATAAAGTACTATAATGTTTAAAAATTCTCAAAACCATTATTAAGTTGTTAAACACAATAGGTTTCGATTAATACAATACAATTTTATGATAAAATTATCAATTTAAGTTAATTTAATTATATCTTTTATTAGGAGAATACACACCTTGTACTTATGAGATACATGTTGTGTACATCGATTGTATTTTACCCTGGATACACAATGGGGGTTTTGGAGTGTATCTTTGAAGGACTACATAGTGTGAACAAGCTAGTTAGACACTATGTATCAGTCTTTTTGTGTGCTAGGGATACATGTATAGTTCTTCAGTCTGCATCTCAGTGGATTGACCAGTGTGTTATAATGAGCAAAAAATTGTTTGTTTTGAATTTCATGTGTCCATGTAACCTATAAAAGGACTCAACATGTTCATTATATGTAGGACTACACAACATATAAAATCTAGCTACACAACGTGTTTCTCACAGTCCATGCACATTTATATAACTCAATGTCTATTTTAGACATGGTACTTAATAGAATACACTTCATTTACATTTAATACAAGTCATGTACTCTATTAATTCTCCATGATCTTTATATCACACAATTTTAACTATGTATTTGACTACAAGTCTTTCATGAATTTCACCGCCGAACCATGTAGTTTACATGGCGTGTATGCTAGCTACACACCATGTTATCTGACATGGAATGTTATAGGTTATCTCAGTCTACATCCAGTGTGCAATAAATGAAATATGGGTAGTATGTACTGGGCACATCATGTATCCCATGACATGGCCATGTGAAGTGAACTTCGGTAAATGATGTGTACTCTGGAAATAAACCGTGTACTATGGATACATTGCAACGACCCAAAAATTTTGTTAATGAAATTTCCTCTTGATATAATTAAATGTATTATTATGTAAAATAGTTATATAAAACATATGAACTTATTTGGTTTTATGATTTTGGATTTCAAAATACCATTATGAATTTTTACAATTGCTAATATAGACAATGAATAGTGATCACATGATTCGTATAAATATAGGTCTTTAACAAATCAAATTTACTCAGGCAGAGAAATCGATGGCCTCATATAGTATAATTTCGTTGTACTAATCCTATTTGTTAGAGATTATAAAGGAGGTGGAGTCATTGGGATTCGCTCTTGACCAAGTCTAAGGAGAGCTTCAACACGTTAAGCTCGAATGAAACTGCTTAGAAGATAAGTGGATGTCGATAGAGATTACCACCTGAGCGATGTTATCCGACCCACCCCAAGAGTTTTTCCCCATCAAAAACCTTACCCTTAAGTCATATGAGAGTTCTATAAGGTTTTATGTAACAAAACAATTGCACTAAGATTATGTGATTTTTTTATAGAATAAAGAATATACATTTATTTTATTATTGTTTCTTTGTAAATGGTTTTTAAAGCACAAATAGTTTTTTTAGTTAATACTAAATTAAGAAATTCATTTTGATTAATTGATGTAGTTTTTAATAAAATAATATTTAAAAAAAATATTAATAAATTTCTTTTCAAATATAAATGATACAATAATTTTTGGGAGTACAATTGTAATTTTTATTAAGGTTTGAAAGGCATTTTTGTCAAAAACCATGAATTTTCGATAAATGTAGGTATTTATTTTAAAAGAAAAAATACACATATATAGGAAATTATTTTGATAAAATGAATATTATTTTTGGAATCAGGATGTTGAAATTATCCAACGATTAATTTTTCATAATTTCCTGAGATAGTCAAATGTTTGGGAAAAAATTAAAGACCGTTTAATTATATAATTTGTTTTATGACATCATAATGACCTAATAGTGATGTAATAAAATACTATAAATGAAATATTCTTAAAATATATGTTTTACCATTAAAATAATGTTATTTTAGGTTTGTTTGATTTATTTTACAAAGCTTTAGTGGACCCTCCAAGACATACAAATCATTTTATCTTTTTATATTGATTTCCTTGAGAGTGTGACTCACCTCCAAATAAGAAAGACTAATATTTTTAGAAGTTTGGCCATTGGACTTATAAAATAATGTCTTCCCCTACCCTTTGGAAAAAACCAAGGGAAAAAACCCTGAGTTGGTTTGTGTTTTTGATTAGTTTAATGTGTGGTGCCCAAAACCTAAATAATAAAAAATTCTCTCTCCTTTGCTATATAAACCCTCCCAAACTCCAACTTAATATTAACTCAAAGAATTTGTAGATCGACCAACCTCGACCATATGCTATCTAGAATCCTAAAAAGGCACCCCAAGATCTCAATAATCCTCTCTCAATCCTCTCCCAAACTTTTGGTATTACACTTCCAAGTAAGGGATTTCTTCCTTTATCATTTGGTCAAAATTTCATTAAGTTATTATACCATTTTTTCAATTAGAAATGTTGGGGTATGATTTCTAACCTCCCACATTTTACCCTCTTTATTTTTGAATGATGATGGACCCCTTTCTCTCTCATTAAATCCTCCCATTTACACCCGTTACCATGCCGAAATTTCGTATGGAATTTCTCTCTCCTCATTTACATTCAAGCAATTGTTTTGTATTATGAGTATAAATTCCATTACTTATATTAGGAAATTTATATATATTATCCCTTTAATTTCCATTCCATATACATATTATGAGACACCCCTTTATCTCTAATCAACCATTTTTATGAATTTTTACGTCTCATTGTTATGCTACTGAAATTGCCCCATGATTTTCCAAGCCAAAGTAATTGTGTAGTGAATACCACACCCATTTATCGATCAAGGTATTCATATTTATGCACATTTACTTATTGATCAAAGAGTTTCATGTATGAATTCCTCATTTATTTATTGTGTAATAAATGATGATGTTTAATGAATCCTTGTTATAGGATCCATGTGGCACACTTACGCATGAAATGAAATGATTAAGAAGGGTGCACCCTGATAGCGCTCCAATTCATTTAGTAAAGATTAGTATAATGATACGTCAAGTGAAATGATGGTTTACTCATGCTCCATGAACAATGAACCTTGAATCACAATAATATCATGTTAAATGTTGTTTCTACTTTTCTATGTTATGTTAATCATGTTATATCATGCCTGTGTGTTCATGTTTATCTTAATCCCCATTGATATTCCTATTACCTAACATGTATTGTATTATTCATGTTATGACTTGTTTACTCCCTTAATGGGATTTATATCTCACCCCTTTTAATGAATGTCCTTAGTTAATCCCATGTAAAGCTAAGTACGGGAGAATGTAGTGACTATGTAAAATAAGTTTTCAATAAAGATGTTGCGTTTGATGTTTTAAGTCATTATGTAATGTTCCTAATCCCCAAAGACACTAGACCTCTCAATATTTTAGGTTATATCAAGTAAATATTTTATTTAATAAATCATTTTTATGCGTGTGATAATGAAAAAGGATGTTGTAGTTGGTATCAGAGGATAGGTTTAGTTATTTTTGGGATTAGGATTAGAAAACCATTCCGAAAGCCTTAGGAATAAGACTGAGTATAATAAATAAATCCCTAAATTTTTGTGATTATTGAGTAAGTGGTTAATCATGAAAATACAGCCCTCTATGGATACAAGTAGTTAGAGGTGGCTGTGGCATAGATGTATCTAAGGGTAATAGTCAAAAATGCCGCTTTGAGTGAGACTAGAATGGGAACTGGTGCACAACAATGGGCCTTCCTACACTCTTGGTTACGACACTCCCGGGAGATATGATTTTGTAAATTCATAAGCTTAGTTTGAACTATTGTTTAGGGAATTAAAAAAATTCCCCGACGAATATATGTTGGGAAGTGGATCATGGATAACATATATTGAATCCTTCAAGTTCATAAGTTATGGAAATAAAAGTAATTTATTAGTCATCAGTTTTTGTCTTTGAATCACCCTTTATGTGTTACCCCTAAGTTTCCTTTTATTCCAGAAAATGGCTAGAAATATTAGGATTATATATAACAACTAATGTGAAGATCAATGTGATGATTGTTGTAATGAGATGCCCAATCCGATAGGAGTGGTAATCACGAATGTTGTCATGATACTCTCCCAATTAACTCAAGTTTTGAATTGAAAGATAGGTCAAGAGGAACATTCATCCCCCCTAAGAAAGAAGAAGTCAGAATCGAGAGATTTATGAGACAAAGGCCTCATACTTTTAATTGATCATCTTATCCCTCAATCACTGAACAATAGATAAACTCCATTGAGAATATCTTCTTCATCCTTTAATGTTATGAACAAGAGAAGGTTATTTTGGCTGCTTATAGTATGTAGGGTGAAGATTATCAATGATGGAAATTAAACAAAAATATGAAGCCTGGGGAAGAGATCGAGGTGTTGTAATTGAATGATTTCTGGAAAATCTTTTTTGAAAAATATTTTCCATGCAACCTCCAAATTAATATGGAAATGGACTTCCTTTCCCTCAAGAAAAAAGACGAAGAATCCTCCAGAGTGTATGAAGAAAACCTTACAAGGATTGCATGATATTCCTCTAGATTTGTCTTTACCCCTGAATTCATGGTTGATCGCTTCTTTGGTGGGCTAAAACCTAGCCTATGGAAAGCCCTAGAGATCCATGACTTCGAGAGCTATGAGGAAATGGTCCGATGTGCCCTCAAAGTTGAAATGGAGATTGGTGAATATGAGGGTATCATGGGGATAAGAATAGAAAGGTGGAATTTAATTCTGGTGGTCTTATGTATAAATCCAATGGTGTTAAAAAAATCCAACACCACACTTTCTAAAGTTGCAGAAAGAAGCACCCCAGAAATATTTTGAAGGGGACGAGGAAATTCTTTAGGTTTGGACGAGGATACCTAACTATTAACTACCAAAAAGAGAAACCTGCATCTATGACAGAGGATTAGAACACTCCATTAGACCCTCAATGTATTGTTCATTGCTTTAACTACAAAGAATCATGGCACTTTGCAAAACAGTTCCCTACACTATGGGTTTTCGGAGGCTACCAACAACCTCCAAGGCAGAAAGGGCAAGATTTTTCCACCACTATCGCTGAAGTGAACCCCAAAAATGAAGTGGTGATAGGTAAGATAGTTATTAATTTAAGAATATTGAACATAAATTTTGAATCTTGTTTGACATATTATATCATATCCCAAAAGATTATCCGAAAAACCCCAACACCACCACAAAATCATGGAAGTAATGATGTCAGTGGGGACGACAAAGGGGAAATCATTGCAGACCATGAATATAACTCCTCCCCTATGATAATTTGTGGATTGAACTTTGTGGTGAACCTCATCATATTACTTCAAGTGGAATTTGATGAAATTCTTGGCATGGATTGGGGTTCTCTATATGAATCCAATATAAATTGTCATGAGAGGGAAATCACTCTCCATATTACTAATCTACCCCCAATTCTGTACAAGTGAAAGGAAGATGATGAATATTCTTTAGCACCATCATATCAAGTGTGGATATTACTACCCTATGAGAACACATATATAGCTAAGATTATTATGTCTAAGGAAGAAACCATCCTTGAATACATTCCTATTCTAAGAGAATCCGCTAAAGTGTTTCCAGAGGAATTTACTAGGCTCCCTCCAAGAAGAGATGTTGAATTCTCAGTTGATCTTATACCTAGGGAACTGTCAATATCCAATAATCCATATATAATGGCTTTTGTGGAGCCTAAGGAGCTGAAGAAACTACTATAGGGGAATCTGGATAAAGGTTTTATATTCCCAAGCACTTCACCATGGGGTGCACCAGTCATCTTAATCAATAAGATGTATGGGTAAATGCGCCTTTGCATTGATTATCATGAACTCAACAAAAAAATGCCAATAAATAAAAAGTATCCTCTGCCCTGAATTGATGACTTGTTCGATCAGCTACGTGGAGCACAATACTTCTCCAAGGTGGATTTGAGATCGGGATATTACCATGTAAAAGTGAAGAAAGAAGATATCCCCAAGACAAATTTTTGTACAGGATACAGGCACTTTGAATTCCTAGTAATGCCTTTGGTACTCACTAATGGTCTAGAAATCATCACAGACATGATTAATATATTCTTTAGAGATTACCTCGACAAATTTGTGGTAGTATTTATTGATAATATTCTAATATAATCCAAAACCAAGGAGGATCATGAGGAGTATCTAAGAACTGTACTAGAGACATTGAGAAAGGAGAAGATCTATGAAAAGTACAACAAGTGTGAGTTTTGGTTCAAGGAGGTCTCATTATTGGGTCATAGCATCACAAGCAATGAGATATCTATAGATCCCTCTAAGACAGCTTCAATTGAGGGATGGTCGAGGCCAACATCGGTAATAGATATCCATAGCTTCCAAGTTTTAGCTAGATATTATCACTGATTTGTGAGAAATTTCTCACGATTTTCCAACCCTATCACCAAGCTAACTCAGAAAAGAGTAATATTTTCTTGTAATGACTAATGTGAAGAGAGTTTTAAGGAGTGGAAAATGATTCTTATCACTTCACCTGTGCCCACATTACCCATAAGTGTTGATAATTTTGTGGTATATAGTGATGCCTCAAAGAAGGGCCTGAGCTGTGTGTTGATGAAAAATGAAAAATTCATTGCCTATGCTTCAAAAAAATTGAAAGTTAATGAGAAATAATATCCAACACATGATCAGGAGTTGGCTGTAGTAATCTTCGCTTTAAAAATTTGGTGACATTACCTCTTTGGGTAGAATTGTGAAATATAAACGGATCATAAAAGCCTCAAGTATATATTCACACAGAAAGAGTTGAATATGAAACAACGATAATGGTTTGAGCTAATCAAAGAATATAAAATCTTAATACATTACCACCCTAGGAAAGAGAACAAGGTGGTGGATTATCTATGTAAGGACCCAACAATTCTATCATTGATGAGAATTCAAAAGGATCCAATCTTCATAGATTTGATGACAGTGGACATGGGAATCATAATGAATGGAATATCATCAATACTTTCACAAATGAAAGATCAACCATCTCTTTTGGAAAGGATAATGGAAGTTCAAAAGGATGATGTGGGAATTAATAAGAAAGTGGAAACTATCAGAAAATGTAAATATTCAAAGATCAATGTTAATGAAGAAGGAATTGTGAGATTTGGGTCAAGATTATGTGTTTCATGTAATCTGGAGTTAAAGAAAGAAATTTTTGTTGATGCACATAGTTCAAATTTCTCCATCCACCTAGGAAACAAAAGTATGTATCGAGATCTATGAGTGCATTATTGGTGGGATAACCGGAAGAATGAGATCGCTGAGTATAAGTCAAAGTACCTTGTATGACAGCAAGTGAAGTCTTGTAGGAAGAAGTCAAAGGGGATGATGCAACCATTACCCATACCAGCATGGAAAAGGGAGAACATAACCATGGTCATTGTCACCAGACATCTGAAGACATCCAAATTAAAAAATTCTATCTAGGTTATTGTGGATTGTCTTATAAAGACTACACACTTTACTGCAATTTGAGAGGATTTATCATTGGATCAATTGGCATGGATATATATCAGAGAAGTAGTAATGATGAATGGAGTGCCACTATCTATTGTTTTTGATCGAGAACCAATATTTCTTCTATGTTCTGGAATAGTCTCTAACATGATCTGAAGACTGAGCTGAACTTCAATATATTTTATCATACTCAAACTGATGGCCAATCTGAGCAGACTATACAAAAACTTGAGGACATGTTGAGATCATGCTCAATGGACTTAAAAGAAGGATGAGATCAACATCTTCCTATGGTTTTTTTCTATAACAATAATAGTTTCCACTGAAGAATAGAAATGGATCCTTATGAAGCCCTTTATGGGAAGTGGGGTAGAACACCGACATGTTTGGATGAAGTTGGAAAGAAAAAACTCCTAGGTCTAGAAATGGTCTATGAAACATTGGAGAAGGTTAATACCATCCAACATCACATTAATGCTTCTCAGAGTCGACAAAAGATCTATGTTGATAATCATCAACGAGACCAAGATTTTGATGTCCAAGATATGGTATTCCTCCACATTTCACCATGGAAGAGAGTTATGAGATTTGGGAAGAAGGGAAAGCTTAGTCAAAGTTACATCATCCCTTTTGAGATCCTTGATCACATTGGAGTGGTAGCCTATCAACTCCCACTCCCACTGAACATTTCTCAAGTATATGATGTATTACATGTATCAATCTTGAGGAAGTACATACCCGACCCATCACATGTACTCAATCCATAGGTGGTACCATTTGAGAATGACCTCTCCAACTAAGAGAATCCAATGAAGATCTTAGATCAGAGGAAAAAAATTATATGAAATAAGACAATTCCCCTCAGTAAGGTGTTGTAGTGAAACCAAAAGTTCGAAGAGGCACTGTGGGAAATGGAGGAAGTGATGAAGTAGTGCTAACTTCATCTTTTTTAGTGTGGGAAAATGAAATTTAGAGGGAGAAATTTCTTAAGGGGGGAGGATTGTAATGACAAAAAACTTTTGTTAATGAAAATTCCTCTTGATCTAATTAATTGTCTTATTCTGTAAAATAGTTATATAAAACATATTAACTTCATTGGTTTTATGATTTTAGATTTTAAAATTCCATTAATAATTGTTAACATTTCAAATATAGAAGTTTAATAGTGATCATATTATTAGTATAAATATAGGGCTTTAACAAATACAATTTACTTAGGAAAAGAAAGTGATGGCCTCATCTAGTAGAATTTCTTTTTACAAAGACCATTTTTTGAAGCTCGGATAGGAGGTGGAGTCATTGGGCTTTTCTCTTGACCAAGCCCAAGATGAGCTTCAACACGTTAAGCTCTAACAAAACCACCTACGAGAGAAGTGGATGTTCTGATAGAGATTACTACCCGAGCGATGTTATCTGAGACACCACAAGAATCTATCACCATCACACACCTTACCCTTAGGTCATATATAGGAGTGATAAGGGGTTATTTAACAATACCTTTGCACTATGATTATGTGATTTATTTTGTTTATTGAATAAAGAATATCCATTCATCTTATTATTGTTACTTTGTAAATGCGTTTTAAAGCACAAATATAATTGTTTAGTTAATACTAAATTAAGAAATCAATATTGATGAATTAATTGATTTTTGAATTAAATAAAATTTTAATAAAATTTTATTAATAAATTATTTTTTTTAATATAAAGGATCATATAATTTTTTGGGATACAATTGTAATTTTTATTAAGGTTTAAAATCCATTTTTGTCAAAAAGCATGATTTTTTATAAATGTTGATATTTATTTTAAATGTAAAAATTCATTTATTTAGAAAATTATTCTGATAAAATGAATATTATTTTTTTAATGAGGATGTCAAAATTATCCAATGATGAATTTTTCATAATTTTCTGAGAAAGCCGGATTTTTGGGTAAAAGTTAAATAACATTTAATAATATAATGTGTTTTATGAAATAATTAAGACCTAATAGTGATGTAATAAAATAATATAAATGTAATTTTTGGCCGATATATTCTTTACCATTAATAGAATCTGATTTTAGGTTTGTTTGATTTATTTTACAAAGCTTTAGTGAACCCTCCAAGACTTATAAAACATTTTAACTTTTTAAATTGATTTCCTTGAGAGTGTGACTCACCTCCACATAAGAAAGCCTAATATTTTAGGATGTTCGGACATTTGAATTATAAAATATTTTTTTCCATTACCCTTTGGAAAAAACCATGAGAAAAACCATGGGTTGGTTTGTGGTTTTGATTAGTTCATTGTGTGGTGCCCAAAACTTAAATAATAAAGAATTCCCTCTCTTTTCCTATATAAACCCACCAAATCTCCCGCTTCCTCTTCACTAAAATACTTCAGAGCTCGACCAAGCTCTTCCCTACTATCTATTGAATCCTTAAAAGGCCCCCAAACTCCTAACAAGACTCTCTCAAGGATTTAGGATCACACATCCAAGTAAGGGATTTTTTCCTTTCTCATTTTTTCCAAATTTCATTAAGTTATTATAATTTTTTTTTTCAACTAGAAATGTTGAGGTATGATTTATAACCTCCCAAATACATTCCTATTTATTTTTGAATGATTATAGACCCATTTATCTCTCATTAATTCCTCCCAATTACACCCGTTACCATGCCAAAATTTCGTAAGGAATTTCTCTCTCCTCTTTTACATTCAAGAAATTATTTTGTATTATGAATCAAAATTCCATTACAAATGATGGGACTTGTATCTATATAACCCCCATACTGTCCATTACATATATATATTATTAGATACCCCTTTCCCTCTCATCAAACATTTTTATGAATTATTGTCACGTCGATATGCTGCAGAAATTGCTCCGCGATATTCCAAGCCAACGTCATTGTGTAGTGAATACCATGCCCATTTTTTGATCAGGGGTATTCAAATTTATGAAAATTTACTTATTTATTGTAGAGTTTCATTTATGAATTCTTCATTTATTTATTGTGTAATAAATGATGATGTCTAATGAATCCATGTTATATGATCCATGTGGCACACTTATGCATGAAATGAAATGATTAAGAATGGTGCACCCTGATAGCACTCCAATTCATTGGGTAAAGAATAATATCATGATAAATCAAGTGAAATGAGGGTTTAATCATGCTAATTAATGTTCAATTAGAGTTTACTCATGCGCTATGTGCAATGATCCTTGGGTCATGCTAATATCATGTTAAATTTTGTTTCCACTTTTCAATGTTATGTTAATCGTGCTATATCACGCCTTTGTGTTCATGATTTTCTTATAGTCCATTGATATGCCTATTGACTAACATGTATTGTATTATTAATTTAATTCCCCTTTCAATCCCTTAATGATATTTCTAGCTCACACCTTTTAATGCATGTCCCCAGGTTATCCCATGAAAAGCTAAGTACGATGGAATGTAGTGGTCATGTAAAGGATGTTTTCAATAAAGAAGTTGTGTTTGATGTTTTAAGTCGTTATGTAATGTTCCTAAGCCCCAAATACACAAGAATTATTGATATTATATGTTGTATCAATGGAATATTTTATGTAATAAATCATGTTTCAGTGTGTTATAAAGAGTGGGGTTTTTATATACATGTCTTATAATCTATTGATATCCATCTCCAATCCTAAATACTTCCTAATGAAATCTATTTTCATTCATAATTTTTTCATAGACCATTATGAAAATGAAACTCTGATTGAATATTATTAAAATTTCATAAACATGTTAATTAAAATATTTTTTAAAAATCAATAATATTTTAAATGAAAATTTAACCACAATTTTGCATATAGATTAAAAATAAAATAAATAATTATAAATTTAAAATATGATCACTCTGATATAACTTGTAGGTTTTGGTTTTAAATAAAGTTATAGTGGTGGACGATAAATCAAAAATTAATTTGAATTATAGTTACCCAAAACCCTAATATAGAATTATTAATGTTAAGTTTATAACTAATATATTTAGATCTGAATAAATGAATTACCCCATATTAGGATCAATTTTTCAATGAAATTGATGATCAATCAAATGAACCTTTTTTAATTACTTTTGTTTTGATTTAAGGATACATGATTAGGATCCTTATATAAGTTATCCGCACATAGTCCTTTGATATCTAAATGACACTAATGGTTTTATAGGTGCTAGGATGACGAATCATTTATATCGCATTATTCATGTTGATCACATATAGTTCCGTTGAGATTTATGGTATCTAAATAGTGATTAACATTATTGAGAGAAAGTGAAAATGAGGAAGGGTGACAGAACTTCATTATGAACAACGATTCTCAAATATTGATTAAACATGGACAATAGGCATAACCATAAATTTATTGAGATAAGAATTATTATAAAATATTATTTAATTATGCACCATCCCTCAAATAATTTAAAATTATTTAATAAAGCCATGTCATGTAATAAAAATAATATTATTTTATGGTTTTAACAAACTTTTATAGTGATACATATATTATTACTGGTAGAAAAAATAATATTTATGAATGGACATATTCTTGGTCCATTGATCCTCCTTGATATTTATTAAATACCCAATAACATATTTAATTAAATATTTCAGTAATCGATGGATAATTGAAATCAATAAAAGATGAATAAAATTATCTGTTGGTCTCGAGAATATTTTTTATTATAATATTCTAATTCAAATAAATTTTAATCAAGGTCAATGAAAACACTTAGTGTGTGAATCTTAAAGATTTTTTCTAATTAGCATTAGGAATACTTTTCTAATGTCCTAGATTAGTATCTAGCAATGGGTCAAGGTACCCAAGAGAAATGAACTAATGTTACACTGTCGAAAACTACATATGAACGTTCACTATGTAATTTAATACCTTTTTTTTATAATATATCATCAAGTAGGTTGGACATATGTGTCAACAACCTATGTGTTTGATACATATTTCTTTGACTATTTAAAAAAAAATGTCAATACATCATGTTCATTCAATTTAATGTTAATATTATTTTAAAATTAAAGGTTAATGATATCAAATTCTATAAATATAGATGAGAAAAATCCTTCCTTAACTTATCCATTAATAACATACCAATCAATTAACACCGAACATTCCCCACTTCCCACAAGCATATGCCCTAATAGTTTTCATCATTAAATCTATTTATAGGAGTCCTGCCATGTATTAATGATAATAATAATTTCTAATAACCATGACACACACTCATAGTTATAAATATTAAATGAAACCAAAACATGTGTAATTCCTACTGGTGATTCTGTTCTCATAATCTCACTTCTCATAGATTACTAAGTGTGAACTTCATGAGATAAATCCTCACCCTCTTATGAGTACCCACACTTAACAATGAATACACTAAATTCCCGATAATTTTATGTTATCTAACCACATAATTATATTTAAGAATATCTATATAGAACTTCAGGGTTCACATCATAGCGAGGAATTTCTATGACCTTATTAATGCGACACATACACTATGAAATTATTACATCAGATTCATGTATAAAAATTGAAAATCTAAACTAAGACATTTTATTAATATTCAAATTATAAAATTTTAATCTAATAAAATTAAAATTAGTTGGTTATAGAAAGAAAACTCATCCAATATTGACATATTTATTTACATTGGATGTATCCTTTTGAAAGATATACGAAAATGTTGAAGGAATAAGTAAATAGTACGCATCAATTAGAGGCCTCTATTATTCAAAGATATATATCAGTAGATTTTATTAAGTTCTATACTAATAATTTGTATTAAATTATGTACTTTGGTCTCCCTATATCTCAACATTTGATAGTTTATAGTAAAGGAAAAGGGATATGTGGATTAAAGTTAATGTTAAATCTATTTGATGTAGTGATGGAAGAATATTTGTTTGTTTTGAAAAGCATAGGTGATGTTTAACTATATATATTATTATATATTTTTATATTAGAGGTACAATATATGAAAAAAATAAAAGTGGATAATGAATGAATATAAAAAATAAATTTGTTTGATGTTTTTAAGAGAATGTGAACACTAATTTATCTATATCAGCAATAATGAAATGGTTAGGATGGGGACTAAGAGTTAGTCTAACCACATGGTCTATTTCTAATATTAATGTATACACATTTTTTATAAAAAACGAAGATGATAAGGGTATAATTAGAAATAGTGGAGTAATGGATTTTGATGAAGCACTTCATTTTTCATGTTCCAATGAAAAAAACCAAATTCCGACATTAACGTCATATTTTGGAGTTGTTGATGAAATATAGGATTTTGATTATACTAAATTTTGATTATTGGTGTTTAAGTGTAACTTGATTGATAGTAATAGCATGGTTCAAAAAGTTGAGTGTGAATTTAAAATTATTGATTAGATAATATTTAGTTACAAATAGGAATTATTTATAAATGTGTTACCTAAAAAATAAATATTTTATATTGTCAAATTGTCAAATGATTGCTGGTCAATCATCTTTCATGGTAAAAGAAATCATTTGTGTGATAAGAATATTGACAATGATGAATAATTAGGTGATATTTATTTGTCTCTTACATGATTACATGAGGATAAAAATTACTATGATACAGACATAGTCCATGAAATATAATATTATTGTATTGAAAGGATATGAGGAAAGACTCCATTAATCATTTAATTATTATAGTAAATATCTGTTATTTTTGTAAAAAAATATCATTTAGAAAATGTCATGACCCACCTTCTTCAAGATGAGGGAAGGGACGACAAAGTTCCCTGACCTTCCCTCCTCAAGATGAATGAGAGATAATGACCCCCAAGTCCTACCTTCAATAAGACCCTAAGTGGAAACTAGAAACAGGTGTATAGGATCTCACACAATTGTAAGGAATTACCCTTTTTATTGAACCAGACTGAGAGATGAGATGGTAAATCCCAACAACACCAAAAACTAAAGGTAAAAGTAAATCCAAGAATGCATTCCCACATGCATGATCAATGTAAATCTAATAAAAAGTTTGAAAAAACTCCAAAATAATTTACCAATAGAAAAGGAACTAAGAAGTAACAACAACAATCCTAACGCCTGAGCTAGTAAGGTCCAACATGGTCCTCAAATTCCTCCTGGAAACTTGGAAAAAATTATATATACATAGGGTTATCATACAAGTATACTCAATAGGAACACTAAATCTACTCGTGCACAAGTGAGGGGATACACTAATGCCCCTATGAGAAAATAGTAGAACCTCAAGCACCTACCAAGGAATACTAACTTGCCCAACCTCACTAAGGCACACTCACCGAAGTAATGCAAATCAACTAATGTAATAATATAAGCACAGTGATAATTGAGTACCCTACACCACTTTACCATAGGTTAACTTCTCATTTACAAAAAACTAACATCTTGATGCTTCCACTCTCCCCACATGCAGTCCCACTGCCACAACCTTCCCACACACACCTGGGACTCAAACTTCACACAACCATGCCTGGAGACACCTAGGCCATAAAAACCACACACCATGCTTGAAGACACCTGGACCTCATCCCGAATATAGTTGGGGATACATACTTGGTCCACAAACACCTAAGCACATCATCTAAAAAAACCCTTTCCCAAATAATCCTACACTATGGTAAGCCCCAATCCATTACAACCTTATTGGATATGCCCAAGCAGTAAGATCCAGAAGTGGGTGTGGGGAAGAAATTCAATAACTATCCATCCATCCTCTCATCGAGACTTTGGGAAAGACACCCTCCCCCATGAAATAGAGGTGTTCGACACATGGTTCTCAACAAGGGTGGGGTGCGTATACAAAACTCAAGGAACTACAATATATATATATATATATATATATATATATATATGTAGGTAATCAAACACTCAACCCCAAACCTATGGGTTTCACACGAATAGACAATAAGCCCACACCAGCACCGCTTTTGCTGCTACCCCTATATGCACAACCCCACAACAACCATTGCTAAGAATAAACCCAACCCCATTTTTTTAAATTTACATTTATGTATTTGAGAGGATTCACTGTAAAGTTATTCCCTCACTACCATGAACCTAACAACTGTAACCATACTAAGCAACGAAAAAAACCAAACTGCAGTCCCACTACACAACAACACAAAACATGACTTGCAGTCCCACTGTACATCCATATTCAACTACTTCCAACTATCATTATTCAAAGTGATACCACAAATTACTTCTATTGTAACCCAGACCTTCTGCCAAATAAATTCCCCGATGTAGTCCCACTGTATAAAGAGTCCATAACCACACCGTAGTCCCACTTCTTGACGTCGTTTCGTGACCCAAAAAAAACAAGAACGAAGTTTGGATACCTACAAGTTCATTCATTCCACAATAAATCAATCTCTCATACTGGGAAAACAACACACCCCATGTACCACCCCAAATACCAAGACCATAGAATCCATACCAGAACACATAGCACATAACCACAACCATTAAACCAAGTGTATTCAAAATTTAACAAAGAGGGGTTCTTAAATTTCCACTTATATAACCAGGGTGATCACATAACATGTTTGATCCTGGGTAACCACTTTATTTAACTGAGTGTACATTATTATTCATATTTCATGATACATCTATATATCAAAACATCACAACAAAACATAACACAACCAGTTCACAAGAAAATACCACCAAGGTCTATGATTTTTAAAAGGAATACACCCACAGAAACCATAAAAGAAACAACGATAACCAAATAAAATAGACAACCAAAATCAAATCACACCTTGTACATTATTTTATTTATGTGTGTTATATTTATATCATATTAAATTCTTCTTTAATTATTGTTTCAAGAAGATATCCAACAATTCCTTACAAGGAAACCTTAATATACCCAACCCACGTGATGCACAATTAAAAAGAAGAAAAGGAAAATGCCTAATTCATTATCAAGGGATTGATATTCTTTCTTACGGAATGAACAGGGGATGTCAAGACTGGTTAGAAGAACCACACGAGGGCTGACCAGGAAAGCGTCCAGCACAGTGCATGAATCGTCTTGGGAGGAAGTCTCTAGGCACACTAAGAGAAATTAAAATGAAGAATGAAGAGAGGATCTTAGCTTAAGAAGAGGCCATATCATAAAATCAAGGAGACCATTTCGAAGTACTTGAATGTCCAATCATGGATTAACCATGCGGCTTGGTAGTATCACACATTGGAAAGAATTGATATTTAGTAAATCCCCTTGAAAATTTTGGGGATATACCAACGAACAACTGTGAGTTTATTGATTAACTTTAAATATAGAAAAACATGTAACATGGGAGAAACTAGAAATATTGGGAAAGAAAACTAGAAAATTGGAAATGAGTCACTGATGGGTGAGTCACTAACACTGAGCTACCAATGCCACAACCCACCAAAACAACAACCTACCGATGCCTTGACCTACCGACACCCTGAACTACCGATGCAACAACCTACAAATTCCCGGACCTACCATTGACCTATCCTACCAATGCCATGACATAATGACTCAATGAACTACCAAATCCCTGACCTACCGACACCCTGACCTACTGACTGAATGACCTACCGACACAATGACCTACCAAAACCTTGACCTAATAATGCCCCGAATTACCGAGGCCCCGACCTACTGATGCCCTAACCAACCGATGTCGATTCCCCTAACTCGATGATGTTGATGCCCTCGACTCACTGATGTTGACGTCCCTGACTCACTGATGCACTGACATACCGATGCATTGACATATTGATGGAAAACTGGAGAAAAATTGGTGAACTCTTGTAATGAGCCACGTTTACCTCCTAGAACACCCACAAACCTTTGATTTTTATAAAGGAAGGGCATAGAAAAATCTGGGTAATTACATCCAGTAACTCTCAAACCATTCTCATCCTTGTGAAATTCAAAACTATCCCAATAGAAAGTAGGTCTTAACAACTATCCCTTAAGATACCTCTCATGAGTAAACCAACTTGTGCTGTTCTAAAGCTAGAGCTAAAACCTCAACATCCAAGGACACCTTCTCGACATATATCTCATAAAAAAATTAGGATACAGTAAGGCTCTACTTCCCTAAGAAATCACACAAACAATAAAGGTCTCACTATCCGGACACATGGATTAGGGAGCTCTTTCCCCTCTACTAAGATATCATCCTCTTTGAGCAACACTAATTCACCCACATGGGGTTCATTTCATCCACATTAATGCATATTGATTTGGGATCAGGTCCTCCCTTCCCGCATGTTAGGCCTTTTCACACACATTTTCAAGGAAAATGGGCCATTTTATAGTAAAAAAGATATAGAATTTAATCACAAGAAAAGCACAAAAGAAAAATTAATGTGTATTGGGAATTCATATGTTCCTCTCACTCCCAAGTACTCACCTCAAGGCAACCATGCCTCCCTATCAAAAGAACTAAAGGAATGGTCCATCCATGTAGCATATTCTTCTCAAAGTCTTCGATTCTTACCGATTTCTCCATAAATGTCGCATCATATTTGACATGAAACTCTTCCCAACCTAGGAATCGGGAGTTATCATGATGATACCAGCAAAGCTGAGAGACATGAAAGATGTTGTGGATCCTCTCTAACCATAGTGGCAATGCCAGCTGATATTCCACCTCGTAGACTCATCTTAAATCCACGAAGGGTCTGGTGAATTTGGGAGAAAGCTTCCTCCCTCTAACAAACCTGCACTGTCCACACTGAGGGGAGACCTTTAAGAACACATGGTCTCCAACATCAGACTAAAAGGGTCTCATCCTTTGATTTACATACCACTTCTTCTGGTCCTGATCTTCCTTCATCCTTTCACACACATAATGAACCTTCTCCATTGTTCTTAGTACCACTTCTGGTCCTTGAACACCTACCTCCCCAACCTCTGTCCAATAAATGGGTGAATGACACGACCTTCTCTACAAGTCTTTGAACGGTTCCTTGCAAATGGTAGAGTGATAGTTTTTTTTGTAGTCAAACTCCACCTGGGGGATGTTTCAAAAACCATGATCCTACGATGTCTATAACACATGCTCCCAACATATCGTCCAACGTCTAGATGGTCCTCTCTGTTTGTCCATCCTTCTGAGGGTGGAAAGCAGTGATGAGGTGTAACTGGGTTCAAAAATCATGATTTAGTCTCTTCTAGATGTGTTATGTAAAGCTTTTATCCCAATCTGATTTGATGGATCTTGGAACTTCATGATGCTGCACCACTTCACCGACGTACCTCTGTGTTAAGTCATCCACTGCACTCGACTCCTTAACCTCTAAGAAGTGAGATGATTTCATCAATCAATACAAAAATACCCAGATGGCATCACAACATCCCTTATCCATGGTTATTTCTGTGATGAAATACATCGCTACATCATCCCACTTCCACTCAAGAACGTCTATGGGCAGCAGAAGTCCTCTAAGAACATGGTGCTCAACTTTTACCTGCTTACACATGAGGCAGCATGCCACAAATTCCACAACTACTCACTTCACACCGGGCCACCAAATATTACCTCTCAATCCCCAGTACATATTAGAAACTCTTGGATGTACCGCCAGGGGTGAATTTTAGAACATACCAAGAACTTCCTCTGGAATCACCACTGGGACAAATAGCTTCCCACATAACAACATCTGATTCAGACTATCCTCCAACCATCCCTATGGAGCATCACCCTAGTTAACACGATCACACATTACTTCAAACTCTAGATATCCCAACTGAGACTCCTCCACCTCCATACTAGGTAAGGCTACACTGTCATCTGAAACATATAGCCTCTACTATCCTCCACTCTAAGGCCCATATGTAAAGCAGCCAACTCCTCCATTTTCTTATAAGCATATGAGGACTCCCAAACTACATCCTTATGTGACTTCTTTCTCAATCAATCAACTACCATGTTACTCATTCATGAGGTGTTGGAGATATCGAAGTTATAGTCCTAAAGAAACTCTATCCACCTCTTCTACTACAAGTTCATGTATCACTGGGAGAAGATATACCTCAAGATCTTGTGATCCGTGAAGGCCAGGAAGAATTCCCCGATGAGGTAATGCCACCAAAAAATCAGTATGAACATGACCGTAGTATGTTCCAGGTTGTTGGTGGCATAGTTATGTTTGTGGGAACATAACTACCTCGAACCATAAGAGATTACTATTCACTACTACATCAACACATACCCAAAACCTAGGCTAGAAGTATCACAGAACACCTAGAACATCACTCCTTCTTCTGGAAACCTATGCACTGGGGAACTAAACAACTTCCCTTTCAGATAATTGAAAGTTTGCTGCCACATATCACTCCAAATGAAAGCTTGGTATTTTCTGGTAAAAGCTGTCGATGTATCTACAACTCAAGATAAGTCTGGTAAGAACCTCCAGTAATAACCTTCCAAACCCAGGAAAATACAAACTTCTACCAAATTCTTGGGTTCTACCTAAGAAACATTATCTTTGACCTTCGATAGGCCCACTAAAATTCTTTTATGAGACACTACGTTTCTAATGATGTGCGCCTATTGTGTCTAGAACGTTTACTTGGAAAACTTCCCATAGAGATGGTGGTGTCAGAGGACCTACAAAACTGTCCTCATATGCTCAGTGTGATCATCCTATGATCTTGAGTAGATCAAGATGTCATCGATGAACATGACCATGAACTAGTCCAAATACTCGCAAAAAATGGAGTTCATGAGTCCCATGAACACAACTAGTGCGTTCGTTACACCGAATGACATGACCACGAAATCAAATTTCCAATACCTTCACCTGAATGAAGTATTAGGGATGTTCACCCACCTTCACCCTCAACTAGTGATATCTAGATCGCTGGTCAATCTTAGAGAACCAACCTTCTCCCTTCAACTAGTAAAAAAGGTCATCGATCCTCATGAGGGGGTAATGGTTCTTTACCATTACCTGATTCTGTCTCCGGTAGTCTATGCACTGCTTGAGACCGCCATCTGCTATTTTCATGAACAAGACTGGAGCACTCCATGGTGACACACTTGGTCGGATAAAACTCTTCTTCATTAGGTCATCAACCTGAATCCGCAACTCTCTCAACTCGTAGGGCTTCATCTGAAAGGGAGCCATTGAAATCAGATGGGAACCAGGTTTTAATTCTATCACAAACTCAACATCATGTTGAGGGGGTAGAGTCAAAACCCCTTTGGGGAAGACATCCATGAACACACTGACAATACCCATAAATTCTAACATCTTTAAGTATGTTGATTCCACTAACATATAGGATAACAAAGAAAGAAGGGGATTCACATGTTGACTGCCCTCATAGTAGATCTTCTCTCCAATGAAAGCTACACACTTGCCGCCCATATATGAGAACATGACCCTCCTATGGAAGCTTTCAATAATGGCGTGCATAAAAAAACTAGTCGATTCCTAGGATGAAATCGTATGGATGAACTTGTATCATATTAAGATCCCCACTAGACTGATGTGGCCTTAACATCAGTCTAAATCCTCAAAAAACATCAAACAGGCTCGTCTGACCTCCAACTAGAGTACTCAACTCCAAGGGAATAGAAAGTATCTCTACTTATAGACCCATGACATGGGATAGATTGGGTGAAACAAAGGAGCAAGAAGCTCTTGAATCAAAAAAAGAATAGGAAAGAGTACTAAACGGGTTGATCGAACCTCTAACAGCTTCAGGCACCACTGGAACTGCGACCTCTATGGCACAAAACTGCACATGCACAACACCTCTTCCCCTTAGTTGTTGACCACCTCCCCGAACAAGCCCTATTTGAGGTCCCTAAGGATTTCCCTAAGGTCACCCTCCTCCTACACTATCCACTGTCAGTGGAGTAGGAGCTCGCTGCCCCTACTACTAGAAAGTCCTAATTGGAAACTGCTACTACTGAGGTGGGTCTTGGACCTTCCCACACACCCAATGTATTGCACTCGGATGGGGCACTGATTCTGAAGATGTCGACGACTACAACAGACAAAGCATCTCGGTCCTAAGAACATGGAGGAAGGGAGAGGACAAGGAGATCTGAACTGAAACTATTGTAGCCTACTCCCTACTGGACAAAACCCAGAAGGCCCAGACACTTGATACCTGCTACTAACAGGCTTTCCCATTGACACACTAAGCTAGCTCTCCTCTCATGGAACACCTCCCAATATGTGCATCCTCTCCACTACTTTGGACTTCTTCTAATCTTTTTGGTACATCAGTAGAGTAAAGGGAGTGATGACATATTGAAGATAAGTTCAGAGTGCCTCCTCCAAGCATCTTTCCCATGACTCCTCATCTGGAAGGACAACTAGAGAAAAACATAGGAGATCCTTGAACTTGATCCTTAGTTCCCTCACTGACATACTCCCTTCCTGGAGGGAGAGCAGCTTCTGCTTCTTCTCAGCCTTCATCATGGATGAAAGGAATTCCACCCAGAACTCCCTCTCAATGTCATCCCACGAGACATCAGTCTCCTTCCTCTCCCTGAGGTAAATCTTCCACCACTAATGTGCCAGTCCTTGCATATGGGTCACTACTAGATGAACTGAGTACTCTCTTAGAGCTCGAATCAAGCTAAAAGTGATCAATAGCTCCTCGAACCAACTCTCTATATCCATGTCTAAGACACTACACCCATACCTTCCTATAGTCTTCCACTATAAGGCATGAAGAATCTTCTACCAGAGGTCATCCTCCTCCTATTAATTAGACATCCACTCATCAACCAGATCAACCTATTGGGCCTCGATTTCTCACACCACTTTTGAAGGATGTCTAAGTTCCATAGTTGAAAAGAGAAACAAGGAACTCCTATGTCAGAGTAGTGTGGAAAATCCTTTTTAAATTTTGTTTGAAATCTTTATTTTAAATTCCTAAAACACACAAGAAAAAAAGTAATTATGATTCATGTAACTTTCTTAGGTTCTCTACCATGCAGTCAACATAGCCTCACTTGGTCATTGAGTAGGTCCAGAGTCATTACATAAGATCATAGGGGGACCTAAAATACAAATCCCATATCCGTTCTTCCCTCGCCTATCTTACACCCCAAGGTCACTCAACATCATTTCCCTACCATCCCATGAAATCCTGACTATTCCTAACCCTGAACTCTATCCTATCTCTCAATCATCCCCTCTGATACCATTCTCTCATGACCCACCTTCTTCATGATGAGGGATGGGATGACAAAGTTCCATGCCCTTCCTCATGATGTAGGAGAGATAATGACCCCCCGAGTCCCATTTTCAGTAGGCCCTAGAGTGGTTACTAGAACCAAGGGTATAAAATCACACAAAATTGGAAGGTATTACCCTTTTTATAGAACCAAATCGGAAGAAAATATGGTAAATACCAGCAAAACCAAAAAATAAAGGTAAAAGTAAATCCAAGAGTCAATTCCCACAAGCATGTTCAATGTAAAGATGATACAAATTACGAAAAACACCCAAATAATGTACCAAAAGAAAACTAACTAAGCAGTAACAACAATTACCCCGACTCCCGAGCTAGTAAGGTCCAGTATGGTCCACAAAGTCCTCCTAGAAATATGAAAATAGTTTTATATATGTAGGGTGAGCATACAAGTATACTCAGTTGGGAAACTAAAGCTACTCATGCACAAGTGAGGGGAAATACTAATTCCCCTGTGAAGAAATAGTAGAACCTTAAACACCTACTAAAGAATACTAACCAGCCCAAACTCACCAAGGAACACAAATAGAAGTAACGTAAGTCAAGTAAAGTAATAATATAGGTGCATCAGTATTTGGTACCCCACACCACTTTTCCACAGGTTAACTACTCAGTCTAAATGATCTATCATCTTTACACTGCTATTATTCCCACATTCATTCCCACTTCTATTACCATCCCACACACACCTAGGCTTAAAACCACACACAACCATGCTCACATACACCTTGGCCATAACGACCACACACCAAAACTGAAGATTCATGGGCCTAAAAATGACACACCATGCCCAAAGAAACCTGAGCCTCATCCTGAATATTATTGGGATAACATACATAGCCTACAAACACCTAAGATCATCATAAAAACAAACCCTTTCCCTAAGAATCTTGGACTATGGTAAGCCTCAAGCCATTCCATCCTGCCCGGATATTCCCAAGAAGAAAGATCTAGAAGAGGGTGCAAAGAATAATTTCAATAACCAGCCATCCATCCTCCTACTAGGATGTTGGGAAAGACAACCTCCCCCATGAAATGGACATGTTCGGAACATGGTTTTCAACAAGGGTGGGGTGTATATAGAAATCACAAGTAACTACAATCTATATATATATAGGGAATCAAACACTCTACCCCAACCTATAGGTTTTACACAAATAGGCAACATTCCCAGACTAGCACAACTTTTGCTGCTACCCCTATATGCACAACCATAAAACAACCACTTCCAAGCATAAAACCAACCCCCTTTTTGTTCAATTCTAACTTATGTATTTAATGATATTCACTTTAAAATTATTCCCATACTACTGGTCAACTAACAACCATAACCATACCAAGAAAAAAACAAAACCAAACCGTATTACCACTGCACAACATCGCAAAACTAGACTTGCAGTCCCACTACACATCCCCATTAAACTACTGCCAATGATCATTCTTCAAAGTAATACCACCAATTCCTTATCTTAAAACTCATCCTTGAATCCTTATACCCAGAATATTCAACAATGAAGTCCCACTACATAAGGAGTCCATAAACACACCATAGTCCCACTACTTGATGTCACTTCACGACCACTACACAACAAAAAGGCATTTCAGCTACCTACAAGGTCATCTATTCCACATTTAATCAATGGGTTCTTAAATTTCCTCGTTAATATAACTGAGGTGATCACATAATAGGTTTGATCTAGGTGAATCCCTTAATTTAACTGGGTGTACTTGATTATTCTTATTTCAGGTTACATCTATACATCAAAACATCACAACGAAACAGAATACCACTAGAGAACAAGCAAAGACCACCAACAACCATGATTTTTAGAAATCATATAGCTAAAATGTCCACCAAAGAAACAATTATAAAAAAATAAAATAGGCAACAAACATAAAACAACACCCAGCCATTATTTTATTTACATGTGTTATCATTTGATCATATTAAATTCTTGTTTAATTCTGGTTTAAAGAAGAGTATCCAAACATTCCTTATAAGGGAGCATTAATATAACCACCCCGTATGATGCACAATTAAAGATAAGAAAAATAAAATCCCTACTTGATCAGGGGATCAAAGTTTCATCTTGAGCCAAGAACAGGGGATGAAACGACTTGTAGGAAGAACCCCACGAAGGCTGAGTGGGAAGTGCTCCAGCACGGTGCATGACTCGTCTCAGGAGGATATCTCTAAGCACACCAAGACAAATGAAAATAAATAAGAGAGGATCTTAGCTTAAGAAGAGGCCAGATCCTAAAATCAAGAAGATCATTTTAAAGTACTTGAAAGTGAGATCATGGATTAAACACACAACATAGTGGTTCCACACATTGGAAATAATTGATATTTAAAAAATCCCCATGGAAACGGTGGAGATAGACCAGAAGATGGTTGTGAGTTGATAGATTAACTTCAAATAGTGAAAACAAGTAACGGGTGTGAAACTAGAAAGACTGGGAAAGAAAACTAGAAAACTAGAAATGGGTCACTGATGGGTGAGTCACCGACACTGAGCTACTAATGCCACGACCCACCGACATAATGACTTACTAAAGCCCTGACCTATGACACCCTGACCTACTGATTCCCTAACCTAGAAAACCACTGACCTACCAACACAATGAACTACCAATGCAATGAACTACTGATGCCCGAACATACTGATGCCCCAACCTACCGATGCCCCGACTTACCAACTCCCTGACCTACTGATGCTGATGCCCCTAACTCACCCATACTGACGCCCTTGACTCACTAATGCTGACATCCTTGACTCACCAATGCACTGACATGCCGATGCACTCACATGCCAACTGAAAACTAGAAATTTTTTTTGTGAACTCTTGAAATGTGCCACTGTTGCCTCCCATAGCACCCTTAAACACTATATTTTTACAAAGGGCATGGGGAAATTTGGGTTATTAAAAAAAGTAATTTTTATCTTTCATATTTACATTTATAAATTTGAGTATTCCTACTATTTTTTAATCATATATATATTCATTAAATTTAGGTATTATTTTTTGAATAAAAATATTTACATCCATAAATGTTTCTAAATATTTTTTTAATTTGTTTTTTACAGGTATAAAAATTTATTCAAAAAAATATTTATAAATTTAGTTATATTAATAAAAAATAATTTTTTACATAAAACCTTTATTTATTTCTAAAAAAATACTCATACAAAAAATTACAAATTTTTAGATGATAATTTTTTCGGTTATTTTTTATTAATTTATATATTAATTATTTTTAATTAAAAAATTATTGAAAATTCTAACTGTGAATGGTTTTATTTATATTATGAACTGTAAATTTCCTATTTATATTAATTTTTTAATATTAATAAAATACATGTACAGGAGATTTACTTAAGTAGTATTCATCTTTCTAAATAAATGATATAAAGGCAGGGAACTGAGGTATTCATTTTTCCTCCAATAAATATATCTTTAATAATAAATAAATTTAATGAAATTGAATATGTATTTCTTGAAATTATGTTCATATGACCTTTTTCTCTATATCTTATGATTCCAAAATTTAGTAGTTGGGATATTACATGTTTACAAAAACATTCATTTTCACATCGATAAAAAATGATGATACTTGAGTTTGATTATAACTCTTTGTCAGGGAGGAAAAATCAAGGGGGGGGGGGGGAATGAGTTTCTAAATAAAAATTAATTCTAAAAACAATTTGAAACTAATTCCCTTAGTTTTAAATACAACCCAGTTTATTAATACAATATGCATATATAATTTAATTATTTTAAATAATCTCTTATAATTTTAATCAAAACATAATTAGAATAATCATATGAAAGTACTAATATTTTGAGATTAATCCAGTCACATTAAATTGTTGAAATATCTCTTAAAAATTAGCTATCAAAATATTTTTTTTTTCAAAAATAGATTTCAAAAATAGGGTAAATAAAATGATGAAATACACAATGATATAAAAAACAAGAGGTTCATTCGAAAGATGAGACATAATACTATACAATAATAATTCACCCACTACCAAACACATTTATTAAAAAACAAAACACAAACCAAAAACTAGATTAGCATTTAAGGAAAATAATTCACAAAGCTGTCTAAGATTTTATATAGCCACTTCCATAGTTTCCATGGAAGTAAAAATACAAAGAAATAATAAGAGAGATTTTCTATTAATTTATAATATATATAATTTTTAAGTGATAATAAATATAAAGTGTATTAAATTAATATCTTTAAAGTAATATAAAATCGAGAAAAAAATAAGAATAAAAAATTTTATATAGAAATTTTTTGATGTTCTTGTAATGCACCGACTCCAGAATCCTGAAGTCGGTACCTTACTTTATTACCTTGGAATAATTACAATGAATCAAATCATGAAGAACCAACCAGTTTATTAGTTTTGGAAAACTAGATTACATACATAGAACCCATTTTAAAATAGGGATAAAAAATATTTCATAACAAAAGTAAAAGCTCAATATCCTTGAAAGTCATTCAAAGTATTCCTCTTCACAACGTAGAGAAATGAAACATAAAAAGGGTGAGCTCAAATGATCTGTAAGGGTTAGTAAAGTGGAATTAATCATGAATAAATAAGAATAATCAATATGGAATGGTAAAATAAAGATGACACACTTTCAATTTTGATGAATGGATAAGGAATAACCAAAATTGAAATGTATATAACCGAAATAAATGTTGATTAATCAATAATCGACGAATAAAAATCAACCATTGATATTCTAACTAATCCAATAATCACATGGAATAAACACAAAGGAATTTATAATGATATAATGAATAATAATAGATATCTAAAAAAGAATTTCGAGGTTTCGTGCGAAGGATATAATAAAATAAAGGATTCATTTGAAGAATCTATTACTGTCGAGTCTTCAAGCTAAAAATAAAAAAAACAATAATGACTCGGCAAAAACCATATCAAGTTTGTCAAATGAAACATACTAATGCATAAAGGGGTATTATGGGACCTACCCATCAAATAAAAAATATAATTCATTCCTCATATACAGAATAATCAATTTAATAAATTAGTACTTCTTATCATCAAATATCTATATTGAATTGAATATATAGATTAATATTTCTCCAATTACTCAAATAACTATCAAATTGGAAACCATATATATAAATGGTATATTATTTGGGAAATAATCATACCCATGAGTAATCATATGGATATTTAATAGAAATTTAATGTCCAAAAACATATTTTCAATGAATTGATTGGTTCAAGAAAAATATAACAATCACAAAAGAGAGTAAGATTGAAAATGTAACTTTTACCACGTGATAAGTTTAAATTAAACACCATTTGGATGAGATAATTAAAATTAAAACATTAAAATACATGAATACAAAATTATTCATGATATAATATATCAAAATGGGTATTAGACACACCACAAAAAAAAGAAAGTGGAGAATATAATGTATTCTCCACTAAAAGAAAAGTTAGACATGAAACCCTTACTACTTGGAAAAATTCAAGTTAAACCTCCAGGATGAAATAATTAAATATGATACTTATATTACCATTAAATTTAAATTATTCATGATATTTCATGTAAAATTGGTAGTATGTACACTATATATATGAAATTATGTGTCCAACCGTAAAGTATGCCTGAAAATGGAAATTGAGATGAAGTCGCTTACTACTTGGTAGTTTTTAAATTATAATCCCCATAAAAGAAATAAATTCAAATGAAACTCTAAATACCATGAATATAAATTTATTCATGATATAAAAATAAAATAGTTGTAGTATATAGACCACATAAAATAAATAATTGTTGAAAATGGTGTATGTCTCATGGAAGAAAAATTAAGACAAGAATCCCTTACAATTGTGGTAACATTTGAATTGGAACCCCAAAAAATAATATTAAACAAATGATAAATTTAAATAACATGAATATAAAATAATTCATGATATAATATATCAAAGGGGGTGGTATATACACAAAAATAATAATTACTTGTTGAATTTGACATTTATCTCACAGATGTAAAAAGTAAGATGAAAATCCCTTACATTGAGTATGACTTGTCACGTGTGTGTTTATTATAATTAATAATAAACATATATTAATTATTTACATGATTTATAAACATTTTCAATTTTATTTTTACTTTTAATTTACTTATTAAATTTTTTTTTGCAACTACAAAAAACAATTATGTTTACATCAGGTGTTTTGACCAAATTTAGTTCTTGCGTCAAAAATGACTTTGGTAGGTTGACTATGGTCAAAGGGGTAATAATAAAAAAAAATATTGAATAATAATACTAACATAATTATATTTTTTATACATTAATTATTATTTTAAAACCATCTAGGAAATATTGATATGAAAAATTATCCAACATTACAATTATAGAGATTATCGTTCTTATGTACGCTTGAGTAACATTTGCATTTTCAATGATACTTATGGAAAGAAATTATGTAAAATTTATATTTAAAGAAATATAATTATATCATAAATAACATTTTATTTAATCATATATAATTATATATATAATTCGGTGAATTTAAATTGAATCACATCGCGTTGAGGAGGTCGTAGTTCACACGTCCATGAATAACGTTTTCAATTTTTAGTGTGTGAAAAAAGTAAAAAATAAAATGATATATTATATTTTGAGAAAGATAATTAGTTAATTAATAATATTTATATTTTATATATGTCACATAGGTTTCATTAAAATCATCCTTAATATATTCCATGAAACTTGTGAACGTATCACTTCCATTGAGGAGGAGGAAGTCAACGTGTCAACAAACAAAGTTAACGTATTCCCACAAAATGAAAGAATAAAGGTATGCGTTATATAAATATTATATAGGAATAAATAAATAATAAATATCATATATATAATATAAAAACAACATGTCCATAATAATTTCCCATCATGAGATGTGGTAATGGAAAAAACCAACAACATTGTTTCACGAGGCAGTAGTCTGCTATATACACGAACATTAATTTTGTTACCCATTTTATGGAATTATATGTAGGTTATGGTGAAACCATAAACATAAAAAAATAATTTTATATTTTTTATAATTATATTATTATATAATATTGGAATAATAATAAGATAATATTTTTAAAAAAGAAATAACACAAAAGTGATCGTTGAAGAATATGACCACTTTTTTGGGTAACTCATTTTGGTTTTCACCAAAGTACTTAATTGGATTTGTTTATGAAAAAAGTGATGACTCTAGGTTTAGGTTATTTTTTTGGTGCTTATTTTGTGAGATTTTGGATGAGTAAATGTAGATTGAGAGGTGCGAGGAAGGGAAAGAGTGAATTCATTCTTATAGTGGAGGAGAAGTCACATTATTGTAAATTCTAAAATGAAAACTCCATTGGGAGGTCTCCCATACATCATGTGCTTAAAAAATTGAAAATAATGTATTGAAGTAGAATTATTTTTGATAAAAAACTACACCACATAAAAAGAAGTTCATTTTTATAATGTTGTTCCATACACTTTAAGTTTCCTTATATTTTTCATTTTCGTAACTAGTTTTATAACCTATGTAATTCAACCAATAAGACTAAATTAATGTAATAATTATTATAAAATATAGAACCATTTAATTATAAATATTATATCTAATTTAAAAAAATATAAATTCTATATATATTGTAAATTAATTTTAATAGAAGCACATGTAACATGAAAAACACTGATTTAACCTGAATCATTCTAATAAAGTTTTCACTATTTAGTGGTCAATATGTTCATTATAAAAGAGAAATTGGTCCATTAATAGACCACATATAATACTAATTAAAATTAAGAAATACATTGACATAATATTGTATTTTTAGAAAACCTAAAATCATTAAATTATATATAGTTTATTATAAAATGACATTAATAAAAATTTTGATATTATTTAAGTAATTTAAATTTAAAAATATCAAGAAAATGATGTAATTAAAATATATTAACTTCATATCTATTTAAAATGAAATATCCATCTAAAAAAATAAGGAATGATAATAATTCATTTAATTTTCACCACTTTTAATTTTTTATGTATCATTTTTTAATTATTAACTAAATAATCGACGCGTTGGCGTTTCTAAAGTATTAAAATGATTATATAATATATAAAAAATAATGATAAATTATTACGATAGAAACTACTCATTTATCTTTAAAAATGATATTTATAAACTAAAATATGATTTTTTCCATATATCAAGGCTTTATAAATGTTAAAGGTAAGGAAGGTTCATTTTTTGTCTTTTTTCCTCACTTAACTTATTATATTGGTCAATTTCAAAGAATAATATTCCAATAACTCATAAAATTTTAAAAATAAGGTATATAGTTTAAATATAGTCTTACAATTGCTTTTGAACATGTGTCCTGGTCATTTTTCATTCTAGAATAAAGTTAAACCATAGAGTAAACTATTTTTTACCTTAATTGTTGTAATTAATTTTAAAAATATTTTTGGTCAAAAAAAATGTAAATATTATTAGAATATAAATATTATAATTATTATATATATATATATATATTATAATTCAATTTACAGAAGTGGAAAAATTAAATTTAACGTCAATCCCAGACACATGGTGAGAAATTGGGGTTTAATTGGAAATATTTAAAATTTCATTATGCCTTTTTATTTAAATTCAATATAAAAATGATTCTAATGAAATAAATTAGATTAATATATATATAATTTATATATTTTGACTTTAAAACCAATTTTTAAATATAATTTATCATTAATAAATATTTAAATGAAAAGGTAGTTTTTTTCTAATATGCATTATTTTTCAATATTCATCGAAAAATTAAAATTACATAAAAACTAACAAGAATTCACTTTAAGATAATTTTGAAATTAATATTTAAAAAATTAAATTTATTTTTCAAAGTAAGATTAATAAAAGTGTCAAAAATTAGTTTCCAAATAGGTGTGTTATTAAAGGTGGAAAAACTCAGTCTAGCATGTAACACAAGCTAACTCAGTGTTGTGTATAGTGTGAGCTTAACATAGTGTTATGCATAATGAAATATGGAAACAAAATTAATTTTATTATAGAATGAAAATATTTTAAATTCTTTTGGTGTTACATTCTTCCTACCTTAAATAAATTTCATCCTCCCAATTTAAACTTGATCTCATTAATTGAGATATTTATATTTGAAAATACTACTACTGAAAAACTCAAATAAAAAAAGAATAAATAAAAATATTAGATAATAATTGGGAAAGTAAATTTTGAAGGCTCTCAAAAAAATAGGCTTTCAAATATGAGTTCATTATTGAAAACATGGGCACAGAAGAGAAATATAACTATCAAGATATGATGGAGAGTGATCGAGAACATGTTCAGTTGAAAGTTGATGACTAGAAGGCCATAAACTATAACTATGAAAATGTCATTGATATAATTAAAAATTATGATTATAGGAAAAAAAATTATAGAATTTTTTTCCTAAATTTGAGTAATTATTTCACCCTCTATGAATATAATTAAATATATTTTTCTATTTCATAAATACAGTTTTATCTTTTTGTTGTACCTTGAAAAATTTATGCATTATTTTTTTACACATGTTTCACCATATGGTGGAGTAATAAATAAAATATAATACCTCATTCAAAGATCAACATAAACCATTTAACAAATGGTTAACCTTATCATCCTTCCATGCATTATAATACAAAACATTAGAAGAAGTTCCATGGTAGTTAGTAGTATCGACTTTACTTTATCAATTTTAATCATCTATTTAACCAAGAATTATTATCTCAATATCAAGAAAATATCATGTGATATATTTATATCAACCATGAGTTTTAAAAAATGTTTAAATACATATTGAATCACTTTTCTCAGCATTATTTATCATGTAATCTGAAATTTTAATTAAATAATAAGGAATTACAATCCTTAAATATTTCATATTTTATATAACCAGTACATCACTGATATAATATGCAAATAAAATGTTTCTTGAATCCAAACATAAGAATATTAATCATTCCTCTTAATCTATGGTAGTAGCATAATAGTGACCATGATCTATTATACTCTTTTGGGAGATATTCCTTTAATGATTGAGATATTGATTTGTGTGGTATGTTATATCATTACAGTCAAAGCATTGTACATTTGAAAATATTTTCTTACACATGAAATCAAAATCAAAATTTCCTTTTTCTCCAAACTTGTTGCAAAAAAATCATTCCTTTTAAGAAAGCACCAATGTGTTTCATTCCAAAATTATCACATGTGCGAAAATAGTTCTTACCCTTCTTCACTTTATTCATATTTTTATCTTCCATTATATTATTATTTTGTTTCAATTTTAAGCCATAGGACTTGAATAATTATTTACTTATCTCTTTAGTAAATGATATTATGTCCTCATATGATGAGAATACTTGGGAGACTATTTCCCTTTATTTTTTTAATACCATAAATGATATGATCTTTCTTACTCATTGTATCACATGCATTGGTGGGGTTCACATTCCTTCTACTATGAGCCATTTATAAATGACATCAATCACTAAATTAGATCATAAAATTTTGAAACAAAATTTATAATCCCAAAAATAGTAAAATACATAACATAAATTAAAGAATTTATGAGTAGATAATCTTAAAATCATAAACATGGTATCTTTGGGATGTTCTTCTATAGTTTATCCCTGTGTTCCATTCTCTAATCTATGTTTTCCTAAATTTACAATCAAATATTTCAACTAAACTTTTTCTAATACCAACTGCAATACCCTAACCTCAGAAACTTAGAGCTGATTCCTTAATTTATTACACTGTCATGTTTTCATGGAATCAAATTCTGAAATATCAATAAATTTATTAGTTTTGGAAAACTTGATTACATACATGAAACCCATTTTACATTATAGATAAATAATATTTCATAAAAATGTAAAATCTCATAATCCTTGATACTCATTTAATGGATTCCTCTTTAAAACCTGGGGGAAAGGAACCATAATAAGGGTGAGATCAAATGCTCAATAAGCATAAGTAAAATAGAAAAAATCATTAATAAATATAAATAACCAATATTTAAAAGTAAAATAAATAAGAAACACTTTCTATTTTGACATCCTGATATGTAATAATCAATATGGCATGTTAGATAACTAAAACACATGCCATTTAATAAATAATATAAAAAATAAACTTAACCATGTATATTCTAACTAATCGAATAAACAAATGGAATAATAATAACTGAATTCATAATTATTGAATGCATAATGATATATATCTAAAAAATACCATTGAGGATTCATTCCAATAATTGAATACTATCAATGCTTTATGCCAATAATCTATTAATATAATGTATTTATACCAATAATTTAATAAATGGGTAGGGCCTTGTCCAAGACCATATATATTTTGTCCCATGAAACCTACCAATGCATATTGGGGATATAAAGGGACCCTCCTATCACATAAAAAATTCAATTCATTCCTCATATGTCGATTAATATATTTAATTTAACCAATATGACTTATAATAAAATATCTATACTTAATAAAACATACAAATTTATCAATATTTCTCCAATAAATCAAATTTCTATCAAAGTGAACACTATCTATAAAATTGGTATATAGTTTAGGTAGTAATAATAAACATGATAAATGATATGGATATTTAATAGAAATTTAATGTCTAGAAAAAATGATTCTGATAAAGTGAGTGTTTCAAGATAAAGTTAACAATCACAAAAGAAAGTAGAATTGCAAAGATAACTTTTACCACTTGCTAATTTTCAAGTCAAAACCATTTTGATGATTTAATTCAAAGTAAAACATTAAATATGATAAATATAAAAGGATTCATGATATAACATATGAAAAGGGTCAGTAGGTACATCACACAAAAGAAGTAAGTGGTGAATATGACGTATGACTTACTGAAAGAAAATTGAGGCAAGAATACCTTATTACTTAGTAAATTCCAAGTAAAACCCCATAATATAAAATAATTGAAGTTGAGAATTTAAATACCATAAAATATAATGTATTCATGAAATTACATGTCAAAGTGGTAATATGTACACCATATATAAGAAATTACAAGCATAATAATAATGTATTCCTCAAGGAATGGAAATCAAGAAGAATTCCCTTACTACTTGGTAAGATTTGAATTATAATTCCAATGAAAGAAATAACATCAAATTAAACTATAAATAACATTAATTTAAATTTATTCATGATATAAAATACAATTGGTTTAGAATATACACCACAAAAAATATATAAGTGGTGAAATGGTGTATGCCTCACAAAAGAAAATGTGAGATAAGAATCCCTTGTAATTATGGTAATATTTGAATTAGAAACCCCATAAATAACCGTCATAAAATTAAACATTTAAACAAAATTAATATAAAATATTTCATGATATAATATATCAAAAGGGGTAGTGTATACACCACAAAAAATAATTAAGTGGTGAATATTACATTTATCTCACCAATGTAAAAAAGTGAGATGAAATTGTCTTACCATGATTCTGACTGTCCACATGAGTATTTATCTTCCTGAATAATAAAACTATGTTAATTAAATACATTATTGATAAAAAAGTATTTTTATTCTTACTTTTACTTAACTTAAAAAAATTGTATGAAAATACTTAAACAGTTAAGTTTAGGTTGGGTGTTTCGATAAAATTCAGTTTATCTATCAAAAATAACCTTGGTAGGTTGAATATGGTCAAAGGGGTCATTATACAAACATATATATAATAATAATAATAATAAAATAATTATCATATTTATACTTTAATTATTCTTCTAAAACAATTCATGAAGGAGGGTTATGAAAAATGAACCAACATTGCAATTAATGAGATGGTAGGTTATACGTATGCATGCGTAATGATTCCTTTTTTCAATGATCATTATAGAAAGATACTAAGTAATTTTTATCTTTATAAAATGATAATTTTATCATAAATATCATTTTATTTTAAAAATATATTTTATATAAATAATTATTTTGATTTTAGAGGAATCGCATCACGATAAGGAGGTGTTAGTCCACACATCCATGAATGACGTTATCAGTTTTTAGTTTGTGAAATGGGTAAGAAAGAAAATGATATATTATATTTACAGAAATCTTATTAGGTCATTAATATCTATTTTTATGTAAAATATATTAGTTAATCCAATCCTTAATATATTTCATGTAATGTGTGAACATATAACATTTCTTTGAGGAGGTGGTAGTCCATACCTACACAAACAAAGATATCATATTAAAAAAAAATAGAAAACATAAAGGTATGTGTTAGATAAAAATTATATAATCATAAAGACATAATAAATATCATATATATCATATAAAAACAATTTTTCCATCAAAATTCCAAACCTTGAGAGGTGAGAAAGGGAAAAAAATAATGATATCATTTTGTGAGGAGGTAGTCTGTTGTACACACGAATGTTAATTTCGTTACCCATTTGATGGAAGTGTGTTTAGGTGTAGTTAAAACACATAAAATAACAACATATTATTAAATTTATGATACTTATTTTATTATATAATAATGTAATAATAATAATTAAATGGTTTAAGAAAAAAATGAAAGTGATCATTGAAGAATGTTACCTCTTTTCATGTAACTCCTTTTGGTTTTCAACAAAGGACACACATGGATTTATTTCATATAAAATATAGGAATTTAGGATTATTTTAGGGATTTTTTGATCTTATTTGTTTATATTTGAGAAGATACATGGTGTGTGGATTGTTGTGAAGATAGGGAATAATGAATTCTTTTTTATTGAAGATGAGAAGTATAATTCTTGTAAATACCCTAAGGTAAACACTATTGTGAGGTATCCTTTATCCCATTGTTTTAAAATGGACAAATAATGGATTAAAATGGAATTATGGACAACAAAAACCTCTTTCACAGAAAAATAAGATAATTTTTATAATTTTGTTCCTTAATCTTTATGTTTCTTAATATTTTTCATTTTGGTAGCTAGTTTTTTAACCTTTATAATTCATCCATTAAGAATAAATTAAAGTGATAATTGTTAAAAAATATAGACCCATTGTATTATTAATATTATATCTAATTTAAAAAATATAAATACTATTTATGTTGGAAATTAATTTTAATAGAAATGCATGTAACATGGAAAAAAATACTTTAACATGAACACTACTAACAATGTTTTCACTATTTTAGGGTCAAAATATTAATTAAAAAGAGAATTAGGTAACTTAATATACCATATTTTATATTTTTTTACAATTTACACATAAATTGGTAGAAGATATGATTTTTGTTAAATTTTAAATTATTAAATAAAATATCATTTATTATAAAATTACACTAATGTCAATTTTGATATTGTTTAATTAATTTAAATTTAAAAATATAAAAAAAATGATAGAATTGAAATATATTAATTTCAAAACATTTTAACCTGATATAATCATCTATAAAAAAAAGGTAACCCAAAAATTTAATTAATTTTCATGACTTATAATATTTTTAGTATGATTTATTTTATTTAATTATTAACTAATTAATCTGTCAATGGGTATTATAAATAATTAAAATAACAATATCATATATAAAAATTAATGATAAATTATTAAGATAAAAATAACTTATTCAAATTTTAAAGGATATGTATAGTTGAAAATATGATGTTTTTCCATCTCTCAAGGATTTATGAATGTTATATGTAAGGAAGGTTCCTTTTTTGTCTTTTTCTCACTTAACTTATTACATAGGTCAATTTCTTTGAATAGTATCCCGATAACTCATAAAATTAGAACCAATATGAAAAATGGTAGAAATATGGGCATATAATTTCATTTATACATGTGACTAGGTCATCCCCACCATATATTAAAGTTAAAAAACTAAGTAAAAGTAATTTGTACCTTAATATTTGTAATTAATTTTAATTTCTTTTACAAATATTTTTGGTCAAAAAAATAAGTTAATATAATTAGACTAAAAATATTATACTAATTACAAATATTTATTTTTTCCAAATTTAATTCATAGAATTGAAAAATTAAACTTAATACTAATCAAACACACGTGAAGATAAAGAGGGGTTTTGTGAAAATGTTCAAAAGTTCATTAATATTTTATAACTAAATTCAATATAAAAGTGATTAAAAAGAGATAAATTGAATTACTAAATTTATAATTGATATATTATGAATTTTAAATCAACTTGAAAAATATTCTATCATTAATAATTATTTAAATGAAAAGGTAGTTTTTAACTAATATGAATTTTTTTACTGTTCATAAAAAAATGGAACTTCCCAAAAAAATATCTAATATTCACTATAACATAATTTTGACATTACAAATAAAAAAATTATGTTTATTTAGAAAAATAAAATTTATAAAAGTGTAAAAAATAAGTTTTAAAATACATGTTCCATTAAAAGGTGTTAAAAATCGGTCTTGCATGTAACGTAATGAAACTCAGTGTTGTATGTATAATAATCTTAACATAGTGTTCATATAAAAAAGTATATTAACAAAATTAAATTTATTTTGAAATATTTTTTTTTAATTTATTGGGGTGTTATAGATCCGATATTCTACAAATGATTCTTCTCTTCTTGATGTTCATATTTATGTCCAGAAACATGATGCGAATTTGAAAGGTTGTTCTTAAATCTTTCAGTGATGTTTTGGTATGAAATAGAGTGTCGTGTAGTTCATCATTTTCCCATTTGTAAAAATCCTTTTTATCATGCGTATGTGTTCATAAAAATTTTATATGACTTAAATCATCTATAAAAAATATTCTCCAAAAAGATCCATTGTAAATGCATAATTATGAATCATTGTAATTGGAATGAAATCTAATATCATTACTTGATTATAACTTTACATTTAATTTTTCATAAAAAATTGTTTGAAAATATTATATTTAAATATAATACCCACTTTTTGACATAGTAACTTTATGTATTTCGTGCCAGTTAATACATGATAGGTCCAATACATGGTGAAAAACATTATTTGATTCATTGAGAAGTCCATACAATCAATTTCAACACCACATACTCTATCAAATACTTTAGAAAATTCTACATGGTCGATTTTAGTCCATATGGTAACTTTAAGAAATCACCATAAATCTAATTTTCTATACAGCCACTCAATTCACAATTAAGTAATTTGGAGTTTTATGGTAAATTCAATTTTTTTCAAAATCTAAAACTATCAAAGTGGATTTGACTTCATTTTTTTTCTCTCCAAGACATAGATATATTTTTTTGATAGATAGACAAGTCAAGAATTCACTTGGTTGTTCGTGTGATTAATTGAAGAGTTTTCAATAAATATTCCATGGTTTATAAAATAGGAATGTTTTCTATCCACTTAACATGTTTTCGGTTCACTTTTTGTGTGGTCGATCTAATCATTTGTGAAAATCATGGTAGTTACAATATTTCTGAGATAGAATGTGCAGTGGTATGAGTCCTTCATTATATTTTCACCATAGTCTTTTTAATATACATAGATTCAATGAATTGGTTATGTGGTTTCTCTGGTACATCATGAAATATGACCTATACAGATACATGTAAGCATTTAATTGAGTATTCATGAAATTGATTCAACAATTTGTGAAAATTTTATTTTATGACCTGATGGTCAGTAGAATAATTGTTTGAATTTATGGTCATTCCATGACTTTGTAAAATTTTAAAAATTTACCAGAATAAATAGTTTACTTCTAAAAAACAAAAAAAATTAATAACACCTAAAATTTATTTTTTAATATTAAATTAAATATGTTCCTGACTAACCAAAAAATTACAACCACCCACATATCCCACAAAAAAAGAAAAATTTATGGGTTATAGACTATGTAGAGTTATTGTGGAATAATTATTTTATTCTAATATTTGTGGAGTGTTGAAAAATTAGAAGATCATCAGTTATAGAAGTCTATAAAGGTAAAATTTATGAACTTTTTATTTATTTTTATAATGGTTTAAATATTATACATTTTATATGAATAATATTTAATCTATTTAATTAGAAATGGAATTTGACATTAAATAGATGATATAAATTTGAAAAAAACTCTATCATTGTATGAAGCAAGATAATGATTTTTTAAAACAAATTTTCATTCATATTATATTTTTGGGAGTAAAATAATCAATATCCACATATTAATCATGAATTTATAGATACAAGGATATGGTAGAAGTCTGTATCCAGCAGATAGGATAAATTCTTTTTTCATATGTGATTGTTGATTGTAATTTTTTTAAATTTATTGTAATTATGTTATAATTTACTCATTGATTATTATGTAACATGAAACAAAAATATCTCACCAAGAGATATGTTCTAAGAATTATTAGACTAATAGATTTTCAAGTTTATGGTATCATTTGTTAGAGCATAAAATAATTGTCAAAAAATTTAACAAATTAAGATCAAAGTCAAGTAAAGGCTATGAAGTGGTTCAATATATCCCTCCATGTCCTCCCACTCATCATAAAAAAGAAGCTGGGGATGAAAAAGAGGATATTTATTATCAACCCAAAAAAATAATTAGTCAATAATATTATAATTAATTAATTACAATTTTACTTGGGTATAATTTTTTTTTAAATTTATCATACAAATATTACAATATAAAATATTATTTTAGGATTTCCTTGAGGAGAATGAGATATAGGGGACCCTTATCCCTGAGGTTAGGATGGATATTATTATAACTACATTACAAAAGATGAAACATATGGACTATGATATAGGTTATGGGGTGGGTATCCATATTAGAAATATTGTCATGCACCCAGATATGGAATAAAGAGAGGCCAAATACAAAGGAGAAATAATTTCCTTAATGTTATGGGGGCGGTAGTTGAATGAGTCGATGGATGATAGAATTAAAAAATCTATAAAATATATGTAACGATTTAAAAATAACCATATTTTATTGGTCTTCTGATGCATGCTACATTGAAATAAAATGGACCATGATACTTATATTGAAATTAATTATTGAATTGAAATATTAACACTAATACATTATGAGGATGAAATATGAAGAAACATGAAGAAAAATACATGTGGTGTAAATGTAAAAATATATAAAAATTCTTTGAAAAAAAAATATTTATCCGCATAGTTCTCGATGAATATTGATTCCTTAACTGTAACTATGAAAACATGAAAAATTATTGGGAATTCAAAATAAATGGTGAGTGTAATGTAAATTAATAAATATCAATGAACCATAAAATACAATATATAGGAATTTAATATGAGAATTATATATATGTATGTGAGATCCATATACACTCTATATATATATTCAATCATTATATTTAAATTTTATTTTGTTGGAAATGAAGATAAAATCATTTAATGGTAAAAGAGATATCTTAAATAAAACTGTTTTCATGTGTGCAATGTATTTTTAACATTATATAAAAAATTTAACACAATTAAAAAAATTAATTTATTATAAATATATATATTATATTCAATTTTATTAATTATCATTCATTTAATTATGGTTATTTAAAAGGAAATGAGAATAATGACATTTTAGTCATCAAAAGTACATTTTCTAAAAAATGGGTTTTATTTCATTTATGAGAAAATATTATAATTTATTCTAGAAAAATTTATAAAATTAATTAGAAAATTTTAAATTAAATTTTTATATAACCATATCATAATTATTGTAGAGTGAATTTTTATAATTTTTTTGAAAGGATTCATATTCTAGTTAATTATGAAAAATATTTATTTTTAATGAAAAATGTATTTTTTGTTTAAAAAATCTATAAAGTTACATTTTATTTTAAAATTTATTAAATTTAAAATTATTTATATTATATTATGAAATATCCAATTATGTTTATTATATTCAATTTTGTGGTTGAATTTTCAATAAAATCATTTTTATACTTAATAAGGCATTTTTCTAAAAAAATTCATTAACTTTTGTGTTTTTATCTTAAATTAATTTCTTTCACATATATATTTTTAATATTGAAAAATAAACACCATATTTAGATTCCTTATTTAAAAAATTTCATAAATAAGATCCCTTTATTTTTTTATTAATAGTAACCATAAAGGTTTTTTATTATCATGGTAAATGTAATATGGGTAAATTTTGGTTAAAACTAATGTGAAAAGGATTAAAATTCATTAAAACAAAAAATTTTATTCCCTAGTATGAGTTAATTTCATCTATAATCATCAAAAAATAGAGTATATATGATCTTTTATCCATTAAACTTACATTCTGACCTTTATAATATGTATGTAAAAGATAAAGTAAAAAATGTCACCTTCTTGATTTAAATATCTGTAAAATGTTTTAACAGGGATAACAACAACTAACTTTATGTTTTAAATGTTTAATTTAAATATTAGTTAATTTTTTATTAAGTATTTTTTTTAGTTTTTAGTGATGAAATAATTAACTTAAATACTTACGAAATGTTGACATAGTGCTTATGCAATCAGTAGAAAAAATAAATAAAATTATTTTAAAATCTCTAAAAGTAAATATAGATAATGGATTTAGAGTGTCCCATAAATTATAAAGACCAATATAACATATTATGGTCCCTTTATTGTTTTATATTCTAATTCCATTACTAAGTTTTTTGACTTTAAAATCAAATTAAATGAATAGTGTCGAGAAAGGTATTAATGGAATTTTCTGCTAAATAATATTATGTAATATTGTTAAAAAGTCATAAAAATATTTTTGGAGTATAATTAGGATTAAAAAATTTCCAAAATATCATCACTTTTCAATTTATGGTCCTATTTTAACCTTACATGTAAAATTATAACCCTTTAATTGAAAAATTCATTACCATAGTTACAGTTATAATTTGTTAACCAAGGGGTTAAACACAAATATAAGGTTTAAAAATATATCTAAACCACTTAAAATATTATTGGATGATTTTATTAAGATCATTTATTCCTTATATTTTAATAACATAAATCTTAGAACCAATATACAAAAGTTAGAAGCATATTATATTATAATATTTCATGTATTTCAAGAAATGAAATTAATTATATTTTATAATAAATAATATTTAATTAAATGATTTAAAATTAATTTAAAACCAATATTCAACAATTTGAATGAGATATTGTTGGAAATATTATTCGTAAAAAATTTATGGGGCACTTTTCCTTTTATAGTTACTTTATTGACCCCTAAATAGTAAAAAGCATTGATATCACAGTAATTTTCAAAAGGGTTAATTGGGTGTAAAAACTAAGAGATAAGAGTGAAAAAATAACACAAAAATATTTTTATTTTATTTTATGATATTACATGGACTCATAACCATTTTTTTAATTATATCAATCTTTTTTCATGCTAATAGATATTAATTTAACACTTTATCAAATTCCAAGAGTGCCCCTCCCCTAGGTTATGAAAGAGCACCTCTTGTACTCTCATACTCAAAGATTTTGATATTTATAGCTTAGAAAATACCTGAAATTGTACATTAATATATTTATTTCATAGTTCATAGAGCTTCTATTAATTCCAAAAGACTTTACATTCAAGTATTATGGTGTAATCCAAAAAGGTTTTTCAATAAAGAGATATAACACTCAACTAAGAATTTTAATTTTCCTTATTCTTATATATTCATTAAATATATGGTAAAAATTATAAAATAATTAAATGAGTTTCATAAATATATTTATTTTTTATTATTATAATGGGAAAACAATATCCACATTCTTATATGATGGAAAACATATGTATATGTGGACTACCTCCTCTACATAGCAGTGTGATTCATTTTTCACTTCCATTTTACATGAATAGTAATAAATAAAAATTTAATGAATATATATGATATATAATATATAATAATTATTATTTAAATGATAATTATTATTTAAATTTCTTTAGTTCTATCCGTCTAAATTTAAAAATAGCATTTATTCGTACAAATGACATGCCATATCCATGTATGGTGTAAATAATTTTTATATATATACCTTTTATGGATAATTAGGATTATATATATAATGAATATATATTATATTTATTTCATGATTCAAATTATGGATTTTATAGAAATATGATCAATGTTCAAGGATTAAGACTTCCAAACCAAAACTCTCATGAAAAAATAGTAAACAACCAGAAATGATAATTTTATAAGGAATTAATTATAAATGGGTTCCTAAATGTCACAATATGATCATATATGATATTATAAATATTTAATTTATTCTAGTATAAATGTATAAAATATTTAAATTTACTATAAATGGGGTTATAAATCATATGAATCAAGTTTAACCTCATGAAATGGTTTTATGTTACAATCTCATTGTTTTATTAGTACGGTCTATGACTAAGTTTTTTATGATGAAATTTCATGATATACCTATAAATAATTACATAAAAATTCTTATACACTTTTTATTTTATATTTATTACATGTTTTCTAATCATTTTCCTCACTTTAATAAATAAAGAATATGAAAGCATATTTTCAAGTAAAATAGAACTTATTTCACTACTTTGTCAGAAATCCGTATTCTTCTATATCCATGTTTTCTCGAAATGTTTTTAAAAATATTTTAAATATCATCCTATGATAGTATAAAATCATTTATACCAATGATTTAATTTGTATAAAATTGTTTTAAATGATTCTTCTTGGATTTTTTTTGAATGATTTACCTTTTAATGAATGTGTAAATTGAATATTTTATTTAATGATTGCGATATGAAAAAAATTACCTCATTGATGAGAGATCAATTTTTTAAACCTTATATTAAATGTTTCCATGGTTTTTTCAAATAAAATTTTTTCCTTAATATTTTATATAATAATTGTATTCGAAATAAATTATTCCAAAATCATGAAGTAATTTTTCCTCAGGAAATATTCCAATGATAGTTTATAGGAATTTTTCATATTTGATAACATCATTAGATGTTAATTATGATTTAATAAGGATATGATCCAATGGTACCATACTTATTATTTATTTGGATGGTTTATGATTATTATGGTGATATATTTAAGAAACGTGTTCATTATCCTTGATTTATTCAATGTTCAAATAATTAAATGTTAATGAAACTAATTTTCTTTTCATGTGTTATTCTATTATGAATGTTATATGATATTATAGAACATATATGTATGTTTTTAATTATGTTATGAGTGGGATTGAAATTATATATCCCACTAATTCATTGGGTAAATATTTATACCTCGTGATATAATAAGGAGTGGGTGGGGGACAGAACCATGTTCAGTAAGGGTCTCTTTAGACTATGATTGTCTTGGGAGTGAAACTTACCTAAGGATATTATAGAATGATGAGTGAACCCAATACACTATGACATCCTTTGAAATTATCCATGACTTTTAAAATAATATTATATGATTATGTTTTTTCCATGAAAATATATCTTATGTGAATGTTATTCAATCTATGAAAACATTCTTTAATTTCTTCATGATTCATGTCATATGAAATTCCATGATCTAAGCCGTGATTCTAGATTATGATCAATGATATACTAGTTATGGATTTTCAAATGATAATATCATGTTATCATACCGTTATTCTCATGTTATGTTTAAATGATCATTAAAATCCCCCTTTATTACCTTTACTGAATATCTTGGCTCACCCTTTCCTATGTTTCCTTTCCCTATGTTATAAAGAAAGTTATTAAATTGGGTTTTTCTATGAAGGGTAGTATATGGGAAGTTATTTGTAGGATATTTTTAAAATCTGTCATATAATTATAATATTATGTATCTAATACCAAAATACACTAAACATTTATGGTTTAATAATGAATCACAATGTTATTCATCTAAAATGTTGTGATATTTATGTTTGAAAAGTATGGGCCAAAATAGTTGGTATCAAAGTAGGGTTTAGTCAATCTTAAAACATTAGGATTACAAAAAATTGGTGAAAATTCTAGCTATAATTATAAGCATAAGACAACGGCCTAATGTTTTAGTAATGTATATTTTTTTGGTTTTCCTAGCAATACAACCTTGTCTAGATACTAATAGTGGATATAGTTTGGGAAGAGATTCATCTAGGGGTAGTAACCCAAAATAGAGTCGATTGACTAAATCAAGACCATCATTCTAGTGTATTAAGAGTATGCCTTTACTATGAACTTGTTTGGACATTCCCATAGGATTTTCTTGGGTTAAATCACGTTTTTCTTATGATCCATTACAATGTATTTTAATAGAATACAACCAAGGATATCATTGGTTAAACCAATGGTATCATGGATTAAAAAGAAGGTTTAATGATTTATAAATCACATGAATCATTTTTCATCATTATTTTCTCCCACATTATACCATTTGTTTTTATTCAATGGATAGAGCTTGGATGATTCATGTTAATACAAAATATGATTAAAAATAGATTGATTTTTCTCATGAGAAACTAACTTCCATGGGAACAAGAATGGAAAACATTATTATTATGCCTAATCATATATCATGTTATATGATAAACAATATCATCTTGGGTGAGTTTTAGGTCACACCTAATAAGAGAAAAATGATTCCTTAGGAAGACCCTAGAGGGAGGATTATTGATCCTCCTAGATGTCAAGTATATGGGAACAAGTACTAAAAGAAATGTTTCATTAGAGTGAGAAAATATTTTATTTGTAAAATCGAAGTGAATAAAGAAACTAATTGATAAATAAAATGAAGAATTCAATAGATGTATATGAAGTTCAACCAAAGGTACCATTTATAGTTCAATGTGTTATGTGTGGATAATATGTTCACTATCAAATCCAATACCCAAATACATGGGTTAATTTATAGACCAATGAAAGACCTATGTTATACCAATATTTTGTGTGAAATCATTTAAGTGTTAATGTATTGGGGTTTTAGAATTACACTATATACTTATTATATTAATTATATTTATGTTATATGAATCATGAAAAAACTAATGTTTTTTCTACTATAGTTTTTATTTAAATATTTCAAAACATATTTAATGATAAGGGATATTTTTTGGAGATGCATTATTGAGGGATAGGTAACCCTTAATAAATTCTTGATGGTTAGGTAATAATATTTACTTGTCATAAATAGATGATAAATTGAATTGGATAGTATCGATGACCTTGGAATTGAGTGGTTATTTGATGAAAAAGTTATTTATGTGATATTTTGTTATTTTTACAACATTTTTGGATTTTTGAGGTATATTTGATTTTTTTCGAATTTATGCTCTTATTGATGTTTTATGTGATTTTATTTTGAGATGAGTGGAAGCTTTTACTGGGTTTCAGGAAGAATAATCCTTTAAGGTTTAAATTACCCTTTTTGTTAATATATGATTTTATATTAAGTTAATTATGGTCTATTGGATAGTGGAATATATATAATATTGATGGTTGAAATGTGATTCATTAATAAGGTGATATCATAAAATATATTTATTGCTGGGATAAGGATTAACTTTTATGTCAATATCAAAATTTTACTAATCATATTTTGGATAATTTTACTACATTATACTATTATATAGTGATGTTTTCATCATGATTAATTATATTTTGGGATATGTTTCTTTTTTTGAGGTATATAAAACTTTTAGTTGCAACATGTGATTTAACATGAAATATTATTTGGTAAGAAAATAATTAAGTTTTTGGGGATGTTAGGTGAAAGGTATGAGATCACCTTCGTGGTCAAGAAATTATAATGTTGGGGTTATTGATGTAATTTGGGACGTGGAGTAACATATTTATGGAATGATACAAGTTTACCTTTGGTGTTATTTTGGAAATTTTATAGAAAAATTTATTATTACTTCATAGTCATGTTTATAAAATTTTGATATTATCTTACCTTATGCTAACCATTTTTGTTTTGTTTAATCATAATGATATAAGGAATAAATATTTATCCTTTATGTGTATTATGTGATACATTATAAGTTGATGTTAATTCTTCCAGATTCTAGAAAATTCATACTCATATTTTGGAAAAAAAGTAAGAGTTTCTTTTGTAGAAGATGATTAAAGGAAGAAATTATAATTTTTATATAATCATATTTTCTTATGTTATTAGTCTAGATGGTAAATGAGTTACTAAAACCTAGGAAACGAATCCTAAAACAAAAATGTTATCATATAATATTAATTTTTATGTATAAATGACCTTTATAAGGATGCATTGATTTATGGTTTTGTAGACATTAACTTTATCATGACCATTCAATTATTTGTGATCAATATTCTATTTCACTCTCTATCATTACTTAGACAATAAATTTTACCTCCATGCCCATATTTTGACTTCTGACTAATGTTATCATATTTTGAAATATAGTTATTTGTTATTATATATAACCATTATATTTCTCATTCCCTAATTTTAAGTGAAAATTTTATTAACTCTTTTTATTATGGAGGTTTTCTACAAAGTAAATTTTACATGTCAAACCCTATATTACCAAGATCAAGTACAAATTGTGAGGAAAATTTTTATTAATGGGGTGGGGAGAATATAAATTCCCATGATTTTAACAGAAAACATTGTTTGATAACTTTTGATGAATTCAAAATGATACTAAAATAATCTATAATAGTTTTATTGAAATAATTTATTATAATGATATCTAAAAACCAATATATTTTGAGGATGAAATATTAAAAAACATAAAGAAAACTACATTTGGAGTAAATTTATATATACATAGATAGATATATATATATATACATATATCATCAACATAAAATCTTTATCCTAATACTTCTCTAATAATACCTTGACCCCAAATTCAACTATGTGAATATGAAAAATAATTGTTAATAAAATAGGCATGATAAGAGAGAAGTAAATGAAAACAATTTAGTGAGGCATATAAGGATATATATGAGAATGTAATATTCATGCTATATATATATTATAAAAAACCAGCTTGGGTCAACCTGACAAGTCACTCAATATGGCCAACCAAATGGTCTCATGCCTGCCTCCTTGAATTCCAGAGGTTGTCAACTAGTGGTGACGATCTAAAATATATACAAGATAGACTAAACCCTATGTTTGGTGTGAAATAATAGTGGAAAAAAGATAAAATATTCACAAGGATAAACATCATAGTACACATAATAAAAAATTGAAATATCATCATGCTACAATAAAAATCATTTTGCATGTAGACTTAAAGAATCCATAATGTAAAACATACAGCAACCAGTCACCCACTATGATTAAAAGATACAAAAAATAGAAAAACTAAATATAGAATACAATAGAATCTAATACCAACACCAAGCAAAAATACATACCCAGTCTCCATGATTCTCGAGCTACACCAAACCAATCCTGGCACTCCACATGAGTGGATATGATCAATAATGACAAAATAGGACCTATTCCCATCCATTTTGAAACCTATTCTCTAACATAATATTTTACAATAGGTCCTCTTACGAACAGATGTGCGTGCACATCGACTAAGAAATAAATCTCAGTAGGCCACCCCCAAGGATGGACCTATAATCTTCTATCATAAATAGTGCATCCACACATGATATGACCAAAATAATTGAATAATTATTCTTTTTTTCATAAATTAACAACTTCATAAAATAAGGGGGTGAAAATAAAAACAAGAAAAAATCTCTCCATAGGTTCTAGAAAGATTCATAATTTGAATCTACCCCCACTATGGCCCCTGCAAGAGGAATTACAACACAAATCAACTAGCCACCTAAAAACCAGTGCAACCTACTGATCTACATAGGATATATAAAAATTATAAAGGTAAAAGAAGAAAATCTAGACACTAGGAAAAAAATTTACACATCCACAACCACAAGATGAATCTACCAAGCTCTAAGAATCCAATGGCATTATCTGAACTGGTGGAAAATATCCCCTCCATATATGAGAGATCTATCATGACTTGGAATTACAAAATAACGACTCAGGATCCACTATGGACCCATCATATACACCTCTTTATGGGACTACTCTACATGGAACCAATAGGTACAATACACATGGGATCCATACACCAGGCTAATAGTGTAACAACAACATTGAAAAACCATTCCACCCTCAAGAAAGGGCTCACACACAATCTAGGTGTACTAACCTCATCCAAATCATCCATTATATCCATAATATAATCTAAATAAATCTGACCAATATATGAGAGAACTAGATAATAATAAGAGACAATGACCATTCCAGGATATCCCATGGGTTTCCTCCTCAAACAAAGTCTTGTGAAGAAAATACCTCAAATTCCACAACCAAAGGCCAACTGATTATGATATGATCCAACCTCGAAACCAACATCTAAAAAACTAAACTACTAGTGTGGAACAAATCAATTCAATAAGAATAAAAATATAATAGTACCTTGTACCTCATCATCCAATAGAAATCCCCCATGGGCTCTCTAAGAGCCTCCTCAAGGAAAACCCAAATCTCAGGCTCCCATAGTCCTCAGGGTCACAACACAAAGGTGACGTCTGAATAAGGACTCAATTTCTCTAACCAAGAACTTAAGAAATTACTATCAACATTTCCTCAAAATTTTCAATAAAAAAACAAGATTATAACACCCTTATGTGGGTTTTTGTTTCTCATCCAAAATTATTTGTCACAACCATTGTATAACCAACGCAAAAGAACCTTAATGATCTCAAACTAATCTTTAATAAACAAGGAACCCAAAGGGTATCCAAAATAAAATCACACAAACCAAGCCCTTAATAATTGTCCCCATGACCACCTAAAAAGAAGGAACCTATAAGGGATCCATGACATAAGATAAAACTTTTGGGAAACACTAAAAAAAGATAACCTTAGCAGACTTTCCTGGGAAATAATCCATTTATAGGTACCAACTCACCCATAAGGGTATACAAAGAAATATCATGCCTACCATGAATTCTTATCAGCTAATTAGGTTGATGATAGATCACTTGATTAGTAACTACCACACTAGGTCATACTCAAGTGTCCCATAGACATAAATTAGCACTACAACAATAATTTTCCAAAACTACTACCCCCCCACAAACTATGAAAAAAGTATCCAAAAGCTATGGGCCTTAATCCCAAGAGATAAACTGTAAATTCTATAACATCAAACAAATTTTCTGATAACACAGTAAAAAAATATTATTTTCTTAGGGATACCACTTGATTCCATATTTCAGAAACTATCCAAAAAATCTCACAAAGATCACGATGGAATACTCGATTCTGACTGGTCATTGAGCTCACAGCCCTCATTTGGGCTCTGCAGCTCACATCCCAACCCCAAGATAATTCTGAATAAAAAACATAATGAAAACCTATTAATTAAATATAACAGTTCAAAACAATATTCATGGGGTCCTCTAACCACTGAAAGGAATCAACCATCATGATCTATATGAAAAACACATAGAATGGATTACTCACAAGTCCAATTGTTTCCCTAGGGATAAAGAAGGAAAAAATAGAGAAGGAAAAGAAAATTACATGACATGAACATGGAATAAATGGTGTTTATCCCTAATGGCCTTCCAGGGATTTGTTCCACATGATGCTCGACTTGTACTTTCCCAAAGTACACAACATGTTCCTCTAGGTACATGATGTGTAACCCTATATAGGTACCTTCCAAAGCACTTCATCCCCACATGACATGTACAGTAACATAATACATTACATGTACCACCCTTTACATAGAGTGTAACTCACATGAGGTCCCTATCCATGTACCAAGTCATGTACCCCCACATGGTCCCTAGTTAAGCATAATGCATAACGACTAGTCATGTTCCTCGCATGAGATCTGGTCGTGTACCGTACATGGCCATGTGCCCCCGACACACCCCAAGTCACAACTATAAGATATGTACTAACAATTACATAGTTTATAGTCATAGAAACACATCTTCCCAGAATTATTAAAACCTACATCATGTTTTCTTTATAATAAAAGCAATATAAATGAGTTTTCTCAAACAGAAAACCATAAAACTAGGCTAAAATGTATTATTTCTCCACAAAATCCATATATTAACCCACATCGGGTCTCCAAAAAACCATTAAAGTCATTAAAAACATAAAAAACTTTTAAAATATAAGGATTTATATAAAAACATAAAACATTCCTCCCTATGGGTGAAAACTCTGATGCTTCACTCCAAATTCACGTTATATACCCATTGAACCTCAATGTACCTCAGGACAAGCTCCCCAGGTAGAGCATCATCCTCCCTCTACCTATTTACTCAATATCACACTATTAGGTGAAAAAACAAATGGGGGATACCCATAGTCATATACGATAAGTAAAATGGGATAAGATAAAAGAAAAGGAAAAAAAATAAAAGGGATAAAAAAAGATGAATAAAATGAAAAAGAAAAGGGGATCGGGCCTGACCCCAATGCTCAACGCAGGATTATTCATCATTTATAACCCCCCCCCATTTTATACTCAAACATGGAGAAAAAATCTCATTATTATTTTTCATTTCAATGATACCACCAAACTAACACACAAAAATATATTAATATTTTATGAATTAAATATTAAATATTCCATGAAAATTTAAATGGATCAAATTTATACAAAACAAATATCCATTGTTAAAAAACATATTCTAGGACAAATAGAGTATTTTAGAAAATGAACTTAAATCATCTTATATGAAAACATACCATCTTCCCCTAAACACTCATGAAAAAAAATGTTTAAATTTACCCAGATTTTCACAATCCCTGAAGATACAGATCATAACGTATATTGTAATTGGATATACTACAATTGTATATATATATATGTATATCATATAGATATATTTATATTTTTCTGTATTGGAAATTAATATAATTTTTTTTAAGGTAAAATAGAGATATTCAAAAAAAAATATTTTTTATATACACAACGTATTTTTAATTTAATAGATTAATTTAATCACTATAAATAAATGAGTTTATTAAAATAAGTATATTATATATTCAATTTAATAAATAAACATTAATTTAATTATGTTTATTAAAATGGAATTGAGAATAATATAATTTAATGCTTCAAAAGTACATTTTCTAAAAGGGGTTTTATTACTTTTGTAAGTAAATAATATAATTAATTTCAGCCATTTTTTTGAGAATTTATTTTAATAAATTAAATTATTATTTGAAATAAACATATATAAGTTTACTTTTGTTATATTTTTGGGATTTTTCTGAAAATATTTACTTTCTAGTGAATAGTGAAAAATATTGATTTTTATCAAATACTATATTTGTGTTTCATGAATTTAAAAAGATACATTTTTTATAATATTTTAAAATCAAACATATTTATATTATATTTTTAAGAATCCAGTTAAATTCATTGAAAAACATATTAATGTTTGATTTGTTTTAAAAAAATTAATACTTAAATAATCATTTTTCTAGAATATTTGAAAAATCGTTTTCATTTTTTATCATAAATTAATATCTACCAATTATAATAAATCCCACATTTGTATTCAATAGTTATAAATTTTATAAATTGGACTATTTTTGTTCATTATGAATAATATTTGTAGTAAATTTGTGTTACCACTATAAATGAAAAAAATAGGTTAATCAGAGTTAACACTAATGTGATAAGTCATACAATTCATTCAAGAACATACCTTTATTTTATTTTATGAGTCTATATCATCCATAATAATCTAAAGATTGACAATATGATTTTTTCACATTTTACTTTGATTTTAACCTTCATAATATTTAAGTAAATGATAAATTAAAAAATGTCACTTTCTTACTTTTAATATATATTATTTTTCTGATAGGAAAAAAACAACATCTGTTTTTTATAAATGGTTATTTTAAATATGAATATTTTTTTATCACATTAATTTATTTTTCATTTTTAGTGATGAAATAATTATCGTTAATTCTTACGCAACACTTACACAGTGCTAGTGAAAGTAATAAAAAAACGATGTAAATTATTTTAAAATTAAAAAAGTAATATTTTTAAATGATTTAAAGTTTCACATGAATATTATAGATCAATATAATTTATTAGGTTTGTATGAAAGGTTTTTATTATAATTACTTTCATCTCTTGATGAATTTGAAGTCAAATTAAATAAACAGGGTCAAAAATGACATGAATGATATTTATGTAGAATTATATTCTATTAATGTATTAAAAAATCATAAAAATAATCCAATCATAAAATTAGGATGAAAAATGGTATATAATTTCATACCTTTTCCATTTCTGATACAATTTTCAGATTATAAGTAAAATAATGACCCTTTAATATTGAAAAAATCATTACCATGGTTAAGGTTAAAATTGGTTAACCAAGAGGTTAAACTAGAATAGAAGGTTTTAAATGATATATATACATATAGAAAATTGATTATAAGATTATATTAAAACCATTTATTCCTTATATTCTAATAAATGTTATTTTTGAACAATTTGATAAGAGTTAGACTAAAATTATTTTTAAATATTTTATGTATTTAAAAAATGACAGTAATGATATTTTTTAATAAAAATAAATTATTAAATGATTAAAAATTATTAAAAAACAATATTAGGACATGTTTATGAGATATGGTTTAATACATCATCCATGATCTATTTATGGGACACTTTTAATTTTAGAGTAGCTTTTTCTACCCTTAAAGAGTAAAAAACATTGATATAATTGTAATTATAAAAGGGGATAATGAATAATTATAACGAAGAGATAAGGGTGAAAAAAGCAGAAATTTTATTTAAAATAAATTTATGAGATTAAATTGACTTATCCTAGTTTAATATTTTAACTATATAAATTTTGAAACAATTTCCATTAAAATTAATTTATATTAATTTGATACTTTATTTAATTCCAAGAGTTCCCATCAACGCACTCATAAAGGGGAACCTCTTATCCTCTCTTGCTGGTATATTTGTAGATTGTTATCTTATAAAAACACGAACCTAAAACCATCATATCATACTTTCTCATTCTCATGATCTTATGGTCTTTCCAAAATACCATATTTTAAAGGATTATGTTGTAATCCAAAATAGGTTTCTCAATAAAGATGTATAATTCCTAACTGACCAATTTAAATTTTATTTCTTCATATAACTCCAATAAAACTATTTAATCCATTATAAAATAATTTATTCAGTATCAAAATTTTATTTAAATTTAATTATTATGATTTAATAACCAAAATTTACCTTCTTATCATATATTGGTAAAATGATAATGTTGCTCCTGTATATGTATTGACTAACACCTCTTCAAAGCATTGTGATTTATTTTTTTATTCCACTTTACAAGGATTGTAATAAGGATAAATTTAATGAATATATATATATGATATATATAATATAATAATGATTACTAAAATATGAAATACTATTTACTATACTTTCATTCCATCTAATGAAAGGTGAAAACATCGTTCTTACATAAATACGACCTATTGTCTCTTTGAATGGGTTTAAAAATTTTTCATCGATAAATTTTATCGATAACTATATATATACATAAATATATATATTTGTGTAACTGGAATAAGTATTATATTGATACAATGATTAATATTATGGTGTCTATGGAAGCATGATCAATGTTCAAGGACTAAAACTTCAAAGTTGAAACTCTCATGAAAAATAAAAAAATTGACACACTGAAACTACAATTTTAACAAATAATTATTTATAGATGGGTATTGATATATTATAATAGAATCATATATGATATAAAGAGTATGAACATGATTATAGTACTGAATTATAAATAATTTAAATTTACTATATAGGCACTTAGAGTTCTCTCTATGAAATGTCAAACTTGGGGTAAGGATTTTATATTACACTACTATTATCTTTCAAGATTGTTTGTGGTTATGTTTTTATTGACTAAATTTCATGATATACATCTTAATAATATTATTAATTTTATTCTAGTGATGATATTTATGAATATTTAATTATTTACATTCATTTTCCAGTCTTTAATTACTCAATAGACTGACATATTTTTTTTTAAAGAAAGACAAATTTATTTCTCTCTTTGATCAAAAATAGTTTCCCTTAAATATCATTGTTTTCTAAAAATAATTCCAAGAAAGATTTTCATATTATATTGTAAATTATCCAAGTCATTTTTATCCATGATTTACTTTTTACAAAAAAATTTAAAAGTACTATTTTTTTGAATGATGTACATTTTATTGATTGTGTGAATAAAATATTTACATTAACCATTAAAATATGAATTTAATTTCTTATTGTTATTACCATTCGATGTGGTGAAGATTTATTTTCATGTTTCCATGGTACATTTAAAATAATTTTTTTCCATAATATTTTATAAATATTTTTATTGGTAACAAGTGATTCCAAAATGAAATGTTTATTTACCTCATGAAGTATTCCAGTGATATTTTAAACTAATTTTCATCTTTGATAATATCCATTAATATTAACTATATGTAAATGGGATATGATCAAAGGATAACATTATTATTATTTCTCAGTTTTTTATAATAATGATGATATTTTTAAAAACCCAGTTTATTTTCTGTGGGTTATGCTATAATGAAATGTTGAAATGTTTACGAAACCCATTTTCTTTTAATGGGTTATGATATAATGATTATTTTATGATCTTAGGAACACATACATCTGAATTTCATTAAGTGATTGGGGGGCCTAAAATTATTTATCACATAGAGCATTAGGTAAAGATGGATATCTCATGAAATAATAAGGATTATAATGGGGAGTAAACCAAGTTCAAAAAGTGACTCCATCCATTATCATAGTATTAGGGGTGAACCTTGATTAAGGATATTATTAAATAGGGAATAAACCCAATAAACTATTATATTATTAGAAGTGATATATGAATAAGTAAATGATTTTCTATGATTATTTGTATACCAAATACTTATGTCTTATGATAATGTTATGGTCTCTTAGCTCACATTATTTGATTTATTTATGTGTCATGTATTATGAAATTCCAAAAAAATTTCCTTGATTTACGATAATAATCAATTATATATTTGGTATGAATTTTAAAATGTTACTTTCATGTTCTCACACCCTTATACTGATGCTATATTTATGTGATCATTTATATCTTCATTTTACCCTTACTGAGCATCTAACATCACCCATTGTTATGTTTCCATTACGTAGGTCATGAAAATATTATTTAACTAGGGTGTTTATAAGAAGATTACTATATGGGGATATATTATTTGAATGTGTTAAATATATTTCATGAAATATGATGATTTTATATCTAGTCTATGAATACACTAGTCATTTATGGTTCTAGAATGGATCATAATGTTATGAAATGAATATTCATTTTTTATGATGTAATATATATGTATCAAATTAATGTTTCATTATAAGATATGTTTTCATCAATGGTTTGGAAAATTTATCTTTCTAGCCTAGATCATCCATCTCATTTTTTAGACTCGACCATGTACTATAACTTCTTGGGTAATGTTATGATAAATCATTTTCATATCTTATTAGTATTCATTAAATATATCTCATAGATTTATATTCATTATCATAACATTTGGTAAATTTTCAGTCAAAAGAAAAGTATTTAGTAATTGAATTTGGAATTAATTTAATACATTAAATATTTATAAAAAATCATTTTTATACTTTAAATGATATTTTTGGAAAAATTATTTTTTTCTTGTTTTGACATTTATTTTTAAAATAAATTTCACCACTTCTATTAATTTAATTTTATGAAATTGATTCAATATTTGGAATACTAATTGTTAATTTTAGGTAATAATTAAAAAAATATTTTCTTTTTCATAATGAATCGTAATAATAGTAAAAATATATCATGATAGATAAGGTTAAAACAGGATTACTAGGTGGTTAATCTTATATGAAAAGTCTTAAAATTACATATAGGACTGTATAAATTATATTTAATATCTATATTTACACCCTATGTCATATAATATTAATAAATACTCTATTTTGGATATATATTTCTTGAGTAATACATTAACATATTTATTCTTTATTAAAATTCCATGTGTGTCCTCTACCATACTAATAAAAGGACACCCCAACTCATAAAATTGCTATGCTTAAATAGTCTTTTAGTTTGTCCAAGTAAAACTAAAATACCTTCATTAAATCCATAATCATGTCCCATAATCCATTATTTTATTATTAAACCAACCTAGGAAGGCTTAAATTATACACCCAAAGAGGCTGTCTGATGAATATGTATAGTTCTAAATGAGTTTTTTTGTTTTATTTCTTCTTCCACCTCTATAGAATATTATTGAAACAAGATGAAATACTAACAAATATATATTTTCTATACTGATATGTTTTATTTCAATGTAATTTCCAATATCTTCTTCCCTCTTTCATAAAATAGAAAACAAAATAATCATTCCTGTGTATGATGGACTACCACCTCTAGAACTGATGAAATTCATTTTCCATCACTAAATCTCATGAATATTTATAATGATGGAATAAATTTATATATATTATAATAATGAAATATTTTTAATTCTTGAACTATAATATTTCATCTTATTTCTTACCTTTCCATCCATTAAAAATGATAGCATCATTCATGTATATGTGTGGATTACCACCTCCATGAAGCGATTTGATTTGTTTTTCATGACCACATCAAATGGATACTATATATTAGTGGATTTTAAAAAATACAATATTTATGATATAATAATTATTATAAAAAATAATATTATATTTATCATCTTTATCTCATTCAATTTGAAAAATGAAGGCATTACTCATGCGTACATATGATGTATTGTCTCTATAATTGAAACATAATTTATTTTTTATAACCATATTTCATTATTTATTTTATTATAATAATTAATGTATTTAAATGATTATTATTTCATGATTATTATTTTTAATATGATGGAATAATGTTCATTTTGACCATATTCAACTCACCAAAGTGATTTTGGACATATGAGCCAAATATCATCAAAATGTTTTATATGACCTTAATTGATTAAGTAATTTTATATAAAATATTAATAAATAAAATAAAATTAATCATAAACTTGAAAATAGTTATTAATCAAGTAAAAAAATTAAAATATCTTTTCATTTTGTATGAAAAAGAACATACCTGACTGGCTGGACTCAATGTAAGAGAACTTTAATTAGAAAAAATCCTTTTCTTTTTAAAGGTTTATAAAATGGAATTTTTAGGTATTTTATATTGAAAAATTTGAAATAAATGGAAAAACTAATGTTTTAATTTAATTTATACAACATCAACGATTCTTCCAACCACTATAATCTATATTTTTTGTTTTTTATTTATATATAATTTTTCATGTTTTATTTAAATAAGAATCATCCTTCCCTTTTTTTGGTTATTTTAAAAAAGGTTTAAAATGGAATTAATATTTAAATTTCACAATGTTTTTTCTTATGGGTGAAAAGAATATTTTTATGGGTTTGGTAATGGAAATTAAATATTTCTAGTATTTTGATTATGTTATTGCTATTGTGAATTTTTTATGATGATGGGTGATCTAGATATATCTTATGATGATTGGTGATCCCAATAAAGCTCATGATGATACGTGATACTGATATAGATCTCCAATGATTTAGGTGAAGGGATGGATTTAACCGATTAAGTTTCCCTTAATAGATTATAGTAATTTTCTCGGTAGCATATTCCATTTGTAGGAGTGATTACAAGAGTGATATAAAAATTATGTCCGAATTTTCTTACATGATTTATCTATGATTTCTAGGCGTTCTCATGAAAATATTGTTATTTCACAAGATATTATAATGATATTAAGTTTAAAGGGATGTTTATGATTCTTTATACAAGTGAAATATAAAACATTCAATAAATATTTCTTGATTGAAAATAAACTATTGTGTTTTTAATTTTTATTATTTTTTATTTCTTTTGAAATTTTTATTTAAATATTGCGGTATAGAATTTGATTTATTGGGAAGGAAAATATTTTTTTAGCCCAAATATTATTTTGAAATGGAAATTTTTTTAGATTATTCATCAAATAATATTTTTTTTCATTCTTTTTTATAATTATGTTACTATGTTTTTTGTTCTCATCCCATGTTTTCATCTTCTTTTCTTAGGATTTTACAGATGAGAAGGGAAAATACTAAATTAAGGATGTAGATTGTGAAGATATTTCATGAAAAGAAAAATTGTTTTATTTTAAATGTTTTATGTTTAAAAAAAGGAATACTTAGTGTTAGTATCTAATTTGTGATGTAATATTTATTTATATAAGGGTTTTGAATTATTTTTTTAAAACTCAAAACCAAAAATATATCCAATAATGAAAATAAATTAATTCCAATCTAAAGAATAAATTTTACAAATTGTAAAAGGATGGGTCCTTATAGATGATTTTAGAGAGAAGGTTTAGATAATTTTAGAGGGTAATATAATGTATGTAAGTACCCTTAAGATATTATAATTAATAGTTATCATGATATAGAATTTTAATGTTACCATGTTTCTTTACCTAAACTATATCTATTTAGAATGGTTTTCCACAGAAAAAAAAGGGAAGCTGATAAAGGAAGGTATGAAAAGTACAATAATCTTCCAAATTTTCAGCCTACAATGGTTCTAAATGGAACTAAGTAATTTTTTTATATGATGGATTAATTGATACATTTGATGAATGTTGGTGGTATCTATACTAGAGGGAAACAATATCTACCACATAGGAATATATTGATACTGTAACAATTTATGAGACTACACCATTAAATATTAAGTGTATATTCTAACTTAGTGATATGAATTAGTGATACTAAAATGATATTCAGAGTCACGGGTTGTTCATATCATTAAAAGGAAACTCTTTTTATTTATTATTTTGATGTCAAAGATGATTAATGGTTTCTAATGGTTTATAACTCTAGAGAAAGAGAAGAGACTGACTCTATAAAATGGGATACAATTAAGAATATTTTCCTTGATAAGTATTTTCATAAGGTTTTTGACTTAGGATGGAAACTAAATTATTTTATTTTAGGAAGTAATAAATGGAATTTCTGGTTGGGCATATAGAAAATATCATCAAATTGGAAAGTTATGTACAAAATTATAATCAGGACCATTATAGTAAAAAAAATTGATTTTACTAAATATTTAATCTATGAAACCAATTATGTTTGGCATCTCATTATTTTTAAATTTATGGGAAATGTTTTCGATTTTTTGATAAGTTATAAGTTGATTTTACTAATCACCTTACATTTTATTGAAAAAAGTTAAAAAATATATCTAGGTTTAAATAAATTAGGAAGTGTACGTACATAAAACAACTCCATATGGAATAAAATCATGTTTTTATTTTTGATAGGTGTGGTAAAAATAACCCTAGACAACTTGTGAAACATGTATAGTTCTTTTTGTGTAGTAAGATTGTAAATATGGATCATTATTACAAAGAAAATCATCTTGGTAGAGGAAATTATGATTCTGATTAGAACATTTTAAGGCATTTTAAATGTAATTTTATGGGTCATAATGAAGATGTGTGTTTGAATAAGAGCATGACTAATGGGAAGAAATAATTCTATGAGAATTATTATGTAGTTAAATCCTTTGAAACGAGTTAATAATGTGTTCTTCCATCAAACTAAGTGCTAATAAAAACATAACTTATTTATTTAAATTCGGAAAATGTCTTGTTTATAGGGGTTTACACACTCTTTAATTTATAAGAAATTTACTAGTATAATGAAAATTTATTATAATGAAATGATGTTATAAATTTTTGTAAAAGTACGTGGGTGTAATATTAAACAATTTTTTTTATAAAAATCTTAATTTTATCATCCATGGAATAGTTTTCCCAACAAACCTTGTTTTCATGCCCATTTTAAAATTTTTTTTTTTGGTTTGGGTTGACTTTCAATTTATTATTCTCCAAAAAACTATAGATCCAAAGAAGTAATTTTTGGAAATTATTTTCCATTTTTATGTAAAAATCAATTCATACCTTTGATAACATATCAATAATCTAATAAACTGTTATAATATGGAAATGAAATTTCCTTTACCCTTGTCTTTGAAAATAATGGAACTCTTCAGATTAATGATATAATAGTGTTAAAGTAATATATAGATGTTTTTCATGATTATTTACCTAGTATTATACCTACTTAGAAAGTTGAGTTTATAATTGAATTAGTTCGAGATGCTAACACAATTTAAAACCCACCTTATCAATTGGATCGAGTATAACATATGTAATTGATAAATCATTTTCAATATTTTCTTGATAATGGTTTCATTTTCCATAGAACATCATCATGGAGTGATCTAATTTTAATTTTTAAAAAGTAATATGGTTATATGAGGATTTATATTGATTAAAAATAATTAAATAACATTAATATTATATATAAGTATATGTTACCCCCATATAGATGACTTGTTTGATCATCTATATGGATCTTTGTATTATTAAAATGATGATATCTAGTATGAGTACCATTATCTTAAGGTGATTTATGATGAAATCCCTAAGACACTATCTTTCACTAGGTATAGGCATTATGTGTTTGTGGTTATTCCATTTGGGTAGATGAATGACCATGATATATTCATGGATCTTATAAATAGGGTTTTCAATGAAATTTTGAATATGTTTAGGGATGTGTTTGTTAATGATATTTTGTATTATTATAAAATACATAAGGGATATTAAAAACATATAAGTATTATTCTGAAAACATTGAATGAAAATACATCATATGGATAATTGAGTAAATTTGATTTTTTTTCATCATATTTTATTCCTTGTATATATATTATATAATGATGGTATAGATTTTTATCCCACTAAAACTAGGGAGGTTGGTAAATGGATAATATCTATAAATGTGAATGAGATTTGATGTTTTTCATCGACTAACATGCTATTTCGAGTGATTTTTAGAAAACTGTTCATGGTTATCTATCCCTCTAAAAAAGTTAACATTAAAAGGAGTTAGTTAATCTAGAAAAATATATGTGATGAGTGTTTTTAGTAATTGAAAAGAAGAGTTGTGAATTATCTTGTTATGGACCTTTTAATTAGAAATAATTAATTTGTTATGTACATCGATGAATTATTGAAGGGAATGGGCTGTGTTTTAATGAAGAATGACCAGGAAATTGATTATGTTTGATGTAAATTAAAACTTATTAAAAAAATATTCTACACATAACCATGAACTAAAATCTATAGTGCTTTCATTGAAAATTTGGAGACATCATTTATGTAGAGAAAAGTGTGAAATATATAGTGACCATAAAATCTTGAAGTATATATTCACTTATAAAGAATTAAATATGAGATAGAGGAGATGTATGGAATTAAAAATATATTACAACTACACAATTCGTTACTATCCTGGTAATGGAAACAAAGTATCTAATACTCTGAGTCAGAAAGATAATACGACATTATCTATGATACGCATAGAACATGATCCTCTGGTTAATGATTTGATGACTTTTGTATTATAAATTTTTCATGTTGAAAATACCTCTATTTTTTAAGTGTTAGTACAATCATATAAGTGGGATAGGATTAGGTGATCTCAAATGGAATAAAGATTTTAAAAGGAAAATTTATAATTGATTAATAATGTTAAGATTTATGAATTTGATATTAATGAAGAAGGTGTTTTGAGATTAAAAAAGGTTATTTGTTTAATTTTACCGCTAGTTAAAGAAATAATTATTAAGTGTGGCCCATTGTACTCTATTTTTGATTATTCTTGGTATCACAATAATGTATAGAGACATTTTGGAACATTTCTGGTGGGAAGGAAGAAAGAATTATATTTGTGATTATATAATGAAATGTTCAAATTTTCGAATGTCAAATATGAATGACAATTATGTGAGGAGATTATTCATCCTTTTCCAATTCCATAATGTTAATGAGAGAATATATCCATGGATTTAATAGTTTTATAACCGAATTCATCAAATGATAAAAATAAAATATGGGTTATTTTTTATTGATTAACTAAAGTTATGCATTTTCTTCCTATTGGAGATAACATTTATTTTGATCAAATTTCATAGATTTATGTTAAAGGGATAATTTTACTTCATTGATTACCTCTCTCCATTTTATCATATCACAATCCTAGGTTTACCTTTATTTTTGGGAAATGTCTTCAGAATTCATTGGATACTAGATTAAACATTTATACAAAATTTTATCCTCAATGTGATAGATATATATAGTAAAAATACAGACATAAGATATGTTTCAAGTTTGTTTAATGGATTATCAGAGAAGTTGGGATAAATATCTAGATTTTATTTAGTTTTCTTATAATTATTGTTCTCATTCCATTATATAGATGTAAACCCCTATCGAATTACATGGAAAGTTGTGTTGGAATGAAACTTATTCTGAAAAGTCAATGAAATAAAGTTGTTGACACTGGAATTGGTATAATAAATTCTTTATAAGGTGAAGATGATTTAATATCATATATGGACTTCTCTGATCCGAATGAAAAGTTATGAAGATAATTGGAGGAAATATCTTCCTTTTGATGAAGGTTATCGTGCTTTAATTACAGTATTTATATGGAGAAGTGTTATGAATTTTTATATAAAGGTAAATTTAGGTCCATGGTTCATTGTACCATATGATATTTTAGAGAAATGTGAATCGGTTTCCTATTTATTATCCATTCCTTTTATTTTACCTTAGTTACATTCAATATTTTATATATCCTAGTTAAAAAAATATATGATAGGTGCATCTCATGTTTTTAACCCTAAAGTAGTTCACTTGGAAGAAAAACTTTATTCTATGGAAAATAATTCACAAATTCTTGAACATAGAGAGAAAGTGTTTCAAAATTATTTAACTTATCATGTTATGGTTTTTTGTAAAACCTATATGATTGGTGAATCAATATGGTAATGATATAACGCTAGGATGGAAAAATATCTCCACTTGTGTAACAATTGAATAAAATTGTGAGGATGAAATTTCCAAAAGGGGTGAACAATATAAAAACCTTGTAAATGTTAATATATATAATTTTAATCTATTATTAATATTAATTAATTATATTTTATATATTTATAGTCATTATAAGAAAATTAGATAATTGTTTAGTCAAAATGAAAAAAGCATTATTTCCAACCAATGGGGTTTTCATGCATTATATGGTTTTATTTAAAAGATTTTTTTTTTCAAATTAAATAATTTTAATTTAGTAAAATTAACTTCATTGTTGAATTAAAAACGTCAAAATAATTATAGGATTAATTTTTTAGAATTAATTGAAATGTTTGATTTTTTAATAATGGGAAAAAATACAGTTTTATTGAAAACCATATTTTCATCTCAAGAACATATAATGTTACATTTTCATATAATTATTAAAAACTAAAATTAGTTTAGTTATATAATTAATAATCCAATTATGTTATTTTTAAATAAATTTATACTTTAATTATGTGTAAATAATTTTTTGTACTTGAAGACACATTTTTAAAAAAAAAAGTTTTTTCACATTTTTTGGGTTTAAATTTTAATTAAATTCTTCCACATTAATTAATTGAATTTAATAAAATGGATTAAATGTTATGAAACATAAAAATTAATATTAGGTAATAATTTTAACTTAATTATCAATCGTAATTAATAGTAAAAATATATTACCATAGATAATGTTAAAACATGTTTACCAAGGGTTTAACACTAAGTGATAATGGTTAAAATGACCTAGATGCTTTTACAAATAATATTTTATGGACATATTTTGAATATATATCATCTAATAATTATAAATGGACCATTTTTATCCATTTATGTTGAGTAATCCATTTATATATTTTATTCTTTTAAAAATTACTAGTATGTCCTCTTCTCCACTTATTAAAGGACACCACTTTACATTTCTCTCCACACATCTAGAGCCTTTTGGTTCATAAAATACCAAAACAATTACCTTTCCTAAATCACTACCTACTTCCTAGTGTCTCTTTTTTTATGATAAAACTAACCTAAGAAGGATTTGGGTATAAACCTAAAGAGGTTGTCTGAAGAAGAGTTATAATTCTTAACCGAGAATTTTCATTTTATATTACATACATAAAATTTTATTAAAAAATACCAAAATAATTACAATAGTATCTTACATAGACTAATTTTTTAGGTCAATGGAATAACCTATGTACTCTCCCTATTCCAAAAAAATGTTAAACGAAACCATTATTCCTTTGTGTGATGAACTACCGCCTCACAAACTAATAAAATTAGTTTAACATCACTTCCATTCATAGATGGTTATGATTAAATATTTAATGTATATATATTATATCCATGATGTATTTATCATTCTGGAAATATAATATATCAACTTATTTCTTTCATTTCCATCCATTTAAAATGATAAAGGCGTTCATGCGTGTGTGTGGATTACCACATCCACGAAGCGATACAATTTGATTTTCATGACCACATTACAATGATACTATATATAAGTGTATTTAATAAATTGATATGAAATTTATGATACTATAATACTTTTTTATAGAAAATATTATATTTAACATATTTCCTTTATAATATTTTAATAATCAAAATATTACTCAAGTGTACATATGACATACCATCTCCCTGATTATAACATAATTCATTATTCATAACCATATTTCATGGTTGGTTTTAAAAGTATAAATAATTTATAAAAATTAAAAAATATATATATTATTATTACAAATATTATGGAATAATTACCTCTCTAACCATATTCAACTTACCATCGTAATTTTTTACATATGAACCAAATAACATCAAAACATCAAATGTGAAATAAAGTGATTAAGTAATTATATATAACATGAAAATAAATGAAAAAAGAATAATAAAACTGAATAATGTTAATAATCAATTAAATAATTAATATAATTTTAAATTTTATGAATATAAAGAATTTATGTAATGATTAAGACTCATGGTAAATGAAACTTTTCATTAAAAACCTCATTTGAAATTTTTGAAATGTTTATTTTCAAAATATTTTTCTTCAATGTTCACATTATTAATATTATTTTGTGGATATATTTATATAAATGAGTTATAAAAGAAAATTTTAATTTACTTTTTTATTTTATTAAATTATTTTCAAATTGAATCTTTTCTGTATTTTATACGGAACGTTTTGACAAAAATAAAAAGGGAGTGTTCTATTTTAACATATACGGTGTAAACGGTTCTTCCCACCTCCATAGAAATAATTTTATGTTTGGATTAAAATAAATAATATCATTTATTCTTCAAATACAAGACCTTATTCCCTTTGTTTTATAAAATTTCAAAAGAAAAATTAAATGGATTGAATGTTTCAATATCTAGAAACTTTTTCTTATGGGTGAAAAGGATATTTTTGTGAGTGTGATATTGAAAATGAATTATTCCATGTATAATGATTATGTAATCATTCTTGGGAATTATTTATGATTATTGGTGAGCCTAATATGGGTCAGTATAATGAGTCATCTTAACATGGCTCATGATTATAGTTGAACCAAATATAGCTCTCCAATGTGTTGGGTAAAGGGACAGAGTAAACTGGTTATGTTTCCCTAAAATAATTATTGGAATTTATTGAGTAGGTTATTCCATTTTTAAGAGTGATTTTATATAGTTATATATAAATGATATCCTAGGTTAAATACATGATTTATTTACTATTATTATGGGTTTTCTCGAAAATATTATGATATCACATGGTATGATAATAGGCTTAAGTTTAAATGGAAGTTTATGAAACTTCTTATGGGTGAAATGTATTACATTCCATCAGTTTTTCATGATTGAAAACAATACTTTATAAGTTTTATTTTTTTGTTTATTATTTATTATGAATTTTTTAATGAAATTATTTTGGTAGAGAATGTGATTTATTGGGAAAGAAAATGTATATTTTGACCCCAAAGATTATTTTTAAGAAGGTAAAATTTTAAGAATATTAATGGAATAATAATATTATTTCATTGTTTATATATATATACCTTACTTATTTATGTGATCATCCCACATTTTAAAAAAATAGTTTTCAAGGATTAGTAATGATAAAGATGAGGACATTATAATAATTATGAATAAATTTCATGAAAAGAAAAAATATTTTATTTTAAATGTTTTTTATCATGAACAAAGAGATAATTAGTGGTAATATCCACTTTTTAATATAACATATATTTATGTAAGACTAATGAACAATTTATTGAAAAATAAATATATGAAAGATATATGGGAATAAAAGTAAATTAATTAAATTCTAGATAATCAATATTATAGACTATTTAATATCGGGTTTGTATATGCTCTATGCATTTAATTCTGGGGATCTAATTATACATATTATAGAATATAAAATTGTATATCATTTAAGAGATTATTTTTATCCTCGTACTATGTTGTTAGGTCTATGAAGGGTTTTTGTAAATGATATTATTGACCAAATTACTCTATTACCATTACCCACTATGCATGTGTCAATATATGGATATAGTAGTGGTATATTTTTTTCACTTTGGACATATAGTCTTTATCATCCGTTGATATATCAGGTTTACTAAGATTTTTATTTTTTATTTAATATTAAATTTTGAGAAATTATAATTTTTTCTTCAACTTACCTTATATAATAATATCAAATCATTAAGGAATATTTATAAAAGAAAGGAAAATTTTAAGAACTAGCACTTTCAAATAATACTCATGATCTTACTGGGATATCAAAATAAATACATTTCACTTATATATTAGAGAATTATTATAATTTTTTGATGAATTTCGATATCCATGTAGTAGATTTTATATTAAATATATTTAAATATTACATAATTGATGTTTTAAATGGTGAAGAGCTCACTGTACCCATGTTTTTATTTTTCCTTGTAAGTAAATTTCAATTAAAATTTTCATTTCTTTATGTAGACATGTATTATATTTGTTTAATTTATTACATTTCTAATTTTTTATCTCCACACTATTTTATTAAAATATGATTTCACTTTATTTTATGGATTAATAGATCCAAAATAAATTTAAATATCTATGAAATACCAAAAATAACAAGCCACAATTCAATATATATATATATATATATATATATGAAAGTTTAAGACATAAAAAATTGGTTTTATTTTTGTCAATTCCATCATATGTAAGAATGTGTATATAATTATGAAAAGATAATTCTTATAATATTTTTAACTATGTATTTCTAATATTTTAGTTGAAATTGGATGTTAAGAATATTTTTCCCTTTTGAATATATGGTTTACTGGTTATTTTCTTTATTGAGTTGCATTCAATTATGTTTTAAAATTATGTTAAATAAGTAAGCATTTCTATGTTCTTTTATTTCATTAATCATAATATTTTTATTTTATATATGTTAGGATAATTAATTTTTTGAATTACAATGGGTTATGTATTTAGTTCAACAAGACTCACTTTTCAATAAAAAACATAAAAACCTAATTATGTAAATTTTTAGGCATATAACTTTTATATTAGTGAATAAATGTTTTTTCTTACATATGTAGTGTTTTTATTTTACAAATTTTATTTTATAAGCACAGTTTCATTGTCAAATAGGAGAAATTGAATGTAGGTATTATGTAATACTATTTGTTTATGAGATAATAACAATAAAAATAATAATAAAATTTTTAATTTTTATTTTCATTGTAACAAATATAATTTTAAAAAATATGTTATATTTTTAAATTCCCAAATTTTATGTTGTTATAGATTTTGGAAGATGTTTCACCATATATTAAAAATTACATGAACTATACTTAAAATTTATTTTTTGAATATTTTATATGTTTGAAGAATTTGTAGATGTAGTTTAATTTATGTGTATATTATTTTTAAATTATAATATAAATGTTTTCAATATGTTTTTCTATTACTGTTTATGTTTTTCTATTGTTTGTTTTTATTTTGGTTTCATGATACACATATAGAGTAATTTATTATTGAATATTTTTTTTAAAAAATTATTATGTCTTATCATCTTTTTTATTAAAAAAGGTGTTGAATGTTCTTTACGTTGTGGTTTGCTAAAAAATAATATCTAAATAGGATCTAAATGTTAGTTTTAGGAAAAAATTCCTTTTAAATACTAGTGATATTTTCTTTTAGAATAGATTTAAATGTTTTTCCCCTAAAACTAATGTGGAAGGACTCTTTTAACAACAGTTTTATGAGAAAACAACATGAAAAATAATGTATGAAGTCTTTAACAATCAGTTTTCTTAAAAAATCATTGAAATATTTATGATATATCTTTTTTAGGAACATTCAATATGAATTTTATAAAAACCAACATGAAATATAATATTTTTATGTCTTCTACAATATCATCGCCTTTTAACTAATTTTAAAATTTAAGAGAATAACATTTAAATGTTATTTTCCAGTAGTGAACTACTTGGTTCCAATGGAATTCATCTCATTTTCTCGTGGAACAAGATATCAAGTGGAATTCCAATAAATATTATCCATCCCATTATTCATTTAATTTATTCAATATTTTTTTCTCAATGAGCTCAGAAATTTATTATTGTTTAACTCAATAAATAAGGGTAATTAGGTTTTTATGTCTCACACTTACTATAGTCTGAAATGGTGTATTCTAATTTATAATTATATTTTATAGTTCTATATTCTCTTTCATCATATGTTGTTTCAATTTATTATTCTTATTAGTAACTTTTTCATAACTAGTTTAATATGAATCAAGTTTAGAATTCTTTGGTTCATTTTCAGCTTTTTCTTAAGTCACTTTTCCTATAATCCACATGTTATCCACATTTCAATTTTATAAATATGATTAATTTCCACCAATAAAATTAGGTTTTTTAAAAAATATTCACTCCATAATTCACCAAGGTGTATAGCCTTTAGTTATAGTATCTATAGACTTTTCCATTAGATATATATCATGTGAGAATAATTTAACAGAGTTTTCATCAAATTTTCAAAGATTTTGATTTTTGATATTTGTAAGGAATATATTTCTAAAAACATAAAAGTACTTCACTGTACGATTATGCATGTACAACATTTCAAATGTTTCTGTAAAGACCTGGAAATTCCATGTAATTTTTTTTAATTAATTATATGGGAATTTTATGAGTCCACGAAAATTGACAGCGTGTGATTTCGAGGCCCGATGTGCCCAATAATAATTTCTGAACTTTTTTTTGGTACGTTTAGTTAATGTACAAGGGGATTTTTGTAACATTTTAACTGGTGCTCGGAATTGAAATTTTAGGACACCGTTGAACTCGCAACACCAGTATTTGATTAAAGAGACGTTTACCTCGACTGTAGTAGGTCGAGGGTAAAATTTAGTTTTTTTTTACTTTTTTGTGGAAATAAAAAAAAATAATATTTTATTTTATTTTTATAATATCCTTTCTGAATTCGAAGTGGTGGGGACCAACCGAGCTAGAAAAACCCCCTATTTAAATCTATGGTGGTGGGGACCACCTGAACCTCTCTTAATATGGGGGGGGGGACCTCTCAACTCCCCATTAATTGATTCTTCTCATTTAATTGAGCCAAATTAATTGATCCAATTAATTATTCCAACTCCATTTGTGGAAACAAATTAAATTGATAAACTTAATATTTCTATTAGATCCTCACTAGTTTTTGTTGGGGGAAGTCGTTGGCAAAATGGAGCACTTTGGAGGATCATTCTCTCCTAACGAAGAACGTGACTCCTCCAACGTGGGATGTCTTGAACGATGACAAACTAGCGTCCCTCATTTCCTCCTCATCGACATCAATGAATCTCTGAGGTAGCGGTGTGTTTTCAATTGATCATCATTAATTTTCCTCTCACATTGAATCACCTCCCTTGACCCGCTTGTTACCACTCTAACGCGGAGGGTACGGGCCAAACAAACATGGGCCGAACCCTCTACAAATCTTGTGTTTCTTTTTGTGTTCTTCACGATAGAGGAGGATGGCAACCGTCACCGGTGGGGCTCGAGAACGGCGGCCCGCACCATGGCTAGCCGCGCAGACGGTGGCAGTGCAACCACGCCGCTGGAGAAGGGCCATGACTCGTTGGCCACAGTGGGGCAAGGTTGGCAGATAGCGGAGGGCGGCCGCACGACGGGGCGGCGACGCGCATCCTCGCGGCCCGGCAAGCAAGGGCCACAGCTTGTGCGGCAACAAAAAAGGGAGGGCAGCTGGCATTCGGCTGGAGTTCGGCTAGCCACTGAGGGGAATCACACTATGCACAACTGGAAGGAAATGGGGCCAGCCATTACAGTTGACCAAGTTGAACCAAATGGGACCCACGGGTCCCGCGTGCTACTGGTGACCAAACATCTTCGACTGTTCGATGAGTGGAGGCGGTTGGGGGGGGGGGGGGTGTGCGACTCCCCCCGGTATGCGACCATGACAGGCCGCCCAGAGCGGGCTGGACCATACCTAGCGGGCCAGGTCGACTCGAATCAGTTCGGTTCGGCCCACGTCGGGTTGGGTCGGGTCTGTCCGACTAGGTCAGACCGGACCTGGACCAGCTTCGACGAATTTCTGATCTTTTTGCCATAACATTGGCACCGGGCATCCGTTTGACAAGCCGTCTACGGTGACGAAAACCTTGGAGAGAGACGGTACATTTGGAATACCCCAAATGAAATTTTGATAACGTTGGGGTATAGTTTGGTTGGATCAAACATGAATCTAACTGGGCCCTCGGGACTAAAAAGCTAATAACTTACAGACCGGGCATCTGATTGACACACCATATATTGCATTGATACCCCTATTACATGGAAGTACTTTGGGATAATTAATCATGGTACTTAGAGGCAGTTGGAGTATCGACCAACAGCTTGAGGAGCGGACCCTCCCGGAGACAATAAAGCTTAGTTCGGGAACACTGTAGCTAGCTGTAACATGAGAATGGGATCCTTCGTGGGTTTGTATTTGAGGATAACACATTAATCTTCTCTAGAAATCAATGTGGGACTAATCTAGGATCATGTGGGTGTTTTCTAATGTACTAGGATCCTGTGTGGGTCTGATGATGTACTAGGATCCTATGTGGGTTTGATGAGGTACTAGGATCCTGTGTGGGTCTGATATCATATTAGTATCTTGTGTGGGTCTGACGATGTACTAAAATCCTCTGTGGGTTTGATAATGATTTAGGATCGTACGTGGGTCTTCCTCCTAATAGAGTAATATGATTCAATAGATAAATCTATTCATCTTTACTACCGTACCTGAGTCATACCTGGTATGAGCTGAGTCTGTACCTTCGTGGTGATATCTTTGTGGTATTCGTCAGTGTGGTGTACCTATGTGGTACTTTCCTTCATGGTAATAACTTGGTGGTATTCTTCAGTGTGTCATACATGCATGGTACTTACCTTCGTGGTATTCCTTCCTTTATGGAATAGTTGAGCTTTGGGCTTTTGAGTTGGACCCTGTGTTTCCTCATGATTGAGATGGTTATACTTGATAACTTAGGTATATGTATGAGAATATACTTAAGTAGGGTTATCAGTTGATTACATGATGTGTGGTTTATCTTTAGTGGATTTGGTGATACCTTGAGGGTCTCGGGGTCCCTACTGAGTATTGTTATACTCACCCCTTCATGGGCTTTTCCTGCACCTTGTTGTATTTAGTGCAGATGACAGATGGTGCAGACTGAGGATGAGATTACCAAGACGGGAGGTAGCTCAATAGTGGACATTTGATGAGGCATACCACATATACAGACGTTCGAGAGTTGTACCTGCCCTACAGGTTGGATCCTTGGCGGGTGTTCATAGGACCTGTTCCAGTTTACTTACAATTTTCAGTTTCTTGTACTTTCTAGTTGGGCTTGTATTTTTGCCCCTTTACATACTGTACTCACTCTATTTACTATTCTTCTTACATTGTGTTTGTATCCAGATATGTGCTTGGATGTGTGTGTTTATAGGTTATAAAGGCAATGCCTTCTAGTTTTTAGATAAATACGCCTTCGGTGCTGGTTGCTAGCCCCAGGCCTATGGAAAGATGGGCTTGGGATAGTCACAGCATGGGCCCCGGGGGACGGTTTATGAAAAATTGGTATCAGATGATTTGGTTCTACCGTAGAACATTGGACTTGAATCTTTTAAAGACAATAGTATTAAGCGTAGTGAGTGCGGTTATCAATTTAAGGAATCTAGTGTTGGTGCAGCAGCTGACATATCCATACACCGAGACTCTAACTTTTAATTCCTAGTTCTATGCACGAAAACACTGATTGCGTGTGTGTTTTAGAGAGTTTTCTCTGTGATCTCTTTGAGTCGGGTCACCAGTTATAACTTATTGACTGTGGCACATGTGTTTCCTTTTCAGGGTGCCTCAACGCAGGCACTCAACTAGGGTTTTGGGTATAGTAAATGATGACAGCCCACCAAGCGTCTAGGCCTCGGTGTAGGGCCCTCTAACAGTAGAGGCACCAGCGGAGGCACCAGTGGTACCATTACCTGTTGGGACACCAATGCCACTAGCACCAACAATAGAGGGTGCACGCCGATTGAGAACATTTCACGAGTTCCAGTGCTAGAGGCCACCCTGGTTTAGGGGAGAGACGGACCCACATGCAGCTGAGGACTGGCCGGAGGCTGTGGAGAGAGTCTTAAGACTAGTAGGGATACTAGATGATCTCATGGTGATCTTTCCTACCAGTCTTCTACAAGAAGGATAAGAAAGATGGTGGAGCTTGATGCTCCAGGTTCACGACGAGGTGACGCTTCTATGGGTAGACTTCCAGAGCCTATTTCGGGCATAGTTTATCCCAGATACCCTTCATGCAGTGTGCATTCAAGAGCTTCTTCATCTGCAGTAGGGCATCATGACTGTGTCTCAGTACTCAGCGAGTTTCACCGACCTCTCACGCTACTCTACTGATACGGTACGAGACCCATTCTTTAGGGCCTGAACCTTCGATCAGGTAATCAGGTAGGATATCAGGGCTTCGATGATCGCACTCAGCATCCCGATGCAGGCAGGGGTATTAGAGCGATCCATATTAGTGTAGATTTTTCTTTGATGAATAGTCACCAGTAGCGAGACCCACCACCGGAAATCACTTAGCAGAATCTTCTGTAGCTGGAAGAAATCAGATGTCTCAGAGGTCCAAGAGGACCAGAACCATGGGTGGACAACCACAGGATTCAGGGTTGGTTGTCAGGGGTATCATATACATCGCCAATCATGCGAGGAACAAGCTGTGTTACACAAGTAGCGGTTAGGGTCACTTGGATCGTGGCAGCCCGACCCGCCAATGGATGATCTGCATATGGTCAAAGGACCGCCCAAGAAGAGATAGAGGTTTGACCAAGGAGGTCCACAGGGAGCAGGCAGACATGGCATAGGATCTGGTCATGCAACTGGCAGTGGGAAGCTATTCGATATGTTACCGCCACCACCACCAAGAGGTCTACCCCAACTGCATGGAGAAAGTGGAAAATGACAAGATCAACTCAAGGTAGTTGAGGCCTATGATCATGGAACTCCAGAGATGATACGAGGTACGATATGTGTCTACTCCACCTTAGCTGCTGTACCTATAGACATAGATTCTAGTCATTCTTTTAATGCCACTACCCGCATTTGGAGCTCAGATATTCTGACAGAGTCTTTGGCTTGATGCTTATGGATAGAGACTCCTATGGGAGAGAATTTGATGATTACTCATTGGTGTCAACAATGTGAGCTTACTCTAGGTGGAGAGAGCTTCATTTGGGATCTCCTAGTAGCGGCATAGAGGCTTTGCGATGTCATCTTTGGTATGGACTGGTTATCTACAGTCCATGCTCAGATTGTCTATATTAGGAACAAAGTGCGGTGTTTCCACATGGATGGGACAAGGTTTACCTTCACCTGCGAGAAGGGAGACTTTGCCTCACAGGATAGACTTACCCGAAGGAGAGTGCAGCTGATTACACATAATTTTTCTAGCCTTACCCTCAGAGAAGTTGACGTGGAGAGTCAAAGCTATCCTGTAGTGGTGGACCAGTATGCAGATTCCTTCCCTGATGATGTTCGTGTCTACCTCCTCATAGGGAGGTGTAATTTTACATTAACTTGTACCCTAGGACGACGTTGATATCTACACCAGTGTATCAGATGTCTCTCATGGAGCATCGTGAGCTGTGGGTATAGTTAGAAGACTTATAGAGGAATGGATTCATTCGGCCCAGTGTTTCTCCAGGGGAAGCCCCGATCTTGTTCACCAAGAAGGCGGATGGGAGATTTAGGCTTTGTGTTGACTATTGTCACCTGAAGCAGGTGACCATGAAGAACAAGTACCCACTCCTGAGGATTGATGTCCTCTTTGATCAGCTGAAGGGGGCACGATGGTTCTTGAAGATAGTCCTCTGGTCATGCCATCACCATCTTAGAGTACGAGAGGATGATGTATATAAGATGGCTTTCAGATGTTGGTATGGACATTATGAGTTCATGGTTATGCCATTCAGCATAACCAATGCTCTAGCAGTGTTCATGAGACTCATGAATAAGATATTTCATACATACCTTGATCGCTTGGTAGTAGTGTTCATCGACGATATTTTGATCTGCTCGACTACTGAGGAAGAGCGTGACTATCATTTGCAGATAGTTCTAGACACTCTCTGAGAGCACCGGATTTATGGTAAACTCTCAATGTGCCAGTTCTAGATCCGATAGGTTCAATTTTTGGCACATGTCATCTCAGAGGATAGAGTTGTAATGGATCCAACAAATATTGAGGTGGTACATTCCTGGAAGCCACCCAGGAGTATGACAGAGGTTCGATGTTTCCTGGGTTTGGCCAGATACTACCGATGATTTGTGCTGGATTTATCCAGAGTTGCAGCACCTTTAACAGCATTGAAAAAGAAGGGACAACCCTTTGTTTGGTTGGAGATATTCCAATTGAGTTTTCAGAAACTGAGGCAGAGGATGACTAGTGCCTCCATCTTGAGGCTACCAGAGGAGGGCGTAGGGTACGTAGTCTACTTCGACGCATCAGGGATCAGGCTCGGATGTGTCCTGATACAAGAGCGATTAGTGATCGCATATGGTTCTCGACAGCTGAGACAACTTGAGAAGAACTATGCTACCCTTGACCTAGATTTAGTAGCAGTTGTCATCTCCTTGAAGATGTGGAAACATTACTTGATGGGTGAATGTTTTACTGTCTAGTCGGATCACAAGAGTCTTATGTATATCTTCTCTCATAAGTGCCTGAACCTGAGACTGTGATGTTGGATTGATTTTCACCAGGACGATGACTTAGAGATAGTCTATAATTTTGGGAAGGGTAACATTGTAGTAGATTCCCTTAGATAGAGATCTGGTATACAGCTGCTAGGTGAGGCAATGGATTAGATGGCTGCTTTGTAGATATCCTTTGTGGATCGAGATGAAGTAGTTTTTCTTCAGTCTCTTATAGTCACTCCCCCACCTCTTCAGTGAGTCAGGGAGGCAGAGCATGGGGACGCTGACTGCGAGGCTCGACATGCTCAAATATCTACATGACAGGCACCTGATGGATTTTTTGAAGGCCGGGAGCAAGTCATCCTCTTTAGAGGACATACCATGGTACCCGTGTCGCTTCAGGAGGAAGGGTTGAGGGAGTTACACACATCCTATCTAGTGGTACACCCATGAGTGGTGAAGATGTACCAGGACCTCCGATGACTGCACTAGTTGTCCGTAATGGAGAATGAACTAGAAGAGTTTGTCTCTCGGTGCCTCACTTTTCTGTAAGTGAAGGTAGAGCATCAGGTACCAGTAGTCTTAGTTCTGACTTTAGAGGTTCCATAGTGGAAGTGGGATGAGATATCCATGGACTTCTTGATAGGACTTACACGTACATTCAGAGGTCGTGATTCAATCTTGGTGAATATCGATCGAATAACCATGTCGGCCCACTTCCTACTGATCAGAGAGCAGGGTTCAGTAGAGATATTGGGATGCCTCTATGTGAAGGATATTGTGATGCTACATGGAGTACCCTAGATGATGGTTTCCGATCGTGATGCACGTTTTACTTCTCGTCTATGGAAGGGATTACATGAGGCTCTTGGGACACAGATTCTTTTGAGTACCGCCTTCCATCCTCAGATGGATGGCCAGACTGAGCAGACTATTCAGACACTTGAAGACATGCTATGTTCTTGCATCCTCAACTTCGGTTGTATCTAGGAGGATCACCTTCCTTTGGTGGATTTTTCATAAAACAACAACAATCACTCCACCATTGGGATGTCACCTTTTTAGGCGTTGTACATGCGACCTTGCAGATCACCATTGTGCTGGACTGACCTAGGGGAGTCAGAACTCGTAGGACCAGAGATGGTACGAGCTACCATAGAGAAAGTGCAGATCATCCAAAAGTGGATGAAGACTGCACAGAGCAGGCATAAGTCTTATTCAAACAGGAGACAGAGACCTTTAGAGTTTCAGGATGGCAACCCCATCTTTTTATGGGTCTCACCCTGACGGGTTTTGTGTAGATTTGGTCGAGGTGGAAAGTTATATCTGAGGTTCATTGGACCCTACCAGGTCCTCATTAGAGTTGGAGAGGTGGCTTACCGCCTAGCACTTCCCCCTTAGTTTCATCGGGTGCACGACGTCTTCCACATATCCCAGTTGAGGAGATACGTGCATGACCCTTCCCACGTCATCGACAATGGAGAGATAGACATCGATGATGGGGTGACGTTTATGGAGTATCTAGTAGAGATTGAGGACCGACCGGAGCAGGTCCTTCATGAATGGTTGATACCTTTGGTGCACGTTCACTGGCAGCACAGGAACCTCCAGGAGGGCACATGGGAGCGGGAGGCTCAGATTCGTGCTCAGTACCCCCAGTTGTTTTTCTAGTTTTTTGATGTGGATTTCGGGGAAGCAGACCTCTAAGTTGAGGAGAATGTAATGACCTAGAAATTGCATGCAATTTTTTAATTAAATATACGGGAATTTTAAAAATCTGCAAAAATTGACAACACGTGATTCTGAGGCCCAGTGTGCTCAAAAATAATTTCTGAACATTTTTTAGGTACGTTCATTAAACATACGAGCAAGTTTTTATAACTTTTGAACTGGTGCTCAGAAATGAAATTCGGGGCACTGTTGAACTCGTACCACCAATATTCACTTAAGGAGTCATTCACCTCGAAACAGTAGGTCAAGGGCGAAAGTTAGTTTTTGTGCTTTTTTGTGGAAAAAAATATTATTTTATTTTATTTTTATAATCTCCTTTTTGAATGTTGGGTGGTGGGGACCACCCGAGTTAGAAAAAACCCAATTTAAATATATGGTGGTGACCAAACCCCTCTTAATGGGGGGGGGGGGGGACCTATCAACTCCACATTAATTGATTCCTCCCATTTAATTGAGACAAATTAATTGATTCAATTACTTATGACAACTCCATTTGTTCCATAAAATTAAATTGATAAACTTAATATTTGTGTTGGATCCTATATTGTTTTTTTAGGGGAAATAGTTGGCGAAAGGGAGCACTTTGGAGGATAATTCTCTCCCAAAGAGGAATGTGACACCTCCAATGTGGGACATCTTCAACGATGATGAAGCAACGTTCTTCCTTTCCTCTTCATCGATGTCAATAAATCTCCGAGTTAGGGGTGATTTTTCCATTGATCTTTGTAAATTTTCCACTCATGTTGAATCGCCTCCCTTGAGTTGCTTGCTACCGATCTAACGCGTAGGGTACAAGACAAACAAACATGGAACGAACCCTCCAAAAATCACATTGTTCTTTTTGTGTTCTTAGAAATGGATGAGGATGACAACCATCACCGGTGGGGATCAGGAACGGTGGTCAGCACCACAACCGGCTGCGAAGATGGCAGCATCGCAACCACACCACCGGAGAAGGGCCACGACCCCTCGTCCATGGCGAAGTGAGGGTGGTAGCCAGTGGAGGCCGGCCGCACAACGGGGCGGCAGCGCATGTTCGCACTTCCCGACGAGCATGGGTCATGGCTTGTGCCACTGCGGTGAAGGGAGGGTGTCTGACGTTCGGCCGACCATGGAGGGGCGACCCACGACGCGCCACGGGAGGCAAATGAGCTGGCCATTACGGTTGGCTGAGTTGAACCGAGCGGGACCCGTGAGTCTCGCATGCTTCTGGTGACCGAATGGCTTCGACCTTTCAGTGAGTGAAGGCAGGGGGACTCCCCCCCATCATGTGGCTAGGCCGGGCCACGCTGATGGGACGGGCAATACCCCGTGGGCCGGGTCAGACCCAGTGGGTCGGGTTGACCTAAACCGGGTTGAGTCGGCCTAGGCTGGGGGGTCCGTCCGACCGGGTCAGACCAGACGCAGACCAACTTCGACCTATTTCTGCTCTTTTTTCCTTAACTTTGTCATCAGGCGTCTGTTTGATGAACCATCTACGGTGCCGTAAACCTTGGATCAAGGTTTTCCTACTGGTATAACCCACTTAGGATTTGGATAAATTTGTGGTATGGTTGGGTTGGATCGAGCACGAATCCAACCGGACCCTCGGGACTAAAAGGCTAATAACATATAGACCGGGAGTCTGATTGATGCACCGTCTATTGCGTTGAGACCCCTATTACATTACAGTCCATTGGGATAATTATTTTTGGGAATTGATGGTAGTTGGAGTATCAACCAATAGCTTGAAGAGCGGACCCTCCTGTAGACAAGAAAACTTACTGCGGGAACCTAGCAACTGGTTGTTACATGATAAAGGGATCCTTTGTGGGTCTGTATTTGAGAATCCCACATGGATCCACTATAGGAATCCTTGTGGGACTACTCTAGGATCCCATGTGGGTCTGATGATGTACTAGGATCCTGTATAGGTCTGATGATGGACTAGGATCCTGTGTGGGTTTGATGATGTACTAGGATCCTGTGTGGCTCTGATGTTGTACTAGGATCCTATGTGGTTTTGATGTCTTACTATGATCTTATATAGGTCTGAAGATGTACTACAATCCTCTGTGGGTATGATGATGATTTAGGATCCTACGTGGGTCTGTCTCTTAATGGAGTAACATGATTTAGTAGTTACATCTAGTCATCTTAACTACCATACATAAGTTATATGTATATGAGTTGAGTCTTTACCTTCTTGGTGATACCTTTGTGGTATTCTTCTATGTGGTGTACTTGTGTGGTACTTTCTTTCATGGTAATACCTTGGTGGTATTCTTCTGTGTGTTCTACCTGTGTGGTACTTACCTTCGTGGTTTTCCTTCCTTTATGGAATAGTTGGGCTTTTGGATTTTGAGTTGGACCCTGTGCTTCCTCATGATGGAGATGGGTATACTTGATAACTTAGGTATATGTATGGAAATATACCTAAGTAGGGTTTTCAGTTGATTACATTCTATGTGGTTTATCCTTGGTGGATTTTGTGAGACCATGAAGGTCTTGGGGACCCTACTAATTATCGTTATACTCACCCCTACACAGGCTATGCTCGCACCTTGTTATGTTTGGTGCAGATGACAGAAAACACTGATTGAGGATGAGAGTACCAGGACAGAAGGTAGCTCGAAGGTGGACATTAGACAATGTGTACTGAAGAGATGGCCGTTTGAGAGCTGTACCTACCCTACATGCAGGATCCTTGTTGGGTGTTCAAAAGAGCTATTCCATTTTACTTGTACTTTTCAGTTTCTTGTACTTTATAGTTGGGATTGTATTCTAGCCCCTTTACTTACTGTACTCACTCTATTTATTATTCATCTTACCTTGTGTTCGTATCCAGCTGTGTGCTTGTTTATGCATGTTTATAGGTTATAAAGGCAATGCCTTCCTGGGATTAGGGAAATACTCTTTTGATGCTGGACGCTAGCCCCGGCCTATGGAAGGCGGGCTTGGGGTAGTCATGGTACGGGGCCTGAGGGATGGGTCAGGATAGTTTCATATTATATTTAGGACATAATAAGAACTTATAATGAATTTTCATAGTTTTACTAAATTTTTCTCTCCAAATGTGTATTGAAATGTTATATTTTGAAATCTTTGTTCTTCCCATTTTAACTATGCTTATATTATTCCTCCCTAAAGATCCATTTTTTGCAGTGTATATAAATATCTATATTCATGATCTACCCCATTATTTTCATTGAAAGATTCAATTTAATTACTTGTGAACTCCCTTACACTATCAATTATCACCTTATTAATATTACCCCAACAATTTCTCTTCCTCACTTTTCAAATATTTTGAACATCTTCAAAGCTTTTGAATCACACTTCATAAATATAAAATTAGTGATTCTTGTAAATTCTTAAATACATGTGGTAAAATAATAATCTCATATTAAGGAATTATGTATCATTATACCATATATATCTAAGTAAATAAATTCAATAGGGCCTATAGATTTAATTTAAACATTATCATGACATGCTTATGTCATTTTTTCATTTAAGATATATTTAAGAAATATCGAATCCTTCTAAAATTAGTTTTGGAAATTCTCCAACCAAACCTACTCTTCTAATCTTGAATTATCTTTTTTGACCAATATTCACAATTCTTATATACCCCAAATTGATCTCATCTTTTGATATCATGTCAAATGAATCTTTTCATTTCCCAAGATAAAATAAATTACAACTTGATCTTTAGAACTTTTTGATAAATATTCCACAGTGTATGATGATAATAATAAAATTATTATTCCTAAAAATTATTTCCTTTCAATCATCACAAAATTTATTGATTCTAAAAAAATTATGTTTGTGTACATAAAGAAAAATAAAAATTTTGGGTTTTAATTTATGATCTTAAATATATCTTTCTCAATACCTATGATATCTGAAGAAAATTAATACAAAAAAGTGATCATGCATTGGGTACAAGAATATTTAACATATGACAGTTCTTTCCATTGAATATTAGAACACCTATTATGTTTTTAAAATTAAAATCTTTTATATTTAACTTTAAACACGACATGATCATGTATTGGGGACAATAATTTCCATTGATACCCATGTACCTTCCTTGACATGTGATAATGTATTACTAGGGGTCAATTAGTGATAATATTTCTATGATTTCTTCATTAAATTCAACCTCTATGATTTATTTAAGTCTTGGTAAATTCTTCTTTTAACTCACACTCTTACCCATATGTAACTAAATTAAATATGTACAAAGAACACTTGTATATTTTACAAGGATCACCACTAATATAGATGAACAATATATTATGGGTATTTATTATATCTGAGACTTAGATTTAATCACTAAAAATTTGAGTGATTATAATAGATATATATTGATATTTCAACATCTAAACTATTCTAAGATCATCAGATTGTTTCCTTATACTAGCTCCCACTAGTTTAAAACATGAACCTAAACATAAACTAAGACCACTTGAAATATCTTATATGATCCAATGTCAATATAATATACCTTATGGGACTCTATAATATTCAGAGGAATACAATATTCCTTTTCATCAAGATATTAAATAAAAAATCATCCAACAAGATATAAAATCTCACCATTCTTAGAAACATTATCATATCTATTCCACTTCTTTTTATTATAACCCAAAATACACATATTATCTCTCCATGTTCTTCTACATCTTAATATAACACACATGTTTTCTCCCCATGACCATGAAAATAATTTCAAAAAAATCCCACCTTCCCATTTAAACTATTCAATACAATCTTATAGTAAGTTCTCTAGTTTTGATCAACATTAATGATGTTCAAATATTTTTACATGAAATTCTTATAAAAATTGGGAAATATAAATCATTCCTCCTACCAATTTATCATGAATCATGACTCAACTACTAATAATTCAATATATAAATCCACGAGTAACAAAGTAAAATATTTTGATTTAAATCATCATAGATCTCATAATTTTCTAAATTATGAGTCTTAAATTTCACCCTAAGTCATCAGGTCACCCATATAAATTTTACTAACTCTAGAGTAACCCTAATGTATGAGTACATGAATCTTACATCCTCGATTTTGACATTTATATATTCTTTGAAAATCCTTATAAATTCATAAAAACTTATACAAGACCCTTACATACTTTTTATAGAGCCATATCTACCCATACATATCTCAATAAATATTATGTACTTTTAAGTATACTCCATGAACCATTTCATATTCCGTTTAAAAATTATATCAATAGTTATGAATAATCATGATTCAGCCTTATTTATCCTTATGATAATTAAATAAAATATTGTATATTTTACCATTGGGTACCTTTATATATTCTCAAATGAATTATTATAACATTAATGTATTTAATAAATTATTATTATATATAACATTATGACTTTGTAAATTTAATATTTCAAATCCACAAGGTTTGGAAAAACCTTAAATAATTTCTTTTTTATATGGAATCCTTTAAGTATTTTCCCTATCCTAAGAAAACCCTTTTACATTGCATTTGTTGTATAATTTTATAGAAAGTATTACATATTTTGTGAAAATTCAATAGTAACATTATGTAAATTCTATCTTTTCAAATTCATTAGAAATATATAACTTTTAATTTTTCTAGAACTCTTCTCCGACAACCTTAAAACAACTTCAATATCCTACAGTTTTCTCAAACCAAATAAAAAACAATCTCAACAACTCAAATGATTCTCACACATTCCTGACCTTACATACACCACATATTCAAAAATTAAATGGTTTCTTCAAAATTTATATATATAGTATGTAACAACCAAATAATTTTTATCATGTTTATCTTTTTAAATTCAATTTTTTATAGCTTATGTTTCACACAACATTGATCTTAAACAAACAAATACATATTATTATTTAAATGTAACTGTTATAACCTAGTTGTTTTATTAGTATTTATGAATTGTATTAACTAACTTATGAAAATAAGTGGTTTATAAAAATAAAATTCTAATTCATTGGTTTCTAATTAACGAGGTTTTTACCTCCTTTTAATAGAGAACCTATTTTAAATAAAAATTTGAAACTTTTATATATTTTACTTTAAAAAATAATCTTATAATTTTATTTAATAATATAAAAATATAATTTGGTTTATGTTTGGGTATTTTTCTAATATGATTCATGTTTTGATGAAAAGTGATAAATAATAAATTTTAATTGAAAACAACTTTTTTCATCAAAAAAATTTACAGTGAGAAATTTTTTTTGGGTTAGTTTAAAATTATTAATAGATTATTTTTTATCTGTTGATCCTATTTAGGTCATAAAAATAAAATTTACATTGAATTTATTTTTAAAAGTGTTTCAACATTTTTTTTAAAATTTTATAACCAGTTTTTCTCACAGTATGAAGAGGATTAATATTAAATTAATTACTATGAATTTTATGTTTTACATTTTAAAAAATATATTCCATATTTGGAATTAGTGGTTATAAAGTATTTAAATAGGTTTATTTTATTTCCACTGTATAAATAATATCTTTAGTAATATTTTTTATTACCACGACTAAGAGTAAAACATGTAATTAAGTGTAACAATAATATAATAAATAGTATAAAATTACACTAACACTTGTCCTAATTTCATTGGATGTTTAGTTTTTGATAAAAACATTTTTTGACATAAATTATAACCTTTTTGTAGTCACTTAGGTAAGAGTTTGAAATTTATTATATTTTATTTATAGAATATTTAAAGATGTCACACTCATATTTTAATAACCATACCATTTTTAATATAGAATTATATAGAAGGTAAATTAGACTATAAATATTAATTTGAAAGTTCAAATGTTTAAATTTATCATACTTATTTATATATAATTTTTAGTGATCAAATAGTTTTCTTAAATGGGAACACAATGATTGTAGAGTAACTGTTTAATTAATAGAAGGATCAAATAAATTTAAAAATATTAAAATAAATACATTTTTATATAATTAATGTCAACCATAAATTTTTTATATTACTCTTACATATTAGGAATTATTTAAAATAGTTTTTTCTAAGATATAATATTTTTATCATATTTTTAAAAATTCATGTAATGAAATGTGACAAAATTGACACTATTTATATTTTAAAATAAATAATATTTTAGTAAATGATATAAAATTTATAAAAATATATATTTTTTACCCAAATATTGTTATAAAGTCAAATATTTCATAAATGGTCTATTTATTCCTCGTTTTTTATTTTAGAGTAACTATATTAATCCTTAATGTGTAAAAATCCATGTTGTCACGGTAAGAGTTAAATGGTTTAATTAAGGGTTAAATACAAATGACAAGGTCACCAATATGACATAAACCTCTCTAAAAACAATTATGAGATTATTTATACCCATAATCATTTTATATTTGAAATAACTCCATTTGGATGCCTTTGGACTTAGAAACTAATTTATATTTATTTAATAATTTGAGAGTTTCCAAAAGTAACCTTCACCTCAATTATAAAAGGGCGCCTCCTCATTCACTTCATCACACAACATTTATCTTCATAAATCGATGAAAATCATTCCATTTCTCCTCCCAAAATCCACATCCTTGTTATATAGTATCATTTCATCTAAAAATACCATCCCTATTTTCCCTAATAGGAGATCCAAATAAGGTTCACTAAAGAAGAGGTAATCATCTTAACCGAATTCTTAAAGATTATTCCTTCTTCTAATTCCTCTATATGGGTTGATTAAAATATAAATTAAAAACTATATTATAATATATATAATTAGATGTTATTATGATTATGATATAACCATATTCCCCTTTTTAACCATCTTATAAAAAATAAAATCACCCCACGTGCATACATACGGTTTACCATCCCTACGCCATGGTGTAATTTGTTTTACATAATCAATTTATTTATATGGGTATAATAATGGTCATAATGGATATAAATAATAAATATGAAATAATATTTATTTCTCATAATTAATATACCACAAAATTCCATTAATGTTTACCATTAAAAGAATTATTTTTCCCCTCGTGCGTACGTATGGTATACCGTCTCCACGACGTGATATGATTAATTTTCCATATTAACCAATGAAGAATGATTATAAAAATGTGTATAATGAGAAAATTTAATAAATATTAACTTATTATCATTTTTGATATGAAATAAATATATCATATTCAAAAGAAAACATGACTTACATGACAAAATATGCATATGAAAATGAAACACTTAACACCCAAGATAAGGGTAATAACTTAATATTATCACTACTAGAAGTTTAGGATATAGACATGATTTAAAACTGTGGCTATAAGACAAAAAACTGTGGCTATATGTTATAGCCACGGTTCATTGAACCGGGGCTGGTATTGGCCTGGCTATAGGCCAACTCCTATAGCCACATTTAAAACTGTGGCTAAACCCTATAGCCACGGTTTTAAACATTGGCTAAAGACCTATATCCACGGTTTAAAACCGTGGATAAAGCCTTATAGCCTTGTTTTGAAACTGTGGCAGAAGGTAAAACACAAACAAGACTTATAGCCACAGTTAGAAACCTGGGCTATAGATCAAATTTCAATAAAAAAACACAGCAAGCCCCAGCATGCATTCCAGTCCCCCCTTCCCCCTGTTAGTCCCCCTGTCAGTCCCCCCTACCCCATTCCAGTCCCCCCCTGCCCCCTGCTAGTCCCCCTTCTAGTCCCCCCTGCCCCTTTCCACCCCCTTCTAGTCCCCCCCCGCCCCCAGCAAGTCCCCCCTTCCACCCCTGCCAACCCCCTTCCAGTCCCCCCTACCCCCTGCTAGTCCCCCCTGCCACCCACTTGCAGTCCCCCCTTGCCCCCTACTAGTCCCCCTGCCAGTCCCCCCTGCCCCCTACCACCCCTGCTAGTCCCCCCTGCCCCCTGCTAGTCCTCCCCTGCCACCCCCTGCCAGTCCCCCCTACCCCTGCTAGTCCCCCTGCCAGCCCCTACCCCCTACCACCCCTGCCAGTCCCCCTGCCCCCTGATAGTCCCCCTGCCCTCTCCTAGTCCCCCCATCCAGTCCCCCCTACCCCCTACTAGTCCCCATGCCAGTCCCTTGCTAGTCCCCTACCCCTGCTAGTCCCCCTGCCAGCCCCTCCTGCCCCATGCCACCCCCTACCAGTCCCCCTACCCCCTGCTAGTCCCCCTACCTCTACTAGTCCCCCCTGCCACCCCCTGCCAGTCCCCCCTGCCCCCTACGAGTCCCCTTGCCAGCCCCCCTGCCCTCTGCCACCCCTGCTAGTCCCCCCTGCCCCCTGCTAGTCCCCCCGCCACCCCTGCCAGTCCCCCCTTCCCCTGATAGTCCCCATGCCAGTCCCCCTGCCCCTGCCACCCCCTTCTAGTCCTCCCTGCCCCTGCTAGTCCCCCTATGCCACCCCCTTCCAGTCCCCCCTCCCCCCTGCGACTCCCCCTACTAGCCCCCCTGCCCCCTGCCACCCCCTGCCAGTCCCCCCTACCAGTCCCCCCTGCCCCCTGCTAGTCCCCCTGCCCCTGGTAGTCCCCCCTACCAGCCCCCCCTACACCCTGCTAGTCCCCCTTCCAGTCCCCTGCTAGCCCCCCCTGCCCCTACGAGTCCCCATGCCAGTCCCCCCTGCCACCCCCTACCAGTCCCCCTGCCACCCCTGCTAGTCCCCCCTTCTCACTGCTAGTCCCCCTCCACCCTCTTCGAGTCCCCCTGCCCCCTGCGAGTCCCCCTGCCAGCCCCCTTCCCCCTGCCAGTCCCCCCTGCCCCTTTCTAGTCCCCCTCCTAGTCTCCCCTTCCATTCCCCCTTCCCCCTGTGAGTCCCCCTTCCCCCTCTTAGTCCCCCTGCCAGTCCCCCCTGCCCCTTTCCAGTCCCCCTGCCCCCTACTAGTCCCCATTCCCCTGCTAGTCCCCCTACCTTCTAACCCCCCATGCATGTCTCCCACCTATTTTCCATCTGGATCTGCCCCTGTCAGTCCCCCTACCTGTTTTCCCCTAGTTCCCCACCCCCTACCAGTCCCCCTACCTTTTTTCCCCTGTCCCCCACCCCTGCTAGTCCCCCCTGTCTGTCACCCCTGGACACACCCCCACCCCCTTCTCTGCACAGACACCCCCCACCCAGGACAGACACCGCCCTGGACAGATAGACAACCCATGAAACCCCCTCCCCTGGACAGACCCCCCCATAAAGAAACCCCCTGGACAGACAACCCTGGACACCCCCTCCCCTAGACAGACCCCCCCCGGACAGACACCCCCACCCTGGACAGACACCCCCCCTGGACAGACAACCCTGGACACCCCCTGTTATACATATGTTGGAGTTTTTCAAAGTATAAATGCATCAGAATCCAGTCAGAGTACTAGAAGGGTTTCTTAGGTGGGCCAAATAGACTATGGATGAGCAGCACTTTGTTTTTTGAATGGCGAATAAACGCTATAGTTGGGATGCCATTACAGCTGGGCTATCTATGATGAAACTGTTTGGATTTACACGGGATGTTGGTGGATTAAAGGATGTAAAGGTTCAATAACTGCACCATAAGGCGCTCCTACATGTTCCTGATAATGCTATTATGGAGGGAGAGAAGGATATTGCAGTTATATCCAACAACCTTCTTAAATATGAAATGAGACAATATGATGTTTGGAATGAAGAGTGCAAACCAATGTTTCCCATGGTTATAGGTGTTGGAGTTATCACTGGTCTTGGTATCAACGACTATGGAAAGCCTAAACTTGTCCATTTATTACTTTCAGAGGCAAATAACAAATAAGAATTGGTTTCTAGTGCCACTAGTACTTCAAATACGTTGACTGTAATAGAAAAGAAACATATCGGCCATGCTATCCTAGTCAGGAAATTAATTCAATAGTGGTGGTGACGACGATGATGGTGATGGTAGAAACAATGGTTTTCTTGATGAAGATGAAGTTTTCTCATGAGTTGAGACTCTTTTAAGCATGTGCAATCAACCAAGCAACGATTTCTGTTAGCGGTTTCTGGATATTCACCTTGAGGAAAAGGTGGGTTTTTGTAAGGGTGGAAATGCTAGGAGTATGGATGTGTGGCTGTCAGTTGTGCTTGGTAGGGATGTCCTTATGTGGGTGTGGCTGGTGGGATGTCCTAAGGGAAACATTGTCTTTTACTTTTATTAGTTACTAGGGGTTGGTAAAAGTAGGTAGGGGTGGATGGTTGTTGGGTTGGGGTATTAAATAACAGTGTGGCTAGGAGCCGATCGTTGAGAGGTTTGGGAGGCACTTTGAGAAGTAGTCTTTCTAGGAGAAGTTCTTCTCTTCCCTCTTCATTTTCTCTTACATTTTTTTCTTCTAAGTTTGTTGTTAACTCTGTTCCATTTACTTCTACTGGATATAACAACTTCTTCCATATTTTTGTTCTCTTCTTCTTACCTAATCAGTACCATTGTTAGGAAAGTGTCCTAAAACTATTCAAAAGGTGTATTTTTATCACTCATTTAAGTAATATTATCTAGAAATATATATGTAACTATTTTTTCAGAATCAAAATTCACTGTTTATTAAGTGTTGTGAAATGTAGCTAAGGATAGTTTAGTTCGCTCATTTGTCCAATGTTTTCAAAAGTCGGATAAACATCGAACTAGCTAAAGCACTCATTAAAGATTCAATTATCACTGCGAACCTCCGCATGGTGTCGTCCTGAAGCAGGGCCAAATCATGGCGTGACCGTGGTGTGACCGCGGCGTGACCCCGACATGTTAGCCCAGTCCAATGACATCTACAGGGCAGCATCTTCCGGCCAGGAGAGAAGTGAGTGAGAGGAGGCGGGGAAACATTTTGGTCGTCGGCCCACCGACAGAAATTGTGATTAGTCAGTATAAACATTGATCAGAAGACTCATGGATTACTATCACTGCGAACTGTCGTAGGGTGTCATCCTAGAGCAGGACCAAATCATGGCATGACCGTGGCGTGACCGCGGTGTGAATGCGGCGTGACCGCGGCGTGACCGCGGCGTGACCGCGGCGTGACCGCGGCGTGACCGCGGCGTGACCGCGGCGTGACCGCGGAGTGACCGCGGCGTGACCGCGGCGTGACCGCGGCGTGACTGCGACGTGACGGCGGCGTGACCGTGGCGTGACCGCGGCGTGTTGGCTTGTTCTAGCGACATCCGCAGGGCAGCATCTTCTGGCCAGGGAAGGAGTAAAGAAGTGATTTTAAAATCAATGCATGTCGAACCCCAGGAAAAAAGACGTAGAAGAAGAAGGTAAATGTCTATCATTTGATCGAGGATTTTTCGACTTTCAGTTTCCCTCAACAGATCTAGAAGGACGATTGTGGATCATTGGATCGCTCAACCTAAGGCCCAGTACCTTGCGGGTTTATGACTGGAAGCTACAATTTAGTTCTAATGATAAGAAACATCTTCACAGATCTAGTTTACGATTCATAGACTTAATTGGGTACTATGGCACTAGGAAATATTATATGATATCGCATTCAGGATTTTCATTCCAATCAGGATGAACTATTCCACTAAAAATGTAATTTTTGGTCATTATGCGTGTGTATTGGTAGAATTGTATTTAAGTTATACACTAAAAATGTGGGACCAACTAAACAATTTAGGTTCAGGGTCAACATCAAACAATTGAAAATACATGGCATGTCCCTGTTTTAGCCCTAGAGGATCAAGTTCCTGCTAACGATAGGTCTATTATTTCTCAAAAGACATCTTCTATGTGTTTGATTGCTAGTGGATTTGATTATAATGTTCTTGGATCATCCCCCATTATAGAGATTCTTGTATTTCTATTTCTCCTAACAAGTTGCAAGTGAAGAGTTCCTGGGCTGATATGGAAGAGAAATCTCATGATGCCACTAATGTTTTTCTTTTTAATGAATATCTATCAAGGGGTATAACTGATGAACCTGAAGAAGAATTTGATGATACTCAAGCTAAAATGGAATTAGGTGTGCAAGATGACGTATATTTCAATTTCTAGAAAGAACAAAGAACAATCTCTTCAAAGTATCATAAAGGAAAATCAAATAAAGTGGCTACCACTTCATGGAAATTCAAAAGTAGTATATGTATCATATTGAGTGATGAAATATTAGACGTCTTCACTAAAGTCTAATGTGGGACTGAGAAATAGTGTCAACAAAGAGAGGAAGACCACCCCATGGAGGATATGGACCATGCTCATAGTGGATAGAAAATGGATAGTATTTTTTCATCATGTCATGGTAAAACTCATGTATGTAATGTTTTATTTAAATGATTTATAAAATAGTGGAATCATGATCATTTTGTAGTCCATAGTCGAAAAAATAACAATGAATAGAATATTCCTAAATCTCTTTGTGGAGAAATATTTAGAGAATTTATGTGAATTAAAGGACTATGTTTGACCAAACTAAATCCATACTAATACCATGTACAAGACATTCCATCCAAATCATGATATTCACTTAGTGGTGACTTGGTAATTATGGGAAATTTCATCTTAAAAGTCTAACGACACTTAAAGGGTGTCTTGGTTCAAACAACTGTTTTAATAAAATAAGGGAAACCCCCTACAGGGATATAAAAAGGGTCAAGTAAAATGTGTGCTTTATGACTAACAATGACATCAAGTATAAGGAAAACATCAATGCAATAATGAGAAGCAAGGTATACCACTATGTGTTTTTGCAGATAGTGTGTCTCTGTTGGAGGGGTTTTATTACAAAAAACATGACTTATTTATCAAACCAAACTATTATCTTAACTAACACTTATTCAAGAATTGCAATTTAATATAAACATGAAGAATTAAGAAGGCAACTAAATTCAACTTAAACATTCTTGAATTAAAGAGGCTTGGAGAGGGACCCTACCTCAACCTCAAGGCGCGTTTGCTTTTGACGACAAAAACTCAAATCTTCCTTTTTTTCTGCTTGCACGCATATGCAATGTTACATATATATAAGGACACATAGCCCCTATGTACATATTTTCATGGCCAAATACGAACAAGGGGGTCCTTAAATATATGTTTATACTTTCATATACCCCTTTACACTTACACATGTATGCATTTTTAATATCCATATATAAGCACACCTAGCCCAAATATATATATTCATACTGCCATGAGTGAATATATATAAAGGGGGAACTTATATATGTATATGCCTACCTATTCATACACATGTAAGACTTCATCAATGGAGACTCGAATCCACCTCAAAGAAATCTAAAATGCACTGCAAAAATATGAGGAACCCAAAAATCACAAATTCCCTAATTAAAATTGGGCCAAAGAATAAAAATAGAATAAACCTTACCCAAATCTGATGTTGAACTCATTGTCATCGATATTGGTGGATAGAACTGGCCTCATCATAAGAAACCACCTATAAGAAAATAGTGGGAAAAAATGAGATATAGCGACTTCTTATATATATGTGATCAGTGTGTCAACTGTACATGATAAATGATACATGAATCTATAACCAACAATGAACAAATAATTTTCAGATTGATATGTACATCCCAATACTAAATAACATGATCATTAATAAACCTCTTTATTTTTCAAACATAACCTTCAATTGCCTATTCAAAAATCAAAAATCACCAAATTATGGGAATAAAGTAAACATCCATCATCACTTAAATTCGAAAAATAGAGATTAAACATTGTTCTTAACCTAGGGCACTTGAATAGTGTTGTTAAGGGAGTGCCACAAGGTTCTTTATCATCATGCATGTGTTGTGGTGAATTCAGCCATAGTAGGGGTTGATGGTAGTGTCTGTTGTAGTTCCAGACCTTCGTCATCATCTTGCATGTGTTGTGTTTTGCTAATATCAACCATCTGCATATTGAAAACTAGATTTTGAACTGTTGCTTTGTCCAGCATCTCATCACTGTGTGAAGGTGAGGAGAGTTGATGTTGTTTTGCACTATTACTAGTCACAACATAGGTGTCCTGCAGACCCCCCAGCAGACCACCCCCTGCCCTGGAGACCTCCCCACTCCACCCTGCCCCCTCCCCCTACCTTGAAGACCTCCCCCCTGCCCCCTTCCCCCCTCCACCCTGCCCCCTCCCCCTGCCCCCCTCCACCCACACCGTGCCCCCTCCCCCCTGCTCTGCGGACCTTCCCCCTGCCCCCTGCCCCCTCCACCCTCCCCCTACCCCCTATCCCCCCTCCCTGCAGACCTAGCCCCTGCCCCCTGCCCCCTACCCCGTGCCCCCTGCCCCCTACCTCGTGCCCCCTGCCTCCTGCTCTAACATCCTAATTCAGTTTGAATCTATAAAAAATAAGAGAATCTTGGTTGTGGTATTTTAGAATTAATTCCTAGATTTCAAAGATAATAATAGAATTATTAATAGATTGATAAATGAATGAGTTTGGACACCCACCCTGCACCCCTGGATAGCCCCCCCCCCTCGTGGACCCCCGGACAGCCCCCTCCGGACAGCCACCCAAGAGCCCCCCGTGCCCCCCGGACAGCCCCCCGAAATCCCCCCTGTTCCCCCTCAGACAGGCCCCTGTGAACCCCATGACATCCCCCCGTGCACCCCTGGACAGCCCCCTGTGCACCCTCAGACAGCCCCCACGTGCACCCCCGGACAGACCCCATGCAGCCCCCCTTCGCCCTGCACAGAACCCCGGACAGCCCCCCGTGCCCCCCACCCCCCCGGACAGCCCCCCGTGCACCCCCGGAGAGCCCCCCGGGCACCCCCGGACAGCCCTTCCGCCCTGCAAGAGCCACTTGATAGCCCTGCGAGAGCCACCGGACATAACCCCGGTGGGCATGAGAATCTTCCTGATCTGTGAAGATTCAAAAATAGAGGGAATGAACCTCTACCTGATCTATGAAGATTAAAATTTATATGAAAATGATTCGTGGGAGATAAAAAACTACCTGCACAGAAACCCGGACAACCCTGCGAGAGCCACCGGACAGCCCCGTGAGAGCCACCAGACAGCCCTGTGAGAGCCACCAGACACCCCCATGCAGAACCTATTCTAAAACTATGGATAATATTTATAACCCACTCTTAGTGGGTGGTTTTCAAAACCACATCAATATATTAAGAAATGTTTTTAAAGGGTATTCGACCCTGTGTGTATGATTAGTAATGTAAAACATGGATATCCCAATGGTTTCTTATTCGTTGAGTGTAATACACCTTCATCTTTAACTCAAATCAGGTAATCTTAGTGGGGTTTATATTATGTTAATTAAGAAAAAGTACATGGTGTATAATTATAGATGCTAAAAAATACACCCTCATAATCAAATTAATTTAGAATGAAAAGAATATGACCATGAGGTAATATATATCACTTTTATATATCAGGTAGTTTCCTAGAGTAGGGTAATAAAAATAATGTTCACCACGAGGATGATAAAAACTCAATCCTTTTTAGAACCAAGATAAGAATATAAACGTAAGGAATTTAGTTCTCTAAGAAGATAATATTGATTCATGGTTTTTTTCCACGAGGAGTATCAAAACTAGAAAATGGGCTTAAAGTAATGTTTTTATATCTATAGTTGGTATAACCATTGTTGTAGGGGAAACTACTAATATTATTAGATTTAAACCATGGCCTTAGGGATCCCTGAGTAATCCTATAACCATGGTTTCCACAGACCAAGGATATAGGCCATCCTAAATCCATGGTTATTTGAAACCGTGGTGGTAGGTGGATGTAGAAACCACTATAATTATATGGGAAGCACCAAAAGTATGATGGAAATAGGCTGGAAAGGGCTATGACTATGGTTTTGCAAGAATTGTGGCGGTATAATGGGAAAATATGGCTATGACTATTGTTCTCTTGAAACAATGATGACAGGAAGGGACTATAGCCATGGTTTTGGATAACCATGGACCCTAAGATTAAATAAAACACATATGATCCTTTTTTGAAACCAGTGGTAAGATTCCTCCATCAAAACCTCTACGTCCCTGATCCACCCATATCTTGAATGTTTTCTACTAGACCCAATATTATTTTTGAAGTTTAAAAAGATTAAAAATTATAAATATATATAAATATATATACATTTGTATATATGTTTATATAAATACATATAGTATATTTTATCACAATGGTAAAGTCTTGAAAGGATTCTGTAAGTGGTATCAAGAACAAAACCCAGTGGGATTTTTAAATTTTTAAAAGGATACATCCATGGATTTGTAAACTTTGAGAACACGTGACATTAACATATGGTGTGTAGCCTATGGACATGGTCCATTTTGACCTTGTCCTTTGAAAACCAAGGGTCATATTATATAATTGTGGTTATATCCTAAATCCCATTGCAATGGTGATAAGGCCCATGGTCCATGTAAACCATGTCTATAAGTTAAAAACATAGTTTTTTGAACTATTTCCAAAGTTCAGGACTGTGGAAATATGACCATTTTCTAGTTGTGTATATCAACTTAAGGATTTTTTATTTCCATGAAAAGGATATAGACTCAATCACTACTAGAAATACAGGTATTTGCGACGGGGCCCCGTCTGAAATGACCCATTGCGGAAAACGGCGTCGCAACTAATTTTTTTTGCGACGGGCCCCTCGCAAAAAAATTTAGTTGCGACGGAAAATGGGCCCGTCGCAAATAGATTTCTGGTTTAAAAAAAATTGCGAAAGGCCCGTCGCAATAAAGTATTTGCGATGGGCCCTTTTCCCGTCCCAAATAGTCTCTTCAAAGAGTTTTTTGCGATGGGTCCCGTCGCAAATAATAATAATAAAATTCAAAAAAAAATTAAAATAATTTAAAAAAGTATATATTAATATTTAAATATATTAATCAATTTACATTGATATAAATATAATATTTATTTTATAAATATGTTCTTGAAAGGATCTATGGAAATATAATATTAAATTATAAGATATTTAATAAAAGAGGATTATAAAATAAATAAAAAAATATTTTTAGTTAGTAATTATGTAATTTTTTTCAATTAATAGTCATTTAATATCTTTTTGAATATAAAAAAAATAAAAAAAATTAATGAAAGATAAAAAATAAGTTGAAAATGAAACCCAAACTTCAAACGTCCATAACTTTTGATCCGGGACTCCATTTGAGCTCTACAACATATCAAATCGAATCCTACGACGAGCTCTATAGCCCTATAGACCAATAGAACTTGTCCAAGGTTTTTTCGAGGCCAAAAAAGGCCCAGAAGGCCTCTAAAACTGAGTTTTTAGTCGGGGTACCCCAGTTTTTTACCATTAAAATAGCTATAACTTCTGATCTCGACATCCGATAAACTTATACTATATATCATATCAAATATCGTTTCATATTCTTCTATTTGACTAATTGTAAAGCTAAAACGGACTCCTAGATTAGAAGTTATGGTCGTTTTAACATTCAAATGGCTATAACATCCGATCCGGATGTTCGTTTGGCCTGTACCACATATCATATCAAAGATCATTTCATGTTCTTCGATTTGACTTGTTGTGGAGTTGAAATAGACTTACGGATTAGAAGTTATAGCCGTTTTAACATTCTCAATGGATTTTTACCCCCTCATTTCTATGTATTCATTCACAACTATACAAATATATATATATATATATATATATATATATAAATATGTGTGTGTGTGTGTGTTGTATATATGTATGTATGTATTTATTTATTTATTTATAAATACACATAAAAAACATATTTATAAATTTATTTAAAACTAAGTTTATAAATATATTTTAATATACAAATAAATATACGAATCAAAATTTATAACTACATATATATATATATAAATAGATATAAATATATATTAATATACGAATAAATATATATATTAATATATGAATAAATATATATATATATTTATTCATACAACCAAATATATTTATATTAATATAAACCTATATTAATATAAGAATAAATATAACTATATATATAGATAGATCATTAAATGTATAAAAAAATGATATGGCTTAGTTGTAAAGGTTAATGCTCCCATGGGGGAGGTTTATTAACAATTATTAGTAATTATTAGTTATTATTAGTAATTATTCGTATTTTTTCTTATTTTTCAAAATTGATCCTAATTATTTCCTAATTATTCTTAATTATTCTAAATTATTACTAATTATTACTAATTATTACTATTTATTCCTAAATATTAGTATTTATTACTAATTATTAGTATTTATTCTTAATTATGACTAATTATTAATAATTATTCCTAATTACGATTAACTATGAATAATGAATACTAATAATTTAAATTTATTAAGTAACAAAACAATCTAAACATAATTAAATTACAACTAATTAAGAATAATTAAAACTAATACAAAATTTAAATTAAATATTAAATTAAAATGAACATAAATACCTTTAAAATTGATCTGAGGTTGATCTCTGATCGTTGTTGAAGACTTCAATATCAACTCTGGAAATAAAAATTAAACTTAAGAAACTCTGAACTCTAAAAATAGAGTTTTGAGAGAAGTAGAAGACAGAGTTTGAGAATGAATGAAAAAAACAGATGGGGGTATTTATAGGTCAACTTATTTGTGACGGGACTATTTACGATGGCACCCGTCGCAAATACTTTAGCCCGCATTTATCACGGTCAACGGTTAAATAGTTATTTGCGACGGGACCCGTCGCAAATAATAACCTACCGACATACTATTTGCGACAGGGGTATATTCCCGTCGCAATTTTTTTTGCCGCCGCCGGTTATTTGTGACTGGTGGAAACCCCCCATCGCAAATAACTTTCCCGCAAATAACCTTTTGCGACGGGTGAGCTTTCCCCGTCGCAAATATTTTTTACCGCCGCCGGTTATTTGTGACGGGTGGTAACCCCACGTCGCAAATAACTTTCCCACGATTTGGCGCGCATTGCGTGCCAGAACTTTTACGACGGGTAAAATTTCCCCGCCACAAATAAGTTTCTAACGGGACTATTTGCGACGGGATTTATCCCCGTCGCAAATAACCCGTCGCAAATACCCATTTTTTCCGTAGTTAATGATTCTAACATCCCTAAGAGTAATAATAAACTTGATTCATTTTCTGTCATATCATGTGGTTAACAGTGGGGAATCCTATATGAATTAGTGTTCCAAATTATATGATGGTAGGGAGATGGAATTAAATTTTAATTTGTAGCTAGTTTGATATATAATATGTATATTTAACTACACATCCTATGAGAACATGAATCAATCCAGACTGAGTTCGTAATAGGGGAATTTTATTATGATATTTGATCATAACCAACAAATATCCATGGTTTTTTTTATGATATGAGATTTGGGTTTATTCAAAGTGTCCTAGTGTATGAACAATATTTAAAACATGGAATGAATTGGTAAAAGTATAAATGCCAAATATAGGGTGAAAATGAGGTACTATGGATGGGACCAAGAGAGGTGGTCCATCACCCCCTTCACACCCCCCTCATACTCTTTGAATCTCTGTCAAATTATAGCCAATGAGTGGGATCAGAAAGGCTAAGTGAAATTGAACTAAACATGTAAATCCAAAAGGAATGGGTTGGGCAATAGTAGTATTTCGGAATGAATCATCCGTACGTCATATGTCCATGCCAAAGGAAAAGAAAAAAAAACAAACAAAAATACATAGTATAAAGACGAAAAAAATGAAACACACAAATTAATCTCTCCACTACCCTGATCTCCCTCCCCTACAAATAAAACAGCGTAGCTTCCTCCAGTGCCCTTCTGGCCCCCTTCGCAGAATATAACTACCCTCCATCCGTAGAAAGCAGTAAAAGCCTAAGTGGCCAATGCGATAAAGAAAATAAAATAAAAATTAAACAACAACATGCATGTTTCCTGTGAATAATTATATCAATAGTTTATTGCATTTTTCTATAGAAACATAATGCTCTTATGGTAACCCACTTTGATTGCTGCAAGTCAGGATAAAGATTGAAAACAATTAATACCTTTCAAAGTAAAAAAATAAATAGAGGATAATCAGACCTTTTTCGATGATTTCTATATTCAGTATGATGTTCTGAAAAGTCTAGCCTATTGCATTTTGAAAACAGGAAGACAACCTGTTGCAAGTGTAATCAATGTGGTCAAAGGAGTGATAAATGGTTTTTTTAATTCAATTACATATGCTTAAAAAACAAAACAAGATTAAACCATGACTTTTTTATCAAACGAAACAATTATCTTAACACTTACTCAAGAATTCCATTTAAATATAAACAAGCATAATTAAAAAGTCTGGTAAATGCAATTTAAAACATTCTTGAATTAAAGAGGGTGGGAGAGGGAAATCATAAATGTTTTAAATTATAAAAATTCACGAATATTCAGACATAAGTTTCAAGAATGAGGATTTATTATAGTAAAAAGAGTTTATATGAAATCTAAGAGATAATAATGATCAATTCCCAAAAGTGTTTGGGTTAATTCATAACGAGTTGTGATGTTTTGTAAAGATTTATTAAAATTTAGAGACATTTTGAAAATATAAACCATCTCATATACCAAGCATTAATATCAAATAATTGAATGAGAATTACAATGGTAAGAAGATGAGAATAATAACTAGAAGAAAGAATATATTTTTACATTATTGTTTGAATATTAAGATTATATAATTAGAAGTAATAATAATTATATGAAGATGAGATACAAAAATGGACTATCATAACTTGTGTGTGTTCCCCTTGGTCACCCCCCTGAGGGTAAATTTTGGTATTACATCCTAATAATAGGATTGTGATCTCTTCTGTGGGATTAGTTTCAGATAGTGTTTGGGAATCCCTCTGTGTGACCCGGGGTGTGATCCACTATAATTTTTTCTATTTCCCTAGGTGGGGTTTGTGGAATCATTATTGCCAACTAATTTGTGTGTACAATCCCATACTTAGTGGGATATTCTAGGTATGGTATGGTATACCCTAGATGCCCTTAGAGAGATCCCCTATCTATGTATCGAGATCTTCAAAGTTACATTGAGTAAATCTTTGGTGAGGTCTGATGAGCATGACCTCTTAGGCATGCACCATCAGTGAAAGCATAGATCATGTTGTGAGTGAAACTGGAAGAGTGTTAAATTGTATCCTTGAGTAGAATCATATGGATAAAATAATGTTTAATATTCCATTGAGCCCTGATTTATGTTAGGAGTATATCTAGTTTATTTTTCCTATTTCTATGTCTCATATTTTTAATGAAGTGTCTATGTGATGATGAGATAACTACTCTCCAAATGCCTATTGTTTAGTGATTTTGGGGTGTCCTATTGAGCATTGTTATACTAAACACTGCATGAGATATGCCCATACTTTTCATGTCTTATGTAGACAATTTTCGTTTTAAAGGAATCCTAGGAGGACCAAGAGTAGATAGAAGATAGTGATCTAGATAGACCATGGTTCATGCTAGGTTGTTTCATCTGTTAGTAGTCCCCTCCCTCATAACAAGTTAGTCTCTTTTATCTGTTTTTGTATGATTTTTTTCCCCTTTATTCTCTTCATGTGTAGAGGTACCTTAGGCCAAGGATAACCTTGTGTGTGTTATTCCTACTTAGGGATGGTCACTAACCCCTAACCAATTAGAGGCGGGCTTGTGGTGTCATTAGTGTCATTGACCTGAGAGCCAAACCCAATATAATTTAACACAATTTACCTAAATATAAAACCAATTCTCACAACTATAATATCTCTAAAATCTATCCTAGGAAAAATTAGGCTATGATACCACTCTGAATTGACATGAAACTCTAGGACCCACTTGGCTGATGGTAAGTTGAGTGTACCACCTAAAAACCACATGTAATTGGCCAGGGACTGGTGACTATCACTAAGTAGGCATATTAAATATATGGGAGAACTTAAACTAATGAGCCTGTATATTTGAACACATATTTCCAAGAACAGTAGAGTAATTTGGAAGAGTAAAAACTGAAATTTTTAAATTCATGCGAAACCTATAACATCCCACAACAAAGTATAAATCACTTAATCAATGTAAAGAGGAAAAAATATAGTCCCAATAACTATTAGGTAGGTTTAATCTAACCAAAATAGATAATACAGTCTAATAATGAGCCCTCCATTCTAAAAATAGTCTAAACACCACATCCACCAAGCACCAATACACACCATCTACACTATGTCTGCCTAAATCTCCATAAAAAACAACCATTTTCATAATACATTATATGTTGAATATGAACCCACATAAGGGTGAGTATAAATATTACCAGTAGCATAAACAAAAATCAAGAATTAATGCACTAATAAGTAGTTATATTGAAACAAAATAATACAGGGTAAAGAATGGTGGATGGGGATGAAGACAGGGGATTACCTCTGGTTGTGGGGGAGAACCGTCAGGAAGGGAGGAGGAGGGGAGGTAGCTCGGATCATATTTGCTGAAGGAGGGTCGGGGAGAGTAAGGTCGCGGTGAGGAGGGGTCGAGGGTTTTAAGGGTTTCTGTGGGTGTCAACCTCGGCGTCAGAAGAGTGGCGTCGGGGAGAAGGGTCGCGGCGAGGAGGAGGGTCGCGGCGAGGAGGCTTCGGGGAGGAGGGTCACGACGAGGAGCGTCGGAAGAGAGGTGTCGACGAGGAGGGTTGCGGCGAGGTGGCGTCGGGGAGGAGGGTCACGGAGATGAGGAGGGTGTGGTGAGGAGGCGTCGGGGAGGAGGGTCGCGGCGAGGATAATGGAGCAGTGAGGATGAGATCGCGGGGAGGAAGAATTGCGAGGAGGAGGAATCACGAGGCATGAGGGGGCCGTGGGATAAGAGGGTTTGAGAAGGAAACCTATAGCAACGACCATCCCATTAAATCGTGGCTATAAACAAGCTATAGCTACGGACCAATAAAACCATGGCTATAGATCCGTGGCTATAGACTAAATTTCTAGTAGTGTATTTACAAAAAAAAAATAAGATCCAATATGATATCATAAATATTTATATGTTTCTAATATTAATTAAAAATAGTTTTTAAATAATTATATATTAGGATATAAAACATTCAACTAATGTAAAGTACAAGGCAAGGGTTAATTTAATAGTCTCATTATTATCCAAGATTGTTTATACATAAGTATCTGCGGAAATAAAATTATCATCTATGTTCATGTTTCTTAAAAATGTATTAAAATATATTTTTACTATTATTATAAAAAAATTTAAATTATTTTATTTATATTTTAAATTTTATAAATTTTTTTGAATGGAATCTTTTTGTTATTTTTTAAATTAGGTACTTTATGACTATTTTAACCAAAATACCAAGAGAATGTTTATTTTTAACATATAAGTCATGAGAGGATTTTACCAATTTCATTAAACATTTATGTTTTGTATATTAAATTACATGTTTATGAATTTATTTTTAAATAAAATAATATATTTCATAAATTCATAGATTTAAATAAATAATTTCAAAGTAAAAGGATATTTTTTCAAGATATTTCAAACTATTTTATTCGATTATTTTCATATATGTCAACATCCTTTGTTGAATCTTATGTTTTATTGAGGTTGACCTCTTATGATACAATCTAGTATATTTTATTGAATGTTTTATGATTTATTTCAACTATGGATGTCCTATTTTGATACCATTCATGGTTTATAAATAATGTGGTCACATTTTGTATGCTAGTTTTAATATGAATGTTTATGTTGATTATATTTTTATCCCCCTTTAATATGAGGAATGAATTAGACTTAGTAAGTGATGGGTGAGGCCACTTATAGACCCTCTATGCATTTTTAAGTCTCACAAGAAAAACTAGTTTACATATTGGATGATGTCTTACCCATTTATGTATGGTTTCTTTTCCTAATACATTAATGTAATTTTATGTTGTTCAGTATTATGAATTACCTTCTTATGAGATTAGTCATAGATATTCCATGTGATTATTAGTCTAGTAAAATATCCATGGTTATGTTTTCAAGCTCCTATGACTATTTTATATGGTATTATTTATTCTTTCTATATTATTCTCATGATTACGTTTAAATGGTTTGTGTTTTAGTTATACACTTTTCTATAATGTTTATGCTTATTATTCTTAATAGATTCCACTCTACACTTACCCTTACTGAGAATCTATTGTCACCCATTTTTTATGTTTTATTTTTCATAGGATACAAAGATGTGTGTTATCACTGATACATAGGGTCAACATAGAAGAATAATGGTTTTTTCAAAATACTTTCTATGTTTTAATTAATATTTTAAAATTTAATATAATGTTTACATATATAATCTAGTTTTCAAAACTACTAAAATTATTTGTCTTGGGATTAAAATATTTTATCTATGCCAATGAAATAAAGTGATGAACCATCTATGGGCTACTTGGTTCGGGGTTGTTATAGTTGATATTAGGGAATGTTTATTATAAACCCTAGAAATTAGATTTCGAAAACAACGATTAGGGAACATAACCCTAATATAAACATTAAGGATAATAACAAAAGATTATCTAAGAAATTTGGTAAGGTATATATTATATGGGTCATGAAAGAAATAAATCCATGTCTGAATACTACAAGTGTATGTGGTTCTGGTATAGATTTACCAAGGGGTAACAATTTCAACAAGGTGTTTCAGGGAAATCACAGTGTAACCTGGTACATGACAACGATCCTTTATACACAATTGATTTGAAACTCTTAGGGATATATTAGGATAATTCACAGTTTATTTATAAACTATAATGAAGGATTTAAATGTACATATGTCCCTAAAGAAAGAAGGTTTATGGTTATGAGATTAGTTATGCATAAATTTTTCAATTTATGTTAAGTGTTTTACTAGTTTGAAATTATAAATTATGATTCATAAAATAATCTAGTGTAAGAAATTATTAAGAAATGTATCCTAGTGAAAGGAATGGAAACCTCTCTAATGTATGTTATTTGAAGAATAATGATGATAACACTAAGGGAAATATGATCTATACCAATGGTTTTTGGAAAACCATTGGTATAGTTCACTAATTTGGACCTATACCAACGGTTTGGACAAAAACATTTGTATAAGTCACTTATATGGAACTATACCAATGGTTTTGGACAAACCGTTGGTATAGGTCCCAAAATTAGAGAACCTATACCAACGGTTCTCAAAACCATTGGTATAGGTCTATACCAATGGATTTGAGAACTGATGGTATATGTACATGTATTTTTAATGGAATATTATTACAAAGAGAATTAAATAAATCAAAATTTAAAATACTTATGATAATACATTTATATATTTATGAAATTATGTTCACAAAAGTAAGTTAGGTAAGTGGTTATGTCATTCAATCACAAACAATATGTGATGGGATCAAAACCAACCGAATGATTATTTTTTGAATTACATATACAAACGGTTTTATGGAACCATTGGTATAGAGTTCATATTACTTATACCAACGGTATTAAAAACCATTGGTATAGGTCTATACCAAATGTTTTCCCAAAACCATTGGTATAGACATATCCCCACGAATTACTTTGCAACGGTTCTCCAAACCGTTGGTATAGGCTATACCAACGGTTTGGAGGCCTATACCAAAGGTTCCAAACCATTGGTATAGGGTATATTTCCAGTAGTGTGACATATTTTCTGATATTAGTATAATATTTCAAAGAGAACTAGTCTTCCAAGCATTCACATTGTATGAGGAAATAATATCATTTTCTAACAAGGAAAAGAATTAATTTTATAAGTATTATAAATTTGGAATAAAGTATAAGAAGAATAGGAAGAGAGGAAAAAGATGGACATTGGGAAAAAGGGAAAGAAGGATTTACCACATGTGATAACTGTGGAGGGAGACACCATGGTACATTATTAAAAGGAAAATGAGTTCGCATCATGTGTAGAGAAAAATTTCACAGTGCTCATAATTGAAAGAGAAGAAAATAATTTTCCAATATTCAATGCTTAAACTATGAGGATATGGGGAACAACGCAAGATAATTCCTCAAGAGTCAATGGAATATTCCTTAAAACAATATATTGGATCATTGTTATTATTATTATCATAACTCATATGAAAGAATTATTCCTATATTAATTAATTATTTCATTTTAGTATTTTATCATTGATGTACTCATTATATAAATTATGGAAGTAAATATGAATTTTATTACAGTAACTTTTATTTAAGGATTTGGAAGAATGGACATTTTTATTTAGGTTTTTAATATGATAAAATATATTTTATGGGGAAATAATAAATACATTATATTATTTGTATAATTTTATGTTTGGATTGATTTTATAAATTTGGAGACATTTTTGGGCTGTTAATTTGTAAATTATTTTGGATGGGTCTCAATGTTGGAATGGATTAAGTTGAACATTTAATAGTATTGTTTTAGGTTGAAAAATTTATTAGCCTTTAAATTTATTGTGGTTATTTCTGGAAGGTTATAACAATACAGTTTTAGAAAAAGGATAACCTGTAGGTCGGGCAATAACCCGCTGCATCCAGAAAGGCTGCGAGACTTGAACATACAATCAGAGGGATATAAGGGTGAATCACCTACCATTGGACCATGTGATTTCCTAATTAGTATAACATATTATTATTTATTTAAATAGTTCTCAATAATATGAATAAGTTCTTTTTAGGATTCCTATATGATTAAGATAAATAGAATATTTTTGAATTTTATTATCTTTTGGAAAGAAAGATGAGTTTGTGGTAGAAATAGATTTATGGATGAAACTCTACATGTCAAGTAATAATTTTTCCTTATGTTCATAGTATATGAATTAAGTTAATTCTTCTTCTATAAGGATCTTGAAACCAAAACAATTATCATAGTACCTTGTTTTCTGATGAATCAAATAGTCCCTTAGATCATCGTAGATTAATAGCTTTGTGATTGTTAAATTTATCCTGATAATTTATTTCCATCACTATCCATCAAAAATATATGGTTAGATTTATCTTCCATGTACATGTTTTATACCATGGAACCCTAGTATATGTTATCTATGGTGTCCTTCATACTTCCCTTTCTTTATTTTAAAGTGGATTTTTTATCAATCCTTGTTCCGATGTGGGATTTTAATATAACAATTTTGAATAGTCAAACCCTAGTTAACAAACCTGAATTCAAAAATTGAGAGGATGAAATTTATTGAAGGAGGGTTTAATTTAACACCATATTATTTTTATTGTATGTATCTTTTTTAACTAAATTTTTTGATAGCTTATATTACAGAAAATAATGAGCTTAAACAAACAACAAAATATCATTATTTAAATGTGACTGTTAGAACCTAATAATTATATTTGTAGTAATTTATAGTATTAAAAAAATTAAAATATATGGTTTTTAAAAATATAAGATTAATTCATTAGTTACAAATTAATTAGAAATGAAAATATAATCCAATTTAATATAATGAAAATATATTTATTTTTAAGCTCTAACTAGTATTTTGTCTTTGTAAATAAAATTAATTGAAATTTGTACATGATATTAATGAAATATATATGTGATATATTTTAAAAAATATTTTTTATTTTCATCCAATATATTTTATTTTCATAAAATAAGAACAAACCCAATATTACCTAAAAACATATATTTTTATAAAAGAAGTTTTTACTGCCTTTTAATGGTGAACCTATTTTTAATCTAATTTTGAAACTTTTATATATTTTATTTTACAAAATGAACATATTTTTAAAGTATTAATATAAAAATTTACATTGGTTGAATTTTTGGTATTTTTTTCAATAAGCTTCATGTTTTGATGAATAGTGAAAAATACAAATTTTTAATTAAAAACAACTTTTTCATTGAAATAAATTATAGTGTTAAATTATATTTTTTATTGGTTTTAAAATATAACTATATTTTTTATAATTTAATCTGATCTAGTTCATTGGCATCAATTATACATTTAATTTTGAAATAAAAGTGTTATAATATTTTGCATGTCTAAACTTTAATAAGCAGTTTTCTCACCCCCTCAACGGGATTAATTTTAAATTAATTACAAAACATGATACGTTTTAAATGTTTAAAAATGGATTCCATATTAAGAATCATTGGTTAATATTTATTTATATGGGTTTCTTTAATTTTTGGCCATATGAATAGTATATTTAGTTATAATTTTATTTCCTCGGTCCAAGGTAAATCTGGTAATTAAGGGTAAAAATAATGTTATAAATATTATAAAATCACCTTAAAACTTTCCCTAATTTCATTGGATGAATGGGTTTCGACAAAAATATTCCTTGTGTCAAAATTATAACCATTTTCATGCCACTTAGGTTGAGTATTACATTTATTATATTTTATTTAAAGAAGAGTTAAAGATATCGAACTCATATTTTAATAACTATACTATTTTTAAAACATGGTAATAGAAAATTTAAATTCAACTCTAAATAGTAAATTGAAAGGAATTTTTTTTATTTATAATGGTTATTTATTTATAATTTGTAATGATAAAATAATTACCTTAAATGGCGACATAATGATGATGTAGTAATTGATTAATTAATTGAACAATAAAAATTAAAAATATTAAAGTAAATATTAGATAACATAATTAATTTAAAACATGGATTTTCTAGACTAATTAGAAATATTATGGATTATTTAAAGAATTTTTTTTGATGATATCATTTTTTATGATATTTTTAAAAATTCAAGTAATGCATATTGTCAAAATGGACACTATTGATATTTAAAAATACATAATATTTTTTTAAATGATATAAAATTAATAAAAATATAAAATTTGGCCAAATTATTGGGATGAAGTTAATTATTTCAGAATGGCCCATTTATGGCTCTTTTTTAGTTTTAGAGTAACTATATTAACCCTTAATGTGTAAAAAAACCAAGTTTCCATGGTAAGAGTTAAAGGGTTTAACTAAGGGTTAAAGCCAAAAGACATGGTTAATAATATGACATAAACTCATATAAAAGTAATTTTATGAGTTATGTTTTACCCATAATCATCATATATTTTAAATAACTAACTTTTGAGCCATTGGGAATTGGAAATTAACTTATATTAATTTAATAATCTGAGAGTTTCCATAAGTAACCCTTACCTCAATTCTAAACTGGAACCTCCTCCCTCACATCCTCACACCACATTGATCCTTCTATATCTACCAAAACCATCCAATTTTCCCTTAAAAAGTTCTTATATATGTTCTAGATAATCTTCTCTTCCAAAAATACAAACTCTTATGTCCCTAAGAGGAGATCAAATAGAGGTTCGCTAAAGAAGATGTAATCGTCATAACCGACTTCTTCAAGATTATTTGTTCTTATAAATCATATTTATGTATTGATTACAATATAAATTAATAAATAAATTTTCATCTATATGATGATATGTTATTATTATTATTATGATAAAATCAAATTCCACGTTTTATCCACCCTATAAAAAATGAAATCAACGCGTGTGCGTACATACGACTTACCGTCTCTATGTCGTGGTGTAATTTTTTTTTTCATCGTCACTTTATTTTGGTTGGTATAATAATAGATATAATGGATATAAAAAATAAATATGACATGATATTGATTATTTATAATTAATATATTATCTAATTCCTTACCCTTTCACCATTAAGGGAATGATATCGTCTCTCGTGCGTACGTAGGTCTTACTATATCCACAATGTGATGTTATTCATTTTCCATATTAACCACTCAATAATTATTATAAAAATTTATATAATGATAAAATTTAATATAACTGAACTTAATATCATTGAAGAGACTAAGTAAAGATATCATATGCATAATAAACATGACTTACATGAAAAAAACATATATATGAAAGTGAATCAGTTAGCACCTGAAACAAGGGTAATAACAGAATATTATTAACAAAATGATATAATAAGATAATATATGATATCATAAATTTAGATATAGGTCTGTTCTAAATTAATAACATGTTTTAAACCATTATAAAATGGATAAATCACATTTAATTAAAAGAAAGTACAAGGTAACTATTAATTTCACAATCTCATTATTATTATGGATTTTTTATATGTTTTCATATATTGGGGAATATTTATCCTTCATGTCTATGTTTCTAAAATATTTATTCAATTTTTTTACTATTATCCTAAAAAAATTAAAGACTTTTACCCATTTTTTTATTTTTTTATTTTTTTAATGGAATCTTTTTTTCATTTTCCAAACATGGTATTTTATTTATCTTTTGACAAAAATATGTAAAGAATATTTAGTTTTAACTAATAAAGTGTGAGTGTATTTTACCATCATCATTACACCCTTATTTTTTTAAGCTTACTTTATAATTTTATGGTGTTCTTTTTAAATAAATTTTTTATTTGATAAAATTCTGACTATTAAATAAATTGTTTAAAAGTAAATTGGTATTTTTCTTAAGATATTTCTAATGATTTGTTTAAAGTATTTTCTTCGATGTCAACATCATTTGTGGAATCTTATGTATGATTGATTTTTATATCTTATGATAAACCTATTTTATTTTATTGAAATTTTTATGATTTATTTTCACTATAGATGCTATATTTTGATACCATAAATGTTTTATGGATAATGTATTCACATTTTGTTTTCTAGTTTTAATAAGAATGTTTTTTTATTATGTTTTCATAAGCCCTTTTATATGAGGAACACATCAGACATGGTAAGTGACGGGAGGGGTCCACTACAGCCCCTCGATGCATAAGTAGATCTCATGAGAGAATCTAATTTGTGTATTGGTTGATGTATTACCTGTTTATGTTTGGTATCTTGGTTGAAGAATTGATTGTATGTTTATTTTGTCCGACATTATGTATTCCTTTATTCTGATCTTAGTAATTGGCATTCCATATGATTATTTGACTTGTATAATATTCATGGTTATGTTTTCAAGCTTATGTTTACGTTTTATAATGAATTATTAAGTCTTTCTATATTATTCTCATGATTATGTTTAAATGTCTTGTGTTGTAGTTATTCAGTTTTCGATAATTTTTATGTTTACTAATCAAAATAGCTTCCACTGTACGATTACCCTTGCTGAGCATTTGAGATCACCCATTTATTATATTTTATTGTTTTGAGGATGCAAATTAATGTATTAGGATTGATATATAAAGTTAATATAGAAAAATAATGGTGTTCTTAATAGAATTTATTTCTATTTTACTTTATTTTATTAAATGTAATGTAAGTTTCATGTATGTAATTTGGTTTCCAAAACCACTAAACTGATCAGTATTTTGGGATTCAAATATTGTATCTATGCCAATGTAGTAAATTGAGGCACCAACTATATGATATGAGAGTTGGGTTCATTATATAGGATATATACAATATTAAAGTTATTTGGGATAATATAAATACAAATAACTTTGTTTATATTATTTACTAGTTATTATATCTTGAAACTTATTCTATTTTAAACCAACTTAATGAGTGGACCTAAGGACAAAAATATATAAAATAATAATTTTAAATATTTCCCACATTTAGATGAAATTTAAAAATAATTATTTGTGGGATTAATCATTCATGGATCAATATATGAAAAGTTATTATCATTGTAAATTATTAGATTAGAGATCACAAAATGAAAAATCCCTATCATTGGAGCTTCTATCAAAAATTATTTAGAGGATATAGGGAGCGAATAAAACATATGGTTCATTTTGATATTTTGAGATGATAGAAAATAAATAATTTTGATAAAAAAGAATTATACGAATAGAATGATTAGAAATATTTGAATAATGTCTAGTATATTTGAAAGGGATTAGGAAGAAACTAATGTTTAATTATTTAGTTGCCATCATACACACCAAATGATCAACATTTACCTCAACTATACCTCTCTATAGTCCTTATGATTTATTCCATAATTTAGAACTCATAAATTCATTAAAAAGAACGAAAATCAAATTCTTAGGGAATATATAATTTATATCTTTTCTAGTTTCATATCAATTCACCACACATTTAATCATTACAATCATTATGGATTCATTTATGGATATTTATTTATTATATTCCTTTGTAGTGGAAATAAAATTTTATTAATTATTGTAACTATTTTATTTACTTGGTGTTGTTTTAGAGAGTCCTTTGGGATCCTTAAACATGTAAAAGATAACCATTAGAAGGTGAAAATGACTAAGAAAAAATATATCCATTGTGTTTTTATTGAAATATTATAGTCTTATAATAATAATATCAATCACAACAACCTTTTATTAATCCTTTAGTTATCAATGACATGTAGGATAGTAGTGTCAGATATAAGTCTAAATTTTTGTATTGGGATTTTATTTTCTTCTATGAAATTAATCTGTTTATATTTCATCCATTCTTCAATTTTTATTTGATAATACATGGATGATAATATTTATTCCAAAGAGTTCATCAATTCTATATATATAACTGTTGATTAGGTCATAGGTTTATCATTATTTATAACAAATAATTGTGTTATAGATAACTTGGATGATTTTATAGATATATTAACACTTCAATTTATTCTTTCTATACCTAATATTTAAATCATTGGATGTTTCATTAAATATTTTTTTTGTTATAGTGGTATTTCCAATCATTTTATACATTTACGTTTTCCTTTAACCTCTTTTATGATACTATTTTTTAAAATACCCACATGAAAATTTTCCAATTATAGTATGGTGTGATACTAGTTATGATTCTTTTAACATTTGACCATATATTACATTTATCCTTTTTATATTTTACAAATGTGTCTTTGGTATTTTCTAGGTTTGAATGTTTATCTATTTTTTATAATTTAATTCACTAAAAAATTTATTGAATGGTTTTTAGATAAAATTTTGAGCATTATATGATTATTAAAACTTATATTCTAATAGGATGAGAATTTTTTTATCTGGAGGATAACCCAAGACCCATGACTTTGTCCAAAGAAAATAATCTCATCTGTATTCATAAATTTATAATATTAAATCATAAATTTTTATATTTAATAAATAAAATTTAAAATACACTCTAATCATTTATAACCAATCTAATTTGTATATTGATAAGGAAATAACGTGTAAGAGTATGATAAATCAAAATCAATCCTAAAATAGAGATGAAATAAACTCATTAAACTTTTCTAATTTCCTTGAATGTATTAAATGTAAAATGATAACAATTCTTCTTAGTCATGGGATGGTATAATAGTTATTTGTTTAATCCATTAATACTAAAATTTATAAACCTAATTGAATTTCAATGTAAAAAAATCAAAATTAATAGTGAAATTTTAAGTGTTCTATGATATTATTTTTTTCCCATGAAGTTTGACTTAAAGGAGATATAAAAAATTCTTTCTAAACATAGGCATTGAATTTCTTATCCTAACCAGTCATGTTTTATATTGGTGGATTATTTTTTTATTTAATGACTTTTGGGTCAAAAATTTATCTTACCAATTATTTTAAGATTAATAAAAAAATATTTTATATTTAATAAGAGGGATAATTCACTTATTTTCCTAATAAATTCATGGAATATGGTATTAAAACATTAATATAATAACATAAACTATCATTATATCTTGTATCCTTTTTATTGTTACTTGCATATTTAGGACTTAAAAATATATCTATTTCTACTGGTAAATTAGGTTAACTTATTTTTTGGTACATTCATCATCCCCCCATATTTAATGTAATCCATTATGGGTTATTCATCCTTTTCACCAAAGAAAGAACTATTATAAAAAATAATGAAAGAAATCATGACATAATTCTCACATAAGAAAAAAAATGTTAATCATTAATATTAATTCACTTAAAATTTAAATGCGTTTTACCAACTTTTGCAATTAGTTTTGAGTTTTTTTTGGAAAACGTTTCTTCTCAGGTGAAACCATACTAATTCACCTATCTAAAAGCACACATTCTTGAAACTCTTATTTAAAAATATCATATACAGATCATTTATTGTTATTTTTTTAAATTTCCTTTTCATGGATTTTATTGATACATTTTTTATTTATTTTTACATATATATTATATTTTCTACAAAAGGAAAATGAAATAAATTAATATAGGAAAGTGGTTTAAGTCAATAGGAAAATTAAAATAAAAAAAATGAGTAGTAGAGTGTATAAATTTTTTACAAGTTAACTCATAAAATTTTCTACACTCATAATAATACATAATATTTTTATTAACAATCATATTTGAGAGTGAATATAGTGGAATATTACCCAGTTATGTCTTTTATGAAATTTGGGATAGTTCATGATAAAGAATTATAAATTTTTTGTATAATATTAATTCATAATACTTTCCAAAAATTATATAAATAAATTTATATGACAATGAAAAATTATTTTCCTTATATTCCGTATAAAAAAATTCCTAAAAGAATAAGTTGTTTTTTCAAAATACATCAATTGTGATTAAGACATGAATAAAATAGATCATAATTGATTTTTTCCCAATAAAATGTTGAAGGCTCTCCCTTTCATTTTTTGATGTAACCACACAAAAAATCCTTAGATATTTTCATCAAATGGGTACTACAAATTGGAAAGTGATGATACAATATTTTGGGTCTTAATTTAAAACTTGTAATGATAAAAAATTCATGTTATATCATTTTTTATATTCATTGATATATTTTTCCAAAAAAAGTTCTCACATAGGGTACTCATTATTTTAGAAATGCCAAAAATTTCACTTAAAATTTATTATATATAGTTGATAAATATTTTATTAATTGAAACATAATAACCATATAATAAATGTTGAAGAAATGGAATATATATCTAAAACTATATCACCAAAAATATTTTACTTAAAATTTTTATGTCTGATAACATATATAAAATTCTCAATGAATTCAATTTTCTAAGCATGTCTTCTATTCAACAAATATGGGATCCTAATGTGTTTTAGAGTCTAATGATTTGAATAGGACATAAAATATTTTGGGAAAAGCTAATGAAACATCATTTCCAATATTCTACAGATTACATACAACTTTTTAACATTTGGAACTTGGCTTAAATTTTGGTATTTCATTTCTCACTATGATTTGAAACAAGTATACCATATTGCATGAGAACTCTTAAAATGTTAATTTTTATCACAATAAATTTAATTTAGAATGAAATACCTAAATATATGATTGATTGTATTAGAGAATGATATATTATTTATTAAAATCATTACAGGCCATCTCTTGAATCATACCTAACATTAATAGAAAACTATTATTTAATAATTATTTCAAGAATGTTTCAAACATATTAATTTTTATATAATATTCTAAAAGGTTAAAAATACCATGATATGTTTTTACATATTCAATGAAGGATTAATTTGACCATTCTTGTATAGAGATGATATTTCTACTATTATCCAAAAATACATTTTCTCTCATTTTTAAAACATCCAAAAGAATCAACAAAAAGTTCTCATTTTTTAATTTTTTTAAAATATAATCATTTAGTAAAATAGTTTGGAATTATTGAAGGTGTTTTAATTGTTCATGAAAACTTATAATATGCACCTAAATTTCATCAAATTATAAAATAATAAAATTTAGAATTTTTTATGAAAAATATTTATTAATATAATTATTAAACTAATAAAATTGGTCTGATCAAATTTCATAACTACCCATTTATAATGAACATGTTAATTTTAAAAGATATTTTCCAATCATCTCTTTTTTATTTTTATTCAGTGATCACCACATCTAAAATAAAATTTATAGAAAATATTTATTTTATTTAAGTCATCAAATATGGTTTCTTACTTAGTGATTGGGAAAACATGATATTTTGAAGGTTTTATTAATTTTCATAAATTATTCATTCTCAATATTTTTTCAGTCTTATAGCATTAACAAAATATATTGTATTTTTAAAAAATATCATTTTGAAAAATACTAGAAAATTAATTTGTTTATACCTTTTCTCCATATGAATGTTGAATTATACTGGGTGATTCAATAGGGATACACTGTGAATAAAATAAATTTTATGAAAAATACATATAATAAGTTTTAAAAATACTAAAACCAATTTTAAAAATAAATATTCAGAATCATAAAATTTAAATTCCAAAACATTTTAATAATGATATTATAATATGTAACAATCATAACTTTAGTAATTCAGAGCTGATATTTAACTTATTACATTGAAATAACCTTGAATGTATCAAATCCTAAAGGACGGATCAGTTTGGTAGTGTTTAAGAACCATTTACATGCAAGATTGTTTTATTGGAAATAATATATAAAACCTAAAAAAATCTGCATCCTTGGAATTCATTAACATATTTCTTCTTCCTATAATGGGGAATAAAAAAGATAAGGGTGAGTTCCAATATTGTGTATGGATTATGTAAAATAGAAGATATTATGATTAAGTATGGTATAATCAATATTACATGGTAAATAACTAGAAACATGTTCCATTTAATCAACAACTAAAGAAAAAATATATATCAATGAATAATATCTATCCGATAATTTTTTTGATTATAATAATAAATTTATTAATAAAGGAAATGCATAATATTGGATTTCTAGATCTTAATCATTATGATATAATTATCATCAAACCCTTTTCCCAAGACAGTTTACCTATGGGTATACATAAAAAATACCATTTAAAATTTATTTCCAACTAATTTATCTCACGAGACCTGTTGATGTATAGAGGGGATATATAATTCCCAAACCTTCCCTTTACTTTATTTTCAATGAATTTATAATATATTTAATGATAAATTTAATTTATATAAAATTTTTCTTAGCAAAAAATGTATATATTGAATAAATAATATGAATTATCAATATTTATATAGTCAATCAATTAATATTGAAAGTAAAACACCATACTTAGAAATGGTATATGTTTTAGTCTATAATAAAATTTATGATACATGGAATATGGATATTTAAGTGAAATATAATGCCCAATTAAATATGATCTATAGAAAGTGAATGATTAAAGATAAATTCAACGACAACAAAAGTAATCAAAGAATGAGAGATAACCATTAATTCATTTGAAAAATAGATTTTTAGTAGAATAATGTATTTTAATGAATATAATAAAGTAAAAGAAAAAGTTTTAAAATAATATTCCATAAATATTTTTCATTGTAAAATCAATAATATTAGTATAGGAATCTGATGAGCATAAAATAGTCATTTTGGTGGTAAAACTGTTAACACTATATAAGCTAGAAAAAAATTTCCTTTTTTCACTTTTGGTAAAGAAATTTGAAAGAAAACCTAAAAAAACATTAAAAATATTTCTTTTATACCATTTAAAAATTCAAGGATGACATAAAATATCCTTTTAGTTAATAAAAATTGATTTTATAAATCTTCTTTGAAATCTATGGATATGGAAGAAAATATATCTGATCAATAGAGTTACAAGACAAGATTTTATTTTAAATATTTCAATTCTTGGATCAAGTTAAAAAGGTAAGAATATTTGGAAGAAATCATGGAAATTCATTATATATCTACAGGATAAGAAAATTTATGGATTTTAGGAGTGGTATATTATAATATTCCTTTAATGAAAATAAGATCAATCCTAAATAAATGAGATTGTAAAATGAATTTGCACCTCATTGGTAGCTTAAAAATTTTAACCCCTTGAACGTGTAAAAATTAAATGAAATAGTTATAATTATTAGTATACATATTCATGTTAAATACCTAAAAGGATAAGTATATACATCGCATTCAAATATATAGGTGCAGGATACATAATATGTGTCAACAGAGTAGAAATTATGAAAAAATCTATTACAAAGATCATATCATTGAAGAAGGAATTAATCAATGAAGTGGTTATGTGAGAAATATTTATATCAAAAAATTATAAATTATAAATAAAGAAAAATAAAGAAAATTTCAGTTCACACTTTATCATGGAATAACATAGTCAATGAAGTACATGTATAAACCAACAAAATGTAATTGAGTTAATATATAAGAACCCAGCCTTAAACATTTACATAATATTGAAATAAATGAATAATTCCAATTGACGATCATTTTAGGTTTAGATTTTTAGAGAAATAGGCCATAACTATTATATTACATCTCAAAAAAATTATAATGTAGACACTTCTAATCAGTTTCCATTTTTTTCATAAAATAAAAACTCTTGAAAAAAAGAGTCAGGTCTAGTTCCATGTTTTAGACAGCTTGACTATTCCTTGATCCCATTATTGACCCTATTCATCTGTAAATCTTTTGAAAATCATTTAAAAACATTGGATGATCATAAAAATCTCATTAAGGGTTTTAAAACCATGAAAGAAAACATTAGTTCATCAGTACATAAATAACATAAAATCTTTAACATACCTCATCAAATCATAAGATTTACGAATAACACATCATAATCACAAATCATTAATGTAATGTCCCAGATCTGGAAGTCACCCAAAAGTGCCACGTACCTGGTTGGTCACATGGCCTCCAGCGCATTTCCCCTAATGATAGAGGCTTCCAACTAGTAATAAGGAACTTTGGTGTATAGTGGGAAAACTATGCCTTCATTGGTAGAGTAAAATAATGGAAGTGAAATATATAACAATAGTGGAAGCAGTAATATTACTATATAAAAAGAAACAACATAATACTGAAGAAATAACCACTAGGGAACTTATATATATAAATGATTAATGATACACATGTCTAGGAAAGTAGCAAAAGAAGTCAAAATGCTGAAATATTGTTCTAAATACAAGTACAAAGGAATGAAATAAATTGCTCCATAGCATCTCAAGACTATGCTTGGTCCCATGATCTCTAGCTCCATTCCATCCAAGTACCTGAAGTAGAGGGGCGATTTACCTTATCTATACCTACAGCAATATAATCAATTTAGGCCCAAAATCATTGCCCAAATAGGGTGTGATACTAAATCCCAGTATGCAACCACCAAGAGATTTGTGCCTAATAGTCGGTGAATATATATATGGCAGGAAATAAACAAAAGAAATAGTAAACATTAAAGTAAAAAACAGTTAACATTGCTACAGTTTCAAAGTATTCCATACCACATATCAAGCAAGCAGATAATCACAAATAGGTATCCCTATGGGAAGTACTCATAGCCTATCCCCTCTAGTCCTAACTAGCAAACACGAGAAACCCTCTGGAAAGCACACATAGTCTCACCCCTCTGGTTCAGCTTTAGAATAGACTCTCTGATGAATCACTCATTGTCAACTCCCCCTAAAGTCAAGTGTGATCAATGACTCTCTGAGGAATCACTCATCGTCAATTCCCCAAATAGTCTTTTAATGGTAACCTACAGGTACTCTAAAGAATCACTCAATCCAAACAATACTAGGCATGGGAAGCAAACAGCAGCCTAATGGACAAACTAGACTAAACGGTCAAAATAAGAAAACATGGGAAAAACCTCCATAGCATGTTAAAGTAAACCATATTCTCAACAAATAACCTCTATCCAAACAAGATAGGTCATAGAAGGTGACCAATAGGGATAAAACCATAAACGTGCAATACCCTGTTCATGGGTATTGGGCACTTTTTCACATTAAACTCAAAGACTATCTACGGAAAGGGAAAAACCACCTACCACGATGTAAGGAGATCAATATACTTTAGTCTCAGGCCTTGAATCACCTTATAATGTCATATATCTATAGAAAAATCTAAAACATTCAACCCACGATATCTCATGAGAGAGAAAGAATTAGAATGTTTTGGTCAAGAATAAGGGAGAACTCACCGATTTAATTCCAATACCACCGAAAGAGTCCGATTTGGAGAATGGGAACTCGATCGAGGGATCAGCGAAGATCTGCAATGTATGGACGCTCTCGGACGAACTAGGTTAAGAATAATACGGTTCTGTCTGTCAGATGTAGCCCCAATACGTTTAATGAAAAAAAATAAAGTACACAACATGTAATTTATATGTACATAGTGTGTACTTGCCTTTACTGGCCTCAACATTAGGAGGTCTCTAGGTCGCCACACATGGTCGTGTGCATGGCCATGACATGGATAACACCTGTCTACCTGTGGTAACCAAGTACACGGTGTGTAATTTTAAAGTACACGGTGTGTAATTAATAAATTTCTAGAAAACTCTTATTTTTTCTAAAAAACACCAGAAAAAGGAAAACATACCTAAAAGGAAGATCCGGGTTCTTAAAAAATCACCCCTTAAAGAAATTTGTCCTTGAATTTCCATAGAAAGGTGGTGTAGAAGAAGAATACTCAAAAAGCTCCAGCCATTATGATCGTACATCGACCACCCTCTCCTAGGTCTCGTCATGTACTTGCCTGTGCTGCCATAAAACTCATACCAGATGAATAGATCGGCCACAGAGAACCTTTGTACAATAATCAACAATACGGATATGATTCTCCCCAAATGATTCATCCACCTCTAACTATACCTATTTGGGTTGAAGAACATGAGATGAGTCTGAGAAGTAATGTTGAAGATGAGAAACATGAAAAACACCGTGCATAGCCCGTTACCTATGAGGTAACTGTAGCCGATAAGCAACCAGCCCGACTCTCTCTAAAAACTCAAGAAGCCCGACATACCTCAACAAAATCTTACCATGTCTCTTAATCCTCTTGTGCCCCAAACTCTCTGTGGCACATAGGAAAACCTGATCCTTGACCCCGAACTCTAGAGGTCATATCCATTGATCTGCATAAGACTTCTATCGAGATAGTGCAGTATCCATCCACTTCTGAATAAAATCTATCTACTCTGTGGTCTCCTAGACAAGACAAAGTCCCGGAATAGCTGCCTCTCCTTTCTTCAGCCAACATAAGGGTGATCGACATCGCCTACAGTACAATACCTCATAAGGTGCCATCTGGATAGTTACTTGAAAACTATTGTCATAGGAAAACTCCACAATAGGTATGTGATTCTCCCAATAACCTCCAAAATCAAGGATGTATGATTGAAGAATATCCTCAAGCACCTAAATTGTACGCTTGGACATCCCATCTCTCTGAGGGTGGTAAGATGTACTCAAAAGTTCCTGTGTACCCAAACCCTTATGTATCCCCTGCCAGACCTGAGAAGTAAAATGAGAATCCCTATTTAAAACAATGGAGTGTGGAACTCCATGTAAACATATAATCTCACAGATGTACAACCATCCTGACACATCAACACTGAAGGACTCCTTGATCGAAAAGAAGTGAGAAACCATCATGTTTATTTGAATGAAAACCCATAAAACATAATTACCTAGAGGAGACCCTGGTAAACCAGTTACAAAACCCATCGTGACATCATTTCACTTCCACTCAAGAATGTGTAACTACTGAAAAAGCCCCATGAGTCGCTGATGCTCTGCCTTCACCTGCTAATAGGTAGAACACCTCTTGACGGACCCAGAAACATCTTTCTTCATACCTAGTCACCAATACTAATGGTGTAGATCACGATACATCCTGGGGACGCCATGATGAACTACCCAAAATGAGGAATGAATGTCCTGCATTAGCTCCTCGCGCATGTCTACTGACACCCATACACGCCAATGAAAATGAAACATATCATTCTCTCCTAATGTCCATCCAGGAATAATGCCATCTCCTAACACACATTCCCATAGGACTATGCCTACAGAATCTGATAGCTGCCTCATTCTCACACAATCAAGAAAAGTAGAGGAAACCTCTATAGAAGAAGAATCATATGCCACTGTCTTTTTGCGCACCTCCATATGCATCTCAGAGAACAGAGCCAAAACCTTCTACTCACTATTTTCCTCCTAAAATACCTATATCTAAGTCCTCCTGATCAACACATTAGCCACAACGTTGCCTTTCATTGGCGTATGGGTAACCTCAAATTCAAAATACTGAAGGTACTCAACCCACCTTTGCTATCTCAAATTCATGTCATGCTTTGTGAAGATGTACTTGAGAATAATGTGGTCGGTGAAAACCAAGAAATGTTCTACGAAAAGATAATGTCTCCAATAATGTAAGGCATGAACAACTACTGCCAACTCAATATCGGGCATCGAGTAATTACTCTCATGCATCCTTAACTGCCGAGACCCATACGTAATGACTCTTTCTCCCAGCATAAGCACTACTCCCAGCCCGATACATGAAGCATCAAAACATACCATGTAACACTTTCCTGGTTCTGGAAAAACTAGTATTGGTGCTGAATTCTACCTCTCTTTCATCTCCTAAAAGGCTAACTCAAAAGAATCTAACCACAAAAAAATTTCACCCTTCTTAGTCATGCCCGTCAGTGGTGCTGCTAAACATGAGATGTTCTATATAAAATGCTTGTAGTATACATCAAGCCTTATAAAACTTCATACCTCAAAGACGTTCTTCGGATAATCTCAGGATACTACTACTCATGTCTCTAAGATTACATGACCCTATAAGTGAGTCTGGTCCATCTAGAAGTGGGATTTTGAGATCTTAACATATAACTAATGCTATCTCAGTGTAACACCCCAGGTAAATAAAGAATATGACATTTTCATATTTATCCATATTTTTGAATAAAATATTGATATGACTTTAAAGGGGACTCTATGCTCGATGGCGTACCCAACACGCAACAACGAGTTTCTTGGGAATCTTACGTTGCACTCTAATAATAAAATAATATTATTTTAAATGGTAGTTAACATGTAGCCGTTGTAATGGCGGGAATGGATAGAAATAACTAAAATATTATTATATATGTTTTTAAATGTTTTTACATTTATCCAATAAAGGATAAAGGCTTAAAGTATGGAAAGAATTCAATTTTAGGCGTATATGCCCTAGTTTTCACTAAAGGTTCACTTATCACCTTGTGATGTTGAACCATCATTAAATATAGTTTTGTTCACTCTTAAAAATTATTTTGGACCAAATAAAACTCTTATTAAGAATCGGGACATCAAAATTTAATTTGTGTAAATTTTTGGTATCTTTCCGATAAAGTTCATTTTTTAATGAATAGTGTAAAATGTTGTATTTTAATTCAAAACCTCTTTTTAATCTAATTTATTTATATGATTAGATTATCTTTTGAATTGGTTTTAAAGTGAAATTAGAATATATTTTTACCATTAAATCCAATTGTGGTCGTTGGAATTAATTTCACTTTGAAATCAGACTTAAACCAGTGTCAATCTTTTGATACTTATTGTTTCATAAAAACACGCTATTTGCTCTGACAGCGGGAATTAATTATTAAATTAATTAATGTGACTTATATGTTTGGAATTTTGTAAAATAGACTTTATTTTTGAATTCATAATATCAAATATAGCTTAGGGTGAATTTTTGGGATTTTTCTGAAAAACATCAATTTTTGATGAATAGTCACACCACTAAGTGGTACTTATAAAAACTGATTTTTCCGTTTAAATGAAATTTTTCCATCTTTGGGTTTTGAATTTCAAAAATCCGACATACATGGTTTTCATTAAGAAGTAAAATGTGGTTCAATGGGATAAAAATAATTTTTTGGTGAATAGTAACTTATTAAGTTTTTAATCACGATTAGAGGTAATTAGTGTAGTTTAAGGTAAAAATAATGTTTTAATAATATGAAATGAACTTGAGACATGTCCTAACCCCATTGGATGTGTAATGGCCGACCAAGACAAGCCATGGGTCAACTTGGGGACCCCATGGAGCCACTTTGGTTGGGAAATGACATAAATAACTTTTTATTTAATGTAAAAGTAAAAATGACACAAACATGATATGTTTTACTAAAACAATTTTTAAGTGAGGTTATAAAAGTCAGATATTTTATTATAAATAGTCATTGTAAAGATAAAAAGATTTCATACATCATAGTAATTTGTTTATAATTTTTAGACAATAAATAAATTAAATTATTTCTGACATCATAATGATGCAGCGATGACATCATTATATGACGATTTAAATAAAATGAGAAGATAATTTAAACTCTATGACCTACACATGTCAAAAACTTATTGGATGGGTGGATTTTGAACCCTTATCACCTTATCCACGAATTATATCAATGTGGGACCATTTAAAACCGAAACACATTTTCAAATAAAGTAATATTTCTTACTTTCCAAAAGTGCCCCTCCTCTCCTCTTATAAAAGGCTCACACCTCTACCTCATTTCACACACTCCTAAAGCCTTTGGCTCGGCCAAACCCTGCCCATTTAATCTCTCCACATCCTTCTCCTCATCCTAGAGGACTCACTTTGTGAATAATCCTTTCAAAGGAAGCCTTTAGGCTCAAATAAAAAGGAGTTACACTTTTAAAGGTAATTCATTCTCTAATGTTCATTTGTTTTATTTTGCTTCTCCAACCCCCTAAACTCATTTTATTTACTTATTTAGTAACAACACCAGTATCTTAAATATACTAGGATGTTGTTATAAGATTTATTTGAGCTACACTCTCACACAACTACATCAAATGGTTAAAGAACATACGGTTTCCGTGGATGGAAAAATTCTGCCTCCCGAAACGATGATTGTTCAATACTCATTTAACACCTTCAAAGGTGGCCATTATGATGTCAATATTTTTATATATGATATATAATATGTTTATTTTTTCTTTAAGCTTCTGTTTTTTTCATTTTGGGCATACCTTTATGGTTTCCAATCATGGGTAAACGCGATATCTTCATTTAAGGAGGTGCGGACTACCGCCCCCTCAAAGTGATTTGATTCATTAAATACCATATGTGGGACGTATAAATGATTAAACTATGATATTATATATGATATTATACTGGAATTATAATATAACTTTATATCATTATTATTCCATTCTATAAAATACGAAATAGAAATGAAAGTAGCGTTCATGCATACGTACGGCTTACCGTCTCCATGAACGGTGCATTTCATTTCTTACCTCTAAATGATTATGTAATGTTATAAATGCATGAATGTACTGTATATATATGACATATATGATATCTAAATCATGAATACAATTCTGGATATAATAAAAATTTGGCCACACGAACAACATGTAATTGTAAGAAGTCCACTTTTGACTTAAGAACCAAATATCGGCAAAACAAATATTATTAACATAAATGATTACATAATGTTTATGACATGGTAATAAGTGATATAAAAGGAATAATTAACTTAAAAAAGGTTCTTAAGGAAGTTTAAATTAACTCAAGTTTGTTATTTAGGAGATTAAAGAACGATCGAGTCAAGTCGGACCCGAGTTAAGGGATCCTACTCCTCTCTTTCTTTTTAAGTACACAATTTTATGACATTCCTTTTAAAGCTCATATTTCTTGTTATTGGGATGCTATTTTATATTACACTTACTGTAATTTTTATGTTCATGTGATGAGAGACCCTATTCTCTCTCATCAATCCATTTTGGAAGTTTTGAGTGGCGCCGTTAGGCTGCCGAATTTTCGTAAGAGATCTAACCTCTCTCTTTCTCTTTAAGTACTCTCCTTTATGTCACTTCTTTTAAGCTCCTCTTTGTTATGATGGGGGATGTTCGTTTATATTCCTCTTGCTGTAAATTTTATTTTAATGTGATGATATACACTTTTTATCTCTCATCAACTCATTTTGATGTGATGCCGTTAGGCTGTCAAGGGAACTTTTTAACCTAATTTCGATTTCTTTGGGTTCAACATGTAGTCATTGAATATTTCATCCATTGAATATGTGTGAATGACCTTAAACTTAATATCCACTTATATTGGGTGTATTTATATTTGTCACACATATTTTTGAGATTTATTTGTCCTTAATTTAAGGATACCTTCTTTATAAGGGATTTCATCACATTTGACATTTCTATTGAGAGTTCTTTGTTGTTATGCACCAATTCACTCTTATATGGTGTATATACTGTCCTTTCGAGTATTATATCATGAATCCATTTATTCTCATGATATTATAAAGTTCTGACTAAATGTTATTCCTCAATTATTGTATTCAAGTGTCTCTAATTTTGGTAAAACCCCTTTAACCAAAATATCGCTTTAAATGTTTTAATTATTTGTTCTTATTAATATCCATGTTTTCAAAATGGTTTTAAGGATTTATTTATATGGATATCAATGGTTTAAAATTTTAAGCTTCAAGGTGGTATGGGACACATTGATTCAAAAATCTCTTTATTAAATGTTTTAAATGGTTTTGGAAATGGTTTCTTTTTTTAATGGATTCGTTATTTCAATATCCTAAAATGTTATATTGTGATTGAAATGTGGAAATGTTATGTTTCCTTTATTCATGTTTTATGTGATACGATTATGTTATGGTTCTTGGGAATTGTTATGAAGAACGGGTGGTTCCGTGATAAACTAAGGGCGGGTGAGCCCGATATATCTCTCCAATGCATTGGGTAACGCGAAGGAGTGAAACGTTAAGGTTTCTCCGAAGATATTTAGGGAATATAATTTGATGGGTATTCCAAACGTAACCAAGAGGGTTACTCCCTACGTAAGAATGTTATGAATGCCTCAAGTTACCTTTATGTCTTATGTTTTCTATGATTTATTCATGATCTGATATGCCTATGTTTTATGGGTAAAGTATGATTTCATTCTTATGTATACATGTACTCATGTTTCCTTTCCATATTTTTATATCCCTTACTGAGCTTTTTATGCTCATCCCAAGTTTTTGAAATGTTTTTCACAGGTAAAGGGATAGGTACATGATGTGATGATAGTGTCAAGGATGTGTCAAGAAAGAATCCGTGTTATATTTTTAATATGTTCCCGTTGATGGGAAGAATGAATACTGTCTTTTATGTAACCACTTTGTTTAAATGTGGAATGTAATGCAAGTTTCATGATCTAATTCTCTAAAACTCTAAACCTGAAAATATCCTCAATGTGTAATCTTGTAATAACTCAAGATTTAGTAAGGATTAAGGCTGGGGCCTTATAGTTGGTATCAAAGGTCGGTTTAGATAACTTTAGAGGTTATGGTATTCTTTAAGCATAAGTGACATTACCATAATGGTTAGGATTTCAGAAAGAGTACTAGTTTTAGATAAAGTGAATGAGTAAGTATATCTTAGTTTTTATCTTACTCATTAGTACATGATGGTTTTGTTTATATACTCACACTGACCTTTTTGGTTTTAGTAAATGGCTGGATCTAGCAGGCACCAAAGTAACAGTGGATGTGAAGGAAACTGTGACAGTTTTTTGAGAAAGCAACTGAATGATATGGGAGCTGCAATGAGAACTCTTGTGATTATCCTCAACCAACTATCTGGAGTCATGATTGACCACCTAAACCTTAGAGATTTCTCTAATGCATCATATATGCAGGAAACAATTCCCTACAGAAGTACAGGTAATAATCATAAAGGTAAGTGTGTTCAAAAACCTATGTGCCAAAGATGTGGAAAGAAACACCTAGGAAAATGTTTCAAAGGGACAGAAATATTCTATAGATGTGGAAATGAAGGTCATAAATCAAGAACCTACCATGGAAAAAGGAAGCATCCAGTTGACTCGAGGAAAGGGAAAGAAGTTATTTCTGAGGGATCAATTGAATGTTTTAAATGTGGTGTTCATGGTCATTATGCAAACATATGTCCTATGAAGAAGTTTCGTGAATGGGGTCACCAAGAGCGTACCAATATTTGTTTACGAATACCTAATGCCATTCCGATTGAGGATGAAGAAACTGACAATGACCAATCAAAGGTATGTACAATTTCATGACTATTGTTTTCCTATTTTGGAATCTTAGGATATGATTCATGATTTTGTTTGTAGGAAAGAGGTATTTCGGAATAAGTTGGAAAGGAATGGATAATGGATCATGAAGAATGTCGAATGAGTAGGATGTCAACATATAAGGGCTTCAAGAGTTATGGTGAAATTCTTAAGAGTATTAAATCTCTTTTGATGATGGGGTTACATTAGAAGACTTTTTATATTATGTGTAACCCTGATGTTTAATATAGGAAAATTTTATTCAAGTAATAGTTATCTTTTCTTTTGTGGACATAGTTATAAAGAACCATTTGGGTTTATATGATCCTTAATTTTTAGGTAATTATGGGTTACTCTATGATATGATGGAAAATGAAAGGAATGAGATAAAGTTGAGGTTAAAATATGTTATGATTATTTTTGATGTTTTTATCTCATTTTGGGGAATGTTTTAAGAATTATATAGTTTTTGAAAAAGGACAACACGCAGACCGTGTGACAACCCGTCGCGTCGGACAAAGCTGTGGGAATCGAACCCACAACCAAAGTGCGACTGGTATTTATCACCTACCACTGGACTACGTGAAGTCCCTGGTTAGTTTGACTGATTCTTTTGGGTTATATGATTTTATGAATTAAGAGTAAGTTGATTTTGGGATATTTATGAAAATGATTAACCTATCATGGAGGATATGTGATTAGGTTAATTACTTTTTAATACGAGACTTTAGGAGCAACTGATGTTGTTTGGAGATAAATGTTACGATTTAACTTGGAAGACTATGTGACTAAATCCTTCAAATATTTGGGTTTCAATCTTATATTGGTTTACTTTGAAGAATTTTATGGACAAATTGTTTATCTAATGGTCCTCATTGAACTTTGGGTTTTGTTGGACAAATTTTGGAGATTAAGAATAGATTTTCTTTTTATAAAGGGTTATCCTTTTCTGGATTATCTGACCTTGTACTAACCTTTCTGGTTTTGTTTTTGGTTAAAGCCTAAAGACATGGGATGTATATAGTTCTCTTTGGTGGATTAGGTGATTCTCTAGAAGTTGATTATAGTACTCTTAATGTGAAAAAGTCTTCCTAAATACTCGTCTTTTGGAGAAAATATGAGTTTTTGTAAAAGTTGAAAGTCAACCTGATAAGTGATTATGTTTCCCTATGAATAAATTACTCAATAAAAAGTAACTTAAAACAAAAATGTTGTCTATTAACTTTTCTTACTGGGGAATCGAATACAGTTTAACCCATCACAAGTTTGTGATTTTTTCGTGGTTAACTTTCTCCTAAACATGTTTTCTATCACTCTCCATCAGAACATGACCCTTTGTTTTTTCCTCCATGTCCATATTTTCATACTTGGAATCCTAGTATGGGTTAACTCGGGTGACCTTTGTACTTATCCTTCTTTATTTTAAAGTGATTGTTTTACCGACTCTTGTTCTGATGTGGGACTTTCAAGGATGTTTCCAAGCTCAATTTTAAAAATTGTGAGGACACAATTCCCAAAAGGGGGAAGGATGTAACACCCCAGGTAAATAAAGAATATGACATTTTCATATTTATCCATATTTGTGAATAAAATATTGATATGACTTTAAAGGGGACGCTATGCTCGATGGCGTACCCAACACGCAACAACGTGTTTCTTGGGAATCTTACGTTGCACTCTAATAATAACATAATATTATATTAAATGGTAGTTGACATGTAGTCGTTGTAATTGCGGTAATGGATAGAAATAACTAAAATATGATTATATATGTTTCTAAATGTTTTTACATTTATCCAATAAAGGATAGAGGCTTAAAATACGGAAAGAATTCAATTTTAGGCGTATATGCCCTAGTTTTCACTAAAGGTTCACTTATCACCTTTTGATGTTGAACCATCATTAAATATAGTTTTTTTCACTCTTAAAAATTATTTTGGACCAAATAAAACTCCTATTAAGAATCGGGACATCAAAATTTACTTTGTGTAAATTTTTGGTATCTTTCCGATAAAGTTCATTTTTTTAATGAATAGTGTAAAATGTTGTATTTTAATTCAAAACCTCTTTTTAATCTAATTTATTTATATGATTAGATTATCTTTTGAATTGGTTTTAAAGTGAAATTAGAATATATTTTTACCATTAAATCCAATAGTGGTCGTTGGAATTAATTTCACTTTGAAATCAGACTTAAACCAGTGTCAATCTTTTGATACTTATTGTTTCATAAAAACACGTTATTTGCTCTGACAGTGGGAATTAATTATTAAATTAATTAATGTGACTTATATTTTTGGAATTTTGTAAAATAGAATTCATTTTTGAATTCAGAATATCAAATATATCTTAGGGTGAATTTTTGGGATTTTTTTGAAAAACATTAATTTTGATGAATAGTGACACCACTAAGTGGTGCTTATAAAAACTGATTTTTCCGTTTAAATGAAATTTTGCCATCTTTGTGTTTTGAATTTCAAAAATCCGATATACATGGTTTTAATTAAGAAGTAAAATGTGTTTCAATGGGATAAAAATAATTTTTTGGTGAATAGTAACTTATTAAGTTTTTAATCGCGATTAGAGGTAATTAGTGTAGTTTAAGGTAAAAATAATGTTTTAATAATATGAAATGAACTTTACACATGTACTAACCCCATTGGATGTGTAATGGCCGACCAAGACAAGCCATGGGTCAACTTGGGGACCCCATGGAGCCACTTTGGTTGGGAAATGACATAAATAACTTTTTATTTAATGTAAAAGTAAAAATGACACAAACATGATATGTTTTACTAAAACAAATTTTAAGAGGGGTTATACAGGTCAGAGTTTTTATTATAAATAGTCTTCGGAAAGCTAAAAAGATTTCCTACATCATATTAATTGTTTTATAGTTTTTAGACAATAAATAAATTAAATTATTTATGACATCATAATGATGCAGCGATGACATCATTATATGACGATTTAAATAAAATGAGAAGATAATGTAAACTTAATGACCTAAACATGTCAAAAACTTATTGGATGGGTGGAGTTAGAACCCTTATCACATTATCCACGAATTATATTAATGTGGGACCTTTTAAAACAGAAACACATTTTCAAATAAAGTAATATTTCTTACTTTCCAAAAGTGCCCCTCCTCTACTCTTATAAAAGGCCCCCACCTCTACCTCATTTCACACACTCCTCAAGCCTTTGTCTCGATCAAACCCTGCCCATTTACTCTCTCCAAATACTTCTCCTCATCCTAGAGGATTCCGTTTGGGCATAATCCTTTCAAAGTAAGCCTTTATTCTCAAATCAAAAGGAGTTACACTTTTAAAGGTAATTCATTCTCTAATGTTCATTTGTTTTATTTTGCTTCTCCAACCCCCTAAACTCTTTTTATTTACTTATTTTGTAACAAAACCAGTATCTTCAATATACTAGGATGTTTTTATAAGATTTATTTGAGCTAAACTCTCAAAAAACTACATCAAATGGTTAAAGAACATACGGTTTCCGTGGATGGCGAAATTCTGCCTCCCGAAACGATGATTGTTCAATACTCATTTAACACCTTAAAAGGTGGACATTATGATGTCACTATTTTTATATATGATATATAATATGTTTATGTTTTCCTTAATCTTTTGTTTTTTTAATTTTGGGCATACCTTTATGGTTTCCAATTATGGGTAAACGCGATATCTTCATTTAAGGAAGTGCGGATTACCGCCCCCTCAAAGTGATTTGATTCGTTAAATACCATATGTGGGACGTATAAAGGATGGAACTATGATATTATATATGATATTATACTGGAATTATAATATATCTTTATATCATTATTATTCCATTATATAAAATACGAAATAGAAATGAAAGTAGCGTTCATGCGTACGTACGGCTTACCGTCTCCATGAACGGTGCATTTCATTTCTTACCTCTAAATGATTATGTAATGTTATAAATGCATGAATGTACTGGATATATATGACATATATGATATCTAAATCATGAATACAATTCTTGATATAATAAAAATTTGGCCACACGAACAACATGTAATTGTAAGAAGTCCACTTTCGACTTAAGAACCAAATATCGACAAAACAAAGATTATTAACTTAAATGATTACATAATGTTTATGACATGGTAATAAGTGATATAAAAGGAATAATGAACTTAAAAAAGTTCTTAATGAAGTATAAATTAACTCAAGTTTATTATTCAGGAGATTAAAGAACGATCGAGTCAAGTCGGACCCGAGGTAAGGGATCCTACTCCTCTCTTTCTTTTTAAGTACACACTTTTATGTCATTCCTTTTAAAGCTCATATTTCTTGTTATTGGGATGATATTTTATATTACACTTACTGTAATTTTTATGTTCATGTGATGAGAGACCCTATTCTCTCTCATCAATCCATTTTGGAAGTTTTGAGTGGCGCCGTTAGGATGCCGAATTTTCGTAAGAGATCTAACCACTCTCTTTCTCTTTAAGTACTCTCCTTTATGTCACTTATTTTAAGCTCCTCTTTGTTATGATGGGGGATGTTCGTTTATATTCCTCTTGCTGTACATTGTATTGTAATGTGATGAGATACACTTTTTATCTCTCATCAACTCATTTTGATGTGATGCCGTTAGGCTGTTAAGGGAACTTTTTAACCCAATTTCGATTTCTTTGGGTTCAACATGTAGTCATTGAATATGTCATCCATTGAATATGTGTGAATGACATTACACTTAATATCCACTTATATTGGGTGTATTTATATTTTTCACACATATTTTTGAGATTTATTTGTCCTTAATTTAAGGATACCTTATTTATAAGGGATTTCATCACATTTGACATTTCTATTGAGAGTTCTTTGTTGTTATGCACCAATTCACTCTTATATGGTGTATATACTGTCCTTTAGAGTATTATATCATTAATCCATTTATTCTCATGATATTATAATGTTCTGACTAAATGTTATTCCCCAATTATTATATTCAAGTGTCTCTAATTTTGGTAAAACCCCTTTAACAAAAATATCGCTTTAAATGTTTTAATTATTTGTTCTTATTAATATCCATGTTTTCAAAATGGTTTTAAGGATTTATTTATATGGATATTAATGGTTTAAAATTTTAAGCTTCAAGGTGGTATGAGACACATTGATTCAAAAATATCTTTATTAAATTTTTTAAATGGTTTTGGAAATGGTTTCTTTTTTTAATGGATTCGTTATTTCAATATCCTAAAATGTTATATTGTGATTGAAATGTGGAAATGTTATGTTTACTTTATTCATGTTTTATGTGATACAATTATGTTATGGTTCTTCGGCATTGTTATGAAGAACGGGTGGTTCCGTGATAAACTAAGGGCGGGTGAGCCCGATATAGCTCTCCAATGCATTGGGTAACGCGAAGGAGTGAAACGTTAAGGTTTCTCCGAAGAGATTTAGGGAATATACTATGATGGGTATTCCAAACGTAACCAAGAGGGTTACTCCCTACGTAAGAATGTTGTGAATGCCTCAAGTTACGTTTATGTCTTATGTTTTCTATGATTTATTCATGATCTGATATTCCTATGTTTTATGGGTAAAGTATGATTTCATTATTATGTATACATGTACTCATGTTTCCTTTCTATATTTTTATATCCCTTACTGAGCTTTTTATGCTCATCCCATGTTTTTGAAATGTTTTTCACAGGTAAAGGGAAAGGTACATGATGTGATGATAGTTTCAAGGATGTGTCAAGAAAGAATCCATGTTATATTTTAAATATGTACCCGTTGATGGGAAGAATGAATACTGTCTTTTATGTAACCACTTTGTTTAAATGTGGAATTTAATGCAAGTTTCATGATCTAATTCTCTAAAACTCTAAACCTAAAAAGATCCTCAATGTGTAATCTTGTAATAACTCAAGATTAAGTAAGTATTAAGGCTGGAGCCTTATACTCAGTGTACTCAAAAAAATCTGAAGATTGGTGGCATGGTCGTGTTGGGTGTAAGAGTACACCGATATATCTTCTACGAAGACCACCATGAAGGAATCCAAGTATGGGTGGAACACATGGTTCATTAGTTCCATGAAGATGGCAGGTGCGTTCATGAGACTGAACGGCATAAACATATACTTGTATATATTATACCTACTCTGAAAGGCTGTAAGAGGTATATCAGATGGTCTAACATGAAATTTATCATAACCGGAACTCAAGTCAATCTTTGACAACACCCCGAATCCTTGAAGCTTATAAAAGAGATCATCAATCCTCAACAAGGGATATCGGTTCTTGACCGTCCACTAGTTCAGCTTCCAATAATCCACACAAATCTTAAGGGTACCATCTTCATTCTTCATAAATAGAACAAGATAACCCCAAGGAGAAGTACTAGGTCGGATGAAATTCTTTGCTTGAAACTCCTCCAACTGCTTCTTGAGCTACTGTAACTCTAGTGTAGCCATCTTATAAGGAGAAATGGACACCGGTGCCGCTCTTGGCATGATATCTATAAAAAATTATACCTCTCGCTCTGGAGAGAAACCTAAAAAGTTCTCTGGAAATATATATCTGAAACAATCCACCACTGGAGGAAATTTCATCTGTGAGGTCCCCCAGTTATCTAGATATAGACTAGAAATCTGGGATGTAACTCCTCCAAACACATGATGCTCGGGTCCCACTCTTCTCGCATGGACATCTCATTCTCCCTTATAAAGAAATGATCTACCTTCTAGTGATGTGAAACTCACCCTACGACGATAACAGTTGACGAATGCGTGGAAGGGAACTAACTAGTCCATTATGATAATGACATCATAGTATGTCATCTCTAAGACATAGAGATCTCATAAGAAGTGACACCCACAAACCTCAAGAGGGAACTCCTTACACTGACATACAATAGTCGTTCTTTCACCCACATAGTGTCTAGCGTCTTGATATCAGCAGAAGAAATGAAACAAGGCCCAAAGATCTCCACAAAAAAACAGATATAAAGCTATGAAAATCCCCTCTATTGAAAAGAGTTAAAGCTAAAACGGATGCAACTAGGATGGAACCTCAAACTATAGAGGGTCCGAGATCCTTCTTTTGGTGGGTCTACTGCACTACAAAAGTCTGGCATGCTCCATGACCCTATGACCCTGCCTGACCACCTTGAGATAATCCACCCTATTGTCGTTAAAACAATGGTGACTGACTACCATGACCATGACCTCTACCTCGGCCTGAACGGACGGAAGAACTCCAGTTCCCAGACTAATGAGAAATTGGTGGCACTGATCCTATATGAGGAGTCATAGAAGAACCCATTTTACCAGCTATTGGTGAGAATATCAGACAGAAGCACTGAAGATGGCCCATATTTCCACAAGATCAGTAATCCACTGGGTCTCTCAAAAAATGTGGTCTCATATGCCCGGCCTTCCCACAATTTTATCTTACCACACGACTACCTGAAGGTGAATTATGCCTACTTGGATCTCCATGTGTAGTCTCCCTATGGCACTTATTGCTCTCAAATGGCGAAGCGCTAACTTTGGTTACTGAATCACCCTAGATCACAACTCTAGAATCCCTCAGATTACTCACTGTTATTAGTGCCTGATTGACTATAGAATATATCGAAGTCCACCAAAATATGTTCACCTGAGCCTGAATGTCTTTTCTGAGACCTTCCTCAAATTTTTTTTCTAGGAACAACCCATATACCCTAGAAAGGGTTTAAAGCATTGTATCTTTATGAATCAAGAAGAGTACTCCATAATAGAAAGAGTACACTGCTCCAAACTCATGAACTCTTGGGATTTCTCGGCCCTCACGGTCTCTATATAGAATTAATCATAGATGGTATGCTAAAACTCATCCCAGACCAAATCCTATTGGCATCCCACTTGTGAGATCACATCCCACCATCTCGTGGAACAATCCCAAATCATATATGTAGCGATATTGAGACTCCTCTTCAGAGGCGTCTCTATGTGCTCGAAGATTATCTGTGTGGCCTCCAACCATGACTCGGTAGCCTATGACCCTCCTTCCCCCGAGAAAGTTGGAGTATGCTGCTGCTGGAAAACTCGTGTCTTCTTTGTCATAGAAGGGGCTGGGTGAGGCCCTCCCTGGAAGGTCTGCATGACCCTCATAAAGCCCTCACAGATCAGAATCACTCAACGTCAATTCCCCCTGTGGTATCATAACGTGATGATAAACCCTTTGAGAGAACACTACATGTCAATCCCCCCTATGGTCTCGCAGCGTGATAATAATTATAGACACTCTAGAGAATCCCTTAAATTAATTCTCCATATAGTCTACTTACTAGGTTCTCACGGCCCTGTGTAATTCAAATGATCATATCAATGAAAAGAGGCCAAAGTAAACCTCAAGAAATACTTGGCTATCCAGTCTACAACATAATAGTATGTTCGATAAACAATCACTCCATCCTAACAATACTATTCATGGGAAACAAACATCATCCTAATAGGAAAACTAGACCAAACTATTTTAATAAGAAAACATGCGAAAAAACTTCATAGCATGGAAATTTAAACCCTATTCTTACCAAATAACATTTATCCAAACGAATTAGTGCATAACAGGAAAACAAGAGGGCTAGAAACATAAACTCACAATACCTCGTTCATGGGTATTGGGAACTTTTTCACATAAAACTCAAAGACTATCTATGAAAAGGAACAAACCTCCTACCTCAACACCGGTACATCAACATACTTGAGTCTTAGGCCTTGAATCACCTTAAAACATTGTATATCTACAAAAACATCTAAAACATTCAACCCATGATATCTCACGAGAGAGAATGAATCATAAAAATGTGTTCAAGAAAAATATTGAACTCATCGATGCGATTCTCACGCAATCGAAGGAGTCCGGTTTGTAGAATGGGTTCTCGGTTGAGGGCTTGGTGAATATCTGTGCCATACAGATGATCTCAGATGAACTAGATCGAGAAGAAGATGGTTCTATCCATCAAACATAACCCTGGAACGTTTAATGAAAAAAAGTACATGGCCTGTACTTTATTAGTACACGACATGTACTTGCCTTCACCGACCCCCATATTAGGCAGTCTCTAGGTCACCACACAAGGCTGTGTGCATGGACATGACAAGGCCAACACCCAGCTACATGCGGTCACCAATTACACAGCATGTACTTATAAAGTACATAGCGTGTACTTTAAAAATTTATAGAAAACTTCTATTTTTCATCAAAAACACCAGAGAAAAAACATACCTGAAAAGAAGATCCGGTTTATTACAATAAAGATAACTTGTGGTGTCCATATCATACTTACAATGCAACTTTCACAGCTACATAGGGCGTTACATATGGAATACCCATCATAGTATATTCCCTAAATATCTTAGGAGAAACATTCACGCTTACCTCCATCACATTACCCAATGCATTGGGGTGCTATCTCAGGCTTACCCACCCTAGGTTTATCACGGAACCACATGTATATGTAAACAATGCCCAAGAGACATAACATATTCATAACACATAAAACAAATATAAGAAAAAGATACCATTTCCTAATTTCAATAAAAATATATAATTTAAATATATTGACAATAAAAATACATTATCAAAACCAATTTCAATACCAAAATATGTAAAAAAGTATATGGTATTTATTTTTCATTTTAAAAACATTACGACTTGTTAATGAATCCAAATATTAAATAATACTCGTGATGGAGGAAAAGGTCATTTTCATCGCTTAAGTTAAAAAGAAACATTATTTTTTTCATTTAGTAAAATTCCTCGTAGAAAAATATTCCCTTTGAATGAAATGAAAATTCAAAGGTGTTTATACACCGTATATAATATAGTCATGTATAAAACAAAATATACCTCAATGAAAGGAGATTGAGACAAAGTCCTATACAAATATCATTTTGTAAATAAAATAGATTGATTATGTGTATTCACTATAATTACACATAAATAGTGTATAAATAAAATATAGTATATCAAAAGTTACATCTCATATAATCATAGCACGAAATAATCATGAAGTGGAATTTTAACCCAAAGAATGGAAGTTGGGTTAAGAAGTTCCCTTACCACGTGTCCGGCTTGACCTATTAATTATTTAATCTCCAGAATTATAAACTAAAGTTAATTTCAACTTACTTCAGAACTGTTTTCAAGTTTATTATTCCTTTTATATCACTTATTACCACTTTAAAAACATTATATAATCCTTCAAGTTAATAATGGTCGTTTCGTTGATATTTGGTACATGCGTCAAAAATGAACTTCTTCTAATTACAAGTTGTTCATGTGGTCAAAATTACATTATCTCCAGAATGATACTAATGATTTAGATATCATATATATCATATATATCCAGTATATATATGTATTTATAATAGTACATAACATTTGGAGTTAAGAAAGGAAATGCACCATTCATGGATACAGTAAGTCATACGTATGCATGAATGGTACTTTAATTTCTATTTAGTATTTTAATAGAATGAAAATTTAATGATGCATAAGTATATTATAATTTCAGTATAATATCATATATAAAATTTCAGTAACTCCATCCTTTATTAATTCCCTGTATGGCATGAATGAGTCATATCACTTTGAGGGGCGGTAGTTCGCACTTTCCCAAATGAAATTATTGCATTTACCTAGTAAGGAAACCATAATGGTATGATATAAATGAAAAATAAAGAATCATAGAGACAATATAAATATAATATATATCACATATAAATACATTTCTATCATAATTTCCACCATAAGAGGTGGTAGGAGTAAATTGAACAATCATCATTTCGTGACGCAATAGTTCGTCGTCCACAGATTTAGTATGTTCATTACCCCTTAGATAGAGGTGTGTGAAAGTTTTGTTTGAATAATTCTTGTAACAACACCGTAGTACATTGAATATACTGGTGTTTTTATAAAAGAAATAAATAAAGAGATTTTAGGGGGTTAGAGAAGGAAAATAAATGAAAAGCACGTTAGAGAAGACGTTACCTTTAAATCGGGTAACTCCCATTTGTTTGAACCAAAATGATTTCATGAAGTTCCTTATGCCTAATGGGAGGATTATAGGTGAAAGAGGGGGATACGAGGAGATTATTTTAGGAGAGTTTGGATGATCGATGGGTCTTGAGAGGTGTGTGTAATGGGTTAGAGGTGAAAGCTTTTTATAAGGGGGAGGAGGGGCTCTTTAAAAAAGCTTGAAAGTGTTATTTTATTATTTAATGATTTTCTGTTTCTAAAGGTCTAAAACTTATTATAGTTTAAGATAATATGACTCTTGTTCTAAATAAAATAATCCAATAATAATTGGATAGGTTTTGTATATTCTTTTAATATTTATAATCTTATTTATTTGAATAATTCATTACTGAGGTAAACACTGCATCATTATTATGTCATTAATAATTTTATTTCTTTGATGTCTAAATATTATAAAAAATACCATGATGTTGGAAATATTTTTTAGATTTCAAATGAATATTTATAGTCAAAGAGATAACTTATTTAAACACTTGTAAAAATGGATTTAATAAATTATGTATGTTTATGTCATTTTTGTCTTTACTTTAAATTAATTAATATAAAGTGTCGTTATCACTCATAAGTGGCTCTATGGGATCCCAAAATCAACCGAAGGATGCCCATGGTCGTAAATGTATCAACCAATAATATTAGGATACATGTTAAGGTATTTTAATATTATTATAATATTATTTTTAGCTTGAATTACCCTATTTACCATTAACGACGCTAAATAAAAGTCAAAAGTTACTATTCACTGAAAATTATTTTAATCTTATTTAACAACATTTTACATACTAATAAAAACCCTGTATGTTGGATTTTCAAAATTTAGTTCACAGAAGCGGTAAAATTTCATTTAAATGAAGAAGTCGGTTTTTAACTACGACTCAGTGTTTTCACTATTCATCAAAAATTTGTGTTTTTCAGAAAATACCAAAAATTCAGCCTAAGTTATATTTGATATTCTGAAGTCAAAAATTATTACTATTTTTCAAAATTAAAACCATAGAAGTTTCATTAATTAAATTAAAATTTATTTCTGTTGTCAAAACAAAAAACATGTTTTTAAGAAATAATAACTATCAAAAGATTGACACTTGTTTATGTCCAATTTCAAAGTGAAATTACTTCCAATTACCAGAATTGGATTAAAACTAGAGAATTAAACAATATTATTTTCAATTATTGAAAACAATATTTGTATTATTTTGTCCAAATGAACTTAACACCATTTCAAATTAACTTTTTCTTAGACTAGAAAATTGTGAAAAATTCTCAACAAACCTCTGTTAGTAATCTAACAAACCAAGAAAACTATGGATCTCAGTTATATTTTTGTGTCTTAGCCATTCTTAAACAACTTTTGTTTTATAATGATCAATAGTTATGCTATTTTTTGAAATAATGTGACCAAGGAATGAAATTTGTTGTAACCAAAACTCACACTTGATGAATTTCCCAAACAGTTTCTTTTATTTTAGGGTTTTCAATACAACCCTTAATTGACTTTCATGTTACTCATTACTTTTGGAATAAACCAAAATATTATAAATGAACACAACCACTATTTATCACCTAAGTCAATAGATCCATCACTATAGTAAACTGTTCAATTATGACTCTGACTTTCTCAAGATGATGATTTGGAAGGCCATTTCCCTCGGTATGCCTTCCCACCACAACTTCCCTATTTCCTATATGAAAAACCATTTAAAACCTAGAAATATCTTTGGCAAAGCTAAAATGTAATCAGTAAATGCTATATCATTTAAATATTACCATAAACTAATTTATGGACATTAATTTAATAATATTCTAACTCCAAAAGTTATCTAAACCAACCTCTGATACCAACTATAAGGACCCAGCCTTATATATTTACATAATCTTGAATTAAATGAATAATTCACATTAAGGGTCTTTTCAGGTTTAGAGTTTTAGAGAATTAGGCCATATCTATTATATTACATTTCAAAAAAAAAATTTAAAAGTAGGCACTTCTACTCAGTTTCCATTTTTTTCATAAAATAAAAACTCTTGAAAAAAAGAGTCTTGTATAGTTCCATGTTTTAGAAAGCATGAATTTTACTTGATCCCATCCTTGACCCTATTGATCTTTAAGTCCTGTGAAAAAAATTTCAAAACTTGGTATGAGCATAAAAAGCTTAGTAAGGGTTATAAAACAAAGAAAGAAAACATTAGTTCATCAATACATACAAAACATAAGCTCTTTAAAATACCTCATTAAATCATAAGATTTATGAATGAAACATAGTAATCACAAATCATAATGGCAACTTGTGGCATCCATGTCATACTTACGCTGTAGCTTTCACAGCTACGTAGGGAGTTACATTTGGAATACCCATTATAGTATATTCCCTAAATCTCTTAGGATAAACATTCCCATTTACCTATGTCGCATTACCCAATCCATTAGAGAGATATCTCTAGCTCACCTGCCCTTGGTTTATCATGGAACCATCCATATACATAAACAATGCCCAATAACCATAACATATTCATAACACATAAAAAATATAAAGGAAAGATATCATTTCCATTTTTCAATTAAAATATATAATTTAAATATATTGACATAAAAAATCTATTATGAAAACCAATTTCAATACCAAAATACATAAAAGAGTATATGATATTTATTTTCCTTTTAAAAACATTACGACTTGTTAAGGAAGCCAAAGATCAAATAATACTCACAGTGGTGGAAAAGGCCGTTACTACTTCTTATATTAAAAAGAAACCATATTTTTGTTGTTTAGTAAAATGCATCCTAGAAAAAGATTCCATTTGAAGGAAATGAAAAGTCAAAGGTGTTTTTACAATGTATAAAAGAAAGTTGTGTAGAAAACAAAATATGCCTCAATGAAAGGTGATTGAGATGAAGTCCCTTAAAATATCACTTTGTAAATAAAATAGATTGATTATGTGAATTAACTATAATTACACATAAATCATGAATAATTAAAATATATGATATCAAAAGTTATATCACACATAATCATAGAACGACATAATCAAGAAGTAGAAGTTCAACCCAAACAAGGGAAATTGGGTTAAGAAGTTCCATTACCTCGTGTCCGACTTGACCCATTCATTCTTTAATCTCTTGAATAATAAACTGAAGTTAATTTCAACTTTCTTCATAAAATTTTTCAGGTTTACTATTCCTTTTATATCACTTATTACCACAGTATAAACATTATATAATCATTTAAGTTAATAACGATCGTTTTGTCGATATTTGGTACTTGAGTCAAAAATAACTTCTTATAATGACAAGTTGTTCATGTGGTAAAAATTACATTATCTACAGAATTATATTCATGATTTAGATTTCATAAATATCATAAATATCTAGTTTATATTTTTATTTATAATCGTACATCACATCTGGAGGTATAAAATGAAATGCACCGTTCATGGAGACGGTAAGCCATATGTAGGCATGAACGCTACTTTCATTTATATTTCATATTTTAATAGAATGAAAATATAATGAAACATAGGTATATATTAATTCCAGTATAATATCATATATATAATTTCAGAAACTACATACTTTATACATTCCATGTATGGCATGAACGAGTCATATCACTTTGAGGGGGTTGTAGTTCGCACTTCCTCAAATGAAATTATTGCGTTTACCCATTTTAGAAACCAAAAAGGTATGATATAAATGAAAAATACATAAGCATAGATAAAAATTAAATGTAATATATATCACAAATAAATACAGTTCCATCATAATGGCCACCATAAGAGGTGGTAGGAGAAGATTGAACAATCATCATTTCGTGAGACAATAGTTCACCGTCCACAGAAAAGTATGTTCTTTACCCATTAGATGGAGGTGTTTGTAAGTGTATTTTGAATCGTTCACCTAAAAAATTCCTAGTATATTTTAGATACATGTTTTTTTATAAAAGAGATAAATCAATAGTGTTTAGGGGGTTGGAGAATGAAAATAAATGAAAAGAACTTAAGTGAAGATGTTACCTTTAAATCGGGTAACTCTCTTTGGTTTGAACCAAAAGGATTTCTTGAAGTGTCTTTTACCTAAGGAAAGGCTTCTAGGTGGAGTAGAGGGATATTGAGAGATTATTTGGGAAGAGTTTGTACTAGGCAAGGGGATTGAGAGGTGTGAGTAATGGGTTATTGGGGAGGGCATTTTATAAAGGGGGAGGGGCTCTTTAGGAAAGATTGAAAATATTATTTTATTATATAATGATTTTCGGTTTATAAAAGTCCAAAAAATATTAAAGTTGAAGATAAGATGATTCTAGTTTGAAAAAAAATCATCCAATAAGAATTGGATAGGTTTTGGATATTTTTTTAATCATTATAATCTTATTTATTTAAATCATTCACTAATGAGGTAAACACTACATCATTATTATGTCATATATTATTTTATTTATTTGATATCTAAATATTATAAAAAAAATACCATGATGTAAAAAAACCATTTAGCTTCCCAACTAATATTTATAGTCGAATAGATAAGTTATATAACCCCATGTAAAAATTTATTTACTAAAAGATATATGTTTTTCTAAATTTTGTCTTTACTTTAAATTAATTAATATAAAGTTTCATTGTAACTCTTAAGTCGACCACAGGGTCCAAAAATCTTTCCAAGGATTACCTTGGTCAGAAATGTATCAACCAATTGGATTATAACAAATGTTTGGGTAATGTTATATTATTATAATATTATTTTTACCTTGAATTATTGTATTTACCTTTAACCGTGGTAAATAAGTCACGAATTACTATTCACCAAAAATTATATTCATCTTATTGAACCAAATTTTACTTAAGAGTAACAACCATGTATTTTGGATTTTCAAAATTCAATTAACAAAAGTGTTTAAATTTCATTTAAATAAAGACGTCAGTTTTCAACTATTACATAGTGTTTTCATTATTCATAAAAAATTGATGTTTTTTAGAAAAATACCAAAAATTCAGCATAATCTATATTTGATATTCTGAATTAAAAAATTATTTCTATTTTACCAAATTAAAAACATATAACTTTAATTAATTAATTTAAAATTAAATACAATTTTCAAAACAAAAAGCGTGTTTTTAAGAAATAATAACTATCAAAAGATTGAAACTTGTTTAAGCCCATTTTCAAAGTGAAATTACTTCCAATGACCAAAAATGGATTAATTTTTAAAAATATAATCTAATTAAACTTTAAAAACAATTAAAAAGATAATCTAACCATATAAATAAATTATATTAAAATGCAGTTTTGAATTAAAATACAGTATTTTTCACTATTCATTAAAAATGAATATTATCAGTAAAATACCAAAAATTTACCCAAAGTAAATATTTATCTCGTAATTCTAAAGAAAAATATTATTTTTTAAAATATAAGATATAAAAATTACCAAAACTATATTTAAAGTGGGTTCGCCATCAAAAGGCGATAAATCGTCCTTTTAAAGAATATTAGGGTATTTATGCTTAAAATTAGATTTATTCACATTTTAAGCCTATAAATTTTATTGGATAATTGAAAAAACATTTATAAAAAATTTATAATCATATTTAAGTTTTATCTATTCATTCCCACCAATACAATGACTGGGCGTTAACTACCATTTAAAATAATATTATATTATCATTTTTCAGTATGACTCAGCATTGTGTGCAACATTAGACTTTGGAGAAACCCATTGATTCTTGTAAGGTATGACATAAAACATAGCATCCCCTTTAAAATAAAATTAATATTTAATTCAAAAAATTTAATAAATATAAAAATGTGTTATTCTTTATTTACCTGGGATGTTACATAAGAAGCTCCTTACCTCAAGTTCAAATTTTATCGTAAGTGTTTTTAACCTCATGTATAATAAATTTATATTTATTATAATTACATAAAATAACTATATACATTTCTATACTATCTTATATAATCTATTTATAATATTTCATCACCCTTTTTAAAAATCTTATTTAATTATCATTATTTCATGTGTTAATTGTTTTTTATGTATGTTATGATTCAATAATTTCAGTGCTTTATCTTGATAATGGATACATTATCTATGTAATTTTATTAATGAAACCAATTTCATATATATTCAATATTAAGATATTGATATTCATCTATAAAAGTTAGAGCTAGAAAAATGAATTGAATCATTCAAGGAGACAGTAGACAGTACATGGGCATAAATATTATTTTCCATTTTTAAAAGATGGAAATAAAGGTATGGAAAATAACAATTCACCATTATAGTTATATATATATATCATATATATATTTATATTTCTTAAACATATCCTTATTACCATCCATGTAATGTGTATATGAAAAACAGATCACATCGCTTCATGGAGGTGACAGTCTACACGTACAAATGTGCGGTATTACCATTTTACAAAAAATTATTAGGTAAAAAGGTAGATATGATATTATAATTTTAGTAGTATAATTATTTCATAAATATCATATATAAAAAATAGGTTTATTTTTATAATCATATAATTATAATGGTGATGAAAAACAAATTACACCGCTATGTGGAGACGGTAAGTCATACGTACGTATGAACGATGTTTTAATTTTCTGTAGGATAGAAAAGAGATGTAATATGGTTTTACAATTATTATAAAAATATTTTATTATGTAAATTATTTTATTGTTATTATTTTTTGGATGGTTACAATAGATTTGGTGGAAGTGAAAGAAGAAATAATTCTGAAAGAGTCGGTAATGTTCATTACATCTTCTTAAAAAGTGGTCCTTTAGATCTATTCTTAAGGAGATTATGGTTGATATTTTAGGAATACCCCAACCTCTAGAACATGGTGGTTCCTTTTTATAGTTTACAGATGTACCCACATGTAATTAATAAAAATATATTAATATAATAAATTCATTTTCACGTTCTATTGGAAAAATGTGCCCCTAATTTCAAATATTAGATAAGATATGGTTGAAATCCCTCCTACCAAAAAAATTTAGACATGCTTATGTGGTATTTTAAACCATGCCTTTTGGTTTAACACCTTCATTAAAAAAATATAACCTCAATCCCAATAACTTATTTTTTAATCTGAAAGTGTCATAATTTTACTTATAATTAATAATTTGATCATAAATAGAAAGGGGATGATATTGTATACCATTTTTATCCTATTCGTCATCTTGTAATATTTATGTTATTATTAAATAATCTAATAAAATAATATTTTTCATAAAACAATATAAAAAATTGGTATTTAGTGAAATTTCTCTAGCTACATTTTTCAATAAACATCAATAAATTAAATTTTTTTTATTTAAACATGGTAAAATTAGATATATTTTTAGAAAATGGCTCTATTTTTGCGACATTTTTTCAAAAACTCCACGAAATTTAAAAATAGAAACATTTTTAATTGTGGATAAATTATTGAAAATTTCTATCTCTATTTTAAAAAATTATTAATTATATATAAGTATAATTCTATTAATTAACACACACGCACACACACACACACATATATATGATTTTATAGTTATATTTATATATAATTATATTTAGATATAATTTTTTTACTAGTATACAAATACATTAACGTATATTTTAAAATCATAATATTTATATATATCCCTTAGGGTGATGCTCAATGGTATCTTCCCTTGTGGGTCTTAGCGAGGTCTCGAGTTTTAGCTTCTTCGAGTTCTTCCTTACATTTGTGTGTTGCTTGTTTTTATTTATAATATTGCTCATTTTCTTGCATCGATGTATGTATATATATATATATAAATACACATATAAATAATCGCATATATATATATATATATATAAACTCACCCACCAACCCACCCACACACACATATTTATATAAAAGTGCACATATATTTTAAAATTTGGCACATTTTTAAGAAAACATGACAATTTTATTGACATTTTTACCAGTTTTTTAAAACATGGCTAATTATATTTATATAATTTAAATTTAAATTCTCTAAATTTATATATATACATAAATATAAATTTATAATTATAACTACATATATGTATACATGCAGAAACAGACGCATATATAATATAAATATATATATATATATATATATTAATATAAACATTTCTGATTCTATTAATTTATATAAATAAATATATGCTAATATAAACACACACACACAAATATATATATATTTCGATCAACTTACATACAAAATATATATATATATATATATATATATTAATATAAAATATATATATTTATATATTTATATAATATAAATAAATATATATATATATATAAAATACAAACATATGTACAAAAATTTTCATATTATCATATACATTAATATAAACACATATATAAAAATATAAATACTTATAGATAAATACAAACATATATATATATATATATATATTAAATTGGATATATATATGTGTGTATATAATTATATTTATATGAAAATACATTAACATATATTTAACTATCATAATATATATATATATATATAGACACACACACACATATATAAATATAAAAATATAAACACAAACAAATATATATAAAATCCCACATATATAGGTATATAAAAATCTATATAAACATATATATATATATATAACACAAACATATATATAAACACACACATATATATATATTAATATATGAATATTAATATATGAAATTACATATATAATATATTAATTTATTAATACTGAAATCGAGTAATATATATATAAATATAGTGTAATAAAAAATAATAAACATAAATTAGTGTAGATGAGTGGTCTGGTCCTTAACTGGGAGTGTCATGGTGTAGGTTTCAAATATGGTTGTTTTCAATTTTTATGTAAGTGATAAAGGAGAAAGCATTGACATGTGTGTGTGATTCATGGTGGGGAGGGAAGGAGTATGGTGGTGCATGCGTGAGGTGAGAGAGGTGGGGAGAGAGGGAGGGAGGGAGCCGCTGAGGGCGGTGGGTGTTGTAGGCGTGGAGTAGGTCGGTGGGTGGGCAGCGAGTGAGAGGTGGGTGTGGCAAGTGGGGAGTAGGGATATAAGACCCCTAGTTTCAGGTAAGTAACCCTTTACTTATGTAATTTATATATTTAATGTGTTTGTGTGATGTTTGGGTGGGTTTAGAGGACTTTTGGAATGGTTTTGGGGATTTTATAGAGGTTCATAACTTGAGGATGGTTAGTAAAAATCGCGTAATTGTTAATGAAAATCGTGCAATTTGAGGTAGTGGGATCTGGGTTGTCACAAGTTTGGGCACATATTTTTTCCAAATTGTGCAGCCACCTAGGGAAAACCATCAATTTTTTGATAGGGGCATTTTCATGGTTAGCGCATGGATTGCCTTACATTGTGCCCTAAACATGCATGAAAACAATTTTATCCAAAAATCTTGAATATGATTTAGATTAACCTATATAACCTCTATTTTTTTCATAATTCAACCATAAGTTGTTTATTTATCCACAAAAATTATACCGAGACCATTCCTAGTGATTTAAGAGGAATCTGTTGGGGTTTCTTGGTGTGTTGAATCTTGATATCATTAGAAAGTCTCTATTCTTCATCATAATGGGAAACATGGAATGTTATCTCCCTGAAACATAATCCATTTTTAAATAATTTATTAGTTTGGTGTGGTGGAATATAGGTTTTATTTTCAACCATGGTTCAGTGTAGTTCATAATTTGTTTCATGTATCTCAGTTGAAAAAGTATCAGCCTGATCCTGATCATGTGATTCAGTGGGATCATGTTGAACTAGAACCAAATGCTTCATTGGTTCATGTGCTAATGAAGACTATGGATAAGAAATATAAGGTCCAATGTGGGAAAATAATAGGTATAGTTTTTTTTTGAACATGGTAAGATTTATAAAGAAACAAGTGAACATGAAAAGGAAATTGATGATCAATAGCCTAAAATCATTTGGAGAAATGGTGGTTTTCTACATTAAAGGGATGAAAAGGATAGTGGTGGGGAGAATTTATCACCCCCTATTTCAATTAATTTAAAATTTCTGTATGTTTTTTAATTATTTAAATTGTTTGGGTGAGGTTTAGGATCGGTTGGAGGACTTTTTGAATGTTTTTAGGGATTTTTTGGAGGTCCACAGTTTGAGAATGGTTAGTACAAACTATGAAACTCCTATAGAAAACCATGCAAAGTGAGAAAGTAAGATTTGGGTAGGTGCATGATTAGTCACATGAATTGTAAAAACTATTCATCAACCTAGAAGAAATCGAGCATTTGGGGACAGAGGAATTTTCACAGTCAGTGCATGGTTTTAAAAACCATACGCCCTAAATGTGCACAAAAAAAATTAGATACGAAAGCATTGGATCTAATTTGTATTTTCCTATATATATCTCTTTGTCACCTAATTGAATCATAATTCATTTTTACCCATCTTAAAAGATTTATAGATCATTCCTCCTGATCGAGGAGAAATCTGTTGGTGTTTTTTATGTGTTGATGAAAAATTTCATTGGTAAGTTTCATTCTTTATTATTTTTTGTTAGTTTCTTATCATTACCTCACATAGATTCATATAAATATTCATTTTTAGATATATATATATATATATATATATTATTTTATTCTAATCATTATGAGAATTGGCTATATGGATGTTAGGGAACAAGACATTGGGTAGGTTTTTTAAAGTTTTAACCCAATTTTGTTGAATAATTCACACCCTTATTCGTTTTCATTATAGTTTTTGAGGTATGTGGTTTCAATATCAATTAATATTATTATAAAATGATGTATTTGTTTCAAATTTATTTAATTTATTGAATTAAAATGTGAAATTGGTGTGGAAACCTTAATAGAAACTCTCTTCAGGGATAGTTTGTGAATTTATGGAAATTGGTTGTTTTATGGAATGTGAAATTGGTTTCACTATTTTGAAATTTTGATTTTAAAATGCTGGATTGGCTTTAATTAAATTAAATGGTTTATTTAAAATTTTTTCAATAAATGAAATATTTTATTGAACTGGGATGGCATGGTTGTATTGGCATGGGTTTTGGCATATTGTTTGTGATGTTTTCATTTTCATTTGGTATGGATAAGGGTAAGAAGTTTCCCCTTTGAAAATGGGTTGGATAAGTGTATGAACTTACCCCTATAAAAACAATGGGATGGATAAGGGTATTATGTTTCTCCCATAATAATGGGATAGGTAAGGATATGAACTATCTCTTGACAGAATGGTTCACTAAGTGATGTCTTTGTGTAAGGATGATTCACCACTTATGAGTATAAAGAGGTTCATAGTTTCACGTGTGGTCATATGTATGTAAATGTTCAATGGAATGGATTTTGATGAAATTGAATTTGATAAATTGTTTTAAAGTGTAATTTGATTGCATACCTTGAAGGCTTTCTTAGTGTGAAACTGCTTGGATTTGATATAAACTATTAAAATTTTTTAAAGTTATTTATCTAAATTGTTTTATATAAATGTACATACATGTTCTATACTAGTATAAGAACCAGGGAATTAATTTTGTGAAAACCTAATGAGTTTCATGGATCACCCCCATCTTGTTAACTTTGGTGTGTTTGCAGATATTGTTTATTCATATGTAGGTAAAGGAAATGAAAATAATTTCTTTAGTGATTCCTCATGACACATTATTCGGATCTTAGTGCATGTTGAGAGCTGTGGAGTTGGTGTATTTGGAGTCTTTTAGTTTTTTTTCTGTTTTTTATTCTTCTTTATACTCTCTAATTGGTTTTGGTTTATGCATTGCAATCTAATATGGTGATTTGTTTTCATTTGGTATTGTTGTTAATTGGTAGTTTTGAGTTATATAATTTATGTTAATGCATCATTTAGTGATTGTTTTATTATTGTATACATGGTTTGGTTATTTCAGTTTTAAATGAAAAATATTACCTCAACTATTGATGATTTTCTTTGGAAATTATCGCTATCCATTAGTATCTTGAGGATGCCACCTAAGGCCATGTTTCAATTCCACCTTGACTCAAACCAATGAGGTGGGGTGAGATGTTACAAGGTCGAGAAGAGGGATGAAGGGAGAAGGGAAGTGGTTGAGGTAGGTGGGGAGGAGAGGGAGCATGCAAATTTAAAAAAAGGAAACCTTTTTTTTTAATATTAATTTAAAAGTAAATATTATTTTCCAAAAAATACAATGTTTTTTAAAAAATGTTGGTAAAAATTGATGTTGCTAATTTGAGACATTTACAAATGTTGGTAATTAATGATATTTATCAACAATATTAGTTGGTAATGATTCTTAATGTCACTAATTTAGAGACACATCATTTCCTATTTTTTTTTAAAAAATATGTTCGTAAACGAATATAAGATGTTTTTAAATGTTTCTAATGCAATAAAAATAACACCATTTTTTTGTAGTGAAATATCAATAATTTCATTTTGAAACTATTTATTTAATTTAAATAAAAACGACTAAAGAAATTTTTTTAATTCAAATAGTGAATTTTAACACATTGATAATACGCATTTTTATTTTATAAATTTTTTGTTTCACTGTAATTCACCCAAAAAATATTACTTTTAGAGTTTTTAAAATAATTTAGTTTATATTAATATTAATTTAATAAATATAGTGTCAGCATTTCATAAAAAATTTAAGGTCACTTTTTCCCCACTATAAATAAAAAAATTTATCATGATAAAAATGAATAATTTATATGAAAAAGAATAATTTATAACTGAACATTAGTTGTTTTAATCCCTATCACATAATATTATAGTTATTAAAAGAAAGAGAGTTGCATTTTTGACATTATATTTACTTTAAATAATATAAAATTAGTAATTAAAGTAAAGTATAAATAAATTTCTACATTTTCGAATATTAAGTATTCATGGTAAACAAATCTTATCCAATTATATAAATAAAAGTTCTTGGGAGAGTTTTATTCCTTATAACATTATTTTTTACCATAATTACTCGATGTACCATAACGGATGGGATACATTTATCCAATGTTACTATTCATAATGCCTAAAATTAAAATAGTAATATTCACCCAATAATATCATGCTGATTCAGAATATATTCTCCATTTTTTAGGATTCATTTTCTATAAGTGGTAGAAATGTTATTTATGATTAAAACACAAAACTAAATGTAAAATAATTTTTATAAAAAATGTATTTTTAATTATAATAATTTTTTTATACTAAATTATACTATAAAATTGAATCCAATGGGCATAATTATATCACTAATATTATAAGAGAACAAATTTTACCTTGAAACCAATTTTAAAAAAATGGATTTTTTAAATGCAAGAAATAAAAATAATGTTTTCAATGGAAATTAATTTTTTTAACTATTCACTGGAAAGTCAATGTTTTCAAAGAAAACCCACAATTCCTTCCTAATCTAATTTTGATATTATTATTTAAAAACATGTTATATTTTTTAAAACACAATTTATAAACTTTTCATAAGTTATTTATATTTTTTACACAATAAATCCTGTTTTTGAAGAAAATGTATTTTGAAGAATAAAATGTATTTACCAAAAATTGAGTGCTTATTTAATAATAATTAATCAATAAATTTCTATTAATAGTTAATTTTTATTTCTTTCAAAATTAGTTAATCATATTCATACCAACTAATTTAACATCTTTGTTATAAGAAGTCATATTTAAATAATAATATTTCATGGTTTGCTTAAGATATATGTTGCATGTTGTATAGGAAATTGAACATAGTGTACTTTAAAAATCTTAGAGTTCTATATTCTCCCCAACTTCAATAAACACTATCCTCATAGTTTGAACTTGTGCTCCATAATCAAGTGGTTAACATTTAAAAATTTAATTGAGAAAAAATGAAATCACAAAAAGGGAAATTAATACCCCCTCTTAGAAATAGGGAAAGGGAAATATGAAATTAGTGTGCAATAACAGAAAACCAATTTTTGAAATAGGATATTTTTTGTAGGAAGGGAACATATGGACTTGGAATAGAAGACTAACTCCCAAAAACTAATATTGAGTGATAGATAACTTTGTTAGGATAAAGTTAATGACCACAAAACCAATAATCTTTGATGGGTGAAGAGGACATATATTCAATAGAAATGATCATAAAAGGATAATATTTTATTTTCCATATCCTTTCAAAGAGTTGATGATTTTATTTACTATCTTGAACGAGAACATAAGAAAGTATACTAACTTTCGAATCATAATTTCTTTATTTGATCAATTCCCAACACAATCTCATACATTATCCAATTAATGAGTATTGGAGATGGATTTTTTCATAATTGAAGCACTAAAATCAACTTTTAATAAAACACATAATCCCAAAAATGGTAATTAAATATTTCTATTATCTTTATATTTTAACTAAAACTAAAATGGATACCCCAAGGTAAGATAATATCCAAAATTTATAATACATTATATAAGGAAATAATACATTTTACATCAATAATTCCATAATATCAGTAATGGTTCAACTAAGAATATTCCATAAATAAATAACCTAATTTGTAATTAACCAAAACAACCTCAACATTAAATAATGTTTTAACATCAAAAGTGATGTTATAACATTTAAAATACATTCCCAAAACTTAATTTCATTCTTCCAAAATAATTATTCCTATTAATGCACTTGTTAAACCAAAAGGTTATATATACTTAAACCTAATGAATCATTCCAAAATATCATCAATCACCCAGATAAATAACTATATGATATTATAATGTTGTGAGTTTTCCCATAATTTCATGAATCAAATTTAGATACCAACTTATAATGTAATCCTTAGCTTGACCATAAATATATTTGAAAATATCTTCTTTTCAATCAATGACAATATTAATCCTCAAGATTATCTATCACACATTATATAATAAAACATAAAAATAATATACTAACCCAAATTGTTATTTAAATATCAATAGATTATTCTACCTCAAACCTAGTAAAAATTTAAAATCACCTCAAAACACATAACTTAATACCCCAAAAGGGGAATCTATGCCTTTACACTTATAGAAACCCTAAACTATAAAATGATGGTGATATTCATAACTCTTAAGTAAACCATACATGAAAATATATATTCTTGAAATAATTGACAAAATCCTTATTCCTCAAATAAAATAATAGTATAATTCCATAATTTCAAAATTAAAATAAACATCTTCAAAGTTGACCTAAATCACATGGTAATCAAATAACTACCCAATTCCAAGCTCATTAATACCATCTCATATAATTTATGATTTTCAATCATCCATATATCACAATACAAAATCACAAAAATGAATACACCTTAATTATTGTTAGAGAATATGTGCTTCCTTGGTTTAGGATTTACCCCTTTTGATTAAGGCATTGTCTTGGATAGTGTCCATATTCCTCACAAAATAGAAATTGAATTGTAGATTTTTATTTCGGATGAACATCATCTCCCACTATAAAAATCTTTATTTTTACTTAATAATGCATTGATCTATGCCCTTCCTTTACACACATAATATATTTTCCCATTAATTTGAGGAATTCTCAAGGGTATCCCTTTCAATATTTCTGACATGAAGAAAATCTATCATTCTTTTCTTCATGGCCTCCATGACCCAAACTCTCAGAAACAACTATTCTTGTTTACATTGGTGATTCCATTAGTTGGTTAAGGTGTAGGTTTTTATTTATATAGAATGATAAAAAATTAGTAATAATTATAATTTATTTCACTCTAGGCGTTATCTAATTTGGTTGCACTACTTAAAATTAGGTCTTTAACAGTGCTAGTTATAGGGTTTTATCAATGGTTCAAAATCACATATATTACAAATTATATTAAAGGGAGGGTTTTAATAGCACTAAAAATGAGATTTTATTGGAACCCTTTAAGAGTGCTAAAAAATGTTTTCACATGGACCCTTTATGAGTGCTTTTCTTTAGTGTTGTTAAGGGGGGACTTTAAGAATGCATTTTTTAGCATTGTTAAAGGGTGTCATTAAAAGCTTTTTTATCACTATTAAAGGTTAGATTTTAGCAGTACTAAGAATCACTGTTGAAAATATGAAAAAAATATTAGTTCACATACCCATAACACCCCCTTTCTTATTGCTTAGAGACCCTTTCTCAGTGCTTTCCACTACCCCATCCTCCATCATGATCCCCACCCCATTACTTAGTGATATAAGGATACCACAATGACCTTAGCATGCCTAGATTTGATCACTGGTCCCCCTTATGTGACTGATTGTTTTTTCCACTATGTAATGCATATTTTGTATACTGAATGACTTTTCTATTTATTTATATGTATTGTTAAAATTTTGATATATCTATATTAAATTATATTTATTTAAATATATTATATATTAAATTTTAATTATGAATATTAGAATATATATATATATATGTTTATTAATACACACACACATGGATATATAAAAATTATATATATATATATATATATATTATTTCATTTTTTATAAGGTAAAAAAGGACAATTTTTTACAATAAATAAAATGAATGATAAATATTTATTTTTTTATATTTCAAAATACATTTTTTAATTAATATTTTGATATATGTATTTATACAAGTGTTTTATTATATGTAAATATAAGAAAATATGCATATGTTTAATTATTAATAAAAGAAAATTATGAAAAATGATAAAATTTCAAAACAATAATATCAGTATGAATATAAGACCTGGTAATAAATTTAGTCTCCACCTAAAAAAGGATAGTAACACCCCCTTAATCGATGTTGAAAATCCATCGAATGTTAAAAAATCAGGGTACCCTAATCAAAAAATTAGTTTTGTAAGACTTATAGGCCTCTTTTGACCTCTAAAAAATAGTAAGCAGGGTATTTATACTCAACATAGTGTAGATAAAATTAAAATCATCGATTTGATATGTGGTAGAGCCCTAATATACACCTGGATCAAAAGGTATGGTCATTTGATGTTGAACTTATGTTTTTAACTAATATTAGACCAGTTCATAATTTTTTTATTTTTTTATCTTAAAATTTTTATTAAATGGATATTACTCAATCATAAATATAATATTATTAAGTAAAAATAATTTTTCAATTATTTCATTAGACATTTTCATTAAATATCTTATATAATAAGTGTAAATTCTTATTTAGCCTTATCTAAAACAAATTTTAAAAAATTATATTATATTTATATCATTATAAGAATACCTATTTATTAATATATTTCATTTAATAATATATATATTTTTTTATGAAATATACAATTTATTAGTGCTAGTAGAGAAGCACTGATAAAGGGGGTCTTTATGAGCGCTTCTAAAAAATCGCTAGTATAGACCCCCATTTATTAGTGCTTTTTTAGAAGAACTGATAATAAACCCACTATCTATGACTTTTTACAAGTAAAAATAAAGCGGGGCCATTATCAGTTCTTTTTTACAAGCACTAATAAAGGGACCCCTGTAACAGCATTTTAGCACTATTAAAGACCCCTTTTAATAGTGCTAAAAATGCCATTAAAGACCCCCAATAACACACCTTTTTCTATAATTGGAAAATGAGGACTTTAACTATAACACCCCAATACTCGAACCTCATGTATTGATAAGTTTATGTTTACATTTTGTTTGAATTTCATAACAACTGAAAAAAACATGTTTTTCATGAGGAAGTAATAATATTGTTTTAATATATATTAGAATGCAACCGAGTAAGAGACACAAATTGACACAAGGCTTTTCATTTAAATAAGATCATCGTAGTGTTTACAATGTACCAAGATCACAAGAAACATTTCTACCCAAATATACCTATTGAAAACCCTATAAAATTACAGGGAGACCACTTAAATCAATGAGAACCCCAAGAAAATAATATGGGTCCTTAGAATCTGACATAATGAACATAAGAATGGCCAAATCCACTACGGCCACACTAAGAATCAATGGTATGATATGAACCATCTCCTTCTTTGTCTAGATTTTTAGGACACCCTAAGGCATTGTTTTATATAAGGCAAAGAATTGACCGTTGCATTGGGTGACCGTTGAATTCCAACATCTATAATTATAGCTGTTGGCCTTGTGGTGAATTAACTAAAAACATTTAAGTACAACTTGGTTTTTCAAAATTTACGAATTGGAAATTTGAAGATAACTCTTGATTATGGTGCAATACAGAATAAACTAGTGAAATAAAAATGAGGCATATTATATCTAATTAAAGATATGTGATTGTTGTTTTAACCATCAGAGTTTTAAATCATATGAACATTAGAGTTTTATTAAATGGATATAGTTATAATTTAAAGACAATTTCTTATAAATCAAAATAGAAAATTTATATTGTTTAAATAATAAGTACAGTTTAAAACAATTATTTTATTCTTTTTGAATTATAAATTAATATAATATTTTATTACTAATTATAAATATATATGAATACCACTAATATGTTTCTTGTTTTCCAAATAAGATATATATGTATATATATACACACATGTTAAAAGATTTGAATTATAATTATATAAAACAAATACTATAATTTTTTATATGACATTGAGAATTATTTCATGGAAATATTTTAATGTCATTTCATATGAAAACTAATATTGAATCTATTATATGAATAATTACATGATTTTTATATATTTTTGAAAATATGATGTATAATTATTATAAATTTTGATTTGATTAATGTTTAATAACATTATTATCATTTTGTATTTTTTTTAATAAAATTATAAATATATAATATAACCATTTTTAACAGAATTATTAAAATTTCACATATATGAACGATCTTTTAATAAAAAAATTTATTGTTACATTAAATAATATATATGCGTGTAGTATAAATATTCTTAAAAATATTTTTTAACCAATTATTACTATTATTTGATCTATTATATGAGTTATGATATATACACAAGTATATATATATAAAGTAATAATTTATAGTTTTAATTTATAAATTTATGACTAGATTAATTTTTATAAAATCATTAATTTTATGATTCTTGTTTAATAAAAATTATAATGGTATGATTATTTTAATATTAAACATATGATATGTTAATCTATATAAAATAACATAAATAAAAAAAGGTAAAGATATAATAATAATAATAAAGTGATAATTTGATTGAATTGGAGACAAAAAAATTTCAAAAGGAAATTTGAAAGCATATATGGAAAATATGTAAAGAAAAAGGAGGGAAAAAATTAAAAATAAAACAATAAAAAAAGGGAACCTCGTATCGAGTTTTGGAGTTCGCGTCTGAGGGTTTGTCGTGCCGCGATGAGGAGGAGAGGGAGATTCGAACGACGTTCGACACCGTGGACCTCAAGTAGGTCGGGGTGCATTGCGCTTCATCTATAAGTCGTAGGTCAAGGCTGTGCCTAGGGTTTCAGTAGGGTTGGGTGAGCTCGGTGATGGAGTTGCGCAGGGTTTGACATTGGGTGTCGGGGTCGTGAGGCATGCAGTCCGGGTCAAGTAGGCCACCCGGGTTTTTGTTGTAGTTTGTGTATTTAGAGATCTAAGTGGGGGTTTGGACTTCCGGAAAGATAGGTTACCAATTAATAACTCATATGTTTGTCATTAATCTCAAATTATGTCCGACCCCCCTCTATGCAGGTCACATTCCCTGTTTTCTGTCAATGTTTGGGTGTGAATCGGATCTCTCATGAGAATTATTTTCATTATTTAATCACCATTGTTTCCAAAAAGTTTCCATGGTAAGATTCATTGAGTTTATATAATTACAAACACTAGAGAACCCATTTTCCTCTCTGAACCTATAATCAAATTCAGCGCTACATTCTGCAGTTTTATTTTAGTAACCTCTGGTTTTTGTAATACTTGTTACTAAGGGTATCACATACCCTTTTTCTACTTTCTGGCTTAGTGTTTTCCAAGAATCAGAAAAAATTTAGAGGTTCATTATACTTGTCTCGAATGTTTATCTATTTTACGATTTTATGTTTGTAAGGGGAAAATTAGTATTTTTAAAAGAGTTTTATTTATTTTGGAATTCAATCAGTAATTTGTTTTATGCAGTTAATTATTTTTAAGCTGTTTATTATTCGTGTAAGGGATTATTTTCTTCTAATTAATTTTCATTTATGATTATTTTCTTGTAAGGATTTATTTTCAAGTGTTTTTATATCCACAAACCCAATTATACACTTAGTATATAATTATATACATATATTTATATAAACAGATTTATGTGACTCAAATTAATCTATTTTATAAATTTTAGAAGATGATTTCAAATACTTAAATAATGTTTTTGATACAATAAATATTGAAAGTGTGTAAAATAAAATTGTTTGAGCTGGGAAATAGAACAATTTGTATGCAATAAAGTTAGTGATAATTTTGTTCTATGTTTTAAGAATCCACTGTAATGGAAGACATTTAATTGTTAAAAATTTAATCATCAGTAGTTTTATTTATATAATTGGAATTATTCTCTCCATTTTTTCCTACTGAAAATCAATTGAGAAGATTGTATATTTTACTGAACAGATTTTATTGTGTAAGGGTGCACAAAAAAAATTAATTATTTAGATTAAATAATATTATGCTAATTATATCTTCTATTTTATAGTTCTCCATATGAGGAGAATAGTTTATTTGGAGACTTATTTAGGTTATAATTAATCAATTTAAGTTTTTCAAATTTTAAATCCAAGAAAAATAAATATATATACCTAAATATAAATAAATTGTCACAATATTATCTTCACCTTACAAATATATTTTTAAGTAATTGATTGTTCACTTGACGACTATTTTCATTGAAGCAATGTAAGTGGGTATGACATATTATATATATATATATATATATGGTTATATGTATGCACCTATTAGTTTTAATCATAATATGAGATAAATTGGCCTAAAAACATCAGTAGTTAAATTATGTTTTAATATGTTTAATTAAATTCTCATGAATGCATACACTATATAAAACAATTGTTTCACTACAAACCAATTGGCCTTAAATTCTATGCAACATAAGGCATGTCCATTTAATAAGACATTTCTATTTATCAGCACATGCTTTGTTTAAAAATAATACCAATCTTAATTTAAAATTGGTTAATTTAAACTACAAATATTTATTTCCATGAATCAAGGATTTTGAAAATTAAGGAACTATCATTTTATGTGGAAACCCCATTACTTGTGTATTTTAAATTAATATCACATGCACAAAGAATGTTAACTAGTTTATTCATGTCATTTGGAAAATTATTATTTAAAAAATAACTGACATATTATGATTTAGTCTAAAGTCATTCCATTTACCAGTACATGATTTGAACATTAATATTACCTATCCAAAGTTATAAACATGCAATGCAATGCATTGGAAGTTTATGGATTCAGTTGTAAAGTTATTAATTTATGTTATAAATCAAACTATTTATTATTCATCACTTATGATAATGAAATAAGAATTTAATTATTTGGAGTGGTATGGGAAACCCCAAATAAAATACATGGATTTATGTATTCATGGTTGTATGGGACACATTGGATATAATGACTTATTAAACATATGATGAATGTATTGGACTAGTATGTTCGGGGTTGGGGACCAGTAATAGTAATCTTTCCAGGTTGGGGTCTAGTTACAGTAGACCCTCCAGGTTGGATTCTAGTTATAGAGGCTCTTTGGGTTGGAGTCCAATTACAGAGGCTCTTCGAGATGAAGTCCAGTTACAGAGGCTCTTCAGGTTGGGGTCCGTTTACAGTTATCCCCTAGGTATTGGCCCAGGCCTTGACACATAAATTAATGTCCAGAATTATACATTCCCTCATTATATGTGTGATAGTAACAAAATAGATATTCGACTAGTAGAATACCCTTGGTTAATATCCAATATTTATGACTATCATAAAAGAAAATCATTATGGCATGACATATGCACTCAGTGAATTAGTATTCAGTTAAAGTTATTATCTTTAAGCGTAACTCTAATTATTCATTACTCTTAGATATTTAATTTGTGCTTACATATTCTTATTTCATACATGTTTAGAATGTATTTTATTTTTTACTCCAAATTATCATGCCAATATTTGATTCATGAATCCTTATACTTCTGTTAGCACGTTTTTAATTGATCTCTTTTATGCTATGTTACATGTGTTATAGATTTTCATTAAGAAAAATGTTTTATGTAATGTTTTAAAGAATGTTATCAAAGGTTATATTGGTTTATTTTAAAACCCCTTACTGGGCATTCGTATGATCACCCTATGTTTTTTATTAAATTTTTTTCGGTAACACCTTTTAGTAGATGAAACATTTTAGAAGTAGCTGGTTTCTCAGAGCCTGAACTGAATTAGATCCTTTGTATGACACTGGCTCTGAGTATTCAAGAGCTGGGGTTTGATAGTTGGTATCAGTGGATTCAGTTCAGATAACTCTGGAAAACCAGAACTAAAATAAAGAAAAATCTATTTAAGCATTACTAAATATGAATGTTTTCCTGATTTTCAGATGGAAAATGAAAGTACTAGTCTTCTATCTCTTCCCAATGAAGCCCTAGAAACCATAATTTCCATAGCCAGCCATGAAAATTTTATAAACTATTCCCATAGTTGAATGATGCGTAAGAACCTCTATGACATATCCAACTCTCTCCGAGTACTTCAAATCCACCGAAGAGTGGGTTTAGAATACATATTTATAATGCAATCCCAATTTCCATCCTATATATGATAGGGAAAATACTACGAGGGGATTTTTGGATGATTCACCTCAGTGGAAGGCATCCAATCCCTCATGGCCTTCCAAGAAGCTACAACAATGGGAGACTTCCGCAAGACATATATGTGTCATGTCCTGTCGTATGGGCATATTAATCAAGTAATGGACTTTTACATCCTTGGATACGATGCCTCCCATTCTATGTATAGACAACAAGTACCTACGTACATCTCATAGTTGTACACCCTACATGTCAGACTCTAGAGAAAACAAAAGTGCACCCATGATATCGAACCAGATTTCTCGGGTTGCATATGGTTTAGGGAGATCGAATGTTTTGAACTAGTTTTGGGGATTTGTGTATTAGGGAACTGGGGAAACCATTAGCCTTTATCTTTTTATGAACATGTGGTGATATGAGAACACAAATTTTTATCCCTTCATTCTTTTTGAATCTTGTCTGTTTTTATGTTTCCGAATAGGTTTCACCAATAGATCATTAATAATTAATATTTAGATGGAAGGATAGACTCACATCTTATTGTTTTCTACTGAGATACTAGATACCATCTTGGTCAAAACCTGTGAAGAGGAGTACCTAACTTTTGATTTTTTTTGAAAAACATGCTAGAAACTTTACGAAGTGTTAAACAGTCTGGACATTCTCTATTCCTGTTATGAGAATGCCTACAAAAACCACAGAATATTTACGGTGCAATTGGATGAGTACATGAGAATAAGGATGTACAAAAAAGGACTCTTTCTACGCTTTACTCTAGGTAGGAACATCGCCTCAAGAGAGAGATTTCAAGAAGCTTCTTTAGAAGGAAAACATTGTGCATCCTATATGTACCAAATCCACGATGTCTGTTTATACGAAAATTTATATGACTTAGATGTTATTAATCCAGAGTCGGCCCGATGAATTCTTCAAGAGTTGGTCTATTTGGATATCTATGAACTTTCTACCCTTCGAGAATCTCTGTGGAGGCCTGAATTCACTATGAAAAGGTTCAACCCTTTCTACTCAAAATGTATCTGGGTCAGGGAAGCAAAAGAGTTGAACATCGACTTGGAAATTCACCTGGCCACACTGGAGGACCCTTCACTATAGAGGTTGTGGTAATGTTGGTGAGGGAGGTTTTCTCATAGGTATATGTAGAATGAATTGAGAGGACACAATTATTCATTGGGGGAATAATGAAGCACCCCAAAACATGAACCTCATGTATTGATATGTTTATGTTTAGATTTTGTTTCAATTTCATAACAACTGAACAAAACATATTTCTCATGAGGAAGTAATAATATTGTTTTAATATATATTAGAATGCAATTGAGTAATACACACAAATGGACATAAGGCTTATCATTTAAACAAGAGTATAATAGTGTTTATTATGTACCAAGATCAAAAGAAACATTTCTACCCAAATATACATATTAAAAACCCTATCAGAATGATAAGAATACCCCTTAAAACAATGAGAACCCCATGAAAATAATATGGGTCCTTAGAATCTGACATAATGAACATAAGAATGGCCAAATCCACTGTGGCCACACTAAACACCAATTGTATGATGTGAAAAATCTCCTTCTTTCTCATGAGTTTTAGGACACCATAAGGCATGGTTTTATATAAGGAAACAACTTGACTGTTTCCTTGGGTGACCGTTGAAATCCAACATCTATAATTATAGTCGTTGGCATTGTGGTGAATTAACTAAAAACATTTAAGTACAACTTGGTTTTTCAAAATTTATGAATTGGAAATTATAAGATAAATTCTGATTATGCTACAATTCGGAATAAACTTGATTAATAAAAACAAGGCATATCTTATCTAATTAAAGACATGTGATAGTTTTTTTTAGCTGTTAGAGTTTAAAATTAGATAGCCATTACTGTTTTATTAAATGAATATAGTAATAATTAAAAGGCTATTTCTTGTAAACAAAAATTGAAAATTTATATTTTTTAAATTAAAAGTACAGTTTAAAATAATTATTTTATTCGTTCTGAATTAGAAATAAATAGAATATTTTAATAATAATTATACTAATATATGAATGCAACTAATTTTTTTCTTGTTTTCTAAATAATATATATATATATATATATCTGTGTGTGTGTGTGTGTGTGTATATATATATATTCATTTGTAAACAATATTTAAATTATAATTATATAAAACTAATACTATAATTTTATATATGACATTTAGAATTGATGCATAGAAATATATTAATTCCATTTCTTATGCAAACTAATATTGAATCTATTATATGAATAATTACATGAGTTTTATATATTTTTGAATATATGATGTATACTTATTATAAATTTTGATTAGATTAAAGTTTAATAACATTATTAACATTTTGGATTTTGTTTAATAAAATTAAAAATATATAATATAACCATTTTTAACAGAATGATTAAAATTTCACATATATGAATGATCTTTTAATAAAAATATTATTGTAACTTTAAATAATATATATGTGTGTAATATTAACATTTTTACAAATATTTTTTAACCAATTATAACAATTATTTGATCTACTATATGAGTTATGATATATACACAAGTATATATATAAAGTAATAATTAGTTGTTTTAATTTATAAATTTATGAATAGATTAATTTTTATAAAAGAATTAATTTTAGTATTCTTGTTTAATAAAATTATAATGGTATAAATATTTTAATATTAAACATATGATATGTTAAACTATATAAAATAACAAAAATATAAAAAGGTAAAGATGTAATAATAATAATAAAGTGATAATTTGATTGAATTGGAGAAAAAAAGTCAAAATGCAATTTGAAAGTGTTTATGGAAAATATGTAAAGAAAAAAGAGGGGAAAATGAAAAAAAGGAACCTCGTATTGAGTTTTAGAGTCTGTGTCCGAGGGTTTGTCACACCACGATGAGGAGAAGAGGGAGAGTCAAGCAACGTCCAGCGCTGGGGACCTTGAGCAGGTTGGAGTACATCGCACTTCAGCTACATGTTTCTGGTCTAGGCCACGCCAATGGTTTCAGCAGGGTGGGGTGAGCTTGGTGGTGGAGTCACACAGGGTCCAATGTTAGGTGTTGGGTTGTGAGGCATGCAGTCAGGGTCGAGCAGGCCACCCGGATTTTTGTTTTAGTTCATGTATTTAGAGATCTAGGTTGGTGTTTGGAATTGTGGTGATAAAGGTTCCCTATTCAGAACTCAGATGTTTGTCATTAATCTCAAATTAAGTCCGACCCCCCACCCCACATGTCGCATTTCTTGTTTTCTGTCAACGTTTGGGTGTGAATCGGATCTCCCATGAGAATTATTTTTATTCTATAATCACAACTATTTCCACAAAGTTTCTCGGGTAAGATTCATTGGGTTTATATATTTATACACACTAGAGAACCCATTTTCCTCTATCAACCTATAATCTAATTCAGTGCTACATTTTGGAGTTTTATTTTAGTACCCTCTGGTATTCATAATACTTGTTGCTGAGTGTATCGCATACCCTGTTTCAACTTCTTGGCTTAGTGTTTTCCAAGCATCAGAAAAAATATAAGGGTTCATTATACTTATCATGATTGTTTATCTATTTTACGACTTTATATTTTTAAGGGGAAAATTACTATTTTTAAAAGAGTTCAATTTATTTTGGAATTCAAGTAGTATTTTATTTCAATTAATTAATTATTTTCAAGCTCTTGATTATTCGTGTAAGGGATTATTTTCTTCTAATTAATTTGTATTTATGATTATTTTATTGTAAGGATTTATTTTCAAGTGTTTTTATATCCGCAAACCCAATTATAAACTTAGTATATAATCATATACATATATTTATATAAACATATTTATGTGACTCAAACTAAATCTATTTTATGAATTTTAGAAGATGATTTCAAACCCTTAAATAATGTTTTTGATGCAATAAATATTCAAAGTGAGTAATATAAAATTGTTTTATCTTGTAAATACAACAATTTTTAAGGAATAAATTTATTTATAAATATATTGTATGCTTTAAGAATCCGATGTAAGGGAAGATAGCTAATTTTTAAATATTTAATCACCAGAGGTTTTATTTGCGTAATTGGAATTGTTCTCTCTATTTTGTACTATTGCAAATCAATTGAGAAGATTATATATTTTATTAAAGATATTTTTTTTTGTAAGGGTGCACAGAAAAGAAATTAATTATTTAGATTAAATAATTTTATGCTAATTATATCCTCTATTTTTCTGGTTCTGCATATGAGGAGAATCATTTATTTTGAGATGTATTTATTTTATAATTTTTTAATTTATGTTTGTCAAATTTTAAATCCATTACAAATAAATATATATACATAAATATAAATAAATGGTCAAATGGGTATCTTTACCTTACAAATACATTTATATGTAATTGATTGTACACTCGACGGCTATTTGCTTCGAAGAAATGTAAGTGGGTGAGACAAATACAGATTTTATATATATATACATATGGTTAAACTTTTTCACCTATATTTTTTAATAATAATCTAAGTCAAATTGGCATAAAACAAACTTCAGTAGTTAAAGTATGTTTTTGAAATGTTTAATTAAATTCTCATGAATACATGCACTATATAAAACAATTTTTTCTCTACAAACCTATTGGACTTAAATGCTATGAAACATATGGGATGGCCACTTAATAAGACATGTCCATTTATCTTTACATGCTTTGTGTACAAATGACATCTATCTTAATCTAAAATTGGACTTTTTAAGCTATAAATATTCATTTCCATTAATCAAGTCTTTTTAAAATTAAGGAACTATCATTTTATGTTAAAACCTCATTACTTGCATAATTTATATTAATATCACATACGCACAAAATGTTTACTAGTTTATGAATATCATTGGGAGTATTATTATTTAAATAATAACTAACATATTATAATTTAGTCTAATGTCATTCCATTTATCAGCGCATGATTTGAATATGAATATTACCTATCGGAAGTTATAAACATGCAATGCAATGCATTGAATGTTTATGGAAGCAATTGTAAAGTTAATAATTTATGTGTTAAATTGAACAATTTATTATTCATCACATATGATAATGAATTAATAATTAAATTATTTGGAGTGGTATGGAACACCCCCAATAAGTGACATGGATTTTGGTATTCAAGGTGGTATGAGACACTTTGGATACATGGCCTTATTAAACATATGATGAATGTATTGGAATAGTATGTTCCGGGTTGGGGACTGATAAAAGTAAGCCCTTCGGGTTGGGGTCTAGTTACAATAGACCCTTCGGGATGGAGTCCGGTTACAGAGGCTCTCCGGGTTGGGGTCCGATTATAGTTAGACCCTAGGTCTTGGATTAGGCCTTGACACATAAATTAAAGTCATGCATTATACATTCCCTCATTATTTGTATGATAATAACCAAACGGATATTCAAATATTAGAATAACCATGATTAAGAGCCAGTATTTATGAGTATCAGAAAATTAAATGCTTATGGAATGACATATGCACTCGGTGAATTAGTATTCAGTTGATGTTATTACCTTTAATGGAAACTCTGGTTATTCAATACTCTTAGCTATTTAATTTGTGCTTACATATTCTTGTGTCATGCATGTTTTTAATGTCTTTTATTTGTAACTCCAAATGATCATGCCTATATTTGATTTATGAATCCATGTATTTCAATTATCACGTTTTTAATTGAGAACTTTTATGATACGTTACATGTGTTATAGCTTTTCTTTAAGAAAAATGTTTTATGGAATGTTTTAAAGAATGCTTTAAAAGGTTATATTAGTTTATTTTAAAACCCCTTACTGGGTATTCATATGATTACACTACGTTTTTGATTAAAATTTTTCATGTAACATCATCTAGCAGATTAAACATTTCAGAAGTAGTTGTTTTCTCAAAGCCTGAACTGAATTCTATCCTCTGTATGGCACCAGATCTGGGTATTTGGGAGCAAGGGTGTGACATTAACTATGATTTTAGCTTCCATTTTTAAATCCAAAGTGCTTAATAAACCCAGTTTTGTATTAGTGTCGCTCATAATCACCACATTTTCCATCACATTTAGTGTTAACATGATTCATCCTAGGTCCAACCCTTGACTAAAACCAAAAAACATACTATGGGAAACAATAATCATAGTGGGAAACCACATAATCTCTACCTTAACAAAATTTTAGGATGTTATCCTATACATAGACTTATCTTAAAATTTAGTCATTGGTTTATGTTCCCTAATCAATGTTTTCCAAAATCTAGTTCTCAAGGATTCTAGTAAACATACTCTTATACAAACTATAATAACATCTACTATAGTAACTGATCATTGGTGTCTAGTTTATTTCATTGGAATAAGATAAACGGTATGTCATCCTAAAGGATGAATCAGTTTAATTGTCTTAAAGATCCAGATACATACATTATTCCTATAATTTCATTTAAAATAAAATATAATACATAATAAAACAAATCTATGGAATCCTTAAAACAGATTCAAATATATATTCTTCATATCATAGGAAAGGACTCAAAGTAAGGGTAATATCAAATAATTATAAAGGTTTAAGTAAAATTGAATCTATTATGAGTAAATAATGTAGAAATTATATCGCGAGGTAAATAACAAGATTTTTTTATTTAATCGACAACTTGTGGATCACAATGAATTAATGGATTATATAAATGTAGGAATATCAAGGGTAATAATAAATAAATCCTTAATGAAGGAAATGAATAATTTTTTAAAGTGAGGATCCCAAAAATCAAGATATATCTACTATCAAATTATTGTTCCAAGACAACTTATCTATGGGTGGGCATACACCAAATACCCATTTAATAATATTGGTCGATAGACTTTCCTTATTATACATTTCGATTCATTGAGGGGATATATAAATCTGGCCCCGCTCTTCACTACACATCCAATGCATTACTCATATATTGAATGATCAGTGTAATTCACAAAAAAATATTCATTATCATTAAATATTTTTATTGAATAATTAATGTGGAATATCAATATTTCCCCAATCAATCAAATAACATTAAAAAACATGTTATGTAGAAATGTTATATGATTTAAAAAAAACCACATACATAATATAATGAATATTTATATTTAAGTGAAATTAAATTTAAAAAAAAGTGATCATAAAAATTTAAATGTTTCATGATAAATTCAATGACTACAAAATTAATCAAGAGATGATATATGGCCATCCATTCATTGGAAACATTGATATTTTAGTAAATTTAGGTATTTTAATGAATTCCTAAAAATGGAATCAAAAAATTTAAATTAAATTTTGATAAATATTTTTCACTTTTAAAATCATTGAAATATTATAGAATAATCTAATTACTAGAAAACATTTATTTTGGGTAGGGGGGTTCATTAAAACTGTATATGTTGATAAAAATTCATTTTTACTTTTTCGTAAAAAAAGTAAAAAAAAAAATCTTTTATAAGACATTATGAAGATTCATTTAAAACCATTTAAAAATTAAATTGTAACATTAAATTTTCTTTTAGTAAATAAAAATTACATAGGTAAGACATTTTTGAAAAATATGGGCATATAATAAAAATATATCCGATAAAAAAATAAATAATATCGCATTTTATTTTAAATACTTATTTTCTTGGATAATGTTCCAAAGAGTGGGTAATTTGAAATAATAAATAGAAAGTCCTTAAATATCTATATTATAATAAAATTAATATTTTTTAAGAACGATATATGATAACATTCATATAATGAGAATAAGGGCAATCACAAAAAATGAGGTTATAAAATAAATTCATACCTCTTGGGTAACATTTAAATTGTAATAACATGAAAGAGTTAAAATTAAATTCAAATTTTATAATGTTGAACAAATATATATTCAAGATAAATAACTCAAATGGGTGGTATATAAACAATGAAAAAATTAATAGGTGTATAATACCAAATATTTCTTAATGGAGTAGAAACTGAGATGACATCTGTTAAAAAGTTCGTATTATTGAAGAAAGAATTAATCAACAAAATCATTGTGTGTGAAAAAAATAAATAAAAAATTTCAAAATAAAACATAATAAAATCAAAGTTTATTTCACAAATAATCAGGGAAAAATTTATTTGATAATGTATATGTATAACCCAATAAATTGATATTTACTTACGAGACCCATTACTTCAAGATTGACATACCTCATAAGTTTGTTTGACATATTATAAAATAAATTTATATTTACTATACATAAAAAATAACCATATAAACATCTATAATATTTTATATAATCTATTTATAATATTTTTTCATCTTTTTGTTAAAAATATTTTATTATTATAATTATTTTCGGTGTTAACTATTTTATTTTCATGTATATTCTGATTTTTTAGTTTCAGTACTTGTATCTTAATCATGGTTACATCATATACATAATTTAATTAATGATTAACATATAATATGTATTCAATATATTTATATTTAGAGTCATCCATAAAATGTAGAGATAGAAAAATAAATTTAAATGTTTATGGAAACAGTAGGTCACATGTATACAAGAATGCCAATTTCAAATTTTGATGGATGGAACAAGATAAAGTTAAATAATAATTCACCATATCATAATATTGGTTATGTTTTAAATATTTTCATTAAATTTTTCATTTTTTCATTCATGTAATGAAAAAATGAAAAATGGATTACATCACTTCATAGAGGTTGTTGTTCACAAGAACAATGTTATCATTTTCCAATGGATTTGAACATAATATGATAGATATTATATTATAAATTACGAAGAATAATTAAATCAAAACAATAGTATATGAATATTTGTTCCATTTTTATAACAATCTACATAAAATTGGGATGAATAATTAATTACACTCCTACGTGGATATGGTAATCCGTACACACACACAAGTGATGTTTTCTATTTTTTGTAGGATGAAAACGATATGTGGTATGGTTTTAACATAGTCATAATAACATAATAAAAAACATATGATACTTGGGTTATTATTTAAGGATGGTTACAATAGATTTATATTAATTTTAAAAATAAATAAGTTTGAATGTGTTGGTAATGACGATTAGATTTTCTTCGAAAGAGTTTCTATAAAAATTATATTATGGAACCTAGGATTGGCCTTTTAAGAAGATAATATCCTCCATAATTAAAATAAGTTTTTTATAAGAGGTTTTGGTAGGGTATGGAAAATCTAATTGAATCTTGGTGGTGTATAGGATAGTGCAGAGCTTGTTCCTTTTTATAGTGAACAGAAGGACACATAAGAATTTAATAAAAATATTTACCTTTAATAAATTAATTTTCATGTGAATGTGGTGAAATGTAGATACAATTTTAAAGAAAATATAGGATATGGTTTATATAACTATAACAAAAAATATAGGTTTACGTGATATTTTAAACCATATCTTTTTGTTTAACCCCTTCATTAAACAATTTTAACCTTAACCATAGTAACAACTTTTTAAATATTAAAGGGGTACAATTTTACTTATAATATAAAATTTTGATCAAAAATGGAAAATGTATGAAATTTTAGATAATTTAAGATACAAATTTTCTTTTTACAAGTATATTATATTTAAATACTTTATTAAAATTTGATTTCTCATAAAATATCTATAATGTTATTTTTCACACAATTCATTTAGTATTATATTAATGAAATAAAGAAAAATATGTAATTTGAATCTAGAATATAATAATATATATAATATTTAATTTAAATATATAAATATTTTGGTTTACTCTCTGTCCCCAAAAAATATAACTTTTAGTATTTTTCTAAAAAAATATTATATTTTTCTATTAATTTAATAATTATTATGCTAGTGTTTAATAAGAATTTATGGTTATTATTTCACCACAAAAAATTGAAAACAAAATACAATGAAAAAAAATATTTTTTCTATAAAAAATATTTTTCTAAATTAACATATGTTTTTTTATTCTTTTTATAAGATGTTATATATATTAAAACCAAGAGAGTAACATTTTTGACTTTCTATTTACTTAAAATAGTATAAATGTTATAGTAAATGGAAAGTGGAGAGAAATTTAGACATTTTAGAGTATTTAATATTAATTTTCAAAACACACATATATAATAAGATAAAGAAAAGTGATATGGAGAGTTTTCGGCCTTACCACTTTATTTATAACCTTAATTACCCATTGTACGCTTACCAATGTGATGAATTTTACCACGATTACAATCCTTAATTAATAAATATAAAATGAGATTATTTACCAAATTTAAACCTCAAGATTCCAAATATGGTATAATTTTTCCATAATCTAATTAATTATGTAGAATAAATTAATTTAAAATTAAAATGAAAACACAATGAAAAATAACATTTCATAAAAAATGTATTTTTAAGTACAATTTTTTATCCTAATTTAAACTAGGAAATTTATTATAATGAACTTAATGACATTGTTAAAAATATAATTTAACTAATTTAACTATTAAAACCAATTTAAAAATTTTATCTTTGTAAATTGTTAAAACAAAAATACATTTTCAATGAAAATTAGTGTTTATCACTATTCACTAGAAAATAAATCATTTTAGAATAATCATAAAATTTAACCCTAATATAATTTTGATATGATTATTATAAAAAAATTAAATTTTATAGAATAAAATTTCTAAATGTGTATTAAATTAATTATAATTTCCAAACACAAAAATAAATAGCATCCATTTTTGAAGAAAACTTATTTAGAAGAATAAGATGTATTTAGAAAAAATTGAATGCTTATTTTATAATAATTAGTCAATAAAATTTTATTAATTGGATACTTAATATATATATATAATATATTATGGTTAATCTAATTCATACCCTCCTGTTTAATGGCTAGGTTATAACAACAATATTTAAATAGTAATTTTCCAGGGTTGATTTATGCTTGGTGGTACGTGGTGTGTAAGCTATAGAACATTGTATCCTTTTAAAATATATGGATGTTACATAACATTATGGTTCTTATCATACTATTTTATGTAAATGTGAAATAATATTTTTTTTCTATGAAATTAATTTTACCATAACCTCAAATTGTTTTACAACATCATGTTTTCTTCCTCAATCCCCTATTTTCCCTTTTAAATTTTGTTTAATCACAAAGTCTTTTTTGTCCAATTATATGAATTAATTATTCTATTAATACTTATTTTTTAATTATATTAATTTGTTATATAAATATTTAATCTTTCAAAATCTTTTTATATGACATTGAAACTAGGTTTACAAGTCCACCTCCATATATAATAGATTAGTAGGTCAATAATCCGTCATGTGTAACTCACCAATCATACTATCATAGTCATACTAAAATAAATAGCATGCCTTTATATGTATAAAATTACACAATACCTCATAATTTTAAAAGGAAATGTTGAATGAAAATTCATCTAATTAGTAGATTTCATATCTCAAAAACCATTCAAATATATACTTTGGTCTAGATATTGGGGATTGTAATCACTAAAAATTTTCAAGAGATGTATCTTGATTATTTATAGATAATATTTTATGTTGTGTTTAGTATATTTCTTTTTGTTTTTACCTTGGGGTACCTTTGGGAGAAATTTGGAATTTTTGGAAGGAAATGGGAAAGTACACGGTTTTCCCAAACCGTGTTCCCCAGCACAGCAGACTGTGCAACCCTAGAAAATTGGGATTTATACATTTGGAACATGGTTTTTCAAATTTTTCTTCCAATTAGGAGAAACCATTCACCCCCTATAATAGGCAACTGGTTAGTCACAGAGTTATGAGAAAATGTTCACCTCGAGCAGCAAACTATGCGTACGTGATTTTAATCCCCACAAAAATTATTATAAAAATTACCAAACACCCATATAATACCCCCCCTAAAATGAATATGTCAAAAAATAATTGATTTACCTAAATTATATAACCTATATAAGTAATTCTATGATCATCTAAACTCAATTCTTGGTTATTCAATTCTAGATTAGTGATTATGCATCTCTTAGAGTGTGTGATCTATTTCGGATTTATCTGTCATTCTTCTCCCATTATTTTAGTGGATTATTATCCATTTTTTTTGGATCAAGATCTAGATTTAATTAATCTAGATCATGTCATTTGTATCTATATATATAGAAAAGATATCTTTATTTGTTCAATCTTGGATTTTGGTTTAAGATTTAGTTCTTGTTCTATGCCATTGAGCTACTCAAATTTTTGGGATTTCCGTTGGTGAGCATTCTTCTTCAATCATGATGTATGTGGTATATAATTCATATCCAAAAGTCATTATTTAAATTACATGTATTTAATTGTATATTTCTATTAAATGTGTAGAAATGTTGTTTTTGATTGAATTAATTAATTTGGTGAATTAATTAATTAAGGAGATGTGAAATTGTGGATTTTGGGAATTAAAGATTAAGATTATTAATTATAGAATTAATTATGGGATACTGATTTTTTTATTTGATATAACTAATTGATGAATTAATTATGAGATATTTTGATTTGATAATATATATAATTAATTGTGTAATTAATCATGAAGTATTGATATTTTCATTGAGATAATTTATCGGGTATTTAATTATTGGAATTTAGAGTTCATTGATATAGATTAATTAATTTATGAATTAATTAATGAGATTAATTAACATATTTAATTAGGGAATTAATTATGGGGATCTATTTTATAATTTAATTGTTTAATTAGAAATGAAATTAGTGTGGTTTTTTTATTAAATTGATAGGTAGAATTAAAGTTATTAATTAATTGGTGAATTAAGTAATGTATTTAAGGTCAATAATTAATTATCACATTAATTAATATTATTAGTGTAACTAATAATTTTTTTAATTAATTAATGTTACTGAAGTGATTAGTAAATTTTTGAATTAACTAATATAATTGTGTTTTTAACTAATTGTTTAAATACTAATGGAATTAATGTGGATAATTAATTGTTTAATTAATTATGTGTTATTGAATGTTAACATGGAAATTTGATTGTGGTGTTACAAATGTTAACATGGTCATTTAGCTTAGAAATAAAAAATGGGAACATGGTCATTCTCATGTGTGATGTATTAATGGTAAAATGGAAATTCAAGTATGAATTAATGAATGGTAAGATGGGAATTCATGTATGAATTAATGATTGGTAACATGGTCATTCAATTGTTTGAATTAATGAATGGTAATATTGGAATTTTGAGACCTTATATTCCATAGGAATAGTTCAAAATCAGTTATGGTATGAAGCATTTATTGGGATATGGATGTTTATAGGAACCCAAGGGTTTATGTGGTTAAATAAAGAATAATTGATAATGTAAAAACTATTTTATATGCATTGTGGTTTATTCTTAATACAACTACATACACTATTAATTGAATGGATATTATCTTAGATATTGTTTTTTGGTGTCCTAATAAGTTATACTCATACCCTACTCAAACTGTATGATCATTACCTGAAGAGATTTCATAGTTGTAGTACAGGATAAAGGATAAGGCCCTGTGTTATGTGGATGAGTCGGGACGGACCTTGGATAAGAAAATTGAACTTGGTTCAAGGACCATTTGATATTTTTTGGTGTCTTTACTTTTGAGATTTAATTTTTTTTCACTTTCACATACATTATTAGGACCTATTTATTATTCATTTGGATATTGTATTTACAGTTTTGTTCATCTTGTGATATTGGAATATTTTTTTATGGGTATATATTTGGTTATGGATTATTTATTTTATACTAGTTTTCTTCTTTGAAAAGGAGGCTATAGTCCCCCCATGACTGATAAAAGAACCTCACTACTAGTAAGAAACCTGAGATGTATGACGAGATGTGCCTGAGGTTATGTAACTGATCTTATCAGGGAATTAGTGTCTGGCAGGTAGGTTGAGACATTACAAAGTGGTATCGAAGCCCAATTTTATTTTATTTTCTCTTTTCAATCCTATTTTGGAATGGTAGACAAGAAACATGCATCATTTTGTCCTAGGTTAGAAGATCTTTCATGGGTCTAGCTAAGTCATGCATGGGCGAGAACTCAAGTACATAGGGTGGGATTGTTGTTATTATTCTTTTATGTTATATTTGAATATTATTTCACCTTGGGTGACAAACATGTTGTGTTATGTGATAATTACTATTGATATTTAATGATATTTGACTCATGTCCTGATATAGAACAAGAAATTAGATTTCATGCATCCTTCTAGGCACATAGGGTTATTTTGACATGCATCATTTTCGGCACACATGGGTAAATGGTTTACGAGTATGTTTTAAAACATGATCTTTTTCCCTTGCTTGTGAAATTGAAACAAAAATGGTGCATAACATGAAATAGAGAAATATTTTAAAATGTTCCATGATGATAATAAATCAGTGTCTAAATATGAAAATAAAATAATGAGAATGTGTTTTCCCTTGTAAACCATGACCTTGGTGTAGGATTGTTATGGGAGACGATAGCACCTCCGTTTTGACTGCATGGTTAGGGTTGGTGAAAACACTTATTGTGTTTCCATAATATGAAAATTTATTGGTTTTGTGAAATTTTTCCTAAGGTGTGTGTTTGGAATCATAGAGAGTATGCCTCCCCGATGATTCTTATTGAGAGGATGACTGGAGGACATGACTCAGGATGATCCTCTAGTGGTGGATCCTAGGTCACCAATCTTGTTGGGTGAGTAAGTAGAGGATAAGTTCTAAGAGATATTTTATTACATCATGTATATTATGGAAAGATACCATGGGTGGTTTGTGAAGAGTATATATAATCTAACGAGGGAGTTTTAGCTCCACCACCCTCTAAATTTTATTGGAGAGGGTGGACCTGAGGGATCTAAATTATGTGTTGATTCCATCAAGATGATAATTGAACATTTCAATAACCCCACTGAAAGGAGGGTCAAGTTGGATACTTATATTTTATGATGAATGAAAAATCATTGGTGGGTCATTCAGGGATGGATTGTATAGGATGATGGTACGTTATGGAAGTAATTTTTGGAGAGATTATGGGAGCACCACAATCTATAGACGCTTAGGAAACAGAGAGGTGTTGAGTTCATGAGGTTGAATCAATGTAGTATGTCCGTGATATACTATACAGGACACTTTACAGATTTGCAATGCTTTTATTCATCATTTGAAGGGTATGAAATATCTATGGTGCACAGGTTTTTAGGATTTTCTTAAATCTATGACTAAGTCCTAGATCAACCTTTTTCATTTAAAGATGATTTTAAGGTGGTGAATCAAGATCTCATTGATGAGGGGAACCTAAAGGAGGAATCCAATTTGGGACAAATAGTATTAGATATATGATCATGAGGTGTGACTTCCAAGAGCAAGAAGAATCTACATGATATCATTAGTCAGTGCAATGGGAAACAGGGTGCATAGATAGAGGGATAATTTTCTCAGGATCTTACTTGAGTGATATGTATCCAATGTGGTGGATCAGAACACTTATGAAGATTTTACCCCTAACTACCTGTTGAGTTCCAGTCTTGTAAAATAATGGGACATCTAAAGATGTTTTTTAGGACCCAATGGCTGATGAGTAGTGGTATGATATCTAGAAAGAACCAGGGTTTGGGAAGAAGATCTTTTGTACCATATTAGTCTTGCATCTGTAGTTCTACTCTTCTATATTGTAGAGGTAGTGGATGCGATGCTTCTAGGAAATGATCCTCATATCATCAGAGTGGTGTATCTTAGAAGTGTCGGACTATATCACAAGGAATAGGGGATGGATAGTTGTATGCAGTGCAACCTATACTTGGGGATAGTGAGGTTGAACTATCAACAGTGAGAGGTACTATTCTTGTAGCTTTTGATTTATCTAGTAACTTATTTGATTTTTGTCCCCCTAATTTTTTATTTTATACAAAACATGTGATTGATTTGAGAATGGTGGTAGAGTTCATGAGTGAGGTGTTGATTGTAGACACACCTCTGGGAGTATGCTCAAGAGAAATTTTCTTATACAAGGGGTGTTCTCTCAAGGTTAGAGAGTATCATCTTCTGTGGGATCTCTATATTCATGACATGTTAGGATTTGACCTAATTCTAGGTATGGGAAATATACTAGAATACTGATCCCAAAAAAGTTTTTATCAAAGTAGGGTGGATTTTATGTCTCCTAAGGGTGACAATTATGTTCACCATGGAGAGTGGCATATCCAGGCATGAAAACACAAGGCCAATTACTCAGAAATTAGGAGATCTTGAAACCCAGGTTTCTTGTCCATTATAGGAAAATGGAGGTATAGATAAGGATTTTATTCTAGTTATAGTGGAACAGTTTTAGGATGTATTTCATGAATACTTATAAGGGTTTCCACATAAAAGATATGTAGAATTTACCATTGATCTCATGTGGGGGGATGACTCAGTTTCTATTCCAATATATAGAATGGAATTGACAAAGAATCAAGAGCTCAAGTCTCATCTAGAAGAGTTGGAGGATAAGGGTTGCATCCTTCTGAGTATGTTTCTTTATGTATAAGTATTTTTTTTGTTAACATGATAGATAAGACTCTGTGATTGTGTGTTTATTACCAAAAGTTAAACTAGATGGTTATGAAGAATTGGTATCCTCTTTTATATATCGATGATCTGTTTGACCAGTTGAGGGGTGCTTGTGTATTTTCCAAGATAGAATTCTTATCAGGGAATCATCAATTGGTATTTAGGACTTCTGATATATAGACGAATTCTTTTAGAAGAAGTTATAGAATATATGAGATCATCGTAATTCCATTTGGGTTGATAAATGCACCAAAAATGTTTTATGTCCTTGATGAACATGATCTTCTATTCATACCTAGATTAGTTTTCTGGTGGTTTTTGAGGTTGGAATTTTGGTTTACTTCAAGAATCATGATAATCATGCCCAAAATATTCACATCATCCTAAAAAACTAAGAGAGCATTGACTGTAGAAAAAGCTATTTATGTGTCATATTTTTCATCATGTACACTTATTGGGTCACATTATCTCATAGGAAGGTGTGTTTGTGGACCCAAAGAGATTTCATGTAGTAGTTTCATGGGGGAATCCAAAGAATTTATTTTATATTCATAGATTTATAGGGTTGGTTAGATATTATCGAGTATTTATTTATGAATTTTCATGTTTGGAATCACCACTTTTAGAATTCACCAAAAAATTGGATAAATTTTTACTGGTATACAGTATGTGAGAATGCCTTCTAGAGATGAAGAAGGGATTAAAATCAGCACCAATATTGATCCTACCTGATCTAGTTGAGGATTATACAGTGTATTATGATGCTTATGGGATAAGGCTTGGAACATTGCTGATGTAGAGAGATCAATTTGTGGTGTTTGCGTCTCAGAAGTTGAGGCCACATGAAGGGAACTAACCTATGAATGTCCTCGAGTTAGCAATAGTGGTTTTTTATTTATAGTGTTTGTGGAAATATCTATTAGATGAAAATTTTACTGTGTATATGGACCATAATATATTGAAATATATATTTTCAATGTGATATTTGAATCTTCAATAGAGGAGACAGGATGTGTATATGTTGTCTTTTTATATTGAGCAGGAATAGGCTTGGAATATTGAATAATGTTTTAGATTCATTGATCTGGAAAATTCAGAGTTAGGTTGTTCAATAGTCTAGTGCTATGTGGAAGATGATGGATTTACTTGATGAGATGAATAATGTAGTTAAAGAGATTCAGGATCAGATGAATCTCATAATGGTTTCAGTGGATTCTACACTTTATTGATGGATCTGAGATGGGATTTGTGAGGATCTCAAATGTTTCACCTTGAGGGAAATCCTTGAAGGTGGGGATTCACCCTCTCATTAGAGCGTAGATGGGAATGAGGTCATCTATGTCAGGAATCAGGTTATTTTACCTTCAAGCATGTGGGAGGAACTATTTCATAAGTTTTATTCCTCAAAGTGGGTGGCACATCAATGTCTAACCAAGACGTACCATGACCTAAGATAAATTTTTTGGAGGCTGATCATGAAAAAAGACAATAAGTTTTATGACACGATGCTTTGCCTATTAGTAGTTGAAGGATGAGTTTCAATGAGCTAGAGGTTTGATACAACTATTACCCATTCCATAGTTGAAGTGGGATGACCTGACCATAAACATTATATTGACCCTCACTTTTCAAAAATAAACATTACATAACATTTTCAATATACTTAAAATAATACAAAAACAGATGCCCAAAGACCATATTAGTTTAGTGCCTTTGGAAACATGGAAACATAAACACTCATACATAAATGAGCTACATTATCTCCCACTAGATTCAGCTTGAACAAAACCCTTATTAGACACATAAAAATAATACATATCTGCATAACCTTGGGAAGAAATCATAAGGGGTGAGCTCAGATGCTTAGTAAGGATATTCAAGGAAGACATCTATGCATAAACATGAGAATATGTGGTATAAGAACATGATCATGATCATTAGAAGAAGACTACCAAAATATCAAAGATAGGAAACATGAATCTTGGCATAATTATTTGAAGTTTATATGACATGAATCATAATTAAATCTTGATCATAAACCATGAGGGCAAGACATGGGAATAAGACATGTAATTATGGATTAAAAATCATTTTATAACATCATGAATATGTATAAGTAGAATCATGTTTACACATTGAGTTAAGGACATGAAATCAGGACCTCTCATAGACTTATAGATATGCTCCGAGTCTACACACATTGTTTTGAACATGGAATCAGGTTCACACATAACATTGTCAACTTGTAATCCGGTTCACAAAAAAACTTACAGCCATGCAACCAGGTCCATGAATAAAATTGTGAATATGTAATCTGGTTCACACAGAACATTATGAACAAATAATAAGGTTCACTCATATCATTGTGAAAATGTAATTAGGTTCGCGTTTAAACTTATAGACCTACGAACACGACCATGCATAACATTTTAAACATGTATCAGGTCCATCCTTAACATTTATACTCATGAGTTATCCATCGTTTCCAAATTCATTAGAGGGATAAATATGTCCCATCAATAAAATAATGAAATCACACACGATTGTTCCACATAACATTCATCATATCATAGACCATGAAAATAGATGTTTTTTACAAACATAAAATTTTAACCCATGAAAAGAAACATGTATCATTAAAATTTCATCCCATCATAAGATTTGGAAACGAAATAGGTTTTATAATCATTTTATCAAAGAATAACCCATGAAAATAAGCAGATTTTAAAATCATATAATCTGTGTAATAGAAATTGGTGTCATAAGCATCATTTCATCAAAACAGAAACCATTCAAGAAAGAATATGAATGGAAACTTTGAATCATTTCATAGAAGGGAATGAGTAACATCAACAGATGTATTATTAGATATAAATAAGCTTATAAAGATATTTTGAAAACATTTCTTAAGTAAAATATACTTTCTTATTTGAAAAGTAATTTTAAAATATTAAACCTTTAGAAAATCCTTTTTTGAAGACACATTGAAAATATTGAGAGAAGGCTTGAAATCATTTTGAAAAATGTTTTACTTAAACACTTATAACATAAGATTGAAAATATTATGAAAATTGTTTCTTTAAAAATAATTTAAAAAATTATCAGGAAATATTGATTTTTTTAAAAACAATTTCATTCAAAATAATTTGAAAACTTTTAAAAGAATATTTAAAAATTATTTAAAATAATAAAATATTTTTGAAAACCTTGTTCATAGAAAATCATGTTAAAATAATGAATGTCCAAAATATTAGAAAAAAATTATTTAAAAAAATAACTTTGTAATATTTTAATGAAATCTTCAATGGAATAAAGATCATGATGACAGGTAAATCTGTACATGCCAAACATTCCTTTTTCACTAAAAAAAGTTTAGAAAAGTAACTCAACTGTAAAATGATAATAAGATTCCACTTTAAAACCTTATTTGTTTACAAAGTTAGAAAATGGGTAAAAGTTTATTTTAAATATCATATGATAATATTATAATATTTTTGGGAACCTTCTTTAAAAAACATGGTTTTTATGGAACCCAGATATATTACTGATAAGAGAGATACTATTGGATTTTTATAAAAACATTTTCTTAAGTATATTAATTACAAAAAATCCTAAATTTTTTACCATAACATGGATATGACATTTATATTCATAGTTTAAGAAAATTCAGTAGGGTTCTTGAGATATGGATAATAATATTTCATCAATGGACGCATAATCATAAACAATCTTTATAAACGATGAGATTGTAGTAATAAACTGATCCATTTTTTAACTTTAATTCACGATTGAAAGAATAACATTACATAATGGTTAAAATATAATTAAAATTAGGTTATTCAGGATAGAACATATCAAAATTCATTAAATATACCTCAAAGAAGAATATAGGTGTATGACATGGCATGTCTCTCAAAGAAGGAAAAATCAGAGAAATTTAATTTACTGATTAGGTAAATTAAGAGACACAACCCCCATGGAATAAATATCATCAAATGGAAAAGTAAATATAGATATACCTAATTATAATAATAATAAAATTCATACATGGTCATTATGAACACCACAAAAATGAAATCGGTTGTGATTAAGGAATGTATCTCAGGTATATGAATAAATGAGATGAAATCCCCTTACCCTTTGTCATGACCCTCGTCATACTCATTCCAAACTCCAGTTGGTGAGGAATTAGCAGGTGAATACAAGAGACCTGAGATCAAATCTTGGTGGAGACATATTTCTGGGTTACTGTAGTAGTATTTTAGCAGTACTATATTAGGCAATGATAGGAAATGTAGCAGTTGGAACTATTCATCCATCGGGGCCTCTAGGCTACCAGTTTGGTCCTCAGGTTCTGTGAGGCTTTTGAGCCACCCAAGGCATTTAGTCCAGTTGTCTCTCAAGGCCTTATAGACACCCTAAGGCAATTGGGCCACATGATTATGTAGATGTACCAGTCAGAATATAAGGGATAAGGCTCCAGATGAGGATTTAGGGAAGGCACATTCATTACAGTAGATATAATTGGAATAGGAAGAATGAGTAGGTATGGATTTCTATTGGTACCGGCATATACAAATTTTCATAGGACAACTAGCCGACCAACCCTACGAAGGTAGAGTTATTATATCATGACATCTCCTGGGGAAGATCAGTTCCAAGTTGTATTGTCTTGGTGATTACCTCTAAGACTTAAAGGTTATGTAATTGTCTATAAGCCTTCAGACCTTTTAATGGTTCCACCTCACCCCTTGAATGTTTTATTATCAAAAAAATAAGGCCTTCGGGCCATTCCAAATAATTTAAGCTTTCACTTTGGCTAATATCCTCTTTGATTCTCTCATGTGTGTTTAATTGTTATATTTTAGTTCTTCATACTTATATAATGAATTCCATAATATAAACCATGATATAAATATCATGTATAAATAGTATATATGTGTATTATAACAATCTATTGAATATATAAGTATGAAATAAAATACGCTATTCATGTAGATGGTAGGTCATACGTACGCATGAATGTTGTCTCCATTTTATTGTCATATTAAAAGATTGATAGAAAATGAAATATATGTATATATGTATGTAATATCATTAAATAATCATTATTATTTTTTAAATATCATATAATTTTACTAAATACATCCTTATTACATTCCATGTAGTGTTTGAATGAATCAAGTCACTTTGAGGGGGTGGTAGTCCACACTTTCTTAAACAAAATTATCATAATTACATAAGATGAAAACTGTAAAGGTATGTTTTAGAAAATATTTAAATAAGAATAAATACATATTAAATATCATATATTTATATATTTACATATTTTCCATAATAATTTCCACCATGATAGGCGGTAATGGAAAAACAAATAATAATCATTCCATGAGGTGGAAGTTCGATGTACACATAAAGAGTGTGTTTGTTACCCATTAGATAGAAGTGTGTGTAAGTGTATGTCTAAACCTTAATTTAAAAGAATATATATATATATTGGGGAATCTGGTTTTTGGTGTAATAATGTAATAAAGATATTTTGGGTGGTGGGGAATGAAAATAAAAGAAAGGTATTTGAGAGAGGGTGTTACCTCTTAATCGGATAAATCCTTTTGGTTTGCACCAGAGGGATTCCTGTGAATGTTTTTTGACCAAATAGAGTCTTAAAGGTAAAATTTAGGTATGTTTGGAAGTTTATTGGGTACATATTTAATGAACCTAAGGGTTTTGAGATTTGTGAAGAAGAGGGATAATGGTGGCCTTTTATAGGGACATGAAAGTACACAATTGGAATTTATGAGAACAAGTTAGGTGTACCCAAGTTTTTACCTAACAAATGTCATAAAAAAGACAATAATGTAAGGTTTGTGGCCGAAATATTTCCAAAAAATGTTTTTTGGACATGTTTATATGCCATTTGTTCCCTTAACATTAATTTTTATCCCCCTATTAAGCTCAATTTTACATTAATCACTGTAAATAATTTTAACTATATTCACTAATTTGTTTTGGTCAAAACCTAATTTAACCTTATTATAAATTATAAATTATTTTTATTCCAAATATTTAATCAATTTTTTTCTAATTCCCAACATATATGTGTAAAAAATTAATTTGAAATTAATCCCACATACGAGATGACACTATAGGTTTTTAATGTAAAATTTATCAAAAGATTGCTATGTTTTCATACCCAATTTTAATGGGAAATTTATTACAATGAACTATATTGGATTAAATTATAAAAATATGATCTAATTAAAATTTTAAAACAATATATAATTTAATTTAACCTTATATATTGATTATATGAAAATGCAGTTTTGAATTAAAATTCTTTATTTTTCACTTATTCATTAAAAAACGAGACTTCAGAGAAAAATACAAAAAATTCACCATAACATAATTTTTATATTTTTATTTAAAATATGGAAGTTATTTATTCATTTATATTATTTTAAAATTTAAAAAAAAATTATTTAAAATAGGATCTCCATTAAAAGGTGGTAAAAGTGAATTTATAAAAATACAGTAATGTATGCATAAAATTGGGTTTCTTCTTATCCAATTAATGTAAAAACTATTGTATGAGAATCAAGAAATATTTAAATATAATATATATATATATAGTTAATATCATTTAACAGTTTTAATTATTTAAATTTATTAGGATAAAAAAACATTGTGAGCATAAAAATAATAATATTTTCATTTATATTCAGTAAGGTTTCATATTCATTTTTAATTATTTTTTAACAAATGAATTCATTTTATATTTTTGTAAACCATATATTTTCATAATTCAGTTAACCCTTTTCATAAATAATAATTCAAAGGTTTGGTTATACCTTATAATATTAAATAACAGTATTTTTAATAATAGATAATTGTTTTATAGTACTCTATCTTTCATGTTAAACAAGCCATCGAGGAAAGTCAGTCTTTCATGTAACATTATCTAACCTCAGTGGTCCTTGTAGAGAAATATAAGATTTATGTTTTTTTGTAATGAATGACTAACTTGGTGTTTATTTCAATAGGAACCCAACATATTTCTTTAAAAAACATTGTTCAGTTCCATGTGAAATAAAAATTATCAAAATATTAAATTAACTTTAAAAAAATATTTCACAAAATCTAAAGGTGTTACATTATACCCCCTTTAAAATGTATTTCTCCCTCAAAATTATTATGGTTTAAATTTTTTTTAATACCTTAAATATCCTTTCAAAGAAACCCACATCATAAAAATTAATAATAAAACTTACTTTATTAAATATTGAAAACATAAATGTTACCCAAAGTAATATATAACTTGGTTTCTACATAGGATAACATTGGTGGAAAGAAAAAACATAGAAATGGAAGAGAACCTTTTTGGATTCAAGATCATTTTTAATGAGATAAAGAATTTTTCTAAGAATATTTACTTACTGGATTTAGTATAATCTAACCCTTTATTGTGCCTTGATCCACTACACCTCTTTCTCCTAAAAGGATGGTGATTTTTTAATTCATGAAGTATTAACAGATTTTAAGATCCATGATATCACATCACATTTTTCATAAGTTATCATCAACAAAAAGTTGTTAGATCAGGTTATCCAATATGTATAAATCCTCATGTGGTGAGATAATACTTTAGTCTCACAAAATTTATTCTAATTGTAACATAATGTTTCCATAAATGGTTTACCTTATAATCATTCTGAAAGATAAAAATACAAAATGTTTGAAAGAATGTCCTTAAATCATCTTAGCATTTATCCCCCATTTATTAAAAAGTATCTCCTAGTTTCCACATTCCAAACATGTGAATACCCTCAACGTAAGTCCTCTTAAAATATGGTAACAACCTGAATTACTATATATAATTTTAGAAAAAATACAGGCTTAGTTATTCTAATTATTAATGGATACATTCTTTAAATCCAAGAAATTGTAAACTTCATCCTTGATGAAACAAACCACATTGTCAATAATTATTTCCAGGGCAATCTGTATCGTTCAGTTTACTTATTCATATATGATATATCTTTATCCAAATATCATTATATCAACATTATGCATTAATTAAGGGTTACCTTTCCTTAATAAAAATATCACATTTACATGAAATCACCATTCAACATTTAATTTTCAATTCTTAATGAATAATTATATTGAAAATTCTTATATATTTCAGGATTCATATAACATAATATTTTAATTCTCATACATAAATACTTAAGTCATCAAAATATATTCATAAACCATAACTCATGATTTATCAACTTATTATATAATACCTCTTTCCAAGAATATGAAATATGAATCAAGTCTTAAGGTTCCTAAACCTCAATATAATCAGGGTTATTAGGTTTAATGTAAACAATAATAGATTAACATCACATACCTTTCACTTGTTTTTCTATCCACTTTATCTTCATAAGTATAACCAATACTTGTACGACCTTCCAAATTCTATTTATCAAATTTCCATATGGAAAATAAATTAACATAATACTCATACATTCTAAATTAGAAACATTTAATGTTAACCATTTTTCATATACATCATTACATTGACTAAAATCATAAATAATAGGGTTAGAAATACATACTATAAATGAAAATAAGATAATCATTAAAAAATACTTATAGTATGTCTAAATCATAACACCCAATTTTTAATCGACGACACCCTAGTCTTATAATAGGTTATTCATGGTCATATTATATTCAAATCCTTTATAATATTTCATAAAGAGTTTTTGAATTTCTAAATCATATACATAGGGAGTGTAGAAATAAGTGTGCAGTAGGGCTCGTTGTCATGTACTAGGTTACACCATGCCAGGCCTGAAACACCTTGTTTAAGATGATAACCCTAAGTACATCTATTCCGAATCCACATCCACTTTTATTATCCAAAAAAGGGATGTAATAATAGGATACCACTCACTATATCCTTTACCAATACTCTAGGACATTTTCCTAAACATTAGCGCATCCTTAGACTTATCCTTAGAGACATCCCTATAAATATCTTTATAAATATCCCTCAGCAGCTCGCTAATGTTTTCTTATCCTAGTTTCGAAAGGTTGAATAAACCTTTACTCTGATACCAACTATAGAAACCCTCTCTTTTCATACATATACATTGCATGAATTTTATAGAATAATTTAAACAATACAAAAAACACACGCCCAAAGACCATATTAGTTTAGTTCCTTTGGAAACATGGAAACAAAAACACTTATACATAAATAAGATACATTATCTGCCAATAGGTTCTTCTTGAATAGAACCCTTATTAGACACATCAAACATAATACATATTTTCATAACCCAAGGAAGGAAACATAATATGGGGTGAGCTTAGATGCCCAGTAAAGGTAAACAATGGAGACATGTAAGCATGAACATGAGAAGAGGGGTATGCGAATTTGATTATGGTCATTTGAAGATTCTTCTTTTAATATCAAATATAATAAACACGAATCATGGAATAAATATTTTGAGTTCGTAATACATGAATCATAATAAAATAAAGAGCATAATCAATAAAAGCATGACATAGGAATAAAACATATAATTGTGGAATACACATCAATGTATAACATCATGAACATGTATAAGTAGAAACGGGTTCACACATTGAGTTAAGTAAATGAAATCAGGCCCTCACATAGGCTTATGGACATGAAACCAGGTCCACACATAATGTTGTGAACATGGAATTAGGTTCTTGCATAACATTAAGAACATGTAATCTGGTTCATGTATAAACTTATGTATATGAATCGTTGTCCATGCATAGGATTGTGAACATGCAATCAGGATTACTAATATCATTATGAACACATAATAAGGTTCACCCATAACATTGTGAACATGTAATTAGGTTCACACATAAACTTATGAACATGAAAACTAGTTCATGAATATCATTGTGAAGATGCAATCAGGTTCACACATATCATTTATACTCATGAGTAATCCATAATTAACCAATGCACTAGAGGTAGATATATATCCCACCCATCACATAATGAAATCACGCATGCATGTCACACATAACATTCATCATATCCTGACCCGTGAAAAGAGATGGTTTTTACAAACATCAAATCATAACCTAGGAAAAAATGGGTATCATCAATATTTTATCATATCATAACCTATAGAAAATAGATATGTTTTCTAATCATTTTATCTAATCATAACCCCTGAAAAGAAGCATCTTTCAAAATAATATTAACCATTAAAGAAAGAATAAGAGTGGAACCATTAGATAATTTCTTGGAAGGGAATGAGTAACATCAATGGATGTTTTCTTATATTGAAAATAGATTGGAAATATATTTTCAAAACATTTCTTGAGAAAAATATCCTTTATTCTTTGAAAAGTAATTTTAAAACATTAAATATTTAGAAAACCATTTTCTTTGAAAATTCATTAAAAATACAGAAAGAAGATTTCAAATAATTTTGAAAATCTTTTTCCATGAAAACATAAAAAAGAAGATTGAAAATATTTTGAAAAATATTTCTTTTAAAATAATTTTAAATATTATAAATAAATCTTGAAAACATTTTTAAAACCATTTCATTAAAAAATACATTGAAAACATTTATAAGAAGATTTGAAGATCATTTAAAATAGTAAAATATTTTTGGAAACCTTCTTCATAGAAAATAACTTTAAAATAATGAATTTCCATAATATTAGGGAAACATTTCATTAATAAATAACACTATAATGTTTTAAAGTATGTTTTTGGGGAATTATGGTCATGATAGCTTGTAAATTTCGTACAGGTCGAGGATTCCTTCTGCATAGTAAAATGTTTAGAAAAGTTCCTTGAAAGGAAAACGACACGAAGCTTCTTTTTTAAGACCAATTTTGTATAAAAACTTTAAAAATGGGTAAAAATATATTTTAAATATAATAGGATAATAGTATAATATTTTTGGAAAACCTTTTATGAATTATGGATTGAAGCAATATAGATTTCCAACCGAAAGGATAAATAATTTCATAAATTCATAAAAATATTTTTTTAAATATATTATGTACCAATTAGTGAAAAAATGGTTCCATTTCATGTATATCACATGAATATCAAGATAATAATAAATATCATTAGAGTTCTTGAGATATGGATCATAATAATTCATCAATAGAAGCATAATCATAAAAAAAATTTATAAATGATGAGATTGTAGCAATGAACTATTACCATTTTGGTAAACTTAATTCATGATGGAATGAATAAAATTAAATGAAGCTTAAAATATCATTAAAATAAGGTTTTAGATGATATAAAATGTCAAAAGTTAGTATATACACCTGAAATAAAAATATAGGTGCATGTCAAGGTCTGTTTATCAATGAATCCAAATTGAGACAAAGTTGCTTTACCTATTTGGTAACTTGTGAAATATAACCTCTCAGAATTAAATATCATCAACTGGAAATTTAAATAATCATAATAATAATAATAATAATAATAATAATAATATAATGCTACCATGATCAGTATAAAAACCACAAAAATGAAATGAGTTGTGATTAAGGCATGTATCTCCCAGAAATAAAAATTGAGATTAAATCCCCTTACCCTGTGAATTTACTCTCGTCGTACTCATTCAAAAATATTTTATAATAAATATAAGTTTATTATACACCTATAAAAATTTTATATTATTGTTTCTAATACTATATATGGTTTTTTTATTACTTTAAATTACCCTCTTATTAACAATTCCAGTTAATCTTTTACTTCAGGTAATATCCACTTTTTTTTAATGTATCTTAAATTGATATATTTTTTGTCATAATACATACATCATGAATTAAAGAATAAAACCCATGATATTAATATAATTTGTATCTAGTATGTGTGTGTATTATAATAATATATAAAATATATAATAATTAATTGGTATACACCTTTCTTGGATATAATTGGTCGTATGTACTTGTGAATGTTGTTTTCATTTTATTGTCATATTGAAAGAGGGAAAGAAAATTAAATATATGTATATATGTATATAATTTCATTAAATTATAATTATTATTTTATATATATCATATAAATTTACTAAACTTACCCTTAATACATTCCATGCAGTGTGTGCATGAATCACATCTCTTTAAGGGGGTGGTAGTCCACACCTCCTCAAACAAAATTATTATATTCAAACAAGATGTAAAGTGTAAGGGAATGTGTTATAAAATAACTAAAGAAAAATAAATACATAATAAATATAATATATATTACATATAGACATATTTTATATCATAAATCCTTCCATGAGGGGAGGTAAAGGAAATATGAACAACGATTGTTTCGTGAGGCGGTAGTTTTCCACACACATAAACACTATGTTCATTAGACATTGGATGGATGTGTTTGTAAGTGTATGATTAAAACATAGAATAAAAATATAAAATTATATTTTTGATACTTTTTAATTTTTATAATAATAGGAAAGTTAGAGTTGAGGTCATGGAGAAAGAAAATAAATGAAAGGAGCTTGAGGGATGGAGTTAACTCTTAATCAGGTAAATCCTTTTTGTTTTCACCAAAGGGATTACTAGTAATGTATCATATATAAATGGAGGATTCAAGGAAGAATTTAAGGATTTTGTTAAGTGCATTGGGAATATCTAGGGAGAATATATGTGGTTTGAGAGGTTTGAAGAAGAGGGATGGGTGGTGGCCTTTTTTAGGGAAGGGAAATGACACCCTTGGCATTTATGAAACAACGTTATTTTTACAGACATAATAATCTAACCAAAGACATAAAACACCAAAAAACTCAATAATTTATGTTTTATGTTAGAAATATATCGATAAAATGGGTTCTGGACAAGTTGATAGGTCAATTTAGCCCTTAATTTTAAGGATTATTCCCTTGTTAAGCTTAATTTTACCTTAATCACTATAAGTAATACTAACTACATTCACTAATATTTTTGGTCAAAAAATAATTTGGACTTATTAAGAAATATAATTTTTTTTCAAATATGGATTCTATTTTTTCAAATTCCAAAAATAAAATTGGTATATATTATTTTAATATTAATCCCGTAGACGGGACGACACTATAGGTTCTTAAAGTAAAAATGGTCAAACAATTTCTATGTTTTTATACCCAATTTCATACTGAAATTGATTAAAATCACTTATATTAGATTAATATATAAACATATGTTATAATTAAACTTTTAAACCAGTATAATATATAATATATTATTAAAAATAGATTATATGAAAAATAAGTTTTGAAAAATTCAGTATTTTTCACTAATTCATTAAAAAATGAGACTTCACACAAAAATACCAAAAAGTCGTCCTAACATAATTATTATATTTTGATATCAACGATGAATTTTATTTTTATGTATAGGATTTATAAAAGTTCCAAAAATTTTATTTAAAATTGGTTCTCAATTAAAAGGCGGTAAAATTGCTTCTATAAAAATATAGTATTTTATGTGTAAAATAAGGTTTGTTCATATCATATGTCTATAGAATCTATTGTACGAACATCAAAAAATTGGTATGAATATAAAAAATATATATATAATTAATATCACTTATTAATTCTAATTAATTTAGTTTATTAGGATAAAATAACATTGTGAGCATAATAATAATAATAATATATTTCTTTATATTCAATCAGCATTCATATTCATTTTTAATTAATTTGTAACTAATAAATTCATTTTATATATTATTAAATCATATATTTTCATAATTTAGTTAACCTTTATCATAACTACTAATTTAATGTCTAGGTTATATCTTAATATATTAAATAATATTAATTTTAATACTATATTATTGTTTAGTAAAACTCGGTCTTGCGTGTTATGTACGAAATCAAGGAAAGTCAGTCTTACGTGTAATGTATGTTGACCTTTATTTTCCATGTATATTAAGATAAAATTTTTGTTTTGGATAGTGCATTATTAACTTAGTGTTTCATATAACACAATCCAAACATAGTTCTTGTAAAAAAAGAGAGTATTTTCAGTAATTCTTGAAATAAAAAGAATAAAAATATTAAATTAATTTGAAAAAATATATTTCAAAAAATAAAAGGTTATTATAGACATTATGTTGGGTCTCCCAAATATGCCTTTGAATAATGACTCTATTGGGGTTGTTGTAGACCGTATGACGAAGGAAACATATTTATTTCCTATAAGGGTAACCTTTTCAGTGGATTAGTTGGTTGGACTATATGTTCTTGAGATGGACTACCTCCATGAGGTTCCATGGACTGTTGTTTTAGAATGTGAATCACATTTTACTCTGTGATTATATAATGGATTATAGAGGGTTCTTGGAACAAAAGGTTTTTTTGAGTATGACTTTCCACCCCGCATATAGATGAGCTGTTGGAGGGTACTATATGGGTGATGAAGGATATGCTATGATCGTGTGTAATAGACTTTAGAGTGTCTTCTGAGAAGAAACTAGAATTTTTAATGTTTTCCAATAATAATAGTTATTAGGAATAATTTAAAATGGAACCGTATGAGTATCTTAATGGTGGACCATGTTGATCGTGTCTACACTGGATGGAGGTAGGAGAGTCAGAGTTGTTAGGGAGGAGTCTCATGCCATAGAAATTGAAGCTAGTTCAGTTGATTTAGAAATGTATGACTACGACTTCTAGTAGACAAAAGTCATATGATGATAGACATAGAAGACCCCTATAGTTTAAATAGGGTGAATGTGTATTTCATCAGGTGTCGCCTAGATTGGGTCATTGCATGATACAGAGACATGAAAAATTGGATCCAAGGTCTGTTAGACCATTTTTGGTTGTGGCAAGAATTATTTTAGTGGAATACTGATTGGATATTATTCATAGATACTGTCATATGGATGATGTTTTCCATGTGTCACAACTTCAGTTGTTTCACCTCAACCCTTCTTATGTGATAGATTTGGATGACGTTGAGCATGAGATTGATACATGCTTTGAAGAGCATTTGATATGTCTGTTGGATAACAATTAGAAAGTGTTAAGGGATAAGACAATGAAAATAATTTGTGTATTTTTTGAACATGGACATTTTCAAATGTAAACTTGTGAGAGAGAAGAATATATGAGGGATCAATGGCACAATCTTTTTGACATGGAATCTTAGAGGTACATGGGAGTGAATCTTGAGGAAAATATAATGTAAGTTGGGGATAATATGAAATCCTAACCATTTCTAGAGATATATCATTCTCATTTATAGGTACTGTTTTACATTGGGTTGAGCACTTTTCATTTTTATTTTACCATGGGGTGTTTTTGGGTGAAATTTGGAATTTTTTGGATGGAAATGGAAAAGTACATGGTCGGTGCATAGGTTTCCCAAACCATGCACCCCATACCTGCAAACCGTTCTACCCTGGATAGTGGGTATTTACACGGTTTGTGCATGGTTTTTCAAATCGTTCACCCTCTTAAGAAAAACCATGCACCCCAAGAAGAGGTTCATGGTTAGGGGAAACCATGCGCCCGAGAATAAAATCATTCGTACTGGATTTTATTCCACTGAACATTATTAAAATAACTCCCAAACCCCATATAATACCCATGAACTCCCTACCTTCACCAATAATAAATTTTTATTAATTCTGAAGCCTCATGAAGGGATTCTAAGATCGTTTGCCCACCGTTCTTGGTGATTCAATGTCCCATTGGCAGATCTGCATCTTTTTAGGTACGTTATCTCTTCCTAGTTGATCTTCTATTCTTCTCCCCTTATTTTTGTGGGTTGTTATCCTCTATTTTGGTTGATATAGGTATAGATTTTATTAATATAGATCTAGGATTCTATATCTAGATCTAGAGATAAGAGATCACTATTTTTTCGATCTTGGATTTAGGTTTTACATTCAGATCTCATTCTACATCGTTATGCTGCTCAAATTTTGGGGATTTCTATTAAAGAGTGTTCTACTTAAAACATGAGAAAGGTGGTCTATAATTTAAATCCCAAAGTATTTATTTAAATTATGTGTATGTAATTTTAAAATTTCATGTATATTTTTATCCATTTTTATCTTGATTGAATTAATTAATTTGGTGATTTAATTAATTAAAGAGATATAAAATTGTGGATTTTGAGAATTATATATTAAGATAATAAATTATAGAATTAATTATGATATATTTATTATCTTTATCTGACAAAATTAACTGATTAATTAGTTATGAGATATTGATATTTGAGAATAGAGATAATTAATTATGGAATTAATCATGAAGTATTGAGATTAGGTTGGGGATAAATAATTGTGGAATTAATTATGGGATTTTTCAATTCATGGATATTGATTAATTAATTGATGAATTAATTAATGAGATTTAAATAATTAATTAATTTGGGAATTAATTAAGGGAATTTATGTGATAAAATAATTGTTGAATTATTAATGACATTCACGTGGTTAGTTAATTGTGTGAATTGACCAATATAATTGAAGTTATTAATTATTGTGGAATTAATTAATTAATTTGATTTGATTAAATTAATTTTCAAAATAATTAATATTATATATTTGATTAATTAATTATTAAATTATTTAATGTTATTTGTGTGATTAGTTAATTATTAAATTAACTAATGGAATTATGGTGTTTAATTAATTGTTAAATTTTTAATAGAATTCATGTGGATAATTAATTGTTTGATTAATTATGAGTTGATGAATGGTAACATCATTTAGTTGAGAAATAATGAATGGGAACGTGGTTATTCTAATGTCTGAATTATGAATTACAACATGGTCATTAAAGTATGAATTAATGAAGGGTAACATTGTCATTAAATTGTGTGAATTCAAAAATGTTAACACTAGAATTCCGAGACACGATATTCCTTTTGAATAGTTCAAACTCCAAAATGGGTTTAATTAGGTATTTAGATACAGTGTCTATGGGAACTTGGGTTTTAATGTAGTTAAATAATGAATACTTTATAATGAGAGAAGTTTTTATTTATTCATTGTCCTTTATTATTTATAAAACCCCATACCCTATTATTGGACTGAATATTGTTTTAAACACTATTGGTGGTGGGATACTGAGTTGAACTCACACCCTACTCAAGATTCCTGATCAGTACCCAAATAGATTTTATGGTTATAGTACAAGATAATGGAAAGGTCCCGCTGTTAGGTGGCTGAGTCAGGATGGAGCATAGATGAGGGAAACAGACATGGTTCGGGCCCCATTTGGGAGTAATCATTGTCTTTAGTTTACATTTTTAATTTTGGAACATAGAAAATACATTATCATGACATATTTATTATTTTGTTTATTATTGTTCTTTTATTTTTTGTCATCATGTGATATTGGCGTCTTTCTGGTTAGGATTATATTTTTTTCTTCACTTTTTATTTACATTACACTATTGTTGTACTCTAAAAAAGTTGGTATAGTATCCCCATGACTAATAATAGACCCTAATTACTAGTTTCCAACCTATGTAATAGGGGGAGGCATTCATGTGGTAATGTAACCTACCGGGTCAGGGTCAATAGTGTGTGGAACTCAGGTTGGGATGTTACTGGGATTTAAATTAAATTTCCCATATTTATCCTCTTAAATGGTTCTCCCCAAATTTTTCATGTTCTCTAAAAAAATGAAATTTTATATATCTTCCAATGGATTCGGAACCCTGTCTGAATAAATTTCTCACATTAATCCATTTTTCAAACCATAGTTTGAAAAATAATCACTCATTTGTGACACAAAACTCACCTTTTACAAACACAATTATTATTACACATTTTATGTGGAATAGTATTATTCATTATAAAAGATCTCTTCATTGGCCTCTCATTTTATAAATTTTATTATTTTCATGATCATTAATTTTATGAATTAATTAGAAATGGTAAATATTCTATATAATTTGAGACAAAAAATACCCCTATTTATTAATGTTTTATCATCAACATTATCATTCTCAATTGGTAGAGTAAAAATGTTACTTATATTTTAGACAATATTATTTGATTTGATAAATCTCAACTATCCTTCCTTGTAATAATACCAAGATTTAAGGGTGAAAAAACTATCTTTTGTACATCATCCATTTAATATGAATATATTTTTTGTTTTATTTGTAGATTATATCAAGTATATTAATATAATGATAGCTTTAAAATTGATAAAAAATAGCCCATGAAGATGTAGTTGATTTCATGATCTTGTCTCAAAGAATAAATAATGCATAATTTGTAAGAATTCATAAGAGAGGAAGGAAATAATTCATTTTTTAAGTTATTGTTTTTTTAATTATTCATAAGTCTTAAATATTCAATTATATTGTTGGAAAATTCATGAGAATTATCAAGGAGTTTATAAGATAATATTGGATAACATAATTGATTATTTTTGTAATGAGAAAAATATCATTTAAGAAATGAAATATCTTATAATTTCCATTTATACTATAATTGACCATGGATGTTTTTCCATACTATAATGATGGTTTTCAAAAGATATGTATGGTTAAAAACATTTTATAGAGGTGAAACTTTCCATGAAATAAGAAATTGAAAGGATCCATTTTTATATTTTATAAACACCTTTATTGAAATATCAAATCATAAAAAGGATAATAAACAATTATTTTTGAAAATGTGAGTAAAGAAAAATTAACTTCACATGGGATAAAAATAATAATTAGGCTTCCAATTATAAATGTGAAAATTGGTGGGAATGGGCATTATGTAAAAGGAGGGGAAATAGTCATTAAAGAGGATGATAATTATTCTCAACTATTATAATATAAATACCACATTCCTAATAGTCTATTTTAATTGGTTAAATTGTTTTATTAGAATGAGATATAAGGTATCACATCCCAAAGAACCATATAATTTAGTATTATTAGAAAACTAGATACATACTTGAATCTCACATTATAATTGAAAACAAAAAAATATAATATAATATTTTATTTGGGAACACTACCATTCAATTTAGAATATCCCTGTAAATATTTCATAATACAGATCCATGAATATTATTAATTTAAAACATAAGAAAGGGGTGATGTGTAATTATTAGTTAGGGTATGTGTACAATAAAATATATCATGAATAATTAATTACAATTTAACATATAAACTAAAATAGTAGAAACACTTTCCATTCAATCAATTATTTGAATGTAATATGGTAATAGGAAATGATGATTAAATAATTCCCTATTAATAGTATAATGAGATCCAAACTTGACCATGTATTTTATAAATAATCTAATAATCACATGGAACGTTAATAAGTAATATAATTATGAGTTAATGAATAATTATGGACATCATAACCATAATATCAAGACTCCATGATAAATATTTTACGTAAATGTGCAAGGCCTCAGCCAGATAACTAAGCTACTTTGTTTTATAAGACATGTCGGTGAATTGATGGGATATTGGGGGGCCCCACCCATCACATAATATTTAGAATAAAATACTCATATGAAAGGGTTGAAACATAATCATCAAAAACATTTTTATTGAAAAACAAAGAAATTAAATGTTAATAGTTACCCTAATCAATAAACACAATCAAAACTCGTTCACAATAATATGGACAATGGTAAAAAATTATACATACCCAATAAAACTAATAATTAAAAATACATATAAATAATAATTATGGATTTGTTACAATATATTACCAATGTAACATAAGTTAAATAATGGTTGTTGTCATTAATGAATATAAATACCGTAAAAACTCAATTAGAAACATTTGTGAGGAAAATATCTTTTTCACACTAAAAATAACATTCAAAATCCCAAAATTTATCAAATAATAACAAAGTTTAAAATATACTTACAAAAATGTACTGTATTCTTCATATTATTTAGTTTTCATGACAACATGTTATTCTTTTCACACATTATAAGTTAAAAATCATTCCTTTCACACTATTATAAAATGGTTCAAAAGGGTCTCTTTTGGGAAATAACAAGAATATTACTTTCAAAACATTTTTTCAATGTTAAAAATGGGTATAAATGTCTTTTAAATTTTATCTTTATGATGTTGGAGACATTTTGATTTTTTTTTTGAAAACATGAACATTTAACTAAATTTATTTTCGACTGAAGAGATAAATTAAGTCGATATTTCTTAAAATCATATTATAAATCATTTTATGTATCAAATATAATAAAATGGATCTATTTATAAGAAGGTTCATGAATATATATAGGATAGACAAACATATTTTTATAATATTTAAATATCAAAATATCCCCTAAAAGGAAAATTAAACATAAACAGTCCCAAATAATGATGATATTATGAAATAAACCCTTTCAACTTTAGTAAAATTTGAATTATAAGTTGCATAAAATATATAACTAAAAAATAAACTTTTAAATTCCATGATGATAAATATATTGGTGATATAACATATAAAATGATTAGTATATACACCATAAAAAATAAATAATTCGTGAATTTGAAATATGGCTAATGGAAGTAAAATTGGGATTGGAAACTCTTACCTCATATCTTATTTCCATCATATTTTTCAAACATACTTTATAATAAATATTTTACTAATATAAATATATTATTTAAATATAATCTTATATATAATACTATATATGGTTTACTTTCAACCTTTCATTGCAAATTTTTTAACAATTCATTATTAAAATCATGTTCCGGGTAATAACTGATTCGTTGTTCATTCATGTTTCGGTTTTCTATTTTTAGTATTCTTTCTTTGATCAATGTAAAATAGTATACCAACATAAAAACTGATATAAAAATCATATATTTTAACTATATATGTTTTAATTTTAGTCAATAAATATTATTAATAGAGAATCAATTACTTAGTTCATGGAGAAGGGAGGTCATTTGTATGCATGAACAAAGATTCCATTTTCTTGATGAAAGGATTTAAATTAAGGAAAATAATATACCAACATTATAAATTTATTATTATTCCATATATATAAATATACATAATATATTCATTAAATTTATCTTTATTATAGTCATTTTTTTAAAAAATGAAAAATATTTTTGCATCGCTATGTGGAGGCGATAATCCACATGTACGCACAAGGGGCATTATTATTTTACAATAGATTGAAAGGTAAAAAATTTTATGTGATATTATAATTTCAAAGGTATATTAATGTAATAAATATCATATAAATATGTAAAATATATCATTATATCTTGTTTTTACAGGCTGTGGTGGAAAATGAATTACATGTGTTTGTGAGGCAGTAGTCCGCCATACACAAGATTGATCGATTTGTTTCCCATTGGATGGAAGAGGAGATTGATATAGGTTATTACATTAACATAAAAAATTAGTATATAGGAGACATTGGTGTTATTATTTTATAATATTTTAAGAATATCTGAAGAATTTATAAATAATATGTAATACAAAAATTCATAGTTATGAACATTACTTCTTTTTCTAAAAATCTCTTTAGGTTTATACCTAAATCCTTACTATATAGGATGAATGATAAAACCAAGGCCTAAAAGATGTGGTGAGGGATATAAGAAATATATTTGGGTATGTATTGGCAGAAATACAATTATTTGGGAGTGTTAATTAAAGAGGAGAGTAGGTGGCCTTTTATAAGTGTGGGGGGGGGGGGAGATACACTTTGAATTCTTGAAAATAAAAAGTGATAACTGTGTTTTTTCACATTCCAAAAGGATTAAAAATGGTTAATCATAGAAAAATAGATTTTATAAGGTCTAAATATATCCATAAAATATAAAGTTTAAAATTTTATAGGTCAATTTTACACTTATCATTTTAGATTAAACCTTGATATACCCGTTTTATCCTTAACCGTGGTAATTAAATATTTACTGTATTTACTATTAATTATGACAAAAAATTATTTTGATATTATTATATAATTTTAATTATTATTATTCCAAAAGCATCATACATTTTTAAAAATTCCATCACATATTTTTAAAAATTTAATGTAAAATGAAACCCACATACGTGATGAGAAAACAGTTTTCCAAAGTGAAAACACCCATAAGTATAAAATATTTTAATATAAAATATAAAATTGAATTGGATTCCAATGAACTAAATTTTATTTATTATAATATTATTTTAATTTTTTTTTAATTTTAAATACATTTTATATAAAATGGAACTTTTAAATTGTTTAAACGAAATGGAAGTTTTCAATAAAACAAGTATGTTTCACTATTAATTTAAAAATTAATCTTTTCAAAAAATTATAAAAAATTATATCAAAGATAATTTTAACATGATTATTTAAAAAAAATTAAATTCAATTTTTTTATCTAAATTTGGAAAGAATTAAAAATATATTATGTTCACAAAGTGAGATGAGATTGCCTTTTAGACAAGTATATTTTTTCATAATACATTTCATTTTATTTCAAATTATTCTTATTTTATGTATAATAAATATATTACCATTGAAGTTATTTTATAAAAGTGTAAACCATATAGTTTTTATAACTTATTTATTTCTATTCATACCCACCAATTTAAGGACTAGGTTATAACGGTATACTATATTATGATTTATTTAGATGTAGGGTTGTGTATACCACAAACTATCAAAGTGATTGAATTTATTTAAGATGAAATATATCATATGGTCTTGGGGTGATATAGATATAATTTTCACAAGAAACACATCAAGGTAATGATTTTAATCACTAATTAAACATACATAGATTGACTAATTATAATTTCATCCTTGAATGGAATAAAATCATCTTGTAAAAACATTGTCAAAATAAATAGTTATGGCTCTAAATAGAATTTATGTCAAGAATATCTCTAATGATATTTGAAATTTTTAGTCAAAACCCCATAGAGATAATATTGATTATATTATTGAATATCATAAAATAAAAGATAATAATCATTCAAAAAATATTAAAGGGTTATAGATACACTATTCTAAAATAAATCATGATGTATAATAGGAAAAATGTCACAATTTATGAACATTGAGATAAGTAGCCATTAACATTTGTCTTGATTTCCTTGAACACACTCTAACATCCCCACTTATTAGATAATATCCTTTGAGAATGGGTTAAACCCTTTATTGATGGTTTTTTTAGAAGAGAAGAACCACTTGAATATGTTTAAGAATGTTGTGGAATGGGCTAGAAATATTTTGGGCATAAGTGTGGGAGTTTTTGTATAAGATGAAGTGAAGAGAGGGTAGCCCCTATTTTATGTAAACAAGGATTAATTTTGTTTAAATATACAAAACTATGTTATCATTAATCCATTCTCAAAAAATTTTTAAACTTATATTTAGTATTTACATCTTATTTAAACCGTGTAATCCATTTTAATTTTTTCTAAGTTAACTAGTTTTTACAAATGTAATTTATACTTTATGATTAAAAATAAAATCTTCCATATTAAATAATTTGTATGTAATGATTCTAAGTTGGAAAATAATTTTATTATATTAATTTTCTAAATATTATAAAAATTAATTTTAAAATACTAAATGTTAATGTGTTAATTTTTTTGATAAATATAACTTATGTTTTAAACATTAAAATATGGATTTTTAAATTAAAACCAACATTTTTAAAATTTTAAATCACTTACAATATTTATATTTTTTCTCATAAAATGTTTACATGAATTTTCTATTTGTACTTATATACTAATAATATCTTAATATTCATGTTACTTTTTAAAATGTTATTTTACATTATTCACCTAAAAATTAATGTTTTAGTGTAATATAAAAATTTTATATTAGGCTAATTCATCAATGATAAATCAAAAAATGTGGTTAATTGTTTCAAATTCACATCCAAAAAATTATAAATTTGGATTTTAAATTTGTATACTAAAATTTTTAAAGAAAAAAACTAATATAAAAATATTAAAATTTTAGACATTATGTCTGGTTAATATTATTTTACATAAATTAATAATTATATTAGTGTTAATATATATCAATAATAAAAATTATCATTAAATTTATATAGAATATTTAGTCTCCCAGAAAATGCATAACACATTAAATTTCCATTTTCAGAGAAATTCATTTTTATACATAAACGATCATAACCTAAATTTGTTTATAATTTATTATTTATATCATGATCATTTAATTTTATCAATATAATAAATTTAAAATATTTCAATTAATTTTATCAAATAATTTTTTAACAATAATATTTTAGTTTATAAAAATACAATATTTTCATTGGATATTATATTTATTATTAATTTTTATAACATATATTAGTTATATTCATTACTAAAATTATATAATTTTTTATACCAATTTGAAACATGTATATCTAATGCATATTTCTGAAATTATCATATTTTCAATGACCATATTTGAAATGATAGTATTTACAATGAACTTGTTCACAAAAGTCAGACTTCTATATCTCTATATAGGATTACTAATCAGTCATTTTATTCTCACAACTTCAGTCACCCATATCATTTTTGGAGTTTTAATTTTATATATCAAAACTTTATTTCCCCATTTATGTGATTATTTATCATTTTAGGTTTTTATAACAATTACGATTATTAAATGTGAAAATGGTCCATGTGATATTACAGTTCAAAAGATATTTTTATTTTTATTTTATTTCCCTCTAAATTTTGTAGTTTTAATTGATGCAATTATCCATGATGTGTAATGGTCCATTGTATATAATAAATGGTTTCATGTAACTTCACTATAATGATCAATTAGAATTAAATAATGTGTTTTTGTATTGGTTTATATCTTGTATGGAAAAGTCTCTAATCAAGTATTAATTATTTTTAAATAAGAGAGAATAATTATTTATAATTATAGAGTAAAATATTAATGTCTTATAAAAGATAGTGAGATACACAACATGACCTTCTAATAATATTTAAAAATCTTAATTAAATATTTAAGATATTAGAATTTGATATAAAGGACATTTTGGAAGTATGATGGAGAAAACCAATTCCTCATAGAAATATTATTCTCATCCCAGGAGTTGATAGGTGGTTTAAAAAATCATTCCCTCTAGTTTTTCAGTTATTCCAACCAAATAATAACATAATTAAAAAACTCAAGTAAACGTAGTTTAAAATTTTCTATCTAGAATAGGAAAATATGAATAATAGTTTATTTATGCACAATAAAAATTATAAGTAATCATTGGATCAATGATTTACATGAAAAAAGTGAACTTTACATTAATCCCAGAAATAATATAATTCTCTCATTGACTCCTTTTTTCCTTTTTTAGGTTGTTTAAATAAATTTTACATTATAATACATCATCAAAATTATCACCAAAATTTTCTATAGTCACCTTCACAAATTTAGGAAAAAACTGTGAATGCGGTTGTGGTGGCTTACCATGGATGGTTTTCGAGATTGATAGATTCCCCATGTGTTCATTCCACTAATGAAGTTCTTACAAATTTTTATTCTCAAAATCATTTGTAATAACATGGATTTAATTTTTTTAGATCCAAATTAAGGATATCTACTTTGGATTTCTACATCACCAACATGAGTGATTTTGTTACTCAATTTGTTTTACAATGATAATTACTTAAACACATGCACATGAAGAAATATATAAAAATGTATAGACATACATATAAACACAACCAATTATATAAACCACACTCAATCAATTTATTACCTCATTTTTACTCAAGTTATCAAGATTAATTACAATGTATATATAGAAAATTTACCTTCTTCGGAGATAATATGCCACCAATCCATACAAACCAAGAATTTAATATGGTAATTAAGTAATGAAAACTATTTATATTAAACTTTTGTTATCATAAAAAGGGTAAATTGATTAATAGAAAATATATATGGTATGATGGTATTAACCACTAGTTATGTAATATAAAAATTGAATACCAGTATGATCTAAATAAAGAACATTTGGTGACGAGTAAATTAAGGTGGAAATATAATGTAATATGATTATGAAATGAATTGTTTTAATAAATTAAAATTTAAACCAAATAATTAGTACATTTATAAATTGTTTTAGAATATCTTATATTTTTTTCTTAATATCATAAATTATTATATAATATATGAAGTAAAATAATTTTGAAAAATTAATTGTAAACTATTTTTTCATATTATAGGTCATATAAATTAATAGGTAATGAATTTAATGAGTTTTAATAAAGACAAAAATTATATAAAGTGATACAAAATATAATTAATGGATCTTGGAATAATTATATCTATATGTAGGTTTTTTAAATATTTCTCAAAAATGTCAAATTCTATATATTTATATAAATTTATTTTTTTGAGTTTTAGGAATTGATGGATAAGAAAAGGTAAAGAATGAGGTTTATTGGGTGGAAAGTGATGTAAATTTTTATACTAATTTGAACATGTCAACCAAATATCTAATTTATAATGATGCATGAAACACCAAATTTTATGCATGAGTTTGGGGAATTGTGATCATGGATCACCAATAAAACCTGAATGTTTACAAGAAAAAAATGCATATAAATCAGGTAAAAACTATTTCTTTGAAAATGAAGAGAAAAAAAAACTCAGAGTATATAATTGTTGAATAGAATGAACAATGACTATTTATGGCCATCAAATATTTTAATAGTTAATTTTATATTATTTTAAAATCATGCATCTCAAACACTCTTCTACCATAAAAGTAAAAATGATAAAGTCTAATATATACATTGAGGTGTTTTAACATATTGTTTAAGCATATTATTTTTGATTTTAAAAGGTTATAGAAGTTGCTTTGCACACATGTATCATGAATTTGTTATCCAATGTCATTATTTCGATAAACAACCAACATGAAAATCAATTATTTTTAAATTAGGTGTTGTAATAGTGGGTTCTGTATAACCGACTATATAATTATTTTTATTCCCATATCATGGATAAAATTAGATATAAATGATGCATTCTTACCATTGTAGTGTAGACATTTCTGTGCCCACTTTTAATGGTAATGTCAATAGATTAAATGTCGTATCATAAGGTTATAGCATATCCCAAGCTATAATGAGAACCTCTAGATACTGTGACATTAATATTAAAAATATATCTTATGGTATAGATACATATTACTGACTTTACATAGTATATGTTTGAGTATCAGGTGTTGGGGCTCATAATCATTGAGACATCTTCTCATGAAGTTCGCACTTGGTGATCTCTAGTAGTTAGATCATGAGGATAAACCCACCAATAGGAACCCCAAATATTTTGGGTTTTATTGGATGTTCTTATCTATGGAATTTTATATTTTCCCATGACATGAGATTATTACTATTTTATTCTATTTGATCCCATATTTTGATGTAATTAAGAAACCATGACAATAAAATTATGGCAAGGTAACTTGTGTTGGGTGCGTCATTAGAGGTATGGCATTGGTTAAATGGTCATGAAAAGATGTTTCCCTTCCATATTAAGGGATTAATGTATCTCGGTCCTAGCTGATCAAGATGGTAGTACTTTGTTAAATCTAGGGACATTGAACTTGAAGGTAAATTTTTCCAGTTTGATCAACAAATAATAAAGCAAGAAAAGGATGATGACGTAAGTGTGTGTCTTACATTATGAGATATTTAAAGAAAAAGAGATTATATTACACACTGAAAGTTCATAGGTTGGTCTTCGTTTTTATATCTCAATATTTGGGTATCAAATAGTAGTTGTCATGATAGTTATCTCTCTCTTTATTTATTAAGAGAGATTCTCTGGTTCCAAGTGCTCGATCAAAATTCTTCTTCACAGATTGACGAAACAGAACATCGGTGATCATTGATACATTGAATGCATCATCATAACTCCATGATAGCACTCAAATTTTGATTATTGACATACCCATAGGCTATATAAGTATGTGAGGATTATTTAGAGGGATTCAACTTTGGTTTTTTGAGCAGCGATCATCGGTGATGAGCAGAAGTCAAGAATAGCTTCAGATCGAACTATGTATTTATGTTTTTGTTTTTGTTTAAAATTCTTCATGTGAGATCTTCTAGAGGTAATAAGAATCATTCCACTACTGATGATGATGTCATGTCGATCATCAATGAGTTTTTTAAAAATACCACCTTTTGGGGATTTCACTACTTGCTTGGTACCTACAGTAGGATCACCACATAACCTTAAATGAATTGTAAAAAAAATAAAGAGATTGATTATTAGTATTGAGAGTAAATAAAAATAAATGGAGAATAATTTCCAACAAAAACTGACTCACAATGATCAAAAAGTGTTCCACCATATATTGTATACACTATCAATCCATAAGATGTGTAAGAAAATAAAACATAACTAAATTAATAAAAACAAGTCCCTATCAGATATTTAAATTCACATAAGTAATATATAAAATATTTTACTGAAAAAAAATATACATCAATTAATAAATACTAAATTAACGATAATATTCCTTTAATAGGATATTTTTATAAAACAAACAACTAAATTAGTCTACTTGATCTCATTTTTGATAGAATTCCAAGAAACCTGACTTGTAATGCCGCCACTCACACAAACATTTACTAGATTGACCTACCTATATAACATCTACTACCACCATCCATGGAATTTGAATTATTATTTCTATAATATTATAATAATATCTACATGAATACGTAGATTTTACATGTATGGGGTGAGTATAAAATTCAGTTGGATTTTACCTATGACCCTAATAACTTTCAATGTGTGTATAATAGTGGATATAAGTTCTGGAGTATATAATATATATATAATAAAAATCATTGAAAATAAAATATTCGATCACATTTAAAAATATAAAAAATGAGTTGATGAATCATCATAACCAATTGATATAGTAATAATGATATCGCTCAAATAAATCCCATAATTTTAAAAAAGGTTCCCCAAAATATATCATATAATGTGTCTTAAAAAATTCATGAATGTGTATAATATATCTCTTATCCACCCCAAAATATACTTAGTACGACCCATTAATCAATAAATAAAAAATTTAATAAAAATAATCTAGTATGCATATAAGGATAATTTTCTCCAAAATATTCATAGGAGTGTCTCATAAGTGAACTTATGAATAAATATGGCCAAACTCATGGGTCTAAACCCAAGATATAAAATAATAAGTCTTCCCATTGACATATTGTCATCTATGGGATAATGATACTCACTAGAAAAAACTAATAATAATAATAAAAAATTAGCCAAAGTAATATATCATGAATTATATGTTTAAACTCAACAACAAAGGGTTCAAAAGATCATCTGATGGATCCAAAAACCAAATCATTATCCATTTCCATTTTTTTAGTAATTTACATATGAAATAATATCATTTAATAAATAAATATGTTTATAAAATTAAATTAACAACAATTCAATTAAATGGGCAAAAAAATAAGGGACTCAATCTCCAAGCATCAGCAACATTTATTTAGGTAAAGAGAAAATGCATCTTTAGTTTCACTGTAAATATAAATAAATAATGTGTAACTAATAAATAAATTCATACAATTTTTCAAATCAATTAAAAATTAAATAAATAAAATATTCTTAGTTATAGAATGAAATACATAATCTATTACAATCATAATAGAATATTGAGACCACCCACCTAAAAGTTCATTTTTTAAATATAACTGGTTTTTTCAAGAATAATAAAACTATGGAAGAGGGTGAGTATTATAAGATGTATGAGATATTATAAAATACCGAAAATTTACATTATGATCTCCCAATGATTGGACTAGATGATCACAATATATATTATAAGGAAGAAATAATTATGATGTCACTTATTTGGTCCTATGATACAATTATATAAATCAATAACCCGCTATTTATACATAAATCAATAATGTATCGTATCTAAATAATTTTAGAATCTAACATGAATTTACATAATTTCATCAATGTAATTTTTTTAAATTTATTCATCTATGCCATAATTTATGTAATTGAAACCATAAAAGTAACCTTATTTTAGATAACACTAGTGTCCTAGGTTGAAGCTAATCCTGTGGTTTGAGCTCATTATTATTATTTAATCAAAAAGTTTATATTTTAATATATTAAAATCCATCAACTTATATATATATATATAATTAATAACTAAAAACAAAATATAATTAATTAACTAATTACCAAATATTGGCACCTTTAATAAGATCATACATTGACGAGTCTACAAATTAGGGAATATTTTTCTGTAAATTTTTCTTTACACTTCTCAATGGACTGAAAAGTATATTTTGTTTTGAATAATAAATATAATATAATAACTTTTTTTATCCATTATTTTGAATTGGTTTTGTATCAATAGTGTTGAATGAGAGTATGTAATTTCATGTTTTAGTCTTCATATTCATCCTTACATCAAGGGAACCTTGAAAACTAAACCCACCTCATAAGAAATAAGGTTTATTCCATTAATTATGATTTATATCATTTAAACTTAATTATGATTCATTTAAATAGAATATTTTCAAGTAATTGTAAAATATAGAATCTATGAAAATTAATAACTCAAATGATATATTAAGTCTTATATAATTCATAAATTGTATAGTGGTTCTGAATTCACTAATCAGGTTTAACATATATTGAAAAAACCCCTTATTGGGAAACACAAGAATTTTAATTTATGTCATTGGAAGGTTCTAAAATAGAAACAATGAATTGATCTTTTAATTTGATACAATCAAAATTTCCTATATGTACAACTTCATAATGTAATATTTATTTAATCCAAATTTTATTTTTTTTAGTATTAGGAGGATTTCATATGGCGTTAATTCACCATATATTTGGTATATGAATAGAGTTAAAATCCTAGATGCCTTCATATTTCAATTCCATTTATATTTGATGAACTAGATAATGATGTACAAAATCATATAGGTTGGGGTGTAGGGCTATGTACACTTTGACACAATGTGGGATGTGGACAAGTTAAATTTTTGATATGATAAAGGCTTCATTCCATTAAATGGGGAGACTTAGAGCTTTAAAATTTTAATGGGATAGTTATGGAGTGGGTGGAATATTATAGGGGGTCTGGTCTATCCTTTTTGGCACATATGTGTGTGTTATTAATTTCCTGTAACCTACGAAACCATAAATAAATAAATAAATATTTTTTTAGAGAGAGTAAAATGAACTATATTAGTAATTGTGGATCTATTTCTAGAAAGTAAAAAAGATCAATCATTGTAAAAATTTAAAATATGTGAAGTTAATTCTGTAATAAAAAATTAATTTAGAGAATAATATTATAAATATAAACTCAAATTTATTTGATGAAATAATTAAGAAAATATCTATAATAGATATTAATTTTCTATATTATAGGTAAAATTTTAATTAATTATTTCTAAAAATTAGAGGGATATGAGGGTTTAATTAGAATGATTTAAATTTCATCGTTAATATTTATTGAAACCATCTTGGTAATTCATATTAAAGGATTTTGTTTTTATAAATTATGGTAAAAATGAAATTTAAATGACTTTAGAGATGTTTTGAGTTAGTTGGAGGTGTAAAATAAGTTACAAAGAAGTCCAGAAACATTCTATGATAGGAAAAATATTAACCACAACATTAATGGGGTGTTAAAAAATTATATTCTGTTTGGTAGAAATAAAAAATCATTTCCAATAACCATGTTTTTAGAAAAAATTTCTTAAGGAATATTGAAGATCGTGTTATTTTATTAAGAAAATTTTACTATAAATGGATGAGCTTTACAAAAATATTTAAACCATGCCATTTTAACAAATAAAACACAATAGTTAAAAATTTAATAATAAAAATTTAATCTTTTTTTATATAATTATTCTATGATTTAGGTAAATTTAAAAAAAAAATGATTAACATTATTTAAAATGGAAAGATATAGAAATCAATAATGTAGTGTAAGAGATTTTATCTAATGTTGAGGAATATATACTTATATAAAATTATATGATAAAGAGGATTATGAAATGGTACTGGAATTTATTAATATATAATTTAATGTTCATTAAATAAAAAATGGGGTTGAATGAAAAACCCAATAATCGTATGTATTTTGTTTAGAATAAAATGAAATAGATAGTATGTGGTATATTTCTCCATTTTCGATTATCCATCACTTTAGACATCAAGGGTTCCATCATCTGCTTCCTTAGAAGGTGTTTTTTTATCCCTCTATATCACCTTCTTCCCCTCTCTATCCTTCCTCTCATTCTTCCATTTATGATGAAATATTTTATTACACAACCTCTGTCTCATGGGGAAATCATTGACCTAGATCTCCCTCTTTCAATATCCTGATACTATTTTCCCAATTTCTATAGTGATTGATTTCATTAGTAAATCATTTTATCAAAGGTTTTTCTCTTTTGTTTCACGATTCTAATCTTTATTACTAGCTAAAAGTTTAGGTATTAGATCATAATCTCCCTTTATTTATATTTAATATCCTATCATTCTCAACCATAACATAATTAGGGAATAGTATTTCCTACTATTGTTGATATACTATTAGAGGCTATAGATTATCTAATTTTTATGAATCTAAACTATATCTATAGAGTTTTTTTTATTACCATTTAAATCCTGAGAATGAATTTATTTTTCCTAGTATTAGTTTTTAGTGATGGTTTCATGTTTTATTGTAATAATATGTATTTGTTTTGAAATGACTGAGTTTGTGGTGGCATGAGTATTTTTGGTGGAAGAATCTAATAGGTGGATCTAGCAGGTAAAAATTTGTATTGGTGTTATCTCCTCCATTGGAAGGATTGGGGGTTTATCCTCTAGTTTTTAGTTTTTTTGGCTTCCCCTCACTAGTATCCTTATTGAATATTAACATCATTATTATGGATACTACTATTCCAGACTCTCTTATTTATTTCACATAGTTTCTTCACTTTTATATGTTTATTAGATATTAGGGTTTATATTTTTGCCAGTATGCTATGTAATTTTACTTTGGTTGATGTGCCATGAAAAAAATGCTTCGTTGGTCTTTAGTAAAGTAAAAATTGTGTGCTATTGATATTTGTTTGGCAGTACGTGGGTTGTGGTCTGCCAGCTGATATGTAGGGTTTTAATTTTATTTTAGTGGATATTCTATAGATTTGGGTTTATAGGGTATTCCCTTAAGGTTTTGTTCCCATAGTGGGTATTGTATTCTATTTAAATTATTGTCTCAATGGGTTTATTTCCATCTATATTCCTTTTTTATAATTCTGTCATTGTTATTCCTTATTATTTGGATGAGTGTGACTTGTCTTGGTCTAATATCCTTGTAGTCCTTAGGTGGTAACTCCTTTGAACTTGTAAGTTCATCTGTTTCATCTGAAATCTTGATGTTCTATTTTTTTCTTCATTCATATGTGATTATGGGAATATGGGTGATGGTAAAGGGATAAATTCTTTTAAATGAAGTCTTTATAGTATCCATTAGTGGATGATGACTCAATGTGATATAAATCTCATCTTAGATCATGTATGTTATTTCTTGATTGGTGATGGTAGATCTAGTTTTACTAGAGGTAATTGATGATGCCATTGGTGATAACAATGAAAACAACATGCATGGTTTCTAGTAGTGCAACAATAGGAAATTATGTATAAATTAAGACACTAGTCATGAGGCTATATTCAATGATTTTGGGTTGTTTTAGGTAATATAACATCTTGGTATGTTGATCAGGATGTGGGGCTGGGCTCAAAGTGGGTGATTCATGATTTTGAATTCCTAGATTACTCATCATTCTCTTGGACTCTATGTTGAATGTCCAAGTAACATATTTTATCTTTTTATGTATCTTAGATAATGTATTTTATTTGTAGTTTTTTATTTTAATTTTATTTACTAATGGTTCTTATGGAATAGTATTTTCAATTAAGTATGTTTTTAGTGTTCCCATATAACCCATAAAAGTTTCTTATATAAATAATAAAAGGGATTAAGGGAAAATAATAAAATAGAATAATTAAAGAGTTTAAGTTTATTTTCATTTATATTTTCTAGTATTGATGGAGTAATATTTTTTATAAGACAAAGCTACTATGAAAGAAATAATCTAATTTATTTTATGTGTATCTAAAAATATATAAATTTATACTATTTTTTTACAGTACATTATATTGGTGTATTATTTTAGTAGATTCATCTTTTGAAGAATTTAACCATATTTTTTAATAATCAATATAATATGGTTTTTATAGAACTATAAAAAATGGCTTTTTATATCCCTTATGATTTTCTAAGATATAAAGAAAGAATCTATGGTCTTAATTTAACTTTAATGAAAAAAATTTACTATGGATTAATTAAAATAACACATGAAATGATAGTGAAATAATATATCATATGGTGAACTCTTATTGACTTATGATAGGCATGATACATGAAGAAAAATTGTATATGGTGGTGAAAGTAAAATGGAATAATTGTAACCCTTTCTAATTTCAATAAATATTGATAGGAAGTGAGAGTTCTAACGTTTCCTTTGATTTGAATTGTATATTTTTTCTATTATAATCAATAAGAATGATTCAATTTATGAGAAGTTGATTTCAATATGTTAGCTATAAAATGATGATGAGTATAGTTGTGAAAATACCCACAACCTTTAATGTGGCAATTACAGAGCTAGTCAAATGTTTAGAATACATGTCCCATTGGTTAATTGACACCATGTTTACATCAACGTTTTGAACAAGAATAGGACATGTAAAATAATTTGTATATTTCATGAGGATTTTATGATTTTGTTTTTGATTTGAGTAAGTTGGATTGGAAATTTATATGTCTATGGATACTAGTTTAATGCTTTGGTAGATTTGAATGATAAAAGTTTAAGCATTTTTTCAAAAAAAAAAATAGCATGAAAACTAGCAAAATAGAAGATTCAAGTGCACTTCTTCTTAGGTTGACATTTGAATGAACTTCAACAAGAGTCTTCTAGAATGGTTGTGCTAACAGACACATGTATAGTGCATTAGAAAGGCACATGGGAGTAGCATAAATCCACTATACAGGGAATTAGAATAGTAGAGTTGAGTGCCGACACGGAGCGGTGCAATGTATATGATGGTCAGACCAGTAACAATTTATGGAGGCCTTCAGATATGGAATTTATAATAAAGGAGTGAGAAAATACCTACCAGTTTTATGTGGTATTTTATTTGGAGTTTTACTGTATCTCCATTTAAAAAAAGGGAATGCATCATGGTCATCTATCTGATTATTCTGCATTATTCGATCATGCCTGGCGGTGATATTCTTCATCAATCCTCTTTGGAGAGCTTGTGTATACTGGGATATCTATAAAACATTAGTAGTCAATAAAAACTAATCTTATGAGATCCATTTTAGTGTGATGTTGATTTCAATATGATCCAAATCACATATTGATCCATTTTCATGATAAAATGAAGATCAAACCATTGAAAACTTGAAATGAGCTAAATATGTATTTTAGTGATTTTTTTTTTGTATTTACAATGCATGATTTGTGGAAGTTCCTATGAAATGTTAACACTGCATGCACGAGTTGAGTCAGTGTTTTGTTTTCTATAAATACTCAAGGTCGATATTATTTTCTTAGGTTGCTTTATCACATAACCAAGAGACTCCCATTTCATAAAAATAGAGTATATTTATCCTCTCTAGTTTAAGAAAGGAATAGGTTCTATGCATTCTATATTTGTGTGAGTAATAATTAGTGATCTTGTGAGCATAATACATGTGAATTTAGCACTATTTTTGATTTTATATTAAACTTATTTCCATAAAGAATTTTAGGACAACATAATGTGTGTGGTCTCCATGGATTACGCGAAGACCATCAAGAACTCATGTTTGTGTGTTTATCAAGGGGAAGTTTGAGAAATCATGAGATAGTGTCATCTAAACTCATCTATGTAAACTAGAAGAGGAATACATCTCACAAGAGAAGAGTTTACAAATACTATTTTCATGAATTAAGCAGGCAGTGAGAATTGTGCATAGGATAAGATACACCCAATAAGATTCATTCAAAGGAGGTAATAGATGAACATGGTTATGATACATATGCACTGAACCAAAAAAAGAAAAATTAAATGGGGGTAATTTATTATAAATATACCTGTGTGATGAAATATCATGGTTTTTGAGGAATCATTTCATGTAATAACATTCATGAATGAGAGTGCAGTGATTTGATACTGAAACTGGATGTAATACAAAGGACATAATCTCGAGTATCCAGTTGGATGAGTCAAGTTCAGACCACTTGATGATTAGTGTATTGTGATATGGATGAGGTAGGTTTTTATAAGTTTCCAAAGTTACTGAAAATTCTACAAAATCAAATCAGGTGATCTGGTTTGTTTTTGGAGAAATAATTCATCTCGATGTGTTGTAGAAGTAGTTTGAATCCAACATAGATCTTTCTATCTAAGATCATGTATTGTGTGACTCAATATTAGTGTAATTATTTAGTATGATTCTATAATAGATGAATCATCTAATGATACATTAGATAAGGATGGTGGGTGCTAGTAAAACTATGGGATGTAGTATAAAGATAATCCAATGGGACTCCGGAGTCACTAGTGTAATTGGAAACTTGTAAAATATAGTGGGACTCTATAGTGGTACTCTATTAGAATTGGTTTTGATGTGAATGGGACATTACCTTATTTTGACCATCTATATATAGTGAATAATATGTAACAAGGGAGTATAATAGATTGTAGTAAGTACATAGGACTTAGTACCAAACATTCTAGAAATACAATCTGTGTTGTGATTTATTTTTATTTTTTTATTCCATGGAGAGGCATAGATTTAGATATGAGGGATCAAGAGTTTAATCATTCAAAGAGGTTGTATTAAAATTAAAGAATTTTTAAAATCGTGTACCACTAATTCTCCACCAGTTATACTTAACTGATCCATGGACAATTCAATTTTTATTAGAGAAAGGCCCCCTCAAAAGATCTGATTACATTATGAGAAATGGAAAATATTGATTATGTGAACAGTCAAATAATACATGCTTTTGATAGAAAGAACCACCATAGCTGGAGGAATATGATGCTACTTTCTCTTCTATTTCTTGGTTTGGAAATAATAGTTTCCGCAATATTGGGATTCCCACCTATTGTTGATGATGTTTTTATGACTAAAGTTGAATATTGAAATATATAAGTTGATAGAAAGGATTAGAATAAATTATTTAAGGATTTATCAGAAAAATTATACTCCAAATTTATGGGTCTCTAAATATCCTAATAGATATTCAAAATATAGAATCATTTATGAAGGAAATATTAATGTAAAAGAATCTACACTAAAAATATGGAGAATAAAGTTTTAGGATATTAAAATAAAATATGAATAAAAAATTTATTACTATTTTATTATAGTCAATGAGATAGTAAGTAATTTCTATGGATTCGATGAGAAGTTAGATAATTCAAAATTGTGAAAAATCTTATGAGAAATTTACCTAACATATTTGATTCCAATATTTTATCATTGTAATATAAGGAAAACATTACATTTTATGAGTTAAAAAACATTCTTTTATCCTATGAGATTATAAAGGCTTCAGATTTCAAAAATAGTTAAAATAATATATTTACATTGGGGATATAAAAAAATAAAATCTAAAAGAATTTGAAATTGTGTAATCAAGTGATTCTGATGATTATGAAGTTGATGAGTACATTAGTGAAAATCTTAATCTTATTACCAGAGGATAAAAAATGGGAAAAAGAAGGTAAAATGAAATAAACTACTCAATTGATTCAGATGTAAAGTTATTTGACATTTTTCTATAAATTTCCCAATGAAAATTGCTGAATCAAAATCTTATGTTGAAAGTGAGAAACCTCATAAAAACAAAAATGATAAGAAGAAGAATAAGTATTTTAGTTACAAAAAGAAGAATTTGATGAGTAAGCGTACACAAAAAATTTATTCATCTATTTTTTCTTTAGATTTTTATCTTAATTTCTTTTATCATGTATATGAAGGATAAAATTCTTCAATTAGTAATTTTGGTGGTGATTTCATTAAAAAAATGGAATAGAGGATGAAGGAAGAGTTGGATGTTGCTCTTGAGAAAAACACTCAACACAAGAAATAGATGGTAACAAATGATAAATGATCTAAAAAATTATATAATGAAATGTAACAGTATTATTGAAGTGAAATATATCTTTTTCATGATAATAATAAATACATATTGAAGGTAAATGAGCTAGATAAGACACTCAGTGGTCTTGAAGAGAAATTTTATCACAAGGAAGAATATCTATCTGAGACCCAATCAATGTATCTTATAGTCTAACATGATTGGAATAAGAGAAGGGAATACTTCATAAATTCTATTGATATAAAAGTTGATTCATCTCATGTAGGTGAGATTAAAGGTTCCAAAAGATAAGGTACATTTTTCCTATATAATTTCAAAATAGATATTATATTCCCAATAGTCCAAGTGAATCTATGATGACCATGATGTTCAGAGATGTGAATTTCACCACATTAAATAATGCATGGAATATTATTAGAATATCATTTATCTAATAAAAATACATCATGACTTACAAAAAATACAAAATTATGAATTTTTTGAATATTCTATAAAAGAATAGAAGATCATTTTTCAATGGTTTTTACTGGTGTTGTGGAAATTATGGACTTAAATCCTACTCTTGATGGTATAAAAAGTAATTTTTAGGAACCAAGAATGAAATATGGGAGAGCTATAATGAGAATATGAAAATAGACTATCAATGAAATCAAAAAAAAGATGCCTATAAAAAATAGGTATGAATTCCTAAAAGAAGTTCGTAGAAAATGTTGATTAGAAGGCCATAGAGATAAGGTATTCATGAATTAATTGCATGGAGAGGTTACCTAAGATTTTAATAGTCTGAAGAAATATAATAAAGAAAATATTAAGTCATGTACATACGAGAACCAGGTTGACACACCTATAAAGGATAAAAATACAAAGGAAGACTGTTTGATTATTTGGTCAGATCAATTTAAATTCTATAAAATATTGAATAAAACTCAAATTGATGCAAAAAACTATGGGATAATAAAATTATTTCAGAAGAAGATAATAATATCCAAATAATTAATCTACTTTTTATGATTTTTATAATCAAAAGAATCACTATGGAAATGTTGTATATGGCTTTAAGAACTCTATGAAATTAGGTGAAAAGAATGTTTCTTTACATACAAAAGTGGAGAAAACAATTTCACAAGAATAAAAAATTTGTGAGAATGTGAACATTTGAAAATATGATATCATAAGTAAGATGGAAAAGACAAGGTAAGTAGGAATCTCTTAGATGGAGTTCTTTTTCTAAAAAACATACTATTTCCTTCTTATTCCCTTTTAAATACTTCGATACTAACATACATGGAATTTAAGGATATGTATTCACTCGTTGAGGGGGAGCATAGTTGATTTGAATCTATTAAGTATTCAAAAGTATTTTAATTTTTATAATCTCTCAAAAATAACAAACTGGATATTCTTGAAAAGAAAAATTATAAAATGAAATTTCATATTGAGGAGGATCTATAGGTGTTTGCAAATGAAATTTCTGATGTGTTTTTTTAGATGAGTACATGATAAATATTTTTTTCCTGAATTTTTTTATAAGGATGTCTGATGAATGAAGTTATTTTTGTATAATAATTTTATCACATGTATGATTATTCATGTATTACATTGATCACCTTGGTTATACCCTCTTTTTTCTATTGTGGGTTTATTACATTGACATAGAGTTCTTTGACTAAAGGCTCATTGAAAAATTAAATATGTTGTATCATTTTTAAATCATAAAAATATTATTGTTGAGAAATGATTCCAAGTACATTTTCCTTGTATTAATTTTCAATATGGGGGAGAAAGTTATATAGACCTATTATAGATTCCCTCCATTTTTTGTATAACCTTTTCTTTACATTGTATAAACAAATGTTCTTTTAAGGTTTAGTTTTATGTAAATAAGGTACATAATGCATGAAAACTTAAAACATTACTCTAAAAACATGAAATTATTATTCAATTGTTCACCCTATGTACTTTTAGTACATCCCATAACTAGGGAACATACATCAAAGGAAATGGTGAGCGTAAGGCCCAATAAGGGAAAATAATGGAAAATAGTTTTCATGTAATATTAATGAAAATAAATAGGAACATGGGGAATATCATTTTGGAATGAGAAATAGAAAGTGATATATAAAATAATAAAAATAACATAAATCATAACTTTGAAATATGGCTACAAAATTAAATTTAGATGTTACTAAGCATATCACAAATGTTAATCAACAAGGTCTTGCAAAAATTACCAAGGTTATTCACTACGATATCATATAACATGTCATATATAGAGATTAAATTATATAACCAATGAATTGAAGTAATATTAAGGATCACCCTTCATATGTATTAATTTTCATGTGATTCACATAGATCATAAGAGATGATTTCATAAATAATCTATCATGAATAAAATAAAATAGGTTTCATATCAAAATCTTGGCGTTTCAAAATTTCTTTGGTCATTATGTTATTTTTTAAACAAATAAATGGAATTTAGGTTTTATGTATGTCAAACCCAGAATCAAATAAATAATTTTTACATCTTGGAGAATAATAATAGAAAATAAATAGTTTTAGTTATTCATAGAATTAAAATAAACTATATTTTCTTGGGGAGAATATAGATATTTTGAGTAGTCAATTTCAAAGAATATCCCATATAAAATTTGGTTTTATAAAAGTGTAAAAATGGAGCGGAAGGAGTTATCACAATGATAAAAAATAATTTTTTAGTAAGGTAATTAATAAAAAGGGTATAAGAGAGAGTTACCATATAAATTATAAGTCACTTACAAAAAAATAGTTCTTGAACTAAAGATAAAAGAAGTAGAATTCCCTTACTATGAAAGGTAACACATAAAACATGAGGATTGGGACCTTGGGATCTTGATTACACTTTTGGAGTACTTCTTGAGAGGTAATTCTACCATAGATTCATGTATAATTTATTATTATTTAAAGAAAATGATTAAATGGGTTGGTATTTATATAAAAATTTGTGATTTGTTTATTAATTTCCAAATGAATTTATAATTATGTTATTTTAATCCAAATTATCTTATCATCATTTTATATTACTTATTTTTGGAAAGGGAATGTATAGTTGCCTCAAAAATAATGTTTCAAATATTTAAGTTTCTATTTTAGACATTGGAAATAAATTATAGGTTTTAAAATTGATTAAAATCTATAAAAATAAATTATATTAATAATATAACATATTTTAGGTCATGGATTGTGGTTAGTTAGTTATTATGTAATTATGAAATAATTATAAAGTCATTAAACTTATCTAAAAACTAAAACTGAATTTTTACTATTGATGAAAAAAGTAGGTTAGAAAATTCTCATAAATTCACCCTAACATAATTTGGGATATTTTATTTCAAAATTGATATTTATCATATCATAATAATTATATAAATAATATATTTCTAACTTTTAAACATAAAAATCCTTATTTATTAAAAATAAAAGCAGATTGAAATTGCATAGTACTATTTCTTAAACTTAAAAATTAAAATTATTTTATCATCTACATTTAAATAAGAGTGTTTTTATCATACTATTTCTTTAAAGTAATTATTTTTCATTGTATATTAGTTTATTATTAATATTTATATCTTTTCCAGAATAAAATTTCTATATGAAAATAGAAATTTATTAAATTTCTATCTAAAAATAGAAATTTATAAAATTTCATCTCAATTTTATTAAGCAAAACCATTTTAAAACAGAATTGATGGAAAAATATTTTATTTATTCTATGGAATTACACTTTCAGTAACTAGGGACTAAAGACATAAACCCTTATAAATCCAACATATGCCAAAAGGGTAAGGTGTGCAATGATGATAGATTCATGGGGCGGCTCAGCTAACATCACCCAAATGGTAATTTCCACTTACATGATCTTATACCAATAGTGATTTCATTTTAGCATCACTTATTGAAGCTAGAATTTGGCATGGTTAAGTGAGAACAACAATGACTACCTACCTCACAATATTTGAAATATGGGCTTCATAAAGAATGAATCTACTAGTTGAGTCCATCACTTATCCTTTCTTCATTAATTATCCTTTTTCATATATTACAAATTACAACGCTAAAATTATTATCAAGAGTGTAGTTTCAAATTATCATATTTAAAATTGGTAATAATTGACCAATGCTCATATAACAATCGAAACATTATGGTCACATTTACCTTTATACTCAATTCATTATTAATTGGATATGGTTTTGTTTTTTACAAATATAATATAATACACATTTTCTCTGAAAAAATTTATCATTCAAAAAGTATGGGTCATTACATTTTTACCACCTTAATAAATTTCATCCATGAAATTTCAAATCTTTCTTTCAGTGGGGAAAATGTTTAGTTGATTGTATCTTGGAAGGGTTAACTGAGATTCCTTCATTGGTTACAATGTTCCCTAAAAAATAAAATCATTTTATCCAAAATTCAAATTTTCTGATCTTTCCAAATAGCCTCTCATTCCATATAAATTGAAATATGATCCTTTTATAATCCTCATGATCCCCATGAAATTTGGAATATTTCATAATATCATCAGTTCAAACTAACATAAATTTATCATGGTAGTACTTAAAGACTCTATTAATCAAATCAATAAATATATAAGGTGTGTTAATTAATCTGAAAGGAATAAAAACGAACTCATAATTCTCATATCTTGATCAGAAGGTAGTCTTTAAAATAACTTCTTTACTATCCCTCAATTGATGATAACCATATTTAATATCAATCTTGGAGAAGAATTGAGCCCCATGAAGCTGGTCAAAAAAACCATCAATACTTGGGAGAGGGTACTTGTTATTCAATTTGATCCTATTATGTTATCAATAATCAATGAATATCCACACCGATCCATCCTTATTATTCACAAAGAGAATATGTTCTCCAGAAGAGACACACTTGGTTATAAAAAAACCTTCTCCAAAATATTTTGAAGTTGTTTCCTTAATTCCCCTAGCTCTATATTTTCCATTATATTGGGGTCTTCGATATCATCTTGGATCCATGAATGTGTTAAATGAATAAATATACCTCTATTTTGTGGGGAGTTTGTGGTAACTACTTAGGAATTATGTTAATATATCCTTACACTATGGGTACATTTTCTATTTGTATACATTCATTTCCATTTTCATCTTCAAAGATCATTTTGGTAAAGAATGGTATCAAAGGTGCCACTTGACAAAACTCATGTCAACATATTTCTCATTGGACAAAATTTTTAGGTTTTCCATTCAAGGCTACTGATATTTCCTTGATTCTAAAATTTATCATAGCAATATACTTTGATAGATAGTATAACCCTCGTATAATGTCAAATTCGAGCATAGGAATCACTATTAGATTTTTGATGAGATTATGCTTGCCAAAGTGAATACAAGAGTTTAAATAAAATTTTGATTTTTGGATAGTCCCTCTTATAGTCTTGAATAATAACTCCACTTTTAGATAGTTAGGTATTGATTCAATATTCTTTTCCAACTTGGAGGAAATAAAGGAATGTGTAGAACCTGAATCAAACAAAGTAATTGCTATATTTGAGAGAATAATGAGAGAACCCACCACCACATCATTTGGGGATTAGATTTCCTCCATCATGATAAAAAAATCACAACCTTTCTCTCTTGGCCTAGGATAAGGATGATGGTGATTCTCATCCATTAGCTTCTAATTTGGATAGTGATTGGAAAATTTCTCAAGTTTTCCATACTTAAAGCATTGAACTTCATGCTAGGCCTACACAATCTTCCCATTATTGGTTGAGTTGAGAGTTTGAGGCTTCACCTCACTATGATTGTTTCTAGCAATATGTCCATGTCTTCCACACTTGAAACATTCTCCTCTCCCAAGGAATTATTTCCCTAAATACTTCTTCCAACATTTATTTCGTGTAGTAAGTTGTAATTTCTTTCCACCTCTTCAATGAACAAAGTTCCTCTCTAATATTGGATCTATGAATATATTATTTTCATTACACCTATAAGACCATTGCATCTCTCCAAATTCATGTTCATACATCATAGATATCTACATTATCTCCTCATAGCTTTTATAGTATCAATTGTCTAGATTCATCCATATATGGGGTCTTAGTCCACTGAATAATCTATCAAACATTCCATTAGGATCTATGATAAAGATAGAGGTGTAATAAGAAATTATTATGATTTTCATCTCATATATTATCATAGATTCATTTTTCTTATAATTCAGCTCTAGGAATGCCTTGTCCATTTTCATTCACATCAAATGGGGGAAAATATTTTTTGAAAAAGGATCCCCTAAACTCTTCTCAATTTATAGAATCAATATCCCTTCTCATATTAATTTTTTTAATCAATTTCCACCACTAATAAATTTCCCCCTCTAAGTGGTTCACGTCCAGGGTGACATTTTTTTATTTCAAATATTGGAGTACATAAACTGTAATTTCTATAGCACTTACCCATTGTTCAGTAATCAGTGGATCATTAGATCCATTTATTGAATGTGGTTTTTATGAATAAAGGTTTCAACAGAATATTGTTACCTTTAAGGTGAATCTAGTCTGTCAGATTGATACATAATTTTTTTTATAAATTTAGTTAGTTGAATAATCATTCTCATGATTTTTTCCATTCTGGATTCTATAAAAAGGTTGTCATCACATGGTCCATTGTGCTCACTATTTATGTGGTTCCTCCAATTTCCCACAATTTTATAGAAGAAGGAATCCTTAGGGTGATTTTTTTTCTTTTAATAATAATATAACTGTTAATGATTTTTTTATTAAAACTAAATTCTTAAATATTTTATTCTTTAAAATAAATTACATTTTACATAAATCATTCATTATGGTTAATAAAAATCATGTGATAAATAAAAGATATCCCCTAGGAGTGTCAAATGAGGAGTGTAGAGATTCCTCTTATCGTGCCTGAGTTTCCATTTATTTCTAGATCAAATAGTGTGTTCAGTTGTTATGACATGATACATTTGTGCTAGAGTCACATACACTTTTTCGTATTCATACATGGATTTCATTTCTTGGAAACCACAAACTTAATGAAGCACAAAAATACTAGGATGATTACCTATATTTAATCGTTTCTCTAAGGTTCTTCTTAATATTTTAAATTCATAAATTTGAAAAATAAATAAATTTTACTTTGATACCAATAATGGAATTCTTCCTATTTTATTACAGAACATTTCGTTAAATTATACAAATAGATAATCTTCCAATGTTTGGTTTCTAATAAATAAGCTACATAATACATGAAATCATAAAAACAATTATGAAACAAATTCAAAGTCTTATTCATTGATTCACCCTAATTACTTTTACTTAATCTCATGACCTAGGTATATACATAAAAGGACAGGGTGAGAATAAGGCCTTATAAGGGAAAATCAAGGGAAATAATTTACATGTGATCTTGAGGAAACTCAATAAGAACATAAGGAATATCATTGTGGAATGTGAAAGAGAACAAGATGAATAAAATTGTTAAAATATTATGAATAATATCATGAAAATGTGGATAAAAAATTTAATTTAGGTATTCATGAGTATATCACTATGGTTAATAATAATGGTGTCATAAAAATTTCAAAGGTTATTCATCAAGGTATCTTATAACATGTCATCTCTAGAGATTAAATTTTTTTCCCAATGTATTAGAGTGCCATCAAAGAACACCATTAGTATGTCTTAATTTTAATGTGATCCCTATAGATAATAATAAATCATTTCATAACTAACCTGTGGTGAATAAAATAAAATGGGTTCATATCAAAATCTTGGTGTTTCTAAACTACTTAAAAAACTTGATCATTATGTAATTTTTAACCCATGAAAAGGGAATGTGGAGTTTATATAAGTCAAACCCAGAATAAAATAAATAATTTTTACATATTTTGGAATAATATTATAAAATAAAGTGGTTTGGGTGTTTAAAATAAAATAAAATAAAATCTCTTGAGGACAAGAGAGAAATTTAGAGAGGTAAATTCAGCAGCACAATTATTATAAAATGTGGTTTTAGAGAAGGGTAAAAAGATAGGGGATAAGGGATTCCCATTGATAAAACAGAATTTTTATAGTATGGTAATGAATAAAACTTAAATAAGAGAGATTTACCATTAAAATTAGAAGACACTTTCAAAAATCAATTCTTCAATTAAAGAAAAAGGAATGATAATTCCCTTACCTTGAAAAATAAATCATAAAACATGAGGATTGGAGCCATAGGGGAATGATAAAACCTATTAAAGGACTCATTTGGAGGATATAATACCAGAGTTTTTTGGAATATTGATTTGTAGTGAATGTAAATAGAAAAATGAGTGGGTATTTAAAGAAAAAGTAGAGGATTTTTTTATAAATTTCCAAATATTGTCCTTGGAAACCTAGGTTGTGAAAAAAGAATAACCATGGTAATTACCATGGTATTTTCCCATGGTATTGGAATCTTGGGGTAATTTTTTTTGTTATCATAATTCACAATAGTCTCATCATTTTATATAACTTTGTTTTATGAAAAATTATTGTTTTCATAAAAATAATGTTTCTAATGTTAATGTTTCCATTTTAGACTTTGGAAAGTTAATTATAGGTTAGGAAATTGATTAAAAAAATTAAAATTAATTATATTAATAAAATAAAATATTTTATGTCATTAATTATGTTTAATTATTTAAAAATATTAATTTCATAGTTATATATTGATTAAAAAAACCAAAAATTCAAACTGTATTATTATAATTCATGAAAACAATATATTAGAAAATTCTCATAAATCCCTCTAACATACTTTTTGGCATGAAGATTTCGAAATAATGATATTTATTTTATCATAATAAATATACAAAATTATGATAATTATAAATTTTGAATATAAAAACCATTATTTATTATAATTAATAGCGGATTGAAATTGCGTAGTAAAATTTCTAACACTAAGAAAACTATTTTATCATTTATATTTAAATAAGAGTATTTTTATCATACTATTTAATTAAAATAATTATTATTCATAATATATTATCTTATTATAAATATATGTATCTTTTAAATAAAGCAAAATTTCTGTCTGAAAACATAAATTTATACAATTCCATTTCATTTTATAAATAAAAACTATTATTAAAACCGAATGGTTGGAATAAATATTTTATTTACATAATGGAATCAAACATTATGTAACCAGGTAATAGAAATAGATACCCTTGTGAAACCCACATACTACATAAGGGTATGGAGTTTGATGGTGATAGATTCATGGGGCCACTTTGCTAACATCGTCCAAGTGGTAATTTCCACTAACTTGAACTTCTCTCAAAGGCAATTTCATTATAGCTTCACTTGTTGAAGCTTGGCATGGGATTGGTCAAGAGTGAACCCCAGTGATTCTAACTCCCTCTAAATATCAAATAATTGGGATTCATATAGAATGACTCTATTGGTGGAGGCCAACACTAATTATTTATTCATTAGTTATCTTTTTTCATTTATTACTAATTATAACATTACAATTATTGTCAGGAGTAGTGTTTCCAAGGTTCATATTAACCATTGGATATAATTGACCAATGGTTATATAGATATCAAAATCCAATTGTCACATTTTCCTTTATACACATTTCATTATTAAAGAGATATGGTTTTGTTGTGTATAAATCTAATATAACACACATTTTCTCAAGAAATAATTACCATTAAAAAATTATAGGTTATTTCACATATTGAGATTGGTGTTATTTGGTAGTATTATAATCAAATTCATAGAGGGATATTGAAGTGTACTTTCAGTTGAATTTAATTTTTTAATAAGAATAAATATTAATGATTCACTTTATGAGAATTTGATGTCAATATTTCAATAATAAAATGATGATGAGGATAATTATAAAAATATCCTCAATCATTAATGTGATGATTGCGGGGTTGTTCTATTGTTTTGAATACATGTGTCATTGGTTAATTCACACCATGTATACTTCAAGGTTTGTAAGAAGAAGAATCGATGAAGAAGATGCTTAGTTTTCATGAGGATTTGACGTATGTGTTTTAGAATTGATTATGTTGGATTTGGAATTTATATAGATATCAATAAGTGTTTAACGCATTGGTATATTGGAATAATAATATTACTATTCATTTAACAAAAATATATCATGACAACTAGCCATCTAATGGTTTCATGTTCACTCTTGCATAGGTGTTCACTAGAATCAACCTCACCTTGAACTGTCCAACATGGATTTGTTGAGGGACACCATTATAGTCTTCCATAAAGGTGCATGGGAGTGGCATCAAGCTACCATATAGGGTGATATGGTGGTGGAGCAGAGTGCCAACATAGAGTGGTGCGGTGTATATGAGGGTTGAACCAGTAATGATTTATGTCCACCATTAAACATGGCTTGTATTATAAAGGATTGTGGAAATTCTTGCTTTTTCAATGCGGGATTTTATTTTGAGATTTATTGATGCTCTTTTAAAAAAAATAAGGAAAGAACAAGGGCCATCGATATGATTATTCTGCACCATTCGATTATGCCCAGTGGTCATTTTCTTTATCAAGCCTCATTGGAGGGAGTATATACACAAATATCTCTAAGAAACATCATCATTCAATAAAATCAAATCTTTTGGTCTCCATTTAAGTGTGATTTTTATTCCAATATAGTAGAAATGTCTTACAGATCCATTTTCCTAATAAATAAAATATCAACCCATTAATTGAAATAAATGAGAAAAATATATTTTTCAGTGATAGTGTTCTTACGTAGTCATGAAGAATAAGATATGGTGTTAAATATGAAAATTTAAGGTGTTTCACAAAGTTTGAGTTGGTATTTATTTGTCTATTAATACCCAAGGATGGGCTCATTTTCTTGAGTAGTTTTATTTCATGTCTGAGAGACTCTCATTTCAGAGAAATAGACTACATAATTCCTATTTTGTTTGTAAAATAAATCGGTTCCTCACATTCTATATTTGTTCTAAGAGGTAGTAATGATCCCATGAGAATACTACATATGAATTAAATTGTATTTTTTATGATAAAAAATATTTATTTGAATCTTTTCAGGACATCATAATGTACATGGTCTCCCTTGATTGCACAAATACCTCCAATAATTCACTCATGTCTATCTGAAATAGGGATATTTGAGAACTCATGATAAAATTTCATATACATTGTTCTAATAAAATAATAAGATTAATATATATCATAGGATAACAATTCATAAATACTATTTTCATGTATCGAGTAGTTATTGATAATTGTGCATAAAATAAGATACACCCATTCGAGCTCTTTTATGGGAGGTAGTAGACGAGGACATGAATGATACATATTCATTGAACAAAAAATGGGAAATTTAAATAGGAAAATGTATTACACACATAATTTAACTAATAAATATCATAGAGAATGAGACATTCATGCATGTGATAACATGAATTCATGAGTGTGCAGTGATTTGATATTGAAGTTGGGTGTAATACAGAAGACACATTCTTGAGTATTCAGTGGGCTAGGTCAAGTTCATATCGGTAGATGATCATAGGATAGTGATCAAGATCATACTGTTTTTTATCATTTTCTAAAGTTATCAAATATTTTACCAGAGTAGATCAAGTGATCCAGTTTTTTTGTGGAGAAAGAAATCATCTCACGGTAGTGTAGAATCATTCTAAAGCAGAAAAAGATCTTTCTATATATAATAATATCTATTGTGACTCATGATTAGTGGAATTATTCATTGGTACTCTAATGTAGATGAATCATCTAGTGAGACTATGGAGCTAGCTAGTAAGATGTTGGTAACACTGTAGGATGTAGTATAAAGATTATCCCATGGGACCCAAGAGTCACTAGTGTATGTGGAAACTTATAAACTCTGGTGGGACTAGAGAGTGAAACACTATGGCAGTCAGTGTTAATGGTAATGGGACTTATTATTGTAACCAGGTATATATAGTGAAGAATATGTAACCAACGAGATATAATCAGTTGTAGTAAGAATATAGGTATTAATACCGAACCTTGTCAAAAAATATATGTGTGTAGTTCTTTATTTTTATTTTCTGCTCGTAGGGAGAGGCAATGATTTAGATATTAGGGGTTGAGACCTTAACCATTTGATGGGGTAAAATTAATGAGAATTAATTTGTAAAATATTGTACCACTAATTCACCCCCTCACTCTCAGTGGTACCTAACTGATCCTTGTACACTTCAAGTTCAACACTTCACAAAATTACATTGATTATCCCACAAATAATTTTAAAACCATGTTCATAGAGTCTTGTACATAAAGTGATACATAATCCATGTTAGATATAATCACATTTATTTAAAACATTATAAGGGTATAAAATTAATATTATTGTATAACATAATTAGAATAATGACTACATATAGTAGAACATGGAATGATCTTATGAATCAGTAGTGGGCTAATCATAAATTTTTTATTACAAACAATTTGTTTATAAATTTATGTAAATTAATATATTTTCATTTATACTTCTTATACTAGACCATCCAATTAGGAGGGTGAATTCATTAAAATTATTACACCATTTTTATTTCATTGTTTATTTTATAATTATATTTTCATAATATTTTATTATTAATTTAATTTATTTTAATATGGGAACAAGATATAAAAAGGGTTTCTAGTAAAAGAATTCTAATAATAAAAAATATCCTTATTTATACCTTATCACAATAAATTTCATCATATTTTGGACCATAGTACTAGCATGTGATTTGAGAGTCAAAGGTTTATAGTTTTATGATCATTTATTTGGAATAAAAACACTAAAACAATTTATGGCATTTAAATCACTGAGAAATCTATAAATTAAAAAGTAGTCTCTCTCTTTAATGGGATAAATTTAAAATTATTAAATGATATGGTGAGGTATCATTTATGATCTATTTTATTTTACGTCTGCAGGAATGTGATGTACATAATTATAATAAGTGAATGATTAGGGGATTATTTGGATGAATTTGAAATAATATATATTCAATGGCGATGTAGATATATATTATATATTAGATAAATATCTTCATAATGTGGAATAAATAAATATTATGTGTTTCAAGTCCTCTAAATTAATTTGATACAAATAATAAAATATTTAAAATGGTGACATTAAAGTGAAAAAGGAAAATATTTATGTTCAAAGGAATAATTTTTAATATTTAATATGTAGATAAATGAAGAAATTGATTAATTATTTAACTAAATTATATATTAAATTCAATCCATAATATATATTATTGAAAATATTGATATTTTTTAAATTTTAATGAATATTATAATGATGATTCTTCCACTTTATAGTGAAATTATATCAAAAATTGACAAAATATATCTAAATTTGGTGAAGTTTAAATAATTTTAATGTAACATGGTGTGATTTGAGATTATGGTCAGTCCATATAGAATTGAAATCCATACATAATCAATAGGGATAGATTTAAAGTTAATAGATAAGTCTGATCAGAATTAAAAGGATAAATATACAAGTAACAAGTTCATTTAGATTCAATCAAAAAGTATAAAAAGTGAAAAAGTACAATTCTAAGTCAATCCACATTCCATATGTTTTAAACACATAAATGTGAATAATATTATAGTAAAGTGGTATATAACATAATAAGAATAATAAAATTATAATTATTCTTCAATAATAGGGTATAAACAAGTTATATTGTAAAAGTAAATTATGAAAAGTGATTATAACAACAATATAAGAATTTAAATTTGAAGGAATAATTTTGTGAGGAAAGGGGAAAATAATTAAAAATAAACAAATCAATAGGAAGAAAAAAAATTAAAATCATATTCATAAGATGCATTGGATTCAATGTTTAATGATACAAATAACAAATGTGACATTTACAACCATCAAGGTATGTTTGGGATTTAATGGTTCCACTTTAAAGTGAAAAAAAGATCCTAAAATGATGTATTTTAGTGATGGAGGATTAGATTAAAAAAACATGAAATTGTCCTAGAATAAAAATATATGGTAATATAAAATTATAAAAACATGTATTAATTTATAAAATTATAAATTAATATCATTCATAATTTCATGTATATTTTTAAATAAATAGAAAAATGGATTATTTCACTTGAATAACATTTCAAAATGAATAATAATATTGAATATTATTTAAAATATAACACAACTATAAAGAATAAATATTTTGAAATCCTTTTTAATGTATTAAATGAAATATAATTAAACATTAAATTAATTAGATAAATATTTGATTAGAAATTACTATTTGATACTAATATATGTTCACTTATATGTAAAAATAAAACATCCTATATACTAAATAAAATGTGAATATTTTTGAAAGAGATAATAAAGTAAAAGGTAAAAAATAATAATTTTAAAAAAATAGGTGTTCATTTTAAATATAGTACATATTATATATAAATATAAATAAAGTCATAGAAGTATTTACATAAAATAAAGTATTAATTTTGTGAATAAATTTGTTATAATTTGACTTGTTGCATGGGGTCAAAAGTTTTTCAAGATGTAATTTTTTAATGTGTAAATAAATAAGGAAAAAAATAAATCCCATTCAATAGAGATGTCAAATATTTTAAAGGGTGATTTTTTATTGTTCTAACCATAACCCTAAATATTTTTATTATAGGATGTATTATAGGTGGGAAATACTAATTAATATTTATGAAGTATTTAGATGAAAATTTATACAACTATAACCTTGAATTATTAATTTATCAAACTTGATATAGATGAATAATTTGACTATGGTGTTATTTTTTTAAAAGTAAGACTCAATTATGTGTTATAAAATTATCTTTGTTTATAAAAGAAAAAACATTATTTAAAATTAAAATGTGGTTGACTCAACATTTATTTAAATCAATAATTGTAGAACATAGATTTTATAGTGAATGTTTTACACATTTGATGATAAATTCTAGTTTCTTCAAGAATATAAAGCATTAAGGGAATGAAATTATTTGATATAAAAAGGTTGTAATTTAAAATATAAAAGGATATAAATAAGAAAATGAATCCAAAAAATATTTGATTAATGGGTAATTTATCTTTTTATGTCATTAGATAAATGTTTTTGAGTTTTATTCAATTATGTAACACTATTATTAAAGTGATATTCAAAGAACAATATTTTATTGATTAAAAAAAAGAATATAGGTTCCCTAATTTGAAGGAGAGTAAAAAAAGTATTTATCAAGTAAATTGAAAAAAATATCATGTTTTCTTACTATGGAAGAATAAAATATTTTATGAAATAGGTTATTAGGCTATATACATCAAATAATCATGTATAATATCCTAAATTCCAAGGCTATTGGTGATGTTCCAACCTTTTTTGAGCCAATGGTAGAAGGATCGTGATGTATTAATTCAAGGGAATGTATCAATAAACCCATTTAAACCTATTAAAAATAGGGGATTATTATTTATTAACAAAGTATACACAATTATGAGTTGTCTTAGGACTAATAATAGTAAAAAATCGAAATGTATTAGGATTTTTTGTTTATGATTATAAAAATATACCATAACTTGGGTGATTTTTCATTATTAATTTTTTAATATGACTCACTTTGTGATTATACATTCTTATTGAAAATAAGTATAAAAGAACAATAAATACATTATGATCATATACTGAAACATAATTCAATGTTATTGAAGTGAAAATTAATTTAGAAAATTATAGGGTGAAACATAATGTTTTATTCATAAGGATTCTATAATAAAATGAGGTTTTGGAATGATGGAATCACATAGTAAAAACATATTTTGAATATTGATTATTTAAACTATAATAACAAGGAATTATTTGAAAGGAATCCATTCTAGTGGTTATTTATATCTAAAATAAACAAGTATGAACCCATAGTGAAACTATGACTACTTATTAGATGTTTTATGAAAATAAAAAAACTCTATAATATCAATGATTATTTAGAGCTATGTTTTTGTCTAAGAAAAAACAATAAAATCAAGGGAAAAATCAAGATACAATGGATAACGGTATTTACACCAGATAATCAAGGAAGATAAATCCAAACATGAGTTTTAAAAATAAGATAAATAAAATTATTAAAATAGATAATTTAAAATTTATACAATAATGAAAAAATAAAATCAATTCAATATATTAACTAATAATTGAAAATTATAATGAACATGAAATAGAATTTCCAAAATCTTATTGAAATATAAAAATGTAATATTATTAAGATTAATTAAATGATGGATAGGTGGTTGACAAATAATGTTAATTAATATAAATCAAAAAATAACTGAAGAAAACTACATTTTGAATCAATTGTCCTTAGTGATAAATTATAACATTTTAAAACATGGAGGATGAAACAAAATATAAGAAAAAAAAATTATTTCTAAAATTGATTAGAAAATTTTAAACAAATATTAATAGACATTGTATTGTCCATGGATATATATTTATGACCATACCATATTATTATGAACAAGACCAGGATTTGGTTTAAATCCTACTTGTAAAATATGGAATGAAAATGGAAAAAGTCATTGTCTATTCTTAAACCATACTATAATGTATTATATGAAATACTCAATTCATATATAAATAATTTTGGAGGTGGTGGATTTTACATGAGGGAAATTGAAGGGTTGTTTAGGTTTTTTGTAACTAAAAATATATAATCAGGAAGTAGTATAGCCCCAATAATTGACCATTGTAGTTCCATAGATAGTCCAACGGAAAAAAATAGAATTTTAGTTACAACAATGACACCATAATCTTTATGGAAATACACATTATGTTTGATGTTTAATTGGAATTTTGGGGGAGGTATACCAAGAATCCAATGAACTTGTACAGGTTTTTTATGAAATTATTTAACATAAAAAAACAAAAAACTAATATCACCTCCTCACTTCTCTCTCTCTCATAACCCAACCCCATATCCCTATTTGTTCCCTTGTACTAAATTTTTCTATCCTCTCCCCATCTATGAGATAATCTATTCTCAATATATGGTAGTGGAATCCTACAAGTGAGGATAACATATTCCCTATATTGTTATAAATTTTTTCAATAATTTCATTAGTGTTAAATCATAAATCCATAAATAGATATTTTTTTGTATTATTTCTAAATTCCAAGAGAACATGGTGAAACTAACTAATTATATTCAATGATATAGATCTGATAGGTACATGTTATGAGGTTTATTATATATTAAATATTATATCACATTATTTATATGCATTATTGTATGAATAATTTTTTGGATTTGGGTTAAGGTTAATTAAATGGGAACCATGATACCAATATCAAATTATATATATTGGATAGAGCCCTTTATGATCAAAATGAGTATTTTTCTCTAGGACAATTTATTTTTGGACCAATTAGTGATTACATCACCATGAATCATAAGATATATATATGTGTGATGAATCTTGAATGGGTATTTTTGATTGAGGTATAATATGAGAATCCTTGGATGAGATCTTGTGCAATATATAGATAAGTATAGTGTGGATGGGCCTTAAGGACTTGTTATAAAAAGAAATTTTCTTTATGGGTTATTATAATAATGAATCATTAATAATCTATGTTTCCTAGAGTTCCACTTAAATATAAATTTTTGAATTTAGGTATGGTTTTTTATTGTGAATAACATTGAGATGCTTAATATACTCTAGTGAAGTGGTCCTATTAAGAAAATAATTTGAATGGTGTTTAATGATAATGTCTCCCTTTTAGTAGTACTATTTTAATAAGTGTAAGTAAATGATACAATAATGTCTTTTGTTGTCTTTTGAGAGTGAATTTATGGGTTTCAAATAATGAACCTTAAATGGTGATGACTTATATGTATTAGTAAGCATGCAACGTGATCTACATTAGGGAAATTTAGTTTATTGTTAGGGTGATAAATTTTCTTAAGCGATTTTTGCATGAATTTATCTTGGATGAATCCATTGGATATTTTAAAAATAATATAAAATTTTTATTGGATAATAAAAATTAAGTTCAGGGATAAATATTCATTATGAAAAAACAGGTATTCTTTCCCTTATCCAATCTGGTAACATATTGGTTCATTTAATCACAACATGTGTGTCAAATTTTAAGATGGTTTTGTACTATGAGAATTGGGGTATTGAGAGGTTATGGTAGTCATAATAGAATACATTATAGATGAATTATTTTTGTAGTTTATTTCGTGATTATAAAATATGTAGTGATCGTTTGATTCTAGTTGAGAGATATTATTGTCTTTTTTTCTAGATGAGAGTTTGTGATGAGTATTATTTTCTATCTGTTATTAATATTGTTTCCCTGAAAATATTTATTCACATTGTTCTTATGGTGGTAATATTCTATGGATTGATGTCAGTAACTAGATAGAGTGGTGTTTCATGATCAAACTTAAGAATATTCTCACTTAAGCATGTTGTGTCATGTTCCAAGCCTTAGATGCACATCATGAATGAGGTCTGATCCTTGATACCCATGGTCTCGAATATAGGGGAATACTATATCTATCCAACCATTTAATTGAGTTTCAATATACCATTTCTATAATTATGATATACAAATTGATGGATTAGGTTGTTATATGACCTCATTTTTTATTTGGTTACACTTTTATTGTCACTCATAGTGGAATTTGGTTTCTATATACCCTATTCCATTATCCGACTAAACTATTTAAACCAAACGATAGACCATCTTGTTTTGGATACACCATCTAGGTTTTCCAATCATAATATGAGTCTAATTCACTAGCAATGAAAAAGTTAGGTAAGTTTCGGTGTCCTAGTGTTTGGATTAACACAAAATGACTCAACATGTGTAACACCCCAAGCTTGCACGATATGTTTCCCTTTGAGTAATACAATAACATGTGTTGTACGCAAATTCGAGTTCAAACACACCACATCCTATCAAACAAGCCGTTATGAATAGTAAAACCCACTTTTTTAAATTTTATAAATATTATCTTTCAAAATGGACTTTAGTTTTGGATTCAAAATATCGAAATTATCTTAGGGTGAATTTTTGGTATTTTTATGAAAACTTTCAATTTTTGATTAATAGTGGAAAACACCAAGTTATTGTTTAAAAACGAATTTTTATTTAAACAATTATTTATTTTATTTAAAATTATTTTAAGTCAAAATAGATACATAATACCTATATATGTTCAATGTAATTCATTGGAGTCATTTTATAATAAGTTTATATATATAAAAATTTTATCGAACTTTTTCTGTCTTTTACCAACCTCCTAGGAACATTTGAAAATTTTCATAAAACATAATTTTACCGCTTCTGTTAGTTGAATTTAAAAAATATTAATGACATGGTTAATATCAGTAAGTAAAATGTGGTTCAATAAGATGAAAATAATTTTTGCTGAATAGTAACTTTTGACTTTTATTTACCACGGTTAAAAGTAAATAGGTTAATTAAGTGTAAAAATGATATCATAATTACCCAAAAACATGTCATGGTTCTATTATATAGGTATAATTAGACCAAAAAAACATTATGAATAAAATATGATCCACTTGGATTATATTAGGTCATTTATTATTGTTTTATTTGAAGAAGAGTTAAAACAATTAAATTCAATGTTTAATAACAACACCATTTTTAATATAGGGTTATACACAATATAAATTAGACTAATAATATTCATTAGAAATATAAAAATATTTCCTAAATAATGGTATTTTATTTATTATTTTTATACATTAAATAATTTAATTTATTTATGACACAATGATGATGTAGTAATTACCTTATTAATGAAATATTAAAATAATTGATATTATAAATATCCAAATAAATGTAAATTGAGACTTGTGATTAATTACACTAATATTATAGGTTAATATGAAATTTTTTGTTTGGTTAAATAAATTTTATTTGAAGTTGTAAACTTTTTGTGGCTTTCAAAAAAATCAAATACTAAATAGTATAAAAATTGTCATAATTGAGTTTTCTAAAAAATAAAATATTATCAATAGATATAATATTCTTAAAAATATAAGTTTCAGACAAAGGACTTATATAAGGTTATATATATTAATAATTAACCACATGGAGTTCTTTTGGCTTTTTATAGTATGTTTATTAACTTTATAATATAAAAATACAAAGAGACATGGTAAATGTCAAACTATTTAACTAATAGTTAAATATAAAAAAAAGGTTAATATGATGACATAAACCTACATAAAACCTATTAGTTGATATTTTTTCGACCTATCCCAACATTATACTAAAAATAATTCATTTTGGAACGATTAGAAACCAAAAATGATTTTATTATAAAATAATATTTCAAGTTTTTTCTAAAGTGACCCTCACCTATCATATATAAAGGAACTTTCCCTTCTCTTAATTTCACACATCCAAAGCCATTTGGATCTGCCAAAACCTACCCAAATATCCTCCCACCTTCCATCAATTCAATCTAGAGGCCTTACTTTGATCATAAATACAACCTATGGAGCCTTTTTGATCAACTCAAAAGGAAACACCCGAAGTAGAGGTAATAATTTCACCACCCTCTTTCAAGTTCTTTTCTTCTTCCACTTCCTCATTATTTGTTGCTTCCATACCAAAAAAACAAATCCATTAACTTTTACATACTTTTATGTTATTATAAATATGTTACAACCAAATTTGTTTTTATATCCATCTTACAAATGACAAAGTCACCATATGTGCGTGTGTACGGCTTACCGTCTCCACGTCGTGGTGTAGTTTTTTATTCAAACACTTCATTATTTGTATGGGTATAATAATGAGTATAAATGGTTAAATAATAAATATAACATGTTAATTATTTGGTATATATGATATAACATCCAATTACATATTATTTCACCATCAATATAATGACATTGTTGCTTGTGCGTACGTACAGATTACCGTCTCCACGAACGCGATAAGATTCATTCCCCATCGTAATCATTCAAAAATAATTTTCATATTATGATTCAAAATAATGTTTATGAAAATAATATAATTAATTATATGAATCAAATACATCCAATTCATAACAAACATGGCTTACGTAACCAAGCAGATAAATGAAAATGAATTATTTAACACCCAAAATGATGATACTAATGAAATATTATTAATAAATAAATATTAGAAGATCATATATGATATCATATCTATGTATATGGTTCTTGTATAATTTAATAACAATTATTTAAATATTATATATAAGTTTCACATACCATAGACCAAGGAAATGTACAATTTAATGGTTAATTTCACAATCTCTTTTTTATCTGAGGTTGTTTTTATATAAGTATCTACTGAGACCTCTTTATCATCTACATCCGTGTTTTCTTAAAAAATTATTTCAAAACATTTTTACAATTTTTTATACAACGGATTAAAGTCATTTATACCCTTATTTGAAATTATATGATTTGAAAGGAATTTTCCTGTCATTTTCCAAACAAGGTACTTTATTACATTTTTTACCAAATTAAGGTAAGAATGTTTTTAACTTATAAAGTGGGTGAAGTTATTTTCCAACATTATAACATCATCAAATATTCCCTTAAAATCTTATAATAATATTTTAAAAATAAATGTTATCTTTATATTTATATTACCTTTAAATTATTTAAAAATATAATGTGATATTTCTCTAAAAAAAGTTTTGATTTCATATATGTCAATATATTTTTGATGGATTTTAAGGTTTTTTGAATTTGATTGATTATGATACAAATCTTCCATATTGTATTGAAGTTTTTGTTATATGTTTGACTATGGATGTGTTATTTTTATACCATTCATGATTTATGGATAAAGTATTGACATTTCATATACCATTTTTTATATGAATGTTTATGTTTTGTTTAAACCTTTTAATATGAGGAATACATTAGACTTAGTAAGTGACGAGTGGAGCCTTCTATAGCTACTTGATGCTTCGGTAGGTATCATGAGACAAACTACTGTTTTGGAATAAGGCCTTGGAAAAATACTATTTGTAGTTTTTTTACAAGGCCTTAACTATGTGGTTATGAAGTTTGGCATTATGCCTTCCATCATTATGAAATTGGATATTGAAATTGCATGTGATTATTCAACTAGTAGAATATCAATGTGAATAAGTAAATAGAAATATTTGATTTTATCTTTGCCATATTATGCCAAAGTTTATTTTTAAATGGATTTTGTTTTAGTTTTATACATTTCCTTAAATTTTTATGCTTACATATGAAAGTTTCCTTTATATTGTTACCCTTAGTAAGCATCTGATCTCACCCCTTTCTATGTTTTATTTTTCCCAGGATGTGAAGAAGTATTTAATGGTTGACCTGCAGGGATAGGATAAGGATATAAGTGTGTTCAAAGGTAAAAATAATTTGTTGATGTTTTTATTTCAAGATGTAATGTAAAACATATGAATGTATCTATTACTTCCAAGGCTACAAAACTAATTGATCTTTTGGGACATTATTCCTTGTATCATGCCAAAGTTATGTAATAATACACCGACTCTAGGTAACTAGGGTCGGGGCATTACAACATGAGTGCTTTAATGCTGTTTTGTATTTATTATTTACATTATAAGTTATATAATTGGTATATTTTAAAATATATTATAATATTTTTTGGGAGTATCTTATTAATTTTTATATTCACACCAAACACATTAACTTAAGTTTATATTCAAACCTTATATTTATTATCAAATTTAAATACATTTTTTATATGTGACTAAGTGGGAGTATCCTAATCAGGTGTTGAGATAAGGATTAAGAGATTCATGTTTTTGAAGTTATTTATCCTTGATTTTTTTCATAATTTATAATTTTTATATGATCAATTTAGTGACTAATTATTCTTCCTGTTTTATAAATTTTAACTTAAAGCATGAGTTCATTTTATTATATTATTCTGTGTATAGTTATTCATGATAATTGTTAGTTCTTAGATACATTAAAATTTTCATTATCAACCATCATTGATTTATAGATGTTTATTAGTTATTTATTATTATGAAATGTTGTGATATTAAGGGTATAGTATACCAAAAATTGATCAAAGACCCTCATTTCATGATAATAACTACAAACATATAGGGAACTGAACTTGAGGTTAGTGTCACTCTAAATAAGGCCAAGAAATATTGTATAAGAAGTAAATGTTCTATAATATTCCTATTTTTTAATTATTTAATTCTTTTGTTGGTTTGATAAGAAGCATGTTTAGATTCCTCATACAAAGCTTGTTGGTTACCTTATATTTTTATGACTAAGTAGGGGTAGAAGATGTTTTTTAAGGGGAGAATTTTTCTAGGAAAATAATTATTTTTTTAAAATGATTTGGAAAGGGTTATGGTTAATTTAAATTCAATAATAAATTATTCAATGTTTTCATAAATAACATGATAGGGGTATGTTAATTAACTGAGACTAATAGGATTAGTTTTATAAATGGTTTCTAAATTTTTATTACAGTGTTGTTTTATATATGATTGATATAATTATATCCCTAGTGTGTGGGTATGGTAATTAGATTCCTTAGGTATGGGGGGATTCATAAATGAGATGGAAAACTATGTTATGTTTTTTTAAAAGACTTATATTATAGATATACAAATATTGGTCTATACTGAGATATAATATTAGGGTTTTTATACAATATACAAAAATAAGGATATTATAAATGAGGTGTTTCGTAAATCGGTTAGTTATTTTTCATTTTACACAAATGAAATTGAGTGGTGTAATTATATTTTTTAGGGATACATGATGGTATGATCTTAGATGAGTGGGGAATGGGTAGATTATTCATGTGTTTGAATTACATGTGATTATTGAGTAATCATGTTGTTGGTCTCACCATATACAGTTTAATTTGTTCATTATAAATGAAATCACAAAAAGTTATTCTAGAGATTTATAATTGAAATTCATTGAATTAATGGTTAGTATGTTAGACTTTTAGTTTTCAGAATCGGGAAATATAACTCATGTAGGTGGGATTTGGATGGTACAGAATGTTTGTATAAGAACTTGCATCAACACATGGGTAAAATTTGTTAAATATAAATGAAAATTAATAATTATTGAGATGATAGTTTTTCAGGTTCTCTCTTTCCATTAGAGTAAGTGAGTGAAAATTTATATTACTTATAAGGCGTGACCAAAATGTGAGAAATGTGGTATGTGTGTAATAGGAAACTGATAGATATAGTTAGATTAATATTGAGTCTAGGATTTTTTAGTTTATATATATATTGGATTGATTTCATTGGACTCCTATATAAATCGTTAAAAGATCTCATTTCTAGTGTGATTCAATGGTAGTGAAAAACATAAATAAAGGGTATTAGGGGATGTAATTAAGATTAATTTGATAGATTCTATGGGAGAATAATGTGAAACCAATTAATATGTGTAAAATAGGGTGAAATAATAAGTAAATATGGTGTTAAATTGATAGTAAATTTGTCTTGATATATATATATATATATATTTTTAAAATAGGATGGCGATGATCCCCTTTTTATTATGGAAAGAAGTACCCTTTTATATGGGTTAATATAGAACCCAATACAAGGCCCATATTACTAGAGGCACAAAGAAATAAAGGAAACCTAGCATGGAGGCCCTTAAATGGTCCAAAGGACCCATGCCCTATAGGCCCAAAAGATGAACTGAAGGCTCTGGCATGTAGGGACATTGATTTTTGTGGAGATCCACCCTCATTTTCAGCCTCATCCAATGTTCTATCACACTAACCTATGCCTATTTATCGTAGATTCTTTCCACAAAAAGTATATGATAGCTCATCTAATATCTCTAGATGCCACCACCAACCATCACGTTCTGCAAACGTCCACACTTTCCGCATCCTACACCAGCCACTTATTGTTGTTTCCACTACTGGAAATATCACCTATACCAACGGTTTAGAACCGTGGGTATAGCCCTTGAAACTGTGGGTATAGGCTATACCCACGGTTTCATGGACCATGGGCTAGAGCGGCGTCGCAATAGATCTATACCCACGGTTTCTATAAAACCGAGGGCATATCCCAAGAAAAAGTCAGATTACCCACGGTTTACCAAACCGTGGGTATATATCTATATCAACGGTTTTGTAACTGTGGGTATACATGTTTCCAGCACAACAGAATTACCCGCACAGCAGAATTACCCACGGTTTACCAAACCGTGGGTATAGATATATACCCACGGTTTGGTAACCGTGGGTATACAGTTTTCCCCGCACATCAAAATTACCCATGGTTTAATAAACCGTGGGTATAAACATTTTACCCCAGAAACTGCTTCCAGCATACCATCCTACACCTCTGCAACTTCAAGCTTCCTACCATCCTGCACCTATTCCGACCATTGAGCACTTAAAAACAATAGAAACCAAAATAAAAAATAGATGGATTTCAATCATGGTGGTGGGAAAATTAAAAATTCCAACTTGGATGGAGAAAAAGTGATAAAATTACAGCATTCCAAAATGATGCATATCTTATAATGAGGAAAAAAAGAAGACATTATCTATTTTAATAAGGTTATTACTAATCCAAATTCAATATTCCCATCGGTGTTATAATCAAAAGAAAATATAGGAAAAATCATGTCACACAGGAGTTCCCAGAACAAAACTGACTTACATTATCAATAATGATTACTACAAGACTAAGTTAAATCTAGGATATCATAAACCAACACAATACTAACCATTTATATTGCCTCATGTCCAAGGTTTTGTAACCATCTTTATTGGCTCATACTAACTGTATGAACATAAAAACAACTAATTATGAACCTTTATTGAAAATGCTAACAAGAATGAAGTACGATAAAATCCAATACTGAACTTGCATGAATAATAAAAGATCATTTTTGGTCAAGGATCCTGGAAATCAGTGAGGATCTATCCCAAATGAAAATAAAAAATATAAATGAATTTCTACTATGTCAAAAAATAAAAATCAAAACAATAAGACCATGTTTTTAGCAAACTCAAGTGACCATCCAGATTAAGGAAATTTGGAGTGCACTAACTTGAATATAGAAACTACTAAAAAAAAGTGAAGAAAAATATAGCTAATAATATGTTGAATATGAATATGGAATATTCAGACGTTCACCAAAATTCTGGTTTTTATAGAGGATCTAAAACTAATTGTGGGAAGAATTTTGATTTGTGTCTAGATGTAGTGGGTATACAGTTAACGCTGCCTAATTTATGATGAAATGGCCATGACCGGGTTTACTCAATGTATCAAGACTTATAATGCCCTTCTAAATGAACTGGCTCAATTGGGAAATTGGAAAGCAGCAGAATCCATCTTTATAGACATGAAAATAAATAACATGCTACTCTCAGACACTCAAACTACTCACTAACTCCATGCTTCTTGTTGTCCGACTCTTCACTATCAAAGAATGAATTTACACCAACATAGGTGTATCAATTCTTCTCCACGTTCATCTAATGATGAACTCAATGAATCTCTAATAGGAATACCTCCTAGATCTCCTTAATCTAACTTTCCATCCCACATATGGAAATCTTTAGTTCTCTCTTTCTCCATGCTTGTTGTTGTCCTACTCTTCACTAACAATGAATGAATTTACACCAACATAGGTGTATCAATTCTACTCTACATTCAAAATATGACTCGTAGACAAAAGCCATCCACCTGCCCAACCCTCCCCATCCCTCCCCACTGCACAACCCCTCCCTATCCCTCCCCACTGCCCAGCCCCTCCCCATCCCTCCCCACTGCCCAGCCCCTCCCCATCCCTCCCCACTGCCCAGCCCCTCCCCATCCCTCCCCACTTCCCAGCCCTCACCCTCCCCCCAGCCCAGCCCTCCCCCTCCCCCTACCCAGCCCTCCACCTGCCCAGCCCTCCCCCTCCCCCCATGCCCAACCCCTCCCCCTCCATCCCCACTGCCCATCCCCCCCTGCACAGCCCTCCCCCTGCCCAGCCCCCCTCCCCCTCCCCCTCCCCTCCCCCCTACCCAGCCCCCCTCCCCCTCCCCCTCCCCTCCCCCCTACCCAGCCCTTTCCCTGCCCAGCCCCCTCCCCCTCCCCCCCTGCCCAGCCCCTCCCCATCCCTCCCCACTGCCCAGCTCTTCCGCATCCCTCCCCACTGCCCAACCCTCACCCTCCCCCCTGGCCAGCCCTCACCTAGCCCATCCCTTCCCCTCCCCCCTGCCCAGCCCTCCCCCTCCCCCTGCCCAGCCCTCCACCTACCCAGCCCTTCCCTACCCCCTGCCCAGCCCCTCCCCCTCCCTCCCAACTGCCCATCCCCCCCCCCTGCACAACCCTCCCCCTGCACAGCCCTCCTCCCCCTCCCCCTCCCCCTCCCCCCTGCCCAGCCCTTTCCCTGCCCCCTCCCCCCTGCCCAGCCCCTCCTCATCCCTCCCCACTACCCAGCCCCTCCCCATCCCTCCCCACTGCCCAACCCTCACCCTCCCCCCTGCCCAGCCCTCACCCTGCCCAGCCCTCCCCCTCCCCCTGCCCAGCCCTCCCCCTCCCCCTACCCTGCCCTCCACCTGCCCAGCCCTCCCCCTCCCCCTGCCTAGCCCCTCTCCCTCCCTACCCATTGCACATCCCTTCCCCCCTACACAGCCCTCCCCCCGCCCATCCCCCCTCCACCGCCCCCTCACCCTCCCCTTCCCCCCTGCCCAGCCCTTTCCCTGCCCAACCCCGCTCCCCCTCCACCCTGCCCAGCCCCTCCCCCTCCCTCCCCACTGCCCATCCCTCCCCCTGAATCTCCCTGCATGAAATATGTAGATGCATGACATGTTTTATTTGGATGCAGACCCAACCAGGTAAGGTACTGTAACTGTTAGAAAACATCCTAAAATTTTGATAAGGTACTACAACTCACTGTATTACAAAATAGATTATAACAGAAAAAAAAAATTTAAAATCGCATGTCCAACTAAATATGTTCCCTTAATGTATGTTTATTTAAGGTAATACAACTCACTGTAATAAAAAATAGATTATAACACAAGAAATACCAGTCAAACAATATAAAATTCCATACATCCTATCCTGTTGAAGAGTTAGTTGGGAAAAAAATACCTTCATCAATCATCGCTGAGACATAAATGATACACATCTCTTAAGTTTCTTCTCCATGCTTGTAAATCGAAGGCATTCATTCCATCAGCCCATGCACATTCACCAATATTTTGGTTCATCGCAATGCTGGGATGAGAACAATCAAAGTATTTCTAGTAACTCTTAGACATGACCCACAAAAATCAATATACAGTGGAGTCAATAGTGAAAACATATCACCTGCATTCATATGTTGGATGAAAGGGAGGTTAACTCCATGATTTTATGACCAATAACCTGCATTCATATAGTGTGTAAATGCAAATGAAAAATGATGCATGGTAAGGATGTTAATTCCACAATTTTAGGAAAACATACATGTTGTAGAGAACTGGTACTTATTAGTGCAGGATTCCCTTGATCTCTTCATGTGCAGAGTGAGTCACCTGCAATATATAAATAAAAAATATTCAATATTCATCTTAAAAGATGAAGTGCGTAATAATGTATGAAAAAGTATTATGCGAAGGGAAATACTGAAAATTGTATAGGAGATTATTTCAACAATATTACGAGAACATACCTATTGCAGGGTGAGCAACACATCAGTCAAGATTCGATTTAAGTGGCTGCTCTGGGTGGTTTTGTTAACATCCACCTCACCCATGCACTTGCTTTGTTTTTCCAGCACACCCTTCAAGAACACTTTCAGCTTCCAGAATGTTGATTCACTCTGCATCCCACATACCAATTATGGCCGGAAACAGAGAGGAAACAGAGCATTTGTGCTGCAATGAATAGTCAGAAATGTCAGGTTTAATGATAGCAACCAGAAGTGTTTACCTTCAACTGGAAGACAGTGCCCCATTGATGATTTTTCAGAAGGCGCTGAAGAAATGTGATGTCATGGGAGTGGTCGATCCTCTGATGCACCATGGTAATCAACTAAATCAGCTGCAAATTTATTTCTAGGAGCACTTGAAGTCCTACTGCATCATATTATGAAAATATGAGTCTGGGGTTAAGTTGGATATTTGAGGATGTAGTTGAGTAAAAAGAAAACTTTTCATGATGTAAAAAATGGTGTGGTAAAACCATACCTTTAGCGACGGTGGATAACTCGACACCGTGTCCAGCTCCTCCCCCAGCGCCTCCCCCTCCGTCCCCACTGCCCAGCCCCTCCCCCTCCCTCCCCACTGCCCAGCCCCCCTGCCCAGCCCCTCCCCCTCCCTACCCACTGCCCAGCCCCCCCTGCCTAGCCCCTCCCCACTGCCCAACCCCTCACCCTCCCTCCCCACTGCCTAGCCCCTCCCCCTCCCCACCTCCCCACCTGCCCAGCCCCTCCCCCTCCCTCCCCACTGCCCAGCCCCCCTGCCAAGCCCCTCCCCACTTCCCAGCCCCCTTCCCAACCCCTCCCCCTCCCTCCCCACTACCCAGCCCCCCCTGCCCAGGCCCTCCCCACTGCCCAACCCCTCCCCCTCCCTCCCCACTGCCCAGCCCCTCCCCCTCCCCACCAGCCCAGCCCCTCCCCCAGCCCAGCCCCCTGCCCAGCCCCTCCCCCTCCCTCCCCATTGCCCAGCCCCCCTGCCCAGCCCCTCCCCACTGCCCAACCCCTCCCCCGCCCTCCCCACTGCCCATCCCCCCCCCCCTCCCCACCTACCCAGCCCCTCCCCCTCCCTCTCCACTGCCCATCCCCCCTGCCCAGCCCCTCCCCACTGCCCAGCCCCCCGTGCCCAACCCTCCCCCTCCCTCCCCACTACCCAGCCCCTCCCCACTGCCCATCCCCCCTGCCCAACCCCTCCCCCTCCCTCCCCACTGCTCATCCCCCCTGCCCAGCCCCTCCCCACTGCCCAACCCCTCCCCCTACCTCCCCACTGCCCAGCCCCCCTGCCCAACCCCTCCCCACTGCCCAACCCCTCCCCCTCCCTCCCCACTGCCCAGCCCCTCCCCCTCCCCACCTGCCCAGCCCCTCCCCCTGCCCAGCCCCCCCTACCCAGCCCCCCTGCCCAGCCCCTCCCCACTGCCCAACCCCTCCCCCTCCACTGCTAAGGCCAATATTAGATGGCGAGATAATAATTAACACACCAAACCATAAAAACAAAAATGGTATGTGAATATTACCTAAATAATTGTCAAATAACACCCCTGATGAAAACATAATCCAAAATGCATTTCATTGAATAAAGAAATTCACATACAAGAAGTCCACCAATACAAAAAAATTAAAAATCCAACACAAGTCTCTCTTCTAAGTCAAAAATGGAGGGGATTAATATCCCCCCCATCACCATCATCATCATCCCTATGTCCATCATCATCATCAGCAGCAGCACCATTGTTAGCATCATCATCACCAGCAGCAACATCATCATCATCATCATCATCATCATCATCAGCAATCTCATCACCAACAATAGCATCAACAACATCCTCGCCGGCTCTATCACCACCACCGTCATCGCCACTAGGACCCTCTTGGGAATCACCTAAGGCATTATGTAAAGAGCGCATTGATGCTATACATCAATCAAAAGTGGAAACAACCTCTGGTGGTAGTGACTGACTCAACATTGACATAGCTTTCATGAAATGTTCATTCATTAGCTTACTTTTTTTCACGCTCCTCTAATACTATTTTCTTTGTCACAGCTAATTCAGCACGCATACTTTCCAACTCAGAGGCCTTAGAGGCATTAGAGGAGTCCGATGATGACCAATACCTAGAGGGGACAATGTTTTTTCCTGGTCTACAACGGACTCTTCCTGGATGCTCCACACCTAACACCTGACTCAAATGATCATTTGGCCTTAAGTTGTCAGCTTCCTCATCCATGGCCTCCAAGGCAGACTGTTGAAATTATACACATATTAAATTATGAATTTCGTATAAATTTTTGAAATATATATAAAAAACTTACAATTTTTTCTTGTGTTTGTGAATTAACTGCAGTTCCATCTTTTCTTTTCCTACTGAAGCAGAATAATTTGGCACAAGGTACAGTACCTTCAATGCCCCATTCAGCTTGTTGCGTATGAGAAATGCACAAATTTGGATTACAACCATATATGATAAATGCAAAAAATTGGATTGAACGTACCAACCACTTCTCATGATCAGGCATTGTAGTGCACCCCAATGTGTGTAGATATATCATTTCATCTTTGTTTTTTTTGTTTTTCACTGAAAATTCCTAAGAAACAAAAAAACAATACAAGTAATAAGAATTAAATTTTATATAAAATCCATTAAAGATGGGTAGTAACTTATACTGTTCAGTCTTCCAATGTGCGATCATTTTTTGATATTGACTTTTTGGACAGTCAGGGTTTGTGGGTACACCCTCTAACTCGGTACCCACTCTGCTCCTCCAACAAATATGTAACTCATACTTGTATGACCGCCAATACTCTCCAAGATCACTCAACCTAGCAGCTTTGGAAGCTTCACCATTAGGAAAGTTAAATAGACTCTGCAACGAAAATGTTAAGTCATATAAATACATTACTAATATAAATATAAATTTATAAAATTTTCGTACCCATATCTGCGCCCATGCCCTATCCTTGATGTCAGCACTGATATGTCTCCATGAGACCGGTTCCACCGGAACTATATCATGATATTTGGCTAAAGTAGCCATGAAACTTCTACACTCCTTAGAATTTTTACCTACCATTTGATTTTGAGGACTGTAATCCACCATAATCCGAGTTTCGCGATTCCAGGCATCCCGCATTCGAGTGCGCCCACGTCGCCTACTAGAAGATCCCACTAAATAACAGAAGAGGTGGAAAGAGAAGAGTTAAGTGAAGATACAATAAGACAAACGTGAAATTCTATAATTTGAAACATTTATAATAAAAAAACCTGATGCAGGCTCTTGAATAGGCTATGAGGCATCCATGGACTGTGCTGGATCAGTATCCTCCAAAGGAAGTATCTGTTCCATAGCATGCTTCGGCTGATCTTCATGAACAGGAGTGGAAACTGAAGGAACAAACTAAATTTGTGCATGATGGATGGTAGGAAAAGGAGGTGGCGTAGACGTGTCAGAATATGCGTAGTAGGTCTGGGGATACATGAATGGATATGGAAATTGTGGAGGTGAGAACATCGGTCGAGTCGGCGTGGACATGGAATGGGAAAAAGAGGGTAAATGGGATGATGACGGCAGCTTGTATGGGAACATCCTAGGGGTCTCAAGCGGAGGGCGGACATGTGTGGTAGATGGGATGTCCACTGATGGGTCAGTGTGGGGAGTAGTAAGACGGGAGCTCCGCCTAGGTCTAGGAGGATCCCTACTCGGTCCCATACTAGGAAGAGGAATCTCTGAAGTTATATATCCCTAAAATAAATTTGATCAAAAATACTAACTTCATATTATATGTAATGTGGAAGATAAATATTAGAATTATTATACTCACTGAAGACAACTCACGCTCGCGTCTTACAGGATCAACATCAAATAATCTTTTCTTACGAGCTTCTGTAGTTTTCTTCATAATCTATATAAGAATGAAATAAATATTTTTTAGAAATAATTTTTACAAATCATATATACAACTTAAAAGCCAAAGAAGACAAAAAAATGTCATAACATCTTTCAGTAATGATAATTTACAACCAAGTTATACAATTTTTAAAACCGCATTTTAAACCTAGTTTTCAGAATTGAAATAAATATAATTAAATGAAACAAAACCAAACAATACTAAAACAGACATATCATTCCAAACTAAAACTAAATTATAGTAATTACATTCGTACCAACCTGAGAAACTCACTTCAATGTAAACTGAGTGAACTCTGAATATATATGGTTGCTTTTATATATTACCCTTCACTACCTCAGGTTCAACATCATCTCTCAAAATGGGACAATTTGTGTCATCAAATACAATATTTTGGCTAACACTGATGGGGGCGTTAATGGTGAAAATTTCATCCCCAGCATCATGAAAAATATTTCTTGGGATTACATCATTAATGACTCCATAATCAGGTTTCAGATGATCTTTCACAAAAAAAACACTTGTTTTGCCATTGATGCCAAAATGTATGGTTCATCAGTGTGTAGGAATCGACTCATGTCAATAACTCTAAATCCGAAATCATAAATAAATTTACCATGTCGCGTCATTGAATCAAACCATTTACATTTCATCATAGTGACTCGACCTTGAGAGTAGTAATCCAAAAACAATATTTTCTCAACCAGCCCATAATAATACACATCTCCATATCGAGGTCGAATATCTGATGCACTGGCATAACAATCTGTTCTAGTAGTTAACATAACACCATCATGTTGTGTTCTCATTTTCACCGCTTTATCAGTTGTAATAAATTTATATCCATTGATTATTAAATATTTGCAGTCACGAACCAAAGAATTGGGACGAAAAGCCAACGCTCTTAATTCTTGAGAAATGAATTTAGTAGGTAAACTCAATACCCGAAATACATATGAGTAATATAATTAAATATATATCTATATTTTATGGTATATAATGTAATGGTCATACCTTTGATTTCAACCAAATTGGGAACTCTTGGCTATGCATAGCCTCTCTCCTTCTCAACGAGAAAGACCGATGAACTCTACTTATAATTTGTTTATGTTCTATACATAAAATGACAATAAAAGTATAAGGTATATGTGATATGATATCCAATGAGATAACATATATATATTCAAATTACTTACTTGATATAGGCATCGAACAAACCACAATTAAACAAGACTGTTCGATGTTCCATATTCCGCTCTTCAAAGCTCAATGTAACTAATGTATATGACCCGAAAATTCCACCTGTTTGGGGAAGAGATGGAAATGAGGGCTGAATTTCCTCATACTTCTCATCTTCATTTCTCGTTGGTCGATTATGTCTTGTGCTCACATCAGACAAATACATTGAACAAAAATCCATACATTCTTGGGCTAGATAACTCCTCACAATGGAACCTTCAGGATAATTCTTATTTCGGACATATGATTTCAAAGTGCACATATTTCTTTCAGTGGGATACATCCACCGATAAGCGACTAGTCCCCCAAGAAGTGTCTAAGTTGGAAGATGAACTGTTAAATGCAACATGCAAGTGAAAAAGGATGGAGAGAATTTTTTTTTCCAATTCACACAAAATTAACGGAGCCTCTTGCTGCATTTTTATCAAAAATGATTTGGATAACCTTTTAGCACAAAGGTCTCTAAAAAATTACACAACCGAATCACTGCCACTCTAACATTATTGGATAGAAAATTACAAATTGCTATTGGAATCAATTCATGAAGCAGGATGTGATAATCATGAGTTTTTAGGGATTTCAATTTCAAATGTCTTCTATTGACTCGTTTAGATATGTTGCTGGAATAGCCATCTGGAACCTTGATATTATCCAATATTGCCAGAAATCGATCTTTCTCTGCCGGTGTCATCACATAAGAAGCATAGGGAACTTTCCATTTATTTTCACCGATACAAACAGGATGTAGTTCTGGTCGAATACCCCCAATCCAATAAATCCCGACGAGATCGGAGGTCATCCTTGGTCTTCCCCTTAATATTCAAAAGAATTGAAAGCAAAATTTCACATATATTTTTCTCAATATGCATTACGTCTAAAAAATGACGTAACAAATTAGTAGACCAATATGGCAACACAAAAAAAAATACTTCTCTTTTTCCAATTGTAAGTGAATTCAGTATCATCATTCTTCCTCTTTCAAGATTTCAACTGACCTTTCCCTAATGAAAAGCTGAAATCATTCAATTCATCAAGCACATCACTTCCTGACATATGTTGAGGTGGTTCTTCAGTGTCAACATTATTATAAAACCTCTGATGATTCTTCCTATATTGATGATCCATTGGCAAGAATCGGCAATGCCCCATGAAACTAAAACTACGATGATATTTAAGCCTTCTCAATTGTGTATTATTCATACAAACGGGACATGATAGTTTTCCCTTCGTGCTCCACCCAGACATCATTACATAGGTAGGGAAATCATTTATGGTCTATAGAAGGGCAGCACGCATCTAAAATGTACTCTTTGAAGAATCATCAAATGTCTGCACACATAAATCCCAAAGTTGTTTCAACTATTTTATTAAAGGCTTCAAGTAGACATCTATATCATTACCAGGATCCAAAGGTCCAGATATCAGTATACTCAAGAAAGTGAAAGGTTTTTTCATACACATCCATGGAGGAAGATTATAAACATGAATGAAAACCGGCCACGTGATATGAGTAGTAATCATCTGACCAAACGGATTAAAACCATCACATGATAGGCCCAATATGACATTACGCACCTCAACTGCAAAATCAAGATGTTGTGCATCAAATGTCTTCCATGCTAATCCATCTGCATGATGGGCCAGCTCATCATTACCTCTAATTCTCTCAACATCATGCCATTACATATTAACTGAGATTTCTGGAGACATGAATAGATTTTGAAGTCTGGGAATCAATGGAAAGTGCCACATGACTTTCTGTAGCACACGAGATGGTGTTCCATCTGCATTTGTCTTCCATCAAGATGTACCACATTCTTTACAGTCATTACGGTCAGTTGTTTCCTCCAAATATAAACTGCAATCTTTCAGACAAGCATGGACCTTATTAGTAGCAAATCCAATCTTCTTAATTAACTTCCTTTCCATGTAATGATTGGAGGGAATACCTGCACCATCAGGAAGCAAGTCCTTCAAAAATGTAAGAATATAATCAATGGCGGTATTAAAAATCCCATACATGGTTTTTCCATGATATAACCGCATTAAAAATTCCAACTTGGCCATTTTAGTACATTCTTGATATACTTGAGTTCTGGCATCATCCAATAAATTTTTCACTCTCTCAACATCATCGTCTTCAACATTTTCCTCGTGTGTACTGATATCATTGTCTTCTTGCACCGGCATGTTATTTCTCTCTGAATGATGCACATATAGAAACCGATCAAATATCAAGTTCTCCATGTCACTTCGTTCATTTTGTTTATGAACAGTGGAAGATTGACTTGTCTCTCCATGGTGAAACCAAACATTATAGTTAGCTTGAAATCCAATTTTCGTTAAATGGTAACCAACTTCTTCTTGTATTAACCATGGTCTTCCAACAAAATTATAGCAGGGACACTATATACATCCGCCATCTGATGCATTTTTAAATTCAAAATCTAAAAAATTCTCCAAATTACTTTGAAACTCGGTTGAAATCCGATCGGTACGATACATCCAGCTTCTATCCATTCTATAACAAGAAAAAAAATTTATCATTCAATCAAAAATGTAAATCATATTTAAAAAATTCATTACAACCAATTTTATTATTAAATTAATCAATTCATATTAGTAGCTAGCAAAACATATTTAATGACAAGAGGAGTCCATGATTGAATAAGTAGCAATAATAAGAATGATCAGGATAAACCATCTTTCCATATTTATTTTCCATGTAAATCTAGAAAGGATCACATTGGATATCATTGTAAATCCTAAACCTGGATAAGAAATCCGAGATCTATTTCCTTTACAAGGATAATAAATAATATCTAGCAATAATAAGAATAACAACAAATAAATGATAAATTATATTTAAATCTCAAGGACTGATTAAATTCTATGTAAATGGTTTGGTTTCTTGGATTAAAAAATCATGCTCTAAATTGTTACATATTGTTCAATTCACCTTTAAATATAACATTGAAATTTTACGTTAATACATAGTAAAAAAATTAAAATTTTAAAAAAAATATTTAACTAATTTTTTTTCATAATTTATGGAACATACATTATCAATATTTGAAGATGATTTCCATGTGTTACTGGTCATAAAATTTAGTATGTTAATTATGAATCATTCCATGATTGGTTTAAGAATTATTTATGTACTCATATAATTATGTTAAAAATAAATTATAAATGGTATTTTCAGATAAAGAACTATATATGATCATAATGTGTCTTATATAGTCTATCATGCTTAAACAATTAATTGAGCATGATTTTACAAATGCATTCAACTAAAATGTTATTGTACCACTCAATACAATAATGAATTATTTATTTTGAAATACAAATGACGGTTAATTTCTCATTATTTAGGTTGTTCAAAATAGGTCAATACAATACAATAATATTTTGGAGTTTGTTTCAGCTTGGTGTTTAGTGAAAAGTAAGATATCAAAGAGAAAAACATTTAGACATAGAAAAAAATCTTGGTGTGTTACAATGAATATTAAATTATTCCTCCCTATGTGTTGTGATCATTATTGGTTAGAAAATCTATTCCCTTAGGATGGTATGAGCTTTGTCTTCCTGGTTTCGCATCGGATGGTTTGCAACAGGTCATGACCACATAGAATAGCCCCAAGAGATGATTTGGATCTTTCAGTTCATCTATACAATGTTTTTTGGATTTGGTCATTTGAGAGGGTACGACGTCAGCCATGGGATCGAGACTGTGCTTTGACATAGGACACTTTCTTGTTGAATCACTTTGCAATGGTGGAGAGCTTCATCACATTAAAATGTTGGGGAGAGGCAGTTTTTATGTTGTCAATATGGTTTTATTTTCCTTGACCCTTAGGGAATTATTTGTCACAATTCATGATGTCTTTGGGTTTTCCCATTCATCCCTTAAAATGCAGTCTTATCTTAATAAAAATTTGAAGGGATTTAGGCCATTGGAGGAGGTATGAGCTCGAGCAAGTGTCTTTCGAGTCATCTATTTATCGAACATTTTTTCCACACATAGTTAGATTTTCTTGATAGTCACCCTCTTCTTCTGGTATGGGTAAAGGTTAAATATGCCACCTATGTTGGGGCCTTCTCTAATATAATCTATCTATAATCAACTGTGCTCTTTAGAATTTCATTGAAGACAAATCAGCCTTAAACAGTGTGGATCAATCTCCTATAAAAAAAATTGTAGACATGATGGTCTGTGAGGTTGACCTCATTAGGTTTCTTAGGTTTTTGTATCTTGATTATGTTATTTTCCATGTATGTAAGGAAATAATTTTAAAACTTCTCCTTTAATAAGTAATACACTATTTCCATCCGTTCCTCAAGTCATGGGTGACCCAGATCACTTTTTTATTCCATTCAAGGGAGAATTTGTTGTTAATTCCACTCAATGGGAGGTGTCATGTGATTTAGGGCCTTCCTAGGTGCTTGAATTGGAACTACTACTGTTTTTAGGGTAAGAGAAGTATTATCTACCACATTAATGCCTATATGCAGGGGTGTGGAGACACTTGTCCATTTCATTCAAGTAGGAAGCTACCACATTAGGCTCTTCTTTGGTCAAAATAATGGTAGGAGAAATTGCTCCCCAAAAATTTGGAAGGTTGAAACATCCTCCCGGAAGAAGCCTCCAAATATCTTCATGTTAACCATTTACCCTTAATTCATCCTAGTCACTCCAAGTATCCAGAAATGCAACCATGATTGGGATGACCATCATTGGGAGATTGGTGTAGTGGAGCGGAGTAGGTTTCGACAACAAAAAATGTTTACTAGGTGTCCCCACAAGCTTAGGACCTCGAGAAGATAAATGCTTATAAGATGTTGGGTGAAAGTAAGCATCTTTTTCCACAGTATCCACAATAGGCGAGTCATCAACATCGTCGTACTCATCACCATTTTCTGGCCGCAACATGGAAAGTACTCAATGCGAGTATTTACAGTGACCACTTCAGGAATGTATGAGGGCATAGAGGTTCCCAAGGTAATGACCCACATTTTCAGGATTATCAAAAAAATAAATGACAATGGGCACTAACACATAACCAATTATAGTAATAGAAACTTCCCTAGTTTAGAGGAGCTTCCATAAAGCACTAGGGGGCCGGTCGCGAGTGGATGGGTGGCCTTTGAAAAGGTCCCATTACGTCCATGCCATTGGAAAATCAGCCTCAGGGGAATGAATGGTATACTCCCAGAAAGAGCTTCAGTAGCTTGTTTGGACTCCCTTGAGGTCATGACCCCATATTTTACAATTTTCCTCGGGGGGGGGGGGGACGAGTGGATTTAAAAGGACTTTTCCTAGACAAGAGTTTCCAACAACTCCCTTTTTTATCCTTCAACTTTTCACCATATGCCTTGAAAGTTATCACGAGGGGAACTGGATCAACTAATTGGTCATGGGTATATGGTTTAATGTAGGCCTCAGCATTGCTATTGGTGAGGAAGGGTACGATATCCCCAGAGTTCGGATGTTTTTCCTGGCACTGGGTGTCCTCCTGGGTGAACATCATCCATAATTGACAAGCTATCATAAGATGCTTCTCTTGACAGAAACTGTTGAGAGTGGGAGGACACAAATTCAAAACATAGTTAAATTGAAGAATAAATTTATAGGGTGAATATCCTTTTCAAATAAGATATCCTCCAATATGGGCTACCCAGATACCTTATCTCAAAGAAAATAAGTAACCTTGGTTGACAAATTCTTTAGATGCATTATTCGTAATAGTAGCGGTAGGGAAATCATAAGGATGATAATAGAAATGCTAGTAGATTTTGAGATAAGAAATTAATTCCTACTCATTCTTTATAGTTTCTCGTCTTTCTTATCCTTTGAAGCCCAAACTACCAACATAACCCCACTGGTACTCTGAAGATACGGTCGGAGGGTGGAATGCAGAATTAGTAAGGATTTGATAATGTTATAACCTCCTATAATCAACCAAGAATCATCGATATCCTCCCATAACATTAATGGAGCATCACAAGTAAAATTACCTTGTTTAAGAGATTTCGAGGCCGAGGCGAAGGCAAGGGGGTCCAGGTCGGGAGCTGGGATGTGGAGCCGGGACGCGGAGCTGGGAGGCGGAGCCGGGACGCGGAGCCGGGACGCGGAGCCGGGACGCAGAGCCGGGACGCAGAGCCGGGACGCGGAGCCGGGAGGCAGAGGCTGGGGAGGGGAGTTGGAGAGGGGAGGAGAGGGCCGGGAGGCGGTGGTCGGGGAGGGGAGGATAGGTCCGGGAGTAAGGGTCGGTGTGGTAGGGTTGAATGGGGGGAGCGCCGAGTGAGGAGGAGCCTGAGGAGGAGCCCGATTGTTCGGGCAGTATGCTGTTTTAATACCCACGATTTTAATAAAACCGTGACATACAAGTTTAAACTACATCTATAAAGATAATCATTTTCATTTTTAGTTAAAACAAAAAATATGGGAATGGAATTTTAAGGAAGCTATTAACATTAAAAAAATAGTAAATATAAAAAAAATGCAAATGAATTAACATGAAATTTCTTAAATAAAAGTAAATTGAAAGCCAAGAACATGCCATATGAGAATACTTATGTGTAGAGGTTGAGAAGACTAGGATCCTTACTAAATAAATTTCCATATTCTATATTTGTAGAGATTTACAAGGTAGAGTCTCATCATGCCCTAGTGTTCACCATTACGGGCAGTACAAGTAACATCCACTAGTCATGACCTATCATGCACTAGCATGCGCCCGGTGGGAAGTCCAAGTAGCATCCACAACCCATGACCTATCATGCACTTGCATGTTCCCGATGGCCCCTGCAACCAATATTTGTTGGGTTGGGAGGTCCCATAAACCTAGAGGAGTACTTGTACTAGGTTCCCCCATAAATACCCAAGGCTTCCCATGTGCCACTATTTTGGTACAAGTAATCCAAGAAGTTCAACCATGATAAAAGGAACCATCTATAATAAAAAAATACTAAGAATCCTTAAAACTGGATTTCCTTTCATAAAACAAAGTCCTGAGCCCATAATAGACAAAACTAGCATTAATTTGGTCAATACTATCCACTTTGTCCAAACAACAGATTTCCTAAGAAATTTCTCTCCAAATTTTTTTTATAAATCATTATAAATCAAGGGTAATCATTCCACTAAAACACAGCCATGTATTTCATGGAAAGTCATATGATGCATTAAATCAAACACATGGTGGGCAACATGTAAAACCAATGTGTTTTTATAATTTTAAACAACCCTTACACCACAGATTTAAAAAATCAAGAGTGAAAGTATGATTAATAGAAATCCTCATGAACATTAAATACCATAAATTTACATTAAAAATTATTTTAAAATCATAAAGAATGTGTGGTTCGATAAATGACAGAAAATACAAAGAGTCACCTACCTTTATACGGAGCATGATCAATTTCAGAGGGCATCATCCATGGAATAATACTCTTAAAGACCTATGAAGACATCTTTAACAAATTAGAAACCCAGATACAAAGAATCAAGAAGTCTATTGGGACCCCAGAAGTGAGAACACTTACCGACAAGCCATGGGTTAAAAGCACCCAACTGGGTGTAGATGACACATATAGGGCTAATCTTACTCCCAAGATCAAAAGACCTATAAATTTTTGGTCATCGATTGAGTGAGGAAGTCGCTCGACCTAAGAGAAATTGCTCAACTTCAATATGTCGTCAACTGGAGGAGGGGGGAGCGCGCGGACCAGAGCAGGAGGGGGGATGTGCATGGACTGGAGGAGGATGAGGATGGGGGATGTGTGCCGTCTGGAGGAGGGGTGATGATCGCCGACCAGAACTTCAATATGTCATCAACTGGAGGAGGGGGGAGCGTGCGGACCAGAGCAGGAGGGGGGATGCGCATGGACCGGAGGAGGATGAGGATGGAGGATGTGAACCGTCTGGAGGAGGGGTGATGATCGCCGACTGTAGGTGGGTAAGGGGATTCAATTGAAGGAAACACAGGGGAGGGACTAGATGGGGCGGGGGAGTTTCGGCCCGACGAGTGAAGGAGATCGAGCAGAATATCGGGCCCTCTATTTCGACGGTTCAATAAAAACCATGGGGGGAAAATTTCTATACCTACGGTTATTAATAAACCATAGGTTTAGGTTACCTTGATTCGGGCTATTCCCACGGTTTAAGAAACCGTGGGTATAGCTCCGTGGGGATAACCCCTCTTTCCAGTAGTGTTCCCACCAACTCCTATCATATTCTATCTTAGATATAACACTTTCTCCTTTATCCACACATGCCTATGGGGAAAAATCCTTTGCCCCAATTAAAATTTTGGAAGAATCTGTTACGATTGATAGTTAAACCTTAACCTCCTTGTGTATGTCTATGATCGTCTACCACATGACCACAACACTAGATGCCAAGTGTCTCTATCTATTAAGAAATGGGATATAATTGAAATTATATGAATTTTTATTTCATGATGCACAATAAATAGTGTGTTGAAGAATAATATTTATGAACTAATAATTAAAATAATTTATTTTTACGTATTCTCATCTATCATTAGGTATTAGGGTGGAGAATCATTTATTATGTCTAATAGTATTATTGTTATAAATTGTGATGTCAATATAAGCAGTATGATATATGGAATGGATCTTTTGGGATGAAATATGTCATGATAATATGAAATGAAACTTGGATAATAATAGAACAGGTAAATTCAATTCTCCCGGGGAATCTATTAGTGTGTTAATATAGTGGGGATCACCCCATTGAATATCAATGGATATTACTATAATTTTTGGATAAATGTTGTAAAAATTGAGGTATAAGTATTAAGAAAACCTATTATAGTGGGGGATAGGGGTTTTTTGTGGTGTTTTAGGTAAAGTGGGTTGGTTATATATATATTGAACATTTGATAATAGACTTATTATGAAATTTGGAAGCCTTTTAGGAGGATTGTTAAACCATAAAAAAATTTAGGGTGTCTGTATTAATAATTGAGAATTTAGTAGTGGTTCTTGGGATACTGGACATTTTTCATTTACTAGTAATTGGTTATTTAGAGAATCATTGTTTCCCCAGAATGTAATGTAATGATTCCGGGGTAGGTCATCTATAATACCTTGACAAAATTTTGATCGTGATGACCTTCATGAGAAATCAGATATTATGGTAAAACTATTATATTATGAGATTTGGAAAATTCCATATTGATTTACATATTGGACACAGTTTATTCGTGATTGAATTTTTGTTATTATTAAAAGGTTGAAAATTAGATGAGTTATATATAATTTATAAAGAATACCAGATTTGAGGATTCATCAACGGAATATAGGTATGGTCAGTTATTTATTAACTAAAATAGTCTAGAATATAATGAGTGGTCTTATTATTAATCATGATTCAAGTATATTTTTACTCTTGATAAGAATATAAATTAAATCTTATAGGATTGAGTAGAAATTTATGGTATTTCACTTTGAGTTAAGGATAATTTTTTTACAGGTTTCTTGATAATTTCATGGTGTCACTTGGATTTGGATATCTTAATTAGGATATGGAATATGGTGATATAGTATGAAGTGTTAATGTGATTTGATAGATATTTAGTGTAGTAGAGGGCACACCAACACATTTTCCATGTAATTGAATATATTATAGAGGATTTGGTAGCATATACATCAAACATAATGTGAAGGATGTGTATTATATATCATAGTATGTGATTTTTATAGGACTATAATTTTTATAGATTAGTTTTAAAGATGAAATCTTCATATTCAATATGGAATCAGGAACATTGATGTGTTATTTGATTATATTTTGGGATGGGAAGTCATGAAATATTTTCAATTTCATATCAATGATTTGAATTAATATTGAGGGGAGTTAATAATCACATAACTCATTATATGTATACTAAATTAGAAATTTGGATGAAATCCAGTGGGAATAGATTCAGTGGGGAATATAAATTTGGAATTAATAGGGGTTGATGGTATTTTTGATACTGTTTTGAATGGTAATGGGGTTGTTTAGTGATTTTGGAGTATAAAAGAGTGTCCTATAAAGAGGTTTTTAGAGTTTGGGGAATTAAAACACTATAAAAAAGTTGTAGAAAACAACCAATAGATAAATAGTGAGATTACACCAAATGTTATATGGGTAAGGATGTTGAATTTTTTCACTACCATGATACTAGTAATTTGTTAACTCTGATAATTTTTATGAATAAAAAATAATAATACTCCCCCTAACATTCCTCACCCACATGAAAAAGTACTCCATTCTTTTTTATACCTTAATATTGTCTCCTCACATGGAGTATTTTCTCTTGTAATATTGATGATATGTATATGGAAGTGTAATCATATGAGAAAGATTCAGGTAATACCTATATTTTCCCTCAATGTTTCATTAATCTCTCTAGTGATCAACCATAAAACTGAAATTGGTTCTTTTTTTAATTTTTCAATTTACATAGAAGGATCTTGAATCTGTTTACTATATTTAATGATATATCTTCAATAATAATGATTTATGCCATCCCTTATATATAAATTCATTCATAATGTGATTTTTGTACATTTATTTATATGTTCTTTGTAGATTTTGGTTTGGGTACATTGAATGCGAATAAAAAGAGAATAGACCAGTAAGATAGTTTAGATAGAGCCTACTAGAAATTTAATGGGTATTTAAATATATGATGAAAAATTTTAGGATCAAATTGTAATTACATATGAATGTTCCACAAGTGTAATCCAAGTGTGAGAGGACCAAATTAGTCTATGGGCATGAGGTAAATTGTGATGGTCCAAGGATATTTTCTTTTGTAATAGTTATATAATTTAATTGTGGATTGTAATAAACCCCATATTTTCAAATTATTTTCCATTTTAAATTCATAATTTAAATTTATCAATTGGTATAAATATTTGTTTTTGAGAAACTAGAGGTTTTTGGAGAATAATTTAAAGGAGGAAGAATATGAGGAGAGGTGTTGGGAAAATATCAGGTTCCCAGTATAGTGTTATTTTAACAACATCGAGTACCCAATGTCATTGTAATAGGTACCCTTTAACCCATTTAATGGAGTTTTTAAAATCATTGTTAAATGTTCTATTTCACCATTAATTTAAACCCCTTAAGGCTCTTATGATCAAAATTTTAATAAATTTCATCTGGGATTCTCTCCATTTGACAACTCCTTCATTTTCTATTAGATCTAAGGAATTTATCTTCCAAACTTATTTAGATTGAATCTAATTTATTTTGGGTACTAATATTTAACAATTTATAGGTAGTTTCTGTTTATAATCGTCTTTTTTTCTTTGTTTTCTCAAAATATAGTGTTCAATATATCCTTTCCCTTTTCTTGAATTTAAAAAAGCCTTTATTTTTTCTAAATTTCATATATATTGGTTATGGGAGATGATCCTATGTAAAGTGTGGGTTTTTTTTTAATTTCTAGATTTCTTTAATCCATTGGATTCCATTTAATATTTGATATTATATATTTTTGGTTGATAAAACCCTTCTGGTGGTGGAAGTGTGTTTTTCTTTTATACCTTGAAATAATGATTTTCATGGGTTTTAGTAGATAACCCCTCCATTATTTCATACATTCAAATTAATTGTAATTCAGTTATATGGGACTGTGTAAATTAAATTAAAATTAATTTATTTCTCATGGTTTTAATTTTATTTTTCCATTTTCAAACTTTAAAACACTTTTTAGGTTATATTTATCAATTATGTTCATTTAAACCAACCTTAATTTTTTGGCATGTATTAATTTTGACATTGATAGGATACTTTTCATGTTTTAAATTTTTTATTCAATATTATTATATAATAGATTGTTTAAGTGGTATGTATCGTTCACTTAAACATGATTTAAAATATATAATTAAGATAACTACAAGTGTTTTATTACCATGAGTGTGTAAATTACATCATATAGGTCCATCCCTAATATTTTTTCTATGTCATTATTACTATGTAATAATTATAATGAATATAAATATGGTTTATCTAGATGTTATATTTTCTATGATTTGGTATTCTTAATATTTTTGAATAGGTTAGAATAAAAAGAAGATATTTTTTGCATCCAGAAATGTTATATTGTCATCTCTATTTTGAAAAGTGGCAGGCTATAAGATCACCTGAACACTACCTTAATGAATTGATTTAATATTTGATATGTTTTATATCCTGATTTAGTTTTATTATTGTTCCATATATTTTATTCTTCGAATAAATAAAGTTACATTGTTTTGGATCTTCTCTATTTTGAGAGTTAAATATTATAGTTGAAATTCATTTTCTATTTTGAGGATAAATCATATCAATTGTTTTGTTTTAATGTCCACTTTTTTCGTAGATCAACTTCATTAACATGAGTTCGTGATAGGTATAATGGGTTTATTAGTAACCACCAATAAGGTATGATATACACAAATCTTTTACTTAACCATTTTTGATGTATGTTGATCCTTTTAAAGTTATCTAAGAAAGGAAAAAACATAAGTTCATAATATTTATATGTTATTGGAGTAAGGATTTGGATATAAGATTTTTGGTATTTTTATTAGCCATCTAAAATACATTTATGTGGACTATAATTGTATCTTCACTAATGGATATTCAACTCATTGAACCTCTTTTTCTTCCTATATAATGTTAGTTAAGTTCACTTAACACTCAATTATTTCTGATTTCCATAATTGTGTATTTTATATGGTTTGATTTATGTTTTTGAATAGTGTACATATGTTGAGGAATGTCTATATTGATTCCTTTAACATTATATCTATGCATTTATATAGTTACAATTTCTAGAATATAGGTTACATGTTAGTTTGATCTTATGCCTAAATATTCTAGGAATGTTTTTCACAAACCTCCACAAACTAATATATATTTAAATATTGAAAAAAAATTCTCAAATGAGTACTATCCAAAAAAATAAATGTATTCAATTTTCAAGTGATTAGGAAGTGTGATTGAGGTCTTATGAAGGGTAAAAAAAATTACTATTCTAGTGAATGGGTCACAATCATTATGAAATAATATCATATCCCACTAAAAGATATTAGGTACCAATATTAAGAGTTTTTTAGATATAAAATCATCAAGACTCAATATGTAACTTACAAATATATTTGGGATATATTACTATGGGTGAATTCCATGTTACTCTCTGTTGTCCATGATTAATTTTCATTGTATCCTGGATTTAGTACTTATTTGTTGAGTCTCATGAATTATATATATACATAGATGGGTAGGAAAAAATAGGTAACTATGATTTATTAAATCTTATTAGTATATTATTGGAATGAAATAATTATTTTTATTAAATAAATGATTAATAAATATTAAATAATGTTTTTTATTTAGTTTTTAGTGACAATAATGATTACATGAATCAGTAATTGATTATATTGAATTAAATATTTTCTATATTATTCTTAATATCCATAATTTAAATATGTATACCTTTAAAATCATGTTTTTAAATGTTTCTAAATAATATCAAATTTATAAAATGATTTAAATAATAGATTTATTAGAGAGAGGGTATATGGTTTAGACTTGACTATTACCATGAAATTATAAATTTGGATTTATATATTCATAGAAGACAACTCTAACTTCATTATATATGTAATTATAGATTATGCTTCCTAGATTCCCAAATCCCACTATACATGATGGGTTGAATGAGCATGCACTACTAGCTTGACCTTATATCGATCTATCGATATTGGAAGGGTTTTATTGGGTACTATAGTAAAATGGTCATAGGGTGTGGTAAAGTGAACTAATGATGATTGATGTTATGATGGATTTACAGTTACCTCATCCTCGTATTTTTTATGGGGGAATATCATTTCATTAAAAAGAAAATTGGATCTACCACTCTCATCAAATATTTGAGAGAATTGAGTGTTTAGAGCAATACCAGGTTTGATTGGACATGTTTATTATCAAATGGATGTCATAGTAAAACGAAAATTTTAGCTATGTTTATTAGCTTCTTTTAACAATATTTCATTCTAGATATTTCTTATGTTGTTTTGGGTGATTTTTTTGAATTTTTTAGTTTTATTGGCATGAACATAATAAATAGGTTAGGCCAAAATAAAGGAAATTCATAGGAAACCATAAAACTCATACTTATTCAAGATATTTGTGTTTCATATGATTTGTTCATAGTTAGTCAAACAATGAAACTTATCCAATTTAAATAACTAGGAACACGGTTTTACAAACTATATGGGTAAACCATGTCCCCAAAATTAATTAATATAAAATTATTTTTAGATTACTAAATTACTATTGTTAACCTCATTATTCTCCCTATAACTTGTCCTCTAAACCCCAAGGATTACATATGGATATTTCAAAGATCATAACACTTTATAAGATTTATTTTTATGGAACGTGAGGATTTAGATCTTGGGACCTCAACATGAGAGCCCATTATTTATTTTCCATCATCATTTTTATTTATCTTATCTATTTAACATGAAATGAATTATGCATTAGGTATTTTATGGACAATTATATGGGTTGTTTATTGATCTAGTTGGTTTTATTATAGATATTTTTTTAGAAACAAATGTAGTGACTGGATCTACCTATAATATTATACACTTCTTTAGGAAATTTCTTGGTTAGTTTTTTCTTTGTTTTCTGTTGACATGAAGTTTTTTTAATTAGGGTTTCTTGATATGGGTTTCATGGTTTATGATCTCCTATTTCTATCAATGTTCCCTATTTCTATTTAGATATTGGATATTTTCCAATAACAAATTAAAATTTCATTTTTTTGGGGTAGGTGTTTTTATGAGAAGCCTATTATTTATAAACTATGATTTATTTTTTATTTTAAATTATTTTTTAAAACTTTATAGTGGCTTGAATTATGATTCTTGAAATGTGTTAGTATTATATTTTTCTGTGAAATGGATTTACCTTTGGAAATGATGTTGAAAATTATTTCAAAATTTTTTTATATTAGAAATATGGGTAGTTTTATTATTGTTGTAGTGTATTCCTTGAAATGATTTAAAATGTAAAATGAATTCTTATAAGTGTGGGACGCTTGTAAAATGATTTCATCTTTCTGTGGGATTTTTATAAAATTAAATATTTTATGTTTGGGATCATTGTGAAATTGGAAACCTTGGTTTATTTGATATGGAATATTTTAACCTAGGGTGCTAAGAAGAAGGAATAGAATAATACAACCACACTAGGATGTTTTATGGCAACCTATCATAGATTTATGAAACAACTATAACTAATTTTTTTTATAGAAATGGGATCACTTATTAGAGTGATTATATCATCCCTATTCATGTTTTCTAGTGATAGGTTTGAACATATTCATCTATTCATCTAGGTGTGAGGATCCTAGTTAAACACAAAATGTATCTTTGTACTCACATTCAATTTTTCTCTATTTTTAAATGGTTATTTATTCTTGTTTTGATAAATTGTTTTATTAAATAGTGTTTATAAATAAATTGGTTTTTTATTTATCCATATATTATAAACTACTACAATATATTTAATTTCCATGTTTTATAAAAAATTTAGTAAACCTATATTTTACCACATTATTTCTAAGAGAACGTGAAATATTTTATTTAAATAAAATTAGAATCATAATTTAAATATAGAAGAATTAAAATCTATCTTTGAAAAATAATATAGAATGAGAATAGGTTCTTATGTTTTTATTTATTTGTATCTTAATTCGGGAATATCTATAACCTTGTGGTTCTTAAAATGAAATCTTTTTATGATATTTTATGAATGGAATTGTTAAAACCATTTCTAGTCTATATCAACTATTAAAAAAAGGAGGTTTTATTTATCATCACTTATTGTAATTCCATTTACCATCATTGGAGAGTTTTAAATTTTCAATTATTAAATAGAAAAATATTAAGGTATGGTGGAATAAATTATCATTGAGATAGCTTCTTACAATGTAATTGAATATAATGAGTATATAGTCTTACACCGAATGGTATAACACATTTCACACAATTTATCTATTGGTTTTTTAGGATTCCCACCAATGTGGGATATGGAATATATTATCATTTCATTTCATAGAATAAATATAATCTTAATTACTACATATCACATAACAACAAATGAATTGAAGGAATTAAATATTATATTAGAGGACTTTTAGGTAAAAGGTATTATCCATCTAAGAACATATCTTTAGGTATATTTTTTGTTTTAAAAAATTTTATATAATATTAAAAATGGGTGTATAATGTTGAAGGTTAAACCAAATAATGAAAAATAATTATTACACATTGGAAATTATTGATTCTTTAGTTGATCTATTAAATAGGTAAATGGTTCTAAAAAATTAACCTATGCTCAAAGTATCAATTGATTCATGTGTGATTAAAATATATTTCTAATATGGGTTTTGAAATTATGTAGGGTCACTTAGGTTATCTTATAATGTTTTTTGGGTTATTTAATTCCATATATATATTTATTTACTTAAGGAATATGACATTTCAATTACTTATAGACTATATTAATATTGTCGTTATGAATGATATCATTATATATTAAAAATAATAAGAAGTTCATAGTTGGAATATTTTAATTATATTGAATACATTATGGGAATGATAATTGAATGATACACATTTGAATTGTTTAATATAGATATAAAAATCAATGTTTAAGAGGATATTAATCATTAGAGATGGAGTCATAGCTGATTTTAAGAAATTAAGAGTTGTAATTTTCTTAAAGGTCTCCTCTAGTATTTTTGATGTCCATAGTTTTCTTGGGATTTTAGGATATTATCTTTTTTTTCTTCAGTATTTATCTAAGATAGCTATTGAAATTACCACCTACACTAAAAATGGATAATTTATTGTACATTAAGACAAATGTAGAGTTTTTTCTATGCAATAATGAATAAATTATTGTAACTCCTATTTTAATTTAATCACAAATAGGTGAAGTATTTAATATATAATATGAGGGTTCATGGGTTTCTCATGGATGTATTCTTATATATGATAAAAATAAGGTGATATATAGTTCTATATATCATCAACCTCAAGAATTAAACTAACATACTATTTTTTTTATAATTTTTTATAGTTTTTCATGAAACAATACTGGTAAAATTGTCTATTTAGTGAGTAATTCATAGTACTTACTGATTATAAGAGTCTAATATATATATTTTTAGTGAAAATTAATCTATGGAAATTAAAATAGCCACCTATCAATAATTTTTTTATGTTGAAGTACAATATTATCCTTTGAAGGGAAATGGGGTTTCTAATTATTTTTCTAGTAAATTAAAGCCTAAGAGGGTGAAAGAGAATTATAAAGAGTTGAGGTTGATGTCATTGAATATTTTATTTTATTTAGGATTAGAGTTATATATATTTATACCATATTGTTCTTATGTCATTTATTATGTAATATATCTGAAAATACTAAATATTTGATCACAATTGTATAGTTATTCAAGAGACACCCAGTGGTTGGGAGATCTTTTATCATTAGACTCAGGATTCCCACTATTTTATTTATATAAATAGAGATATTGGAGCCCTTTATTGTATACGGGGGAAGTGATAATTAAATAATAATATTCCTACTCATGGGTTGTACATCCTAGAGTTATAAAAATTATATCATGATATTAATTGTCAAAATGGGCAGTCTGGAATGAAAAAATGATATTATAAGGTTCCTTTCCTAGAATTTCACTTCTAAATGAGTGGAAGAATAATATCACAAACTATTCGGTGAACTTAAACTAATTTCTATTAATATTTTTAAATGGTATAATATTGAAAGACTTTTGTAACCATCCATTCAATATACTATAAGTGTTGATATATGGTTTGGGTAATTTGGGACTCTCTAAACTAGTAATATTATTTTTTCATATCAAGGATGATTCCTGATATGATATGTCGGTAATGTTATATTTCAGAGAGATTACAGTCTTTATAAAGTACCAACTAATATCATCATAGATTTGGAACTGTGGTTCATATATTGGTTCAACAAAGTATTAAAGTGTAGTTTTTTCATATATAATAATGTATATCTTATAATACCCAAGATCAATTCATCTAAATAGTAACCAAACCAAAGATTCCAGATGACCTCAAGCATGATTCCTCACATTCTAGAGGATATTGACTAGAGATGTGTGTATGAGAAAACCATGGTTGATGACTATACCATATACATACATTAATAATTGATAAATAACTAAAAATCTATAAATATATATAACATTAGATAATAATACCCAATGTAATATTGAATACATAGCATAAATTAATTACATCGTCATATTAAAAAAAGAGTAAATAATATAAGTAAAGTAGTCTTTCATATTGACAGTAATTTTCTAATAAAATTATCATGATAAAATAAAAGGATACCCCAAAAATAATATATAATATAACCCACTAAACTATTTTTAGCCTCACCCTATACTAATTTCGAAATATCCATTAAGATCTTGAATCTTATAAATAAGTAATACATCCACTGATAAAACCTTTAAATTAATTATAATGTCTAAAAGTCAACTATAGTATACATGCTGGGTGTTAGAATAACTCATTAGAAAACTGAAAATAGTTTCCCTATGTAAATCATGAATATAAAAGCGGATGTAAAAATTATATTCCAATGAACTTCAATAGTAATAAACCGTCATGTTATTCGATGCTAGACAACCCCCTTGGGGATTAACAATACCCAATTTGGCCTATACCAATAATTGTTCAAACATATCACCATTTAATACAAAGGGTCTATATAATTCCTACTAATAATTCACAATTAATAAATACAGTGAAATGATAAAAAACATTTAAAATTTTGTATGAGTATCACTATTAAAATTTAATTATAAATTCATCTTCTTTTCTATCCCTAAATACCAATTTATAGTTTTGGTATAATTACTAACTATTTCTCTAAAACTATACAATGAAATATTGAAAATCATTGGTTAATATAACAACTAATAAATGAAATAATAATGGTTTAAACAAAAAATTGTAATTCCATCCAACTATATAAAATCATGAGTTCTCAACTTATTGTTTTTCATAAAATCGTACCCATTTACAATATCATGTTTGAATTAGGCTTAGAGTCACATTTTAGAAACAATGTCATAGACCATGGGAATGTTTTCCTATACCATAAAAAATCACAAGTATCCTTGGGAATTTTTTACCGTACCATAAAAAATCACAAGGATCCATGAGTTATTAACCCAAGAATATAAGGTTGGAAAGCTAAAAGTGGATTGAGAGTGAATTATAGAAAAAAATTAGACTTACCATTTCCCTCCACCTAAAGATATAAGTTGATCATAAATTTTATATTTTTATCAAATAACAATTTATTGGATTATCATATTATAAATTACAAGTAACTTAAAATAGTTGGGGGATAATACCAAATGTGTAAAATAGTATGCACAATGAAAATTCATTTTATTAGAAATTTAAAAAATATTATAAATATAATAACATAATAAATATTTAAAATAAAACATAGTTAAAAAATACACTGAGTAAGGACTAAAATACATAAACTCTAAAATTTATATTATTACCAAACCGGACTTACCTAATGTGTATGGGTGATCATTAATCCTAGTCTAATTTATCTTTTATTTTTATCCTAAAACAAACTTGAATTTTGTCTACCTGATACTGTATCCATCTTTTTATCCCCAAAATCCATCAATCAAGCTAATAAAAAAATATTTTTCCTTCTATAATTATAATCCCATAATAAAATTGGTTTATTAAAAAAATTATATTAAAATACCTATAATTCCTCAATCTCAATGGCCATATTTATAATGAATAAAATAAAAAATAATATGATCTTTACAATGAAAACCTTCACAATAGTATCTCTTAATAGAATAATGAAAAATAAAATTTTACACTGAATGAAATAACTCTCATAAAAAATAATAGTTTAAAAAATCCAGAATAAATAAAATATTTTATAGTATGATATATAAATATATAGTTGTTTCTAGTATATTATCATCTTCTCCTTAAAGTTTTGGTCCTTTTTATATATGAAGTTGTAAAAAACTCCAATAGTCAAATTCATAATTATTCATAATTACCTACAATGGAATCTGAATCTTGAAAACCATATTTTTATGGACTCAGAAACATTAAATATATTTCAATGAAATAAATCTCTGTTTCTTGAAAATCCAAAATCCAATGAATTTAATCTCACATAAAACCTCAAATTTTTAGATTTTAAAATTTCAACTTAATGATGAAGAATGAAATTTAATGGTGATTCATTTTTTATAACAATAAAATATAAATAATAACATATAATTACATTAATTTATTATTAAGTGTAATTTTAATTTCAAAAAAAAGTAAAAAAGTCATTAACTTACTCAACAAGCTCTCCCTTTTTGAATGAAAAAAACAAATAGAGAAATTTATATTTAAAAAATAAATAAAATATACTCCTAGTAAGTTCTAATGAAATTAATTTCTCAAATTTACTCACAAAATTTATAAAAAATTCATCAATAATAAAAAAGATATGTAAAATAAATCTCTCGAATTTTTGAATAAAAAAATTTTTATTAAAATTTTATATTTCACATTGGAATAAAGAAAATATAAAAAAAATTAAAAATCTAAACCCCTTTTTGAAAACTAAAAAACCTATACACAAATATTATATAATTTTTTCTTAAAAAAAATATAATATAATTAAAATTAATAAAATTTCTAAAATTTCTCCCCCATTTTTTATTTTAAAAAGTAGTGAGGAAAATTTTAAATCCGAGTAGTAAACAAAATCCCCATTATCAATATATTTCCCTCCATGGGTATTAAATTAATTCATTGGAATGAAAAAAATATTGTTAATATTAAATATATTTAACCATTTGGAAGTTATATTCTGATACCATCAGATGATCATCTTCATTTGAATATGGTTCCGCAAAGATTTTATGTAGGTAGTTTAATTCTTACATTATGATGAAGATAGATACCCATGAAAAACTAAAAGAACATCCATTATAAAAAAAGTATATATTAATTTCGGATTAAAAATTTAACTTATATTTGTTAAAATTCTAGGAAGATAAAAAATATTATTTTTTAAACTCAAGAAAATAGGACAATACAGATAATAAATTAGATAAATTCAGAAATAAGCGTCCCCATTTTATAGTATCTTTTTAATCTTAGGAGAAAAACTAAACACGAATTGAATTGAAGATATTTTTAATTTTATCACTTTCAATATCTATTTATATTTTTTGAATCTATTAGATTTTAATGGTTTGGGGAAATTCTCAATATACTAACTTTTATTCTGATAAAATCAAGAAAAATATCTTCTTTCATTGTGTGCTCCCATATGAAATAGTGTCTTATATCAATATTCATTTCAGTTGATTATAGAAAATGGAATAACACTTGTGTTATCAAAAAAAATAATTTGAGTAAAAATATAACAAAAATTCATTAATGTGTGATTCAAATAAAAGACTTCAGAATAATAAATTCCAACTACCGCATATTTAGATTCAATACTACAAAGTGAAACTGTTTGTTTCTTCTTTATCCACCAATAAGATAAAATTTATTCTAGGAAATGAAGTTTTCTAGAAATAATGTCCTCATTCCACTTACAACTGCAAATGTCATTATATGATTAAATAATTAATATCAAACCATTTCTAGAAAAATAAAATAGAAAATGTTTGGAATTAAATTTAAGATATCTAATGATATGATTAATCTCTTCTAAATGTGGATATTTTATTTTTTCTTGATATCTCACACTCAAAAACACTAGAAACATAATGATAGAATTACTCATTATTACATATAATAAGATTTAAATCATTCCACTATAATTTTTTTGATCAAATAGTTTCTTAATTTAATTATGTCCATGTTTAATAGATGTTTCTATCATAGTAATTAAATTTGAATCCTTTTCATAACCAAAATTTTTTAATCAATCCCAAATGTATTTTTTTGGGTTAAAATGTTTCTTGCTAGTTTCTAGGATAATTTAAAACCAATGAATAATTTAATATCACCAATCATTTTCATTTCAAACATTAAATCCATAAGTTTCACAAAAAGCATAGAAAATATAATTTTGAGTCAAATAAAAAAGTATTCCATAAACATAATTTAAATAAATGATGATGTATTTAAATAGTTTCTTTTAAAAAAAGTAGGATTAGTCATTACCTTAATATAATTATATTGAAGTATAAATTTGTTCAATATATCATACTAATATATTAGAGCCTTTTAATGATGGAGAGTGCTTTCATAAGTTTATATACATGTTATAGTAATTTAACATCTTACAAAATAGGTGGTTATTAAACGTAAACTACCACATAAACATATCCATTAATGAAATCACTTTTAATATCTTTTTGGGAAAATGTAAAAGATGTGTTTTTAAGGATAGTAGGATATAAAAAGATATGAATATATATAATAGTTCAAAATTCCCTCCGTAGTTTATCCCTTCATCATAGAAATAACAAATACCCACATGACATGGCTATTTTTGTACAGTGGTTCAATTATCATCCCTATTTTTTCAAAAAAAAACCATTTTACACCTATTACATAAAAATAATTGGATCACTAGTCAATGGTATAAACCTAATTGATTTATAATTGGTCAAGCTCTTCTTTCAAGTCCATTATCCAACATTTAGAACCAAATAAATTAGTTACCTTTTTAGGTGGAAATTATTATAAGAATGTATGATTTTAACATTGATTTCCTAATAAAAATCTAATTTTAACTATATTTCTTACATAATTAGAGATATTATCATTGGGACGACTTCTTAAGATTTCTTGTTTTCTAGGTAAAAAGGTAATTTTACCTCAAATATAAATTATAATTTTCTATTTATGTAGTTTCTTGATATTGAATATTAATTGAAAAAACATATGTAGGATTAACTATCGATGAATATAGTTAATTTTTATGTAAATAAATATAAGTGATTTCAAAACCATCATTAAAAATATTAACTTCAATATGTTCTACAAAAAAAAGATATGTTTCATCCAACATTACATTAACTATTTACTCAACAACATTTTTTAATTTATTAGAAACATGATAATACTTAATTGTTCTGGAAAAACCAAGAAATTTTCCTTTATTAACCTTACAAAAAAATTCATAAAGATAATATTTAATATTAAAAATAAACAAATTTACTTCCAAAGGCTCTAAATTAAGAAATATTTGGTTTTCTTCTATCCATAACACATAAGGAGTTTTATTAATAAAATTATTATTTAAAACAAAATTTGTTCTATAAAAAGTAGTAATCACATATTCAACCCAAAAATTTATTATAGTATATTACTAACTTAATAATGTTTGAGTAATCATATAATTATTACTATTTCCTTTTTCAACTATGCCATTTTTTTTGTTCATGGTGATGGAACTTTATGAGTATTACCTTTCTTATAATACCATGATTCAAAATCATAATTTAAAAATTCTCTCCTATGATCCCCTTGGATATTAATTAGTGGTTTTTTTTACATTTTTAATATAATCATGGAAAATTAATAAAAACAAACCATTGTATTTTTTTGAGAAAATATTTCCAAGTAAATTTATTTTATTCATAAACTAGGATATACACAAAGTGTTTTCCCCTAATTATTACATTTTTTGTGACCAAATAATTCTATGCGCACTAACAGTAAACTGCTAGATGTTGACACATGAAGGATATGTTTAAAAATGTACTTATGTTAATTATAAAATTGATCATAATCATAAAATAAGGAAGAGTTAAACTTATGTTATGGTAGATCCTTAACATAAAATTTCATATATTTTTTAGTGAATGTCTGATAGTTAGTGTGACATATCCTTATATTCCGAATTCTAGATAAATCATTAGTTACACAAAAAAATGAAAATTTCTATTTCTTTGTCCTTATATTACTAGTGTGTATAAAATATTATGACTATCAATAGATAGAATGAAATAATCTTTTAGAATTTTAATGGTACATTTATTATTCTTGAATATCATAAGAAAATCCTTATCACACAACTAGAAAATGTTGTTAAAATTGTTCTTAAAACTAAACCATTTATAACTTTTGAAATTGTGGTTTTTATAAAAACTAAAACATTATTAATTGTAATTATTTCACATTATGAATTATATCCATATGTAATTTTTCCACCACTAAAATTATTGAAGCTTTGAAATTTATACTTTTCTCCAGTCATATACCAAGAAAAATCATCTTCCACATAATATTTGATCTAGATTTTGGTACTCATCCTCTTTTCTTAAAATTAAGTAACCTTTGTTATTGGTACCCAAACATTATGAGGCATAATTATGTTAGAAACTAAAACATTAGAAACCCACATATATAAATAACTTTTATATTGAACGTATAAAATTTCTTAACAATTAAAATCCCTATGGAAAACAAAATATTCAACAATATTTAAATAAAAATGAAATTTATAGGGACTAAACCAATGAAATTTAGTGAAAATGGTTCACTTAATGTAATTGGTTTGTTTATGAGTAATCATTTGGCCTCTTTTTATTTCAATAAATATAATTATTGGTTTTTTATCTTTCTTTAGGATACATGTATGGTTTCTTATTTGTTATGAATGAAAAACATTCTTTGTAGACCATTATATAATAAAATAAGAATAAAATATTCTATTAGATGTTTTGGATCGTTTTAACAATTTACAAAAATTATTTAAATTCTGTCAATAATAATTAAAATTAGAAATAAATAAATCAAAACAATAGCATAAAATTTTTGTTTGATAACTATTTAATGATTATCAAACTTCAAAGAAGATGAATATTTAGACTCTAGTTCAAATGAATTTTTAGGAATTTTGAACATGTTAAAAATATATTATTTGTCTTTCTAAGTCCATTTTTAGTAGAATAATATTTATTTTTCATATTTTTATTTTTCTTTCTGGTAATTGTTGATGGAAAAATTGGGGGTGAACTGAAAATTTGGAAAGCTTTTGGGACTACCTCGCGATGCTCTCGGAACCCTGCGACTGGTGCCAAAGAGCCCTTTCGCGAAGACCCACCACGAAGTAAGGAGGAAAGAAAACTCTGTGAGCCCCTTTGATGTTCGCGACCTGCTGCAAAACTAGGAGGCGGGACCGCTCCGTGAGCCCCTTTGACGTTCGCGACTTTATGCGTAGCAACGAGGCGGGACCGCTCCACTAGCCCCTTTGACATTCGTGACCCATTGCGAAGCAAGGAGGATGTACGGCTCTGTGAGCCCCTTTAACATTTTCGACCCACCGCGAATCATGTAGTCGGGACCGCTCCCTGAGCCCCTTTTGACGTTCGTGACTCACTGCGAAGCAAATTTCTTCTTCGCGCCAAGCGAACCCTGCTTTGCAGCACCTCGTACCAATAAATAACTAGTTCCCCTCGATCTCGAGGGACATACTCTCTGAGATTTCACCTTCCTAGCTTCCGAATCCGGATGCACTTCATGCTCTACCAACCATAAGCTTCTCAAGGTACTTTTACTCTGTGAAGTACCTCCCCCTTGGCCTTAATTGAGCACCTCTTCTGAGAGGGATGTCTTTTGTGAAGCCTACGGGTCTTTGCAGAGGAAGGAGAACCCCAAGGGGACTCAGGTCTTCACAGAGCACATAAACTTCACGAAGCACCCTCTATGTGCATGTAACCCAAGTGCCAAGGCTGTTTCATTGTGCATGGTAAAACACATTGCTTCACAATGCTACGCTTTGAAAGGCACCCTTGCTTCGTGAGGAATTCCTTTGGAAATCTTTTTCCACTTCGTGAAGCTCCTCCCATATTCACCTATTCCCTATCCCTAGCCTAGGAGACTATACTTCATGAAGCACATCCCTTCGCGGAGTCCCCCCACTTAATGAGGCACCAGAGCTTCACAAGGCTACTACCAGTGAACCCCTTTGCTCCACAACTCCTTTTCTCATGCGTCCCTTTAGGTTTGCATGAAGCAATTTCAAAGACCCTTGTATGATACTTCCCATTGCGTTGCTTCTCCTCATACTTCTATACATAGGCACGCTAACAGCTATTTCTTCTTCGCATAACCACACAAATGTGGACGCCCAATGGGATCACCTCACGACACCCCCCACCACCATGGCATTGCTGATGCATTCCCTTCACCAAGGTGTAGAGGGTACTGGTTATGTAAGTCCTAGTGGTCTAGAGTGAACCCACCTCGTCTGAGCTGCAGAACATTAAATTTCCAAGTTCCATCATCCTCAGAAAATGACGTTTAACTGTGACTTCCCCTTACGCATCCTATGTGGGGAAATGGAAACCACCATGGTGTATGCCCCCTAGCTTTTCTTGCGGGAGGTAACATCCCTTCCCCTCCTTTATTTGGTGCCAATTACCTCTCCCACTAGGCTTTATCGCCACTGAGCCTTTGTCCTGGAGTAAGTCCCAATCCCTCCCAATCCATTGTTCCTCTCTGGGCTGCTAACCATGTGTAAGCCCCTGTTTCCTCTTTGGGCCTCTAACCATGCACAAGCCCTACTTCACTTCCCACTGACACACCTTTCGTGACATGATAATTAGGTCTTTGTTGCCTTTTGTTTCTCACACCGAGCATGACTCACGTGGTCTTAGAGTAATCATTGACCATAAAACCTTGGGCAACCTAGAATGTAAACCCCAAACACCATTCTGAACTATGAGGACTTTGATCCTTTCCAATGTAGGGTACGTAGGAAACCTCCACGTGGTTCAAGCCCACCACCCTAGTCTTTCCGACCTCCTTCACATCAGTTCACCAACACCTTGGGAACTCTAGAGAGTAGGCCCAAAAAACCATCCTGAACTATGAGGACTTTGATACTTACTAAGTCTGAGTATGTAGGAAACATCACTGAGGTTCAAGCCCAACACTATCAATCTGGACCCCAAGTCCTTATTCACATCGGTTCACCGACCTCCATATCTGAACTACATGGACGTTGATCCTTGATAAGTAATGGTACGTAGGAGGCCTCCCAGAGGTTCAATACCACCATCACCATCCATTGGTCCCAACCATCTTCACGTCGGTTCAAAAAAATGTCCCCCCACCTGAACTATGAGGACTTTGATCCTTGGAAAGGCAGGGTACGTAGGAAGCCTCCACAAGGTTTAAGCCCACCACCCCAGTCGTTCTGACCTCCTTCACGTCAGTTCACCAACACCTTGGACATCCTAGAGTGTAAGCCCCAAACACATCCCGAATATAGTGGAATTTGATCTTTTCCAAGCCAGGGTACATAGGAAGCCTCCACAAGGTTCAATCCCATCACCCTGGTCGTTCTGACCCTCCTTTACGTCGGTTCACCTATGCCATCCATCTGGAACCCAGGTCCGCATTAACATCGTTTCACCTTCATCCCGCATGATGTTAAGCTTTAAACCCCATGTAGTGGTAGGCCATTGTGTCCCCCCAGTCAGTAGTAAGCCACTGCGCCCCCCATTAAGGGGAAATCCATTGTAATCCCCTTCACTGGTACCCACATCTTTGGTCTTTCCTACTGGCATTAGACCAACCTGGGATGCTAACCACACATAAGCACCATACAAATCATTGGGTTACATTACTGTCATCCTCATAGCAGTTCCATCCCATTCGCCACCCATTTCACTCAGCACCCCATCATCCATCTTGATTCTTACCCGGGTAGCCACAACCTGGTGAGGTCATGTCAACCCACCTAATCAGTGTGTCCTCCAGGGTTTAAACTCACCTGATCCACTCTAGTTAGTGTTATGATTATTCTGATCCATCTCCACTAGATTTTAAACTTTCAGAATACCCTGTGTTAAACATAGGAATTTGAGGAAAACCTCAGAGACATGCCTATGGCATAGAATTCATCACATTTGACACTGGATTACCCGGGATTCTGCGCCCTTGAGAAGCCCTATAATAAGGGGAAGAAACCCATATGCACCAGTGTTCCAGCGTCCAAACATGCCAGTGATACCCAATGTGACTACTCCCATGACCGAAGATTGCTGACCTGTCTGGACCCTTTGGAATTTCCTGAAATAAGTAGTGTAATTAACTAGTTTCCATGAAAACATAGTGCTAGAAAGATTTTCAAAAACAACGTCTTATGACTATAAGGTAGACCAGACTATGTGATGAGTTTCGAGGAGGAATCAACAGACGTAAGAACCGACATCCCATCATCCCATTTCGATCATGGAGCAGATGACCCTGAACAAGGAACGTATGCCACCCTCCTTTGTAAAGAGGGAACGCGGGGAAAAAAATCGCACCTTTCGTCCTCAAGAAGATGGACGCCTGCACTCTGGTGAAAGCATCGAAAATAGAAATGGTGAACCCAAAGTGAAAATTTTATCCTCAATATGGATATTAGTAGCGTTCAACACATTTATCGACTAGCATGTCTTTAGATCTAGTTATCCGGCACCGGGTCCTGTCAAGAAAATAGCGGGCCTGGCGTGAAACTCACAAAAATGCGGGATAGTAAAACATTGGAAATCCCATTTTGTTACATTTTCAGCAAGGAAACCTCTTAAAATTCATGGAATATGGGATAGTGATGGGGCATTGGTCATCGGTTCCTTTTTCTTTCAGCATTGACGAGTTAATCTCCCTTCTTTTAAGGAATCAAGCTACTGCACCCGGAATTCAATAACTACCTGCCCTCCGAGGTAGGGGCAGGGGCAGTGCCAACGCCGTAGTCCTGCGTGACTCCGACCCTTTTACAACGGCCTCTACACCGACAACCATGGGGCACGCATGCCCCATCTCTCCATTGGAGGTCATCTAATGAAGGGTGGTCAATGACCTCATATGTCGGTATGAGGAGGAGGGCATTATCCTGACTTAGGATATGGACCACATAGATTTGGAGGCATCTGCACCTCATCGTCAACACCTCCCCTGAGGGCTGAGAAGGGATCCGCTACTCCCCACGCCGACATATAATTGTTTTAGGATCCTATACCCGGAACATTTCGATGACTCCCTACCCTACGCCGACGTGGTAGGTGATGTCTGGGCCAGCCTGGTCAGAGTCCCATTCCAGGGGCACCCAATGAGGGCTCCCACCCGGCCACGTTAGCACCACCACCCAATCTTACTGGACGAGGAGCTGGTAATCCACATTCCTACACCACCGTCTCCAGTCTGTTTGACCCGATGCCAGCGTTGGGCACAAGCCAAAGAGGATTCCCGCCAAGGGGCGTCAACATCAGCGACTACTGTGGCCCGAGCCACCACTAAAACACATCAAAAGTTCCCTGTATTCAATAAGCAAGGGAACATATATTCCTGACCTATATCGAGGCCCCAACCGCCCACAGGAAGGCAGGGTAGACTCTCTTGGTCACCGAGAAAGGCAGTGGCCACCACAGACTAACCCCTAGTGATGCCATCCAGTATGGATGTCCTCCATGTACAACTACCATGAAGAGCATGAGCCTTTATTACTTTGAGGCTTGACATGGAGTGTCTCCTCGTGCCACCTTCAGTCAAAATGAGGATCTTCTCCGCATCAGTGATGCTCTGCGTGGGGGTCTCTCCCGTGCCCACTACACTGGATATGGGGTCATTCCTCCTGCCACTGACTGCCGGTATGGGGGTGTTCTACATCAGGTCTCTCTTTAACATGTAGATATTCCATGTGTCCTCTTAGAAACTAGCGAAGGACCTAATATCCTTAGAAATGAGAGTGCTGAAGGCCAACCTCACCTCACTAGCACCTAGCACAGAGGTCCTACTCGTGTTCAGCTAGATCGGTACAACGACCCTCCTCATACTGAGTTCACTAGGGGAAATAAGAATGCAGGTCCTTTCCATGCTCCTACCAGTTCTAGTGGATGTCTAACCCATTCCAGCGCTACCCATGAAGGTCCTCCCCATGACCCCTTTGACATTTGTCCTGGTGCTCCTCGCACCTCAGCTTACTCAGGCAGAAACCATCTCTGCCCCAACACCAGTGCGATCGAAGGACCTCATGTCAGAAATCTACCATGTCCCAACGAGAAACCCAGGGGAAAGAAGGATGGTCTTCGCTACCATAAGAAGAATTCTGGGATGTTCCATACCGATATCAAACCAGCCTTCTTCTCAGACTCTGAAGCTGAATATGACTCAGCTCGGGAACCCTCCCCTTTCTCATCCGTGTAAAGGGATGGGGCAGGAATGAGGCACATTAACCTAGTACTCCCAGAATGTAATATCCATTGGATTCCCACCTCCCTCCACAGTTATATCCAAGATGATGGAAATATGGCAACATCACAGGTCACGGTCGTGCAATCACCACCATCGTCACCAAAAGTGCTCTCTACCTTGACAAGAGATCATAGAGAGCTATTTTGGGGACCAATGGAGGGTGAGCCACATCGCGGCCTATCTACAGTAGTCTTATCCCCTGATCCAGGAATGGTGGTCGTCATCCCGTCTTAACATGACATAGTGGCCAGGTCGCTACACTCTTCGGAGGACAGCTGGAGATTTGGCAGCCAGTTAGCCCGTTCACCGTATTCTCCACCGGCCAGCCTGCCGCCCCAGCAGTCTACCATAGTGTTGCTTCCAGTTCCTCAGCCGCCTCCGATTGACGAGTGGGGTAATGACGGTCCGGACCCTGAATCCAAGCTGGGGAGATTATGGAACATCCTCATAGCGTACCACTTCCTTGAGATGTTCTATACCGTGGCAGCACCAAATTTCCACGGACTGGAATCCCTCACCCTAGAAGAAGTTGAGTGTTTTCGCTAAACCCTATAGGAGACACACTTCCACCTTCTTCATCTGTGAGTGGATTATCCTAGGAGCCAAGCACATTTTTATGACATCGGCGAGCAATACCGTCTTGTTGATTTGGCTGCACTCCCTGTGGCCCGGCGCCCCGAGTTTTCAGGCCGCCGTAAGGCCCTCCAATAGCAATGTGATTAGAATTTCAAGATACTCTGAAAGATTATGAAGGAAAATTCCCCCATGCCCAAATCTATGGATAGGGGCAGTATGATACCCTCCTCTTCAGTCCTATCAAGAGGCAGCCCAAATCGCTAGGCGATATTGAGGATATTCCCCCAGGAAGGGTGACGGTCAACATAGTTCACATAGTGGATGGGGAGGATGAGCTAGATCTTCTTGATAGGGATCTTCCCCCTGAGCACGTTCCACCACTATTGGACCCGTCAGGAAGAGTTACTCACCAGTAGAGGAATATGATGGGTCTCCCTCCGCCCACTGAGGCATTAGTTCTCAGCCAAGAATTACGGTAAGGGTAAAGAGCATGTAAGAGATGCCAAACACTCCAACCCATCTGCCTCAGTGAAAAATACGGAGGAGGACCATGAGAATGCCACATTACGCCAACAACTTTCTGAGCAGAAGAAGTTGGTCATTGGCCTCCTGGATAAATGTGTTGTAGAGCGACGACCAGACTATGGAAATCCTAGACCAGTATAGCAGCGACAGGAATAAATTCCCCTCAGAGAGCTGCCTTCATGTAACCCGGACCATGCTACTCTCAAAAACAGAGTTGAAACCATAACTTATGGAAGTAGGGCGTTGTATGTCTCTCCAAACCCTCATGAACGGCGCTACAATCCAAGGGACCCATCTCAGGTTCCCCCAGCCGCTCTGAGGGTTGTGCCACCAGCCGCCCCATGATCGAATGGGTTTGATTACCATGTTGATGAACCCGCCAATGTGCTTGTGGTTAGGGATCCCCATCAAGATAGGGACCCCTTCCTAGATGATCCAATGGCGGCACTCATTTCCCACCTAGAGGCATTGGAGACGCAACAGGTGGAAATCCAACCTGATGGAAATCCATATATAGCATGGGTGGATGATATGTCGGCACCGCCTAGTTTCGGAAATTCCACCGTTCCCCCTTCAATGGGACATAGGACCCACCACAGCATCTGGCCCACTCAGCCGCATGGTGTGGGCCCATGATAGGGACTCCAGCGTAGCAAGAGGCTACCAAACTCCGATGTATTATGTAGACATTGGAGGGGCCAGTGTTTGTTTGGTATAACCAACTCCCCATCAGATCGGTAACAAGCTGGGAGGACCTCAGGAGGCAATTCATCTACCTGTTCAGCTCCACCACGTGGGAGACAAGCATCACTGACCTCTTCATGTGAAAACAGAGGCCTGACGAGCACGTCATTGACTTAATCGTCTGGTGGAATGGGATTACATAATCCCTTGACATTCCACTGACTCAGAAGCAATTACTGAAGATGTGTGTGGCAAATGTTAAGACAAAACCAGTTCCCTCTCTGATCACCCAAAACTACCCTGGAGGATTCCGAGACTTCTCTGATAAGGCCCAGTACCTGGAAGAAGCCTTTCAATAAGCCAGCCAGGCACGTCCGTTGCCCCTGTAATTCCTGCAAGGAGGGATACCAGAGCTGATCCTGTCATGGTTTCCCAAATAGAGGACCCTAGATGGCTGGATATGTTACTAGTGTAGGCACCTCTGCAACCTCACAGAGGCCCGCCACACACAGGTGAAACCTCCAGCCTAGAAGTGCCCTCCTCAGAACAGGTAGGTGCCCCTACGTAGTGCACCACCACCACCAAGGTTGGAAAATTAGGCTCTGCCTCCTCGACAGGCTCCTATAGATCCTCTTTAAGGCAAGGAACTAAGGGCCCCTTTTCTAGATAGAAGAAACTAGACCTACGCATTCAACAAGAATCGAGTCCCTGGCTATTTTCAAAGTGCCTTAGAATAGGGGATTATGCATTTGCCTCATTGTATAAGGCCATAAGAGGCGCACCTCACTGTTCGCCCCAACTACTTCCCCTATCACTAGATCCTGGGGCACACTCCCAAGTAGTTCTATGTGTTAAAATACTATATTCAAGACCAGGTCGATAACACCATAGTCAGTTTGGGCCCGACCCTGACACAAGTGGCATGTGTCATCGTAAGGACAGACAATAGTAGCGATAGTGAGGGTGAGTGGAAGCAGGTTTTATAGCCATTGGTCTCAGAATTATGATGACTGGATGGCTCAAAAAATGGTCATCCATGCCCATGGTATCATTCATGCATGCCTGAATCAGCCAGAGCCTTCAGAAGATATGACCACTACTTCTGCATCATCATTTCAGCCGACCTCTTACCAAAAGAGAAAGCATCGACGACACAAGGGAAAATGATGTGCCCTTCCAATTCCATCACTGTCCCATACTCTTGGTGACTTCATTCCCCTAGAGATGAGGATTCCTCCCAGAATATGCCCAGTAATGGACAAATCTTCATGTGACAGTCAAGGGTATGCTTCTGTTAACACCGTAGAGTTGGTAAACCCCTAAATGACTCCCGGTGATGGGGAGTTCTAGGTGAATTCCCCCTCCATCCCTAGCCAATGTCAGCGTTGGCGGAGCCACAACTTTATGGTTTATCGAGGAACATCACTTATAACCTCCATCCAGGTCACGCACGCCACTAAGACTAGATAGCAGACTCATCATAGAGCTCCAAATGTGGATCCTCCTCGTCCTTTGTCATCAGGACCGCCTCCACTGCCATTTGGGCTACTGGATCAGGCATAGGCACTCAGACATCACAGCGATCAGCCACACCTCATTGCGGAATGGTCTCGGTCACCTGGCCCTGGAACAGTTGTCACTCTCTATGATTTGACTAGTGAGCATCGGGATATTACCACTACTAGCCAGCCATCGGTCCAGCTAGTAGGTCCCACTGTACCGCCGGTCATAGAGAAACCTCCTGCAAGCTGAAGTTTACATTTTGCGCAGAAGTATGATGTTCTAAAGAACCTTTCTAGAATCCTAGAAAGGCTTTCCATCCTCAAGGCCCTTCTTATTTCGACAGATATGCGTGTTTCCCTCGGTATGGCTTTAAGAAGCCTCCTCTAGTTCGAGACGGAGGTAGCAGCTACATAGGTCTTTCATACAGAATTGATAGAGAATTATAAATTCCATGCCACTATCTCATTCCCTGGAGAAGATGAAGGTTCTCCCATATAGTGGCACATTCACCCATTGTACATCATTGACCAATTAAATGGTGTCGAGGTTCGCCACTGTCTTGTTGACACCAGCTTCAGGATTAACCTTATCTCGACATGGAAACTGCAAAAAGTGAGGTTATCTGAGGATGACTTGACACCCTCTGACCTAAAGATCTTTGGATACGAAAGGAAAAAGCAGAACCTGGTTGGTAAGATCCATTTGATGACCCAGTTCTGTAGCCTAGTTGTCAGAACCGAGTTTATGGTAGTCTCCCAGGACACATCGTACAATGCAATGATGGGAAGACCATGGATCCACCTACACACGACGGTTCCCTCATCGTATCACCAGTACCTCAAGTACTCCCTCAATGGTTGAGTGGGAGTTCTTCAAGGTGGTGTGTCTCTTTTTTACTCATGTGAAGTCCTCTACCTGGATGCTGACTATTACAAGAGAAAAGGCAAGAAGATTCAAGACAGTGAGGTTGAGCATGCCGTAGTTGCAACTGACCCCTAGGTAGGTCTGGATGATGCCAATGTCTTCTCAATCCATCAATTGGAGTCCATGACCCCTGATATGGGGCAATGTTTTGTTGTCTCTAGCATGGAGGGAGGGGTGGATCATATTACCAGGTCCAAGAGATGTTGGGAGATCACTTCAGATTCTCATACGAATTAAGCATCTGTGATTCCTGGGCCCCCCACCCCCATAAGGTATCGGGATGTCCGCCCCATGGAAACTGCAGTGCATCATACATGCCTATTTTTTCAGGATGGAATTAACCGGCTCAAGATAACGTGCCACTAATTCTTTGACATCGTCAAGAATGGACCCTTGGGGTGTAGACCATATGGGATTGGGTTAACAGCCTTTATTGTTATGGTTTTGACAGTACTCGAATCTCCAGATGCAGTGACCACTGTTGATTAGGAAGGTACCAACCTATCCTCAGGGTCTTCCGACTCAGAAAAAGCTCCCCCCACTGGGGATACCTCTTCCTCAATTGAATTATAGGATCTGGAGGATTCTCCCCTGCCTTTGAAGAGGGTGTCTCTTCCACGTTTGATAGATTGGTACATGTGAACCTTGGTAGCGAGGAAAATCTGAGACCCACATTGATCAGTGCCTCGATGACTCTCGAGGAGAAGCAACAGTACGAAGAATTCCTAAAACAACATCATGATGTATTCTCCTGGAGCTACGATGAGATTCCAGGGCTAGATCCTCTGGTAGTCATCCACTTCCTTGGTCTCCCAAAAAATCATCGTGGGTTCAAGAAGCCTCCCAGAAAGATGCACCCTTCTCATGGTTCCATGGTCAAGGCCAAAGTTTAAAAGCTCATCAAAGCCAACTTCATTAAGGAGGTCCTGTACCCAAGTGGCTAGCCAACATTGTGATAGTCAGGAAGAAGAAAAGACATATCAGAGTCTTCATCGACTTCCGAGATCTCAACCATCACTGTCCGAAGGATGATTTTACCCTCCCAGTGATGGGGTTTCTGATCAATGCTACGGTGGGGTTCCAATACCTTTCCTTCATGGACGGATACTCCAGATATAATCAGGTCTATATGGCCCTCGAGGATGAGGAGTCTATAGCCTTCAGGTCACCAAAATGTAAATTTTGTTAGTTGGTCATGCCCTTTGGTTTAAAGAATGCAGGTTCCACCTATCAGCGTGCCATGCATCGCATATTCAATCCAATCCTTAGGGACATTGGTGGAATGATATGTACACGATCTGGTTGTCAAGTCTCACCAGAGTCGAAACCATCTCAAGGACCTTGAGAATGTGTTTGGCCTCCTCCGTTCTAGCCACATGAAGCTGAACCCATTGAAATGTGCATTTGGGGTCACCTATGGGAAGTTCTTCAGCTTTGTTTTCCGGTTCCAGGGAATCAAGATCGAGCCAGAGAAGAGCAAGGCTATCATCAAGATTCCTCCCCCGAGCAATATTCTGGAGATTCGAGGTTTCCAAGCCCACTTAGCCTACATATGATGATTCCTTGAGAATATGGACGACAAGTGTAATCTATTTACCCAACTCCTGAAGAAAGGCACTACCTATGAATGGGATAAATAGTGCTAGGTCACGTTAGAGGAAATCAAGCAATATCTGCTCCAGCCTCTGGTCTTGATGCCACCTGTCTCTAGAAAGCCATTGGTCCTTTATGTGATCACCCTGGAATGATCTCTTGGTTCCCTTCTCACCCAGAAAAACAATAAGGGGACAGCAAAAAACCTTTACTACCTCATCCTAGTGCTCCTTGATGTGGAGACTAGATACCCCCATCGAAAAGAGCTACTCTGTGCTGGTATTCGTAGTGCAGAAATTACGACATTAATTGCATCACCACGAGGTACTTCTGGTCTCTTGGGTATACCCAATGAAGTACATCCTGAACTTCCCCATGTTGATAGGCCTTCTAGATCAGTGGGTAGTGATTCATCAGCAGTTCAATATCAGGTTTGTCCCTTAGAAATCTATTAGGGGGAAAGCATTGGCAGACTTCCTTGCCGCCCATCCAGATCCCGCTGACCAGTCTTTATATCTCGATTTTTGTAATGAGAAAATCCTCTCAGTAGATCATATGATGTCTTGCTGGTAGATGAAATTTGATGTTGCTTCCCAGAGTCCCATCGGCAGGAGGCTCAATGACCCTAGGCTCAATAGGGTAGGCTTGGGTATTTTCTTTATTACCCCATCTCAAGCTGTTCTATCTTACTCATTATTGTTTTTAGAAGGCTGTACCAACAATCAGGCAGAGTATCAGGCTCTTATTACTAGCCTCGAGCTGGCCCCCAAGATTGATGTGCCCCATTTTCATGTGAAAGGGGATTCTAAACTAGTCATCAAGCAGATCAACGGTGACTACGTCATCAGAAATCCAGAGCTCATATCATTGTTGGAGGTCACTCTCTAGCTAATGTCCCTGTTTCCATCTCGTTTGGAAGTTACTCATCTGGATCAATCTCAGAATGGTCGAGCTGACACCCTGGCAGCCTGTCTGCATCACTTGCAGAACCCGAGCAGGATGATCTGATTATCCACATGGCACATTGGAGAGTCATTGCTCCCATCATCCCAAGTGACTATGACGGCATGTAGGTGATCTATCTTACCGCTAAAGCCTCCACGTCTGGGCCCCTAGGTCTCTTAGATGAAGTAGCTGAACCGACTCGTGATTGGGGAGCCCCCTTTATCAAGTATCTCTAAAATGGTTACCTCCTGACTGATTAGGCCGAGTGTGAGCGAATCCAATGTCGTCCGCTGCAGTTTACCCTCCAGAGTGGTCCCAGTCTTAAGAAGATCCTCTAAATGAGTGGTTATGATTTTTTTCTCCTATGTTGCATCCAAGGAGTCAAGATTTCTCAGGTCATGCAGGAGGTTCATGCCAGTTCCTACGGGGCTCATCAGAACGGGCCAAAGCTATCTCACTAGATGTAGAGACTGGGGTACTTTTGGCCCTCAATGGTCCAGGATTGCATTGATTTTTCCAAGAGAAGTCATATGTGACAAGTTCATGAAAAATTCATGCATTGTCCACTATAGCCCCTACACACTAACAAGTACTCCTGACCCTTTTTTGTCTGGGGATTGAATGTCATGGGACCATATCCACCGGTGACAGGTTGCCAATGTCGGTTCATCCTGACTGCCATGGATTACATTTCCAAGTGGGCATAGGCAGTACCGATAAAGGAGGTCAAGGCCCATTCTATCGTCGAATTATTGTGCTCCAATATCATCTACCAGTTTGGAGTCCCTCACGTCTTCCTCACCGATAACGACAAAAACTTCCGGGCGGCCGAGTTGAAGAGGTTGTACGCCAAGTACAACATCCTTTTTTAACCATGCCTCTTGCTATTACACAAAATAAAATGGGAAGACTGAGGTGTTCAACAAAACCCTCTCTAAAATTTTGTAGAAAATAGTTGGTCAGAACAAGAAGAGTTTTCCATACAAGATCTCCAATGCCCTCTGGGCTTATCGGACGACAATTCATAATTCCACCCAGGTGACCCCATACTCTTTGGTGTATGGGTCAGAGGTCGTCTTGCCTATCGTGATTCAGTTTCCTTAATTATGCACAGCGGTCTATGGTCAGAAGGCGCCAAAAAAAGTAGATAAAATTCATCTGGATGAATTGGAAGCACTTGACGAGCATAAGCTTTGTGCCCTGCACAATCTGGAAGGGCATCAAAACAAGATAGCTAGAGCTTTCAACAAAAAGGTTTACCTCTACTCCTTCTTTCAAGGAGACCTGGTATTGGCCCTCCGAACACTAATGATACCTGGTAGGAAACCACCCTATTTGGAGACTAAATGGGAAGGACCTTACATAATTCACAGGGTTTACCCCAATGGTGCATACTCCCTGGTGACCATGGATGGTGCGCATACAACTTCTCCCACCAATGCCAAGTTTCTCAAGCAATACTTTTCCTAATCCAATATGGTCATACACGACCTTAAATTGAATATGGTACAGCATGAACCTAAACTGTTTGGTCTTGCATGACCATAAACTACCGGGTCCTGGACGACCCTAAACTGCTTCATCCCGCACGACGTTAAACTATTCATCATCCTCACCACCTGATGTTAAACTATATGGCCCTTTAGAACTACGTGTGACTTGATTCCCATCTGCACAGGATAGGTAAGAATGCTCAAGCATTTCATCTTGATCCCAGCTCCCAAAATATTCTCTTTGACTATCCCCCTAGGTATAGTTCTCTTAGAGGATACTTGCATGATATGGTGGAGGCTTCCTTAGCCCCAATCATGTTAGGATTACGATGGTCGCACCATGTGCCCACTCCCCGTTCTTCTATCCTCCCATGTCCTCACCATACAACGCTAAACTATGTGGCCTTCAAGAACTATGTACGGCTTGATTCTCTTCCTCATGGGATACGTAGAAACGCCCAGACATTTCTTTTGTTGTCCCAGTACAAATGCCAAAATCTCCCCCTGGGTCAAGACATAAGGTGCAGTGCAAGATTTTTCCCCAATTCACGTTGAGATCATCTTGATCCCACAATACATCCCACTCCCCGGAGGTGTCCTCCTCTTTCACAGATGGGCACAACTATGCTTCAACCACTCCTTTGATTGGGAATCTATCATCTTTCCCATCCAGAAGGGCCCCTGAATGGCAGGGATACTAGGCCCAAGGTCTCTCCTACCACATTGGGCCAATTCCCTCAAGGATGTTTAGCAAAAAATTGATACAAGTCTTATGTTGCGAATATAGTCAGCGGCCGATGCTCCTTTATTGTTCCCATTCTAAGTCACTACAAGGATGATGTGTTTTGAATATGGTAAATAGTTATTCTTTGTCAATAGAGCCACCCTAAGATGTCCTAAACAAACCCTAAGATGTCCTAAACAATTAGTGTAGTGGTTCATTCTACCTCATTGTATCTCCAAGCGGCGAATTGCCTTCAGGAGATGCCAGTTCTCAGACCCTTATAGGGAAAAAGTCGAGTCCATCTCCTTGTTTCTCACACCAAGCACTACTCATGTGGGATTAAAAGCTATGATGAGGCAGTAACAGCACAAGAGGTCACATGGATACAGATGGATGGGATGCCTAGCCTCAGGTCCCTTGGCCATTTCCAGCCCCTTGGCCTTTTTCGGCCCTTGGCCCAACATCTGATTTAGAATTGTGTGGTGTGGTACGGACTCATGTCCTCATTCACATCAGGATGTTTCTCCACGCCATACATATCCCCTTGATACATCCCTCCCTTCATTTATTAGACATCCTATGAGCACATGCCCTTCCATGCTTCGTGTGCCCCATCATTTGGTTTCTTGTCATCCTCTATAACCAAAAGGCACCCCCAAATGGAATGGGTGCTCGACCCATGTCCTTTCATACCATTACGGGCTAACATCATCATGGATTGTGGGAAGAAAATTGATATGAGTCTTGTGTTGTGAATATGGTCAATGGTTGACACTCAATTGTTTTCCCTAAACTTCGGTCACATGAGGGAAGATTATGAATTGCAAACCCGGTCAATAGTTTTCTTCAATTATCATGGTTTCTCGGTGGTCTTCCGTAAACATGATGGTTTGACCCTTATATCCCACTCATATGTCATTTAACTAGACATATGCAGTCTGAGATCTATAACCCCAAAATAAGATCACCTTCGTCCTCACTGCAAGATGTTAAATGGAAAACAAGCTGGGACTTCCTGTTTGAGGCCTAGCCTTAGGCCCCTCGGCCCTCTCGGGCCCCCGGCCCATGTTCTCACACAGGATTGTATGGTGTGGTATGGGATTATGTCCTCATTCATGTTGGGTTATTCTATGCTACATATACCTCCCTTGTTTGGGGTAACATACCCCTTTCTTCATCCTCATTGCAAGATGTTAAACTGCAAACTGGCCGGGACTTCCTTTCTGAGGCCCATCCTCTGGCCCCTTGGCCTTCTTGGGACCCCGACCCAAGTTCTCACTCAAGATTGTATGGTGTGGTATGGGATTATTTCCTCATTCACTTCAGGTCACTCTCATCCCCGTACACCTACTTTGTGTGGGGTATCTTACCCATTTGCGTCCTTACTGCATGACGATAAACTGCACATTACCTCCTTGAAGAAGTATGTGTTTCTTGATTACCATCCTCAGGGGATACATAGGACTGCCCGAACGTCTCAACTTTTGGTCCAGACCCATATCTTGGAGATATTCCTTTCACCTTGACCCCTTTTGCCTAACCTTTCTTAGAGAGGGGAGTATATGGTGTGGTATTGGCCTATATCCTCATTCACGTCGGGTTTTTAATGAAAACACCATGTACTTCTCCCTCCCGAGGCTTCTCTATCCCCTTGTTCTATAATTGTCTTTTCAAGTCCGATACTATCATGATGAGCCCCTCGATCCTCATCAGTGATTCACCAATGTGCCCAAGGGTACTCTGGTTTAGCACCTAGAATTTTAGACTCTACTTAGACATGCTTTCACAGATATCTCAGGCTTTATATTCCCCTTAATCAGGACATCCATCACCTTTCACATCTAAAGGGGCCCCCAAATGGTATGGATTCTCAGCCCAAGGGCCCTCCTACCATTACGAGCCAACGTCCTCGAGGGTCCTGAGTAACAAATTGAAACAATTCCCGCTTTTCGAATTTGTTCAGCGGTCGATGCCCATTTGTTGTTCCCATTCCAGGATAACATGATATGGATTCTATGTTTTGAACACGGTCAACAGTTATCCTCCATCTTCACACCAGCCCCTTCAAGCCTTCAATGTTGGTTACATGATTCACATCATTCTCCACCTCATCATTTCCAAATGGAACTTTAACACTCCTGGCACTATCCCTCAGTGTGAATTTACAAATTAGGGGGATAAAAATTCATGATAAAGGCATCATTCAGGGCTCCGTACCAACTTCCCTTTGGTGTGCATTCTTGTTTTTTCAAAAAAACCTCTTCTTCCCTTGTTTCCCACACTGAGTTTGACTCATGTGGGTTTAGTGATCAGGTTGAGGTGTTCACATGGAAGTGTTTCGTTTCTTCTTGGTCTGAGCTCTAAGACCATAAACCAAGATATCCTTTAGAACTTTGTACAAATTGATTACCATTCTCATGGGATATGTAGGAACTCCTATACATATTTTCTTTTGGTCCAGCACGAGTTACACTAATTTATCTCGTCTGTTCTACCCTAGGGGCTTTAATTATTACAAGACTATGGGGTGTGGTATGTGCTTCTATCCTCATTCATGTCGTGTTTGCATTAGCCGCACTATGTATGCCTCTTTATAAGATTTATCCCCCTACTTCCTGTCTCATAAGATATTAAACTATATGTTGTCCCACACGAAGTTAAAAAGAACCTTCAAGAACTAAGTGTGGCTTGATTCCCATCCATATGGGATACGTAGAAACACCTGGACATCTCGTCTTCGGGTCCAGCTCAACTGAGAGCCCGATTCTCCTCTCCCATGTCCTTTAATTTTTCTTGGACCCTTCAACCTAAGGTTTCTTTTACGAAATCATGCACGATATGATGTGGACCTCGTCCTCATTCACGTCGGGTATGCTTTATCATTCCGTTCACATTCCCTTTCAAACCTCATTCTTCTTGTATATGTCTAAGCCATATGACATTAGACTATGGTACCTAGTCCCACATGACCCTAAATTTTTGCGTCTATCCTGAACGATGTTAAAAATGCATGGTTGGTCACATCACATGAACCTAAATAGTGACATTATCGTCCTGGCCGTGCGATGAAAAATGGCACTGCACCGTGATATCCTCACTTGAGGATGCATCATGTTTGGTATTAGTCATGCAACATACCATTTGTCATCTCTTGCACACAGCTTGATTTTTTTGGCAATTCCTGGAATTTCTATCCTAGTTCCATGGATACACAAAAAAACACTCATTCATCCTAATGGAAAAATAACATCTATCAAATACTGCTTTTTTTGTGTGTGGGACAGACCTACACAACCTTATTATACCTGGCATAGGTATTCTACCATTCCATCTTAAGAACTACATGTGGATAGTTCCTCATCCTCCTGGGGTACGTAGGAATGCTCGTGCACTTTGCCTCAGGCCAAGCTTAAACTTTGTTTTCAGTCCCTCGACCTAAAACCTTTCCAAGGAACACATGGTGGTCGGGACACTATGTTCCAATTCATGTTCGGTTTTATAATTACCCCACTATGTGTCTCCCACATTTCCTACCATTCATGGTCCGAGCTCTAAGACCATAAACTAAGACCAATCCACATACTAGAATCAAGATGTTAAACTGCACGACATATTTCAGAAATACGTATGGCTTGATTCCCATCCTCATGGGATACATAAGAATTCCCAGGAATTTTTGTCTTTGGGTCCGGCCCGAGGAATCTAAAAATAACGTCACTTATTTTTCGGTCCCTTGGCCCAACCTCATCTAGGAATATATGGTGTGGTGAGTACCTCCTAGGTTCTTGTTCACATTGGGTTTTTTTCAATAGCTGTACCAAGTGATTCCCATATCTTTTCCCAGCGTGGTCTGAGTTCTATGACCCAAAACTAAGATCTCTCTACAAGAATTTCATGTCACATTTGGATGTTTCTCCTCCATTTCCAAAGTCCATTAAATCAATCCCCCTTAATGGTACACACTAGGTCCTTATGTTGAAAGAAAGCAACCCCAGGACCCTTTTCCTTGGGAAGGGACTCGAATCCCTCTATCTGATGTGTGTCATTGTCGTATTTAGATGCGTTCTGACAAAGAACCCAAAGTGTGGAATTTTCATGGGGGAATTTCCCTCATTCCATGACCATGATTTTTGAGCCCTTTATTTGGATACAAATCCTCTTTTACATCTGTAGGGACCCCCTTCACAGCCTAGTCTCATACCGTCTCAGCGCAACTACCATTTCGGGCCAACGTCCTTGATGACCCTGGATGACATTTTCAACAGGTCTCGTGTTTCGAACATGGTCAGCGGTCGAACCTCATCTGTTTGTCCCCATTCCAGGATAACGTGATATGGATGCTGTGTTTCCAACATGGTCAACAATTATCCCCTATCGTTACGCCACAATCATTGTGGTCTAGATCTCAAGCATCACGATTCACATATTTCCACTTCCTTATGTTCAAGTGGAATTCCAACATACTCGACTTTATGCCTCTGCGTATCTAGGTGTGCTATATAGGTGGGTCAACATCTATGAAACGTCATTCACCTAGTGTCCCATCATCCCTAACGTGTGCCTCCCTATGCTTGGAAAGTCCCATCACTAATTCTTGTATCCCACATCGAGCACGACTCACATGGGCTTAGTAGTTCCGGTAGGACGTGTATTGGCGCAACCACATCACACACACCTTTCCTCATCCTGTATGACATTAAACTGTGATCTTAGAACAACATATGGTTTGATTCCCATCCTCATGGGATACATAGCAACCCCAAAAAATCATGTCTCTGGGTTTACCCTCAGGTACCATAATTCCCGTTCCCCCCTCCTTTTTTGGTCCCTTGACCTGATCTCTTTTGGGAAACCATGAAATTGTAACTTTACCCTGGACAAGTTTGGGATGCCCTATGATAACATTGGGAGGTGATAGATTCTTCATCAGAGAGTTCATGTTTAGAAGTATGTTTGATCCCTGATCAGACCGATGTACCCACCTAATGTGTTTCCACCCCAGTGGTGTAATTTCAAGAGTGATAGACTCCAGTCGAACAACCCATCACTCAACTCTTCATGCTTTGTGTACCCATTATTTGGATCCTAATCCTATTTCACGTCTATAGGAAACCCCTAACTGTATGGATGCATGACCTATGGCTCACCTACAGTCCTGGGATAACATTCCGGAAGATTAATGGATGGAATTTTGAGTCAGGCCCTGTGTTTCGAACATGGTCAGTAGTCGGCCCTCATTTTCTATCCCCATTTTAGGTTAACGCAATAAGGATACTATGTTTTGAATACGGTCAGCAGTTATCCTTCATTATCATGCCACCCCCACAATGTTCTGAATATTGGGTATTGTGATTCACACCTTCCATTCCCCCATATTCGAGTTTATTCTAGTGCCACTGGAGTCAACCTATTCGTGCACAAGAACACACTGGGAAAACAGTTATTCGAATGTATTGAGAGCTTCATTCTCCAGTCAAGTATTCCCCCCCCCCTCTTCCTGGGAATCTGGAATGGTTTTTCATGCCCTAGATACCCAAAAATTGGTCAGCATTTTTATGTTCATAAGAAATAATGTAATGATCATCCCATGTTTCTTATATTGGGATCGACCTGCATGAGCTTAGGAATTGATCACTATGTTTTTCATGAATATAACCGACGTGTGTAAAACCAATACTAATAATGGGACTCATGTAGGCTATGGAATCCAAATAATCAAATAATAAAAGTGTGTTAGAGGGTTTGTGATCCTTACAGCACCCGAGATTCTACCCCTCCCATGGACGGATTAACACCGTCAAAAGAAAGTTGCAGCTCCGCCACCCATCTTCTTGTGGAATCCAGGTTTTGCTGCTCCCTGTTCAGTTCTCACTCCTCGGTAGTGATGGGGCACAATTCATCAGCTACAATCTGGGCCTGCTCTATGTCGGTCTGGATAACTGTCATTTCCTCAGAGGCTCACCTCAGGCCCTCTTCGGCCTCTTCCAGTTGGTCTTTCAACCGCAGTATCAGCCCTGATTGCGCGTTATGTGTGGCTGAGTGCTCATCCACCTAACACGGCAGTCGCTAGACATCATCTTCAGTCTCCTAGAGCCTCTTGATGTTCATTTCCTTCCTCCAATTTTACCTGACACAAAGGCCATGGTCGTACTCCCGAATCTTCTCTACCGTAAGAGCTCAGATGAGTAGGTGGGGAAGTCAATCATCCACTCCCCTAGCACACAATATGTGCAGTCGTGAGTGAAGTCTATCCATCTCATCCATCCATAGTGCTTGGGGGTGTTGTTAACGAAGCACATAATCAGATTCCTTGATCGGTGACTGACTATTTTGTTGTCCTCTTCATTAATGGTTGTTTCATCCTAGTCAGTATGGTTGGTAGGCTCATATGTGGGGAATGTCCTCAGGAACTCTTCAGCAGGGTCCATGTCTGGTGTTTGATTGGGCTTGGAGGGACCTGGGATATCTGATTGATCCCCATCATCGGATCCTACCTTAATGATCTTAGGAACAACCACACTCATGGTCCCACCAGTGATCGTGAGAGCCGCAGTTTGGTTAGTCTGGATATCCTCCTCCATGATCACTGGCATTTCTCTGGGAAGGACGCCACCAGAAGCCCTGACCAAACTTGCTAAGTCAGCCCATGCCATTTGAAGAACTGTACTCACCAAAAAGGTCTTGGATGTTAGTTGACATGGTCAGTGGGTGACAATCATGAATTTGGTAGATGATATATACAAAGATCGAATTCCTAGTCTCGTTCTTGGGTTGAAACCGTTGGGACCCTGAGGCGTGGCCCCTCGTATATTACCGGAATATTAGAAAGCATCAGAGGGGTCACCTCAAGCGTCCTAGCCCTGGAAGATGTAGCAATTGACGCATCCACAGGTCTAGATCCCGAAGGCCTGACATCTGCATCCACTACGGGATGAGAATGTGTTTTGTGAATTAGGCTTTCTTGCATAGTTTGAATGTTAACGGATGGTCCAAAGCATTTTGGAAACTGATCATAGGATGTGGATCCAGGATTTTACCTCGAGTGCCTTGGTGAATTCTTCAAACTCTGAGCCTTGGTCTCTAACTTCTCCCTCCTCTAATAGGCTCCTTCTTCTGGCCTCATCCCCCCTCGAGGACTCATCTGATTCTTCCGGTAGAGGGAAGCGCTCTCTCAGTTCAGTGGTCGATAATTGTGGAGGGACCGTACGATCCAGCAGCACCTTGACGTGGTCTTTCATTGGATTTCGGACACCACAAGAATGCACAAAGTCCTCTATCTCCGCTAGGTACTGCCCCGCCTCCACCGAGGACACCACAAAGCCGTCCCTGATAAGTCCAATCCCCGGAAAATCCATCCTGATACAGTTCAGGTGTTTCCACATATCGGGAGGACTGAGGAACTATCTGTTGACTTCCCAGATATCCTAGGCCTCTGGGAATACATCATCCTCTAGCTTGTCTATGTTATACAGCCGTTTCATCAGATCCTGAGTGGATATCCTGTGGAATCCCCTCGGTGGCCTCCCTTCTGGGTAAATTTACTCTTCTAGGGCCACCGAGTCCGCCGTCGCTGCCTCCCCTTCAACCGGTGTGGGCCCCTTCACCATGGAGGCATCACTACCATGGTATATACCTTACACCTTCTGGCCTTGGGCTTGAGGTTGGGGAGTTCCACCATTACCGTCTCGGATAGTCGGCTGCTTTAGCATTTCCCCCGGGTAGGCCGCCTCCCAACTATGGGTATACTCCTTGACCAACCTGAAGGCAGCAATGGGTGGAGGTAGCTCATTCCTCATCATTCTATCCTCTAAAGTGACCATGATCCACATCTGCCTCATCACGCATGGATTATCTTTAAGGTTCACCCTTAGGTAAACCTAGGGGGTCAGTCGCTGCATACACTGAAATTTCCTGGCAAATCGGTGAGGGGTTTATGGCTCGCAGAACCTCTCACGGTCCACCCTCTTCACCAGGTTTCCACCTCGAAAAGCTAGAAGATAAGACCAGTGCTCTTCTATCCCTCATCCATCATCTGTGAAGTCTTTTTTTGGCAGCGAGAATGGATGTAATTTGAAATTTTCTACCTTCCAAACTCGGATTAATGCTGATGGTATAGTCAACTTGGCCAGAAAGCTCCCCGATACATTCAGGATGGATGGACGAAAGTCCGATCTTAGAGGAGAAATAGGGTTTGGGTATTCATAAACCCCCCTAATGGGTGCCGATATCCACCCGTATAGATGGTGGAACAACGCACATATCCTCTATGGAATCTACCCTCACTGATGTGCCATATAATTTTTTACATCTTGTCAAGAATCGGAATTCCGAGATACACCTGACCTATAATTTCTAACATGGAGTCCAAGATGAAGGTGTTGGGTCGCACACCTGTCTTTGTGTCCCTCACCGGAAAGATCCAGCCACAGATGAGAGCAGCGATGAATGTCTCCAGACTGACTATCGGCTACTGCTCGGTACTGTTGCTGAACCCCCAGGTTTTCCACTAGATGTCCTCCAGGAGCCGCCAGTACGAGTGCTCCTTGCCCCGATTATCCCCCTTTGGGAATGTTTGGGGCATCACCGGTAACTGTCTATTTTATGGGAAGTTCATAAATTGCTTGAACAACCGTCTGAAGTGGAAATCTCTCACAGCTTCCTTTTCCTTTCCCAGAACCAGTCTCATCAACGCCAGTGCCAGTGGTGACATATGCTCCAGATCCTCCCACACACTCATAGTAGGGATGAATTCTTCGTACATCGCTCCTAGTATTGGGACCCCTGATATCTAGTGCACATATCATAAACTGATGCCAACCTCCCCGTGATGTAGGTTGAAGGTATTGGTCCCCGATGACCATCAGCTAAACAACTCTGGAATCAGCTACTTCAGCTGGTAGATGTGAAATTGTGTGGCCCAGGCTGCCTCATACATACCGACTCTCCACAGATCTACCTTGAACTCTTCACATAAGGAACTTAACTAGTAGGCCCAAGCCCAGTTGTCCGTGAAGTTTCTGATTTGGCATAGGTCCCACTCATCAGACCATCCCATCTTCAGGTTTCTCAACACCGCCTTAAGGATTGTTTGGTACAGAGGAGGGGTTGTCTTTGGCTTCAATGCTTTCTCATCAATTTCGTTCAAATGATTGTATAAAAAATCAGCGGTAATGGGTGTAATGTTCTCTCGAGCATGGCTGTTAGCCACCCCAAACCATTGGTGATGGCATCACGTGCTCCTGAACCAGTAGGGTGGATCATCCCAACATGCTTCAGGGATGAAGAAGTCATCCCTTAGTCCAAATCCATAAAAAGGCAGCCTCTTACACAGCAGGTATTCCCTTTGGCTTTCTGACAATAGCTGCAGCAGTGAATCATAGTTGGAGTGGCTCCGAACCAACTCTCCCAGACCCAATCTATTCGCCATCTCTTTCCTTCGGGCAGCATTCACAAGGAAACCCCTGACAACCTCTTGGTGATCCATCTGGTCCTTAAAGTTTAGATAATTTTCATACAGGATCGTGATGCTCGACTGTGGAGATCGATCATGGAGACCGGTCACAGATATCGATCCAGACATCAGAATCACAGAGTCGAGCGCTGACCCTCCGAGACAAGTTGCGGAGCACACTGAAAGATTCAATGTGTGCCATGAAGAAAAAGGCCTGATTCATAGAGATCGATCATGGATTACTCTGAGCTTCTTGAATTGAGAGTGCCGAAAGTTGAAATCGTGGAGGAGAGAAAAGGACAAAATATCAGTTAGCCCCACTATTTATAGGCAATGACCCCGGGTGCTTCGTGGCATGCCCAGCTGTGGAGGCCTTCACGGAGTGCCCTGTCCGTGCATCGCGGCTCCGCTTCCTGAGCCACCTTCGTGAGGCCGCTTCATGAGCTTCCTTCTCGAGGCTGCTTCGTGGGTAACCAAGGAATTTTAGCAATGGGCCCATAGATTTGGATTCTTGTATTCTCTTTGATTCCCAGTCTGAGGGGGGAATTTGTTGATGCCAAAATTGGGGGTGAACCGAACATCCTGAAAGCATTAGGTACTACCTTGTGAAGACGGATCGTGAAGCTCTTTGCGACCGGTGCCAAAGATCCCTTTCGCGAAGACCCGCCGCAAAGCAAGGAGGCGGGACAGCTCCATGTGCCCCTTTGATGTTTGCGACCCGCCGTAAATCAAGGAGGTGAGACCGCTCCATGAGCCCATTTGACATTCGTGACCCACCACGAATCAAGGAGACGACACCACTCCATGATCCCTTTGACGTTCGTGACCCAGTGTGAAGTAAGGAGGCAGGATGGCTCCATGAGCCCCTTGACGTTCGTGACCCACCGTGTAGCTAGGAAGAGGGACTGCTCTGCGAGCCCCTTTGACATTCACTACCCGCCGCAAAGAAAATTTTGTCTTCACTCCGAGTGAACCCTACTTTGCGGCGCCTCATACCTATAAATACTTGGCTCCCCTCGAGCCCGAGGGATGTAATCTCCAACCTTTCACCTTTCTAGCTCCCGAATCGTGATGCACATCCTACTCTGCAAACCATGAGCTTGTCAATGTACTTTTTCTCTACGAAGTACCTCCCCCTTGGCCTTAATTGAACCCCTCTTCCCAGAGGGATTCCTTTCACAAATCCTATGGGTCTTCATGAAGGAAAGAGATCCCCAAGGGGACTCGGGTCTTCACAGAGAACTTACGATTCACGAAGCACCATCCATGTGCATGTAACCCAAGTTTCATGGATGGGTCACTATGTATCATGAAGCGCATTGCTTACCAATGCTCCGATTTGCAAGGAACCCTTTCTTCGCAAGACATTTCTTTGAGAATACATTTCCACTTCTCGAAGCTCCTCCCATATGAAACTAATCCCTATCCCTAGCCTAGGAGATTGTACATCCTGAAGCACATCCCTTCGCGGAGTCCCTCCACTTTTTGAGGCACCAGAGCTTCACAAGGCTACTACCTGTGAACCCATTTTCTCCACAACCCCTTTTCTCGTGCGGCCCTTCAGAATTGAACGAATCAATTTTAAAGTCCCTTGGATGATACTTCTCATTTTGTCACTTCACCTCATGCTTCTTCGCATAGGCACGCTAAAGGATATTGCTTCTTCGCATAGCCACGCTAACGTGGACCCCCAATAGGATCACCTTACTACACCTCCCCTCCACCACCATTGAATTTCCAGTGCATTCCCTTCACCTAGGTGCAGAGGGTACCAGCTATGTATATCCTAGGAGTGTGGAGTGAACCCACCTCATCTGAGCTGTAGGATGTTTAATTGCCAAGATCCATCATCCTTATCACATGATGTTAAACTGTGACTTCCCCCATGCATCCTACGTGGGGAAATAGAGACCACCCTCGTGTAAGCCCCCTAGATTTTCTTGCGGGAGGCAGCATCCCTACCCATCCTTTCTTTGGTTCCAAATCCCTCTCTCACTGAGCTTTGTCGCCACCGGGCCTCCGTCCAAGAGTAAGTCCCAATCCCATATTCCTATTTGGGCTGCTTACTATGTGTATGCCCTTGTTTCCTCTTTGGGTCGCTAACCATGCATGAGCCCCACTTCCCGTCCCATAGACGCACCTTACATGATGAGATCCTTTGGTCTTTTCTGCCTCTTTTTTCTCACATCGGTCAGGACTCACGTGGTCTTAGAGTAAGAATCGACCATAACACCTTGGGCAGCCTAGAGTGTAAACCCTAAACACCATCCTGAACTACAAGGACTTTGATCCTTGCCAAGGCAGCATACATAGGAAGCCTCCACGAGGTTCAATCCCACCACCCTGGTTGTTCCAAACTCCTTCACGTCGATTCACCAACACCTTGGGTAGCCTAGAGTGTAAGCCCCAAACATCATCCCGAACTATGAGGGATTTGATCCTTACCAAGGCAGGGTACGTAAGAAGCCTCCTGGAGGTTCAAGCCCTACACTATCAATCTGGACCCCAGGCCATTATTCACCTCTGTTCACTGACCTCCATACCTGAAATATATGGACTTTGATCCTTGCTAAGGAAGGGTATGTAAAAAGCCTCCATGAGATTCAAGAGCACCATCACCATCCATTTGTCCCAACCATCTTCACGGCAGTGCCCCAAATTCCCCCCACCTGAACTATGAGGACATTGATCCATGCCATGGAATGGTACGTAGGAAGCCTCCACGAGGTTCAAGCCTACCACCCTAGTTGTTCTGACCTCCTTCACGTCGGTTTAGCAACACCTTGGGCAGCCTAGAGTGTAAGCCCCAAACACCATCCAGAACTATGTGGACTTTGATCCTTTCCAAGGTAGGGTACGTAGGATGCCTCCACGAGGTTCAAGCCCACCACATGAGTTGTTCTGACCCTCCTTCACGTTGGTTCACCTACACCATCCATCAGGACCCCATGTCCTCATTCACGTAGGTTTGCCTACACCATCCATCTGGACCCCAGGTCCTCATTCACGTTTGTTTACCTTCATCCTGCATGACTTTAAACTATAAACCCCATATAGTGGTAAGACGTTGTGTCCCCCCAGTCAGTGGTAAGCCACTACACCCCCCCCCCCCCATTCAGTAGCAAGTCATTGTAATCCATTTTTCTATGACCCATATCTTTCGTCCGTCCTAGTGGTGTCAGAAAACCCGGGCTGCTAACCACGTATAAGCCCCGTACAAATCATCGGGTTACATTACCTTCATCCTCACGGTGGTTCCATACCATTCGCCACCCATTTCACTTAGAACCCCATCATACATCTTGATTCTTACCCAGTCCAACACATCCCAGTGAGGTCATGTCTACCCACCTACATCAGTGTGTCCTCCAGGGGTTAAACTCACCAAATCCACTCTAGTTAGTGTTATGATCAGTCCGATCCATCTCCACTAGATGTTAAACAAGTGACATACCATGTGTTAAACATGGGAAGATGAAGAAAACCTAAGAAACATTCCTATGAAGAATAATTACCGACATTCGACAAGGGATGTATCGGGATTCTGCACCCTCGACAAGCCCTATAATAAGGGGAAGAAACCCAGACACACTAGTGTTCTAGCATCCTGACACACCAGTGATGCCCAACATGACTAATCCCCTGACCGAAGGTTACTTCCCTGACTGGAACCTTTGGAATGTACCAACAGAAGTAGTGTAATAAACTGGTGTCCATGAAAACATGGAACTAGGAAGAGTTTCACAAACAATGTCTTAAGTCTATAAGTGTTACCCAGAATAGGTGACTAGGAGGAATCCATGGAAGGAAGAACTGACATCCCATCATTCCGTTTCGATCAAGGAGCAGACGTCCCTGAACACGGAATGTATGCCTCCCGCCTTTGGAAAGCGGGAATGCAGGGCAACCAAACCGCACCTTTCATCCTCAAGTAGGCGGGCGCACGCGCTCCGACAAATGCGTCAGAAACAATAATATTCTCATATCTTTCCATCTCATCAAATGTAGAAAAATATTCCTCATCATCTTATGAATTAGATTTTTTTATCACCTGATGATGTTCAATAATCATCATCCATAGTATAAGAAATGTCTAAATTCAAGGGGAATTCAACATATATTTAATAGTTACCTTAACTAGGTGTAAATTTTTATCCTTAGTAATTTTTATACATAATCCATAAATCTTCAACCTATTGTCACTTTTTTCCAATGAACTATTTGATATAGTGTCTCTTCCACTAGATTTATATGTTTTTATCACCTTAAAACATTTCTTTACCTTACTCTTAGAATATCACTTATATTTTATTTATTCCTTATTAAATCTTTAAAAATTAAATCTTATATGACCAAAAAATTTATTTTCACATCACATAATATCAGAATAATATTTATTCAATTTTCCTTCTATTCAATCTTTTTGAAGATTATATCATAGGGTAATATTTCAAATTATATTATTTATTCTTCCCACAATTTGTGAAAATGTATTCCCAATTGCATAAAAATCACAATGATCATAATTATGGTTACATTTATTCTTTGAATTAATTAATTTATTAGTTTAAGTATTTCTATCCCTAGAATTTATATTCTGAAATATAGATGAATAAACTGCTACATTCATTGTCTTCTCTTTATCAAAATCTATTTTCGGTCAACTATCATATTACATAAGAGTATGAATTAAATCATCAAATACCAACATAGATAAATAATTAGTATCATTAATCATGGTTCATTATAACTCACAATTATTTAGAAGTAAATCTAATTTTTTCAACTAAATGATTATCTGATAATTATTTCCCACAATGGGATTTTAAACATTTCAATATAGTTATAAATATATGATTCATTTTGGAAATAGATTCTCCATGAAGGAAAGAAAAAGTCCATAGTCCCCATAAAGAATAGATCACCTAGTTTGACTGCCTATGGATTTTCCAAAAAAAATTATTTCCAAATTTTTCAAAATTCCATTTTTCGTTTCACAAGAAGCTATCTGACTATATATACTTCTCAAAATCAAACATAATAAAGTATTTTTCACATTATAATTACTTTGAATCTTTATATTCTCATCTATAATAAACAAAAATTCATCCTTATCCATAATTTTTTAAATTTCTATACATCATTAAATAATTCTCCACAATAGTGTTAATAAAAAAATCATATTTCATCTTTCCGATAATCATAATAATTTTGATAAACAATCAATGGAAGATTAGTATTTAGATTATAACACCTCAATATTTGAGAATATATTTTCCCCTAAATAAAAATTGTATTTAAATATTGTATCACACACAACACTGAACAAAAAAATGAACATGATATATTAAAATAAAATTTGATTATTGTAATATAGCCATTAAATAATAATGTATAAAAATAATTTACCATAATACACAATCATTATGGGATTGAAATGACATCGAGTAGTAGAAGTATCCCTTATGAATCTTATTAAAATATGATTTTATAAGTTTTTGATTTAATAGGGTTTTCTCTAGGCCAATACCATTCCAAACATGAACAATTATGGTGTGAGAGAAATCATATGAGAGAGAAATTCATTCTTTCGTATATTTCTATAATATCTAAGATAACATAACCACCACCCTTGATTTCCATCAAATCATACATTATGCTTATGTATTAGAAGATTTTCATGAGTGGATATGTAACTAGGAATTAGGATAATATAAACATGTAATTATTAATATATTAATTTATTTATCATATTTTTTTATTTATTATTTAGTTTTAATGAAAATGAATGTTTTTTAAATATTGTTTTTACATATATTTAATATTTATAAAATAAATATATAAAGTTTTGAATATGTATTAGTTGGAAAAAATTCATATTTTTATTTATAATGTCAAAATAATCGGATTATAATTTTTTTGGTGTTTTTCTGAATTTATTGATTTTTAAGAAAATATTGAAAAAAATAGTTTTTACTAAAATCATAGTGTTTAAGAATACATGATGAAGTTACTATAACTTAAAAACTTTTAAAATATTTTTCATGATAAAATATTTATTTAGGGATTAAAAATATATATTCAAAAATACCATTATGAATTTAGAAATCCTATGTTTATTAACATAAGTATTATATTCAAATAAACACTGTTTTTTGTCTTTTTTATATTAAATAGTATTTCGGTAAACCCATTCATTTCATTGATTTAAAATCCATATAATTTTTGACAATAAAATAATTTTTATGTTTTAAATAAAATTAATTTATAATTTTCTTCTATATATAAAATCTAGTCGTAAAAATAAATTTTTTTCAAAAAATGGGGGTTTAAGAATTAAATGTGATAATGATAAAATTAATTTTTACATCAAAAATAAATTTTATATGATAAAATTAATTTCATAATTGAAATAATTAGTTAAAACGTATATAATAATGGTCATTTCATTTTTTGGAATAAGGGGTAAGTTACCTTTTGTAAAAACTAGTTACCATGATAAAATCTAAAATGGTAATACCGAAACAAACCTAACTACAATGAGTTCAAAACATCTTTCAAAAATATGTTTTAATATGTGTTTGAGGCCTCAATTTACATTATATCATACCCTATCCATTATTTCTCAATTTTTGAGCCACTTTCCCAAATAATGACTCCCCTTGTTTAAAATTTTTGGGTCTTATAAAAATTACATAACTTTTCACTGCAAAAATGTGATATCCTTACCACACTTCCCATCACAAAACATATTGTTATTAAAGCCTTTTACACATATTAGTACAAGATTTTTAAGAATAAATATAGAAAAATTAGAATCAAATATATCATGAGGTCGACTGACTTTGTAATACTTTATTTATAATACATCAAATGAAACGTTAAACATGGCATGATTGTTCTATTATCCATTGTGTATCATAAATCCAATAGATCACTTAAAAATAAATGGGATAAATTTTGGAATACATGAAATAAATGGGTGATCTAAAAATCCTAGTTAGATAATAAATATGATGAGGATTCATATCATGTTATTCAATGGTATAATAAGATATCATAAAAGAAAAAATACATTAGTAATCAAATGGAAGCGTGATATAAAGGACATGGTATCATAATATTATATAGTAATTGGAAATGTAGAAGATATATAAAACATGTAATAAATATAATTCATGGATAAATTCCATGAAAACATTATATTATGGAAGGATTCCCATAATGGATTAGGATCACACCAAAATCCCTGAGATGAATCTCATGAGACTAAAATATTACCCAATGAATTTAAGGGATATATAATTTAAAGGTCAACTTTAACATTAATATTAGGTAAATACATATTTTTATGAATAATTAAATAATTCATAAGGTATAAATTTAATAATTAATCATGGAAATAAATGGGTTTTATTATATTTTCTCTTAACATAATCAACAGATATTTCTTAAAAAGGAATCTGAGATGTGGTCCTAAGGAATGTATTAATCTATCAAATTAAGGAATAATTAGATTTATATATATATATAAGAAACATATATATATTTTATAATCAATAAATATCAATAAAAATATATATAAAGTGCTTGAGAGAGAGGGAGAGTGTCCATAACTCCAAGAAAAGTATGTTTTAGATGGATGACTTACATTGAGCCCGATTCATCATGTGTGTTCTTTATATTCATGATTACTAAAATAATTTAATTATTTACTATATAAAGAAAATTTTTCAAGATTATTATTCACTATATGTTATTCATTACCATTTCATATTTAAATTAGTTTATTGTTTAGGTCCATGTCAAAAGTTTTGATAATGTTCGACTCATATATCTAAAATCGGTTTGGTATGTTAACTAAAATAAAAGAGATTATTAATTCATCATGTAAAAAATAATAATAATTTCATAATTATAATTTTTACACATAAATTATACTTATTAAACCAAATATTAATGATTTTTATTTAAAACTAACTAAAATTCAATAATAGAGACGACGAGTCATATACACACATGAATAATGTTTCTGTTTTTCAATTCTCATGATGGAAACAAGGTATGTTTTATTTTAACTTTAAAACATCATAATTATTTATTAAATATAAAATTATTTATTTAATTATTTTTTAATATACCATCAATGGGATTCTGTAATAAAAATAAATTAATCGCATCACTTTATAAGGCAGTAGATTGTTGTACACTCAAACAACACTGTCATTTTCAATGGATGGTAAGGTAAGAAATTAAATGGTATATTACATTTAAATAATGGTTTATATGTCATTGTTATCATATATAAACATTAAATTAATCATTATTTAGTACCATGATATACAATGATGGGAAAATAATCACATCAATTTGCGAGGTGTCTATCCGCCAAACACATGATCAACAGTTTCATTTAAAATTTGATGAAGGTGGAGATGGATTTATATTTTACCATTAACATAAAAAATAATGTAATATGGGAGATATTTAGTCTATTATATGATCCTTATTGAGAAAAAATTCAATGTAGTTTGGAAGATACAAAACAAGGATGCTCAATTAAGAATATTACCTCTTCTTTGGACTACCTCTTTAGGATTATACATGAATCATTACTAGGTGGAATTTATTTTCAAAAAACCGATTCTTTGATGAGGTTTGGGAGGTAATTAATTTATATATTTAGGAATTTTTTTAACAAATGGGTTTTGGATGTGTTTAAATGAGAGGATATGGGGTTCCCTTTTATATGGGAAGAAGAGTGTCATTATTATAAATTCCAAAAATTGTAAACTAATTAGAATCCAATCACAATAAAAGTTACTACAAAATCTAAAAAATAATGTATTTTATGGTATATAAGGATGATTAAAACCTATAACATTAAAAATAAATGTTTTTTTAAACATGAAATTCTCCTTAACATTAAGGTTACTCAATTTTACCCATTTAATTTTTTTTACCACGGTAACAACTTTTCGAATGTTTTTACTATTAATTATGATGAAAAATTAATTTCAACTTAATATATAATATTGATTATTGTGATTAAAAATATTTATTTTATTTTATCAAATTCAATTAACCAAATTGGTATACTTACAATTAAAATTAAACCCATAGACGCGTCGAAAAAAAGGGTTTCCAAGATATACTTTTTTTATCATAATATGATCTTATAATAACTATCTGGTAAGTAATAATTATTTAATGAATTTAAATTAATTTTTATATAAATAATAATATATATATGTATATCATTTAAATAAATACTTATTAAGGGTTATTTTAATTTTTTAAAATGGAGAAACATTATGCACTTTATAATTGTTTTTTGAAAAAAAAAGTTTTTTAAAGCCTAAAAACATATATTATAATCTAGTATAATGATAAGTTAAATGCAATTAAGTTGATTAAATAAAAATAAAGTATAATTATGTTAAATTTTAATCTTATTATTTATTAATCTAATTTTAATATTTCTTAATTTATTAAAAATAAATGATTTTTTAAACCAAAAATTGTTATTTTTCACTTTTCACTAAAAATCAATATTTTCCGAAAAATTCCAAATTTTCGCCCAAAATTAATATCTATATTATTATTTAAAAAATTATTTTTATTATTTAAAAAAATTCTAAAATTTAATAATTTTTTTAAAATATTATCTTAAAAAAACAATAAATATCATTTATAATGAAAACATATTTGTTTTTTTAATGAGTAAATATCATTATTAAAAATTCAGAGCTTATTTTCTAAAAAATTATAAATTTTAAAGAAAATTTATATATATTTCATAAATTATTTAATACTATTCATACCTTATAATTTATGTAATATGTTATAATGGTCATATTTAAATATTCCTGGTTTGTTTTGGATTGGTGTATTGTGTCTCATACGCTATCGAACATAGTTTTCCCTTTTAAAAACTCATGGTGTTATATTCTTACCCCTAATGAATTTCCACCTAGATATTTTATATTATCTAATGAGGTTAAAATAGGTGTGGGTTCTTATAATTCATCACCACGTCTAGTTCCCATGTTGATTTTTTAAACATATAGTTTCACCACAACACTTTGACCATGTGAGTTATCTTATTTCTTAGAACTTTTTCTCTATAATCTATGTAATTCACCAGATTATCTTTATAAGAAAGTTATTTCACCAATGGTACACCATCAAGATTCAATAAATGTGAGGTTTATGGTGTATAACTCCTCAATAGGGATACATGTAACACATAATGTACTTGAGACCGATTAGTTGGACGTGCTTGTTGGTATGCCGCCACTTTGATGCGATCACAGATTTAAAAGGGGAAGATGTATCTGGGAAGATGATTTTTCTTGTTCCCAAACCACGTGACCTTATTCCAGGGTGAAATATAGAAAAACATCGTATCTCTCTCCTCACAATCTAGGTCTCATTAATGTTTGTTGATAATGATTTTCTATGGACTTTTCATTGATGTCATGTGACACTGAATGGTTTAAACCTTCTATATCATATATTAAACAAGATTTGGACCCATTAACTTCATCTCTCCCACATCATACCAACATACCAAAGTATGAAACCACTTACCCTACAAAACCTTAGAAGTTTTAATTTAAATTATAATATCGAACTTATTTTTATATGAGAACTCCACTAGGGGGAGGTTTTGATTCCAAAATCCTTCGAATTTCAATGAACATGATCTTAGAATATCCTCTAGAGTTTTTATGGTTCTCTCAGACTGAACATCCTTCTAAGGGTTATGATTAGTATTAAAGATGATTTCATTATCTGATTCTTAATTGAGCCTTCTCCAAAACATTGAGGTAATCCTTAGGTCTCAATTACATTCAATTGAGATTGAAACTCTAAGAAATATTTCCCCTTATCATATATATACATCTTATCAAGAGAGTCAAGAGAAAAATATTTATCTATAGAAATAAAATATACTAACTTTAAGGTGATCAACTGACACCTAGATGGTTTTTTTGAAATTATGTGTCATGGGGAGTCCTATGATGAAATTCATGGTTATTTTCCCCCATTTTTATTCAGGTATGGGAAATGGTTTCATAATACCCTTATAATTCTATCATTCTGCCTCAACTTGTTGTCATACCAAGAATCGAGATACAAATTCAACAATTTCCCTCTTTATATTATCCCACAATAAGTTTTTGTTCATATCATTATATATATTAGTAAGGATGAGCAATGTAAATTATTCATAATATCCCACTTTATATCTGTTTTTGATGGGACACATATCTTATTTCCAAACCTTATAACTATATCATCAGTAAGGTTGAACTCTGAAATGTTTGTTACCTTTTTCTTATAACATCCCATCATCTTTATAGGCCTCTTTTATCCTCTCATGAATGGATGGTTGATCAGTTCATTAAGAATGATAGGATGAATATCCTTTTATTACTCTCATATCCATCCTTTTAAAGTCTAAAAATATTATAACCATATCAATTATCATCATTGATAAAACTTATGGATACTTTTTACTTAGAGAATATAGAACTTTTTTTTCTTTCATAGGATGATAATAAATTGATAATGAATAGTAATCAATAAGCTCTAGTTATTTTCTCTTACACTAGAAAATCTCTTTATGTGTGAATATATATTTAAGGCTCTTGTTATTTGTAAATATTTCACCCTTCTCCCAAGAGACATAATGTTTTCAGATATTCAATGCAAAGATCACTAAAACTAATTGCAGATCATGTGTTAGATAGTTATGATAATGAAATTTCAACTAATATGCAGAATTAGATACCACTTTATCCATATTCATTAGTTAAAAACCAAAACACATCTTCGAAGTGTCACTATAAGCCAAAAAAAGTACCCTACTTGAGGGAAGTGCATGTACCAATGTAGTGATAAGCCTCCTTTTAAACTACTTGAAGTTTTATTTTCATTCAACGGTCTAGAAAAACATTAAACCCATCTTATTAAGCTTGTTTAGTGGATTTGAAAATCCTGAGGTTCTTCAAAAATAATTGGTAATACATAGGTAGTTAAAGGAAACTACTAATGTCTATTACATATGAATGTCTTGGCCACTCCATGACTAACTTTTTCATAAAAGGGTCCATAAATATAAATTTTCTGATGATAATATTCCTTAAAAATGATACTTACATCATCCAGAACTCACATTTTCTATAATTTTTATATATATTCTTAGTTCTCAATGACTTTACCACAGTATTCAAATGCTCCTCATACTCCTCCTTTCTTTTAGAGTATATCCCAATATCTTCTATAAATAAAGCCACAAATTTTTCAATGTAATCTCTAATTCCTTTATTCATAATGTCTATAAATATTTATAGATAATTATTGAGTCCAAAAGGAATCACAATGAGCTCATAGTTTCCATTCCTTATTCAAAGGGAAATTTTGGAAATATCTTCCTTCTTTACCCATAATTAGTGGTATCCTAGCCGAAGGTCCACCTCATAGAAATACTAGGCTCCATGTAGTTGATCAAATATGTAATCTACACATGGAAGTAGGTTCTTGTTCTATATCATGACTTTTTAAGCATGTGATAATAAATTTACAGGATCATAGACCTTACATTATTCTTGAAATATTGTACTGGTTCAACCCACGGTGAAACACTTGGGCATATAAACCTTTCATCCAGACTCTCCAATAGTTTCTTCTTCATCTCCTCTTTCTCACGAATATCTATTCAATATAGATTCTTAGATATTGGAAAGTATAAAGGTATAATCTTGATTGAAAATTTATCCTCTCATTTAAGACAAATACTACAACAACTGGGCCTTGATGGCTATACATACACCTCATATTAACATGGTCGTCAGGTCATAACCAATAAAGTACCACTAATTACCCTACAGACACATGGTCCCCTCTCTTGGGCCCACCCAGGTGCATAAATTGCTCATCTGGCTAATTAATGTTCCCATAGTCCAAATTTTTTTTCTTGAGTGCTTCGCCCTACTCACACACACCCTGGGAAACATCATAGAAGGTCATATATCCCTATCTCTACTCCTTGTCAAACACACATAAATGTGGAGATTAAACTAGGTAGTCTCTTGTAAAGAATGTTACACCTTGTTGACATCATTAATATAATATTGTATTTTGACCCTTTTTTATTATAGGGTGTTACATTCACCTCTCCCCCCTAGAGCACATATTCCTTGTTGTGGACCATACATCTCAACCCAGGATGTGAAATCACACTTAAATTTGGGTAATTAACTCTAATTACAATGTAATAACTAGTCCCTACTGGCAGAATAGACACCCCGCCTTAACATGTTCATCAGATCCTAGCCCTCCAGGTACCACCAGTTTTCCCACAGACCTGTGGTCCCCTCCCTAGGGTCCACCCACATTTCGGAATGTATGATCTGACTAATGAATTTAACCACTATCCAAAACAAGTTCCTCCGAGTTTTTTTCATCATCAATTTCAAACACCTAAGGAACCTTCCCAAAAGTTCACATATCCTGATAACTACTCCAAGAAAATCACGATTAACTACGGAGTTCTAATCAGGTGGGATCCCAAAAATAATGATTAAACTTTTTGAAATGAGTAATATCATTTAGTATTTTTACCCTTTATTAATCTTGAGTGTTAAAAATACCAGAAAACTCTCTAAGAAATACATTAGTATTATCCCCCATAATGGGAATGTATTCGAGCATAATATTTTATTTAGTCTTAATAATTTGTGTAAGATATTTTTTCCATGAAATATAAAATATCCATGATTTAGATGATTATACCATAGAAAATTCATCCTCCTCATTTCACCTATGTAGAATTAGAGGGTGTTTTGCAATTTAGAACATGATTTCCTTCTACTAGCATTTTATGTTCATGATTTTTAAGGGAATAAAATCCAATAATTGAAGAAAATTTCACTAAAGGAAGTTTCACAAGGTTTGTATGTATTTTCAGTCAAAAAACATGGATATCTAATGATTTATATGACTGAGAGAAATTAATTGTACCATTATCTATTTTTAACGATAACTAGGATTCCAGGCTTTTAGGTGGGGATTCAATAGTTCTACTAAAATTTCATGAAACGAAAGAATGAATAAAACCATCATAAAATGTAAATTTTATTTAATTTAATGAATGACTAGTGAACCTATCACCAATTAATTATCAATATCTACTTCCAAAGTTGTGATGACATAAGATCTACCATTCTCTCTTGTCCATGGAGGTTTTTTTCATTTTTTTTCATTAACAAACCATTAATTACTAAATTCGTTCATATAGTATTTGGGATCCTTATATTTGTATCATTGGATAGTAAGATGAAGTTTGGTAAGATAACTCCTTTCTAACATCAGATTGGTGGGATTCTCTTATCAGAAATCACTATCAATGTGACCTTCCTTCCCACATTAAAATAACTTCCTGGCCCAATTCAAAAAAATTAAAAGATGATTCTTCCCACAATTTTGAGAAGTGGTATGTTGGAATTTCTTTCCTTCATTGTATTTGTCCACCATTCCTACATAATTTAACTCAATATTCAGCTACTTGTCCACATGAGAACCTTGAGATTTACTAATCTCAATTTTGACTTTAAGGGCACATCAAAAAATTTCCTCATAATTTTTATGTCCCAAATTGTCAATGATTATCACTAGATTTATTTATGTACATAAAATAATCATTCATCTTTAATTTTGGGGATTTGAAAAAGCCTAAATTATAGAATTAAAGTCTTGGGAGCTTTACTTAATACACCTTGATAGGTTCTTGATCATTTTTCTTAAGGATAAAGAAATTCCTCTCCATTTTATGTTGGAGAGTGGACATAAAATATTCTTTTAAAAAGTTTTTCTATAATTCCTTCCACTTAATATATTTGATATCTTTCTCGAAATTCATATTTTTTTACCAAAGTACACCATTGAGTAGATTCTATCTCCATATGATAAACAACCAACACAAAATTATCCTTCTCATATCATTGAAGAATAGGGAATATCTTTTCAATTGAGTTGGTCCTTTTTTAATTATTGAAGGATGATAAGATACACATAATATTGGAGGCCTTTTTTATAAGGTTCCTGATTGAAACATTCTCTTTATTGGGGGTTGGGGGTGTTCTTCCCAATTAAATTTAATTTTCAAAAAAGAGGTAACTGAGAAATTATTACCATGATGTTCTTGACTCCTAATTCTATCTATTTGGGAATCTCATTTGTTAAATCGTAACATTTCCCTATCACAGGGGTTGTTGACTTAGTTTCTCCTATTTATAGACTTTAACTGAATAAGTTAGAATTGTGGATGAATATTATTAAACTATGAAACACATAAATAGGAAACATTAATCAATAAATTTATAACTCATAAATGAAATATATTATCTAACCTATGAATCTTGAGTTTTTATTCTAAGATAACCAAAATCTATTTATTAATTTAAAATGATATAATAATTTTTTTTCATTTCTTAATGGTTCACAAGGATCTTTTGAATTTACCAAATCATATCAATGGGAGTGTCAAACCAGGACTACAATGAGGCTTATTATTGTGAACCAAGCGATGATAAAGTCTATATCAATGCACACTTTTCATGGTTATTACCGCAGGGTACCCATGTACTTGATCCACATGAACATGTAAAATCTAGAAATTAATGTATTTCTTTGGAAATCACTATCTGTATACTTCCCTAAATTTCCAGTATATTTTCCTATACACATGATTATTCTTAAATGTGTTCTTATACATATCCATTGGGTTCTCAATAACTTTTTATCATTCTATTTTCAAACGATTAACTAAAAATTGTCTTTTAAACCAACTATAGTGACCAAATCCTTTTATAAAAATTATTACATATTTTTTATGTATAAATATATAAAATGTACAACCCCAAAGATCATGTGGCCCGATTCCTTTCGAAAATTAGGTTTATATTATATAAAATTAAACACAAAACATGGAATCCTTATCATATTCTCAATAGTGAGATCCTAAATCCCATTAAGATCTTAAAACATCATGGGATAACCTAGGGAATACATGAAAGAAAGGGGGGAGAAAAAAAATCCTAGTATGTAAATATACATGATAATGAGTCATAGCATGTGAGTTAAATGTGTAATATGATATCTTCAAAGAGAAGGTATATGAGTAATCAAGTGGAATATTTATATAAATTAAATATTTTTATAATATAATATTAGAATAGGAAATATGGTAAAAACATAAAAATATAACATAAACTTAATTCAAGGCTAACTACCAAGATAACATCAGATGGTGGAAATTATCCCATAATGGATTAGGATCACTCTCTAATCCCATAAAAAAAGTATCATGTGGCTAAAATATTACCAAATGCCTTAGATTGATATATAAATCTGGTCCCACACAATACATTAATATTATGTACATTAATATGTGATACATATAAGTAAATAATTTATAATATATATACATAATAATTACACATGAAAATAAATGGGTTGGATAATCTTTTCTTAAAAGATAATAAAAAGATATTTCTAAAATAATGAATTTTAGAAGTGGTCATAAGGAATATATTACCCCATCAAAGGAATGTATAATGATCTAGTTATATATGTAAAAGTAAAATATACATAAATTTTGAGTAATTACATATCATTAAATAGAGATAAAAAGTGATTTTGTTAGTGAGATAGGGGCCATAACCCAAAGAAAATGGTGGTTTAGATATATATAATACCTCTAGCCTGATTCATAATGTGTGTTATTTATATTACTGAAAAATAAACATATTTTAATTATTTATTAGTTAACGAGAAAATTTCAATCCTTTTATTACATTTTAATTCCATATTTAAATTAATTAATCAATTAGGATTATGTCAGATGTTTCGATGATGTTTGGATCATATGTCAAAAATCACTATGGTAAGTTGAATAAGCTCAAAGAAATTATTAAATTAAAATATCTATATTAATAATCATGAAATAATTTTTATTTTTATAACAATTTTAATTTTAAAACCAATCGTTAATGATGCTAATAAAAAATTTAATATATTACAATCATGGAGACGGTAGACCATACAAACACATTAATAATGTTTACATTTTTCAATGATCATGATGGAATGAAGTTAAGTTTTATTTTACTATTAAATAATGATAATTATATAAACAATATAATATTATTTCTTTAAATGGACTGTAATATATCATCCATGTGATGGGGTAAATTTTTTTTATCACATCGCTTTATGAGGAGGTAGTCCATCGTACACATGAGTGATGTTATAATTTTTGATAGATGGTAAGGTAAGAAATTATATGATATATTAATTTTAATGAATAGTTTATATTCCCTTATTATCATATATAATCATTAATTCCATCATTACGAATAGATCAGAGAGGCAATTATGGGAAACAAAATTCATCAGTTTGTGATGTTGTAGTTCATCGTGCACATGACCGAAAGTTTGGTTTCCCATTTAATGGAAGTGATGATGGATTAATGATATTACATTAACAAAATAACATATTAGTATATGGGATATAATTATGTTATTATAGTATCATAATTGAATAAAATTTTAACGAAGTTGAATATGAAACAAAATAAGGATGCCCAGTTAAGAATGTTACCTCTTCTTTAGACCACCTCTTTGGGATTATACCTAAAGCCTTCCTAGATGAGTTTTATGAAAAAAAAAGGATTTTAGGATTATTATATGAATGAAATTAAGTTATATAGGTAGTTATTGGAAAAAACGGGTTTTGGAAGTTTCTAAAGAAGCGGAAAGGGGTACCATTTTATAATGGAGGTGGAGTGACAATCTTGTAAATACCAAAAACTATTCATTAATAGAAAGTCACTCGCAATAAAAGGGCCTCCAAAATTAACAAATAAAGTATAAGAGAAGATATAAGTCCTAAAAAACCTCTCAATTTTATATAAAACATGTTTTAAATATATTATACTTTTTAAACCTAGGATTTCTCACTTTTACCGTTTTAAATGTTTTACCATGCTAACAATTATTTTAAAATTATGACTGAAAATTATGTTGAAAATATTTCATAATATAAATTATGATTAATTAAAGTATTTAATACATTTTATAAAATTTTATTCACATAATTTGTGGTATTTAATTTAATATTAAACAAGCATAAGTGTTGAAAAAAACGTTTTCATGAAATGCATGTGTCAAGAAAAAGATGATATTATAATAAATATTTGTAAAGTAATAATATTTAAATGAATTTAAATTAATATTTATCGATATATCATCTATAAATAACATTTAAATAATTCTTAATTAGGTAATTGTTTTAATTAGATAAAATGGAGAAACATTATTCACTTAAAAATAATTGTTATGAAAATGATATTTTAAAGACTAAAAATAATCCTATGTTAAAATTAAATATAACTATGATTTATTTGAAATTAATTGGATAAAATAAAAGTAAATAATACATATGATACTTTTATTTCATATTAATTAAAAATGGGACTTTCAAAGTACTTAATTTAATAAAAATAGATGAAAATTGTTTCAAAACAAAATCAGTGTTTTTCATTAATCACTGAAAAATAAATATTTTCTGAAAAATCCCAAATTTTCAACCTAATTTAATATTGATATAAAAATTTAAAAAATTATTTTATTTTTATTAAGTAATATTTATAAAAGTACCAATAATTAATTTTAATATTTTTTTATAAAAAATAAATAAAAATCATTTTTAAAGAAAACATATTTGTTTTATCAAGAATAAATGTCTTTATTAAAAATTGAGTGAAAAATTCATAATTATGTATCAATTTGTTGAAAATAGATATCTACTTAATAAATTATTTAATCTTATTTATACCCTTTAATTTAATATATATTTTATAAGGGTTATATTTAAATAGTTTTTGTTCATTTGGGTTCAATGTTGAGTGTCACATATTCCACCGAACATTGTTTTCCCCATTTAAAAACATAAGGTGTTACACAAAAACCACTTTTATTTGATAAAAACATTCCCAAATATCTCCTAAACATTCCTATACATATTAAATATGTCTTTTTTCTTATCAAAATACCGTCCATTTATGGATTAAACCTCTTCACAATGAAGATAATCCATGTACTGGGGTATAAATTTCTAACATGTCCTTTATAATTTCTATTTCATTATGAACACACATTCCCAAAAAATCCATTACACCATATAAAATTAAAAAAATAATTTTATTTATTATACATTTATGTTATCATAAATATGTAAAAATCATTAAACACTTTTCCCTTTTCCTACAAAAAACTATCATTAGTGTGTTGTGTGGACTGCCGCCACTACGATTCTATTTGTTTTTTTCTTCAATGCCTTACAATGTTTTTCATAATAAGGAATTTAATATATAAGTATGATATTTATTGTATATTATAGTTTCTGAAATTATAACCAATATTAATCCTTTTTTCATTTTATGGGAAATGAAATCATCATTCATATCTACGTGTGGACAATCACCTCTATAAAATGATTAATTTCACATTTTCATTTCATCAAATCCTTTCATGGATGATCATGGGAGTGGGTTTAATGGATAAATATTATTTTATGAATTTATTATGTTTTTGTAAAGAAAAATATGAAAATCTATTAATAATATGAGCTATAAAAGATCATGGTAAATTCAACTTCTAAAAATTTAATTCTTGGCGTAAAAAAACCCATCATACTATAAAATAACTTTGTATAGTGTGTCTTCTTATTAAAAATTTTCTAAATTCTGATATATCAAACTGATAAACTGTCACCACCATCCCCCGGGGCCCATGCCATGACTACCCCAAGCCCGCCTTCTATAGGACAAGGTCTGGAGACTAGCACTGAGAGATGTATTCCCTAAATTCGAGAAGGCATTTCCTTTATAACCTGTAAACACACGCAACCAAGCACACATAAAGATATGAACACAAGTAAACTTTATAGTAAAAGGAGTGTGTAAAGTAAGAAAAAGGGACGAGAATACAAGCCCAACTAGAAAGTACAAGGGAAACTGTAAAGTACAAGTAAACTGAACAACTCTTCTGAACACCCGCCAAGGATTCTACCTGAAGGGTAGGTACAGCTCTCGAACGTTCGTCTCTGCAGTACGCCTCCTCTAAGGTCCACCTCTGAGCTACCTCCAGTTCTGGTACCCCCGTCCTCAGTCAACATTGTCCGTTGTCTACACCAAACACAATAGGGTGTGGGCATATCCCGTGTAGGGGTGAGTATAACGATACTCAGTAGGGACCTCGGGTCCCTCAAGGTATCACAAAATCCACAATGCATAAACCACACAGCAATAATTTCAACTGAAAACCCTACTTAGGTTTATTCCCATACATATAACTAAGTTTTCAAGTAATCCCATATCAGTCACGAGGAAACAAAAGGTTTTACTCAAAATGACAAAGCTCATCTATTCCACAAAGGAAGGATTACCACAATGGTAAGTACCACACAAGTACACCACACAAAAGAATACCACCGAGGTATTGCTACGAAAGAAATAGTACCACACCGGTACAGACTCAGCTCACAAAGGTATATCTTAGATACATTAGTAGAGATGATTAGATATAACTACTGAATCCTCTTACTATGTTAACATCAGACCCGTGAATGATCCTAAATTATCATCAGACCCACAGAGGATTGTAGTACATCATCAGACCAACATAGGATCCTAGTACCTCATCAGACCCACAGAGGATCCTAGTACATCGTCAGACCCACACAGGATCCTCGTACCTCATCAGTACATTATCAGACCCACACAGGATCCTATTACATTTTCAGTACATCTTCAGACCCACACAGGATCCCAGTACATTGTCATTACGTCGTCAGACCCACACAGGATCCTAGTACATCGTCAGTACATCGTTAGACCCACACAAGATCATAGTACATCGTCAGACCCACACAGGATCCTAGTACATCATCAGTACATCGTCAAACCCACACAGGATACTAGTACATCATCAGTACATCATCAGAACCAAACAAGATCCTACTACATTGTCAGTACGTTGTCAGACCCACACAGGATCCTAGTATATTGTCACAGCCAGTTACAGGGTTCCCGCTCTAAGATCGCTTGTCTCTAGGAGGGTCCTCTCTTCAAGACACTGGTCGATAAACTAATTACCATTAAATCCCATGAATAAGTATCCTAATGGACCGCCATATAATAGGGGTCTGAACACAACAGACAGTGCGTCAATCAGACGCCCAATCTGTAGGTTATTAGCCTTTTTGTTCTGAGGGCCTTATTGGATTGTTGCTCGATCCAACCCGACCGTACCCAAACATTATCCAAACCTCAAATGGGTTATACCAAAAGGACCATCTCGCTCCAAGGTTTCTGGCGCCACAGACAGTTCATCAAATGGACACCCGGTGCCAATGTTATGGCCAAAAGTATGGGATGGGTCGAAACTGGTCGGGGTCTGGTCCGACTCGGTCGAACCGACCCGACCCGACCCATCCATGGACGACCCAGTCTAGTTCGGGTTGGACCGGCCGGCGTTGGGCGTCCTAGACTACGTTGGGTAGTCCGTACCGTGCTTGGCGGCCCGGCCTGGCCTCATGTGGGGGGTCCGTGCACCCATCACTCTCAAACATCGAATGGCTTGGCTGTTCGGTTTCCAGACAGTACGCAGAACCTGAGCGGGTCTCGCATGGTCCATCTTAGCTGGCCAAAAATTCTGGCCCTTAGGTCCTCCCAACAGCGCATCGTGTGCCACCACTCCATGGCCAAATGAATGTCGGCCACGCCTCTGCCATCTGTCGTGGCCAGGAGGGTCGCAGACCCTTGCCCCGATGGCAGCGCTTCGTGCGCCACCTCCCTGTGTCTGGCCGATCTACGGCCACCTTCCCCTTTGTTGTCATGGCACAAGCCATGGCCCATGCTCGTTGGGCAGCGCGGACGCATGCAACAACCCTGTCGTGCGGCCGGCCTCCGCTGCCCACCACCTTTCTCCACCGCGTATGATTCAACAACCATGAATAATGGTGGAGGGATCGATCTGTGTTCGTTTGGCCCGCACCCTACGCATTATTTCGGTAGCAGGAGGATCAAGAGGATAAATTCAACTCAAACCACGAAAAAGAGACAACATAATCCCTACAAAAGAATAGCCAACCAAATAAAACATGTTTATCTATTTCATTTGTTAGCATAATTAAATTTATCTTAATTAATTGTGTTGTGGTTGGTACAATTAATTTAGAGGAAACCTAAGGCCACCTCCCTCATTAAATAGGGAGTTAAATATTCATGTGGTCCCCACCTTAGATTTAAAATCAGAGGTTTTTAGTTCGGGTGTTCTCCACCTCCATAACCCATGTAGAGAGGTTTTAGAGAAAAAAAATAAAATGTTAAATAATGTTTTTTATTTTTCCACAAAAAAGTGAAAAACTAACTTTCACCCTCGACCTACTGCGGTTGAGGTGATGGTCTCTTTACGAAAATACTGGCGCTGTGAGTTCAACGGTGCCCTTGGATTTCAATTCTGAGAACTGGTTGAAAATTTACAAAAAACCACTTGTATGTTTACTGAACGTACCTGAAAAAATGTTCAGAAATTCATTCCGGGCACACCGGGCACCGGAATCACGTTCCGTCAATTTTCGCAGACTCATAAAATTTCCATATAATTAAAAAAATTACATGGAATTTCCGGATCATTACATTCTCCCCACCTTAGGGCTTTTCATCCCCGATATCCACATCACAAAACTAGGAAAACAAGTGGGGGTACTGAGCAAGAATCTGAGCCTCCCACTCCCATGTTCTCTCATAGAGGTTCCCGTGCTACCAGTAAATGCACACTAAAGGTATTGACCATCTACTGAGAACCTGCTCTTATCGATCCTCAATCTATACTGGAACTTTCATAAATGTCTCCCCATCGTCAGCATCTAACTCGCCATGGTCGATGATGTGAGAAGGGTCGTGCACGTATCTCCTCAGTTGGGATACATGGAAGGTGTCGGGCACCGAGTGCAATAGAGGTGGAAGAGCTAAGCGGTAAGCCACCTCACCAACTCTACTAAGGATTTGAAAAGGTCCAATGACCCTCGGAGATAACTTGCAGCCCCGGCCAAATCTCTGCAAACCCCGTTGGGGTGAGACTCATAGGAACATGTGATCACCATCCTCGAACTCCAGAGGTCTCCATCTTTTGTTAGCATAAGAATTATTCCTACTCTGTGTAGTCTTCATCCGCTCCTACATGATCTGAACCTTCTCTATGGTAGCCCGTACCACCTCTGGTCTTACTAGTGCTGACTCCCCTAGGCCAGTCCAGCATAAAGGTGATCTTTAAGGTCTCCCGTAAAATGCCTCTAAATGAGTCATCCCAATGGTGGAGTGATAGCTGTTGTTTTATTCAAACTCCACCCAAGGAAATTGATCCTCCCAACTGCGACCGAAGTTGAGGATGGAAGCACGTAGCATGTCCTCGAGGGTCTAAATGGTCTACTCAGTATGGAAATCCATCTGACGATAGAAGGTGGTGATCAAACGAAGTTGAGTCCCGAAAGTTTCCTACAACCCCTTCCATAGCCGAGAAGTAAAACATGCATCACGATCAAAGAAAATCATTTTGGGAACTCCATGTATCCGCACAATCTCTTGCAAATAGAGGTGTCCCAAGATCACTACTGAACCTTGCTCTCTGATTGGTAGGAAGTGATCCGACTTGGTGAGTTAGTTGACGATCACCCATATAGAATCATGACCCCTGGATGTACGTGGAATTCCTATCACGAAGTCCATTGATATCACATCCAACTTCCACTCTAGGACCTCTAAAGGGTGAACCAAACCTGCTGGTATGTTCCGCCTTCACTTGCTAACAAGTGAGGCACTGAGAGACCAACTCTGCTACTTCTTTCTTAATTCATGGCCACCAGTGCTGTCGTAAGAGGTCCTAGTATATCTTTTCCACTCCTAGATGTACCGCTAGAGGGGATGTGTGGGACTCCCTCCACACATCCTCTCGAAGAGACACTGGTACCATGCTACATCCTCTGAATAAAATGATGTGATATCCACCTTCAGAAAATCCATCATGTGCCTATCCTATGGATATCTGAGCACATCGAGCCTCTTAGTTAGTATGCCCACAATGTGACTCCCTAATTCACAAAAGAAGTGGCATAGTGATTGTAAGAGACTAATGAAAAGCTGATCCATCTCAATCCACAAAGGATATCTACAAAGTGGCATGCTGCTCTGTTGCCTCACCAAGTAGCTGCATACTAGATCTCCGACTGAGTGAATCTGCTACAATGTTACCCATCCCAAAAGTATAAGCTATCTCTAAGTCATAGTCTTGGAGGAACTCAAGGCAACGTCATTGTCTCGGGTTCAGGTCCTTCTACGATAAGATAAATCTGAGACTCTCGTGATCCAAGTAGACTGTAAAACTTTCTCCCATCAAGTATTGTCACCACATCTTCAAGGCGAAGAACACTGTGGATAACTCCAGGTCATGGGTAGAGTAGTTCTGCTCATGATGTCTAAGTTATCAAGAACCAAACGCGATCACTACTCACTCCTGCATCAGGAGACATCCAAGTCTATTCCCTGATGCGTCATAGTAGACTACATACCCAACTCCCACCTCTGGAAGCCTCAATATGGGGGCACTAGTCAGCCTCTACTTTAGCTCCTGAAAACTCCACCGGAATCTCTCTAACCACAATAAGGGTTTCCCCTTCTTCATCAATACTGATAAGGGTGCTGCAACTCTGGAGAAATCTGACACAAACATCCAGTAGTATCCAGCCAAAGCCAAGAAACTATATACCTACATCACACTCCTGGGTGGATCCAAAGATAGTACCACCTCAATCTTCACTGGATCCATTGAAACTCTAGCCTCTAAGATGACATGTCCTAGAAAGTGAACCTCTCGGTTCCAGAACTGGAACTTCGAGAGCTTACTATAAATCCGGTGCTCTCAGAGTGTGTTTAGTACTACCTGCAAATGATAGGAATGCTTCTCCTCAGTAGCTGAGTAGATCAGAATGTCATCAATGAAGACCACCAAAAGCATTAAATATATGGCTGAAATACGCTTTTCATGAGACCCATGAACACTAATGGAGTGTTGGTTACACCGAATGGCATGAAAAAAAATCATAATGGTCATACCGACATCTAAAAGCTGTCTTTTGCACATCCTCATCTCAAACTCTGAGTTGGTGATAGCCTGATCTAAGGTCTATCTTCGAGAACCATTGTTATCCCTTCTGCTAATCAAAGAGGTCATAAATCCTTAAGAGTGGGCACTTGTTCATCACGGTCACCTGGTTCAGGTGCTGATAGTCAACAAAAATTCTCAAGCTCTCATCTGCCTTCTTGGTGAACAAAATCAGAGCTGCCCAAGGAGAATCACTAGGCCGGATGAATCCCTTCCTCTGCAAGTCTTCTAGTTGTACCCGCAGCTCACAAAGCTCCGCGGGAGACATTCGATATGTTGGAGTAAATATTAGTGCCATCCCTAGGTACAAGTCAAAGTAAAATTCCACCTCTCTATGAGGAGGTAGACCCCGAACATCATCAAGGAAGACATCCGCGTAATGGTCCACCACTACATGATAACTCGGACTCTCCGCATCAACTGCTCCGAGGGTGAGGCTGGACAACTGACGTGTAATCGGCTTCACCCTCCTCCGGGTAAGTCCATCTTTTGCTGCAAAGGCTCCCTTCTTGATGTTGAAGGTAAAACTGGTCCCATCCTTGAGGACACATCGCACTTTGCGCCCAATACAGTCAATATGAGCATAGACTATATATAACCAGTCCATACCCAAGATGATGTCGTAAGGCCTCGACGGAACTACTAGGAGATCCCATCCGAATTCGGTGCCTCCTAGAGTAAGCTCACAATACCATCACCAGTGCATAATCATCGAATCCTCTCCTATAGAAGTCTCTAGCTATAAGGATTGAGTCAAAGAATCCGTAAGAATCACCGACCTCCGAACGAGGGAAATGGAAATAAAATAATGACTAGAACCTATTCTTATAAGTATTGTAGCTAAGGTGTAGTAGACAAAGATCGTACCTTGTATCATCTCTGGAGTGCCATGGTCGTAGGCCACAGCTACCTAGAGCTGAGCTCTCCCTTTTCCACCTTCTCCCTACGGTCGGGGTGGACCACCTCGTGGTGGTGGCAGTAATATCACGAATCGTCTCCCACCTCTAGCTGCACGTCCAGATCCTCTCAAACATTCGTATGCTCCCTGCGTACCTACTAGGTTGAACCTCTGTCTCTATCTGGGTGGTTATTTCGACTGTCTATTGATCATCTATACAGCGGGTTATACAATCATGAGCCATGTGACCCTGCCCGCCGCATGTGAAACACCACATGTTCCTCGCATGACTGGATCTGTCTCTGGTTCCCCCACACAACTGATGTTGAGTTATACGGTCGTCCACCTATAGGTATAGTCCTCTTGGACCTCTATGACATCTGTCTACTGCCAGCTATAGAAGACTCAGCTACGTGATGTCCGGTGGTGGGTCTTGCTGTTGGTGACTACTCAGCTAGAAAGCTCTCCACTAAGAGGGCTCGCTCTAACACCCCCGCCTACGTCGGGATGATGAGAGAAATCATTGAATCCATGATCTACTTCCTGAGTCCCTGCTAAAAGGTCCGAGCCCTGAAGAATGGGTCATGTACCATATTAGTGGAGTATCGTGAGAGGTCGGTGAACCTCGTTGAGTATTGAGCCACAGTCATGCTTCCCTACTGCAGATGAAGTAGCTCCTTTATGCGCACTATGTGAAGAGTCTCTGGGATAAACTCTGCCCGAAACAGGATATTGAAGTCTTCCCAGAGAAGCGTAACCTTGTAGTGAACTTGGATCATCAAGCTCCACCATCTGCCTACTGCTACCTGTAGAAGACTGGCGACAGAGATCACCATGAGATCACATGGTGTCCCTACTAGTTGTAAGACTCTCACTACGACCTCCATCCAATCCTTAGCCGCATGTGGGTCCGTCTCTCCCCTGAACCTGGGTGGCCTCTAGCATAGAAACTCATACAATGCACTCAAGGGATGTGCACCCTCTACTACTGGGGTCGGTGGCGTCGGTGGCCGAACGGGTAATGGTACTGTTGGTGCCTCCGCTGGGGCCTCTACTGGAAGAGGGCCCTGCACTGAGGCCTCGTCGCTCGGTGGGCTATCAGTGTGTACTATATCTGGAACCCTATATAGTTGTCTATGTGTAGGCATCCTAAAAAGAAACAAGTGCACCATGATCAATAAGTTATAACTGGTGAGATGACTTAAATAAATCATAAAGAAAACTCTTGAAAACAAATATGCAATCAGTGTTTTCATGAACTGAGTCAGAAATAAGAAGTCAGGGTCCTAGTGTATAGATACATCGGCTGCCACACCGACATTGGATTCCCTAAACTATTACTCACACTTACTGTACTTAACACTATTGTTGTTAAAAATAAGAGCAGAGTACAATGTTCTATGGTATAACCGACTCCTCTGATACCAATTTGTCATGACCCGTCCCCCGGGGCCCGTGTCATGACTACCCCAAGCCTGCCTTCCATAGGCCATGGGATGGAGACTAGCACTGAAAGTCATTTTCCCAAAAACCATGAATTAATTGCCTTTATAACCTCTAAACACATGAATCCAAGAATACATCATGATACGAAAACAAGCAAACTGTATAGTAAAAGGAGTGCGTATAGAAAGCAAAAGGGGCTAGAATACATGCCCAACTAGAAAGTATAAGGGAAAATGGAAAGTAAAAGTAAACTGAATAGCTCCTGTGAACACCCACCAAAGATCATATCTAAAGGGTAGGTACAACTCTCGAGTAGTTGTCTCTATGGTACGCCTCGTCTAAGGTCCACCTCCATGCTACCTCTAGTCTTGGTACACTCATCCTCAGTCAGCGATGTCAATCTTCTACACCAAACACAATAGGGTGCAGGCATAGCCACTGTAGGGGTGAGTATAATGAAACTTATTAGGGACCCTGAGACCCTCAAGGTCTCACAAGATCCACAATGGGTAGACCACACAGTAAGAGTTTCAACTGACAACCCTACTTTGGTATATTCCCATACATATACATAAGTTATCAAGTAAGCCCATCTCAATCCTAAGGAAACATAATGTCCAACTCAAAATCCCAAAGCTCATCTGTTCCACAAAGGATGGATTTCTACGATGGTAAGTACCACACAGGTACACCACACAGAAGAATACCACCAAGGTATTACTACGATGGAACAGGTACCACATTGGTACGAACTCAGCTCAAACTAGGTATATCTTAGATATAATAGTAGAGATGATTAGATGTAACTACTGAATCATATTACTCTGTTGATAGGCAGACTCAAAAACGTTCCTAAATTATCATCAGACCCACAGAGAATCATAGTACATAGTCAGTCCCACACAAGATCCTAGTACCTCGACAGACCCACACATGATCCTAGTACATTGTCAGACCCACACATGATCCTAGTACCATATCAGTACATCATCAGACCCACATAAGATCCTAGTACATCATCAGTACATCATTAGATCCACACAAGATCCTAGTATATCATCAAACCCACACAGGATCCTAATACATCATCAGTACGTCGTCAGACCCATATAGGATCGTAGTACATCATCAGTACATCGTCAGACCCACACAGGATCCTAGTACATCGTCAGTATGTCGTCAGACCCACACAGGATCCTAGTACATCATCAGTACGTTTTCAGACCCACACAAGATCTTATTACATCTTTAGTACATCGTCATACCCACAGAGGATCCTGTTACATCATTAGTACGTTGTCAGACCCACACAGGATCCAAGTACATTGTCATAGCCAGGTAAAGGGTTCCCACACTAAGCTCTCTTGTCTCCGGGAGGGTCTGCTTCTCAAGCCACTAGTTGATACTCCAACTACCATGAAGTCCCATGAGGATGTATCCCAAAGGACCTCCATGTAATAAGGGTCTCAACGCAACAGACGATGCATCAATCAGATGCTCGGTCTGTAATTTATTAGCCTTTTTGTTCCGAGGGCCCGATTAAATACGTGCTCGATCCAACCCGAACAAACCCCAAAGTTATCCAATCCTCAAGTGGGGTATACCAAAAGAACCTTCTTGCTCCAATTTTTCCAGTGCCGCAGATGGTTCTTCAAACGGACGCCAGGTGCCAAAGTTATTTCCAAAAGTATGGGATGGGTCAAAACTGGTTCGGGTCCAGTCCAACCCGGTCGGACCAAATCGGCCCGACCCGGTCCGGTTCGGGTCAGCTTGGCCCACTGGGACTGACACAGCCCACACTGGGTAGCCCGTACCACGTGGGGCCTCTCAGCCTAGCCGTATGTGGGGGGGGGGGGGGCACGCGCCCCCACTCTCAAACACCGAATGACTCGGTCATTCGGTTTCCAGCCCGCACGCAGGACCTGAGCGGGTCCCGCTCGGTCCAGCTCGGCCGGCTGAAACGGGTGGCCCTTGGGTCCTCCCGGTATTATGTCGTTCACCGCCACTCTGTGGCCGGATGAACACCGGCCGCGCCTCCGCCATCTGTCGTGGCCAGAAGGGTCGGGACCCCTTGCTCTGACAGCGGCGCATCGTGCGCCACCTCCCCGTGGCCGACCGAACGCCAGACGCCTTCCCCTTCATCGTCGTGGAACAAGCCACAGACCTAGCTTTCCAAGCAGCGTGAAAACATGCCACCTTCCCATCGTGGGTTTGGCCTCTACTAGCCGCTCCCTTTCTCCACCGCATAGGGTACAACAACCATGGATAACAGAAGAGGGATTAGACAGTGTTCGTTTGGCCCACACCCTCCGCATTAGTTCAATTGCAGGCGGATCAAGAGGATTAAATCAACTCAAACAACGAAAAAGAAACAACAAAACATTTACAATAGAATAGCCAACCAAATAAAATATTTTTATCTATTTAATTTTTTGGCATAGTTAAATTTGGCTTAATTAATTGTGTCGTGGTTGGCACAATTAATTTAGAGGAATTATAAGGTCACCTCCCTCATTAAAGAGGGAGATCAAGAGTTAGGTGGTCCCCACCTTTGCTTTAAAATCAGGGGTTTTTAGTTCGGGTGGTCCCCACCTCCACAACCCATGTAGATTTTTTTCAAGAATAAAAATACAATGTTAAATAATTTTATTTTTATTTTTCCATGAAAAAGTGAAGAACTAATTTTCACCCTTGACCTACTATGGTCGAGGTGAAGGTCTCCTTAAGTGAATATATGTGTTGCGAGTTAAACGATGTCCTAGGATTTAAATTTCGAGAATCAGTTGAAAAGATATAAAAACCCGCTCATACGTTTACTGAACATAACTGAAACAAAGTTCAGAAATTCATTCCAGGCACACTAGGCCTCGAAATCATGCGCCGTCAATTTTCGCGGACTCATAAAATTCCCCTATAATTAAAAAAAATTACATGGAATTTATAGGTATTTACATAAACAAAAATATAAAAAATATTCTTCTATTATAATAAAATTATGACTAAATACCATCAAAATTATCCATTAATTATGATATTTTCTTGTTTGGGATGGTTCAACCACCTTCATGAATAATTTTAAAAATTTATATCATTGATGATTATTGGAATTTAATTTCTGATAATATATTTCATAAGGCAGTGTATAATTTTTTGGTTTTTTTTATGTAATGATAATATAAATATCTAACTAATTATTTAATAAAACCCCCTTTTTCATTGTGAATATTTGATGCATTCTCATCACCAAATTCATCATTAAAACCAAAAAAAAAGCCCTCCTAGAATTAAATTTTAATAATATAAATAATAATAAAACATAAATTAATGTAATATTTTTTATATTTGAATGATTAAATTTTGGATAATAATAAATAGAAACACTACTATTATGAAACTAGTTCAAAAAAACAATGATTACTCACACCCGATATTGAAAATCAGTTAAAAACTAATATACATGTTGAGAAAAAATATAAATAATGAGTATAAATGGTAATATTTATTAATAAAGTTGTGAAAAAAGTTTTTAAAATATTTATTTTTGTTATAAAAGAGTCTAGATCATATTCATTAAAATCAATATAAAAGGGAAGGGTTTCAAATGTGAATTTTCATCCCCTTACACATATTTCTAGTTATTCACTATGCTTTTATTAGAATGGTGTATTTAATTTCTAATGAATGTGTCTTACCATATTATTTGTTTTTATAAAATCCATATAATGTTATATTTTAAATGTATTTTAATTCAAAATATTTCAAACTTGAAATGGGTTTTTATTGAAATGTTACTCAAACCTAAGGGTTTCATTTCCCATCTTATTTTCAAATTATAACAGTTTTTAAAAGATAACCCATCTCCATATATATTTATATTTATAAAAACTATCATCATTTTATTTTCCATATTCACATAGTTTTACATATTCCCCCAACAGTTCATTTCCCCATGACTATTGTTTTACCCGAAGTGTTTCTTGTAATTGAAACTAGCCCATTCACTTATTCTTCAACAAAGGCCTCTCTTTTTAAAATCTATGTATTCATTATATTCAATTGAAAATTTCATTATCTATGTGTAAATAATTTATTAAGTTCATTTTATACTATATCACCATGTTGAAAAATAACTAAATTAATTTTTAAGTGTTTTTTATGGGGTTCAATTTTATTAAACTATAAAGAGAATATGTTTTTAATGTTTTTTGGGTGAACATGAATTTCTTCCATAATTTTAAATTTCTATGAAACTTAAATTCTTAGATTTAATAATTTATTAAAAGAAAAAAAAATTATACATGATTTACTAAATAATTATATCTAAATAAGTATTTTAAAAAAGGCCATGGATGTTTTTAATTTTGAATGATATTTTTTCTTAATTATCCTAAAAAATGGGTTTCATATAAATCCATATATTTTGGAATATTATATTCATGATCAAGGATATTATATAAATGTTACTATCTGTATTATTTATCTATATGTCGTATGTTATTTAATTTAATTTTGGAGGAATTATTCATCACTGTCATTGTATTTCGTAATAATAATTACTATATAACAATAATTTTTTTCCTCAAATATTATTCTCTATGAACATTCAATGTTTCCTTCATCTAATTTAAGGGTGTTTACATAGATTCCATGGGTCAATTGATTCGTTAAATTATTGGCCTAACCTTATAATTTTTATCTATTTGGTGTTGATACTATATACTTTAATATCATTATTGAATGGTATTTACATAAAAAGTAATTTTATGTCAATAGATACTCATTCATTATCCATTTATTTTTAATGTTAGGATTATTTATATATTAATTGTGGAACACTATACATGTATACAATATGATATGATGGGAAGTCCAAAATTATATATCCCTTTATTGAAATGAGTAAATAATTATATCTCATGAGATGTTATGTATAGTATTCTGGAGTGAACCTAATCAACTTGGGTAACTTTTCTGGTTTATGATGATGGTCTTGAGAGTGAACCTTTAATTATGTTATTGATTTCATGCATTTTGTTTTTTATCATTATATTAATATTAATAGATCGTTCTATTTAGTTTCATTATGATAATTCTCCATGATATGATTATTGGATCATGATCCATGTGTTATTGTGTTTGAATTATATATTATATGTTCAGGTTACTTTATTATTTTCTCATACCCATATGTTTTTCTTATGCCTACTTAAGATCATTGAGTGTTATCACATATGATTATGTTTACTATAAATTTGATCTCACCATTAATATGTTTGATTTTCCCTAGGTAAAGAATAAAAATTATATGTTTAGTTTGTATATTTGGTTATATTGTGTTGAAACTTTGTGGGAGATGTTGAAGACTTATTATGGATTTATAATTCATTTATATATTGGAAAAAATGTCTGTTATTTGAATAATAGAATGGTTTTGTATGTTAAATTGTTATCCTAATGCTCTAAAACACTAAATCTAAAAAATCTAATGTATGTATGTAATGTATTATTTTTTTAATCCATGCAACATGATATTCACGTTCATGGGAAATTATAGTTAGTATTTGAGAAAGGATTAGATAACATTTGAGGTTAAGATGTTAGTTGCAGATAATTTAAGGGTTGATAAGTTATAATTGATCATTGTTTACAAGGTATAGTTAAAACATTCACCTAGTTTAGGTACAGTTGAAAATTTTGGGAATTATAATTAGAGCATATTGAAAATAATACGGATATGTCTATGCATATGATAACATCATGAAATTTTGGAATGTTTGGAATATACAATTTTACTAGTAATGAAATCCTTATCTAGATACAATAAGTGGTTATATGCTCAAAAATATATATACCAATGGCTAATAACCCCAAAAAGAGTATATTGGTTATTAACATGATTGTGACTTAGAGCAAAAAAATAGGCCTAACTACACACTTAGTCTGACACTCTTTATATGTATTTTTTTCTTAATCATGTCATTTTTATAAACCATTGTAAGGGAATTATTTTTTGGTCATTTTAATGGATTATGATAAGAATAGTGATACCACCCACCTTAACATATCCTAGGTTGAATAAAGAGTTATATAAGTGGAACTAAGTGTGATATATATTGAACATTATGAAAATTATGTTATTGGGATTGTATCAAAAAGTAGGAAATCTTGTGGTTAAATTATACCATGGGTTTTTATGATTATAATCTTATAATATTAATTTTTTCACTCATGTTAACTCATTTTTAATTTATTAATGGATGTAAATAGAAGGAACCATGGGTGTGAGGGAATGTTCATATATTACCTCAATAGACAACCCATTAGAATGGGGGCTAGAGTGAGAAACCTTATGATTATTCCAAACCAGAAATAATGAAATATGATTATTAATATGAACATAGTTGAAGTCACAAAAACACAAAATAATATAATGATAGAGACTCATTTAAGTTTATTATACAAGTATAACGAAATAAATAAAATCCATTACTTTACATGTCAAAAATGAGTAAATAACTAATTGAGAAATTCCCATAAAGGGATAAGTAGATTCTAAAATTGTATAAATTAAGGTCATAAAACTAAAAAGTGTGAGGGAAAGAGAGAAGATAAAAAAATCCATTGCTTCTATTTCAAATAAAATTTTACATTATGAAAATCAATACCCTAATCAATGGGATAATGAGGAAAATAAGCACAAAAAACTGCTTAATCCATGGGAAAAATAAGAAACATATTAAATGACTTCTATTGATATAGATTTTTATTTTTCAATCATTATTTTAGTATCTATTATGTTCTGTAAGTTTTAAACAATTAGGTATTTAATGATAAATTAAATCATTTGGTGGTATAATTATCATATCATTAGTATAAGGATCTTCTTAAATTTTTATAGAAGTTATTTCATACTGATTTATCTCTTCTTTAACTTTTACTATTACCTTTATAATGGATTATATATTCTAATAAAAGGATCATATAGAATTGAGTATAGGGAAATGTCACTTTTTATCCTAAAACAGCCCATTATCAAATACATATTTATCTTTAATTATGATCTCTCTATAGAAATTAATCCCCTTATATGAGATTTGAAATTACAATGAGGCAATTTATTTAAGGGTGAATGAGAGAATGTAGCACCCTGATATTTCAGAATATAATTTCCATTAAATAAAATTTCATTTATGGTTATTTTAAGACAAAACAATGAATTGAAACATAATCATGATATGATTAAATAATATTTTACCATTATATTATTGCTGTTAAATGAGCGGGTATAAAATGTTGAAACAATATTATGAATTTTATAAGAGAAATAAATTGCATTGAGTATTGGAATCCTCCCTTATTAAGAGAATTTATCCAAGATTGGAAAATAGGTAGCTTAAATAGGGTTTTATCTAGTCCAATACCAATCCTAACTCAAACAATTATGGTATCAGTGAAATTATATGTGAGATAAATTTAAGCTTTTAAAAATTTACACGATATCTATGCTACCAAAATCACCACCCTCGTCTACCTTTAGAGGATACCATATTCTTATATTTTACAATATAGATATTGAGAATATGTATAAATATAAATTAGGATAAAATAAACATGTAATTATTAATGTAAATTTTTTTTGTTACACATATTTTATGAATTAATCCATTTGATTTTTAAATAAAAAGAATGCCTATTTTTTTTAAAAAAATAGTGTTCTTTATATTTGTAATGTTAAAAATAAATGTAAAATTGTTGAATCTGAATTAGACAAAACTAAATTCATTTTTGAATATATAATTTAAAAATTTTCTCAGTATGAATTTTTTGGATTTTTCTAAAAAAATTAATTTTAATCTTAATACAAAAAAATATAGTTTTTATTAAAATCATAGATTATAGGAATATATAAAGAAGTAAGTAAAATATAAAATATTGTAAAAAAATTTTCATTATCAATTAATTATTTAATTATAAAAAATATACTTTTCAAAATAATAATACGAATTTAGAAAACAAAGGTTTAACAACCAATGTATTAATTTTGATAAAATATATTTTTCATATTTTCTTTAAATTAAATATTATTTTGATAAAATTTTGGGTTGTTTTTTTTAATTCCAAATTTTTTTTATAAAATAAAATTTTATCATGAAAATTGAATTCATCTATAATTTTATACTACATATAAAATTTAGACATAAAAATACATTTTGTTTTCTAAAAACTATTATTTGTGTTTCATGCCCAAATTTTAATATATTTTTTCATAAAAATAGATACATTATTTTAAAAAATGGATTTTATGACATCAATATTTAGGTTCAAATCATATAATAAGATCTATTTTATATTTTTACCTAAATAATAAGTTACCTTATCTAAGAACTAGTTATTATAGTAAAATCTAAAATGGTAAAAGTTAAAAATAATATGATGTTATTGATTTGAAAAAATGTTTTCAAAAAGTGTCAGATTGGGTTTTGTGTCTTATATCGACCTTATATATTTCCCTATCCATTATTTCCCAATTTTTGAGCAACACTTTTTTAGAGTAACATCACATTATTAAAATGTTTTGGGTGTTTATAAAAATGTAATATGTTTTCACTTATAAAAGAGGCTCTGCTAACCTCACATATTCTCACACCAAAACACACTTAGTTATTAATAAAACTACCCAAAACACTCCTAAAAGTTTTTATGATCCTTTATGATTTTTTTCTTATCAAAATATCATCCCTCAAAGTCTTAACACCTTTTGTAAATGAGATAATACAAGATGTGAGGTATAAAATTATAAATTCCCACATCTAATTTCAATATATCCATGTGCACTTAATCCATAAAAAATTATATTACACAATTGAAAATGATATAATCATTATTAATAGTATAATTTTATTTTATTATAATTATTTTATAATAATTAAACACATTTCTCATTTCCTTGATGGAAAAAACATATCATTTGTGTCTTGCTTATACTACCGCCACCAAGACGCAATGCGTTTTATTTTCATTCATTGATATAAAAGTATAGTACTAATAAGGAATTAAATATAGAAGTATGATTTTATTAAATATTTTAGTTTCTTAAAACAGAAAAAATATTAATCCCTTTCCCAGTTCTATGGAAAAATGAAATCATCATCCTGCATACGTATGAACTACTAAATCCATGGAATAATTAATTTTCATTTTTATTTTTATCAAAAACATAAAGTGATGATAATTATAGTGTTAATAATGGATAAATATTATTTTTTGGAAATTATTATGGCTCTTTTAAGGTAATCTAGAAAAACTATTAATAATATGAGAAATAAGCATCCATGTTACATATAATTTTCCTAAAAACTATTCTAGGAGAAAATTATGGTTTCTTGATACTATAAAATGACATCATATAGTTTATATTATTCCTATAATTATTCTATATTATTATATATTATAGTAATTAATGCTAAATTTTATCATTATTCTTTTTTATAATTGTGTTACAACTATATCACTTCATAATCATTCATTAATTATGGTATATTTTTGTTTGGGTTGGTTTAACCACCTACTTGAATAATTCTATAAATTTATATCCTGGATGATTACAAAAATTAAATTTCTAGTCATATATTATATAATTAAGTAAATCATTTTTTATGGAATGATAATATAACAAATTTTACTCATTATTTAAGAAAACAACCTTTGTTTTCTAAGAATCATCAAAACAAGATCATCACCAAATTCATATTTATTAATCATAATAAAAAATCCATTAGCATAAAATTATGACATTATAAATAATTATAATAAATAAATTATAGTATATTATATAACATTGGAATGATTAAATTTTGTAGATAATGAATACCAGCACATCTATTACAAAACTAATTCAAATTGAACAAGATTACTCGGGATCGATGTTAAAAATAAATAAAAACTAACTAATATACATGTGGAGAAAAAATATAAATAAGGATTATAAATGGTTATAGTTATTGATAATTTCATGAAACAAGTTATAATAATATTAATTTTTTTATGCAGGTGGTTATAGTGTTTTCAAGGAAATAATGATAAAAAGTAAGTGTTTGTTGTCCCAATTTTCACCCCTTGAGACGTATTTCCTATTATACACTTTTTTTATTTGGAATGGTATTCATAATACATAATAAAAAAATTTGACCATATTTATGGGGTTTTAATAGAAATATAATATTCTATTTTAAATGGATTTACATTCAAAATATACCAAAAATTGAAATTGATTTCATAATAATATGTTACTCAAAACGTGGGGGTTTCATTTTAAATATATTTTTCAAATCATTATTATTTTTATAAGGTAATCCATCTAGGTAATTTTAATTATTTTGATAAACCATCATCAATTTATTTGGATATTTCAATGATTTTAAATTATCCCACAAAATTTTGTTTTCCTTAGACTCGGATTTTACTTGATGTGTTTTTTAGTAGTCAACCTAACCCCATCTCTTCTTCATTGCCCAGAATATCCTTTTTTACATGTATATAATAATTTTATAAATTTTAATATTTACTTATATATGCCTAAATAAATTATTAGGGACACTTTATACAACTAAATCCTATTTTAGATGTATTGAATAAATTTTTTAATATTTTTCTCATGGGTTTGTTCCACTTAAGTGTAAAAAAGAATAATTTTTTAATGTTTTTTATGTAAACATGTTTTTCAAACATATTTTTTGTTTTAGATAAAAGAAATATTCTAATATTTAATGGTTTTATAGATGAAAATATTATTCTAATTTATTTATAGAATATTTCTATCTAAATAAATGTTTTTAAAAATATCATGGATGTTACATATTTACAATGTTTATTTTTTACTATTTTTTCTAAAAAATTGTTATCATTTTTGTCCACATCCTCTAGTTAACCTTATTCATAGCCAAATATATTATCTAAATGTTACCATATATATTATTTCTCTGGAAGGACTATGTTATCTCTATCTATTTTAGAGGAATGATCTAACAATTCCTTTGTCTTTCCTAATCATCTTCATTATATAATAATATTTTTTATTCCAGTATTATTCTTGGTGAACACTCTATATTTACATCCTTAGATTGAATGGTGTTATCTGAGATTGCAAACATCATTTTATTGGGAAAATTATTGACTTAACCAAATAACAATTATTTATATAGTGTAAATAAAATATTATTTACTTTCTTGATGAATGATATTTAACAATAAATTTTCTTGATGTCATTATGTGCCCATTTATTTTCAATGGATACATCATGTTATAATGATTTATTTTTATTTATGGAAAACTTACCCACCTAAATAATGTGATATCATGGGTCAGATTAGAATTATATATCCCTCCAATGCATTGGATAAATATTTATATCTTAGGATATGTTATGCTTTGGAATATGAAGTAAATCTAATAACTCATACAAAATTTTCCACATCATGATATTGGTCTTAGGAGTGACCCTTGACCTATGTAAATAATATCATGCATTATGGTGTTTTAAAAATCATAATATTTTAATATCCTTTGATGTCAATTTCATTATGCTAAATCATCACACTATGATTCATGTCTTATGATCAATGTCTTATTGGGTATGAATTCTATATTTTATGTTAATTCTCATTTGTTAAATTCTCATACACATATTTTTATCTTACTCTCAGTTATGATATTATATTTTTTTACTTATGAATAACCTTATAATGTGTTTAATCTCGCATATTCTCAGGTTTCATTCTATATAGGAAAAAATACAAATTAAATATTTTTTTGTATTTTAAGAATATTATCTTGTGTAGAAATGTTGTGTGAGACATTTAAGACTTGTTATGGATTAATAAGTCACTAATATAGTGGAGAAAATGTTTGTTAGTTGAAAAAGGTCTGGATTTTTGAAGTTAATTATTTCTCTTAATTATACAGAATTCTAAACAATAAAGGTCATGGGTATGTATGTAATTATTTATTTTATTTAAGACATTAAATTTTATGGACACATTGTTGAGGCATCCCATAGATTATCAACAGCTTTAACAAGTTTTCATTCCATCATAATGAAAATATTTTCCCACCACATAGTTTGTGTAAGTAAATTGAGGTATTTATGCTAAAATAATAGAAAATAGAAAAATAAGAAAAGGATTAGTTTAAAACATAGATAAAAGATCTAATACCTTGTTTTTTCTAAAAAAATATAAGGCAGAAAAACTATAGGTGTGCAGGTCAGATATGGAAAACAATTTGACATACAATTTCCATCCACCTTAATAAATAATTTGATCAAAAAATTATATTTTGATAAAATAAAAATTTATCAGATTTTTAAAGTATAACTGAAGTGTAAATTAAATGAATCATAAGATAGTTCAAACCAACTAAATTAGTATACAAAATGAAAATTTATTTTATAAGAAATTTTCAATTTCTAAAAAATATAAGAACATAAAAAAACTGATAAATATAGACGAGATTAAAAAATGTGTGGAATAAGGATTATAAATATTATATGACAAAAAGGATATTATTACTAACTATACATATATAAAAATTTAAAGAGTATATTTGAAACATATATATGGAATATTGTCTTCATATCCTTTGAATCCATAGACTTTAACCTATTGGTCATGTATCTGTCTTCCTATCCCTAAATATTTGCAATCTCATTGATCAAAATTATAATGAATAAAATAAAATATGATAGGATACATATAATTAAAAACATAATAATGATATATCATAAACAAAACACATATAAAAAGATATTACACTGAATAGAAATAGTCTCAATAATTATTTTCACATCATCAAAATGACTAAAAATATTTAGAGTGTCATAGATCCATCTACATCTATCACTTTTACATTATCGTATACCCTCAAGAGATGATTTACTGTTTATAATTTTTTTCCCAAAAAAAAATACAATGATAAAATTTTAAATTCTTGTAAGATCCATTATAATGACATATGAATATTTAACTCCATATTATGATGTACTCAACGAAAATATAACTATTTTGATGAAATTATTTTAATCCAATAAAATGGTATAAAATTGAATGAATTTAATATGAAATCAAACAATAGTTTTCAAAAATTACACATTTATATATAATGATTTTGAATTCAGTTTATTATAAATTAATCATTCATAATAAAACAACTAAATCAAAACATCAAGTTAGATCATGTTTTTATTAATTTTATTGGGATTTTAAAATCATAAGAAGAAAAGGAGTCATTGACTCTGCATGATCCTGGAACCCCATATCATTAATAATCATAAGGGTTAATTAGAATTCCTTCCAATAAAATAACAATATAAAGGGATAATTATTATATAGTCCCATGAAAAAAACTTTCACAAGGATCCATGAGAATGTCATCTCATACTTGTAATGACCTAGGTTTTTTTAAATGAAATTTTTTCTAGAATAGTTATGTGTTGTATATTGTGTAAAATTATACACATAGAAAATATTGATAAAACAACTTAATTTTATTACATTAATAATGATCATTTCATTATTCATCTATGAAACCAATGAAAATTCCCAACATTACATTTTGACGAAAAAATATAAAATTGAAAAACTTAAATATAAAAATATGGATCACCCAATCTTCTGGAATCCTTACACCCACATCCAACACTATAGAAATGAAACAAAATATTAAAAAACAAATCAAAATATTTAAAAATGATAATTTATAACCATGGATATAATTATATTAAATATTTAGTGAAATAATGAAGTAGTATTTATAGAGTATAAAGAGAAATGGGATAGTTGTGTTTTGAAAATTACATAATAGTTGGTCAAATATCATTGTTTCTCAATATAACTATTGTTCAATTTGAACATTGATAACTTTACCCAGTTTTTATAATATTACCAATATATTTAGTTTTCATAAGTATTAACAAAAAATGATAATTGATGTAGAATGGAGAGTCGATGAACTCAACTAGTGGAGTCATGAAATTTCAATCCCATTTGTGATAACTTTGGTTGGAGATATCATTACTCAGGTCCCCCCTTTATCAAGCATAATCTTAGCTCAAAAATTAAGTATTGAACTAAATATCATATAAGATAAGTTCATGTTATTGGATATTACCATCCATTTGATGTTTATTGAGCCATCCTATGAAACTACCACCATCAAACAACTTACCTTTGGGCGTATGTGGGAGAAATAAGGGTTTACTTGTCAAGGACCTAGTTTCATAAATTTTAATTTACTTTTTATAATTAAAATTATTATTCCATTAATACCATTTTAATAATGTTTTTATTAATAAAATATATGTTTATGTAAGATTAATTTGATTAATTTATTTTGGGTCACAAAAAAAATTGGATAATATTTACACTTTTATAATTAAATCATGAATTCTGAAAATTATTATTATTAATGAAAAAAACATTTAAAACAATATTATTTAAATAGGATTGATAAAATATTTTTATAATAGTCTCCAAATTTTTTATAACTGTAAGAAGTTTGTCTCTGTCTTAAAAACTGTTATTTTTTAATAAATTATGACATTTATATTTAAATGTTAAAATAATCATATGTAGAATTTTTTTAATAAAATAAATACTATTTTTTAAATCATAATTTTTAAATTATACTAGGGTGAATTTTTTAGATTTTTCTAAAATACTTTATTTTTTAGTGAATTGTAAAAAAATTTGGTTTTCGGTATGTTTTATGACTCCATGTGCATGTCATAATTATGTAATAATTAATTAACCAAACACTTCAACCTAAAATATCTTATTTTATTAATATTATTTATTTTAATGGATTTAAAACTATTTCAAAACCTATAACTGACTTTTCGTTGTCTAAAATAGAAATTTTGATTTTAAAACCATTATTTAGTTGATAATATAACTTTCCATGTCCAAAAGAGTATTAAAAAATGGGTCTTAGTTCTAATGTATTAAAATATTGTAAAATATGAAACAAATTTCTATAACCATGAAAAAAAACCATGGGTAATCTAGTAGTTTTTCATTTTTCACAACATAAATTTCTAATACATGTAGTTGGAAATTAATAAACCATTCCTCAAATTTTCCTATAAATACCCACCCATTCTACCCTTCCCCTTCACTCCAAATCCAACAACCATAAATTTCTGGTCTATTTTTCAACCAATTTGCCCCACAATGTTACATTAAGGTCCCATGATTCCATACTATTGTTTTTGGAACAACTCTTAAATGTAATGGAATTATCTTCTTATTCTTTTACATTTAGGTAATTCTTTTTGAGTATATATTATAAAGGGAATGTTAGTTTCTTTTATTATAATTTTCATCATACCCATACTTCTAAATAATTTTTTATTAGTAGGATACCTTGATTCTATCTCATATCTAAAACCTATTTTTATACCCTTTATGTTGTTGAATTTACTTCTCAATTTTATCTCTTTAACATAATAAATTCTTTTATTGTGAATAACCAAACCATTTTTTTACCCTCATTTATTCACAAAAATGTTAATATAATTCAATAATTTGGTTATTTACATGTATGAAACCCACATTCCCTTTCAATGGGGGTAAAATGATTTTATGGTCAAACCTTTAAGTACTTATGTAGTCAATGCTTTTATAGGAATTATGTTGTTTATTATGCTTAGCTTATTGAAAAAATGATTTATTTGGATCAATATAGCTCACATGAAATTAATACATATGAATGGTTCACCCTGATATCACTCAAATGTATTGGTTAATGAATTTAATCTCTAGGGATAAAATTTTTTATGATACCTTGGAGAATAACCTTTCTAATTTTCATTTAAGTCACTTTGGTGATAAACCAAGGTGATATACTTATGAATATATAATTTTTCTATTGTATCAAAATTCCCATTTTATGATTCATTTTTTATGATATGAATCATGTTCTCTTTTTTATTCCATATTTTTATTCTCCATGTTCTTATTATTATTCCCCATGATCACATGTTATATTTTTCCCTTACTTATTCCCTTACTTGGCTTCATGCTCACCCATTTCCTTTGATTTATGTCCACATGATATGAGATACAGTAAAAGTAACCTAGGTTGAACCCATTAAGACAAATTTTAATTGTATTTTAAAAAATATTTTTTGTGTTGATGTATTATGTTTCTAATTTCCATGAAAATAAACTAGAAATTCTCTTGGGTTCTACTCAATGTAATTAAAAGATTATTAAACAAAAATACCAGGCATCCTTAGTTCGTTTCAGAGAATGGTTTAGTTATTTATGAAATTTATCACTTGAGAAAATTGGAAAAAACCCACATATGAGTATAAATATATAAATCCTTCATTGAATTTTGGTGAAGTATTAAGTGAGTGGTTTCAAAATAATGAAATCCATGTATGGGTACTATAACTGGATATGGACATGAAAAAATTTACCTTGGGGTAACAACCACCAAATTACCACATTGAGCTATACTTGATCAGGAACCAGTGCATGATAATGGGCCTTTCTACGCACCTAGTTTGACACTATTAAGGGATATGATTTTTTAATTCTAAAATTTTTATAAACCATTATGAATGATATATAGAAAATATAAATGTTATTATAGTATATTAAAGAATTAACATAATTAAGAATGTTGTTTTTAGACATAAAATCCCTTTATAATTATAATATCCTTAAAACTAACATGTCTCTCACAATGGTTTTCTTCTGTTAAATATATTTTTTTGGAAATAGGAGAGACTGTATAAATGATTAGTGCAATGGAAGATGTATTGATGGTATTCCTAACATGATGGAATCTAGAATAGAAAACATCATATGGATTATGAATAATCTATCCTGAGTTATAAATAATAACTAAAATCAAGGTGAGAAACCATATTCACATTGAAGGGAACAAAATTCCATTGAGTCCTTCATGCGTCAATTAAAATCTTCATTTAGGGGATCTACCGATCCATTGATTGAAGAAAAATGGACTTACTCTATAGAAAAGATATTTATTGTACTCCTCTATTCAGAGATAGATAAATTAACCATGGAAGTATTCAACTTAGAAGGATAATATAATTAGTGGTGGAAACAGATTAAAAACATGAAAACAATAAGGAAGATTGATTCTATGTAGTGGGATGTGTTTTAGGGAATCTTTTTCAACAAATATTTCCCCATTCTATTCAAAAAAAATTGAAAAAAAATTATTAGATCTAAAGAAGAAGGAAGATGAATAAGTGGGAAACTATGAAATAAAATTTACCAGACTTTAATGATACACCTATAGTTTTATTATAGATCCTTAGGGAAATATCGATAGTTTTTAAATGGAATGAGACCCCATTTATAGAGGAATTTAGAACATCGATACTATGAAAGCTATGTGTAGATAGTTAAGAGTGTTATAATGGATAAATTGAAGTTTAGAGAGACTTAGGGGCCACATAGGTCTATTTAAAAGAGTATATAAATTAATCTAAACTCATGGAATAATTTTGATCATGGTAGAGCAAGAAAGAAAGTGAAACTTCCTTTGTGAAAAAAATGATTGAAGTAGCATGCATGAAACTAATTTATTGGGAGTGTAAATTTATTAAAGTGTGTAAAATATGAACATATAGATTGGAACTTTTGTGGTGAGTTGAATCCTCAACTTCTCAACACAAATAACAAAGGGATGATGGTGACGACCCAGTCTGAAGTTCAATGACTCATGTGTGGGAAGTTTGGAAAATTTACAAATCAATTTCAAAATATAATGATAATGGGAGTAACCACCCTCAACATAATCATATTAAAATGGATACAAGTTGGCCTTTTTCAATCATGATAGATAAAGTAGATACTTTAAATGTTTTAGTGGTAGGTACACTAGTAGTTCTCTCAGAGATAGCAGGTACTTTGTTTGATTCTGGTTCATACACATTCCATTATTTAATCAATGTTTTCAATGTATATAGAATTAAATGGTGAACTTATATGTGTATTTTTTTATTCAAGGCATATTAAGGGATTATCCTAGCATCAACGATGTATAAAAACTCTATTATTTACTTTGGTGAATAAAATATCATTGAAAATATATTAGTTATTCCCATAGTGTAATAACAAACAATACTATGGATGGACATTCTCTCAATGTATAATGTGATGATAAACTATAAAAACAAGAAACTTTCTGTAGTATTGAATGGAAAACCTATATTTATTTTCCATGGAGATATATCATGAACTGATATTTATCTACAATAACCTCCCGTAGACTTTTTTATAGAGATGATATATGAAGAGGGAGAATTAAATAAACTTATAAATATAGTGAATGTTCCATAATTCATTAATACATTGACAAATTTTCTGATAAGTTACTTAGATCTCCCCAAAAAATAGAGGTTGATTTATCTATTGAATTTATTCCTTGATCAATTCCAATGTTGAAATCCTTGTATTGAACGAAAAATATTATGTTATAGGAATTAAATAAATAACTTCAAAATATTTTAGATAATGGATTAATTTGACCAAGTGTGTCTCCTTGGGGAGAACCTATTCTCTTTGAAAAGAATAAGGACGAATCAATGCAGAAATTCATTGATTATGGAGAACGTAATTGAGTCACAAAAAAGAATCGGTACCCTCTCCTATGGATTGATGATTTATTTGAACATCTTCATGGGGATCAATTATTACCAAGATTTACCTATGATATGGATATTATAACTGAGTGTGAAGAAAACATACATTCCAAAAAAATCCTTCCAAACAAGATATGGTAATTATGAGTATATTGTTATGCCTTTATAAATGACTAATGGTCCTACTATATTTATATATTTGACTAATAGAATCATTAAGTACTACCTTGGTAAATTCATAGTAGTTTTTATTAATGATATTTTTATATATTAAAATTCTCATGAGGAAAGTGAGAATTATTTATGGGTTATATTGAAAATTACGAGGAAGGATAACTTTTTTCTAAAATTTAGCAAATGTGAATTATGGTTACAATAAGATGCATTAATGGGGAACATTGTAACCAATGAAGTCATCTCATTTTACCCTACCAAGACAATGGTTTTAGATGTGTGGTCTCATCTTATAAAACTATTTGATAATATTTCTTTCCTTGGTTTCTTAGGATATTATAGGGTGTTTTTTTAAAAAATTATTTCTTTTATAATACATTATACAAGTTAACTCAAAATGGAGCTAAATTCATCTGAAAAAAAGTGTGAATAAAGTTTTTTAGAACAAAATAATATCTTGGTTGCTTAACCTATAATAATTCTAACCTCACTCATAGAAGTGTTTTTTATTTATAGTAAAGTATCCCTAAAAGGAATCAGGTGAATACTCATAAAAAATGACAAGGTGACCACTTATTAATCTCAATAGTTAAATCCTCATGAGCACAAATTTCCTAATGATGACATAGAGTTAGCTGCAGTAATTTTTTCTATGAAGAAATAGAGGAACAATCTTTATGGGAAGAAATGTAACATATACATAGACCACCATTGTTTGAAGTATATATTCACAAACATGTAATTGAATATGATACAAATTAGATTGTTTGAGCTTCTAAAAGACTATGAATGTTCAATTAATTATCAACCCATAAGAGAAAACAAAGTTGTAGATGCATTATGTTGGAAAACCCTATTTTGTTAGAAAGGATGTGGATTCAAGGAGATTCATTTACCCAAGAACTAGTATGTTTGGACATTGTAATCATAATGGAAATGGAATCATAAATTATTTAAAAAATTATTTCATAACCATAATTACTAGAGAATATCCTTTGATACAAAATAAGATAAAGGCTATAAATATTGGGAAGTTTCCTGAGTTCAATAATGATCAAGAATATGTATTCAAATATCACATAAGAATATGTGTCCCATAAATCCTAGAGATAAATAATAAGTTGGTGGATGAATATCATACCTCTATATTTTTCTATACATCCTAGAATCACAAAATGTATTGGGACCATGATGATCAACATTGGTGGGATAATATGAAGAAAATATATTTTCAAATACACTGTAAGGTGCTTAGTGTTCCAACAATTGAATGTAGAGTGAAAACTTTCTAAAGGGGTACTAAAACCACTACCCATACCAATATTAAAGTAGGAAAATATCATTGTGGACATCATCACTAATCTTTGAGGAAAATCCAAAGGAAACTTTATGATATGGTTAATAGTAGATCGACTCACCAATACTACCCATTTCCTCACTATTCAAGAGGATTTATCTCTTGAACAACATGACATGATATACGTAAATGAAGTAGTAAGGATACATATGGTGCCACCTTCAATCATTTATAATCATGATACAAGGTTTACATCTAAATTATATAAAATTCATAAGCATTATCTAAATACCAAATTGAATTTTAGTATGGCCTATAACCCCTAAAATAATGGATAATCTACAACAATATTTAGACACTTGAGGATATGTTGAGAACATTCTTGATGAAATTTAATGGTGGATAGGATAAAAACCCCTTATTAGTTGAGTTCTCATAAAAAAATATATTCCACTCGAGTATTCAAATTGAACCATATGAAGGCTTATGTGGAAAGATACGTAGAAGACCTAATTGTTGGGATAAAGTGTGTGATAGAATATTATTTGGGCCCAATATTCTATGAGATATGATAGAAAATGTTTACGTAATCCAACAACACATAAAGGATGCTCATTTTTAGTTGAATAGATATGCTAAAAATAATCAAAGATAATTGGATTTTGGTGTTGGAGAAAAATTCATCCTTCTAATATCACAATGGAAGAGTCATGTGATTTGGAAGGAAATAAAAGCTTAGCCTAAGGTATATTGTCCCCTTTGAAATCCTTGATCACATAGGAGTTATGTAATATTAGATATCACTTTCAGTAAATCTTTCTCAAGTTAAAGATGTATTCCATAGATCCCTCATAAGAAAGTGCATACATTACCCCTCATATGTAATTAATCCAGAGGTGGTACAACTAGAAAATGACCTCTCTTATGAGCAGAATTTAGTAGAAGTTATGAACCAAAAGGAAAATATTCTACACAATAAGACAACTCATCTTGTCAAAGTGTTATAGAGGAACCATATGTATGAAGAGGAAACCCTGGAACTGGGGAAAAAAATGAAACAGTGGTAACCTCAACTATACTCAATCGATTGTGTGAGTTCAAATTTTGGGGAGGAAATTTCAAAATTGGGGAAGAATTAAATGAAAAGTTTTGTTTAAATGATATTTTTTCATAAATAAATGTGTTTTATATATTATTTAATAACATACATGTACAAAATATAGTGAAAAAAATATCTTTAATAAAGGTCATTACATTTTTGAGCTATAAACCCAAAGAAAATTGAAAACATTATAACTGAAAAAACTAGAAAAGCTAAAATGAAAAAATATGGATCACCCTAATCTGCTAGAATCGTCAGTTACATCCAAGGTTTTAAAACGAGTTTGAAAATCATTTTTTTAATTTAATTCATGGATATGAATTTTTATTTTTCATTGATCAGAATCGAATTCATAGAGTTAATTCATATTTGTATCATGTTTTTGTATAGTTTTTTATGCTTAAAGAGTGGTTTGGGGTGTTTTGGAATGTTTTTGGGAGCTTCTAAGACCTGAAGTCCTATTTTGGGGTTGCAAGTCAGGGCATATGGTTTGGGGTAAATTGTACGGGCCCTTCCATCTAACTGTGTGGACCAGTTTTGAACTGTCACATGGTTGGGTAAAACTATATATATAGGCACACGACCATGCTTCCTTGTCTGCAGTGGTTGTAGAGGGATTCTGAATATTTTATCATGGTTAGAGAAAAATTTGTAATAATCTTTATGGGTACTACCACCTAAGTAGTAACTCAGTATTATAGCCTGCATGGTTTGCACATAGTATGTAAAACAATGATACCTAAACAGTGTGGTCCATTAAGGGTAGGAAATTACATTTCTAACCATCTTATATTTTTCTTTTTTCTTTTTCTTTTTCTTTTTCTCTTTCCTTCATTCAAGGGTCATGGATACCGGTAAAGTAGGATATCCTCCTCCCCTCCACTAGGGTGTGGCCTAGATGATTTTTTGATGCTCTATTTTGGTTTCATCAAGTGTAGTAGAACTATCACAGTTATTATTATCACACATGTTCCTCTTATTCTCTATATTATCACCTCAGAGAGAGCTAATTCTATTTGAGTTGTTTTACCTTATTTTCAGGGTGTTAAATGGAATGATTAATTTCTTTCAATCTTCTTGGAGTTAGATCTCGATAATGTATTTTCCTGTGTATATAATTCCAGTGTAGGTGGTTCATACCTTTGATTATTTTTTTGTGGACTTTTGGGGGTTAATCATTTAGCACTCCTTTGGGTAATTGAGAGAGACACCCATTTCTTCATATTAAATTAATCATATGACTATATGTGATGACTCTAGGAATGCCCTAGCCTATTCCCTAGTTGTGAGTATGGGTTAGAGGAAATCCCTCCTTGAGTGTTTTTGGTTGGGGTGATATTTTCATTTAAATTGATTTGTTTAATTTAAATTTATTTTATACAATTCAATGAGATTGAATTGTTTTTTTATTTAAATTTAATTGATTATATGGAAGTGAGATATTCAATTAAAATGAGTTGAATTCCATGTTATCGAAATTTTACAATTCAATAATTTAAAATTTAATTGTTTATCTGAATTGGTTTATATATGAAAAATGATCGAGTTTAATGTGATAAAAACAATGGGGACAAGATGGGCTTGGCCCAAGGAATGAAGATGGCTTGGCCATCAGGATTAAAGAGATGTGGTCATCTGGTTGGTCTTGTCCCATACTTATTTAGTGATATTGATCATAGAATTGGGTATCTTGGACGTCGGTTGAGGTGGTGAAGCCATTAGGTGTTGGGTATGGTCAGTGATATCGAACGAAATGGCCATCATACTTGACCAACATGGTTGTAGGGGAATGAGGTGCCAGTATTGATGTGTCTTATTAACTATTTGGTTATTTTTTCTCACACATGGTGTCCAAAGTGCTTAATTTAGTTGTGTTCACATAGTTTAACTGCTTGATGAGGTGGTTTGGACCACTCATGTTGGTAGAGGCCCCTAGTATGTGGCTTAGGAATTTATATTGGGGTGCTTTCCATAGAAGGCCGCATAGTAGTTGAGGAGATTTCGGTTTGTAGTGATGAGGATATCATTTGGGGGATGATGATATCCTTATTGAGGCCATAAACATGGATTAGTTTTGGATAGTGGATATATCCATTTCTTGGGATTTTGTGTTGTGAGTGGATGGTGGTTTTATTTGAGGTTAGATATCAATATGCCTTTAGATGTCAGGCGTGAGCTGACTGGTTATTTTGAGCAGGGATCTAAAAGATTGGTGATTTGTTTGGATGTTATTTCTAGAATTTAGTGGTTTATTTGATACATGAGGTGTTAGGAGGAACATGGTGTCAGGTTACATTGATTAAGTTGGGACATGAGGGTTAACCTAATCCACGAGACATCAAGTGATACCTTGGTCCATGGGACAAGGATCCTCTCCTATTCAGACTCCAAAAATTGGCTGAAAAAGGTGACATATCTCTGGTGGATTTTGACCAGTAGTGGATATTGTGTTTACTTAAATTGCATGAGATAATTCCTTTTTAATTTAATAGTTCACTTCTTCTTGAAAAATCATGGTATGTATGCACAATTTGTTGGTATCGAATTGATACACATTCTCACACCCTTTACGGGGCCTTGGGATGCATATAGACTTTATGTTGTTTCATTTAGGTAAAGGATTAGCCTCCACAGCTAGATCATAGTGCTTTTTTTCATGGGACGTTGATAGGGGACATTGGGGTTCCTACCTTAGCTTGAGTTTCTTTTTCCCTTTCCTTTTGTTTTTCTTTCATGTATCAGTTTGCTGCTTGTCATATGTATATACTATAGTCATCCCCAGGTGACCTCTTCACATATTTTTGATATGTATAACCTTTTTAGATATGCATAATGTTATTTTTAAGTTTTAGTTTCTACAAGTTGTATCAGAGTATTCATAAATGGGATTTAGTAGTAGTTTCTAGATGGATACTAATGAGATCTAGACTTCCTTTTTTTTCTACTAGTCTTACTATTTTTGTTCTGGTAGACTATAGAATATGATGTGGTTAGAATTAGGTTTATAGCATGTACTTGGTTTCCTCCAACCCCAGGTGAGAGGGATGGACCATGTTTCCTTGGGAGGTAACTTCCATTCTATTTTTCTGATTTTATGGTTTATATTATTTCCACATCAGTTGGATTATTTGGAATGTGAATGGATAATTTTTTTGATTTTTGATACTTGGCCTGGTATAATAAGGAATGAAATTTAGACCTTGGCCTAATGAGGCATCGCGCATTTGTATGCTTCCTTTTCTTAGATAGGAATATATTATGATGTTTTAAATATGAAATGAAATGAATGTGTGACTGAAATTTGATATTCCATGTGATTTTTATAAATTAATATATTCCATGTGATACATATGTATTTCTTGAAAAATGAAATCCCTATGAAATTAATTTTCTTGTAAATGTAAAATTCCTTGTGAAATGTGATGTTTTATGGTGTGAAATTTATTATGCCATGTGATATATATATATATATATATATATATATATTGATGTGTTAAATGGTCTTGCATATTATAGTATGATTGAATGGGGTGATGTTGATCACTGGGTTGGGTGAAGAGGTTGTTAGATTGAGGTGATATACCTTGTTAGGATGGGAAAGGCCCACTGTACTTTTGATACATGAATCTATTGAGTTTGAGTAAGGAGGACATAAGGCCAGGATACCATGTTTCATGGTTGCGGTAGGAAATAGTAAGGGTAGTGAGGATGTGATTCTTGTTACAACTTTACCTATATGTGTTATATATATCTGTGTGTGTTATATATGGGTTTTCTGACCATGTTGATGGTATTCAATGGGTTGTCACCTAGAAAGATCCGATGGAGCGTCGTGTAGGAAAATATAGGGTTCCTCTAGAGAATGAGTATGTTGAGACCCCTAAGGTCCAAGCAAAGAAAGTACAGGCTCAAGGATAGGATTAGGATCAGGTTTCAGTATGGGTGGGGTAGCCGCCAAATCATACATTATTTGGGCCATGGATCGATGAGGAGCTCTGATTAGGCCTTGTATGGGTTTTCCGGGGTATCAATCTGGACGCTTAGGGGGAAAATCCATTTATGGATTATCTGACTTGGGGGGGTTCATTTCGTAGCACCCACCACTTTATCTAGGCTTGTGTCATCCATAGGTGGCTGACAACTAGATCAACACTATGAAGACGATCTTTGAGAATCTGAAGATTCCTTCAGGTTGGAGGGAGCATTTGGCTACATATATGATCATAAAAAAACAAATGAACATGTGGGATTTATAGATTCTGGTAGGCAGACATGATGGACTGGCCTAGAAGGACTTTGAGGCCAGGTTCGTCAATCATTTCTTCCCAGAGATGTTGTTGGAGGAATAATATTTGGAGTTCTTGAGCCTTCAGCAGGGTGACATGTATGTCATGGACTGTGAAAATTAATTCACATAATTTTATTGTTTTGTACCCAGCAAGGCCAGTGATGACACCTCAAGAGTGAGGCGCTTTGATTAAGGTTTTTGGCATCCCATTTGGGTGCAGGTGAACATCTTTAGATTGTCCTAATTCTCTAAGGTAGTAAACCAGGTGCACATAGACAAGAGAATCCTAAAGGGAATTTCTTACTCGAGTTGGGTAGAATAATTAGGTGATTTTAATGGTGTTTCCTTAGATATAACGAAGCGGGGAATATATGAATTCTAAAAGGGTATTCATGACAGCGACTCGTCTTTATTTCTATAAAGATGGTATTCTATAGTTTTTTTCAATGTTGGAAACCATGACATGTCCAGACTCAGTGTGAGAAGACTAGAAAAGAGTTTAGATCATGTGGATAGGATGTAAATCTTGAGAGGTTATAAAGGAAGCCTTCTAAGTCATCCATTTGTTAGAGACCAGGGCATAATCAGGCTTCTAAGATCAGTTTGAGATTAGTACTAGGGGAGGTTAGTTGAGGTTTAGTTGTACACGTAGGTTATGGAAGAGATATTGGGACCAAGAAGTAGGGTTTGTTCCCAGTTGGTGGTGAATAACTTTATAAAGGTGAGTAATCAGGAAGTAAATCATTTGGTTAGGTGCATTCCATGAAGATACCAAGGGCTGATCAGGCTGGTGAGCCAACAATGATATGAGGTACGATATTGGCATAACCACTACTTTTGTTTTCCTTTGGAATGGACTACTGAGGCATGTCTGTTTGGATTACATAATGTTAATAGGTTTTATATGGACTAACCATATACTGGTTAGTATGTTAGCATCATATAAAATTCATGATATATATATATGTGTATGTATGACGTGTGTGGCACCAGGTTTTGTATTGAGCATCATTGGATGCATGTTTCTAAGGTGCTTGGCATTAGGGGTATCAATGAGATTTGGTATATATTTTAGGTGAGAAAAATATGGGTAACGTGGAGTTGTGGTACTTGATTGAGGTTTGAGGAACCATGTTTTATTTGTGAATCTATTGAGATGAAGGGATTCATAGGTTCCATGTGATCCATGGGAATGAGGTGGGAACCGATGTACTGTGGGATAGTTATGAGTGTTGAAAGGACTCAAGAGAACCTAATGAGGTGAATGAGTGATGATGCATCAAATGAAAAACATTTATTCCTATTTTTTTCAATGAAACATCGTTATTTTGTGAATTTTCATTAGGTTCAGACTAGGGTAGGTCACTATTAAAGTGGGGAGTCCCTTTTTGAGGTATGTTGGCCTATACCCCATGATATTGGGTAGTCCGGGTAGTTTTTAATGTGATGGTTAAGTTCTGTACCATATATGGGGATTTTAATATATCAAGGAGGCGTTATGTTAAGGTGGGGATATTTTAACATCCGGGGACTTTGAATCAGATTGAAAACTCCATTTTTTCTTTTGAAAATTTCAATTAATGGATATGATGTTTTCTTTTTTGTTGATCTCAATAAAATTTTGAGAGTTTATTCATCTTTTTATTGTGTTTTCTGGTAGGTTTAAAGGCATGTAGAGTTCCTCAGGGTGTTTCAGAAAGGTTTTGGGAGCATCGGAGTTCCAAAGGCTTATTTTTGGGTTAGAGGTCAGGGCACATGGTTTGAGGTAAACTATGATTCCCCTTCCAGCTAACTGTGTGGCCCAGTTTTGAACTTACCCATTGTTTGGGAAAATTGTGTGTGTGGGAACATAACCATTCATCATTTTCTATAGTGGTTTCAGAGGGGAACCCCACAGTTTGGGCATGGTTAGAACAAACCATGGGGTTGGCCACATTGGTACTCCAACATAAGAGGTGCCTCATCACTGTAGCCCACACAATTTATGGACGGTTTAGGAAACTGTAAAAGCTAAATAATGTGGCCTAGTATGGGTAAAAAATTACATTTCTACTCCACTTATATTTATCTTTTTCCTCCTTTTTTTCATCCCCTTCATTTTTGGGTCACACACATCATTAAAGGGGGAGTTCCTCCACCTCTCCTCTAGGGTGTGTCCTAGATTATTCGTCGGTGCTCTTTTCTGGTAATTTTCAAGTGTAATAGAACCATCTCGGTATGTTTTATCTCTCCTATGTCTCTTCTTATCCTTGATCTTTCCTCATTTAAAACTAATATTTTTGGGTCATTTTACCCAGTTTTTAGGGTTTTTGATATAATTATAGTTTTTTTCTATTCTTCTTGGATTTAGAGCTTGATACCAGGCATTCCTACATCAACGAGTCCATAGATAGTGGTACATACCTTTCTTTCTATTGTTTCAAAATTTTGGGGTGTTCGGCTTTTAGCGCGCCTTTGGGTAATTGGGAAATACCCACAATTTATTGGTATCAAATTAAACTTATGACAATATGGAATTATTCTAGGCATGATATAACTTTTTCCAGAGGTGTGAGGCCCAGTTAGAGGTCATCTCTCCTTGGGTGGTTTTGGATGGGGGTGTTATTTAAATTTTCATTGATTTTTTTATTTAAATTGGGTTTGTACAATTAAATTAGATTGAATTGTTTTTTTCCTTAAATTGAATTGATTATAAAAAATTGAGTTAATCAATTCAAATGATTTTAATTAAATGTTATTTAAATTTTAGAATTCAATATTTTTAAATTGAATTGTATATTTGAGTTGGTTTATATATTATAAATTCTTGAGTTTCATATGATTAGACCCATGGGGCCATGACAAGATTTCCCTAGGGAATTGATATAGCATGGCCATATGGATTACGGTAATGTGGTTATTTTTTTAGGCTTGCCCTGGATTTCAAAAGTAATATTGATCATAATATTGGGTGCCACATATTTTGGTTGAGGTGGTGAGGTCGTCGGGTGTTGGGAATAACCCATGATATTGCATGGCATTTGCATAAAACATGAGATACATGGTTTTAGGATAATGAGGTACTGGTGTTGATGTGTATTGGGAACTATTTTTTGATTTCCACGAACCTATAATGAAAAATTAACCGAATTGAATTGTGTGCACACTGATTGTCTCCATCATGAGGTGTTTCTAACAACTTTTGTGGGTAGAGGCCCTTGGTAGTGCATCTTGGGAATTTTGATTGGCGAGACTTCCCTAAAAATCCTTGTGGAAGGTGTGGATCCTTTGGTTGATAACGATGAGGCTATCAGTTGGGGGATGAGGCTCACCATATTGAGGCCATTGAATAGGATTATTTTTTTGAACAAACATCTTCGATTCTCAAAAAATAGTTCTATGATTTGATGATTTTATTATTTAAGGAAATATATTATTGTGCCTTTGTATAATGGGCTCGGTCCGACTGGTACTTTTGAGTAGGGGTCCAAGGGAATAATGACTTGTTTGGGAATTCCATTGAGACTTGAGTGATTTATTTGAGACATGAGGATTTAGGAGGCACATGATGTCGGGTTACAATTCTTATGATGGAACTTGAGGGTTAAACTAAGTCATGAGACATCATGGGATACCTTGGGCCATGGTCCAAGGATCCTCTCCTATTCAAAAATTTGACATTGGCTGAAGCAGGTGAATTCTCCCTGGTGGATATTGAGCACTAGTGGAGATTGTGTTTATTTAAATTGTAGTATATTATTCCTTATTTTATTTAATAATTAACTTATGATTAAACACTAATTTTAGGTATTCACAATTTGGTGGTATCCAATTGAGACACATTCTCACACACAACATGGTCCGTTCGAGATTTGTGTAGACTTTATGTTGTTATGTTCTGGTAAAGGATCAATCTTACGAGCTAGATCATAGTTCTACTTTCCATGTGATGTATGAAAGGGGCCATAGGGTTCTTGGGTCAGTTGGAGTTACTTTTTGAGTTTCCTTTTTTCTTTCCTTTCCTGTATAAACATGCTTCTTGTTTTATGTATAAACTATGGTCTTCCATTGATGACCTCTTTACTGATTATTTAGATGTTTGGACTATTTGGATATGCATGATCTGCTTGTTTTATTTTAGTTGCAACATCATCTCCTCAAATACCATCACTATGAAAATAAAAAAATTATTTGTAAACCAATCAACATCAAAGAAAATGAAAATATATAACCTTGGTAGGAATTATATTTTATATTCAAAAAAAATGTAGTAGTATTTATAGGGTACAAAGGGAAATGTGACTGTTGGGTTTTGACTGTTATTTGAGCATTAGTCAAATATGACTATTGGTTAATATTACCATTGGTTGAATTTACCATTGGGAACAATACCCATGGGTGATATTTTTTACATTACAATTAGTGTTTATAAGTAGTAATGACATAGAATAATTGAGGAATAATATAGAAATGATGGCCTCAACTAGTAGAGTCATGTTGTTTGAATCCAATTTGTCAAAACATGGGAGGGAGGAAGTGTCTCTAGAGTTAACCATTGACCAAGAACAATCCAAGCATCAACAAGTGATTCTGTAATGCAATCTCCTGCTAGATAAGTTTAATTTAGTGGATATTAACACATGGTCAATGGTAGCCAAGTAACCACATAAAACTACCACCACCGCACACCTTACCCTTAGGTATTAAGTGAATGTAATAAGGGGTTACACGTATTGGAATTAGTTTATTAATGGTTAAATTTATTTTTAAAAATAAAATTATTTTTCCATCAATCCCATTTTATGAATATTTTTTCATAAAAAATATATATTTATGTAAGACTAATTTCGAAAATTTATGTTTGGACACAAAAAATCATAATTGTTTTATAAGAAAATATATTTAGTAAAATAATAAATTCATTAATTTTGAATGATATTTGTTTTAATGAAATATTATTTTAAAAAAATTTATTTAAATATAAATGATAATATAATTTTATAATATCATAAGAAATTTTACAATTGTTATAAATTTAAATTTGTCTTAAAATTTGTTATATTTCAAGAAATAAAAATATTTATATTTAAAAGTTAACATTACCATATTTATAAAAAAATTAATTAAATAAATATTATATTTTAAATCACTATATCAATGTTAGGTTAGGGTAAAATTTTGATAATTTTCTCAAATACATTATTTTTCAGTGAATAGTAAAAATACAGTTTTGGGTTTTCGGTATGTTTTATGAATTTATATGTATTCAATAATTATTTAAAAATTAATTGAACACAATTCATGATAGAAAAAAATTTATTTTATTAATATTAATTATTTTAATGTATTTTAATAGATTTCCAAATCTATAAGAGACATTCCAAAGAATAAAATGGATGTTTGATTTTAAAAACATTATTTTATTGAGAATTTAACTTCCCCTATCCAAAGGATCATTAAAATGGATTAAGGTTATAATTGATTAAAATATCATAACAATATGACTCAAATTTCAAAACCCATGATCAAACCCCATGAGTAAGGTAATGGTTTTTCATTTTATACAACCTAGATTTCTAAGAACTATATTTAGAAATTATCAAACAATTCCTCCACTTTTTCTATAAATTCCCATCCATTTTACCATTACACTTAACTCTCAAACCATACTCCATTAATTTATGTTTCTTACCTCCCAATTATTCCCCCATGGTTTCCTTAATCTCCCAAGTTTCCATACTCAATTTTTAAGAACAAATCATCATGGTAATAGAATTCTCTTCATCATTTTCCCATTCAAGTAATTATTTTTCTATGAATCTTATAAAAGGTATGTAACTTTATTTTATTATTATTTTTATCATACCCTTAATTATAAAAACTATTTTATCAATGGGATACCTTAATTCTATATCATTTATAAATCCACATTTTATACCCAGCATCCTACTAAATATACTTCTCAAATTTATCTATTTTACGTAAGAAATTATTATATTATGAAAAACGAAAAAATTTAATCATTCATGGGTATTATACTGGATGTTAATATAATTCATTCATTAATTTATCTATATATATATACCCATATTCCCTTTCTTTGGGATAAATTTTTTTTTGTGGTAAATCCTTTAATCACTTAAATACTCAATGATTTTATATGAAATTCGTAGCTTATTATATTCATGTTATTAAAAAATGAGTTATTATAAACAATGTGGCTCATATTAAATTAATACATATAAAGGGTGTTCCCTAATATCTCTCTAATTAATTGTGTAATGAATTTAATCTGTAGATATGGCTTGTTATACAATAAATTGGGTAATTACCTTATTAATTTTCATTGAAGTCACCTTAGTGATAAACCATGGTGATATGATTTTGAATGTATAATTTTTTCATTGTAGATACATTTACATTTTATGATTCATGTTATTATGATATTCCTCAGGTTCTATTTTTTTTCCCCTAATTATTTTGATTTATGTTCTTATTGGTATGCCTTTTGATCACATGTTATATGTCTCCCTTTATTATTACCTTACTGGGCTTCATGCTCACCTGTTTTCATTGATTTATATCCCTAGGATATGAGATATAATAAAATTAACAGTTTGATCCCAAAAATATGTCTCTCAATTGTATTTTTAATTACGTTTTATGTGTTGATGAGTTATGTTTATAATTTCTATGAAACTAAACATTAAAAGATCTTTTGTTTTGTTCCATGTAATTAAAATTTATTATAATAAAAAAGGTTAGTTTTCATAATACCATATAAAATATCAAGGATCTGTTGTCATGTCCCCATGAACAATAAAAATCCCAACTATCCTTGATATGTTAATCCTATAAAATTGAATAACATAAGTATTAAAGGGTGCATTACCTATATTATGAACATTTACAGTGATCCATGGTCATTTCATCTCATACTATAAACAACCATAAGGATATATGATTATCTCATCTCATACCCCAAATAATAAAAATAATCCAAGGTAATGTTTTCTTATACCCAAAAAATATCAAGGGCGAATGGGTATACTATACCATACCATAAAAATTCTAAAGGATTCATGGGAATGTTGTCCCATTCCATATACAATCACGTGGATACGTGGGAATATCATCATGTACCATAAATAATACAAATTATTCAAGTGAATTTTATCATATAGAATATAAAACTACAATGATACATTGTAATTCTATCTTATACCACAACCAATTTTAATGATTCATGGGAATTTCCACCTGTACCACAAAAATTATCAATGATCCCTATCCATGTCATTTAATAACATATAAACTATCTTTTATACATGGGAATATCATCTTATACCATGAAAACACCATGAATATATTTCTATGTATTCCCTTACTATAAAAATTGTCAATGATCCAAAAATTAAACACAAAAAATACCAAAAATGTATCATTTAATATATTAAAATTCAATACATAACTCAATGAAAATAAATTACCTTAATATAAATTTTGATTTAAATAACAAGGGTGAATTAGTGTAATGAAAAATTAAAGTTCAGTTCAAAAATTTGTTTTGTAACACACACACATAACCCCATTTTTCTTATATCCTTATTTACGGTTTAACACACCCATAACTATTTCAATTAATGATGAATAGTTCACACCACTTTGAAAATCTGGGAAAGCTAAACTATTTCCAATAATACTAACAACCCATTACCCAGGTTATTTACTTTGTATCCATTAAATCCATGAGTTTAAAATCATTAAATAAAACTCAATGGAACCTAAAAAGGTCCATAAAATCCTTAAATAACAAGAAAATTCCTTTTAGGGATCCATGTTCAAATTAAAAAACACTACCCATTTTAACCATGGACATTTTTTATCAACACTAATCCAATACCGAGGGACCTTTTATATCAGGAAGGATCCTCCTAAATCTCTCAAAGCATGAAGTGAATACATTAATGATCCAATTTGGGGAGTGTACACACACAAACATGCACACACACAATCACACTCACCTGTAACTATCTATATGTAAAAGGAAATAAGGAATTAATATAAACATATAGGAAAACATGGAAACTAAATACCATGATTATAGAGTTACCCCTTGATATACACACTTCCATAACTCTATCCAAGCTTATATAAGCCACAACGATCATCTATATTAACCAAAACACCTATCTTAATCCAAAATATTCATAAAAAATTATATATATCTTCTAAAAAATTTATATAATTAACTCGTTATTTCTCATTTAGGACTATTAGATGTAAAAAAAATATGATTCCTCCCATAAATGAAAAACTCAAGCAATAAAAGGACATCATGATTAAAAGTAATGTGAATCAAATACACAAAATATAACCAATATTTTATTCCAAATAATCGATCGTTTTCATTTCAATTGATAAGAGACCAAAGAAAATTATCGCATTGACTTACTATGATCGTAATAATGATAAATCAATATCATTCATCATTTTAATGGTTTCTTTAAGATATTTACATGGAATCTCCTTTTCGTCATTTTAATTACACAATACTCTAGTGTAATTTAACCCAAAATACCGATCTTAATCCACTAAATGTAGTGAATAGGATGTTAAAAGTAATATAGGAACCAAGAGAATAAAAAACACCATAAATTATTAACCAACACTCTCCATTGTCCAAGGATACTTTGAAATAATGGAGAGAATAAATGGGATCCAATATGATCTCTTTGTCTCTCTATGGTGATATAGAGGTGACTAAACTTGAATGAGTATAAAATAAAAGGGACTAAAATGACCAAAATATCCCCACATAAAGTATGGGTTGGGAAAGGGAACCCGATATTTGATGGACTTGATCAGATATTCAATGTCACCACTGAGGTTTCATTGACCCCCAACCAGAATTTTATCATGGTAATTTATTACCACTTCATTAGACATCTACTCTTTTTTGTCCCAAATCAAGGTTTTAGAAGAAATCTGTTAAAGGTACCTCTTCCACCATATTTACCTGACACACAAAATAACACTTCAAGTCTTCTCGAACTGGGATTCAATATTAAAAATGAACATATAATCATTTTAATATACTCTAAAAATGATAATTTTTTATCCAAGTTGAATGATTCAAAATGTCCCTATGTTCAAATTCTATTATAACCCAACTATGTTGTAACATCACTATCACATACTAGATAATTTCATTACAAACTCCCCATTATAATATTATTTTATGAGGTTGATATGTTAAGAAGTTCAACAGGGGGAGGTGAATTGACCAATATAAATTTTAAATCAAATTTAAATAATAGGTAAATATAAATATACTTTTCAAGTATAAGTGTACTAAAAATATATAAAAATAATGTTAAAAAATTGGGAGTGAAAAAGAAAATATGTACAATAGTGTTTTCATAGAAGTTTGGATCAAAGTGAAACAACATATACTCTTCACTTATATCTACTCATAAAGAGAAATAATGTCCTTTAAACCTGGATTTTGTATGAGAGTCAGAAATAAAGTTAAAAAAAGAATTTATGAAGTCCAAGAAACAAGAAAATGATGGAATGGAATTAAATAAGAGACAGAACCCAATATAAAATGGAATTTTACAAGTATAATCACTACCACATAGAATAATATTTTATAGTTGGAGGCACACCTGATGTAAGAATACCTTTTATAATTGAAGTATAACTTAAAAAATATTTCTTTAGTTTGTGAAAATTATAAACTAGACATAGTTAAGATATAATATATAATAATAAAGAAACAAAAATCTATGAATAGAGAATCATAATAATGAAGATTAGAAAAATTATTTGAACTTGATAAATTCTAGAAACGTTTTTTAGAAAGATAAAGTTATTTTGTGATCAAACTAGGTAGATAGTCATGATCATAGTAGAAAAATTTTGTTCAACAATTTTTACAAAAAATAATTATCCTCTTTTATTTTTATATATGATATTCTTTTATTGTTCTAATATTATATTTATAAAGATATTTGTTTTAAGATAAATCTCTAATGTCTAGTCCATGATGATTCCAAAGTCATGGTTTTTTCATTTTAATTTGATGTGTAGTTTCTATAACTCCCAAAAATATTTCCTCATTTAAATTTGTGAAAATAAAAAATTTGGGAAAAGAACACCTATACATAAATAAATTTAAACACTTGTACATCATAAGTTAGATAATATAGTTTGTAATGATTATTTAAACATATTTTTATGTTTTATCCTTGTATGGTTTATTATCATAAGGTTCATCATCATAAGGTTCATTTTTATAAGGTTTATTATTTTAATGATAAATCATTGTAAGATTTAATCATAATAATATTAAATCAATATATTGTTCATCATCAAAATTCTTATCATTCTAATGTTCATTTAAATCCTTATAAGGTTAATATAATTATTTATACGGTTCATTTAAATCCTTAAATGTTACATTTATGTCTTTTTAAGATTCATTTGAATCGTTGTATTTTTTTTATAAATATGTATAAGATATATTATCAAATATAATATGTTTATGAATATTGGAAAATAAACTGAAACTCATACTTTGTAAATAAAAAACTCAATTATTTAAGGTTAAACAATTTATTAAAATGTAAATAAATATAAAATGATAAACATAATGGGTTTATAAAACATATAAATGGAAAAAAAATATAAACAATGAATTCAAACTCCATGAGAGTCAACATCATTCTTAAAAATTAAATATTTATAAAATATAAAATATATACATTTTTAGTTATCCAAATAAAATAAAAGAGCACAATGAGTAAGGATTAAATATCCACTCCTATCAAACAAAATCAAATAATATCTATATCTTAACATATAATAATTTTTTCATTTTTGGTAATTACTAAACTAATCATTTTCAAACAACCAAAATCTGTATTTTTATAGATATCAAAAATTCCTAAAAACGGATATTTACGACTTGAAAAAAATAACTTTTATGATAAATATCAATAAAAATTACAATATCCACATTTTGTTTAAATTTTTTAAGTAATTATACTTCTTATTTAAATTTAATAATGAATTTTTGAACAAATAAATATCGAAAAATATGGGGTCATGGCCCTTTAATAAAAAAAATAAAACAGGAACCCCTTTTAGATTGGGTAAAGGGAAAACCCATAACAAACCTGTAGGTTTAAAGGAACAAATCCTTAAAATCCAATGGCTAGAGAGCCAAGTCCGAAAAAACCCATTAAAACCCAAAGCTCAATCCAAATCCAATGCATAAATACAAGGAACTATAATCCAAACCCAAGGTCAACCAACCCGAGTCAAACACCACCATGCCCAGTAGATCAACTATCCCCTCTTGAGGATGATACACCTTCATCCAAATCCACAAAACAATCCCCTAAAAAACACTGTTGAGGAAGTCACTGCCACATGATTTCTTCCCTCCACAACAGAACTCCCCCGTCCCGCACCCGTCAAAGATAGAAACAGGTTAAATAAGAAATTAGTGCACTACCAAAGAAGCTCCATCACAGAGGACATCACCACCACCAAGCCTCAACCCTGGAGAAGTTCTTTCGAGAAGTGGGACCACCATAACGGATCCACCGCATTTCCTTGACTATCACAGAGAATCACGAACCACCGAATCCAAATCCCATCTCACAATGATGAATGTCGTCATCACCTCAACACCACCATAGCCAAGTCCTCCCCTCCCATCACCTAGTCCCGTGTCTATCATAGAAGAGAAACGTGCCTCTTCTTAGTTCAACCATCATCTATGAGCCACTAGGATTCAAAACCGAAAAGAACTAGAGATCTCTCCACCATGTAAGATATCCCCTAGGAATAATTAAAATAATAAATGCATAATCATGATTAAAGTAAAAACATATCAACTATTAATACCAATTATTTATTTACAATACTCCATAAATTAATGAACACATAAAAATAACTTCAAATTTAAAAATACATATGAATGTTATAAAAAATTAGAGACTTTCCACATATTTTATCCAGAGTAGATATATCAGTGCATGTATAATTCTAAAAAAAACTACTGTAATGGTTAAAAATATTTTATAAAACATCCATGAAAACTGTAAGAAATAAATAGTTGTTTTAATATATAATTTTCCTTCTATAAAACTTAATATTCCATAATTATAAGTTCAAATTTAATCTTTTGAAACTTAATTTTATCCTAAGATTTAGTAAAGATATATTCTAATTGATAATATGTTGAAGCATATTAAAAATTAATATTTCTATTTTTCACATGATCTCAGATAAAATGATATCTCACTTATATATGATTATTCCTAGAATGTTATAATCGGTACATAGAAATTTAAATATAAGATGAATAGACATGAAAAAAACAACATTTTATAAAACTAAATAATAAATATATATAAATTTTTCTTTATCCATAACGATTGATAAATATAGATAGCTATAATATTGTACAATGCAACTATTTTTGAAAATGGAGTTGAAAACTATTTCTTTGAACACCAATAAATCAAAATCCTTCATAAATGGTGACACATACAAGGAGTAATTTTTTTTATCAATTTTTCAACCTCAAAAATAAAAAATAGAATAACTAATATAGTCAAAACAAGTATTTATTGGATAAAAAATTGATGATAAGAAGTCCCTTTAACATATATTTTACTCATTTTAACAAAATTTATGGGAATTAATTTCATTACATCATAAAATGAATAAAACATTAATAAACTAAATCATGTCTATTAATAATTAAATAAATTAAACTTACTGCCATACCACTATAAGTTTTAATATCTATTAATTAATTAGTTATATCATACTCTAGTTTACATGTAATAATTATATAATATATTAAAAATTTACTTCATGAATATCTGAATCTTTTAACTGATTATTTTATATACTTACATTGATTTAAAAATGATCCATCATTTCTTTAAAAAATTAGAATCCCTAAAAATAATTTTTATTCTTCTATAAGACTCTTATAAATTTCACTAGTCATTAAACCAAAAAATTAATTATATATAAATTCATAAAAAAATATCTATATATAATATCATCGATATAAGTTTTTATAATTTATGTATCTTTATAAATATTTTTAGTAAAAAATGTAAAATCCACTTTTCCTTTCACAAAACATTTTTAACAAAAATATATTTAATATTTCATTCCTTGATTGATGTACTTTTTTCTATTCATACAATTTTTTTGATAATTTTAAAATAATATAAGGGTATTTATAATATTAAAAACAAGGTTTGGTTTATCATAAAATTATTTAGAAATTAGTATATTTAAAAACTAACCTTTGGCATCAATTTTATAAACTTTTAAACCTTGAATATTTATGTAATCTAATAGAATTATAATAGAAACTAATCAAAAAAAATTGAAAATACTCATCATAATCAGTTTTTTATTGTTGAAAAAATCATTACATAACTAATATAGATTGATTTATTCAAATATAATTAAGATCATCTAACCTTTTTTTTCAAAATCCTCTTAATCCAAAAAATTTATTATAATTTTGATGGTCAATAGATGTAAAAACAACATGTTTAAAAAGTTAACTAATTATTCTTTCATAAATAAAATCATATTAGAATATTTTAAAATTTATATATTATATTTAGGTTTAAAATATGATATGAAAGGTGAGTTAGAAAAATATTATATAAATAATTTATTGTCTACACTCTAGAATTACCATCAAGAATAATTAAATCAATAGAATAGTCTTTATTAGATTTTCCATTTCATTTATAAGATTGATATTATTAATTATTAACATATTTATTAGGATTTAAATCTTTACAAAAATTAAATCCCATAAAATCCTCTTTAATCTATTAAAAATATGATTTTTTGCAATAATTCATTTTTATGAAATTTAATATGAATAGATTCTCCAACAACCAAAGTTATTTTTTTATAAACTCTATGAGATTTACTAATATTTCAATAACCTATATATATTCCTTCATGTAATTTCACATAAAAATAACAAGTTAATATTAAATATTAAGAATAATAACTCAACAACCAAAATCATTAAAATATCCAATTTTAGGTTTCTTTTATTTCCATAATTCATAATGGGTATTCTTATGTAAAAGTTAAATATGAATTATTTTAGATACATAAAATGTATAATTCACCACTTTATCATTGAATTTATTATATAAAATAATCTTATTTATCATATATCTATCCATTTCTTGAGTAGTTTTATTCTTTCATTCAATATCTAAATTTTACTAAGATGATATTGGTGAAAATAAATTACAAAATTTCTATTTTGTTCAAAAAAAATTCTCAAATTCATGATTTAATAATTTTACACCTCTATCACATCTAATAATGCTAAATAATTATCCTTTTGTTTTTTGAAATAGATTCTAATATATATATATAACTTATTAATTTTATGAGGTAAAAATAAATCCATGTATATCTTTTGATGTCATCCCTAATAAAAATGAAATTTTTTTACCAATTAAAAAAGAAATTTTAATAAGAAAAATAAATATAATTGAACATGTAAAAGAGGTCTTATTTTTCTTACTTCTTTAATGGATATGAAACATTATTTTCACTGCACTCTTTCCTCGTATGAATAAATAAGGTGATATTTGTTCACATTGTGGTCAGGTTGTTTTAGTATAGTTTTATGTTTTGAATGATTGTGTTGTAATATGAAAATTTCATATCCAAGCATCTAATTCAATAAACTTTCTTCAAAATATACTGTTTTAAGACAATTATATTTTTTACTTTGTATCACAATAATTAAAACTTACTAAATTGTATATCCCTTATTAGCATACAATTTTACAGTAACATTTTTGAAAATAAAAAATTTATCATTAATAAGTTTTACTAACATGCCATCATCGCATAATTTTGAAATACTAATTAGATCATGTTTTAATACTTTAACATTTAAAAATTTATAAATAGTTTTATATTTATAAATAAAAACATCACCAAAAAATTTATCATTTCCTTTAAATGTTTCTCTATATATGATAGTGTGATGACTCAAATTTTCTATATATTTTTTATATATAGAATGGATTATTTTTTAGACCATTCACAGAGACAACGGGTGATTCGGAGGCTTGGTGTTCATGGAATAAATGTTTAAAATATATTAAATATATTAAATAGAAAGTGCATCTAGTTTTCCTAAAAAAGTGGAAGAACTCCTAAAAGGGTGCTTGGATCAGAAATATGAGGGCATTATTGAGTTTATAACATGAATTTTACCCTAGGTGAGACTTAACCTTTGTCGTCATGGATCGTTGGTGGAAAAATCATCGTGGATGTAAAATGATAAAAACAATTAATAATTTTTTTTAATTTTGTTGATGTAGTGACATAGTAACCTAATATTATCTCTTTAAATATGTTCTTATATAAACTTTTCAAGGTTATCTGCATAACCCTACAAATTGAAGAGGTCCATTGGATCCATTAGTGTAGATCTCATTGGTGGAAAATAACTGAATTATAGATCTACGACTGGTGTGGGAAAGAATCAAAGGATCATTCCAATTAATGTGATGCAACTTCTTTATTCATCATTGATCGATCAAAATCATGTAATGTAGGTTGTTTGATTATTTAATTTCCCATTCTTGATTCCTACAATGAACATGGATCAGTTGAATTATTGATTGATCCATGGATCAGTTATATTTGCAGTATTGGTTTATTTCAGGGAGATATTGGTAGAATTGCATTAATTTAATGATTAATTCATTTTAAGTATCGTGGTAATGAATTGAGATCAACATGAGAATCGATCGAGGTTCGTTCCTATAATTTGTTCTTGTGATTTTCTCCCCTACTTCTTCATTCACCATGAGTATTCATTAATTGGATTGGGGTTTGAGGCATCTCGATCAATTGATTGTTGAACAACTATTTCTTGGCACAGTAATCCAAAATCACAGATCTAGGACTGGCACGACATGATAGTGGGGTGACAATGGAGATGATAACGAATCAGATGATATAGATACCTGATATTTGAGTTATTCATCATGCTATTAAGAACAAAAAAACCCATTTATTATGTGGATAATTGGATAAAAAGTTACTGATTAGTGATTACTATGTTTGTAGGGGCTTGATTCAGGATTTTTTAGTTGAGGCATAGCCGAATCAGAGGTCAGAGTAGTGGAGAAGATGTGAGGATCATAGATCTAGTATTATGGAAAGTCTTGATTCACATCGCATGTAATCTAATATAATATAGTGTGTGGTTCCCTCCTTGTGATTGCTAGGGTTTTGGAGAAACATAAGAATCATGCGGTGTGTGACCCCTATCACAAGGCATGTCATCTCTCCCCGATGATTCGGCGTATACCTTTGAGGGTACACAGACACATGTTGGAGTACATGGGTTGGAGAAAACTTTGTACTCCCCCACATGAACATAGCATGGGAAAAGTACACAAGCTAATTCGTGTACTAGTACATGTTCATAGGTACATTGGATGTAGTTGTGTACTGGCATACGAATAGACTACAGGGGTAGCTTACATGTTTTTTTAATTCAACATAGACAATGGAAAGGGACACAATCCATTTATACGGGTAGGACCTGGGGTTGAGGGACATGGAATGTGATACTTACTACATTTAGTGTCCTTTATTATACATGGATTGGTGCCCTTCCTCTCTTTATATTGAACATATTTAATTAGGGTGTGTTCCCCTTATCCTTTCCTGGATGGTTTTTATGGTATCATCACCTACTCCTAAAAAGATGATCCCTTCAATATGACTTTATGGATAGAGTATTTGGAATCCCTCTATGAGGTCCAAAGTGAGATCATATATTCATCTTCATGACCTTAGTGTAGTTCTAGGTATCATCATGACCAACACTACACATGCGATGATCCTCTACTTGGAGGGTTAATCCAATCGAGTTGTTGGTATCACCCCATGTCATTGGCAGTGATCATCATCCGTCTATTGTATTCTCTTTTGACCTATAGTGTGTACTTATAATGATGATAACTGATGAGAAAAACCTCTTAAAAGTATTCATTAGTACTATCATACTCAAGAGTGTGTTATCCTAGACATGCACTTTGTGGAATATTTGAGAAGAAATCATAGGCTGGTATACTACGATTATGACTTACCTTATGATTGTGTGTCTTTACTGAATATATTTTTATATTCTTGTAATATGTATTATAGACATATATTTTTGTAGATATGACTATATTTTCTTTGTTATATGCTTTGTGGTTTTGGGGTGTCCTAATGATTATTGTTATACTAAATCATGCATGGGCTTTTCCCGCACATGTCATGTCTTGTGTAGATGATCGAGATTTCAAAATAGTCCTAGATGGACATAGACGAGATGGTTCTTAGTGACATCAGACAGACTAAGGTGTGTTCTTGATGATTTCTGACTGCTTTCCCAATTTTATTTCATGTTTTAATTGTGCTTCAAACTCTTCTTAGTGGTCTTCTATTTAGACTTATTTAATTTCCTTTACTTCATGTTGTACTTTGGTTGTGCGATTTAGATATTTTCTTCCATGGTTGTTCAGTTGCTTTTACATTTTAGTATTCTATAAGATTTTAGATGTGTTTAGGTGTATAATTACATTGGATAAGGGCTCCAATGTTAGTGATATGTCTTCTCGGTGCCAATCGTGATCCCCCGTCCTATTGGAGGAGGGATTAGGGAGTCATAGAATGGACCCCATTGGTGTGGGTCATGATATGTAGTACATTTATTATAAGATAAAAAATTTAATGGTTCTACAGTCATGAGTCTAAAAATCCATTTATCTCTGTACTAGAAGTATTTCCTGAGAGAAAATAGATTTTTCCACCAAAATAATTAAAAAATAATATTTGTATCCAGTCTCATGTGGTTTATATCATATTATTAAAAGAATTTTTCAATACTAAAACACATTTTCAACATTTAGTTTTAGATAATATTGAAAATATTTTCAAAAAAATAAATACTTTTACTTTTTCAAAATATTTTTTAAATCTTATTGAGAATACACTTTGATAATTACATTTCATTATACTTATAGAACATGTGACAGTTTAAATATGTCCTTTATAAATTTTTACGAATAAATTCCTATACATGTTAGGTAATTGTTTAACATAACCAAAACTAAATTAATTTTAATTTACTTTATTCTTAGCCATCATTTTATTATATCTTTATTCTCCCTATTCAAAAGTACATAATTCATCCTTTAAGATTAGAATTTACATCATGCATTTTTCATTATATTTTTTGGTAATAAAAAAATCATCATAATCCTTTTATTATAAATTTGTACTATATTATTAATATTTTCATTATATTGGATAATATTATTGTTTTATAAAATAAGTATCTTATTCTATCCTTTATTTTATGTATAAAACTCCCATATTCTATATATATTTATTTATGGGTTTTAATTTTTTTTATAGTTGAACAATACTAGATTTTAAAAAATTAGAATCATAGTCAGAGATAAAACTAGATTCACTACTGACATTATTTTTGGTATCCATTAAGCATATATTATTAGGAACTTTTTTACTTCCAGATCTATAACTCGAATCTAGAACCACTATGAAACTTCATCCAATGTTTAATAAACTTTTCTCTTTTATATTATAATTTTTTTTCTTTTTTTACTTACTTAATTATGAGGAATTCAACTTAATGTGGACTTTTTTAGGTATTTAAAAAATGATAATTTTGATATCATGATATAAGAACTTGAAATAATAATATTTTTAATAGTCTTATCAACCTCATAAAAATATTTTATGAATATATATTTGAAACCATTATTTTTTTTTCTTTCGGGACCCTTTTACAAAATGTGCTACTTCATCCTTTTCACTTCTCTATATTTAATAATTTGGAGAGGTAGAAAAAATATTTTTATTATATTTAAGTATAACTCCGTCATTTTTTATATAATATTTTTAAAAAATTGTATTCACTTATAGATAATACAATAAAAGTGATCTAATGAGTTTATCAAGGGTCTGCGCTTAAAAATTATTTCCTTCACATACAAAAACATTCTTCAGATATGATTTCATTAGTATGGATATCAAAACTCTTCAACCAGTATCATGTTTTCCAATTTTTCTCCCAGAGAACTCATTCCATTAAAAATATTTTTAAATATATAAAAAATTTTAGTAAAATATTATTTTTATCACATTTAAAAATCATAATATTCATCTCAAATAATTTTTAGTTGTGTTATCTTTATTTTTTATATTCTATAGTTAGTGTATGGTAGAATTCTCAATATATCTTGTATATTTTTTTAATTATGAAACATGACTAAAAAAATTCTAATAATTATAGAATTTAAAGTATTTATTGCTTTATTTTTTAAAAAATACTTTTCCATGTCATTGTCAGGTAAATAATCAAGTTTAGAATATGGTGGTTTATAAGGGTTTATCATGATATTTCAATGATCAATACATAGGTAATTTAGATAAACTTTCATTCTAGATTTACATTATTTATAATGATTTACACTAAAGTATTATGGTATTTGAGGATTCTAGACATCATTTGAGTTAAAACCCAAAATCTCAACAAAGATCATTCCATGGATTTCTATAGTATATGGAATGGAATAGATAAAAAATGAAAGAAAATAAAAATTTTATCTCCTACAGTAAATCATTGATTCCAATTAATTTATAAGGATGAGATTTCAAAAGAATCCAAGAGGGGTTAAATTATTTAAAATTTTAATAATATTTATGTGAGAGTTAAACATAAATAGTGATTTCAAATTTAGATGTAATAAAAATATATAATATGTTTATAAATAAATTTTGAGAAAAAATAAAATTTTAACAAAATGAATTTTTATAGTAGTTTAGATAAAAATGATTTCAAATATTCTCTTCTCTTATCTATAATACCCAAGACGCATGGTATCCACTAAATCTTGAATTTCATTTGAGATTTCTAACATAAGTTAAGACCAACCATTATATGGATGAAGGAGAAAGAAAATACATATCTTACTCTTAATAGTAGTTACAAATTATAATAAATATACCATTTTCAAGTGGAAGGAGAACAATATAATCCAACCTTTTATAGTTTAAATCAAAATAAAAATAAACATACTCTTTAGAGAAGAGGTATAACTGATAAAATCTTTTTTTTGGAAAATCATAAAGCAAACATAGTTATGATATGATAAAAAATAATAAATAAATATAATGTAGTAAATTATTAATAAAAATATTACATAGTATAAAAGTAATTTAAGATTGATCACTTTCAACAATGTGTTTTAGAATGATGAAATCATTTAGTGATAGCAGCAAGTAGGCAGTCATTGTTATAATAGAAAACTTTTAGGTCAATAGTTTTTTCCAATGTTTTCTCCTCTATAATTTTTATGTATCATGTTCTTGTGTGGTTTTTATCATCTATTTTCATCAGTATTTATTTTCATAATCAATCTATGACAACCAGTACATGATATTTCTAAATTCATAATTCATCCATTGGAATTAAAAAGACAATTTACATAAATTTCATGATGAGTTAGAAATTTAATACTCTAAGAATTAAATGAAAAATAAATAAAACAAATACACACACACATATAAAATCTAGATTCTTTTACTTCATCAGGTAGGAGAAAAAGTTCATATAGTTCAGTTAAAAATCATTATAAGTTTTTTCATCGTACGTTTTACCATCATAAGGTTCATCATCATATGTTTCATCATATTAAAGTTCAATTATCATATGTTTTAATCTCTATTTATTTTAATCATCAAATGGTTTATCATTATAAGGTTCATCATAAAAGGTTTTATCATCATAAGGTTCATTTACATATTTGTATGGTTAATTTATTTTTTCATAACATTCATATAAATATTCTTATTTTTCATTTGAATCTTCAAAAATTTATTGTTCTTAAGGTTCATTTAAATCTTTGAAAGGTAAAATCTCGAATATCATAAGGTCAGATCATTTCACACAAAAAACTAAAAATCATAATTTATATAGTTGAAAACTCATCTACATAAGTTTAAAATTATTTTTCATAATATATAAAATTTAAAAAAAAAACAAAATTTATGGAATTATCCGTTATATAAATTTGAACAAAAAATAGACAATGAATTCAAACATAATTATAGTTGACTTATATCTTTAAAATTATACAAGTTCAAAAAATATAGACTTTTATAATTTAAAAAATCATAAAAAAGAGAGAAAAGAGTCATGTAAAGATTCCCTTCAATAAAAAAAACTTCAAATTTTCAATTCATAAACTCTATTGAATATTTATAATCTCGAAAAGTTCTCCTTATTTATCTTCTATGACAAAAAAATGGTTTCTAATATCAAGTGAAAAATTAAAATATTTATCTCTAATTGGATTGTATTATATCATTATTGTACCCAAATTATCAAAACTATCAAAACTTATTATACCTATTTCTTAAAATGCTAAAAATCATTAATAATACCACATGTGAAGTTTTTTATCTAATTCTATTTAGAAATACTCAGTCATGTTTCAAAAAAATCATCCAGTACACTTTTTTATTGACTACCATCAAAATGAAGATGGTTCTTGCATAGTGGTACTATTTAAATTTTCTAAATCTAGGATGAATCCTAACCCCAATACCCCTTCATTTCACATTGACAAATATCAAGGTCCTACCCCAATACAATTCTCTAATGGATGAAACCCTATCACAGCTCAACATAACCCTCACACTATAATGGATTTCCTGAAACCATCCTGAAATATAATTATAGTGAACTACTCCTCATAGTCATGTTACTAGTAACTAAATAATACCATTAGAATACCTCACGTCCTACCTAAGACAAATCACACCTAACTAAATGACAAGCTTAACATCCATGAATTTTTTTGATTACACTAATGTCATAGCACACTAATATATCATGGAATAATAATCTCTTTTCACTGTATGATGATTGAGATATATAGATATTTTTAAACCAATCCAAAAATAGTATAATATTCAATTATTTTTAATTGAATCTAAAATATACACATGAATATAACCTCATGATACTCTACCATAAAAAAAACTCAAAAACATTGTGAGTCATATCCTAGATACCTAGGCCCTTATCCCAAATATAAAATAAACATTCCTTCAATGAAAATTTAATACATTTTAATATGGTACTAATGGTGACCTTACATCAATAAATATCTAAGACTTGTTCATGTATTTCCAAATACACGATCACACATCTCCCATGTTTCCTCTCTATAATTTTTAGCATCTAACTTTTCTTTCTATCTCTAAGGAATCATTATTCCTAGGCTACCCCCTAGGGGGGAACTCTCCCACAATACCTTAATACTTGTGAAAAAAATAAGAAAAGTGTTTTTCCACTCTATTATTATATCTAAGTCACCAATATCCTGAGTCATATGTCACCATCACTATGTTATCCAACCAAGGCTATAGTTAATATCCCATATAGTTCATTTCATCAAAGAAACTACTAGGATTTAACAAAAAATATTTCATGGATACTTATTAATCATTGAACCCACTCCAAGGGTTGAAACCCACATTACAAGATACATGATCCTATACTATCACATGTTAGATTTTTTAAATCGCTCATAAACACATTGTTGAAATCATCTTCATGAAATAAAAAATAGTACACCCTTATAACTCAATGAAAACTAGAACAAGAAACACTTTCTACTATATATTCCTCACACTCAACCCATCAATACAAGGATTGAAAATAACCCTCAAAATATCATGAACCCACTCATGAAATACTCCATGGTGTCATTTCACAAAAATTATAGGCCCATAGTTCAGAAACAATATTTCATAATTATTCATATGATGGATTGTGAAAAATTAGAACTGACATTGAAACTTACTACACTATACACATATAATTAATATATGGTTCTTAGAAAACTATACCACTCTCTATCCTAACCTATTCACTATCAGTTTAAGTAAACAATACACATAAGCTTCACCTAATCTATCATAAATTGGGAATAAAAATAGAAACAATCATCATCGTTTTAGTAAATTAGTGTAACATAGATAAATTATATAGAAAACAAAATATAACATATTATTGAAACATTAACTAACTAAATGATTTATAAAATTATGTTTTTAAATTATAGAGAATAACATGGATTCTATACGAATCATTCATACTGAATATTCTTTGCTGAGGTGATTAACTCAAAGGGGGGGGGGGTGAATTTAGCACCCAATAAAAATGTATTTTAAAAACACTTTAAAAAAATTCCCCCAAACCAATTAAAAACCCTATTAATAAAAAATTAGAATTATATATGTTTAATATTTTAAATAATTTCTCAAAGTGTGATTAGGGTTCAGTTAAAATAATATTTGTAATCACATTAACTTTTGAAACTATATTGATTAATCAAACAAATTATAAAAAAATTAATACTAACTATGAAAGTAAAGTTTTGTTTTAGATTTAAATAAATGATATAGTTTTAACATTGATATATAAATAAAAAAACTAAAACAAATAGTGTAATAAAAAGGGGGTTCATTATCAAGATAATACGTAATCCCCTCCACTTGGAAATCACCTGATGTTAAGAAGATTATTATTAAAATAATGAGATCCACAACATGGATTTATTTTTACAATCTACAGTGAACATAGCTAATAATGTACAAAGCATCTTCCACAGTTATTTTTGGGATGAAAAAAAATAAAGTCAACACATGAACAATTTTATAGTTTCCATGGTTATAAAAATAAATAAGGTTGAGAGAGTGCGTCTAGAATACTCTACATTAAACACAAAAATAGTGTGTACAAGGAAATAGAGTACAATATAAAATTGTTCAAAAGTAAAGCATAAAATACAAAGCATAAGATATAGATGAATACAATGTGTGAAGTTTCTTGATCCATGATGATTTTACTATTTTGATTCCTTGAGTTATTCTTTTGAAGGTTCTTGAACAAGTTTTTTAGGAATTACCATAAAATAGAGTGTCGTAGAACGGTTCTCTCATAGAAATACTCAATTATTATTTTATGTTTCATCCAATTTTAAAGTATAACATAATCATAATTATTCATGATATAATAAATCTCTTTAAATATATCATAATTAGTAAAATAATTTAGAAAATAAACATCCTTTATAAAATGATCTAATGCTTTAATTAATGCATCAAAACTATACATTTGATATTTGGGCTTCTCCAGTTCTAGGTTAGATATAGTAATCTATCCTCACTTGAAGTATAGTATGTTATTCTCATGAATACTTATCATGGTAATATAACGTAGTGAGGTGGTGAGATCGGTATATTGCCTCATGTTTCTATATCACTTGCACATGTGGTCAGCTTGTTCTCCATGAATACACTATATTGGAAACATACTATCTGTATATCACTATGAAATTTTAAAAATACCCTATAATGATAAGGAATGACTTTTTGAGGTAAAGTGATTTCTTTTTATGATAAGGTGGCTCCTTCTTATTGTAATTTTATTCCTTATACAACTTTTATTATATTATCTCATGGTAAGTCGTTTCTATGCATATACTAGGGTGAAAAATAACATGGAGTCAGTTGGTACAATCACTATCCCATCACATGGTAAATTTTAAAGGTATTCTCTATAATTATCTAGTATTTGAATTTTTTTATAGAAAACCAATTTCTTACAGAAGACATAATTATTGTCAATAATAATATAAACATGATTTGGGATCATTAAAATAAGTGATGTTCTATTCCAATAATCTCTACCTTTTTGATGATCACAAATTAAAATGAATTTAATTCATTAAAGAAATATTTGAAAATGATTTAAATAATTGTAATAAATTAATTTCAAAAATTATACAAAGGACTTAAATATTTAACCATATTACATTGTTCTCCCCATAGTCACATTTTATATTCAATTAATTTTAATGTATCATTTTTCAAAATTATCCCCCATTTTTTATTATCAAAAGTAAGTAATGAAGAAAATAAAAAAATAGTAAATATTAATAATAAACTAAAAGAGATATTACAATAGAAAAAGACAATAAAATTAAAAAATATCCCTATGATAAATTATAACCAAATTATATTGATTTTTATCTCTTATCTCTATAGGAAGGATATGAACCTTTCCTTTAGAAGTAGAATCAAGAGCAGATGTTGAGGTAGGATATCCAAAACTACACACATGAAAATTAGTCAAAGATGCTGAAAGTTTGGGGTATGAGTGAGGAGGAAAAGATTGTTAGTAGAAAAAGTTGTAAGTTTAGAGATAAGAATGGGTGATGGAGATAAGAAATCAGTTTTATAGGTATATAGGTAGGGTTCCATCAACCAGGTAAACTCACTGAAAAACCGAGAATCATGTTCCAAGGCCTGAAGGAAATTATCATAAATCTCCATGAAGGCTTCCAAAATAGGGTTCATAGATTTATTATTATCAACTTCAGACATAAACTATTGAGTCAACAATGGTATTCTTAAATCAAAATCAATATTATGGAACATTCCATTAAAATATAAATCAGTAATGATTCTATATAGATAATAATCAATTCCTCTTTTGACTATTCCTCTATCATGACTAGACTTTTTAGTATCCTGTTGAACCAAAATGATGGTATTAGTAGAATGAGCCTCAAATCCATCATATACATCATCATGAGTTTTGTTAAAATCTATATAAAAATCTGGTGTCTCATTCTGAGTGGAATTTATGATTTTATATTCATCAACTATAAGAGAAAAATATATGGGAGCTAACTGAAACTATACATTCATGAATCTCTAGTCCAACTAAATCATCATATCTAACTGATAATATTTAAAAAGAAACTCTTTTGATATCTCATATAATTAAGCTCATTATATATCATCTCTATTCTAAAATTAAATCTAGGATGCAGATGATTGATGACCCTGGTAACAGCATAAGAAAGATTCCCTTTCTTCAAATTGTTTAACAAATACTAAATGTAATTATAAACATGTTGTAGAATCCAGAAAAAAATATTTTTTTAACACAATTAGGTCATCCATATTGACATATGAGTAAGATGGAATAGATGGTCCTAGAGGAGAAGGAGATGGATCCCTAGTCGAATTTATACCATCGACCACATGTAAACTTTCTATTATACTATTTATCGTTGTCTAATCCTCAATCCATGTAGAAACTTCAAAATGTATTCATGAGAATAAAACTATGAAGCATCAATTCTTTCCTCAACATCAACTCCAGCCATCAATTATCCCTTAAAATTCATTTGAATAGAAATAGTGATAGGTGCACTATTTCATTGTGGACTACCACCATGATATTCATCACTGGATTTAGGATAATTTTGGACCAAACTAAATGATATATGAGAATTATCCCATATATAAGGTTAATCTGGTATAGTATTCCTATAATTATTCCCAATAATAGGATAAAAATTTGATATATCCTCATCAGCATCAGATCCAACTAACTTATTCCACACTGGATCATCTTTGAAATATAACAGGGAAACTTTATTTAGATAAACAATCTCTATTTCTTCTTCCTCTACTTATTATTACACTTTATCTTCTTCTCATCTACGGACATACTCTTCTTTATTAGTTGGAGAAACAATATCAATAAAATATTAAATAATTTAATCACATTCCAGACCTGTATCTACAATATACCTTGGTCAAACTAGATATATCACTTCATTAAAATTCTCATATGATCTCTCTAGGTCTGCTACTCATTCATTATTCTAAGGGTTCCGGTTATTTTTTATATTCTTACTAATCTTCTATGTAAGATAGAATCTATAAGATGTATTTTATTTATCTTCTTCTTGAGAAACTAAACCTTTGAATTTAATCCAAGCATAAATAAACTCAGGATTCATTGATAAGATCTACGAATAATTTTTCATATATAAATCAACCATATTCCTCATAACGGATAAAAGAATGATTTTTCCATCACTCTTTATAAAAAATAGGGAAAACAAATCATGTTTCCTTCAAATGATAAAGTCTTATTTACTCATTAATGTAACATAAAAGATAAACATAACTAAAATTCTATATTCACAACTTGACTTGATAGATGTGGGTCTTCTATGTGTTCCATCGCTAGTTAGTCCCCCTAGTTTATTCTTAAACTCCAAATTTTGATGATAGATAGAATATTGTGTTTTATAATCTTCATACTTACCCTTTTGTAACACACCCAAACATTTTTTCCAAATCTTGGATATGAATTTAAAAACATCACCATTAATCCTTGATTTTAAATTTTATTTATTTTCTATGGGTATGAACTCAAGATTCACATTAAATTCATCAAATAGGTTTGGATAGAAAGGTATACCATTCTCTTTAAAACAGTCAACCAAACATTGTTTATAAATAACCTTCTAGACTAGTGATGATCTTTAATATAACCACCAAGCATCAACTTCTTTCTCATATGAAACAACATGAATAATGACAATGAGGTTCATTGGATCTACTGAAACACTCAAGATGGATTCTATATTCTTTAACTTCTTCAAAAGAGGTGACTAAAATTGAAATGTGTCTTCTGAAAAACACTTAATCCTTAGAATTTCAATTAGAAAAAGATATTTAACTATACTAGAATTGGATAAATATAGATAAATTAGATACTAGAGAGTGACGAGGTCAAGATGATAAAAAATTTTATGATAAAAAGATACTAAAGAATATTGGATATCTAAAGGAAAATGCATGTGTTATGTCAGATTCAAATTTTAAATTAAATCATTCTAGGATTAAAATAATAAAAAACATAAAATAAATCATGCCAAAATATTTTCCCAACATATTAAAATTAAAAATAGAAATGGTAATTATAATTTTTTTAGATCAGTAAATATTATAATCATAGTAAGTATGATAACTATAATACACAATAGGTGTTCTAACCATAATACCACGAAATTAAAGATATTAACATATTGACTCTATTTATGGTAAGAATAATGATTATGAGAATATATGATCAAATGTTCACAGTTGTAATGGTAACCATATGATCAAAAAAAATTCATGGGCACCCTACTAATCATGTGAAATAAACATAATAGATATCAAAAAATTAAAAAAAACGTTTAAAATAGAAGTTAAATGATTTTAACATTAAAATTAATATCCAATAACTTAAACATTGTTTATCATTCCTAGTTCATGTATGATATAGTTGAGTTTATCAATTTTCTAAGGAAATAAAAAAATATCAGCAAACTAATGTCCAGTTCCTATGAATTGAAGATTTATGTCACTATTATTATAATGATCTCTTAAAAAGAGATGTCTTATATCAATATGTTTTTTCTATAATTTTATAAGGTATTATTAGAAATATTTATCTTACTTGTGTCATAATATTTTATAGGGACATTTATCAATTGATATCCATAGTCTGGTAAGGTGTGTTTCACCCGTAGAATCTTTGAATAGTAACTACATGTAGTTTTATACTCAACTTTAGTAGTGTATAATGCCAAAAATTTCTAATTCTTTCTACACCATGATACTATAGAGTTTCCAAAAAAAGTGACATGTTCTATAATTTGTTTTTCTATCTAACATACAACCACAAAAATATGCATCTAAATAACTAAATAAATAAAATATTTGTCCTTTGGAGTAAAATAATACTCTGTCAGTTGTATTTTTGAAATATTTATGATTTAATTTTACAACCAATAGATGTGATTTTTTTTGGGTTTTCTTGAGAATGATCACACATACACGCACTAAACATAATATATGGTCGACTAGTAGTATAGTATGGTAAGATTCCAATCATACCTATATAATTGGTTTGATTAAATGATTTTCCAACTTCATCGGGATCCAAATAGTAGTTATTACTCGTGTTAGTGTCATTAACATTATTATTATTCATACAAAAACATTTTATATGATCATTGGTGAACATTTTTTATTTAAAAAAATTCCTCACTTATTTTGAAAATTTTGAAAACCATAATAGAATTAATGTCACCCATTATACTCATTTCAAACCCAAATTTCATCATCTTTAAAATTTTAGTACACAAAGAATTTCTAGATGATCCAAAAATTATATCCTCAACATAAATTTGTATTACTAAAACATCCTTTGAAATTATTATTAATAATAAGATAGGGTTAGCTATACCTTTAGTAAAATCATTAGAAGTTTGAAAAGGGATAATTCTATCATAACCATTTCTAGGAGCTTTTAAAGAAATGTATAAATCTTTTGTTAATTTAATAATTTAATTTAGAAAGTAAGGATTTTTAAATTAAGTGGGTTTCTCAATAAAAAAAATCCTCAACAATATTACTATTCAAGAATGCACTTTTGACATATATTGGATTAAATTTAAAATCCTAATGTTCTCTATAGGAAATCAAAATTATAATGGATTTATATCTAGCTAATAGTTCAAAGTATTCCTCAATGGAAATTCCTTCTTCTTAACTATACAATTGTATAACCAATCTAGCTTTATTTCTTACTATAGTGCATGAAACATCAATATTTATTTGAAAAACAAATTTAGTTCCAATAGTTAGTTGGAATTTCATTCTATTAACCAGGTTTCAAACATTATTTATATAAAATTTATAAAGTTTTTATTACATTATAATTAACCAGAATTCATTATTAATTTTATTATTGATGTTCTTAGGTTCAAGATACAACAACAATGATTGATGTTCAACCTAATTTGTTTGTGAAGATATTGTTTTTGTTATACTATTGAGTTCTTCTACTACAATATATAAGGGATGATATCAATTAGTTCTAATAGTTATAGGAAAATAAAGGATAGATATTCCATAATCCATTATAGGTTCAGTTTAGGGGTTTTCCTCATAAATGGATGATTTCACATTTGTTTCATAAAACCATTATAATGTTTGGAATTTATATTCAGATTTGATAGATCATATTCAAGGTTGTATAAAGGGGTCAGAGGCTCATATGGATCATTTTCATCAAATTTTATTCTTCCACAACATTTTTTTAATTTATTAAATACACTGTATTATTTAAAAGATGTTCAATAGCCTATGTAAATTCCTTCATCACCCTTGGATAGAAAAAATTAAATATTATCCATAGTATTAAGAATAAAGACTTCTCAACTGTAAACTCTAATTCAATTAACCTTTGGTTTTCTTCCATTCTATAATTCATATGGAGTTTTATTTAAAATAGGTTTCATTAAAACTCTATTTTTTATATAAAAAGCTGTATTCAAAACTTTTTCTCAAAAATAAATAGGTATATCCTAGTACTTGAGAATATTATATGTGATTTATTAAAGGGTTCTATTTATTCTATCCATTAGACCATTATGTTGTGGTCTTCTAAGAGCATAAAAGTTATTATTATAGCCATTTTGTGAGAAAAATGGTTTAAAATCATGATTTTCAATCTCAAATATGATAACTTCTTATGGTATTAATTCTAATTCAACAAAAAATTTATATAGATTTATCATAGATGAAAAAATAAGAATAATATTTACTTTTTTGAGCTAGAAAGAATACCGATGTATATCTAGGAAATTCATCTACAAGAAAAAGACAGTGTGCTTCTAAGAGCATAAAAGTTATTATTATAGCCATTTTGTGAGAAAAATGGTTTAAAATCATGATTTTCAATCTCAAATATGATAACTTCTTATGGTATTAATTATAATTCAACAAAAAATTTATATAGATTTATCATAGATGAAAAAATAAGAATAATATTCACTTTTTTGAGCTAGAAAGAATACCGATGTATATCTAGGAAATTCATCTACAAGAAAAAGACAGTGTGCTTCCCATTTTAGTTAGAAACACTAAAAGGTCCAAAAAAAATTCCATGTGAACGAATTATAGTGGTTCATAAGTTTAAAATTATTTCTTTTATTTAAAATATATTTTGTAATGTTTCCCTTTTTGACAGGGGATAAAAAATCTATCATTTGGAAATTTTATTTTTGGTAGATCCTTGAGTAAACCTTTCCATGTTTACATTATAATTGAATGAATATTGAAATGACTTGGTATTTGATTACAAAAACTAATATTATTTGAGAAATTCACTTAAACATTAAATATTTTGACTAAAATAGGAAAATAAATTAACATTCTATACTTTATCACTCCTTTAGGTAGTGAAAAATTATCATTTTTAGAGAAAAAAAAATTATTGGAATTATATTCCTATTTAACCTAAAAAACATCATCACCTATTTGTGGGATAATAAGAAGATTATATTTTAATCATTATAGAATTAAAACATTATAAATTAATATAGTGTTATAGTTGCCTATTTGACCAATTCCAATAATATTTCCTTTAGAATTATCAGCAAAAGTGACATAACCACTATAAATCATGATCAGGTTCATGAAACAAAAATAGAATCAAGTTATGAATCTAGAAAAACGACTATAAATATACCATATATTCTTACTAGATCATTTCTAACAGGTTTCCAACAAAATAATTTTTTTAAATACTTTGGAAACTAAGTCTTCTTAGGTCTAGAAATGTTAGTAATGAAAGAATTAGGAATCCATAATTATTTAATAGGTTTCCTATTATTACATTTTTGAATTATTTGAATAAAAAATTGTTTAGGTACAAAATAATAAAAACTAGTAATATAATTATAAAAACTATAACTTTGAATAAAATTATTTTTAACGATCCTTTTTTGTCCAGGCTAATAGCCTATACCGGTGGCATATTTAAATGTTGTTTTCATACCAAATACCCCGGTCAAGTTATTTCTTCCATTTTTAAACCTTTATATATATTTATTTAATTTAGCATTGTATAATTTCGTCTTGTTATTATCTTTTTATAGTTGAAATTTTTTCCCATTTTCTATAGTAAGATTAGTCTTAAAACTAGCTGTTAGAGCATTCTTCTTCTTTGAAATCTTATATTTATCTTTATGTTCATTAAATTTTTCTTCAAGAATATAAATGTATTCAAAATTTTCTTGATTATTCATGTCACCAACATTTCATGCATCTCCACATGTATTATAAATATGAATAACATATGCAGAAAAAACATATGATAACTCATATGTGTTTTTGATAACACACATGTCAACCCTATCATAGTTGTATTCTCTTCCTAAATATAATTCAATTTAGATATTATCCAAATAACTCCATGTTTCATTAATATATTATTTATATCTCTTATTATTATCATCATATTTCTCCTTAAATTTTATCTTATGAAAGTCATCTTTGACTTGACCTTTTCACCTACATTCATAAAAGATTATATCATTCATAGTGTCATAATTTTTTTTCAATCCTTCCTCCAATTACCTCTGTTGTCATACTTCATTTATAATTAGGATTTCTAAAAAATTATTCCTTTTATATATTTTTTAATCTTATAGACATGTATTCCATTCCATTATCATCATAATGGGTGACGTTTTGTCACTTGAGCTATCTGCATTGATCTAATAGTTTTGTTTTAAAGAAGTGGTTTTGAAGGATAAATATTTCCTCATTGGTTATTCCTTTATTTAGTTTACATTATGTTCCTATTCATACAATATGATATTTTTTTATAAACTCTTTAACATGAAACTTGTTCACATTTCATGACTCTCAGATTGAAACTGAATTCCTCTCCATCTTTGAGGTAAATATCTCAAAAGGCACATCACTTGATCTTTGTAAGGAATTAGTTTTTCCTATAAATTCATTATGTTTAAAATCTCATTAAACATGAGATACATATCATAAACAGTTTCATAAAGTTACCCCTTAAAATTATAATATTTAATATTATAAGTATTTAATCTCATTTCATTAGCATTAAATGTTTCTTTTTGAGAAACAACCAAAGTATCCCAAATTTCAGATGCAGTAGTACAAGATTAAATTCTATTAAACTATTCATCTCCTAAAACATAATATAAGGAATTAATGGATTTTTAAGTATTATTATAATATTTTTTATTATCATCACTCTATGTAACTCAAGTAATTTTTGGTAATTCATATTTTTCTTCAATTGTAGTCCATATTTCAAAACCCATGTTTTGAAGATGCATTTTCAAATTAATTTTCCATTGAGAGTAGTTAGTTCCATTAAAATAAGGAGTATTATTATTAGTAGATCCATCTTGTCTATTTTTATCCATGAAGAATTAAATTTTAAAATAACATAAATTTAAGATCTTTAAAAGACAACTAAATCACGATTAAAAAGATATTTAAAAAAACCTCATATACTCAATTTTGGTTGGATTAACTCAAGAGGGGTTGAATTGATTAACTAATATAAATTTTAGTTAAATAAACTATTAAAAAATCCCAAAACCAAATAAAAACCTAGTTAATCAAATTACTATAATGGTAAAAGTTTTTTCCTTTAAATTTTTTCTCAAATCGGGATTAGGGCTCAATTAAAACAATATTTGAAATAATATTAAATTTTGAATTTAAATAAACTATTAAAAAATCCCAAAACCAAATAAAAACCTAGTTAATCAAATTACTATAATTATAAAAGTTTTTTCCTTTAAATTTTTTCTCAAATCGGGATTAGGGCTCAATTAAAACAATATTTGAAATAATATTAAATTATGAAAGTATATTAATTAATTAAATGATTTATATAAAAAGGTAAGACTAAATTTACATGTCAATATTTTTTTCATATTTAAATAATAGATATAGTTTTAACTCTGAAAAATAGATGAACAAAACTAAAAAAACTGTGGAATAAAACAATAGGTTTTTTCTCAAGCCGAGCCTTAACCTCATCCACTTGTAAATCACATGATTCCATTAACACTATTATAATAATAATCAAGTCCATAACCTGGATTAGGTATTGTAATCAAAAGTTTACAAGACTCTCTTGGCACAAATCCTCTTCCTCAATTACCATAGGTATACAAATAAATAAGGTTGAGAGAGATTGTCTATAACACTCTAGTTTAAGCACATAAGATAGTGTGTACAAGTAAATTGGGTAAAATATCACACTAATCAAAATTAAATCATTAAATATAAATAAAAAGAGATATATTACTATAAATTATGATGAATCTCAATCCATTATAAATTTACTATTTTGTGTCCTAGAGTTCTTCTTTATATGGAGCACCAAAAAAAATCATAAAGTCCTAGAAAATAGTGTGTTATAGAATGTTGTACTCATAGAAATCCTATATTTTTATTTTATGTGTCATATAATGTTCTTAGTATCTCATTATTATCCTTCTTCATGATTGACTAAATCTATTTAAAGATATGTTCATCATGAATATACATTTTGGAATAATCATCCATAATTTAATTCTCTCATGCATTAATTAATGTTTCAAAACTAGCCATTGGAGATTTGAACTGGTCCATTTCTAATTTAGAAAAGGTATGTTATCTTTACTTTAATTATGGATAGCTATGCTCAAGAATAATTCTAATAGTCAGGTGATGTGGTCAGGTGATGTTGTTGGTTTGTTACTAGATGTGTTCATCTCACTTTCACATGCAGTAAGCTTGTTCTTCATGTGGTCACTACAATAGAAACATATTATTAATATATCATTATGAAAATTTACATATACCTTGTTATGGTAAGATAATTTCTTATTGTGATAAGGTTACTCCCACTTATATTAAGTTGATTCCTTCTTGAGGTAAGTTGATTCATTCTTGATGTGTCATGATTTCTTCTTACAGTAAGGTGATTAATTATATTACTTTCATTATTCTATCCCAGGGTAAGAAGTTTGTGTGCATAATGTATGGTGAAACATAACATGTAGTAAGGTGATGCGGTTACTAGACCTTTTCATGGTAAGCTTCCATGGTAAGACTTATACTTATTTATTTTTTTAAATTTTTTTCCTGAAATATAGTTTCTTTCAGAAGACCTAAAGATTCTAAATAATAAGATAAACATTTTTTGGTATCATTAAAATAAATATCTGTATGTATAATAAAAAAATTAAATTCTTAAACACATAATCTATTATGTCTTTGGGTTATGATAAAAAAATATAAATAAAAAATCAGACACGATATCCCTTGAAAATAAAAAAATCAACACACAAAAATCAAAGAATAATAGTCTTAACTCCTATGATACTTTGATATATACCCAAAATTGGGCTGGACAGGAACAAATATGAATTTCATCCCAAGTTCTAATTATATCTTATTTCAAACATCCATGTCCCAAATAGTAAAATAAATGGAAATGTGGCCCTAATACACTGTTATAATTCATCTACCCAATTCACTAGAACAAAAACTGAACCAAGTATTCCATATGACATATAGTACATCTACCTATATGCTTAAGGTTTCTGAATAATAAAAAGGGTGGGATAAAACAATTTTTGAATACGATTCCATATAATATCATCTCATAAATAATCGATAAATAATTTAATATCCTTTAAAATATCTGACATGAAATTACAAAAAAATATTTACAATGGAATATATACTATAAATAATTAATATCACAACACTAAAAGAAGTGGAAATCAAATATGTAAAGTAGTCAGACATCCTAATAATGATCATCTAAGAGACTAATCATAATAATATAGGTATTGAAACTAAAAACAAAATGAAAAGAGACTCACTATAAAAAATATTCTTTTTCTATAACCCCTATAAAAATCCTTAATGATCCTCTATAGCTCATCCACTAGTACTGGGGAAATTTCCCTGACCTGAAAATTAACTATACCATCAGAGTGCATGTGTAGGGTGGGATAAGGACTATGTAAGCCAAAGCCAGTAACATCCCTATGTTAATATAGAATATATAAGTGAATATATATATTTGATATGGTGATCCACCATAATAATAATAAAAAATGCATTTCTTCATGGAGTGATAGACCATCCATTTAGTGAGTGACGATGCCTACTTCATCCAACGCTAATAATGGTTTGAACATTACACTATTTAATAAAAAGGGTTGTCATAATATCTATCCATACTCTATCATCAGGTAATATATGTAATGTTTATATATATATATATATATAATTTCCATATTTATCAATATTAGTATTTAGTTATCATTTTAAACACTTTACTTAAAACAATTTTCATTAACATATTTTTTATAACATTCACCCCTTTATCCATAACTAAAAAATAAAATAAGGAAAAATATTAGCTAACATAGCCCTTAATCACAACAAAAAAGTATAAACATCTAATTAAAATTAAATCATACTAAAAATAATCATGATTTATTATATTCATTTTTGTAATAATGCAAAATCTATTTTATAATATCAATTTTGAATTGGGGATAGTGATTCGTGCTATAAAAATATTCACGATCCATGTGTGTGACATCCCATAACATAAAATATCATAATGATATATGTAAATTACATCCTTTACCATAAAAATCACACGAATTCATGGGCATGATTTCCCATAAAATAAATAATGATAGGTTTAAAGGGTTATTTCATCCCATACCATAACAATATAAATGTTTATTGGGCATACCATACCATATAATATAAAATCCCAGAGATCCATGGCTATTACAGCTTATACTATACACAATATCAAGGATCTTTTATAAGGTTATAATATATGATAAAAATAAAAATGACCTACAGGCATGCTTCTAGATACAATAACCAACCACAAGGATTCATGGGTTTATCATCATGTACTATAAACAATCATAGGTATCCATGTGAATATTTCATTATACCATAAAAAATAACAAGGACCCATGGGAATGTGGTCATGTAACATAAAAAATCACAAATATCCATGTAAGTTTCATCCCATAAAATAAAAATATCAATGGTGATTGGTTATATGATACCAAACTATATAGTATCATATGGAACTATTGGAATGTTATCTTATACCATAAACAACAAAAAGTATTCGTGGAAATTCTATTATATACCATAAACAATCACAAGTGTAACACCCATAGCTTTTCTGAAATATTTATTTGAAAATAATTCAAATGTTTTTGATATTTTTTGTTACACACAACACTACATTTAGCTTGTGTTATATGAAACACTGAATTTAGCTTGCGTTACACAGAACATTGAGTTTAAACGAAACATGGCATACTATTAAAGTATTATTATTTAATATGATAGTTATCAAATAAACATTGGAATGATGGGTATTAATAAGATTAACTAAATGATGAAATTATATAGTCTACATATATATGGAAAAAAATTAATCTTCACCAATTAATTAGAAATTAAAATAAAAACAATTTTAAAGTAAAGGAAATATTTTCTAAAAAACTATTTTTCATGCCAAAAATGAGTTCTACCACAATAAATTAAACAAACCACTTTCAGTTAATAATTCAAATTAAATTTACATATTATATTTTCAATCAAATTTTTTATATTCGTCTTATGTGTTTTTTATTCAAGAGAATATAATAAATCCAATATTATGCATAAAACTATATTTATATAAAAAGTCATTTTGTCTCTTTTTTGTGCACTTATTTTGATAATATTTACTAAAATTTTTAGTAAATTTATTTTTAAAAAATAAAAATAATTTATTCATTATTCATATCATAATTTTTTTATGGTTAATTTTTTATAATTTTTTGAAAATATTAATTTTTTGATGAATAGTAAAAAATACTGAATTTTAATTTCAAACTCACTTTTCGTTTAAATTATTTATAAGATAATATATATATATATGGTTTTGATGTAAAATATGTTTAATTATATATCTATTAATACAATTTATCTTACTGTAATTAATTTCATGATGAAATAAGATATAACAACTTTATAAACATTTAAATATTTTTTCATTGAAACCCCCCTTTCTCATCGCATCTATGAGATTAATTTTAAATTAAAATTTTACAATTATATTAATTAAATTATGAATTATTGGTTACATATTTGGAATAATAAAAATAATTTATATAATCTTATAATTTTAACTTAATTTTTAATCATAATTAATAGTGACAATAAAAAAAATTAATTATCGTGATTATGGTAAAAATGTGTTTACCGAGGGTTAACCTAAACATATAAGGGTTAAAATGGCTATAAAACATGTAAAATGCATATTATACAGACATATTTCCATATTATACATAAAAAAATTATAATATTGGAACATTTAAGAAGAATCATGTGAATTAAATTATTATTTTGGATTCTTTTTGGAAATTAACACATTATTTCCAAGTGGGTTCAATTCCATCACTTTTAAAATTCCACCATCACCATTCACATATTTTCATAAAAAAAACCTTTTTAATCAGCCTATACCTACTAAAATAACATCCCAAATTCCTTCTACTCATCCTAGAGGCTTTATTTGGTGCAGAAATCAATCCTATTAAGGATTTTGGTGCAAACCTATGGAGATTACCCGAAGAAGATGTAACATTATTCATCAAGCATTTTTACGCCATTTATTCCTCCACCTCCTTAAATTAATATGAAAACATGATGATATAATAAAATCATTATCTTCAATATAATAAAAAAATTATGTTAATTTTATTACCTAAAACAATCTCCACTTCAATCAAATGGGTTTTGAAATAATCATTCGTGTGTATGGTAGAATATAGCCTCAAGAACTGATATTATTCATTTTTTCATTACCACCTATTAGGGGTTGTTATGATGATGGATATAAAGTATATATATGAAGGCCTTTGGTCCATGTATTGGGTTGGGCCTATGGGTCATGTATTGGGCATGGTATGCCTCTGGGCCTTCAGGTCATGTATTATGGGTCATGTCGTGCCTTGTGCCTTGGGCCTACGGGTCATGTACGGGTTCCCCTTCAACCCTTAAAAGGGGGATTATCTATAATAAAAATAAAAAAGAAGGCCTTCGGGCTATTTGGGTTATATGATATTTATTACAAAATTATACTTATATAGTCATTATATCATATATATAACCTTTTTACTGTCCATTTCTTAAGGGATGCAATAACGTTGCTCATGTGTTGGTGGACTGCCGCCTCATGAAACAATGTGATTCATTTTCAAAAATTCTTTACATGGAAGATTATAAGGATAAATAAATTAAATAATTATGATATTCATGAAATATTTATCATTCTTAACTGATAATATATCATTTTATTTCATACATTTTCCCTCACTAAAATATGATAATATGGTTCATGTACGTGAGGACTACTACTATCAGGAAGGGATGTGACACTCTTTTATTCAACGCATCACATGGATAAAATTTATAATTATATTAAAAGTAATTTTATAAAATTTATGATCTTATGATCATTATAAATAGATAATATATTACTTACCACTTTTACATAATTATCATTGATAAATGGAAACACTACTCATGGGAATGTATGCCATATCCTTTCCGTGATATTTAGTGTTTCATTCTCGAATGACACATGGTGTGGGAATGGTGTTTTTTAGGGTTGATGGGGATACATTAAAATAAAAAATATACACCCATGTATATTTTGGGTGGTCTCTAATTGGGTTATTCATGTAACTGAAAACACCCAACGGTTCTCATATTTGTGATCACCCATGGACCATATTTCCAAAGGCAGGATCTCATTGGGTAACTTGAAAAAAGATACGTAAGAAATCACATTGGTCAAGAGGATAGGAGATCAGAATAATCACACCCTTTTGGGGGAACTTTTTCATACTCTAGGAATCTCATAAAAATTAATGATATGTTCATGAATCCTTCATTAATTCGAGAGTATGACATGAATAACCCTTGAATTAACAATCAACAATTAGAATATATGGAACTCAAAATCATATTTATGTATATTAGGTTCTTAACTAATGGATATATCCATATTTATTTGAGTATATCCATCAATATTACCCTTTTTGGTATATATTATATCTTTTTTTGGTGTTTATTGTTAAAAAATTGGTTTTGAGCCACACAGTGGGGTGTTCTATAGTGTGTCGTCATCCAGGGAGATGGGATTTATTTTGATGATAGGATAAGACCCATAATATAGTATTCCTATGTATCCTTTTGAATTTAATGTTAACTCCCTCAATTATATTCCACTTAATGGGGAACATCATACCTTTCAATTTCATGTGACAAGGACCAAACCATCATGTTTAACATCATGTGGAAAAGACATCTAGGAAAAAGGTACCAAGTCAATGTTTGGATCACGAATATTACTAAATAAACCTAGGGAACATTGATGGGATAATATATCTTAGGTTGCATAAGACCTTACTAGGAATGTGGCTTAGAGGAAATTAGGGTTGATTTTTGGTATTAGGATTTAACCTAATGGAGGCTTCCTACATGTCCCGTTTGGATGGGAATCAAATCCCACATAGTTTGGTTGTGAGTACCCATACATATGGGGGCCCTATAATGGTTTTCGTGATAGTGAATGTTGACATGTGAGATGATTGAGTTGGTTATAACACATATGAGGATTCCCAAATAGTTTATGGTGACATTGTTGGGAATTATAGGAGATATGAGGATCATTTATTATTGGGGCCTACACTCAAAATAATAAGATTTTGAATGGGATCTTGTTGATGTAATGATCACAACTGACCTTTCTTCCCAGGTTATTCCTACTCAATATTAGAAAAAAAGAAAAGGTGATATATCTATAAGACCTCACAATCTTCTATTTCTGCTGGTAGAAGAGTCAAGGGTTACGAGAGAAGAAGAAAGGGATTGGAAATTCCCATATCCTCTAGTCATTTTACCCAAGATAGTCATGCCTAGCTAACCATATGGATATATCCCATAAAAATGGGTAAGTGGAAATTAATGAAGTAGTAGAGGTCCAAAAGGAGAGATTATGGGATTACTCCAAGACGGATTCCCGTATAAGTGGTTCCTGGAGAAGAGAGAAGGATAATGAACTACACCTCAGAGGGAATGGTAAGTGTGATACTCTCCCTCACTTCCAGAAATGAAGGTACCTAGTCTTATAGATTAATATTTATGGACATGGTCTTAACCCTTATACCTAATATTAGGATGTCCCTAACATTACCCCCAGGTTTAGGGTCCTCATGATTGATAGAATGCATATTTACATGCACCCAAAGGACCTAACCATTAGTTAGGGAAAGTGTGGGAAACCTCTGACTGACGTAATATATATCCTAATGGTAGATACATTGGTGTGTCTCTTAACATTGTATTTTATGTTTATAGGCATAAATGTAGGATTTAATTTGGTCACCCTAAGATGAGGGGTCCAAAGGAATGGGAGCCCTGCCATTAGTGTCTTGAAAGTGGGATTGAATGTGTCTCGCATATGTCAAGTCTTGGAAAGAAATAGGTGCTTTACATAGGACCTAGAAAGAGATGTAAGTAATTAATGTATGGGGTAGGAATACACAATCTTTAGATGAATTGGTTAATGGATGACCTGGGTGATAACACTTGGGAGAGGCCTTACTCTTGGCACCAAGGGTCTCCCCAAGTGTCCCTATATGGATTTCACTCAGGTCATGAGTTACAGAAGAGGCCATCATGAAAGTGTTTCTTGGATAAAGGGAAGGAGTCCTTATATCGATTTATTGTGTTTCAAACACAAGAGGTACTTGGATCTCACTATCCCCTTTACTTCCTTCTTCTCTCTAGTTGTAGTGGGTTGTATGAGTATTTCTTGATGACTTGGGTGGTGGTATTTCACGACCAGATCCTGGGGGATTTTTTTTATTTTTTGGATTGTAAATTAGGAGATGTAGGGTCTATTTATAGGAAAATAGGGGACCCTGGTTGAAGAAGGTTTTTTAGGTCCAAAGTGTAGGTACCTTGCATTGGTACCTCACACAGGGGTGGCTAGAATTTTAGTGCTTCACACGGGGGTCATGTAAGTCTTCTAATGTGAAGTAGTGTGCACACATGCTAGAATAAGCATATTAATTTTATTCTTTTTGGGTATCTTTATCTCTCTAAAATACTTGAGGTAGTCCTCATAATCCTTTCATCCCATGTGTCAAAATGGAGTTTAAAAAAATCACCCCCTCGGGATTGAATCTTATTGAATGAAGAGGGTGTAGTCCTAATGTATAAGTTTTAATATATTATGAAGCTACTAAGGGTAATACAGGTATGTAACCCATGCAGGTTAGGGGAATAAGACTAATGTTCAAGTCTACTGTGCATGTATGTGGTGTAGGCCCAGTTTGTAGGTCTGATGCATAGCCCAGTTGTGTCTATAAATACCACCGACCCATCACTAAATTCTTCGGAATTTTTACACTTTTCTATCATCATGTAGATCATATGCCTAGCCATTCTATACTTTTATTTTCTCATTTTACTTCCAAATAACTTCCACTCATACATACATGGTCTAACCAATTGAGTGATTGTTCTTTAGGGGACTATCTTTTTGAGAATCCAAAATGTGACAACATTGTCGAGGGGCTTTCACAAAAGACATGTTTGAGGAGTATAAATGATAGACCTGATTGAGGGTCTTTTATTAAGGACCTTACTTGTAATGTTTTTTGAAATTTTCCATATCAAAATTTTGACTTAATGAAAAAATATTGATGTCATTTTTTCAGGTTTTCAATGGTAACCTTGATGGACTCTCATGAATAAGCTATTGCACACGCCTCATATATGATCAAATATGTTGGTCTAGATTACTAGGAAATTGTTGAATCCACTCTATTAAATTTTTAGAATCACATGACATAGTATTAGCATGAGTATAGGTGAAGATACTAACTACCCTTGTATTATCACAGACATTTGAGGGACACTCTCATTCTAGAGGCTCGGAGTTACTCCCCAATGTCTTGGTTCATAGAACATATCAATTTCACATATATTAAAATATCCTCCAAGGGTGTCAACATCAAGGAAAGAATATTTCCCACTTAATTTTTCATGCATCAAGTCTCACACCCTAGAGTTGAATCCCCAATTTTATGAATCAACATTATTTTCTTCCCAGACAGATCATTCACATGGTTGGAAGGAAGATTGGGATTTTTTCTATGAATGAGTAATACCTGAATGGATGTGGTCATACTAGGTACAACAGATTTATGAAGAATTCAAGGACCTACAAAATTTCATGATTTATGAGGTTATTTTTGGATGGGGAAACATACGTTTACAAGAACCCGAATATCATTCCCATGCTTCTAAGATGATAAAGTCCTTACAAAGATTATTTCTATATGATGAATGGTAAAGTTTTAATTTTCCTGTGGGATATCAACAAGATTTATATAGACCTAATTCTAGGGGATGTTTATGATAAGTTTGTCTCACTAAAGACAATGTTGGATGATGCTGAAAGGATGTCTCCTTTAGCCCAAAATCATTTTAAGATATCTTTGAAGACTAAGAAGGGGGACCTCACCCAAGGGGAAATACACATCTTGAAGCATGGATAAAGGATTTACTTTAGCCAGAAGGAGGATATCCCACATTCCACTGCCTTGTAGAATGCCCCACCTTATAAAACTAGGGAAATCCTAGAATGTTTTGGACTTCATTAGAGAAAGTCTAGTATACTAGTTGGGGTTACAAGGTCAAACATGAAGTCTCTATGGTGACCCATTTTGATGACATCATCACAATGTAGATAACCATCTACGTTATATCTTTTTTTGAATCCAATGGTGGTGTAAAACTAGGGATGTTCGTTATAGTATCCAAACTAGTGGAAGGGAGGAATATAAAGTTGGCTTCCCCTATCATAGTGAGGAAATTTCAGTTCTTACTTCATGAATACACTAAGAAGTACCTATTCATATTTGAGGAGAAATTTCAAGTGTTTTGGGGGTGGATTACAACAAAATTTAGTTATTTTTCTATGATGAGTTTATTTAATGTCCTTGAGGGCCAATGTCTCCCATTTTATCTGGTTGTTTCTAATATACATCCCTTAACCTTGGCATGCAACGAATCCCTAAGGATTATAAACATATGAGAGTATTTTATCTTATTCCCATATTGTAATCCACTAAAAAAGTTTTTTACCAAAAATGGAAAATGAGATGAAGATCTGAGGGTATATATGGTTTCATTTAGAGAATATTTATTGTAATCCCACATTGATAGCTAGATCATATATGAGGCATATTCTCCATATCAATATACCTGCTAGTTAAAGTTTCAGAAATAGTTAAGTGTATTTCCCCCATATACATTAGGCTCTAGAAACACCTGATGGTAGCCTAGAGGTTTTGGATTCTGATGGCCATGGAGGTATATTAAATTTACATCATGTTTCCTCCATTAGCTGCATTGATTAGTTCAGAGGTTGGTAATTCTGGTACTAGGATTTCTTCACACCCTCATGTGGTATTAATGAAAGACATTCATTGAGTCGTGTCTATGAAAACTACTTGTAGTGGAATTCATGGTAAAAAGGTTCCAACCATAGGTGATGATTTTGAAGCTCTAAAATCATTAATGAAATCTTGGTAAAATACCACTGAGCATGTCAGGGTTGACAAAACCATGCCTTTTAGGCCAAGACAATCCAGTCATCATCACAAATAAAAGACTTCGGTTCTAATAACCTAGTCCTCTGTGAGAGTATAGAGGCTTGAAATTTCTTCAAATTCAGTGGACAATGGGTCATACTTACATCCATCCATATTAACTCAAAATTATGTGTTCCCCTTAGCGATACAAGCTTGGAAGGGTAAAACTCATGATGTTAGAGACATATGGGTATTTTTCATACTGGTTTATGTATCCAAAAACTAAGAGATATCTGAGAACTCTCTGATCTCTACCCAAACATTAATTTTACTGAGGTTGAACAATTTATTAGGGAGATGTAAATATTGATATACACAACTAATTATCATATCTCAGCCACATCATGAGTGTATGACATGACGAACCGAGGAAAAATTGATGGGGTATATTGTCCTGCTAAAGAGGAATGGGGTGAATTCATTGATTCTAATGATGTATTTATCTTTTCTCTCTTATCTCTTTTCTTTTTCATCCACCGTCATTAATTATGAGGGGAACCATCCAAGAGTTTTTAGAAGAATAAGAGTTAGTGTAAAAGGTAATTGAGTCAAAAAATATGGGCCCATGGTCACACCCATTGGTGAAGTGGACGACTCTCCTAGATCCAAAAATATCCCTGGGTTAAAGGACAATGGTGTAGGATATTTTGGGAGGTTCTTCATGACCACCACCTCAAGTGTCTATTACTAAGAGGAATAATACAGGTTCCTTGTTGTCTCGATAGAGGAAATAAAAGAGGGAATAATAGTTGTTTCAGAGTATATGTCACAGTAAGTATTTGTGAAATGATTTGATCTCTTAACATGATCAACATGCTCTTTTGATTGTAATTTCCTTTTAGATAATATTCATCACTTTCCTCCCTTAAGTGGTCTGGAATTGTTTACTTAAGGATTGAGGTGGGCACCCTGGAAGAGGCACACATTCATGCTTATGAATCTATCCCACTGAAAAATTATGTGTCAAGATAATCATCCCTGTATACCACCATTATTTTAGAGAGGGGATAGGGTCATGGTAATTTCCAATGTACACCCTAATGCTTCATTTTTTTTCTAACATTTGTCTCAACCTGATATTTCAGATTTCTGCATGTACTAGAGGAACATTGAGCAGTCCATGTTGGTACTGTTGTCACTATGTAAGGGGTTTTCAAGGATCTCAGGTGGTCTGATGAAGTTTTTGGTGTTGAACCTAACTCTTCAGAGTTTGACGATGTTTTTTTGTAGAGAATTCTACAGAGGTAAATGACGATAGAGCTAATTCTGGTCTTAAGATGTGTGTCTAAAATACCCCTACTGGCATGCATTCTAAAAGAAGTGATGGATTACATAATGAAATAATGGGTGGATTACAGATAAATGAGGATAGGTTAAAAATTATTAATATTATCTCATATCAATAAAAGTTTGGAAAGTTTAGTAAGATATTGAATAGACATGAGTTCTCTCTTTCCTAAATTTTTCAAATACAGTTGACCTCTTATCATTTAGTGTCTAAAATTAGAGTTTGAAAAGTATAGGTTTATCTACAGATAACATTTCAAAGGATATTCATGAACAAAAAATAAAGTCACATCCTTCTCCCACTACTGAGGTAGTGATAGATGATAATCCTGATGTAGGGTATTCCCAAGAGAACTTAATCTCGATCACTGAGAAAATCTTAGAGGATTATCCATTTCTAGAGATTCTTTCTCAGAGAAATAAGTTCAGGAGTAATAGGGAGGCACCAATCCCAATAGTTTACCTAACAACTGTTGAGTATAATTAACCATTTTAATTAATTTATTTCATTAATCATCTATTAACATCATGATGTTGACGATGGGTGTTTCCTGCTATCTAGTGCCATCAACCCCAGTGGTTGAGCATTAAGTGGGGGGATTCTATTCCCTTTAAGTCAACACTAGTAGGTGAAATAGAGGTAGTCTTAGTGATAGAGTAACGAGGAGACTCATTGAGTTCACTAATCCTAGAATACATCTATTCCTCTAAGATAGGCTCTATGTTGAACTAGGAAACATAGGATTCTCTTCGCATGACATGATGTTTCCTTTGGCGATATATTTAGAAGATTTTTTTAAATAAGCCACTTAAAGATCTTCCATCACAATTTCATCGACTTGATACCCTGTTTTCCTTTCTGGGTTATAGAAGTTTTTATTACTTCAGGATCCATCATATTGTAAAGTCAATCATCTAGAAAAGGGAATAGGAGCGAAGGTCACAGTCGGGCCAGGCATAGTTAGCAGAACAGTTCGTAGATCTCAAGAATATTATTTCCTAGGTGGAGTGGAATGATTATAAGGTGGGGGGATCATTATAATTGTGTAGATAATAAATCTCTCTAACATTTCCATCTTGAAGAGGAACTAAAGGTCAAAGAGTAATATATTGTTCAAATCCACCACTCCAAGAAGAGGGTTTCAACACACGGTAAGTATTATATGGATGTGAAGAAAGAGAAACATCTTCAAGATAAAGAAACCATTTCCACACAAATAATAGGGTTGTAAGAAGCTATGATAAATCATCTAACCACAATTCAATATATCAAATTCTATTTCTAGGAATGCTTATAATTTTTATTAGAGGGTGCATCATGTGGATGATACTTTACATTTCAGTATATAAATGAAAAATAATTTTTATTTCCAATCACTTGTTCTTGTATTATTTTTCTTATAATAATCATAATATAACATTGAAAATGAATCATTTTATGGAATGTCACTGCGTTATAATTTAAACTATATGGGTGAAGTAGCGCTCTAGTTTTTTTCCTAAACCACATGTATTAGTGATAATAGTTCGACAATTTGTAAGATTATATGGGAAATCGTACAATGTTTTCATACATTGTTTCATTTCCCTATACTTTTCCTAAGTCTAATATGAAGAATAAATAGAGGGATATACTTATATTTTTCTAAGGCATCCCTTTGTATGTTTTAAGGATACCATGTTTTTTGATTTTTATCTTTTAATTTCTCAATTATTTTCTAAAATATGTAGTGTATAGAACTATCGAGATAATAGTAGAGTTTTATCCAAAGTTACCTTTATAGGGTTTCAACTTAGTGATTATTGTTCCTCTTTTTGTTTTAAGTTTAATGTCTTACAATTTGGACTAAAAATACTAGTTTTTTAAATCAAACATCTTTGACCCTGAGTTTTGGAATGATGACCCAAACAATACTTGTTAGCAAAGAATGTGCTGACATTATTTATATACCATATGGGGAATTTTGAGTCAATATTTTGTGGTTTTCAGATTTAAAACATGACATGAGACATGTATACGAGGAATGGCCATAGACCAAGTTTGAAAATTGGTTTACAAAATGATATTGTCAAGGATTATGGTAATATAGGAGGTCTCTCATGATGATTAATATTTTGTTGGTTGAATAAACATTTTTTTGGGTGATTTATACAATGCCAACATGGGAATATTACTATATAGTAAAATAATATAATCCTTTGGATGACATTCTATTATTTTTTGTTGACTTATGTAAATCCTACTAGGGAATATTACTGCATAGTTTAATACATGTATCCTCAGGAATTATGACATTCTACTACTAGTTTTTGGGATGTTTTTGAAGATATAGAATTCTCAAAACATATATGAGTGGTTTTCCAAGGGAATATGTATAATAATGAAGAGTTTATCTTTATTGTCATTGGACATGAATCTGAATCCACTCCTGTGTGAATTTGGCTAGCCTGGAGAAGGGAAATTATATTAAATGACTAAGGTGAGGGGGGCGTCCCCTTTAAAACCAAGGTTAAACCATCATGATGTTTAATTTCATGTGACCTAGACATGTATTATGTAGTTTGATGTATTATAGAGAAAAATATGGTGTACAGTTTGGATTCTATTTACTAGGACTTCATGCTATGCAGTTTAATGTCATGTATTAAGAATATTGGAGGCTATAATTTAAGGTATTTTAGATCTTCCTTATATCTTAATGATTCTACATTTCCCAAAAAGTTTTCTTGGAATGTACCATTATTTTTGGGTATTAAGGGTAAATGCAGTAAGATATAATATAGGGTTTCTACATCTAAATAGTTATATGGATTAATGGGATCACATAGATTGAAGAAGACTCTCCTAGGGATGAGTGTACCTCTTGTTGATAGGCCAATTTTGTAGGAGACATTATGAAAAGAAAACTTGGGTGTGTTGATGTATATTAAAGTAGTTGAATCATCTGGATAAAAATTCCTTTATGTGGTAAACTTATATAAATCCAACTACGGTGTGTTACTGCGTAGTCAGAAAAAGGATTTCTTAGAAAATCTGACCTCATATTTTTGATGGCCAATGAAATTATATAGAGATTCACATTTCCTTGGGCACAAATTTTGGTTCATAGAAGCAATTTTCTAGGACACATGAAGATCATTTCAAGTAAAAATTAACCAAAAATAGGTCTGACACAAACATAAGTGAATTGAGGGGTTTTTTATTTAGTATGGGGCCACAATATAGTGTTTGTGCATCACTATGTATCATAGATTAATGAGAATCAATCCATACACGGTTTTGGAAAATCTCTCAATTAAAAGTCATTATTTTAGGAAATATTTTTCATTTTAACATCATTCAACAGGGATTATGTGTCGAATGTTGTTTGATTTCATATGATTAGGACCATACTATTGTGGAAATGATTAGTAATATGAGGCCTACTGAATGAAGATTGTTCAGGCATACTTGATACATGAAATAGGAAATTGGAGAACAAGATCATAGAGATTCTCATATCAAGATAAGTGATGCCAGACAAGAATACATGGGATGACCATAGACCATTTTTAAATGATTGGGTTTCCACATGATGTATTTATGGTTTATATAGATAGAATGGGCTTATCCCAAGGATGAATTTACCACTAGTTTGAAAATAATTTTTTTGGGCGACATTATGAAAAGAAAAATGGGGTGTATTACTACGTAGTAAAATAGTGAAATCCTCTAGAAAAAAGGCCCTTTTGGTGGGAACCATTGCAAATCCAATAGGTGAATGTTACAAAATTTTTAGACAAAAGTAGTTATTAGGAATCAAATATTCTATTTTTGGTAGCTAGATAAATATTAAGAGGATCTAAAAGTGTATATGATTTGGAGTATGTTGTGTAGAAGGAATGTGACCAAGAACAAAGATATTTGGATGATATTGGCCATGATGTATAGAGTCCCCTACATAAATATTGCTCATATGTTGTAGGGGACATGTCCTAGATAGATATTTGTTTTTATGAAGGAGGAGTAAATTTTCTTTACCTTGTGGTGAGGATTATGACATAAGGCCTAACAATTACTACATATCTCACTAGAATGATAATCCATCCACTTGTAGTTCTTGAGGAACCATACTGTTTAATTTCATATTGAAAGGACAATAGCTATGTATTTTAATGTCATGTGGTAATGAGATTAGTGACAAATTATGAAAAATAAATATTGTGGCTGGACCAAGGTATAGGACCCAAGATTCACTACATATCTTGTTGGATAAAAAATCAAACCACACATTTTTCTAGAGTAGATACCCAATATTGACTGAATTATTTTGTGGGGAAGTATTTTTTATTGTGAATATGGTCTCACAAAATGTGTGATAAGACACATTGTATCCTTTCATATATACGTGACTCATACATAGGAGAGTGGATAAACTTCCCGTATTATGATCGGACCAAGATATAAGATCCTAGAATAACTACATATGTCATGGGAATGATAATCAATCCATAAGTTGTTCTTAAGGAACCATGCAATTTAAATCCATGTGGTCAATAAAATATGATGTTCCTTTTATGGTCTTGCAACTGGGACCATATTAACCCTAATGTGAATTGATATACCTTACTCATGCAGGGAACTTTTTAACCAAAACTCTTAAGCTCATCTGAGCTATGGTTGGTCTAAGAAATAATAAGTGAAAATTTTTTCCTCCACCAAAAAAGAAAATAAAAGTGAAGGATAGGGTCACTTATATTTTTGGGTGGTTAGACTAGGACATAAGATTAAAGCGATGATATGTATCTCATTAGAATGATAATCAATCCTTGTATAGTTTTTTAATTTTTTTTGTGAAGTTCTGACCTGAACATAGGGAAGTGGGTATTTTTCTATGTAGTTTTAAGACCCAGGATTAGAGATAAGTGTGTTAGTACGCATCTTATTGTGTTGAGAATCAAACCACGTGTAGTTCTTGATTAAAAGGTATGTTGGGGTACTACCATTGAATATTGTGATCTACTCAAACATAGTTTGAAATGTTATACAGGATTACATTATGAAATAAGGACATGAACCATATAGTTTCACATCATACAGAAATGAATATGTCATATAATTTAATTTCTTTCGAAAAGGATGTTGGTATATGTAGTTTAAAGTCCTATAGCTCAGACTATGATTTCTTTTTGTTTGTGTCATACGACTAAGACCATATGGTGTGCCTTTTCAGGTAATGATTATATAACCATGATTCTATGTATTATAATTTCATATAGTAAGGATGTTGGTCCCATGAAGTTTATCTTCTTGTGGTGTGCACAATATGTCATTATTTTTAAGATTGTACAACAAATAACGACTATGATGTTTATGGTCTTGTAGCAGGGACATGAACATATCATTAAATGAATAAAATTTTGAGATAACTTATATTTTTTAGGCATATAATGAGCTCTACATACATTTATATTAGTGAATAAGCTTTGTCAGAGTGGATCTTGTGTATGTAATAAGTTCCCTCCGACGTTCACTTAAGATTTGGAGGCTTCTTCTCTACTTTCATTAGATTTATAAGGAGCAATACGAGTTATCCTTGGAGGAATGAATAGAGTCAGACCTTCTTGTTAAAATATCGTGCTATAAAATTTTGATGGAACTCCATGTCATGAAAGGAGTGAAAATATTTATCATAAAGTAATTCTAATTCATTCAGTCATTTCTGGAATTTCTCATATATGGATAGATGATCATACATGGAAGCACAAAAGGATGAAAATTGGACCTCAATGGGTAGGACTTCAAATATCCTATAGACAAGTGAATATGGGGTTTCTTGTGTATGGGTATGGGTTGTGGTGTCATAGGATAATGATACATGAAATATATTTTCAGGACAAGACTTTAATCTTCATCCACCATATTCTATAGTATATTTTATATTGTCTTTTTCAAGGCAACTATCTATCCATTATCCACTATTATGATAGTAAGACGATTGGTTGGATTTGATATTATACTATTGATACAACTTCTCCAACTTAGCCAAATATAAATTGGTTTCATTTCCATCAATATTGTATGAGGGACACAAAAAAGGGTATTGATGTTGGATTTCATAAAGATGGTGATGAATTTTTTCCTGACATCGGTGTGTGGTATTGCATTAACACATTTTGAGAAGAAGTTGCTGGCAGTTAGGATGTATTTCAATGACTTTACTATAGATGGAGGGTGTGGACCCATATAATACACTCCCCATGTGTAAAATGGATAGGTTTATTTCGTATTACATATAATATTTATGGGTTGATGGATGATGTTCGCGTGTACTTGGCATGAATGACATGTTTTTGGTGAAATTTTGGCAATCTGGCATCATAGTGGACAAGTAGTACCCAAGCCTCCAGATTTGATGAGAAAGCCTAAACCCTGACTAGTGGGAACCACAAGCAATAGTGTGAACTTATTTCATGATAATAGAAATTTCCTCTCCATATATACATCTGATAAGGAATTCATCAAAGCCTCATTTATAATGGTCATTCTAGTGATTTGGGTCTTCATAAAGAGTGATGTTGGTTTCTCCTCATCTGATTTTCTCTTTACTAGATCTATCAAATGGGAGTACTCCATTTTGAAGTTAGTACATTATGGGTATCATACACGTAGTTTTAGAACCATATAGTTCAAGTAAAGGAATGATTTCATCAATCTCTTCCATGTTGACATGAGAAAAAGGTGATACCATTCAACGATGTGCAATTATAATGACGGTTTCATCTCAGTTTGGATCTTCCAAGGTCAATATTTTGTTTTCCAGTTTATCTTCCTAGATATTATATGATCATGGGACATTAGTTAATATTTTATCTGAGTGGAAATATTTCATTAACCCTCTAACTTGGTCCAGAAGGGGGATTAACATTTCCATTCGGATAGCATAGTCTCAATTGATCAGTTTTATTAACAACTCTAAATCACCCTTCACCATAGGTGTCCCACTAGTATTTAGAGTTCATGTTCTAGGTCCAAAATGAGGGCCTGGTAATTTTTCCCATTATTTCTACATCCTTTCAAAACCATGATGTAGAAAGTAAAAAACTGGCTTTACAAGAGAAATGAGCATGACCCCTATCCTAACTTTTTTGAGCTTGGGATCCACTCTCTTAATTTTTAGGCTCCTATATGCGCTGTCAAAATAAAATTCCCATGTTTGGGGTCTGAATTGAATTGAAAATATCTATTCATATTTAAATTTAGTATTTAATAGTGTTTTTTCTATATATGGGTGTTCTATAAGAAAATCATCCAAATCATGGATTTTCACTACTTTATGATGAAAAAATTGTATATCAAACTGATGGGAGATAACCACCCACCATGATAAAAGTCATTTCAACATAGTAAATATGAATATATATTTTTTTGGTTTATTACAAGAGACCATGTAGACCTTGTGGTGTTGCAGGTATTGTCTTAGTTTCTAAACTCTGAATATTAATTCCCTGAAGCTATTCTCGATGTCCGAATAATGAGTCTCAGTGTCGAGAATGGTTGAACAAAAATTCATTTCCAGTTTCATTCATTTGTTTAATAAAATATCCAACGGATCACTCTAGTACCATCACATATATAATGAGTATATTTCACAAAATGGGTGGAATTAGCACCGGTGGGATCAATAGGTATTTCTTGGCGTTTCCAAATGCTTCTTTATAGTCACTAGTACATTGATATATAACCCATTTCTTCATCATATTTGTGAAGGGAAAACACTTACCTATGATGAAATATATAAAGAGTTGTATGTAGTTAATGTTCCCTTAAATTCCTCTAAACTCATTAATGTTTCATTGAAATAGAATTTATGGATACACATTGTTTTCGTAGGGTCGACTTCAATGTCATGATAGTGTATGATTATTAACACCACAAAATACATTTCATGCACTTTTCCAAAAAATTAATCATTTGATACACACTTAGAAAACAAATGTTATGGTTGAGTTGAAATGTGTCATCAAGCTAGAAGAAGCTGTAGGGTGGATATTTATATTCAAGAAGACTCCTACGAAATGAGGGATAAGTGGAAAGACCCCCACTCAAGAAGATGGATATTTATTTCCAAAATCAATGATGAAAATGTGTCGATGGATTAAAATATATTTTCCAATTTTTTAGACTACTTGGTGCATTCACCATATCTAGATGTATATATCTATTCTAGATAATCTATTGGATTGGTCGTGAAGCGAAAGAGGACTCACTGATAAAAAGTTATGGAACTCAAAAGACGGAAGAATTTTATAAATGAATGGTGTCATCATGCAGTTCATCTACACAATCCATTCATGTTGGACCTCCACATGGGCCCATCCACATAGGCACATCCATGCAGGTCAACCAGGGTCTATAAATAGACCCCTCTACCACATTTTTTTGACAACAGTCGAACTCCCAGACTGTGAATCACGGAGAGGACTCTGGCCACACAGGACCTCCACCCAAGTATTTTCTCACTACTTGGGGGACCTTTCATGGACCAAATTCACTAATCTATGGCCCCAAGCCCAACACTTGGGCGACCCACACTTTGGAAACCCATACCTAGGTAAGGTAATCTAATCTTCCCTAGTACTACTTAGGTGAGGTACCAACATGGTGACCCATACTAGGGAGACCTAACATGGTGACCTATACTAAGGAAACCTATTTGAGGGAACCCACTAGTCCATACTGTGGGGGTTTCACCCCCCCCCCAATGCTCTAGTTCAGTGTGTACTTGTGGTCTCTTCACAACCATTATTGACCCCATCAAAAATAGAGAGTCTCACTATGAAATTTTTATCTCAGGTCGAGGAAATTTTGTATTGCACCTTATATAGCCTCAACATCCACCCCTAGGAATACCCTAAGTTGAGATACCCATCCAAAATCTTTAAATACCTTGATTTGATGTACTTTTCATGGTCTCTTTCTCATGTAGTGAGTTTAGATTCTCCTCTTGGATTCCTTCAGTAACTTCAGTCTATACACTCCTTAAGAAACTTTTTAATCCTCATCACATGAGTCTAATGCTAGGTTCAACCAATAAAATGGGAATCCCCCTTATGAGTAAGCCCTAAAAAAACCTAGTGTAGGCTTGTATCCTTTCTTGTAAGAGGTTTCAATCTTTCTCTTCTTTACCACTGTGTCCTTCACCTTCATTCATTACATACATTGGACTCACATATAGTGTAAAGTAGAGAGTGGGAAGTATCATATCCCTAGCCTCTTTCATCAAATACCTAGCCTCTTCTGTTATAGCCATGACCTCCTCTACCAATGAAGAATAAAAGTGTTTCGTTTGTAAAATCTTCTACTTCCTTCTATTTCTCACACCAATCATGAATCATGTGGGCATAGAGGTTAATGATGATCATGAAATACACACAATCCACTTAAAGGACTAAATCATGGGAACCTTGATTCCTTCCATAACCAAGATATGTAGGACGCCTATCTAAGGCCTGAGCTCATGGGATACTCTCCATTTAATTTGGTCCCATTCATAACTCCACAATCCATCATATAGGCCTCATATTTAGGTTTAAGCCCAAAATAATTCTCCAAAATCACCATGATATAATATATCTGTCATGCCCTTTTTCAGAGGGAATTATCTTCAAGAGATCCCAAAATTAATCCTCTCAAACAACTATACTCCTCTGTAAGACTCACCAAAATATGTGGCCTTTTATTACCATCCAAATGGAATATGTAATAATCCTCACTAAGGATGAATCCCAACTCAAAAAATAAACTCTATTTTTCTTGGTTCATATCCCCAACATTATCTAATTCAACTTGTAAACTCATATCCCTTATAAGGTCCCTGGGATACTTCAATATAAGTCCCTTACTAAACCACGACCTAGAATATTCCTCCTAGATTTCCTTTCTATATGACTTTAAATTGTACTGTTAGGTCCTCATCACACGAACATAAAAAGTTTGATGTTTTCTATTAAGTGGCACTGAACTACATGGTTTTTTATTCCATTCACAAGGTTACGTTGGAATCCGATTCATGGGTTCAATCCCAATATCAAACAAGTATTGCTTCCCAAGATGATGATAAACTCCAAAGTGACCTTTATCTCTCTGGATGATGATAATATCCTGAGTGAACTTCATCTACCTGGATGGAAGTATACTCTATAGTTCCCCACTGTGTGGATTGAAAACTAGCATCATTGTAATAATGGCCAAAGAATATCTATGTAGTATATTAGAAGATACCATTGATGTGACATCTTGAATACATACACACATCTCTATCAATTAATAACCTCAGATACATATGAATGATTCTAAATTCCACACATTCTTATAATTGATTTATAATTTTGGATGATCCATATCATACATGGGATTTCATGAAGGATTCGTGAACATATCATAAAACTATAATAGAGTCCCATAGTAGGAATAATTTCCCCCAAAAGGGTGTGATGAGACCAACACCCCATCCTCTCGACCAATGAATTTTCTAAAGAATCATAGGTTCAAATACCTAATGAGCATCTGCATTTGGAAAGAATGTCCCCAAGGATATAGAAATATTGGATATTTCCGATTCCACATGAAAACCTATTAGAAACTATTTTTAAATAGAAAACTATTATAGGGATGAACCTAATGTGAATGACTTAAACAATGGAATCTCTGTAACAATATAAAAGAGATGTACTGACTAGTCTCTATCAGACCATCCTATTAACCTAAATGCTCATCTACATTTCAATTCAAAATAATAAATAGTGATCCCTCCTTGAATCCTTAACCATGATGATAGTGTCACCTACTCATTAGTCTCCTCCCATTCTCAAATAAATGTGGTCCAGATAGAGTAATCAATCATTCATGTGTTCACTCAAGAGAGATGCTACCTTTTCAAAGTTCATTATTTGTGTTTGTCATATATATAAGAACTTCCTTCCAAGAACACCCTTAAATTCAATTAACTCCTTAATGTTTTCACAAATGAATACCCTGACTCCATCCATGTGAAGGATTTCATCAACTACTCAGCATTTTCAATGTTGGGTCTCAAATTCACTCATCCAGGAGTACCATAAAAACACTATGATCCCAACCTTGGAGGTCACCCAATAGGCCCTCTAGCTCAACCATCCCCACCAACTATCCAGTCAACGATGACTAGTGGTCCTAAAGAAGATAACACTAACTATCATCTTCAACCATTTTGAGATATTATACCTAGAAAGGAACAATCATCTCATCCCATATTTTAGAGAAGTGGATCAAGAGGCTGTTGGAACCTTCTTTGTGTATATGGTTGTATTTGTTTTCAATAGTTGTCAATGAAGATCAAAATGAAGGAGATCAAGAAGTACTCTAATGAAATGGAGGAATGGAAATTCAGATGATTTTTTTACTAATCATAAGTTCAAAGAACATGTGTCAAAGGTGACACATTGTTGACAACAATAAAGAATGTGAGGTATAATCCATCTGAGGATGATTAAAGAAGAATGGGGTTTTGATGAAGACCATTCAATTCCTCATGATTGCATGAGAACCATGCAAGATAATTCATGAATAATTGAGTCATATGTTTTTCATGAAGTAGATAATGACGGTTGAAGAACAAGACAATGTGCAAGGGATTGGAATTCTGAGATGGCCATGCAGAGATTGAAATTCTGAGATCGCCATGAACATCACATTGTCTCAGAGGATGATGATGCTAAATTTGTTCCTTCAAAGAATACATATCACGATAGTGGAGTCTGTGATGAAAGTAGAAGAGTTATTGAAGGATTAAAATCACCGAGAAGAAGTGTTTTTGACGTGATTGTTCTTATTGACAAAGCAAACAAACGACATAAAAATTTGTTGAAAAAGGAGATTCCATGGTGGCATGTAGAGTTCAAGGTATGTGGTTAATGATCCATATTTTATTCAAGAAGGTTGAGAAAGGAATGGATGATCTGGAGGTGGTACAAAAATAGCAGATACAAGGTCTCGCCGTTTCCCAGTGTTTGCCAAATTTTTGGGTCTGAAAATCGACCAATGGAGAAAAGTGTTTTTGGAAAATATACTTGCACATCTTGTAATTGATAGAGAGGAAACTTGCATGCCATATGATTTTCAAGACCAGGACATGGAAAATGGCAAAGGGAAGAGGGTCACGCAAGTGTTGCGGTGGTCACGCAAGTGAGCTACGCGCCATGAAGACACTTGCGTGCTAGTGCCTAGAAGGATCAGAAACTTGCGCGCCTATCATTTTTCAAGAACACAACTTCAAAATATGTAAAAGGAAAGAAGGTCGTGCAAGTATTGGTTGGGTAATGCAAGTGAGTTGCGTGACAGAGGCTAGGGGTGATGAGCTGAGCGCTGAGACTTACGCGCCGAGGGGTGACTTGCGCTCCATCACACAGGTTGAACAGTTTGCCTATAAATAGAGGGCCACCCCTTCTCATTTCCCATGAGCTCAACCCTTAGAGAAAATCAGAGCTCTCGTCACACAGGTGTAGGAGTCATGCAAATGGTGAGTGGTCGCACAAGTGGTTTGGAGAGACTTTCATGCCAGCTCTTAGAAGTTGCGTGCCGGTTGATGGTTGCACACCCAAGGTGATTTGGGTGAGAAGAAAAGTGAGTCGCGCAGGTTTGATGTTCAAGAAGGCAGTGTCAAAAAGGTTCTTTGGTGACACTTGTGCACCAGGTGGGACTTGTGCGCTGAATACTTGCACTCCATATTGGGACTTGTGTTCCGTATTGATATTTGCACACCAGTCTTGAAAAGGAGTGACAGGTGTTGTTGGAGTGTGCCCGCCTTTCTGGAGCTGCACGAGAGATGAAAGATTTCCTGATACTTTCGGTGCAAAGTGAGATTAAAGAGGAAATATAAATGATAAATGCATGATCTCATGAATACATGGAGAACTAATTATGAGAATGCCAAGTAATCTGAGCTTCACTTATTGAGTAATCACATCAGTGGTTGTGATTCCGGCAAACTAAGACAAGAGGATCTAATGTATTATTCAATACACTAAAAAAGAATGATTGAACTGAAAAGTGCATCAACTCTGAACCCTGATGCAAGAAAAGTCTAATGCTGAACAGGAGACAAATACTTTAATGAAAATCTATTGAAGAGTCCTTCACGTCTATAAACTGAGCGGGACTTCACCAACAGCAGTGAGCCAGGGGGAGTCAACGGGAGTGACCCGAGGGATGCAGTGAGCTATCCCTAAACCTTTTAAAGGCAGTGATCCTGGGACAGAGTGATTGTGCCCGAACCATTGTAATCCACAACTAATGAAGATTAGAGGAATTTGGTACGACTGGAAACTTTTCAGCATATGCTCCTTGGATTTGGGCCTTAGTGGTGAACCAAGTAAAATTACTGTGTTATCTCTTTGCATGTGAATGTTTCTTTGCTGATCATATCCATCATACTGGTTTAAGTAGTTCCTACCAACATGGGAACAAGATCCACAACTTTAAGAAGAAAAATATGACACCCTAATTCACCCCTCCCCTCTCAGGGTGTCTCGGGGTCCTACAAGTGGTATCAGAGGGAAAGGATAACGTATGTTGGATATTTTCTATTAATTATATTGAGAAGAGGATTTAAGTTACTTTCCTAAAGTCAACCATGAAGAGTAGTTTTGATGAAGATTCAGAGTAGAAATATATATCCACTAAGACTTTGACAAATAAGAAAAAAGAGAAGAAGCTGATAAAGAAGGCCCTCATGACCAAAGAAGATATTGTGTCTTGTTCTCCATGCCATTCCAATAATGAAGAAACATCTACCTTGGAATGTATCGAGCAGGTGGATCATATTTCTTCCAGAGGAAAGGATGACACCCCAAATTCAATCTTTCAATAAATACTCAAAACATATTTGCATGATATTCCTGAAGAAAGGGTTGCTATTTTTTGTATCCTATTATAATCTGTGCAGGTTGAGATCACTTGATTAGAAAGGGAAGCTGACAATATGGAAAAGGGGTTGGAAAGAAATGTTCTGGAAAGTATGAAGCTCACCAAATAGGTTAAAGTCTTTGACGAAAAAGAGTAAGTCAATAAGACTCTAAAATAAAAGATCCATGCACTTGAAGTTAAGCTGAAAAATATCAAAGAAGTCAAGGGTTCTTGTTTGGAAGAAACTTCCATGAAATTCAGGGCACATGACTCTTTTTTACAAAACAAAGTAATGATGCATGAAGATGAGGTTGAAAGATTGAAGAAGACTTGTGAAGAGAAGATGATCATGATTGAAGATCAGAAGATCATCCTCAATATTGAGAGTCAAAAATTTGAAGCCCAGTTGACCAAGATTGTGAATACACACATTTAGACTTCACAAAAGAATTGATAGAGTGACGCTTGTACTCAAGGTTTGTTGGAGGAATCTAAAGCCTAAATACCTCCAACATGTGACAAGATGATTATGAAAACTCTTGATTATCCACCTCAAGAATCAGTTTCTTCTGGTACTCAATGCTCACTGGAGGATTCTATTGACAAAATACTTCCAACATGTGATAAGAAGATCATGACTTCAATCATTGATCAATCACAAGTAACTGAGGAAGTGAAGGTACCATCCAAACCATGTTGTACTCACGTTCTAAATGCATTCCCACAATCAGGGTAGGCTGGAAGAAAAATTCTAAATATGTATGGATGAGGAAATGTGAGAAGAAGAAACCTACCACCATGGCTAGGGTGGATGGTAAGAGAAATGAGGAAGTTGGTTCCTCAAATAGAGTAGAAAAGATTAAGAAGATGGCCCAAAAACTTCATATAGAAGATACAAAGAAGAAAAGATTTATGGGCCAATGTTTGTGATACAACAAATTTGGGCATTATGAAATGGATTTTTGGTACAATACCTTTAATGGAAAAGCAAAAAAGAAAGCATGTATCAAAGGGAAGAAATTCAGAGAATAAGAAGCAACATCTGCAGGTCCAGAAGCATATGTTTACATCAAATAGATTTGGAATTCTTGATAACATCTATGATCTATGTAGCAGAAGTGGTCACAAGAATTGGGCATGCCTATGTTAACAGAAATCCAGAGATGATATGAATAGAAGACCTCTGATGCCGTCTAAGTATGAAGAGAGTAACTTGGGAAGAAATCAGAAGAATATTTTGAACACACATTTCCCAATGAGGATCTAAAGAAGGGAAGCTGATAAGACCAAGGATTTTAGATCCATTAAATTGAAGGGCCTTTCATCCAAAAGAAAAACTAAGTGGGATGAAACTCAGATGAACCCATGTGGAAGATCCAAACTTGCTGCAACAGTTCCAAATGAAATATTGGTCATCTGGCCAGAAGATTTGAATAGAATGAGGAAACATGAAGATGAAAAGTCCAAGGATAGTCCTAAAGGAAAATAAAAACTTTCATGTGATGAAGACAAAGTGCAGGAGAGATTGAAAACCAAGAGAAACACACGTGTCAAAGAAGTTCTTTCTGAGAGATGCAAGAAATATTGTCACATTACAAAAGGTTTCCTAGCCTTAATACTAGAGAAAGAAGAAGTCCTTAAAAAGAGTAAGAATGTATCCTTCATGATGGCTGTTAAGAAGAATAATTCTCCACACAAAGTAGAAGACAATGTGTAGAAATCCATGCCACATCAACAGATGTCACAACATATGTTCCAATTTGCAGGCATGAAGACTGGGGTGAACAGAGGAACTTGGTTGAGAAAATAACCTCAACCATGAAGCTCATGTTGATGAATCAAGGAGGAACCACTTTATTCCCTTAATCATTTGTTTATTGTATTTGTTCTAATAATGCAGGGAATTGAAGGTGAAGAATGCTCTCAGGGGGAGATCCTGAGAAGTAGTGAATGCTGTCAAATCATGATAGCTAAGCTAAATATGTTTCCATCCTTAGAAGATTCTTCAATTGATATTCAATGATTAAGATGGTGAAGTATCACTCTTGATAAAGATGATGAGGAGTGTTTCCCTTGAGGGGGAGAAAAATGAAGAAGCTTCCAAAATCACTATTTCAGTCAATATCAACTCCAGTTGGACTCAAATGCGGTTAATCTGTGAATTTATTGAATAACATGTCAATGGAGAAGGTATTAAATTTCTTAATATCTATCCCTTGGTTACTCAGATCAAAGATAATTCTACAAAGGGGGACTAACTGAATTGATCAGTGACATAAGAATAATGGATGTGCCCCAAGGTCACTTATCCTGCCGATAGCACTTGAATGTTTTTGATCTGTTTGTTGATTTGATTACTGGAGTTTCAGGTTGATTATTCCCTATCACATTTGATTTTCTTCTACCTAAAATAAAAGTGGTAAACCTTTGAAGACAATTTACATTTGTTCTCGTCTCATGCGGTATCATGATCTGTGAATTATGGATAGCCTTGTTGTCTAAATCAAATCCTCTTGTTTTCTACATCGAGTATTTCTCAAGTAGAATTAGCGTGAAATGATTAATGAAACATTGATTAAGTATGGATTGATACCCTCCCTACCATGAGCTTTGTATTTCTTGTCAATAAGGGGGAGATAAAGTGAAATGAAAGTTTGAAAAGAAAAGTTGATTGAAGAGAAGATTCTCATTTTGACATTGATGAATTCATTTCAGAAGATGTATAAGGTATTGACAAAAAAATAAAAAGGGGGAGATTGTTGAAACCACTTTTTTTATAAGGTTGTATTTGTTGTCAATAGTTGTCAATGAAGATCAAAATGAAGGATATCAATAAGTACTCCAATGAAATGGAGGAATGGAAATTCAGATGATTGTTGTACTGATCATAAGTTCAAAGAACATGTGTCAAAGGTGACGCATTGTTTACAACAATAAAGATTGTGATGTATAATACATATGAAGATGATTAAAGAAAAATGTGGTTTTTAAGAAGACCATGAAATTCTTCATGATTTCATGATAACCATGCAAGAGACTTCTTAAATAATTGAATCATATGTTTTTCATGAAATAGATAATGACGGTTGACGAAGAAGACAATGTGCAAGGGATTGGAATTATGAGATGGCCATGCGGAGATTGAAATTCTAATATAGCCATGCACATCACATTGTCTCAGAAGATTATGATGCTAAATATGTTCCTTTAATGAATACATATAAAAATAGTGGAGTTTGTGATAAAAGCAGAAGAGTTACTGAAGGATTCAAATCACCCAGAAGAAGTGTTTTTGAGGTGATTGTTCTTGTTGAAAAATCAAACAAACGACATACAAATTTTTTCACAAAGGAGATTCCATGGTGGCATGTCATGTTCAAGGGATGTGGTTAATGATCCATGTTTATTAAAGAACGTCGACAAAGGAATGGATGATCTGGAGGCAGTACAAAAATAGAATATACAAGGTTGCGCCATTTCCCAGTGTTTGCCAAATTTTTGGGCCTGAAAATTGCCAAACAGATAAAACTGTTTTTGGAAAAGAGACATACGCGTCGTGTACTTGATGGAGAGGAAACTTTCATGCCATATGATTTTCAAGATCAAAACATGGAAAAATGGAAAAGGGAAGAGGGTCGCGCAAGTGTTGGGTTGGTCGTGCAAGTGACCTGCGCGTCGTGAAGAGACTTGCGCGCCAGTGCCTAGAAGGATTGGAAACTTGTGTGTATATCATTTTTCAAGAACACAACTTCAAAATATGACAAAGGAAAGAAGGCCGTGCAAGTATTGGCTGGGTCACACAAGTGAGTTGCACGATAGAGGCTAGGGGTGATGAGCTGCACACTGAGACTTGCGTGCCAAGGGGTGACTTGCGCGCTGCCGTGTAGGTTAACCAGTTTGAATATAAATAGAGGACCAGCCCTCCTCATTTACCATGATCTCAACCCTTTGAGAAAATTAGAGCTCTCGTCACATAGGTGTAGGAGTCGCACAAGTGGTGAGTGGTCACACAAGTGGTTTGGATAGACTTGCGCACCAGCTCTTAGAAGTTGCGTGCCGGTTGATGGCTGCGCGGCCAAGGTGATTTGGGTGAGAAAAGAAGTGAGTCACGTAGGATTGAAGTTCAAGAAGGCAGTGTCACAAATGTGATTTGGTGAAACTTGTGCGCTAGTTGGGACTTGTTCCCCAAAGACTTGTGTGCCATATTTGGACTTGTGCGCCGTATTTAGACTTTCGCGCTAGGCTTGAAAAGGAGCGTCATGTGTTATTGGAGTGTGCCCGCCTTTCTGGAGCTGCACGAGAGCTGAAAGATTGCCTGATACATCAGTTCAAAGTGAGATTAAAGAGGAAATCTAAATGATAAATTCATGATCTCATGCATACATGGAGAACTGATTCTGACAATTCCAAGTAAGGTGAGCTTCACTTATTAAGTAATCACATCATTGGTTGTGATTTAGGCAAATAAAGACTAGAGGATCTAGTGTATTAGTCATTTCAATAAAGAAAAGGTTTGAAATGAAAAGAGCATCAACTTTGATCCCTGATGCAAGTAAAGTCTCATGCTAAACAGGAGACAAAGACTTCAATGCAAATCTATTGAAGAGACCTTCATGTCAATAAACTGAGCGGGACTTCACCAATGGTAGTGGGCCAGGGGGAGTCAACGGGAGTGACCCGATGGATGCAGTGAGCTATCCCAAAACCTTTTTAAAGGCAGTGAGCCTGGTACAGAGTGACTGTGCTCGAACCATTGTAATCCACAACTAGTGAAGATTAGTGGAATTTGGTATGACCAGAAAGTTGTCGACGTATGCTCCTTGGATGTAGCCCTCAGTGGTGAACCAAGTAAAATTGATGTGTTATCTCTTTGCATGTGAATGTATCATTGCTGATCATATTCATCATACAGGTTTAATTAGTTCCTACCATCGTGGGAACAAGATCCACAACTTTAAGAAGAAAAATTTGACACCCTGATTCACCCCTCCCCTCTCAGGGTGTCCCGGGGTCCAATAGAGGCCACCTAAGGCGTCTTCTAAGAGACACATGGGTCCTTTTCAATGGATTATTCTAGTAATATCCACTTTTAATGTGTTGTTGCAGTTAACCCTTAGCATAATGATGGTTCTTTCCTCTGCCAAATGGCCCATATTAATTAAACCAGGGCATGAAAGACATCCAACCGGGGAAAACGGCCAACCAACAGGGAGTAGGTTCATACCATTTCATCCTCAAGAAAATCCCACAAACCCAGTTTGGGGGGAAATAGTTAGAAAGCACATACACCAGTCTTCCTTCATTCATCCAACAAATAGACCCACCATGAGTCATTCAACTAAGTTTTCCAACTAAATATGGTAGAAACCTACAAGTCGGAACATAAACATGCCTCTGCCAACCAAGCATGCCAGCAGACTCATCTGGTAGTACTCGGAGAAGTATGACAACCATATTTTTGTGGAAAATAGTGAGTAGAAACACACACCTTCTATTACCCATCAAGATTGTTGTCAACCGTGTCTAGAAACACATGGAGAAGTCAGTCAGAAATCCCTGATGATGAGTAGAGGGAAAAATAAACTCTAAACCCCTACACATGAGTACTGTCAGTATTCATTGACAGGAAATAGAGGACAACATATGACACATACACCTACTCCAGATATGAAATGGTCATATATCCTAGTTCAAGTTACTGATTTCACCACACACATCATATTAATGGTGAAAGGGAATATGAAAATTTCTACCCACATCCTAAAAATGTTCCAGGATATCATTACAGTGATGAAAGTAGTTCTTAACTGACGAAAACCTAACTATATCCACATATGTGGGGTGTCTCATTATCATAACACCCCAAGGTAGACACACGCCTCTACTTCTATCTAGGAGATTCATCAGGAAATCTCCCTAATATTATACGAATAGCATGATAGAGAACATACAGTCGCTCCAATTGAATTTTATTGTCCTATTACAATGGTCACTCTAGGTTAGTCACAAAAACCTTCCCATGATAACCACTTCTCCCAACAAGTGGCCTTAATCACTTGTAAGAAGGCATCTAAAAATAATCATCATCAAACACGATTAGAAAACCAAGAGCCGATCTATGATGAGGCTTCGTATGAAGATGTATTTCTTGAAGCCCCAGATGTTTATCTTTCATATCTCAGGATCCTACCATCCTATAACTAAATTTCATTATAAATAGTATTAATTCTAAATGTCTTCATCCAAAACTTAAGCATGAAGGTTTTCTTCATGGAAACAATTTGTTCGATATCAAGATCGAATCTCTTGATGAGAGTCATGATAACCCTCAGTATAGCCAGAAGACCAAGGAGAAAGAGGGAATTTACCTTGATTTAATACACCATCATTTTCCTCCCCACGATGGTGATTATAACAAACGTTCTCACTATAATAGTGATTTTCATTGTCAAATGAATTCTCTAATTGACAGTGTAGTGACAAGAAATCCATCTTATCATGAGGCACTTGCAAATACAAGGCCAATCATGTTTGATTCCATATCATCGGTAAGTGAAATCCTTTCTCAATTGAAATTAATTCCAAGGTGATGTTCATTCTCATAACCACCCTTGGGTCGTTTTTCTTCCAACATAGTAGAGGGAATCCCAACCAATACCATTTTTTGTGGTAAAAAAATTGGGAAGCATCCACTATGGTCGGATCTGGTTTGGGAACCTCTGGTAAAAGATGAAGAATATTTTCTAAACAAGAGGATACAACTAGATAAATATGTTATATCGGTCATGTTATGTCCTTTATCCACCTCTAAATATAACATTCCATAGGTGTTGGTGAAATATTGTATGTATGAAATACTTTTAAACATATGAAAAACTCTTCATCACCTAAAATCAAAGGTATTACCATATGATGAGTATCAGACTCAAATCAAGGTAATAGAATGGTCGCAATGCCAAGTTGACTAGGCATCTCTCATAGTATCCCAACATCCCAATAATGAGAAGAAGTAGGAATCCGTTCAATGTGCATGCCTTTATGCATTAATGAAATTGAAAAAATAGGTCGTGGATACCCCATCTGGTGTTTCTATTAGGGGATGGGGTATACATGGAGAATTCCATTTCACTGCACTCCCAAGCTAGTAAATCCCACCAAATGTGGCATAATGAAATATAATTTCCCCAGTCTAGCTATAATAAATCACTACTGAAAATATGTCCTTTATCAGTGCTAGAAAAGGGCATTAATAGAGCTAGAAGTGCACTGTTAATCAAGGTGAAGATAAGCGGGGTCCCTTTTAGCAGCACTCTAAAAAGCACTGATAAAGGCCCCTTTTATCAATGCTAAAAAAAGAGTTCATGAAAAAGTCCTTTATACACACTTTTTTTAATGCTGATAAAAGACACCTTTTATCAGTGCTTTTTTTAAGTGCTGATAAAAGAGAAAAAGAAATCAAAAAAATTAAAAATAATATATAATGTAGGAGGAAGCTTTTAATAGTGCTTGACCCCCTATCAATACAAGACGGAGCCCCCTCCCTCTCACTATACACTGCCCTTGCCCACTCAACCCCCTCCCACTTGCACCCACATACCCTTGCTTCCCCCAGAACTCGAACCCGAGACCTCCCCCCTTGCGTTCCTGTACCTTTACCACTAAACCATTTAGAGTTTTTCTCCATTTAATGATTTTTCTATTCATTTATATGTATATTAATATAGATTCATATTAATATAAATATATTTAATTATATTAATACATATATATTTATTCATATATTAATATATATATTCTTATATTAATATATATTTATATATATTTATATATATTTATATATATATATAGTTATAATTTTTTATCTGTATATTTATTTTTATATTAATGTATATTTATAGATTATTTTTGAATAAATTTATAAAATATGTTCTTATGTGTGTTTATAAATAAATAAATACATACATACATACATATATACAGCACAGACACACATATACACACACACACACACAGATATATATTTATGAATAAATACATATACATGTGTATCTGAAAATCCATAGAATGTTAAAACGACCATAAATTATACTCAAAAAGTCTATTTCGACTCCACAACTAGTAAAATCGAATAACATGAAATGATCTTTGATATGATATGTGGTACAAGCCTAATGGACATTCAGATTAGATGTTAGGGCTGTTTGAATGTTAAGTAATTGGGGTATCCTGACTAAAACCCCTGTTTTGGAGGCCTTCTAGGCCTTTTTGGCCTCAAAAAATTGGATAGAAGTTTGCCTTCGGTCACTAGCGCATAGAGATCATCATAGGGTTCGATTTTTATGATGTATAGCTCAAACAGAAACTCGCATCAAAATTTATGGCCGTATGAAGTTTGAGTTACATTTTCAACTTATTTTAGATCTTTTATTGATTTTTTTATTTTTTGTGTCTTCAAATTGATACTAAATGATTATTAGTTAATGATAATTAGAAAATTTCTAATTGATAATATTTTTTAAAATATTTTAAATCCATTTTTACTAAATTTCGTATATATTAAATGTAATATTCTATTTATACTTATCTAAAACGTATTTAAAAAAATATATATTATATTTATGTCAATATAAATATACTTATATATCAATATATTATTTTTCATGACAAAATATTTTTTTTAAAATATACCTTATCAACGCCAGGAAAAAGCACAGATAAAGCACCCCCTTTATCAGTGCTACCAAAAAAGTGTTGATAAATGGGTCCCCTGTAACAGCGCTAAAAAATTAACTGATAAAGGGGGTGCATTTGTCAATGCTAAAAAAAGTACTGATAAAGGTTCACTTTTAACATCATTTTTTAGCGCCTTTAAATGTTCCCTTTATCAGTGTTTTTTTAGAGTTGTTAAAGGGCGGCACTACAGAAACTCAGTTTTGTGGTAGTGAATAAAATATATTCAAAACTGAAGATATGATCAATAAGAATAGGCCCCAACTAACCTTCACCGACATCATTCTAGAAGAGTATAGGCTATTTATATAATTTTGCATTACGAAACTGTGAACATTGACCAAGTATCCCTCTTAGAGTATTTAATCCATCAGATTGAGAAAATGTCAAAAATAGCCTAAGGGTCTTCCAAAACTGGTGATTTAAGTGAGTATCAAATAATGAACCTAGCACAAAGTTGGACTAGAAGCCATAAAATCATTAGAGAAGTTGCAGTAATATCATTCATAGTAGTTTGGAAACAACCCAAGCATGCATGGATGGTGTATTTTTTGACCTAACCCTACGGATCAACCAACCAATCCCAAAGGGTTGTGAAATTAGAACATGAATAGCACCAGCCCTCAGATCTAGAGGCTTTTTCAACTCCAAAATACATTCCTTAATAAGAATAATTCTTCTCCTAATTAGGAAATATGTCATAATGTGAATCCTCTCAATTTTTCCCATATTGTGATTTGGTGCATTCACTTGGAACATGTGAGACTAAAATCTTTAGAAATTCCCCTCAGATCACTATCCACCAAACATATCCTAGAGAACTGACAAAGAAGAGGACAAGGTCTCAGGGATGGCGCAGAAGAAGGATATATCATAAATATTATAATAGAATTCCAATGACGTGCTACACATATTTTAATGTCATCAAACCATCATTGAAGACCCTCCAAAACATAAGACAGGTTCATAGGATTATGAAGAGGAATTTTTTGTTCATGAGATGATATACACCAAAATGAATGCAGGAGGTGTGTGTACCTGAAACAAGAGGGTCACTCAAAATTTGGGTATCCCCTAAAATAATAAACCTATACCTCTTCAAAAGGAACCTAATAGGGGGAAATGTAAGGTTTATACCATGTCTCACCTTCCCTCTAAAAAAGGTCAGTCCATTTTGCTAGAGAAAATATTTTCTCAGAAAGTGGAGGAAATGATAGTGTTTAAAAAAATCAATGAAAAGCTACCCTAAGGAATTATTCCTACCATATATTCTTTAGAATCAGACCCTATACTCATACATCTAGTTGGAAAACATCAAAAAAGATGTTTTTTTCAAAAACTAAAGAAAATAGGGAACATCCACTCAATGTGGGACCTAAACCACAAATATATTTGGATCCCGCAACAGCAGGTCAAGAATTCCCTTCATTGGGTACAGATACCGAACATGGTCTGACACATCCTTATAGGCCATGCCCTATTGGTTACCAATGACAGATACCAGCGGGGCTGACACCAGTGGTCCTACCAATCACCAAACCCATTCAAGCATTAGTTGCCACACCTATTCAAGTCTTGTCTCAACCATACATTCCTCAAATGATTATGAACACCATTGAGTTATTAACAAATCAATTTAAATCCATGTAAGGATGGTGTGCACCAGTACATATAGAAATGAAGTCTTACCCTGAATGGGTGGATCCTACCCCTCCTCCACCACACTTTGAGATTCCAATATTCCCAATTTTTGATAGATTTGGAGATCTAGAGAATAACAGCATGCATTTCTTCTCTCACTAACATCCCATGATGGGGACCCCTGAGAAATAGGAAGTAGTGAAACTCATATGCTTCATGAAATCACTACAGGTTCTAATATTTGTATGGTATATGAGTGTACAGTCCCAATCGATTAATGGACGAGAAGATCTCTATCATAAATTCTTCTTCCAGTTTAGCTCAATGATGGAGAATATAGAAATATTAAACCTCGTGAATTGAAAACAAAGAGTGAATGAATGGGTCTCAAAATTCATTTCTTGGTGGAAAGGATTAAATTAATCCTTTAACATACTACTCTCTTAAGAAGAGTTATTTCATATCTGTGTATAAAATATCTATGAAGAGTTTTTCACACCATTCATCTATGTGCTATACGCATGAGGGTTTCGAGATCTGGCCATAATTTCTCAACAGTTGTAAAAAACCATCATAGAGACTAAATCTAGGTTCTAGGTAATCCCATCAACTCAGGTAAAGAGAACCAGGAAGTTAGAGGTCACTACAGTTACACTTAAACATGTATATGTACTTGATCCTATTTAAAAGTCTACATTTTATCATAGGTATCCACCTCCAGAGTGTCTATAATAGTGGCCACCTCTCCAAGATGATGAAATATATTATAGTTGGATACAATTTTAATAGATGAAAAACAAGTTCTATTTCTTTCAGAATATGCAAGACCTAGTTACTTCATCTCAAAATTAGAAAAACAACATAGTTTAGTTGTGAAAGTCCAAGAATTTCATCATAGAAGGTGATTAATATCTCCCAAACTATTTTTCCTTCCATCAAATGTTGGGTAACCAAATACAGAAGTTTCTTTTCTTAAAAGACCTCCAAATAAATATTAAGGACTCTCGTAAAGTGAAACTAAAAAATTTTATAGCCTAACTAGCATATGTTTCTACTACCAATCAAGAAAAGGAAGGTGAATGAAAATAGGTTAAGAGAAATTGTGAAAAAAAATTGGTGACTAGAGGGTCATAAAAATGATCAAACAGACTCATGTTATTCTCTAAGAATAGTTGAAACATCCAACTATGCCCTCAACCCCTTCTGCTACAGCAAAACCAAATTCATCAAAAACCCAATCCTCTAAAGTCGAATCCTTGAAAAAGTGATATGAGCAGAATAATAAGGGGAAATAAAAATAATATGATCACATTTCAAGGAAAAAGTTGTCTTTGACCTTAGAATACTTCATGCCGACCATCTGAAAAGCATGTTCACTACCCAACCAAATGGTACAACTAGAGTCGAGCCATCATGATGAATCTTCATAAGATGTAGAGTTTATTTTCAATTCCATCAATGTTATTCACTTAATGAATTCCCTCTCAAATGATTATTCTGATTTTGAACATGAGTACCCTATACTTAATTTGATAACTAGGGAAATAGGTCATTGAGGTCAAGGATACATGGGAAGACATGGTCATTCTAGGAGCCACTACATCAATCAAACCCCTCCTTGAACTATTTACCTAGCAAAAAATCATAGGAAATATATCATGTGATCTCAGTATGAACAAGGGGGTTCTTCCTCCACACATGATAGGTCCATACATGACATGATTATATTGGAATAATGGTGAGAGGACACTCCATATCATCATTTATTGGTATTCCAACCCAGTCATCCCAATTCACGAAGAATAGGAACACTCCCATCTCTTATCCTAAGGGACGGCCCATCCACATCAGGAACATCAGATCCTAAAGTTATTTCAAAAGAGAATATTCATTATAGAAATCATAGACCTTTTGATCAAAAATATAATGTCTTAAATTAATTTTTTCATGCTCCATATATGTTATCAATCTAGGATGCTCTGAGTCTATCCAAATACCTCCAAGAAGCACTCATTGAGGCATTATCAAGCCCTTAGTAATTTGAAGTTGAGATCATTTCTTTTAAAGTATATCGTGCAGAGAATGATCCTAAGGAATTCCATTTGTTCATATCATTCACCAAACATGATGTGGATTTTATCATACAAGGACATGCTAGGACCTTGAATATACCTGGAAGGTTAAATGACATTGATATCTGATGAGCCTTCATTGATAATGGACAAAAAGTCAACCATATCCCAGTCTAGACACATCCTCAACTAGGTATTAATGAATCTCACTTGTCTCTATCCACTCTGATGTTACAAGGTTATGAAAATAAGGAGCAAGATCCTATTGGAAAGATCACACTCATATCCCATTTCATAGATCTTATGTCTGACTTAGGGTTCACGGTGGTCTAGGAAGGAACAATATTCAATATTATGCTGGGAAGACCTTGGCTACATTATCATACAACCATTTATTTGTCATACCACCAAATTATCAAATATTTAATCAATGGTAAAATTGAGACATTTTATGGTGATAATTCCCCATTAAAATCTTTCAAGACACAGTACATTGATCTATGGTTCTATGAAAATAAATAGAAATAATAAATGGATAATGATTCCTCTCGAATCAATGCCCCAAATGAATTAGAGATGATCCCAGTTAACCATTTTAAGAAGATCAGTGTAGATTACATGATTTCTATTAAACAAATCGAAAGGGTTGTCTAGAATTCAGGAATTCATTCTACATATTCCCTTAATGTCAATCATGATGGTTGAGCCTGATGGAATTGAAGAAGTTATCATTTATCCAAGTGATAACAAAATATATAATGAAAATTTATTCATTACATCCCCTAAGATTCAAAAAATATCAGTTCTGCCAATTGAATTATAATATGTTGTCATAACAGCAAGAGAAAATGAAGAAACTCATTCTTTGTTCCTTATTTCCCTTTCTGGGCTCTAGGAAAGTTGCATGCCAGAAAGTGATCCTAAAATGATTGCCTAATCCTCTAGATGTCCAAATAGTGACTCTCCTCTTCCCTCTGATGAACTTGTTTTATCATATCATCTCTAGAAAGAATAAAAAATGTGAAGAATGAGGAAGAGGAAGATGAAAAATATCTCAGGGATTCCCCTCACGCATTCAAGGAAGGAATCTCCACCACCTTGGATGAACTCATAAATATAAATATAGGTAAAAAATAAGATCCACTCCCCACTCTAATTTGTGTGAATATAAATCCTTAAGAACATGAGGTATACACCTCCTTCTTAAAGATGAATTGAGATGTGTTTCCCTAGAATTACACAGAGATTTTCAACCTTGAATTTAAGTTGGACACCAATTACATTGGTTTTCTAGAAGATAATTGGGGATACTAGAAAGTATCCAGGAGGAAAACCCGACCCACACCTCCAATATTGAGTCTGAAGTGGAAAAATCATTAAGGATGATTATATACAAGGGTAGAACCCCCAAAATCTCTATACAACATTGTCCATGTAAAAAAGAAGAATGGAAAAATTAGGGTTTTCATCGATTTCACAGACCTCAACTGATATTTTCCCAAATATGATTTCATGATTCCAATTATAGAAGTCCTGATAGATTCAATGGTCGGTTATCAAGCCCCCTCCTTCATAGATGTCTATTTTTGGTCAAAAGTAATTCATATGGCCCCAAAAGATGAACAATATATAGGTTATAGACCCCCTCAAGGAGTGTTTTTCTACTGGGTAATGCCCTTTGGTTTAAACAATGCTGGTTCCATAGACCAATGTGTTATGCATCACATTTCCATACCCATCTTATGGAGATTCATTGAATGATACATTGGTGATCTAGTGTTTAAGACTTTACAATTTTATAACAACTTGGATTATCTAGGAGTCATATTCAGTAAGCTTCGACTATATAATCTGAAGATGATCCCCTTAAAATGTGCTTTTGGGGTAACCTTAGGAAAATTTATTAGCTTCATCTTATGCCATCATGGAATCAAATTTGATCCTGATAATACTAAAGATATCCTTTTCATGTCACCTCCTCAAAACATGAAAGAGTGTATAGTACTTTAAGGAAACATGGCCTATATTCGGTGCTTTATAGCTAACCTCATAGGCAAGTGTTTACCCTTAACCAAGTTGATGAATAATGGGGTCCCTTATCAGTAGACCAATGACTGTCAAGATGAATTTGATGCCCTAAAGAAATAACTCTTGAGACCATCGGTATTGATTCCACCTATTGAAGGAAAACCACTTATTCTATACATGATGTCACTAGAAATATAATTTGGTTCTTTCCTTAGAAAAAATAATGATTATAGGAATGAAAATAGCCTTTATTATCTCATTCTAACCATGCTTGATGTTGAGACTCTCTATTCAGGTATAGAGAAGAGATTCTTGACATTAATATTATCTATTCAGAATTTGAGGTACTACCTATAAAACCTTGATATCCAATTGGTTTCTCATAAAAACCCATTCATTTTTAACCTCAGTAATACTATTCTAACAATACATTTAGAATGGTGGGAAGTTATTCTGAAACAGTTTGATATACAGTTTGTGCCTTAGAAATAAGTAAAAGGACATTCCTTGGCAGGCTTCCATTCTGAGCACCCATATGTAGAAGATATGTCATTAAATACTGAACTATCTTTTCAAAAAAATCTTCCCTATTAAATACATACCTAGAACATGGTAATTTTATTTTGATGGTTCTCCAAGGAGTCCAACGGTAAAGAAAATGTAAGACCCTATGCTCAAAAAATTTGTGTTAGGAATTTCTCTTATCTCCCCAAAGAAGAAAGGGATTCCATACTCCTTACTATTATCAGATGTTGGTACCAACAATGAGGTAGAATATTAGACTCTAATTTCAATCTTGGAATTGGAAATCAATGTACTTGTGAACCACCAAGAGGTGAAGGGAGATTCATAATTGATAATCAAAAAATCAACGGGGATTGTGCCATCAGAAAAGAAGATCTAATTAACCTCTGTGATTATGTTTGAGGGTTAATAGAATAATTTCCTTCAGATCCAACGTTGATTCACATTTTAGAATCATAGAATGCCCAAGTAGATGTGTTGGAAAATGCTGCAACAACTTTGGATCATCTAAATCTGGATGAAAAAATCATCATCATTTCCAATCATTATGTGGTTTTACATTTTATTCAAATAAGAACATATGAAATTAATGAAATACTGATCCATATATCTCAACCATGGGATGAATGAAAATGGTCATCAAATATCTCCAAGATGGATTACTTCCACTAAACAGAGTTGTAAAACATTAGGGGTGACGAGCGGCTAATTTCACACATTATGATGGCCCAACCCACTATAAAGTTCTCTTCATCTGAGGATTTGGTGGGGTCCTTCTAAAATGTGTTGATGGGGAAGAGACAGTGGATATTATGGAATAAGTACATGTAGGATCTTATGGATCCCACCAATCAGGGTATAGTATTTCTGATAAAATTGGAAGTCTTGGATACTTTTGGCCTTCAATGGAGTAGGATTGCATAGAATTCTATAAGAAGTGTCATCCTTAAAAATTTCATTCCAATTTCATCCATCAACCACTATAGTTACTATATACATTTAAATACTCATGGCCATTTACTATATGGGTAATGGATTTTGTTGGGTCATATCCTCTAGCTATGGCTAAGCAGATCAAGTACATCCTTACTTTCTTCCCCAAATGAGATGAGGCAATACCTTTCAAAGAGGTCAGATCCAAAATCTTTTTTACCCTTTTCGAAGATAATATCATTACTATATTTAGTGCTCCTCATACCATATTGATGGGAAATGGCACCAATTTCTATTTTTCTAAGGTGGAAAAGCTATATCAAGAATAAAATATCAGTTCCAACCATTCATCCCGCAATCATATAGTACCAATGGACTGATAGAGGCTTTAAAAAATACCCTTCCAAACAGACACTATAATATGGTTTATAAAGATAAGAAATCATGTCCTGATAAGCTATTGCATGCCTTATGGGATTATCAGACTACAACTCGTACTGCAACGTGTGCCACCCTATACATGTTGTATAGAATTGAAGAAGTATTTCCCATTGAGGTTCAGTTTCCATGACTTAGTATTTCCATTTTTGACCATGTATCTGTATATGAATAGTCTAAAAAATGTTTGGATGACCTGGTACAACTAGATAAAAAGAAATTTCATAACTTGAATCACTTGGATGTTTATCAGAATCGGATATCACATTCCTTTAACAAGAAATTGTTCCTCTATTAATTCCTCCAAGGAGACTTGATATTGGTCCTTAGGGCTCCAACGATACTTGGAAAGAAGCCTCTCAAGCTTGAGTCAAAATGAGAAGGACCTTACCATTTACATAAGATCAAATCTAATGGATCTTATTCCTTAATATCAATGGATGGAGAACTCACTACAACTCCAACCAATGTAAGGTTCCAAAAAAATGCATTTTGTATTAAAACATTGGTCATCTTAGATGAAGGATGTTAAATTGCATTGTACCATTTGTGTCTATGTTTCATGATGTTAATCTATGTATTTTCATTATCCTTATCATACGATGATAAGATTCATGACATGAGGTCCTAGTCACATGACCTAAAACTACATAACACAATTTTTCCTCACCGCATGACATTAAACTGTGTGGTTATCATATCTCTCATTCGACATTAATAAATCCCCCAAAATAACATTAGTAAATATTCTATGTGGCCCTAAAAAATAATGGGTAGCTTTCATGCCTAATCATCACTCACATCACTATCACTCCATAGTGGCACTCAAGCCCCATTTTCCCCTATTTTCAAAAAAACCTTCATAGGAACCCTTTTTAAATAACTATGTGTGTCTTGATTCTCACTTAAGTGAGATACATAGTGATGCCCAGATCATCAATATTGGGTCAAGCCATAACCACAAAGAAAATATCTTACTTCCTTATATACGAATTAGACATGCATAGAAATATTTTCTAGAATGTATAGTTTGATTATCATTACAATAAGATGCATAGTGATCCCAATACTCATGTTTGGGGCACACCCATCAACCTAGAAAATATTAAATCTCCTTCCTCACATCAAAAATCAGTTGGTATGGGGAATCATTTTCAATAACTATTTGTTGATTGATTCTTCCCCCAGTAAGATACGTAGTGACACCCATATCTATTATATCAGGTCTAGCTAAATTTTTTAAAAAGTCCCCATCACTCTCTAAGTGCATGAATCAAAACTAAACAGGGATCATTTTCAAGAACTACATGTGAATTCATTATCATTCTAATGAGATATGTAGTAACACCCGAATCATCAATCCCGGGTTAATCCGTGATTATTGAAAATAAAATTCTCCTTATTTTTTACTTATTCATGAACTTGATCTGTATAGGGAACCTTTCTAGGACATATAGATTGATTATCAATATAATTACATGTGCGATGATACCTAGACTTCATTCTTTTGGCCTAACCATCAGTTTCAAAGTTATCAAAAGTCCCCTTACCCACATCAAAGTATGATTAGTGTGGGAAACAACCTTCAATAACTACATGTGACATAATTATCATCCTATAGAGATATATAATGATTCCCATATCATAAATATTAGGTCCATAAATGATTAAATAATAAATCCCTTTTACATTCTATACATGAATCATCTCTGTGTAGGGAGACTATCAAGGACCATGTGCAGCTTAATTCTCATCCCAATGAGATAAATAAATATGATCATGTCCTCCACCTTGGTTTCACCGTAATGTTCTCATACTTTCACATTGGTTCATCTAATGTCCTTACCTCATGAATTTAGAATACTGAGAATATCATGAACTGTGTGTTACTTTATTCTCATATCTACGCGATATGAAGTGATTCATGGATCTCATCTCTTGGATCATCCAACAAAAATTTAAATTCCTCTATACATCACTTTTTTTTACCATTGGGTAGTAGAAGAAACTTTTACCACTCCTTGTTTCTCACACCGACCATAGGTTATGTGGGGTTAGGATTTTGGTAAATGATTTATCTACATAAGTAAGGTGTATCTATTCACATTGAGGCCATCATGGTATTGGATAAAAGACCATAAAAAGAACCACTAGACATTCTTACCACATGATGGTAAAAATCATGGTCCTTAAAGAACTTTGTGTGGATTCATTCTCACCCATATGAGATACGTAGTGATACTCGTTTCTTTAATCCAAGGCCCTTCCAAAACACAACATGGAAAGGCCCCTACTCTCCCATTTATTATTCAGATCTACATGAGGAGATCCAATATGAGATATCACTTTACACATGAACCCATGTCGGTAAGAACTTAGTGTGGATTAATTATTTATCTGACAAGATATGTAGTGACACTTGGGATTTATACTCTATCTGAACCACAATATTCCTCTTTACATCAGAATCACCCACATCCTTTTTGTAAGATGTTAAACTGCATTTCCAAATTCATCCCCACATGACTTCAAACTACATGGTACCTCTATAACTACATATGGATTGATTCTCATCCCATTAAGATATGTATTGAATCCTAGGCCTTAATCCTTAGACCTAGATAATAGGTAAAATAAAATTCCTCATCCCCTGTATACAATAAAAAATCTATACTGGAATTTTTATTTTGGTTCCTCTCCTTAGAGAACCCACCAAGGAAATAAGAGTTGTCCCCCTTCTATGTATGAGTAAAATATGTGCAAGGGACTCCAATACCACCCTTCGTATCCGAGAATCCCCAAATCACATCTTACAACATTATACTTACATACCTAAAAAGGTAAAAAAAAATTCAAATAAATTACAATGAATAGAAGATTCATCAACCTTTTGGGTCAATGATAAAGACCTTAAATTATATCCCCTCAAAATGTTCTTACTACGTGAATTTAAACTGCACAACTTGATTTTATTTCTACACACCTTTAAACTACACAATATAATGTCCTTAGTGAACAACATTAAACTACACAACATGATGTCCTTTCTTCATGACTTTCAACAGTACAACATAATGTCCTTGTTGCATGAAATTAAACTACACAACATAATTTCATTGTTGTATGACTTTAAACAACACAACACAAAATTAAACATCATAAAATAATGTCCTTGTTTCATGAATTTAAACTACATAGCATAATGTCATTGTTTCATGACATTAAACTGAATAGCATAATGTCTTTGTTGTATTAATTTAAACTACACTACATAATGTCCTTGATACACGAATGTAAACTACACAATCCCATCATCCTTTTTCAAACAAGGACATTCTCCCCCTTACATTGGTTATCTAAAAAAAATTTACCCTCCTTCACACATAAAATTCATGAAGGAGATGTTTCTCATTCATAGAATTTGAAGAAAAATCTATTCCCTTTATTTTCTGACATCTTACCTTGGAAAAACCACCCCTAGTAGTCTTGATAAATCGGAATATCTATAAACTTTGTTCGCCCAAGAGTTATAGAATGTCAAAATTCCCGAGAACTTGTTTACATGACTATGTAGTACGTTCCCTAATTGGATTTGTATAAGTTTCCCCTTAATGAGCCTATCAGCCTAAGGATGCCACTATTTGAATATGTTGTGTGTTCCATAGTTCTCCTTGCATAAAACAAGACTCATAATGGGTTTTCCAACAAGTTCTAACTTTGTTCTCAAGATATATCTCCTCTATTCTCAATTATCATGTTTTATATTAAAGAACCATATAATAATGGATCAATATTCCCCTTAGAATTATCTAAATAATATTGGAAAATTCATTTTTACCGAGCCTTGTTTGGTTTATCATCTAAAAATTCATGGTCAAAGTTGTTCAACCTAAAACACTAGACCTTTTATTCTAGCATGCATGAATTTAAACTACCCCTAAAAAGAGACATGGTACTCACCAGGTTGAAAACCCGAAATGGAAACCCTATACAAAAGCCTAGTATTATGTTACTATACCCACACTCTCTATTTTTTTGCAATATCGATCAATGAAAATTTAAAAAGGACAAATCTAGTTAGGTAGAATACCCAAAAAGGGAATGACAAGAAAAATCCAAGTCTATCCAACTATGTATCCTTCATGTTGTGCTTTGGAAAAAATTAGGGTAATGAAACAAAAGTCACAAAGTCCCTTTAGTTTTATATATGACCCTAATAATTGTAAAACTATGCTCACTAAGCCTCTTGTCTTAGACAATAAAAATAGAGCACCAGTCATCCCTATCATTGTAATTATGATTTTCTTGTATGAATATTTCATGCAATGAAAATAATCTTCAACATTATGATTAAACGAAAAATTTAAGAATAAATACATAGATTAACAAAAGTGAAATTATTTTTCATTTATAAGAAAAAAAATCCCCATAGAAAAATCCACAAAATTGAGTCTCTCTTTCGTATATTACAAGAGGAAATAAACATAACTCATCCTCTATTGAACAGCCTCTTAAGCCTCATAAGCTACTTTTTGAAGCCCATTCAGTCGACCAGATTCAGTCTCCTCAACCTTGAAAAGCATATTCATTACACCAAAAATGGCAATCAACCCTTCTATTTGGGAATATATTAATGAATGGTAGATCTTTTAATGTTCTCCCTGAGTTTAATTTAAATCTTGGTAAAGGAGAAACACTTGAATAGTCTTCTCCTTGATCTTCTGATTTACTTTAACCTGATTTTTTTTGTTGTGATTGGCCTCTATTTGTGATAATGTAGCTCAGAATTCATTACCATTGAAAAATAGTCTATCCTTTATAAGTTCCTATGAGTGTTTATGCTCCTTCTCCCACTGGTGAACAATATCCTTCACAAGATCATGGATTATATGATAATCAAACTCGAAGAATCCCAACATGCCAAAATGAATTGGAATTCATTGGATTCTTGAAGGAAGATCATCAAGAGTTCTCTTAGAGATCATCTCCTTTATACCCCACCAAATGATTGTGGAGTGCATAACAGTTCTATACTTTTACCTTAGAACAATATTCTATTCATTCTGAATGAATTAAATTCTAAGGGGGGATATTGTTGATATAGTGAAATGTGTTCCATGCACTTTTCCATATAATTGAATAGGATAACCTCTCTTAGACACCAAATGCTGAGTTTGAGAAGAATATATATTTATTCCAAAAGAAGAAGAAGATTTTATTTTCATGTGTCTCTAACCAAAACACCCTTGATTGGGCCCAAAAAGTTCAAGGTGAGACTCTCTATTTTTCATGGGGGTCAATAATGGTTGTTAAGGGACTGGACTGAAGGTCTAGGACCTTAGGCTGATATTGATCATGAGTAGGGGTGCAGGGGAACATCCCCCATGGTATAGAACTATGGGTTAGCCCAAGTGATCCACCTAAGTTCCCCAAACACCATCAATGCACAAAGTCCCTACATGAAACACCTATTCAGATAGCCTAATCACCTGACTTGCATGAAATTTTACCTTCTATGAGGGTCCTATTTTTGCTTATAAATAGGTCCCTCGATTTTTCATTTGGAAAACAAATTTTTTCGAAGTCCAATTGTTTCTCTGATCACACTAGTTCTTCACTAAAGTCCTCTGAAACCTTCTAGGTTGTTCTCTAACACTTAAAGAATAGGTAATTAATGGGGAATAGTTGAACATAAGTCCTCCTATGGTTTAAATTAAACATCACCTATGAAAGGCAGTCTCCCAACCCCTAATTAATTATTAATAGATTTAGGTCACCTTATTTAATCAGGTACATATGGAACTTACCTCTAGAAACATCCTTGGAGACCCTTGATGTCTTGAGAAAGGTCTATGCCAAGTATAGTCACCTAGGTGGTCCATCGCCCAAGGTGTTATATACTATCCTAGGCTAACCAACATGGAGAACCCCCCTAGTTGGATCCACCTTGGTTTTCCTTACCTTATAGTCTATGTGATCCATCCATCGAGCCATCTTTAAAGCCATTTATGACTGATCCTCTCCCCCTTTGCATCCATTATCTGAGAGGGATCAAATCAAATCCTTCACCAAGACCACCTGGCTTACAAAACCATGTGAAAAGGTGTTCCATTGTGTCTCCCATTTGGATTTGTATTTCTAAGGTCATAGGATTCCGACACTTGTCCTACCATAGGGTTAGGATCCTTAGGGAATCTAGATATGTTTATATCTATGGTCCTGAGGACCCTTACCCTAGGGAAAGTTTTTAGGATTTTCCGGTCATAGATTCTAAAGATAAGACCATGTATATCCCTTCTCGTCACTGTGACACAAAGCATCCAATTCCTTGTAGGGAGGGTAAGTATCACACTTGTTATTACATTCATCATGGGATTATATCCTCATCCCACTATGGAACAGATTGTAGGGATACCATCCTGGTGTAAGCCCCTAGACTTTCATGTAGGAGGTTTCATCCCTAATCCTCTCTACCACTATGTCCTTAAATTTCATTCCTCCCTTACATAGAACCCAAATCCATGTAGATTGAAGAGTGGTAAGCACCATAGACCCATCCTCTAACATTATATCCCCATCCTCTTCCACAATCAAAGAATGAAAATTGTGTGGTTTATCAAATAATCTGCTTCCTCTTTTTTCTCACACTGAGCACGAATCACATGGGATTAGAGGTGAGTGATGATCATGAAATATACACAATCTACTTCGAGGACTGAACTATGATAACTCTTAGTCTGCCTATAACTAGGACACGTAGGATGCCTATCTATGAACCAAGATCAAGGGACATTCTCTTCAGAAGTTGGTTCCAACCATAACCGAATCACTAGGCCTACTCTTTAGATGTAAGACCCAAATAAGCCTTCAAATCACCATGATCTAATATATCACTCATTGCCTTTTTCATAGGTCATTATGTTTAGTAAATCTCAAACTTAATCCTCTAAAAGGACTATACTCCCCTATGATACCCACTGAACTACATGGGATTTTATTCCCATCCAAATGGCAAATATAGGAAGCCTCACTGATGTTCAAACAAAACTCCTAAATTATCCACGTTCTCTTTTGTCCATATACTTAGAATGGTGTAATTCAACATGGAAACTCATATCACTTTCTGGTTCCATGGGTTGCTTCAGCATTATTCCCTCACTAAAACTTGACTAGGAATATTCTTCCTAGACATCCTTTACACATGATGTTAAACTATATAGTTAGGTCTTCATCAAACGACTTTAAAATGTATGATGTCTCAAATTAATCATCATTGAAAAATGTGGGTTTTGATTTATTTTACAAGGATATTTAGGAATCCAATTCATGGGTTTGATCCCAACAAAAAACAATTCATGTCTCTCTCGATGATGATAAAATCCCTAGAGACCCTCATCTCCCTGGATGTCGATAAACTCTAGAGTGACCTTCCTCTACCTGGATGACAATAAACTCAAGAGTTCCCTAATGTGTGGATAGAAAACTAGTATCATCCTAATAACGAACAATGAATCTCTAAGTAGTATATGATAGGATACCATTGATGGAGAACCTCAAATACATATATATGTCTCCATCAATGAGGAACTATAAATACATACAGTTGATTTTGAATTCCACACGTGCTAACAATTGATTTCTAATTTTGGATTCCCCTTATCATACTTTTTAATTAATAAAGGGTTCATAAAAATATCTTAAATCTATAAGAGAGTCATGGCGTTGGAAATAATTCTCCCAATAAATGGTGGGTGAGTTCAACCTACCATCCTCTCAACCAATGCAATTGATTAAGAATCATATGTCAAAATACCTAATGAGAGCCATCCTTTTGAAAGTAGGTCCCCATGGATACTTAATCATTTTGTGTTTCTAGTTCCATAAAAAAACTTGTTGGAAACCCTTTGGAAATATAAAACCATTATGGGGATGAACATGACATGCTTGACTTATACTACAGAGACTCATTAACAATATAAAAGGTCTGTATTGACCAGCCTCTGTCAGACCATTTTGTTTCCCTAAACGATCATCCCCATTTACATTAGAAACAAAAAAAATGGTGAACACAATGTGAATCAATTAAAATATAGAATATTCTTAATAATATAAAATGAATGTAATGACCAGTATCTGTCGTACCATTTCATTTCCCTAAACGATTATCCCCATTTTTGAGGGAAACAATGATGAAGCTGAGAAATCTTCTCAAGGTTACACTATAAAGTAAATTTCATGGGGTTCATCTTTAGATTTGGATTTCTCATTTTAAAAAAGATTGTATCAAGATAAGATAAATGGTTTTAATGTTATTGGTACTTAACCACTATATCATAAATGTATAATTCAAAAAAATTACCTAATAAGGGTATGAATTTGTGATTCATGTAACATCTGTTTGTAGCACTAACATTATTAAAATCAAAGGTCATTACCCGATTAAAAAATAATCCCTAGGGACTTGAATAGCGTGGATTATTCATCTTCTTGATCTATCATAATTTGAATGTACCCTAAATATCCATCCATGAAGAACATGGCATGATATCCATCCATTTCATCAATTAGTATCTCTACGATTGGGACTAGGAAATCATCTTTATTACAGTGCTAGTTGAGATCTATGAAGTTAATGTAAAACCAAATTTTATCATTTATATTATTTATCAGGATAATGTTTTCTGCTTATTTCAGATATTGAACTTATTGGATGAAGTCATCCATGATACCCTTGTCTAATTCAGCCTCAATTTTTGAGGTCTTATACTAGTGTGTTCTTCTTGTTGTCTGCTTGTATCCTTGATAGTCTTCTGAAAAGCCCAATTGATGTGTGTCCACCTTGGGATCAAGGCATGAAATCTTTGTGTAATTTCCAGAAAACAAGTCCTGATGTTGTTTCGGGAAGGAGGTATACACATCTTGTTCTATGTAATTCATGGATGTATTGACTAAAGTGGGTTGTGGATCCCCTTATGTACTTATATTTATTTATCTAATTTAATCATTAGTTGTAGATAAACCTACATCAAATACTAGAGGGGAACCCCTACAAAATACCACTTATTCCTCTTTCTCACAATCCTACTCCTTCACCACTATCCTATTCTCAAGGGAGGTAGGTGATGTAGAAAGCTTCTTAGAGTTTGTGGATGAGAAAACCTTTTTATATTTAGAAGGTGAAGTAAACAATTCTATCCAAGATGATGATGCAAGTACTTGTTGATGTTCAGGGGTGGAGTGAAGGAATTTTAACACATTATTTTTTCACTATCCCGATAGTCAACAACTTCTCTAGCATTGTCAGGTTATGTTTTCATAACTGACAGCATGGAATTTTAGGAATATATTCAAAAATTCAGACCCACCTATTTGATCTAATTGATGGGAAGTATATACTCTATGCTAATCTTCTTGAAGGGATTACATGGGGTGATTTCCAGATCATTAGGGTCATTTATTTGACCAAAATAATCAATAATGGGATTCTTCCCTTCCCTCATATCTAATCCATCATCAATATATTGTTATTCATAGGATTTAAATGGTGTTTTATCACTATAAAATGTTTCAATATGACTATTGATGCTATATTTGAGGCATTGGTGGTATGATGATGAAATATTTGCATGGTGATGTAACCAAGTCCTTCCTAGTTGAACGTTGAAGGATGTATCTTATAAAACAACCATGAATTATGAGTCAGATAAAATATCTAAGAATTTATTCCTAAACTTGATCTCATCAGAGGATTTTTCTCACTCTTTTCATAACCATTTAGAGTTAGTGTAGAGGGGGACAAGTGGGAATCATTGTAACCCAGTTTATAAAGTTCATAGATAAGAAAAAGGTTTAATCCTGATCCATTTTCAATGAAGGGTCATTGAATATCAAAATCATTTATATTAATAAACATGTATAGGGGTCTGATGTGTCCCTGTATGATGGAATCTCTGTCTTGGCCTGTGAAAAAGATGATCATGTGGAATTCCATAGGATCTTTCTCTATAAGATATACTTATATAGTAGTAACTTCAACCTTAAAATATAGTGTTCTTGAGAAATATTATATGATTTCTACCCAGAGGTCTTTTAATAGACTCAAATCATCTAGTATTTACAACATTGCTAACACAAGGGATAATTTTTTTTAGATTTTATATTTCTGGAATAAATTTATTCACTTCCCAGCATGGGGATTCTCTTTTATAGGAACTTTAGGAACTAAATTTCTGGATGTAGGTGGACCCGCCCATGGAACATGATATGAAATCACTTTTTTCATTAGTAGATTAAGTTTTCTATGTCTAGATGTGTTTCATGGTTTATTGGGAAAACATTTCTCCTCTAACTGATATTCCAGAACAATCGGGTCAAGAAAAACATGGGTCTATGTGGGGGGTATTTCTTTTTAATTTGGAGCTTGATGAATAGCTATCCCATATGTTTTATCCATGTATATGGTCTAATCGGGGATTTGGTCAAAGTATTGACTTCTAGAACGACCGAAAATCCCCCTGTATCATTATATATGGTGTCCTTTTCACCTAATTTCCAACTAGATGTAGGTAATTTGGGTTCATAAACACACTCATAATCCTAGAAGGTATACATTAATACAATAAAATTAATGGAACAAAAGATCATTTCCTTGTATGTTGAGGACTCTACCTTGACTCTTATGGTACTATTTGGTGGGGCAGAACCAGTTTCTCTGGGATTGTGGGCATGAAGTCCATGAGAGTAAAATCCAACTTCAGCCTTGGTACAAGTTCTTCGTCCTATAATTTCTTATTTATCTTACAAACATTTCACTTTTTAGAAGACTATATTTTGAAGGATTGTGATTCTTATGGATTCATTTGTGACATAACAGAAGTGGATGGGGTTTCATTTGGTTGTTTTAACTATGATCATAGGATAGATAAAGTTTGTTTGATCTTTATTCTGACCATAGATTCATTGAACTTATTCATACCAATAATATTAACTTCATTCCATTAATAAACATCTTCTATATCAGTGGTATAAATTCATGTTACTTATTCATGTGGATTTCCTAGATTCCAATCTCTTCTATAGGATTACTTTTTAAATTAAATATTCTTGGATAGTTTTCCCCAATTCTTGATGGAAGGTGAAATAGTTTGAGTTATATTTTTAACAATCCTATCTAGTCTTCTTTGGATTAAAAAACTTAATCATGTTGTTCTCTAATTCTAATATTATGTAGTTAGCGACTTTGTCATTTCAAAAATAATAAAAACTATTATTCATCTTCAGAAAAATCTTTCTATTCTACACCATTTTCATTACATGAATAGGTTATCATTTCCACTAACACTCAAGATGGGGGACCGCATGATATGGAATGGGCTTTGAAGCTAGAGCTAGTGTAGGGGATGGCATAAGTGTAACTGTGGTGGAATCTACTTTCACTATTTCATTTTCTTGAGATGATGGAATTACTCGACACTAAAAATTGGTCTGTGTGATGGAGTCTTCAATTCTTTGAGTGATTATGGAAAGATCATAAAACCCTCCTATATATTTCCCTAGAATGAGTGGTGTGCACAACTCTACATAATGATTCCCTATATATATGGAACAAAATTATCTTGAGGAAGTTATAGGATTAAATAGTATGTCAACTATAGAAACCCTATCCTTTTATAAATAACATTACATGTCTTTAAGTATAATTATTCATTATATTACAAGACAAGGATCATGAAGTCTAGTGTCTTTGAAGACTGGGTACATAAATAAAAAAACACAGGGATAAAAAACAATTATTTATTTAATGTCCATAAAAATGTCTTAACTTCCATTTAGCCCTTACATCTGCATAGGGTACCCTGGGGAACACATGAATAATGGGATGAGCTGAAATGCATAGTAAGGGAATGAACATAAGAATAAATATTAAGCACATGAGTTAGGAGGCATGACATAATGATATCAAAAGCATGGAACATATGAAATCGTAACATATAAACATGGGATCATATAAACATGGAATCAGATAAATGTGGAATAAACATAAAACATGCCTTTAGTATGAGTTAAGGCTAACCACCAATCCCATTTTCCATTGTAGTATGGATCAAGGCTAACTGCTAATCCCATTTCACCTAGCAGTTCAGTTCAAGGCTAATCTCCAATCCCAGTTCACATATAATCTCATGAGACTTAACATTACCCAATCCATTAGAGATGTATTTGGGTGCACTCATATTAACATGTTCATGAATATTCTTTCCACATAAATAATCATACACAATTCAATCAAACATAAATTTAAGGGAACCTTGGGAGATAAATGGGAATCACATTCATGACATAAAGCATAATGAATGGGCGTATCGTAAAAGTGCCCATGAGAGTAAAGAATTAAAATATACATGGACATTTATGTGGTGAAATAGGCATATAGCATGGTAAGTTATGTAAAACAGAAGTGAAAACATGTAAAAATATTATTTTGGAAATACTTAGCATTAAAACATTCTAGTGCGGTTTTAAGGAAAACACTAAAGAGATTTTAAAATAGAAAAGTGAACAATATTTTATATAAAACAAGAAGTGAAACAAGAATTTTTTTTATAATAAAAATATTGATTTTATAAAAAAAACATGGTGGCTTAAAATAGAGGATATATTTCACTTGTAATTGAGTAATAAATTGGGATGTTTCATTAAAATGAATTTTCATACTATAGAGTACTGAGGAGGGAATCACATAAAAGAATGTATATCCCCCAAATAGAATGAGTGATGAATCTTGATATATAATTTTGGAGATTGTAATAATCATGTATAGTTTGTACATAAAAATAAAAATACAACTTCATTTGGGTAAAAATAATGATAGAGCTACCTGAATAAATAAAGGCGGTTACGGTAAAATTCCTTACAGATGATCGACATGATATCAGGTGTACTCAAGAGGACTTAATGATAGATAAATGGATTTATCTATTTTATTAAAGCATGAGGAATGTATTAGAGAGGTTTTTAATCATACCCCATCACTAGGAATTACACATTAAGGGTATATCATAGAGGACAATCTTGAATAAAAGTGAAATGGAGAAGATCCCTTAGCTTTTGTCTGAAGGGGTTCTTACCTTGTTATTAATGACCTGAATAAACAAATTAGGTTTATTAATTAATAAGTCCAGAACCTATTCTATATGTAATTTATTTACTATAAACATTTTAATTTCATTCATGTCCTTTTTAATTGGTTAAGTTATTCAATTTCATTTTTCGAGACGGTTTGTTTTCTTGGTTTTCAAGATTGGTTTACTTATATTCATGTTTAGATAAACATGTATGATGAAAGTGGTTGTCTAGAATTGTGGTTGTATGTTATTATTGAACATCACAGTGATTACATGGTTATAAAAATTAATTTGGTTATTGGGATTGAAGATGAGTTATTAAATAAAACATTAGTGATAAATATTTTGGTTAATCGGTGGGTTTGATTTCAGTGGACATGTTTTTCTTTATAACATAATACCATTTGTAAAAAAGGATTACAGAACCTTGACTTGGATATATTAAATATATAATAATCTGGTTCAACCATAACACAAATAGTTTCATGACCAGAATTAAATATGATAATAGAAACATATAAATTGTTGCCTTTGAATGTGTTAAATTAACACATCCCAAATGGTGTTTTCATTTCTTTCGAATAAAATAAGGGGAAAAGAGAGAAGATAATGAAGTATCCCATTATCATAATATCATTTCAGTAAATATATGCTACTAGATTTATAATACCATTTGGGTGAAGGGCGGTGAGGAAAAAAACAAAAAAAAATAATTGAAATTAAAAGAAATGAAAGAATTGGAATGACGAATTTACCTCTTGAGTCTACCTCCTTTGAGAATCTCTTAAGGGGAGAGGTTTTGGTAATTTAAATAGACTAGGGGACTTTGGATATGGGTTAGAAGCTTGGGGAGATATTTGGGCATAATATTGGCAAGGCACAAGGCTTTAGAGGAGTGAATAGAAGAGGGGTGAGGGGGATTTATAGAGGATGAGAGGAGTGTTTTCATAATATTATAATCATTAATTTAATATTTCTTCACAAGAAAAGAAATACTAAGTATTAAAAGACCAATAATAGTAATAAATTTGTGTTATTTAACACCAAAGTTCATTTATATCATCCATGACTCAAGCATGATGTAGAAATTTAGGTTTTAGCATTTATTGGGAATTATCCAATTTTACTATTCATAAAAAATTCAAGTATTTTCAAAAAATCCAAAAAATTAACCCTAACTGTTTTACAACATGTACAACCCAAAAATTAAGTCCATTTTTCAAAAATAATTTTCTAAATATGTTTAATTTAATATTTAATTTAATACATAATTTATTATTAAAAAACCATCATTAAAACATTTATTTACTTATTCTAAAATATAGGTACTTCATACTTTCAATTGAATATTTTTTTATACTATCAAAGGTAAGGCTACTGTTCATTAGGGTATATCACTATTCATAAGGGTATGTTACTATTCATAATGGTAGGTTACAATTCATCCAAGGTTATGTTTTTTTTATCAGACTCCAAATAACAAACTGATCGCAACCATGTATGTCCGATTTTCAAAATTCAAAACATAGAAGTTACAAACTTATGTTTAAAGATCGCATAGAACTTAATTTTTCATTTTGTTATGATTTCATGTGATTAGATTACATAAATTTAAGAATAAAACTTTCATTGAAAACTTGGGGTCATTACATTCTTCCCCCTTCAGAAATTTCTTTCTCGAGATTTCATTTTACAATCTTGGCCATAAACAGGTGTGGGTACTTTTCCTTCATTGCCTCCTCCAATTCCCATGTTGACTCTTTGTAGTTGTGGTTCCACCATAGTAATTTGACCAGGTGTGTATTTTTTTTATATATACCTTTATCTCTATGATCCAAGAACATCATTGGATTCTCCTTGTAAGAAAGATCATCTTTTAACTATTCCACCTCGGAAGAGAGTACATGTGAAGAGTCTAGTATGTACTTCCTTAATATGGATACATGAATGACATCATGTACACTGGCTATGGTAAAAGGAAGTGTTAGTTGATAGGACACAACCCTGACATGATCAAGAATATCAAAGGGTCTGATGTACCTAGGACTTTACTTGCCTTTCTTTCCAAACCTCATGACCTTCTTCTACAGAGATATATGGAGAAATAGCATGTATCCAACTTTGAACTCAAGGTCTCATCAATGGTCGTCTACATAACTCTTCTATCTAATTTGGAATTCCATAATATATTTCTGAAGGTTTTTTACCTTATCCTACATTTATTACACCATTTTAGTTCCTAGATTATTATCCTCACCTTACTCATCCCAACACGCTGGTGTTCTTCTCCTATTCCCATAAAGGGCTTTATATAGTGTCATTTAGATGCTCAAGTGGAAACTATTGTTGTAGGAGAATTTAGCATGTGGAAGATGTTGGTATCATCCTCCATTTATGTCCATAAAATATGATCTCAACATATCTTCCAGTTTTTAGATAGTTTTCTCATATTTCCAATTAGTTTGAGGATGATAGGTCATACTAAAGTTCAGTTCAGTGCTTAGAGAATGTTGAAGACTTTTCCAGAACATTGAGGTTAATATTGGGTCATAATAGGATACAATAGATTGAGGTACTTCATGAAACCTTATAAATTCTTTGATATACATATATGTGCAAGTTGAAACAATGATAAGTCCCCTAGAATCATGATAAAGTGAGCTGTCTTTGTAAGATGATCTACAATAACCCATATAGCATTGTTTCCTCTGGATGTCATTGGATGTCCAGTGAAAAAATCAACGGTAATGTTCTCCCAATTTCATGTCGGTATGGGTAGTGGTTGCATCACCCCTTCATTCTTTTTCCTCTCAGCATTCACTTGATGACATACCAGGCACATTGATGTATATTCAGAAATCTCCCTTTTCATATTGTCCCACCAAAATTTCTCTCAAAGATCCTGATACATCTTTGTACTCCCTGGGTGGATAGAGAAGGTTGAGCTATATGTGTCATTCAGAAGCTCCTTTTTTACCTCTAGATCATATTGTAAACATAATTGTGACCCAAATCTTACAACTCCTTATTTATCTTCCTTGAACTCCATGTATTTCCTATTTTGAACAGCTTCCACCCTTTTCATAATTTCCACATCTTTTCTTTGAGCATCCTTTATTTTCTCCATGAGAGATGGTTGAGAAATAATTTGAGAAAGGATTGATTATTATCCTCTATTAATTATTCCCATGTAAATCCTCTACAAATCTAATAAGATCTAATCCTTTTCAATTATAATCATTAATAAAGATTCAGGATCCATTTAACCTAGAGCATCTGCCACCTTATTTTCCTTACTAGGATGATAATGGATTGAATAGTCGTGATCCTTAATGAGATATACCCATCTTCACAGGCTAATATTATGATCTTTTTGTCTGAATATATATTTGAGACTCTTGTGATTAGTATATATCTCACACTTCTCCCCATAGAGATAATGCTGCATGATTTTCAATGCAAATATTATAGCTTCTATATTCAGATCTTGCGTGGGATAGTTTTTCTCATAGATTTTCAGCTTCCTTGAAATGTAGGATGTCACTTTATCATTTTTCATTATCACATATCCTAATACCTTCTTTTAAGCATCATAGTACACCAAAAATCGTTCTCCACCTGTTGGGAGTGTGATTACTGGCACAGTGATAAGCCTGTTTTTCAACTCGTTGAAACAATCATAACATTCCTGAGTCCAGAAAAACATTACTCCCTTGTATGTCAGCTTGGTCATTGTCTTCCAAAATCATGAAAATTTATTCAAAAATCATCTATAATACTCTGATAGACCCCAAAATATTCATATCTCCGTTATAGAAGTTTTCCTGGGCGACTCTTCAATTGCCTTTATCTTGGAAGGGTTCATAGATATCCCTTTCCTGCTGATAACATTCCCTAAGAATGCTACATCCTCTATCAAAAACATTCATTTACTATAATTTTTATATAACTTCTCCCACCACAAAGTCTTTAACACAACAATCAAATGCTCTATGTGTTCCTCCTTACTCTTGGAGTATATCAGAATTTTGTCAATGAAGACTGCCACAAATGTTTCAAGGTAATCTCTAAAGACACTATTCATTAAAACCATGAAAATTGATGGAGAATTAGTGAGTTCCAAGGAAATCACTATAAACCCATAGTTTTTATACCTTGTTCGAAAGGAAGTCTTGAGAATATCTTCTTTCCTCACCTTTAGTTAGTGATATCAGAACTGAAGGTCCACCATAGAGAAATAACAGGCCCCAAAAAGGTGATCGATCAACTCATCTATCAGTGGAAGGGGATACTTGTTCCTTATCGTAATTTTATTGAGCTCACAACAATCAATGCATAGGTGCATTGATCCATCCTTATTCTTGATAAAGAGGACTGGCGCACCCCATGGAGAAGCAGTTGGGCATATAAAACCCTTCTCTAGATTCTCCTATAACAGCTTCTTCATCTCTTCCAGCTCTATAGTGGACCTTATGTAAGGTGTCTTTGATATAGGTAGAGATATAGGGATAATTTAAATTGATAACCCAACCTATCAATCAGGAGGAAGACCATGCAACTCTTCAAGGAATACATCAGTGCAGTTCCTCACGATGGACATGTCTTCATGCATGACTCTCTCCTTTGTCCCAATAATTTGAGCTAGATATGCTTTATCATAAAGAAACAATATCCATACTTGAGATAATGATTCTAAAAGAGTTTCATCTTCCTCCTTCCACTTGTAAGGAATCAGAGGATGCTTCGGGATGTGATGAGTAATATCCCTTTCCCGAAAGTTGATTTTGGCCTTCTATGAAGATAGACAATTCATTCCCAAGATAGTGTTGAACTCCACTAAAAGAAGAATGACAAGATTTTCTAGGAGGTTTAATCCACAAACTTTTACCAAGGAGGAGTTATAAACCATGGATTCAATAATTTCCCCATTCTCTATTCTCACAGATAACTTTTCCTCCAATTTTTGAGCTGGTGTTTGAATAGTTCTACTACTCTTTCAAGATATAAAAGAATGCATTGAACCAAAATCAAATAGTATGTTTTCTATTATGGATTGAATAACTAGTGTACCTATCACCACATCATTTTTAGGGTCCACCTCAGTAGTAGTGATAGAATAAGCCCTTACTTGTTGCCTTGTAGGTTGTTGTTGATTTTCTCTGACAACCCTTGGATTATGGAAATGGTTTTCATAATTTCCATGCTCGATACAGTTGTAACACTGCACCACTGGCAGAGCATTGATCTGAACCTTCCTTTATTCTTCTACATTAGCAGGAGTTTTTATATCCCTTCAGCATTTCTTGTCTAGATGACCAATCATTCCACATTTGAAGCAATTCTCGGTTCCCTTCAGATAGTTTCTGGGATGATTCTTCCCACAAATTTTATAAGGGGAAAAGTGAGGTTTATTTCCATCATGATATTTTTTTGTTGAACCACCCATGTTGTTCTCCATTTTCCAATTCTTTTCACTGGACCCACGAGACCACTGAGAGTCTCCAATCTCCATTTCAACATTGAGGGAAGAATATAAAATCTCTTCATAACTTTCTATGTCTCTAATCGCCAATTCTTTTTGTATACATTGATTTAGTCAACTGAAGAAGCGATCCACCTTGATTTTAGTGTTCAAGAAAAATCCAGAGGCATACCTTTCATGCCTTGAAAAGTTTTCTTTATATGCCCCGATGGACTCTTCTTCCTTCAACTTGAGTCTGAGGAAATCTTATTCCATATTGAGGCAAAGGGTCCAAGGAATATATTTATTGAAAAACATCATATTTAATTACTCCCAATTAATCAAATCAATTTCCTCTTGGGAATTTGTATTCTTTATCAATATCTACCATTGATCAACTTCCACATCAAAATGATAGACCTCTAATACGACTTTCTCTTCTTCTAAGTACTAGAGGATAGAAAATATCTTTTCAATGGAGTTAATCAATTTTTCATCGAGGAGGGTATCAGAAGATCCGCTAAACATGGGAGACCTTTACCTTATGAATAATTCAATGGAAAATTTTTCTTTCGTTGGAGGAGAAGGTTTTTTCACATCGTTTATGTTTTTATTCATGACTTGATCCAACTGAGAAAGTACTATCATAATTTTTGGGGCACTTGTTCATGTAATATTAGGCATATCATTATAGAAGTCTTCACATTTCCTATCATATTGATTATTAGAACGTGTTCTCAATTTCCCACCATTAACTAAGAAAAAGAATTTATAATTTGAGGACTTGAATACTTAGCATTTGAGTATAAAAAAACTTTGAACATAAAAAGATTAACATATAGAGGAGAAGTATATCTTAACATGTGATTCCTTAGGTTTAAATTTAGGTTATCCTTGATCTATTTCTTAACCTACATTCTTATGGTATTTTTTTATTTACTTAAAAATGGTTTGTACTAACATCATGAATTTACCAAATCATATACCTCGAGAGTGTCAACACTGAGAGTGCATCAAGGCCTACTGTCGTGTACCAAGATACCCTAGGTCAAGCCTAAAACACCTTGTCAGAGTTTTCACACCAAGGTACATATTTTCCACAACCTCCTATACCTATTTGTGTCTATATAGAGACATATTTTCTTGATAAACCACTTTCCCTATACTTACCAAAACCTAGGGGTGTTTTTTTATACTTTTTCTCATTCTCAAGGTTCTTACTAAAGTGTTCTATTCCTAATATCCAATAATTACTAGACCATCCTCTAATACCAAATATAGAAACCCTAGAATTTTACATATAACACTACATGTTTTTAATCACAATTATTCATCAGAGTGCAATCCAAGAATCGTTAAGTCTAGTGTCTTTGATGACTAGGTACATAAAACATAAAACATGGGTCTAAAAAACAATTCCTTATTTAATCTATATAAAAATATCTTAACTTCCTTTGAGCCCCTACATCTACGTAGGGTACCATGGGGAACCCATGAATAAAGGGATAAGCTAAAAATCCTATTAAGGGAATGGGCATAAGAATAAATCTTAAGCACATGAGTTAGGAGGCATGCCATAATGATATAAAAATCATGGAACATATGAAATAATAGCATATAAACCTAGGATTATATAAACATAGAATCATATAAATGTGGAAAAAACATAAAACATGTATTTAGTATGATTCAAGTCTAACCTCCAATCCCATTTCCCATAGTATTACAAATCAAGGCTAACCGTCTATCCCGTTTCACATTACAATATGGGATAAGGATAACTGTCAATCCTGTTTCACAAAGCATCTCATGAGACTTAACATTACCCAATGCATCGGATAACTATTTGGGAAAACCAATATTAACATGTTCATGAATATTTTTCCACATAAATAATCATACAAAATTCAATCATACATAAACATAAGGAAACCCATATAGAGAAATGGGAATCACATTCATGACATAAAAGAACAATGACTTGGAATATCATAAAAGTGTCCCTAAGAGAAATCAATTAAAACATATATGGACATTAATATGGTAAAATAGGCATATTTCAAGGTAATTTATATAAAAAAAATTTACAACATGTAATAAGAGAATTTAGGAAATTCTTAACATTAAAACCGTTTAGTGCGGTTTTAAGGAAAACACTGAAGTGCTTTTAATATAGAAAAGTGAAAATATTTTATATAAAACCAGAAGTGACCCAAGAAGGATTTCATAATAAAAATAATGATTTTATAAATACAATGGGGTCTTAAAATATAAGATAGAGGGAACTTTAAATTGGGTAAAAATTTAGAAAGTTCCCTTAAAACGAGTTTTCTTACTTAGAAGTATCAAGGAGGTAATCACTCAAAATAATGTATATACTTGAAAGGGAATGAGAGATAGATTATAAAAAATTCATTTGGAGAATACAAACATCATTTATAAGTTTTACATAAAAAGAAAAATACAACACAATTTGGGTAAAAAGAAAGATAGATCATCCCGAATGAATAATTGTGGTTCTGGTAGAATTCTTTATGGACTATCATCATGATATCAGGTGTACTAAAGAGGACATAATGAAATAAAAATGGATTTATCATCTTTTATAAATCATGAGGACAGAATGGGGGAGGTTTGTAATCCCACCCCATCACTATGAATTACACAAAAAGGGCATAACATAGAGGACAATATTGAATAAAAGTGATATGGAGTGGATCCCTTAACTTTTGTCTAAAGGTGTTCTTACATTGTTTTTAATGACATGAATAAACAAATTTAGATTATTAATTAATAATTAAATAACATATAATATATGTAATTTATTTATTATACCCTTTTTAATTTCATTAATATCATTTTTAATGGGTTATGTTGTTCAATTTCATTGTTTGAGACTGTTTGTTTTCTTAGTTTTCAAGGTTGGTTTACTTGTATTCATGTTCGGATAAACATGTATGATGATAGTGGTTGTACAGAATTGAGGTTTTATTTTATTATTAATCATCTAGGTTATTAAATTATTTTAAAAATTCATTCGGTTATTGGGTTTGAAGATGAGTTATTAAATAAAACCTTAGTGATAACAATTTTGGTTAATCGGTGGGTTTGATTACAATGAACATGTTTTTCTTTATAACATAATACCATTTGTACAAAAGGATTATAGAAACTTAACTTGGATATATTAAATATATAATATTATATTTCAACCATAACACAAATGGTTTCATGACTATAATTAAAGATGATATTAGAAACTTTTAAAATGTTGTCCCTGAATGTGCTTAATTAACACATCCCAAACAATGTTTTCATTTTTTTCGAATAAAATACAGGGAAAGGAGAAAAGATAATGAAGTATCCCATTAGAATATTATCATTCTAGTACAGGTATGTTACTAGAGTTATCATACCATTTGTGTGATGGGAGCTGAGTAAAGAAACCAAAAAGAAAATAACATAAAATAAATGAAATAATTGGAAAGAAAAATTTACCTCTTGTGTCTACCTCCATTGAGAACCTCTTAAGGAGAGAGTTTTGGGTATTTTGAAAACACTAGGGGACTTTGGACGTGTCTGAGGATATTTGGGAGATATTTGGTCATAATATTGGCAAGGAAAAATGCTTCAGAGGATTGAAGAGATGAGGGAGTGAGGGGGGATTTTATAGTGGAGAAGAGGAGGGTTTTCATAATATTATAATCATTAATTTATTATTTCTTCACAAGACAAGAAATTGTATATATTCAAAGAAAAATAATATTAAAAATTCATGCGTGTTCAAACCAAAGGTCATTTACATCATCCATGACTCAAGAATTATGTAGAAAGTTAGGTTTTAACATTTATTGTGAATTATCATATTTTACTATTTATAAAAATTCAAGTATTTTAGAAAAATTCCCCAAATTCACCCTAACCATTTTTTGAAGTGTAAAATCCAAAAATGAAGTCTATTTTTCAAAAATATTTTTCTAATTATTATTAATTTAATATTTAATTAAACTCATAATTTATTATTAAAAAATCACTTTTGAAACATTCATTTACTTATTCTAAAATATAGGTACTTTGTACTTTCATTTGAGTATTATTTTTATACAATCACATGTAAGGTTATTATTAATTAGGGTATACTACTATTTATAAGGGTATGTTACTATTCATAAGTGTATGTTACTATTCACCAAAGATTAATTTTTTCTTATCAGACTCCAAATAACAAACTGATTGCAACAGTGTTTGTCAGATTTTTGAAATTTGAAACACTGAAGGGACAAACTTATGTTTAAAGGTAACATTGCACTTATTAGTACATTATGTGGTGATTTCAGGTGATTATATGACATAAATATAAGAAGGAAATTTAAATTTAAATCTTTGGGTCGTTACATCAATGCCTTCCAATGAACGATGAAATCCATAACCCTATTATTCTTTTATTGTTTAGAGTTTTAGAGGTCGAGGGCTATTGTCTTCTAAAACATTGATATAAAATGAAATAAAAACTTTTTGATGGATAGATTCCCACCTAGGAATTGACTGAGATGGCAAGTTGGAATACCATAAAAAGGAAAGTCTCTACAGTATTTATAAAAAGAACCTTGGTTTAACTGCCTCTTATTTTGTAGGGGGTCCCCATCATGGGATCATAGTGGGACATGAAATGAATTATATTTTTTTCTAGGTCCCTCAAAAAATTTAAAATTGGAAATTTAGGGATTCTAAAATTTTTTATGGTAACAGTCTGATCAACCCAATCCAGGTAAGGATTCTTATCTTGCTGTAAAAGAACACCCCTCTCCCCTATATCTCAAAATCAAGCTGTCAGTGACTCAATAGTCTTTATGAGCCCTTGAAGAATGTCTGGATGATCAGGAGTGTGAATAGGGGAAGCCTCTTGTAGGTACAACTATAGCGGTCCTATTCGTATCTGTCATGGGTAACCTATAGGGGAAGGACTGTAGGGATGGGCCTGAACCTATTATAGTTTTATACTTAATTTATGAAACTATTGATCATTTATTGTGGGATCCATGTATATTTATTACTGGTACTGCACATTGAGCAGACATTCTGGTTCCAATCCTGTTTTTGTGGTGAACCCTTCTTGTTGGGTTACTCAACTTGGGAGTGTCATTTGAGGCCCTATTTGTAGAACATATCCCAAAGAGATACTTCCTTGGATTTGTTCTAAATTGAGCCTCCTCAATTCCTTCATCTCTTCCTCTTGCTGTGAAAATATTTTTTCAAGTGTATGGGTTTCAACCTCTTCAAGATGTGGTTTAGGCATAGCCTTACCTTTACCCTTTTGTTTATTGGATACTATATGAATTGGAAATGATGGAGTGGTTGAGGTAATGCTAAAATTTAGGGAAAACCTCTGGTTCTGGGTACACACACCTCTTTAGATCATTTTAGAGTGTACCATATTCTAAATTTAATCTTACACCTCCATTCCCTCTATATTAACCTCCTATTCTATAGGGTCCATAAGGGTGGTGTTAATGAAATTCATCGATGCATAACACATTGTAGGTGATTTTTCAGTTACTTATTGAGACAACCTCTATTTTTTCCTCCATGAGGCATTGTCTTCCCCTTTATTGGTTCTCTTAGATCGGTTTGATGGATGATAATATGATGAGAATATCAAGACAATTATTTTATGTACATTCCCAATGAAGATACCTAATCATGGGATGGAAAAAATTGGAGGGTACATTCTACTGTATTCCCCATAATTGGGAACAGACTAACAGCCACTGAGGAGGAGGTTGTTGAAGTAAAAAAAATACCACAACCCTATGGGATAGAGATATTCCCACCCATTTCCATAACCTTTAGAGCATTTTTCCTAACACCAAAGGTTGTGTTAATAAATCCCCCCAACTCTATGGGTTGGGATCGCCCTTGGATTGTCATGGATTCTATTATCATGTCTTCTTTCCTAGTGTTATGGATTCATGTTCACAAATGGCTTGGGTGAATAATTTAATTTTCACCATAACCACTTCTTCTTAGGATAGTGGCGATATCTGATAAATTTTCACTATCTAATGATTTACTTTTATTAAGCGGGAGTTATGATCGATATTTTCATATGCATAATTAAATGGTCATTCAATTTTTTTCTCTATTCTGTCATGATATCAGTGAGAGTCATTTGTGGCCTATTTTGTTCATTATACAATATTTTGTTAATAGATTCCTTTTCTTGAAGTCATACTAAATCTATGACATTGAACAATGTTGTCTTTGGCAGGATTTACTGATTGGGGAGCTTAGTGAAATGAACCTCCCCATGTTCACCCCATCCTCTGACTTGAACACTATATGGGTATATATAATTAGTTGACTCAATTCATTGAATATATTTATACATATATGATGATGGGATTCTTGTTGTTTCCCTAATTTTGGATTTCATATATCCAAGAGATCCACTAAGTCCTTATGGAATTTTATCCCTTCTTTTACCTTGATGTGACTTTAATACTCGAAATAGGGTAATTAATCTTCCCCTATGTGATGAAGAGTTTTCCATATTTTGAGGAAGATTTAATGCACACAATATTCTAACAATTCCTATAGAATATTTTTTTTCAGAGTGGATAAATTATAGGACATGGCTGGTTTGTTTTCTTTAGAATGTTATTTATTTATGTTTAGCATAACCACTTCACCTTTTACCAGAGGTTTCTCAACCTAGTCTGAAAAAATTGGATGCTTCCTTGAAACTTTATTATAAACAGTAAGGCTAGTAGGAAATTCCTCTATTACATAGTAAAGTAGGAAATCTAAGGTTGGTTCATAGAATTTATGTAACATTGGGCTATCTTCTGGTTGAGAAAGTATTTAACTTTTTAGTGAAAATGAATCAAAAAATATTGGCCCTGTTTTCTAAAGTTCCTCATGGTATGAGGTCTTTCTCATCATTAAATATCCATGGGGAGGACCTTCTTGCTGAAGTGAAACACTACTATGGAGAGAACATTCATAGAGAATTCCATTATAGGGAGGAATAAAATTATGGCTAGGTGTATGACTACAAGGAGAATTACTACAATATATACCTAATGGATAATATTTAGGGTGGATGAAAGAAAGGGGAATAGTCCATTTATTTCTGATCTTCTGGCCACATAGAGGTCTGTTGTGACTCTTACGAGGAGATAAACACTCGATATTGATCAGATTATGGATATAATGTAATACTTCATTGTGAAATGCCTAAGGAGGAAGTTTAGAATTGCTAGCACCACTCCTGTAATATGGTAATGGGAGAGTATGATATTTATCTACCATCCAGTATTAATTAGAGTGGGATAATAGATTTAATCTTCATTTTCCAGTAAACTCTAGTGAGGATTATTTTTGGATCCCTTCTTGTGAGAAACTTGGGATACTTACTAGGGAAAATTTTTTTCATGTATGGAAGATTGTTTGACTAACTCCCATTTTTTCTGTCGGAATTTTCAATAGGATTGTAATGTTTTGGTAGTTTCTCATTCCTACTTTAGAGTTTCCATTTTAATAGGTAAATTACCTCCAATTTTAAGGGGGTAAGGACTTGATACAATTTTCCATATATTGCGAGAGAGTTTCCCCCCACGACACTCCTGGATGGGAGCATAGGTGTGTGCCTGCTTTAGAGTGACATGTTGATGAGACACCCCATTTTCTGAGAGAGAGTTGTGTATCCTTCCCTCTACCACCACTGTCACTATTATGATATACAATAAGGTTTTCAGTATGAGGGAAAAAAAATTTTGTTTTCCATTTCACCATTGTCATGATGTGTTTGGTTACTCCAACAGCTATAATGGGTTTATATTTCCATTCCATGGATGGATCAAGGGATTGTTACAACTCCAATCCTCTATTTACCACCAGTGGATATTGACAGTATATAGGTGTGGGGGATAGATTTGGGTCTTCAACCCTTTTATCATTGTGACTTTCCTGCAGATGTCATCAGATGCTGCTAGACCAGACTAGTGACCATCTTGATTATTGGGGGTAGGTGTGTGTTCCTACTCATGGTTTTCTTCGAAATATAACTGATGGACTTATTTAGACCCTTTTAGATGCAGATTCTATAAGGCTAGGATGAGGTGGGCATGTGTTTGTGTTTGATCACAGTTTTCCACTGACTTTTACTAGTATGATTTATGGGTATGTGTAGGTGTTTGCGCATATTCAATTTTCACTGCAAAATTTTATTGATGACCTTCTCTGGATTCATCTATATGAGTCTACTATAAGTATTGATTTGAGTGGGCAGAAGTTTTCAAATGCCTATATTTTTCCACAAAATTTAATTGGTGGGATTTTTCAGAGGGGACTGAGGTGTGGCCTTGTTCCCTATTGACCAATAACTCCTCTTGGTGGGCCTTCATTATTACCTTGTAATGGATGATATAGGTTGAAATCATGAGGATAGCACCCTCATGATGTTGAGGTCTTACTACCAAAAAATAGTGGAGGTGGATATTAATGTAAGGGTCCCTCTAAAAGGACCCTTGTATCTTCTAATCAAGGCTATATGTAGGCTCTTGATCTACCTCTCTAAGATAAGGGAGACTCTAATTATTTTTTCCTATTATAAGCTCCTGAAATGGTTGGTGATGGAAATTGGTGTCGTCTACTTCTTGACTGCCATTCATCACTACATAGATGAATGGTGGGACATTGTGAACTGGTTGACCTATAGGGTATCATCTGGGATAAGATGTTACCATTATGGAATTACTCACATACAAGCACATTTTAAACTAACCAATGAATATGTTGAGTTTATGATGGTTTCCTCTACTTGGATATTGACTCATCAGGAACAGTAGTTGGGGAATATGTATGTATGAGCTACAATGATGTCATCTGGACTGAAGGAATATATAACGAACCATACTTTACATACATTGTTAATACTTCAAAATTGAAGCAAACTTATTACAACATATGACAAAACCACAAAGGACCGTATAGGTATAGTGTCTTTAGAAACTGGGAAACATAAACAACTGGTTCATAAATCTTCTACAGTGTCTCCCATTTATTTCATCATATCTAGGGTCCCTTTTAGCATATTCTACTTAATATCCATCTTCCTGACCTGGGGAAAAGAAAACATAAAAGGGTGAGCTCAAATGCTCAGCAAGGGCAAATAAAGGAACTAAAAATCATATCATATCTTTTTGAAAATCATAACCTACAAAAGAGATCATAATATCTTAACATGGAATAAATCATAGAAGTGAAAATGTTATCACCATAATCATAACATGAAACTTGAAACTTTGTGGCATGCACACATAATCATGGAAAATCATTTCTTGTTAGTCATGACTCATTGCCAAGACTATCTTAGTGGACAAAGTCCCTTTCTGAATCGAGTAACCCTCGTTTCAGTCCTGTTTCACTGAACCGGTATAACCTACCGTTCCAGCCATGTCTATCTCATGAGATATAAAATCTTTACCCAATGCATTGGAGGGAGATATAGGTCCCACCCATCTTATAATGAATCCTTTCTTATGTGTTCCACATAAATCATAAATCATACATCATCGCATAACACATGTAACAAAAATGGGATTCTTGAAACATCATGACATCACAAAACAAATCATATAAGGTAAATGACATCATAAAAATAATTCCCTCACAACATAATCAAATCAATGTAATAATAGGGATAAAAACAGAACCCTTTATTATCTTAGATGGAAAATAATTTTGATAAAACACTTGAACTCCATTCTTGAGGAAAATATCCTTTCTTCTTCAAAAACACTTTTCTTTTCTTAACATGTCATACAATTATAAACTAAAAGAAGTTGATTAAAAATAAACTTGAAAACTTATAAAAGAATATTCTTGGAAATAATGTTTTAAAAATCCATTCATGCCGTATAAGTTAAAAAAAACATTCTTCGTACTTTTGTTGGAAAAGTCAAAAAGTACCTCGTATGACAAAAGATTCCTTTCATAGATATTACTAAAAACTCACCGAAGGGTAAAAATGGATTTAAACAATTGTAGGTGGATGGAAATAATATTACATATTGATGAAACATGGATGTGGATGATAAAATACACCCCAGTAAATACTTACGAATAAACAATCTCGGATAAAAATGAGATTGTGATATTTCCCTTACCTTAGGTCCGATTTGCTTTGTATGTGTCCGAAGCTCTTGTATAATGGTTTAAATAAGGTTATTGACTTATTCCAGAATCATAAATATTGATATGATATCATATATGGTCATATTCTTAGCTTCTTGTTAGTAATATTTCATTGTTACTTGTTACTCGGGTCTTTATTGCCTTTTGTTCTTATGCGTGTTTTGCCGAATAAATTCTTATTCTTCTTTTAAGGTTATAGATACCTTATATACAGAATGGTATTAGTGTAAAATATATCATATTTATTCATTCAATTCATTTATATAATTATTATGTAATGATGATCATGTAGAACGAGTCGCTTCACATCGTGGAGACGGTATTCCGTACGTACGCACGAGTGATGATATCGTTCCTATGATCGTGGAATTGTATTGGAGTATATATATATATTATTTCAGTATAAATATTACTTAATAATAATCATAGATGGTTAATCATTACACCATTATACCCATCCTTGTAAGGTGGTGGTGGAAAATAGATTACACCACGGCGTGGAGACGGTATTCCGTACGTACGCACGCGCGGTGATTTCATTTTTCCGTAGGATGGATAGAAGGTGAATTAGGGTTGTTTCCTATTTATAATAACATATCAGTATGTATGTAATACTGATGTTATTACTTTATCATGAAAAAACTAAAGGAGAAGAAGTTGAAGAATAAAGAAATTGAAAAGATCGGTAACGGATATTACCTCTTCTTTGGAACGCCTCTTTGAATCCTCCACTTAGGGAACTAAGATTGGTCTTTGAAGAAGACCAGGACCTCTAGGATTATTCTAGGGAAGTGGAGAGGAGAAAATGTCAGGGGTTGGCCGAGCTTGAGTGCTCAATTTGGTGTGAGGAGGAGGGGGAGGAGGTGCCCTTTTATAAGGGAGGAGAGGGGCACCTTAGGAATATCTCAAAATATTATTTTATATTAAAGTCAAAATCGGTTTATAATGGTTCCAAATGGTCTTATTTAGAAGCTAAAGTGGGGAAGGGTCGAAATCATATCAACCAATAGGATTTAGACAAGTTTAGGGTATTATTTTAACCTTATCAATTAGATTTAACTCTAAGTTAATTAATTTAACTTTTACCGTGCCTTTTTGTTTTCTTTAACTATATGGTTAATACACTTACTATAACATGCCAAACGAACCCCAAATTGTTTATTATTAATATATATATCCTTATCTAAGTCATTTGGCCGAACATTAGATTTTTAGGAATAAAATAACAATTAATAATATAATTTTTGATTTAAAAACTATTTTGTGTCAATTTTGACACTATTTGATATATGATTTTTGTGAAAGTCATAACAGAATTATATGTTAGAACCAAGTTGATTAAATCAACATTAATATATCATAGTAACCTTGAAAATTAGTGGAATTCATAAAAAGTCTTAAATTACATTTATTTTGGTATTTATATTATCAATTATGTCAATATTTCATTAATAAGATAATTAATGCATCATCATTGTGTCATAAATAAATTAAATTATGTAATGTCTAAAAATTACAAATAAAATACCATTATGTAGGAAATATTTTAGATTTCTAATGAATATTTATAGTCGAATTTATCTTATGTATAACCCCATATTAAAAATGATTTACTTATTAAACGTTGATTTTAACTAGTTTAACCCTTCTTTAAATAAATTAATAATAAATGTCCTAATCTAATCAAAGTGGGCCTAAATGGTCATATTTTATTCCTAAGTTTGTTTTTGGTCGAATTAAACTTTCCCAATAGAATTAGGACATGTGTTAGGGTAATATTAATATCATATTTACCCTTAGTTACCCTATTTACTATTTACCGCGGTAAAAAAAAGTAAAAAGTTACTATTCACCAAAAAATTATTTTTATCTCATTGAACCACATTTTACTTACTGATATCAACCGTGTCTGTCAGATTTTCGAAATTCTATTCACAGAAGTGGTAAAATTAAGTTTTATGCAAAATTCAGTTTTTAACCTACCAGTTAGTGGTTTCACTATTCATCAAAAATTGAAAGTTTCCAGAAAAATACCAAAATTTCACCCTAGGCTAATTTCGGTATTCCGAATCCAAAAATTAAGTCCATTTTAAAAAAAAAAATTTATAAAATTTCAAAAAGTGTTTATTACTATTCATAACGGCTAGTTTTAATAATATTTTAATAGCATATCATTGTTTAGTGAAACTCAGTATTGCGTACGACGCAAGCTATCGAGGAAGGTCGCGATTGCGTGTAAAGTAAGCCAAGCTAGTATGTAGTGAAAGATTCCTTTGATGATATATAAAAAACAAAATATTACTCATAAAAATCTCGGGCGTTACATTCTACCCCCCTTTAAAAGAATTTCGCCCTCGAAATTCGTCACTTTGTAACAAACATATGAGGATACTTCTCCCTCATCATATCCTCAAGCTCCCATGTAGCTTATTCAAGTTGGTGGTTCCTCCATAAAACTTTCACCAAGCGAGTGGTCTTGTTTCGTAGGACTTTTTTGCTACGATCCAGAATCTCTATCGGCTGTTCTTCATAAGAAAGATCTTGCTCCAGCGGTACAACTTCTGAGCTGAGTACATGTGAAGGATCAGGTATGTACTTTCTCAGGAGAGATACATGGAACACATCGTGAACCTGAGAGAGATTTGGTGGAAGCGCCAATCGGTAAGCTACCTTCCCAACACGATCTAGTATTTCGAAAGGACCGATATATCTAGGGCTCAACTTCCCCTTCTTTCCAAATCTCATAACCCTCTTCCAGGGAGATATTCGTAAGAACACTTTATCACCCACTTCAAACTCTAGGTCTTTTCTTCGTTTGTCGGCATAACTTTTCTGTCGACTCTAAGCTGCTCTTATGTGTTGTTTAATAGATCTTACCTTTTCTGCCATTTCATCAACGAGATCAGGTCCTAATAGCTTTCTTTACCCAACTTCATCCCAGCAAGTTGGAGTCCTGCATTTCTTTCCATAGAGAGCTTCATAAGGAGCCATCTGAATACTGGAGTGAAAGCTATTATTATAAGAAAATTCCACCAAAGGTAGGTGTTGATCCCAACCTCCTTTGAAATCCATAGAGCAAGCTCTCAACATATCTTCTAGGGTTTGAATTGTTCTTTCAGACTGACCGTCTGTCTGGGGATGATAAGCAGTACTGAAACTCAACTCTGTATCCAGAGTATGCTGAAGACTTCTCCAGAACTTCCAGGTAAATCTCGGATCCCGATCAGATATAATAGAAAGTGGAACTCCATGCAATCTTACCACTTCCTTTACATATATCCTGGCAAGCTGATCTAGAGATAAATCCTCTCTAATAGGAATGAAGTGTGCAGACTTTGTAAGACGATCAACTATGACCCAGATAGCATTATTGCCTTTGGATGTTTTAGGAAGTCCCGTGACAAAGTCCATAGTGATGTTTTCCCATTTCCATTCGGGTATGGGTAATGGTTGTAACATCCCCTTAGACTTCTGTCTCTCAGCTTTAACTTGTTGACAAACCAAGCATCGAGAGACATATTCAGCAACATCTCTTTTCATGCCATCCCACCAGAAGTACTCTTTCAGGTCCCTATACATCTTCGTGCTTCCAGGATGAATAGAGAACGATGAACTATGAGCCTCATCCAGCAGCTCCTTTAATTCGGGGATTGGAGGAACACAAACCCGATTCCTGAACTTTATTATCCCATCACAATCAAGGTTGAATTCAGGAACATTTCTCACCTTCTTTTGTAACTCTACATCTTCTTTCTGTGTGTCTTTAATCTTCACATGTATAGATGGTTGAACATTGATTTGAGAAAGATAAGATTTTTCCCCTTCCATTATAATTCCAAGATCCATCCTTTGTAAATCCATAAATATTGGATCCTTTGTGATCCTCATCATGGATAAACTAGCATGGTCTTGTCGACTTAATGCATCTGCCACCTTGTTTGCTTTCCCAGGGTGGTAATGGATTGAGCAGTCGTAATCCTTAATCAGCTCCAACCATCTTCTTTGACGCATATTCAACTCCTTTTGTGTGAAAATATACTTTAAACTTTTATGATCAGTATAGATATCACACCTTTCACCATAAAGGTAATGCCTCCAAATCTTTAATGCAAAGATTACCGCAGCCAACTCCAAATCATGTGTTGGGTAATTTTTCTCATGGATTTTCAACTGTCGTGAGGCATAAGCTATCACTATATCATTTTGCATAAGAACACACCCCAATCCCTTCTTGGATGCATCAATGTAGATCACAAACCTTTCTCCACTACAAGGCAGTGTGAGCACAGGTGCACTGGATAACCTTCTTTTCAACTCCTTGAAATTCTCTTCACATTCCTCTGTCCAAACAAACTTAACTCCTTTCCGAGTCAACTTGGTGAGTGGATTAGATAATCGTGAAAAATCCTTTACAAAACGTCGATAATATCTAGCCAAACCAATAAAACTTCAGATCTCAGTTACTATTGTTGGTCTTGACTATCTTTCGATAACCTCTGTTTTTGCTGGATCCACAGGTATCCCCTCTTTTGAGATTATGTGACCCAAAAATGCAACTTTTTGTAGCCAAAATTCACACTTGGTAAATTTGGCATAAAGCTTCTCCTTTCTCAGGGTCTTCAATATAATTATCAAGTAATCTTCATGCTCTTCCTTGCTCTTTTAATAGACAAGAATATCGTCTATAAAAACTACCAAAAATTGATCAAGATAGTCTCTAAAGACTCTATTCATTAGATCCATGAAGATAGCAGGGGCATTAGTAAGACCAAATGGCATCACTATAAATTCATAGTGTCCATACCTTGTACGGAAAGCCGTCTTTGGTATATCCTCCCTTTTGACCCTTAATTGATGATACCCTGAACGAAGATCAATCTTGGAAAAGTATTGAGCTCCGCATAGTTGGTCAAATAAGTCATCAATGCGTGGGAGAGGATATTTGTTCTTGATAGTGATCTTGTTAAGTTCTTGACAATCAATGCAGAGTCTCATTGATCCATCTTTCTTATTAACAAATAGAACCGGTGCTCCCCAAGGTGACGTACTAGGGCGTATGAATCCCTTATCAAGATTCTCTTGGAGTTGCTTCTTCAATTCCTGCAACTCAATTGGGGCCATTCTATAAGGTGTCTTTGAAATTGGCAAAGCGCCTCGTACGAGTTCTATTGAAAACTCAACTTCACGATTTGGTGGAAGACCCGGTAATTCCTCCGGAAAGACATCATCAAACTCCCGTACAATGGGCATATTCTTAATCGTGAGTTTCTCACCAACCATTTGAGATAAATAACCTTCATTTAGTGGAATCATGACCCATAAGATGGAAGGAATTTCCACTATAAGGTTATGTTCATCCTTGCATTGATAGACGATCGTAGATTGATCTGGAATATGAAATGTGACTTCCCTTCTTTGGAAATTGATATGAGCTCCATGTAGAGAAAGCCAATCCATGCCAAGAATCACATCAAATTCTACTAAAGGAAGGATCACAAGATTTGCAGGAAGCACTTTCCCACAAACTTCGATCGGAGAAGAATTATAAACTTTTGATGCGACTGTTGTGCCATTAGGTGTTGTCACAGCTAACTCAACATCTAATTGTTGAGGTAGTACAGTGATACCCTTAGAAAATTTTTCAGAAATAAAAGAGTGGGTGGATCCAGAATCAAATAAAACATTTGCTACTTTAGAGTGGATGGTAAGTGTACCTTTAACCACTTTGTTATCATACTCCACATCGCTGATAGAAATTGCATGTTACTTTCCTTTGTATTTAGCCTTATGATTTTGTTGACGTCGACCACCATCATCAACCCTTGGATTTGGGCATTGATTGGCATAATGCCCCATCTCCTTGCACTTGAAACATTGAAGTGTAGTAGGTTCATTCTGTGTATCCCTTCCTTTGTTTGCGTCATTAGACATCTTCTTCCCATTATCACGGCATTCAAATGCCCGATGACCTTCCTTTCCACATTTAAAACATTTACTTGTCCCTTTAAGACAACTCCCTCCATGTTTCTTTCCACACTTTGAGCATAAGGGAAATCTCATCTTCTTTTCAGTGTGCTCTTTAGATTTTCCTTTGAATTCCATCTTCCTCTTCTTATCAAACCCATGTGACTGATGGGTTACTCCAATCTCCATCTCGACTTTGAGAGCACATCGAACGATTTCCTCGTAGCTATTGAAGTCCCTTATGGATAACGCCCTTCGAAGACTTGGTTTTAAGCCACTAAAGAATCGATCGATCTTACTCTCAGGTTGGATAATAATACCAGAAGCGTACCTTGCAAGTATTGTAAAATTTGCTTCATAGGTACCAACAGATTCATCATCCCTTTGCTTCAGTTCAAGAAACTCTTTCTCCATCTTTGTTCGGAGAATACGAGGGAAGTACTTATTGAAAAATAAGTTCTTGAACTAGTCCCATTCCATAGACTCAATTTCATCCCTTTGCCTCGTATTCTTAATAAGATTCCACCATTGATCAGCATCTTCTTCCAAACGATACACTGCTAGGATGACTTTATCATGTTCAGAACATTGAAGAACTGAAAATATCTTTTCAGTAGTACTAATCCATTTTTCAGCAACTAATGGATCAGTAGACCCGCTGAAATAAGGTGGACGCTGCCTCATGAAGGATTAAACAAAATGTTGCTCCTTCCTTTGCTCGTTTGGAAGTCCTTCATGATTCATAGCTTGAGAAAGTTGTGTGAGCATGGCTACAAGATTTTTCATTCCAGCTCCCATATCGTTTGGTTGCTCCGGGGGACAATCATTGCATTGCCCATCGCATTCCGCATTAACACGGTTCCTTCGGGTTCCAGCCATTGACTAAAACCAAGAAGAATAGTGTGAGCAGCACTAATTATAATAGGAAAACCACATAATTCAAGAATAAAATTTTCATGCTTAAGGTCTTATCCTAGATTATTCAAGGCCATTTCTAAAACACTAAGATTGTGTTCTATGCTTAGACTTATCCTTAGGGTTCTTACTAAGGCTTTCACATCCTAGTTTCCAAAGGTTGACTATACCTTTCCTCTAATACCAACTATAACGACCCATAATTTACATACATTGTTAATACTTCAAAATTGAAGCAAACTTATTAAAACATATGACAAACCCACAAAGGACCGTATAGGTATAGTGTCTTTAGAAACTGGGAAACATAAACAACTGGTTCATAAATCTTCTACAGTGTCTCCCATTTATTTCATCATATCTCGGGTCAATTTTAGCATATTCTACTTAATATCCATGTTCCTGACCTGGGGAAAAGAAAACATAAAAGGGTGAGCTCAAATGCTCAGCAAGGGAAAATAAAGGAACTAAAAATCATATCATATCTTTTTGAAAATCATAACCTGCAAAAGAGATCATAATATATTAAAATGGAATAAATCATAGAAGTGAAAATGATATCACCATAATCATAACATGAAACTTGAAACTTTGTGTCATGCACACATAATCATGGAAAATTATTTCTTGTTAGTCATGACTCATTGCCAAGACTATCTTAGTGGACAAAGTCCTTTTCTGAATCGAGTAACCCTCGTTTCAGTCCTGTTTCACTGAACCGGTATAACCTACCGTTCCAGCCATGTCTATCTCATGAGATATAAAATCTTTACCCAATGCATTGGAGGGAGATATAGGTCCCACCCATCTTATAATGAATCCTTTCTTATGTGTGCCACATAAATCATAAATCATACATCATCGCATAACACATGTAACAAAAATGGGATTCTTGAAACATCATGACATCACAAAACAAATCATATAAGGTAAATGACTTCATAAAAATAATTCCCTCACAACATAATCAAATCAATGTAATAATAGGGATAAAAACAGAACCCTTTATTATCTTAGATGGAAAATAATTTTGATAAAACACTTGAACTCCATTCTTGAGGAAAATATCCTTTCTTCTCCAAAAACACTTTTCTTTTCTTAACATGTCATACAATTATAAACTAAAAGAAGTTGATTAAAAATAAACTTGAAAACTTATAAAGGAATATTCTTGGAAATAATGTTTTAAAAATCCATTCATGTCGTATAAGTTAAAAAAACATTCTTCGTACTTTTGTCGGAAAAGTCAAAAAGTACCTCGTATGACAAAAGATTCCTTTCATAGATATTACTAAAAACTCACTGAAGGGTAAAAATGGATTTAAACAATTGTAGGTGGATGGAAATAATATTACATATTGATGAAACATGGATGTGGATGATAAAATACACCCCAGTAAATACTTACGAATAAACAATCTCGGATAAAAATGAGATTGTGATATTTCCCTTACCTTAGGTCTGATTTGCTTTGTACGTGTCCGAAGATCCTGTATAATGGTTTAAATAATGTTATTGACTTATTACAGAATCATACATATTGATATTATATCATATATGGTCATATTCTTAGCTTCTTGTTAGTAATATTTCATTGTTACTTGTTACTCGGGTCTTTATTGCCTTTTGTTCTTATGCGTGTTTTGCCGAATAAATTCTTATTCTTATTTTAAGGTTATAGATACCTTATATCCAGAATGGTATTAGTGTAACATATATCATATTTATTCATTAAATTCATTTATATAATTATTATGTAATGATGATCATGTAGAACGAGTCGCTTCACATCGTGGAGACGGTATTCCGTACGTACGCACGAGTGATGATATCGTTCCTATGATCCTGGAATTGTATTGGAGTATATATATATATTATTTCAGTATCAATATTACTTAATAATAATCATAAATGGTTACTCATTACACCATTATACCCATCCTTGTAAGGTGGTGGCGGAAAATAGATTACACCACGGCGTGGAGACGGTATTCCGTACGTACGCACGCGCGGTGATTTCATTTTTCCGTAGGATGGATAGAAGGTTAATTAGGGTTGTTTCCTATTTATAATAACATATCAGTATGTATGTAATACTTATGTTATTACTTTATCATGAAACAACTAAAGGAGAAGAAGTTGAAGAAGAAAGAAATTGAAAAGATCGGTAACGGATATTACCTCTTCTTTGGAACGCCTCTTTGAATCCTCCACTTAGGGAACTAATATTGGTCTTTGAAGAAGACCAGGACCTCTAGGATTATTATAGGAAAGTGGAGAGGAGAAAATGGCAGGGGTTGGCCGAGATTGAGTGCTCAATTTGGTGTGAGGAGGAGGGGGAGGAGGTGCCCTTTTATAAGGGAGGAGAGGGGCACCTTAGGAATATCTCAAAATATTATTTTATATTAAAGTCAAAATCGGTTTATAATGGTTCCAAAGGGTCTTATTTAGAAGCTAAAGTGGGGAAGGGTCGAAAGCCTATCAACCAATAGGATTTAGACAAGTTTAGGGTATTATTTTAACCTTATCAATTAGATTTAACTCTAAGTTAATTAATTTAACTTTTACCGTGTCTTTTTGTTTTCTTTCACTATATGGTTAATACACTTACTATAACATGCCAAACGAACCCCAAATTGTTTATTATTAATATATATATCATTATCTAAGTCATTTGGCCGAACCTTAGATTTTTAGGAATAAAATAACAATTAATAATATAATATTTGATTTAAAAACTATTTTGTGTCAATTTTGACACTATTTGATATATGATTTTTGTGAAAGTCATAACAGGATTATATGTTCGAACCAAGTTGATTAAATCAACATTAATATATCATAGTAACCTATAAAATTAGTGTAATTCATAAAAAGTCTTAAATTACATTTATTTTGGTATTTATATTATCAATTATGTCAATATTTCATTAATAAGATAATTACTTCATCATCATTGTGTCATAAATAAATTAAATTATTTAATGTCTAAAAATTACAAATAAAGTACCATTATGTAGGAAATCTTTTTAGTTTTCTAATGAATATTTATAGTCGAATTTATCTTATGTATAACCCCATATTAAAAATGATTTACTTATTAAACTTTGATTTTAACTATTTTATCCCTTCTTTAAATAAATTAATAATAAATGTCCTAATCTAATCTAAGTGGGCCTAAATGGTCATATTTTATTCCTAAGTTTGTTTTTGGTCGAATTAAACTTGTCCAATAGAATTAGGACATGTGTTAGGGTAATATTAATATCATATTTACCCTTAGTTACCCTATTTACTATTAACCGGGGTAAAAAAAAGTAAAAAGTTACTATTCACCAAAAAATTATTTTTATCTCATTGAACCACATTTTACTTACTGATATCAGCCGTGTCTGTCGGATTTTCGAAATTCTATTCACAGAAGTGGTAAAATTAAGTTTTATGCAAAATTCAGTTTTTAACCTACCACTTAGTGGTTTCACTATTCATCAAAAATTGAAAGTTTTCAGAAAAATACCAAAATTTCACCCTAGGCTAATTTCGGTATTCTGAATCCAAAAATGAAGTCCATTTTAAAAATAAAATTTATAAAATTTCAAAAAGTGGTTATTACTATTCATAACGGCTAGTTTTAATAATATTTTAATAGCATATCGTTGTTTAGTGAAACTCGGTATTGCGTACGACGCAAGCTATCGAGGAAGGTCGTGATTGCGTGTAAAGTAAGCCAAGCTAGTATGTAGTGAAAGATTCCTTTGATGATATATAAAAAACAAAATATTACTCATAAAAATCTCGGGTGTTACAGAATATCTTTTTGAATGTTCCTATAATATATTTGACAAACAAAAATAAGAAAATTATATTAAAGAACCATCTTAATAAATGAAAACATGAATAATTTGTGGTATTGTTTTTCAATATTTCATTTTGATATTGAATGGGGTATGACATGAGGGTGACACAATCATCTTGGTAATGGATTCACACTGGGTTCACCAATTTTGTTTCATTCCCAAATTCCATGTGGTGTGGGAAGGGAGTTTTGTGGTGTTGGTTGGAAAACAATCCCATCATACATATACACCCATTTCTCTTTCAAGGTGTTTCCATTGTGCTTTATTCATGGAACCAGACCACCCATCAAATATCATATGTGTGATGACTCATTGGATTTCTTTCCAAAGGTATGTGATTGTTGGGGAACATGGAAAATGATACTTAAGAACTCACATTGTTCAAGAGGATGAGATGTTGAGATCATCACAACCTTTTAGGGGGAATTCTTTCCTACTCTAGGGCTCTCTTAAAGATTTAATATATGTTAATCAATCCATCATTAATTCCCAACTATGATATGAATCACCTTTATATTAATAATATACTATTTTCATGTATGGAATTCAGAATCATCTATATGTGTCTGGGGTTTTTCATTGATGGAGATATCTATATGTATCTGAGGCTCACCATTAATGGTACCCTTTTTGGTATATATTAGAGATTAATTTGTCTTTTATTATTATAACATTGGTCTTGATCCACACAGTGGGGTTCTCTAGAGTGTTTAATCATCTAATGATATGGGAGTTGTAATGATATCAATATCAGACCCATAATATGATATTCATATACATCCTTGTGAAATGAATCAGAACCCACATAGTTTGGTTATACTTAACTGGGTATACCATACCTTTTAAGGTCATGTGATATGAACCAAGCTGTGTAGTATAACATTATGTGGTAGTGATGCCTAGGTGAAATCTACATAGTTAATGTTTGGTGCAGGACTTATTCCAAATAAACCCATGGTACCTAGATGGTATATGGGCCCTAGGTTGGATAAGACCCTACTGAGAACGTGTTCTAGAGGGATTTAGTGTTCATTTTGGGTGTTATGTTTGAACCTCATAGTGGTTTCCTACTTATCCCATTTAGATAAGAATAAAATCCCATATAGTTTGGTTTTGAGGAACTACACCTATAAAGGCCCTATAAAGGTTTTACAAGAAGTGGTATGTGGCCCTTTAAGAGGATTTAGTTGGGGTTTACACCTGTGAGGATACCCTGATATTTTTATAGTGACATGGTTTGGGATTATACCAAATAAGAGGCCCAAGTTTGATTGGTTTATACACTCAGAATGATGCCCTTTTGAACGTGATCATGTGGATGTCAAGGTCACTACTAAACTATAATTATAAATGAGTCATGCTTAGTGTGAGAAGAAAGAAGAAGCAATATATTTGGAAGACCATATGTTATGCTTTGTTTGTTGGTGGAAGAGGTTGTCCCTATGGGAGAAGAAGAAAAGTATTGGACATGACCATTTACTCCCATAATTGTACCTTGGACAGTCATCTATGAAGACCCATCTAGATATAGTCCATGGTCATGGATAAGGAGGAAGGAAAGAATAATGATAGGTCCCATAAGAGAGATTAGTGGAATACTATATGAGGGATTCCCTTTGAACTGTTTCCTAGGGAAGACAAGAGGATACAAAAATAACACTCAAAGGGAAATGAAATCATTATCCTATACCTCCCGGCTAGAATCACAGGTCCCTAGTTATAGAGATGAAGAGTTAAGTACATGGAATTTACCCTCATATCTGGTACCAAGAGGTCTCTAACACTACCCCTAGAGTTGGGGCCCTTGTGACTGAGGAAATGCATATTTTCATGCACCTCAAGGACCTTTCCCATTATGTAGGACAAGTGTGGGACACCTTTTAACAAAGGAAAACATATATAAATGGAATAAAAGCTTATGTGCCTCTTAGCATGGTCTTTCAGGTTTGGAGTCGTTGGTGGAGGGTTTAATTTGGTCCCCCTCGGACAAAGAATTTAAAGGAAGGAGAGTCATTCCATTAGTGGCCTGAAATAGGCCTCCAAGGTGTATCATGTTGGTAAAGGCTTGACGATTAAGAGGTACTTCATGTAGTACCTAGGAGGAGCTATATGTTATTTTAGTATATGGGTAGGCCTACATGAGCTGGAGGTGCATTGAAAAATGGATCACATGGTTGACAACACTTGGGAGAGGCCTAACTCTAGGAACCAAAGATATAATCATGTATACCTCTAACAGTATCTCATAGGTATTAGTTTTGAGGAGGGGCCTTCACACAACAGTTTTTTGACTAAGGGTATCGGGGTCCTCTTACAGGTGTCCTATGTTTCAGATCCTGGAGGGACTTGAATCTCATTACCCCCCATAATTCCCTCTTCTCTCAGGTTGTAAAGGACTACCTGAGGGATTTTTGTGGACCTAGGTGAAGTGGTTGTGTGACCAGAGTTTGGGTTATTGTTTAACTTTTCTAGTATTGAAAATGAGGATACCAATAATCCTATTTAAAGCAAAATAGTGGGCTCCTGTAAAATGATGTTTTCTGCATAGTTACCCTACCCTGGTACCCCATGCATGGGTGGCATGTCATTCAGTGTTGTGCTAGGAGTTTTCATGAGCCTTATGATGCACAGGGGTGTGCAGGAAAGCTTATTCAATTTCCTTGATTATTTTTGTGTCTCTTCATCTCTCTAATATACTTTAGGTACTCATAATAATCATTTCACCCCATGTGTTAAAAGGGAGTGTCAATAATAACGTACTTAATTTCACAAAACCATAATTCATGATTGGTCTTAAAATTATAATTGATGTAAAATTATGATAATTATTTCATTGTTATTATTCTTTAGATAATTGAACCATGATCAAAGTAATATAACCAAAAATAAACAAATCAAAACATATACAAAAAATAAAGTAAATATTACCCAAAACATGATTTTAACAAGTAATTTTTCAGAAATAAACAATAAAGGGTCATAAGTAAATCATATATGGTATGTTATATATATATGTATGGTTATATAATTTATTTATAAGAAAATTATATTTATTATATAGGAGGTTCAAATTTTTACGAAGGAAGTCGAGACATAAGGTAAGAGATTTCTATTATCTCTTTAATTTTGGGGAGACTTATGCCACACTCACCACCCGTTTGTTTTTTTGGTGTATATGATTCCCCATTGAAATTTAATATAATGAATATAATTATTTTCATGGTATTTAAATTTTTATTTATCTTTATTCATTATTGGGTCTTACAATTCGAAATATTACTAAAGTGGTAGTGGACTTCCATTCCATATTCATTTTCTGTGATACATAAGCCATATTCACCATGTGTTTATTTTATGTGGTGTATATACTACCCATTATTGTATTTTATTATTATTATCCTCAAAATTATGGGTATTTACATACCATTTTAGTATATATCTTTAATAGGTTTTAGGATTCAAAATACATCAATGTTTTAAGGGAGTTTTGTCTCATTTTTCCTTCTTTAAGCCATATGTTTTTTATGAACCTATATTATTTTTTGAGGTGTATAAAAATCCCATTTGATATGTAATATCATGTATTTATTTATTATCATTATATTTTATGTTTCACTGAATTTTATTATTTCGTGGGGCTTATGATTCAATTTAACCAAATAGGTAATGGCTTTATGGTACAATCTAATCATTTATCAAGATTGTTTATGTTTATACTTCCAATGATGAAATCTTGTAATCTATCTGAGAATAAAATCATTAATTATCTTATCCTATGGTCAGTTCAACTTAATACATGTTTTCCATTCATTTTCCTCTCCTTATGTACCCAATATTTCAAAGGAATATTTTATGAAAAATCATATTTATATCTCCCCAGAATCAAACCCCCATTTTTTTTACAAAACCATATTTTTTGAAAAAAAGTTTTGAAAAAAGTTTTGAAATTTAAGAAGGGATTTATTAATGAAATTTTTACTATTTTAGAAATTTTAGAATTTTTTTAAGATGAACCTTCATGTTTTTTTAAAAAACAATGCCTATTTGGATTTTACCTTAAATATGAAAGGATTCTTCATTTTAACATAAACAGCACAGACAATATTCTTCACCATCATGAAAAATCAATGTTATAATGATTCCATTATATGTTTTAATAATTATTTTCAAAGAAAAGAATTTTGAAAATGTTTTTTGTTTTAAAAAGTGTTTTTCAAAGAGGAAAGACTTTATTCCTCAAGAAATGTTCCAAGATAGTTTTCATTCAAAATAATTTTCTATTTAAGATGACATCCTTTGATGTAAAATATAATTTCATAGGGATATTATTCAAGGATACACTTTTTATTATTTACTAAAATAGTTTATTTTTATTATGAAAAAATGTTTATAAATCCCATATATTTTCAAAGGGTTATTCTAGGATGCATTTTTTATGAAACTAATTTATTTTCATGTGTTATGATATGATAAATGTTCTTTGAATTTGGGAAACAAAAATTAATGGATTTTATGATGGGTGGGACATATATCTCCCTCCAATTAATTTGGTGATTATTATTGTTATGTGAGAAAAAAGGGTACAAGGGAGGTTATCCCATGCTCGACAGAGGGTACGTGGGTGGTTATCCCAAGACTATGATGTTATGAATGTCTTGGTGGTAATCCTGAAATAATATTTTTTATTATTATTTATATTCCAAAATTCTATGTCTTATGCCATTGTTTTTCTCTCTTGGATTAGGTTCATTGATTTCCTTATTATTATTGTTTAACAAAATTCCATTCTTTAATCCATTTATCAATATTATGTTCTTTAAATGCAGGATATCATTTTAAAAAATTATTCTCATGTTATAATATCATTATTATCATGTCATTATTATGTAATCACTGATATCTCATTTTATTACCCTTATTAATCATTTGATATCATCCATTATTATGTTTCATTTCCAATGGTCATAACGAATTATTTTATGTAAGGAATGTTTATGAAGAGTACTAAATGGGAATATCATTTTGGGATATAGAGATGATCTTCCTTGAATTAAGATCAATGTGTTCCATGTTTCAATAGGAACTAAAATATTATGGTTCTTATGAGTAACAACCCGAGCCTAGAATTCTAGGAGCTGGTGTCTACTATAAATTAAATTGGTATGATTAAAATGAATCAAATCTCAGAGGAATGATAGTTTAGTAGTCTTAGTAACTAGATACATACATGAGTCTTTTACAAAAAAGAATACGCTAATTACAACAATTTTGTTTTCTTATTTATAAATAAATAAATTTAAGTATAACTCTAATCCCTCAAGTAAATACTTATATATACTTAATAGTACTCTTCTTGGATTCTTAGAGAAAGAACCATAATAAGTGGGATCTCAAATACTCATTAAGGAAAAAATATAGAAGAAGAAATAATAAATCAATGATAATAGTAAACATAGAAAGGTAAATAACAGAACAATCATGCCATACAATCAATAAATTGAATGAAAGTGTGTAAAAAATATGGAAATGTAATAAATAAAAACACATTCCATTCAAATAACAAAATATATAAAATAAATATAGAAAGGTAAGAAACTGAAACACATTCCATCTAAATAACTGAAAATGAAATGTATCCATAGATATGTCGATTCAAAATCTCATGGATGAATAATAACTGAAACTAATATGAAGGAAATGATATCTTAAAATAATTCATGCCTAATACAAATGAAAATATATATCTTCAATAACTTTCATAAGATGGTTTAAACCCACAGATAGAACCCTGTTTAATTTTCACAACTAGTTTGTCTCATGAGAACCCATCGATGCATTATGGGGATATATAAAGTCTGGTCCCCAACCTTCAATACTAGTACAAATAATCCCTCATATCAATTAATAAAAATAAATAATATTCCCTATCAATATCATTATTGATTAAATAATATGGATTTATCAATAATTCCCCAATTAATAAAATAACTATCTAAGTGAACACCATGTGTAAAAATGTTATAATGTTTAGGAAATATTAAAATCCATTGTATAATAAAATTGATATCCAAGTAAATTTTAAATAAAAATTATTAAAATAAATTTATTATTTCTTGATAATGTTGAAAATAAAAAAATGATGTTAGATTTCAAATATAATCATTAATAACAATATTTAAAATAATAATCTTTAAACATTCCAAAGTGTCCCATACCCCTTTGAAACATTTAAATCCTAATAAACATGACATAATAGTATTAAATGTAACTTAGAATATAATTTGAGTAAGTAGATTCATGATATATCATATTAAAAATCATAATATACACCAAATAATAGTGAATTAGTGCATAATAACAAATAAATCTCAATAAAATGTAAATTGAGACAAAATTCCCTTACCTTGAGTTTCCTTTCCGGTGAAAGTCCTTTAACGTCCTGTATAATATACATATTTTATTTATCAACTTGTTTGAGAAAATTTTTCATTTTTATCATTAATTTATTTTAATTATTACCCTGTTATATAAAACTACTTAATCAATTATGTTTACGTTGGGTTTTTTTCCAATTCGATTTATGTGTCAAAAACAACATTGGTTGGTTAACTATGGTCAAAGGGGTAATTATATAACATATATAGAATGATAATAATTACAATATTACCATGTATATACATAAATTATAATTTTAAAAACAATCATAAAACATGGTTATGAAAAATGAATCAATGGTATGATCATGGAGACGGTAGGTCATATGTATTCACGAGTAACGTTCTCATTTTTCAGTGATCATTATAAAAAAAATCTACGTGTCATTATATATTTTTAGAATGATAATTATATCATAAATACTATATTATTTAATCATAAATACTTATATATATATATATATAATTCTTTTGATGTGAAATGAATCACATCATGTCGAGGAGGTAGTAGTCCACACATCCATGAATGATGTTATCACTTTTTTAAGTGTGTGAAAGGGTAATTAAGAAAATTATATATATATATATATTAAGATGAGTAATTATGTAATTAATATCAAATATATTTTTTATATATCTCATATGTTTAATTATAATCGTCTTTTATATGTTCCATGTATCGTGTGAATGAATCACATCACATTGAGGGGGCAGTAGTCCACAATTCTCAAACGATGTTATCCTATTAATGAAAATGGAAAGTATTAAAGTTATGTGTTATAAAATTATTACATAAGTATAAAGACATAATAAATATCATATATGTCATATATAAATATATTTTCCATCATATTTTCTACCATTATAGGTTGTAAATGAAAAATGAATAATCATCAATTCAGGAGGGAGTAATTTTCCATACACAGAAAAAGTATGTTTGTTACCCATTAGATAGAGGTGTGTGTAAGTAAAATTTCAACCCATAATAAAACAATAGATAAGTATATTAAGGATATTTTTGTTATTATATGAACATTGAATAAGAATATTTTAGGGGGCGTAAAATTAAATGAAAGAAAAGAGATCATTGGAAAGCGTTACCTTAAAAATCAGGTAACTCCTTTTGGATTATACCAAAGGGATTACATGAAAGGTTATATTCCCAAAGGGAGGATTAAATGTCTAGAGGAAATATTTTGGGATGTTAATTGGGAATATATTGGTCGAACCTACGTGGGTTGAGTGGTGTTAGTAATGGGGATAAGTGGTGGCCTTTTATAAGGGAGGAAAAGGACTCACATGGTATTTTTGAAAAGAAGATAGGTGTAACCTCATTTTTACCTAAAAAATTCATAATAAAATAAAACAAATCTCAGTAATTAAGTATTCAAGACCTATATAAACCTATAAAATTGGTTTTAGAGAATTTTTTAGTTCATTTGGTCCCTTAAGTTAATGGTTTAGTCCTTTATTAAGCTTAATTTTACCTTAATAATTATAATTAATTTTAATTTGTTTCACTAATCGTTTTGGTCAAAAAAAGTTGGCCTTATTAAAAATTATAAATTATTTTTATTAAAAATATGGAATCCATTTTATCAATTTTAAATCATATAAGTGGTAGAAATTAATTAAAAATTCATCCCACATGAGGGACAACGATGTGGATTTTTAAAGTAAAAGCATCTGAAATTTTTCTATGTTTTTATAATCAATTTCAAATAGAAATTGATTAAAATGAAATAAATTGTATTAATTGATAAAATATGATCTAATTAATCTTTAAAACAAATTAAAATTATAATTTAACCTTATAAATAAATTATATGAAAGATAGTTTTGAACTAAAATTTAGAATTTTATCTATTCATTAAAAAAATAAAATGTTTCAGAAAAAAATCAAAAATTAACCCTAACCAAATTATTTTGACACTATTTAAAATATGAATTTTTTAAATATTTTATAATGTAATGTGTCAGAATTAATATTTAAAATTGGTTCACCATTAAAAGGCGGTAAAATTTTCTTTTTAATAATAGTCTTCTTTGTGTAATATATAGTTTTTTCTTATATTTTTCCTATAAAACATAATGGATGAATATAAAAAATATTTTATTGAATATATATGTATATAATATTGCATTAAAATCAATCAATAATTATAATAAATTATATTTATTTACATAAAACTCTTTTGGAAGCATAAAAATATTAATATTTCTTTTTATATCCAATTGGTTCTTATTTTCATTTCTATTTAAATGCTAACCAATGAATTTATTTTATATTTGTGTAAACCATATATTTTTATAAGTTAGTTAATACTATTCATAACCACTAAAATAATGGCTAGGTTATATCATAATATATTAAATAATATTATTTTAATAATATATTATTATTTTTTGAAACTCTGTCTTGAAAGTAACGCAACCTATTGTGGAAGGTATCTCTTACATGTAATGCAATATATCGTGTATGATCACTCTAGAGTGTAATTCATGCTATCAAGGATGGTAATTGTTGCATGTAATGTAAGAAAACTCAATAATTCATGCATTGAAATATTTAATATCTATTTAAAATAGTAAATCTATTATATAGCATCTGAATATTATATTCCCTTATTCTCTTGGTGTCCTGTTTAATACACGCTATTGAATAAAAAGTTATTACTTTAGAATTTATTGGTGTTACATTATGTGTTTTTTTGTTTAATTTATGAATATTCATCTAAACAGATATAATATTAATGTTTGAGAAGCTCGGGTCACCATAATTGGTATCAGAGAAAATGTTTAGTTGATTTCTTTAAACCAAAGATGAGAGATATTTAGTGATATCCCTCGGTATATTTATAATTTTATATCTAAGGATGTATCTGATGATAAATTTAAGGATGGAAAATATATAAGAAACTGTCCTAGAATTTTGGTAAATGGTTGATCAAGTGGTTTCCATGAAATTACATCCTTTCTTAGATACTAAAAGTATATGTTTTTAAAGACCCTAAAATTCCATGGAATAGTTTTTTAATATATATGGGATTTTTACGACTCCGCAGTTTCTGATAGCGCTTGATTCCGAGGCCCGGTGTGCCCGGAATCAATTTCAGAAGTTTTGTTCGGTATGTTCAGTAAACATACGTGCGGGATTTTATAACTTTTGAACCAGTTCTCGGAATTGATTTCCGAGGGCACCGTTGAACTCGCAGCGCTGATATTCGCTCAAGGATACATTTACTACAGCTGCGTTTTTATCGAGATTGGGAGTTAATTATTGGGGTTTGAAATAAAAATTAAATAAAAATATGTGTGGAATATTTTTATTTGAAAGGTAGTTAAAACCTCCAAAGGGAGGTTGGAGGTGGGACCCACTACACCCTAACCACCCTTGGGAGGATGTTTTACGGTGGGGCCCACCCAAACCCTTTAACTCTTCTAAACCTCCCTTTAAACCCCTTGGTCTCCCCATTAATAAGGGAAACTCTTGGTCTTCCCCTTAATGGTGCCAACACAAATTAATTAATGACCTAATTAATTAAATTGAGTGATTTGAATTCTTTTGAATTCATTATGTCACCATTAAAATAAGATATGAAAATATTTTAATTTGGTTTGGCATAATCCTTTGAGAGCTTTGTTGAACTCTTGGAAGAACATCATCCTCTCGACGAATAACGCTCCTCATCTCCAAAGAACAATGGTACAATCCTCGATCTTCGTCCATGTCACAAAAGAAAGAGCTGTCGCGACGAAAATTGACGATGCTTCATCCTCGGATGTTTCCCGACTTCAATGAATAGACGTCCACCAACTTTCCGTGACTTCGACGACATATTTTTAATCTAGGTAGGGGAAATTAGATTATTTTTATGTATGAGTTAAACTCTCCATTCCTCATCGTGTGCTGTGCTCTTGATGTCGAATGTTAACAACGTAACGAGGAGGGTTCAAACCACATGAACGCGGTCTGACCCTCCCCCTTGTTGTTGTTCTCATTGTGTTGACGATGGAGGTAGGTCACTGAAGAGGCCAGCAGCGCAAGGGCTGCTTTCGCACCATGCAAAGAAAATCCATGGCAAATCGGGCTGTAAAGGATCTGGAAGGGCGTGGTGCAGTCGCACTGTGCGGGAGAAGGGTCGCAACTAGGGAGGGCCATGGCAGAGAAAGAACGGTGCCATCGTACCGTGCCGGCGATGCGGAACCGCGGCCGGGCTGGGCCACGGCGGTGGGCGCGGCACCCTTGCGTCGCGCCGGTGACGGGGAGCGGCTGGCCGGAGCGGCCTGCCAGGAGGTGCGGGACCCCTTCGGGTCCTGCATGAGTAGGACCGGTGCCACCGGGCGCTGGTTTGGTTCTACCCGAATGGATAATCCATTCTGGTGCTAAGGGGTGCACGCCTCCCCCTTGCACGGCTAGGCCGGGCCACCACGCGCCAGGCCGCCCACGGCTGGGTCGACCCTGGGACGGGCCGCCCTCAGCAGGGCCGCCCACGGCCGGGCCTCCCTCGGCAGGGCCGCCCACGGCTGGGCCGCCCTCGGCAGGGCCGCCCATGGCCGGGCCGCCCCTTGGTTGGGTGGCCTTCGGGCCGGGCCCCCCTCAGGCTGGACCGCCCATCGGGCCGGGCTATCTCTTTGGGTCGGGTCATCCCCTCTGCTGGGGACGCTTCCTCAGAACGGGTCGGACCAGAAGTCCTGGTCAGACCTCTGTTCAGACTGGGTCGGGCCGGGTCAGTCTGATTGGGTCAGACCGGACCCAGACCCGCTTTGGCCATTTACACCTTTTAACCCACATCTAGGGCTACGGGTGTCCAATTGACGTACCGCCTACGGTGATAGAATTCTTGTAGCGAGACAATAATTTTGGAATACCCTGCTTGAGGTTTGGATGTAGTTGGGGTATGGTCTGGTTAGTTTGAGCCTAAAAACCAACCGAGCCCCTGGAACAGAAATGCAAATAACTCACAGACCGAGCATCTGATTGATGCTCCGTCTGTCACACTGGGTTTGTTTTGATGAGACAGAACTATGGGATACATCAAATCGATACTTTGTGATAGTTAATTTATTGAAACTTTACTCGAGGAGCAGACCCTCCTAGAATTGAGCGTTTTGTGTGCGAGAACCCTAGGGCTAGCTGTGATGTTTCTCTACCAGAATCCTCCATGGGTTCGAGAGTGATGACTACTATATCAGAGTCCTCTGTTGGTTTGACAGTGATGACTACTATATCGGGATCCTCCGTGGGTCTGACAGTTCTGACTTCTGTTCCTGTATCCTATGTGGGTCCGACAGAATAGCTGGTCCTGTATCATGTGTGTGTCCGACAGCTTAGCTGGTCCTGTATCCTCTATGGGTCTAACAGCTTAGATGAATAATAACTGGTCCTATATCCTATGTGGGTGTGACATCTTAGTTGGTCCTCTATCCTATGTGGGTCCGACAGCATAGATTAATCAGTAACTAAATATTATCATCTCTATTACTCTACAAAAGATGTATACCTGTGTGAGGTGAGTCTTGACATTCAATCGATATCATCAATATGATTGACTTTACATCCTTCATGGAATGGGTTGTGCTTGGGCTCAAGAGTTGGAGTTGGACTGTGATTGGAATGTTAGGTATATGTATGGGCATATACATAAGTAAGGTTGGTTGATACTTTGTGATTGTATATTTCTTTTTTAGTTTGTCCTGAGTGGATTATAGGAGACCTTCGAAGGTCTTAGGGTACCTTAATGAGTATTTTTATACTCACCCCTACACGGGCTACGCCCGTACCTTGTTGTGTTCTGTGCAGAAGAAGGAAAATAGTGATCGAGGCTAAGGGTGACAGACGAGAGGCCACTCAGATCTAGACTAGACGGGACGTAAAACAGGGATGGGTTGTTCAAGTTATGTACCTAACATTCTGGTAGGAATCCCCGGGGGATGATACAAGAGCTGTTTTCCCCTTTTTACTTTCACTTGTACTTGTTGGTCAGTTGGGTTTGTATACTGGCCTGGTTACTTTTAGCACACATTACTTTTCTATTTTAGTACTTGTTGCCTCTACTTCTTGTGTTCAGACTATGTGTCACAGGTTTAAAGGCAATACCTTCCCTTTTTATCATGGAATCTCCTTTGGTGCTATTCTCCAGCCCCTGGCCTATGGAAGGTGGGCTTGGGGTAGTCACAGCATGGACCACGAGGACGGGTCATGACAAATTGGTATCAAAGGAGTCAGTTATACCATAGAACTTAGGACTCTGATATTTAGTTCTATGAAGCAATAGTGTTAAGAGTATTGAGTGTGGTTTTCAGTCTAGGGAGTCCAGTGTAGGTGCAGTGGCCGACGTATCCATACACCAGGACCCTGACCTCTGTTATTCGACTCAATGCATGAAAAAATTAATTGCATGTGTGTTTCCATTAAAAAGTTTTCATCATGTTTAGATTGTGTCAGCTCACCAGTTATAATGTTTTAACCATGGAACACCTGTTTCTTTTCAAGATGGCCCCACGAAGGTATCCAGCTAGGGTTCTGAGTTACGTACGAGATGGTAGCCCACCGTGCGACGAGGCCTCAGTGCAGGGCACCATCACAGCGGATGTACCGGCGGTACCACTACCCATAGGGCCACCGATACCACCAGTTCCAGTATCAGAGAGTGCACTCTGTCTGAGTGTGTTGCACGAGTTCTAACACTAGAGGTCACCTAGGTTCTGAGGATAGATGGACCCACATGAATTTTATGATTGGCCGGAGGCTATCATGATAGTTTTATGATTGGTAGGGACACCAGCTGACCTCATGGTGATCCTTGCCGCGAGTCTCTTACATGCAACCGCAGGCAGATGGTGGAGCCTAATGCTCCAGGTGCATGATGAGGCATCATTAGTCTGGACAGACTTCGAGAGTCTCATCCATTCAGAGTTTGTTCCAGCAACCCTTTGTTCGATGCGGATTCAGGAGTTACTTCATTTGTAGTGTGGCAGCATGACAGTAGCTCAGTACTCAGCGAGGTTCACCGACCTCTCATGCGACTCCACAGATATGGTACAGGACCCATTCTTTAGGGTCCAGACCTTCGAGCAGGGACTTAGGCATGAGATCAGGGCTTCGATGATCCCCCTCAGTATCCCGACTCAAGAGTGGGTTCTAGAGAGAGCCCTTCTAGTGGAGAGTTTTCTTGCTGAGCAGTCTCTAGAAGAAAGACCCACCATAGGGTGGCACATAGCGGAGTCTTCTGTAGCCAGTAGTAGACAGATGTCGCAGAGGACCAAGCGGTCCAGGCCATTAGGTGGGTGACCCCAGGATACAGGTTCAGTTGTGTGGGGGAACACGAGAGAGAGCCATTTATAGGAGGAACATGCAGTGTTATGCATGTAGCGGGAAGGGTTACATGGCTCGAGACTGCCCGACCTTCCATGTTAATGAGAATAATACCGTAGAGGGACCTCCTAGGCATAGGTATAGGTTCGACAATGGTGGTCCTCCGAGAGCAGTCAGACGTGGCAGAGGAGCTGGCCGAGTAGCAGGTGATGGACAACGTTTCGAGGCTCTACCACCACAACCACCCAGAGGTCCACCCCGACCACAGGGAGCTGGCGGATAGAGGCGGGCTCAGCTCTAGGTAGTCGAGGCCTAGGACCACGGTGCACCTGAGATGATTCGAGGTACTATCTGTGTATACTCCACCCTTGCTGCAGTACTTATAAACATAGGTGAAAGTCATTATTTTATTTCCACTGCCCTCTTTCATAGCTCTTAGATTCCGACGGAGCCGTTGGCTCGATCTTTACAACTAGAGAATCCTACAGGAGCAGACTCGACAATTATGCACTGGTTCCGGTAGTGTGATCTTACTCTAGGAGGCAAGAGAGTTTTGTACGGATCTCCTCATAGCGGCGTCGAGGCCTTACGACGTCATTTTGGGTATGGAATGGTAATCTACAGTTCATGCTCATATTGACTGTATTAGGCGCAAAGTGTGGTGTATCTGCACGAATGCGACCAGGTTCACCTTCACCGGTTAGAAGGGAGCCTTTGAATCCTAGGATTGACTTACAAAGAGGAGGGGGAATCCGATCACACATCAGTTGGCTATTCTCATCCTCGGAGCAGTTGATGTGCGGAATCCGATTTTTCCTATTGTGGTCGATTAATACGCTGATGTTTTCTCTGATGACGTTCTAGGACTAACTCCTCACAGAGAGGTAGACATTTACATTGACCTGTACCCTAGGATGACACTGATATCTACTCCAGCATATCAGATGTTTCCCCTCGAGCTTCGTGATCTGCGTGTACAACTATAGGACTTGTAGGGGAAGGGATTTATCAGAACCAGTGTTTCACCCTGGGCATCTCCAATTTTGTTTGCCAATAAGGCGGATGGGATCCTGCAACTGTGTGTTGACTACTGTCGCCTGAATCAGATGACCTTGAAGAACACGCACCCACTCTCAAGGATTGACAACCTCTTTGTTCAACTCAAGGGAGCACGATGGTTCTCGAAGATTGACCTTAGGTCAGGCTATCACCAGCTCATAGTTCGAGAAGAGGATGTGAAGAAGATGGCCTTCAGGTGTTGGTATGGCCAATATGAGTTTTTGGTTCTGCCTTTCGGCATAACCATTGCTCTAGTAGTGTTCATGGGTCTCATGAATAGGATATTTCATCCATACCTCGATCTCTTTGTCGTATTCTTCATCGATGACATACTGATCTACTCGACTATTGAGGAGGAGCATGCCTACCATTTTCGGGTGGTACTGAACACACTCCAAGAGCACCAACTTTACGATAATCTCTCAAAGTGCCAGTTCTGAATTTGAGAGGTTCATTTCTTAGGAAACATCATCTTGGAGGCTGGAGTTGTAGTGGATCTTGCAAAGATCGAGGAAGTACTTTCTTGGGAGCCACCCAGGAGTGTGGCGGAGGTACAGAGTTTTCTAGGACTGGTTGGGTACTATCGGTGGTTTTTTCCAGACTTCTCCAGAGTTAAAGCACCGCTTTTAGCTTTGATGGAGAAGGGGAAACCATTCGTGTGGTCATAGAGATTCCATTAGAGATTTCGAGAGCTGAGAAAGAGGTTGACTAGTGTGCTCATATTGAGGCTTCTAGAGGTGTGTGTGGGGTACATAGTATACTGTGATGCGTCAGGTATCTGACATGGGTGTTTCATGATACAGGAAGGAGCGTGTGATCTCCTATGGTTCATGATATTTGAGACAGAATGAGAAGAACCACACTACCCATGAACTGAAGTTAGCAGCATTGGTCTTCGCCTTGAAGATGTGTAGGCACTATTTGATCAGCGAGCATTTTACAATCTACTTTGACCAATAGAGTCTCAGGTAAATCTTCTCGTAGAAGGACCTGAACCTGAGACAGCGACGATGGCTCGAGTTCCTCCAGGACTATGACTTTGAGATTGTCTATACTCTTGGGAAGGGGAATTTTGTAGCAGATGCTCTCAGCAGGAGATCATGCATTCACCTGCTAGGAGAGGCGATGAAGTAGCTGGATGCAATGTAGATATCCTTTGTGGATAGAGATGGAGCAATCTATCTGTAGTCTGTCACTGTCACTCATCCACTTCTTCAGTGAGTCAGGGAGGCACCATGTGAGGACGTTGACTATGAGATGCGACGTGATTAGATATCCTTGGGGCTAGCACCTGGTGGATTTTCTGAAGGTGGGGGCATGTCATTATCAATAGAGGAAGGACCACGGTACCATTTTCACTTCAGGAGGAAGTGTTGAGGGAGTTCCACACTTCCCTTTGGCGATACATCCAGGAGTAGTGAAGATGTATCAGGACCTCTGAAGATAGCACTGGTGTCTAGGTATGAAGAAGGTACTACTAGAGTTTGTCTCACGATGCCTCACTTGTCAGCAAGTGAAGGAGGAGCACCAGGTTCCAGTAGGCTTGGTTCATCCCTTAGATGCCCCAGAGTGGAAGTGGGATGGGATTTCCATGGATTTTGTGATGGGACATCCACATACATCCAGAGGACATGACTCTATCTGGGTGATTGTCGACCGACTCACCAAGTCGGCCCACTTTCTACTGATCAGAGAGAGGGGTTTAGTGGAGATCCAGAGACGCCTCTAAGTATAAGAGATTTTATGGCTTCATGGTGTGCCATCGACGATCGTCTCCAATCGAGCTGCCCATTTCACTTATCAGCTATAGAAGGGGTTGTAGGAGGATTTCGGGATGCAGCTTCACATGAGCACTGCCTTCCACTCTAAGACGTACGGACAGACTGAGAGGACCATTCACACTCTCGAGGAAATGAACTGTGCCTGCATCCTCGACTTCGGTGGTAGCTGGGAGGATCACTTAACCTTGGTAGAGTTTGAAAATAATAACAGTTATCACTCCACCATTGGGATGGCACCTTACAAGGCACTGTACGGCCAACCATGCAGATCACCTCTGTGCTGGACTGACCCAGGGGAGTCAACACTTGTATAAGCAGAGATGGTGCAGGCTACGACAGAGAATGTGTAGATCATCCAGGAGTGAATGAAGACTGCACAGAGTAGGCAGAAGTCCTATGCTGATAGGGGACGAAGACCACTGGAGTTCAAGGCTGGAGACCACGTCTACCTACGGGTCTAACCTTGACGAGGTCTACAGAGATTTGGCCGAGGCAACAAGTTATCTCCACAATTGATCGGACCATTTCTGGTCCTCAAAAGATTAAGCGAGGTGCCTTACTATCTGTCCCTTCCACCTCAGTTACACCGGGTGCACGACATATTCCATGTATCTAAGATGAGAAGATACGTGCATTACTCGTCCCACATCATTGACCAAAAATAGATGGACATCAATGATGGGGAGACATTCATGGAGGTTCCAGTGGAGATTGACGATCGACAGGAGCGGTTCTATCATGGACGGTTGATTCCTCTGGTGCACGTTCGCTCGCAGCACGAGAACCTCCATGAGAGCACATAGGAGCGGGAGGCTCAGGTGCATGCTCAGTACCCCCCATTTGTTCCCTTAGTGTGTGTTGTATCTTACAAGGACATAAATCCCTGAGTTGGGGAGAATGTAATGACCCGGAAATTCCATGGATTTTTTTTAAAAATACATAATATTTTTATAAGTCCGCAGTTTCTGACGGCACTTGATTCTGAGGGCTCATGTTACCAGAATACATTTATGAAGTTTTGTTCGGTACGTTCAGTAAACGTACGTGTGGGATTTTGTATCTTTTTAAGCAGTGCTTGGAATTGAAATTTAAGGGCACCATTGAACTCGCAGCGTCGGTGTTCGGTTAAGGATACCTTTACCGCAGTTTCGTTTTATAGAGATTGGCAGTTAATTATTGGGGTTTCTCAATAGAAATTATATAAAAATATGTGTGACATATTTTTATTTGATAGGTATTTAAAACCTCCAATGGGAGGTTGGAGGTGGGACCCACCACACCCTAACAACCCTTGGGAGGATGTTTTAGGGTGGGGAGCACCCAAACCATTTAACTCCTCTAAACCCTACTTTAAACCCCCTGAGCTCCCCATTAATAGGGGAATCTCTTGGTCTTCCCCTTAATGGTTCCAACAAAAATTAATTAATGTCTTAATTAATTAATTTGAGTGATTTGTGTTCTTTTTAATTCATTATGTCAACATTAAAATAATAGATGATAATATTTTATTTTGGGTTGGCATAATCCTTTGATATCTTTGTAGAACTCTTGGAAGAAAATCATCCTCTCGACGAAGAATGCTCCTCAACTCCGAAGAATGATGGTATCATCTTCGATATTCCTCCAAGCCACAAGAGAAGGAGCCGCCGTGAGGAACGTCGATGATGCTTCATCCTCAGGCATTTACTGATGTCAACGAATTGACGTCTGCCCTCTTTCTGCGACTTTGATGATTTACTTCGAATGAGGTAGGGGAAATTTGAGTATTTTTATGTATGAGTTATACTCACCTTTCCTCATCGTGTTTTGTGATCTTGATGTCGAATGATAACAACGTAATGAGGAGGGCTCGGAATGCACCAACACAGTCCGACACCCCCCCCCCCACTTGTTGTTTTCATTGTGTTGATGAAGGAGGTGGATCATGGAATAGGACAGTGGTGCAAGGGCCATCGTTCCACCACGCAAAGAAAAGCTGCAGCGAAGTGTGCCGAGGCGGAGCCAGAAGGGCACGGTGCCATCGCACCACACCGGAGAAGGGCCGCGGTAAGGGCGGGCCGCAGCGGGGGAAGCACGGCGTCGTCGCACCGTGCTGGTGATGCGGAACCGCATCCAGGCAGGTCTGTGGCAGTGGGAATGGTGTTGTCGCACCACGCTGGTGATAGGGAACAGTTGGCCCGAGCGGCCAGCCGGGAGGTGCAGGACCCCATCCGGTCCCGCGTGGGCCAGACCGGTGCCACCAGGCGCCGGTTCGGTTCTTCCCAAACGAATAAGTCGTTCAGGTGCCAGGGAGCGCTTGCCTCCCCCCTTGGCGCTTCCAGGATGGGCCACACTCAGCCGGGACACCCTCAGCCGGGCTGCCCCTGAATCGGGCTGCCCTCGGCTGGGCTGCCTTTGGCCGGGCTGCCCTTGGGTCGGGCCCCCCGTCGTGTCAGGCCATCTCATCGGGTCAGGAAGTCCCCATGGCTCGACATGCTTCCTAAGACCGGGTCATACTCGTGGTCTGGGTTAGAACCCGTTTCATAATGGGTTGGGCTGAGTCAGTCCGACTGGGTCGGACTAGACCTGGACCCGCTCTGGTCATTTACACCTTTTAGTATGCATCTGGGGCTACGGTTGTCTGATTGACGTACCGCTTGTGACGATCTAATTTTTGGAGCGAGAAGATACTTTTGGAATACCCTGATTGAGATTTGGATGCAGTTGGGGTATAGTCGGGTTGGTTTGAGCCTAAAACCAACCAGGCCCCTGGAACAGAAATGTCAATAACTCATAGACCGGGCGTCCGATTGATGCGTCATCTGTCGCGTTGGGTTCCATTTGATGAGACAGAACAACTAGATACATCAACTCGAGACATAGTGATTGTTTATGTATCGACACTTGGCTTGAGGATAAGACCCTCTAGGAATCGAGCATGTTGTGTGCGGGAACACTAGGGTTGGCTGTGACGTTACTATACCGGAATCCTCCGTGGGTTCGACAATGATGACTAGTGTACTGGGATCCTCCGTGCGTCCAACAGTTCTGAATTCTGTTCCTATATCTTGTGTGGGTCCGACAGAATAGTTGTTCATGTATCTTGTGTGGTCCTGAAAGCTTAGCTGGTCCTATATCCTGTGTGGGTCAAACAGCTTAGATGGATAGTAGCTGGTCCTGTATCCTGTGAGGGTCCGACAGATTAGCTGGTCCTGTGTCCTGTGTGGGTCTGATAGCTTAGAGTAATCAGTGAGTACATCTGATCATCTCTATCACTCTATAAAAGATGTATACCTATGAGAACTAAGTCTTGAATTTCATTCAATATCATTGAGATGATTGACTTTACTTCCTTCGTCGAATGGGTTGTGCTTGGGCTCAAGAGTTCGAGCTGGATGGTGATTGGTAACTTAGGTATATGTATGGGAATATACCTAAGTAATGTTATTTGATACTCTATGATTGTTTATTTCTTCGGTGGTTTATCCTTAGTGGATTCTGGGAGACCTTCGGAGGTCTCGGGGTCCCATACTGAGTATTGTTATACTCACCCTAGCACGGGCTATGCCCGCACCTTGTTGTGTTCTGTGCAGACAACGGACAACAATGATCGAGGGTGAGGGTGACAGATGAGAGGCCGCTCAGATCTGGACTAGATGGGATGTACCGTAGGGATGCTTTGTTTGAGTTATGTACCTACCCTTCTGGTAGGAGTCCCCGGTGGACGATCTAGGAGCTGTTTTCCCCTTTTTTACTTTCACTTGTACTTGTTGTTCAGTTGGGTTTGTATACTGGGCCACTTACTTTCAGCAGACTTTACTTTTATATTTTAGTACTTGTTGCATCTACTGCTTGTTTTCAGACTGTGTTTGTTAGAAGTTTAAAGGAAATTCCTTCCCTTTTTATCAAGGAATCACCTTTGGTGCTAGTCGCATACCCATGGCCTATGGAAGGCGGGCTTGGGGTAGTCACAGCACGGGCCCTAAGGACGGGTCCTGACAATGTTTCTCTAGAACAGAGGTACCTAGGGGAAATAAATCCAAAAATGGTTCATTGATATGGAATCAATCATCACCTCATGCAAGGAAATAATCCTTACTACACACTTATGTGGACTCTCATATGGGATACTTTTTGTAAATTCACGAACTCTTGATAAATAATAATGATGGATTAAAATAGATGATTATCAAGGATGAGTTAGGTTAAAACACAGGTTTAATATATTTAAAAGATGGTGCATTGATTTTTACCTCCTAAATTAATTTTCATACTATGTTATTTTTCCTTAGGATTAGCATTTTTCACACTATATTTTTTGGTTTTATTCAATGCAATGAACCAAAAGGAAATGGGGTAACATTGAATGTGACAAAAAAAATTGATGAGCATTAAAATGGAATGTTGACTACAGAATATAATTTTATAATTATTATTAATAAATTACCACACTATATGATTAACAATGTGGACCATAATAAACTCTCAAACTCACCAAATAAGACAATGATAGTGTGTTTTGAGAGTTTTGGTAATGGAGACCATATAAGAATAATTATTTGGTTTCTTATATGTTAATGATGTGGAAAGAAGCACTCCAAGAAATATCTCAAAGGAATAATAATATGTTTTTATGTGTAGATAATAAGGGAATATGTTTTGTAATTTCTATAAAAAAAATGAAAAGTTCAGTTAATACAATAGAAGGGAATATTGGTCTCAATAAGGTATTATCAAGAGATGAATATTTTAATTGTGGAAATTATAGTCATTAGGAAAATCGATATCTGAGGGGGAAAGTTCATAAAGAGAATCATAAAGGTGGTAGTAGTAATAGTTATAGTGTTGATGATAAAGAGACCACAAATGATATATGAAAGGTATTGGATAATCTAGTAGTATTTTCTCATTAAATTTTAGATTAATGATTTAATTGAGGTATATGAATCATAATACATGATTCATTTTTCATTTTTCATATTAAAGGAAAGTGGTACTAATGAATAAGATCATGAATATTATTTATTAGTTTGAAAAGGAAATAAGATGACTGAAGTACCTATATATTGGAATTCAAGAATTATGAAATATATAAGTATTGATCTGTTTACATTTTTTATTAAGAATTTGAAATAATATGTTAAATGATGTTGATGACCTAGAAATTTGATTTAATTAAAGGGTCGTATTCATAGAAAACACAAGATTAAGGCAAATATAACCCTTATTATGATCCTAATGTTGGCATAATGAGATAATTGATATGTAGAAAGTAAATTGGATAGTGCAGATAACCTTGGAACTAGTTATGAATTTGAGGAGAAAGTAATTTATGCTATAATTGATGGAGTTTATATCATTATTGTATTTTTTGAATATATTAAATAATTTTTGATTTTATTAAATAAATGAGTAAATATGTACGTTTTTATTAAGGTTTTTTATTAATATGGGTTTTACCATTATTAATTAAAATATATAACAAAGGTATTCAAACATTTGGTATGTGAAAATGAAGAGCTAATTTATGATAATTCATTGATTAATGTTAAGTTGATTTTAATAAATTAAGTAATCTACTTTATAAATTTTTAATTTTTGAAGGGATGTGTGGTTAACCATTTATGGAATGGTTTTAGTCTAATTTTATATGTGGTTTTAGATATTAAATTATTATTTCACCATATGAATATTTATTCATAACTTGTGCGAACCATTTTATTGTGATTTTAACTAGATATATAAGGAATGAATTATCATTCATATTTAGTGATTAAGACATTAAACATTAATCTCCTAGAGTGAGTGATGAAGTGGAAATTGATTAAGGAACAACCAAATGATTAAATTGTGCCTATGAAATAGAAAGATATAAAGTAATTACATTTTAATATTTTCTCAATCTATATGATAATAAAATTCCCCAAATCCACAAAACTAATCTTGAAATAAAAAAATTATCCTATTACCATCGTTTTTTTATGAATCAGATGGTCAATTAACTCATCATAGATTTATGTATTTCTTTCATTAATCTTCTCTATATTACCCTCTTTCTTTTGATCAATGTTCTCTAGCAATCTTTATAATTATTTACCCTATTCTTCCATGTCCATGTCTTCACATACAACCTACATTCTTTTATTTGGAAACCTAATTATGTAATTTCTTCATATGAAATTTTCAGTTCGCTTTATATATTTCAAAGAGGATGTTTTATTAACCTACTTTATGAGGTGGTTTTACCACATTTATATTTTGAAATGTTAAACTGTTGATGATTGAGAATAATTTTGAGGGAAAATAATTTTAAGGGGTTAGAATTCAACACCCAGAGATTTTGTGAAATATAGTTTTTCCAAATATATTTCGTATTTTTGATAATTTTTTATACACTCAACACTGATATTATATTTAATTACATGAAACAATGAGTTCAGTTTGTGTTACACGAAACACATAATTCCAATGAAATGTGACACTATTAAAATATTATAATTTAATATGATAGTTATCACCAAGTTGTTGGAATGGTGGTTATGAATAGAATTAAATAAATTATAAAATTATATTTTTACCCATATATAAATAAAAAAATTCTTTAGTGTCCAATTAATTATAAATTAAAATAAAATATATTTGAAAATGAACAATTTATTTTTATAAAAATCTATTTTTTTGAAAAAAAAACATGCTCAGCAACAATAAATTATGTAAAAATACTTTAGTAAATAATTTTTTAAAAAATTAAAAATTATATATTAAATAAAATATTTAACATTCATTTTATTTATTTTATAGATAATATATAATAACAAATAAAATGTTAGGCTTAAAACTATATTTTTCAAAAAAAAAATCATTTTGTCGTATTTCGCAAACTTATTTTTAAACAATTTTATTGAAAATTCATGAAAATTTATTTTAAAAAATATACATCTTTTTTTAAAATAATAATATAATAATTATAATATAGTTAATTTATATTAATTTTATGAAAACAATATTTTTTTGATGAATAGTGAAAATATTAACTTTTAATTTAAAACTACGTTGTCATTTAAATTATTTATAAAGTTAAATTATATTTTAGTTTTGTTTTAAATTATAATTATTTAAATTAAATATCTATTAATACAATATATTTCATTTTAATCAATTTAATATTTAAAATAGATATAAAATATTTGTAAACTTCCAAACACTTTCTCTTTGAAAACTCGCTTTCTCATCACGTCTACAAGATTAATTTTAAATTAAATTATGTCACTTTTATGAATTTGATTTGAAGAAATGGATTAAATATTCCGAATTAGAATAATTTATATTATAAAATAAGTTCAAATTATTGTTTCACTAAAATTAATAGTGAAAATGGTAAATATTAATTACCACGGTTTATGTAAAAATGGGTTTACTGTGGGTAAAACTAAGAAGATATTATTCAAATGACTATAAAACTTTTCACATTACTATTTTATGACCATATATCCATATTATACTTACTAATATCTAATATAGGGTTTATTGGAATCATTTATCCTGAGAATTAATTTAATAGTTTGGATTCTATTGGTAATTTTCCAAGTAGTTTTCGAGTAGGTTCCTTCCCCCACTTATAAAAGGCCACCACCATCCTTCACTAATTCACACCATAAAACTAATTTGGATCAGATAAAACCTAACCAAATCACTTTACTAATTCCCTCCTCTCATCTAGTGAGCCTTATTTTTGACATAAATACATCCTAGAAAGTATTTTGATTCAAACCTAATGAGGTTACTTGATGAATAGATAATGTTCTTCATCGATCATTTTTATTTTATTTATTCCTCAACCTCCTTAAATTCTTATCAAAACATTATGAAGTTATAAAATAATTATATTCCATATAAATAAAGGTTTTATGTAAATTTAATGACCTAAAATTATTTCCGCTTCCATAAAATGGGTTTTTAAATCATCACTTGTTTGTACGGTGGACTACTGCCTCACAAACCGGTGTCATTATTTCTTCCATTAACACATCTAACGAATTGTTTTGATGATGGATATAATGTATATGAATAATATTTAAAACATAATTATACATATATAGTATTTATATCATATATTCCTTTTTCTAATTTCCATTCAATAAAAGATACAATAACGTCACTCCTGTGTATGGTAGACTACCACCTCAAGAAGCGATGTGATTCGTTTTCACTAATTATTTACATAAAATATAATAATGATATATATATGTAATATAAATGACATAATTATGATATTAATTACATATTTGTCATTATAAAAATATAATATATTTCATTTTCTTTCTTACCCTTTCACTCACTGAAAGATGATAATGCCATTCATATATGTGTGGACTACCGCCTTCATGGAGCGATGTGAATCTCTTTTAATCACCACATAACATGGACGATGTGTATAAGTATATTTAATGAAATTATATGGTATTTATTAAATTATTATAATTCTTGAAATATAATATATTACTTACCTACTTTCCATAATAATTTTTAAAAAATTGAAACGTTACACAATCGTACGTTCGACATACCATCTACATGATCGTAACACACTTCATTTATCAAAAATAAATTTCATGATTACTTTTAAAATAATAATTGATGTATAAGTATGATAATTATTTTATTACTATTAATCTACGGTAAATTGAACCATGATCAAAGAAATAGGAATAAAAATAAAAAATCAAAACATATATGAAAAAACAAAGAGGATATTACCCAAAACATGATTTAAACATAGAATTGTTAATGAATGGGTAATAATAAGTCATAATTAAATCATATATTCTATGATATATATAAGTATATTTATGTAATATATTTATAATACAGGAGGTTCAAATGTTTACAAAGGAAGTTGAGACTTATGATATGGTATTTCTTGTCTCTCTTTTATTTCTGGGAGACGTATTAAATATTCACCCATCATTTATTTTTTGTTATATATATACTAAGACTTTGAAATTTGGAATAATTAATATAATTATTTTAATTATATTCAATTTTTTATTTTATTTTATTATTATTTTGGGCTTACGATTCGAAATATTACTAAAGCATTAAGGGATTTCTATCTCACTTTTATTTTCTATGAGACATAGTCCATATTCACTACGTATTTCTTTTATGTGATGTATATAATAACAAATAATTCATTTTATGGTTATTATACATTTAAGTATTGGTATTGTCATATCCATTTGAGTTTATCTATTTCATAGGTTTTATTATTCAAGAAATACCAAAGTGGTATATAATTTTTCCCCAATTTTCCTTCTTTTAAACATATGTTATGTCATGCACCTATCTTATTTTATTAGGTGCATATATATAGTACCCCCAGTTTCTGGTATGTAACCCTTAATTAATTTATTTCATGGTTATAAAGTGTAATGGTGAAGGATGAGAGAGTTGGGTGAACTCTAAATAAGTTTTTGGGGATAAAGTAGATGCCCACGGGAAGTGCACGGTTTGTCTAAACATTTTGGATATCTTAGGAGAAACATCAAACAATTTTAGTTTTGAGGAAGTAGCTTCAACATGGTTTGAGAATAGTTAGGGAGACCATGCGAGGAGTTCATGCAATGGTTTCCTTAAGATTGTAGCTAACTCATGGTTAGCGTAATGTTTGTCTAAATGTGCGAAGAGATAAAGTAAGATCCTATTTTTCAAGATCTTACATGTTTTTGATCCTACTTGCTCTTTTTTGCTCCAAATTGAACCTAATTTGATATTTATCTCCACTTAAGGTTTGGTAACCACTCCCAATTGTTTAAGATCTGATCTAAAGACCTCTCATTGTGTTTTCAAGCCTGATTCTCACAGTAAGTGACGTTCTTCACCATTCTTGTCTCTTTTCTTAGATCTACATAAATATACTTCTCCTATCCAATTTATTTTTAATATATACACATGTTATGTGTAAATATATGTTTTGGGATCACAAATAAGATGCTATATTTTTTTCTTTGATGGTAAGAGAAGAGATTTAAGGCTATTTTTTCGGACTTTCAACCCGAATGCATGAGCGTTCTTCATCCCTTGTCGGTTTTCACAAAAACCTTAAAGGTAGGTGGCTTATCTTTAGACTCATATTACTATAATTGATTTTATTTATTTAAAATTGGTTTATTTTAATGGAATTGATTATGAAAATCATGTAATAAATCTTCTCTAGTGATGATTTACGGTTTTGGGTGAAATTGTGTGATCTTGTGAATTGATGCACAAAGTGATTTATTTAATTCAATTTAAAATAATTATTTTAAATTATGGATTTTCTAGAATATATAAATGGTTTTTTGGGAATGATAGTTTCAATAAAATTTGATTTTATTCAAATGGTTTGATGAAAAAATGGTTTTTAATAAAAACATGTTTTTTTAATGTGTTTAGGTATGATCCTTGGGCATATTGGTGTGTGAGTTCATATTGCATATATAGGGGTTGGTTGGAATATGACCTTGTTCTTGGTTCCAAAAGTTTAATGGCACATGGGATATAATTACCTTGGGATGACTTAGTAGATCGATAAGAAACTGCTCATGAGTATGGAACTTTCATCACGTATCATGCATGGTTGGTTGTGTAGATGTGTAGAATGGATTGAGTATGCTAAATGAATATTGAGAAATGGTTTTAATGATTTGTATATTTATTTTTATGGAAAAATAACTTACTATAAAATTGGTTTCAATTTCACTTGTATTCTTTTTTTATAAATGGTTTTGGAAACTTGTTTATATATAGTTGTAAACTATTTTGAGAAATGTTTTATTATAATCTATTATATGTAAATATTTCTAACTCTTCTATCCTACTGGAATGAGTTGGGGATTAATTAGGGAAAACCAACTGAATGTTATACTCACCCATTCTTTCTCACTTTTGTGATTTTGTAGGTGTTATCTTCCATGACATGGGTAAAGGTAATGCATCGCATGTTTTTTGCACCACCTCATGATACTTGGGATGTTTAGTGATTGTAGAGCTTGGAGCTTGTGAAGAATGGATTCTTATAGTATTTTGGATAATTTAGTTGTTCTTCCACTAGTCACTCTGATTTTTTTTGTTCTTCCACTATTGTGAACTTTGGAGTGGTTTTGATATGCACAAAGTAGTTTTTTTTCTTGCATTTGTTCATGCATTATTTAGTGAATAGTTTAGTTATGGTTTTTTTTGGTTTAGTGGTTTATTTATTAAAGGGTAAATCATCTACCACTTGTATTTGAAACCATTTGGAATTTATTTCTAGCCATTGGTGTCATGGGGATGTCCCATAAATCCATGTAGTGACTCATTGTACTCTCAATCCAATGGGAATAAGAAGGTCATTAGAAATGGTATCATCTTGTTCGGTCCTTCCAAACAAGTAGTTTTCAGTTTCTTAGTCTTGGAGTTAATACATACATATCTATTCCTTTATTTGTGATTTTAGAAAGGAGTATAATTTTTAGAACATGACATGTATAACATAAAAGTATGTGGCTAACCTGTTTATGTTTAACTTCATGTTACCAGGGTGTTGGATATATAAGGGTTTTGGAGAAACAAATAGGATATCAGAATGTCTTTTTTAGGGGTTTATCCAATGATATAATAATTTCATGCATTGTAGAGGAATTAATTACCGCAAGGATTTCATATTTCATTTAGAGTAATGATTTAGGAATTTTTGAAAAGGTGTAATTTTTTTAAAAATGCATAATTTGTTTCCAAATGAAAAAAATTGAAAAGAGGATACTTGGTGTATTTTGAAAATGGTTTTATTTTCAAAAGAAGGAATATTTTTTTTCAGAAAAAGGGTTGAACATGGAAAAGGTTGTGTTCAAAAAACAATTATGTGATAGTTTATGTGATATGATCTTAAATGCTAAGCCATCAGTTTCTAGGGAGTGAGACTTACTGAGTTGTTGTTTTTAAGAAAATAGCCCCTAGTTGGCATCGTAGAAAACAACCAGAAGAAGATACAGAGAATGTGGTTTCACCTAAGCCACAGGTGAACCATGAATTAGTTAAGTGTATTTTTCAATTATTTCAGGATATGGATATGAGGAACTAGATGGATGATCCAAGACATGTGGATCATTCCATATAGTTCATAAAGCAGAATCGACCAATCTTCCAAGGTGATTCGGAACCCAAAAAATCTGAGGTGTGGTTGGATATGATGAATCATAAGCAGTGGTTAAATAAGAAATCTCTGGATCTATGGAAGAAGTAAGTATGATGACACCTATAGAAAATAGCGAGGACTCAAATGCTTGGAGCAAGAAGAAGAGGGACACATATTTCCACGGTGGGAGAGGAACTAAAAATCAGACATATAGATTAGTAAATCTTCCTCTATGACCAAATATCAAAGAAGGATGATACCAATGTGGTTCCATTGTCCACATGAAGTAATAATGTACAACACCACCAAAAGAATTCCACAAATGAAACAAGATGGGACATCTTAAGCACTTTTGTTTTAGTCCTCTGAGGTCATGTGCTCGAGACACTTCTAAGTTATCACAAGCATTGTATGTTTTGATAGGATTAGGTTAGTATAATTAGTCTAATTAGTAGTGAAAAGATATCCACGGTGATTCTTAGAAAACCATGACTCCTCAACAAGGTCAATCTTCGCAAGGAAGCAAGGAGAAGAGTACAACAATGAATAAATCGTATTGACGTGAGAAGATGATTGGTGATGATTAAGAAGAACCATTTATGGTGATAGGTACGATTCTTTTGAATTATACCTTTATTCAAGTGTTGTTTGATATTGGTGCATCAAATTCCTGCATTGGTTCTCATGATGTTGACTTGCTATTCTTAAAACTTTAGATGATTCCTGCTGTGAAAAAACTTCAATCTCTTCTTGGGGAAAGAGAATGTCGAGCCTTCATTTGTAGGGCGTGTACAATGATTGTTGATGGAGTTGAGTTGAAGTGGGAATTTTTAGTGTTGGAGATTTATTTCTATGATGTAGTCCTGGATATGGATTGGCTGACAATGTTTAAGGCTCACATCAACTGTTATAGGAGGAAATTTAGTCTCATGACTAAGGATGGAATTAAGTATTTCTTCAGATGAGAGAAGGGTGAAAATAAAGGTGCAACAGGCTTGTTAGAACCAACGATGAAAACAATATCTTATCATATGGTAGTGATGACTTTGGAATCAATGGAAGAGATTGAGGAAGATAGTTTTCTAGCAGTTGTAGATCTATTTCAAGATGACTTTCCTTGTAACTTTTAAGGGTTACCACCTCTAAGGGAAGTGGTGTTTAAGATTGATCTCCCTTTATAAACCAGTCCTATTTCCCTTTTTTTCTTATAGGATGGCACCAAAAGAATTATATGAATGGAAAGTGAAGTTTTAGGAATAGAAAATAAAAGGTTTCATTCTTCCAAGTATATCTCTGTGGGCAGCACCAGTGTTGTTCATGAAGAAAATAGATAGAACTCTAAGGGTTTGTGTATATTATCATAATCTTAACCAAGTTATGATAAAAACAGATATCCACTTCCACACACTGATTATCTATTCGATCAATTTATGGGAGCTCAACAATTCCCTAAATTTGGCTAGCGATTAGGATATCACCAATTTCGAGTTCAGAAAGAAGATATTCTGAAGACTTCTTTCAGAAGCAGATATAGTCACTATAAATATATAGTCATGACTTTTGGTCTTATGAATGCACCAGTAGTATTTACTTATTTAATGAAATATATATTTTATAGATATATAGATTCTTTTGTTGTGGTATTTTTGGATGAAATATTGTTTTATTCATGGAAAAGGGGTAAACGTGAGCAACACTTGGCAACCATGTTGAGAATCTTGAGAGACCATCGTTTGTATATCAAATTGTCTAAATGTGACTTTTGGTTATAAGAGGTATGCTTTCCTGACCATGTAATTTTTGAAAAAGGTTATTCAGTTGATCCAGATAAGATAAAAGTTGTTATCTTATGGAAACCACTGAATAATGTCTTTGATATATGAAGTTTTCTTGGTCTATCTATCTAATAATGACGCTTTATGTGTGAATTTTCATGGTTATCTTTACAAATGATAGCTTTTAAAAAGAAGAATGATTTATTCCAATGGACTGAGGAATTCCAAAAATATTTTCAAGAGCTAAAAGTTCGTCTTACATTATCACATATCCTGGTTTGCAAAAAATCGTGATAGGGATATGTGGTGTACTATGATTATTTAGGGTTAGTGTTGGTTTTTGTTCTCATGCAAGGAGACCATTTGGTTAGTTAGGGTTCTAGGTAGTTTAGAGTTCATGATAAGAACTACCCAACACATGAATTGGAGTTAGCTATAATCGTTCATGTTTCAAATACTTGGATTCACTATCTCCTCGGTGAGAAATCTACTATGTTTATAGACCATAGAATCATGAAACATATTTTCTCACAACAATATTTGAATCTAAGGAAAAATAGATGGATAGGGTATCTATATATGTTTGATTTTGACTTAATTTATACACTGGGAAAGGGTAATAAAGTGTCAAATGCATTACGTAGGAAGTTATATTCATAGTTTGAAAAAGAAGCTTCGGTTGAATGTAAGTTGATGTTAGTCCTAGATGAAATTCATGTGGAATGTGAAGACTGATGTGATGTGGTTGTTTTATTTTTTATTATAGTGGTTCTTGATTTATTAAGGATTGTTAAAGAGGCACAAATATATGATTCATATTTCTTAGTTATGAGTTAAAAACTCAATGGTGGGGAGAAAATTTATGGCTAAAAACTTGATTGGAGTTCGAATTTGTGGTTCATAGATTTAATTTTTGTACCTATATCTTGTTAGGAACAACGTTTTCAAGCTTACCACCATTCCATTTGGGTTGTAAATCCAAAAACAAAGAAGATGTACAAGGAATTGAAGGCACAATTTTGGTGGAGTGGCATCAAAGGGAAGGTGGCCGAGTTCATTTCATGGTGATTAAATTATTAGCATGTTAAGGCCAAGCATCAGCGACCAGCGGGTATGTTACAGTATTTACCTGTCCTCGTGCATAAATGGGTGCATATATTGATGGATTTTGTTATAGTTCTCCCAATAATGGTTTAGAAACATGATTACATATGGGTGATAGTGGATCAGTTTACTGAGTTGGCCCATTACATTCCCATTCGTGAAACCAATATAGTGGATGATATGTCCAAAACCTATATATTATATGTGGAGAAGAGGCATGGAATACAATTTTCAATCATGTGAGATAGAGATCTGAGGTTCACGTCATGTTTATGGAAATCCTTATAGAAATCCCTAGGAACTCAATTGACTGTAAATATGGTGTATCATCCTCATATGGATGGCCAATATAAAAGGATGATACAGACATTGGATGAAATGTTGTGGGCTTGTGTAATGGATTTTGGTGGCTCATGGTAAGAGCACATACCCTTAGTGTAGTTCTAGTATAATAATAGCTATCATACCTCTATACATATGGCTTTGTTGGAAACATTTTATGGGAATCCTTGTTGTTCTCTTCTATGTTGGGTGGAAATAGGGGACAATTCACTAGTTGGGCTTAGTATTGTCCAAGAAATGACTGAGAATATTTAGTTGATCAGAAAGAAAATAGAGATGGATTATAGTCATCGTAAATATTTTGCAGATCATCATTGATGACCATTGTAGTTCACAGTGAGCGATTATGTGTTCTTGAGGATCTCTCCAAGACTTGTAAATCATCATTTAGAAAAAAAAAGGCAAGCTATCTCCTTGATATATTAACCCTTTCAAGATAATGGAATGGGTTGGAGAGGTGGAATATCATTTTGCATTGCCACAATAGTTAAATGTGGTACATAATGTGTTCCACGTATCTTAGTTGAAGATGTATCGGCCTGATCCTGACTATGTGATTAGATGGGATGACATTGACCTAGATCTGGATGCTTCATTGGTACATATATATATGAAGATTGTGGATATAAAAGAGAAAGTATTTTGTGGAAGAAGATTAATTCTAGTGCAGGTTTTATGGTGAAATCGTTAGATTTAGTAAGACACTTGGGAACACAAGAAGGAAATTAAATTACAATGTCTGGAAATCTTTTGGGGCTTCCATGGTTTTCTACATTTTGAGAATGAAAAGACCAATGGTGGGGAGAATGTAGTACCCCCTATTTCTGGTATGTAACCTTTATTTGATGCTTTTCATGTTTATAATTTGTAAGGGTGAAGTATGGGAGAGTTGGGTGAACTCTAAATATGTTTTTGGGGCTAAAGAAGATGTGAATGGGTTGCGCACAGTTTATCTAAACCATTGCAAATATCATATGGTAAACTGTGCGCAGTTGTAGTTTTGAGGTAGTATATTTTGGAAGCATTTAACATGGTTAGGGAGAACATTTGGGGAGTCCATATAGGGATTTCTTTAAGATAGTATCTAATTCATGGTTAGTGCATGGTTTTTCTAACTGTGTGGTCTAATCATGTGCAGGGATGAAGTAAGTTCCTATTTTTTAGGATCTTACTTGTTTTTTATCCTCCTTGTAATTTTTTTCTACTAAATGGTTATAATTCAATATTTTCTCCATTTAATGTTGGTTAACCTATCCCAAGAATTTTAGAACTGATCTGGAGCCCTCCCTTGGCAATATCAAGCCTGATTCTCCTGGTAAGTGACGTTCTTCACTGTTTTGGCCTTGTTTCCTAGATCTACTTAGATCTACTTCTCCCCTATTCTTTTTTCATATATAAACCTATTATGGGTAAATATATGTTTTGGGATGCGAAATATGATGATATTTGGGTTCGTTGATGGTATGAGAAGATATCTAAAATTGTATTGGGGAAGTTTTAACCCAGTTGCGTGAGTGTTTTTCATCCCATTACGGTTTTCACCAAAACCTTTGAGGTGGGTGGATTCTCTCTCAAATAATCTTTCTATAATTGATTTTATTAGTTTCAAATGGTTTTTTTTTCTTGAATTTATTTTGAAAATCATGGAATAAATCTTCCCTAGTGGTGATTTATGGTTTTGGGTGAAATTGTGTGATCTTGGGGAATTCTTGTGCAATGTGATTTACTTTTGTGAATTTAAAATGGTGATTTCAAATTATGAATTTTCTAGAATATCTAAATAGTTTATCTGGAATGGGTTTTTAAATAAACATGGGTTTTTATTGAAATATTTTTGTCTTAGAAATGGTTTGATGGAAAAATGGTTTTCAATAAAAAGGTAGTTTTATTTAGAAGTTGTTTTGGCATGATCTTTGGGTATATTGGTGTGTCAGTTAATATTACATATACAGGGCTTTTTTGAAATATGAACTTGTTATTGGTGCCAAATGGTTAATGTAACATAGGATATAATTATCATGTGAAGACTTTGTATATCGATAAGAAACTCCTCATGATTATGGAACTGTCATCGCGTAGCATGTTTGGTTGGTTGTGTGGATGCATTGATTGGATTGGGTATGCCAAAGGAATATTGAGAAATGGTTTTACAAAATTGTTTAGTTTTTTTTCTTGAAAAATAACTTTTTGAAAAATTGGTTTGAATTCCACTATTATTATTTTTGTTATAAATGGTTTTGGAAACTTTTTTATATGTTATTATATACTATTTTGAGAAATTATTTGTTCTAAAATATTCTACATAAATGTTTCTAACTATTATATACTAGTATAGTGTGTATTGATGTCATTGGGGAAAACCTACTAAGTGTTATACTCACACCTTCTTTGGCACTTTTGTTCTTTTGTAGATTCTATCTTATGAGACATTGGAAAAAGTAATGTATCATAGGTTTTTAGAACCACCTTGTGATAGATGGGTTGATCGGTGATTGTGGAGATTGGAGCTTGTGGAGCATGGAGTCTTGTGGTACTTTGGGATTCTTTAGTTTTTCTTCCTATATTTACTTTGATAATTTTTTTGTCTTATTATATTTCACACTTTGGAGGGGTTTTGATATGAACAATGTAGTTTTGTAGTCTTTATTTTTTTCATGCATCATTTAGTGAGAAGTTTGGTTTTGTTTTTTTGGTTTAGTGGTTTATTTATTAAAGATTAAATCATACCCCATTTGTAATTGAAACCCTTCAACATTTATTTCTAGCCTTTGTCATCTTGTGAATGTTTCTTAAGTCGAAGTAATGACTTGATGTAATCTCCATTCAGTGGGAATAAGTGGGTCATTACACTACTATTTTATTTCCAAATTCTGAGGGGCCTCAGAGTGGCGGCTACCCTCCTCACATGTGAGTCTAGGGTTTCCATTCGGAGAATCGCCTCCTCCCCTCCTCCGGTGCCATTATATATGGCTCAGTGCCTCTTTTCTGGGTTGGCTTGGCGATGGCGTGGATCGGCATCGACTTTGGTGCTCCGGCTTAGACTCCCGAGAGACTCATCGTTGTTTATTCCCAGACTGGTGTCGGCATGGATCGGTGAAGGATTCGATTCGCTTCCTGCTTCTTCCTCCAGTGTGGCCCGACGTCGTAAGTGGTTCATCTCGGAGGGGGGGTCTATTTGGATTTGCTGGTTCGAAAGGTTTTTGTGGCGTCGCCGCTGCTGGAGGTTCCCTGCTGCTCCTCTCTTTCTCTGCTTCCCGTGTCCGTCTGTTGCTTCTGCGGATGGTTAGGGATTTCTTATGGATGGACACATGGCTGTTTTTTCTACAGTGGCTCCGACATATGGTGTAGGTATTGTGGATACAATATTGTCTTCTTGAGCTTCTCCTGGTGATTTAGGTTCTCTTGCGGATGTATTGTTGAAGTTGGATGAACGATTTCTGGTAATCAATGTTTTTGGATTTTTTCGATGCTGATGATTTGGTAAAGTTTTTTCTGTCTCAAGGAATCACTATGTGATTTGTGGATGTTTTTTGTGAGTTTGGTTTGATCCTGAAGGTGGGAAGTTTTTCTGCTCGCTGTGATTGTTGTTTGTCGGTGACATGCTGTTCAAAGTTCTTGATTCCATATTTTCTTCAAAGATTGATTCAGATGAGGTCTAGAGCTTTATGTTTTCACCAAACTTATGTGTTTCAGTTTTGGATTATTGAGAGGGTATGGCCTTTTCCATCGATACCGGCCCGTCTTTGTACGGGATTGCTTTCCGTGCACGTTGGAATGGTGGAGACTAGAATTAACGTTTTTTATGCCGGGTGGGGCCTTCTTTGTTGTTTGATCTTGTTTTTTGAATTTTTGATCATTAGAGCATGGTTTGATGTCTTAAGTCGATGAAGTCTTGTATCTTGGTTTCTCACTTTTTCCTTAAAAGTGTTTTCTTAATTAAAAAAGTTAATTTTCAGTCAGTCAAGTGGGTCATTACAATATACATCCCCTTTCACATGTAATATCATTAATTTAATTATTCTCATGATATTTTAAATTTAGTTTAATCTTATGATTCAATATCAGGAAAGTGGTACTAGTTTTATCATAAAATCACATCATTTATCAGAATTGTTTATGTTTATTTTTCTGATAATAAAATCTTATAATCCATATCTAAAGAAAATAATGAATTATATTCTCCTATGGTAATTTCATGAGAATAAATATTTTCCCTTCATTTTAATCTATTTATGTGCCCAATTTTTTCAAAGAAGTATATTAATAAATATCATATTTATTTATCCCCTCATTCAAAAAATCATTTTTCTTACAAAACTATGTTTTCTCAAAAAAAATTACAAAACTGTTTTATCATTCTCAAAATTATTTATTAAATAAATTAAACCATTTTTATAATTTTTTAAAATAAAATTAAAAGGAATATTCATGTTTTTTTATAAACCCCATTTAGGGCACAAATATTATTGGATTATGTGATGGGTGGGACATATATATCCCCCAAATTAATTGGGTAATGATTAATGTTATATGATCTCAATGTGTACATGAGAGGTTATCCAAATCCAAAAATAGAATGCATGGGAGGTTATCTAATGCCCAAAATAGGGTACATGGGAGGTTATCTCAAGCATGAAATTACTGCATGGGTAGTTATCCCAAAACTAACATGTTATGAAATTCATGGTGGGTATCCTTGACATAAGTTTTTTAATGATTATGTATATGCCACAATTCTATGCTTTTTCCAATGTTATTATCTCATGGATCATTCTCTTTGATTTCTTGATGATTCAAGTCTTAAGAATGGACAAGATTTAATTTTTGTCTCAATATTTTGATCTTTGATATACATAGTATGGTTTTCAAGTTTAAAGCTCATGTTATAATACCATTATAATAATTTCATTATTATTTATTCATTGTTATCCCATTTTATTACCCATATTGAGCATCTGAGCTCACTGTTTCTTATGATTCCATTCCCTAGGTCATGAAGAAAGGTTTTATGTATGGTATGTTTGTGAAGTGTACTAAAGGCGAAGGTCTTTATGGGAAACATTTAAGATCTTTCCTAAAATAATAATTTTGTGTTTCATGTTTCCCAAGACACTAAACCATTATGGTTTTTTGGCTTTTTTGTGTAATGTAATGAATATTCATCTAAAAATGTGTAGTATCAATATATGAGAATCCAGAGTTTCTATAAATAGAATACATGGGAATGTTATCAATTACCATAAGAAATTTTTATTATCCATGGGAACACTATACCATACCATAAATAATGTCATGTTTTCATTCTCATATTGTCCCATACAATAAAATTATCAATTTTCCTTGGGTATGTCATCCCATATAATAGAAAATATATAGTAATAGTTGGAATATCATCCTATTAACTAATAAAAATCAATGATTCATGGTCATGTAATCCTATTACATAAAAATTAACAAGGATACACAAACTAAAATCAAAACACACAAAATTAAATCGCATAAAATATCGAATGTATGTCATAACTAAACAAACATGAATTGGAATGGTAAAATATTCCAATTTCAATACAAGAATAAATTTTAATAACATTCACTATAATTAAGTTCAATAATATGGTTCACCACAGACACACCCCATTTTTCAAAATTCATCACTAATATTTTAACTCATTCAAAAATATTTCAATTTACATTTAAAACTTCTCACCTCATCCATAAGATAAATGATCCAAAAAACATCCAATGATTCCAAATCCCCACTACCAAGGATATCCCCTCACATCAAACAACACATTTATGAGTTCCCCATTATTTATATAGACTCTAGGAGAAGCTAAAAAGGTGTATTAAATATTATTATCATAACATAAACCCCTTAATTGGTTATAAGTCCATTTTACAAATCAATACCCATTTTAACCATGGTGATTTGGGATAATTATCATCAAAACTCATATGTGAGGGACCTATGAATTCCTATAAAATCTTCAATGAGATCTTGATACATGAGGGAATACAATCTATTTCTAATTAGGTAAATTCACACAACCATGACTATTACCATATCAAATAAAATATAGAGATCATATAAATAAATATAAAAACATAAGGCTACAAATCTTGATTTTGGATTTATCAAACCGTTATAAATTATTACATTACCTTATCCAATCTCATCCAGGCCATAATGATCATTATCACCAACCATTATCCCAAATATGAGTCAAAAATCGTCATAATTAAATATTAAATATTTATAATAAATTTATGTAATTGGCTCATTATTTCTTCTTTATAAATATTTAAGGTAAAAATCATGTGGTGGGATCCCGTAGAAGAAAAATAAAGAAAAATGTATGGATTATCACTTTTATGAAACTGGACTTAATCGTTGAAAAAAACAAATTAATAAGATAAAATAATCTATCTTTTTCATCCCATTTGGTTTAGAAACAAATAAAATACAATTACTGGCATACCTTCTTCTTAATAGTGAGAATCCTAGAATATTTTACCACCTTAATCATCTTTTAACATTTTAAAACTAAATACCCTTGAAATTGATGCAATGAAACCAATAATTGATGTAATTTCACTCAAAGTACCTAAAAAATACATTGATAATGTGGTATAAGGGATAAGTAAAGGATAAAAATGTAATAATAAACACATTAAATGTAAAAGTAGTGTTATCTAACTATAAAACTTTGAAAATTTAAAGAAGGATCATTGTATTCGATAGTGTATATTACATGTGACACCAAGCACATAAGGGAATATAATATCTAGAGAATTTATAATATATTTACAATTTGAAATAAATTCAATATTATTTACATATTTTAGTATATGCAACACAGAGTTATCATACTTTGCACACAATAATGAGTTTCCTCAATAGCTTGTGTTACACATGTGACCGAGTTTTACCAAACAATGATATATTATTTAAATGTTAATATTTAATATAATAAGATATAAACAATCCATTATGAATATTTTTAACTAACTTAGGAAAATATATAGTTTAATTAATTGGTTACCAATTATTTATAAATGAATATATAATCCAAATGAATATAACAGAAATGTTTTTATAAAAACCTATTTTTATGCACTCAAAGGTGTTTTAACTAAATAAATTAAATTAATTACTATTATTGGATGATTTTAATTTAATATAAATATTATATATTCAATAAAATATTTTTTTATTTATCCAATATATTCTTGAGGCATAAGATAAGAATAAATCCAATATTACACATAAAAACATATATTTTTATAAAGGCACTTTAAACGCCTTTAATGAAAAACCTATTTTGAATAAAATTGTTGGAACTATTATAAATAATATATATAAAAATGAAAATAATATTTGAAATAGAATCATAAAATTTAGGTTACACTGAATTTTTGGTATTTTTCTGTGGAGTTTCATTTTTAATGAATAATAAAAAATACTGAATTTTAATTCAAAACTACGTTTCCATCTAATTAAATTATAAGGTTAAATCATATTTTAAATTGGTTTTAAAGTATAACTAGATATATTTTTTATCAAATAATCCAATTTTGTTCATTTTAATCAATTTCACTTTTAAACAGAAAATACAAAACTTAATGAACTTTTGAACGTTTTTACATTAAAAACCTGCATTGTCATCCCATCGGCATGATTAATTTTAAATTAATTTCTAGAACTTATGTTATTGGAATTTTAAAAATGGATTTCATGTTGTTAATAATACTAATTTCTAATTTATAAGAAGTTCAACATAGTTTTTGACCAAAAATATTAGTAAAAGTAATTAAAATTCATTACAACGATTATGGTGAAATTAAGATTTACAAGGGACTAAACAATAATCTTAAGGGACCAAAAAACCATGAAACTGGTCAAAAATCTATTTTATTTCCATTTTTATACTATATCCTCTATTTTATATAATTTTAACTATTATTGGATCCAATTTCAATGCTAAAAATGTGGGTGGAATTGCTTTTTCCATGATTTACAGGAGTAACACTCCTCTGCTATAAAAAGGACTCTTCTACTCTCACTTCCTCACACCTGTCAAACAACATTTAATAGAACAATATATACCAAAATAGTTCATCAAAATCACCCCCCCTCAACTTAGAATCCTCACCTTGGTCAGAATTGAAACCAAGGAATCCCTTTGGTGAAAACTAAAAGGAGTTACCCAATTAAGAGGTAACATCTTTGGTCAAGTTCGTTAGTTTAAATTCCATTATCAACCCCAAAAACTATTTTTATTAAAATATTATATATAAAATAGTATCCTAAATAAACAGAGATCTTTTTTATATTATTTTTTCTACCTACACTTACACACACATCAATCTAATGCGTAACAAACTTACTTTCTATGTGTACGGAAGATTACTGCCTCATGAAATAAAGTTGTTTTTTTCTTTAACACCTCACATGGTTGGGAATTATAATATAAACACTATTTATATATGTTATATATTATACTTATTATTTATTTATTCTACAATATTTATTTCATAATAGGTTACCTTCTAATTTCCATTTTTTGTAAATACGATAACATCGTTTGTGGAAGTATAGACTACCACCCATCAAAGTGATGTGATTCATTCACACTATAAATGGAACATATAAGGGTGATTTTAATAAAACTATGTAAAATATATGAAATATATGTGATATTTGGATTATAATATACATTTATATTATTTTATTTTCATTCTATTAATACCAAAAAAATGAAAGTAGTTTTCACACGTACGTACAACCTACCATCTCAATAAATTGTGCATTTCATTTCTTATCTCAGGATATTATAAATTATTATAAATACATATATACTGAAAATATATGATAATTAAATAATGGTTTATATTCTAGATATGGTGAAACCATGATCTACCTAAAAAACAACAAGTAACATGTAAAACCATACTCAACAAACTAGGAAATTAACACCTAAAATAGTGAAAATAATTAAAGTTAATAACAAATGGGTAATAATATATTATAATAAGATAATATATGACATAATAAATATTAATATAGTTCTTTTATAAGTAACTTACATGTTTAAAATCCTTATAAAGAGGTAAAAGTGTGTTCACCCAAAAAGGAAACACAAGGTAAAGGATTTTCATCTCACTTTTTACATCTCTATGATCAATGTCATTTTAACCACTTACTTATTTGTTTGGTATATATACTATCCATTTTGATATATTATATCCTGAATTATTTAATCTACATGGTATTTAAAACATTAATTTAATGTTATTTCTTCTTCAGTCTTGTGATTTATATTATTTAAATGTTGTATGATACACTTTGGAATGTTTAAAGATTGGTTTCCTCATAAATAATTTTAATGATCTTTAAAAGGTATTTCCATTTGAGAAAATTATTTGAACATTAATACATAATCCTTTTTATTTTCCTATACTATGGTTATTCACGACCTTTTTCAAGTATTATTACCATTTTACACTCTTTGGTACTCAAATTGTTTTAGAAAATATTTTTAATAAAATGCAACTTCATTTCTCTCATTATTTGGGGAACCTGTTTTCTTCTAAACACCTATTTTTTTAAAAATGTATTCAAATATGTTTTTTTACTATTTCAAAATTAATTAGTAAATAAATTTTTAACATTTTTTCTTCTACCAATGTTTTCAAAGGAATCTTATTGTATCATTCTGAATAATTCATTTTTTCAACCTTTTACAGTGCCAAAGGAATTTTCTTTTACCTCATACGACATGTACAAAATTACCCACCATCAATTTTTTAAAGCTTCCTTTTCCTGCTTAAAAGGGTACTTTTAAAAGAAAATGTTTTCAAAAGTTAGTTTCAAAAAATGGGGTTTGAAAAGGGTTTTTTTAAGTTGACATTTTCCTCAAAAAAAATTTTTAAACAATTTTTTATAGTAATTATATTCATCAATGAAAACAAACCTTTATTTATAATCCACTTAGGATACATTGTTTTAACACCATACTTAATCTTCTTATGGATGTTATATGATTGATTTGGCCAAGGATATTATTCAAATTTTCTTCCTTGATTCCTTTTAGTCCCCTTTAAATATTCAATTTCCTATGATCATTTGACATTGAATTTCCCCTAAGCATCCATATCAATTTTCATAGGTATGATTATTGCCTAAACCATATACCATTTCTCATACGGTGTTCAATTTAAAGGTTATTTGATTATTTGTGGAAATATTGATAAATTTTTATCTTCAATTCAATATGGATATTTGATAAGGAATACTATTTATTTCAATAATTCGATATGAGGATTTCATTGGACATGTACGAGACAGGTTGGGGACCATTTAAGGAAATCCCTACAGGTGGTTCCCAGTTATAGATAGCTCTTATATGCATTTATAGTCTCATGAGATGAATAATTTTTCCAAATCAGAGTGGTTTAAACTATCTTGCGGATGGATCTTGGTGGTATAGGTACCATTTACCAAGGAAACATGATGTCCAATAATTAATCATTTCCATCATTGTTCTTCAGTTATTATTTTCCCATGATGATTTTCTGTCGACATATCATTGGATGCATTTTATTCTCAGTTCATTGATTAAGTGGCATGTATCTCATTTTATTACCTTACCATATTTATTTTTCCTTTAACTAGTTATTTGAATGGAATGTGTTTCCATTTATTTATCATTAAATTTGATTATTATAATGGATTCATTATTGATTATATTTTACTTTACCCTTTCCACGAATATGATCTCACACTGATTATGTTTCCTTTCCCTAGGAATCCAAGATGTGTAATAAGATATATATTCAAGGATATTCTAGATGGAAGTTATTATCCTCAAAATAAAAAAAATTATATTGTAATTAGAGTATTATTTTCTCATGTATATATCTGGTTTACCATGACTTATAAAATGTTTGGACCTTTGGGGCGTTATTTACTCGTAACTATGCCAATATAATGGAATATCGACATCGACTATAGGATTTCTAGGATCGGGTCACTATAATTCGTATCAGGGAAAGTTTAGTAGCAAACTTGGGAACTAGATTTAGGGAAACATAGATTAGATAACATAACCCTGAGGTAGACATTGGGGATAAGTATATAAGAACAACCTGAAATTTTATTAAGATAGAGATTATATGGGTCTTCCTAGAAATAAATCCTTGTTTCGATACTACAAGTTAATAGGGTTTTGGCACAGATGTACCTTGGTGTAACAACTCCAACAAAGTGTTTCAATCCTGACTCAGTGTTACCTAGTACACGACAACAGTCCTTTCTACGCACCTAGTTTGACACTCTTAGGGGATACACATAGGATAATGTACATCCTATTTACAAACTTTTATGAATTATTTGAATATAAAATGAAAATTATGTTAGGTTGGAATAATAAAATGTAACATAAGTGGGTGTGAATTGTTTCATTTACAAAATCTTCCACAATTCTATCTTTTTACACCCTCTATGATTAATATGGATATGAAGTTTTTTATATCTATAATGAGTATACACATTGGATAAAAAGAAATAAAGAACACAACTTTTTATAGTGTTTTAGGGCATAAATATCCCTTAGTACACTCCACCAATCACTATTTCTGTGATCTTGATGAATTTCACAAGCAAGGTCCAATTATCATAAGACCATAAATCAACAATTGAGTGCAGGTTGTTGAAACCTTAAAAAATAAGGATAAAAATAGATCCTTATGGTAATTTAATAGGGAACCAAATATCCACAACTTAGATCGAGAAGCTGACACACCACCACAATTGAATCTGAGCAGTTGAAACTTCAATAAATTAAAAAAGTTTTATTTGTTGATTCTGGTTATTCTTCACAATTGTAGTAGCAGCAACTGACATTTGATGGATCTTCTTCTTCAAAAATTAAATTCATCAAGAAGGTATAGTTTGGAATCAATCCTGGTTACAAATTATCTTCAATAATAATAGAAAAAACAACATTAGCAATCTTACATTATACAAGGTATAATAGGTTTGTCTAAAAAAGAGTAGTCTCTTTTAAAAAATCAATCATTCATTGTGTCAACACTTATGAGAAGATATTCACTAGAAATTAATTGTATATAAAAATATATAACTTGAATATTCTATATTTTGAAATGATACACTGGTAAAGTATTTATAGAACAAGGTTTTCTTCAATATTCTATATCTTGGAATGTATCCTGAAAGATCACAGAAACTCAAATTCAAGTTGACCAGGGGATTTGTAACTTCCCTTAAGAACATGAGAGATTTTCTCTGATTCATATAGTTTAATGAAAGCTATTATAATGATCCTAAAATTTGTCTTTAATTATGACTTGAGCATTATAGAAACCTAGTATTTAAGACACTACTTAAAACTTTACCATTGAAATGACAACATAGGGTTGAGACACACAACATAGGGTTCCTTTATGTAGAGTAGGGTTCCTTCATATAGCGTAGGGTTCCTTCACGTAGTGTAGGGTTCCTATCAATGTATGGTTCCTTAACCATGATTTCATCTTCACGTAATGTTGGGAACAAAAGTAGCATAGGGAAAATAATCCATATGCTCAACATTTTCAGTATAAAAACCGAAAAGTTTCATTGATTAATCATATGTTCACTTTTCTGGATATAGTGTATAAAAAGTATTTCCATAATCCAATGAATGGTTTATGATCCATACAATTGATGATTCTTCGAGTGTAAGAATGCTGATCCAAATGCAAAATTTACTGTGTAGCATAGGGTTGATACCATACAAAAACATTGATATTCCAATGTAACATATGGGTAATGAACCATGCACACATTTAATGAACGTAGAGCTTGAAAAACTATTAAAAGATCAATTCATGTGACACTAAATTCTTTTAACCTTAATATAAATTCCTGAAAACTCGCACAAGAAAACATCATTAGAAAAAAACAACGGTAATTGTGAGCATAAAAATCATTGTATATTATGTATAATTATTGAGACAATACATTCCCAATAATCTCTCCCTTTTGATGATCCCAAAACTCATAACATAGTACAAACCAAAATTTAATGAAAATGTATGATTTTTAAACACACAAAAATATATATAGAAAATATTTCAATTTCACGATATTATTTATATAAAGTTAAATAGATACTTGTAAATTGAATAAAAAAAGTATAATTAAATGTTATGGTTTGAAACTATTCTACCACATATATATTATTCATAGATATTCTCCCCCTTTTTTTGATATCAAAAAGACAGTTTGAAAGAATAAATTATTTAAACCATTGTTACTGTAACACTAAATTATAAGTGAATAATTTATAAAAATATAATAGAAATAAATTTACAATTGGAAGTGAAATATTGAGCTTAAATAAAATAAAATAAATCTTAATAAGAATAAACTAAACTGAATTTAAAATGAATTGATTTTTTTTCAAAATAGACTACATTCTACGTCCAATAAAAATTTTCTTCAAATTAAGGGGCTATGATCTGAATCGCTAAAGGAAGAAGGCGAATTAGGATTAGGAATGTCTTGAACATCACCATTAATATTAATGATATTCAGAAAAAAAGATCTAAAAATGATTGTTGAATACTTCTAACCACTATTGAAGTATCTTTTCAAATTATGACCAATCCTCATGTTCTCAAATAAATTAACCTTCATAAACTCATTCATAGATTCCTCTATCTGAATGAATGAATTCAACTTATACTTAACATGATTAATCACTAATTTAAACTAGGATTCAATATAAGTATATTGACTAACCAGATGCCTTTTATTTTCTAACATAACACTTAAAGGGGCATTGTCACACTGAAGAGTATGCAGCCTATCATTGAAATCATCCAGCACTAAGGTTATTGCTTCAAAACTTATGATCAATTCTAGTGGTGTTTGTTAAGAGAAGTTTGATCCTTTATTTATTTCCTTGAGAGATTGAAATTATATCCCTATAATCATCTTTAACTCGTCAAAATATTACTTCTTAATAGATTTATATTTCAAAAAACTAAACTCTCTAGATATTTTGCTGATAAACTCTTAAAGGTCTCCAATAGAAATATATTTTCTTTGAATTCCCATAGATGGATATTAATAGATTCAAATTCATATCTTGGAACTAAGGGACATTCTATATTTTAAATCTTCTTTTCTCATCTTCCAATTATTTTCATATATATTATTTTTGAGCATCCAACATATTCAGCTTTCTTACCAAATATTTAGCAATAGTGTCAAAAGATTATGATGATTGAGTCCCCACGTAATCAATTTCAATTGAATACAACATTGTCTTACCATTTCCTTCTGACCCGTCTCTTAATGTAGATCCACCCATAGCATCAAAATCATGAACAATGAGAGAAAGAGTTTCAGAGTCATGGATATCTTCCATGGGATGTTCTTGATTGTGATCCTCTTTCTCAACATGCTCAACCACTAAAGTCTTCTATTTAACTCCAACAACAGCTTCATCCACAGTCTCTAGAATGTCGACTAAAATTATTCATCTTCGAATAATTGTTTCTTCCAACCTTGATTCCCCTTATTCATTATGCCTTTTTTTTAATAAAACCAGTAATTAGAATTTTCCTCTGCTCCCCCTGAGTAGTTTTCAATAACCTCTATTTTTTGTTCCATCCCAAAATGAAAAATACTATTACAATAATTACTCTAAATAAAACCTAAATTATTTATAGTCCCAACATTTGAAAATTGATGTTATGGCATGTTTTACCAAAAAAACTATTTATAATTTTTCATGTTCTTCGCAAAAAATAAAAATTTATCCTTACGTATGGATAAAATCTCATCTTTGAATTCTTATGGAAGCAATGGTTTAAATACCTTATCATAAATTGATAAAAATTAAACTTAACATGTTTCAAAAAAAATATAAAATACATGTCTCGATATTGAACCTTCTATATCTTAGAAGTCCTCATAAAAATTCCAATTTGAATAAATTTTATCAAAACTCAGCGATCAAGAGTAAGCACATTGTCCATTACCTTTTTTATAATTCTCATTCCAAACAATGAAAACTAAATTTCCTCTGAAAAATATTTTCTGTTACTTATATTCCTCAAACTAAAAAAATACCCCACATGGGGAGAACAAAATAGCTTTTCCATTTCCATAAAAGAAATAGAAAATTTATTATCTTTAATATTAGAGATATTAGTGTATTCATTGAATTTGATATTGAACGTTTATTTCTATAGAATTAATTTACTTTAATGTCATAAACTATAGAAATGTATCATTTTCCAAAAGCATAACTTACACCTTGAAATTTTATTTCTTCCTTGAATGAATGATGTTGGGAAAAAATCCCTCAAAATTCATTGAAACATTTTTGAGATGATTGTGTTTATCGACAATGCAGGACTCCATGTTGTGTTTGTTGACAAAGCAAGTCTCAATGACTCAAACTGTTGATAAAGGGGGTTTTCCTAGAGAATGGTGAAAAGTGTTTTTGTCCAAGGGAGTTGTGCTCTTATATTAAGGAGGTTTCTGATGTTGTACGACAGGAATTTTTTGAATTCATAACATAAAAAAAAAATCAAAGGAAAAGTGGCATGGAAGTCTAAAAGTGGCATGCAAGTGTGGCGCAGAAGTCTAAAAGTTGCGCACAAGTGTGGTGCACAAGTCCAAAAATGGCGCACAAGTGTGGCGCGCAAGTCCTAAAGTGGCGTGCAAGTGTGGCACGCAAGTATGGCACACAAGTCATATTTCAAATATCATCATATCAAAATATGACAAAGGAAAGAAAGAGGCGCGCAAGTGTGGTGCACAAGTGTGGTGCACAAGTCCTCCAAATTCATATTAAGAGATGGCTACTCTCTTTATTTATCAATGAGCTCAACACTTAGAGAAAATATGAGCTCTGAATGCGCAAGTGAGAGTAACGTGCAATGTTCAGTGTGCACACAAGTGGGGTACACAAGTGTATCGCACAAGTGTACCACACAAGTGTACCACGCAAGTGTGTCGTGCAAGCTATGTAGTGCACAAGTTTGGTGCACTAATGTGGAACGCAAGTGTGGTGGGAAAGTTGGATTTTCCATAACGAAGGCAGAGGTTGTGCACTAGTTAAAGGGGCACACAAGTCACCCTAGGGTTGCAAGAAAGTTATAAATTTCCCAGAACATTTGTGGTAGAGTGGTATTCATTAGTGGGTGAAATTTGGACTTCAACAGAGCATCTAAATATAGTGGAGGATGTATTCATTAGTGGTAATGAAGAGACCTACATGTCTATAAATTGTGAGGGGATCTTCTGAAGAAGTAGTGAGCTCACTTTAGTTGAGAGAGCAGTGAGTTCTCAAATTGTGAGAGGTTGTAAACCAGGAGGGACAGTGATTCCACTTCGAATTGTAAACAGAAGTGCTTTGTAGTGGAATTGGTACATCGGCACACTGCCAGTGTATGCTCCTTGGATATAGCCTAGTGAGGGTAAACAAAGTAAAAATTGTTATGTCATGTGCATGCTTTAATTTTTATTAATACTCTACATCAGGACGGATATAGAAGATGGTTTTGTCTAACAGAAAAACAAGATCAAACGAGGCAGTTGTTTTAATCTATCATACCCTGATTCACCCCCCCCCCCTCTCAGGTTATCGAGCCTAGTGGACCTTATAATTGGTATCAGAGTGAAAGGTTGATATCAGTGTTTCTCTCTCAAATAGAGGTCACCAATCATAATGGGATTCCGATCTTCGACGAGAATAATTTTCAGCTATGGAAGAATTGAATGCAACACTACTTCTAATATTTGGGAATTTATGTGTTTACAGCAGTAATGCATGGTATCAGAGTTGATATTAATAGAGGTGCATTATCAGAAGCTGGGTGAAGAGAATTGGATACTGACGCAAAGGGAATCAATGGTTTGGAAGGAGCCCTATCCAATGCTATATATACCATGGTGATGTCATTAAAAACATCACATGCTATGTGGAAAAAGTTCTTGAACATATATGAAGGAGATACAATGGTCAGAGAATCGAAGCTGCAAGTATTATGGAACAAGTATGAAGATCTAAGAATGAACCCAAATGAGTCTATTGATGGATTCTTTGATAGGGTAAATGTTGTTGTGAAAGATATGAGAGGTATGGGAGAATTCATTGAAGACATAAATATTGTAAAGCACTTCTTGAGGAAACTTCAACCTTAGTTCAATCTGAAGGTTTCAGTACTAGAAGTTAAATATCCAAAGGAGCTAACATTAGACAATTTTCACAGTAACTTGGTTGCATATGAAATGAAAAATGATGATAACGATGCTGTGGAAAAGGGGAAATCTAAAGAAGTGCCATTCAAGGCCACGAAGAATCTCACCATTGAATATTCTCAGGAAGAAGAAGAGACAGATGTGGTGATGTCATTAATCTCCTCAAATATTCAAAGACGAAAAGGAAAGTTTAAAGGGAAACTTACACTGGCTTTTTTCGATGTGGAAAAGTTGGTCATATTGCATCAAGGTGTCCCAAAAAGTTCCAAGAAGATGATGATGTCGACGAAGTCTAAATTCCTAAGAAGAAGTCATCAGCCTATGGGAAAGGGAAGAAACAGTTCAAGAGAAATTTCTTTAAGAAGAAAAATCTCTTTTCAAAATAATGCAATATTTCAGATGAGTCTGAGGGTGAGGAGGTTGAGGAGATAGAGAAATGAAAAGATCTGGGATAAAATGCTATGGTAGCAGTTGTCGATAGTTCTCACGAGAAGAATAAACTGAAGGCAGTGATGAAGAAGAATAAGTTGAAGGAAGAATAGATATCCAAGCTGAGTTAGAGGCTGATCTTGAGGAGATAGATGTTTGGAGAGAGAAAACAAAGAAACCTAACAAAGTTGTTCGTGATGAGAAACTCTATATGCAGTAGTAGGAAGAATAGAAGTCTGAGTTGATGGAAGAAATTTTTAACTCAAGTCATTAACATCAAAGAACTCAAAATCAGTTATTGATTATAAAATCAAGATTGAGGAACAAAAAAGGGAGATCGATGGCTTTAAAACACAAGGAAAGATCACATCAAGTGTATCAAAGAGATTGAAGAGGAAGTTGTTGTCTACAGAGAAAAGTTAAAGACCAGGAAAAACATTTGATTCCAAAAGAATTCTTGGGAAAGAAGGTTATTCTGAAGACTGAAAAGATGAAAGAGGAGCCTTGTAGTTCAACAGGAAAGAAGAAGCAATTGATCTCAGACATTAAAGCTGATTCAGGGCTTGATCATAAACAAAAATCTGTGAAAAATGATGTCAGACTACAAGCAATCATCCGGATATTGAAGGTTGATTTTAGCACAATGCAGAATTAGAATATTCAGAGATCCCAAGGAGAAACTCGTAGTTCAGAATTATCAAGAAGGAATGTACCTTATATCAGGTGTTATTGTTGTGGAAAGATGGTACATTCACAGTATATGTGTTCTATAGCCAGGAGATATCGAAGGGAATAAGAAAACGGTGGCAGCCAAACATAGAACGGTTCTCTAGAACATATTTCGAAGCACCCTGCTTTTGGTGTGAAGGATTTGGGAACATGGATTGGTAATGCACTTCGACTAAACAGAGGAATGTGTGAAAGAAGAATCAATATTTTCACAAGAAGCATATAAATAAACCAATAGGTGAGTTAAAAATGCCAAATATATTTTCATCTTTGTAATATGAAGCTAGTCCATCATTCTCTGAGAAAGAACAGAAGTCTCAATCCATGCCAATTGTGAAGGAAAAAATATAGACCAAAAAGAAGAAGGATTGGAAGGTCGTGGTGGCAGAAATTTCCCTTAAAGCATTAGATCGCTCTAGTGTGTGGATCCTCGATAATGGTTGTACATATCACATGACAGTTAATAAGGATCTTGTTACAGGTGTAAAATATGGTAAAGAAGGAGTTGTCAAGTTTTTAAATGACTAAGGCTTGAAGATTATTAGCAAAGGAAAGGCTAAGTTTGGGGGAAAAGAGATGAGACGTGCTGATGTCTTAGTAGTGGAAGGCCCCAGTAAAAATTTGCTCAATGTCAGTCAACTATTTAACTCTGCACATTCTATAAGGTTTACTAAGAAGATGTGTGTCATCAAAATAAGAGACGGAGTAGTAGTTCTACAGGGAAAAATAACAAATGGAAATCTCTACCTAGCAAGTGGAGAAGAAGATATGTGTTTTCTGTCCAGAGAGGAAGAAAACAAGTTGTGGCATAAATGACTTGGTCATCTTTTCCAACTATCCCTAGAAGATCTGGTGAAGTGTGATGCAGCAAGAGACCTCTCTAAGCTATCATGTTATCGTACTCACACGTGCGATGCATGAAAACAAGGTAATCTTATCAGAAAGACGTATAATGCAATGGAAAAGAAGTCAACAAGACTGCTCAAATTGGTGCATGATGATGTTTTTGGTGCTACCACACCAAGAGAAATTGATGGAAAGAGGTACAATATTCTTTTCAATGATGACTATAGAAGAATGGCATGGGTATTTTTTATTTCCCATAAGTTGGATGTGTTCAGATGCTTAAAATAGTACCGTAGGGAGTGTTAAAGGGTGCTTGGACAATAAAATTTTGATGCTTAATACTGACAATGGAACAGAATTCACAAATAGTCAAGTGGAAGGCTATCTCGATAAACATGGGGTAAGGCATCAAGTTTCTTTAGTAAGAACTCCCCAACAGAATGGAGTGGTTGAAAGGATAAATTGGATCATCAATAACATGGCCAGAATGATGCTCATTGAAAAATACCTACCAGAGAAATTTTGGAAGGAAGTAGTTTTGACAACAGTCTACATTTCTAACATGGCTTTGTTTTGTCCAAAGGAAGGAATGAATACGTACGAGATGTGGTATGTAAAGAATCCAATGGTCAAATATATTCAAATATTTGGTAGAATTTTCTTTATCCTCAACAAGGAAAAAAATAGGAAATATGAGTCATGAGGAGATGAAAGGATATTCCTTGGATACTCAGAAAAAAGTAAGGCATATGAATTCTTTAAAAAAGGCAGGGAAAAGTAGTTGAGAGAAACTATGCCACTATAGTAGAGAATGAGGAGATCATTCAACAGCACAATGAAAAATTTCTTGATGAGAGTGATGCATAAAGAAAATAATGTAGGGGGAGTAGGATTGGATGATGTTGATTCAGAAGAAGATACTGATGATGAGTATGGGGAAGTAAAATCTGTATCTGCACAAAAGATAAGGAGTCGAGCTGAAATTGACGGCCTGAATATCATTGGTGATTAGCCAGCTCCAGTTCAGTCAAGAATAATGAAATCATTGTAGAAGACATCATTACTATCACAAGTTGAGCCAAAATTATTTGTTGATGCAACTAAAGATTGAAACTGGATTCACGCAATGAATGTAGAGTAAGATCATATTGAGAAGAATCAGACGTGGGAGATTTTTTTGAGGCCAACAGATAAGAATGTCATCGGGACTAAATGGGTATATCACAAAAAGATGAATGAATATGGCATATTGATTCAGAACAAATCTTGAATAGTGTGGAAGGGGTACTCCCAGATATAGCGAATAGATGCTGATGAGACATTTGCACCAGTAGTGAGACTAGAGACAATCAGATTATTTTTAGCCATAGTAGTGCAAATAAAGTTCAAAGTGTTTCATATGGACATCAAATCTATATTTCTGAATGGGTTTCTAGAAGAATAGGTGTACATTGAGAACCCAGATGGTTTTATCATTCATTAAGACAATAATAAAGTTTTTCAGTTTAAGAAAGCGCTATATGGGATGAAACAAGTACCAAGATCATGGTACTCAAGGATGGATCAATATTTTAAGAATCTTGGATTTCAACATGGTGTATTTGATTACAATATGTACTTCAAAAAAAATAGTAATCAAAGGATGATGGTGCTGGTTTATGTCGATGACATAATATTTGGTGAATCAAATGAATCTCAGTGCAATTTTTTTTTTGAATTCATGAAAAGTGATTTTGAAATGTCCATGATTGGTGAGATGACATTTTTTCTTGGTTTACAGTTGACACAAGGAAGTAATGGCACTTTCATTTCTCTATCCAAATAATCAAAGGAGGTTCTGAGAAGGTTTGGAATGGAGAATTCCAAGGAGATGAAGACTCCAGTTGCTACCCAGATGAAATTATCAAAAGATGACAATGGAAGGGAAGTTACTATCACTGAATACAGGCAGATTATCAGCAGTTTACTATACCTAATAGCAAAATGACTTGATATTGTTTTCTCCACATGTCAAGCATCACGTTACCAAAGAAATCCAAGGGAAATCCACATTCTCGTATTAAAAATAATAATTCGATATATCAAAGGCACCATGGATTTTGGTCTAATGTATAATGAAAAATCTCAGCTAGAGTTATTGGGATATACAGATGCAGATTGGGCTAGATCAGCAGATGATAGAAAATCAACATCAGGAGGTGCATTTTATCTTGGTATATTGTGTATTTATTACCTAAGCAAGAAGAAAGATTTCATTTCTCTGAGAACCGCAGAGGATGAGTATACTGCGGCCACTAAATCATGCACACAGTTATTGTGGATGAAGCAACAACTTTATGATATGGGAGATGAAGTGAATTATCCGATCAGAATCCAGTGTGATAACTCAAGTGATATCATAATTAGAAAAAATCCAATTCATCATTCAAGGACAAAGCACATCGAGATCAAATATCATTTAATAAAGGAGAAGGTGGAGTAAGGGATTGTGAAGTTGGAGTATGTGCGTACAGAGCTAATGGTTGCAGATATTCTGACAACGGTCTTACCCAAAGAGGCTTTTGAGAGGCATAGACTGGCTCTGGGAGTCCAGTTGACTTCCCACACTTGAAAAGTGTGGATGTGGGACCAATTCCCTCTCCCTGAGGTATGGTGTATTTTCCCCTTATGTTCTGATTTGTGTTTTTACCCTACTGTAGACTGAAAAGGAGTTCCCTTTGGGTTTATTGACAAAGGGGGAGAAAATGTGAGAAAATATGATTGTTCAAGGGGGAGAAAATGTCTTAGTCAAGACACGGGGAGAAGCTGATAGGTGGATTAGCGATATAGGGTCGGCAATGAGATAGGGGAGAAAATTAAATCAGATGATGCTAGATGTGATTGATCAAAGAATATATATCATGACAGCTGAGGATCGTGATAAAAGCAGAAGTGTGGTTGATATCAGGTTGGTATGAAAATTTCCATTAATGTCAGGTTGGTATCAACAGTGGTGTCAGAAACAAAGTGACTCATAGATGAACCTTTCATGATAGTCTTGTTTCTCACGCCGAGCATTGCTCATGTGGGCTTAGATTATGTGTTGAGTAAATCATTGATCGCTATCTGTATCACAAGAGGTGAATTGTGGTTGAAGATGAATGAAGCCTTATTGAGGTATCAAAGAATGGAGAATTGTTTTGAGAAGAGTTTTCAACAAACCCAAAGGGGGAGATTGTTGGGAAAAAATCCCTCAAGGTATCATTGAAGTATTTTTGAGATGATTGTGTTTGTTGACAATGCAGGACTCCATGTTTTGTTTGTTGAGAAAGTGAGTCTTAATGACTCAAACTGTTGATAAAGGGGGCTTTATTGGAGAATGGGGAAAATTATTTTTGGCAAAGGGAATTGTGAACTTGTGTTAAGGAGGTTTCTAATGTTTTACACCAGTAATTTTGTGATTTCAGAACATCAAAAATTTGGAAAAGGAAAAGTGGCATGCATGTCCAAAAGTGGCGCGCAAGTGTGGCGCGCAAGTCCAAAAGTGGCCCATATGTGTGGCGCGCAAGTCCTAATGTGGCGGGCAAGTGTGGAGCGCACGTCCAAAAGTGACACAAAAGTGTGGAGCACAAGTCCTAAAGTGTCTCCCAAGTGTGGCGCGCAAGTCATATTTCAAATATCATCATATCAAAATATGACGAAGGAAAGAAATAGGCGCACAAGTTTGGTGCACAAGTGTGGCACGCAAGTCCTTAAAATGCCTATAAATAGATATCCCCTCTCCTCATTTATCAACGAGCTCAACATTTAGAGAAAATATGAGCTCTGAACGCGTAAGTGAATGTGACATACAAAGTTCAGTGTGCATGCAAGTGGGGCATGCATGTGTGACGTGCAAGTGTACTTTGCAAGTGTACTGCGCAAGTGTACCAGGCAAGTGTGCCGCCCAAGCTGTTTGGCATGAAAGTTTCACGCACTACTATGGCACGCAAGTTGGTTTTTCCGTAATGAAGGAAGAGGTTGTGCACTAGTTAAAGGGACACACAAGTCACCCTAGGGTTGCTTGAATCATAGAAATTGCCCAGAACATCTCTGGTAAAGCGGTATTCATCAATGGATGAAATTTGGACTTCAACAGTGCATCTACATACAATAGAGGATGTATTAATTAGTGATAGTGAAGAGACCTACATGTCTATAAACTTTGAGTGGCTCTTCTGAAGAAGTAGTGAGCTCACTTCAGTTGAGAGAGCAGTGAGTTCTCAAATTGTGAGTGGTTGTAAACTAGGAGGGACAGAGAGTCCACTTAGAACGTGTAAACAATAGTGTGCTTATAGTAGAATTGGTACATCGGCACACTGTCAGTCTATGCTCCTTGGATGTAGCCCAGTAAGGGTGAACCAAGTAAAAATCGTTGTGTCATGTGCATGCTTTAAGTTTTATTCATACTCTGCATCCAGAATGAGAGAGAAGAGGGTTTTGTCTAACAGTAAAACAAGATCAAATGGGGTAGTTTTTTTAATCTGTCATACCTTGATTCACCCCCCTTCTCAGGGTATCTAGCCTAGTGGACTTAACAAATGATTTTTTTGAATCTAAATAATTGAGATCGATTACATTACCTTGAAGAACTTTGCGATAAAACCCTAACAAGTATGCAAAGGCATCCAACTCATCCACTTCAAACCTTCTGGAGGTTTCTATATATGATGATTTTGAGTTTTAATGGAAAAAAGGATTACGGTTTTGACACACAAGATTTGAGAGAATCTCTATAAACTTAAAGTACATATAGGAGATGAGAAAGATAGTGGGAGAAGGTGAATGGTTTTACCACACTGATTGAGAATGTAATCATTATTTTTATTTTTTTATTTTTTTAATTTTAAAAGACTAATAAAAATAAATCAAAATGAAATTATTTTTAAAAACAAATTAAACATAAAAAAAATAAACATATCGAATCAATTTTAGTAAACTAAAAATAAAGAGACTGAAAAAAATTAGAAAACATTTATTTAAAATTAAATATTCCTCACCCCCTTAATAAAATTAAAACATTCACTGGGAAGTGGTTTAGTAAAAATATCATGTAATTGATATTCAGTATTAATAAATTTGAAAGATATATTCTTTTTATAGACATGATCTATTAGAAAATGATTCCTTATATCAATGTTCTTAGTCCTAGATTGAATTATATGATTTTTTGAAATATTTATAGCATCAGTATTATCACATAAAATAGTTATACTATTAAAATTTATTCTAAATCCCAATAGAGTTTTTTTCATCCACAATACATGTGCACAACAAATACCAGCATACACATATTCGACCTCAGCTATTGACAAGGCATCTGAGTGTTGTTTCATACTAGATCATGATACTAAATATTTTCATAAAAAGTGAAATGTTCCTAAAGTGATTTTTCTATCAAATCTACATCCTCCAAAGCCAACATCTAAATATGAAATTAAATTAAAATAATATGTTTTGGGATAAAGAAGTGATTGAAAAACATTTCCTTTTAAATATCTAAAAATTATTGTAAGAGCAATAAGATGGGAATCTTTTAGATTTGATTTAAATATAGCACATAAACATATAGAAAACTTAATTTCTGGTCTAATCGAATTAAGATATATTAATCTTCCAATCATACCTCTATATAACTTATTATCCATTAGTTTTCCAGCTTCATCCAAATAAGGTTTTATATTAGTACACATAGGAGTTTTATATATCTTGTTTTTTACAAGTCCAAAATCTTACAACAAATAAATAATATATTTACTTTGATTTAAAACATTACTATAATATTTTTGACAAATCTAAAATCTTAAAAAGAAATTCAGTTCTCTTATCATACTAATTTCAAATTCGTTTTAAACTAATTTTTAAAAATCATTACAAATATTTTTATTAGTTGAACCAAAAATAATGCCATCAACATAAATTTAAACTAATAAAATATTAGAACAAATAGTTCTCTTAAAAAGTTTGGGATCTACCAATCCAACAATAATTTTTTTTTCAAAAGAAAAGAACTCTATCTTTCATACCAAGCTCTAGGTGTTTATTTATGTCCATATAGAGCTTTAGTATGTTTAAAAACAAAGTTTGGTTTTATAGGATTTTCAAAACATTGAGTTTTTTCAACATAAACTTCCTCCATCAAATAAGCATTTATAAAGGAATATTTAACATCAATCTGCTATAGTTTGGAATTAATATGTGATGAAAAAGCTAAAAGGATTCGAATATATTCTAATCTAGCTATAGGGAAAATGTTTAATCATAATCTCTATATTTTCCTGATTATATTCTTTAACTAATAATCTATATTTATTTAGATTTCTGATCCCTTGATCATCATATTTAATTCTAAAGACCCAATTAGTTTCCATTAATAGATAATTGGTTGTTCTTTCTCCAAGAACCCATAATTCATTTAATTTAAAATGGTATAGTTATTCTGGAAATGAAACCATCCAACTCACATTTTCTAAGGATTCTCTAATAGAGTTAGGTTTTAACTGAGATAAAAAGGTATAAAATTATTATAGGTTTCCTATATTTATTCTAGTTATAATTCATATGTCTAGGACTCCTATTACCATTTCTAAAGTACAGTTCTTCCAAAATATATATTGTCTAAGAAGGAGAATTTTACGTTCTTTAGTTTCATATTCTTCTGAACTGTATTGAATTTTATTAATATCATTTTCAAAATCGTTTTTAAGGGTCTCAAGTCTCATTTTGTCAAATGAGTTATTAGCTTCATCAGTTTTATCTTTCTCATTAATAAAAGGGTCAATTTTATCAAACTCCACATGAACTAATTCCTTAACAATACTTGACATTTTATTAATATCTCTATATGCTTTAATGGTAGAAAAATATCCAAAAAATATCCTTTTATCAGCCTTTGATTAAAATTACCATGGTTTTCTTTAGTGTTCAAGATATAAACCTTGTATCCAAAAACATTAAAGTACTTTACTTTAGGTTTTCTATTATTTCAAATTTCATAGGGTGTCCGGTTGAAAATAATCCTTATGAAAACTCTATTCATGATATAGTGGGTTTTTCTTATAGATTATGCCGAAAAATAAGTAGAAATATTGTATTCATTTAGTATTGTACTTTCCGTTTCTTGAATACTTCTATTTCTTTTTTCCATAATTTCATTTTTTGAGGTGTTCTTGGTGAAGATAAGGTGTGTTTAATACCTAGATTTGAGAAAAAAGTACTAAATTCTTGATTCTCAAATTCTCCACCATGATCATCTTTAATGAATTTTTTTAAAACCTTTTTCATTTTAAAAAATTTTATAAAAACTTTGAAAAATAGAGAATACTTAACTTTTGAGTTTTAGAAAATAATCCCAATTAAATTTAGAATAATCATTAGCTAAAAAATAGAAATATAATTTACCTTCAAAAATTCCTAATCTAAATGGTCTAAACAAATCCATATAGATAGGATCTAATGGTTTATATGTAGAAATTTTGTTTATATATTTAAAGAATATTTGTGTTGTTTGTCAATTTTTCATGCATCACATAATCTATCAGTGTAAAACTTATTACAAGGAAAATAAAATAATAACTATTAATTAGATATCTTATTTAAAGCATATATATTATAGTGTCCAATTTTATTATTCCAAATCCATGACTCATTTTTCTTAACATTTAAACAATTCATATTCTATTTACATGGGGAATTTAAATCCAATGTATAAACATTATTAGTTCTATGTTCTCTAAATTTAAGCAAATTATCTTTAAATATATTAAATGAATTGTTAGAAAAATCAACATAAAAACCATTATCATAAATTGGATGAAAACTTATTAGGTTTTTCATTATCCCTAGAACATATAGTACTTTGTTGATTGAGACAGTATTTGGATCTCCAAGAGATCCATTCCAACAATTTCTCCCTTGGAATTATCACCAAAAGTGATTTGTCCTCCATCCATTTGAGTCTGGGTATAAAAGTTTATTGAGTCTCCACTAATATTCCTAGAACATCTACTTTCTGTATACCATATTTTTTTTTGGCCTATTTCTTACAAAAGTATTTAAGAAAATGTTTATTTGGGTGCCCATATCTTCTTGGGTCCTAAAATATTAGTGAGTGTTGATCTCGAAACCAATATCTTCTTTATTTTTAAATAACTCATTTCACTTACTTAATATAAAATTTTGGAAATTAAATATCTTCCAATACTACTAATTTTATGATTTTTCAAATAAAAATTATTATTGATATGACCATTTGATCCACAATAATAATAATTTTTATTTTTTGAGTTAGGAATAAAAAACATTTTATACAGTTTTTATTTCTTGCTCATTCTTTATGTCTAGAATCATTCTCTTTTAATGAAATTCTATCCAATAAGATCATTTAAAATATTTTCCCCTTTAGTAAATAAAATAGTTTCACTCTTGTAATATAATACTTCACCCTAATGTTCTTTAATTTTTTTTATAATCAGTACAATTTGGTGAGTTTAATTTTTCAATCTACTGTTGATGTTGTTTTAGCTGGGTATCTCTTCAACTTAAAACAACATTATGAATTTTTTCAATTATTTGTACTTATTTAATGAGGAATCATAATTTTATTCTATCATAGAATAATAGGCAACTAATTTTTCATTTCAAAAACTACCAGTATCAAAATCATAAGAGTAATAAGTGTGTGCCTTATCCTCATCTTCCCTAAATCACGTGTTGGATTTTAGAATTGATTTCTCTTTTTTTTAATAAGACATTGACTAGATACTGAAGGCTTTATATACACTCCATGTAGCATTTATTTTTCTTTAAAAAATTTTCTCATAATCATCAATCTTATTATATCTATTTTCGAACCTTTTTTATCTTTTAGTTGAAGACAATCAGGTGTGATATGACCTAATTTATTTTATTAATAGCATCAAACATCTCTTGGTTATTTCTCCTTCTTCTTGAAATATTTTTTGAATAATCTTTTATTATTTTAAAACTTTCTAAACTTTTTGGCTAGATAATCCATTACCATTTAAGAATTATATTAATCTCGATTCTTCTCTATTTTGTCTTATGGTTTTATTTTTCTACTATACTTCTAAGATATAACCTTCATAGAAGTATTTTTTTTATTCACTGTTATATTATGATCTTCAGCTTCATCCTACATTTCTTCTTCATATATCATTAGTGTCCCAAATAGTCCTTTCTTTATCATATCTTTAACAGCTGATTATTTGGAAATAGTAGTAGATATTTCATTCCATTTTGAGGGAATTACTCTGATTAATTTCAATTCTTGATCATATTGTTTGATGGGTTCACCTAAGGCTATAATATTGTTGAGAATTTCTATAAATCATCCATTCATTTGCTTGATTCTTTCACCATAAAGCATTCTAAATGTGTCAAACATTATCTTTGTAGTAGAATATGTCATCTATTTAACATTGTTTGTTCATTCATACAAAAATATTATAGTTTTCCACATATCATAGGCAGTTGGAAATTTTAATAAACTATTAAACTCCTCTGGTATAAGACCACAGATAATAGCATTCATTTCCTTTGAATTTATATCATATTCAGCTTCTGTCTCCATTGTACGAGTTTCTAGTTTCTTATAAATCTTATAAAGAGTAATGATTTTTTAGTATAATCTGAATCCATGATATTTCAGATAGATAATCATTCTAGAATTCCAATATCCATAATTTTTAAAATTAAAGTACAGAGCACAAACCATATACATTCCTTCTCTAGGATCATCCATTTTTATCTTTATATATACCTTACAATTTTATCTAGTTATATATTTATATCCAAATCTTACATCTAATACAAATTGTTAGGTTAGAATAATACAAAGTAGTTAAAGAGGGGTGAATTGTGGCTTTTCAAAAATCTTCCATAAGTATGGATTTTGACACCCTCTATGATCAATATAGATATGAAGTTTTTTACTTCATTAATGAGTATAAGAATATGATAAACAGAAGTAAAGAACATATCTTTTTATAGGGGTTCAAAGAATAAAGGTTCCCTTGTTAACTCCACCAATAACTCCCTCTATAAGTTTTGTGAATTTCTCTAGTGAGGTACTATAACCAAAGACCATAAATCCACAACTGAGTGCAGGTAGTTTACACCTTGACAAACAAGGAAAAAAATCATCATCTAGTTCTTTAAGATGGAACGAAATATCCACAGCTTAGATCAATTAGCTGATACTCCACCACAACTAAGTTCAAGTAGTTGAAACTCTAAAAAATCAAAAGAGTTTGATTTGTGGATTTAGTTTGTTCTTAATAGTTATAGTATAAAAAACTAACAGTACATGGATCTTCTTCTTCATAAATGAAATTATTCAAGAAGGTATTATTCTGATGCGATCCTAGTTTCATATGATCTTCAATAATAATTTAAAAAAATTGCAATAGTAATCTTATCAAAGTACGAAGTATAACATGTATGTATCTAAATTGTAGTCTTTCTAAAAAGTTTAGAATTCATTGCAACATCAATTATGTGAATATATTCATTATAATGTAATCTTACATAAAAATATGTAACATGAGTATATTATATTTTTAAATGATACAGTATTAAATTATATAGAACCAAATGATTTCTTCAATATTATAAATCCAAGAAATTAGCCTAAAGGATATTAGAAATTAAAATTCCAATTGACCAAGGGAGTCATAACTTCTCATAAGAACAAGAGATATTTTATCTGATTAATACGGTTCTTTGAAATGATTATTATGATCCTATAATCTGTCTTTAAATCTGACTTAACGGTAGCAGCAATCTTGAATTTAAATAGTGGATTAAAAACTTCTCCATTGAAAATACAACGTAGGGTTGAGTTTCATAGTGTATGGTTCCTTTTTGTGTTATAGGTTTACTTCGCGTACCATAGCGTTATTTCATGTAGCGTAGGGTTCTTTCACATAGTGTAGGGTTCCTACCAATGTATGGTTCCTTAAACATACTTTCATCTTCATGTAATTTATGGAAAAAAAGTAGTATATGGATGATAATCCATATGCTCAACCTTTTCAGCATAAAATCCAAAATATTGCATTGATTAACCATATGTTCAGTTTCCCAAACATTGGGCAAGAACAATATTTTTAGACTTCAACTTAGGGTTGCTGATCCATACACTTGATGATTCTATGAATTTGAGGATGATAATCCAAATTAAAATTATTTAGTTTAGTATAGGGTTGATACCATATGCAAGTGTTAAATTTACAGTGTAACATACAGATAATGAACCATATACTCATTCAACAAACATAGGGTTTGAAACACTGTTACATGATCAATTCTTGTAATACTAAATTCCTTCATCATGGATATATATTCCTGAAATCTCTCTCAAGAAAAATTCATTAAAAACAAACAATGGTATTTGTGAGAATTTAAATCATTATATATTATAGAGTATTTTTGATACAATACATTCCCAACAAATGAATGGACTAGGTTAAACATGAGGTGTCTTAGACTGAAAATAATGTGTGAAGATTTAGACATCCTAAAATTGATTATATGGTTTTTCCAATATGATTATTGATACTCACGCTACTGTTTTTGTTTTTGGGAAATGCCCTCCTCTATAGGATAAAATCTAGACTAAAGAAGCATCTATGTCAAAATAAAATGGATGATGTATTTATGTATTGGGATTATATTGAATAACATAGTTGGAATTCTATTCAGTGATTAACATTATTTTAAATTTGTTTAGAAGCGGAAAACAGTATGTAAGGTGATAACCAATGATGTATGACAAGGTCATGTATCTGGACCCCATGACCAAAGGATGATAAGGATTTAATTTCAACCAATGACATACGCAATGTACTGGGAAGTATTTCATTTTTATAGTAGAACAATTTTATGAATACATATTAATGATAAACTAGTAGTGTTTCTTTTTAAGTTTAAATTTTAATGTCTTAACCATATTAGTTTTTCAAAATAGTTGGAGATAAATAGTTATACTTTCAACTTTTTATGGTCCTTAAGATCCCTAGATATGTGTTTTGTTTCTTTACCCGTCAAAGTTAATTTTTGGATATCAACTTCTGGAAGTAAGTGATGAATTACTTATTTATAAAATCTAAAAAAATATGGGAATTTTTTTTATAGAGACATGTTATTTAAGTGTATTTTTTTATATTCTTAGGCAGTAAAAAATTACTCAACACTAATAAAATTATAAAAAAATTCTATCCTAATACATTTTTCTTTGAACCAATGGTTTTTTAAATCATCGCAAATTTATAGATATGAGGCCCTAAACATTCCATTTATCGTTCACTTGTTTTTGATTGATAACCTTAATTTATCCCTATAAATATTTACACTTTACTCTAAGTATGTATCTCTAATTTCCACTAATGTTCTCCTACCTAGAGACCTAGTTATATGTGATTCTATGTGACCTTTTTTTAATTGTCATTCTCTCTTTTATAGAGGATTTCATATTAACCCTTCTCAAGATGTGGGGTTTAAACATATGAAATATCAAACAATCTTTTACCAAGGTCATGTTTAAATTTTTAGAATGTAATTTAATTAAGGTGGGGAGAATGTAATGCCTCGAAAATTTAAAGTAGGAACATTGTATTCAATAGAATGTATGAAACACAACACCAAGTGAATAAAGGAATTTATATCCTTAAAATTTAAAATATGTTTAATATTTTAAATAAATTAAATATAATTTATATCATTCAATGCATTCTACACTAATTTAGCATACGTCACATGCAATAATGAGTTTGTTCATTGGTGCGTGTTGCACGCAAGACCGAGTTTTAAAGAAAAATATTATATTATTTAAATGTTAATATTTAATATATTAAGATTTAAACTAGTTATTTTGAATAGTATTAACTAACTTATGAACATATATTTTTGAATTCATTGGATTCTAATTTATTATAAATGAATATAGAAACCAAATGAATATAATGGAAATGTTTTTATAAAACCCTATTTTTATGCACCCAAAGGTATTTTACATTAATAAATTAAATTAATTAATATTAGTGAGTAATTTTAATGTAATATATTTTATATATTCATTAAATATTTTTTTATATTTATAATATATTTGATAGGCATAAGATAATAATAAACCCAATATTACGCATAAGAACCTATATTTTTATAAAGGTACATTTACCATCCTTTAATAATTAACTTATTTTAAATCCTAATTTTTAACCATTTTAAATATTATATGTCAAAATAGACATAATATTTGAAATAGAAACAAAAAAATAGTTTAGGGTGAATATTTGTATTTTTCTATGAAGATTTCTTTTTTAATGAATAATAAAAAATATTGAATTTTAATTAAAAACTATTTTTTCAACTACTTTATTTATAAGGTTAAATAAAATTTTATATTGGTTTTAATGTTTAAAAGGAATTTTTTTAGAAATTAATCCAATTTAGGTCATTTTAATCAATTTCCATTTGAATTTTAATATAAAAACTTAGTAAACTTTTCAACGTTTTTACTTTAAAAACTTGTGTTAGCATCTCGTTTGTAACATTAAATTTAAATTAATTTCTAATAAAAATGTGATAGTAATTTGTAAAATAGGATTAAAAATTTTAAACCATAATTATTTATAATTTATAATATGTTCAACATATATTTTGGCCAAAATGTTTTGTGAAAGTAATTAAAATTAATTATAATGATTAAGGTGAAATTATGTTTAACAAGGGACTAAACGTTAATCTTATAGCCCCAAATGACCTATAAACCATTCCAAAAGATATTAGGTGGACTAATTTATACCATATAAAATCTTTTATATAATATTTACTGTTATTGGATCCACTTTCAATTGGGAAAACATGTTTAGGATTCCTCTCTCCAAAATTTACAAGAGTGCCTCTCCTCCTCCTCTATAAAAAAGGACTTCTCTCATCCCACTTCATCACACATATAAATCCACTTTTTACCACCCAATATCTACAAAAATAGTTATTAAAAATCTCTAAACTCAACCTAGAAACATCACCTTGGGTAGAAATAAACCCAAGTAATCCCTTTGGTGCAAACCAAATGGAGTAGCCTAATTAAGTGGTAACAACTTTTCTCAATCTCTTTAATTTCATTTAGATTCTATACACCATAAATTATTATTATTACATTATTATATAATAACACTAATATCATAAATTTTCTAATATGTTTTTTATTTAGGTTTATACATAAACTTACACAATCTTTTATCTAATGGGTAACAAATTTACCGTTTATGTGTACAACAAATTACTACCTCAAGAAATGAAGTTGTTCATTTTCCTTCTTCCATCTATCATGGTTGGGAAATATGATTTAAAATATATTTTTATATATTATATATTATTCTAATTTATTTATTATTCTTTATTTTTTTATAACACATACCCTTATACTTTCCTTTTTGTGTAAATACGATTACCTCGTTTGTGGAAGTGTGGACTATTGTCCCCTCAAAGCGATGTGATTTGTTCACACTATACATGGAACAAATAAAGGATGTTTTTAATAAAACTATATAAAATCTATAAAATATATTTTATACTATAATTTTAATATACATATGTATCATTTTCTTTTTATTCTCTTATTATGATAATGAAATGAAAGTAGCATCCATCTGTACACACGACATACCATCTCCAAGAATGGTGTATTTCATTTCTTATCTTAAAATGATATAGATTATTATAAATTAAAATATAATGAATATATATGATAATAAAATACTATTTTATATTATTTATATGATAATACCATTATTTACATAATAAGTACAACAAGTAAAAAAGTTAATACATACTCAATAAACTTGACAATTAAGACCTGAAATGGTGAAAAGAGTGAAAGTTAATAACAGACAGGTAATAAGATATTATAATAAGATCATATATGATATAATAAATATTAGTTTGGTTATGTTATAAGTTTATTACATGTTTAAAACTATTATACAAAAGTTTAAATGATTTTTACCCAAAAATGAAATGCAAGGTAAGGTATTTTCATCTCACTTTTTACATCTGTGAGATTAATGTCATATTCACCACTTACTTATTTGTGTGGTATATATACTATCCATTATGATATATTATATCGTGAATTATTTTATATCCATGGTATTTAAAATGTTCAATTAATTTTATTTCTTCATGAGGATTATGTTTTAAAATATTTCAAAGTGGTATGGGTCACTTTGGAATGTTTTAAGATTATTTTCCACAATAAAAAATTTAATGATCTTTCAAAGGTAATTACATTCAAGTAAATTTTATGGACATTTTTTCATAATCCATTTAATTTTCCACTAATATGTTTATTATTAACCTTTTTAAGTATTAGAACCATTTTCACTGTTTGGTACTTCAAAAGTTTTATAAAATATTTTTTAGAAAACTCGACTTCATTTCTCTCCTTAGTCGGAGAACCTGTTTTCAAAATAAAACTCAGTTTCCTAAAAAGGATCTAAAAATGTTTTTTTACATTAAAAAAAATATTTTTTAAAAACATTTTTACCCTATTTTTATTTTACCAATGTTTTCAAAAGAACCTTCTTTTCACATTCTGAAAAAGGAATTTTTCTAAACTTTTATCATGAAAAAGGACTATTCTTTTTACATCATACGGTATCGATTTACCCACTGTCATTTATTTGAAGATTCATTTTCATTTTTAAAAGGGTAATTTTTAGAGAATGTTTTTTCCAAATTTATTTTAAAAGAAATTTATTTTCAAAAGGTTTTTCTAAACAAAATGAAATTTTCCTACAGAATGTTTTTAAAAGATTCTTTTAGAGTAATTCTATTCATTAATGAAAAAACCCATTATTTATACTCAATAAGGGATATGATATATTGATACCATCCTTACTCTTCTAATTGATGGTCTATGATTGATTTATCCAAGTATACTATTCACATTCACTTCCTTGATTCCTTTTATTCTCCATGATATATTCAATTTCCAATGATCGTTTGACATTGAACATCCCCTAATTATCCATATGATTTTTCATGGAAATGATTATTGTCTAAACCATATACCATTTCTCATATGACATTTACATTGAATGTTATTTGATTATTTGGTGAAATTTTGATAAATATTTATCTTTTATTTAATACAGATATTTTATAAGGAATGTTATTTATTTCAACTATTTGATAGGATTATTGATTTGGATATCTACGACATAGGTTTGGGACCTTTTATGAAAATCCCTACCGGTCGGGCCTAGTTATAGATATCCCCTCGATGCATTGGTAGTCTCATGAGATGAAACATTTTTCCAAATCAGATTAGTTTAAATTGTCTTTAAAATAAATCTTGATGCTAAAGGTATCATGTACCTAAAAAACATGACATCCAATAATTAATCATTTCCTTCATTTTGATTTTGTTATTATTTATCCATGAGATTTTGCATCAACATATCTATGGATTCATTTCATTATCATTTCATTGATAAAATGACATGTGTTTTAGATTCTTATCTTTCCATATTTATTTTTCCTAATATAGTTATTTTAATGGCATGTGCTTCCATTTATTTACCTTTCCATTTTATTATTTTAATTTATTCATAATTTCATCCATTATAATTTACCCTTAATAAGAATTTTAGCTCACACATATTATTTTTTCTTTCCCCATGAAACCATTAAGTGTAATAAGAATGATATGCAAGGATACACTAGACTGAATAAATTTATTATCCTCAAAAAAAAAAATTGTAATTAGATTACTATTTTCTCATGTATGTATCTTGTTTACCAATACTACTAAAATGTTTGGTACTTTAGGATGTGATTTAATTGTATCTATGCCAATGTAATGGATAAAAAACACAAACTTTGAGCTTGATGGGGTCAAGTGTCTACACTACCATAATGAATATAATGATATAAAATATATGGTTAATGAGATTAAGGGGTATCCCTCCCCTATTTTATAGCTATTTTAAAGAGGCTAAACTAAAAATCGTATTAAATAAAGGGGTCTAAAATGAAAAAATACACCAATGTGATGTGGGGTCCAAACAAGACTAATAGAACATTGATGGGGATATCTTCATCAACTTCATTATCCAATAAATCTACAGTTTACTCCACTAGGGTTCTATTAGACTACTGATTTATCTACCACCACTACCTCATTCAGTCGACACTCAAGATATCTTTGTCGTTCTTCTCTAACAGATTTACAATACCAAAATTCTTCTTTAGGTAATTTTTTTTTAAAAAGTAATATTATTTATCCAAATTTAAATACTACAAATTATCCCAAGTTATACTTCCATTCGAGATTGGATTCTCTCTGAATCCATAATCATATATGGGTATATTTTTTACACAACATTTCACCCCCAAACTGAAGGCGTGTCCAACTAGACCATTCATATTCATAAAGATATGTTTTCATACAATGTTATTAACTTTTTTGGTTTATGGTAAGATCATATCTCTATGATGGAGTTCTCTTATAATAATATTTATTTATTATCTATTTTAATGGATCCTTTTTTAGCTTTTATGGTACACTATATCATTTTTCATTAAATGGACTGAATTAGATGAATCATTTATGATTAATCCAAAAACAATTCAAGAGTTGAATAAGTAGTTGAAATTGATTAAAAAAAGATGGATCACTCTAGAATTATTCAAAATTTCATATGATAATCATATAAGATAACCTCAAATGTTTAATATAAGTGATCATCTATTATTTTGGTTTCAGTAAGATTAGGTCACTGACATATGGGTAAGTAAGAAAAGTTTAATTCAAGGTTTTTTGGACCATTGATGGTCTTGGGGTGAGTGGGGGAACTGCATATCATCTTTACTAACCCCTAAAATTCAATTTTATGCACAATGACATCAAATCTCCATTGATAAAAAAATAAATTTCTAGCCTTACATGTGTAATATGAAATTATTATATCAAAGTTAAGGAAGATATATTCTATATAAGTAAACCAATATATATCATTGATCATAGTTAAATGTTGTTACAGGGTAAGGTAATTCATTATATTCACATTCTATATAAGTAATTAAATATTCAAGATAAAAAATTGATGTGAGATGTTGAGATGTGGATTCAGTGGATAAACATGTCTTGTTAAGGGTCTAGTTAAATATTTTCAGGTGTAAGAATACTAATTGTATGGGGTTTTTAATGAATTTATACTTTTTAGGTAAGTTTTTTTCTTTCAATTCAGTTAATAATTTTATAATTTTTATAAAGTTAGGTTTAAGGGAAATTAGCGGAATTCTATGAGTAATTAAAAAGGGTAGGAAAAGTGGAGCAATTTTAGGAAAGCATTATTTACCCTGATGAAATGGTAAAAGGTACTTGATAGAATTTTGTTGGATGTAGAGGGTTATATTAGCAGGACAAGGTGGATGATATCTTTATATCAGGTACTTATTATATTTTTATCCAGTACCTGGTAGTCTGTTGAGGTTTTTTTAATTTAGAGGGTAATGGGTGATTTTACATGAATATTAAATTATCAAAAACCATTTTACTTAAAATTTTAACATATTTCATCTTGAGTGATCCTTATTATATAATGGATATTAAATGATAGAGATGAAAGTTTTTTGTGATTAACTTTGTTTAAATTCTCTCTTGACTATGGTGTTTCATGATCCACCCCTCATATTCACCTCACAACTAAGTTGGGATGGTTATAACCTAATGTACTGCCTTTAGGTTCTTACAAGGTATATCATCCCTTGGAAAAAGGTCACTATATTCCGTGTACATATTTTGGATTCACCTCATAGTGTATTGGATCTCTATAAATCCTATAACATGATTCATATGCATTTTTATTACAACTCATGAGGGAATTTGGTCAATATACACCCTTTTAAATGATCTAGATGCATTTTCCCCATGTTTATATGGTTTGGGTCCCATATATCAGTTGTTTTTTCTTTTAGTGTAATGATTATGATTCATGGAAACATGAAAATATAGGTAGTATTGTGTGTTGTGGTGTCCCAACTATCACATGATTACCTCAATTGATTTCTTATATGTTTTGTGTTATTTAATATTTAATTTTTTGAAAATTAATTAGATATTGTTTGGTGTATATTGAGGGATTATTGGTGGTACCTTTATTTATTTTCTACTCTCACCCAATACATAATCCTTTATGTAAGTTTTGAACTTATATATAATATATAGGTTAGATGAAACAATGTACAAGTGATCTTGTAGAAGAATCGTGATGTGGGGTGGTCATGGGGCCAAAGGGAATCTTTGCTTTTTATTGTTTTTTCACCTTATGTTTTTTTCATTGTATATATTTTATTTAAGAATAAATAAATGAAGAGATCTTTTTATCAGTCATATGGAATTATTAAAATAACAGTAGTTCATTTCATATAACATGTAGACTATCTTTATATTGATTCTTAGATTTTTACTCTAATTCTCTTTGTGTACCCAATTTTCATTGAATTGGGAATGTTGTTTAGTTATTTATTATTATTAATTATTTTTATATAAATGATATTTTATCTTTAATTCAAATAATAGTTCCCCCACTAGTTAGAAGCCTCTATCATATAAAGAGGCATGCTTATAGTCAGTGGTGACTAGATATTAGATGAGAAACATTATCAATGGTGTTACAAATATAATAATGGGAATTTAACATGCAAACATGAAAAATGGGTTCAATACCAATATCTGGTGAAACAAATTTATGAATGAATTAGAAAAGAAACTTGTGGATATGATACTCTATCAAAGTTTTATTTGAAGGTTCTTTCACCTAAGAGTTATTTTCCCAAGTATTGTATATGTAGCATGATTAAATGCATGTGTTTATATTGATTCAAAGGTATACCATTATATTAATGTTCAAAATATTATAATGAATTTGAAAGTAACCATTAATTACATATTACTCTATAAAATATAAAATAAATAATATTTAAAGTAATATAATAATGAATATGTATTTTAATATATAGTAGATAGTAGATCCACTAGTGTTATATAATTATATATTAGAGACATGTGTGATGGATAGATAATAAATAATTAAAAAATGTTTCCCTATGTTTTGAAAAGGTGAAATATATCATAACTAAAAAATAATATATTTTATTTATTTAAATTAATCATTAGTTATATGTCATTAAATATAATTTTAATTTTTTAAGGGAAATATTATTTGATACAAATTTTTAGATTGATGTGAAACATAATTTGGATAAACATTCACATATAAACAATATTGAAAATTGTTAATAGTTCATTAAAAAAGTAGAGAAGGTGGATAAGGGAGTTATAGAATTGTATTTTAATGGAATTAATGATCATGTGGATTAAATATTTACTATTATGTTATAATGTATATAATTTGGAAAAAATTGAGTAAACCTACGAGTTTAGAAAATTATTTCTTCTTAAGAAGGAATGGTATTTCCCATAATGTATTTATTTATTTAGTTGGTTCTTTTTATTTTTATGTTACAATATCCATTTGATTCATTATCAATGTGAGAGAAAATAAAATAATAATATTTAGAGAGAGGGGTATTGAGAATGTGTGAGATACAAACTAGAGGGAGATGATTAAGAATAAGAAGTAAGGTTAGTGTTTTTTTTAACTTTTACACATAAGTTAATATATGGAATGATTATGATTTTATGAAATAAATATTGTTTGTAGAATTTATTCTTACTCATATAGGATTTGAATTGATTTTTATGATCTGCTTAGATATTTTTATATTTAGAAAAAAAGTTAATCTTGGGGATTTTAGAAGTATTTCTGAAAAACACGATGGGGTAGAATGTTCAAACAACCTTGGTATCGTGGAAAAAGTTTATTATTATTATTAATTAGAGTTTAAAATAAATTTATATAGATATGGAAAAATTTAATGTTTATTAGAGATATAAGGGAATATTATTGTAAATAAAAGATAAACCCATGATATAATATATATCCTTTATAACATGAATAACGTGTTTAATTGAAAATTATGGTTCATTTGAGTGAAAAAAATGTAATTTTTTACAACTATGGTTTTTTATTATAATGTATTTATTTAATAATTTTAAATATTAATAAATTTTTGTAATTTTGATGTTCATTGAGTTTTAATTTAATATATATGAAACATAGTTTTGAAAATTGAAATGACAGGGTGAATATTTTTATAATAAAATTTATATCATTTTTTATATATCTATTCAATTATTGAATTAAATTTATAGAAAATCATGAGTATTTATGATATATGAAATGAAAATATATTTAAATGTATGACATCATATTAGTTGTTTTGGATACTATCGATACAGATATCCCTTTATGAATCAAAATTTTAAAGATTGTAATGGCATGATGGCATGAATTATTTTGAAGACAAGAAATAATAAACCAATATAAAATAGAGTCAAATGGAAAGATACTTAATTTTTTAAAAGGTAATTTGATAGAAAACAACATAAATTATTTTCTTATGTGTTAGAAATGAATATTCATAAAAATATTTCTCTCTTAACTTTTATAGCTATCTTGAATAAATAAATATTTTCTTCTATTTTAAACTTGGGTATAGATATACATTAGTAAAATCATATAAATTAAACCATAAAATAATCATTTTTTTATTCAATATAAAACATTATAAATTAATTATATAAATTTATAATAACCACTAAAAATAGAAGTGAATAATAAATAAAAATATAAAAGTAACTATGGAATAGAAATACATTGGATCATAGTTTCCAAAAAATAATTAAATCTATGTGATTAATTGAATCTAAAAAGTAAATTATTAGAATTTTGATAAAAAATTTCAAATATATTCAAGAAAATTTGGTGGAATAAAAAATTTGATTAAATTAGAATATTGGAAACCTATTTACTTATAAATGGATAATAGTAAACATTCATATTTCATTTTTTATGATGGGGTGTTTTCTAGTAATATACCCATTAAAATTGTAATATAATCATTAGAGTTGTAATCATACAATAAGATATCATGATTGTTGGAAATTTCATTATTTGTAAAATAATCATTTTATATGACTATTGCAATAATGCACACATGTGAGGGTAATCACATGGTAAAGTGTGGAAGGAAGAGATGAATTATTAAATAGAGTAATAGAAATATTATATATAAAAATACTTGTCTATGATTTGTAAGTTTCATTTTATATTAGAGCTTGATCACAAAAATGTATATCCTAAACTCTAATAAGTAATGATTGAAAAAAAATCACGAGTGGTTAAATATTTTATAAACAATTAATAAAATTTAAAACTATAAAATCAAACAAATTAATGTATGACATTTTTTCACTAATACCTCTTGAAACATGATAATATAATAACAAGTAATATATTTAGGATCTATAATGTTATTTGTGTGCACAATTCATTGATTTTAAATTTTCATCACTTAAATTCAATTTTTTAATAAAATTTAGCTTTTTAAGTGAAAATTATGATTTATTATTACTAAATACTTAATTTAATAAATTCTTTACATATTTTTAATAAGTTTAACACAATTAGGTAATATGTGAAATATTATTATTTTTCATATAAAATTAAACATGGTAAATAAATTTTAAATATGGTGTAATATAGTATATAAGACAACATTAATGTGTTGTAATGACCAAAAATAAGTTCTATTAGTTCTATTGGACTAAATTTAGCTCTAAATAATTCTTTAGATCACTAAGGGATGTAATTTGTAACTATATCTATTATAATGAATTTGATGTTTTGTCTTTGATGATATTTCAAAGAAAAATTATGTATTTAGTTATGAACTATTGAAATTTAATTTGTTTAATGATTTTTGGATGATTTAATTTCGTTTAGACTATTTTAGATGTTTTTGTTTAGTATGAATAATTTTGGGACAATTTTTTGGGATTTTTGATTAATTTTGTTAGTAAAATGGTTAATTGTTGCCTTTTTTGGTTTATGAGACCCATGATGGGTGTAAATATGTAGAAGGATGTAGTGGAGTGTGTTTGGATTTATTTAAAAGAGGTTTTATCTTTATTTTAGGAATATGTTTATTCTTTAAAAGTGCATGATGAGTTTTGAGTACTTATTTTTTATAGAGGTTATATGATAGATTTTGAGTAGATACAAGGTTTAAATTTACTAGTTGTATGATGGATAAATGAATGAACTATCATATATTTCTGCATAGATATTTTGGAATTGGTAAGTTCATAGTCAGATAACCAAGAAAAAAACCATGTATCTCAAGGATGTGGAAAATAAATGGTTGGTTTAGAGTTAAATAACCATTAAAAATAAAAATGTAAATTAAAAAAGTTTTATAAAACCACATTTTAAAGTTCCAAAATCCCTTATCATAGTACTAAATAATTAGTGTGGCTGTTAGGAAATGTTATTGGGTATTAGATTTAATTATATGTTTATAGCTGGTAGTTATGAAATGTTTGAGTTTCTTATTAATTTAGTTGATCTTTATTATTATTATTATCACATTTAATACATTATTTTTTTTTGAATTAAATAATATGAGGTTAATTTGTTTTTTTCATCCATGAAATATTTTTCTTCCCATACCGTTGTTATTTTTTTTATCTTTGATGGTTCACTAAGTATTAAAATCAAGATTCATCTGTAGAAATCATTTCACGGTAGAAGATAGAGGTAATCCCAATATTTTTATTACATTTTTCACCATATCTAACTATTTGGGTTCATAAAATATCATTTGGGATTGTATATATATTTATTTTATTTTCTTCATCTTGGTGTATTCAACTAATGAGATTCAATATAAGAGCTATAATTGACATTTGAGGTAGAAATTTCATACAATTTTCCATAGTTTTCACTATTTTTGTTTGTTCATGTGTGAATGTGGATAAGAATACAAATAGGGGATTTTAATAAGTGTAAAATGTTATAAAAAAATATGATAAAATTATTGTGTTTTAAATGTAATAGTACAATCTCCCTATCATGGATTAGTTATGTTTTGAATTTTTGATGATGTTATCACTAAGATATTTTGAGGGTAAATTAGAGGAAAATTGGTTTTTATGAGTACTCCAGGTACCCAAAAAATAAAAAATTAAAGAATTGAAATTTAGATGGATTATATAGAAATTATACCAAAAAACGATAACTTTAAAGTAGCTCTATAATGGTGAAACCCAAGGGAGTTGTAACAGATTTTTTAGAGAGCATCCCCTTAATAGGCTTGTTGGGTCTCTAAAATATTATAAATAAATTCATGGTATATAGTGGCTATTAGATATTCCTAAATAACTAGTAAAAATAATTTTTATAATGCCCTATTTGGTATTTATATAACGAGACATGATAGTTTTTATTATATTAATGTTATTGTTTAGTTACTAAACATTATATTATATTTACTTGTAAGTAGATTTTTAATGGTTGTTTTATGTAATATTTTTATATAATATTGAATTATTTATTCTTAAATGTGGTATGCATATTAATGGATAAAATTAATAGGCTATGGAATAATAATATCTAGAATTACTTACTGAGGTTAGGTTGGTGGTTTGACGACTTGAGGATGAAAATGTTAGTAATTTTTTCTTTACAATTTTTTTTTAAAATTTTATTTGTAATGAGAATAGATTTTAATTTTCAAATAATTATCTATGATGATTTTATTGATCTAATTAACCACGATGGGTTTACCCAGAGATATTGAGGCACAAGACAAGGAAGTTAATGTTTGAGGTGATTGTAAGTATATATTTAATAAACTATGAAAAATTATAGTTTCTAAGACATTATTTGGATGAAAACTCAAATAGATTTAGGAGTGGTCATATTTGGTGGAATATTATTGATGACTTCTTGGAATGACTTAGTGTGTCAATAGTGTACCGGGCCATCTCAATTGAATTGTGATTAAAAATGGGAATGAGGTGAAACCAAATGATTTTATTTTATTAGGTTAGAATTCCCATTCAATGGTTATAGTTATTCATTGGGGTAGAGAGGTATTATAACATGGTGTAGATTAATTTTAAGAAAGAAATCTAGTGAATGGGGTATGATTAGTTTACTGTTTAGTGAACCAAGGTATAGTAGGTCAAAATATTTATTTGGTACAGAGTTGGTGCATGGGATATAGTTTGTCACTAGGGTTGTAAACAAGTTCGTCAGATTTCTGTTATTTACCATATCCATATATTAATACATAAGGGTTAATATTTTGTTAAATTTATATGTTATATCATGAATCTTGATATGATTCTATATGAGTTGAATATGATATGTCATGAATCACAATAGGATGCGATGCATGCCAAAAATGTTACACCATTACTATGTATAAGATATGACCTCAGCTGACGATGTTTCATCAAAACATAAAACGTGATGTAATAAGGGATAAATATATAACAAAATGACATGAAGTATGGATAATTTATTCCTCAACCTCAATTATTATACCAATGTCTATAAATGTTATATCATAACCTTATATTTAGAAGGACGAAAATTTAGGCCTTGGGCTAGCTATGTGAGAATGCATCCTGAGGATGGGATATGTTACATCATGAAAATAATTAGATTATCGAGGGTGGGATATGTTTTTTCATAAAACAAAATACATGTATACCCATTATTTGAACCTGTGGGTTAGTTTGGTGTAATTATTCTTCTTTTATTCAATATTAATGAATTGTTGATGGATGAAATAACTATGATCCAGAAATGATATGTAATAAACCCAAAGGAAATTGATTAGTTGATTATTATTGATGAGTATACTATACTATCCTGATTCATTTTTGTATATTGGGTTTGTATTTTATGTGTTAATATGAAACATTCCCTTAATTTCATGTGGAAATAAAATATTATATTTAGGGTTTTTTGTGGTTCCCACCGAGTAATTATAAGCACACATTTATTTTCAATTTATCAATGAACAACTTATTCTTGTCTCATTACAAGTATTAAAAATGATTTGAAAAGAATATTAAAATTGTATAGAGGGTCCATGGGAAATGGTTTTGGTCTAAAATAGGTTACTTCCTGTAATATCAAGATGTTAAAAAATGTCTAAATAATGTTATATATTTATATTTAATTTGCATTATGATCACCCTTTGAGAAATATATATTTTATAGTTCAAGTAGATCATTATTTGTTTAATGGGTATATTATAATTGTTTCTTAGGTATGGTATAATATAGTGGTTTCATTGGAATTACACATGGGTATTCATTTATTTATTTGGTTTTATTTACTAATTAGGGTATATTATACAAAAGAATTATCTAATCACCCTACTATAGTTATCATTGTTTGATTCATGTGGAGGTACACTTGGTATTTTTAGTGTTTTGATCAAGAATTTTTTTATTCTAGATAGGTCATTAAAAAATGATATCTGAGTGAGTTTGGGGTTTCTAGGTAGGTATGTTAGTGGAGATAAAATGTTTTGGGGAATGTTAATTATCCTATAAATATACATATAGACATATTTATAGTAGAATATCATGTTTATAGGAGATTTCATGAAAAGTAGCATAGAAAGGTTTATTCCAAGTTGATTTTGGATTAACATAATTTGACTCATGTCCACTAATATTTTGATTATTGCAGAGCCTCATTAATAATGGATAAAAATATATATAGAATGGAATGTATGTGAATATTTTATTCGTATGATGTATTTTTTTCATTTATTTTGAGATGGTATGAAAATAGAAAAATTTTCATTTGTACAAAATTAGGAGGTCTACTTTAGAATAAACCAGTGTGTGATAAATCTTGTTCATGATTTGGGATTTTTAAATTCTTATTGTTTAAATATTTTACCATATTGCAAAAAATATGTATTCTATGTTAAATGTAAGAGGATTAATAAAATGATCTATGGGATGGATCCATGTTTAACTATTTTTGGGGCCAATAGGGTATGTTCTACTACCACTAAGGTCAATTATATAAGAGGAATAAAGAAAGGGTGTAGGTCTAGGAATTTTTTTGATATTTTATTTTCATATGATGTAGTTGGTGTTTTGGAACTTGATGTGGGAATAACTCAAGCAGGTGAATTATTCACATGTTATTATAATTTTGTGATATATTTCAATAAATGTGATCAGTTTCATTCTCAACATTAATGTAGGATAACATGGGATGATGTAATGTTGGGATTACATTAAACTGATATGTTAATGTTGTATAATCTAAAGGATTACAATACGAGTAAATTGGGAGAGAAATTGATACATCTTGAAGAGGCTTAATGAACATTTTTCAGAATTGGACTTCTTTTATTTAGAAAGAATTCATGACCTGTGAGAGAGGGTTAAATGGGATCTTGTAACGTGTTACATTATTCAAATTGGTATATGTACTATATTTTTTCGTTTCATTAAATGATGTTCTAATGGAAAAAGATTTTATATAGAGGTAAGATAATTTTTGGGGGATTTAACACTATTACTTTCAGTTATTATATATAATTATATATTGAGAGTAATAGTATAATGTGAATTAAAGAATGATGTTACAGAGTATAATAGTTGAATAATGTGTTTCAATGAGGGTTATAGATGTTGGTTGGATAATTACCTGTATATTTTACCTTGGGAATTAAAAAATTAATTGAAAAACATTTTATATAGGAAAAGATGTACATAATATTTTTTTTATTGGAAGGATCAATAAATTGGATTGGTATATGAGATTAATTTCATGGATATGATTATAGAGATATATTAGATATAATATTTTTTTATCAATTCTTTTAATAACACAGGAGTTAAATAAAAATTTATTATAATACATTACCTGACTAGTAATTATCTATTAGTGTGTTAGCTATAATTCAATGTAGTAAATGTTAGAATAAAATTTAATGAAATAGAATTGGAATACATTATGAAGTTAGATCAAGAAATTTTCTGCTTTAGATTTAGATAACTAATGGTATGGAGTGCCATCAACTTTGTCTATGTTATGAAACTACATAATTTTTTATTGGTTATTTTTTGTAAGGTAGTGGGTTAAATCTATTACTATATCATGCAGTGTGAAAATAATTATGAATGTGGGTTCATCTAGTGTGACTCTCATTTAATAATAAATTATGGTTTGAAAATCTAAAATTGAGTGATGGATTATGATTTTAACAAGGGTAATAGTCTAAATGGTTAGATTTTTTAATAGAAAAGTATTAGTATTCTTTGAATAATAGTTGACAACTGGATGTAAGTTATTCTAGAAGTAAATAAAGTAAAAAAATTGGGATTTTTTCTCTTGATTGATAGATAACTGGTAATGGTTAGGTAACATATTAGATGGGTTTTACAATAAAATAGTTAAACTGAATAAGAAATCAATTTAATTCCTTATTATTTTTCATGAATTACATTTTATATAGTTATTAATGTAATATCATGTAATTTTAAAATCAAAAGTGAAATGTTTTATCATTATTAAACTCATTTTATTTATTTCATAAGGTTTTATTTAAATGTTTAAATTCTAAATTTAATAAATTTTAATTATATAGAATTAATTCTAATTTTTTAAATCATTATATTAAAATTATCATATTTTGAAATTTTGGTATTTTCAAAAAAATATTAATTTTTCATTAAATAGCGAAAAATATATATTTTTGTAAAACAAAGATTTATTTTAATTAAATAAAGTAATTAAATTATTCCATTTATCATAAATTAACAAAATAATCATTTACTTATAAGTATTATTTTTAATTAAATTGAAATTATTTTTATGCCTTATTTTGGTATAAGTTCATTTTTGGGCATAAAAAGTATTTTTCTAAAAACTATTTTTCCTTTCATTTTAATATAAAATAAATTCTTCCACTAATTAAAATTTAATAATGAAAATTTGATTTTATATTTTGAATAATTATGTCCACATTTAGTAAATATAACCCTTTTTTCATTATTAATATTAACTATCGAAATTATTTGTCACCTCGATAAGGGTAAATCTAGTGATTAAGGGTAAAAATAATATGATATGGACTAAATATAACTCTCAAATTTTCCTTTATTCTGTTGGATGAGTTTTTCTTGACCAGCCACATCCAATATTATAATTTATGTAAATTCTATTCAATTTTCCTTTTAAATGACTTATATATATTTTTATGTAAATAGAAAATAAAAAATTTCACTCTCTTCATTTTAATATCTATAATATTCTGTGATAGGGATAAAAAAATAATTTTTGGTTGTAAATATTTATTTTAAATATAAATTATTTATTTTTTATGATGTTAATTTATATTCAAATTTTAGTTACGAAAGCATTACATTAAATTCATATGAAACACAAATATATTGGTTGTGTAAGTAGTATAAAAATCAACTAAATTATTTTAAAAGGGATAAATATAATATTTTGGGGTGATTTATATTTTACTAAGTATTTTATAGATAAATATAACATATTTAGTTTTTTTTTGGATTGATTATATTATTATTCATTTTTTATCATGTTTGTTTCAATGTCAAATTAAATGAAAAGTTCGAGAAATTATATTAATGATATATTATAATAAATAATGTTTTAGGAAAATATTTGAATTGAAAGAAAATATTATATATATTAATGTTAATGGTATATGATATAAAATATCATACAATGTCTATTTATGGGAAAATTTTCTTTTTATAGTAACTTTCTTGTCTCCTTTGGTGTAAAAAACCTTGATACAACTATAATAGAAAAAATGGTTAAACTGGGAGGGGCTTAAAATGATAAGGGTGAAAAAGATCAACTTTGGTTTTCCATATTTTATTTCATGAGAATATTTTGAATCATCACCATCAGATATTATAATTATATCATGTTTAACCATTTGACCAAGAGAATTAAATTATATTTATTTAATACATTATGTAATTCCATGACTGTCCCTACTCTCTCTAATAAAATGGAATATCCTATCATCTTTTCGTCACACTTAAATTTTTTTTGGAAAATACCGACCCAAATCTCTTCATTACATCCCTCCCCATATTTAATGTCCATTTTTTGATTTAAAAATATTTCTACGAAGGTATTAGGTTAAAAACAATATAGGTTTTTCGAATAAGATGTATAATTTCTAATCGAACATTTTCATTCTACTTCATCTTCTACCTCCTTAAAATATTATTTAAACATGTTTAAATAATAATAAAATTATCATCCACATATTGAGATTTTTTTAATGGAATAACCTATATCCATGTCTATCAATGATAAAATATGAAATTATTCTATGGTTTGTGTGTATGGTAGAATAATGCCTCACAAACAGATGTAATGAATTATCTATCAATTCCCCTCACAGATGGTTATAATAATGGATTTAATGTATATATATGATATTCTTAACATTTATATAATTATGAAAATATAATATATCATATAAATTCTTACCTTACCATTGATTGAAAAATGATAACATTATTCGTGTGTACATGTGGAGTACCATTTCCATGAAATGATGTGATTATTTTTTATGAAAACATTATATGGATAGTATATATGATTATATTTAAAGAAATAATGTTATATTTATGATATAATCATCATTATAAAATGATAAAGTAATACTTACCTTCAGAAATGTCCCAACATGGGATCTAATAAATGGCTCCCCGAGCCAATGGGTCACAGGGCCTAAAGCATGCTTCCTCATACGCCAATGGCTACTAACTAATAGTAAGGGTCTAATGTGGTATAGTGGGGAAACTATATCCTCGAGATCAAAGTGAATCAAATTAGTGTAATCATATAAATCAATAACGAAATAATAATTTTAATCAAATACAACACAAGAACATCCAAAATACTGTAATAAAAAATAATCCAAAAGTAGTCATATGCAATATGATGATCATGTCATGTCTCTGTACAAAAATGTGGGAAATTCACGGAAATAAGAATCCCAGAATAATACATGTATCATAATTCATGAATACCCAAATGTAACTATATCCAACTTACATCACGTGTATAGATCCAAAATGTGCTCACCTTCTCTTAAGCAATGATCAAATCTAGCATCATATGGTGGGAAATTTACCCTATCCCTACCTACATACATGATGTTTTTCTGGGTACCCAATGAATTCCCAAACATGGTGTGAGATAAAAATTTGTAGGCCACCACTAATTATGTATATACTATGTCCATTCCATGTAATATAAATAGAAGTAGTGTGTAGTATATCATAGGTAAAACAATAAATAACTTATGGATGTAGATAAAAAAGTGATCTTCTCCATACAAACATGGATCCTATGAAACAATAATTAAGCTAAAAAAATAAAGGGCTACTGTAAACTATAACAAGTAGGTCTGATACTATACAGTCTAACAATTATAATCTAATACCCATACCAGGGTTGTAATTAATGAAAATAAGAAATATCCAAAATGGACACACTGTGAAATGAAGTGTATAACATACAGAATGTCCTATTCTATATAATATAGTGTCAGTCCATGAAGGGTTATATATAAGGTATAGAAGACCGAGGAATCTTATCTATGTACATGGAACATCTCAGTGGAAACTCAATAAAGACTTGGGTGGAGTCCAAGGAGCATTTCCTCAAAGCATGTCCAATTCAAGTCCATGAAAGCCAAATCCAAGGGGTTTCAAGGTCCTTGGCACCCTACAAAACTATGATCTAAGGAGTATAGATTTATAAGTAATCCACACGCATAATTAAAACGGATCCATGGAGTATAAATTTCCATGGAATATAATGGAATCAAGATCTAATTATTTCATCTGATTCATCCACTATGAATTTCAATACCCATAAATCTATTCAATCACATCACATTTCATAATCATAAATAAACCATGAGTTTATCCAACCCATTCAATAATTTTCATTTAATACATTTAAATATTTAAAACATATTTCAACAGATGAAAAAAAGAATAAACCTTCTCCGATAATTAATTATATTCTCATTCAATTCATTAAGGCCCTAAAAACTAGTGGAGAGTTCACACGCACCCAGATAAGTTTTATAAAATATGGTAGATACAAAAAAACACCCCATGGGTGGCCAAGGTTGGGGCTAAAAAAATCAAACATTTAAAAGTTACTAGTGTTAAACCCAATTTGGTTCCAAATTATTCAATTCATACATTAAATAAATTTTAGGGGAAATGTTCGAAGGTCCATCATGCGATACAACTATGAAAACCTATAAAACAACTATATTGTAAGGGGAATGGAATAGACCAACTACCATATGCACGTGGTAGGAAACTCATCCAGTATTAACCTATGATTGAGTGTAGATAATGATAAAAAAGTTATGGATGAAAATCCTAGAAATAGGCCACATTAACTTTCCCCTAATTAACTCCATCAATACAATGAAAATTGAGAAATGACACAAGATTAAAGTAGAACTTACCAACATTGATCTGATGAGATGAATGGTGTTTGAATATGACCCTGGAAGGTGAATCCACATCAAATATTAGGATAAGTCTTGAATAAGGATATAGGAGGAGGATAAATCCTCTAGAGAAGTAAAAATAGAAATAGGGTTTAATTTCTTATAATTTTTAATGAAAAAAATGTAATTTTACCTAAAATATTGGGTTTTGTGGTATTGATGTATGGTTGAAGGAACTGTGTTCCAATCTTTCACCCTTATCTACCTCAAGGGGGTCCTCAATAGTTCATGCACATAGTTTGTGATTCTTTTTGAAAACCATTCTGTAATCCTCTGATAAAAACTAGAGAGCTACTCGCATTGTCAAGTGCCCTTACCCTCACAGTTTCGTCAAAACACTCGGACTTCATATTCTCTCCATCCTACACCACATTTTTACTCCTAACCATTTGGAATAGAATTCATGGTTTCTAATAACCTTTAATCTCATCTTCCTTTTCCAAAAACTAGGCCTTCAGGCTCTGAACAAGCCCTAGATACCCTAAAAAATCTCAGGATATCATGAAACACTCACACTATGAAAAAATAGGGAATTAAACCAAAATTAAAAATATCAGTACCTCATAGGAAAACCCCGGATCTTACATTCTTACCTCCTTAAAAAAATTCCCTGAATTTTCGTTTCAAGGGTGTTCAATAATCGTTTGAGAATAAGTCCAACAACTAAGCATGTGCGTGCCTCCTGCTCCCAAGTCTTATCCAGATAATGGATATGATACCATATCACCCATTTTGGAGGAACTAACCAGCCTCAGAGAGTCTTCATGATCCTATCAATGATACAAATAGGATACCCCTTAAATGAAAAATCTACTTGTTTCTCTACCTCATCTAGATATAGAGTGTGAGATGGTTCTGAGTGATAATGGCAAAGTTGAGATACATGGAATATTCCATGTATGGGTTGGTATATATATGGTAACAAAAACTGATTAGCTACCGGACTGACTCAATCTAGAATCTCAAAATGCCTTAGATATCATGGTGAAATATTTCCCTTTCTCTTAATCGTTATGTGTCTCATCCTTAGTAAGAAACTCAAAAATACATGACCCCAACCTCGATCTCTATAGGCTATTGGCAATGATTGGAATAAGGTTTTTGTCTAGACTACATAGTAATCATCTTCTTTCTAATCAACTGGACCTACTCCAAAGTCTCTTTCGCGTGACATAGTCTGAGCAACACAACATATCCCTCCTCTAACTAGTATAGTGTAAATCAACAACACCTACCATATTAATCTTCATAAGGTTTCATATGTTTTATCTCGTGATAGTTATTGTTTCAGAGGAACTCAACCAGTGGTATATGACTCTCTCAAGAGCCCCTGATATCAATGAATAATTTTGAAAGAATGTACTATAGAACATTTATAGTTCACTCTAACTAGAAATCAATATAATGGTGGCATACCTTGCTCAGAAGAACCTATGTACCTAATTCTCTCTGTATACTATTCCAAAATCGAGATGTAAATAGAGCATCCCAATATGATACCATGGTTTGAGAAATCATGGGAAGGCACCTAATCGCCTAAATTTAAAGTATCCGAAGACCATATACTAAGTCTGTCTCCTAGATTGGTATGAAATGAGAAGCCTTCAAGAGACTATCCACGACAAAAATATATCATCACTACCTTAAGTCCAGCTCAATAACTTGGTCACAAAATGCATCGCAATATCATACCATTTACAATCAAGAATAATTAACTACTATAAAATACCATTTTTTAATTTATTTTATTCCTTCAACTACTGATAGCTAGAACTCCTCATAACAAAACCTACTGCCTCTCATTTCATCCCTGACCACCAATACTGGTGACGTAGGTCTCAATTCATCTTGGTAACACTGGGATGTACTACCCAAATAGAAGCATGAAACTCTAACATCATCACAACATGTATGACTCCTAAAACCAAAACAAAAGAATGAATACACTTAATTTTATCCACATCCACAGTCAAATGTATAGGAGGGTCCTCACCTACCACACTCTCTTGTATGAACATACCCTCTAAATCAGATAACTGCTTCATTATCACTCTATCTGAAAGAGTGGAATTCATTTATAATGATGATAGAAATGTCTTCCCTTGGCTATCCAACACCTCTATGTGAATCTCATAGAATAAGGCCATAATCTAAAACTGGATACTAGCCTCTTAAACTACCTTTATCTTATTCCTCATTCACAGTGCATCAGCAACTGCATTTCCATTCTTCGGAATATAGGAATGATAAAATTAAAAATAATACACATATTCAACCCACATTTCCAACATCAAATTTAGATCATGATATGTAAATATGTACTTGAGGATTTTGTGTTCCATTTACACCCCAAAATTCATTCCCAGTAAATAATACCTCCAACAGTGCAATGCATGAACAACATTAGCTAACTTGAGATCATATGTTGGGTAGTTCTTATCATGTTGCCGCAAATGATGAGGATTGACACCACGAATATATCCCCTATCATCAGAATTGATCCTAGACTGATACCTAATTCATCATAATATATAGTATATCTCTTCCATAGTTATAGGAGAATCAGAACCAGCGCTGATGTAAGTCTCTCTTTCAACTCCTAAAAGGTTGTCTCACAGGTATATGACCACACAAACTTCAAACACTTCTTAGTAAATCCCATTATAGGTTCTGATAAATATGAGAATTATAGTATGAAATTTCTCTAATATCCATCCGGTGCCAAGAAATTCCATATTTCTAATATGTTCATGGGCAGCTCCCAGGAAACTACAATTCTCAACTTCACAAGGTAGATTGATACTATTATGTATGATATAATATGACCCATGAAATGAATCTCATACATAAATAAGTGTCACTTAGTGGTATTATCATTAAAAAATGCTCTATCATTGTATCTAAAATGGTCTCAAGATGTTTGGCGTGGTGATTTATATTCTGAGAATACACTAAGATATCATCCATGAAACCCACGACAAATGAATCCAGATATATATAGTAAACTTAGCTCATCAATACCATGAAAAATTCAACAACATTTAGGATACGAAATAGAATTACCTTATAATCATATTTACTATACCTTCTATAAAATGATATTGGTGGTAAATCTGCATGTCAAACACATTCCTGGTGATATCCTGGCCTAAAATATACCTTTTAGAAAACCCAAGGACCTTGGAAATGGTTGAATAGATCATCTATATGTGGAAAGGGATACTGTTTAATAACCATTAACTTGTTCAATTCCCAGTAATACACACATATCTTGATGTTTTCATTTGCCTTTTTTGAAATAAAGATATGGGAATCCCACATAGAAGTAATAGGTCATACACACCCTTTTGCCTCCAAGTACTCTAGATGTCTCTTGATCTCAAGTAACTTCATAAAATCTATCCTATAAGACAAAATGGATACTGGTTCAGCTCATAAAACCAGCTCAATAGAGAAATCCACCTCTATATCAGGAGGTAAACCAGAAAAGTTTTTCGAGAAAACATCCCAGAAATGAGCAACCACCTTAAGGAAATATTCCTTATGCATTCACTAATCATCCATATAAAACCAAGATATCTGGGAAATCATCCATCATAGAACAATATTATCAGGTCTATCTCTACCTTCCTAGAAGTCCCATTTATCCTTATGAATAAAAAGTCCTCCCTTGGGTGATGTAAAGGTCACCCTCCAGTGATAGATTTGTACTTTTTTTCAATAAGAAACTAGTTTGTTCATCCTAAAAATAATTTCAACCCATTTAATATCATGGAAAAAACATCTTATATGAAGTGACACCCACAAATCTCAATGGGAAGTCTCTACACTGACATACACCCTCCATTTTGACCCCCAATAGAGTATCCAAGGTTATAAACCCGTTATAAAACTAAACAATGAGCCCAAGGATCCTCACAATAGGAACCAATATGAAATAATGTGATGAAACTATATCAAAAAATAGAATATATGAGAGTAGAGGCTACTAAGATAATACCTCTCACTATATATGGCTGAACACTCTACTCCTCCGGTGTAGGTTGAAGAGAATATATCTTGACTAAACTGTGGCCCTATGAAACAACCTCACTTCCTCGATAAGGCCCACAATGTTGTCACAGTATAACTAGTTTCTGGATACCTCGGTCACGACCACCACCACATCCTAAAAAAACAAACACTACTTCATCTCCAATCCTGACACAGATCCTTAAATCCCACTCTTGAACCTAAAGTTGGGGTCGATCGACTTCTACTGAATGCAAGAGGGAAGGTCCTATTGAAATGCTACACATAGACCATCCTTCCACATGCTCAGTACTCAATTGGGTCATGATCACACTGATTCCTCTTATATCCCTATCTCCCACACTTCTGATAGAAGAAATCACTACTAGAACTAATAGCATGGCTGATACTCCCCTCACGTGTATACTTAAAATGGTAGTTCCTGATAGATTTTACTAATCCACTGGGTCATGAGGCTAAGAAACATTACTCTACACCCCCAAATTTCCTCAGGTTTAGTTTAATAATTACTACCTGATTTGCAATCTCTATAATATTATTCAATATAAACCCATTGAACTATAATTTAATGGGTTTATTGGGGCCTTCCTTGAATCATATCTCTATAAATGTCTAATCAGAAAGATAAATCAGTGAAAAAAATTTGAATCTCTCCAAATTGAGCTAAATACTCCAAAACATTCATTGGTATCTACTTCAAATGCATAAAATCATTGGCCCTTTCATCACTCAGGGTATCAATAAAAATGTAGTCATGAAACTTGGATTTGAAATCCATCTAAACCATATCCCAAAGAATACCATCCTCATTCAAAACACCCCACCAGCACTTAGATGATCCCCAAAACATATATGTCACAAAATTCACTCCCCTCTAAGTACGTGTCTCCAGATGACCGAAGATATAAAAGATAGTCTCAAGAAACAACATAGTAGCCTATGGACCTCCGTCCCCTAAAAATGTGGGAGGACGCTGCTGATAGAACACACTTTTTATATTTTTAATAGATGAGTAAGGTTGTGGGGCTCCCTAAGAGTTATTTCTAAAATTCATGAAACTCTCTTGAAATTGGGCCTTGTCACCCATATCAAGAATGATGGGTTGGTCTTCAAGTTTCTCTATTGTAGGTTCTACTGGTGGATTAGGGTTCACCACCTCTAGAGCATAATCATTTCCTTCCTACTGGTTCATGTATAGAGATCATCATAGTGGAATGTCTCTAGAGTTCTAAGAATATGTCTCTAAAATATCAATAACACGAATATATTTTTAAAATCATTTGACTGGTCAAATCCTTCCTATAAACAAGCCACACCCATTTCATACTATTAAAACAAGGACTAGGTAATAGTAATAATCATATAAAACTAAATAAATGTTACTGACAACCCACTATATGGTCGGGTCAAGATCGTGTTATCTATTTCGTAATTTCCATTTCATTTAACTTAACATTTGTCTTAAAATTATATTTGAATGGTTGAACCAAATGTGTCACCACTTTCGGTCCATAAGGACTCATATAACTCATGAACTAAAGATTGGCATCCACTTAATCCCGACCATAACACATCCAGTCCTTATGACCAATCATCCATGACTCAACGTGCCACATTTGACTACTTAGGTTGTCTAATGTAGTGTAATCAAGAAAATATTTTTTAGGTTTTGGTATGCACTCTATGTATTAACTGTGTTTCTCAATCCCTTTCACAAATAACTCACCAAATCATAGATATATAACATAAGGAACACATCATAATTTCATGCATTCTAGTGATACACCCTTTATTGGATGGAATAATGCATGGAATGTCAATTATAACAGGTACCTAAAATGAAGCATGATATAGAATATTCTCATCTCATCAGGAAACAATAAAATCTATAATTATAAGGAACATCAAACAGTAATGTGTCACCCAACGGTGGTATCAAATCAATTGTAATAGAAAATATCAAGCATAAAATTTCCCCTTCTAGACAGTTTGTCTTTTTCCTATACGTGGGTTATTTACTCCCTAGCACAACTCATTACCATATCACAATACTTTTCAAATATCCAGTCTAGTGTCTCAAAATAGCATGTCAAGAAAATAAAATTCTCCGATACCACTTTGTAACATCCAGAACCAGGAGCCACTATATAGAGCCCCAAGCTAGTGGGTTACATGGCCTCAAGTGCACCTCCTAATATGCTAGAGGCTTCTAACTAGTAGTAAGGGTTTAAGGTGGTATAGTTGGGAGACTATACCCTCATAATTAGATTGTATCATAGTGGATTAATCATACAAATCCATAGTCAAATCAAAATATGAATCAAATATAGTAGATAAACATCTAGGAGACTATAATAATAAAAAATTCAAAATAATTAATATACAATATGGTGATCATGTTATGTATCGATAAAAAGGCATGAATTTTATGGAAACATGCATCCAAGTACAATACATGTATCATAATAAAATAAGACCAAAAATTAACTACCTATAGGTAGCATCACGAGCATAGCTCGAACTTGTACTCCCTTACACCTATGCAATGATCATATAAAGCATCCTAAAATGGGTGTTTTACTTGATCGTTGCGTGCATCCATGAATTATGTTTGGGTACCCGAGGGCATCTTGAATAGGGTGTGGGATAACACTTAGTAGGCCACCACCAATGGTGTCTATAATATGTCAAATCCATGTAATATAAAAATAAGTAGTGTGCAATTTACCATAGTTATAACCATAAATAATGTAATGTTCTAAATATAGAAGTGATCCTATACATCCAAACATGCCTCACTATCAAATAATAATCAAGGTACTGAAATTAAGGGACACTTTAATGCATAATAAATATTTTTGGTACTGTCTAGTATAGTAATTTTAATCTAATACCCATACCAGGCTTATCTATAAATCATATAAAAACATCCAAAATGGCCACACCGTGTAATCAAGTGTATAACATCCACAATGGCCTATGTCATGTTATCCAATTTCAGACCATAAAGTTCTGAATCCAATTTATATAAAACCAACACATCCTCATTGAGTCCATGGAGAATCTAGATTGCAACTTGGTAATGAATTCGGTGGAGTCAAGGAGCATGCAATAGAGCATGTCCAATGTGAGTCCAATAAATTCAAATCCAAAGGGTACTAAGCCTTTGGAATCAAAGGGAATCATTATCCAATGAGTATAAATGTACAATTCATACACTATTATAATCAATACGTATCTATGAAGTTGAAATTTCTATAGAATCCAATTGAATTATGATCCATGGATCTCTTCCAAGGCAACCAGTACCATTTTCAATACTCATAAATCAATTTAATTACATCACATTTAATAATTATAATTAAATAATGAGTTCATCCAACCCATTCAAAAAAAAATTATATAAGTCATTTAGCCATTTAAAGCATATTTCAACCCATGAAAATAGGTAATAACTATTCTCCAATCATTCATTAAATTGTCATTCAATTCATTAAGGCTCCCAAAATTGGAGGTGAGATCACACACACCCAAATAGGTGGTATAAAATAGGTAATATACAAATAAATTATCTATGGATGGCCTTGGTTGGGGATAAAAACCTAAAATGTTCACAAATGTACTAGTGGTAAACCTGAACAGGTTCCAAACTATTCAATTCAGGCATTCCATTAAATTTAAGGGAAACACCAGAAGGCCTATTGCGAGGGACAACTATGACAAGCTATAAAACAACCAAAATGTATGGAAAAATTTATAGATAACATACTATATATATTTGGTATAACATTAGTCTAGTATTGACCTATGGTTCAGTCTAGATCTAGAGGAAAACAAAGAATGGTCAAAAATCCTTTAAATATTTCATATTATCTTTCACCTTAACTCTATCGATATAGAGCCAAATAAATATTGGAATAAGTTGAACATAGAACATACCAGAGTGGATCCAATGAGACAAAGGGTGTTGGATTCTGAGTCTGAATGTAGAATCCACACAAAATCCTATGATAAGGATTGAAGAAGGATAAGGGAGGGAGAGAAATCCACTAGAGATGGTAAAATAGAAATATGGTTTGAGTTATTAAATTTTTTAAGAAAAAAATTGTCATTTTTACCCAAAATATTGGGACACATGGTTTGGCTACATGGTTGGCCAAACCATGCATCAACTATGCTCCCCTCCCTTTCCCAATGGGGACCTTGCATGGTTCTTGCACATGGTTTGGGAAACCATGCCCAAACTGTGTTTTAATCATCTATTAAAAACAATATAGCTACCCACATGAGTGTTCAACCTTATCTGAATAGTTTCCTCAAATCATGTGGCATCATGCTGATCTCTCTCTATCCTTTCATAGTTACTCTGAATGATATAACCTAGGTCACATGGTCTTTACGAACCATTTGGCTCATATACCTTTTCCAAAAACTGAGAATTCGGGCTCTGAAAAATCCCCAGATACCCATGAAACTCTTTTGATCTCATTAGGAACTCAACACTAGGACAAAAAAATTAATTAATATAAAATTAAAAATATCTACACCACTTAGAAAAAACATGGGATCTTATACCTTTTTCTATTAAGATTGTTTAAAATGGAAATAGTACCCATGTGAATACACAACCTATAATCTCTATGATCATAACATAATCAATTTTACATAACCATATTTCATGGTTAGATTTAAAAGGATAATTAATATATTAAAATGATAATTATTTCATGATTATTGCTCTATAGGTGAATGATTACTGCATTCTTTTACAATAGTTATCCTACTGAATTCGTTTTTACATATTAGAGAATATCTTGAAATTTATTATGTAAAATTAATAGATTTAATATGAAATGGTCATGAATAAAAGAATAATAAAAATAAACATTAAAAAAGATCTTAAAAATTAAATAATTAGAATAATTTTATTATTTAATAAGATAAAGAATGTAAAAGATGATTTGGACTCAAGGCAAGGGACACTATAACTTAGAACCTTATTTTAAAATTTTAAATAATTAATTTACAAATATCCCTATTCAATAATGATATTCATTGAAAATATAGATAAATTTATATAGAGTGCTGAGTTGAAATATCCAAAGCCAGTACTTAATTTCTCCTCTATGTTGGAGTCGATTAATACTCCGGAGTTTGATATGATTAATCTGGAGGGGCTTAAGAAGGCAGGCTGTAGCAATAATCGAGATTGCTCCTTGATGACTGATGCTGATAATAGGGTAGAGATCCCAGTGGTAGTAGAATCTACTGCTTATAATACTGTTTGCTCTTCTTCTGAGATGCAGGTGGTCCAGGATACACAGGAGGTTCGGCCGGTGCATGAAGAATATCATGCTGCTGCCGATCACAAGGAAGACACTTGCATTGATGTTGGCCTGCATGGGGAAGCCTCCCCTATAGAAAATACTGAGGATCTTACTATGGAAATGGAAGCTGGACAGCAGAGTGGTCGTGGTCGCCTCCCGGCCAGTCGGGGGGGATCTAGGGGTCGAGGTCGTCCTCGAAAAAGGTGATTTTCTGTTTTGCTCTGTTTGTTCTTTTGGTGTGGTCTGTTGGACTGTAGCTTTTCCCCCTTTCTGTTTGCTGCAACTTTTATTTTTCGTTGAATAAATTTTGGGGTCATGGGTCTTATGCCCATGATCGAGCCTTCTTGGTATATAGACCTAAATGAATCATAAATGAAATTTTCTGTATCATTTTTACTTCTCTAAAATGTTTTCAAAAGAAATGTTTTTACTTATTTTATATGAAACACTTTGACTTTATTTAAAAAAAGTAAAAAATGAATGTTGTATTTTAACATATATGGTGGCAATGTATATTCCTTCTACCAGAACCATTATTTGATGTTTTGATTCCTTTAAAAGAATAAATGTTTTCTTCAAATAAAAACTCTCTTTACCTTTCTTTCAGTTATTTTCGTTTTAAAATGTGTCTTTAAAAAGAAGAGGGTATATCGATACCCAAAATTGGTTTTCATATGAGATAAAAAGAGTATTTCAAGGAATTTAAGATAAAAATGTGCAAGTTGAAATTTTTTTATTCCTAATATAATATCTAAAAATTGATTATAATGATAATTGGGCCAATTAAATTTCACATTGATCGGTGGACCTGATATTTCTTTTGATGGTGGGTGAGCCTCATATAGATATCTAATTCATTGCGTAATGATTATGTTCTCTATGTAATTATATTATATGTTTTATGTTATGGTTATTCAAATTATAAGGGATCTTGTAAGGATTCCGATTTGGGTTCTGTAAAGATGATGTCTCAAGGTACCTAAATGACTTTTATATTCTTTCTAAAGTGTTTTGATAAAAATCATTTGATTTCAAAAGTTGATATGATGACCTTCATAAATGAATAATTATTACATTTTAGGGTAAAAATATATTTTTTAAGAAAAAACATCATGTGTTCTCATGTTTTCTTAGAATCCTTCAAGATTGTGATTTTTTCTTTATGTTCTATTATAGTTATTTGTGAAAAATAATGGGGTGTAATGTTGATTTCATGTGTAAGTAAGAGATTATTTGATCCCAAAATATATTATGTTAAATGAAAACTATTTTAATGATATCATAGTTCTTTTTTTATATATTTTACTGGGATATTTGAGATCATTACCTATTATTAATTTTTTTTAAAGTATTTAAGTATGAGTAGAAATAAAGAATATATCAAGTTGAAAATCATAACAATTTTTCATAAAAAGAATAAAATTTTCTTTTTAAAAGATATTTATTTTTGGAATAATGGATATTCATAGGACGTGTCCAACATAATAATATGTATTTTTATGTATCTTTTATGAAGTAGTTTTTTTTAATCTAAACCTGAACGGATCCTCAAAATGAAAGAATTTTAATTCTTTTATAAAATGAAATTATGGGATGAATAAGGATTGGGTCCTTATAGTTGGTATCATAGGTTGGTTTAGATAATTTTATAGGATAAGATAATGATTATAAAATTACCATGATATATTATATTGTATGTTTATGGTGAAATGATATAGGATTATAAGATTACTTTATTGATTCATCTTCACGTTGTCTACTCACAATGGTTTTCCATAGATGAAAGAGGGAAGAAAATGTAGGAAGGTGCCAAGAAGATGGTATCATTCCATATCAGAAACAAGGAATGGATGAAAATCAAATAGATTAATTTTTTAATGTGATGGATCAGTTGATATGGGATATATATAGTGGTGGGATCCATAAAATACATAAGCTACATTCACCACAATAGAACATGTATATAGTAGAGAATTTCAAGAAATAACTCCCTCCAACATTTAGTGGATATTATGATCCATTGGTCCCTAAATGATGGATTAATGACTTGGAGAAGATATTTTAAACTCATGGGTTGTCTAGATAATTAAAATTTATTTATTTCTATTTTCTATTCTTAAGGTTATTTCAACCAATGGGGGAAAATGATAAAAAAATATTAATGAAAGAGAACTGATTGACTCCTTAGAATGATAAGAATTTAAAAATATATACCTTAAGTAATATTTTACAAAGGCTATTTGACATAGGATAGAAAAAATTCTTAGATTTGAGATAGGATAAGGAAGATGTAATAGCCATATATGAAAAAATGTTTACCTGATTTACAATGTACACACCAAATTTCATTAACAATATCGATAATAAAGTTAATAATTTTTAATTTGAATTAATGGAACGATATTTAATGGCATTGGTTTCCCATGAATTTTTAATTTTTGGGAAGCTTGTTTGGTATGTAAATAGGGTATAAATAGAGTTTACCAATGATCATATGTTCCAGGAAAATAATTTTAAGAAAATGTCATGATGATAGGGAATATTGAATCATCCATCAAAGAAATTTATAAGTGAGAAAATAAAATTTCTATCTTGTGATAATTGTGGTAAGAATCACCCTGGATAATATCTAATAAAATATACATATATTTTTTTATATGTAAATTTTGAAAATTTGGATCGTGACTAAAAAGAAAATGATCATACAAATAATGAAAAGCCAATGATAATATTTTTTTAATTGTAATTAGATGGTTTATTATGTTTGTACTTGTCCAAGTAAAATAATGAAAGGTATAATATTTGAAGATCACAAACAAAAATGTGTGTCAAAATCCTTGGTTGCTACTTTGGTATAATTTAGACCATCCAATTATGTGGTGTTTGGTACATTACCTTTTTATTCATAATATGACAATGTCTTGTTTGATTCGAGGTCTACACAAAATATCATTTCAATGAAACCTTCTTATAAATTTGAAATTTTCCCTTAATAAATGAATCCATATTTTTAGAAAAAACACATGGTAGAATTATTAATGAAAAAATAATTTATAATAATATTCATGTTGTTATCAATGGAATGGTTTTTCCTACAAAACGTTTTGTTTATGCCCTTATATATATTGATTTTATTCTGGGTATGGATTATATTTTTTTAATAATATATGATTGATTATAAAGATAAAGAATATTTTTCTCAGAATGAGTTTTTGTTTTCTTTATATAATTTATTTATACCTTTGGAAATATATCAATAAGATAAGAAATTTATTAGAGATGACAATGGAAGTTACCTAGATTGTATTGTTTAAAATAAAGAAACTATTCGAATTAGTGAACTTATAGTAGGGAATGAATTTGCTCATATATTTCCTAATGATTTTTCTACTATTATGTTTTATTAGAAGGTTGATTTTATAGTTTACTTTGTTCCTCATACTAGTCCAATTTCAAAAACCCCTATTTCAAATTTCTCAATTAGAAATTTTTTAACTGAAACATATGTTACATGAGTTCCTAGATAAAGCCTTCATTCATTCTAGTGCCTCACCCTAGGGTCCTCCATTTTTATTTATTAAAAATAAATATGGACAATGAGGATTTTAATTTATTATATGGCCTTTAATAAAAAGAATATTTAAAAAAAGTATCATTTTACCCATATTGATGATTTATTTATCATCTTTAGAGAGCATCGTATTTTTCGAATATTAAAATCAGGTCAGGGTAACATCAGTTGAAGGTTAAGGAGGAAGAAATTATAAAGACATCATTAAAGGGAATTAGTTTTATAATGATACAGAATGATTAGGTGGTTTCTTATCCTTCACATCTAATAAAACCTCTCAAGTTATATTATCCTACACATCGTCAAGAACTAATTTTTTTCCAATTATTTAAAAAATTTAATCCATAATATATATGTTTTATAGTGTGAAATATATAAAAAATATTATTTTTAAGTATTTATTCACTCATATAGAGTAGAAAATGAGGTAGAGAAAATGTTTGGAAGAATTATGGATTACTATTTCTCAATTCATTTCTATCATGGAAAAGAAAACAGAGTAGAAGATTCATTGAGTCTAAAAATTATACATCATTAGCTATTCTACATCTGGAAGACTATTCATTGGATAATTGTTTGATGAAGGTTCACTTAGAAATTGTTTATTAAGAAACTACCACTTTTTTGTTTTAAGTTTCATTAAAAACATAATTCCCAAAAATAACTAAGAAATCTCGTCAAGAATACATTGATTTATAAGAATTTGTTGAATATTTTAAGATGGGTATGTTTCTAGAATTAAATTTTGATGAAAAACGTGTTATAAAATTCATAAATTAATTATGTATGACATGTGATTCTTATTTTAAGAGATAATTGTTGAGTGAATCTCCTCTCTCTCAATTTTCTAATCATCATGGAAGCATTGTGTTGTATAAAGACCTTTAGAAACATTTTTGGTGAGATGGAATGAAAACAGAAATTGAAAATTTTAACATTAAATTTTTTACATGTCAAAAGGTTAAATAAGAATGTTAATTACTAAAGGGGATACTTTTTGCTTTGAGGATTTCATATATAAAATGGGAAAATATATCCATGTATCTCAAGGTGTGATTTTTGAAGATATTTTAAGGTAATAATGAGATTCTGATTATTACTAATCAATTAACTAAATCAATGCATTTTTTACCATTCGAGATACTATGTATTTAGATTATATTTCTCAATTGTACCTTAATAAGATAGTTAGGCTACATAATGTTTATATATCTATTGTATATAACTATGATCCCAAGTATAAATCTTATTTTTATAAATTTCATCATAGGTTATTGGATATTTAATTAAATTTTAGTATAGATTTTCATCCTCAATCTGATGGAAAATACGAGAGAATGATTTAGTCCTTAGAATACATGCTTAATGATTATTCAATGGATTAGTAGGGATTTTGGGATTTACATATTACATTTTTTGACTTTTCTTATAAATTTTTGTGTCATTCTTGTATATAGATGGAAACTTTTGATACTTTATATAGGGAGTAGTATCGAACTACATCTTATTGGGATAAATTAGGTTAAAGGAAGTTCTTGGAAATAGAATTGGTAAAATAATCGTTTAATATATTGAAGGTGATTTAGTAATATATGAGGATGAATCGATGTTAGTAGAAATGTTATGCATATAATGAGAAGAAATATCTTTCGTTCAAGTGAGGTGATCATGTTTTTACTAAACTATCTCCATGGAAAAAATTTATAAATTTTTTAAAAAATGGGAAGTTATGTTCCTGGTTCATAAACCCGTATGAAATAGTAGAGGAGGTTGGATAATTTTCCAATTGAGTGGCATTACCTTCAAGTTTATCTCACATACATGACATATTTCATGTTTTGTTGTTAAGAAAATATCTTTCTGATGCTTATTTTGTTTTGAACATTAAATTAGTTTTTCTAAAATAAAAAAAATTATTATGACAAATAACTAGAATAAATTCCTTACTACATAGAGAATGTGTTATAGAAAAAAGTGATTCACCAAGTTAAGGTTTTGTCAAAAAAAAATATGATTGAAGAAGTAATATGGTGATTATAAAAATGGGGAAAAATATAATATACCAGGTAAATTTAATAAGAAATTAATTTAATGCCTTATTATATTTCATGAACTAGATTTTATATACTTATTATAGAAATATTATGTATGTTTCCAATAAAAAAAATAATTTTATTTTTTTAAACTCGTTTTCTTATATCAGATGGTTTTTTTCAAGGTTTAATTAATAAATTTTAGAACATTTGTTTGAGAAAATTAACATCATTTTTGAAATTAGTTTTTCAGAAACATCATAGGGTGAAATTTTTTATCTTTCTAAAAATATTAATATTTCATTAAATTGTGAAAAATATCAATTTTTATAAAAAAATAATTTATTTTCATTAAAAAACATTATTTTAAACAACTGTTGATCTTAATGTAACATAATACTCATTTAATTATAAATATTCTAATTAATTACAAAAAAATCAACATTATACCTATATTCGTTTATGTTCATTTTGGCATTAAAAAAGAATATTTCTAAAAAAATCATTGTGTTTTGCATTTTAATCTTAAATTAATTTATATAATTTATAGGAATTTAATATTTAAAAATATTAAATATCTGGAATAGATAGATATAAATGTTCATAATAGTTCAATTTTATTTTTGGGTATTATGAAATGTAACTGTAGTAAATATTGGTAAAATTGATAAGGGTAAATAATGTAATTAAGCTTTCAAATAATATGGGAAGGACTAAAAATAACACTAAAAATTATGATCATCTATTAGATGAGTTGAGTTCAACCATTCTCCTCCAATATTATAATTTTTTCCATTTTATCTCACTTTTCCGTTAATATGACTTATATATTATTTCATGGGAATATCGAGTCAAAATTTTCACTCTCATGTCCTGAATATATATAATATTTTGTGATCGGGCTAAAAACATATGTTATATTATAAATATTTATTTTAAATATAAATTATTTTTTATTATATTAATTTATTTCTATTTTTAGTGATGAAATAATTATTTAAAATTCTTACACATCACTGATTCAATACTTGTGGAAGTAGTAGAAAAATCAAGTATATTATTTTAAAATCTATAGAAGTAATATTTTATCAGTGAGTTATAGTGTTCTAAAAATTTTATATATCATTATAAAATATTAGGAATGTGTTAATATATTATATTCTAATATATTTTATTCCATGTTGTTTTCAAAGTCAAATAAAATAAATAGTTCAAAAAATGACATTAATGATATTTTATAATAAATAATGTTTTATAAAATGATTTAAAATGACAAAAAATAGCCACTTTCACAAGTGAATTGGATATGGTAGAAAATATAAAAACTGGTCCACTTAAGTTATAATTGTAATTTTATTGTAACTTTCTAGGCTATTTTAGTGTAACAAAAATTAATACCATAGTAATATATAGAAGGGTCAAAAGGGGTTAAAAACAAATGTCAAGGGTGGAAACATCACCTAAACATATCGAAATTTTATTGGATAGTAATATTTTGACTCATACTCATAATATATTCAAATTTTATCATTTTAGAACCTTTTGACAATGAATAGTAATTTATATTTATTTAATATTTTTTAAATTCCAAAGGGACCCTCCCTCGTATTTTAAAAGGCAACTACCTATCCTCTAATATTACACATTTAAATACATTTTGTTTGAAAAATACTAGATAAAAATATCTTAATTATATCTCTACCCACATCCTATAGAACATATTTTTTATAAAATCATACTATTAAGGCGTTTGGAGTAAACCTAATGAGGTTTTCAAAAGAAGAGGTATAATTTATAGTCCGGAATTTTGAATTTATTTCTTCTTAAACCTTATTCTAATATTCTTCATACATGTTGAAATAATAAAATAAGGATATTAAATATGCTAATATGTTTTTTTTCTATAATAACATTTATTTTTATCTATCTACCATCAAATTGGAAATGATACCATCGTTCAGGAGTATGGCAGTCTACCATCTCATGAACTGATTTAAATTTTTTCCATCAACACCTATCACGATTGGTTATAATGGTGGGTTTAATTTATATATATTATATTCATGAAATATTTATCATTATAAAAAGATAATATATCATATTATTCCATACCTTTCCTTTCATGAAAATATGATAATTTCATTCGTGTGTATGTGTGGATTACCACCACCACGAAGCAATTTGTTTATTTTTTCATGACCACATCACATGGTTTGTATATATAATTCTATTTAATGAAATAATATTACAATTATAATATGATAATATATTATTAAAGATAATATAATTATTACCTTCTTTATATCATGATTTTTGAAAAATAGAAATGTTACTCAGGTATACCTATGCCAAACCATCCCCATGATTTTAAAATAGTTCATTTTACAAAACTGTATTTCATGGTTGGTTTTAAAATTATAATGTGAGTATAAAAATAATAATTATTCATAATTATTAATTTTTATATAACTTAATAATTCCTATTTGACCATAGTAAACCTACCAACGTCATTTGGAACATATGAGTCAAATATCATCAAAATGCACGATGAGAAGTTAATTTATTAAAGATGACATTGTAATAAATAAATAAAAATAAAAATAAACATATAGAGGGTTCCTAATAAAGTAAATAATTAAAATATATTTATTATTAATGAACATAAATAATTTATAAGATGAATCAGACTCAAGTTAACTGACACTTTAACTTAAATCCACATTTTAAATGGATTTAATATTTATTTTCTAAATCATTTTCCTCAAAATTCATATTATGAAAATTATTTTTTTGAAATATTTTTATGTACATAAATTAATTATAAACAAAATAAGGTATCATTTTACTTTCTTTAAAATGTTTTAAAAATGATATTTATTAGGTATTTTATATGAAATGATTTGAGTTTATTTACAAAGGGAAAAAATGGATGTTATGTTTTAACGTATATGATGTGAAAAAATATTTTCGCCATTAAAAACATTATTTTTTGTTTGGAATCCTTTATAATGTTCCTTCTAAGAAAAAAACACATTCTATTTCTTATGGTTATTTTAGATTTGAAAATGGGGGTTTAAAAGGAAAGGGTATTTTAATATCTAATTTTTTTACATAGGGGTTCAAACAAGTATTTGAAAAGATTTAGGATAAAATGGTGCATGATTGAGATATTTTATTAATGTTATAGTCATTGGAAATTTATTATGATCATAGATGAATCTGATATAGATCAGGATGTTTGACGAGCCTGATATATACCATGATGATGTGTGAGCTCGATATAGCTCTCCAATGCATTGAGTAATGATTTTGTTATCCTAAGAATTATATTTGAAATTATCCATTATAGTTATCTAAATTGTAAGGATTTTTATAAGGGTTATTACAAGGGTCCTATGATGATATTTTCTCAAGAAAACATTATGACTTTTTTATGATTTCTAATGAGTTTTCATGGAAATCATTTTATTTGAAAATACAAGATAATGATATTTTTCAATGAATAATTATAACCTAGTGGGGAAAAGGTCTATTTTTAGGAAACAAATTATGGGATACCATGTATTCTAATAAACCATAATGGTTATGATTTTTTACGTTATGTTCTCCTATAATGCGTTTTATGGAGAATGTTGGCCAGTAAAGCTGATTTCAGGTGTGTGTCAGCGATTATTTGAGTTAAAAGTTTATAATGATAAGGGAAATGCTTTTTTTTTGATCTTATAGTTTTAAAAAGAAGTAATGAGTTTCTTTTTTTATGTACATTTATGAAATTTTGAGGCTAATACCATGTTTTTATATTTTTTTACTTCTGTTTTAAAAATTACTATCAATAAAGAATAATTCAAGTTGAAAATTCATAAACACAAATAATATTTATTTTTAAATGTTTTGTATTTTGGGGGAAATGAATACTAATATGAACTTCCCAACATGTATTGTATGGGTTTTTTATTTAATATTTATGTCATATTTCTCTAAAACACTAAGCCTAAAAATATCCATGAAATGTGAGAGAGATAGTTTAAATATAACAAAGAAGTTATAGTATCAATAAGTATTGGGTCCTCCTAAGTTTAGGAAATTATAATTTGATTCCAGAGAAGAATGTAAGTTCTCAATGAATAGTTTATTTCTTGAGATTCACAAAGACACTTCTTAAATATGGGAATTTCAATGATAGAAATTTTGTAATAGCCTATGTTTAATTAAATTTTATAGTGTAATTTTTATGAAATTTTAGAATAAATTTTTAATATGTAATGTTATGAACTAATGAGGATGAATTGGTTTGGTGTGGTTTGGATGGTTAATTTTTTTTAGTAATGTGAAATATTTTTATTTATCATGAGAATTGTTCAAACATTGAATTTGGATAATTTAAATTCTAAATGGTTGGATTAATGATTATTTACTTTGTATCTGTATCTGAGACCCATAAAGGTTATAAACATGAAAAACAATATAGTTGAGTGATTTTTGATCCAATCTATGGTATTTATATGATTATTTTGGTTATAATTGAATATTAGAAGGATTTATAAAAAGTTTTGGTTTATAATTGTTAAAATTAATATCAAATGGAAGATTTTGAGCAGATGCACAATTTCCCTAGATTATTTTTTTAGTTGATTCAAGGTTGAATAACAATTTACTACTATGCATATACAATTTCATGATTGGGTACATATTTTAATATCTATACATGGTTACAATGAATTTGAAGGAAATAAAAAATCATGGTCGGGGCATGTTTAAACAACCGTGCCAAATAAATATGTGTTTTGGAAAAGTTTACCATTTTTTTGGATAAAAAAACTCCATGAATGACCATAAATAATATAAGATATTTTTTTTGTAATAATATTGGGTTTTAAATTGTGTTTGATAATTAAGGGTGGGATATAGAAATGTTTAAGTTTTTTATTTGTTGATGTAGTCATTATCATTATCATTATCATTATCATTATCATTATCATTATAATTTTTAGAATAATTATGATTAAATAAATTAGTTTCTAAAATAAGATGGAAGGAGGTGGGATAGGTTGTTTCATGCTGCCTAGTACAGGGGGGGTTTTACTCTCTCATCCTCTCTCCTCTCCCTCCTATTCTATATTACATTAAGGGTGTATCAGGTGTTAAAATATAAATATATCTGTGGAAATTGGTTTTTGTTAACAAGGTAAAGGAAATCCATGTAGATTAATTGTATATTTTTCTTTTTCACACTATTTGTGCACTTGGTGATGAATTTGAGGGTTTTTATCAGTACATTTCTCATTCAACTTAATCAGGAGGATTCAATGGTTCTCATTCATCATATGGGCTATGATAAACATATAATTTAGGTAAAAATATTTATTTTGGATGGTTTTCCAAGTTTGTTTATTTTACTTTATGAGAAAGGATGATAATATATAGAGAGTAACCAAATAGATAACCCATGTATTTCAGAAAATGTGATAAAATAAAAAAATATAACATCACTAGTGTGATATCCCTATCATGACCATATGATTTTTAGAATATTTATGAACATTATGTACTAAGATATCCAGGATAAATTGAGGGAAATGGGTCCCCATTAGTACATTGGGAATCCATAAATTTTTTGAATTAATTCAACATTATTAAGACATATATGCTATATATTATACCCTGGGAGGAATGATTTTTAATCTGATTATTGATGGATTAAAATAAGGGATTCATAATAAAATTTATGGGAAATGGATCCTAAATAGGGTTGTTAGGTATCAAAAATATTTTGAACGGACTCATGATATAGATCAGGACTAAGGTAGCTATATTAGATCTAGAGGTTTATTTGTTTTAAGAGACCGATAAGGGAGTCATATAATGTGGTCAATAAGTTATTTAATTGGAATAATTTTCCTATTAAATTTATAAAATTCTCATTATATTTAAAAAATATTAAATTATGTTGGTTATTCCATGTAATGGATGACTATTGTTATGTATAATTTTTATATCATTGAAATGTGGGCAGTGTAACACAATGATGGATTCCATGTTATTATGTATTCTTGAATGTGGGATATGCATTACTATAAAATAGGGACGGTTACTGGGGTAATGACTATTATAATTACTTACCAACGTTAAGTGGCTTTCATTATAGTGTGAGTTTTGGATTTTTAGTTATAAGTGGTGCCCTCTTTTGAAACCCTTGTTTTAATATTTATATAGAATGAGATTAAATTTTTTTTTTTGAGATAACAAGAGGATAAATTCAATTACATAGGTTTGGTTGACTTATATTTATTTAATTATGACTTGAATTGGTTGATATTCAAAGGATATTTTTTGTATCTCACTAATGGGTTGGGAATAATTCTAGTTTTCTAGAGAAATAGTTGATTCCTACTTAATGAGGGTTATGAGTAGCCACATATCAATTTAAATAAAGAATATTGTATCTTCATATTTATTGAGTTTCAAGGATAGTATGAAAGCATGGATAACTTGATATCATTCTAAGTTGATGATTTGGTATAAAGTGATTAAATCTGATAAGGGTATGATGATAGTACAATTGTATGATTTTTCACTAGGAATTGTTCTAGTTTAATGGGAATTAGTATCATTCTAGGGAAGAGTAATGTTTTGAGGGGTAAAATTATATACTAGTTTTATAGTTGTGACTGAAATATCACTAGATTAGAGACCCTATATGAGAAGTGTAGTTATTCACTGAGGTGATAAGATAATGTAATGGATTTATGTTTGGGTATAGAGTGAAGTCCAATAATTATTTACTTTTTTTGGTTTGATATATTAAACCATGGATCACTATATAATGTGATGTGTTCCACATTTTAATGACACAAATCCAGATATGATATGATATAGGATATCTATATTACTTCATGAATCTGGATATGATTTCATATAGGTTGAATATGTTATACTATGACTCTCAATGTGATGTGATGTGGAACTATTATATTATGTTGTGAATTTTAATATAATTTGATAAGGGATAAATATGATACATCATTATAGCTAATATGATGTGATATTGGTTAAAAATGTGACACTACAGTATAAGGGTGGGATATGATAGGATATGACATTAGTTATTATACTAAGGGAATGATTTATTATGTAGTAACAAAATATCTTTTTGGGATTATTATTGAAGATATGGGTAAACCTTCTAAAATCACAACCCATGGGTGGGATATGCTATTCTATAATCCTAGTTATAATAAAAAGGGTGGTATATGTTTCACCTTGACCTCATATAAATATCTAAAAAAATTTATTACCCACTATTTTGTGTGATATCCAAATTATTCCCATATTATATAAGTATGATTTAGATAAAACCAAAGAAAGTATGTTTAATAACTATTATGGTTATGTTTTATCAGTCCAAGTATCAAGTATGTAAACCTTTATTTTTTTAAGTATATAAAATATTTGAGTTAATTTTTGGAAGGTTTAGAGATGTTTTGGAGTGTTTTTGGGGATTTTATGGAGTTTTATGGTTTGATAATTATTAGTAGAAACTTTGAAACACCTCTTGGAAATCATGCAATGTGAAATAGAGAACACTTGGTAGGTACAAAACTAGGCACACTGTGTAGACAACCTATGTAGCCACCCAAGAGAAACCATGATTTTTGGAGAAGATATATTCTAGATGGTTGGCATAATGTTTTTCTAAACATGTCAGTCAAATATGTGAGTTGATTCTTGATGCATAGGCTTATGTATGGTTAGCACACTTTTTTCCTAACTATGTTCCATAACTATGAATTGTTAAAATATAGATCATAAAATTGTGGATCTGACTCTTTATTTCCACTTAACCCCTCATTTTTTCACTTAATATGACACTAACTCATTTTTCTCTCCTCTCAAAGGCTATAGACACACTTACTTTCGATCTCGGAGTGATCCATTGGAAAATATTAGTACGTTGAATGTCATATTTCATGGAAAGTCTCTATTCTATATTGTTTTTTAGATATATTCTTCTTGCCTCTCTTTTAATCATAGATATAATCCGTTAGGGATATATATATTCTACTTAAAGATAATCATGTGGGTATGTTAAGGATAGAGAATAGGATATAATATGGGTTTTGGAGATTAAATCTTGTTTTGTTGATGAATTTGTGTTGTTCTTCATTTTCACTTATGTATGCGAGGTAGGTGGCTTAACTATATACTACTCTTATTATAAAATGAAGTATTGATTTCAAATTTATTGATTTTTGAAATTTTATGCAATGGTTGTTGGAAACCTTTTTTAGTGAAAAAAATTGGGATTTGTAGAATTTGTTTTGTGGAAACTGAAATTGTTAAATGATTTTAAAATGATAATTTTAAAATTGTTGTTTGGTCTTGATACATGGAAAATTTTAGGAAATTGTTTTGAAAAAAGATTTTTTTTTGAATGGTTTGGAATGATTGGTTTTTTTTGGTTTTTCACATAAATGATTGGTATGTGTTCATGTGAATTAGGACAGATAACGTATGAAGTTTCCCCCATAAAAAGAGGGACAAATAAGGGTATGAAGTTTCCCCCGTCAAAATGGTTCACCAAGTGTCAAATTGGTGAAAGTATTAATCACCACTCTTTGGTATAGGTAAGTCCATAGTTTCATGGATGGTTGGATGTGTGTATATGTGGAATGGAATGGGTTATGCCAAATTGAATTTTAGAAATTATTTTGAAGATTTGTTTCGTTTCTTTCCTCAGAAAATTTTTTTAGTATAGAAAAATGTTTTTATTTTGGAATTGATTGGATTTGATATAAAATATTAAACTTAATTTAAATGGTTTTATATAAATTGTTTTATATTTATGTGATTACTTTTTCTATCCTATTGTCATGAGTAGGGAAATAATTTGGGGAAAACCAAATGAGTTTCATTACTCACCCTCTTCTTGGGCACTTTGGTGTATTTGTAGATTTTTTATATCAGGAAATAGTTAAAGGAAATTTATCCCATTTCATTAGTGAGGAATAAAAATAATTTGGAAATGTCTTGTAAAGTTAGATCTTGGATCATTTTTGGAGTTTTAGAATTATGTCTTTGGAGTCTTTGAGTTATGTTTGTTTCGTATTCCACTTCATACTATAATATTGGTTGTTGTTTCTACATTGTACTCGGGTATGGTTTGTTGTTATTTTGGTTACTTGGTTTTTATTAAATTTTCATCATTCATTACATAGTGGTTGTTTGTTTATGGATGTATTCATTTGGTTTTTTTTATTTTCAAAGGGAAAATCATCCCCAACTATTTAAGAATCCCTTGGAATTTATTACTAGCCTTTATTGTCTTTCGGATGTCAACTAAGGCCAATTAATATACTCCAATCTTCTCAAGATAATTAGTAGGGGTGAGATGTTAAAAGTTGTATCATTCTTTTCTGGTCCATCTTTTATTTTGGGATGAATGGTATTGTTCATTATTGGAGTAGAAAATTTATTCAGGTTTAGTCTATGATTTGGGATGGTAGAATGGGGAAAGTATCATCAGAACATGAAATTTAAAGCATAAATATTATTAGCTAACCTATTTATACTAATCCTAAAATTACTCGTGAGCTGGGTAAATGAGTGTTTTGAGACAGTAATAGGAGTTATAACCTCATCATCATGGGATTAGTAGACGAGAAGATCCTGACATGTATTTTAGAATTGGAATCCCACTAGGCGTGCATATTTCAGTTTGAGTAATGACTTATGATTTGGTGAAAATAGATAATTTTTAAAAGTGTAGAAGTTTTTTTTCAAATGTGAGATTTTTTAAAAATCATCAAATTGGTATTTTCAAAATGGTTTGATTTTAAAAATCTTGATGCAATTTTCAAAGATGGTTTCAAAAGGGAAAATGTTTAATTTTTCAAACAATGTGTGATGCTTGATTTGGTGAATTTATAATTACTAAGACCTTAGTTCATAAAGAGTGATACATAATGGAATTTGTTTTGGTTATAGAAAATGTAACTTGATATGCATTGAAGAAACCAACCAGAAGAGACTTTTGAGAATGAGGTTGCACCTAAGTCACAGGTGAACCAAAATATAGTCCAAAGCATTGTTCTGGATTTCCAAACTATTGATTTGGGACAAAAACAATATACAATTTCTAGGAAATATGTCATGTGTATTACATATGTTATAGATATGGCGGATAGAGTGATAAATATGGAAGATTACATTACTATTAATCCAAGTGGCGGAAGTACGGTGGTTTTCACAAGAATAGTTGGGAACTCTAACATAATGAGAAGGAGGAAGAGGGTCACCTAATCTCAAGGAGGTGGATAACCTCAAACGTGAACCAAATGATTAGTTAACTTTTCCCCAAGGCCCAAAAGTAATAGGGGATGTTTCTAATGTGGTTTCTCAGTTCATATAAAGCGATATTGTATTAAACCACCAAGTTCATGCCTCAATTTCAACCAGATTGGGAGTCTTATGTGTTATGGTTGTAGTTCATAAAGGTTGGGTGATGGGGATACATATCATCTATCACTAACATCATATGATTCTATGGGAAAAGTGTAGAAAAAAATTCCGATCAACAAAAACAAGGAATCAATGGTGATTCGAGGAATAGCTTTCCTCTTCAACCAGTACAATCTCAATATGGAAATAAAAAACAATGTGGAGAGAGTAAGTAGTTGTATATATATGTACAAGTGATTGTGGATAATAATTTAGGACCATATATAGTGGGAGGTAAAATTATTTTTAAGTCTACCCTTATGAACGCTTTTTTTTATACAGGTGTATCCTGTTTGTTTACTTCTTCTCATATTGTTGATCTTCTCGGTTTTCATGTTGATATGATGCCTTCTATTTTGAAACTTAAAACTCCCCTTGTATAAAGAGAATTTTTATCCTTTATATGAAAATCATGTTCAATAACAATTTATGGAGCTATTATGAGTTAGGATTTCATAGTGATTGAGATAGATTTATATAACATTATCTTGGGTGTGGATTGGAAAAAAATTTCAAAGCTCACATCGGTTGATATACCCGAAGGGTTAGTTTTATGACTGATTATGGCATCAAGTATCTATTTTGAGGGTACATAAATTTAAATTAAGTTGTATTGGGCTTTTTGGAACCATCATTTTGAATTATCTCATGTCATTTTGGAGAATTGGCCCTGGAATCAGTGGATGAGATCAGTGATAGCAGTTTTCCATCAATTGTGGATCAATTTCAGGATGTTTTTCCCAAAAATTTCTCTAGGTTTCCACCCAAAAGAGAGTTTTATTTTACAACTAATATCTTACCATGGACCATTTTTATCTCACTTCCATATTATTTGAATTAACTGATATAATTGGGGGAATTGAAAGTGTAGTTGTAAGATCTGGAAAGCAAAGGGTTTATTCGGACTACTATGCCTATGTGGGTAGAGCAAGATTTTTGTGAAAAAGGTATATGGAACTCTTAATTTTTTTGTGGATTATCATAATCTTAAAAAAGTTATGATAAATAATATTTATCCACTTCCATGTATTTATGATATATTCAATCAATTGAAGTGAGCCTAGAGGTTCTCTTAAACTGACTTGCGATCAGGATATCACCAATTGTGATTTAGAAAGAAGAATATTTCAAAAACAACTTTTAGGAGTAAATGTGGACATTATGAGTATGTGGTTATGACTTTTATTATTACATGTAAACTAGTGGTCATTATGTAATTGATGAATTTAATATTTCAAAGGTATCTAGATTCTTTTATTGTGGTGTTTTTTCATGGAAAATTGGTGTATTCTTGGAAAATGGAAGAGTATGGGCAACACTTTGTGTCAGTGTTGGGAATATTATTGTATCATCATTTTTATGCCAAATTATAAAAGTGATTTTTTTGGATATAAGAGGTATATTTCCTTTGATATGATATATCGGAAATAGGTGTTTCTGTGGATCCTAAAAAGATAGAAGTTATTATCTCTTGGAAACTGCCAATGAATGTCATTGAGATATGTAGTTTCCTTCACATAGATGGATATGATCGATGTTTTTTTCATGACTCTTCATGACAATATTCACCAATGAAAACTTTTACATGGAAGGGTGTTCCATTCCAATGTAACGATAAATCTCATAATCCTTTTTAAGAGTTAATTTTTTCCCTTACATCATGACATGGGTACATGGTGTATTAATATTCTTTGGGATCTAGGTTGGGCTATATTCTCATGTAGTTTGATCGTGTTGTTCCTTATGGATCATGATAGTTTTGGATGCATGATAAGAACTAACAAACACATGATTTTGAGTAAGTTTCTTTATTTTATGCTTTTAAGACTTGTCATCATTGCCTCTTTGGTGAGAAATTTACTATGTCTACAGATCATAGGAGCTTGAAATGTATTTTATCACAATGGGATTTTAATATGAGATAAAGAAGATAGATGGAGTATCTCCAAATGTTTGAATTTGACTTTATGTATACATGGGATAATGGAAATTTAGTGGTGTAACCATTAAGTAGAAATTCATATGGTTAGTTGGAGAAATAAGATTCATATTAGTGGTAGTTGATATCAGGGATAGTTAACATACACTTCGATCATGAAGATCGATGTAGTGTGGTGATTTTACTTTTAGTTTATTTGGTTCCTAATTTTATGGAGATTTTTATAGAGGCATATAAGTCTGATTCATATTTTTTTTGGTGAGGTCAAAACTCAATGGTGGGGAGACCATTTATGGATGGAAGTTGGATGAGAGTATAGTTTTTTAGTTTTGAGATAGCATGTTCGTACCACTATCTTGTTAAAAACAACTTATTTATTCTTACCACCATTCAATATGGGATGTTCATCATGGGATACAGAAGAAGTATAAGGTAATGAAATTAATGATTTGGTGGGTTGGCATGGAAATAAAGGTGGATGATTTTGTTTCATGATGAATCACCTGTCAGTAGGTTAAGTAAGATCATTAGTAGCCAGTGGGTATATTGTAGTCTTTAACTATTACTTTTTTTGGAAATGGGAGTAGATAGCTATGTATTTTTTGATGGGTATCACAATAATAGTTGGGAAACATGATTCTATATTGGTGAAAATGGATTGGATCACAAAGTTATCCCATTTCATCCCTATTGGTGAATTTTATAGAGTGGAGGAATTGCATAAAATTTATATTTGTTAAGTGGTAATGATACATGGAATACTTATTTTTATAGTTGAGATAGAGATATGAGTTTTATGTCTCTTCTCTTGAAATCCTTACCACAATACATTGGGACTAAGTAGACTATGAGTACAGTATATCCTCTTCATATGGATGGAAAATATGAAAGGATGATAAAAATTTTGGAAGTCATTCATTGGGATTGGGTAATGGATTTTTGTAGATCATGGGAGGAGCATATACCATTAGAGGAGTTCTTTTACAACTATAGTTATCAATCTATGGTACATATAAATCATTTTGAACCACTGTATGGGAATCCTTTTCATTCTCCACTTTGTTTTTTAAGAACATGTGAGACATAACTTTTTGGGTTGTGCCGTATACAAGAGATAATAGAGAGGATTAAGTTGATCAGGGAAAGGATAGTGACTGGTTAGAGTCTAAAAATTTGTGTCTGGATCATCTTTTATGGTCATTGTCATTTGAGGTGAGTGATCATGTGTTCTTATGAATCTCTCTAAGGATTGTACATCATCATTTTGATAAGTGTTGAAAGTTATCTCCTCAATACATAGACCCTTTTTAGATGCATGAATGGATTTTTGAGGTGGTATATCCTTTATCTTATCCACTAAGGTTTATTTTAGTTCATAATGTGTTTCATGTGTCTCAATTGAAAAATTATAATCCTGATCTTGATCATGTGATTCTATAGGATCACATTGAACTAGAGCTAGATGATTTGTTGGTACATGTAATAGTATAAATTGTGGATAGGCAAGAGAAAGCCTTGTGTCGAAAAATTATTAGTATAGTGTGGGTTTTGTGGAAACATGGTCAGATTCAGGAAGAAACTTGGGAATGGAAAAAGGAAATGGTTTAGCAATGGCCCATGATATTTCAGGGATTTGGTGGATTTCCACCTCCTAATGATGAAATGTCAAATGGATTGGAGAATTTAGCACCATTGGTTTCAAGTAAGTAACCATTTATTTTTGTTTTTTATGTATATAAAGTAATTGAATTAATGTTTTGAAGGTTTGTTGATGTCTTGGAGTGTTTTGGGTATTTTTTAGAGGTTCACAGTTTTAGAATGGTTAGTTGAAACGGTTCAACACCTCTAGAAAAACAAGTAATGTAAAATAGAGGCTACTGAGTTGGTTCATGGTTAGGTGCATGGTTTGGGGCATGGTTTGGACAAACCATTCGTCCACCTGGGAGAAACTGTGATTTTGGGATAGAGATCTTCTACATGGTTGGCATATTTTTTATTTAACAGTGAAACCCAACCATGCAAGGTTCTTCTTGAGGTAGAGGCTTGTGCATAGTTTTTGCGTGGTTTTCCTAACTGTGTTCCCTAATTGTGCACACTTAAATGTTATATATAAAAAATTGTGGATCTAACTCAGTTTAGCCCCTTAACCCCTCTTTTTTAACTTTATCCAAACTTAACACATTTTTATATCCTCCCAATGGCTATGGGGACCCTTCCCTTCGATATGGTTGTTGCCTATTCGAAAATATTTGTGTTTTAAAGGATGGATTCCTTGGTAAGTCTATGTTATTCATTTTTTTTCTTATATATCTTATTCTTCCCTCTATTGGATTCATAGATCTAGTCCAGTGGGTATAGATCTATATGATTTGATTCTAATTGTGATTATATGTGGGTATTTTGATGATATGGAATGAGATCTAAGGTAGGTTTTGGAGTTTCAATCTATTTTTTTTTTTGAATAATTCTTGTTGTTCTTCATTTTCCCTAATGTTTTCAAGGTAGGTGGAATTGATATAGAGTCCTATTATTTTAACATGAAGTCTTGATTCCAAATTTATTGATTTTATTGTCTTTATTTGTGAAATATTATTCAATGTTTTTTGGAACCATTATTTAGTGATTGTTTGTGGGATTTGTAGAAGTTGGTTGTTTTGTGGAAATTGAAAATGTCAAATGATTTTAAAATGATTATTTTAAAATGTTTTTTTGGTTTTGATGCATGGAAAATTGGTTGGAAAATTGTTTTCAATAAAATAAATATTTTATTAAAATGGATTGTCAGAATTGGTCTGTATTGGTTTTGGTATAAATTATTAGCATCTGTTAATGTGAATTGGGACCTATAAGGGTGTGAAGTTTCCCCTATAAAAAAGTGGGAAAAATAAAGGTATGAACATTCCACCATAAATATTGTTCACTAAGTGATGAAATGATAAATTTATGACTCTCGGCTCATGAGTAGAAAGAGGTTCATGGTTTCATGCATGGTTGTATGTGCTGATATGTGAGATAGAGTGGGTTATGAAAAAATTGAATTTGAGAAATGGTTTTATAGAGTTGTTTGGTTGCATTCCCTAGAAAACTTTTTTAGGATTGAAATTTATTTTGGGTATATAATTTCTTGTCTATGATATAAACTATTAAATTATTTTAAATAGTTTTATATAAATTTTTTTTATATAAATGTTCTAAATTGTTCTATCCTAGTGGAACGAGTAGAGATGTCTTTTGAAGAAATCATACTAAGTTTCATTGCTCACCCTCTTCTTGGTTACTTTAGTGTGTTTATATATTTTTTATATCAAAACACAAGTAATGTAAAATTATCTCATTTATTTAGTGATGCATCATGATGCTTTGGGCATGGAATTTGGAGTTGGAGCATGTATCTGGTTGGGTGTTGTCGAGTTATGCCTTTGGAGTATTTGAGTTCTATTAGTTTCATATTATGTGTTGTACTATGATATTGGTTTTGGTTTCTGAATTGTACTATGGTATGGTTTGTTGTTGATTTGGATACTTGAGTTTTATTATATTATTATCATGCATCATATTGTGGTTTTTTGTTTATCGTGTTCTTGGTTTGGTTGATCTATTTTAAATGGGAAAATATTTCCCCAAATATTTATGAAATCCTTGGAATTTATTTCTAGCATTTTTTATCTTGTGTGATTCACCAATGAATAAGTAATATTCTCCCACCTTCTTAAGAAAATAATGATGGGTGGGTTATTACACATTTAATTCCATGTGAAGCGATTAGATTATTTACTATTGATGAAATTTTGTTCTTCCATATTTCCTTCAGGATTCATTTGTTTTTCTATGCCTATAGACTCATGATACAAACACATACATATAGTTTGACATTAAAACTATTTTTTATTTTTTGGTGGGTTTTTCCAAGTTATTAGACACACACTCCACATGTACACCTCAACACGCATGTAGTTATTTTGTTTTCTTCCCAGGTATTATAAATACGTTTTAAGATAGGATCATAGAGGAATGGAGGTTCCTTGGGATTTCTTGGTCTATGAATATGTTATTTCATGGTATGTGAGGATAGTCTCCAATAACATCCTACAATTATGTATTTATTTATCAATTTTATTATGGTCATCCAATGAGTGTTCCCATTTTTATTAAAAATATAAATGATTATTTGTTTACATAGATGTATTATTAATATGTCCTAAGAATGACATGCAATGGAATAATTTCTATAATTCCACATGGGAATTATATTGTTTATATATATATATATATATTAATTATTTAATAGACTCTCTATGATTGATATGACCACTTTCCCCCAGTAGAGTACCTATGATATATGGAGGGGGAACTTGAGGCCTTAAATTTATCCTTTCAAGATCATATATTCAAAGGATGGTCCATGTTGTAATATATATATGATAATTGTGAGATTTAATTGGGTTATTTAGACAATTATATAGTAATTTATTCAATTCTTTTTCTATAAAATTCAACTCACCAAACCTATAAATACCCATCCTCTCACTCATTTTTCATTACATGAAATTCTTATTTTGTAACGCCCCGAATCCAAAAGCATGGAGATAGTGAATTTTTTTTAATACATTAGCATGCTACCAAAGAACAAAATCTCTAAGTATCAATAAATTTAGGAGTCTAGGAATATAGATTATATAAATGAAATTTATATTATAATTGAAAACATTGTATAAAACATAGATAATTCTTTGATAATTCCATTATTATCCTTTCTTAACCCTTTATATCAATCAAAAAAATATTCTTGGAATCCAGGGAAAATAAAACATAAGAAATGGGTGAACTCAAATTCTTATTAAGGGTAAACAATATAGTGGGAGATTTCAAAAATAAGCAAAAAATTTTAAGTCAAGGTATAAAACTAAAATACCAATATTTTAGAAAAAATATTTAGCATAATATGGAAATAATAAATCAAATAAGTCCATTTAAACATTATCATGGATATTCTACTAGTAAAATAATCACATGAAATATCAATTACTAATATCAAAATGAGCGAATTCATAATAATAGGTATCATAACCAAATCACCAAATCCTTTTACAAAGACTATACATAAACAGGAAAAAACCCAAACTATTTTGTCTCATGAGACCTACCGATGCATTGAAAGACTATTGTGGGATCTTCCCATCACTTACTAATATAATTCATTCCTCTCATGAAATTTTGAAACATAAAAAACATAAAAAATTCATATTAAAACTAACATAGGAAATGTTAAAACTTTAACCATAAACCATTGTATCCAAATTGCACTTCCACTGTCAAACATATCATAAACCCTTTAATACAATATTGTAGTTTGTATCATAATATATCAATATCAAATGAACATAAAATAAAAAAAAGGATTTTTTACATATAATAATGTAAATTAATAAACCCATTAAAAATTTATTTAGAAAAATACCCTTTTTACATTGAAATAATTTATTCAAAATTTAGGCATTTATAAAACAAGAAATTAAAAAAATATTTGTTAATCAATGTGTATCATGCGAGGCCTCTGAGTGGCATATTCTTCCCCCTCTTTGAGTATGTAGGGTTTCCCCTTTAAGTTGTCTCATCTCCTCCTCAGGATGGTATGGCCCCGCCTCGGTGACGGTGGTCTCATCTTGGCACGACGTCGATGGGTGATAGATCCGTGTGGTCAGGCTTCCTTCCCAACTCGAAGGTGGATTCATTATACCGTTCAACTTCAGGATTTTCCTCATCTCTAGTGGGTTTGACGTCGTCTCTAGTATTATCAGTGACAGATTCAATGTTACTAGATTTGGTATTTCATCTCGGCGTTGGCGTGGGTCATTTCCAGGTAGTCTGGCTTCGGGATCCTGGCTTAGTGACTTATTCATTTCTTCCGACTCTGGGCTCTCTTTGCAGATCCAAGTGCATGGTGTTGGCTCTGGTGTGTTCGTTGATAGCTTTATAATTCCTTGGGATTTGGGATCTTGGCATAGCAATGATGTGCTCATTAGTTGTGGCTCTGGTGTTCTCAATGATGGCTCTGACGTTCCATCTAGTTCTGAGATCTCAACTCAGCTCGACATTGGTCCAGCCATGCTTCGTTGTGCTCAGCGTTGGATTTAGTGGCTGGGAGGGTGGAGGCCTTACATTTTGGTGTAGTAGTAAGTTTTTTTATAGGTTTTGATTTGGTGAAGTTGGGATTTTTTTTGAATAGCTGTGAATTTGGTGGTTTCTTGGTGGTGCTGATGGTGTGGTTGGCAGTGATTCTGCTGTTTATCTACTGGTTGACTGTTGTTAGAGGTGAAATGGATGGACATTTGGAGAACCCAAACAATCTACAAGGTTTTTCTTCAGATGAGGATAGAGCTAGTCATCTTAAATGTGCATGACTATTCAGATTTGGTTGATTGAGAGGGTATGGCGTAGCCATCGATACTAGGCCCATGCAATCTTTCATGAGACAGTTTCCTGACTAGCCATGATTTGGTGGAGGCGTGCTATAATGACGTTGATACTGGGTGGAGACACTTCTTTGTAGTATTGTTCTAGGTTCCAACCCTCTGATTTCTTTAATTTTTTTAATTTATTGATTTCTATGACGTCTTGTCTTTACCCCCCCCCCCCCCCCTCCCCCCTTACCCTTAAAAGGGGGATTATTGAAAATCAATAAATCTTTCATCCTTCTAGACATTCAGTTAGTTAGTGTCTCATACAACTTTGAAACATTTGAGAGAAATTATAAAATTTACATTTTAAAACATTCATTACCCAATAAATATATCTATAAAACCCATTTTGAATCATGGACATGAATGAGAAATATTTATAATAATAAATCATAGAAACATTTAAAATGATGTTTTAGTTAAATAGTTCCTTATATAAAACCTATAAAATATTCATTTAAAAAAAAGAAACATGGATGTGGATGATAAATATATCTCATTAAATACTTACAAATAAACAATCTTATATAATAATGATATTGTGAAATTAACTCTTACATAAAAACTTAAAAACATTCCTTTTGAAAATATTTGAATAAAATTCAAAATACACAAAAAAATTTCATTATAATACTTTATATAAATATAAATAAATATGTATGATAATATCAAGAATATTGAAAATAAAAGGCCTGATATATTTAAATGAATATATAAATACCATGAAGATAAATGTATTCATGATATGAAATATTATAGGGTCAGCACATACACCAAACATAAGAAATAGTTGGGGAACATGGCTTAGATATCATGAAAATTAAAAGTGAGACGAAATTTCCCTTACCTTAGGTTTGAAACTATCCATATGTGTCTAAAAGTACTATATAATGATTTTAAACATATTATTAACTTCTACTAGAATCATAATAATATTTATGATATCATATATGGTTCATTTTTTACCTTATATTACCCTTTATTAATAATTTCTAAGTTAAAGAAACATTTTGTGTAATAATTGATTTGTTTATCGTATGTGTTTTGTCTTGTTATTATTGATATTATTATTTAGATCCTGATTTAATTACCTAAATAATGTAAAACATGATTTATATATCATATATATTAAGTATATAAATATATATAATATATAGATATATGTAATTGAATACACCATTCATAGAGACTGTAGGTCATATGTACACAAGAAAGTTGTTTCAATTTTATTATCATATTGAGTGGAAGAAAGTAAATTAAATATATATATATATATATATTATTCCATTTGAATTATTATTTCATATATTTCATACTTATTCATTATATATATCATTATAATCACTTTTGAATGGTTAACATGGGTAATGAATCTGATCACATTGTGGTGACGGTAAGTCGTATGTACGTACCAGTGACCATATCATTCACTTAATGGTTAATTGGTATGGAATTGAATGGTATAATAATTATAAATAATCATTATCATTTCATATTTATAATTTAAATCCTTTATATTCATCTTTATAACCATTAATATAATGTATATATGAAAAATAGTTTACACCACGACGTGGAGACTATAAGTCGTATATACGCATGCATGATGATATTGTTTTTATAGGGTGGGTAAAATAAAGAATATGGTTGTCCCAAAATCATAAAAAAATATCCACATAAATTATATATTGGATTTATTAGTTTATTATCGAAAAAACTTAGGAAAATGAAGTAAAATAACAAAAGAAATTTGAAGAAGTTGGTAAAACAATTACCTCTTCTTCGAGTGTCTTCTTTTGATTTGCACAGAAGGACTCTTTAGGTTAGATTTCTCCCAAATTTATAGCCTCTATGATGAATTTATAAAATTTCAGAGGATAAGTGGGAAGGTTTTGTCCAATAAAAATTATTTTAGAGCTGTGAATAAAAGACAAGGAGCGGTGCCATTTTATAAAAGGTGGAGGGGCACTTTTGGAAACTCCAAAACTATTAATTTATTATAAATATATTTCATAATTAAAATAGCTTAAAAGTGAGTTATTTATATTATAATATTATTATGGTTTTAAATAATCTCAACCAATTAATTTTATACATGTTTAGGTCCCAAAAGTAACCATATCATTTGGATTTAACCCTTTGTTAAAGAATTTAACTCTTTCCGTGATAACTTGTCTTTTTACACTATATGGTTTGTATAGTAACAATAAAATTCCAAAAAAACCCAATAAGATAAATTATGACATATTTAACATTATAATAGTTATTTTATAGAATTATCGACTTTTATAAATCTTATATCATTTTATATAATATTATTTATTTTAAAATCTCTTTTTTGTCAATTTTGACACTCTTTATTAATTAACTTTTTAAAAAATCGTAAAAACATGATTTCGTCTAAAAAATAAATTAAATCATCACTAAATGTCATATTCATCCAAATAATTTTTTTTATAATAAAAAAATTCAAAATAAATTTATTTTCATTTTATTAATATCATTTATTTGATTCTTCCATTAATAAATCAATTACTACATCATCATTGTGTCACAGTTAAATTTAATTATTTAATGTATAAAAATTATAAATAAAATATCAACTTGTATATAAACATTTTATCTTTAAAATTACTATTTATAGTCTAATTTATACTAAGTATAACCTAATATTAAAAATGATTTACTTATTAAAATTTTTAGTCTGACATTTTTAACTTATCTTTAAATAAAGTATAATAAATGTCTTATTCTTACCTTAGTGGTTTAAAAAGATCATAATTCCATTATAATGTTGAATTTTTTCAAATAACACATATCCAATGATCAAGACAAGTATTATGGTATCTTTTAAATATTATAATATTATTTTTACCTTTAATTACCTGATTTACCCTTAACCATGGAAAATAAATAAAAATTTACCAAAGTATTTATTCAACAGAAAATTAATATTTTCATGTTAAATCAAAAATTTCATAAAAATTATATACATTTATGTCTGTTTTTTGAAATTCCATTCCTATAAGTGGTAACATTGGGTTTAACACTAATGTGACGAGAAGGCGGGTAAAAGAGATGATAAAATGTTTAATTAGTTTGTATATCTAATTTTAATATAAAATGTTTCCAGAAAACTAAAATTTATTAATATATGTATTATTTATATATTATGACATTACAATTAATTTAATGTAAAATAAATATTTAAATGAAAAATTTGGTTTCTTTCACAATAATTTAGTATTTTTCACTATTTATCAAAAATTGAATCTTTTCAGAAAAATACCAAAAAATACCCATAAAATAATTTTGATATTAAAATTTTAAAAAATGAATTATATTTTTAAAAATAAAATTTATAAATTTCATATTGTGGATAATACCATTCATGACTAATTTTTTAACGGCTATTTTGATAGATTATGGTGCCCTCGAACTCGGTGTTGCGTGCAATGCAAGCTATTGAATTTATTTAAAAGGAAATGTACCATGGAATCATAGGGTGTTACATTCTCCCCTCCTTCAATAAATTGTGTCCTCAAAATTTTTAAATTCAGGTTTGGTAATTGGGGTTTGACTATTTGAAATTCCTTTATTGAAATCCCACATTGGAATAAGTGTCGATAAAAGGTCTAATTTAAAATAAATAAAGGGAAGTACGAAAGTTACAAGAGATAACACATACGAGGGTTACATATAGGGAAACTTGGATATGAATGAAAAATATAACCATCATTTTTTGATGGAGAGTGATATAGAACATGATTTGGATAAATTTAACAATCACAATGTTCTAAATACGTGATGATCTAAGGGACCATTTGATTTATTAGAAGAAGTACTCAGATAGAATTTTTGGTTTCTAGATCCTTTCATATAGTTGAGGAATTCATTCACTCTCTATGGATATAAGTAAATATAAGTTTCTATAAACATAATCTTACATTTTTATTGCTCCTAGAACTATTTATACTTCCTCTCATAGAATAGATTTCATCATATGGTAAAGTAATACATCAACCTATAAAACCATATTTAAAGTTCAACTTAAACCATTTTATAAATGCTTAACTTTTCTAAAAATGATAACTTCCTACTAATTTACTTACCTTTGTACCGTATAATCTCAAAAAAATATTAAAATAGTGCCACAATAAGATCCTTTTATATCCCATGATTCTTATAACTAGTACATAATTGATAAAATACTCAAATTACAAAATTCTTGAATCCCAATATAAACACATTGATCATTCCTCTTCATCTGTGGTAGTCGAATAATTTTGACCGTGATCTATTAGCCTATTTCGGGGTATATTCCTTTGACACATGAGACATTGATCAATACAGTGTCCCATGTCATTATAGTGGAAGAATTTCACATTCAAATTTTTTATCATTACCTTGTAATCATGAACTTAGTGGCCTTAGTCTCCACAATTGAAAAAAAAATACTTTTCCATTTAAGAAGGTGTAATGGTCCGGACCTCTCTGGTCCATTCCTCTGAAAAAATCAGCTGTATAAGGTGTTTCAGGAGGTCAAGGTGACATATCCCCAACACTTTTACAAATTTTCCATTTCGGTGAACAGTTCTAATAGTAGACCATTGTGAATAGTGCATCAGTAACCGTCTAGGAATAGTGTCATCGGTGACCTTCTACGAACAATGTCATCGATGAGCTTATGTGAACAATGCATCGGTGACATTCTATGAATAGTGTCATCGGTGACCTTAAGTGAACAGTGTCATCGGTAACCTTATGTGAACAGTGCAATGGTGACCTTATGTGAATAGTTCATCGGTGACCTTCTGTGAATAGTGTCATCGGTGACCTTATGTGGACAGTGTCATCGGTAACCTTATGTGAACAGTGCAACGGTGACCTTGTGTGAACAGTGACATCAGTGAGATTATGTGAATAGTTTCATCGGTGACCTTCTGTGAACAGTTTCATTGGTAACCTTATATAAACATTGCATCGGTGACCTTCTATGAACAGTGTCATCAGTGACCTTATGTGAACAGTATCATCGATAACCTTATGTGAATAGTGAAACGGTGACCTTGTGTGAACAGTGACATCGGTGACCTTATGTGAACAGTGTCATCGGTGATGTAACACCCCAAGATTTTATGAGATATAATCTTTTTAATTTCTTTCATATATTCTGTTGTACACTACACCAATATTATCTTGTACTATACACAAAACCATATTAGCTTGCAGTATACGCAACACTATTCTTGGATTGTGTTACACACAATTTCAAGTTCATTTGATAGTAGTTATTCTACGCAACATTGAGTGTATATATATATATATATATATTCAATTTGTAAACGAAATATGGTTGTATTATGTTATACACAACAACAAATGAGTCTTTTACTACACGCAACCCTGACTTTCCTTGCATTACACACAATCACAACCTTCCTCGATAGCTTGTGTTGTACGCAATACCAGGATTCACTAAACAATGATATATGGTTATAATATTATTCTGAAATATCCGTTATGAATATTATTAACTACATTTTGAATTTTATAACATTATTATTTCATCTTACACATTTTCTAGAACATCGTGTCAGAGCAAAATAAATTTTTCGAGTAAAATAAGTACTTTTAAAAAAATGCAGTTTTGCCACCTTTTGATGGTGCACCTACTTTAAATCTATTTTTTGACATGTTTATAAGTTCAATTTGACAAAATAAAATTCTTATTTGTAATCAGGATATAAAAATTTACTTTTGATAAATTTTTCATATTATTCTGATAACTTACATATTTTAATAAATAGTAAAAACATGTTAAATTTTAATTTAAAAAAACTTTTTTCATCGTAATAATTTATATGGTTAAATTATAATATTTAATGTCTTTAAAGTATAAATAGAATATATTTTTAACATTTAATATAATGTATTTCATTAGCATTGATTTTACATTGAATTCATAGGTAGAATCATTTCAATCTTTTGCAATGTTTTAACTTTTAAAACACATTTTCTTAACAATGGGATTCATTTTAACTAAATTTATGAAAATTCTGTGATTTGAATTTCGAAAAATGGATTCCATATTTGGAATCAGTATGTCAAGTTTATGTTAATAAGCTACTTTTTGTTTTTAGTCATTATGAATAGTAACTACGGAAATTTTATTTACCATAGTTAAAGGTAAATCGGGGAATTAAGGGTAAATATAATATTATAAAATTACACTAACACTTGTTCTAATATAATTGGATGATTATATTTTACCCTAAATCATACTTGGGTCGAAATGGAATCTAATGGAACCCACTTGTATTTGATTAAGACCTTTTATTTAGTTTATTTAAAGGAAAGTAAAATGTCTCACTCAAAATTTAATAATTAGATTATTTTTAATATATAGTTATACAGAAAATATATTTGATTATAAATAGTCATTTGAAATATAAATTGTTTTTCTTTATCATGGTAATTTATTTGTAATTTTTAAGAAATATTTAATTAACTTAATATCTCATACATTAATGATATATAAATTATTTATTAAGTGAAAAATCAATAATATAGTTTTTATTAAAATAAAAATACCTATAAAAGGACCATAAACTGGACCAAAAATTATTGTATGAGTATATATATTCCCTAAGAATCCAAGGTAGATTTGTGGACCCTTTGGAGACTTATAAAACCGATTAGGACATTTATATTATTTTATTTTAAATGATTTCAAAGATGTCACCATCATAATTTAATAAATTTAACAATTTAAATGTTGTTATTTTAAGATGATAAATTCGAGTAAAATTATTATTATTAAAGGTTTTATATTTATCTTCATCATAGGATATTATTTTTAAATTTTATGCAACTAATAAGTATATTAAATGACTATAAAAAATTGATGTAAAAATTGTTTTATTAAGAGAAATATCAAATAAATGGTTTTATAAATATTAAAATAAACATTATATGAACTAATTAATGTTCTCCAAAAAATTTATAGATTAATATGACATTTTATAAATCTATTAAACATTTTTTTTAATATATCCTCTGTGTGGATTTTATTTAAATTAAAATAAATGGATAGTGTCAAAATGAACACTATTGTTATTTTATAAAAATAACATATTATTAAATTGATTAAAATCACATTAATATTTAAAAATTATAAATTGAAATTTATATGGTCCAAATTTTTATAATTTACATAATTATGGATAATTCACAACACATAAGTAATTATTCATAAAAATTTAAAATCTATAATATTATTACCACAAATAAGATTAAATAAATTAAATAAGGATGAATCAAATTGATAAGGTTTAAAATAAATTCCCAACATGTCTAAATTTTAATTGATGATGATATTAAAACCTTATCTCATATAATATTCATATTTGAGTATTTTTGAACGTTTTTATGTGGGGGTTTATTTATTATAAATTAATATTTTTGAGGTTTCCAAAGGTGCCCCTCTCCTCCCTTATAAAAGGGAACCTCCTTCCTCTCCTCTTCACAAAACTGAGCCTTCAATCTTGGGAAAACCCTGCCCTTTTATATTCTCCACTTCCCTAGAAACATTTTGGAGGTTCTATTCTTCTCAAAATACCAAATCTAGTGCCTTAAAAGGAAGCTTAAAAGAGGTGCGTCAAAGAAGAGGTAATCTCTTCTACCGATTCTTTCAAGTTTTCTTTCTTCTAAAACTTCTTCTTATTTAGTTTCATCATTATAAAGTAATAAAATAAGTATCACTAATATACCGATATGTTATTATAAATATGAAACAACCCCTTTTCACCTTCTATACATCCTACGGAAAATGAAATCATTTCACGTGCGTGCGTACCGAATACCATCTCCACGCCATGGGGTAATCTGTTTTTTCACCACCACCTTACATGGATGGGTATAATGGTGTAAATAATAACTATATATGGTTATTATAATATCATATGGATTCTGATATATTATATCATCTACTCCAATTCCATTCAATAATTATGGAAACGATATCATCGCTTGTGCGTACATACGGATTACCGTCTCCACGACGCGATGAGATTCATTCTCCATATTAACTATTCAAGAATGATTATAAAGTATATATAATGAATAATAATTATATATATGACATCATATTGCTACTGTATTTATGAATATATATATATATATTTCATCTACTTACTTCCATTCAACTCAATAAGGAAAGGAAAACAATGTTCATGCGTACGTACGGCCTACCGTCTCCATGAACGGTGTGTTTCATTTCATTTATCTATATTATATATATATATATAATGAATATATATGATATATAAATCATGATTTACATTCTGGAAGTAATTAAATCATGATATAAGTAATAATAATATCAAGAACAACAAGTCCGAACTCGTACGATAAATAAAACGATTTTACCCAAAATGATACTTTTACGTGGAATTTACAAACGAACTGGTAATATAAAGTCATAAGTGAACCATATATGATATCATAACAATGAATATGATTATGTAATAATTCAATGAAATTATTAAAATCATTATACAGTAGGTTTGGAAACGTACGAAGCATATCGGACCTAAGGTAAGGAATAACTTTTTCAATCACGTTTTTATCCGAGATTGTTTATTCGTAAGTATTTACTGGGGTTATTTTTATCATTCATGCCCATGTTTTCTAAAAAAAATCATGTATGTTTCAAGTCCTTTTTACCCATTTTTTAAATTTACCACATTTTATGAATGGAATCTTACTTTTGTTTACCACACGAGGAACTTTTTGACTTTTCAGACAAAAGTATAAGGAGAATGTTTTTTTAACTTATGTGGAGTGAATGGAATTTTATGGTTTTATAATGCATAATTTTCATGAATATTCCTCTACAATATTTCATGACTATTTTCAAAAAAATCCTTTTCTTTTAAAATTTCATGGCATTTTGTGAAAAGAAAATGATTTTGAAGAAGAAAGGATATTTTCATCAAGAATTCATTTCAAGTGTTTTATCAAAATCATTTTCCATCTAAGATGACATTATTTCATATGTGAATGTTTTAAGTATAATGTCTCTATGATTTACATGGTTTCACTTTAATTATGATAAAATGATATCCATTTTTTGAAATTTATTATGTTATGATGGAATGATGTTTATGAAACCCATTTTATTCTTTGGGTTATGATGAATGATTTATGTTTATGTTGTGGCACATGTAAGAATGATTTCATTATGAGATTGGTGGGACCTATTTATCTATCCAATGCATTGGGTAAAGATTTATATCTCATGAGATAGACATAGCTGTAATGGAAAGTTAATCTGGTTCAGTGATATAGGACTGGAACGAGGAGTGAACTCGATTCAGAAAGGGGGTTTGTCCACTAAGATGGTCTTGGCAGCAATGCCTTAGCTATTATATAAATTATAACATGTGCTTAATGGTTGCCACAATTAAATGTTTTATTCCCATTATATTTCATCAAAATTAATGTTTCTTTATGATCTATTCCTTACATACTGCCATGTTTTATGTCATTGCTCAAGATTTTGATGTTTAAACATTATGTTCATGTTTTTTTAAGCTCAAATGTATATGATTTGTTTTATTTTCTCTATGCTAACCCTTACTGAGAATTTTAGATCACCCTTTATATTTTTTCTTTTCCCCGGGACTTAAAGAAAGGTTGTAGGTAAGAAAACAAAAGGGGAAGATCTTTATGGAAGATGTAGAAGATCTTTCACCATGATTAGAAGATTATATTCCTAGTTTCCAAAGACACTAAACTATTATGGTCCTTGTGTGTCTGTTTTTGTTATGTATTAAGTATTATGCAAAAGTAATGTAATGTCCATGTACATAAAGCTTTGGTTCTCTATAGTTGGTATCCGAGGAAAGTTTTAGTCAACCTTTGGATACTAGGTTGTGAAACTTTAGTGAAATCCCTAGAGATATTTCTAAGGTATGTCTAGGGATGTCTCTAAGGTTAATTATAAGTATATGTTATAATCCTAGAATTAAGGTAACGATATTATAATTAAACCTAAGATGTTAGATACTGAAGGTACTCCTACTTGATTATGATTTTTTCCACTCACACTATTTTTTTGGGGTTTTAGAAAATGGATAGAAACAGGAAGATTCACGATAATGGAGGATATGATATACAATGGAATGATATTATTCATGAGAAACCAAATGAAATTGGATCTAGAGTTCCACATATTTTTATTATTCCTAATCATCAATCTCATAATATGATCAATAATCTGAACTTTGGTATGTTTCCTGACTCAGCTAATAATAGAAAGATGGATTTTCATGATGATCATAGAGGAAAGAAAGTTCAATTTCCCTCATGTAAATCATGTGGGAGGAGGCATTAGGGAGAATGTTTCAAAGGAACTGGAAAATGATTTGGGTGTGGAAAATTAGGACACAAAGCCATTAATTTTGAAGGGAAAGGTTCAGTTAACACCATGGACAAGGATAATGGTATTTCTAAGACATAAAAAATGGTTAAATGTTTTTAATGTGGAATGTACGGGCATTATGAAAACCAATTCCCTAAGGGAAAGTCTCATGCAGAGAATCAACATGGTCATATGGGTAGTATTTATGTTGATGATGATGAAGAGACTACAAATGATATGTGAGATGAAAAAATTGCTCAAGATCGGTCAATGGTTTAAGAAGGTAGTGGAATGATTACATGTTTATCAAGAGTAATGTTGTATAAGTAATCTCATAGTACTATGGAATAAAGAGACATCTAAGGATTATTACACTATTGTTTTTCTTTATGTTTTTGAAAGTATATGTTGAATGGTACCGGTAACCATGAAAGGTTATTCAGATATTTCTGGAAAGCACCTAATATGCGCATAAATAAGGGACAATGAGATAAGGAAATGTTTGATAGTATTAATGAGGTCATGACTAATATAAATAAAAAGTGATATCATGTTTTGTGTATATAGAATTTTTGGGATTTTGGTATGTGGATAGAGTTACCTTGTGACATCATTCATGTTTTCACTATGGTTTAAGAGAATACAAGATTAAGGTGTTCACATGTTTAGAATGTGACCAACAAGATATATCGTATGATATATGGGGGATAAATAATGGTATTCACATGATCGGTAGATGACATTTCTAGTAATTGTTTTCTTTATACTATGAGCTTGGACAGAAGTATTTTCGATAAGTCTAAAGATTGGAATGAATTAAGTTATATATAAGATAGTATTGTTTAAGGATCGAACATTTTTCGATATTATTTCAGGAATGTTATTATAATGTAGTTTTAGAAAAATGGAAAACCTGAAGGACGGGCGACAACCCGTCACGTCGAACAAGGCTGTGGAAATCGAACCCACAACCAAAGTGTGATAGGCATTCATTTCCCACCACTGGCCTACAGGAAGTACCTGGTTAGTATAAATTAGTTTTAATTTAATAAGTGGTATGATATATGAAGTATAAGTCCATTTTAGACACCATATATGATTAATCTCACTATAGATGGACTTATGTATATTTAATAACTTTTTCTAACCTTTTGTTTGAGACAAATGGAATGACCTAACATTCTGTCTCTTGATCCGTTATCACTTCATGAAATACAAATTCAACTTCATTTAATTAAGTGATGAAGTGTACATTGTTAAAGGCATGAAGAATAGTGAGATTTTACCAAAATCAATAAGTATTTCTTTTAATTCAAAAAAATTCTTCTACATTAGTGAAATGATCTTGAAAACCAAAAATGTTGTCTGAGTGATCTCATATCTGATGAATCAGATGGTACCTTAGATCATCACAAATTTATGGCTTTGTGACTATTGGCTTTATCATAGCCATGTCCTCTACCACTCTCCATCAGAACTTGATGGTTAGATTTCTCTTCCATATCCATATTTTCACCTATGTTATCCTATGTGGAAACCCAGTGATTATCTAATTTGGGTAACTGTTATGTTTCATACTTTATTTTTTAAAGATAAGTTTTGGTATTCCTTTTTACTATGTGGGTTTCTATTAATGAAACTCTCATGTAATAACCCATTCATAACCCCGACAAATTTCGAGGGAGAAATTCATTTAAAGGGGGTAGAATGTAACACCCCAAAATTTTATGAGATATAATCTTTTTAATTTCTTTCATATCTTCTGTTGTATGCTACACCAAGATTATCTTGCGCTATACACAACACCGTATTAGCTTGAAGTATACGCAACACTATTCTTGGATTGTATTACACATAATTTCAAGTTAGTTTGATAGTAGTTATTCTACGCAACATTGAGTGTATATATATATATTTAATGTATAAATGAAATCTGGTTGGATTATGTTATACACAACAACAAAGGAGTCTTTCACTACACAAAACCCTGACTTTCCTTGCATTACACGCAATCGCGACCTTCCTCGATAACGTGTGTTGTATGCAATACCAGGTTTCACTAAACAACGATATCTTGTTATAATAATTTTATGAACTAGATGTTATGAATAGTATTAACTAAATTTTTAATTTTATAACATTATTATTTCATTTTACACATTTTCTATAACATTATGTGAGAAAAAAATAAATTTTTCGAGTAAAATAAGTATTTTTCAAAAAATGCAGTTTTGCCACCTTTTGATAGCGCACCCACTTTAAATCTAGTTTTTGATATATTTTTAAGTTAAATTTGACAAAATAAAATTCTTATTTAGAATCAAGATATAAATATTTACTTTGGATAAATTTTTCATATTATTCTGATAACTATCATATTTTAATGAATAGTAAAAACATGCTATATTTTAATTAAAAACTACTTTTTTCATCGTAATAATTTATATGGTTAAATTATAATATTGAATGGTTTTAAAGTATAAATAGAATATATTTTTACCATTTAATATAATTTATGTCATTATCATTGATTTTACATTGAATTCATAGGTAAAATCATTTCAATCTTTTGCAATGTTTTAACTTTTAAAACTCATTTTCTTAACATTGGGATTAATTTTAAATTAATTTCTGCAACTTCTGTTATTTTTTTTAGAAAAATGGATTCCATATTTGGAATCAGTAGGTCCAAATTATGTTAATAAGCTAATTTTTATTTTTAGTCATTATGAATAGTAACTACGGTAAATTTTATTTACCATAGTTAATGGTAAATCGGGCAATTAAGGGTAAATATAATATAATAAAATTACCCTAACACTTGTTCTAATATAATGAGATGATTATATTTTACCTTAAATCATACTTTCATCAAAATGGAATCTAATGGAACCCACTTGTATTTGATTAAGATCTTTTATTTAGTTTATTTAAAGGAAAGTAAAATGTCTCACTCAAATATTAATAATTAGATTAATTTTAATATATAGTTATACAGAACATAAATTCGATTATAAATAAAAAATTTAAATTTAAATTTTTTTCTTAATCATGGTAATTTATTTGTAATTTTTAATAAATATTTAATTACCTTAATATCTTATACATTAATTATGTAGAAATTATTTATTTAGTAAAAAATCAATAATATAGTTTTTATTAAAATAACAATACCTATAAAAAGGACCAGAAACTTGACCAAACATTATTTTTCGAGTATATATATACCCTAAGCTTCCAAGGGTCGATTTGTGGACCATTTTTAGCCTTATAAAACTGATTAGGATGTTTATATTATTTTATTTTAAATTATGTCAAATATGTCACCATCATAATTTAATAAATATAACAATTTAAATGTTGTTATTTTAAGATGGTAAATTCGAGTAAAATTATTATTATTAAAGGTATTATATTTATCTTCATTATAGGATATTATTTTCAATTTTTATGCAAATAATAAGTATATTAAATGACTATAAAAAATGATGTAGTAATTGTTTTATTAAGAGAAATATCAAATAATTGGTTTTATAAATATTAAAATAAACATCATATGAAGTAATTATGTTCCCCACAAATTTTATAGATGAATATGACATGTTATAAATCTATTAAACATTTTTTATTGAAAATATCCTATTTTTATATTTTATTTAAATTCAAATAAATGGATAGTGCCAAAATGAACACTATTGTTATTTTATAAAAATAGAATTCTATTAAATTGATTAAAAATTACATAAATATTTAAAAATTATAAATTGAACTTTATATGGTCTAAAATGTTATAAAGTATCCAATTATGGATAATTCAAAACACTTAGGTAATTATTTATAACAATTTAAAATCTAGAATATTATTACCACAAATAAGATTAACTAAATTAAATAAGGATAAATCAAATTGACAAGGTATAAAATAAATTCCCAACATGTCTAAATTTCATTGGATGATGATATTACAACATTATCTAATCTAATATTCGTATTTGAGACTTTTTTAAAGTTTTTATGTGGGTTTTGATTTATTATAAATTAATATTTTTGAGGTTTCCAAAGGTGCCCCTCTCCTCCCTTATAAAAGGGCACCTCCTTCCTCTCCTCTTCACAACACTTTTTGCCTTCAAGATCGGATAAACCCGGACCTTTTCTCTTATCCACTTCCCTAGAAATATTCTGGAGGTTTTTTTCTTCTCAAAAGACCAACTCTAGTGCCTTAAGAGAAGCTTAAAAGAGGTGCGTCGAAGAAGAGGTAATCTCTTCTACTGATTCTTTCAAGTTTTCTTTCTTCTTCAACTTCTTCTTCTTTAGTTGTTTCATTATAAAGTAATAAAATAAGTATCACTAATATATATATATATTATTATAAATATGAAACAACCCCATTTCACCTTCTGTCCATCCTACGGAAAACGAAATCACCGCGCGTGTATACGTACGGAATATTGTCTCCACGCCATGGTGTAATCTGTTTTTCCACCACCACCATACTTGGATGGGTATAATGGTGTAAATAATAACTATATATGGTTATTATAACATCAAACTGATTCTGAGATATTATATCATCAACTCCAATTCCATTCAATAATTATGGGATGATATCATCGCTCGTGTGCACGTACAGATTACCGTCTACACGACGCGATGAGATTCATTCTCCATATTAACTATTCAAGAATGATTATAAAGTATATATAATGTATAATAATGATATATATGACATGATAATGCTAATTTATTTATATATATATATATATTTCATCTACTTACTACCATTCAAGTCAATAAGGAAAGGAAAACAACGTTCATGCATAAGTACGACCTACTGTCTTCATGAACGGTGTGTTTCATTTCATTTATCTATCAATTATATATATATAATGAATATATATGATATATAAATCATGATTTTCATTCTGGAATTAATTAAATAATGATATATGTAATAATAATATCAAGAACAATAAGTGCAAACACGTACGATAAATAAAACCATTTTACCCAAAACTCCGCTTTAACATAGAATTTACAAAAGAATGGGTAATATAAAGTCATAAGTAAACCATATATGATATCATAACAATTAATATGATTCTGTAAAAAGTCAATGAAATTATTAAAATCATTATACATGAGTTTCAGATACGTACAAAACATATCAGACCTAAGGTAAGGGATAACTTTTCCAATCTCGTTTTTATCCGAGATTGTTTATACGTAAGTATTTACTGGGGTTATTGTTATCATCCATGCCCATGTTTTCTAAAGAAAATTCATGTATATTTAATTTCCTTTTTACCCAATTTTGAAATTTACCACATGTTATGAAATGAATCTTACTTTTGTTTACCACACGAGGAACTTTTTGACTTTTCCCAAAAAAACGAAGAGAATGTTTTCTTAACTTATATGGCGTGAATGAATTTTCATGGTTTCATAACACCTAATTTTCATGAATATTCCACTACAATATTTCATGACTATTTTCAAAAAAATAATTTTCTTTTAAAATTTCATTTAATTTTGTGAAAAGAAAATGATTTTGAATAAGAAAGGATATTTTCATCAAGAATTCATTTCAAGTGTTTTATCAAAGCCATTTTCTATCTAAGATGACATTATTTAATATGTGTATGTTTCAAGTATAATGTCTCTATGATTTACATGGTTTCACTTTTCTTATGATAAAATTATATCCATTTGTTTTATATGGATTATGTTATTAAGGAATTATGTTTATGAAACCCATTTTATTCTTTGGGTTATGATGAATGGCTTATGTTTATGTTGTGGCACACGTAAGAATGATTTCATTATGATATGGGTGGGACTTATATCTCCCTCCAATGAATTGGGTAAGGATTTATATCTCATGAGATCGACATGGCTGGAACGGAAAGTTATCTAGTTCAGTGATACAGGATTGGAACGATGAGTGAACTCGATTTAAAAATGGACTTTGTCCACTAAGATGGTCTTGGCAGCAATGCCTTGGCTACTATTGAAATCATAACATGTTTTTAATGGTTGCCACAATTACATGTTTTATTCCCATTCTATTTTAACATGAATAATGTTTCTTTATGAACTATGCCTTATGTACTTCCATGTTTTATGTCATTGCTCATGATTTTGATTTTTAAACATTATGTTCATGTTTTTTTAGTTCAAATGTATAAGATTTGTTTTATTTTCTCCATGCTTTCCCTTACTGAGCATTTGAGCTCCAACCTTATATGTTTTCTTTTCCCCAGGATTTAAAGAAAGGTTTTTGGTAAGAAAACAAAAGGGGAATATCTTTATGGGAGATGTTGAAGGTCTTTCACCACGATTAAAAGATTATATTCTGAGTTTCCAAAGACAATAAACTATTAGGGTCCTTGTGTGTCTGTTTTTGTTATGTATTAAGTATTCCGCAAAAGTAATGTAATGGCCATGTACGTCAATCTTTGGGTCTCTACAGGTGACCTTCTGTGAACAGTGTAATAGTAACCTTATATAAACAGTTTCATTGGTAACCTTAAGTAAAAAATCTAAAGGTGAGGCTTTAACAGTGATCTTTTCTTTCCTTTGCCAAATATTGAGTTCTGTGAACAGTGTTTCCAGAACCGTGAGGTTCCAACAGTGACCTTTTCTTTCCTTTGCCAAATTTTGAGTTCTGTGAACAGTGTTTCCAGAATGGTAGGTGTATAGTGTTTCCAAAACGGTGGGTGTATAGTGTTTCCAGAACGGTATGTGTACAGTGTTTCAAGAACGCTAGGCATACAGTGTTTCCATCTTCCTACAGTTTTGACCCTTAATGTTTCCTTTGATTTAAAAGGAATTTAAAGCTTGTTTTAAGCACTCTAAGGATGATTCAAATGCCATAACTTCTATATTAATTATTCCTAAGGCTTGGTATGTTTTTACTTGGTCAAAATGCATGGTTTAATGTGATCCTCTTTTAATGGGAAATCAAGCATATCTTAAACCATCACTCTATTAAATCTTAAAAAGGGACAAGATATCTTCCTCCCTTGATCTTTCTCCTTATTATTTGGTGCGAGCTGCTTGAACATTTCATTCCTTCACGTAGGAATCTTGAGATCAAACTTTTCCCCATGGATTGGTTTTCATGACGTCCTTATTGTTGGAAGTGCACCACCTATTTCAGTGCAACCAAGAAGTATACACCAATCTTTGTTATAAGGTATATTTTATCATCATTCTTTTGGGGTTCATATTCTCCTATTTCTCCTTTTCATATTATAGCACGTGATCTCCAATATTCTAATGGAGTTTTCTTGGGTTTCAGTTGGTGCGGTCGTACCGTGGCATCCTCGGGTGGATGCAGTTATCGCGAGAAGAGGCGATCATGATCCGTTGTGTGGATTGTTCTCGTATAAAGAACGTCAAGACTATTTGAGGTAGGGGATTCATTTCTTCTCTATTATTTTATGTGCAACTGTATCATTAGCGTGTTTTATCCCACTGGATGACAATGGAATAGACATAATAAATATTTGAACTGGATAAATAAATTGATATGGATCGTATGTTTTTGCATCTTGTTTTTCTAGATAGTATGATATCTATTCATTCTTTGTTTAGCTATTCATTCTTGATGTAAATAGGTAATGAACATAAACCAAGATTAATTTATTATTGTTCAGATAAAGATAAAGAGGCATGTAAATGCATCTGGTTCTTGTTGTAATTTGATGTTAATCAAATTGGCGCAGAAAGCATGTTTAATTATTTGTGATAACTTACTGATTAGGTTTCCCGAATTTGGAACCTGCGAATAATAATTGGTTAACTGAAGATGGATTAAAGAACCAATTTTTTTGATAAAAGATCATTCCTTTTATAGTTTTGGGTTACCCTCTTGATTGTTAAAGGGCCAAGAGCCAAATTGTAAAGATGTTTCTTTTCCTGCTGTTTGTGTTGTTATGTGAGCCTAGATGGTTGTTGTGATATGTGGGGGGATGGAGGCCTTTTGTTTGTGGCATAAAATGATGCCTAGGGTGGCGAGATGCATTGATTTATGCATGTGGGTGTCAGGGAGGACACTAGGGATGATGGAATGGGGTGGATGTGATTGTTGGATGCCTGCTGTTTCTTTTTGGTTGATTATCTGTTTTACTTTTCCCCACTACCTAAGGTAGCTGTTCTTGATTACCCTTCTTTATAAAGAGGCAAAGATGCACGGGGTATTCCACATTATTTCCATGTTTAGCTTCTCAAGGTAGTATGGGTCTACGCTCTTGCTATAGGCAGCAAAGACTCAACGGGTAGTACATCTACTCACTATGTTGACCCCCCTCTGTTTAGTAGCATAGAATGTTTTTCTAGAATTACTGGGAATGTGGGAACGTAATTCTGTAATGAATAATTGAATAAATGGTGTTAACCCATGTGGTTGTAGTTTTCTAAACATAATGATGATGTTGTAATTTTAAAGGGACAGTGGACTTTGGGTGTGATGCTAATGAAATTTAATGTGGAATTGTAAATAGTTAATTAATGTTTAAAGAATTAATCAACGTAAAGTAGAACTGATAAAAAGGGAATGAAGTAAGATAATAAATCTTTTTAAATGGTAGTGTGCTTATAGGATACCAAGTCCTATAAGTGGCAGTAGGGAGTCTGAGAGACGTTAGCTATAGTTGAGTCTAAGACTAGTTTATTCCCATAGTGTGGTTGTGAGCAATAATATATTCTATACTTTTTGTGTTTCTCTATGCTACTCCACCCCAATAGTAAGGGAAACTACACTCTAGGGATTCTGATCCCTGGGGGTGTTTTCCACAACATTTTGGTGGGAGGATGGATGGATGACCACCCCCTTTGGCCCTGGTCACTTCTCTTGGTAGTTACTTGTGCTAGTAGGCACAATGGTTAATTTTCTCCATATATGTGTGTAGAGGTCTATAATGGATTTTGGTTATTCACACACTTATATTCATGATATAGTATCCTATTGAATAATATAGGTGTAACATGTATAGGCTGTGATGGATTGAGGATCCTTACTCAGTGTATGGGCTGTAATGGCTTGAGGTATAATAACCGACATATGATACATTCTATGAGAGCTGTGGTGGCTCCCGAAAACTACCTGGTTACTTTCTTGCATGAATGTCGTGGTTTTTTTTCATGAGGTGCATGTTGTGGTTCTTCTCCCAGGTATCTGTAGGCAAGCCTTTTTGGAGAGAGATGCTTAGGACGTACGGCGTTGGGGAAAAGCGGAAAACCCGTGGGGAAGTAGTAGTGGGGTACCCTTGATATTTATTATTATATTATATACTCTTATATGCATTACTTGGTGAGAGTATCCATGGTGAGGTTTGGAACATAGTATACCTATTTAGATGATAAGTTAGTTTCACTTGTTGTTTATTGTGCTTTAGAATGCTTTCTTTACATTTTCTCGAGTGGCTTCGGGGAGGATCCTACTGAGTATACTGTTATACTCATCCCATGAATATACAAACTATTTTTTTCAGGATACTTAGAGTAGGTTGAAGATCAATCTGGTTTCTACTATATTGGGGTTGCAAGAGCTGTTCAGGATTGTGGTTGCTATATTTTTTACTTTTTTCGGGTACTTGTAGTTTTCCCCTTCCAATTATAGTACTTTTTCATGACATTACATACGTGAATTGGGTTTTCTTTTATATTTTAGTTTTGAGTTGGATTTGGTTGGTTTCTATCTTATCTCTCTCTTCCGCATGTGTTCTCTTAGAGGGTAATGCCTCCCATTTGTCTGTTTACTATACCCTCAGTGCTAGTCGCCAACCCAGGGCCTACTAGAGGCAGGACATGAGGGTCATTTTCTCCCTTGTCACTTTTCTGGCCTAGGAGGGGTACACATTGTGGGGAGGGGTTCATGACAGAGTGGTATCAGAGGTCTGGTTGAGGAATAGGATGGATTTTTGAAGTTAGGCATCGATGAGATTGCATGGGTTGGTAGGAAAACGGTTTCATTCGTGTTTAGCAAGTGATGTACACACTGGATACCGACTGAGACATAGGTGTTTTGGGCCCATATGATCTGATGTATGAACCTTTAAGTTTAAAATTTCTACTAAACGAGGTGATACTAGTTGTAGGGTAGAGACCTAGGAAAGGATCATGCATCATTGTTCATTGTGCATGTGTTTGAATGGGTAGAGCTTAAGATAGGTTAATCTAAAATTAATAAAAGAAAAAAAATTAATTAATTAATGTTGGTTCTTTGATATTCCAGGATTAGGATCCCAAATTGTTTGTTATTTTATAGGTATGGCTCCAGGTCAACATCCTCAATAGGATCACATAGAAGATGTATAGTAGGTTGTTCCAGTAGATCATTGTAGGGTAGAGGTTGATGACGATGACACTTGGAGGAATACACTCTGAGAGTTTCAATGCCAAAGTCTATAGAAGTATGAAGGCTCCGATTTAGATGCAGTCACGTAAGACTGGTTATAGGAGGTTGAGATCAGATTCAGTTCAATCTGTGCCCAGAAGGAGCACTGGGTGTCCTTGGTTTTGATGATGTTGTGTGGATCAATTAGGCATTGGTGGTTCTTGTTCCTTGAGGATCATGAGGAGTTAGAGGTCTCATGGGAGGAGTTCCGAGACAATTTTATAGTATAATTTATTTCTTCTACTATGAAGGCATCTAGTATCTAGGAGCTTCTTACCTTTCGACATGGGAGCTTCAGGGTTCAAGAGTTTGGAATCTGTTTTTGGAACATTTTACGATATTCTTCAGACCTGTTTCTAGATGAGGCGGCTAGGGTGGGGAATTTTGAGGAGGATTTGCATCTAGAGATCTAGTTCCAGGTCACCCCATTTATGCTAAATACATATCTTGAGGTGATGGCGAGGGCAGAGGTTGTCGAGAGTACTTTGGACAGAACTGGATCATAATGAGAGGGGAGTCATCATGATTCCTCACAAAGAAGAGTTATGGTCTGGGGTTCCCGATTTTCAGGAAAGAAGAGTTTCCGTTTAGCCGGGGGTAGGTCCCATCCCTTCACATCTAATTTCTCTAGAGGCAGTAACTCTTAGGCCTATACCAAGGGATCAGTTTCTTGTTTTTCTTGTGGTGGTTGAGGTCATCAGCAGTGGGAGTGCCCAACCTGTCATCGTGCACCATGTGCTCCGCTCCATGATCCTCCATTGAGGCAGTTCGAGCTGAGGTAGCAGCAGAAAGTTGCACCAGCTTCAGATCAGTAGAGGGTAGATAGGGAAGGCATAGGATAGCCCTATGACACTCTCTGTCCTCAGAGTGTAGAGTGCGGCCATGGTGGTGGTCGTCATCAGGGTCAGATAGGCCCTGGAGGAGGTCATTTTCATCTTCATGCTCTAGTGTTACCATCTCCAGCTGATCCAGACATTGTTCGATGTACCATTTTCATGTTTTCTACCTTGGTTTATGCCTTGTTTGATTCAGAAGTGACACACTCCTTCATATCACCTAACCTGGTCCATGCTTTGGGACTTGAGTTAGAGAGGCTTCGAGTTCCCTTGGTGTTGACTACGCCGGTTCAAGGTCGAGATGACTTTTTTGAGGTATGTAGAAACGGTGAGCTAGTTTTGGGGAAGCACCACTCTTGGGGAGATTTCCTATGTTTATGAATAAAACCATATGATGTCATCCTCAGCATGGATTGGTTGTATTCAGTACAGGCTATTGTGGATTGCTTCAGAAAGAAGGTCGTTTTCTTTGGTGCGGATGGAGAGCCAGTGGTGTTTGTTGGTGAGATAGATCCTCAGATGGGTTATAGGCATGTTCCGTCCAAATCATCCATGATGGATGAGATGATGTTTACTTCTTCATAGTTTCAGTGGTTGGATATTCCCCTGGTTGTAGAAGAGTACCATGATTTATTTCTAGAAGAGTTTGTAGCATTACCCCTCGATAAGAGATCGATTTTTGGATAGAGCTACAACCAGGAGCATCTCATATCTCTATGTCTTCATATAGGATGTCCCCTTCTGAGTTCAAGAGCTACGTATACATCTTGATGGTCTGTTATAGTGTGGTTTGGTTCGGCCAAGTGTGTCACTGTGGGGTGCGCCAGTTTTATTCATGAAGAAGGCTGATGGCAGTTTGCAGTTGTGTGTTGATTATCTTCACCTAAACAAAGTGAAAATAAATAATTGATATCCTCTATTTTGGATTGATGATTTATTCGATCAAATGAAGGGTGAATGTTGGTTCTCAAAGATCGACTTTTGTCCAGGATATCATTAGATGTGTGTGAAGGATGAAAATATCCCGAAGACTGCTTTCCATTGTCGTCATGGGCATTATGAGTTCGTGGTAATGTCGTTCAGCGTGATGAATGATCAATTTGTGTTCATGAGATCGATGAATGCTGCGTTCTGTGAGTTCTTGGACATGTTCATGGTAGTTTTCATCGACAAAATCCTTGTGTACTCCACGTCTGAGGAGGAGCATGTAGAGCATCTACATGTTGTTTTGGGAGTTCTTCATCAACATAAGCTATTTGGGAAGTTGTCGAAGTGTGAGTTTTGGGTTTAAGAATCCCGTTTCATAGGGAATGTTGTGTCCCAGTAGGGAGTAGTTGTGGATCCATCGAAGATAGAAGTAGTTGTTTCTTGGGAATCCCCCAAGATAGTGTCAGAGGTGGAAATTTTCCTTGGTCTCAGAGGCTACTACAAGAGGTTCATAGCTGATTTCTCACGAGTTTTGACTCCTATAAAATCTTTGACCAGGAAGGATCATTCACTCATATGTACTGGTTAGTGTCAGGCAGCTTTCAAGTATCTAAATGAGAAGTTAGTAAGGGATCCAGTTCCTTGTCTTCCAACTGAGGGAGTTCATTTTGATATTTTCTACGATGCTTCTCATATAGGGTTGGGATGTTTTCTGATGCAAAAAGGATCAGTTTTTTCTTCTGGATCTCGGCAGTTACGTCCCCATGAACATAACTATTCCACTAATGATCTTGATTTGGCATCTTTTGTGTTTTCTCTAATGTTGTGGAGACATTACCTCATTGGTGAGTGCTTTGTGGTTTTCACCGATCATAAGAGTTTTAGTTATGTTTTTCCCATCATGACTTAAACTTATGACAACATTGGTGGATGGAGTTTTTACAGGAATAAGAGTTTGAAATATCATATACACCTATAAAGGGGAATTTTGTAGATGATGTGCTGAGTCGGAAGTCACGTAGTGATGCAGTGCGAGAATCTGGTGACTCTTGGAGAGTAATAGAAGAATTTTCAACATTACATCTTGATATGGTATAAGTTGGGGGTAGAGGTTGTCTTTTTTAGATGATGGTGCAGTCATCTCTCCTTAAGAAAGTGGAAGATTCCCAGTTGGGTGATCTTGAGGTGGATGTGTGGAGAGACCAAGTTGTTTGTGGTGAGGCCCCTGATAGTTGGTCGGTGGATGAACAACACCAAGTGTTATATCATAGAAGGATTTTTTTTCCTTTTAAGATGCATGAGATAGTTTATATAGAGTTCCATATTTCACCTTCAGTGGTGCTTCCTGGCATGAAAATGATGTAACGAGCCTTTAGGAGCCAATTTTGGTGGCCTGGCCTGATGCATGCGGTTTCAGAGATTGTGTCTCGATGTTTAGTCTTCCAGAAGGTGAAGTTAGAACACCGTGTTCCCGGTGGTTTGCTCCAACCATCATAGATTCCTCAATGGAAGTGGGAGGACATATTAATGGACTTTGTTACTAGTTTACTTCGATCTCTAGGAGAAAATGATGTTATTTGGGTGGTAGTGGATCACTTAACAAAATCGGCCAACTTTATAGCAATCAAGAAGTCGAGATCAGTTGAAGTTTTGTCAAGGCAGTATCTAGAGGAGGTGGTGAGACTTCATGGAGTCCCAAGGATGATCATTTCTGATTGAGATTCTTTCTTTACTTCTAGGGTGTAGAGAGGTATCCAGTGTGCTTTTGGTTCTCATCTATGCCTTAGTACTGCTTTTCATCCTCAAATGGATGGTCAGACAGATTGAACCATCCAAATGCTTGAAGACATGTTACAATCTTGTGTTCTTGATTTTGGAGGTTCGTGGATGAGGCACTTACCCTTGGTGGAGTTTGCTTACAATAATAGTTTTCACTCCACCATCGGTATTGTGCCATTTGAATCCTTGTATGTCCGACATTTCCATTCTACGTTCTGTTGGACTGCGGTCGGAGAGTCAGCAATTCTCAGACCGGAACTAGTGCAGAATACAACAGAGATAGTTCAGGTGATTCGTGAGAGGATGAAGACAGCACAAGATCGTCAAAAATAATATGTTGATCAAATAAGGAGACCCTTAGACTTTAATCTTGGGGATTATGTGTTTCTGAAGGTGAATCTCTATTGTGGGATGTGAAGGATTGGTCTTGGGAGTATGATTTCTCCCTGGTTTGTTGGGCCTTTCAAGGTGTTAGCTCGTGTTGAAGTTGTGGCGTATCGAGTATCACTTCCCTGGTAGATGACTCAGATACATGATGTTTTCCATGTATCACAACTCCGTCTTTATCTTCTTGATGACTCTCACATCATCGATTGGGGATAGATCGATGTTGAAGATGATGCAACCTTTGAGGAGGGACCTGTGGAGATCCAAGACTGCAAGGAGAAGGTGTTGTGTGGGCATTCTTTCCCCTTGGTTCGTGTCTTGTGGCGACACGGTGTCATGGAGGAGAGTACCTAGGAATGTGAGTCATAGATAAGTTCTCAGTACCCAGAGTTGTTTGATGTTTAACCCTTTCCATGTAATGATTTCTCCTTGTGGTTAGAACTTTCATGTTTATAATATGGATTTCTTTTGTTTCTTCTTGTGGCTTGATCTCTTTTGAGAGGTATCTCAATGGGTGGTTTTTCAGACCCCGTTTTAGTTTTCCCTTTAGGTGGGTTTTTAATTCTTGGGGACAAGAATGTTTTGAGTGGTATATGATATAATGGTCTAGACCAATCTGTTCCATTCCTTTGTGGAAATCTGGTGTATGAGGTGATTCTGGAGGTCAAGGTGACATATCCCCAACACTTTTCCAAATTTTCCATTTCGATTAACAGTTCCAATGGTAGACCTTTGTGAACAGTGCATCGGTAACAATCTATGAATAGTGTCATTAGTGACCTTCTGCAAATAGTGTCATCGATGAGCTTATGTGAATAGTGCATCAGTGACATTCTATGAATACTGGCATCAGTGACCTTATGTGAACAATTTCATCGGTAAGCTTATGTTAACAGTGCAACAGTGACCTTGTGTGAACAGTGCATCAGTGAACTTCTGTGAACAGTATCCTTGGTGACCTTATGTGAACAGTGTCATTAAAAACATTATGTGAATAGTGCAATGGTGACCTTGTGTGAACAGTCACATCGGAGACCTTATGTGAATAGTGTCATTGGTGACCTTCTATGAACAGTCTCATCTGTAACTTTATGTGAACAGTGCATCAGTGACCTTCTGTGAACAGTGTCATCGGTGACCTTATGTGAACAGTATCATCGGTAAACTTATGTGAGCACTGAAACAGTGACCTTGTGTGAATAGTGAAACCGATGACCTTATGTGAACAATGTCATCAGAGACCTTCTGTGAACAATGAAATAGTAACCTTATATGAACAGTGTCATCGGTAACCTTAAGTAAACAATCCAAAGGTGAAGTTCCAATAGTGAACTTTTCATTCCTTTGCCAAATTTTCAGTTCTGTGAATAGTGTTTCCAGAAAGGTGAGGTTGCAATGGTGACCTTTTCTTTCCTTTGCCAAATTTTGAGTTATATGAATAGTGTTTCTAGAACGATAGGTGTATAGTGTTTTGAGAATGATAGGTGTAGAGTGTTTCCAGAACGGTAGGTGTACAGTGTTTCCAGAACGGTAGGTGTACAGTGTTTCCAGAACGGTAGGTGTACTGTGTTTCCAGAATGGTAGGTGTACACTGTTTCCAGAACGATAGGTGTACATTTTTTTCATAATGGTAGGTGTAGTGTTCCCAGAACGATAGGTGTATAGTGTTTTCAGAATGGTAGTTGTACAGTGTTTCCAGACCGGTAGGTCTATAGTGTTTCCAGAACAGTAGGTGTAAATTTTTTCCAGAACGGTAGTGTGTACAGTGTTTCTAGCTTCCTACAGTTTCGCCCCTTGACGTTTCCTTTTATGTAAAATGCATTTAAAGCCTCGTATAAAGGACTCTAAGGATGGTTCAAAGTCCAGAAGTCCTATATTAATTATTCCTAAGGCTCAGGTTGTTTTTACTTGGACAACCAGCATGGTTTAATGCGATACGCTTTCAATGGGAAATCAAGCGTATCTTAAACCATCTCTTCGTTAAATCTTCAAAAGAGACAAGATATATTCCTCCCTTGTTCTTCCTTCTTGTTCTCTAGTGCGAGATGCTCGAACCTTTTCTTCCTTTCTATAGGAATCGTGAGATTAAACGTTTCCCCATAAATTAGTTTCCTCGACGTCCTTCTTTCTACAAGAGCACCCCTTGTTTCGGTGCAACCAAGAAGTATCCATCAATCTTTGATATAAGGTATGTTTTATCATCTTTTCGGGTTCATCTTCTCCTGTTTCTCATTTCCATATTATAGCATGTGATCTCAATGCTTCTAATGATGTTTTATTGGGTTTTGGTTGGTGCGGTCATACCATGGAATCCTTCAGTGGATGTTGTTGTCACGAGAGGAGGCGATCATGATCCGTTGTGTGGATTGTTCTCATATAAAAAATATTAAGAACTGTTTGGGGTAGGGGATTCATTGATTATTTCTTCTTTTATGTATAACTATATAGTTATCATGTTTTATCCCACTGGATGACAATGGAATTCACATAATAAATATTTGAACCAGATAAATAAATTTATATGGATCTTATGTTTTTGCCTCTTGTTTGCTAGATAGTGTGATATCTATGCTTTGTTTGCTTAGTTATTCGTTCTTGATGTAAATCAATAAATAACATAAATCGGGATTAATTGATAACTGTTTGGCTAAAGATAAAGAGTCATGTAAACGAATCTGGTTCTTGTTGTAAATTTAAATTAATCAAATTACCGTAGTAATCATGTTTAATTATTTGTGATAACTTACTAATTAGGTTTATTGAATTTTGAACCTGCGAATAATAATCGGTTAACCCAAGATGGATTAAAGAACTGGTTGTTTGATAAAAGATAATTCCTTGGAGGGTTCTGAGTTACCCTCTTGATTGTTAAAGGGCCAAGAGACCAATTGTTAAGATGTTTGTTTTCTTGCTACTTGTGTTGTGATGTGAGCCTGGATGGTTGTTGTGATATGTGGTGGCATGGAGGACTTTTGGTTATGGCATCAAAGGATGCCTAGGGTGGTGAGATGCATCAGTTTATGCATGTGGGTGTCGGGGAGGACACCAGGGATGATGGAACGGGATGGATGTGATTGTTGGATGCTTGCTGTTTCTTTTTGGTTGATTATCAGTTTTAATTTTCCCCACTGCCTAAGGCAGCTGGTCTTTCTTACCCTTCTCCTGAAAGAGGTAAAGATGCACGGGGTATGCCACGTTCTTTCTATGTTTAGCTTCTTAATGGATTATAGGTCTATGCTCTTGCTATAGGTGGAAAAGACTCAACAGTTAGTACATCTACTCACCGTGCTGAGCCCACATGTGTTTAGTAGCATAGAATGTTTTTCTAGAGTTCCTAGGAATGTGAGAAAGTAATTCTATAATAAATAATTGAATACATGTTTTTAAGCCATGGGGTTGGATTTTTCTAGCACATAATGACGAGGTTGTAATTTTAAAGGGAAAGTGGTCTTTGGGTGTGATGCTAATGAAATTTAATGTGGAATTATAAATGGTTAATTAATCATTAAATAATTAATCAACTTAAAGTGTAACTAATAAAAAGGGAATTAAGTAATAAAATAAATCTTTTTAAATGGTTGTGTGATTATAGTATACATAGTCTTAGAAGTGGAAGTTGAGAGTCTAATAGACGTTAGGTGGAGTTGAGTCTAAGACAATGTTATGCACATAGTGTCATTGTGAGATATAATATATTCTGTACTTTGTGTGTTTTTATACACTACTCCACCCCGTTAGTAAGGGAAATTGACACCCCGAGGATTCTGAGCCCTGGGGGGTGTTTTCCCTAACATTCTGGTGGGAGGATGGATGGCTGACTACCCCCTTTGGCCCCACTCTCTTCTCTTGGTAGTTACTTGTGCTGGTAGGAAAAATGGTTAGTTTTCCACATATATTTGTGTAGAGGGGTGTAATGGATTGTGGTTATTCACAAAAATATATTCTTGTTATAGTATCCTATGGACTACTATAGATGTAACATGTATAGGCTCTGATGGCTTGAAGATCCTTACTCAGTGTATGGGTAGTAATGGCTTGAGGCATAATACCTGATGTATGATACAAGTTATGCGATCTGTGGCGGCACCCGGAAACTACCTGGTTACTTTCTTTCATGGATATGGAGGTCTTTTTGCATGAGGTTCATATTGTAGTGCTTCTCCCAGGTGTCTGCGGTTAAGAATGTTTGGAGAGAGATGCTTAGGATGTACGACATTAGCGAAAAAAGGGAAACCGGTGGGGAAGTAGTAGTGAGGTACCCTTGATATTATTTATTATATTATATACTCTTGTATGCGATACTTGGTGAGAGTAGTCATGGTGAGGTTGGGAACTTAGTATACCTTTTTAGATGATGAGTTTGTTTCACTTGATTTTCACTATTCCGTAGCATGCTTTCTTTACTTTTGCACGAGAGGCTTCGGGGAGGATCATATTGAGTATACTGTTATACTCACCCTATGTATATATAAAATGTATTTTTAGGCCGCTTGAAATAGGTTGGAGATCAAGCTGGTTTCTACTAGAATGGGGTTGTAGGAGCTGTTCGGGCTTATGGTTGTTGTTGTTTTTACTTTCTTTTGGGTACTTTCAGTTTTCCCCTTCAATTTGTAGTACTTTTTCATGACATTACATAAATTCACTTGTTTTTTCTTTTATATTTCAGTTCTGAGTTGTATTTGGTTTGTGTCTATCTTATATCTCCCTTCTGTAAGTGTTTTCTTAGAGGTTAATGCCTCTCATTTGTGTGTTTACTATACCCTTGGTTCTAGTCCCCAACCTAGGGCCTATTGGAGGCAGGACTTGATGGTCATTATCTCCGTTCTCACATTGTCGGACCAGGAGGGGTACACTTGTGGGAAGTAGGTTATGATAGAAGGTACCAGGGTGTTTCCTTCCATAATTATCACATGTGGGAAAATAATTCATTCCCTTCTTCCCTTTATCTATTTTTTGCCCAGTTGTCCTTTTATTTTCATGATTCCCTCCAAATCCATAATTCTTAGTGTAATATTTATCTATCCTCATATCACATGATATTATATCTTCATATGATGAGAATGATTGGGATATTATTTGCCTTCAAAATATTGGATTAAGACCGTGAAATATATGATCCTTCTTTCTCTTCAGATCATGTGCATCAGTGAGGTTCACATTCCTTCTACAGGGTTCCATTTCTGAATGACGACATACACTAGGTTAAATCATGTTGTAAAGTATAATCCAAAAACTAGAAAAATGATTAACAAAAATTTATGATTTCTTCATATCTAGTATCATAATCATAAAAATGGTTTCTTTGGGGAAATATTTAATTTTAATTCCTTCATAATGTTTTGAAAATAAAATTTGAATTATCCTAATCATATCCCCTCAGGAGTGTCATACCAGGTGTGAATTAAGGCCCATTGTTGTGTATCAGGTTACCCCGTGTTAGTATCGGGACAACTTGTCAAAGTTGTTGCTCCTAGGTACATCTGTACCAGAACCACATCCACTTGTAGTATCCAAATAGGGATGTATTTCATGGAAGACTCACATAATCTATATTTTAACAAAATTCAAGTATTTCCTTATATATTTATCCTTAATGTAATTCTTAGGGTTATTTTCCCTAGACCATGATTTCTAAATGTAATTTTCAAGTTGATTCTTAAATTAAATTGATACAAACTTTAATGAACCAACCCCAGAAGACTAGATCTAGTGCATTATTTAAATATATTGGAATTATTATCAGGAATCAAATATCGAAGGACCAATCATCTTAGCAGTCTGGGAAAATAGATTACATACATGAACTTTATACTACAATTGAAAACATAATATGAAACATATATAATTATTTTAGAATTCCATTATTCTCCTAGATTAGCCCTTTATATCAATCATAAAACACTTCTTGGAATCCTAGGAAAACAAAACATAAGAAAGGGGTGATAATAGATGCTCGGTAGGGAGAAACAATAAAGTAGAATCTTTTACAAATAAGCACAATATTTTAGGGTAAGGTATAAAACTGAAAAAGAAGCGTTTTATACATGACCTTCAGAATAATATAGAAAAACTAAATCATATAATTCTATTTAAATATCAACATGGATATTATACTATTTTAATAATATCAATTAATATCAATAACTAATCTCATAATGAGGGAACACATAATGTTGGACATCATAACCGCATCATCAAGGCCGCATGACAAGACCATACATAAACAAGTAAAACATCAAACTATTTAGTCTCATGAGACCTACCGATGCATCGTGGGGATATAGAGGTCCCTCACCCATCACTTACTAATTCAAATGCATTCCTATTATTAAAGGGTGAAACATAACCAATATAAACATTCATATTGAAACTAACATACAAAATGTTAGTACTTTAACCATAAACCAAGAATGGTATCAAAATATCACATACATAATCAAACATATCATAAACCCTTCAATATAATATTCTAGATTGTATAATAATAAATCAACTTCAAATTAGAATAAAATCCAATAAAGTATTTTGTCATAGATGAAAATAAACTAATAAAACCATTAAAAGTTTCTTTAGAAAAATGCACTTTTTACTTTAATATCATTTATTCAAAAATTTTGTATTTATAAAAGAGTACATTTAAACAAAATATTTTTAAAGAAAAGTGTCCCATGAAACTTTGAAACATTTGAGAGAAATTCAAAAAATAATATTTTAAAACATTAATGTCCTTATAAATAAATCCATAATACCCATTTTTAAAACATGGTCATTAATGAGAAATATTTAGAAGAATAAATCATAGAAATATTTAAAATGATCATTTAGTTAATGATTCCCTTACATAAAACCCTTAAAATATTTCTTTCGAACATATTTTTATGAAGCATGTAAATTGGTGATAAATATGTCTTAGTAAATACTTACATATAAACAATCTCAAATTATAATGAGATTACAAAATTAACAATTACATAAAACATTAAAAACATTAATTTTAAAAAAATAATGAATTTAAAAATATGCATAAAATGTTATTTATAATCTTTTATATACATATAAATAATTAGGTATGATAATATCAAGAATATTTAAATGGATAAAGGATTAATTCCATAAACATTTAAAGCATCACATACCACTTTGAACATTTAAATCATAAGCCTAATATCATTAAATGAATATTTAAATACCATTAAGATAAATTTTTTCATGATATGAAATATAATAGGGCTATTACAGACACCACACATAAGAAATATCTACTGAACATATCTTATATCCCACTAAAATTAAAAGTGAGACGGAATTTCCCTTACCTTAAGTTTGATACTCTCTGTATGTTCCTAAAACTCATGTATAATGGTTTTAAAATTATTATTAACTTCTATGAAAATAATAATAATATTTATGATATCATATATGATTCATTTATGACTTTATATTACCCATTTATAATAAATTTCAAAATTAATGAAACATTTCGGGTAATAATCACTTTGTTTATCGTGCGTGTTTTGACTTGTTATTCTTGATCTTATTACTTAGATAATGATTTACTTACTTACATAATGTAAAACATGATTTATATATCATATATATCCATAATTTAAATATATATAATAAATATATATATGTAATGGAATACACCATTCACAGAGATGGTAGGTTGTACGTATGTATGAACATTGTTTCGGTATTCTTATCGTATTGAATGGAAGCAAGTAAATGATATATATATATATATAGATTATTCAAATATAATTATTATGTTATATATTCATACTTATTCATTATATATATTTTTATAATCATTCTCTTATGGTTAACGTGGAGGATGAATCTCATCGCGTCATGGATATGGTAAGACATATATACGCACAAGTGAAGATATCATTTTCTTAATGGTTAATTGGTATAGAATTGGATGGTATATTAATTATAAATAATAATAATTATTTCATATTTATTATTTAAAAAATTTATATTCATCTTTATACACATCAAAATAAAGTATATATGAAAAATATTTTACACCACGACGTTGAGACAATAAGTCGTATGTACACAAACATGGTGATATTGTTTTTCATAGGGTGGGAAAAAGGAATAATATGGTTGTAAAATAGTAATAAAACATATTATAATATATTATATGATATATTTATTATGTTAGTATGAAACAAACTATGTAAAAGTAATCACATGATGATGAGAAATTTGAAAGAGTTGGTAACACAATTACCTCTTCTTCAAGCGTCTCATTTTTATTTGCACAAAAGGAGTCCCTATGTTGTCTTTCTGCCAAAATTATATTATCTAATATGAATTTAGGGAAGTTTTTAGGATAAATGGGCATGTATTTTCTGATCCAATGTGTTTTATAGGTGTTAATAAAAGAGAAGGATAGGTGGCCTTTCATAAGAGGTGGAGTGGCACTTTTGGAAACTCCAAAAGTTTTAATTTATTATAAATTTATTTTCAATTTCAAATTGCTCCAAAGTGATTTATTTAGAGAAACAAATTAGTATGGATCTAAATCCTCTCACGAAATGAATTTTATACATGTTTAGGTTACAATCATAACCTTATAAATTTGATTTAACCCTTAGTTAAACAATTCAACTCTTATTGTGACAACTTTTCTTTGTAAACTATTTGGTTTATATAGTTACTATAAAATTCCAAACGAACTCCAATCGGATAATTTATAAAATATTTAACATTATAATAGTTTTTTATCTAAATTATATATTTTTATGAATTTTATATATTTTAATAATTTATTATTTATTTTAAAATATCACTTATGTCAATTTTGACACTATTTATCAATTTACATTTTAAAAAATCATAAAAACATGATTCCTTAGAAACAGCTACATGAAATTATCACTAATATTTAATATTAATCCAAAAAATTCGTGTATGTTATAAAATATTTTAGTTGTTATTTATATTAATATTACTAATATCTTTTATTTGACTCTTCCTTTCATAAAACAATTATTGCATCATCATTATGTCACAATTAAATTTAATTATTTAATGTCTAAAAATTATAAATAAATTATCATAATGTATATAAGGAAGTTATATTTCACATGAATATTTATATTCTAATTTTTCATGTGTATAAACCTATATTAAAAATCATTTAGTTATTAAAAGTTTGAGTATGACACTTTTAACTTATCTTTAATTAAAGAATAATAAAAGACTTATTCCTACCCAAGTGGCATAAAAATATCATAATTTCATCCTAATGTTGTTTATTTGTTAAATACCACTTATCCAATGAAATCATTACAAGTGTTAGGGTAACTTTTATATATTATAATATTATTTTTACCTTTAATTACCCGATTTAACCTTACCCATGGTAATAAATAAAATTTAATAAAGTTACTATTTACAAATTAAATTATGTTGTTTTAATTAGATAAAAAATTTCTTAAAAATTATAACCACTTTTGTCCATTTTTTAAAAATACATTCACATAAGCAGTAAAATTTCATTCAACACTAATGTAGCGAGAAGGCGGGTAAAAGAGGTGTTAAAATGTTTAGTAAGTTTCTATATATAATTTTATTATAAAATGTTTCCAATGAACTAAATTGGATGAATATATGTATTATTTATCTATTTTTTCTTTAAAATAAATTTAATGTAAAATAGATATTTAAATGAAAAACTGTGTTTTTTTCAATAATGCAATATTTTTCACTATTCATCAAAAATTGAAACTTTTCAGAAAAATACTAAAAGAATATGATAATTTAATTTTGATATTCCAATTTTGAAAAAGAATTCTATTTTGATAAAAAATTATAAATTGCATAATGTGGTTAACACTTTTCATTATCTCTTTTTAAACAATTAGTTTGATATATTATGCTGTGCTCGATCTCAATGTTGCGTGTAATGCAGGATAATGAATTTATTTACAAGGAATCATATCATGGAATATTGGAGGTGTTAAATGTTACCTCATAAGTTTTATGTCAAATAATCTCTATATATTATTTTAAGAAGCTTAAAAGTTTCAAATGATTAGTTTTAATTAAAAAATATATTTATAGTTTGGGTTCCTTTCCACTTACTCACATTTTTATTTTCTATTATTTTATATTTATCCTTTAAATTTTCATTTTCTTAACCAATTATAAATATATATAAATTGTAACACTATAAATTTTATTTTCTATTCATATATGTTTCTCATTTCATCAATGTGTACTCTTTTCATAAATAGATGATTATACTACAATAATCATCATTCATTCTAATAGAACCCTTTCAAATATCTTCATTTGAATGCCTTAGTATGTCATGTATTTATTTTTACTTATATATAATTTCTAATAGAGGTAATATTTTCAATTTGATCTATTATATTTATTTCATCCTTTACTATGACTTAAAATTTCTAATCCTTGAATGGGAACAGGTGAGCCTTCTATATTGATGGCTCCAGTACTGAGAGTTCTTTCATGAATGATTTTATATTATCCATTAGAACCTAATATATAAGTTATGTACTCATAATTTTATATTTTTATTTATATGTGTAACATGGTATTATATAATTATAAATCATTATTTGAAGCACATAACCTAGTAAATTTAGTTTCTATAATGATAATTGTTTTCATGATCCATCAAAATGTCAATAATTAATGGAGTGTAAATCTATCATGTACCATACTATATAAATATTCTATTATCAACTTCATTGAAGATTAACCACCTAGATATAATTATTTTATTTTAATTAGGTATTTCACATATTAATATCCATATCTTCTTCTCATGGGATATCCTTGATTGAGTACATTTTATAAATGATGTATGTTATGTATATACTTAAAGTTTTGTATTGAATATTGGTCATGTTATGAGATATTTAGGACTGAAATTATATATAAATAAAATTTATTTGGTAATATTTTATCTCTAAGATACTATGTATGATGGGATGATAATACTACAATTACATTGGTGTGTCATCATGTTATAAGATCCCATTTTGGTATCATTACTTGATATGTAACCTTATCGTCCGAGGAATTTTGACATGATGTTTATGATAATCTAATATAATGAATTTAATTATATATCATGTTTTTATTTCTACCACTTTGATAATCTATGATTATGTTATTCTTTATCTCATATTATATGGTGAAATCTTCCTTAACGTTTTACCATTTATATTTTTTATCCTTACTAAGCATTATATATCACTCATATGTTTTCATATTAAATCCTTTGAGAGAGAGTATATTATATGGGATATGATATTTATGGGTTCATGGAAATATATATAATACATTACAAATAATTATCTAGGTGTTATTTATCATGTATTGTTATCTTATTTCTAGAATAAACTAAACATATATTTTATTTAGAATCATGAATATGTAATAATATTTATGTTATTTAAATTTTTTTAATGTTATATTACTATATTCGAGAGTGTGGTCTCAAAAAATCATAGTTTTTATTATATAATAGATTATTTATTTCTGATAATTAATATGCGAAACCATTTATGAAAAACCTAGTTCAATTGAATTAATTCTTGTAAAACCATTTTAACCATATTTTTTTAATGTTTATATTGAAAATTATTTTTAATGAGATATATTATATAAGATAATGAACTTATCCAAATTAATATTATTGAATATAATTTGAGTATGGTGATTAAAAAATATTAATAATTATAATAGAGATAATTATCAATTTTATGATTTTCCTAATGTTTAAAAATGAATCATAGGTACTAATACTAATTTTATTGATAATATTAGGTTAAATAACATATGTTATCACTAATATTAATAATGGTATAGAATTTTCATTTTAACCATGTCATGGATATGTAATGATTAAATCATTCAAGATATAATGGAATTCATTGTTTTATAAGCCAAAAAAATCTACTTGTGGATTAGTGATGGATACTATCACTAGAGAAAATATATATTATAGAAGGGTGATTCTGGGAAAAGAAATTCATTTTAGCAGTTTGTTGCATTGAGGGAGAAAATGACCAATTTTAGATATTAATAAATAATATAATGAAGGAAAAATAAACAGAATCCATATTTAAGGTGATTTTAAGAAGTTATCCCCTGAGAAGTATTTTATCTGGAAATTATAGATCCACATAGAAAACATAATTCTTATGTTCTTAAAATATAAACAGAAAATCCATTTTCATATGAAAAAATAAATTTAAATTGTTATAAAAGTATGAATCTGGGTATGTTTTTACCCTAAAAGTAAAATTGAAAGATTTCATGATGGATTAAAGAAAATTATTCTTAATTAATTGATGATCCAAAAGATTTATGGTTTTTAATAAACAATATAATGTTCTAGGAGGTTAGATATAGAGTTATAAAATACATAACAAACACATGGGTGTTATAAAAAATAAATTAGAAAACTATATTGGGTGATATTAAGACCAATATATATGAAGGATGAAGATTTTATATCCCATGTAATAGGGATATATAAGGATGATCTTATTTAATTTTCTACAAGGAATGTGGAGATTCTTCAAGTATGGAATTAATGGATACCTAACCTAATGATTTCATGAAGGAGTTAATCATGGTTAAACATTAATTCATTATGAGGTGTAATAATATGATTAATTTTTTTTTCAAAAATAATATACCCATAGATAAATTATTTAACTTCAATGAGGCTAGAAATTATGTTAATTATTTGCACATGGATATAATATATTAAGGGAATTAATATATTCAAAATCAAAGCCTTTGGTCACTCTCTTTCATATCCTACCACAATAGTTTAGTATATCCCACACAATGATTATTCCAATGTTATTATATATTTCCAATTAAGAATATAATATTAATTATTTGATAGTGGACCCACACAATCATTTAAATCTTTTTATTTCATGGTTTATATTAACTTCCCACCTCAATGTATAGTGGTTGATTTATCAATAATAACCCTAAATGGTCCATCGATTTATACCTATATATATGAGGTTTTTTATAATTATTTTTTATTAATGATTCACAAAACATCTAGAATTTATTCTCATAATTAATCCTGATACTCGTTTTTAGTTTTTAGTGGATCTTATATTATACAGTACTTGAAAAAAGACAAATGACAATGAGTGAAAACCATGGCTGTATATCCAAGGAACATGGATATAGTACACAAATTCATATAAGGGTTCCCTATAGCCACTATATTTGTAGGTCGTGGATATTGGTATGGAATACGACTATAGTCTATATGGATTGAGGCTTTAAGTATAGCTCATGTCAATAGTAAACATGATCTATAGCAATAGGTGTGAATATAGACATGGTCCATATGAACTGTATACAAAGGTGTATTTAGGCCTACCTTGTACCATATATGATATAGATTGTAGTTATAGTCTTACTAATGACCATAGTTATGTCTAAAATGTCTATATAATCATAGTTGTAGGGAAATTTTCTAGTAGTGATAGGGATAGTATGAACTTTTTGGGCAAGGTAGTCAAATAAAAAAATCTTAAAGTATTTATATTAGTACACAAATTCATATAGTATAGAGAAGTTCAATCCTTAACATATTCATATAATGTGAAATTATTATTATAGAAATTTATGTATAAATGTTTCACCTAAATAATGTATCAGAATATTGAAAAAAAAAGATATAGGATATAAAAAAATTTCATGAATATTTATATGTATTCAGATAAAATATTCCTAGACTAACACAAGACCCTGAAATAATGTTTTCCATTTAACTAATCCCTTGATATCAACCTTTATTGAAGATAGAATATATAATTATTCCATATATGTTGGATAAGCTGAAGAAGTAGTATCGATACAATCAAGATATGAGGTTCATTCATCCAAGTATATCACTATAGGTAAATACATGGTTATTTATGAAAAAAAAGAATGATCAATGATATTATGTTTTGATTAATGGTATCTTAATATTATCAATATTAATAATAAAAATTTGTTTCTAAAAATTGAATATTTGTTTCACCAAATTCATAATGATCGATATTTTTATAATATTAAACTAAGATCTATATTATATTATAAAAATTAGAAATAGAATATATTTTAAAGATTACAATCCAAACAACATATGGGATATATGAATTTTTGGTGATGTTTATTGGTTATAAAAACTAAAATGGGTTTTATATATATTTAAGGGATAATGAATTTTAAGATATCTTTGATATGTTTTTTGTGATATTTGTTAGTAGTATTCTTTTATATTCTAAAATTATAAAGGAATCTGAATATCATTTCAATATTATTATAAATAAAATAAAATGAAGTATTTATATTTGAAGCCTAGAAAGTGTGATTTTTAATTTATTCATGCAGTGTTTTGAGATAATGTAGTCACGTTTAAATGGATATTCATTGATCCATAAAGATTAAAGTGATTAAATAATTTTATAAACCATAAATAGAATATAGGAATATTTTTTTCAATTATGATTTTGGTATTGTTGATGTTTTTTATATTTATTTATTGAAAACCCCATAAACCAATACAACAATGAAGGGGTTATTTTATTTAGACTATAGATTGTGGGGGAATATTTCTAAAGGGAAAGATAAATTTTTGATACATATATATATATATACATACCATAAAAGGTATATTAATATAGGTAAATACATGGTTAGTATGTATAATTTTATTGATGCTACTAAAAGGTATATTACTACTATTATAAGTGCCATTATAGAAGGGGTATAATATTAAAATGAATTTTTTTCACAATAATTCCAAGGAAATCACTGAGGAATATTTCCATTTAATTTATATTTGACCATCTAAAAAACCCATCCATCTTCAAGGAATTAATATATGATAATTTTCTTAATCCAAATGTTAATATCTCTATAAGATATATGGTTAAACGTAATGGTGAACCAATATTCGTAGTCTCTAATCATGATCAAATTTTTTCATCAATATTTTACAGGATTTTACTATGGGTGCTATGTATAGATCTATATTTTTTCCCAACCTACGATACTTGGATGGATGTAATATAATAAAACAATATCTAGATGTTTTAGTATTTTATATGAAATTACACAATTGATTTCTAAGAAAATTGGGACCAACAACATTCCCTGGTAGAATTATCCTACTAAAATATCTATTATTTGAGTATCCAGATGGTACCATATAATAATTTTTATGATTCAAGGTGTAGAGAAATATTGATATGGTGGGTGATATATTAAAATACCTTTTAATATTGGATTTTTCCAAAACTAAGAGTGGATATCTTGTATATAAAATGTATAATTAATTTATTTAATATTGATATAATCGAATAACTAGGACTAGGATGTTTTTTATATGAATTTTTATTCTCTGAGAATCACCTTTTAGATTCCCTTTATTTTACTATGAGGGTCCAAGGATAAAATCCCTCTATTGGTGATCCACATTTTCTCTTTTGATCTCTAAGTAACACTAATCAGTCTTCTGGTGCTAGTGTAATGAATCAATTGTATTTCATTGTTTATGTTGATCTGTCGTCCTTTGATCTTGAAGGAATATATTTTGTGTTTATTATTATGGAGATGCAGGGAGAAAGAGTATTTGAGAGAGAATTAGTTTTGTGCTAAAATTATATATTCCCAATCACACTACTGGAAGAATCCCGACCCAGAAGCCACTAAGTGGTTCCCTAATCATGTTTTCTACATGACCTCAATTGTGCCTTCCCATGTTCCAGAGGCTTCCAACACGAAGTGAGGGCCTAATATAAGTCTATGGGGAGACTATACCATATTGATTAGAGTAATATATCATGGTGGTAAGTTATAGCGATAATCATTGGAAACAATAATAAATAATAAGCAGTGAAATAATAATAAATCAGCAAATATACCCAATAGGTGGAAGATAAATCAATATTAGATACGAAAAATGATGGTCATCCCAAGATTCTATATAAAAAGAAAAGTACATGAGATATAGGTGTACAAGAATATACAACATGATATCAAAATACAAAAGTCTGAAAACTTCCTCCACTAGCATCATGATCATATGATGGGTCCTCTGCTCCTGTACTCCATCCTAGTACCGGTAATCAAATATCAGAAGCAAGGAACTTCCCTTTTTCTAAACGTAAAATGATGAGGTATGTTTGGGTATTATAGGAATCCTGAATAGGGTGTGAGATACCATCAGTAGGAAACCACCAATGGTTTCTATAATAATCTAGTGTTTTCATATAAAATGAGCAGTATATATGAAAAGATAAGGGTAAAGAATCAAATAATTAAAACACTTCATCTAGGGTTCCTCAAGGGATAACCAACTGATGCTACCTTATTTCGGCCCAATCCAGATTTCTCTAAACCATAGTCAACCAATACAGATATAATATAGTTATATGAATGATTTTTCAAAAATAATGAATCAAGAATTCACTGAACCCAATAATGATATTTAGATTAGAAGATAGATCCTTATATTAATAGTTTTACATTCTAAGAATCTAATAAATGGGATCTTAATCCCATCTAAGGTGATACATAAAAAATAACCCAAGTATCAAAATAGTAGAACAATAAATACCCATCACCGTAGAAGTTAGTCCAAGGTGATCCATAAGAAGAATCCAAAGTATCACTCTCATTATGGTATACAGACAAAACCCTCAGAGCATGTCCCAGGTATACCACATAAGGGAACAAGTATCTCTGGTGTAATGGTATAACCATATCACTCATCAATCCCATCTAAGGTAACTCGCATAGGGAACTGTTATCTCTCATGTGTAGGTAAGTGATCCTGCCAGTGAGCCTAACCAAGGCATCCTATAAAGAATCCAAAGTATCACTCCCAGTGTAATAGGATTTATTTTCATTTCTAATTATAAATATCGATGAGCCTGTATAAGGACACCTTAAGTCAAGATCCGTGTAACACCCTCATCTTGATATTATGGCATGGATTAACTATCAAGAACTCATACCATTTACAATGTATTTCAATTATAACACTTAAAGTTGGGAAATTTATTCAATTCATGTGGAGAAAGATATGGAATAAAGAATAAGGAAAAACACATGAAATTTCATCTCTTTTAGATAAATCCACACATCCTAGATAAATGAAATTCAATTTAGTTCAAAGGCATAAGGATCTAAATTTTTTTTAAGGTTCCGACCCATGGGGTGGGTCATGTTAAGATAATCACCCCACAACATTGATTTTTGAGTAGACAGGGATCCTCTACATGTTAGAGTAACATTAAATTTAATTAATTATACTCTATGGAGGAAACCCCAAAGGATTTAGGTTCATGTAATAATTGATCATGATAAAATGAAATGTGAATTTAGGGAAAACTGATAGACCACCAAACATAGGTTGGTAGATGATCCATTTTATATTTCCATACTTTGAATTGCTCTTGAATAGAAAAAATTGCAAGGTGAACAAAAGCCCCCAAAATAGATCAAATGATCTCCCACCAAAATAGAACAAAATATTAATAGATAAATCGAAAAATGAAAGAATAGAAATGAGAAGATTATTGTTGTTGATCAAAAGTGACAAATAGTGAAGAAAACAAAGCTCAAATGGAGAAGGGTAGAAGGAACCTATGTTGGGTGGGGGAGGACATCCCTCGCATAGCTTCAAATGGATAAAAGAAATGGTTCTGTAAAAAAATTAGGGTTATTCACCATTTTAAAAAAATTCATGACATTTATAGGGAGTGTATTATATATACACATCACATATTTTTCATGGAAAGTTTATATATTACAAGTCTTGTAAATCCCTAGTTTCTACCCTTCTCAGGGAAAAATTACACATGTCGTAAAATAGGTATTCCTAGACCATTATACATTGTGGTTATTGAATTCACGGTCTATATTCATTTAAAAGTGTGTATTGAGGTCATGCCCTGAAAAAAAATCATAGGGCTATATAGTGTAATTCATGTCATAAATTTAATTCATGCCATGTATTTATCTTGAGGCCAGCCTCTGGGACACCTACTACCTTTCCTTCCAAATGTAAATGGACTATCCTAAAGGTGTTTTTACCTAGGTATAATCCAAAATAGAAACTTAATGATAGTTTAAAGAAAAATTAAAATAATCCTTTCCACTCTAGAAAGTTGGGACATTACAACATTCCCTACTTAAATCAACTTGTTCTCAAAATTCCCTTCCAATGGTGATATAACATCATCTATGAAAAGTATTTTCCACTGATCACATACATTAACATCTCTCTCCTAATTCTAATCCTACATACGACTATGTTTCTATATCACCCAAACCATAGGAACAGAGATACCTAAGAGATTCTTTGTGATCTGATCAATGATACATACTTGATTATCCTCAAATGATTCATCTACATAGAGCTCAATATCCTCAAGATCAAAAGAATGAGATGGTTCAGAATAACACCAGTGAATCAGTGGTATATAGAAGACATCGTGCGTGGATCGATCCCTATGAGGCTAGACTAGGCGATAGGTTATCGACCCAACTAACTCTATGATCTCAAAAGTTATGATGTTTCTAAGTGATAACTTTCCCTATCTATGAACCCATCAATGACCTAATATAGATGGAAATCACAAAAAGACCCAATGTCCCACCATGAACTCCATAGTCTGGTGATGATGATGGGTGTAAGAATTATTTCATTATAGAGCTATTATCATTCATTTTTGAATAATCTTTACCTACTCTGAATTCTCCTAGATGATATGAGAAACCAGTAGAAATGCATCATCGACATTTAACCAACACATAGGTGAATGGCCAAACCTACCATAAAGGGCCTCATAGGGAGCCATTTGTGTAGTTTCTTGAAATATGTTATTATAGGAAAATTGAACTAGTTGTTGGTATTTCTTCCATGAACCTCCAAAATCATGGACACATTCCCAGAGAATTTCCTCTAACACCTATATCGTACACTCAGACTACACATTAGTCTGATGGGGATATGTTGTACTCAGAAGCACCTGAGAACCAAGTGATTTTTCAAACCCTTTACAAAAATATGATGTAAACTGGGTGTCTCTATCTGATATGATAAATCAAAGAACACCAAGAAGGCATAAAAACTCCCATATATGAATCATCTGGATCTTATCAATTGAAAAGGTATATCATATTTGTGGAATGTATGTGGCCATGGAAAATGTTTCGATGATCACCCATACCACATCACTTCCTCAGGGGGGATATAGAAAAATTCATTATAAAATCCATAGTGATGTTGTTCTATTTAAAATATAGAATGAATAGAGGATATATAATCCCAGTATCCTGCTGTTTCTCTGCCTTCAGCTACCCATAGGTGGAACACTATTTGATTATACTTGTAATCTGGCTATTAATATATTTCCACCAATACTGATCACATATCTCTTAGAACATCTTGGTAATACTAGGGTGTCCAACCCAAATAGAGGAATTAGATTCCAAAAGTAACTCTTACCATACGATTGAAGGGACCGAGACATATTTTTTAAAGTACAAAATCTCATCATCATCAATAATGTAACTAGGAGGTGGGTCCTCACCCAAGACAATCTCTATCAGGACTAGGCCCTTGTAATATGAAATTATCCTCATCCTTACTCATTCCAGAAGAGAGGAATTCATTACCAAAGATAATAAAATAGGTTATCCATGATATACCAGAACTTCCAAGTACATATCATAAAATAAGTCCATCAACTACCACTCACTAATGGAATCTTGGATGGTTTATGCCTAAGTCTTCCATCTCAGGGTGTCATCTACTGAATTTACCATCCCAAGTGTATAAGATAGCTAAAAATAGTAAAATTAAAGATATTTTACCCAACTTCACTACTTTATATTCAGATCACGATGTGTGGGAATGTATTTGAGACTATTATTGTAATAACATGGATTTTCCTGATTTTATTTTTAGAAATATTCTGCGAAAATTATGAGAGCTAGTCCTGAGACAGTATGTGATTCCGGGGCCCGGTGGGCCTAAAATGTTTTTTTGAAAAATGTTAAGTTTTTAATAGCGTGCTCAATCAATTTTCCTAAAAAAAGTAATAACTTCAAAATTGGTGCATATGTAATAAATCTAAGGGCATCGTTGATCTTAGAGTAATGGATTTTCTCATAGCGCGACTTAAATTTATTTTTCATGGGTCTTCTCTGGAAAGACCTGAAAATGGAATCACTATAAATAAAATTTTCAAATAAAATTATTTTTTTTAATCCTAATAACTCATAAATGGTGACTAATATTGGAAATCTGAGACCACCGTTGAGTTAGTAAGGGGGTGTTTTCCTTAGGTGAGGCCTATCCTCAGCTAGCACTGGTCAGCTGTGAAAGAGAGTTTTTGGATGTGAATGTCATTAAAATATTTTAATAAAAATATTTTATTTAAGGTTACATGATGAATAAATGGAGGTTTCCCTTTTTAATATGACTTTTCAGAAATCTAGGGTTATCACAATAACCATGGAGTTTTTCTAATGAAAAGATAATGGGGCTCTCCCACTGGTGAAGATAGATTGGAGCTCCGAACTCAGATCCATCATTGACGAATGATGACAATGTGGATTCATACTTTTTCAGTGATCGATCCAAACACCAAGTAGAGTGTGTGTTTTAAATTCCCTATTTTCCCTTTTCTTGAAGTTAAAAAATGAATGTGGGTTGACCCATGAAAATGTTGACACGCGGTTCTCTCATTCCTGTGAGAGGGATTATTTGTTGGAATTATATTAGGGAAGGTTTTTATTATGGTTTTTTATCTTGATCGTTCCTATCAAATGAATTGAGGCCAGAAATAAAAAACAACTTAGGATCATTCCTTAGGTTTTTATTTGTGAATTTCTCCCCCAGTAATTCTTATGATTCTTCATGTTCTTCGTGTATATATGAATGGAAATTTGTTGCATGTCCATTTATTGGCGCAATGGTCTGAAATTAGAGATCCAACATCATGAAGACCCGATAGTGGTGTGAAAATTATGGCAGTGTATGTAAGGACATGTTTCAGGAATAATCTCCCTTCAATCATTTTTTCAATGGAGGCAGAACCGACCCAACATGGAGTCTGGGCCAGGTGGACCTAGTAAGACAGCAGCAGGCAGGGTGGTTGGCGGTGGCGGCCGCCCGCAATCTAGGCAGGACCCTAGTGGTGAGATGGCCTATGGTAGCGGAGGCCACGAGCGATGACCACGAAAGGCCACTAGAAGGTTGGCTAGTGACGATAAGATGAGGTCCAGCCAAACCGTGCTAGAGGAGGGCCCAGAGAAGTGGAAGACACGAGCGGCGATCGGGACACAGTAGTAGGCCGCGTCAGAGTTCAGGATGTGGAGGAGGTTATGGAATGCATGGTCCAGCTGAATAGACCATGTAGTAGTGGCGGCCATGGGGTAGGTGACATGGGTGGATTGAAGGTGTGTTGTCCACAGAACTTAGCGGTTGTGCTAATCAGGATGCACACATGGGTGGCCAATTGCGGGAGAAGGGTCAACCTGCTCATATTGGTCAGGCTGGAGAAACCAAACTGCCCTGGGCAGCCCCAGGGGCTGGACCACTCGGCCCAGTAGGCTATGGTCTAGCAGCCCATCAGGCTGGGCCAGTTCGGGTCAACCCAAAATGACCGGGTCAGGTCAGCCGAACCGGGTCTAGTCGGACTCAGACCCTTGGGGAAAGGTGTTCCTTTTGATATGGATTGGTGGGTTTTTTGAATGGACTATTGTGGGTGCTTAGTTTCTCTTGGTGCTTTCCCCAAGGTTTCAGTGTGGCATTATGTTCACATCACTGGATAATAATCCCTTTTAGAGGCCGAGTCCTGGATAGAGTTATGGAATCCCTCCTTGGGATCGTAGTGATCCTCTATCACCCCTAATGGAGTTTTGTGGGAATTTACATGACCTTCAAGCACAAGATGTTAATCCTCCATCTAGTGGGCCGTCTAGAAAGGGTTCTTGGTATTCTCGTGGGAGAATCCCTTATATTATGAGATGCATTATTAGGGTTTTTGGTATTCTCTATGAATAATCCCCTACATTGTGGATTAATATAGATTTGGTTGTCTGAATTATCTTGGAAGAATCCCCTCTCTGTATATCATGATTGTGACCAGTGTATTCTTTTTGGTGGGGCCCATATTAGTGGGACCTCTATGTAAGAGTCCCCGATAACATCCAGGATCATGGATTGAGTTCTCTAGAAACAATAATGTCTTGATAATAATCGTGCGGTTTAGGTTTGGTTGTGATATTGATACTCCATGTCTTAGTGAGAATTGATGTCTTAGGGAAACTCTGTGACGGATCGAGACTAGGTGTTCTCTCGGTTACCTCTAGTAGACATGTTCTGTGAGATTTCTATCAGATGGATAAAATAGTGAAAAAGAGTATTCCTTTATTTTCTTGTTATACATGTTGCAGAAATATACCTATGTTGAGATGACTAATTCTTCTTAGTGATGTTCCCTTTGTGCTTTAACCATGTATTTCGGGGTGTCCTACTGAGTATTGTTTTACTCACCCCTACATAGGATTCTCCCACATGTTTCATGTATTGTGTTTAAAATTGATGCTTTGACATAGTCCTTAGTAGATTGGGACCAAGTGGTGCTTAGAGCGACCTGATAGATGATGTGTGCTTCTATAGCTTCAGATATTTGTTTCTATACCTACCATTCCATTAGGGTTTTCTGTATATGAGTTTAAGGACTTGTACCATTTTATTTTTGATTTTTGTTGTGATTTAATCATTTCACCATTTACCTTTCGTTTTCTAATTTATACTCTATGTTGAAATCTTAGTGGTATGCCTATTTTTTTACTTAGTGTTTTCATTTTCAACACATTTTCTTGGAGATGTGTTTATGTGTATATGTACTTAGGAAAGTGCCTCCCATTTGTGGGATATGCCTACTCAGTGCTAGTTGTCAGTCCCTAGTCTATGGGAGTTAGGCTTGGGGTAGTCATGGAATGGGTCCCACTAGGACAGTTCATGATCGAGTGGTATCAAATGATTTTGGTTATACCTTGAGGACCAAGAGTCTCTGTGTTTTGGTTTTGCGAAATAGTGTTAAATGTTTCATGTTGGGATTTCAGGCCAGGGAATCCAGTGTTGGTGCGGCGACCGACGTATCCATACACCAGGACCCAGAATTCTACTTTTTGACATAGTATATTGAAACACTAGTTCCTGGGAGAAAATTATGGTTTATGCATTATATAGGAATGGGTTGTGTTTTCTATGTCCTTCTTGAGTATTATCACCAAGTATACTCTATTTACCATGATAAATCTTGTTTTAATTCACGATGCCTCTACATAGACTTCCAATCAGGATTCCACTATGTGATCATGAGGATGATCTGTAGGGTAATGAGATATCGGTATAGGGATTTTTACCATAGACCGCACATTCGGGTGGTGTACCAGCTATAACACCACCTTTAGAGTAGAACATGGTACCCATAGTACCATGAGGATGAGATGCGTAGGCAGAGGGAACTTCATGAGTTTCAGTAACAAATACCCCTCATGTTCTGAGGATAACCTAACTCTTAGGTGGCTAAGGACTATCTTTAGTTGGTGAATGAGTTTTCCATCTAGTCAGGGCACCAACAAATCAGATGTTGGTTCTTATGGCGAGCCTTCTACATGGCTTGATAGGGTGATGGTGGGGTTTGGATTACCTAATCTTATGATGAGGTTACTCTTCCCTAGATAGAGTTTGTGAACCTTTTAGTATAAGGATTTATCACCTTTGAAGCTATGGTACATGCATTACCAAGATCTTCTATAGCTATGGTAGGATGACATTTCTGTATCTAAGTATTCATTAAGTCATACCAATATTTCTAGGTACTTGATGAATATGATACATGACCAGTGCTTCAAAGCATGGACCTTTAATAAAGACGTGTTTGGGGATATCTATGTCATCTTTATTCCTATGGGCATTCCTACTTATGTGTGGTTTCTTGAGAAAACCATTGTGGTTGAAAGTCCCTTGGTTGAGAGGATAAATCCAGTGAATGTTAACAATGGAAAAGCATGGGAAGAGGCATCAGGAGTACGAAATTGACATCAGTCTCATAGACTGTATGTGTGATACATTCTGAGAGGAGGTCCCAAGATAGGAAATCTATAGATTAGGGATCATAAGGTGAGTCCAGTCATCTTGGAGAGAGGCAACTCTTTTTATATGATGGCTAGGGACATCTCACTAGAGATTTTCCAGCCCGTCGTACTAATAATAGGGAAATTTTGGATAGGCCACTAAGGTAGAGACACTGAGAGGAATAGATGGATATATAGGGTGGAAGACATGTTATAATAGATAGGATAATAGTTGGAAGTGGTATACATTTATACATGTTACCAAAACCACCCCCATGTGGTCCACACCAAGCTCAGGGAGCTGGAGGAAAAGGGAGGGGACAACTAACCGCGGTCGAGGAATATGACCCTAGGGCTCCAGGAATGATTAGAGGTATTTTTTGTGTCTACTCCTAGTTACTTTATTAATAGACACATGTGCTAATAATTCTTTCTTGTAAAAATTCTTGTTCAAGAACTAGAGTTTCAAATTAAACAATTGACTTGACCCTTACGTCTGGAGGAACCTACGAGAGGAGAATCAATAATCACACTTATAACGATAGTGTGATATGGCCCTTGAGAAGAGTGTTTTGATTAGAACCTCATGGAGGTAGTTTCAAGGCCTTATGACTCCATTATTTTTATGGATTGGTTATTGACAGCCCAAGATAGTATTGATTATTTTAAGAAAAGGGTGTGGTATGTCTGTAAAGATCAAATGTGGTTTTCCTGGTTAGTGAGAAAGGAAACCTAGTTAGAACATGATGAAATCATGCATACGTGGGTGCATTCGATCACACAAGAGTCGGATGGGCATACAATCAGAGCAGTAGATGATATGAGTTTCCAAGTCTCTAGAAGTAGTGGATGAGTACAATAATGTGTTCCCTAAATATGTTCCATGATTACCTCCATGTATGGAGATAGACTTAGTAATTTATTTACACCCTATAATGGCATATATATCAGCATAAACATATCTGATGGATTTTACAGAGCTTCACAAGATGAGGTTGAAGTTGGAGGACTTGTAGATGAAGGGAATAGTAAGACCCGGTGTTGGATTTTGTGTGTGGATTATCGATTCTTTAAATAAGTGACCATGAAGAATGAGTATCCACTACCAAATAATCAATGACCACTTCGATCAATTTAAAGGGATGCAGTGGTTCTCAAAGGTTGACCTTCGATCAAGCTATCACAAGTGCAAGAACGGGATGGGGATATATAGAATATGGATTTTAGAAGCCTCTATGGTCAGTATTAGTACTTGGTGACTCCCTTCGACTTGACTAACTCCCTAGTATGGTTCATGGGACTCATGAACCAGAAATATATTCCTTGATATGAAAGGGGCATCCATTTGTGGGGATAGAGAGGTGCTAGAAATATTTTCATCAGTTGATATAGAGTTCGACGAGTGCCCTGATCTTGATATTTCCATAGGAGGGAGTAGATTACATTGTGTTATGAGATTCATTAGGTTCTGAACTTTGTTGTGCCCTGATGCCTATTCAATCATTGATTGCCTATAGTTCATGCTAGTTGATACTACATAAGTATAACTACACGGCCCATGATCTTGAGATGGAAATGGTAGTATCTATATTGATGATGTGGATAAATTTCTTGATGGGGGAGTAGTTTTTCATCTACTCTGACCACATGATCCTCAAGTATACCATTTCTCATAGGGATCTGATCTTCAGATAAAGGCAGTGGCTAGAGTTCATCCAAGACTATGACTTTGAGATTGTCTATAAATTTGGGAAGGAAAACATGGTGGCAGATGCACTCATTAAGAGATCCAACTTTCACTTTCTATGTGAGGAATCAGAGCATTTGGTTGCACTACAAATATCCTTTTTGGATGGTGATGGAGCATCCTACCTTCAGTTGATGGTTTTCACCCCTCCACTCTTACAGTAAGTCAAGGGCATAGATTGGGGACATTGACTGTGAGACTTGACTTTCTCAGTTCTCCATAGGAAAGGTCCCTGATCGATATTCAATAGGTGGGGATCACATCATTCTCTTTAGATGGTGCATAGTTGTGCCAGTGGAATTGTGAGAGGAGGTTCAAAAAAGGTTTCACAATGCTCCATCGGCGATACATCTGGGTGGGGAAAAGATATACTTGGATCTTTGATGTTGGTTCTGGTAGCCAGGGATGAATAAAATGGTGGAAGATTTCATTTCTTGGTGCCCCACTTGTCATCAAGTGAAGGCAGAGCATCATGTTCTGGGAGGCTTGACTCATCCACTCGAGGTGCCATAGTGTAAGTGGGATGGGATATCTCTAAATATCATGATGGTTTCACCATGTGTGTCCAGGGGATATGATACTATCTAGGTTATTGTTGACTAACTCTCCTTTTTGGCACACTCCCTAACTATCCATGAGTAGAGTTTAGAAGAGAGATCGATATGCCTCTATGTGAATGAGATAGTTCGACTGCATGGAGTTCCATTGACAATTCATTCATATTGTAGTCCTTAATTCACATCTTGGTTGTTGAGAGGATTAAAGGAGGAGTTTGGGACATAGTTATGCTTGAGCAGAGCATCTCACCCATAGAAGGACGACCAGAATGATTGGAACATTTAGGTTTTGTAGGTAATTCTAAGGGATTTCATGTTAAAGTTTTGGTCATAATTTGGAGGATCTTCTAACTCTGGTGAAGTTTTCGTACAATAATAGCTACCCCTCCACCATCATTTTGGAACCATTTGAGCCTTGGTATAGGCGATCCTATAGGTCACCACTTTTTTGGACTGACCCAAGAGAGTCGGTACTCATGGGAACAAAGTTGGTGTAGGTGACTATAGAGAAGGTGTTGGTCATCCCAGAGAAAATGAAGATAGCACAGAGCTATCATAAATTTTGTGATAACACGCAACAAAGTCCATTGGAGTTCGAGGAGGGGGCCATGTGTTCCTTCGAGTCTCCCCATGATGTACCATAAAGAGATTTTTCTGGATGGAAATCTATCTATGAGGTTCATTGGCCCTTTACAAATAATGTGTAGAGTTGGAGAGGTGGTGTACCACTTGGCTCAACCCCTATAGTTGAACCAGGTACACGACGTCACCCACAGGTCTCTACTAAGGATATGAATGCATGATTCATCATAGGTTATTGACTGGGGTGACTTTTGTGGAGTACCTGGTGGAGATCTTGGATTTATAGGATCAGATCCTTCATAGAAATTTAATTCCCCTAGTGTACATTTAGTGGCAGCATGAGAATATATGGAAAATCACATTGGATTCGGAGGTTTAGATTCATTCTCATTACCCTCATCTGTTTGGATATCCTTTGGTTTTACTTTTAGGGAAGTAATTACTTAAGGTGGGGAGAATATAATAACTCAGATTTTCCCAATTTTATTCTTATAAAATTTCTGGTAAAATTCCAAGAGAATGCACTAAGTCTATGTGAAATTCTAAGGCTTGGAATTCCTAGAATGGTTCGATGAAAAATGTTAAGTTTTTAATAGAACACATGTGTAATTTTCTGCAAAAAGAGGAATAACATCTAAATGGATGCTCGTGTTATAAATATGAGGGAATAATTGAGCTCATAGTAGTGGTTTTACCCAAGGTATGACTTCACTTTAGTCAGTGAGGGTCTTCTATGAAAAAACCTAAAAAGGGCGTAATCGTAAATAAATTAATTAAATAAAAATATGTTATTTTTTTTAAATCCTAATAACTCATAAATGGTAACTCATATTTTAAATCTAAGTCCACCATTGAGTTCATAAGGTGGTGTTTTCCTTAGGTGTGGCCTAACCTCAGCCGATGCAGGCCAGCTGTAAATGATAGTTTTTGGACGTCAATGTCCTTAAAAATATTTAATAAAAATATTTTATTTGACATTGCGTGATGATGAAGTAGTGGTTCCTCTTTTTAATAACCCCTATGAGAAATATAGGGTTATCTCAATAACCCTGTAATTTCCCTAAAGAAAGGATAAGGAGGATCTCTTGCCAGTGATGACAGATTAGAGGCCAGAACACAGATCAAGAATTGATGAACGATGACAATGAGGATTCATTCATTTCCAGTGACTGATTCAAACCCCAAAAGGTGTGTGTGTTTTAAATTCATTATTTTCCCTATTCTTGGAGTTAAATGACAAATTTGGATCAACCCATGAATAGGTTGACCTGTGGTTCTCTCTTTCTTATGAGAGGGATTATTTGCGAGAATTATATTAGGAACAATTTTTATTATAATTGTTTATCCAGACCGTTATTATGCAATGGATTGATTTTGGAACAAAAAAAATGACTGAGATCTGTTCCTCGAGTTTCTATTTTTTCATTTCTCCCCCAATCGTTCTTCACATTCTTTGAATAAATATGAATGGAAATTCATTGCTTGTGCATTTCATGGTACAATGGTCTGAAATTAGAGATCCAACATCCTGACGACCTAGTGGAGGTGCAACGATGATAGTGACAGACAAATTGAAATATTTCGAGATTAATCTCTCTTTGAGAATTTTTTTAGGTGGACAGGGCACCGGTCCGACAAGGAGGTTGGGCTAGGCAAGACCGTAGTGTCGAGATGGCCCATGGTGGCAGAGGCCACGGGCAGTGACCAGGCAAGGTAGCTGATAGGGCAGCTGGTGGCGGAGGGACGAGGACCATCTAGACCACGCCAGAGGAAGGCCCATGGTGAAGGAAGCCACAGGTGGAGACCGAGATGCAGCAGAATACCATGTTGAAGACCAGAACACAGTGGAGGCTATGGAACTTGATGGCCAACCATGTGGACCCTGTGATGGTGTGGTCGTGGGGCAGGATACATGGAGGGAGTCAGGGCATGCAGTCCACAGAACATGATGGCTGTGCTGACAAGGTAGCACATGCGGCTAGGCTACATGCTAGAGAAGGGTTGACCCACTCATGTGGGTGGTGCTGAAGAAATTGGGTTGTCCTAGGCTGTCGAGTAGGCTGGAACGCTCATCCTAGTGGGCCGCAGTCCAGCGGCTCATCAGGCCGGTTCGGGTCAACCCTACCAACTAGGTTTGGTCGGTCGAACCAGACCATTTCGGGTCAAGTTAGCCAAACCAGACTTGGTTGGTTTGGCCAAACTGGGTCGGCCGAACCGGGCCAGGTCAGGTCAGGCCTAAATCAGTTTAACCCCATTTTCACTAAATAAGATGTGACTTTCAAACAAAAAGGTTCATTTTAAGAGTCATCTATGATATTGGGACCCTTGTGAAGACAAAATCCTTTTGAGATAGATTGGTGGGTTTTTAGTATGGACTAGTGTAGGTTTGGAGTTTCTCTTGGTTCTTTACTTGAGGGTTCAGTGCGGAATTACATCAACATCACTAAACAAAAAATCCCCTCTCGAGGATGAGTACTAGATAGAGTTCTGTGATCCCTCCATGAGACAGGAGAGATCCTCTATCACCCCTGATGGAGTTTTGTGGGAATTAACATGACCTCTGATCATAGGTCATTAATACTGCATCCATTGGGCCGTATCAGTAGGTTTCTCGGTATACATGGTGGATAATCCTCTATGTTACAAGTCACATTGGTAGGTTTTTCGTTATTATCTAAGAATAATACCTAATTTGTGGATTAATATATATTGGGTTGTCAGTATTATTTGGGAATAATCCCCTCTCTATATAGAAAGACCTTGACTAGTGTATTTTCTTTGGGCAGAGACCAAATTAGCAGACCTCTTTGTAAGAGTCCCCACAGACATCAAGACTCAAGGAGTGAGTTCTTCCTAAATGATCATGTCTTGAGTAGAATATGGTGGCTGATGTTTGGTTATGATATCGATACTCTATGTCTTAGAGAGACTAGATGTCTTAGAGAAACATCGTGATGTATCAAGACCTGGTGTCCTCTCAGATACTTCTAGTAGATATGTTCTACGTGCTTAGTATTTGATGGGTCAAGGAGTGAGATCTATCAGAATGAGAATGTTATGAGTGGAACCATATGGATTTTAGTGGATAAAACCTTCATTCTTGGAATCCTTTACAAGTATTACTAGATGTTCTTACTATACGTGTTGCAGACATACACTTGTTTTGAGATGACTATATATTCTTAGTGATGTTCCCTTTGTGGTCTTTTACCTTGTGTTTCAGGGTGTCCTACTGAGTATTGTTTAACTCACCCCTACACAAGATTTTCCCACATATGTCGTGTCTTGTGTAGATGATTTACACTTTGATGGAGTCCTTGGTAGATCAGTGAAAGATGGTGCTTAGAGCTACCCGATAGTCAAGGTGTGCTTATGTGGCTTCAAGAAACTATTTTTGTACCTACCATTCAAGTATGGTTTTTTTCAGAGGAGTTATAGAGAATTTTACCTTTTTATTTTTCCTTTTTTTGGATTGTATTCAAGCCATGTTTACCTTTAGTTTTATACTATTGTAATATATGTTCATATATTAGTGGTATGCCAATTTGTTTACTCACTGTTTTTAGTTTCCACACTTTTCATGGAGACGTGCGTGTGTACAGGTACTTAGTAAAATTACTCCCATTTATGGGATATGCCTACTCAATTCTAGTCTCTATCCTCTAGACTATGGGAGGTGGGATTGGGGTAATCAAGACATGTTCCCCACTAGGATGGGTCATGACATTTATGTTCTTTGTAAACAACGATCCACCCCACTAATAGATAATGCCTCAAAAAGTGTAAAGAATGAACCTTATCTACTAGAGTGAGGTCGTGTGTAGGGTAATTTCTCTCATGAGGTCTCAACTAGAAGGAACCATATGCTAAAACACAATATCCCTGTATCATAACTACTACAAGTATGATTCTTGATGCATCACAATAAACTATATAGATTCCACCCAGCTCTAGAATAATCAAGATCAGAACTAAATTCATTCTCCATTTCAATTATTTAAAGGCTTCTTCAAAAGCTTCAAACCATAAGAATATGACACCCTTTTTAGTGAAGCCTCTAAGAGGCACTACCAGGCATGATAGGTCCTGAATAAAATTCATTTAATAGCCATACATTCCCAAGAAACTGTATATGTTAAATAAATTATTTGTATTTTCCTAAAAATAAAGTACTCACCTTCTCTGGGTCAATGGATACTTATGTCTTTGAGATAATTTTACACATGAAGTAAACCATATTTATCTAAAAGTGGAATTTAATGATCTTATCATATATCTGGTGCTCTCTTAGTGCATTCAGCACAATCTCAATATGTTTTCATGGTCATTTTTAGTGTGATAACAGACCAGGATTTCATCAAAAAGATTAACCCAAAATATTATAAATACGGGTGGAAAACCTGATTCATCAAATCCATAATGGCTACTAGAATGTTCATAAGGTTGAATGGCATAACAAGAAATGCGTACAAGCTATATATACTCTGGAACACCTTATGTTGTATTTATTATGGTATCACATGCACCAGATAGTAGATCAAATTCAAATAGATCATATATAAAAATGTCACTCCTCAGATGTAGTTGAAGTGGTCGTCTATACAAGGTTGAAGATATCAATTATTAATTTTAAGCTGGTCCAACCAGTAATAATACTTATAAATTCATAGGTTGCCATCTGCCTTCTTTTAAAAAAGGATATGTGACCCCATGAATAAGTATTGAGTCATATAAAACCCTTAGTTTTCAAATCTTCTAACTACTTATAGATTTCCTGGATCCATGTGGGTTCCATCTAATAAGGAGAAGTGGACACTAGCACTACTCCCAGAACTAAATCAATGGTGAAATCTACTTCTCTCATAAGAGGTAACCCAAAAATGTTATTATGGAATACTTCATTGTATTGATACACAACATGATAGAATTCCATACATTTAATTCCCTAATCAATCATAATGATAATGGTTATTTGGGTTGTCAATCCCCCTAGGCCATCATTCTTAGTTCAATCTAGACTCACTTAGACATCCCATTATCCCTTCTTAATATAAGTACTTATTTCATGTGATGTAAAAGATACCCTATGATGATAGAAATCAACATGGCCATAGTATGGAACCAACCTGTCCATTCGAAGAAAGACATTGAATCCCTTCCTCATACACCGGTCCTTATTATGTACAATCTAACCAAATTGAAGACACACTACATTATTATAGGTTTGTTTCATCAAACTCATCCTTCCACTAAAATAAGACTCAAAACATAGTTTCTTACTAGTAGACGAACCTACTCCCAATCTCAAATGTGAATCAACCTAACTCGCATTGCTCGCTTCTCTAAGGTTTAGCTCAATGATGAGGGAATAGTTCAATATCTGTTAAATGGTGCTCATTAGGAAAACAAGAATTAACCTATGATGGGATGTTGTATGAAATCCCATCATCAAACTGTATCATATTCACCAACTCATCATCAGTTAATGTCAATATAAAATGTTGAATCTCATTAAAACAAGTTGAATACTCCATCACGGACATAACACCCTGATTTTGGTGCATAAAATCTTTATTGTGGTCTGCTCTCATTGTCTGTGGAAAGAAGTATTAATAAAATTATATCTATAAGTCCACCCATTCCATGACCTGATGTTGATTATCCTATGATATGTCATCCCACAAATATTTAGAAAATTCTTGAAGCATATTTTTGGCGAGCTTGAATCTCCTCACTGAAGGAATATCCAAATGGTTGATGGTGAAAAACATGGACTCTAAACTATATTCTGTAGCTTTAGGACTTTTGTTCCCTGAGAAGGTGGGATAATAATGGTACTGTAATTCTCACATCCACTCTTCAATTGTAGGGTAAGGTCATAAAACTTCCTATGCATATTGCATGAAATCCAAGAAGATCTATGGAAACTACGAATTGACTCCTAGTGTAGGATCAATAGTATTTTCTTCTAGTTTCACTACAGGAGGTAATACTTGTGGATCAAGGCCCACAACCTCTACAGGATATCAATCTCCACCTTCCTAGAATAAAACTCGAGTATTTATTGGTTTTATTTCTCTACAATTTCTAAATGTGTGCCTTAGATATAATTGAACAATATATTGGATCAGTGATAATAGAAAACGATAGGTAAACCCTTCTTATAAATGTGTCACAACTCTTTTACTACTCTTGAATTCATTTCTATGTGATAATAAGGGTCATAGAGGATCACAAGAGATAGTACCTACTTCATAATACTATGGTCATTTTAGGTTCAAGATTTTATATAACACATCATAGGTTCTGGTATATGGAGTTACAATTACAAAATATAGATAAAATACCCAATACTTTCCAACTGAAATCCCCAATTTTTGGTAACCATTTCATTCAAAATTTCAAATTTATTTAAGTTCATGATTATTTATATGAATACTAATATCATGTTCCAGTTAGATGTGTCACCATTCCCAATTTATAAAGTCCCATATTCATTATAATTCTCAATTGGTAGGCCTTGTAATTTTTATATGACCTTTATATCTGGTATTATGATATAATAGGTCATCTAAAATGATTTGATTATAATAATTACCATTTCAATTTATATAAGTAAATTATTTATAAATTACAATTGGAATTCATGTAATCATAATCATATAACGTTTCAACCCATATAACTAGTGTTCCATGGATCTAACCTATTATAATTGATTAATTATGGTTCCATCATCAATATGTTTGGTAAAAACCATTTATATTGATGCAAAAACATTAATTAATCGAATTATTTTATCCTTGTAAGAAACATTAACACATTACAATTTATAATAGTCAAGGAACTCCCAACAATAATATAAAATGTAGGAAATGATACCAATAAGATATACCTATATAGAATTCCATACTAAATGACATGTGAATCATAAATTACCTATAAATATCCATGACATGATACCACCTTTCCATACTTGGCCAAGGAAAATATGTAAATCCATAATAATAATTTCAATAATAAAAATTTCACAAAACAAGTGCATCACCCAATGGTTAAACTAGTACAAATATAACAAGAACATACCAAAAAAGAAATAAATCATCCCATGTAATTTGGGTTTCCCAATACGTGGGTTAGAAACTCCTAGGAATAGGCTCATTACTAAATTCAAATAGATTCCTAGTCTCCTTTCTAATAAAAAATTTACAAAAAGAAAAAAGAAAACCTATAATACCACTTTGTAGCATCCCACCTTGGAAGCCAATAATCGGTGCCCTAAGTTGATTGGTCACATGACCTCAAGCGTGCCTCCCCTTATGCCAAAGGATACTGACTATCAATAAGGACCTAGGGTGAGGCCAGGGGTAGAATATTTATTTTTATTAGAGTGTGTAAAAATAATAATTAATAATGATAAGCAGTGGAAATAGTAATAAATACATAGTGGTGGAGTAATAAAAAATCATCCAATATAAACAATAGGAAGAAGATAAATCAATATCATATTCCAAAATGATGATAATTACATGATGTTATATAAAAGGAAATTACACAAGATATAGGTGGAAAATCATATATAACATGTTATTAAAAGTAAAAAGAACTAGAATTTCCTCTAGTGGGATCATGAGCATAGGCTCAGTTTTCTGATCTCGTACTACTTCCTAGTAAAGTAAATAAAACATAGGAAGAAGGGTTATTACCTTTATCTACCCCTACATCCATGAAGAATGTTCAGGTACCATAAGTGTCTTGAATAGGGTTTGAGATATACTAAGTAGGCTACCACCCATAGTGTCTAGAACAATATAGTGTGTGCATATAAAATGAGCAGTGTGTAGATAAAACTAAGGGTATTGCATCAAATAAATAAAAAACCTCGGTTCAAGTTCCTCATGGGATACCCAACCAATACAACTTTCTTCATCCTAATACAGATATATTTGGACCATGTTTAGCCTATACATATATAATATGGTTATATGAATGAGTCCTCAAAGATTAAGTATCACAGATGGTCTAAACCTAATCATGTTATTTTCCCTAGCAGAAGAATTATTAGGTTAATAGTTATACATTCTTAGAATTTAATAAATGGGATCCTGAGGCTATCCTAGTAGGCCTATAAAAAGGAAACCATGTATCACACCAAGATTACTATAAATACACAATGTAGTAAGAGTCTATCAATGAGAGGAATCCCAAGTATCACTCTTAGAATGGGGTAAAGACATAAATTGTAGAGCCCATCCTAGGTATATCACATAGGGGACCAAATATCACTCATGTCATGGTATAACCATCATTCCCACTGAGCATGTCCAAGGTAAATCCCCTAGGGATCTGGTATCACTCATGGGTAGGTGAGGGATCTACCTGGTGATTCAATCCAAGGAATCATATAAAGAATCCAAGTATCACTCCCATTGCATCATCATTTATTTTCATTTCTAATTATTAATCTCAATGAGCCCATCCAAGGCATCCTTAATTCGAGACCCTTAAATTTCCCTCAACGTGATGTGATGATAGGTTTAACTATCAAGAACTTGGAACATTTACAAGTTTTTTTATTCATAACAGAGTAATAATTTTGGGAACATTATTCAATTCCAGTGAATAAAGATATAAAATGAAGCACAAGGGATAAAAACCATGGAATATCATCTCTTTTAAATTAATTCACAAATTCATGATAAAATAAATTAAATTTGGTTATAAGGCTTAAATCTTTATTCCATTAAGAAAGGGCACACCCATGGGGTGGATTGTGGCAAGGTAATCACATTGCGACATTGATTTGTGGGTATCTGGGCTCAGTTACATGTAAGAGTAACATTAAATTTAATTTTGGAATGTGGAACTATAGAACATGATAAAATGAAACAAGTTATTAAAAAAATATCTATTCCACCTACCTTTGGTTAGTAGACAAACCCTCATCCACTGTCAGCCTTTCAATCGATTTATAAGTGAAGAAAATGGTAATGCAGACAAAATCCGTGAAAATATGGAATATGAAATCACACTAATAAATCACCAAATATGGATAGAGAAATTGAGAAAGGAAGGTATTTCAATTAGAATCTTATCATTCTGGATCCACCATGATCGATGAGGAAGAAAATGGATCTCAAATAGAGATGGATTGAAGGAACATAGGTTACATAGAGGAGGATCTCGCTTCACTACTGTAAATTGGGCCATTAAAATTTATAGTAAAAGGGAATTATCAGTGCTATAAAATCACTTATAATGTAAGTGATGTTAAAGTGTTATCTTTATTATTATTTTTTGGCACTATTAAAGGATGCCTTTATTAGCACTTGTTTTAGCACTAATAAGGCCCCACTAATAATGTGTATAATTGTTTTTCATGCCAACCCCCCTATCAGCACTCCCCCCTTTATCAATGCTTCCCCCACCTCTTTATCAGAACCATAGATAATTCCACTCCCAGTATGCACCCCTACCTCCAGGAAGTTTCAAACTTGATACCTTTAGCTTAGACACCAGCGCCTTTTCCACTCCCCTATATTGTTTTGCTTTACATTTTATGATATATCTATATATTTATAAATATTTCATTATATTTTTTTATCCATATATATTTTTATATATATTTAACTATATATTTATATTTTAAAAAAAAAATACATATATATATATATATATTAAAATATTTATTAGCTCTAAAACCCATTAAAAAACATAAAAACGTTAACAAACTCTAAAAATACTAAAACCCCCTAAAAATCATAAAATGATCATAACATATGATAAAAGGGTCCTTTTATCTCTAAAACGTGTAAAAGAGAATATCATTAAATGATACTCGATATGACATGAATTATAGGCTGAACAGACACCCAGATCAGAGGTTATAGCTATTTGAATTTTAAGAAACCTGGTTCAATGGGAAAAAACTTTGTTTTGGAGGCCTTCTGGACCTTTCTAGGGTTGAAAACCTAGATCTATCACATAGAAATCAGTTTGAGACCATTTTTGGAATATATATCATTGTAATATTTTATTTGATATGTGTTTGATCCCAAACAGACAACCAGATCAAAAGTTTTTGTCGTTTGATGTTTGAGTTTGATTTCTGACTTTTTTTAAACTGTAATATATTTTACTCCTTTGATTATCACATGATTTAAATCTGATGTGGTTTAAGCTTGTTTCATAAGCTTGTATTTTAATATCATTGGAGCTAAAATGGACTCTTGGATTGAAATTTATGATATTTTCATAGTTTTTACAGTTTTTAGAGTTTTTAGGGGTTTAAAGGGTTTTTCACATTCAAAGACCATAACATTTGAACCGGGTGATTGTTTTTCCTCTACCACATTTCAAATAAAATCTTTCAACAAGATATATTCCTCAGTGACCCACAAGAACCCTTTATCACCAATATTATGGCAAAAAAATTCATAAAAGGCCTCCAATCGGCCATAACTTCTGATACGGTGTCCATTAATGAAATATATATATTTTTAAAATATACCATTAATCATCACTAGTAAAAAAATTCTGATAATGGCTTTTAATCAGGGATTCTAAAAAATATCTGATAAATACCACCATTTTATCAGTTCTTTTTTAAAAGCACTGATAAAAACCCCCTATCAGCGCTTTTTTTTAGAAACTGATAAATTCATGTTTTATTAGAAATTTTTTAATAGCATTGAAAATTAGAGGTCCTTTATCAATAATTTTTTAAATTCACTAATAAAGGTCTCCATTTAACAATTATTTTTTTTCATCAATGTTAAATACCACCTCCAATAACACTTTTTCTATCACTGAGAAAGGGGGTTTTAACAAGGCTTTTAGCTAGTGCTGTTAAAACCCTAGCATTGGATAAAACAAGTTTTTTTCATTATGATTGTGTGGATATTTATAGAGAAATGAATTTTTTTTTCAACATATTAGGGTTCTTCACCCTTTAAAAAATAAGGCACAAAAATTTTTCAGCATGTTTTATATTTACTTGTCATATATTGTTCATGATGTGTATATAAAATAAAAATTGTTTAAAGATCAGGTTTTTCACCTTCCACGGAAAAAAACATGTCATGAACTGGGTCTTATGAGACTATTAAATTTAATTAATATTTAATTCATGGTTTTTATTCTATTCAAAATGTTCATTGATTTCACTCCCTAAAAAAACACAGGGGTCAGACCAGCATAATTCACACCATGTATTTCTTTTGCACCTAGCCTCTATCCCACCTATTACCTTCCTTCTAAAAGAAAACATACCATCCAAATGTCGTGGACAAGAGGGTCTAATACAAAATAAAAACTTAATAAGTGTTTTCCAAAAAATTAAAAGAATCCATACCTTTTTGAAAATCCAGTATATTACCCCAGTTAGTAATATAATAGACATAACCATATATTTTTAGAGCATGGTGTTAGGTTAAAATATTATTTAATTTCATGTAGGCCATTAAAAAATATTATAACCATTAATAAACCCCATTAAACATAATAATAATAATAATAATAATAATAATAATAATTTTTATTTCATGGAATATTAAAACTTGTGCAATAAGAAATATTATTTAACAAACAAAGTTAATTAATATTTTTCACCAAACAAGGTCTTGGTCCATTCGAACTCCTTTAGAATTTATTTAAAACCCAAATAAATTTTTAATTTAATAATTTCATTCATCAATAAATATTTTCAATCAATAAAATGAAATCAAATTATATCTTGGTCTTAAGAATAATATTTTTTTAAAATTAATTAAATTTGAATAGAATTTATTTGAGATCATTGGAAACACTTAGTGTGTGAAATTCTAGGATTATTTATTATTACCATTAGGCGGGCTAAAATAAAGTCAATATTTTTTTCTAGAAATGGTTCAAGGTACCGAACATAAAGATCATAAGGTCAAAATAATGAAAACCACAAGTGAACTCTAACTATGTAATATAATCCCTTTGTCTAAATATCTTATCAAGTAGGTTTCACATCTATGTCACCAACTAATTTTATCAATAGGTATTTATTTGACTATCTGGAATAAATATTTTGTTACAACATTTCTATATAATTTAATTATATGGTTTTGTTCTAATTATATGTCTAAGATATCAACTTCTATAAATATGGAAGGAAAAATTCATTTCTCGACTTATCCATTAATGACACGTCAATCGTGACGCACCAAACAGAGCCTACCTAATTGTGAACATATATCATCATGGTTTTTGTCATAAAATCTAAGTGTGTGATTCATTAAATTAATTAATTATAATCATAAATTCTAAGGACCATTACACATACTAACATATAGGAATATATTATGAAACCAAAACATACATTATTCCTACTAGTGGGTCTGTTCTTATAATCTCTCTTCTTAGATATTACTAAGTGATAACTTCATGAGAAGAAGAATTATCCACTTATGAGTACTCACACCTAACATTATATATACTATGTGTCCTATAATATTAAATTATCCAACAAAATAATATTATTTATGAATATCATTATATAACTTTAATGTTCTCATCATTATATGGAACTACTATAACCTTATCTAGGTGACGTATACTCTAAGAAATTATTATATTAGAGTCATGAAGAATAATTAGTAATATGAAATAAGAAGTTTTATTAATATTCAATATATAGAATATACAGGCAATAATGGTTTAAACAGTTGGTCCTAAGAAACTAACTCCAAAATACTCCCACTTTGACTAGAGCTAACTACCTATGACTTTCAGTATACTAGACCTAACATGATAATCATGTTTCTACTGAGCCAAGGATTTAGTCAAGATATCCACCACATTTTCTTATATATAAATGTTACTCACTATAACCTCACCTATATAAAAAAATTATCTCATGAGATGATACTTTCAATGTGTGTTCTTTGTCTGCTAATGTGACCATGACACTTTTGTGAGAGACACCACTATAGAATTATCATAGTAGAGTGTGATAGTATATTTGCTTCTAGGTACCATATCAAGATTTTGGAAGAAGTTTCACATCCATAATACTTTTTTAGATACCTTAAAAGCCTCAATATACCTGGAATATGTAGTAGAATATGTGACCACATCTTGTTTTGGGCTCTTTTAGCTCACAAAACCTCCATTAAAATGATGATGTATACCATTTGTGACTTAATGTAATCTTGAGAAATTTGGGAACTAGAATCTATATATTTTTAGAAGACTAGTTCTACATATCTTCCATTAAATAGGAATATGTTACTATTAATCCATAGATAATTATGTATAGTCTTCATTTCCATCTAATAGTGGTCACCTGAGTCATCTTGATATCTTTAAAATTCACCTAATGTGTAGGCGACATCTAGACTAGTACATAGAATACCATACATGACTGACACAATCATTGAATACTATGGAATCCCTTACATTATATTTATTTCTACATGTGTCTTAGGGCACATTTTTTTAGAAATATGAGTTCTATGTGATGTTGGAAACAATAACCTCTTGAATTATTCCATACTAAATCTCTTCAGTATCTTTTCTATGTATATACTTTGAATCAGGCTGGGAAACATCTTGGATCTATCACAATGGATATTGATCCCAAGATATATGCTACAACTCCCAAGTCCTTCATAGAGAATAATTTATTCACCCACATGTTAACAAGCTATAAGACTGCTATTTTGTAACAAATGAGTAATATGACATGAATATATACCATTAAGAAAAAGATTGCACTACCACTAAACTATTTGTAGACACAAAGGCTCACACTAATCATTTTTGAAAAAACAATTATGGATTCATAAAATTAGGTTGTTTCATGGACTATATGATTTCATTAGTCTTAAATGGATTTCATGCAATCTTCATATCTTATTGGAATCCTTTGGAGTCACAGACCCTTCAGGTTTTGTCATATTGACATCTTACTAAATCTTCCATATAAGGAATGTTGTTTTGAATTCCATTTTACAAATATCATAGTTATGGTAAGACACAATGGAAATGAGAATTTTTATGAATTTATTTATTGAAATAGGTGGAATGGTTTTTTCATAGTCAATGCATTAACACTGTTTAAACCCTTTTGCAACTAGTCGTGCATTATAAGCATTGACTTTTCCTTCTATATCCAGTTTGATCTTGAATACCCAATTTCAACCTACAGTCTTTACATGTACTAGAGGATTTACCAAAATATATACTTCAGTTTGGTATATGGAATCCATTTCATAATTCATGGATTATATCAACTTGGAAACATCTATGCCACTTAATGCTTCCTTGTTGGTTATAGGATCATTATTATCAACTAATAATGTGTCACCGTCCTCAATGACTAAAAAACCATACCATCTTGTTTCTCTAACCTCTATTGTACTCCTACATTGTATTTTTTTATATGGAATAGTTTCATCTTACCCAAGTCTTTGTGTAATTTGTTCCAATGCTAACTCTTGTGTACCTTGAGCCTCATCTTCATTGATGGCTATCTCACTCCCACTATCTATCATAGATATTTTTTCTCTTGCAAGGAATATGGTTTTTCTTACCACTAGTACCATTTTTTCTAAGGGTCATATAAGTAATATCACTTTTTTATTTTGGGTATCCTATAAGTTAATCTTTTTTCCTAGGGGTTCAAGTTTGTTATTGAAAAAGGATTTAACAAAATCTTTGCAACCCCACACATGTAAGTATGACAACACATGTTTATTTCCATTCTATAGTTATTTTTTATACCATATAAAACTTTATTTGTCACTTTGTTTAGTATTTGTTCTTTTTTTGCACGTATATCCATAAAAGGATAATATAAGACTTGCATGACTCATCATTGATCTCACCATGTCCAACATGGTGTGGTTACACCATTCACTTACACTGTTACAATGGGGTGTATAAGGAGGAGTGAGTTGAGACAGGATCCCAAACTCTCATAAGTAATCAGTGAAGTATTGATTAAGATGTTCTCCACTGTAGTATGGGAATATTTTCATAATATTCTTACCATGATTTTTCTTAACTTTATTCTTTTATTACTTGAATTTTTCAAAATAATCCAACTTATACCTCATTAAGTATACATATTAACAAAAATCATTATTAAAAGTTATAAAGTATGAGTTCCCACACATTTTCTTAAATAAAAAATGGTATATATACATATCTATGAACTAATTACTAATTCTATTTGGCCCTTTCACCTTTTCCAATAAATGGGGATTTGTTCATTTTATATTATAAAAAATAATGACATAGAGCATGTGGTTTTAGTTAAAAATAATCTAAATATCTAGCTTGGTATAACTTAGTCGAGTGGTTTTATTTTAAATGATATATTTGGTGATGCAATAGTTGGATGTGTTATGAGTCATGTGAAATAGTTTTCTTTATTGATTTCCATTACTTGGATTGTGCAATCCAACACATAATGACCATTATTTAAATATTCCTTACCATAACAAATTTTATCTTTCTAAAATAATGAAAATTCATTTATAAACATGAAAATAAATCCATTAATATAATCTTGAGAAAAACTATACTGATTTTGGTAATTATAGGCACATAATAATATCTCATTAAACCCAAAATCATTCTGTTGGGAAATGTGAGGTGGTAGTCCCCGATAGCTACAAATATTTTTTATCTCCATCGGTTTCTCATATATCAACCTCCCCTCCAAAAATATTTCAAAATATTCTTAGTTCTAGTATTTGAATAGATATGTGAGCACCACAAGATGTATCTAATACCCAATTGATAAAAATAGATAAATTTCACCATATAACAAATGCACTTGAAGCTTCCACTTTCTTCTTTTGTTGGGTATTGTTTTTATTACAGTTTCCCATCTTTCAACATGTTCAATAAATATCATCATATTCCCTTAGTTTACCCTTTATCATAATCTTCTTGGAAGGCCGTGAAAAATATTTGGGCTGAAAAAATTTCAATTTTCCTTTCCATTTATTCAATATAAGGATGGATGTATTTTCATTCTTCATATTCTTATCTACTTAGAGAAGAAGTGTGAGAAGATATAGAAGGGAATTCTCAATGTTCTTCACATTAAAAAACATAAATAAATATAGAGATTATTTGAGGGAGTGATGACAGAATGAGATAGTTCTATTGTTCTTTGAGTATTTTAACCCATGTAATATCTAGGTGCTCGATGTATCCAATTAGCATGACTACATTAGGCCCATATAGGGAACCCTTTCAAAGACAACTCTAAAATAGAAACTTTTAAATCTAAAATTGTTCTAATATAGCTCTCTCCTAGTAAAGATCATATATGTTCTCAAGCATGCTATACCCATCCATGTTTTTATGAGACTTCATGTGTTCACAAGACATAGATAAAAGAATCAAATATTGAACATCAGTTGTGTCACAAAAATTTTATTTGTATAAAATGAACTCTTATTCAATTTCCTCCTTGTAAGGTATATAAGTAATTGAGGATTCTAGAATTTATGATCTCTATTCATGGTGTAGCACAACATGAAGTGCCTAAAAAACTCCTAGAAGTTACTTTTAGTTTGAAGGTTTCATTTCTCCAATATTAACCCTGGGGATAGTGTGGATAATGATATTTACATTTTATTTTACAATTAAAAGATAAGATTATTAGTACTTTTCTTGATTAAAAATTTTGTGAGAAATAATATGGTAATTGATTTTCATAAATGTTTCATTATTTAATCAAGTCCTAATAGACCTCACCATTGAACATGAAATGTCTAGTTTCTAGGACATTTTAGTGGAAAGGATCCATATTACCCTTCACATATTCTAAATGAGGGTTGGAAAAAGTACTTGAAGGTATTTAGGTTGACATTTCTTTACAAACTATGGACTTTCAACTCCATGATCTCTTCAGTGGACTCCCCTATACTAAAATACTGACATGGATTTCCTCAACACATGCATCCAAGTAAAATAATTTTTAGTGGGGGATACTTCTCTTGTTGTATGATGGTTAAGTTAACACATAACCTTTATAATAACTCCATGTTAAAATTAAGTGTCCCAGTGAGGGTTTTTCAAACACTTAGTTCCAATGATTTCATTCATAATCAAGCAATGGATGACCAAGTACAAATTAATATTTACTTGGATATTTTAAATTATTATGCATATAGTTTTCCTTTTTTCCCTTTAAATGTATTGATAATATTAATTGGTCATTACTCAATTAATAAACCCTATTGTATGAAATATTTATGAATAATTAATTTATTTATTTTTTGTCTTTTCATGTTAAATAATTTATTTTTGTGATCACAGTCTTACATCCATAGAATAAGTAATTGCATATACATAATTAATCAATCAATTAATTATCTCATTCATGATATTTATTTAATGGTTTATTTAATGAGAAGACATTAATTCAACCTTTAACCTAGTGGGAATAATTCATGTTTCTAGTCTTGGCATGAGTTACAACATTTCACCTGTCAACCTAAGTAACACTTGGGTTGGTATCATTATGGTTCCATCATGAACCGCCTCAATGATCCTTGTAAAACACAATTAATTAAAAATATTTATAAGTCACACTTAGGTGAGGGGAACCAAAGTATTTGTTAAATGGGAATTACATGAATATACAAGGTCATGCAAGAACTAATTAGTAATAGAGGGAGGGATCACTCGTTGACCATAAAATTTAATTTAATAATAAATAATTACAAACCCATGAAATAATTACATTAAATAAGTGAAAACACATACAATGGTCTTGGTGTATCTCATGAATGGTCATACATGAAATGTATATGAAAAAGTAAATTTCCAAAATTCATTTCATTATTTATTCTTTATCAATATGATAAATGTTATTTCATTAATTAAATAATTCACTTTCATCTTAATGGACATATGAATCATAATGGAGATAACCATCATAAAGGATATAATAAAAAATAAATTGTGGAACCAATACTTGAATATTTATTAAAATAGATTAATTGATAATTTAAAATTATTTAAAACACTTATTAAATTGTTAAACCCATAATATTCCAATCAAAATAATAATTTTTTAGTGATATAATTTTTAATTTAATGTAATTTAATTATTCTAGTAATTGGGATAATAAATGACATGTACTATCTAGATATAATATTTGGACCTCAGTTTCTTTGTCTCTGGGTCACATGACTAGGGCTTCAGCTTTTTGACTCAGTCGGACTACACGGTGTGTACATGCCAGCTACACACAATGTATCTTCTTTCTGTGTTCCCTAGATACTCAATTTGGTATTTTTTGAGTTTCTTGACTGATTACATGGTGTGTATAGGCTAACTACATGTTGTGTGATATAAATTCACCATGCTATGAAAACTGTCGAAAGACTTAGCAAGTTCTCAGGTGAGAGACTAAGCAATGTGTGTACTCTAGTTACATGTTATTTTTCTTTAATTCCATTTTTCTAGATAACACAATGTGTAACTCAAATGTGTTAATTGGTGAAATACCCTAAATTAACACCGAAAACACATCGTGAATATCATAATTGATATAGGTTTTTATTCTCATGAGGTTTGACTAAGTATAATGACAACGCATATTGTGCAATTTATGCTGCTAACATGTGTATACTACACAACTTGTATGCTGAGAACCATAATGTAATCCAAAAATCATGTTCTAAGTTGGATGGTAAAAACGTGGCATACATCATGTGTAATTACTATGTGGATTGTTTTGTATCCTATAGCATGGCCAGGTACAACATACTAGGGTACACGATATGCATTTCTGAGTACACATCGTGTAACTCTGTCTTACCAGCCAAAAAATTAATAGTTCCCGATAGAATCTCTAGTAAATATTTATATAGTATTACAAATTTAAGAAAATCAAACACTAAACGAACATGATTAATATTTAGATAACATTTTGAAGTGCATAAGAGTTTCATTTGTTTTCAATATGGATTTAAGTGCATAACAGTTTCATTTTTTGTCAATGATAAGTCAATATGTGAATGAAAGGGTATTGATGAAGAAGTTGGCGAAGCCTTGTAGAATTTTTTTTGATTAAAATCATTGAATACTACACTTAATCAATTCTCCCATAGGATAAAAATATGATGATTGTAGAACAAGTCTGAAGTTCCAAGACTTGTATCAAGGTGATACATTGTTACAACACATGAAGAAGATCATGCAATACTCAATTGCATGAAGAAAAGTGTAAATTAAATCCATTCATATCCACTAAGTGGATAAAGTTTTAAAGACCATGCATTATGTTTTAATTCATGAGGAATGAAGACATTATCTATGCATAATCAAAGAATTGAATAAAGTAACATTGAAGATCTTATATATTTTATTTCAAAAATAAAAGAAGGATGATGTTTGAAGATGAAGAATAAGTGAGAAAGGGATTAGTGTGGAAGTGTAATGAACCAAAAATTCATTAATGAAAATCCCACTTGGTTTATTTCTTCTTGTGATTATGTAAAACATATGGACTAATTTGGTTGTATGTTTTTCATTTTAAAATACTATTAGGAATTGTGATTATTACTAATATATCCATTGAACAGTGACCACATGATTAATATAAATATAGGGCTTTAACAAATCCAATTTACTTAGACAAAGGAAGTGATGGCCTCTTACAGTAGACTTTACCGGTATGAAGCCCATTTGTCAGAGCTCAAAAAGGAGGTGGTGTCATTGGACTTCACACTTTACCAAGCCCAAGATGATCTTGAATACGTTAAGCTCGAGCAGAACTGCCTACGAGAGAAGTGGAAGTTTATAGAGATTACCACTCGAGAAATTTTATCTGAGCCACCCCAAGAGTCTATCACCATCGCGCCCCGTACCCTAAGGACTTATGCGGGTTTTATAAGGGGTTATGCAACAAGAACATATCACTACGATTATGTGCATTATTTTTTATATAATAACGAATATATATTCATTTTATTATTGTTACTTTGTAAATAGTTTTTCAAGAACAAATATTATTTTTAGTAAATATTCAACTAAGAAATATATTTTGATGAATTAATGGATTTATGAATTTAAAAATATTTTAATAAAATATTATTATGATTATTAAATTACTTTTTATTAAATATAAATTATCGTATAATTTTATGAATGCAATTGTAATTTTTATTAGGGTTTGAAAGCTGTTTTTGTCAAAACCGATAAATTTTTAATAAATGCAGTTTTTATTTTAAAAGTAAAAATTCATATATTTAGAAAATTAGTTAGATAAAATAAATATTATTTTTTAAATCGGGACGTCAAAATTATCCAATGGTGATTTTTTCATAAATTTCTGAGACAGCTGAATTTTTGGGAAAAAATTAAATACCGTTTAAATATTTAATGTGTTTTATGACATCATAATGAACAAATAGTGATGTAATAAAATACTCTAAACATTATCTTCGGCCAATATATGTTTTAACATTAAAATAATGTGATGTTTGGTTTTTTAATTTATTTTACAAAGCTTTAGTGTACCCTTCAAGGCTTATAAAATAGTTTTTCTTTTTAAATTGTTTTCCTTGAGAGTGTGACTCACCTCCACATAAAAAACCCTATTATTTTAAGAATTTCTTCCATTTTACATATAAAATATTGTTTTACACTCCACTTTGGCAAAAACTATGGGCAAAAACAAAGGGCTGGTCTGGGGTTTTGATTAGTTTAATGTGAGGTGTCCCAATCCTAAATAATAAAGAATTCTCTCTCCTTTCTTATATAAACCCACCCAAGCACCCACTTCCTCTTCACTCAAAGCCTTTTAAGTTAGACCAACCCTTTTCCTCCTCTATCTATAATCCTCCCAAGGTTCCCCATACTTCCAATAAGCCTCTCTCAAGCCTCTCCCAATCTTTTGGGATCACACTTCCAAGTAAGGGATTCATACTTTTCTCTTTTTATCCATGTTTCTTAATATTGTTATTCCCTTTTATTTTCCAATAAAAATGTTGGGGTATGATTTCACACCTTCCCCATACATCACTATTTATGTTTGGATAATGGGATATACCTTTCTCTCTCACTAATTCCTCCCAAGTACACTTGTTACCATGCCGAAATTCCATGAGGGATTTCTCACTCCTCTTTTACATCCAAGTAATCCTTTTGTATTATGCATATAACTTCCATTAAATTTTTTAGGACATGTATATATATGAACCCATTACTATTCATTTCATGTATATATGATGAGACAACCATTTCTCTCTCATCAATAATTTTCATGAATCCTTATGTCATGTCGTTATGCTGCTGAAATTGCACCACATTTTTTTCAATCCAAAGTCATTGGGTAGTGAATAACATGACCATTTATCTATCAAGGGTATTCGCCCTTATGAACATTTAATTATTTATTATAGAGTTTCATGTATGAATTCCACATTCCTTTATCATGGAATAAATTATTATTTTTAATGAATCCATGTTTTATGATCCATGTGGCACACTTATGCATGGAATGAGATGTTTAAATAGGGTGTGCCCTGATAGCGCTCCAATGCGTTGGGTAAATTATAGTACCATGATACATCATGTGAAATGAGTGTTGATCCATGATAATTCAAGTGCAAGGAGGGTTTACTCATGATTCATGTGCAATTAGGGTTTACTCATGCTTCATGTGCAATGATCCTTGGATTATGCTAATTCCATGTTAAGTGTTGTTGCCACATTTCCATATTATGGTTATCATGCTTTAACATGCCTTTATGTTCATGTTTCTCTTGTGCTCCATTGATATGCCTATTGTCTAACTTGTTTTGTATTCCTCGTGTTATTCCATGTTTATTCCCTTACTGGGCTTTATATCTCACACTTTTTTTATGCATGTCCTTGGGTTATCCCATGAAATGATAAGTATGAAAGAATGTAGCGGTCATGTAAAGGAATTTTTCAATAAATATGTTTTATTTAATGTTTTAAGTTTTTATTTAATGGTTATAATCCCCAAACACACTATACCTCTCGATCTTCTATGTTGTATCAAGTGAATTTTATGTAATAAATCATGTTTAAGTATGTAATAAAGCTCCGGGTTGTTATGGTTGGTATCAGAGGATAGGTTTAGTTATTTTTTAGATGGGGATTAGAAAACCCTAGTAATTCCTTAGAGACAAGAATAAGTATAATAAAAAAATCCCTAATTTTTGGTGAGTATTGAGAAAATGGATTATCAATAAAATACATCCATGTCTGGATATGAGCAGGTAGAGGCGGTTCTGGCAAAGATGTACCTAGGGGTGAAAACCATGACAAGGAGTTTCAAGGATGACCCAGGGTATCCCGGTAAATGAAAATGGTCATTGATTCACTATTTGTTATGAAACTCATGGGGGATACACTTTTGTAAATTCACAAGCTTAGTATGAACCCTTATTAAGGGAATTAAAAAATCCCTTAAGAGTATATGTTAGAAAGTAGATCATGGGTAGCATAGATTGAATCCAATAGATTGATAAGTTAAGGAAATAAAATCTATTTTTAAGTCATCTATTTTTTTATTACCCTTTATGTGTTACTCGTAAATTTCCTTTTATTCTATCCAATGGCCTGTAATTGGAGGACTCAGGCTAACAACCGATGTGATGACCAATGTGATGACTATTCTAGTGAGATTCCCAATCTAATGGGAGTGGTAATCACTATCATTATCATGATTATCTCTTAGTTAACTCACGATTTGAATAGAATAATGGGTCAAGATAAATGTTCAACCCCCCCCCCCCCCCCAAGAAAGAACAAGTCACTATCGAGAGCTTCATGAGAAAAAGGCCACTTAAATTTTATGGATCATCTGATCCAACAATCACTGAACAATTGATCAAATCCATTGAAAAGATATTCTCCATCTTTTAATGTTCTTAACAAGAGAAGGTTCTCCTGGCTGCTTATCATATGGAGGGTGAACCTAGTAAATGGTGGAAATTGATCAAAAATATGAAGCCGGAGGAGGATATCTAGGCATTATAATGGAAGGATTTAAAGAAGATGTTTTTCGATAAATATTTTCCGTACACCCTCCGACTTAAGATGTAAAGGGACTTCCTAGACCTCAAGAAAAAAAATATGAAGAATCTATCAAATTTTATGAGGAAAAAATCACAAGGCTTTCATGATATGCCTCTGGCTTTGTTGTTACCCCCGAATACAATGTTGAAAACTTCTTTGGTGGCCTGAAACCGAGCTTGTGGAAAGCACTGGAGATCCATGACTTCGACAACTATGAGGAAATTGTATGATGTGACCTCACGGTAGAAATAGAGATCAGATAATCTTAGGGGTATCATGGGGATAAGAAGCATAAGGGGGAATTCAATGATGGTGGTCCGATGGATAAAACCAACGGTGATAAGAAGATCCAGCACCCCACTGCCAAAGGTGCGAAAAGAAGAACCCTGGAAATTGCCTGAAGGGGATGAGGAAATTCTTTAGGTATGGAAGAGAGGGGAACCTAGATATTAACAATTGGAAAGAAAAACCCACACCTATGATATAAGATATGAATGCTCCGCTCAACCCTCAACGCATTGTTCATTGCATAAACTGCAAAGAACAGGGCCACTTTTCAAATCAGTGCCCAAAGCCAAGGGTTTTCGGAGGCAAACAACAACCTCCAAGGCTGCAAGGGTAATCTTTTTCCATTACTACAGCTAAAGTGAACCCCAAAAAAGAATTGGTGATAGGTAAACAATTTATTCATTCATGAATAGGGAATGTACCTTTTTATTATAGTTCTACGCATTCTTTTATATCCCAAAAGTTTTGTAGAATAATCCAAACACCACCACAAATCATGGAAGTGAAGATGTCAGTGAGTATGGAAAATGGGGCAATCATTGCATCCCATGAATATAACTCATTCCCTATCATAATCTATGGATTTAATTTCCCAGAAAACCTCATCATACTCCTTATTATATAATTTGATGGAATTATTGGCATGGATTGGCTTTCCTTATATAGAGCCAACATGAATTTTCAAGAGAGGGAAATCAATCTCCATGTGGAGAATCGACTCCTGATTCTATACAAGTGCAAGGAGGAAGATAAATCTTCTTTAGCTCTACCATCTCATGCGTGGATATTACTTCCCTATGAGCACACATATCTGGAACAGATGATTGAGTCCAAGGAAGCAACCATACTTGTAGACATACCTATTGTAAGGGAATTTGTTGAAGTGTTTCTTGAAGAATTGTCTTGTCTTCCTCCTAGAAGAGATGTTGAATAATTATTTGACCTTATACCTAGGGAGTTTCCAATATCAAAGACTCTATAGAGAATGGTTGTTTTGGAGCTTGAGGAGATGAATAAACAACTATAGGAGAATCTAGATAAAGGGTTTATACACCGGAGTGCTTCACCACGGGGTTCACCAGTCCTCTTCGTTAAGAAGAAATATGGGTCAATGCACCTTTTCATCGATTATCGTGAGCTTAACAAAATGACGATAAATATCAAATATCATCTCCCATGAATTGATGACTTATTCTATTAGTTGTGCGGAGCATAATACTTCTACAAGGTGGATTTGCGGCCGGGATATTATCATGTAAGGGTGAAGAAGGAAGATATCCCCAAGAATGCTTTTGGTACATGATACGGACACTATAAATTAATAGTAATGCCTTTCATACTCACTAATACTCTAGAAATATTCATAGAATTGATTAATAGAGTCTTTAGGGATTACCTTGAAAAATTTGTGGTCATCTTTACAGATGATATTCTAATATACTCTAAAACCAAGGAAGATCATGAGGAGCATTTAAGAACTGTACTAGATACCTTGTGGAAAGAGAAGCTCTATGAAAAGTACAAAGAGTGTGAGTTATTTTTGTAGGATGTATCATTCATGGGTCATATCATCACAAGAAATGGGATATATATGGATCCCTCCAAAATAGATGAAATTGAGAGATGGTTGAGGCCAACATCAGTAACAGATATCTATAGATACTTGGTGTTAGTTAGATATTATCAACTATTTGTGAGAAATTTCTAATGATTGTCCAACTCTCTTACCAAGCTAAATTGGAAGTGAGTAAAGATTTCTTGGAGGTATGAAGGTAAAGAAAGCTTCAAGGAGTTAAAAAAAGAGGCCTATCACTGCGCCTGTGCTCACATTACGCACAAGTGGATAACTTTTTGTGGTATTCAGTGATGCTTCGAAGAAGGGCATGTGATGTGTGTTGATGAAAAATGACAAATTCATTGTCTATGCTTCAAAGAAAATATCTTCGCTTTAAAATTTTGGTGGCATTATCTCCTTTGGGAGAAGTGTGAAATATATACGAACCACAAAATCCTCAATTATATTTTCACACAAAAAATAGTTGAACATGCTATAATAAATATGGTTACATCTGATCAAAGACTATGACTGCTCAATCCATTACTATCCTGGGAAAGTGAACAAGGTGGAGGATGCTCTAAGTAGAAAGGACCCAGTGATTAAATCACTGATGAAATTTGAAAATAATCCAATCGTCTTATATTTGATGAATATGAAAATGGGAATCATAAAGAAGGGAACATCATAAATCCTTTCACAAATGATTTCTCAACCATCTCTTTTGGAAAGTTTAAACGATGCTGAAAAGGATGATATGGGAATTCAGAAGAAAGTGGAAGCTATCAGAAAAGGGAAATCCTCGAAGTTCAATGTTAATGAAGAAGGAATTGTGAGATTTGGTAAAAGACTATGTGACCCATCAAGTCTAGATCTGAAGAAGGAACTTTTGGATGATGCACATAGTTTAAATTTCTCTATTCACCCAGAAAACACAATGACGTATCGAGTTCTCCGAGAGCAATATTTGTGGGATAATATGAAGAAGGAGATCACTGAATTTACATCAAAGTTCTTGGTGTGTTAGCTGGTGAAGGCTGAGAGACATAAGTCTAAGGGGATGATGCAACCATTACCCATACCAGCATGGAAATGGGAGAACATCACCATAGACTTTGTCACCGGACATCCGAAGACATTCAATGGAAACAATGCAATCTAGGTTGTTGTGGATTGTCTTACAAAGTCTAAACACTTCACTACAATTCGAGAGGATTTCTTATTGGATCAACTAGCATGTATATACATCAAGGATGTGTTAAGGCTGCATGGAGTACCACAATCTATTGTATCCAATCGAGATCCGAGATTCACCTCTACGTTTTGGAAGAGTCTTCAACATTCTCTACATACTGAACTGAAATTCAGTATGGCCTATCTTCCTCAATATGATGGAAAATCTGAGTGAACTATTCAGACACTGGAAGATATGTTAAGATCATGTTCAATGGATTTTAAATATGGTTGGGATCAACAACTTCGTCTGGATGAATTCTCCAATAATATAGATTCCACTCGATCATCTGAATGGAACCTTATGAAGCCCTATATGGGAAGAGATGTAGAACACCAACATGTTGGGATGAAGTCAGTGAGTGTAAGCTACTAGGTCCAAAAATGTTTGAAGAAATGGTGGATAAGGTGAAAACCGTTCAGCAGTATATCAAGGCAGCCCAATATAGATAACCATAGATGAGACCTTGAGTTTAAAGTTGGATATAAGGTATTTCTATGCATATCTCTATGGAATAATGTCATGAGGTTTGGAAAGAAATGGAAGTTAAGTCCAAGGTACATCAGCCCCTTATAGATTCTTGATCATGTTGGGGTTATGGCCTATCGACTAGCACTTCCACTTACGAAGGCCAAAGTACATGATGTCTTTCATGTATCCCCTTTAAGGAAGTATGTACCATACCATTCGCATGTACTCTCTTCATAGGTAGTATAGCTAGAGGATTATATTTCTTACGAGGAACAACTAGTGAAGATATTAGATCGTAGAGAAAAGGTTCTATGAAATAAGACAATGCACCTCGTCAAGGTGTTGTGGAAAAACCACAAGTTTGAAGAAGCGATGTGGGAATCAGAGGAAGTGATGAAGCAGAGCTACCCACAATTGTTTTAGAGTAGGAAAATGAAATTTTGAGGGTGAAATTTCTCAAGGGTGGAATATTGTAACGACCCAAAAATTCATTAATGAAAATTCCTCTTGGTCTATGTCTTCTTGTGATTATGTAAAATGTATGGACATATTTTTTTTTATGTTTTGGATTTTAAAATACTGTTAAGAATTTTGATCATTGCTAATATATTCTTTGAATAGTGACCACATGATTAGTACAAATGTAGGGCTTTAACAAATCCAATTTACTCAAACAAAGGATTTGATGACCTCATCCAGTAGACTTGCCCCGTACAAAGCCAATTTTTTGAAGCACGGAAAGGAGGTGGCGTTATTGGGATTTTCTCTTAACCAAGCCCAAGCTGATCTTGAATATGTTAAGCTCATGTGGAACTTCCTAGGAGATAATTGGAAGTTGATAGAGATTACCACTCGAGTAATGTCATCCGATCCACCCCAAGAGTCTATCACCATCACACACCTTACCCTAAGGTATTATGTGGGTGTTATAATGGTTTATGTAACAAGACCATAGCACTATGATTATGTGAATTATTTTTTATATAATAATGAATATGCATTCATTTTATTATTGTTACTTTGTAAATAGTTTTTAAAGCACAAATAGTATTTTTAGTTAATATTCAACTAAGAAATATATTTTGATGAATTAATGGATTTTTGAATTAATTAATATTTTTATAAAATATTATTATTATTATTAAGTTACTTTTTTTAAATATATATTATCATATAATTTATGAATGCAATTATAATTTTTATTAATGTTTGAAAGCTGTTTTTGTCAAAACCCATGAATTTTTTAAAAATGTCGATTTTTATTTTAGAATTAAAAATTAAAATATATAGAAAATTATTTAAATGAAATATATATTATTTTTGGAATTAGTACATAGAAATTATCTTATGGTGAATTTTGAATAATTTTCTAAGACAACATAATTTTTGGATAAAAATTAAATACCGTTTAAATATATAATGTGTTTTATAACATCATAATGACCCAATAGTGATGTAATAAAATATGATAAACATTATTTTCTTCCAATATATGTTTTAAAATTAAAATAATTTGATTTTGGGATTCTTTGATTTATTTTACAAAGATTTAGTGGACCCTTCAAGGCTTATAAAACATTTTGTCTTTTTAAATTGTTTTCCTTGAGAGTGTGACTCAACTCCACAAAAGAAACCCTTTTATTTTAAGAAGTTATACCATTGTCCTTATAAAATATTTTTTTTCCACTCCTCTTTTTCAAAAATCATGGGGAAAAACCATGGGCTGGTTTGTGTTTTTGATTAGTTTAATGTTTGGTGTCCCAAACCTAAATAATAATGAATTCCCTCCCCTTTCCTATATAAACCCACAAAATCTCCCACTTAATTTTAACTCAAAGACTTTTTAGTTCGACCAACCCCTTACAACCTCTCTCTATAATCCTCTCAAGGTTCCCCAACCTCCAAATATTCCTTTATCAAGCCTCTCCAAGCTTTTGGGATTACACTTCCAAGTAAGGGATTCCTACCTTTCTCTTTTTATCCTTGTTTCTTAATATTGTTATGCCTGTTTATTTTGAATTAAAAATGTTGGGGTATTATTTCTCACCTCCCCAATACTTCCCTATTTATGTTTGAATAATGGGAGACCCCTTTCTCTCTCATTAATGCCTCCCATGTACACCTGTTACCATGACCAAATTCTGTGAGGGATTTCCCTCTCCTCTTTTATATCTAAGTAATCCTTTTGTTTTATGCATCTAAATTAAATTATGTTAGTTGGGACATGTATCTATATTACCCAATTAATGTTCATTTCATTTACATATGATGAGACACCCATTTATCTCTCATCAATTATTTTCATGAATCCTTATGTAACGTCGTTATACTGACGAAATTGCACCGCATTTTTTTCAAGCCAAAGTCATTGTGTAGTGAATTCCACTACCATTTCTCTATCAAGGGTATTCACATTTATTCACATTTACTTATTGATTATAGAGTTTCATGTACGAATTTCACATTCCTTTATCATGGAATAACTAATTATTTTTAATAAATCCATGTTTTATGATCCATGTGGAACACTTATGCATGAAATGAAATGTTTAAAGAGGGTGTGCCCTGATGGCGCTCCAATGCATTGGGTAAAGTATAGTATCATGATAAGTCATGTGAAATGAGTATTGACTCATTCTAGTTCAAGTGAAATGTGGATTTACTTGTGCTTCATGTGCAATGAGGTTTTACTCATGCTCTATGTGCAAGGAGCCTTGGCTCATGAAAATTCCATGTTAAGTGTTATTGCCACATTTCCATGTCATGATTATCATGCTTTACCATGCCTTTATTTTCATGTTTCTCTTGTGCTCCATTGATATGCCTATTCTCTAACATGTATTTTATTCTTCATGTTATTCCATTTTATTCTCTTACTATGCTTTATAGCTCACCCTTTTCTTATGGATGTCCTCAGGTTATCCCATGCAATGCTAAGTACGAGGGAATGTAGTGGTCTTTTGAAGGAAGTTTTCCATAAAGATATTGCATTTCATGTTTTAAGTTGTTATATAATGGTCTAAAACCCCAAATACACTAGAACCCTCGATCTTCTATGTTGTATCAAGTGAATATTACATAATAAATCATGATTAAGTGTATAATAAATCTCATGGTTGTTATAGGAAGCTACTAAGTGTATTTTCCATGCATGGGGTGTGAATAAAGAAGGTGGCCATGAATCCATGCATTATTCTTGAATATACACTTGGTTTTTAACCTAGAATATATTTGGACTTTCATAAAAATAAGGGGCTAACCATGGAGGTCAGCCAAGGACCTCACCTGAAGAACTTGCAGGACCTGAGGGTCAACGGCGCTCAAGGGAAGCCCTCAAGACCATACTTACATGAGGGATGTGTTTGTGGGCCGTGTATAATCCCACAGGTTCTACATAGTGATGAACTCTTGTAGTGTGGGTGCTAGGTGCATGCCTGAGGAGTAGAGTGGGTGCTAAGAGTGCACCCGAAGGGTGAACACGGTACGGGGTGGTACCGTGGAGGGAGGAGGAGAATTCTGAGCTGTGGTTGGGGAGGATTATATTATAAATGAGCCACGCTCGTGCCTCTATTTTGATGTCGATGGGTTTTTAAAATTGTGTAAGCCATCCGAGCCATCCATTTGATCAGTGTATCATCATGGACACTCATCACATCACACGACCACGCTTCTAATCCTGGTCATTTGTGATCGATCTAAGTTGATCCAACGACTGAGGAGAGACCCCAAGGGCATATTCATCCTCTATCCATCCGGACCCTATTGTTCACCACAGAAGAAACTGATCCACTGAGATTGATCTCTCGGACTCTGTTAAAGCTCAATTTTAGTGCATGGTGATCATTCGGATGAACCGAATGCATGCATGCATTAAAAGTTTCATGGATGCGATTGAAATGAGTAATCGACTAAGTCCGAAGAAACTGAAGTCGTGATCCCACTTCATGAGGCTCGACGAATTTGGGAGATTATTTTCATGCGTTTATGAATACATTCACGAGAGTATAATTCTCATTGAAAAATAAGGAACCCACATTTGAAAAGAAAAAAAACAATATTTATAGGATATCTCACTCGTGTTTGATGTTTTAAATACTGAAGATCTCATCCATTTAAAGAGTTGAATACCAGATCATATCTCGTGGGATTAGAACACGAGGCAACGCTGGTCCTTGCCTATAAATATGAAGCCCTCGACCGAGGATCTATTGTTGAAAACATTGATAGAAATATCTTTTTTCTCGGAGAAATAAATCATTGCATGAAGGGGTTCCGCGCAGCCTTTCTACGCGAGGAGAATTTACATACAACCCTGATATGCGAAGAAGAAGACCCATAAGAGTTCAACAAGTTCCACACACTCTTGAAATCTCCATGAGAAGAATAACTTCACCTCTATGCGATAAAAACCACGGAATGCAATAGGTTTTCATAAACCCTCATCATGATTTGTGGAGGTGATCCCGTAGGCAAACAACTGGTGCTATGTACCCTTGTTGTGCTTTTGATAAGGAAGAACTAGGAACCACTTTCAGTTCGTGATGAAAAGAGTCGCTCACCATTTATAGTTCATGAAGAGAAGAACTGTGAACCATGCTAGTTTGCAAAGTGAACCCATGTACACCCTTTGCATGAGAATAAGAAAAGGATAGTGTATACATACATTTCCCTAGGAGAAGAAGAAGGTACATAAGGCACATTATGAAGGAAGGAGAATGCATGCATAATTCACATGCATGCATATGCATGAATTGAGTTACCCAAGAGTGTAAGAACAAAGTAAAATCATGGACTACGTTAATTTGAGTTTTAAGAACAAATATGCATGATACTCATTGAATCCAAATTAAAAGAACAAATTTATGTGTGCTAAGAACCCAAAGGAAAGAAGAAAAATGGAAAAAAAAAGAGGAAGTGTGTGTTCCTAAAATACCACACCCATTGCGGTTTTCACATAAGAAAGAAGAAAAGAATTGTGCATGAATGCATGCACATGAACACGTGAAGACATTTAAAAGGAAGAATCAAAGATTTTGAGTGCACATGTGTAAAAAAAAGAAGCAATTCCTTACAGTTCATGCATAAAGCATAATCAATTCAGATGATGCCAAGTGAACTGATCTTCAGTGTTTGAATAATTACATAAGTGTATGTGATTCTTGCCAAGAAAACAAGGAGAAGTTTGAGTGCATTCAGTTATTGTACTAAAGAGGAAAAAACTGAGAAATCCAAATACCAGAGGTATTGGATCCCATGAAATCCACGCATGAAGTAGATGAATTTTGAGATTGAAGCCAGATAGAGTAAAGTAGACCTTTTATCTGAGTGTTCAGTAATTGAGAATCCAAGAAGGCATACATTATTGATATTGTGGAAGATCACTATTGCATATTAATATTCATGAAGAGGTTGTGTGCACCATTGAAACACATCTTAGTGATGCCAAGTCTTCTTCAGAAGAAAAAAGAATTGCTTGAGCATTGTTGAGATTGAGAACTGATCAACTCTAGTGATCCGAAATATTGAGCAAGTCCAATAGACCTTACCAAAGGCTATTGAAAATCCTTGAAGAGATTCATAAGAAAGTGTGATTCAGAAAGAAAATGTGAAGAGATCATAATATCATCTATAGTGAATCAAATAATAACTTAAAGAAGAAATCTGCTTGTGTGACTCGATAGCTAGAAGGCCCCTGTAAGATTTAGGGAGGAAAAGAAGTCTTCAGTGGGACTCTGAATCAGGTCAGTGGGACTCTGGTAACACTGTGGGAAGAAGTATAAAGAACCTCATGTGAGACTCAGGATAGATACAGTGTGACTTTGTATAGACCATCATAATTACTAACTGAATTATAGTAGAGAATCTTTTTTAGGGAGAATAACTAACACACCAAGGAGTAGGTGTTTGAAACCAACATTGTAAATCATTGTGTTCAATGCCTTTACCTTTACATCATCATACTAGGTAAGGCTAAAAGACACAAGGAGATTGGATCGATGCTCTAACAATCCATATAGGTTTAATTGAAAAGAATAAATTAGTAAAAGTTTTAAATGGATCACTGATTCAACCCCACCCCCTCTCAATGATTCACACTGATATGGGAACTTCACAAGTTAATTCAAAACTGATATAATAATAACTAATATGAAATAAAAATTAAGTCGTGGTTGTGTATGGATAAACAATCAAATAAATAATTATAAATTTAAATATTAACCCTTTGATACAACTTGAAGGTTATATTCATAGAGGGAGTGTGAGATTGTGGTTGATATATTAAAATTTCATTTAAAATTTCATTTTCCGAAAACCGTGAGTGAGGATATTGCATGTCAAATGTATAATTAATTTTTTAATATCGATATAAATGAATATCTAATCTCAGGATCACACTTGGATGTGAATGTTGATCATCTGAAAAGACCCCTTCATATTACCTTTATTTCACTATGAGGTTCCAAGGATATAATCCCTCTAGAAATGTTAGATACGTTCTCTTGACTTGATTTTTTTATGTTGATAACTCGTCCTTCGCTCTTGAAGGAATCTCTCTTTCTTTTATCATTCTTCAAAGGGAGATAGAAGGAGTATTCAAGAGATAATTCATTTTGCACAACAATTCTATATTCTCAATTAAACTAGCAACATAAATAATAGTCCTAACATTCACTTTATAGAGTTAGGGTATAGGTTAAAATATTATTTAATTACATTCCATCCATTAAACAATATTATAACTATCAATAAACCCCATACCACATAATAATAATAAAAGTAATTTTATTATTTTTGGTGTGCTCCAACTTGCGCAAGAAAAATATTATTCAATTATCCTTTTAATTAATATTTTTCATCGGACATGGTCTTCATCCATTTGAAATCCTCTAGCATTTATTGAAAACGCAAATAAATATTTCATTTAAATATTTCATTCATAAATAAATATTTTAAATAAATAAAATTTAAATATAATAATACCCGAGTCTTTACAATAATATTTATTCAATTAATTAAATTATAATTTAATTTAATTGAGGTTTCATTAGGCGGGTTCTCCTAAAGACAATGATTACAATCCAACAATGGGTCAAGGAACCCTAGAGAAAACACTTAATGTCACAATGATAACAAGAACATAAAAGAACTCACTATGTAATGTAATCCCTTTGTCTCAATACCTCATCATGTATGTTTCACATGTGTTTCATCAATCTATTTTATTGATATTTATTTCTTTCACTATCTGAAATAAACACGTCATTACACTATTTACATGGAATTTAATGTGATGATTCAATTCCAGTCAAACATATGAGATATAAAATTATATAAATATGGAAGGGTAAATCCTTCCTAAACTTATTCATTAATTAAATATCAATGATGATTAACCCAACATACCTTACCTAACCATGAATATATTTGGTTACAATTTTCAGAAGAAAATCTAAGTGCATTAGTCATGGCATGCATTAACTATAATTTTAGATTCTATGTCCAATTATAGATGCTCACATATAGGAATATCTAATAAAACCAAAACATGTGGAATTTACATTAGAGAATCTATTCTCATAATCTCGTATGTTGTATATTACCAATTTTGACATTCATTATAAGAAGTCTAATCCACTTATGAGCACTCACACCTAATAGTCTATGTTTTATGTGTCCCATAATAGTACAATATCCAACCTCAAAACATTATTTAAGAATAATTTCATATAAAATAAAGGTTCTCATCATAGTGGGATGCTGTTATGACCTTATCAATGTGAATTATACTCTAGGACATTATTACATTAGATTCATTTATAATAATTAAAAATATATAATAACATTTTTTATTAATATTCAATACATTGAATATACATGTAATCAAAGCACCAAAAATTGGTCCTAGGACACCAACTGCAATAGATTTTTACAAAAAGAATTTTTAACTATATAATTTTAGGATGAATTTGGTTTATGGAAAAAATTATGCACAATGTTGATTTAGGATTCCATTGCGAAGTATATGGTTATCTGATATCATATAAAAGTATCTTAATGTAGAAAAAAGATTCATATAGATCAAAAATTTCAATATTTAGAGCTTGAATATTTGGATTAATTTTTCTAAAGATATATCCTTGTAAATATATCAAGATACTTAAAAGGATGTAAAGTATATGCTAAAGGAATATCTTCTTCATTAAAATTTGTGAGTAAATAATGCCACTTCATTGCAATTTAACTCCACTGTAAAATATTTTCCATGTACATGTTGTATTCCATATATTTATTTGAATGAAATATATATTAGACCCATAAAATATACATAGTATAGGAGGGGTAAACCGTTACATGATATATATTATGGGGCTGAACCAATCTAAATTCTTTAACAAATGGAAGAATTATCATAGAATCATTTTATCTTAGAGGTAAAAGTGATTTGTAGGAATCAAATTATTGACAAAATAACAAGTAAAATATATCAAGAAGTAGAGAAAATTATTGAGATTTATATTACGGAACTAATCATATTTTGAAATTTATGGGGTGAAATTTTTATATGGGGGAGAATGTAATAACTGTAATTTTATTTAAATTCCTTCTTCTATATATATTATAGTAGTTGTTTTGAAATAAATTTTTGTTTCATTAATGAACATAGGCTCTAGGATAAGTTATAAGTAAATCAAATTCACTACAGAAAAAAATAATCATTCATATATTGGTATATAGTAATATATAAATAATAAAGGATATAATTATTTAAAAAAATAAAAGCAAACAATTAATGAAAATAAATATTGAGAGCACAGAATAAAAATTAATTGTATTATAGTATCTAAAAATAATTATAACTAAAAGATCTTGGATAAAAAGAAAGAAAATATTATAATTGGGATATGAATTTTCTAAAAAATTTAGAAAAAAATTTAGAAATTAAAGGCATATTTTTAAAATACAATATAATAGATTTTTTAGGAAGGATAATGGATAATAATATTATTATATTACATTTTTAAAGGTAATCTGATTATTGGTAATATAGAAAATATAATAGTAATATGAACATTAAAAATAATATTATTAATATTTTGTATCACGATTTTGTATTATTTTATAGTTAGTAATACATCCATTATAAGTGACTAATTGTATAGTATAAATAAATTAGGGTAGTAACATTGTCACATTTTAGAAGTGATGAAGTTTGAAATTGATATGTATAAATATTCTATATGAATTACCTGTTTTTGAGCATTTGAAAGAGGTAACATAATTGGGGTTTTTCAATTACCAATCACATTTGAAACTCCCATGGATGATGCATTGAAAAAATTACTTGAAGGGAAGTCCAACCTAGTGAACATCACTACAAAGACAAAATTGGTTGTAACATATTATAAAAGCACTGATATTACCCACATTATCCTTAGGGAATATATTAGTGTAATAATAGGTTTTATTATTAATTATTTAGTATTTTATTTGTTTTTATGATACTTTGATAACAAATATTTGTCCTTAAAAAACAAGATTTTTTAATAAATGTTTAATTTTAAGTTAAAATTAAAACTTCTTATAAGTAAAGGTTTGATTTTATAAAATCATTTACATAATTTAAATAAATATTTTAAAAATATCATGAGGTGAAATATTTTATTTTTGGTAAAAATTAAACTATTGTAAAAATGGTGTAATAGGATATAATGTTATATATATATATATACCTATTACATTTTATGCCTGAAAAATATCAAGTTGTATCAGTTTTATTAGAATAATCTTTTCACATACATTTATTTTTGTGAATTAATTGATGTAATAGAGAATTGTGGGGTATAGTGGGGCATTTAGGACAATGATATATTAATGATTTTAAATTCAATTTATATGAAATTACACTAACCATGCCTATAAATACCTAGTAATCATAACCTTTCACCTTACACTAAATTAATTTTTCCTGTCAAGGTTTATATCAAAGCCTATCCCCCATATATATATATATATCCATTTTAGAGAATGTTTAAGGTTCTTATGGGTTGGTTCAAAAGAAAGAAAGAAAATTGATTTCATGTTTCCTTTTCATTACATCTCTTTCTTATTTTAACTTATTTATATTATCTATTTAAATATTCACTTTCTTATTAAATTGTTAATTTATATATTTTTTACACTATCCTTTTTATTTACTATTCATATAAGTTTATCAGTACTTATTTTATACTATTTTCATAAGTCTATAATTAATATTAAGTAATATAACACCCTGAGATTTTTATGAAATAGATTTTTATATAATCTTATTTTTTTGATATCTAATAGAGCTTCTAGGGGAAATCCCAAACCAGTGAGATACAGGGCCATTTTTAAAGACCACAGCAGTGATGTCATTGATTTTCTTCATGTCCCTTGTGGTTTTAAAACTACTTTGGAATTGGAAATTCTTGGTCTAAATAGTTTTTTTCCACATGACATTCCAATGGAACGGGAATAATATTTTGTTAAAATACAACTCCACCACAATTGTACAATCCATTAGACTCAGAAATATTCATTTATCCTAGAAATCAATTACTAGAAGGTATAAATTCCTTAACAAGATCTCATCAATTAAATATATAATAACACATGTTTTTAATGAATCCTACTCTCTTTTTATGGACTTACAAAAAAAGGAGTTCTTGATGATGACGCCATCCATTCTAACACTCTCCCTCTTGATTTGATGCCTATTTTTCACTGGGAAAAATGAAAAATACCTTATCTTAGACTGATGTAACTTTATTTTTATATCATCAGAGCTAGTGGGATCATTTTTCTAAAGAAATATGATTTCTTTGATAGCTTTCATTGTATGCTACATCATGTTAAGCTTGTGCTGCACGCAACAATGACTTAGTTTGTGTTACATGTAACACCGAGTTTCTATGAAACATAATTTTATTATTGTCATTATTTAAAAAAGACAATTATAACCTATCCATTATAATTTTGGGTATAAATAGAATTAATTAATTTATAAAATCATATTTTACACATCTAAAACCCTTTTGAAATTTAAAATAAATCATTTTCTAAAAAACTATTTAAATGTACACAAGTGTATTTTATACCAAAATAATAAAAAAATCACATTTTGGTGATTAAATTAATGAAATATATATATATATAATATTAAATATAATTTTTAACATTCATAATATTTGTTTTCAAGATATTATATAAAAAATAATTTATTTTTATGCTTAAAACTATATTTTTCGAAAATAAGATTTATCGCCTTTTAATGGCGCACTCGATTTAAAAAAAATTTGAAACTTTTATAAATTCTCTCTAAAAAAATAAACATATTATCTAATTTTTTTTTATCAAAATATAATTTGGTTTAATTTTTTTATTTTTCTAATAAGTATCATGTTTTGATAAATAGTGAAAAGTAATGAATTTTAATTAAAAACAACGTTTTGACTAAATAATCTATACTATTAAATTATATTTTTTTATAGTTTTTAAAGTATAATTAGATAAATTTTATATAATTTAATACAATTCATATCATTTTCATTAATTTCACATTTAATTTTAATATAACAACACTTCAATATATGGAATATTTTCTCTTTAAAACTCGTTTTCTCACCCTGTCTACGGGATTAATTTTAAATTAATTTCAACCTTTTCTATATTTTGAATTTTTAATAATGGATTAAATATTTGTAATCGTAAATTCTAAATTTATTAAATGGTTCTCTTTTTTTGGACAATACAAATAGAAACTTTAGTAGTTCTTTTTACTATGGTTATGGGTGAAAAGAGTAATTAAGGGTAAAAATAACATTATAAATTTTAAAAAAATACCCAAAAAACATTCCCAAAAATTATAGTATAATATTAATTAGACCATTATCACTTATTTTTCTAAAATAAATTATTTAATGGAAACTTTTCCAAGAAAATTACTTATATATTATTAAAATCAAAAAGAGTGACAAAATGTCACCCTCTTACTTTCGAAACATATAATATTTTTAATATGTGGTTAAATAGAAGATATAGTAGACTATATAAATTATTATTAAATATAATAGTTTTAACTACATAATTAGAATTTAATTTTAAATCTTAGTGAATAAATATTTATCATAAAAAATTACATAATAATGATGCATAAATTATCTAATTAATAAGGAACTCAATTAAAAGATATAATATGAATTACATAAGGTGATACATGTATCTTCTAGGTGAATATGAAATATTAGGGGTATATTAAATTAATTTACTAAAATTTATCTTACTTTATTTATTTTTATGAATTCAATTAAATGAATAGTTTAAAAATTGACACTAATGATATTTTATGAAAATAATATTTTATTAAATTATTTAAAAATAATAAAAAACTAAATAAGGTAAAATTGGATACATTATGGTCTAACATATCATAATTTGAACATTTATGGTTTAATTTAGACCTTATTATTAAATATCACTACCTTTTGATATTAAAAAGTTGTTACTATAGTAAACATTAAAATAGGTTAACTAAGGGTTAATCAAAATTATATGGTTTATAATTACACAAAAAGTTAAATAAAATATATTTTTTTATTTGTTTACCACTCTATTCTAACATTATATTCTGATAAATTTCCATTTGGATGTTTTTTATTGAAATTTAATTTATTATAAATTAATCCTTTGAGAAATTCTAAAAGTTCCCCTCACCTTAATTATAAAAGGATACCTATAACCTCATGTTTTTTCCACATTGAGTCTTCTAGATCCTCCAAACACTACCAAATTATATTATACACTTCCCTAGAAACATTATATTAGGTATTTTATTTCCAAAGTACCAACTCTATAGTTCTTTAGAGGAGATCTAAAGAATCCATTTCGAAGAAGAGGTAATCACTCTAACAAATCACTCTCTTTTTCTACTCTTTTAAAACTCCTATAAAAATATGATATATGCCATAAAATAATAAATTAATCATCCTTAATATTGTGAAATTTTATTATTATTAATAATAAACCATTATACATCCCCTTTTTCATCGATCAATGAGTAAAAGTATCGCTCATGCATGCATCTGACTTATCATCTCCACGTGGTGTTACAATTCATTTTACATCATCATATTTTATGAATAATTATTATTATGGGTTTAATGTTTATATATTTTATTTTGGAAATAATTATACTCATGGAATGATAATATCATATCAACATTTTTACTACCTAATATTTTGGGAAATGATAATGTCACTAGTGCATACGTACAACTTATCGTCTCCACGATACGATGTTATTAATTTTTCTTATGCATTTCACATTAGTGGTAATAAGGATGAGTTTAATTAATATATATAACACATATAACATAATAATTATTCTGAAAATTATGGGACGATGATTAAATTATAGAGACCAGGACTGCCAAACTGAAACATGCTCGGAAAACATGGCAGATATAACCAAGAACAGTGATTTTTAATTTTTTTTGAAAGGATGAGGGTCGAAGCCCTCTATTATTGTAAAAAGGGAAAATTCCTCTTTTATGAATAGGTAAGAGGGAAACTATTACATATAATAGAAAATTACCAAAATAAATATGAAGAAAAAGGGAAAATTGGGATTATAAGATCAAAGGAAACAGAAATCCAAGAAAACACCTACCAAGCCTTGTTGCCCCCCCCCCCTGAAAAACGTTCATCTATAAAGAAGGTCCAAATGTTGGTATATTTTTATATAATAAATTTATAATAAATCTATATTTATTATATGGTATTTTTTAACTTGGACAAGGAAAGGCGAGACTTGAGATAAGGGATTTTTGTCTCACTTTTATTGTTATGGGACACGTGCCTTGTATGGTTCTTATTTCTTCTACATCATGTATATAATAACCATGAATATATTTTATGAGTATTATACTGAATATTATGGTATTTTAATATACATATAATTTTATTTATTTCATGTGGAATTTGATTCAATAGATTATAAATTGGTAAGGGTTTATTTCACAATCTCATCCTTATTTGGGTGTGTTTCATTTTAAGTCTCCATTGGGGAATATTTATCTTACATGTACATGTTCTCTAAAAAATAAAAAAGTTATTTACTATACTCCTATGAATATTTAATGTTATTATAAACCATGTTTTATATTTTACAAAATAGTTTGAAAAGAATATTTTTCCACTTTTCTAAACAAAGATCTTTGTGACTTTTCTGGGAAAAAAATATATGAAAGGAATGTTTTTTAAACTTATATGGAATGAACATAATTTTATGTCATCATGAAACTGTAATGATTAAATTATAATTTTATAATCTTACAATTTTATTTTCAATGAAATTTTTTTCTTTTATAATTGTGTGGCTCTTTAAAAAATTATTTGATAAAGGAAATGATATTTTTTCCCTAGATTTATTTCAAATGATCTTTTGAAAATCATTTTCTAACTAAGATTAAATTATTTGATGTTACTTATGATTTTATGGGGATATGACTTAAGTATACCATTCTTATTATTTATTTTAATGGTTTATTTTTATGATTAAATCACATTTATGAAACCTAATTCTTTTCCACGAGTTATGTTTTGATGAATTGTTTATAAAACTCATTTAATCACATAGGTTCTAATGTGATGAATTATTTATAGACTTTTTGAATGCATATTTATAGTTTTAATTAATTTATGGTTGTTACTTGTATCTACCTACAATTAATTGGGTAATTAATTATATCTCATGATATAGTTAAGGAAAACAAATCGACATGCTTGATCTGTGATGGGAAACAACTCGATGTGATCAAACTGTTAAGGTAAATAAGAGATAAAGCCTAATATGAAATTCTTGGTAGTTAAACATATATTTGAAATGGTTTTCTATACTTATTAAAATTATAAATTCATTTATGATATGAAATTATGTTTTGTGATTGAGTTATGGTTATGTTTAATTCTTATGATTTATTTCTTTTCAAATGATAATGTTTTATGCCATGACTCATGTTTATGATCCATGAGAGGTTGGGAAAAAACATTGTTTTTTATTGTCTTGATAACATAACCATATTTTTTATCTTATTATTTTATAAGATAATAAATTTATTTCTTCAATATTTTCCCTTATTGAGTATTTGAGCTCACCCATTTCTTAGGATTCCCTTCCATTGGTGATAGAGAAAGGTTTTCAGTAGGGGTACTAAAGGGGAATATCTTTTTGGGAAACATTGAAGATCATTCACTAAACTATAATTTTTTATTCCATGTTTCCAAAGGAACTAAAATATTATGGTTCTTGATTATTTTTTGCGAAATGTAATGAATATTAATCTAAAAAATATGTAATATCCATTTCTGAAAAGAATGGGTTATTATAGTTGATATAAAATAAAAGGTTTAGTCAACCTTTATAAACTAGGATTACAAAATCATAGTAATATCTCTAAGAATAAGTCTAAGTATAGGATAAAATCCAAGATTTTTCATAATGATCATGAATATCCTAGGATTAAGCATATGGTGTCATGGAATGGAATTTTATAAGTAATTTACCATGATTATGTGGTTCTGCCACTATGATTAGTGTTTATCACACTAGGATTTGTAGTTTTAGTAAATGGATGGAACCCAAAGGAACCAAATTATTGATGAATACGACTACCAATGCAATTATTTTCCTCCTAAAAAATCTAATTTTAAAGGAGGAATAACGAAACATTTTGGTACTATTCTCACTCAAAAGTTTCAATCAATGAATCATTATGGACTTTAAAATAATAAAAGGAGGGAACAACACTCTGTTGAGTCTTTCATGATGCAGTATCCACCTTCTTTTTGTGGTCTTATGATCTAATAGTGGATAAGAAATGAATCAGTACCACTAAAAAGATATTTTCTATACTCCGATGTTTATAACATGAGAAATTAATTTTGGATGTCTATCAATTGAAAGGATAAGAAGATCAATGGTGGAATCTTATCAAGAATTCAAGGCAACATGATGAAATTTACACTATGGAATGAGACAAATTCAAGAATTTATTTTTCAATAATTACTTTCTATATATAATTTGTATAAAATGGAGAAATAGTTCCTTGTTCTAAAATAAAAGGATGAAGAATCCATTGGTACTTATAAGGAAAAAATTTCAAGGCATGTAAGGTGCACTTTTAGTATTATAATCCAACCTAAAAATTAGGGTGACTAATTATTTAGAGGATTAAAACAAATTATTTGAAGGGAGTTAGACATAAGACTCTTCAGCAGCTATGAATAAATTGATCATTATGCACTAAAAGTAGAAATAAAAATTAGAGATACCCACTAGTCCAAGAATTTTGATAAGAAAAAAATGATCATGTCTCATAAAAATGGTGGAAAGAAATTCCACCCATTTACATGCTAGAAATTTGGAATGAAACCTAAAGGAAAGTGTTTGAACAGAATTGGGATGTTCTTTAAATGTGGAAAGTATAGACAAGATGCTCATGAATTTCAAAGGGAGATGAATCAGGTAGTTGATGTAATGAAGAAAAAAAAGATTCAAACTAATTCACCACCCAAACTTGAATTTTTTCGGTGTAAAGAAAACGGGAATTATGTTAACCAATGCCCATATCTAGTGGCTAATTATTATGATAGATGTTATTAACCTATTAAGGAAAAGGAAAAAGGTAAATAACATGCAATAACTATTGGTTATGTGGAGTATGACAATAAAGTAGTTTAATTATTGAGTGTTTGTGTATTTGAATTCAAGAATAAGGTTATAGAAGTACTTCTATGGTATTACAGAATAATGAATAATCTAAGGAATGTCCCACTGTAGTTTTACTTATGTATTTTAAAGAATATATTGAATGGTACTATTAACCATGAAAATTTATTAAGGTGGTAAGGTTATATTAGAAGGGAAGGACAACCATTAATATGTTCATGATGTTGGGATAATGAAATACAGAGATGTTTGATTGTGATAAAATAAATGGGATAGTATTGATAACCTTGGGACTAAAAATATGGAAAGTAGATTTATGATATCATGGATTGATTTTATAGAATTTATGGATTTATGTTATGGGGAAAGAGTTAATTTTTGAAAGCATAAATTTTTTTCACTAATGTTTTATGGTTATTAGAGTTATTTCAAGAGAATACATGATAATGGTATTCAAATGTTTTTTATGTGATGATTAAGATATAATTCATGTTTTGGAGGGATAAATGATAAGTTTTTTGACCTTATTTCAAAAGTATTGGATTTTAATATTTTAGAAGGTTTATAAGGGTAACCATTTATGAAATTTGTTACATTGAAATTTGGATAAGGTTTTGGAGATTAATGTTTTTTTAATATAAAGATTTAGGAATATTGGATAACATGTTCTAAGAATTTTGTTTTGATGATAAGTAGATATAGAAATAATAACTTATCATCCCATTATGAATCTTATGATCCACTAGTTCTTCTACCATTATGTTTTCAACTTCATCTTTTCTCAGAATAAGAGATAAAGCGGAAATTGATCAAGGAACAAATTTAGAGTGAGATTTTACTTATGAGATGAAATAAAGTAAGTATATCTTCTAAAAGAATTTTTAAATAAAATATTTGTCCTATAATAATTATTTTTTAATATATTAATCACTTTTACAAACCTATTGGATCTATGGTTTTGTGGTCATGAATTTTATCTTGAACATGTTCTCTACCACTATCCATCAGAACTTGATAGTTGGTTTTCTCTTATATGACCATGTTTTAACTTTATAAATATTTTATTCAATGTGTAAATTTTTATATGAGTTAAATTGGGTACCCATTAAGTTTCCATCCCTCCCCTTCTAAAAGTTTTTTTTAGTATACATTTTTATGATGTGGGTTTCTATGAAAGTAACTTTCTTGAATTAAAAATTTAATAACCTCGACGAATCTCCATAGTGAAATTAATTTAAACGGGGGTAGATTGTAACACCCCAGTATTTTTATGAAATATATATTTAAATAATATGATTTATTTTTTAGCTTTCATTTCATGATACACCATGTTACTTTTGTATTACACGCAACACCATCTTATCTTGTGTTACACGCAACAACGAGTTTCTATGAGAAATAATTTTATTATTTTAATTATTTAAAAATAATATTATAACATATCCATTACAATTGTATGTATAAAAAGGATTAAATGAAGTGTGAATTTCTGGTTTACACATGTAAAACCCTGTTGAAATTAAATTGAAATCTTTTTCTCAGAAACTGTTTAAATGTGCACAAATGTGTTTTATACCAATGAAATAAACAAATCAATCTTGTGGGATTATATTAATGAAATATATATATATATATATATATTCAATATAATTTTTTATATTCATCCTATGTTTTTAATATACATGATATAAAAATAAATCCATTTTGAGGCATAAAAACTGTATTTTTCTAAAAGCAGTCTTATCGCATTTTAATGATGCACTTGTTTTAAAACTAAATTTTTTTATTCATTTATAAATTATTATTTTAAATTTGGATGTCAAAATTTTATTTGGTTTAATTTTTTGTATATTTATGATTAGTTTCATGTTTTGATGAATTGTGAAAAGTACTAAATTTTAATTGAAAACAACTTTTTTGTCTAAATAGTTTATATTGTTAAATTTTATTTTTGATTGGTTTTAATATATAATTTAATAAATTTTATATAATTCAATCCAATTTATTTTATTTTAATAAAGTTTACATTAAATTTCTATATGTAAACATTTTAGTCTTTAGAATTTTTTCACTTTAAAAAGCAGTTTCTCACCCCGTCTACGGGTTTAATTCTTAAATAATTTTATCTATTTACGTATAGTTAATTTTGAAATATTGATTTAATATTTGGAATAATAAAGTTTAAAAAATATTAAATAGTTCTATTTTATTTTTGAACAATATAAATAGTAACTTTAGTGATTTTTGTTACCGCGGTTAAGGGTAAAATATGTAATTATTGGTAAAAATAATATTAAATATATTATAAAATTTTCCTAAAACTTTCCTAAAATCATATTTAGAATTTAATTCTACCCTTAACACATAAAGTTATGAATTTAATTTTTTAATGGACACTTTCCAATGATAATTACATATATATTGTTAAAATAAAATAGGGTGACAAAATGTCATACTGTTCCTTTTAATAAGTATAATATTTTTAATATGCGTATAAATAGAATATATGTTTGACAATATATATTATTATAAAATATAAAAGGTTTATATATATCATTAGTTTTTATTTTTATTTTTTTGTAAATAAATAAATATCATAAATAATTACACAATGATGATGCATTAATTATTCAATTAATGAACAAATCCATGAAGTGATAATAAAAATATTAAAATAGATATAATTTGAATAAATTAAGGTGATCTATTAATATTATAGTTTAATATAAAATATTAGGGGTGTATTAAGTGAATTGTTTTGATTTTCCTTAAACCATGGGTTAGGATATTTCTTATCAAATATATAATTTATTTATTTACTCTCAATAGAAATGAATACCCAAGATTTGGATATTTCTTTTAAGTGAATGTTGATCATCTAAAAAGACACTTTCATATTACCTTCATTGAATTATGAGGATCCAAGAATATATTCCCTCTAAGAATTATCCATATGTGCTCCATTTATCTCCAAGAAACTCCAATTGATCTTCAAGTGCTAGTGTGGTGAATAAATAGACTTGAATTGTTTGTGTTGATCGCTCATCCTTTGATATTGAAGGCATATCACTTTATTTTATCATTCTTAATAGATAGATAGAAGGAGTATTTGAGAAAGAATTAATTTTGTGCAACAATTCTTTATTATGAATTAAACTAGTTCCCTACACAATAGACTTAACATTCAATTTATATTATTAAGTTTTAGGTTAAAATATTATTCAATTACATTCCATCCACTAAAAAAATATTATAACCATCAATAATCCCCATTACACAAAACAATAATAATAATAATAGTTTTATTATTTTTGGTGAGTTATAACATTCCCAATAAAAAATAATATTTAATTTCCATGTTAATTAATATTTTATATCAGAGAGATCTTGGTCCATTCAAAATTCTCTAGCATTTATTGAACACCCAAATAAATATTTAATTTAAATATTTTATTCGTCAATAAATATGTTCTATAAATAAAATTTGAAAAAATAATTCATGAGTCTTGAGAATAATATTTATTCAATTAATTCAATTCAATTTTAATTTAATTGAGATCATCATAAACACTTAGTGTTGGACCATGTAGGATTATTTCTCATTGGTATTCTATGGGTTTTTTTAAAGAACAAGATTGAAGTCTAATAATGGGTCAATGAACCCAGGTAAAACAAATTAAGATCGCAATGATGACATCCACATAAAATCAATCAATGTGAAATATAATCCCTTTACTTCAATATCTCATCATTAAAGTTTCACATATGTGTCACCAACCTATTTTATTGATTTTTTATTTTTTTTCACCATCTGAAATAAACACATCATTATACCATGTTAATGAAATTTAATGTAACATTTTTGTTCTAATAAAAAATATGAGATATCAACTTCTATAAATAATGATGGGACAAGTCCTTCCTTGACTTATCCATTAATTAAATATCAATCATGATTCACCCAATGTAACCTAACTTATTATGAATATATGTCATCACAATTTTCCTCAGAAAATCTAATTGCATGAGTCATAACATGAATTAATGATAATTTTAATGTCTATGGACCTTTACAGACACTCTTAGATACTAATATACAATGAAACCAAAAAATGTGAAATTTCTACTAGCATATCTATTCTCATAATCTCTAGTGTTGGATATTACCTATTTTTATCTTCATTATAAGAAGAGGCATCCACTTATGAGTACTCACACCAGAAATTCTATGTTCTATGTGTCCCATAATTGTACATTATCTAACCTAAAAATATTATTTAAAAATATTTTCATATCACTTCAAGGTTGTCATCATAGTGTGAAGCTGTTATGACCTTATCAATGCGACATATACTCTATAAAATAATTACATCAGAGTAATGCAGAATAATGAACAATATATAATCAAAATTTTTATTAATATTCAATACATTAAATATACATGTAATCAAAGTACAAATATTTGGTCCTAGGGAACCAACTCCAATAGATTTGTACACAAATAATTATTAAAATATATCCTTTTAGGATGAATTTTTTCTATGGAAAAAATTATGCCTAGTGTTGATTTACGAGTCAATTGAGATGGAAAAGTTAATCCAATATCAAAAAAATGTATCTTGAAGTAGAAAAAAGATTCATATTGATCAAAACATTCAATATTTATAGAATTATTTCTTGGATTTATTTTTTTATGATATATCCTTAAAATGACATCATGATACTTAAAATTATGTAAATTATATACTTAAGAAATATCTAATCTATTGAAATTTTTTATCAAATAAATCCACTAGATTATAATTTAACTCCACCAAAAAATACTTTCCAAGCACATTATGTATTCCATGTATTTATTTGAAGGAAACATATATTATACCCATAACATATACAAATTATTCGAGTGATGAAACCCATTCATGGTATATATTACACGCTTGAACCAATCTAAATTCTTTAAAAAAGGGACGAATTATCATAGAATTAGATTATCTTAATTATAAAAGTGATTTGTAGGAATAAAATGGGTGGTAAAGTAACATTTAAAATTTATCAAGAATTAGGGAAAAGGCACTAAGATGTATTTTTAGATCTAATCATATTTTGAGATTTATGGGGTGAAATTTTTATATGGGGGATAATGTAATAAATATAATTTTAAATAAATTTTTTTTCTATAAATATTATAGTAGTATGGTTCATATAAATTTTTTTATTTCATCGATCATGGGTACTAAGATAAATTATTAATAAATAAAATTCACTACATAAAAAATAATCACTATTATATTTCTATATAGTAAGATATTAAAAATAAAGGATATAATTATTTAAAAATTAAAAGAAAATAATTAATAAAAATAACCATTGAGATGACATAATAAAACTAAAATTTATTAAAGTACCCATAAATAATTACAACTAAAATATCCTGACTAAGAACGAAGAATAACATTATAATTAGGATAAGATTTTTCTAAAAAAATAGTAAAAAATTTAACAAAATGAAAGACATAGTTTTATAATACAATATAAGAGAATGTATAGGAAGGTTAGTGGATAATAATATTATTATATGACATTTTTAAAGGTAATATAATTATTTTTAATATACCCATTATAATAGTGATATGGCCATTAAATTAATAGTATGAATATTAGGTATCATGATTTTATATTTTTTATAGATAATATTACATACATTATAGGTGATTAGTGGTATAGTATATATAAATAAGGGTAGTAGAATTATCACATTTGTGAATAAGTGATGAGGTTTAAAATTTGTATGTATAATTATTCAATATGAATTACATTTTTGGAAAATTTAAAATAGGTAACATCATTTGGGGTTTTTAATGACCAAGCCCATGTAAAAATCCCATGGATGATACTTTGAAAACATTACATAAAGGAGAAATCCAACCCAGTAAAGACCACTACAAAGACAAAGATAGTTATAAAATATTATAAAAGAACCACCATTTCCCTCTTTATTATTAAGGAATAAATTTTTTAAATAATAGGTATTTTATTAAGGACTTAGTATTGTATTTGTTTGAATTATTCTTTGATATCAAATATTTATCAATATGAAAATATTATTGAAGAAAGGTTTAATTTTAAGTTAAAATTAAAACTTCTTATAAGTAAAGGTTTGATTTTATAAAATAGTTTACATAATTTCAATAAATATTTTAAAATGATCATGGGTTGAAATATTTTATTTTTTTAAGAAAGTAAACTATTATAAAAATGGTGAAATATGATATAATATTATATATATTTCACTATTATTTTTTAAGCATGAAAAATATCTAGTTATATTAATTTTATTGGTATAATATTTTCACATAAAATTATATTAGTGAATTAATTGATGTAATAGATCATTTTGGGGTATAGTTAAGAATTTAAAAAAATTATATATTAATTATTTTAAATTCAATTACTATTAAATTCCACTAACCATGACTATAAATACCCATTAATCTTAATGTTTCACCTTACACCAAATTCATTTTTCATGTCTAGGTTTCTCTCAAAGCCTATCCCCCATATATATATCTATCTCCCTTTATTTTAGATAAGTTTTAGTGTTTTTAAGGGTTGGTTCAAAAGAAACAAAGAAAAGTGATGTCATGTTTCCTTTTTATTACCTCTCATTTTTATTTTAACATATTTATATTATCCATTTAAATAGTGACTTTATTATTCAATTATTAATTTATATCCTTTTTTATACTATCCTTTTTATTTAATATTCATATATGTTTCTCATTACTTTTTTTATTATATATTCATATGTCTGTAATTACTCTTGATTTATGTAACACCTTGAGATTCTTATGAAATAAATTTTTAAATAATCTGATTTCTTTGATATTTGATGGAGCTTTTAGAGGTAATCTCAAAACAGCGTGATTGAGGGATATCTTTAGAGACCACAGTAGTGATTTCACCAATTATCTTCATTTCCCTTATGATTTTGACACTACTCTAGAAGAAAAAATTATTAGTCTGTTCAGTGTTGTTCACATGACATGCCAAAGTAACTAGAATAATATTTTGTTCGAATGAGACTCCGCCATAATTTTACAGGACATTACGCTTTGAAACATTCCTATCTTATAGAAATTGACGATTATGTGGTCCACATTACCTAACAAGATATCTTAAATAAACTATATTATCACACATGTTTTTCATAAATCCAAATATATTATTGATTTCCTTGCAAACAAATGAGTGCTTGAAGACAGTTTCATCTGTTCTAACACACTCTCTCTTGATTTAATGCCTATTTTTATAGGGAGAAATATAAAATACCTTCTTTTAGAATAGAGAAAATTTATTTTTATATCATGAGAGCCGGTGGACCCATTTTTCTAAAATAAATTATTTCATTGATAGCTTTCATTACATGCTACACTATGTTAAGCTTGCGTTACACACAACACTGAATTATCTTGCATTACATGCAACACCAAGTTTCAATGAAACATCATTTTATTATTGTAATTATTTAAAAAACACAATTAGAACCTAGCCATTAGAATTTTGGGTATCAAGAGGATTAACTGAATAATTAAATCATGGTTTACACATGTAAAACCCTTTTGAAATTAAAAGGAAATCCTTTTCTAAAAAAACTACTCAAATGCACACAATTTTTTTTATACCAATAAAATAAATAAATCATAATTTTGGGATTATATATATATATAATATTCAACATAATGTTTAAAATTAATCCTTTGTGTTTTCTAGACATGATATAAAAATAAATCAAGTTTTATGCTTAAAAACTATATTTTTATAAAAGAATTTTTATCGCCTTTTAATGGAATACTTGATATAAAAATTAGTTTTTGACACTTTTATAAATTTTATTTAAAAAAATTAACTTCTTATTTAAAATAAAGATATCAAAATTTACTTTGGATGAATTTTTGTTGTTTTTTTGATAAGTTTTAGGCTTTGATGAATAGTAAAAAATACTGAATTTTAATTGAAAACAGCTTTTTTGAAAAAATAATTTATACTATTAATTTTTTTTTGTAAGTGTAATTAAATAATTATAATATCATTTAATAAAATTAATGTCCTTGTAATCAATTTCACATCGAATTTGGATTTAACATTTCAATATTTATAACGTTTTCACTTTAAAAACTTGTTTCCTCACCCCGTCTATTGGAATAATTTTAAATTGATTAAAAACATTTCTATGTATTTAATTTTTAAAAATAGATTAAATATTTTTAATCACAAGATCAAATTTTACTAAATATATCACTTTATTTTATGACAATATGAATAGTAACTTTAGTAGTTTATATTACCACGGTTAAGGAAAAAATGGGTAATTAAGGGTAAAAATAACAATATAAATATTATACAATTACCCTAAAACTTTACAAAAATTTATTGGATGAATTTAATTATACCCTTAACACATAAGGTTATAAATTTAATTATTTAATGGGCACTTTTCCTTTAAAATGGATCAGATATTATTAAAATAAAAAGAGTGTCAAAATGTCACTCTTACCTTTAATAAGTATCAATTTTTTGTTATGTGGTTAAATATAAGATATTATTTAATATATATATTATAATAAAATATAATATTTATTTTAATATAATTTAATTTTTTTAAAAAAATTAATTATGAAATAATTTTCATAAATAATTACACAGTGATAATGCAGTAATTATTCAATTACTGAAAAACTCAATAAAGTGATATTAAAAATATTAAAATAGATATAATATGAATTACATAAGGTGATATATGAATTTTCTAGGTTAATATTAAATATTATGGGTGTATTAAACGAATTTACTCAATGGTATCTTGATTTATTTATTTTTGTGAAGTCAATGAAATGAATAGTGTCAAATTTGACACTAATGATATTTTATGAAAATAATATTTTATTAAATTAGTTAAAAATCATAAAAACTCAAAATAAGGTAAAATTGGACACCTTATGGTCCAAAATATCATTATTTTACCATTTATTTTTTAATTTACACCTTATTAGTAAATCTATCAACCATTTAATATAAAAAACGTTGTTACTATAGTAAAAAATAAAATAAGTTAGCAAAGGGTTGATCATAATGATATTGTTTACAATTACACCAAAAAGAGTATAAAATATATTTATTTATCGTATTATAACTATATCTCACATTATCTTATAATAAATTTCCATTTGGAAGTATTTATATAGAAATTTAATTTATTATAAATTAATGTTTTGAGAAATTCTAAAAGTTACCCTCACCTTCATTATAAAAGGACACATCCTCCCTCATGTAATTTCAACACTTTGAGTATTATATCTCCCAAAAACTCTACCATATTATATTATAAATTTACCTAGACACATCATATATGTGATTTTCTTTTCAAAGGACGAACTTTATCGTTCTTTAGATGATATATAAAGGATCCCTTTTGAAGAAGTGGTAATCGCTCTAACGTGTCACTCTCTTTTTATAGTATTCTGTAACTCCTATAAAAATATGATATGTACCATAAAATAATAACATAATTATTCTCAATATTCTTAAATTTTATTATGATTAGGAACACACCATTACCCAACCCCTTTCCCATTGATCAAGAAGTGAAAGTATCGCTTGTGCATACGTACGACTTATCATTTCCATGTGGCGATACAATTCATTTTCCATCACCATACATTATTAATAAAAATTATGATATTTTTAATGATTATATATAATATTTATTATATAATTATATTTCTGTAATGATAATATCATATCGTCTTTTTTACCACCTAATCTTTTGGGAAAGGATAATGTTTCTCATGCGTACGTATAAATTATCGTCTTCATGATATGATGTTATTAAGATTTCATCTATATTTCACCTGGGTGGTAATAAGTATGAGTTTTATTAATATATATGAAAAATATAACATAATAATGATTTTTTAAATAATGGTACCATGACCAATGTATAGGGACCAGGACTTTTGAACTGAAACATGCTTGGAAAACAAAGCAGATATCACCCAAAACAGTGATTTTTAATCAACAGGTAATGAGACATTTTAAAAAAATAATACATTTTATGATTTATATATTTTTATGGAATAAATGTATAATAAATCCATATTTATTATACAATATTTTATAACTTGAACAAGGAAATTCGAGACTTTAGGTAATGTATTTTTGTCTCATTTCTATTTCTGTGGGACGCATGCCTTATACACTTCTTGTTTCTTCTGCATGGTGTATATAATACCCATGAATATATTTTATGATTCCTATCTTTAATATTATTGTATTTTTATATCCATATAATTTTAATTATTTCATGTTGAATTTGCTTCAATAGATTATAAAGTGGAAAGGGTTTATTTCATAATCTCATTAATATTCAGCATTGTTTCGTTTTAAGTATATTTTGGGGAATATTTATCTTCCATGTACATGTTTTATAGAAAAATCAAAATGGTTTTTACTATTCTATTATGAATATTTAATTTTATTCTTACCCATGATTTACTTTTTATAAAACAGTTTGAAAATAATATTTTTTTTTCATTTTCTAAACAAGTCACTTTGTGACTTTTCTGAAAAAAAATATATAGAGGGAATGTTTTTTAATCTTATATAGAATGAATATAATTTTTTTCATCATGAATCCATAATTATTTGAATCTACCATTACAATATTAAAATATTATTTTCAAAAAAAATCATTTATAATTATTTGTCTCTTTAAAAAAATATTTCAAAAAGGAAAGGATATTTTTTCCACCAGAATTATTTCAAATGATCTTTCAAAAATTATTTTTAGACTAAGATGGAATTATTTGATGTTGCTGGTAGTAGTGAAATCTCAAAAGGGGGGTGAATTGAGTTCCTACATAAAATTTCTATTAAATATTTTGTATTAAAGATCCCCCAAATTTTAAAAATGGTCCGGTTAATTAAGGCAGTAGAGATATAGATGTCTAATTTTTTAACAGGTTTCTCGAAGGGTGATTAGTCCTAAGTTGAATTATTGTAAAACACTTCTTCAACTTTTGAAACAAGTTTACTAAATTAAACACATAAATAAACTTACCAAAACTAAATATCAAAGTGAATGCAAAACAATTTAATGTTTTAGAAATAAGCAGTAGAAAATAGATAAAACAGAGTATAACAAAATATAGTGCACAAAATAGTTAAATAAGAGGTTCAGTCTCAAGCTGAGACTTAATCCTCTCCACTTAGTGATCACCTGCCACCAAGCAGTTTGTATTAACAATAAACTTGATAGATAGCTTGTGTCATTCTTTATAAAAATTTTCACAAACTGTCTAGGTTTCACACCCTTTACCATAGTTCTTTGTGGGAAAAATAAACAACACAGACCACACACAGTCTATTCCACAGTTATACGTGAGAAAACTAGGAGTAAGAGAAGTTTGATGTGAGTATTTTTGTATCCTCCAGTTCAAGAACAGGAGACAGTGTTTATTACACAAATATACACTTCTCAGAAATGTAAAACAAAATAACACATTAGAGAAAATATGATGCGATTGCGTTTAGAAGGTTCTATGTGTTTGTAGTTCAGCTCTTGACTCTTTGAAGTGAAGAATTTGATATTCAAGTCTTTCTATAGAAGTTGTCTCCAAAATAAAGTGTTGTAACTCCAGGTTTTGGCTTTCAGAAATTGAGTTTTCTTCTTCTTATGTTGATTAAGAGTTGATAAATCACAGATGGTAGAAGTGAGTTTGTCTCAAATTATCTTCATGATTATTGTGAGTTCACAGTGTAAGTGTAGGATGGTTCTTCATTGATCTAGAAAGTAATCTTCTTCATATGCTCAGGCATGCTTTTATTCTTTTTGGGTGTCTTCACACCACCCTCTTTTTCTTATTTTATATTTGAGGTCTGAAAATAGGTATAAGTACATCACGTGTGATCATTATCGTACCTCATAATTTCCCCAGATACTGTCTCTCGATATGTCTACAATAATCATTAATTAATGTCAGAAGTATTAAATTTATCAAATATGACCTTTAGGATAATATTAAAAATTTGAAACGTTATGGAGTAGAAGAGTATGGTAGACTGGTAACGGTATCCTTTACAATGGTAGGCTTCAACAGTAAGTGCACATCAACGACATTCATCGTTAACCTATCCAATGGTAACCTTCCATCAACAACCCTCCTTAGGTAACCTTCAATTTATAATTCTCCATCAGTAAACTTTAATTGATAATTCTCTATCTGTATCCTTCTCAATAGTATATTTGCATCAGTGGCCTTTACATTGTGAGATTTAAACAAGAGAGTGGTGAGATTAAACGTACATAGTAATCAATGAGATATAAACATGATTTTCATATAAATTATTATCATGTAAGAGAAACATAATTACCATATAAATAAAACCTGATTTGGGATTATCAAAAGAGGATTTGGGATTATCAAAATAGGTGAGTCCAACAAACTACCCCTTTTTTATAATCACAAATTATGTCAGTATTTTCTAAATTAAGGTTAAGCACATTTATAAAATCTTCAGAGATGTGTATAAGAACATTTGAACCATGATTATTATGAAAAAAATATATATATGAAAATTCAACTTAAAAACATAAACTTTTGTAACCTGACCTTTTTCTCCCCCTCTCTGATTAACAAAAAGAATGTAATGTATAAAAAGAAACATAAGAGGATTTTATATTAAGGAAGAAAGAGTAAAAAATACAAAAAAAATACAAATATCCCTATAAACTAAGACAACCCACATTCAATCCACACCAAAGATGTCCACATGAGCTTTTCAATGGAAGTGGAGGAAGAAGGTTTTGAAGATGGAGGGATAGGCCGAGGGATTGAAGTCAGCAGGTTAGGAGGAGCTGTAATAGAAGAATCAATAGATTGGTAATGAGTAGATCTATGAGGAATAGGGGGTCAAGATTATGATGGCTTATGCAGGATTCATCAATTATGTATCACTAGAAGATCTTGAGGCCCCTGAGGTTGAAGGAAAGTCTCTAGAATCAATGATGGGAGTGCATTCTACATGGAGGAAGGGAAAAAGAAGATTTCTGAAATCCATAATAATATTTCCCCCTCTCTCCATGGCTGAAATAAAATAATCCTTATTCTCCATTAATTTATCCAGGGAAGAAGTCAACTCTCGAATTATTTTAACCTGATCTTTAAAGGCTTGAGTGACAGGTGTAATCCTCAAGTTCTCCAACAACAACTTGAAGTGACCATCCATGTGATGTTTAGTGTATACCCTTTTGTAGTAGAAATAAACTTGCTCCTTGATGGCCTTCTGATCTTGAGTATCTTCCCTTAGATAATTTCTTACAAGATTATGGATTTATCTGGTAGTGAAAATAACCTGGGTTATAGACTGAGGATCTGAGGTACTGGTACTAGATAACTTCTCAAATTATTCTCTAACAACCGACCTGAAGGCTTCTCGATCAATAGGAGGAGAGGCTGAAGATGAATCAGATGCACACAGAGGTGCCATAGTGAAAGCTATTGTCCCCTTAAAATATTTAGCCAGTACACTGATCAATCTCTTCACATCATCATCTTGGCCACTCAAATGTGTCTTCATGGAATTCTTAAAGTCCTCAAACACAGTGACAATTTGATGAACCACACTTTTAATATATCGAATATATTTGTCCACCTGAACCCTTGAATCCATATAAGAGTCTAATATGGATATACACTGTTTCACAAATTCCATAGAATTTGCCAAGGTTTTGAACTGATTTTGACAGTCCTTTACTTCCTCTAGCAGGATGGAGTGAGAGGTAGAAACTAGTCTTTCCATTACATAAGTGACAACTTATTAACTGTGAGTCATAGCCCTCTCTAGCCCAAAAAATTTCTCATAAAAGTAGATCTTCAGATCTGATTTTATTGACTCCAGATATTCCTTATTCACATAGTCACAAGGAAAAAAGAACCACTGGATACACAATAGTGGTTTCTGAAATAGTATGAATGGGAGGACTTTTGATTGGCTGGTCATCATCATAATATCCATAATCTAAACGTAAGACCACAAATCCAGGGTCTTCTGTCCAATATTCTATTCCAAGAGCTACAGCAACCGAACCTATAGAAATAGTTTCCTCCCCCTCACTTTGATAATTCTCCTGATCAACCATATCCATCACTACCATACCTCCTTGAGCAACCTCATCAATAGGATGTTCCACTGCCACTTCTTCTACTAAATCTTTAACTACTTCCAAAGCAATTCTAGCTTCAATTGAATCAACAGCTTTTTCATCTACACCTTCAACCATTTCTCTATTACCTATCAAGGAAATGATATTAAGACATTCTTCTCCACGTATATCAACATCTGTCTCAAAGTCATCATGACTAGATTCAGTGTCCCCGTCCTCATCTGAGGTCCCTCTAATGTCTCTTATGACATTTTATGTCCCTTATTCTTCACTGGTCTCTTCGTCATTATTGTCCCTTAGAACAATCTCCCTTCTAGGAAATCACTTCAGTGGGCTAGGCTCACTAAAAGATATTGTATTAGTATAATGATTGGAGGAAGGTTTTGGATCACTCCTATCATCTATAGAAGATTCCTCTCTTTCTGGCACAACAGAAGCTTCTTCTTCTTCATAGGAATATACTGGTTCCACTTCATCAGGCTTTAGATAAGGATCCCTCTTATCCTTTGTCCTAGTAGGATGAGTGAAATAATTTAATTCCTCATATAAATTACCTTCATAATTTACCCATTTTCTTTTCCAGGGGTTCCAATTTATCTTTGTAAACATTCAAATTACCTTTGTAATGTAGAAATTGGCACTTACTACAACCATTTTATCCTTTTTTTCTAGAAACTCCATTCACCTTCAGCATCAATGATATCAATCTATAATCAAATAAGGAATTTTATTTTTCACTGGGCTTTGTCATATCATCCAATTTAATCATCAACATCCTACATAAATTTTTCTTCTATCCATGTTTCAATAGATAAAAAAGAAATATATCCTAAAATTTAAATATAGAAAATTCCCCTCTTATAGGACTCAGGACATGCTGAATAAATTTAAACAGTATATTTTCTTCTACTTACATCTCATTAGCAATGAATTTTCTAGGACTCTCACTCTATGTTAGTTCGATTAAGGCTTCTTCATAACAGAAGAACTCAATTGTGGGAGGCACCACTCTTGAATAGTAGTCGTAAATTCCTTCATGTGGTACTCGCAGACACTCAGCCCATTCAACAGAGGAAAATCTTACACTTACTCCATTTACCCATGAAGACATTCTATTCTCATCCTCAGTCTGTTCGAATTTCAAAAACTCATAAAACTCTTTAACTAACTTCGGAAAATAATGTCTATTATTGTTTTTAAATCATTCAACCCAGCCTTGAGCTTCAAGAACCTTCTGCACTAAAGATCTACTCGTCAGCAACCATTTGGAACTGAGATTTTTTCAACTATGATTTCCCCTTTTGACAGATTAGGGTTGATCGGCTTTTCCACAACCTTTCTTCCACTACTCGACTCATCTCAAGGTCTCTTTGGATTTTGTGCATCCTCTTCATCACTGACCAATGGTCTCTTCACTCTTTCCTTGCAATCTAAAGGAGTTCAAGGGTTTTAGAAGAGGGTTATCTTCTGAGGTTAGGGATAAAGAGATTCAAGAGAGATATTGAGGTGGATCAAAATGTGGTATGGTATTTTATTTTTATCATTTAGGGATCAAAAAAAGATCAAGTAAAAGAAATAATTAAAACAAAAAACATTTCAACTTCTGGAATAAAGAAAATGTGAAGTCATGGAAAACATTGACAGTCAGTAAGGTTCCATCGGTGAGGTTCTAACAGTGAGGTTTCTATCAGTGAGGTTCCTAACGGTGAGGTATTTATTGGTGAGGTTCCTAACGGTGAAGTTTCAATCGGTGAGTTTCATAATGGTGAGGTTCCTATCGGCGAGGTTTCTTAACAGTGAGGTTTCCAATAGTGAGGTTCCTAACGATGAGGTTCCTAACAGTGAGGTTTTAATGGTGAGGTTTATATTGGTGAGGTTTCTAATGGTGAGGTCCAAAGATGAGGTTTCTAACGATGAGGTCCAATGGTGAGGTTTTTAATTTAATAGTTTATAATACCTAACTCATGTTTAATGTAATTTAACCTTTCAGAATTCAAAGTCTTTGTGGATATATCAGCCAATTGGTGTTCAGTACCAATGAATTCAAGATTGATATCGCCTCTTTGATAAAGATCTCTCAAGATGTGATGTCTCACATCAATTTTCTTTGTCCTAGCATGATATTCTGGATTTTTATAGATTTTAATAGCACTTTTATTTTTAAACTTTATAGAGACATGTTTGAATTGATATCCAATGTCTAGTAAAGTGTGTTTCATCCACAGAATTTGATCACAACAACTCCCAGTAGCTACATATTCATCTTTGACACTAAATAATCTAATAGAATTCTATTTCTTATTACACAATGATACTAGTGACTTGCCTAAAATGTGAAATGTTTCATTGGTGCTCTTTATATCTAACTCTCAACTAGCAAAATTAGCATTCGAATAACTTATTAAATCAAAATATTGTCCTCTTGGATAAAACAGTCCTAATTTTATAGTAAACTTGAGATATTTGAAAATCCTATTAACAACATTTAAATGTGACTCTTTTGGACTGGATTGAAATTGATCACACATGCATACACTAAACATAATATCTGGTTTACTAGTAGTAAGATAGACCAGTCTCCCAACTATACCTCTGTAATTGGTTTGATCTACTGATTTACTCATTTCACCAGTATCCAACTTACAGGTGGTACTCATAGAAGTATCACTACCTTTATTGTAGTCCAAATTAAAATGTTTCAACAGATCCTTGGTATATTTTCTCTGATATAAAATAATACCATTCTTATATTAAAAAATTTGAAATCTAATGGAGAATTTAGGTTCCCCCATTAAACTCATTTAAAATTTATCTTCCATCATTTTTGAAAAATCAGTACATAAAGAATTTTTACAGTATCCAAAAATAATTTTATCTACATAAATATGTACTATTAAAATATATTTGGAAATCCTTTTAATAAAAAGAGTAGGATTCGCCATTCCTTTAGTAAAGCTTTTTGAAATAAGGAAAGAACTAAGTCTATCATACCAAGATCTTAGAGCTTGTTTCAGACCATATAAAGCTTTATAATGTTTAAAAACATGATTCAAAAAATAGGTATTTGTAAAAACAGGGGGTTGTTCAACAAATACATCTTCAACTATGTACCCATTTAAAAATTCAATTTTGAAATCCATTTGATAAAGATTGAAATTATGATGAGCTACATAAGCAAGTAGTATCCTAATTGATTCTAGTCTTGATACAGGTGAAAAAGTTTCCTCATAGTCTATTCCTTCTTCTTGACTATATCCTTGTGCAACTAGTCTAGCCTTATTTCTAACTATGTTTATAGATTCATCACCTTTATTTCAAAATACCCATTTAGTGCCTATGGTCAATGTGTCTTTAGGTATTTCTAATAATTCCCAAACTTTGTTTCTTTGAAACTGATTTAATTCTTCTTGCATAGGTATCACCTAGAATTCATCATTGATTGCATCGTTAATATTTCTTGGTTTAAGATGTGAAAGAAAGGCTTGATGTTCAACCTGGTTTCTTAGAGAAGCGCTAGTTTGTGTTCCTCTATTCAAATCACCTACTAAAACATCTAAATGTTGATTCGTGAGAGTTATAATACCTCTAGAAAGAGTTGGAATAGAATCCTCATGAATTCCTATAGGTCCAGATTCATCATGTATGGATTCTGGAGAATTTATAGACCTGGTTGTTTTCACTAAGGGCTCATAGCCTTTACCATTAAGGTCTAGAATTGACATATCTTCCTCAAGGAGTTCAACAGAGGTTTTGGATTCATTTGGATCAGTCTCATCAAATTTTTCATGAACTGATCCGTCCAAACATTTGGTTCTCTTATTAAATATTCAATAAGATTTACTAGAGATTGAGTAACCTAGGAATATTCATTTATCACTTTTGGGATAAAAATTGTCAAGATTGTCCTCAGTGTTAGGGATGAAGACTTTGTAACCAAAAACTCTAAAGTAATTAACCTAAGGCTTCCTATTATTCTGAAGCTCATAAGGGGTATTATTAAGAATATATCTAATTAAGACTCTATTGATAATGTAACAAGATGTATTAATAGCTTCATCCCAAAAATAGATAGGTAGATTATACTCATTAAGCATAGTCTGGGAAATTTCTTGAAGTGTGCTATTTCTTCTTTCTATAACTCCATTTTGTTGTGGTGTTCTAGGAGAAGTGAAATTGTGAGTGTAGCCATTTTGTGAGAGAAAAGATTCAAATTCATGATTTTCAAACACATAGCCATGATCACTTCTCAAAGTATTAATTCTAAGTCCACTAAAATTTTCTAAAGATTTTAAATATTTAATAAAGTAAGAACACGCATCACTTTTGTGAGCTAGAAAGTATACCCAAGTAGATCTAGAAAATCATCTACAAGAACATAAAAATAGTGCTTCCCATTTAAACTTGAAACTCTAGATGGTCCAAACAAATCCACATGAACCAACTCAAGCAGTTGAGAAGTAGAAACATATTTCCTTGGTTTGAAAGAAACTTTATGTTGTTTTCACTTTTGACAAGTATTACAAACCATGTTAAGTGGGAATTATAATTTAGGTAAGTCACTAACTAGAACATTCCTAGTATGTTTTTTAAGTGAGTGTACATTGCAGTGTCTTAATCTTCTGTGCCATAACTAGGATTTCTTATGAAATACATTTAAACATGGAACATTTTTCTTAGTTAAAATATATACATTTTCTTTTCTTAGATTAGTGAATATTAAATAATTTTTAGAATTAAAAACATTGCATTCATTATTTTCAAGTTTCACATTAAAACCATCATCATATAACGAAGAGATACAAAGTAAATTGTACTTTAATCCATCAATAAAAAGTACTTTCTAAATTAATACAATATTAGGGTTACCAATTTGGCTTAAGCCAAAGATCTTACCTTTTTCATTATCACCAAATGTAACATGTCCACCATAAACTTTAATTAGTCTCTTGAATCATGAGTAGTATCATTTCATGAGTCTTGAAAATCCACTGTCCAAGTACCACAGATTTTTACAGGATCTCTTCAAACTGTTTTCCTACAAAACAGATTAAGTGTAGGGTAACTTTGGTACCCAAATTTTCTTGGGTCCATAGAGGTTAGCAGGTAAAACTTTGTGATACCATACTTGTCTCACGGATTTCCTATAATCAAAAGATATGTTTTGAGACATAAATACTTTTTTTGTCCTTTAGAGAATTTTTTTTCAAAAGATGATCCAGAACTTGAACTACTAGTGAACTGTCTAGATCTTGGAACAATTTTATTCTTAATAGTTCTTCTTTTTCCTGGATGATATCCTAGATCAGTTGTGTATTTTGGAGCAACTTGTTTTCCTAGTAGTTGAGTCATGGTATCTTTACCTGTAGTAAACTTCTCATGATCTCTTTTTAATTTCTCATTGGTTAATTTAAGTTCATTATTTTCTTTTAACAGCTGAGCAAATTTTTTTTTTCAATATCTAGATCAGACTTATAATTGGAATTTAAAGCATGTTGACTTGTCAATATTTATATTTATCCTTGATTTAATTAAAGGTGTCCTCAAGAATTTAATGTACTCAAATATTTCATCCTTAGTAATATTTTCATCATTTTTTGATTCAATTTTATTCCCAAAATAGTATGCATTATGTGCAGGAGAAATGGGTGTTACCTCGGATGTTTCTATCATGAAACATAGGTTTGAATGTTTGTTCTTTTCAATATAAGAAGTTTCGGGTCTACTTGAGATATCTTCTTAGGCACTCCACGTAGCTTTCATATCATTTTTATATCATTTTCCCTTGTCTTCATACTTTTTCTTAAATTTCATATTGGGGTAATCATCTTTCACATGACCTTTTTGTTTACACTCATAACATACTATCTCATTTGTGTTATCATTCTATTTTTTGTCCTTTTTTAACTTTCCTTTATTAACATACCTTCCTTTATAGTTCATCTTTATAAAGAACTTTTTCTTATGGTATAACTTCTTGAATCTTCTATAAAGATGATCCATCTCATCATCATTTTCAGAATCCGAGTCTTCACTGGTGGAAGTGTCTATAGAAGATTGAGACTTTTCTTTGTCCTTGTTCTTTGAGGTAGAACTATTGAATTCTATAGATTTCTTTCTTGGTTCTTCATATACTTCTTGATTTACCTTAAGCTCTTCTTCATACATCATAAGCCTTCCAATTATTTCTTTCACTAGTAGCTTGCCTATGTCACAAGATTCTCAGATAGAAATAGAAGTTCCTCTCCATTTTACAGGTAGGAATCGAAGCAATCTAATAATCTTGTTGTCCACTAGTTTTCTAAGAAGACTCATGGTATTCACTATTTCATTAAACATGAGATACATTTTAGAGATAGTTTCATCAGGCTTCATCTTAAAATTATCATATTTAATAATATAAGTATTTAATATCATTTATTTAATATTGGTTGGTCCCTCATGATAAATAGCTAAAGTATCCCAAATTTCATATGCTATTTTATAGGAAGATATTCTATTGAATTCTTCATCACCTAGAGAGCAATAAAATGCATTCATTTCTTTACAATTTTTGTTATAGGTGGATTTATCCAACTGAGACCATATGTCCCTAGAAGTAATAAGTAATAATTTTTTTTTCTTCAATTGTGTCCCAGATTTTAGGTCACATGCTCTATAGATAAATTTTCATTTTTAATTTCCACTGAGCATAGTTATTTCCATTAAATAAAGGCAGTCTGTTAGTAGCAGCACCCTCAACTCGGTTATCCATTATTAACTATAATTTTAAAGAACTGATAACTTACTTATGATAGGAATTTTAAGATATTTAAGATACATCTAGAATCATAATTAAATAATTTTAAAAGTTTCACAATAGTTTAGGTAATAGTAATGAAAACTAAACTAACAACCCTCTGATACCAAATGTTGGTCAGAGTGGAATCTCAAAAGGGATGGTGAATTGAGTTCCTACTTAAAATTTCTATAAATACTTTATATTAAAGATCCCCCAAATTTTGAAAACGGCCCAGTTAATTAAGGCAGTAGATATATTGATGTCTAATTTGTCAACAGATTTATCAAAGGGTGATTAGTCCTCAGATGAATTACTGTAAAACACTTCTTCAAATTTTGAAACAATTTTTTTGAATTAATCACATACACACACTTACCAAAACTAACTATCAAATTGAATGAGAAACAGTTTAATGTTTTAGAAATAAGTAGCGAAAAAAATATAAAACATATTATAACAATATATAGTGCACAGAACAGTTAAATAAGAGGTTTAGTCTCAAAACAAGAGATAATCCTATCAACTTGGTGATCACCTGCCACCATGTTGTTTATATTATCATTAAACTTGATACATAGCCTGTATTGGGATTTACAATAGTTTTAACAAACTGTCTAGGGTTCACACCCTCTACCACAGTCCTTCATGGGAAAAATAAATAACACAAACCACACACGGTCTCTTCTACAGTTATAGGTGTGTAAACATGGATTAAGATAATTTTGATGTGAGTATTTTTGTATCCTCCAGTTAAAGCATGGGAGATAGTGTGTATGGAACAAATAAACACTTCTCAAAAATGTAAATGAAAAAAACACGATAGAGAAAATATGATGAGATTGATTTTAGAACGATCTATGTGTTTGTTGTTCAGCTCTTGAATCTTTGAAGTGAAGAATTTCATGTTAGAGTCTTTCTCTGGAAGTTTTCTCCAATATAGAGTGTCGCAAATATAGGTTATAGCTTTCAGAAATTGAGTGTTCATCATCTTGTGTTGATCAAGAGTTGATGAAGCACAGAAGGTAGAAGTGAGATTGTCTCAAATGATCTTCATGATTCTAGTGAGCTCACAGTGTAAGTTCAGGGTGGTTCTTCTTTGATCTAGAAAGTAAGTTTCATTATATGCTCAGACATGATTCTATTCCTTTTGTGTGTCTTCACACCTGCCTCTTTTTTTTTCTTTTATATTTGAGGTCAGACAATAGGTATAAGTACATCACGTGGAATCTTTCTCATAACTCGTACTATTTCCAGATATGGTCTCTCTATATGTCTACAATAAGCATTAATTATTGCCAGAATCATTAAAGTTAGCAAATATGACCGTTAGGATAATCTTAAGAATTTGACAAAGTATGGAGTAAAAGAGTATAGTAGAGTGGTAATGGTAGCCTTCACAATGGTAGGCTTCAATAGTAAGTTCACATCAGCAGCATTCATCGGTAACCTCTCCAAAGGTAACCTTCCATCAATAAATCTCCATCAATAACCTTCAATTTATAATTCTCCATCGGTAACCTTCAATTGATAATTCTCCATCAGTAGCCATCTCAACAGTAGCCTTGCATTAGTGACCTTTGCATCAGTGACATTTGCATTGTGAGCTTCAAACATGAGAGCCGTGAGATTTAATGTACAAAGTTATCACTTTGATATAAACATGATTTTCACATAAATGATTATCATGTAAGATAAAAATAATTACCATATAAATAAAACATGATTTGGGATTATCAAAATAGGATTTGGGGTTATCAAAACTGGTGAGTCCAACAGATGTTTCTTATTATTTAAGAAAGATATGACCTAAGGATACCATTATTTTTATTTCTTTTAATGGTTTATGTTTACGATGGCTTGATATTTTTGAAACCTATTTTTTCCAAGATTTATGTTATGATGAAGTGTTTGATAAACTCTTTTATTTACCTAGGTTTTAATGGGATGAATGATTTATGGAATTATGGCACATATATGTATAGTTTTCATTAATTTATGGCTGGTACTTATATCTACCACCAATTCATTGGGTAATTAATTATATCTCATGAGATATTTAAGGGAAACAAGTCGATTTTCTTGATTCGTTAGGGGAAATATGTGATAAGGCTTGATTCATGAGTATTTGTAGTTAACATTAACATGTGAAATGGTTTTATGTGATTATGATGATTCTACATGCATTTAGGATATGAAATTATGCTTCATGATTGAGTTATGATGAAGTTTAACTCTTATTATTCATGTATTTTGAAATGTAAATGTTTTATTCCATGACTTGTGTTTATGATCCATGATAGGTTGTGTATGAACTTTTTATGTCATGATTATGATCGCATACCTGTATTTCTTAAATTATTCTTTCATAAGATAATAAATTGATATATTTCATGTTTACTATAATATACCATTACCGTTTTATCAGGTACACCCCTAACCTCATCATGGTTTTACCCTCCTTTGAGATTGGGAGGATACCTATAATGGTGAAGTCATAAATTTTTGGGACTTTCACTCATATCTATTCATTTTTGCAGGCTGTAGAGAAGTTATACACCATGTAACTATGTTACATGTCCTGTAATGTATGTTGGATGAAATTTGTGAGAGGGATAATGTTGTGAAAGATTAAATGTTGTGAATGGTGGTTTCACAGTGTGAGTTATTTAAATTATAGATTTTAAATCTGAAGCAATGGATTTTCCGACGTATATGGATAGTGGGGGTTGTATGTAATATAACTAGGTTACATACTGTGTAATGTACCTCATACAATTTTAAAAATAGTTTGTAGCTATTTTTTCAATTCCTTCTCTAGTTATTCATGGAACTAAACCTATGGTAGTTCAATGGTGTTTTTGAGATACTAAAACCCTTCTATATTGACCCATTCGACACTCAATCTATATTTCGGTTGGAGTGCATCTCTCAGGGTAAGTAACCTTTTCATTTCTTCATTTCCCTTGATCATGGTATCAATGTTGGGTGACATCTTTAGAACTGTTGGTCTATGGTTGGTGATTCTTCTTGGTTTCTTCCAAGATATGTTGTGTGATCTCATTACAGATTTCTTTTATTCCATTAGTTCTAGTGCCGAGGGAATTTGTCTTTGAGGTATGTAAGTTTCCTCTTTTTTGATGACCCATTGTATTCTAAATTGAATCACTCATGATGTGTATTTTATTCTAGGTCCTTCATTGATTTTGTTGGGTTTCATTGATTTTGCATTCTTTTTCGAGCATGTACGACCCAAGTTTTAAGGTGGGTGATTCTATCTCTATACCATATTTATAAACCTGATTGTTTTGATTTATAAACTATTTTTTATATTAAAATTGGAATGATTTTTTTGTTTGTTTTGTAAATATTTTTTAGTGAAAAATGGATTTTCCCTAGTTATTTATAAGTGATGAGAAAATAGGTATTTTCAAACCATTAAAATCGAATTTTTCAAATGGTTTTGAAATGGGTTTGAAATCATTGGAATGAATTGTGGAAAATAAAACATGGATTACCTTAGGTACTTTGGTGGAAGGTTTATATTGGGGTCACCATCAATTTTTTTTATTATCAAGGAGGTTTGTCTTGGGGAATTCCTATGTTTCCTAGGCCTATTGTTATAGGAGACCAATATTAAAAAAAATTAGAGGTTTACTCATGGGTTATTCTTCTACTTCCTAGGCCCATTTTTCTAGGATCAGAATTTGTGCACTTGATTGATTTTGGTACGAGTAGTCTATGGTATGGACCTATAGTATTCATTGGTGATCTGATACATTGACTCTGTTTAGTATTTCTTGTATTTATGAGTTATCCTTGATATTCTTGTTTATTGTTGTGGAAAAAATATGGAAAATGTTATTTGAAATTGATATACTTGATTTTGTTTAGAATTTTGGAGAAAAGGAAATGTTTACCATATTTTCTAAAAAAATACTTTACTGATTATCATGACATGTTTTATTTAAAATGAGCATACAAGTATTTTTATAGAGAGGCGAGTTATGGAAAACCTTGGTGGGATCCTACTAATCATATTACCTCACACCCTACACACTTTTTTAGGGGTGTGTAGACCTTTTTTTGTCTTCTAGTGTAAGGAAACGTAAGGTGCCACTATGAGGTAGTAAGTTTCATGTCATCTGGTTGGGTAGATGGTGGTGAGTTGGTGGGAGTCTGTCCCTACCATCATTTGAATTGGATATTTGTTTTTTAGTCCTTTGTAGTTGGGCTCGTCATAGATATTATAGATACTTTTGCGGTTGTTTTTTTCATATATTCTCTTACATTTATACCATATATATATATTCTTTATATTCTATTGTTTCATCAAGTTTTTTGTATATATATATATATATATATATATTCCATGTGGTCATTCGGGTTGGGAAAATCGTTCCCTCTGTTGTGTTTTTTGATATAGGTTTCTTTTCACTAGACCATGGGGATCTAAAATTACCTTCGAGTATGTGACAGGTCGGGTTGGGTGCCAGGTTTTAGGGAAACCTGGGTTGGTTCATTAAAAGTTTTTATCTAAGGAGGTTTTTCCTCCTGATTCCTTGTCTTGGGACATCTATTATACTGTATATAGTATTATCGGGACTTGAGAGGTATGTTGTGATAAGTTCAAGGCTAGAAATTTTCATAAAGAGACTCAAGATTCCATGGGATGTTGGGATGTGGGTATCTAGTATTGGTTTTTATTTTAAAATATCAGTTTTTTCTTAGGGGTTTTCTAGTTTGAACTAAGATTTGTTTTTTTAATAATTCTTATGTTTCGATGTGAAACAGTATGCCTCCAAGACATTTTCCATGGGTTCCTCAGGAAGGTGAAGTTGATTATCATCAATGGAATCAACCTATAGATCAGAATCTCATTGAGACTATAAGACATGAATTTTTTGTTATTGATCTAGGTGTACCATGAGTTCATAAAACAGTGGTTATGGTACAACCAAGAGTTGGAGGAGAGAGAGATTGACTATAGGAGTTCTTTTTCAAGAATCCATCATTCTTTAAAGTAATAATAGAAACTCAAGAGGTGGAGGAGTATCTAGATAGGATTGATCAAATATTAAACATTCTCAAGACACCCGATAGAATCATGGCGAAGTGTGCAGTGTTCAAACTCAATGAATCTGGAAAGAGATGGTGGGATTAAATGGTCCAAGAAGATATGCATGTTGGGTTGGATTGGAAGGGTTTCAAAACACTATTATTTTACTAGTTTTTTCCAAAGATTTTGATAATGGAAAAGTATCAAGAGTTCCAATCTTTAAAATATGGAGAGCATTCGGTGTTCGAATACAGCAATCATTTTTCTATGATTTTATTTTTTCCTCAAAGATGGTGAAGAATGACCAGATGAAGGCTCATAAGTACCTATAGGTTTTGCAACTAGATATCTTATTTTAGGTGTTTATGTTGACAATTTATACCTATACCGAGATGGTAGATAGAGTTATAATGAAAAAAATGAATATGGAAGGAAAGGTTGGATTTTACACCTATTCTCTTCCATTGGGTGGCAGCTTCGATGGCACACATGGGAAGAAGAGGAAGTGGTAAGATCTTCATATGAGTAGTGGAGGTGGTTCTCATTAGTGAGCCTCCTCTACATCAACTGTTACAGTAGGTAATGTTCCTATGACGTTCTATCATTGTGGAAAGGGAGAAAACATCATAATTTATTGTCATATACCCATGAAGATGTGCAATAGACGTGGATGCATTATTCACTTATAAAACTTCCATTAGGATATGAATACTCCTCATTATGATTAGAGTTTTTTATCTCCAAAGGGTATTGTGGTGCAGTTATAAGCATTAAAGACTATAGGGATCCGGCCATAATCCTCATGAGTGAAGCATTTTCATGCAGTATATAATTGTCTAGTGGAAGTTGATGCAGGTCTAGAAATAGTAATAGCTACTATCCTTATTAAATATTTAGTAGAAATTTATTTATTTGATAATGGTTCCTCCCATTCATTTATATCTTCACATTTTGTTGATGTTCTTAAACTTCCAACAAAAATTATGACATTTAAAATGGAGTTATAAAAACCTATTGGTATGAGGAAATATAAACGGTTCAGGTGTTCTTCTTTTCCATTAACAATAGCTGATACAGAGTTGTTTTGGTATTTTCTCATTCTACATTAGGATTTATTTGATTTCTTCGTCTGTATGGATTGGATTTCCACTCCTCGAGCTGAGTTTGACTATTATCATCGGTGCGTTTCATTTATTACTGTCCATGGGAGCTCTTGTGTGTTTTTGGGATAGTGGGATCCAAGATTAGGTTGTGCAAGGTCTTCCTGCATAGAGCTTAGTAGTTTTTATTTACTGTTTTGTTTATTCCCGATGATGTCTCTATTTTTGTTGATTTTACCATTGTTTCTCGATACTGTCTTGATGTTTTCCTCAAAAAATTCTCCGGTTTTACTCCAAAGAGAGAGGTAGAGTTTACGATTGACCTAGTGTTCAGTACACAACTTATATTGATACCGTCCTATTATATGGAACCAATAGAGATAAAAGAACTCAATATTCAGTTGGAAGACCTATTAGAAAAATGTTTAGTTCACCCTAGTGTTCCACTTTGGGTATCCCCATTTCTCTTTTCCAAGAAAGCAGATGGTTAAGTTTTTTTATGTGCAGATTATCCAAATTTGAACTGGGTGAAGGTTAAGAAAAAATATAATTTTCCTTGTGTAGATGATATATTTGATCAATTAAAGGAGAGAAAGTGGGTTTCAAAGATTGATCGTAGGTCAAGTTATCATCAGCTCAGAGTTCGAGAGTCTGATATAATAAAGACAACCTTTTGGAGTAGGTATAGCCATTATGAATATCTTGTGATGCCTTTTGTTCTGAATAATGCTCCTACAGTTTTATAGATTCGATGAATCAAATATTCCATCAATATCTTGACATTGTGTGGTAGTGATCTTGGATGATATCCTAGTTTATTTTAAATCTAAGAGTGATCATGAGCACTATCTAAGTTTGGTTTCAGAAATTTTGAGAAGTCATCATTTGTAAAAAAATATTTCAAAGTGTAGTTTCTAGATTCAATAAGTGAAGTTATTGGGGCACATAATTCCTAAGCATGGATTATCAATTAATCTAGAGAAGGTAAATGATATTTTGTTATGGAAGGAACCGTGGAATGCCTTTGTGATTTTAAGCTTTCTTGGTCTTACTAGATACTACCAATGTTTTGTTAAGGACTTCTCTAAGATGGTGTCACCTTTTACTTCTCTTACTAGGAAGGTGGTGAAATACTCATGGGATACAAAGTTTCAGTATTCTTTTGATGAACTGAAAATGCTTCTGACATCAGCTCATATTCTAATCTTATTGAGCCCGTTAATGGATATGTGGTGATTTGTGATACTTCGGGTGCTATTTTGGGATGTGTGCTTTTGCAGGATGACCATGTGGTAGATTACGACTCTCTTCAGCATCAACCTCATGAAAAAAATTACCCCACTTATGTTTTAGAGATTACTATGGTCATTCAAGAACTTAAGTGTTGGAGAAACTATATTTTTGGGGAGAAGTTCATGATATTCTTAAATCATAAGAGTTGTAGTTATAACTTCCCTCAGAAGGACATGAATATCAGATATAGGTGATGAGTATAATACCTTCATATGTTTGACATCAATATCACCTAAACCCCAATGAGGGGAAACATTATTACATATTCTATTATAAGTGAAGTACCATCATAGGCTATTTTGGAATCTAAGGAAGAGTGGAATCTTATAGGTCTTTTCACTCAGTTGCATCTCGATGCTCAGAATAATTATTTGGGTATAGTTTTGACCAGTTTTCAGTTATCATCATCTTTCTTGGAGTCTATTGTGCATAGTCAGTTGTAAGATTATGGGTTTTAGAAGAATTAAGAAAGCATTTAAGTTGGGGAGACCATTTTGGGGTGGTCTCTTTACTCAGATGGTATGCTTCACATTAGGAAAATAATTTTCATTCAAGTATCTGTGAGGAGTTCAATCTTGTTCGATTGTCATAGTTCTTTATGGGTCATTCATCCAGGCACTACAAAGATGAATTTTGACATGAGGTGGTGATTCTAGTGGCTGAGTATAATGTGTATCATTATAGAGTTTGTGCCTCATTTTTACACCTACCAATGGATAAAGGTAGAGCACTTGAAACCTTTGGGTTTACTTCAGCCTCTTTTGGTGTTGGTTTAGAAATGGGATGTGGTATGCATTGATTTTTTTGTTGCATTACCATAGACTCCCTAAGGGAGGAATGTTTTTTTTTGGTGGTTTTTGATCAATTCACAAAGTCTTTTCATTTCATTCTGATTAAGGATACCACTAAGGTTGAAGATCTTAGTAAGTTGTTTGTGCAAGATATTTTGAGGTTACATGGGAGTCCTTCTTCCATTGTTTCAGATAAGGATCTTGGGTTTACCTCAAGGTTCTGGAGGAGTCTCTAATAGGTGATGGTAACTCATTTCAAGTTGAGCGCAACTTACCATCCATAGACAGATAGTCAAATAGAGTGAGTAATTTAGATTCCAGAGGATATGATTTGCACCTATTTATTGGATTTTGGAGGATCATGGGATAGCCATCAGGGATTGTTTGAGTTTTTTTACAAAAAAAATTATTAATTGTCAATTAGAAGGGATCCTTTAGAGTCTTTGTATGGTCACCCAGGTAGATCACCTCTTTATTGGGATGAGGTGGGTGAAGTATCTTTAGTAAGACTAGGTTTGGTTCAAGAAATGTCTGTGAAGATTCAGTATGTACATCGACGTCTGGTTACACCCTAGATTTGACAGAAATATTATGTGTATTGTCATTGTCTACCTTTAGATTTTTTCATTGGTGACTAGTCTTTCTTGAAATTTTCTCCTTTGTTGGGTCACCGTCGGCTTGGAAAGCATGGAATGTTATATCTGAGATATGTTGGACCTTTTAAGGTCACTAAGAGGATCAAACAATTTGTTCATTAGTTAGAATTACCACTTTAGTTTATAAGTATTAATGAAGTTTTTCATATATCTCATCACATGAAATATCACCCTGATCTTGCTCACATTATGAGTTGGAAAGAGATTGAGTTGGAGCCAGATACTTCTATTTTGGAGAAACAGGTTGAGATCATTGACTCTCAAGTGAAATCCATCCATGGGAATTTTATTACTATAGTCATAGTGCTATGGAAAGAAGGATCATATTCTCATGAGACTTGGGAACACAAATCTTTGATGAGGGATCAGTTGCCTTATCTCTTTCTAGGGATTACATCTTCTACATGACTTCCCAGGGACAGAAAGGCTTTATGGTGGGGATTTTAGAACATCTTGTTACCATTTTATCAGGTACTCTCTTAAACTCATCATGTTTTCCCCCTCCTTTAAGATTGGGAGTATACCTATAATGGTGAAGTCGGATATTTTTTGGGCTTTCTTCAATAACCATTCATTTCAGCAAGTTGTAGAAAAGTTACATGTTGTGTAACTATGTTACACATTGTGTATTGTTTGTTGGATGAAAGTCATGAGAGGTATCACATTGTGAAAGATTACATGTCATGAATGGTGTTTTTATTTCATGACTTATTTAAATAACGGATTTTAAATCTAAGGCAATATATATTTCGACGTATATGGATCATGGGGGATACACGTTGTGTAACTGGATTACACACCATGTACCAGCCCGCATGAAATTTTTGAAATAGTGTGTGGCTATTTTGTTTCAATTCCTTCATTGTTTCTTCATGGCTCTTGACCTAAGGCAGTTCTAGGTAATTTTTGAGAGACTAAACATATTCTTGATTGATTTTATAAACACTCCATCTTTATTACGGTTGTGGTGCGTCTCTCTAGGTAAGTAACCTTTTCATTCCTTCATTGCCTTTGATCATGGTATCACTTTTGGGTGACATCATTGGATATTTTGGTCAATGGTTGGTGATTATGCTTGGTTTCTTCTAAGATCTGTTGTATAATCTCATTCTAGAGGCCTTTTCTTCCATTGTTCAAAGTGTGGTAGGCATTCATCTTTGAGGTATGTAGGTTTCCTCCCTTTTTTCGACCCCTTGCCTTTGAAATTCAATCAATCTTGATGTAGATTTGATTATAGGATCTTAGTTGACATTTTTGGTTTCATTAATTTTACATTACTTTGTGGGTGCATGAGACCCGAGTTTTGAAGTAGGTAGTTCTATCTCTAGCCTATGTTTATGAAACTAATTGTTTTTATTTATAAACTGTTTTCCATATTAAAATCGGTATGATTGTTTTCTTTGTATTGAAAATGGTTTTTAGTGAAAAATGTGGTTTCCCTAGTAATTGATAAATGATAAAAAAAATCGTTATTTTCAATGCATTGAAATGGAATTTATGAAATGGTTTAGAAATGGTTTTCAAAGCATCAGGATGAATTATGAAAAAGAGAACATGGGTTACCTCAGATATATAAGTGGAAGGTTTATCTTGGGGATATCATCCATTATTTTGTGATTATAAAGGAGGTTTATCTTGGGGCTTTCCTCTATTTTTGAGGCACGTTGTTCTAGGAGACTGATATTGACCTTTTTTGGGGTTTACTTATGGGGTATTTCTATGCATCTAAGGCTTGTTGTTCTAGGATTGGAATTTTTTCACTTGATTTATTGTGGTAAAAGTTGTCTATGCCTTGGACCTGTAGTATTCCTTGGTGTTGTGATACATGTTCTAGTGTTTCATATTTCATGGCTTTTTGATTTAGCCTTGATATACATGTGAAAAAATATATGGAAAATGTTCTTTGAAATTGAAAAACCTACTTTGGTTTAGAATTTTGGGGAAAGGGAAATGTTTACCATATTTTCAAAAAAATTATTTTACAAATTATCATTCCATTATTTTTAAATGAGAATACAATGAGTTTTATATAGAGACTAGTTATGGAACACCTGATTGGGATCCTACTAATCTTGTTAGCTCACACCCTGTGCACCTCTTCTGTGGTGTGTAGACCTTTGTTTTTCTTCCAGTCTAGGGAAAGGAAAGGCGTCATAGTGAGGTATTGAGATTTATGTCAACTGGTTGAGTAGCTGGTGGTGATATGGTGGTATTCAATCCCTACCATCATTTGGAGTTGCTATTTGGTTTTTAGTGCTTTGTAGTTGGACTTGTCTTGAACATTTTATCTAATTTTTCAGTTGTCTATTTCTGTTGTTTTCTTATAGTTATGGTATATATATCTTCTTTGTCTTCTATTATTTCTTCTTATTTTCTGTGTATATATATATATATATTCCATGTGGTTGTTCAGGTTGATTGAAATCATTCCCTCTCTTGTGGTGTTTGATTCCCGAGTGCTTGTCACTAGCACATGGGGATCAGGAATTCCCTTTGGGTATGTGACGGGTCTGGTTAGGTGCTAGGTTTAAGGGTAACCCTGTTCAGTTCATTATAATTACCCTTATCGAGTATCTGATATTTCCCTTTTCTTATGTTTCCATTTCACGTTCTATGAGGAGTGATTTTAAGTAGGGGTAATAAAGGGGAAGATATTCGTGGGAAATATTGAAGATCATTCCTCAGGATATAATTTTGTGTTTCATGTTTCTAAAGGCACTAAAATATTACAGTTATATATCATGTGTTTCTGTAATGTAATGAATATTCATCAAAAAAGATCTAATATCCATTTATGAAAACCCTGGGTTGTTATAGTTGGTATTAGAGAAATGTTTTAGTTAACCTTTCCAAACTAGGATGAGAAAACCTTAGTAAGATCTATAAGGATGAGACTAAGTATAGGTTAAAATCCTAGAGTTTTAATAATGATCATAAAAAACCTAAGATTAAATCAAATGTGCCATATATTGATATTTGTTTAGTAATTTACCTTGATTATTTGGTTCTACAACTATCATTAGTGTTCATCACCCTGGGATTTCTAATTTTAGTCAGTGGATAGAACCCGAAGGAACCATGTTAATGATGAATATCATGGTCAATGCAATGATTTTCCTCTTGAAAAACTGAATTTCCTGGGAGCATGAATGAAAAAATTTGGTTCCATGATCACTCAATGTTTTCAATCAATGAATCATGTTGGACTTTCAAATGATAAAAGGAGGGGAAAACATTTTTTTGAGTCCTTAATGAGGCAGCATTCACCTTGTTTCAGTGGGTATTATGATTTAATAGTGGCTGATCATTGGATTAGTATCATTGAAAAGATATTTTCAGTTCTCCAATTCTTAGAAAATGATAAAAATATTTTGGATGCCTATCAGTTAGAAGGTTTAGAAGATCAATGGTGGAATCTTATTAAGAATACGAGGCAACCAGATGAAATTGACTCCATGGAATGGGATGAGTTCAATAAATTATTTTTCAATTATTACTTTCTGTGTATTATTCATATGAAAATAGAGAAAGTGTTTCTTAAGATAAATAAAAATGATGAAGAATCCATTGGTACTTATAAGAAAAAAAATTCATGAATTTTATGGTAGGATTCTAGTATTATCATAGAACCTAAAAATAAGGTTTACCAATTCTTTAGAGGCTTAAAACTAAGTCTTCGAAGGGAATTAGACATAAGATACTTCAACATCTATGAATAAATTATTATTTATGCACTCAATGTAGAAATAGAAATTTGAGATACTCAAAATTACAATGGTTTTGATAAGAAAATAATGATTGAGACTCATAAAACACATGGTTGAAAGAAATTGAAGCCATTTACATGCTAGAAATGAGGTAATAAACATGATGGAAAGTGTTTGAATAAAATTTTTTGGTTCTTTAAATGTGGAAAGGAAATACATAAATCTCATGAATGTCCAAAGGAGATGGATATTCCAGTTAATGCAATAGAGAAAAAGAGGATTTCAAGTAATGCACACACACACTTCAGTTATTTAAGTGTAAAGTAAATGGGAATTACATTAACCAATGCCCAAATTTGAGGGTTAACGATGATGATCGACTTCGGAACCCTATTAAGGCAAAATAAAAAGGGAAATCATCTGCAATCACTATTGGAGATGTGGAGTACGAAAATGACGTGTTTTAAGGATTGATTGTTAATGTATTATAATTCATGAATAATATTATAGAATTAATTTTATCGTATTATAGAATATTGGATAATCTAAGGATTGGTATACTATAGTTTTCCTTATGAAATTGAAATAACATATTGAATGATACTCGTGAACATGAAAAGTGATTGAGGTGGTAAGGTTATATTAGAAGGGAAGGATAACCCTTAATATGTGTATGATGATGGGATAATGAAATAAAGATATGTTTGATTGTGATAAAATAAATGGGATAGTATTGATAACCATGGAACTGATAAGATGACAAGTTGATTTATTATATCATGGATTGATTTTATTGAATTTATGGATTTATGGTATGAGGAAAGAAATAATTTTTTTAAATCAGGCAGGCATTCACTAATGTTTTATGGTAATTCGGGTTATTTACATGTTTCAAGAGAATACATGATAATATAATTCACATGTTTGGAATGTGAAAATTGAGGGATATATCATGTTTTTTATGGATAAATGATAAGTTTAGTTACCTTCTTTCGAAAGTCTTGTATTTTTATCTTTTTGAAGGTTTATATGAGTAACTATTTATGAAATTTTTTACATTGAAATTTGGATAAGGTTTTAGAGGTTAATGTTTTTCAATATAAATATTTATAGATATTGGATAACATGTGCTAACAATTTTTTTGATGATAACTATAGATAGATGGAATGACTTATCATCCCATTATGGGTCTTATGATCCAATAGTTCTTCTAGCATCACAATTTCAACGTCATCTTTTCATAGAATAAGATATTATAAAGAAATTGATCAAGGAACAACCATAGAGTGAGATTTTACTTATGAGATGAAATAAAGTATATCTTCTCAAATGATTTTTGAATAAAAAAATGTTATATAATCATCATTTTATTTGATATCAATTACCTTTTCTAAACCAATTTGATCTATGGTATTTTTTCCGTAACTTTATCTTGAACATATTCTCTATCACTATCCATCAAAACATAATAGTTAGTTTTCTATTATATGTCTATGTTTTCACTTTACACTTATTTTATTCTATATTAAAACTTATATATGAGTTATGTTGGGTAACCATTATGTTTATAACTCTCATTTTTTTAAATTTTGTTTTAGTATTCATTTTTATGATGTAGGTTTCTATGAAAGTAAATTTTTTGTATTAAAAATTTGATAAACCCAATGAATTACAAGGGTGAAATTAATTTTAAGTGCTTTATAATGTAAGACCCTTAAATTTTTAGGAAATATATTTTTAAATAATCTAATTTATTTGATATCTTTCATTGTATGATATATCATGTTAAGCTTGTGTTGCACGCAACACCGTCTTAGCTTGTGTTACACTCAACAAAAAGTTTCTACGAGATATCATTTTATTATTGTAATTATTTAAATAATAATATTATAACATATCCATTATAATGGTGGGTATGAATAGTATTAACTAAATTATGAAATTATGGTTTACTCATTTAAAACTCTTTTGAAATTAAAAGGAAATCATTTTCTGAAAAACTGTTTAAATGTGCACAAGTGTGTTTTATCCCAATAAAATAAAAAAATCACCCTTATTGGATAATATTAATGAAATATATAAATATATATATAATTTTTAATCAAATTTTTAATATTCATCTTATTTTTTTACTAAACATGATATAAAAATAAATCCATTTTTATGCTGTAAAACTAGATTTTTCTTAAATCAGCCCTATTACCTTTTAATGAAACACTTTTTTCAAAACCAAATTTATAAATTATATTTGAGAAAATAAACTTATTATTTAAAATATGTATACCAAAATATAATTTGGTTGATTTTATGGTATTTTTATGATAATTTTTCTGTTTTGATGAATAGTGAAAAATACTGAATTTTAATTGACAACAGCTTTTTCATCTAAATAATTTAGAGTGTTAAATTATTTTTTTGGATGGATTAAAGTTTAATTAGATTAATTTTACCATTTAATGCAATTTAATTCATTTTAGTAAATTTCAAAATGAATTTAGATATAAAAACATTTCAGACTTTTGAACGTTTTCACTTTTAAAACTCATTTCTCGACACATCTATGGGATTAATTAGCATGGCCCCTGCGCAAGGATGACATGCACAAACCGAGAAATGGTCCAAATTTTATTTTTGGAAAATATAAATAGTAATTAGTAATTTTTATTACCATAATTAAGGGTAAAATGGGTAATTGATGGTAAAAACAATATCATAAATATTATAAAATTACCCTAACACTTTCTAAAAATTATTTTATGAATTTAAGTCAACCTTTAACACATAAGGTTATAAATTGAATTATTTAATGAAAAATTTTCCATGAGGATGATGGATTTATTATTTTATGATTACACCATTATTCAACCCCTTTCCCATTGAATAAGAAGTGAAATTATCACTCATGCATACATATGAATTACCATCTCTACATGACAATACAATTCATTTTCAATCACCATATTTTATGAATGGAAATTATGATGGGTTTAATGTTTATGTATGATATTTATGAAATTATTATACCTCTTTAACTATAAAATCATATCTACCTTTTCACCACCTAATCCTTTTGGAAATGATAATGTCTCTCACGCGTACGTATGGATTACCATCTCCATGATGTGATGTGATTTAGTTTTCATCTATATTTTTTATGGTATGTAATAGGGATTACTTTTTTGAATATATATGACATATATAACATAATAATAATTATTTAAATGATGGTACCATGATCAAAGTATAAGGACCAAGACTTCCAACCTAAAATGTGCTTCGAAAATGATGTAGATATCACATAGAATAGTGATTTTAAATAAACGAGTGATAATATGTTATAAAAAATAATACATTTTATGATTTATATATGGTCATGGAATAAATTTATAATAAATCCATATTTATTATAAAGTACTTTGAATATGAACCAGGAAAGGTGAGACTTGAGGTAATGGATTTTTATCTCACTATTATTTCTGTGGGACACATGCCTTATACACTACTTTTTATTATATGTGGTGTATATACTAACCATGAATTTATTTTATTTTTTTTATCCTGAATATTATTTTATTTTAATATAAATATAATTTTCTTTCTTTAATGTTGCACAAAATTGAACTAATTATAAAGTTTTAATGGTTTACTTAACAATCTGATCAATATTCAAAATTGTTTCATTTTAAGTCTCCTTTAGGGAATATTTATCTTTCATATCATGCTTTCTAAAATTGTTTCCAAAATGTTCTTTAATATTATCCAATGAAAATTAAATTTTATTCTTACCCATGTATGAATTTTTACAAAATGTTTTCAAAAGAATATTTTTAGTAATTTTCTAAAGAAGGATCATTGTGACTTTTCCAACAAAAATATACAGAATGAATGTTTATTTAACTTATACGACATGAATATAATTTTCCACTATCATAATGGCTTAATTATTTGAATATTCCTTTACAAACTTACAAGGTTATTTTCAAATAAAATTTTTTCATTTATAATTTCACTACTCTTTAAAAAATAATTTCAAAAAAGTAAATGATATTTTCTTTAAGAAATATTTCAAGTGATATTTATAAAATCATTTTTTGAATAAGATGACGTTATTTGATGTTACTTATTCTTTATCAGGGATATTACCCAAGGGTAATATACTTATTATTTATCCTAACGGTTTATGTTTATAATGGCATGATATGTAATAAACTTTTTTCTTTACCAAGAGTTGTGTTACGATGAAGTGTTTATTAAACTCATTTATTTACATAGGTTCTAATGTGATGAATGATTTATAGACCAATTGCACAAATATTTATACTTTTAATTAAGTTATGGGTGTGACCTATATATCCCTCTAATACATTGTTTAATTAATTATATCTCCTGATATATTTATGGGCAACAAGTCACCATGTTTGATCTATTATGGTAAACAAGTAGATGTGCTTGATCTGTTAGGGGAGACAGGTGATAAGAACCGGTATGAGAGTCTTGTTAGTAAACCTTGACATATTAAATGTTTTTATATTATTATGATGATTCAACACAAATTTATTATATGAACTTATGTTTCATGATGGAGTTATGATGAAGTTTTATTCTTATGATTCATATCTTTTAAAATGTTAATGTTTTATGCCTTGAATCATGTTTATGATCCATGAAAGCTTCGATATGCGCTTTGTATGATATGATCAGGACCACAAACCCATATTTATTATATTATTCTTTAATAAGATAATAAATTGATAGCTTCCATGTTTACCCTTACTGTGCATCTGAGCTCATCCATTTCTTATGTTTCCTTTCCACATATTATGAAGAAAGGTTTTAACTAGGGGTACTAAAGGGGAATATCATTATGGGAAACATTGAAGATATTTCACCATACTATAATTTTTTGTTCTAAGTTTTCAAAGGAACTAAACTATTATAGTATTTGGTCATGTGTTTATGTAATGTAATGAATATTCATCTAAAAAAGATGTAATATACATGTATTAAATTCAGGGGTGGTTATAATTAATATCATTCCTTTTCATAAAAAACAATCATATATTATTAAATAATCCATATACATATCATGTATTTATGGTATTATGAATATTTAATTTCTAATAGGAGTAATATATTCGATTCAAACTAATATATATCTTGTTAAAACTTTATTAGTATCCAATAGGACCCATCCTTTATTGGGCACAACTAAACTTTGATTTTGATGTTTCTAGAAATGAGAGTTAATTGTATAATAGTTTTATAGTATAAATATTAATAAATATATAAATTGCATACTAACAATCTTAAAGGGTTTTATCCATCACTACTCTAGTATACCATCCTTTCAAATTCATATTATGGGTAACTAACCTTTTATATTCAATTTCTAAAATGAGTAAATATTTTATGGTTCTTTGATACTAAATTAATTTATTAGGTTACTATTATCATGTACGATATACTATGAATGTACTATTAAAAATATGATTATTGTTTATTCATTTAGGTTTTATGACAATATTTTGATTTGGGATTTTCTATCTTGGAATCCATATACCTTGTCCATTGTCTTACCTTTATTAAATACCAATTTTGATTGATTTTTTTATTTATATACAAAAAATGTTTCATCAAATACAAAAAATTATAAGAGATGGTTAGGTCTAAAATTATATATCCCCCCCTAATTTAGTGGTTAGAATTTTCTCTTCCTAAATACAATAAATTATGGAATGATTATAATATCATTAAATTACTAGGAATCCAAGTTATATAAATCCATTATAATTCCATGAATTGGTGGGAATTCTTATCATCATAGGTCATTTGAGAATATATTTATGATGTTCTTGATTATTTTTAAATTACATATATATCATTATTATTCATTTTCCTCTCTATATATTGTATATATAAATATTTATTAATGCACTAATATCCATATTTGTTAACCCTACTATGATTTATATATCACCACATTTTTAGGTAAAATATCTTATAAGACAGCCATATTATAAAGGATTGTTTATTTATAGATTCCTTGATATGTATATAATATATTTTAAATAATTATCAATGTATTATTTTCCATGAATTAGGGTATCAATTCTAAAATACAAAAAGCATATGATTCTAGGAATAATTTGAATGTGATAATATTTATGTTATATATTAAATACTGTAATTTTATAGTACTAAAACATGAGCTATGGTTTGGGGTAACACATTTATCCATTTTACATAGATATTTTTCTAAATTAGATAATTATGTTGTCAGTGAAGATAAAAATATCATAATGAATTAAACTATTTAATTTTTTTGAATGTGAAGATACGTAAATAAATAATTCTTATATAGAGGTCTTGATTTTAATTCATAATTTTAGGATATTGGTGTAAGAAAATTTCATCCTTATATGGAGACACTCAAAACACAGTGATATGCGTAATAGAAAAAAAAGGTTTTTATAGATTTTATTCATTTTAAAAATGTGTAAAATGATTTATTGAGTTTAATTTTTCTTTAACGGATGAGTTTTACCCAATCTAAATAGAAATAATCATGGAACGCTCATGAATCACACTGAATATATATTGAAATTATTAAATATCATGATAGTTATATAACTTTATGGAAGATAATATATGGTTATGACTGTAATATGGAATAAGTACAAATCTATAAGGATTTAAAATGACTAAGAGAAGTTAAGTTTTCTATTGTTAGGTGCGATCAAAATGATCATCATCAATATAAGTATATATAAACCTATAGCTGTGTATCACATTATTAAAATAGTGAGTAGAAATATTGGAGTAGGAAGCGATATAATATCATATTTAGGTGTAATCATGATGATCATTATCACTGTCTAAATCGGTGAACCTATGAAATTATATCACATTATCAAAATAGTGAGTAGAGAGATTAGAGGATGAAGTGATCTAAAGACTTGGCATTAGACTAATTTTAAAAATAAACTCCAAAATAAAATTTTTCATGATTTGGGTACATTGATTAATTCCAATTCATACTTCTGGGATTATCTCGTCCACATTAAAGGGATATCTAAATAAAAATATTTTGTCCTTGAAATTTAATTATATATTTAATGACTGTATTTTCTTTATTATTGATGAATGATTTGGCTATTCTTTCTTATATAATAATATAATCCAATAAAATTATTTTTCATGAAATAATTATAAAGGGAAAAAATAACACTATGATTGACCACCCTCTCAATATGATTCCATCATATTTAGACCTAACTTTGAATAATAATATGTAAATTTTATTAACTATAATTGAAATGATATTATTGATCTCATATTAGTCAAACTCAATGATTAACCTATATTACTCATTATTAATTGACTAAGTTTTCTATTTTTTATGTTTTTATAAATAAATTTGAAAACAATATGCCCTATTGATCCACATTTAATCATGTAGTCCATAAATTATACTACACTCATTCTTAAGATACATGATCTATATACATAAAGAAAAAATAATATTTTTCAAAATTTTCAATGAGAGTAATAAAGTTGAATTAAAAATTAAATATATAAGATAAGTAAAATAGATTAAAATCAATCCAATATGAAATATTTATCCTTTATGAAATTATCTACATATTATCACTCTATTACTATATATAAAGTAACAAAAATAGATAAATTAGAGAACAAATCATAATTATTAATGATCAATTGATAGAATATTCAACTATGGATATAGTTTTATATTCCCATTAAATTAAATAGATATATCTGGGTTCCAAAATAATATATCAACTAAAATTTATTTTATTTGAATATTTTTTATATTAAAAAATATATTTAGTAATCGTTAGAATAAATTCATACAAAATATACATTGATCATGCATTCTATATGCCTTTAACAACCTAGGATTTTAAAAGAGTATTCAGGTTCACGGTTTGATATGAGAATACTTTAATTTTTCGTAATTATACATGATTTTAGAAAAAAAATTTAAGAAAATTTTTGATTTGTAGAGGAAGGTGAGGTTATCAGTATTACTACAAGTGAAATAGATATGGTTTGATATCAAATGGGGTAAAAAAATCCAATATGACCACTAGGTAGTTGGTGTATATTTATTGTGAGATTGATACAAAAAGGATTTCCCTATCTTGGATATGAGGTACCCAATACCCAATATAATTTTTTATATATTTATTTTTAAATAAATAAATTTTTTATAGAAAAATTTAGTCAAACCATAAGCCTCAACCAACAAAGCCTTATTTCTCTCTCCCTTCTAAAATCTCTTGAATATATAATTCTTGTCCAATTCCTATGTTGTTTATACTAGTGGAATATTCAAGGAATTTATATGCTCACATGCCACTCTATTTCTTTTTTATCTCAATATTTTTCATTGATCCACCAAAAATTCATAAAATTGTGTATTTTTGATAGATTCTTAAATTTAGTCAAATAAAGTAAAATCAACCAATTATTTTAGAAAAAATAACTCTTAAGATTATGAATTAGTTGGTTTATATATTTTTACTTTATTTTTTATGTCCTTTTATGTGTTATATTATTAATATCACAATTAAGTTGGATGAAGGTCTTTAAATTTGATTGATAGGACTTTGATGATCATGAATGGATGAGTATGGATAATTAGAACTGTGATGGTTCACATGATATATGCCTTAATATCAGTGTATTTTAAATATTATATAAACTTAATATTACTAAAAAAATAAAAAGGGGTTTATAATAATGGTTTCTTAATTTGATTTAGACTTAAATTACCATGTGAGGTTTGGTAAAATGATGTTTGAAATTATACATAGTGAAATAATCAATATACGAGTTATGAGATAATCCAAGTTAAGCATCCATGATTACTTAGGTTCATTGATAGTGGTGAATTGTAAGTTTAGTATTAGATACTTATATAAGGTTTCATGAATCCTTGTACAAACATTAGTGATATTCTAATGAGTATAAATACATCTACAACTATTAAATGATAAATTATACTTTCAGATCAAGCATGAAAATGTTAAAATTATTATATAAGTTTTATATCACCATTTATGTTGTCATTTGTGAGAAATCATTTATTAATAGTTTATTAAAAGATTATTTTTAAATGATAAAAATGGATGAATACTAGGGGTAGGTGGCAGGACTGTCTATCATCCATCAGGTTTGTATAATAACCTTGGGATGAGAAGCTGATGAGAATATTTCTAGGAGCCTCTTTAATCTCAATGATGACCACAACATATTATGATACATATTCAAAATCTCCAACTCCAATAATAGTTTTTTTAATTATTTATGTATGATATTTGATTAGGATTGGTAAGAAAGTATTTTTTTTATTATCATAACATATTTATATTATTTTTCCTTACCCTGGAATTTTTTTGGTATTATTATATCGTTCACTATTGGGAGATGTAGTCATTCATGATAGTTCATTATTATAGAGACCACACATATCACATTACACTGATAGTATATCCTACCAAAAAAATGATAATATCATTCCATGAATATGACAATTTTACCCCCTCCCCCAAGATTAGATTATATTGAAATTTATAATCCTATCAATGTTTTCCCCACCAATAAGAAATGATGTTTATCCCTAACCTATCCCAATTTATTATACCCAACAGAATATCAAGGCTATTTATGAGCCAATCACAATCAATACTTCGGTGTAATACATTGGGGATATATGAATATTTTGAGATTTTCTCCTACAAAATCGAATTCTAAGTCTATTTTGATCCTATTGTAGTATTTTATGGTTTATAGGATGCAAAAGATATTTTTAAGCTTACCATTATTAGATATTATCTCCAGGACATGTTGTTATTCCTAGATTATTATAGTTTATCTTTTCCAATATTATGACAAGGATATTATAAGCCTATAACATATTCTATCACACTGTAGTATTTTAGTTTATTCCCATTTTTTATCATATACGATAACACAATGATTCCATTTTGAGTCTATCATAATTTCTCCTACCCAACTAAATTCTATAGATATTTCTGAACCTATCACAATTTATCCCACTATAAAAAAATTGAGGTTATATCTAATCATTCTAATGGATTTGATAGTTAATCCCTACTCTATAAGAGACTAAGTCTATTCCAAATCCTCCATTAATATGGTGTTAAAATTTGTTAATTTTACCAGCAAATTACTATTAATGGTTAAAGTAGGTAGGGTGAAGTGTTGTGGGATCTTGGTAAGTGAATGATGACTTGACATGTTTTATGTGTATTGAAATTTACTACGTTATATATTATTTTGACCATGTAATCACAAAAATCTAGATTCTATTAATGGAATCATTGGTGGTGGCTAACTAAGTTATGTACTCACACACTACATGATCACAATGGTGGATTTAAAGACCCATATAGTTAGAATATAGTTTAGGAAATTTTATATAGTGTAGATATGTAACTATGGAATATTAGTATGTATTTTAATATTGTTATTTTGTGACACTGAGATATTTTATTTTATTATAAAAAATGATTTTTCATTACTGTTTTCATTTTATACATCCTCAATCCATTGAGTGATCTCTTTCTGGAATATGATTGTATCGTATAATAGGTTTCTTTTTTTATAAAATGTAATAATTGTTTTATTATTATGTTAATTCCTCTATAATTATATATTACATGATGTATATAAATATTTTTTATATTTATGTAATATATTTTTTATTATATGATATGATACTTACTGTATAGTCTCCCAACATGATGTACCCAACCCACACCACTAGTCAGTAGCCTATGGTATATGGGGAGGAGTTAATGGTGTCAAATTATTAATAGAATCAAACCATAATATTCATAACCATTTTAATGGATATTATATAATGGTATGAAATCCTTGTTTTAATTATTTTAATGATTTTTTACATTGTAAATGGAGATAGACCCATCAGAACATGGGATATGCAATATATTTCTACTCAGCCAACACCTATATGTTGGATGTCCAAGTTACCAAAAAGTGGTATTACGGTAATTGGTTTTTAAATTTATAGTATTTTTATTTTTATATATATTATATTTATGGTTATTGATTTATTATTTTACTCTTGATTCGTAGATAAAAGAGTCATACATACATGCATCATTCTTGTTATGTAGGACCACTTGATATGTGAATGTCAGTATATCATTAGGAAATGATTTTACAAATATTATTTTTAAAAATAGGATTTCTATTAATTAAAACAAATAAAATTTAACATTTTGTTTTATATTTAATAATTTTTTTGCGGTTTATTGATGTTTGGAACGTAATTATTTTTATTTCCAAGACATCCATCACTTTAATGTTATAGTGTCATGATATGAACATAGATGTAATGATAACCCTAGAGTGGGAAGTGTGGGTATGTCGGTATCATGATATGAATACCATTCATTTTATTTTTTTCATTTAACATAGATGTTTCATTTTATGTGTGTGTTTAATTAAATATATTACTCTGAAGTTATAGATAATAGAGGATCTATGGTCTATAGGTTAGGTAGTGATAATAGTAATAATAAAGTGTGACTTAGTTGAGCATGATACATGTGTGTTAGTTATATAACATGAGGATTTTACTATTTATTATTGATATTGATTATTATATATTGTTTTCTAGTATTACTATGATGTATTCATGTGAGTAGGTATAGCCTTGAGGGGTTATTAAAATCATGTATATGCCTCATGTATCTATAGAGAAAAAATTACTAATGGAGATTATGAGAGAATTGTTTTTATGAAGGAATAAAATGTGGGATTTTAACCCTAGTTTATTAGGCATGTTATCCTAGTATCATGATATATAACTCATTATGACATGAGTTTAGTGGGTAAAAATGTAGTGTGGAAATATATAACTTATTCAGGATTCAATTTAACATACTTAATTAATGAAAATATATAAGTTTTATGTAACTAATTTGTAATGAAGGGATTTTTCAGCCAAAAAATATTATAAAGGGAAATATAGGTCTTCTATAATTGTGATTGTATAATAATTAACACTTGAGTTATTATTTTGTCGTGGTGCTTGAAATTTTATTTTTTTTATATGGATATAGAACAATGAGTAATTATGAAAAGGCCATATAACTAGTGGTCGTATTTTTGTAGTACAATGGTAGAGATAAATATACTAATGGGGGATATATTAATGATTTTTAAGACATATATATGGTGTGGTAAACTAATATATGTACTTCCAAAGTGAGGTTTCTTATATTTTTTAGGCCTTTGTAAAATGATTTGTAGGAAGTGAAGTGGTTATGGATAAAGAAAACCATGATATTCAAGATTTATTTTACAATAACTTTTACAGTGGATCTGGATCTCTATATACTAAATTTTAGATTTAAAATATCAAACTTTCCTTTGATTGGACTAGTTCTCCAAGGGTGTTACATGTGTATATAACAGTTTATGAAATGAAGGATGGGCCATATGAATGGTGGATTATCATATAACTTATAATTTATTTTATGTTTTGTATTTGAAAACTATATCGGGTTATTCAAATATAAACTAGCTATAGAGGTGGAGGGTACCTTTTCACATGAGGCTTTGTGATGTAATGTCATGGTTATATAGAAGTGGAATATAGATGCTGATATTTAGAGTATCTGATACTTTAATAGTTAATGACGTAGTTCTAAAACTCTTTGAACAAGTGGAAATAGTTACTTTGAGGAATTTTAATTTGGAATGATGGGATAAAAATAAACTAAATGTGACAATGATCTCAAATAATTCCTTGGATACCATAATATGGGGAACTTTTAAAAATTATGTAGGGCCTATAAATACAAGGAATAAGATTCCCAACAATAATGATTGTGCTTAATGTGATAAAGATATTGGGTTGATAATTTTTTAGGAACTCATTAAACTATTTCATTTATACAAGAACATGCGATTTTAACTAATGTTTAGTTTTTTTGTATATATTGTGTAGTTAATGTCAGTTAGAACTAAAACATTATGATTATATATTTTCTTTTTCATTTTTTAAATGATAGTTTAAAGCATTATTATTTTCTTTAATCCAATAGTTAAGACAATTAGATGAGATTATTGGTTGTTTTTTATGTATGATTTTGAGTGGTGGATTCTAGGAAGTTCAATTTTTATAAATGAAGAGATATGGATAATATTATAGAAGGGGCCACATTATAAATTCTTCCAAATAATAAACCTTTTCACAAGTTGAGTATGGTAAATATAGAGGGAAACATGTTTGGATAACACAAAAAATAGTGGTTGAGGTGTTTATATAATGTTGGAATATAAGTAAGTTATTCATGTACATTTATTGTGTCTTGAAACTTAATAAGTGTAAGTATAAATAAAAATATTAGTGTTTTCCCCTCGATATAGATAATATATATTCCAAAACTAAATTAGCCTGAATAGTTCTAATATATAAGTATTTTTTGGGTAGATGAAGTCATAGGTTATTTTAGGAGGATTCATATGTGTATAATAAGTATATTATTTGGGTAAATTATGATTATATGATAGTCTTAAATAAAATAGTTTCATAAAATATTTGGGATTTTCCATTATAAATCATGTGTTTTATGGATATATCTTATTACATGAAATCATTTTTGAATAAATGGATATGATATCATCATAGTATTTGGTCAGTTGATGAATTTTAAGGAAATTGATAAGTTGGAGTGTCAATTAGTTCATTTTTTGTATGAACATTCCCAATTAAATGATTCTGGAGTCAATTGTATCATTTAATGAATAAAAAATATGGATAATATTTTTGGAGCAATTATAAATTGTGAGATTCTACTTAATGGCGTTTTTTTGAATTATTGATAATGTATATTGAGGATGATAATTATATAGTAGAAGTGGGGGGTTTTTTATAGCCTAGGATTTTGAGGAGATTTTGTATCTAGGTTTTGACATGATAATGTTTGTATTTTTTTGAATCTTGAGGAGTTTATAAATTTTTAGAGAAAATTTTATATTTTTGGATGAAGAAGGGGATGTTAGTATTTTTGTGTGTATAGAGGATACCACCAGGTACATGGTTAGGGTGTTCTGTATACCTAGTGGAATTTTCAGTATATAGGGGAATTCCATTATATGTACATTATGTGATAATTTTCCATCCATTAGTTGGTTTTTGGACCACTGTGTGACTAGTGGTGGCCAATGGGTACCCATCAACCTACAAATTTATTTTCCAATTTTTTTATTTTTTTATTAAAACATAAACAACTATATTTTCTATAGTCATACTTTACTCCCAATCCATATGAATCCCCTTTATATACCTCCATTATCTGTTCTCTATAATCGCCTATTATTTTCTAATCCATGATCTTTTTAAATTTTTTCCGTACATACAACTATCATTATCTAACACACAAATATATTTCTTATTTTTGTAAATTTTTTCACCCATTCGTCCTAAATCAATCAAATTAGGTTTTTATTTTGATTCCTTGGTTTTAAGTGAATGGGACAGAATATACCTATATTTTTGGATGATATAACTCTGTTGAATATAATCTATGTGGTTATTATTATTTTACGACATGTTCTATTTGTTTTCATGTACTTTATTATTTCAATCATGGTAAGTAGGTGAGATAGAATTATAATTGGATTTATGTGATCTATTGAATATGATTCAATGGTTGAATCTTGATAAAAATATCTTGTGTGTTTTACATATAACATACCTCAATTTTAGTGTCGTCTAGAGATTATCTTAACCTAATGGAATTGAAATAAATTTTAAAAGTGGAAAATATAGGGTGATCAGAATTAATTTAGTGGTTAAAGGATCGTATGAGGTCCATTAGAATGATTTTGTACATTCAACCAATAGTGGTGAGCCATCTAAGAAATATTGTAATGGTTAAGTTAAGTGTCTGTGACTAAATTAGGTTTACTTAGGGTAGAAACATATGAATTTGGTATGATGTTATTATAAAAGGCCTCGTGTTTCCTTATACATCCTTGAGTTATATTTATGGTAAAATAATTTTTCAACAACTTGATGAGTGGTTAACCTAGGGGATGATGTGAGATAAGTTTAAAACTCTTCCATAACGTTTGTTACATCACTGATGTGGTGATTTTTGAGAAATAATTTATTAATAGTATTTAATAATAGTATATTTAAGTGATTATTTGGGAGTACTACCAAGGGTATGTAGATGGAATATCTATCTAGTCTTAGGTCAATTTCATAATATTAAGATATAATGTTGTTGATATACTCCTTAGGTGACTATGTCATCGATGGGTTACCTCAAAGAGTAAAGATTCATTCTTAAAAGGATGATCTCTCAGACATGTGTGTGAGAATTCATAGAACATGGTATTTGATAATAAAAAGATGAGGGAAAATTTGTTAACTTTGATATTCCATGTTAATTTTGATGTTACAAGTCTTAACATATTTTTTTGTTATTGGGATATATCATTTTCTAATGGGATATTGAGGCATATATGGATAAACATTATTCTAATGCCCTTTACCTCTATATTCACTAGATTAAATTGAGGTTATTCATAATTTATCATAGTTTATCCTACCCTACAACCTACTAAGTATATTTATAATCATATTTTTTTTTATTCCTGTAATACCATGTCGCTCTTTTGATCTTATCATATCTTCTCATTCCCAATAGGATGACAAGTCTTTTGATGATTCTTCTACATTTTCTCTATCTCTATAGAATATTAAAGTTATTTCAATATTATCATAGTACCTCCCCCATCGTAGGATACCAAAGTTATTCCATGACAATCATTACTTCTACTTTACCATAGTAAATCAAGGATATTGTTGAGGTTATAATAATTTCTCATACTCCATAGGACTCTAAGGATATTTTGAACCTATCACAGTTTCTATTTCTCTATAAGAATTTAGGGATAATTCAATCCTACCAAAATTCCTCCATCTCTTCACGACATCAAAATTATTTTTTATTCTATCATATTTTCTCTTACCTCACAGGATGTTTTCACCATTTAATATTCTATCATAGTTTCTTATACCTTAAAGGATGAAAAATTTATACTAAATATTGGGAATATAAAAAAATTAATTCCCTAATTTATATAATTCCAAATAAATTCCAAATCCTACCTTATACAACCTTAAAATGTGACCATTGACTCAGATACACTTGGTGACTAATTGACATCATAATCCAAAGTTGGTAGATTGGATAATTATATAAATATCTTAAGTTAATGATTAGACAATATGTATGATACATATTATATGTTACTTATTTGAAAATAATATTTCATATAAATTCATATATATATATATATACTATATTAGGGACCCGATTGGGGGTGTCTTACTGAGTTATAATCCTGTATCCAACATGTGCACCATGATGGATGTGTAGACCCTATATTTAGAATCAATGATGAAACAAGGGCACAAATTCAAGTATAGCGTTGGGGTTTCTAGACGAGTATTGAGAGAATGTAATAGGATGAATGTAATGACTTTTTCATTGGTGTCTTCCTATTTCCCTAAATATATTTTGTACACAATTATTCCATTAAGAAATATCTTTCTTGTATATGAATATATGGTAAGAAAAGGTTCATTTTATTATTTCTTATAATAATTTATTTTTTATGGTGAGGATTCCATTATTATCACACATTTAATTATTTTTATATATATTTTTATATTTTGTGTTATTTATCTATTATTTTCTGTGATGATGTTGAAGGTATGATCTCACCACATGATATATCCAACCCTATATTATAAACTGTATCCACTATAATATTTGTAATCATGTATAAAGTTGTGTAGTGACCAATCTTAGGCTAGTATATGGGTATTTTGGTCAGGGATGTTATAATTAATAACACCATTAAATAATCTATATACCTCTGTTATTCTCATATTTCCCAAAAAAACATGAATCAAACCTATTAATACCTAATAAAGGAGAAATAATGCATAATAAGTTTTTTAAAATAAAATATAATATACATATCAAATAATCTTACAAACATATTTTTATTATACTTAAGAAAAAATATAGACATCTCAATAACAGCATCCCTTACTTTAAATCCTATATATCCAGAGGTATTGATTACTGGACTATTCTTAGAGTTTCTTTTCCAAGATACACAACCTAATATTTAAGATGATAATAACTAGAATATGATTTTAATAAAATATATGGGGAATCTTACCCCCATATAGACATTTCAATAAGTGAAAATAAAATAAATATAAAACCAATAAATACCAATAAAACATGAGTGTGACCAAAAAAGGGAATTTCACTTTTGTATGATTGAAAACTAAAATAATATAATGGAAAAAGAAATAAATATAATATTAGTAAATGTAAAATAAAATATACTCTAAAAATTCTTTTATAACAATTTTATATTCCATACAACCTAACCACAAAATGAAGGGATCTTATACTAGAAAATATAAATATTCATATATCAGGATCCAGAGTTATAAAATAATGTTCCACTTATTCTACATTATCACATAGTTTAAATTAAATTACTAAATAAATTAAAGCAAGTTCCATGAATTTAACAGGACTACATATACTTGTCACTCCAGTATTTTTTTACATCCATGGCAAAACCCAACCGTGTACACATTTTGACACTAGAACATACATTATATACCTATTTAATGAAAAAAATTAGGACTCTATATACACATTAAATTTAATCATAATATGTGGAAGTTTAAGGTGTGATAATACCTAATAATAATTTTAGGTTTCTCTATACACCATATTATATAGGAACAATCAATATATTATATTGATGAACAATAACCAGTATATAAAACCAATGAGTAAGGAAAATCTTAGCTTTATTCAGTCCTGAGTGACCAAAGAAGGTATAAGGTTTTAAACATGGATATGAGTTAATTATACTCTAATAATAAAAGATAAAACTCAAAAAAATATTTTTAATTATATAACTAAATTATATACCACAAATATAATGAAGTAATTAGTTATATGACAATATATATGAATACATCATTAAATCATGACAAACTTATCATAGTTGGATATACCTCATATCTAGAGTAAAATCACCCTCTCAAGGGAATTAGTTTTCCCAACCTAACCCTCTATTGATTTTTTTTCTAATGGTTACCCATAAATCCTAAGCTATCACATGGGAAGTATTATAACTACAATAATAATAGAAAATTATCACATTAAAAATTTATTTTAGTAATATCAATATTTAAATTGTTTTGTCATTTTTTATTTACAAACTTATGTAGTACATGGAATCTACACCACCAATTATCATGAAAAAATGTATATGTGTGTGCATATAAATTTATTCCAACATATTAAATTATTTAAATTTTTTTAAAACAATATTTCTATGAAATAATTAAATAAAAAAATAACATAATTTTTTATCATAAAGAAATAAAATAAATGGTTTAATGTTAAATTATATATATAATTTATCATATATATACATTTATTATTTGATAAATAAATTTATATAATAAATATATAAATATAAAAATATTTAAATTTAAAATATATTTCTTGTTTAATATATGGATACTTACATAACTTAAAAATATTGGTCATTTTTTTAATTATGCTAGTTTTGAATCAATGTGTTCTTATTTAAAACAACTTCTTTAAAAACACATCGATTCGTGGATAAAACCAAGAAATATATTGAAAAATATGAAATAATTTCCATTACAATCATAGTAAAAACCTTCATAATTATTAATATTTTATTAAAAACCCATCGAAGTTATTTTGATCAATCAAATATTCCTATGTTTTTTCACATAATGCATCAAACAATAATTATATATATGTGTGTTATAAGTTTATAAATGTGTGTGTATGATAATTTACATGATGAATTGATTCTTTATCATGTTATTTAAATTAAATTTAATTATTTAATTTTATTTAAAATTAACTTTACCATTTGAATTAATTGGAATTAGAACATATTAAAGAATTTTTTTATGTGGTTTGAATATAAATTAAGATATCCCTTTGATTATTAGTAAATAATTCTTAGGATATGTTATAAATTCCTTCCATGATTTAATCTTGATAATGAACCAAAGAACCTAATCTATAAATTATAAAAGATATTATAACATAATTCGTGTTTCAAAACACTTATCAAGAGATATATTACATAACAAAAACAACAAGTGATAAATAATCTACTTAATAGTTTTTTTATTTGTTATTTTTGTTTTTTAGAGATATTGGTTATCTTGTTTTCACTTAGTAATGTTTAGATAGTTTGTATCCTAGAAATATTCATATTTTAATTATTCTTTTTTTACACATTATTTTTTATCATCATCATTTTTTATGTCTTTTTATTATAAAATTTATCATTTTCAATTAAAATTATTACCCTTACACATAGAATGGTTCCTATATAAAGGTAAATTCCTCCTACCTAAATCTAGGGTGATTTTTAGGAGATGAATATAGGTAAAAAATAGTTTTCAAAGGATGTGATATGGTAACTCATTATTTACATGAGTTTTGTAAAGGTAAACATGCATTTTTATAAGGGTTAGGGGAAATTCAAACATTTGCATAAAGGTAACTCACTAATTTCTTAGGTTACCTAAAGGTTCTTCTTTAGTAGAAAAGGATGCATAAGGGTACCTAGGCACTGTGTAATGGTATTACTAGGTTATGTTGGGTTAGATCCTAAATTAATAAGGCTATGTAAGGTTGACCTTACATTCATGACATACATAAGGGTAAAACTCCTTACCCTCAAATGAGAACTATTAGATAGGTAAGAGTAAAATCATGTTAACTTTATGAATTATCCCTTTTAAAAAATGTTATTTTTATCTCTTTTTTCATTTCCTTCTTCTAAAAGGAACCCAAAACAAAATTTTATGATTTTAAAATCTTAAAAATTGTGATATTTAATTCCGCTCACTCGTTTAATGGTTGTAACTTGTTTTATGGAATATTGTGAATAATTTTCATTAATTATTCAATTAAAATGATAATGAAATGATGAATTTAATTTAGGTATTTCCAATGATTTAAAACTAGAATGTGTTATGATTATTTTAAAATACTTTAACCCCTACTTAGTTCATTTTTGGTTACTCTCTAGAGTCCAAAAGTATAGGATTTCCATTATTCAATTCAGTTAAGTCTTCTTTGATCAATATGAGTTCATAATCTAGTTTCCAAGAATGATATAATTATTACCCTCTCTCATGTATTCTTCAATGTATCATATTTAAAAGGATAATTAATGGTTATTTTATGTATTTTTAACATCTTTATTCCATGAGTAGGTTGTGAAATAATATTTATGAGGATTTTGGAAAACATGCTAAATAATTATTGAATGATAATAAACTGATATTATTTAAAATAATAATAAATAATTTTCATTCTTATCATGGGTTTATGAAAGATATATTAAATATCATCACATGATGAATATATGATTATTCATTAGGTGTAACGACCCGAATCCGGAGCCACTCAACTGGGGCCCCGTGCTCGGTTCGCCACATGAAATCAAGCACATTTCCCCAAATGCTAGAGGCTGCCGACTAGCAGCGATGGCCTTGGTAAGTTATTTGGGAAACTATGCCCTCATTTGGTAAGGTATACAAGGTATAGAAAATAACAGTCAATAGCGGAAATAGTAAACAACATACAACAACTGAAACTAAATAGCGAAAGCAATGTATAACCAAATAATGATGCATCATGGTACATGTATCTAAGGAAAGCAGCAAACACAACAACGTTCTAAAATAAAACTGAGAACAAAGCACTAAAAGTAAGCAGCAACTCCAGCAACATCGCAGGCCTAAGCTCAGTCCTATACTCTCCAGCTCAAACCAGAAATCATGTACTTGAAGTATAAGGGCCACAATCTCTATCCACACCTTCAACCATATAACCTATTTGGGTAGAAATTAGGACCCAAAAAGGGTGTGAGACTAATCCCAATAGGCAATCACCACAAGATCTGTGCCCTACTATTAGTGAGCAATATCTCAAAAGTAAAGAAAATAAATGCAGCAAAGAAACAGAAGTACTCTAAATTAAACAATCCTATCAATCTCTATTAACATTTATTTATTAATTTAATTCACTCATTTAATTATCAACCAAGGAATCTAGCAAACAGTTATACATTCTCAAGGCATAGCAAGTAACACAACAGGTATCTCAGCAGACTACCTAAACAGTAAGCAGTACCAAACTCAAGATTGTTCTTTGGCTTGGTGGACTCATCACAACCAACCAAACAATAATCATAGTGACTCTCTGGATGACTCACACTGGAATACCCCTCCAGTAAAGTAAACATACAAAGGCACAGACACTCTGGGAAGCTCTCACCGTCAATTCCCCTTCAGTCTTACAACAATACCTATAGAATCTCCGAGGAAGCACTTAGGTCTAATTCCCTCTTATAGTCTCGATACGTAACTAAGGAAACTCTAAGGAAGCACAATGTCCCATTCCTGTAGGTCCTGCAAAAAATACTAATTTATAACAGACTCTCTAGGGAATCCCTTATTCATCAATTCCCTCTTTAGTCTACCACACTAGGTTGACACCACCTTGATTAGTGTAGTCGTGCGTAATCTAATGTTATAAGCTCAAATTAATCTCAACAAAATACTTGGATAATATCTACAATGCATCAAAAGCATATAAATAGCAGGCAATACATGCAATCAACTATGTCAAGGCAAGAAAATAATGCAACAAGGTCTTCCTCACAGGCAACCTAATCCAAATGGAGATAAACAGCCAAAACAAGGGAAACACCCATGGGGTGATCCTTAAACATTATATCAAGAAATTATTAATCATATAATAACCTCAAGCATACAAGAAATCTAAGGAAGATAATAATACAGGATCAAAACCCTAATCTGAGATACCCAAAACATTAGAATCTAGCACTTTTGCACCAAAAACTCAAAGACATTCAATGTAGGGAAACGAACCACCTACCTCAATCCTAGGAGATCGATATACTTCAACCTAGGACTGTGAATCAGCCTAGAATGGAGAAGATCTGAAAAACCGTATAAAAGGTTCAACCTTGGATAACTCTCACAAGAGAAGGAATCAGGAAACGTGGCCAAAGAAGAACCAAGAACTCACCACTGTGATTCTATTGGGACTAACGACATTCGATTAGGATAACCAATGACAGATCAGTGGCTCGAAGAAGATTTGGCCTCCTCAGATGCTCTAGACGTAATTAGGTATAGAAGAAGATGAAAATCGGTTTAAGATGTGACCCTTGTCCGATTAATGAAAAAAAAAGTACATTGCGTGTACTTCATGATTACACGGCGTGTACTCGTCCTTTCTGTACACCACATTAAACGGCCTCCACATCACCGCTACACACCGTGTGTGTGGCCCGGACACGGCCGGCACACGGCCTCACATGGGAAAAAATTACACAGTGTGTACTCATAAAGTACACAGCGTGTACTTAGAAATTTCCAAATTTCCTTCTTTTTCTCAAAAAAGACCAGAAACAAAAAAACATACCTAAAACGAAGATCCGGGTTCTTAAAAACTTCACCCTTAAATAAATTCATCCAAAAATTTCCCTAACATGGTGGCGAAGAAGAATCCTTGAACAACTCTGGCCACTGTGATCACATATCGGCATCCCTCTCCCAAGTCTCGTTCTGTACACGGTTGTGCTGCTATAGCACTCATACCAGAGGAATAGACCGGACACGGAGTATCTTTTCACTACAATCAACAATCCTGATAGGATGCTCCTCTAATGATGTATCTTTCTCCAGCTCAACCTCCTTGGGTTGAAAAACTTGAGATGGGTCTGAGAAATAGCGTTGAAGTTGAGAAACATGGAAGACGTCGTGCATAGCCTGGTACCTATGAGGTAACTGCAACCTATAAGAAACCAGCCTGAATCTCTCCAGAATCTCAAACGGACCGACGTATCTCGGTGAAAGATTACCCTCTCTCTTGATCCTCTTGTGTCCCAATCTCGGGGTAACACGTAGGAAAACCTGATCCCTGACCTTAAACTCCAAATGTCATCTCCGATGATCAGCATAATATTTCTACTGAGACTATGCAGTATCCATCCTTTTTCGAATCAACTCCACCTGCTCTGTGGTCTCCTGAACAGGACGAGGTCCCACCATAGCTACCTCTCCTACCTCTAGACAACACAAGGATGATCGGCACGGCCTATTGTACAAATCCACGTAAGGTTCCATCTTAATAGTTTCTTGAAAACCATTATTATAGGCAAACTCCACTAGATGTATTTGTCTCTCCCAAGAACCTCCAAAATCAGGGACGCAGGCTCATAGAATGTCCTCTAGCACCTGAATCGTGCACTCTAACTAGCTATATATCTGGGGATGGTAAGTTGTACTCAGAAGTACTTGTGTACCCAAATACCGTTGTTTCCCTTTCCAGAAATGCGACATAAAGAGGGTATCCCTATCTGAAATGATAACACTCGGAACCCCATGCAAGCATACAATCTCACGGATGTACAACTGTCCAATATCGTTAACACTGAAGGTCTCCATAATCAGAAAAAACTGAGCAACCTTCGTGAGCCTGTCAATGACAACCTATACCATGTCATTCCCTCGAGGTGATCTCGGTAACCCTGTCACTAAGTCCATCGCGACATCATTCCACTTCCACTTGAGAATGGGTAGCTGTTGTAAAAGCCCTGACGGTTACTGGTGCTCTACCTTCACCTGCTGACAGGTGGAACATCTCATGAAAAAATCAGCAACATCTCTCTTCATACCTAGCCACCAATACTGGAGGTGTAGATCACAATACATCTTGGTGGCGCCGGGATGAACAGCCCAAACTGAGGTATGAGAGTCACTGATCAGCTCCGTACATATATCTGCTGGCACCCATATGCGTCCCTAGAAACACAAGATCTCATCCTCGCCTTTGTTCCATCCAGGAAGAGGGTTCTCTCCTGACACGCTTTCCCATAGGACCAGGTCTTTAGAATCTGATAACTACCTCATTCGAACTCGGTCGAGAAGTGTAGAGTTAATAGCTACAGAAGATAGGAAAGTTTGCCACTGTCTGTCGTGCACCTCCAAATGCATCTCAAAGAATATATCCATAAGTTTCCACTCACTGATGGCCTCCTGAACTAACTATATCTAAGTCCTCCTGCTCAGTGCATCAACCACTGCATTTCCTTTCCTAGTCACATAGGAAAGATCGAAATAGAAAGACTGGAGGTACTCAACCCACCTCCACTATCTCGGATTCAAGTCATGTTGCATGAAGATGTACTTGAGGGTCTTGTGGTCAGTATACCCCAAAAAATTCTCTCCTAGAAGATAATGTTTCCAAAAATGCAAGGCATGAACGACTGCAGCCAACTTCAGGGCGTGTGTAGGATAGTTCCTCTCATGTGGCTTCAATTGCAGAGATCCGTACGCAATAATACAATCCTTCTGCGTAAGCACTTCTCTAAGCCTGATGCTGGATGCATCACAGAAAACTGTATAACTCCTGCCCGGCTCTAGAAAAACTAGAATTGGTGCTGAAGTCAATCTCCCATTTAGCTCCTGAAAGGCTGAATTGCAGGCTTCTGACCAAACATACTTCACCCCCTTCTTAGTCAATATCGTCAACGGCACTGCTAAGTGTGAGAAGTCTTGTATAAACCGCATGTAGTAACCAGCCATCCCTAAGAAACTTTTTACCTCAAAGATATTCTTCAGATTCTCCCAGGAAACTACTTCTCTCACCTTCTCTGGGTTTACTGATACTCCTATCTCTGAGATGACATGACCCAAAAACTGAATCTCGTCCATCCAAAAGTGGCATTTTTAGAGTTTAGCATATAACAGATGCTCCCTCAGTGTAATCAAAATGATCTCAAGATGGGGAGCATGGTCGTGTCGAGTGTGAGAGTACACCAAGATTTCATCTACGAAAACCACCATGAAAGAATCCAAGTAAAGATGGAAAAGTTTGTTCATTAGATCCATGAAAACTGCTGGCATGTTCGTGAGACCAAATGGCCTAACCAAATACTCATATAGACCATACCAGCTCTAGAAGGCTATAATAGGTATATCAGATGGTCTGACACACAACTGGTGGTAGCCGGATCTCAAGTCGATATTCGAGAACACTCTGGCCCCTCGAAGCTGATCAAAGAGATCATCTATCTGTGGTAATGGATATTGGTTATTGATCGTCAACTGGTTCAGCTTCCGATAATCCACACAAATCCTAAGGGTGTCGTCTTCCTTCTTCGCAAATAGGACATGCGAACCCCAAGGAGAAGTACTGGGTCGGATGAAACCCCTCATCTGCAAATCCTAAAACTACTTCTTGAGCTCTTGCAACTCAAGTGTATCCATCCTATAAGGGGGAATGGACACTGGTGTCGCTCCAAGAATAAGCTCAATAGAGAAGTCTACCTCTCCCTCCGGTGGAAAACCTGAAAAGTCTTCTGTAAAGACATTTGGAAAGCGATCAACCACTGGAGGAAATTTTACCAAAGAAGTCCCGTGGTCATCCAGATATAATCTCGCAATCTGGGCCGTAACACTGCCCAACCCATGATACTCTAGTCCAGCTCTGCTCGTCTAGACATCCCAGTCGCCCATGTGAAGAAAAGATCCTCCCTATGGGGATTTGAAACTCACCCTACGGTGATAGCAATCGACAAAGGCATGTAAGAGAACTAACCAGTCCATCCCAAGAATGACATCATAGCCTACCATCTCTAAAACATAGAGACTACACAAAAAACGACACCCAACAACCTCGAGGGGGTAGTCTAAGCACTGACGCACACTAGCAGTTCTAATTCCCAAGGGAGTGTCTAGCGTCATCATATCCTCAGAAGTATAAATAGTAAGTCTAAGGTTTTCCACAGTATGCACATAAATAAAGATATGAGAAGCTCTTGTATCAAAAAGTGCAGAGGATAAAACTGAGGCTACAAAAATTGTACCTTGAAATGTAGAAGGTCCAGGATCCTGCTCTTGATGAATCTTCTCTACAGAAAAAGTCTGGCCCATATCGCGGACCTGTGTAGCAGCCTGAGATCCTTGTACTACTCCTCCCTAAGCCTGACCACTGATTCCAGGGCCTCTACCCTATCCTGAATGACCTGAAGAACTCTAGCCCCCAGTCTGCTGCAGAACTGGTAATCCTGCTCCTGTACGTGGAATTGAAACTGATCCTCCTTCACTAGCCACTGGCAGAAGAACCTTGCAGAAGCGTTCTAGATAACCCATCTTGCCGCAAGATCGGTACTCTACTAGGTTCCTCAGTCACTGGGGATTCTTATGCACACTTCTTCCACACTGATAACACACCACTTGGTTTCTAGAGGGAAGAACCCATTTACTAGAAGGAATACCTCGCTTCCTCGAGTCACCTTGTGTAGACTCTCAGTGGCGCTTTCTGCTGTTTGTATGGAGAGAATCAGCCCTGGATGCTGAACCGCCCTGGTCCACAAATCCATCCTCACTCAAGTTTCTCTCCGTAATAAGTGCTTGGTTGACTATCAGAGTGATATAAGTCAACTGAAAGACATTCACCTGTGACCTGATATCCATTCTGAGGCCTTCCTCAAACATCCTTGCAAAAACAGCTCGTCATTCCCCAAAATGGGAGTGAAACTCTGTAACTCTGTAAAGTGGGAGGAATACTCTATAACTGTGAGAGTACCCTGCTATAGGTTTATGAACTCTATGGCTTTGTCATCCCTCAATGTTTTTGGGTTGAAGTAGTCATAGAACATATGCTGAAACTCTTCCCAAGCCATAGCCTGTTGGTGCCATATATGCAAAAACACACCCCACCATCTCTTGGTGGATTCTCATAGCATATAAGTCATGAGTTTCACTCTCCTCTTAGGATTTGTATCCAGATGATCGAAGATGGACATCATGTCTTCTAGCCATGACTCCACAGCTTGTGTTCCTCCATCCCCTGTGAACGTGGGAGGGTGCTGCTGTTGAAAAACCCGCATCATCTCTGGCATATATGTGGCAGGATTCTAAGCTCCCTGGAAGGTCTTCATGAATCTTAGGAAACACTCTCTGAACTAAACATTGGAACCAGTGTCTAGAATCATTGTCGGTGCCACGTTTGGAATGATATGCAGAACTACTAGTAGTCCCTGATCTGTCGTATCAGGCGTACGGTCACTTCCTAGTTCCTGATGTGCAACAGGATGACATCTTGGTGCCATAACACTGAAAGGTCAAAAGAACGCCTTCATTAACTATGATCATATATAAAACTTAAGAGAGAAAAATGGAACATGAGAGAAAAAATTTAAAAAAATGGGAAAACATGACTACATGGCATGTAGTACTACAACACGGCATGTTTCCTAAAAGTTTACCTTGGGCGTGTACCTTGTCCATACATGGCTGTGTAAACCACCCAGCTACATGGTGTGTTCTTAAACTACACGACGTATACTAACCCTTTTCCTCCCTTCCCGTTCACTCCTACACGACTAGGAACACGGACTGTCCCAGTAGGAAACTATACGGCGTGCTTTTCCACTACACAGCGTGTCCTTATGATCTCTCCCCTTCCCATGTCATTAGTCACACAGACTAGTACATAGACCACTACTACACGGCGTGTTAAAAGAGAAATGGTGTGTACTTGACATGCCTTACCTGGCCTGTGTTTTTAGTGACACATCCAGACACATGATCAACACTAAATGACATGTTCTATATAGAAACAGCGTGTACGCGGAATGATAACACCAACCCGTTCTGTTGGCTACACGGCCAGCTACATGGTCAACTATACATGGTGTGTTCCCAACGGACACAACGTGCACTTAAAGGAAAACCCTGTCCCGTGTTGTTCGTGACACGGCCGGATACCTATTCTAGGCTATACGGTGTGCTAAGCTGGTACATGTTGTGTTCCTACAAGAAACTTTACAACCCCATGTCTCTTCCCAACACAGTTAGGGACACAGTTAAAAACTACACGATGTGTATGCATAAAGTACACGCCGTGTATTCTAGGTTTTTCCAGACAGTAGCCTCAGAACTGCACCAGAGCCCATAAAACACAGAAAACAAAGGTTAAGGTGCCAAATTCTGATCCGTAGGGGTCCATACTCCCCGAAAACCAAAGTCGGGCATCATAACAATGGATATAACAAGTTAAAAGTATAACAACTCATGGTCCACCAAATTCCAATCCTCGAGGGCCCATAACACCTCTAGGAAAAAAGTTTTTTGTCCATGATAAAGAATCTCTAAACAAAAAATACCCTATAAACATAGAAGGTATTCTATCATAGAAGCTATCACAACAGGATGCATCTTCTATCACAAGTTCTATCACAACATCATGCAAATTATAATGCAATCTAGATGGCATGGAAAAATGCATGACATGTGATTTTCTAAAAAGTGCCTATATGATGCATGAGATAGCATACCCTCATCTCATCGTGTTGCAATAAAATAGAACCACAATCATATAAATAGTAATAGCACAAAACAAGTGCACCACCCAACGGTGAAATCAATTAAACTGTAACATGTGCAAAAACTCAAAAATTACAATATTCGAGGTAATCTGGATTTTTCCCTATTCACGGGTTCTAGACGCCCGGGCACAGCTATTTACCATTTACCTATTATGTCCTATCCTTTTCTAATGTCGCTAAACAGTAATTTAATAGAAAAGGAAAGAACTCCTCTGATACCACTTTGTAACGACCCGAATCTGAAGCCCCTCAACTAGTGCCCTGTGCCCGGTTCGCCACATGACCTCAAGCGCATTTCCCCAAACGCCAGAGGCTGCCAACAAGCAGTGAGGGCCTTGGTATGTTATTAGGGAAACTATGCCCTCATTTGGTAAGGTATACAAGGTATGGTAAATAACAGTCAATAGAAAAAGTAGTAAATAGCATACAACAACAAAAGCTAAACAGCATAAGCAATGTATAACAAAATAATGATGCAGCATGGTACATGTATCTAAGGAAAGCATCAAACACAACAACTTTCTGAAATACTACTGAGAACAAACCACTAAAAGTAAACAGCAACTCCATCAGCATCACAAGGCTAAGCTCGGTCTTATGCTCTCCAGCTCCAACCAACAATCATGTACCTGAAGTAGAAGGTCTACAATCCCTATCCACACCTGCATCCATATAACCTGTTTGGGCCAAAAGAAGGACCCAAAAAGGGTGTGAGACTAATCCCAGTAAGTAATCACCACAAGATTTGTTCCCTATTTTCAGTGAGTAATATCACAAAAGTAAAGGAAATAAATATAGCATAGAAATAGGAGTAATCTAAAGTAAACAATCCTACCAATTCCTTTCACATTTATTTATTTATTTAATTCACTCATTTAATTATCAACCAAGGAATCTAGAAAACAGTTCTACATTCTCAAGGCATAGCAAGTAACACAACAGGTATCCCAGTAGACTACCTAAACAACAAGCAATAAAAAACTCAAGCTTGTTCTTTGGATTGGTGGACTCGTAACAAACTACCAAAAAATAATCATAGTGACTCTCTGGGTGGCTCACACTAGCAGACCCCTCTAGTCAAGTAAACATACAAAGGCACAAACACTCTGGGAAGCTCTCACCATCAATTCCCATGTGGTCTTGCAACGATAGCTATAGAATCTCTGAGGAAGCACTTCGTCTAATTCCCCCTATAATCTCGATATGTAACTAAGGACACTCTAAGAAAGCACAAAGTCCCATTCCCATAGGTCCTGCGAATGATACTAATTTATAACAGACTCTCTAGGGAAGCCCTTATTCATCAATTCCCTCTTTAGTCTACCACATCAAGTTCCCACATCCCTGAGTAGTGTAGTCGTGCACAATAGACAGTTAGCAGCCAAAAGTAAGCTCAAAATACTAATTGGATAATAGATACAATGCATAAAAATCATATAAACAGCAGGCAATACATGCAATCAACTATGTAAAGGCAAGAAAACAATGTAACAAGGTCTGCCTCACAGGCAACCTAAACCAAATGGCGATAAACAACCAAAACAAGGGAAACACCCATGTGGTGATACTTAAACATTCTATCAAGAAATTATTAATCATCTAATAACCTCAAGCATACAATCAATCTAAGGAAGATAATAATACATGATCAAAACCCTAACTCGAGATACCCGAAACATGGGAATCTGGAACTTTTGCACCAAAAACTCAAAGACATTCAACGTAGGGAAACAAACCACCTACCTTGATCCTAGGAGATCGATATACTTGAACCTCAGCCTGTGAATCATCCTAGAATGGAGAAGATCTTCAAAAACATCTAAAAAGTTCAACCTCAGATAACTCTCACAAGAGAATGAATCAGGAAACGTGGCCAAAGAAGAACCAAGAACTCATCATTGTGATTCTGTTGCAACCGACAGCATTCGATTAGGATAACCGGTGACAGATCGGTGGGTCAGAGAATATTTGGCCTCCTCAGACGCTTTGGACATAATTAGGTGGAGAAGAAGATGAAAATCAGTTTAAGACGTGACCCCGGTCCAATTAATGAAATAAAAAAGAAAAGTACATGTTGTGTACTTCATGAGTACATGGCGTGTACTCACCCTTTCTGTACACTACAATAACTGGCCTTCACATCACCGCTACACACTATGTGTGTGGCCCAGACACAGCCTCACGTGGGAGAAAAGTACACGGTGTGTACTCATAAAGTACACGGCGTGTACTTAGAAATATCCAAATTTCCTTCTTTTTCTCAAAAACGACCAGAAACAGAAAAACATGCATGAAACGAAGATCTGGTTTCTTACAGTAGGAATGAAATGTTTAGTTCATGAAATGACATAAAATATTAATTTAGAAATTATCTAGGAGATGAAAATTATTATTTCATTTAAATTTTTCATTTCTTTTGGAAATAAAATAATAGAATTTATTATAGGAATTCTTGGTGAGAGTTTTGAGATGAATAATATGTTTACATAATTCAGTTGATGATTCATTAGAGAACCATTATTTGGACATCAAAAACCATGAGGTAGTAAGTTTCTTACCAATTATATTTCTCATGTAAACTTGTTTCCATGGTATGAATCATGTGATTTCCTGGTTTGTAGTTCATGATTAGTGGTGATTGTTCATGGGTGTTTGAATTTCCTTGATAACCATATATGATCCATGTATCCATGATAATTTATAGAGTATCTTGTTATAATTATTGATGTTGATCATGTGTTTTTTTATGATGGTACCATATTTCTCATAATTCAATGTTATTTTTGTTTTATCATTCTCTACCTTTTTTTCTATTATCCTTCCTTTGGATATTCTAACTAGGTATCCATGATAAGTGGACCATCATAGTTCATTTACCATTATAGGAAGAGTAGACATGATATTCTATGATGACAATAATGGACCTATATATGGGGTAGAAGCATTTGAACCTTCCAGTCCAATCGGACCTCCATACCTTTAGAATATCAAGTAACAAGATAGAACTTGATGACTTAAGGATACCAAGTTGATTCATAATCTCAATTATTTAAGGTTTCATATATGTATGTCACAATCCTTATGGATAGATCTTATTTGTTTCTAACAAACCTTTATAATCTTTCTAGCATGAATCTGAAGTAGCTGTGAATTGTGGTTTTTTGCGGCTTGGATAGTGAATGACTACTCGATATGTGAGTATAATTTTTTATGATTTCTTAAAAAAATTATTTTTATAATGGTATAAACCTATTATATATGTTTACACTTTTTAAGGATTAATTGGTGGTGTCTTTTGGGTATTATTACTCGCAACCTATATGGGAATTCAGATGTGCATAAAGACATCATGTACAGGGATCCATAAAATGGAATGGGGAATGCGGAAGATGATTGTGATAAGGATTATAGAGATAAGAGTGGTACTAAGATATACTCTAAACGATACTACTGTTTATTTATTTATTTATATACTTACACACTTTGGTTTCAATTTCCACATAGAGAGCTAATTTAGTTATTCTATAACATGTGTTTCACTGTTATTTTTTATTTCCACAAGTTAAATTATATTTTCATATTTTATTTGTTATTATTTTTGAAATCACATGATAGTATAGGTTTAGTCTCTCCATTTTTGGAATTAGACCCTCACTTCTAGTTGGCAGTCTCTTGTGTACGATGTGGTACGTATGAGGTCTTGTGGAACTCTTGCATGGACCTGGTAGTTCATTCCAGTGAATTAGAATATGGTATTAGAGAAAAGTTTTTATCATTTATTTTCACTAACATTAGACCTGTTAGAAAATATATAGATGTGTGGGACTTGGTTAGGGGAGTTTCCATGTGCCTGACTAGCTCATGTGTAACAGAACTCCATGTTACCATTGATGGGATTAGTATTTCAATTTTATGGGATTTTTGGTGCATTCATGCATCATAACTAGGAACTTAGGATCACATGGTATATATATACTTATTGTGTACTATATAATTTTTCATTAATTTTAAGCCTTGATAAGTGTTATCTATTTAGGATAGAATTGTATTAATGATAATGTGATATATCTAGGGTTGAATTTATTAGTTGTACCAAATAATATTGTTATGTATTATGTATATATATATATATAATTGTGACTAATATGTGGGGATGTATAACTTGGTTAGTGTTAAAAGGATATACTTAGAATTATGGGTATCCACCAAGGAGAACCTTGTGTGATCCCATAGAATGATTATAACTTATTCTAATGACTGTAGTTTTTTTAAATGTTCACTTCATGTTACAAAAGATTCTACCTTATAGAAGAATGATGAGACTGCTAACTAACATGGGCTTGGGTACTCTCTCTAGGGAGGATAATCCTATTACACCACCTATTAGGCTTGAGGGTTCATTAGAGAAAACTAATCCACCTACTTCAGTAGTGCAAGAAGTGGACCTTCCTCATCCAGCAGTCCTTATGATTGTTCCTTCATAGGGAAGAGGGGAACTGAGGTCCATGGTCAACTACTACAGAGACTTACAACTCTATAATTAACTATCCATTTATAGATATATAGGTTTATAGGATATAGAGGATTGGATAAACATCATTAAGGGTGTATTTAACCTCATTTAGACACCATAGGACATGAAGGTGAATGTGTATGCCCTAAAACTTCATGGAACCTCCATAAGGTGGTGGGTTGTTGTGAACTAGGAAAGAATATATAGAGGTCTAAATTGGATGATCTTAAATGAACACTTATTCAAAGAGTTCTTCCCGGGTACACAAATGTTGGACTATTCTACAGGATTTATGGATCTTTAAAGGAGTTTTGTGATAGTTTCTACTTCGATGACACATTTCTCAGGGGTGCTTCATTGGGATATGATGATCAATATGGTTTTAGAGGAGGATATAATTTCAATTCATCTTCAAAATTTTAATAGAATTCACAGTGATATATTCTAATATATAAATTATAAGTCCAAGGATTCATTCCAAAGTGGAATAACACAACTAAGGAATAATAGGGGCTCTTCGCCACCTTCTATGGTAAAAGGAGGTATGCAGTGCTTTAGCTATGGAAAGAGTGGAAATTATAACAATTTTTTTCCAAATCCTCATATGATACTTTCACAACATGGTAATATGGAAAAACTCTAGCAGTTTTTCTCTAGCACTTTGCGGTTTGATAAGGGTTTGATATGGACATGGTCTATAACCTAGGGATTCAGTTGGGATCCTTAGTAGCAATCTCAACTAATAATGAATCATTCAAGACATGTACCTCAGGGACATGGTTATATAGATATGGTAGTTCAACTATATGAATTGGATCAAACTATAACAAGTGGTGGTGAAGTACCATATATTTTTTTAGTTATGGTCTTGATCACCAGTACTTTTTCTACTGCTTTGTTTTATACTATTTCATTTTATTCTTTCATATCTGTATTTTTTTTGGAATTGATTTACCATTCATGTTGTATTCTGAGTTACACTACATTGATACACCATTGGCCATAAAAGAGGTCCACCATTAAAAATTACCATAATGTCCCACAGACATTATTGGTTAATGAAATATTTGGGACTTCATGATTCTAGATATGATGACCTTGAATGTGATTCTTTGCATGAAATGGATAACAATCATCCATGTTCAAGATTACTACTATAATAGATGAGTTTCGTTTACATCTCCCATCTGAGAGAGAAGTACATGATGGCCAGGGAATGGGAACTAGGAGTAGGTAGATTTAGTCCCGGTTTGAGTCAACTTAGGATGATCACAATATATATTGTGATCCTGGCACTTTCATCAGTATCAAGGGAAGCGCATGATCTTTTCCTCTCATCATAGATCCCCATCATGAAATATTTACTAATGAATTCATAGGGCTTACCCAATATAGATGGGTTGACATTGAGATATATCTCATTAAGGGTGTGTGTCACATTTTGTTACCCACTTATTGTATGAATCCCATAGAGTTGAAGGAGCTCAAGGTTTAACTCATGGACTTGGTGTAGAAGGAATTAAATAGACTATGTACTTCAACATGATTTATTCTTATCTTTATTACCAAGAAAGTAAATGATACTACTTGAATCTACATAGATAACCAGATACTAAACTATGTGATGGTAATGAACATGTATCCTTCTCTCAGGATCAATGATCTATTACATCATTTATGCGGAACTCGGTGGTTCTCTATGATTTATATTTTAGTTTAATATCACCAATTGTGGGTTTGAGAGGAGGAAACCACAAAGGAAGAGTTTTTGAATAGGTATGGCATAAATGAGTAAAATTTGATTCCTTTTGGATTTATAAACCCACAATTAGTGTTCAAGGATCTTATGAAAAAGTTATTCTACCCATATCTTGGATTTTTCATCTTGGTATTGATTGATGAAATCTTCCTCTACTCATCAACCCAAAAAACAACATGAAAGAAATATCGAGATAGTCTTGAGTTTACTTAGAGAACGTTGAATCTATTCTAATTTTTTTAAGTTTAAATTTGATATTTGGGAGGTGATGTTATTAGGGAATGTGGTTTCTAATTAAGGATTATCCTTGGACAAAGAGAACTGTTTGGTAGTGATTTCATGGGAACATCCTCATAACGTGTTCAAGATATGGATCTTTCTTGGTTTAGTGAGATATTACTGAAATTCTGTGAAAGGATTCTCCCAATTATCATCAACCATGAGTAAAATAAATAATAAAGGAGTAAATTTATAGTTTTCAGACCAGTGTAATAAATATTTTCCTTTATTTGAAGTGGAGGATAACTAAATCTTTATTTTTGATACTTCCTGAGATATAGATTTGATATTTTATATACTAAGATGCATCGAGAATTAGTTTGGGTGAAGTAATAATGTATGAATATCAATTAATAGCTTATGAGACATGTCATATGATACCATGTGAGAAGAAATATCCTATGAATGACTTATATATGGAATTCATGGTCCACACATTGAAGTTTTGGTGATATTATTTCTTTGGTGAGAGGATTTATTTCTACACATACCATACTAGCCTCACATATTTTGTCACGCAGTGGGATCACATCCTAAGGAATAGGTGTAGGTTAGAATATCTATCGAATTATGACATTAATATGTCTTATGTTCCAGGAAAATTAATTGTTGTTACATATTATTTTATTCATAAGATAATGGTAGTTCTAGATCAAGGTGAATAGTATTTGGAGGAATAGTAGTGCTTAATGAGTTTGTTATCATACTGGAGGTAAGATTATTTTAAGTATCAAGGATCAATGATGTGTTCTCCATTGGTGGTCACATATTATTTAGTAGAATGATTAAAGGCTAGACAAGAGTCTGACATAGAGTGTGATTTGATCTGAGAAAAACTAGATAGAGGAGAACTGATACTTGGGTGGTCTTTGAGTGATGATTATGTGATCACGGTACATGGGATAGTTATAGTCACTACTTATATTCAATAATATTTAATTATAGGAATTTATATCTCTATATGGTTAGTATATCCTATAGTGAACAAATCATTTCTTAGAGTGACAATTCTGGTGGCTAGAGATGAAGATGGAAATTTCTTGTTTTTCATCCTGATATCTTACCTACCGGAGGATAAAGATAGAGCACCAGTATCATGATGGTTTTATAAAACCATATACTATTCCATTATGGAAGTTTGAAGATATCATGATGAAATTTTTTAAGGGGTTACCAAGGACCCATAGGATCCATGACATTGTCTGGGTGAATATCTATCAGTTGAAGAATTTGGATCATTTCTGACTAATACTTGAAACTCACTCAGCAGAATATTTGGAAAACCATTATATTCATTAGATAATACACTTTTATGGAGTTCCCATGATCATTTTATCTAATAGAGATGAAAATTTTACATCATGGTTTTATTTGGGAATAAAAAAGGCCCTTGGGACTCTACTATGTTTGAGTGTTTCATACCATCCTCAAAGAGATGGATAATCATAGAGGATTATCTTTATATTTGAGGATATATTTCAAGATTTCCTCTTAAATTTAGGTAGATCTTGTGATGATCAACTATACTTCATTGAGTCTATATGAAAAAATAGTTACTAGGATATTATGCATATGGAACCTTATGAGGCTCTTTATGTTATTCCATGTCATTCAGTAGTTTCTTGGAATGAGGATAGTAAGATACTAGTTGTTGGGGGGGATTTTATATAAGATACCTCTAATAAGGTGAAGCTGATTCAAAAGATTTTAATCACAACTCATAGATGATAGAATCCATATCCTAACCATAGGAGTATTCCTTTTTATTTTACTGTTGGTGATCATGTTTTTCAGTGAGTAACTCCTTAGTTAGTCCAATAACATTTGAGGAAGCAAGGGAAGAGATCAATATTCTATTCTATAGCCGTTAAGAAAACCAATTGGGTTAGGATATTTGAATATCATTTGGATATTCTTTCTCCCTATCAAGGTATGCATGATATGTTTAATGTGTCTCATATTTATAGGGTTATGACCAACCCTATGCATGTGATTGATTTTGAGGATGTTGAATTGGTGGTCAATGAATACTTTGTGGAACTACCAATATTGATTGTTGACCAAATAAATAAAGTAATTAAATGTATGATGGTAACACTTTTTCTAAATTTTATTCTAGAATAGAGAGATACATGAGAAAACATGTTAGTGGGAGTCCAATATTTGTACTTAACAAACTGATTTTTTTTATAGAAACTATTGAAGGTACTTCTCGAGGATGAGAAGTCATTAGAGGGAAAGAATTATAACATCCTCGTATTTTTATGTATTATTGTGGGAAAAATTAATTAATAAATTAAAATTCATACATTTACTTCTTCCATGGGTAATACCTAAATGGAAAAGCCTTTTACCTATACACATGGTGATATTTAGGAGCTACGTATTAGTAAAAAAACATCTTTTAAATGATGCATAAAGGTAAATCCTTATTTATATGAGTGTAAAGTCAAACCAAACACTATGTAATGGTAAAGGGAAATTCTAGACACTTCATAAATGTAACCCCCTATATTAAAAAGTTTTATAAATGTTTCACTTTAATTTCAAAGGATGTGTATGGGTACCTAGATGCTATGTAAATGTAAGTCTGAGTTGTATATGGGTAAATCCTAAATTTATAAGCTTGTGTATCTGTAAGTAAACATATGGGACCTGATTAAGAGTAAAACACATTACCCATATGCGATAATTATGAGATGTGTAATGGTAAAACTACGTTACACTAATGTAGAACCCCTTTTTTGAAAAAAAAACATTTTTTATCTCCATTTTCAATTTATTCTTCCAAGAATAACTTGAAACACATTTTGAAGATTTAAAAACCTTAAGAATCATGAGATTTAATTTTATTGACTTGTTTAATGGTTTTAACTACTTTTATGGAATATTATAAAAACTTAAAATTCATTATTCAATTAACAGAAAAATTAAATAATGAATTTAATTTGGGGGTTTCCAATATAGTAAATCCAGAACATGATATAATTATTTTAAATTTTTCTTAACACTTATTATCATTTTTTTGTTATTATATTGAGTTTGGGTAGTCTAGGATTTTCTATTTTCAAATCATTGAAGACTTATTTGATAAATATGAGTTTTTCATATGGTTTATCGTAATGTAAAAACCCTCACCCTCTCTCCTCTATTCTTGGGTATAGCCTTTTTAAAAGGATAATTCCATTTTTTATGTATTTTTTCTTTTCACCTAATTTCAAGAGTTAGTTTTGAATTTATCTTTTTGAATATTTATTGAAAAAACATAAAGAATTATTATTTGATAATAACCCATAATTATCAATAATAATTATTATTATTTATCATCCTAATCATGAGGTAATTAAAGAGTGATTGAGTATTATAATATGATGAATTTATGGATATTATTCAAGAAATAAATGGATATATCATGTTATGATTTAAATTAATATTTTATAAATTATCTAGGAGAGATAAATTATAATCATATGTATTTTTTTCTTTTTAAAATAAAATAATTATATTTGTTTTTGGAATCCTTGGTGAGAAGTTTGATCCAATGAATGTGTGGATGTGATTCAGGTGATTATTCCATGAAAGAACTTGACATTAATGTCAACATCCTTGAGGTAGGAAGTTCCTTACCATTCAGGGATCTTTTATAAGCTTCTTTTTATATTATGATTAATGATTTAGAATGTATTATTATTCATGATTTATTGTGACTAAATGTTGGTGTGTGAATTTCCATAATACTCATATATGATCTTTTCTTCCTTAAGAACTTCTATAGTATCTTTTTACCATTCTTGATGTTAATAACATTTTATTATATGATGTTACTATATTTATCACAATTCCATGTTATGCTTGTTTTATCATGCTCTGTACTACTTTGAGTTATCTTACCTTTAGAGTTTGGTACTTGGTATCCTTAATTGGTGATTTGTCAGGGTATTTTTACCCTTAGAGGGGGAGCACACATAATTTGTGATAATGTTGAAGATGGATCCATACATGGGGTAGGAGAATTATAGACTTATTGCATGAATAGAACATGATTCCATGAGGATACTAACTAATGTTATGGAACATGATTCCTTAAGGATATCGAGTAGAATAATCATCACAATTCCTTGAGGATATTGAGAGACAGGTCACCATCATTTTGGATTTTTCTTTTTCATTTTTGATGACCCTTGATCATATTTCCATCATGTAGTATAAGTATAATCAGGGGTTTTTGGTGGCTTGGTTAGTGAACAAACACTCGATACATGACTATAAGTTTTTTATGCTTTCTTACACATTTATTATTGTAATGGATAATTCCTTTTATAAATGTTCACTCTTGTTAAGGGTGAAATGATGGTGTCATACTAGGTTTTATTACTCACACCCTATATAGTAATTTTAATGTGCATGAAGACTTAATATATAGGGAACAAATAAAGGGAAAGGGGCCCATGGTATATGAGTGAGTTGAACAGAATTGATTTGAGAGAGGTATTGGGATATTCTTTGAAGGATAATACTATTTATTTATTTATTTGTTTACTTTCATACACACTTACTTTGGTTTTTACTTACACAAAGGTATCCCATTTATTTTTCATATGACATGTGTGACATCAATATTATTTATTTCCACATGTTACTATGAGTTATTATATTTTAGTCATTATTTTTGTAAGGACATGATATATAGGGTATAGTCTCTCCACTAACAAAGTTTGATCCTCGCTTCTAGTCACCAACCTCTTTCATATGAGGTGTCACGCATGTGGTCATTTGAAACTCCAAATCAGACCTGGTGGTTCAGGTTAGGGTGTTACAATTTTACCCCATATATTTTGTTTACTTCAATATTAAATTTCATTTTTGAATTTTCATATTTTTTTCATTCATATTATTTTGTTATATAATATTTTTGTTGAAGTAAAAATATCATAATATATATTATGACTATAAAAATGAAATTTTATAATATAAAAGTGGTATAAAAACCATGGTAAATAAAACTATTTCCAGGTAAAGGAAAAGGAATCTTCAGACCAAATATTAGATATTGAGAATAAGGTTTGAATTTAAGAGGTTCAAGGGTAACAATTCACACTCTTGAAATTTATAAAATAATTTCTTATATATTTCATGAAAAATAAGAGGTTATGATCAATAAATAGTTTTTATAATTAAAATATCTTGTTTTTTCATGTTTTATGGAAATATGGATAATAAAATAGATTTGATAGATTCTCCCTAAAATTAGATTCAAAATATTAGAGTGTATTCATTTGATATAGTAATGATGTTATGGGGTATAACCTATGAAACCGAATTATTCATAAGGTTATCATTGATAAGGATTTTATGAAAATGAAATAGTAGGCTTTTATTTGAGCAAATATTTATATTAGTTAAAGCCTTTATTTTTTTCTTGATAAAAGTTATTGATTCCTATGTCATTATATTTACTTACTGTTAATTGAGAAAAGATTATTGAACATGCTATAGTTATTGGTGTGTGAACCATAAAGTCATACATATGATATTTAAATAAAAAAATTATTGTATTATGTATTTATAATTAATGGAAATCCAATATATCATTTATTTATATTTATTTCATTGTAAAATGAGGTATGATATGATAATAAATCCATTGGATGATAACATTCTAAGAATCCATAATTATTGATCATCAAGGAATGTTTAATATTAAATTAATACATTAAGATTATCATGAATATAAAATCATGTGAATATATAATGTTCACTAACAAGTAAATGTTTAAGTTTTTGTATGAATAATTGAACTGTATTGAGAATAACTACAATGTTCCACCCCAAAACAACCATCATATTGAGGTGAATAACTAAATAGCCCAATGTAGAGACCCGAAGATTGACGTACATTGACATTACATTACATTTTCGGAATACTTAGTACATAACAAAAACACACACACAAAGATCGTAATAGTTTAGTGTCTTTGGAAACTCGGAATATAATCTTCTAATCCTGGTGAAAGATCTTCAACATATCCCATAATGATCTTCCTTTTTTTTACCTAAAACCTTTCTTTATATCATGGGGAAAAGAAAACATAAAAGGCTGAGCTCAAATGCTCTGTAAGGTTAAACAAAAGAAATATCAATCACATCATATACATAAGCACATAACTTTTGGAAATATTAACCTGCAAAAGAGATCATAATTTCATAACATGGGGTAAATCATGGCAGTGAAATGTAATCACAATAATAATAACTTAAAATATGAAACTTTGTGGAATTCACACATAATCGTAGATAATCATTTCTTGTTAGTCAACACTCATTGTCAAGACTATCTTAGTGGACAAAGTCCCTTTCTGAACTGAGTCACCCTCGTTTCAGTCCTGTTTCACTGAACCGGTATAACCTACCGTTCCAGCCATGTATATCTCATGAGATATAAAATCTTTACCCAATGCATTGGAGGGATATATAGGTCCCACTCATCTCATAATGATACCATTCTTATGTGTGCCACAAAATCATAAATCATACATCATTGCATAACCCATGTAATACAAATGGGAATCTTAAACATCATGACATCATAAAACAATTCATATAAGATAAAGGAATTCATAAAAATAATTCCATCACAACATAATAAAATCAATGTAATAATAGGGATAAAAACAGAACCCTTTATTATCTTAGATGGAAAATAATTTTGATAAAACACTTTAACTCCATTCTTGAGGAAAATATCCTTTCTTCTTTAAAAACATTTTTCCTTTCTTGACATGTCATAAAACATTAAACTAAAAGAAGTTGATTAAAAATAAACTTGAAAACTTGTAAAGGAAGCTTCTTGGAAATAATGTTTTAAAAATCCATTCATGTCGTATAAGTTAAAAAAACATTCTTCGTACTTTTGTCGGAAACGTCAAAAAAGTACCTCGTACGAAAAACGAAAAAAGATTCCTTTCATATATTTTACTAAAAACTCATCGAAGGGTAAAATAGGATTTAAAAAATTTTAGGTGAATGGAAATAATATTACATATTGAGGAAACATGGATTTGGATGATGAAATACACCCCAGTAAATACCAAAGTATAAACAATCTCGGATAAAAATGAGATTGTGATATTTCCCTTACCATAGGTCCGACTTGCTTTGTAAGTGTCCAAACCTCCTGTATAATGATTTAAATAATGTTATTGACTTATTCCAGAATCATACTTATTTTTATGATATCATATATGGTCATATTCTTAGCTTCTTAGAAGTAATATTTCATTGCTACTTGTTATTCGGGTGTTTATAACGTTTTGTTCTTATGCGTGTTTTGTCGAATAAATTCTTATTATTTTCTTTAGGTTATAGATACCTCATTTCCAGAATGGTATTAGTGTAATATATATCATATTCATTCAATTCAATTCATTTATATAATCATTATGAAATGAATATCATGTAGAACGAGTCGCATCACATCGTGGAGACGGTATTCCGTACGGACGCACGAGTGATGATATCGTTTCTATGATCATGGAATTGTATTGGAGTATTTGTGTACTATTTAAGAATCAATATCACTTTATAATAGTCATATATAGTCATTATTTATACCATTATACCCATCCAAGTAAGGTGGTGGTGGAAAACAGATTACACCACGGCGTAGAGACGGTATTCCGTACATACGCACGCGCGGTGATTTCATTTTTCCGTAGGATGGATAGAAGGTGTATTAGGGTTGTTTCATATTTATAATAACATATTATTATGTAAGTAATACTGATTTTATTACTTTATCATGAAACAACTAAATAAGAAGAAGTTGAAGAAGAAAGAAATTGAAAAGATGGGTAATAGATATTACCTCTTCTTTCAAACGCCTCTTTGAATCCTCTACTTAGGGAACTAAGATTGGTCTTTTAAGAAGACCAGGACCACTAGGATTATTCTAGGGAAGTGGAGAAGGGATTTTGGAAGGGTTTGTCCGAGCTTGAGTGCTCAAATTGGTGTGAGGAGGAGGGGGAGGAGGTGCCCTTTTATAAGGGAGGAGAGGGGCACCTTAGAAATATCTCAAAATATTATTTTATATTAAAGTCAAAATCGGTTTATAATGGTTCCAAAGGGTCTTATTTAGAAGGTAAAGTGCGTATGGGTCGAAATACTATCAAACAATAGGATTTAGACAAGTTTAGGTTATTAATTTAACCTTATCAATTAGATTTTACTCTAAGTTAAATAATTTAACTTTTACGGTGACTTTTTGTTTTCCTACACTATATGGTTAATACACTTACTATAACATGCCAAACGAACCCCAAGTTGTTTATTATTAATATATATATATCCTTATCTAAGTCATTTGGCCAAACCTTAGATTTTTAGGAATAAAATAACAATTAATAATATAATATTTGTTTTAAAAACTAATTTATGTCAATTTTGACACTATTTAGTAATTGATTTTTGTGAAAATCATAACAGAATTATATGTTCGAACCAAGTTGATTAAATCAACACGAATATATCATAGTAACCTATAAAATTAGTGGAATTCATAAAAAGTCTCAAATTACATTTATTTGAGCATTTATAACATCAATTATGTTAACATTTCCTTAAAAGGGTAATTACTGCATCATCGTTGTGTCATAAATAAATTAATTTATTTAAAGTCTAAAAATTATAAATAAAATATCATTATGTAGGAAATATTTTTATATTTCTAATGAATATTTATAGTCTAATTTATCTTATGTATAACCCCATATTAAAAATTATTTACTTATTAAACTTTGATTTTAACTATTTTAACCCTTCTTTAAATAAATTAATAATAAATGTCCTAATCTAATCCAAGTGGGTATAAATGGTCATATTTTATTCCTAAGTTTGTTTTTGGTCGAATTACACTTATCCAATAGAATTATGATATGTGTTAGGGTAATAATATTATCATCTTTACCCTTAATTACCCTATTTACTTTTTACCGTGGTAAAAAAAAGTAAAAAGTTATTATTCACCAAAAATTATTTTCATCTCATTGAACCACATTTTACTTACTGACATCAACCGTGTCTCTAGGATTTTTGAAATTACACTCACAGAAGCGGTAAAATTAAGTTTTATGAACAATTCAGTTTTTTTAACTACCACTTAGTGGTTTCACTATTCATCAAAAATTGAAAGTTTTCAGAAAAATACCAAAAATTAGGCCTAAGCTATATTTGATATTATGAACTCAAAAATGATTTATATTTTACCAAATTCAAAACATATCAGTTGCATTAATTAATTTAAAAATTAATTTCCGTCGTCAAAACAAATAGCGTGTTCTTAAGAGATAATAACTATCAAAAGATTGACACTTGTTTATGTCTGGTTTAAATGTGAAATTACATCCAATGACCAAAATTGTATTAAATTGTAAAAATATATTCTAAATATAATTTAAAACCACTCAAATTAATAATTTATTACTATTAATTATTTCGATTGAAAAAGTTGTTTTTAATTAAAATTTAGTAATTTCCACTATTCATCAAAATATGAAAGTTATCCGAAAATTACCAAAATATCACCCTAAGATAATTTCGATATTCCGAATCCAGAAATGAAATCCATTTTGAAAAATAACATTTAAAAAATTTCAAAAAGTGGTTATTACTATTCATAACGACAAGTTTTAATAATATTTTAATAGCATATCGTTGTTTAATGAAACTCGGTATTGAGTACTATACATGCTATCAAGGAAGGTCGTGATTGCGTGTAATGAAAGGCAAGTCAAGGATGTGTGTTGTGCAAGCTCCTTTTGGTGTAGTTTACAACACAAGACATTAATGAAATTAAAAATAATATTTTTCATAAAATCTCGGGGTGTTACATTCTACCCCCCTTAAAATAAATTTCGCCCTCGAAATTCATCGGGGTTATAAATGGTTTACTACTTGAAAGTTTATTTAATAGAAACCCACATCGTAAAAAGGAATACCAAAACCAATCTTTAAAAACAAAAGTATGAAACGTAACGGTTACCCAAATAAACTAATCACTGGGTTTCCACATAGGTGAAAATCTGGATATGGAAGAGAAATCTAACCATCATGTTCTGATGGAGAGTGGTAGAGAACATGGCTATGGAAAAGCTAGCAATCACAAATCCATAAATTTGTGACGATCTAAGGTACAATCTGATTAATCAGATATAAGAGCACTAGGACAATATTTTTGGTTTTCAAGATTGTTTCCCTAAAGTTGAAGAATTAGAATTAGAATAAATACTTACTTTATTTTGGTACAATCTCACTGTTGTTCGTGCCTTGAACAATTTCCACTTCAACTCTTAAATAAATGAAGTTGAATTTGCTATTCGTGAAGTGTTAGTATGACAGGTCATTCCATCTGTCTCAAACAAAAGGTTAGCAAAAGTTATTAAATATACATAAGTAATTATTTAGTGAGATTAATCATATATGGTTCCTAAAATGGACTTATACATCATATATCATACTTCTTAATATAATAAAACTAGTTTCTACTAAACAGGGACATCCTGTAGGCCAGTGGTAGGCGATAAAGGCCAGTCGCACTTTGATTGTGGGTTCGATTCCCACAGCCTTGTCCGACGCGATGGGTTGTCGCTCGTCCAACAGGTTGTCATTTTTATAAAACTATATTACTATAACATCCCAGCAATAATATCAAAAAAACTTCTATCCTTAAACAATACTAACTTATGTCCAACATAATCCATTCCAATGTTTAGGCTTATCCATAATACTGCAGTCCACTCTCATAACATAGTGAAAATGATTACGAGAGATTTAATACCATCGTTGATCCCCATATATCATAAGATATATCTTTTTGGTCACATTCCAAACATTTAAAGGCCTTAATCTTTTACTCTATTGAAAACCCATTGAACCTTATTGAAAACATGAGTGCTGTTAAAAGTTAACACTTTCCACATACCAAAATACTCAAAATTCTATATACTCCAACCATGATATCACTTAGTCCTTATATCAATCATGATCTCATGAATACTATTAAATATCTCAATCACTTTGAATACCACATTAGACCAACACATAAATATTCCAATACTTTATGATACAACATTATTTTGGAATCCCATTACATAAACACTTAATCATTCCACCACATCGTTGTTATATTCAACATCTCCAATAGTGATCGCATGTGACTTCCCTTTGTCCTTTTCCTTAAGTGGTTGCTCATGTTGATCATCACTAACCCTTGGATTAGGGCATTTATTAGCATAATGCCCCATTTCCTTGCACTTGAAGCATTGAAGTGTTGGTGGTGCGTTCTCTGCAGTGTTTGCTTTATTCACATCATTAGAAACCCTTTTTCCATTACTTCGACACTCAGCTGCTCGATGACCTTCTTTTCCACACTTAAAACATTTTCTAGTCCCTTTAAGACAATCTCCACCATGCTTCTTTCCACAGTTTTTTCATAAGGAAACATTCATCTTCTTTTCACCATTATTTTGAGATTTCTCCTTGAACTCCATCTTTCGTTTCTTGTCAAAACTATTAGATGGATAAGTAACACAAACTTCCATTTCTACCTTGATAGCACAACGCACAATTTCTTCATAGCTATTGAAGTCTCTTATAGCTAATTCCCTTCAAAGACTTGGTTTTAAGCCACTGAAAAATCGATCAACTTTACTTTCAGGTTGGATGATAATTCCAGATGCATACCTTGCAAGTCTTGTAAAATTCGCTTTGTATATACCAACAGATTCATCATCCTTCTGCTTCAGCTCAAGAAACTCCTTTTCCATCTTCGTTCGAAGAATACAAGGGAAGTACTTACTGAAAAACAAGTTCTTGAACTCGTCCCATTCCATGGACTCAATTTCATCTCTTGGCCTCGTATTCTTGATAAGATTCTACCATTGATCAGCTTCACCTTCCAAACGATATACTGCTAAGATGACTTTATCATGTTCATAACATTGAAGAACTGAAAATATTTTTTCAGTGGTACTGATCCATTGTTCAGCAACAAGTGGATCGGAAGTCCCACTGAAAAAAGGTGGACATTGCCTCATGAAGGACTCAATAGAATATTGTTCCCTTCTCTTCTCATTTGGAAGTCCAGAATGATTCATAGATTGTGTAAGTATAGCAATAAGATTTTTCACTCCATCTCCCATAACATTTGTTTGTTCAAGAGGACAATCATTGCATTGTCCATTGCATTGATCAACACGTTTCCTTCGGGTTCTAACCATCGTCTAAAACCCAAAAAGAATAGTGTGAGAGGAAAAAATCATGCTAGGGAAAACAACATTATAAAGGTGGATTATCCTCAATATCTAACTTCTTAGGTTAAATTCAATGATCGTTACCGTAGTTCTAGGACTGTATCTTATACGTATACTTATCCTTAGGGACATCCCTAGACATACCTTAGAAATATCTCTAGGGATCTCACTAACGTTTTCGCATCCTAGTTTCCAAAGGTTGACTAAACCTCCCTCTGATACCAACTGTAGAGACCCGAAGCTTGACGTACATTGACATTACATTACATTTGTGGAATACTTAGTACATAACAAAAACACACACACAAGGATCGTAATAGTTTAGTGTCTATGGAAACTTGGAATATAATCTTCTAATCTTGGTGAAAGATCTTCAACATCTCCCATAAAGATCTTCCTTTTTTTACCTAAAACCTTTATTTATATCCTGGGGAAAAGAAAACATAAAAGGGTGATCTCAAATGCTTAGTAAGGGTAAACAAAAGAAATATCAATCACATCATATACATAAGCACATAACTTTTGGAAATATTAACCTGCAAAAGAGATCATAATTTCATAACATGGGGTAAATCATGGCAGTGAAATGTAATCACAATAATCATAACTTAAAACAAGAAACTTTGTGGCATTCACACATAATCATAGAGAATCATTTCTTGTTAGTCAAGACTCATTTCCAAGACTATCTTAGTGGACAAAGTCCCTTTCTGAACCGAGTCACCCTCATTTCAGTCCTGTTTCACTGAACCGGTATAACCTACCATTCCAGCCATGTCTATCTTATGAGATATAAAATCATTACCCAATGCATTGGAGGGAGATATAGGTCCCACTCATCTCATAATGATACTATTCTTATGTGTGCCACAAAATCATAAATCATACATCATTGCATAACCCATGTAATACAAATGGGAATCTTAAACATCATGACATCATAAAACAATTCATATAAGATAAAGGAATTCATAAAAATAATTCCATCACAACATAATCAAATCAATGTAATAATAGGGATAAAAACAGAAACATTTATTATCTTAGATGGAAAATAATTTTGATAAAACACTTTAACTCCATTCTTGAGGAAAATATCCTTTCTTCTTTAAAAACATTTTTCCTTTCTTAACATGTCATAAAACATTAAACTAAAAGAAGTTGATTAAAAATAAACTTGAAAACTTGTAAAGGAAGCTGCTTGGAAATAATGTTTTAAAAATCCATTCATGCCGTAAAAGTTAAAAAAACATTCTTCGTACTTTTGTCGGAAAAGTCAAAAAAGTACCTCGTATGAAAAACGACAAAAGATTCCTTTCATATATTTTACTAAAAACTCACCAAAGGGTAAAATAGGATTTAAACAATTGTAGGTGAATGGAAATAATATTACATATTGAGGAAACATGGATGTGGACGATAAAATACACCCCAGTAAATACCAATGTATAAACAATCTCGGATAAAAATGAGATTGTGATATTTCCCTTACCTTAGGTCCGACATGATTTGTAAGTGTCCGAACCTCCTGTATAATGATTTAAATAATGTTATTGACTTATTCCATAATCATACTTATTTTTATGATATCATATATGGTCATATTCTTAGCTTCTTAGTAGTAATATTTCAATGCTACTTGTTATTCGGGTGTTTATAACTTTTTGTTCTTATGCGCGTTTTGTCGAATAAATTCTTATTCTTTTATTTAGGTTATAGATACCTCATTTACAGAATGGTATTAGTGCAATATATATAATATTAATTCAATTAAATTCATTTATATATTCATTATGAAATGAAGATCATGTAGAACGAGTCGCATCACATCTTGGAGACGGTATTCCGTACGTACGCACGAGTGATGATATCGTTCCTATGATCGTGGAATTGTATTGGAGTATATGTATACTATTTCAGAATCAATATCAATTTATAATAGTCATATATAGTCATTATTTACACCATTATACCCATCCAAGTAAGGTGGTGGTGGAAAACAGATTACACCACGGCGTGGAGACGGTATTCCGTACGTACGCACGCGCGGTGTTTTCATTTTTCCGTAGGATGGATAGAAGGTGTATTAGGGTTGTTTTATATTTATAATAACATATCAGTATGTAAGTAATACTGATTTTATTACTTTATCATGAAACAACTAAAGAAGAAGAAGTTGAAGAAGAAAGAATTTGAAAAGATCGGTAATGGATATTACCTCTTCTTTCAAACGCCTCTTTGAATCCTCCACTTAGGGAACTAAGATTGGTCTTTGAAGAAGACCAGGACCACTATGATTATTCTAGGGAAGTGGATAATGGATTTTGGCAGGGTTTGGCCGAGCTTGAGTGCTCAAATTGGTGTGGGGAGGAGGGGGAGGAGGTTCCCTTTTATAAGGGAGGAGAGGGGCACCTTAGGAATATCTCAAAATATTATTTTATATTAAAGTCAAAATCGGTTTATAATGGTTCCAAAGGGTCTTATTTCGAAGGGAAAGTGGGTATGGGTCGAAAGCCTATCAAAAAATAGGATTTATCAAGTTTAGGTTATTATTTTAATCTTATCAATTAGATTTAACTCTAAGTTAAATAATTTAACTTTTACCGTGACTTTTTGTTTTCTTACACTATATGGTTAATACACTTAATATAACATGACAAACGAACCCCAAGTTGTTTATTATTAATATATATATCCTTATCTAAGTCATTTGGCCAAACCTTAGATTTTTAGGAATAAAATACCAATTAATAATATAATATTTGTTTTAAAAACTATTTTATGTCAATTTTGACACTATTTAGTAATTGATTTTTGTGAAAATCATAACAGAATTATATGTTCGAAACAAGTTGATTAAATCAACACTAATATATCATAGTAACCTATAAAATTAGTGTAATTCATAAAAAGTTTCAAATTACATTTATTTGAGCATTTATAACATCAATTATGTTAACATTTCCTTAAAAGGATAATTACTGCGTCATCGTTGTGTCATAAATAAATTAATTTATTTAAAGTCTAAAAATTATAAATAAAATATCTTTATGTATTAAATATTTTTATATTTATAATGAATATTTATAGTCGAATTTATCTTATGTATAACCCCATATTAAAAATTATTTACTTATTAAACTTTGATTTTAACTATTTTAACCCTTCTTTAAATAAATTAATAATAAATGTCCTAATCTAATCCAAGTGGGGCTAAGTGGTCATATTTTATTCCTAAGTTTGTTTTTGGTCGAATTACACTTATCCAATAGAATTAGGACATGTGTTAGGGTAATAATAGTATCATCTTTACCCTTAATTACCCTATTTACTTTTTACCGTGGTAAAAAAAAGTAAAAAGTTACTATTCACCAAAAATTATTTTCATCTCATTGAACCACATTTTACTTACTGACATCAACCGTGTCTCTCAGATTTTTGAAATTCCACTCAAAGAAGCGGTAAAATTAAGTTTTATGAACAATTCGGTTTTTTTAACTACCACTTAGTGGTTTCACTATTCATCAAAAATTGAAAGTTTTCAGAAAAATACCAAAAATTAGGCCTAAGCTATATTTGATATTATGAACTCAAAAATGATTTATATTTTACCAAATTAAAAACATATCAGTTGCATTAATTTATCTAAAAATTAATTCCCGTCGTCAAAACAAATAGCATGTTCTTAAGAGATAATAACTATCAAAAGATTGACACTTGTTTATGTCTGGTTTAAATGTGAAATAACATCCAATGACCAACATTGTATTAAATTGTAAAAATATATTCTAAATATACTTTAAAACCACTCAAATTAATAATTTATCACTATTAATTATTTCGATTGAAAAAGTTTTTTTTAATTAAAATTTAGTAATTTCCATTATTCATCAAAATATTAAAGATATCCGAAAATTACCAAAATTTCACCCTAAGCTAATTTCGATATTCCAAATCCAAAAATGAAATCCATTTTGAAAAATAAAATTTACAAAATTTTAAAAAGTGGTTATTCCTATTCATAACGGCTAGTTTTAATAATATTTTAATAACATATTGTTGTTTAGTGAAACTCGGTATTGCGTACTACACACGCTATCAAGGAAGGTCGCGATTGCGTGTAATGAAAGGCAATTCAAGGATGCGTGTTGTGAAAGCTCCTTTTGGTGTAGCATACAACACAAGACATTAATGAAATTAAAAAGAATATTTTTCATAAAATCTCGGGGTGTTACACCCAAAGTATAATCGTTGATCACTAATGGATGGAGACTACAATAAACCATCAAAATGAAACATATACGGTGTAATGTAACCTTAAATGTAGAATCAAAAGTATTGTAAATAATTATAATTCTGAATAACAAATAAAATAGAACAACCCAAGTGACTTCATTATATAACTCCAAAATAATCCCAATATATTCCCAATTATAATTTCCATCTAAAAAATGTAAAACCACAACCCAAGTATAAGTATTGTAATAAAAATAAATATCAATATCTAATACATATGTATATATATAATAGTTAATCAATATAACCCCAAGATTATCAATCAATCATCATTAGGAATCAATTATCTCTCAATGATCCTCCTATTAAAGATTATTACACTTACTTGTATAAGCACTAATAATGTTTGTAAACACATGAGATGTGTATGAATGAAGTGTGAGAAAAACCTCAATAGAAAACCTCCCTGACCCCAAACATCACATAGATTTTAACACCCTCTTATGTATATAATGTGATATTATGATATGATTTAAAAATATTAAATAATGAATAATAGAAAACATAATTAAACATTATATACTAACCAGTCCACTCCGAATAATATGTTTATTTACATTATCTAATACAGGTTATTATTCAATAAATTCTTCAAAGTATAATAGCCTAACACGGGTTTATAATGTATCTACCAAATCATTAATTAGACCCACAAATGAGGTTCAATACTTACATTTATTGATCTGATTTCTTCGCATAGTTCTAGTACTAAGGTATACTATAACATAGAACAAGGTTGGAATCAAGTAATAACATAGATCAAGGTCAACCCTTGTAATATATGACACTTAATCATTGCCTTAATTAATTGTTAAATCCCTACTTCATAACATAATATAATAAAAAACTAATTCTGCATATATATAAATTCCTAAATTAATATTTTAATAATAAAATTTCATAAATTGACCAATACCAATTTAATTATAAAAATATAACATTTTTTAAATTTTAATCAATAATTAATAAAAGAGTATTATTTGGTGTTTAATCAATTAAAAATTTTAGTAGATCATTCTTTCCATAATCATACATCATTTTAATTCATAATTTTAATTATACACATTATAAAATATCCAAAATTGATTTGTATCTCATACCAATTCATTAATTAACAATGTTCATTTTTAGTGTATACACTTATACTAAAATATACATGTTATTACCCTTAAATCATTATTATCAATTTATATCTAATTTAAAATTATTCAATATGAAACATAATAAATTCTATTCAAGATAAAAGTTTTAGTATACATGAAAGCCTATTTAAAAAACACCTTAACTTTTTAATTCATATGTTTCCTTTATAAATCAATAAATTATCCAAATTCATTAAATACGAATTTTTAAATCCATGTCTAACATAATTATTTAAAATTAATAGTCAATTAATATTATATAAAATAATATATCATTCTTATATAAGTTAAAATAATTTATAACGAAAATTTTAAATAAATAATGTTTTATAATCATAAAAAAAGTTCATTTAGAATTATGTCACAAATTATAACTTGTCAAGTTCTTTTAAGAACAAAAATTATCCCAAGAAAAAATTTTAAAATCAATATTTTCATTTTAAGATTCATCATTTGATATTCTAAACTGAAAAATGATTTTTTAACTAAATCCTATGAGTTATAAATTTACATGATTTTTTATAGCATAAATTTCTAATTCCATCCCATATCATTAGTGATTTATCAAGTAAAATTTCTATTTCAAGCTATAAAATCTTAATAAATTGAGTAATCATATTTATATAGCATAAATACTTTATTTTAATTCCTATCATAATCATTTGGAAAAAAATTACCTAATTATACCTAAAATAACTCATTTACCACATGTGTAATTCTATGTACATAACCATATTATTCAATTTTGACCACATCTCATCAATTTGGGTCAATTATAAGGTAAAATAATGGTAATATCACAAAAAGATCTTTTTTAGCGTTATTATAGAACATAAATATCAAAAGATATTGTTTTAACATCGATAATACTATATATCAATTTAGTTCACACTAGAATATAAACTAAATAATCATATTATTAATTAATCATAACTTTAAGAAGTTTTTTCAGATGAAAAATATTTAATTTTACTTTACAGAAAATATAATTATTTTTAAATTTTAATTAATATTAATAAAATTTCATTTAAATGTCTCTTTTATAAATTTTAAAATAAAATAAAGAGGATTCACATGAAAACAATTAAATAAACTTTATAAAAATGACTTAGATCACCTAACTTTGAATCGATGAAAAATCAACAATAGTAATAAATCTAAAACTCCTCCACAATCATTATAAATCAAAATTTTCATCCAATAAGAACAAATCAAATTAACTAGTTTGTAAAAATATCATAAATGAGTTACCTTTTGTGAAAAATAGATGGTAAACAACCCTATAATTTTCATGATCACAATTCAACCACAAGATTTCAATTTCATCAATATTTTGGAGAGAATTTGGATGAGGAAGGTCAGGATAAATAAATATTTTTTAGAGAAGGTATATCTGATAAATGTTTTTTCTTATAAAATAAAATGAAAAATAAATACTAAAAACAATAAAATTTAATATATTAAAATAACCCTCCTTAAAATGATTTTTGTAAAAAAATTGGTTACCTAGTTGTCAACTATTAGCCATATAGTGATTCATTTAGATCCTTTTATTCTCCTCTAGATCAAATATAAAGTATTAGGTCTATTACTATCGAGTACTCAGGGGTATTAGTTGACTATAATATTCTCTATTACCTCTAAATTCCTATAAAAATCCCCCCTTTCTACTAAAACTTCAATAATTAAATAAATTTTAAGTCAAATAAAATAAATTCATACCTAAAAATATTATAGTATCTATAAAATCGTTACTATAAAGCTTCACCTCCTTGAGAAACATCACTGACCATCTCTAATGAACAACTAATGTAATAGAAGCCAAAAATATGATTTTCACCCCTTATTATTCTCCAATACTTAATCATTATATCATAGAACATGCACAACTGGAATAATATTTCCTCATATATTCTTCTATATAACACCATTAGATTTTAAAATTTATTTTCTTTTAAATAAATATTGTCTCAATATATTTTTTCACATGAAACACCAACACAAAAAAATATTGATTTTTGTAAGGTTCTCATATAATTTGAAGGTATAAAAAGTTTTAATAGAATTAGGAAATATATATAGACACACACACATATATATATACATATATAATAACAAAACAAATTAAAGTTCACTTTAAATATCAACACAACTAGTGCAGCTTAGAAAATAATAAAATATTTTTTCTACAATTTAATTTTTTTAAGGATAATATATTTTGGTGTCAAAAAAGGAATAAAAAATATTAATTTTTAATTTATAATAAATTATAAGAAGAATGTATAATCTACCAAAAATCGTTTCCCTATAAAACCAATTTTTTTACTATAATTTATTTTTTGAAATAAATATAAAAATTATAAATTTTATAATGTGTCCTTTAAAAAATTAAATTTATTTTTGGATTTATCATATAGATATTAGTGTCAGATTGTTTTTTGGTATTTGTCTATGTTAAATAATTTTTAGGTGTATCGAAAAAAAATATTGATTTTGTTAAAAATAAAATTTTTATGACTCACTTTAAGATATTATTTACTTTGAATATTAAAAAACATTACATTGAAATATTTATTTATGGAGTAAATTATTAATTGTACAATATTTTTTATTTAGAAAACTTGCACTTTTCATTGTAGATTAGAAGTAAAATGTTTTTCTAAAGAGAAATATTTTTCTCTTTTATTTTATTTAAATATTATTCTCCTAAAATTTGGTATTTTAATGATTAGAAAAAGTTTATAGTTTTTATAATAAATCAATTTATTTCAAAAAATGTGTAAAATTGATAATTTTTTTCCCAAATACATATTTTATGATTAAAAATACACTTTTCCTAAAACTTATTTTACGTGTCATGTGTGTTTATTTTGAATTTAACTTTTCTCAACCATAGAAATTTTATTCATCAAAATTATTTTCTTATTTTTAATTAAAATAATAAAATTAATTTATAATTTCAATTTTATTTATTTTCATTTAAAAAAATTACCATGGGGAAAAATAAAATGTACCTAGGTAAATGTACACTTGAATAAAAGTGAAAACTAAAGGGGAAAATTCTTAAATTACATAAATTTTTCTCCAAAAGAAGTAGAAGAGATTTTTTTTCATCCTTAACATTTTCAAAAATATTTTATTTTTAAATTTTGGGGTTATTAGCCATGAATAGTGAAAGGATATAAATGAAAATAAAAATGTGATTCCAAAATTACCCTTCCCTCACTTATAAAAGGGGATCACTTCCACCCCATCATGATAAACACTTTCATTATAAATTATTCATGAAAATATACCCATTTTATTTTACTAAAACACTCTACCACTACCATAATCACATATCACAATTATTTAGCTTAATTCATCCATTTCCAAGGATATTTAAAGGGAAAACTCTAGTTCTCAACATGAGTTTTAATTTCTTCTTAGTCTTTATTTTAATATTCCTCTACCTAATAATACATAAATTTATTAATAAAATAAGATCAATATAATTACTATAATTAAATGAAATGAAATAAAATTAAAAATAATTATTCAGCACCTTCCATCCACTAAGAGAGACCCAAACATCGATCATGTGTATGTGTACACAATCGCCTCCATGCTATGATGTGGTTCAATTTTCATCACCGCCTCACATGGTTGGTATCAAGGGATACATTTTAGGAATAAATATTTTTTCTATATCATTAATACAATTATTAAATTTTCATTTTTTAAATACCATCATTCCATAAATTGATTGAGAAATGGGATTGTTAATCATTTGTACGCGCAGACTACCGACTCCACAAATAGAGAAGTTCATTTGTCATCACCACCCATAATTTATTTTTCCTATAATAGATTTAATGTGGATATATGATTTTTATTAAATGTTAAAGATTATTTATATGTCACATTATCATTATCTAAAGACATATCCTTACTCTTTAAATCATTATAACATGTTACCTTCTGGGTCGATTTAACAACCAATGTAGATTATGTTATATCATTTATGTCATAAATGATAATAGGATGTAATATAATGGTAATATAATTTAATAATGATTTATTTATGTATTTTAATTATTATATAACTATTTTTTAAATATTTAAAATATTTATTAATATATAATATTTCTATTTTTAAACACATCAAAAACTAATTCATCGTTATTTATGTTTTAACGAGCAGTATTCATGTCTTTCATATAATAAAAATGGGCCTCAATTATTAACTAAAAATTTATTATTATATATTTAATTATTTAGAAATTAAAAACATTAAATCAATTAGTTATTATCAGTCTCATCTTCATGATGCTTGTACAAAACAGTCAACTTAAAGATTTGACACATGATAATGAAAATAAACTATAATATGTTAATATATTTGTAATATATGGTTATAAAATAATTACAAAATGAAATTATCTTTATATTAAGGTACATAGAAAATTTATTAAGATACTTATGTTCATTATACAATATATTATACCATGGTTGAGTAAACGAGTTTACAAGGTAATGGGTTTTCATCTCAAAGTCATATCTTTGAGAAAAAATTTGTATTATCAGTAAAATTTATTTTTAATTAGTGTATATATATCCTAATTGAGATTTTATATCATGAAAAAATATTTATTCCTGTTAATTTAAGTTTAATTAAATTATCTCTTTCTTTAAATAGTTTTTAGTTAAAATCTATAAAAATGTTAAGGGGTTTTCATAACTCAAATATTTAATTTAGGTCATAATCACTCCTCTTTTATTATTATCATTCCAAATTGATCTAATATAACCTATGATGATGTTATGTTGTATTTAATATTTATTTATATTATAATAATATTTTACACTGAATCCTTTTTCCTTGATAATATTTTTGTTTTGTGAAAATGTATTTTTGTTAACTATAATTCCCATTTATTTTAATGGATTTTTCTTCCACATACATGTTTTTACTCCCCACCAATGTCCTCCATTACCTAGTGGAAACTAAATTTTTTATAAAAAATTATGTTTTTCACCCCTTTAATATTTTTTAAACAATTATTTATATCTTTTTAATGATGTGGGTTTTTAATGAAGGTGTTTTAAATTATTTAAATGGGTTTTCATTACCATGATCATATATTCTTCCATTTTACTTAACATTTTGACAAATAATTTATCCCTTTATCAAGGTCTCTTTGTCGAAATTTCTTTTGATATCATTTTTTTGAAGTTTTATCATCATATTAAATTTTTTTTGTAATGCGACTTGAATATAACATCCTTTTAAGATGATATTAAGAAATTATTTTTTAAGGAAAATAATTTTTTTGATTTCTCATTAAATATTTAAGTAATATTATCAAATATAGTAATGGTTTAAATATCAACCTATATGTTCTCTTCAAAAATAATATTTTTTAGATTATTTTTTCTATATCAAATGATCATGTTTCTTATGTGATACCACATGGAAAAGTTATGAAACCAATTTTCTTCTCCTCGGTTACTTGTGAAAAAAAATAATGATTTTATTTTAAGTAAAACTCATATGTATGCATGGTAAAGGGTGGGGTCCTATGTCACCCTCCAATTCATTGTTTATGGTTTTATACCTCATGAGGTAATGAATCATGAATATAAATGTATTTTTTCACAAATTTATGGGAGTACATACTTGAATTTATTCTTAAAACTAAATAGTTTACATAGTTTAATTTTATCAGAAAAATACAGTTATTTTTCTTATTACATATATCTAAAATGTTCTTTATTTCTATGCTATGATAAATTTTTATGGAATTCTATATTTAATGATTTTTTTGGATTATTATTTTATTATTTCGTGTATTTTTGTTTATATTATTTATTTATAATACAAGTTTTTATGTTATTTATTTGTTCTTGTGTTTTAATATGATGATCCTTAATTCTCAATAATGTTTTATGAATGTCACTTATGATATCGTGATCTTTTTTTCAAATATTTCCTCATTTCTCTTGTTTTCACTCATCTTTATGATCTAACGATTATGACTTGTTTATAAGTTTCCTTTATTAAGAAATCTAGCTCACCCCTTTCTTATTTTTCTATTCCCGATGTTTTGAGGATGATTATAAAATATGATATTTCTAGTAGAGGGTGTAGGGGAGTACTGTTATGGGGTAATGTTAAAAAATATTGCAAAATAAGTTTTCTTATCTAGCCTTAAATACACTAAACCTTTATGTAAATGTGTAGTATGGCTATTTGTGAGATGTATTAATTAAACCATGGTATCACTATATTATTTATTATGTTTATCTTGGGTTTATACAGTTTACATCATAGTAGGGTTTAATTGTTTTTTCAAGAATAATTTAGTTATTTTTAGTTAATTTCAATTAGATAACATTAATGAAATATTTAGGGACAGGTCTCGTGGATAATTCTATATATTCAATAACATCCTGAAATTTTGTAAAAGTAGAGATTATATGGTTTTCCTAGAAATAAAATCCTCGTCTAGATACTACAAGTGGATTCAGAGTCTTGCAAAGATATACCTAGGGGTAATAAACCTAAAAGGGAAATTTTAGGTATTAAATCAATCTTCACAAGGTGCATGATAAATTGTCTTAATTACACAGCTTTATTGACACACTTGGTTGATATACATTCATTAAACACATTACATTTACAATCAATTATGAATGAAATATTGTATAAAGTAATTAGGTTAAGGAATATGGGAGAACCCAACCTAAAAACCTATATTAAAATGAGAGTGACTTTTGTTGATTTTAAAACTAAGGTGATTTTTTTAAGAAGTATCATGTTTTGAGGGGATTTTTATTAATTCATTTATGATTTAAATATACAGGACTCTTGATTAAAATTTGTGGTTTTATTTATGGATGGATCAATGAGAAACAAAGTTGATAATGGATGTGATGTACAATAATTTTTTTCCCCAATGTGTTGTGAGAAGGGATAAAAAATGGAGTTAAAACATTTCTAACAATGTTATCCCATTTATTAAGAAATAACAAAAACTTTTTTCAGATCTTGAACACTTTAATCAAGTAGAAACATTTTATCTAGTCGTTCTTAAGAAAACATACACCATCCTTTAATGGCTCTTCCAATCATTCTTTTTCCAATAAATGTATCAATGTGACGGAAAAGTTATTTTCCATTTTTCAATGTATAAAGCATGAGAAGGAAATTTCATGTAAAACAATAATATTTTTTTAAAATAACACTATTTTTTATAGCTTACATTACACAAAACATCGTGCTTAAACAAATGATTAAATATTATTATTTAATTTTGATAGTAATCACCTAGCCATTAGAATGATAGGAATGAATGAGATTAAGTAAATTATTAAAATATATCTTAAACATGTTTATAAAATTAATTCATTGGTTACCAATTAATTAGAAATGAAAATAAAAACCAATTGAACATAAAAGATGTATTTTTATAAAAAAACTATTTTTATGACCCCAATGGAATTTTATCTTAGTAAATTATATTAGTCGGTATTAGTGAAATATCTTAATGAAATTATTTTTTTATATATTAAATAATTTTTTTTAAAATTAATCCTATAACTTTTATAGGCTTAAGATAAGAATAAATCTAATTTTAATAATAAAACGATATTTTTCTAAAAGGTAATTTTATCTCCTTTTAATGGTATTCCTGTTTTAAAACTAAATTTTGACACATTGAAAATAATTATTTGAAAAAATAAACATAATTTTTTAAATATTAATATCAAAATTATATTAGGGTGATATATTTTTATTTTTCAGAGGTGTTTAATTTTTTGATGAATATTGGAAAATACTTAATTTTAATTAAAAACTTCTTTTTCGCCCAATTTATTTAAAAGGATAAGTTATATTTTAAATTTAATTTAAAGTATAATTATATCAATTATACATAAATAAAACCAATTTAGATCATTGGAATCAATTTCATATTGAAATTGGATATAAAAATATTTTTAACTTTTGAACTTTTCACTTTAAACCCCTATTTTTCGTTGTTTCTGCGGGATTATTTTTAAAAATAATTTTTCCAATTATATGAATTGAATTTTGTAAAATAAATGAAATATGTTAAATAATAAGGTAAATATTATTTAGAATTTCCATTTTAATTGTTATTCATAAAAAGATACCATGGTAAATAGAATGATTTACTACGGTATAGGTAAAATAATGAAGCACATTAAAGTTAAAAGTTAAAGGCTTAAAATACTTAAACATTACAACATTTAATGGGTTTTTTCGGAATTTATAGACCCTAAAAATAATTTAAAAAATTAATAATCATAATAATTGTAGAAAATTAATTCTGCCTCAATGTGGTTATCTTTAATTATAAATAAACATTATTTAATCACTTGGAACCACCCCACCTCGAGAATAAATACCACCTATAACCACCAAATTTCACATAAAAATCATTTATTATCCTCAAATATATATAAAAATATCTTCTACCCACTCTCCCCACATCCATGTTCTTCTATTCTCACTTAAAGATTAATTTTTTGGTCTTTAAGGGATCTTTCAAGGAGGTGATATTCAAGAGGTAATTTTCTCAAAGCATCTATCTTAATTTATTTTCTTTTTCTAATTTCTACTCACCTACTTCATACATCAAGGAATAATAATTCCAAAATCATGTACATACTATAATTTTATTTTTATAATGTAATCTCTTATATCTATCCCTTTTATTACCTAATCTTATTCAAAGAAACGAAACAAATTTCTAAATTATGTTAGTTAATTGTCTCTATGAATAATGATTTCATTCATTTTCCATTACCGCCTTCACGATTAGTTATAAAACTACTATTCAGGATAAATAATATTTTAATACGTATATTATAACTTATTTAATATTATGGAACTAATGTATATAATTTATATTATATAAAAATAAACTCATCCGTGATGTTCAGAAAACCCGCCAAAAATAAACTAAACATTTATCATTACAATTTTATCAAATGAATCATCCTCAAGTGTGAAATAAAAAGTGATAAATGGGAAAAATTTAAACTTATATAAGTTAATTAATACAATTTAATTTAAATTTTTGTGTTTTATTTTTATTTCATAAGAAAATCCATAATTATACACTAATGAACTGGCCAAGAAACCATGAAACAAACACACCCAAAACAGCAAAAATAATGAAATATTATTAATGAATGGGTGGTAAGATGTTATAAATGTATTGTACAATGTATTATAAATATTAATATAGTTTGGTAATGAATTAATAACATTCTTTAAACCATTATAAATTATTTTAATGAATGATACACAAAAGGTAAATGTGATGTAAGGGTTTTCTTATCTCACTTTTACTTCTGTGAGATATATGCTTATTAACCATTTATTTCTTGTCTGTGGTGTATTTATTTACCTTTGAAATATAATATCATGATTCTAAGTATTTTTCATGTTATTAAATGTTTCATTTTATAATTATTCCCTTTGTGGGGAATACGATTTGACTTATTATAAAGTGGTAAGGGAATTCTTAACCCAATTTCCACTCTTTGTGTTAAACTTATACTTCCATGATTATGTCATACTAAGATTATTTGTGGAATAACTTCTAAACATATTATGTTTTATTCCTCATTTTTTATGTGTATTTATAGAAAATAAACATTTTTAATTTATTATTTAAATTGTACCTTTAATGATATAAAATTTATAAAAGAATTTATTTAAAAAAATTAATGTTCCCCTTAAAATTATATTTTTATTCCATGTATGTGTTTTGTAAAATTGTTTTTCCAAAAAATTACTATTAAACTATAATTTTGGAATCCATTTTTACTCATGTTTTACTTTTTACAAAATGGTTTGAATAGTTTATTTTTTCATTTTCACAATAAGGTTCTATGATATTTTTCTGATAAAAATATAGAAGGAATTGTTTTTTTACTTATATAGAATAAGTCTATTTTTCCACCATCGTGATTCTTTAATGTTTTGAATCTTACTATAAAATTTTACAAGGTCATCTTCAAATAAAATTTTTTCTCTTATAATTTCTTATAATTTTAAAAATAAGTTTTTTTCAAAGTGAAAACGGGTATTTTCCTTAAGTGTTTTTCAATGATCACATTTAAAGTATTTTCATCTATGTAAACACAATTTTTTTAATCTTATTATTCACTATGTTTGATCTCTATTTATACCATATTCCATATTTTATTAAATGGTTAGGGATAATTTTGACTAGGGATGTACTATTTTAAAACCATTCACCATATTATTATTCATAGTTTGTGATAATGTTCACTTGATGGGAAAAGTTATTTACATTTTTTATGCTAGTTTCAACACAAATTCATATATTGATTATGTTTCAAAAAATTCATATGAGGATTTGTTGGACTTATTAATTGATATTAAGGGCCTTATATAGTCCCTCAATGCATCAATAGGTCTCATTAGACAAACCAGTTTTCGTTTTGGCTAATGACTTACCCATTTATTTTTAGACGTCTTGGACGAGGCCCTGACTGTAAGTTTCAGATGTCTGAAATGATGCATTCCATCATTATGAAACTATTTATTGGTTTCCATGTGACTATTTTGATATTTTATAGTATCTATGGATATGATTAAATCTCATGTGATCATTCTACATGGAATAATTTGATTATAAATTTATCATGTCATGTTGTTTCTTTTCATACTCAATTTATTAAATAAATGACATGTAGTTTCAATTATTTACCTTTCTAAAATTTTTTATACTTATTTATGATATCTTACTCAATACACATACCCCTATGGAGTATCTAAGCTCACCCCTTTATTATGTTTTATTTTTTCCCATAATTATTAGAAGTTTATTACGATTGATGTGTAGGGTTAAGCTAGTGGAATAATAGTGTCCTAAAATTATTATATATATTGTATTTTATGTTCTCAATTATGATGTATGGTTAAATTATATATATGTTGTTAAAAAACTTCTAAATTTTTCAGTTCTTTAGGATGTGCTTCCTTGCATATGTTTCCAATGTAATAAAAGAACCACCGACTATGAGCTTCAAGTGTTGAGGTTGTTACAGTTTTTATCAGAGGAAGTTTAGTAGAATCCTAAGAAACTAGATTTAGGAAAACATGGATTAGATAATGAAACCATATAATAAAATATTTATTTACACCCAAATTAACCAAACATAAGATTTGGAGAATAGTTATACATAAAATTTTCAATTTATGTTATGTAGTTTTGAGATAATACATTATGTTTCATATTGTTGTGATCTAATCTTGTGTATGACATTATTTGTAAATGTCTCATAGTGGAAGGAATGGGAACCATATCAATGAACATAATCCATGTAGGGATTTCCCACTTGAGAAATATAATGAAGTTGGAGCTGGATTTGTGGCTAGAACTAGAGCTGAATAAATTATAACTATATTGGGACAACTGGCTCAATTTATGAAAAAAAACCTTAACCTTATAAAGCAAAATTATCCACAATATAGTGGAAAAATATTAGACTACTTTATGTGACAACAACCTCTATCATTCAATGGGAATACGAATCCAGTTAGTTTTTAGCAATAGATTAATTATTTAAAGAATATATTTATTTCTTTGATATGAAATGAAAGAGAGAAGGTATTCATTGAATTTTTTTCATTAATCTAGAGATGCGAATCAATGGTTTTCATTGAATCAAAACAATAAGGAGGAAGAAGAAATATCAAAAATGAAATGTAAGTATTTTATGGGACTTTTAAACAAAAAATATTTCCCTTGTGAACAACGGGCAGATAGAGAGAAGAAATTCTTGAGTCTGAGACAAAAAGAAGGATCATAATTTTACTAAGTATGAAGAAAACTTTATAAGATTAGTAAGGAATGTTTTATACTATCTACTTAATCTAAATAATATGACTGATTGTTTCTTTGATGGGTTAAATTCATTCCTTAAAATAGAACTAGTATCCCAAACATTTTCATTATATAAAGGCATATGTAAAGACCCAAAAATTTCAAGGAAATTTTTTTCTTAATTTCTTTGGAATTTTATGAGTCCACAGTTTCTAATGACGCCTGATTTCGAGGCCCGGTGTGCCCGAAATCATTTTCTGAAGTTTTTTTCGGGTACGTTCAGTGAATGTACGTTCGGGGTTTTCTATCTTTTGAACCGATTCTTGGAATTAAAATCTGAGGACACCGATGAACTCGCAGTGCCAATATTTTCTTAATGGGACCTTTACCGCAGTTGCATTTGATAAGGAGGAGAAGTTAATTTTTGGAGATTCTTTAAAAAAATAATAAAAATTATGTGTACATAATTTTTATTTGATGGTGGTTATTTCCTCCAAAGAGGTGTTGGATGTAGGGCCCACACCCCACATAACCTCCCAGGGGAGGATAATGATGGTGGGGCCCACATGAACACTAACCCCTTCAACTCTCCTCTTTAACTCCCATAACCCCTCTCTTAACTCTTCACCCCCCTTTTTTTTGAAACTCTTGGTTTCCCATGAATTAATGAGGCCACCTCTTCTCTCATAAATTGTACCAACCTAAATAATTAATGCCTAATTTAATTAACTTGGGTGTCAACAATTCTTTTTAAATTGTTTTTAATTTCATGGAAATTATAATATAATGGAAATCCTTATTATAATATTTGCCTTGGAAAATATTTTGGTGGGGGAGGCTCTGGAGAATTAGAATAAGGTGTTCCTCTCCGATGAAGAACATCATTCTTCAACGAAGAACAACTCCGATGAAGAACGTGAAGAACTTCTTCCAACGATGCCTCCTCCTCGGACGCACCCCTACATCAAGGAATCTACGTCGTCTTTGAATTATATTTCCACGTCACGATAACGACTCTTCCTCCAACATTGACGGGACGACACCATTCTCTGTGATGCTCATCTTTCATGGCTCATCGACGTTCGACGTCAATTTTGAGGTAGGGTGTTTGTATAATTTAATTTGAATAAATTATACCCTTGTCGTTGATGAAAACGAGTGATCGTTTATGGACAATTGATAACACTTAACGTGGAGGGAGCGGGCTGAACAAACACAGCCCGATGACCCTCTGAAATTTTTTGTTGTTTTGGCGGCGACAACAGTGGTCGCACACCGGCTCATTAGAGAACCACAGCTCCAGGTTCCATGCAGGCGGAAGAGACCGCGGCCCACAACTGGGCTGCTTGGCTGAAGAAGAACCGGTCGGCCGTAGCCGGTTGGACAAGAGAACCGGGGCGCCTCTCGGCGCCGCGCTACGGAGAACCACGGCCCGCACAGGGCGGTCCGCTTCAGCGGATGAGCCGGCCCGCTCGCCGGCCAGCCGGGTAGAAGGAGCCATGGTGCCCATGGGCGAGGCAACAGAGGATTTGTGGGCTACAACCGCGGGCCGCTTGCACTGGGAAGACTGGCCAGTCGGACAATAGGTTGGCGCCGCTAGTTCGGGAAGTCCCCCCCCCCACCGGCTCAGCCAGCTGGCTGAGCCGCGCCACACTGGGCCGCGCCCTTGCGCGGGCCGAGTCGCTTGCCATGGGACGGGCCGCGCCACGCCCTTGTGTGGGCCAGGTCTCCTGCCATAGGCTAGGTTGTTCTCCACCAGGTCGGGTCGTGCATTATTGGGCCAGGCCGACCCCTTAGCCAGGTCGGACTAGGTGAGCCAGAATGGGCCGTCCCGCAAGCCAATCAGGCTTGACGGGCTGGGCCTATTTCGCTTAAATGCAAATAACTTCACGAACATGTGTCTGATCGACACTCCGTATATGGCACTAGGATTCACGCAATGAGTCGGTCCTTTTTCGTTACTCTAAGTGAGTTTTGGACGAATTTGGAAAAATGGTTGGGTTGGTTCGAAATCGAAACCAACCGGGCCCTCAGAGCCGAAACGCTTATAACTTAGGTACTGGACATCCAATTGACGTTCCTTCAACTAAATTGGTCTCATTTTGATGATATGGTTCTTTTGGAATACTCCACTTGAGGTTCGTACATTGTTGGAGTATGGTCAGGTTGGTTTTAGCTTAAAACCCAACAGGGCCTCTAGAAAATAAAAGCCAATAACTCTCAGACCGAGCGTTTAATTGACGCGTTGTCAGTTGTGTTGACACCCCTTTGACATGGAGTTTCTTTGAGATACTTCAACATGAGATTTAATGACACTTGGAAGTAACAACCAGTATCTCATGGAACAAACCCTCCCAGTGACGAGTGAGAAGATTGTAGAGACCAAGTAGCTGGCTAAGACTTGATGACTACTGATCGATCGACTCGGAGTGATTCTGATGGCCCGATGGGGAGTGCTTGGTTTTAGAAGTAGACCCCTAGCGGAGGAGCGCTTGGTTTTAGTGGAAGACCCATGGTACTCTACAGGAATACCTCTGTAGGATATGAGGGGGAGCGCATGGTTGTAGCGGCATACCCATGGTGGAAAGCACATGGTTGTAGCAGCATGCCCCTAGTACTCGACAGGTGGAGTACTTCAGTAGTCCAAGGTTAGTGGTAAGCACTTGGTTGCAGTGGAAGGACCACTATACTCGACAGAAGAGGAGTTCTCTAGGAGTTGTGGTTTCGACTTCGTGAATAAAAATCCTGGTTTGAGCTGAGTCAATGACCTTTGTGTTTTCCTCATAATTGAGATGGGTTACTTGATAACTTAGGTATATGTATGGGAATATATCCAAGTAATGGTTATCCCCTGAAATCTTACTTTGTGGATTATCCTTGTTAGATTTTGTGAGACCTTGAGGGCCTCAGGGTCCCTAATGAGTATCGTTATACTCACCCCGGCACGGGTTATTCCCGCACCTCGTTCTGTTGGATGGAGACGACAGACAGTACTGACCGAGGCAGAGTGTACGAGGACGGGACGGTACCCGGAGGTGGACCTAACAACGAGACGGTACCCGGAGGAGATGGACGGACGTGGAGCACTGAGGAGGCTATCTGTACCTACCCTTTAGGTAGGAACCCCGGAGGATGATCCAGGAGCTGCTTTCACCTTCCAGAAGTTTGTCCCTTTTTAGTTGTACTTTCTTTCAGTTGTATTTATACTTTATAGTTGGGCTTGTATTATGGCCCATTTACTTTCAGTTCTCTTGTTATATAGTTTTCACATGGTGTTTGTTTCCACTTGTATTCTGGTTGTGTTTGATTTCAGTTATAAAGGCAATGCCTTCCCCGTTCTAGGGATTTACGCCTTTGGTGCTAGTCGCCAGCCCCTGGCCTATGGAAGGCGGGCTTGGGGTAGTCGCGATACGGGACTCGGGGACGGGTCGTGACAGCATAGTATCATGTGATATTAATATAGAGAAATAATTCTATAAGTTTTATAACGTTAACATAATTTAATAGAAGAAGAGAATGGTAAAAAAAGATATGGATAAAGGGAAGAAACACTTCGAGTCTTGTTTAAAGAATAAGGGAGTTTCTTAGAGGTGAGGATAGAAAGGCCACCAGTCTCGTGATTTCAATGGAAAGAAATAATTCATGAAATGTTTCAACGCTAAGGATATTGTCCACTCTGCCAATGAATTCCCCAATAATCAAGGAACTATACCCTAGAGAAGCAAAGGGAGTAAGGTTAAGCTTATACGATCGAAATATCTAAAGTGAAATGATTATTGTTATTGTGTTTATAGATCTAAGAAATATATTTTATGAGATTGTAATTATAAGAATTATGAAACATTTAAGGATTGTATTGTTATACTTTTTCTTTAAGGATTTGAGAGTAAATTTTGAATGGTACCGATGACCAGGAAAAGTGATTCCGTGAAAAGTTAATCTTTTAAAAAAACATGATTTTGTTAGGATGACACTTAATATGTTCTTGAAGTTGAGATAATAATAAAGATATGATTATCGGATATTATTGGTGACTATTAGCACTGAAAATAAAAACATTTGCAATGGGTCAATTATGACAGGGTCCCATCGCAAATGACATGTTGAAGAAAATGGCGTTGCAAATACTTTATCTAGGTTTTTTAGAAACTCTTTTATAACGAGATTCACACCCTATAGAAAAAAACCTAAAAAAATAAAACATAATATTGATATTAATAAAATTTAATAAAATAATAATAGTAATAAAAATATAAAAATATTAATAAAAAATAATAACTAATAAAATTAATAAAAATATAAAAATAATAATAATAAAAAACTAATAAAATTAATAAAAAAACACAATACTTGCAACAATATTAAATAATAAATTAATAAATAATTATAAAATAATAATAATAATAATAATAATAATATCAAATATAACAAATAAATAAGAAAATAAGAAAAAAAACAAAAAACAAAAAATTATCAACAATATATAAAATGCAGTATATAGAAATGTAAATATATGGATTAACAAAAATATTAGAAAAAAATTGCATTCAAATGTTTGTCATAAAATGTATATAAATCACTGAAGGGGTCATTTGGTGGAGTTGGAGGAGATGGTGGAGGGAACTCCACCACTAAACTATGAGTCAGACATCGAATGTACTCCACTATCTGCTCATGTTATTGTTTTTATCATCGATGCATCTCCTCCTCCTCCTCCTACTGATGATGGAGCTATTCCTTGTCCCTATGTATGGTTTCTATAGGCTCACTCTAACCTTACAGTAGCTCCTCATACTATGTAGCAGATGATAATGAATCTCTATGAGCTCCTATCAAGCTACATGAAGACATCACAGTGGTACCATAATAACTCTCAAGCATCAATCAAGAGTTGATACCAATAACTCGGCCCTTATCAAAGGCATACAATTTCACCTGCATCCATGTCGCATCATTAAATCCTAGTGCACTAGAGTTCTGATCCTCGGTCTCCACCTGACTCTCAACCAGTGTCTGAGATTTCATGGCCTCATATGACTCCTTCAATTGAAATTTTAAATTAAAATAGTTAAAATATTATTTTTAATTAATTTTAAAACTTAAAAAGAAATTATATTGACCACAGTATGATGATGACAATCACCTCCAATCTCTCTAGTGGAAGGATAATTGTACATCCTCCTATAAAAATTGCACTCTGTAATATAGGGTTGTTCCACTACCTATATGATTACAAAATAAACAGTTTACATTTAAAGTTATATAAATTATTAAAAAATTTATTTAACAAATTTTATTGATACATACTAAATGTACGACTACCAACTCGATGTGTCACCCCCATCCTCCCCCGGTTCTGCCGACCGAATGATTCCCTCCTATGAAAAGTAGATCGTATCCTATATGAACATAATCTATCCTGGACCTAATATGAGATGTAATCTTGTTTATGGGCATAGAATTACTTACCAATTCTTTGACTTCCTCTTTCTACAATGTTCTCCTCCTTGTATTGTGCAAACATTGTTGGCAACTCTCATGCATAAAGATCTCCCATGCCTCCTGGATAGACTCTCGAATGCTATCAATGACAAGATACCATAAAACGTATAAATAATTAATAATATCTAGTAATTAATAAATAAATTATAAAGTAACTATTATTTATTTACGTACCATCCAATACTCAAACATTGGTCTTTGAAAATCAATGGGAATCTGATCCCTTGTCACCCATGCTCCAGAAAAATAATTCCACAACATATCACTACCCTATCCAATAGTTATATGAAAAAATCTATGAAAAAACAAAACAACTAATAAAACAATTAGTATATAAATAAATTAATGATAATTAATGAAAACTAACTAAACTACAAAAGAAAACAAACCTCTGTATATGTCGATCGAATTAAAGACATGGACATCACTTGGGGATAAAGTTAGGAATCATCAATTTTGTAATACCATAACCCCTCAAAGTCATCACTGAACTGCCAATAGTCCGAGGGTTAGATAATCCAACATCATGCTTGTCACTAGATATATCAGCCCCCTCTGACTCATGAAACAGATTTGATTCCATCTTAAACATTAAATGACTGTTGTTAACAAATAGTTGAAAAAAACTATTATACATAGATATATATTATATATTATTATAAAAACCATTTATTTGTTCCAATATTCATCTTCATCCTCATATTTGTATATAACATGTCAACATCTTCGTATTCCTCCTCAGTATCATCAATTTCAATAGTAGTTTCAATTTCATCATCTCTTCCCATTTCAAATTCATTTGTTACATCAACAAAATCATTGTCACTAATAACCCTTAAATGTGGGGTGTCATCAACGATAATCATATATCTTCATAGAAAAGATGGATTTGGAGTAGTATCTTGAAAATTTTCAATTACTCATACTTTATCGAAACCACATTCACCTTTAATAAATTGATTTTCCTGAGATTTCATTTTCATTATGCTCCACCAATCACTTATGTATTTTAAAAAAACACAATAATTTTCATAATAAATTTTATGTTCCTTATGTGCCATTAAAATTGGATCATTAACAACAAGAGGGATTTTATATTTTATATCAGTGATTCAATTTCATGGATGAACATACAATCCTCTCTCGGTATCCAACCACTGACATTTAAAAATCATAATGTAATTATATCTCATATAAAATAGTTCAATTATTTCTTCCAGCATTTCATAAAAGTAAACCTCACTTTCTCTATGATAAGATCCTATTAAGAAAACACCACTATTTATTATTTTTTTATTCCCCATATACACCTGTATGAAATCAAAAACTATTCAACACATATGCATTATAAGATTTAACCATTTTGGATGGTGGGTTACTCAATACACACAATCTATTATCAATTTTATCAGTATGTTGAGATACCTGAAAAATTGTAAAAATTTATCAATATAACATGTAATAAATTGATTTTATTTTATAAAATATAAAGTATTTATTTTACTAGTTTTTGAAACCAGTAGGAAAAAATATTTTTTAGATGTTATTCAAGAGAAGCTATTGTAATTTGTGGAAATTGTTTCTTGATAAGATTATAATAAAATCTATAAATAAAATAATATTAATTTACTAAATTAAATATAATAGAATAAGTGATAGGAGAAATTATAGTACAAATGGTTTCATTTATTCGTAGTTAAGATGAATATATGTATAGGCTCTGTGATGTTCATTATTTGAAAGTCATAATTCATGAACTCCACCAAAGACATGTTTGGGATAACTCAAAATTGATAATTAACTTCTCATTTAATCATGAAAATTTCCTTCATTAAGGCCCATGTGGTTATGTTTTTAGGTATATTCATATTGAAAATAATGAGAGAAGAAAAAATAAATTTCCTCCTACAAATAATATTCTACAATTGATTCTTTAACTAATACTTTATTATGTACCTTTTTATTCAATTTTTTCATGCATCTCTCAAATGGGTACATCCATCGGAACTGTAATATACCTATATATTTTTATTCATATAGAAAATTTAATATCAAATATTCCATTGAATCAAAGAAATCTTGTGGGATGGTTTTTTCTATTGTACATAAAATTAAAACAACATATTCTTATAGTATACTTAATGAATTATAGTCTGTTGTCATCATAAAATTGTCTCAGAAAAAATGTGATATTTCTATTAGCATATCCCAAATCATAGAATTCAGCAAATCTATAAATCCAATTAGTATAAGTCATTTAATTATAAAATGATAGTCCTGACTTTTTAATCTGTAAATTTGACTATTTATTATACTTCTATCCAAATTGGAAACATAACCATATGGATGCTTGAAATCTACAATCCACTAAAAAATAATAAATTTTTTTCTTTGGAAACTTTTTAAACATCTTTTGGATTCACTAACTTTTTTGATCTGTCAATTTCAAACAGTTCAAGTTCTGGTTGCCTTCAAATTTGGGAAAGATCTAATTGTGACTTTACATTATCTTTGGTCTTACCTAGTGTGTCTAAAACTATATAAAATATATTATCAAAAAAGTTCTTCTCAATATGAATGACATCCAACATGTGAAGAACCAACAAATCAGACCAATATGGAATATACCAAAAAATGATCTATTTTATCCAACTGTGTTCTTTCCCAAATACATCAATTTTTTGTTGGTTTATAGTCAGTCAAAATGTAATGAGCTGTAATGAAGAGACAATAGATTTTAACTCAATACTAGAGATCATTGTTGGTGGCTCATCTATTTCAATTGTGCCTTTTCTGAAATGATATATGTTCCCCTGAAAAGGATGATCATTATGAATAAATCTTCAATGACAGTCCAAGAAACAAGGTTCTCTTCCATTAACAAGCATAAACACTTTGCTTTCTCTCACGCAATATGGACATGATTTTTGACCATGTGCACTCTAATAAGATAATATTTCATATGCTGATAATTCAATAATTTCCATCATTATTGTAGCTTTCAATAGGAAATTATATTTCGAAACGTTATCATATGTACTAACACCATTACTCCATAATAAATTTAACTCATCAATCAATGGATTAAAATAAACATAAAGATTATTTTTTGGATGTCCTAGAATTAATAAGGTAAAAAAGTTATATGGATTATTCATCAACCTCAAAGGAGGTATATAGTATGGTGTTATAAATTTGTACCAACAAGAATATTGACTATCATCACGGGTGGAAATAGGCGCTTTCCCAACATTTTTATACCAATGGTTTGAACAAACTGTTGGTATATTGTGTTCACATTAACCTTTACCAACGGTTGAGCAAACCATTGGTATATTGTTTTTAGAATCAACCTTTCCATGTGGTTTGAGTAAACCATTGATAAATATTTCATTTTTTAATGTATACCAATGGTTTTTTAAAACTGTTGGTAAAGAATTGATTTCCCAATGGTTTTTTAAAACCATTGGGAAATGTTTTCCCAAAATACACAGCAGATCAAGCTCCCTCGTCTATGAAATTATATCCATAATCTAAAGCTCTCTATTTATCCTAGGATTAAAAACTCCTTCCACCCAATATATTCATATTCAATCAAAAAAAAATTAGTTCTACACTTCAAATAAATAATTTCTACCATAGTTTTAATGTTATGAATTTATTTTTTTATTTGGCCTAAACCATATGTCTGTGTGGTCTGTGGAATGGTATACCCAATAAGTGCACTTTGATTTTTTTTTCTGTTTTTGTTCTACACTTCAAGTGTCATGATTCTGTGAATCAACATTATTTGGAGTCTTTATAGTCATTCCTTCTGTGTAGAGTTAGTGAACCATTTGAACTAATGGAGGTTCCATTGAGATGTATCACCACTCGAATATGGTAAAGAGTTTGTTTAGTCATATTTTCTCAAGGTGGGTAATGGATATAAGGATGGTCCATGTAAAGGGATTGGGGACTTTTGGGGTAGTGGTGTAGTTGGTTTCCATTTTTAAGTGGGGTTATATGGTAGTTTCTATGGACATCAGTTTAGTTGAAAATTGGATTTTGATTTTGTATTTATATTTTTTGTTCAAGGAATAATGGAAAGGGTAGTGATATTGAGGATGAATTGGTTGTTTTTTGGGCGATGGATTGGAATTGTTATGTTGTTTGGATTGGGTATAAGTAATTTTTAAGGTATTATATAGGTATTGACTCCCCTAGACACCCCCCACCCCACCCCCTGGACACCCCCAATCCCCTAGACACCCCCACCCCCAAGACACCCCCCCACCACCCAAGACACCCCCCATCTGACACCCCCCCCACCCCTTGCACACACCCCCTCCCCCTAGACACCCCCACCCCGGGACAACCCCCCCCCCCCCCCACCCACCCACACTCTGGACACCCCCACACCCTTGGACACCCCACCCTCCCTAGACACCCCTCACCCACTAGACACCACCACCCCCCTCGACACCCCTCACCCCCATAGACACCACCCACCCGTTGTACACCCCCACCCCCTAGAAATCCCCCCCACCCCTCGGACACCCCGAACACCACCCCACCCCCCAGACCCCCCCTGGACACCACCCCACCCACTAGACAGCCCCCCTAGACACCCCCACCTCTTTGTACAACCCTGCACCCCCTGGACAGCCCCCCTAAACCCTCCCCCCCAGATAGTCCCCACCCCAAGGAAACCCCCCCCCCCCCCAGACACCACCCCACCCCCTAGACACCCCCAACCCCCTGGACACCTCCACCCCTTGAACTAGCCCCACCCCCTTGGACAATCCCCCCCTCCACCCCCTGGACACACCCACCCCCTAGACACCCCCACCCCCTAGACACCCCTACCCCATTGGACATCCCCCGTGGACACCACCCCACACCCTAGACACCCCCCCTAGGACACCCCCACCCCCTAGACAACCCCCACCCCTGGACACCCCCCCCCCTCAGACACCACCACACCCCTGGACCCCCCCCCCCCTGACACCCTTATGGATCACCCCCCTGAACACTCCCCCCACACCTAGAAACCCCCACCCCCAGGCCACACATTGGCCACCCCCCCTGGACAGCCCCCACCCCCTGGACATCCCCCCACCAGACCCCCCCCCCCCCACCCCGGACACCACCCCACCCCTGGATGCCCCCACCCCCTGGACACCCCCACCCCCTGAGATAGCCCATACCCCCTGGACACCCCCCTGTACCCCCCCCCCCCCCCCTCCCTCACACCCCACCCTCTGGAAACCCCCACCCCCTTGGACCCCCACCCCCCTAAACACCCCCATACAATGAATACTTCAACTTTGGGTATTTGGTGTTATGAAATATCCTAAATTTTCAAATTATTTCAATTTTTTAGAAATAATAACTTATTTAAAGAACTATCTTTACACATTCTGCATCTTTGATGAAAATAATTCACTTTTTAATATCTTGAATAATGTTATATCAGGTCCATGGTGTCCTCTTGTATGTGATAAATGAAAAATTTCCAAAACACATTCGACCTCAAATTTAGGCACACATGACTGAATTAGTATATCTTCACATTTTTTAATAATAACGTATCAACCCAATAATAGTTCACTACATCAACTAGAAACCACTTCCTTTATGGATATCTAAAATCGGGATAGATTATCCCATTTGGAAAATAAATTTCAATTTCATCATTCGAAATCTCCATGTACATGGAATCATGCTTCTTTTCCCCATGGAAATGTCATCTTATAATATCAAACTACTCTTATTTATATTTAATCTTTCTTGGGTCAGGATCAACATGTGTGACCATTATGTTTCAATCCTTGATCAAGTTATTACTTAGTTCATTGAATACTTGAGAATAATAGGATTCTTCTCCTTTAAATTCTTATGGATTCGAAATCTCTCATTCTCTTTGACACAAGATGTATAGGACTCTCAAAATTATCCTATAGATTATATATGTTATCTCAATATGCACAAATTTCATGGTATTATATTTATAATTTAATTCACTTCATGGATTTATATTAATTTATAGTATTTTGTTATAAATATACTATTTTGTTGTATTTTATATTATGATTCTCATATAAAGTAGTGTGTCAGTTATGGTTTCATATAAAGTATAAAAATATATTTTACTTAAATATATTTTTTATTAAACTTAAATCTTATTTAATTTGTTTTAACAAAATGACTTATAACAATTTTTTTACAGAATGGATAAAATTTTGATGTATGAAACAGATCGGATCTTAAGCGATTTTCAAAACAATTTGGAGATATTTTTAGATTTTTCATTTCACAATGCTTCAGATTGTGGTCACATGTACTTCCCATGTTACAATTGTGATGGAAGTCCTTGGTTGATCCATGAAGAGGTCATCTACCACATAAACAAAATTTGGTTTTCAAGAAAACTACTTTGTGTAGTATCACAATGGGTAGAAAATGAAATCTCAAATTGATGATGATCTAAATGAGGGGACTGGATTGGATAATTTTTTATATGACCGGTTTTAGTTTAATCTTCATCATGAAAAAGAAAGGGTTTTGACCCAAAAATACTTCGATATGAGCACACATGATGAGTCTAATGAAAATGATGATGTTGTCAAGGTAAAAAAATTTAATGATGCTACCACGACTCCAGTATATCAACAATGTAGTAAAATGAAAATGATAGAATTTTTAATCTGATTGTTTCATGGGAAAAATATATATGGAATTTATAATATTTTCATTGATTACATTATTACCTTCTTGAAGGAACTACTTCCACATGATGCAGATATACCCTCAAACTACTATATGGAATGGAATTTAGTTAAGGAACTTTGATTATCAAGAAACAAAATTCATGCTTGCCTGAAATATTTCAGTTTCTTCTAGGAGGAAACTGAAAAATGAAATGATTGTATAAAATGTGACACATCCCGCTAGAAGCCAAAAGATGATGGAACACCATCATGTGTGCCACAGAAAGTATTGTGGCACTTTCCATTGATCCCCAGACTCCAAAATCTTTTTATGTATAATGAAATATCAATAAAAATGCAATCGCATGATACTGAGAGAAAGAAAACTAATGATGAGTCGGTTCACCCTACAGATGAATTTTCATGGTAGAGATTTGATGCTCGATATCCTGATTTTTCAACTGACATTCTTAATGTGTGGATGGGTCTTTCATGTGATGGTTTCAATTCATTTGAGAGTATGCTTAATTAGAACAAGACATGTCCATTTTTTATACACATTTATAACCTTCCCCCATGGTTTTGTATGAAAAAACCTTTCACTTTCATGAGTATAATCATATCTGGTCCTTATGATCCTGAAAATGATATATACGTATACATGCAACCTTTAATGAAATATTTTAAAATTATTTGGGATGTGGGTGTGCACACATATGATGCATTTTCAAAAGACATATTTCAGATGTGTGTTGTGCTTCTGTGGATGTTCAATGATTTTCCTACTTATGAAAAGATGTTTTGATATAGTGAGAAGGGAAAACTATCATGTACTATTTGTAGGAAGAATATAGGATCTATAAGATTGAAACATTATTGTAGTTTTAGTTTTATGGGACATCGACGATTCTTGCCAATGGACCATCCATATAGAAATAATTTTCTAAGATTTGACAATACCATGGAGACCAATGATCCACCTCAGTGTATTTCTAGAACTGATTTGCTTAATGAATTTAAAGATTTCTATTTTTCAATCAGGAATGGTCAAATAAAATTTGGAAAGAGAAAGAATGTTTCCACTGAAACCTGTTACAATTGGAATAAGAAGAGTATCTTATTTTATTTTCCTTATTGGTCAACAATTTTGTTACATCATTTCATAGACGTAATTCACATTGAAAAGAATATATGTGAAATTTTTCTTTCAATTCTTCTAAATTTTATGAGAAAGATAAAATATGATTTACAGTCTCGGCATGACTTGGTGGATTAGGGCGTCAGACCATAATTGCAACATGTGTTTATCAATGAAAATAAATGGAATGTTCCATGTGCTTATTATGTTATGAAACCTACAGAAAAAACAATTTCTAGAAGTACTATAGACTATTAAAGTTCCAGATTGTTATTCAAGAAACATATCTAAATGGGTCAACAGAGGAGAGTTGAAGCTAAAATCTTTGAAGACTCATGATTATCATGTCCTTATTCATGAGTTGATTCCAATTTAAATCGGTCATATTTTGTCCAATAATTTAAGGGTGGATGTTAATAAGTTGTGTCATTTTTTAGAGATATTTGTACTTGGAATTTGTCTAAGTATTTCTTACATAAAATGTTGGAAGATGCCCCAAAAATTTTGTGTGAGTTATAGAAACTTTTTCATCCATTTTTCACGAGCACGTTTTATCTGACTATCCATATTCAAACTGAAATACTTATCAGAGGACCTATTTATTTTTTTGGATGTATCCAACTAAAATAAATATGTGCAAATTAAAGTCTTATGTCTAAAACAGGAATCATCCTGAAGGTTTCATCATGAATGGTTACTTGGCTCAATAATGTATGGATTTCTAGTCTATGTATTGTTCTGATCATACTACAAAAATGAATAGGACAATGAGAAATGAAGAATAACAATATGAGAAAATTGAACATATTTTTCCATCACTTCCTCAAATAGGAGGAATTATTGGATCATATACATTGATGACATTAAGGCTTGAAGAGTAGAATATAGCACATCGTACAGTTTTGTTCAACTGTGATTTGTTCGACGACTACATTAGGAACGTAATTTGAATATGTATATCTTACATATATATCTGTTAAACTATTACAATTTTTATCTACAAGTAAAATAAAGTAATGATAAATAGAAAGCATCGTTCTTTATCATTGAGAAAGAGGGATACTTTTCATAGCAAAGAGTTTTCTGCTTGGTTAAAATTGAAGGAAAAAATATTACTATTTAAAATAATTAAATCAATATTTAATTAAGTTTAATATTAATTTATATTTTGTTTGTTTATTTTTCCTACTAACTCTGTCTTTGAAGAAATAAGAGCTTTGGATTTTGGTCCTAATACCATGGTTCGTGACTGTAAATGAATTTTTATCAATGGGTGTAGATTTATTATCTGTGAATTATCAAAGAAAATGAGAACACAACATGATGGTGTTATGGTTATTGCCACAATAGACTGTTATTCCAGTGCATCAGATAGTATACCTTGATTTAAAAATGTAGGTTATTATGGAGTCATTGAAAAAATAATAATATTGGATTATTACTCTCATGGATGAGTCACGATGTTGAAATGTAAGTGGTTTGATTTGATGAAGAGGCAAGGCACATTTATTGATGATTGTGGATTTTTAGTAATTGATATGACTCTCACTCTTACTACCTATGAACCATATGTATTGGCATCAATGGCGAAACGAGTTTTTTATGTCGAATACCATCTTCAATATAAATTTGGTGTCACAATTAAAGAATTACAAGAAAAATTTTTATGATGGTGATGATGGAATTGAAACCATATCTAATTCCATTGGAAATTATCCATTTATTAATTTTGATTACTCCAATATCTCCATTGTTAGAGTTTACTATGAACTTGATGTTGTGGTGGGAAATATATAAAATCATCCATCCATGTTCTCAATTATTTTGGTTTAGATCGACTTTAGTTGTTAAGGTTTGTATGATTCAAATTGATTTAATATTGATTACAAATATATTGTAACTGAATTAACCATTATTTGAATTTTAAATGTTTATTGGTTGCTATTTTATTTGAGTTGCATTTTCTAATTTGGAATTGAACTGTATTCAAACCTACAAAACCAAAATTTATAACTTGGTGAACATTTCAATGGTTTATTGACCATGTATAAAATTATTATATCTCTAAGACCTCCCTTCAACATTTCACCAGATAATGAAAATTATGGTTTTTCTTATTCTGCAAAACATGTAAATAAAACTACATCATCTACCTGGGCTAAAGAAATTAAACTTTTGCTTAATTTTGACAAGTGGTTTACCCCTTATAAATCTGGTAGATATCATATCCTTGTTCATATGTTTATATAATCATTTACAATTATCTTAAGGGTTTAATAATTCATAATATATACCTTGCTAAATTTTCTAGAGGCATAATTCAGTATGCTCTCTCTCTTGGTTGTTGAGTGAAATAAAGCCTCAGAATCAATGTTCTATGATTTTAATAGACTGGTGACACTTAGTAAATAACCAACCTAATCAATATTAATTTTTTTATTACTTCTTGTATGATTTATTGAATTCATTATATATCCATTCAAGCTCACCTAAAATAATAGATAGTTAAATTATCCATTAATCCCCTTATTTCCTCATATATTTTGTTTTTTGGGTTACACATTAGTTATCATTTTTGAATTACTTCCATATTTGTTTTCAAATGCAGGAAATGCAACCAATTGAAGAGAGGTGATGGAAAATAGATGATGGACAACAATCGTCGCATGACTGAGATGGGAGTTCCACTCCTAATACCTATAGTGAGTATTTTATTTCAAATATATATATTAAAATAATATATAATTTCATGTGATTAATTTGGTTTTAAACATTTTTGCAGGATCCACCTCTTAAGTGACATTTATTTTATGAGTAGCCTAGTTGTAGTCCAAGTACTCCAGCTGGTGGTACGAGGGGGGTGGTATGAGAGCTATGTGATATGGTCGGCATACCCGATTAGACCCTACCCCTCCCACAAACATACCATTTATCCCACATTCTGATCCCGGTGTGTAGTTAGGGACACACGAGATATTTAGGCCTCACATGTTTTCACCTCCCTTGATATCTGATTCTACTCACCCATCTTTACCATATCTGATAATGATTCCCACTCCTTATATAGCATTCACTCATCTATCCATGCCATCTTATTTTACTTATACTTCCTTCTCTCTGAGCTTCTATATTCCATCTTCTTTTACTTATGCTCTCCCACGGTCTGTCCCTATGGAGCAAACACTGGGCCCCACTCCACTGGTCTAGGGTGTTCCTTCGGTTTTTGCAGATCCAGCTATGCCCATTGATCATACTATCACATGTGTATTTATAGAACACTAGAAACTTTTTATACAATTATTTATTTTTATTATAACATGTATTTATAAAATATTTGTTTTTATTTCATAATAGATACATATACTGATAGGAGGTGGGGGTGGGGGAGTACCCACATGCAAGTGGTGTGGAACCACCGCAGGCAGTTGATGGTGGAATACAATGAAAATAATGAAATGATTGAAAAAACAGGGCAACAGTGTCAGTTTTTTTAAATGCTTTCCAAATACTCCGACATCATTCTTTTCAACCCATTTTCATAAAGATAGATACCAAATGAAGACAAGGATAATGCTTAGGTAGAGATATGTGTAAAAAATATGTTGTATTTAATGAAATATATTATTTTTGTATTTATATGAATTAATATTTTGGTGTCAACTTTGGTTTAATTTCCCCGATGGTGAGGGTTAACGGCTAGCACGTATAAAGGATTTAGGTGAGCTTTAGAGAGCCTATAAGAACGACTTGTATATTGGATGGCATGATAGAGTTCGAACAGAGTTTGATTCAGTACCTATCATGGATGATTTTCCGAGAGAATGGTATTAGAAGATGATTACTCATTGGTCGACTATCCAGTTTAATATATTAATAACATTTGAGGTATTTTAATAAAAAATTTCATGTTTCACATTAATACTATCTTTTTTATTATTTAATATTATTTAGGAATTATCTAAAAAAATTAAAAAAACTTTGATGCTAAAAAATACCTCCACACATTGGGACTTACTTTGATGTCAGATCATGAGAGGAAGCATATATGATAGTTGTTTATAATTTTTCATTACAACTTGCACTTTCTATTATTTCCTCCATAATTTATTTGATTGATAATGTTTTCATATAATTTTAGTTATGAAATTAATTATTGGTAACCTATTTTTAATTATGGTTTCTTACATTAAATGTCATTGTAGAGGAAATCATTTAATATTGAATGACATGTGCCTCGAACAAAACTGTTTTTCTCATGTTGAAGGAAGAAAGATAGAAGTGTGGTTAACAAACCGACTCAGCTGCAGATTGTATTTTTTACTTTGTTGATTTAAAATTTGAATATCTATTTTGCAACATAATAATGAATTTATATTTTTAATAGGCTGATTTTGAGGCCCTTTATTCCCAGGAACCTGGAAATTTTGGGCCAAATGATCACTTACATCAAGTGTTGGGATATGAACACCCTAGAAGATTACGTTGCCGACCTGGGAAGAGTATAGTCTTGATAAGGTATTGGCCCTCCTCAGGTATGAGTTGTAGTGCCACCGTGTTCTAATAAGTTAATTCACAAGTAGAACAGGCTGAAAAAAGGTCCAAAGAGAAGGTAGAATAGTCTTCTAGGGAAAACACACCAATTATGAAACTGATGGAATTTTTACATCCAACACTTCCACCAGAGGCAAGAACATCTTGTGGTGAATATATATCGATGATACGATCTATATATGGTGAACCAGGTGGTATTTCTATTGGTGGTCAAGATGATTTTATTCCTGGTGATGACGATGGCAAGGATGAGGTCGAGGCAGAGGTGGGTGAGGAGGAGTCTGAGGCGGGGGAGGAGGGTGAGGAGGAGTGCGGGGTAGAGTGAGAGGGAGAGGAGGAGGGAATTGAGGAGGGTGGGGATGATGATGGGGATTACGGTGAGGATGGATATGTGGTTGGTGATGATGTTGATGATAGTCATGGTGATGAGGGACAAATTAATCTGTTACATTTTTTAGTGATATTACTCACATTTGATGTTTGGTGATCTTTTGTTTCTAAATATATGTGTGATTAGGTGGGTCACATTATCTTTATTTCTTTATCTATAAATAATAAAACATGACTTGATTATTTGTTTTGACTAAATATATGTGTGACTGATTCACCCCTCCCCTGGATACCCCCACCCACTTGGAAAGCCACCCCCCCCCCACCGACCCACCCCCCTGGACACCCCCACCCTCTTGGACACCACCCGACCCCCTGGACCCCCACCCCCCACCCCCACCCCCTTGGATAGCCCCTCCACCCCTATGAATAGTCCCCCCTGGACACCCCCCCAGGACACCCCCACCCCCTTGGACACCCCCCACCCCATGGACACCCCCACCCCCTTTGGCAGCCCCCCACCCCCTGGACAGTCCCCCCACCCCATTGGACACCCTCATATTCTGAATTCAATTTTTTATGTAATGTTCTATATGTGTTATACAAAATTGAATACTATATGTAATGAATTCTGAATTGAATACGTTGTACATAATTTATAATTCTATACGTAATTAATATTTTATTTTGTATGTTTCATTCATTCATAATTCAAAATCTAGTATATAATTCATTTTATATGTATTAAATTGAGAATTCAATTCAAAAATCTGTATTACATGGGTTAATTGGGTTCTGAATTGAATTTTGAATTCGCAGGTGCATAGGGGATTGTAGAGGGGAAGGCAGGCTAGCCTGTGTAGTGGGAGGGGGGTTGTGTTTTGGGAGGGGGTGTTGGCTATAGGGGGGCTGTATGGGGGGTGTAGTGGGAGGGGGTGTGTAGCGAGAGGGTGGGGGATATGGGAGGGGGTTGTGGGTTGGAGGGGGTTGTGTAGTGGGAGGGGTTTTGGGGGTTTGTTTTGAGGAGGGTGGGGCTGTAGGGGGTGTGCAGTGAGAGGGTGGGGTGGGGGGGATGAGCAGTGGGAGGGTGTGGGTTGTGCAATGGGAGGGGGGCTGTGTAGTGGGAGGGGGGTTGTGTAGTGGGAGGGGGTGTGTCGTTAGAGGGTGGGGGATGTGAAGTGGGAGGGGCTGTAGGGGGTGTGGTGAGGGGTGGGGTGTGGGGGTGTAGTGAGAGGGTGGGGGTTGTGCAGGGGTAGGGTGGGGTTGTGAAATGGGAGGGGGAGGGGTGGGTTTGGTTGTAGGGGGTGTGGGGGTGTGTAGTGGGAGGGGATATGAATTGATAGGGTGGGGGTGATGTGTAGTTGGAGGGGTGTGCATTTTGAGAGTGGGGGATGTGGGTGGGGGGATGTGTAGTGGGAGGGAGTTGACTGTATGGGGTTGTATAAGGGGGGACTGTGTAGTTGGAGGGGTGTGAAGTGAGAGGGTGTGGGGATATTGGTGTGTGGGGGGGGGGGGTTGTGTACTGTGAGAGGGTGTGCGGTGAGAGGGTGGGGTCTGTGGGTGGGGGGTTGTGTAGTGGGGGCTGTGTAGTGGGGGCTATGTAGTGGGAAGGGGGATGTGTAGTGGGATGTGGGGTTATGAGGGCGGTGAGAGGGTGGGGGCTATGTAGTGGGAGGGGGCAGTGAGAGGGTGGGGGCTATGGGGGTGTTGTGTAGTGGGGGGGATTTTGGGGGTTTGTAGTGGCGGTGTAGGGGGGTATGAATTCAAGCATGGATCCACCCATCCTGGTTCCATAAGTTCCAATTAAATCTTTTAAATGTATATACAACCTAACTAAAGTCTTAACCGACTTCAAAGTAGTTTTTACTAGTTAATTTTACAACCACTTTCACTGGCCATAAGGATCTAAACCATGTGTCAATGCACCATTGATCAAAATCCCTCTCTTATAGAAATTATTTTATTCTATTTCCAATCCCACATATGTTCATTATACAATGATACATAGGAATAAAAATCATCCATTAAATGTGGAACCATAAATTCTTAGGTTTACTACACATCAATATTCTAGAGTCACCAAAATCATTCAATGGTCAGTTTTAAAGAAGGCCACAACCCTTCTCTCAAGATAATCTTTTTACATGTTACTATGTTGACTCTATAAACCATATAAGTATCCTTAATTGTCACATTGAATAAATTAAATCATTCTAATCTATCTTCAATAGCCCATCATCAAGAAAAATGATTAAAAATGATCTTCCATTTAATCATTTGTTATGTGAGGCCCCAAGTACTACACAGAGCTTAATGAATCAAGATGAAATCCACGATATTGAACAATCCTTTTTTGGAATCTATAAAAATATCTAGAAACATAGGTATAGTTTATGACCACCATCCAGGTGGGTCTTTTTCCCTTAAACAAGATTCTATTTTGAACACCAACATATCAACCAACATTAAAAAGAGTTATCCTCACAATGGTACCCCATACCAATACACATATTATCTTTTCTGACATAGACAACATTGTAATGGTTAAACATTAGGATGTGAAAACTTAAGATATTCATTCCAAACACAAAAATTGATAATAGCGAAGGTGACCCTGAAATGAAATAAATATTGTCTTACTACCACTATCACCTCTCTTTTTTCATCCATAGAATCAGAACATTCTCAGTTGTTAGCTCACCAAAAAAATTCTAATGGTTAAACTAACACCACACATAACCACAACATGAAATATATAAATATAGAATGACAGATAAATAACACATCACATCAAATAATATCCTTGACCATCATATAGAGGATATGGATGGAAGAGATAGAGCCCATAATCATAAGAAAATAGTTCCAAGGGTGTTAGATATTTTTAGGTTTTTGTGTTTTGGATTCAATGTGATTTTGTATATTGTATATATGAGTGGTTTCCTTTGAATTATATACATTGTATTATGGGCATGAGTGTTTTTCTGAATTCTGTATTTTTAGGTGTTGGATTGTTATTTTATATTGTATTTATAGTATTTTTATGAGGTGTTGAATTTTGTATATTACAGAGGGGAGGCAAGAGGGGAGGAAAGCTGCTGTAATTCTATAAATGGAAGAGGGGAGGAAAGAGGGGAGGCTACTCAAATTCTGAAGTAGGGTATACCAACAATTTACAGACCATTGGTATAAAGATGGAAAAATTCATATATACTAACGGTTTATAGGTAAAACATTGGTAATACACTATACCAATGGTTTCTTAACCATTGGTAAAACACTATACCAATGGTTCACCAATCGTTGGTATAGATTTACACTATTATGTATACCAACGGTTCTACAAGAACCATTGGTAAACTTATATACCAATGGTTAGTAAACCTTTGGTATAGTTTATAAATTTTTATTTACCAATGGTTACAAACTGTTGGTACTTATATATTGCTACAGTTCCTTTAAACCATAAGGAAATTGGATTTTTTATTTCCCTATTCCAATAGTTTCCTTGTAACCATTGGTATAAGTTTATCCCCACGCCTTATCACCCAAAAGTTTGGCAGCCTATCCCAACAGTTTTAAACTATTGGGATAGCTTTGGTTTCTAATAGTGTGTAAGAACCAAATAAAGAGAACCCATTAGTATAAAGACCCAATCACACATTTAGGAATTTTGAAGTAAAAGATGAATGTACTTGGTTAAATTTTTTCCAAGAATCTCTATTAGTAGTGTGGTTTAATACTTTATCAGTTGAAATATTTTTTTTGTTCCATGACACAATGATGTTGTGATTCGAGACAAACATAAATGTTTAAATCTGTGTGTAATTGGAAAATACCTCAATTCATTTATAAGAATCAATCCATACTTCCCTAGTTGAGCCTCTTTGTATCTCGATTGTCCACATGTAGACAACTAACAAAAGACTCATTTTCAACATAATATAATATGAAATCATTTAAAAATGCATAAATCTTATAATAACCAATATAAAAATTATGAAAAAACCACTTTATCTCATAGAAATTTATACATAACACATTTCGGTCATGTAACAGTGCTTTAACCAAAGACAATATCTTATCAAAATAGTTATTTGACATTCTGTTATCTAGTTTAATAACCATAAATTTTGCAACCACTTCAAATTTTCATATCTTTCAACTGGAATATAATGATTCCTTATAAGACTTCAAAAAATCATAAAATTGGTAAGGTTCCAGCTCTAGAGTTGAATCAATATCATCTGAAGTTTCAATTTGATGAAAAGGCGGACTAGCAACATCATTTACTAAATTTTAAAACTGTGATGGATCTAGAACCAGATTATTTGTATCATCTCTGGAACTGCATTCACTATATTGATACTAAAAAACATAATCATTTCAAAAACCAAATCGCAATAGATGACACCCATTTTTTTCAAATGTGTCAAACATCCTCAAATCACATTTCTTGCATAGACACTTAATTAGCCCTTCTAAAATGACTTCTTTTTTTGATGATTCAAATGATAAGGATGATTTAACACCCTCAACATATACAAGATTTATACCAAACCCGTTTAGATTCTTAGGATGATTTATCCAATCATGATCATGTACTAAAGACTATTTTCAACTACCTTTCTCCATATTACTCTAAAAAATATATAATAAATAAATTATTTATGATTAATTTGATATAATAAAATATGATTTTTTACTAATTTCTACTAATTAATGCTAATTACCAATTATTAGTACTAATTTTTATTAGTTTATAACATTTTTTTACTAATTACTACTAACTTTTACTAATTACCGCTAATTTTAACTAATTACAACTAATTTTTACTATTTACCACTAAATACTACTAATTAATGATAATCACCACTTATTAATACTAATTGTTATTGGTTAATAACAATTTTTTACTAATTATCTCAAATTTTTACTCATTACCACTAATTTTACTAATTACATATAATTTTTACTAATTACTGCTAGTTACTTATAATTACCACATATTATTACTAATTATTATTATTTTATAACTATGTTATACTAATTACAGCTTATTTTTACTAATTACCGCTAATTATTACTAATTAAAACCAATTTCAGCTAATTACTGACAATTACCACTTATTATTATAAATATTTATTAATATATAACAATATTTTATTATTACAATTAATTTTTACTAATTACCACTGATTTTTACAAATTACCACAAAATTTTACTAATTACAGATCATTATTAATAATTGCAAATAATTTTTAATAATTACAATTAATTGTTACTATTAATTACTATGTGTTATTATTTGTTATTATTTGTTACTATTTTTTACTATTTTTTATCATTTGTTACCATTTGTTACTATTTGTTACCAATTATTACCAATTATTACTTTTTATTACTATTTATTACTATTTATTACTAATTCTTACTATTTATTACAAATTATTACTAATTATTACTAATTATTACTAATTATAGCTATTTACTACTATTTATTACTATTTATTACTATTTATTACCATTTATTACTATTTTTTACTATTTATTACTATTTATTACTATTTATTACTATTTATTACTAATTATTCCTAATTATTGTTATTTATTACTATTGATTACTATTTATTACTATTTATTACTATTTATTTCTAATTATTCCTAATTATTCCTAATTATCCCTAATTATTATTAATTATCCCTAGTTATTCCCAATTACCCCTAATTATTACTAATTATTATTGATTATTACTATTCATTACTATTTATCAGTATTTATTACTATTTATTACTATTTATTACTACTTATTACTAGTTATTACTATTTTCTACTAATTACTGCTAATTATTTCTAATTTTACTAATTAACTCTAATTACTTCTAATTATTCCTAATTTTTACTAATTACTGCTAATTATAGCTATTTATTCTTAATTATTTCTAATTATTACTATTTATAACTATTTATAACTAATTATTACTAATTATTTTTATGTATTACTATTTATTACTATTTATTACTATTTACCGCTATTTAGCGCTAATTATCGTTAATTACTGCTAATTATTCTTAATTTTTGCTAATTACCGCTAATTGTTCTTAATTATTACTAATTACCACTATTTATTCCTATTTATTACTAATTATTACTAATTATTACTAGTTATTACTAGTTATTACTACTTATTACTAATTATTACTAATTACTAAAAATTATTACTATTTTATTACTACTTGTTACAACATATTACTACTTATTACTATTTATTACAACTTATTACAATTTATTAGTACTTATTACTATTTATTACTAATTATTACAAATTATTTCTAATTATTACTAGTTATTACTATTTATTACTAGTGATTCCTATTAATTACTAATTATTCCTAATAATTCCTAATTATTCATAATCATTTCTAATTATTCCTTATCATTAATAATTATTCTTACTCACTACAAATCATTCCTAATTATTCCAAATTATTCCTTATCATAAAAAATTCCTAATTATTCTTAATTATTCTTAATTATTACTAATTATAACTAATTATTACTAATTATTACTAATTATTACTAATTATTACTAACTATTATTAATTATTAATAATTATATATAATTAATAATAATTTTTACTAATTATTATTAATTATTACTAATTTTTGTTAATTCTTACTAATTTTTATTAACTATTATTATTGTTTTATTATAACTAATTTGTATTAATTTTTATTAATTATTACTAATTTTTATTAATTATTACTAATTTTCATTTTTTATTGCCAATTATTGTTAATTATTACTAATTACCATAAATTGTTATTATTCCCACTAATTATTACTAATTGCCACTAATTATTACTAATTGCCACTAATTATTAATAATTATTATTAATTATTACTAATTTTCATTAATTATTAATAATTTTTATTAATTATTACTAATTAACACTAATCATTACTAATTGCCCCTAATTATTACTAATTACCTTTAATTTTTCCAGATTTCCACTAATTTTTACTAATTTTTACTAATTATTACATATTTTTACTAATTGATAGTAATTATCACTAATTAACATTAGTTTTTATTATTGTACAACAATTTATTACTAATTTATATAATATATGACCAATTATTACTAATTACCCCCAATTATGACTAATTACCACTAATTATTAATACTTAGTAATAATTATTAAAACAAATTACTAATTACGTTTATTTATTAATAATTACAACTGATTATTACTAATTACAAAAAATTAAAATAAATTATTACAAATTACAACTATTTAATTTTAATTAAAAACATTAATGCAAGTTAAAACTAAAAATTTCAGAAAAATTAATGCAAAAAAACTAATTAATTTTAATTAAATGTAATTACTACTAATCAATAATAATTATTACTAATATTAAATAAAAATAATAAAAGAATATCGTGAAATTGATTCTTCTAGTTGATATAATACTTGAAAGTTGATCCCCTGTAACGTTTGAAACTCTAAAAATTTTAAATTAAAATATATCACAACAGAAGTGGGCAGAGAAGTTGAGAGAAGTTGTGAATGGAAAAAACCGAAGGGGGTATATATAGGTTATATCTTTTGCGACATGATTAGTTGTGATAGGTACCATCACAAATAGTTAGATGGTTATTAATTGAGGCAGTGGTAAAAAATAGTATTTGTGATAGGTCCCATCGTAAATACTAACTTGTCGATAAATTATTTGTGACGGGTGTTTAGCCCTATCGCAAATACTCTTCCTATGCTTTGGCACGGGTGGCGCGCTAAAGGTATTTGTGATGGGTCGTCGCAAATACCGCTTTTTTATGAATTATTTGCGACGATTCAAAATTTCCGTCACAAATAGTATATTTCAACGAACTATTTGTGAAAAGACCTATCCCTATGGAAAATAGCCCATCGAAAAAGATGAAATTCCTGTAGTTTATTAAATTGATTATTGATTTGATGGTTTATGTTATCTTTTTAGGGTTTACTACATTATTGGATTTAAGGAATATATTGACAATTTGAGTTTTTTTAGGAATCATGCATGTTTTCAGTAAGGATGTATAGTAATTCAGGTTATTGCCATGTTTTTATAGATTACATGATGAAGATATTCATATGTTTGATATGTGATGATTAAGATCTACTTCATATTGTTTGAGAAATTAATGATAAGTTAATTTTGAAAATTTAAGTTTTTTTTTGAATCTTTTGGATTTTAATCTTTTTGAAGGTTCATGAGGGTAACCATTTATGAAATTGTTTACATTGATCTTTGGATGAGGATTTAGATAATAATTTTTTACTTAAAAATATGCATATTTATGCATATTTAATAATATGTGCAAACTATTTTGTTATGATAACTAGAGATATAAGGAATGACTTGTCACCCCATTATGGATCTTATAATCAACTAATTCTACAGGAATTACAATTTCAACTCCATTTCTTAGAGTAGGAAATGATGCATAGATTGATCAAGGCACAACCAAAGAGTGATACTATACTTATGAGATGAAATCAAGTAATTATATCTTCTCAATTGATTTTGAAATAAAATGTTATCCTATCACCGACTTTTTTATGACATCAATGAACTTTTTTAGGAATATTTTTTTATGGTTTTGTGGTCATTAACCTTATCTTGACTATGTTCCAAATCATTCTCCATCAGAACTTGATCATAATATTTCTTTTCCATGTCCATATTTTTGCGTCCCACTAATGTTCTCCTATATGAAAACCTAGTTTTGTGGGGACCTTTTCATTTTCCTATACCTCTTTTTAAGGGGAAGTTTTATTAACCCTTTTTACAATGTGGGATTCCTATAAGTGTACTTTAAAATGTTAACCCCACAATTAACAATCAGATGTTTAAATTTCAAGGATTTTATTTATGGTAGGGGAGAATATAACACCCGAATATTTTTTTAAAAAGAACACTATGTTCAATAGCTTACATTACACATAATATCAAGCTTTAAAAAAATGATTAAATATTATTATTTAATTGTGATAGTTGTCACCAATCCATTGGAATGGCAGGAATAAATGAGATTAAGAAAATTATAAAAATATATTTTACACATGTTTATAAAAGTAATTCATTGGTTACTAATTATTTAGAAATGAAAATAAAAACCAATTGAACATAAAGGATGTATTATTATAAATAATTATTTTTATGACCACAATGGAATTTTATCATAATAAATTAAATTAATAAAAATTACTTAAATATCTTAGTGAATTTTATATTCAATATAATAAATTTTTTTAAATTCATCCAATAATCTTTATAGGCATAAGATAAGAATAAATCTAATTTTAATCATAAAAACAATATTTTTCTAAAAGGAAATTTTGTTTCCTTTTAATGAAAAACCTGTTTTAAAACTAAATTTTGAAATATTTAAATTTTTAAAAAAAAAACTTAATTTTTTAAATAGTAATATCAAAATAATATTTGGGTAAAATTTTGGAATTTCTCGGAGAAGTTTAATTTTTTTATGAATAGTGAAAAAACTTAATTTTAATTAAAAACTTCTTTTTCTTCTAATTTATTTAAAATGATGATTTATATTTTAAATTTTTTTAAAGTATAATTATTTAAATTATAAATCAATAAAACCAATTTAGGTAATTGGAATCAATTTCATATTGAAATTGGATATAAAAATATTTCAAACTTTTGAACTTTTCACTTTAAAAACCCGCCTTTTTGTTGTGTCTACGGGATTATTTTCAAAACTGAATTTTTCAATTCTCTAAATTGAATTTGGTAACATGGATTCCATATTTTAAATCATAGGGTAAAAATTATTTATAAAGGTTATTTTAATTTTTATTCATAAAAAATAGACCATGGTAAATAGAATGATTTACCGTAGTATAGGTAAAATAATGAAACACATTAAATTTAAAAGTTAAAGGCTTAAAATAACTACAAATAACAACATTTAATTGGTTTTTGAGACCAAAAAGAACTTAAAACATTAATAATCTAAAATATTCATGGAAATTAATTTCACCTCAATGTGGTTGTCTTTAATTATAAAATAATCATTATTTAATCACTAAGAACCACCCCTCCTCAAGAATAAATACCACATCTAACCACCCCATTTCTCCTCAAAATCATTGATTCTCCACAAATATATATATCACAATATATTTACCCACTCTCCTTAAATCCAAGTACATATTTTCTCACCCAAATACCAATTCTAAGGTCTTTAAGGGATCTTTATGGAGGTGTTATTCAAGAGGTAATTTTCTCAAAGCATCTCTCTTAATTTATTTTCTTCTTATAATTTTTCCTCAACTCCTTCATCCATCAAGGAATAATAATTCCTGAATCATTTAAGTACTATAATTTAATTTTTATAATCTAATATCTTATATCCATCCATTTTATTACCTCCACTTATTCAAATAAATAAAACACTTTTCTAAATTACGCAGGTTAATCGACATCGTCATTAATGATTTTATTCCTTTTCCATTAACACCTTCATGACTGGTCATAAAAATATTATTCAGGATATACAAGATTTTATTAAGTATAATATTTAACATTATGTAAGTAATATATAGACTTAATATAAAATAAAACTAAACTAGTTCGTGATGTTCGAAAAAACTGCCAAAAATAAACTAAACATTTATCATTAACATTTTATAAAATGAATCATCCTCATGTGTGAAATAAAAGAGATAAATAGAACAATTAAAAAAATTAATTTAATTAATACAATTTAATTTCACTTTTGGGATTTTATTTTCATTTTACAAAAAAATCCAAAATTATACACTAATGAACAGACTAAGAAACCAAGAAACGAACACACCAGAAATAATGAAAATAATGAAATATTATTAATGAATAGGTGGTAAGATGTTATAAAAGGATCATATAATGTATTATAAATATTAATATATTTTTGGAATGAATTAATAACATTATTTAAACCATTATAAATGATGTTAAATAATGCTACACTAAATGGAAATGTGAGGTAATGATATTCTTGTCTCACTTCTACTTCTGTGAGTTATATTCCTTATTCCCCACTTATTTCTTGTTTGTGGGGTATTTACTTCCCTTTGATATATAATATCATGATTATAATTATTTTCATGCTATTAAATGTTTTATTTTATAATTATTCCTTTTAAGGTAAATACGATTTGACTGCTTATAAAGTGGTAAGGGAATTCTTACACCAATTTTTATACTTTGGGTTAAACTTATACTTCCATGATTATGTTATACTAAAATTATTTTTTAAATAAAATATAAATATATTATGTTTTATTTAACAAATTGTTATTTGTCTTTAAAATAAATACACATTTTTAACTCATTTTATTAATGGTAACTTCAATGACATGACATTAATATTGGAATTTATTTTAAAAATATATTTTTTTTAAAGTTTTCTTTAAAATTATATTTTTCTTCCATGTCTGTGTTTTCTAAAATTGTTTTCCAAAAAAATTAATATTCTTATATAATTTTTTTAATGTCATTTTTAGTCATGTTTAACTTTATAAAAAATGGTTTGAACGCTATATTTTTTTCATTTTCAAAATAATTTTCTTTGAGATTTTTTCTATAAAAATACAAAAGGAATGGTTTTTTTACTTATGTGGAATAAGTTTATTTTCCCTCCATCATGATTCTTTAATGTTTTTAAGCTGGATTTAAAATTTTACAAGTCTATATTGAAAGAAAAAAGTTATTTTATAATTGTGTATAATTTTAAAAATAAGTGGTTTTTAAAGTGAAAAAGGGTATTTTTCCTCAAGAGTTTTTCAATAATCACATTTAAAGTATTTTCACCTATTTCAAAATACTCTTTTGAATCTTAATATTTAGTGAGTTTAATCTCTAGTTATACCATCTTCTATATTTTATTAAATTGTTATTGATTAGTTTTACTAGGGATGTACTATTTTGATATCATTCAACATATTACTATGGATAGTTTGTGATTATGTTTACTTAATGGGAAAAGTTATTTACATTTTTTATGCTGGTTTCAATAAAAATGAATATATTGATTATGTTTCACCACTTTCATATGAGGAATGTATTATAATTTTTAATTGATAGGTAGGGCCTGCTATAGTCCCTTGATGCATCAATAGGTATCATGAGACAAATAAGTTTTGGTTTTGGCCGATGCCTTATACATTTATTTGCAGATGTCTTGGATGAGGCATCGACGGAATGTTTCAGATGTTTTAAATTATGAATTCCGTCATTATTAAACTATTTATTATTTTCCATGTGATTATTTTTATTTTTTATAGTATCCATGGATATGATTAAAGCTCAAGTGATTATTCTATATGGGATTATTTTATCATAAATTTCTCATTTCATGTTGTTTATTTTCATACTCAAGTTATTGACTAAATGAAATGTGTTTTCAATTATGTACCTTTCCAAAAAAATTATGCTTCATTATGATAGCTTCCTCTATATACATACTTTTACTGATCATCTGATCTCACCCATTTATTTTGTTTTATTTTTTCCCAGGATGCCAAGAAGTTTATTACGATTGATGTGTATTGTTAAGATAGTAGAATAATGGTGTCCTCAAAGGATTATCTATATTTTATTTTATATTATAAATTATAATATAAGGTCTAAGTATGTTTTTGGTGTTACAAAACTACAAAGAATTTAGTTCTTTGGGATGTACTTCCTTGTATATGCTTCCAATCTAATAAGGTACTCCTCGACTCTGGGCTACTAAGGTTGATGTTGTTACAGTTGGTATTAGAGGAAGTTTATTAGAAACCTTCTAAGATATATTTATGACAACATATATTATAGAGATAAACCCTATGATAAAATATGGATTTACTCCCAAAGTAACCAAACATATGATTTAGAGAATTGTAATACATAAAATTTTCAATTTACATTATATAGTTTTGAGATTATACGTTATGTTTCATAATGTTATGATCTAATATTTTGTATTAAATTATATATAATTGTATTATAGTGGAATAAATGGTAACCATATCAATTCACATAATTTATGTATGGATTTCCCTCTTCGGAAATATAATGAGGCTGGAGATGGAGTTTTCGCTAGAGTTTGAGCTGAACAAATGATATCTATATTGGGAAAACTGAATCAAGTTATGAAAAATAACCTTACCAATATAGAGAGGAATGATCCACAATGTGGTGTAAAAATATTTGACCTCTTCATGCGATAACAACATCTATCATTCAATGGGATTATAAATTTGTTTTTTCTGAGAAATGGATATGTTATTTAGAGAATATATTTCTTACTTTAGGAAGTAATGAAGTGGATAAGGTTTTCCTGTAATTTTATCATCTCTCTGGAAATGAGAATTAATAGTTTTCATTGATTCAAAACACTAAGGATGAGGAGGAAATATCAAACATGAAATGTAAGGATTTTAAGGAAATTTTCAATAAAAAAAATATTTCCCTTTTGAACAACGAGGAGATATGGAGAGACAATTCTTGTGTCTAAGACAAAAGGAGGATCATAATGTTTCTAAGTATGAATAAAACTTTATAATATTATTAAGGTATTTTACAGAATACATACGTAATATAAAGAGTGTGATTGACTGTTTCTTTAATGGGTTAAATCCATTCCTCCGAAGGGAACCAGTATCCTAAACATTCTCATTATACGAAGACATAGTATCAAGTGATATCAAGATAGAGAAATATTTATATAAGTCTTGTAACTTTAATATAATGTAATAGAAGAATATAATGGCTGAAAAAGGTATGGATAAAGGGAATAAAGGAAGGATTTTTTCACATGTGTTATAATTGTTTAAAGAAACACCTTGATACTAGTTTAAAAGGAAGGGGATTTGTTACAAGTGTAGAGAGAAAGGCCCCTAGTCTCGTGATTTCAAGGGAAAGAAATAATTATAGAAATGTTTCGATTTTAAATAGATTTTTCACTATGCAAATGAATTCCCCAAGCATTAAAGGAATATACCCCAAAATAAGAAAAGGGATCAAGGTCAAGCTTATACTATTGAAATAGCCAAAGTGAAATGATTATTTTTCTTGTGTTTATATATTTAAGAAATATATTGTGTGAAATTATCATTATAAGAATTATTAAACATATAAGGATTGTATTGCCATAATTTTTCTATAAGTATTTGAGAGAATATGTTGAATGGTACCACTGGCTTGGAAAAGTGACTCAGGGGAAAGTTAATCTTTTAAAAATAATTGGATTTATGTAGGACAACACAAAATATTTTCTTGATGTTGAGATATTAATAAAGATATGATTATGGGATATTATTGGTGGCTATCACTATTGGAAATAAAAGCATTTGTGATGAGTCATTTTTGATGGGGTCCTGTCATAAATGACCTGTTGCATATTACAACGTCGCAAAAACTTTTTTGTGATGGTCTTTCGCAAATATTTTATCCAGGTTTTTGGAAAACTCTTTTATAACGGGACTCACACCCCGTTGCAAAAAAAACATATAAAAAATAAAAAATAATATTAATATTAATGAAATTTATTAAAATAATAATAATAATAATAATAATAAATAATAATAACTGATAAAAATAATAAAAATAATAATAAAAATAATAAAATTAATAAAAAAACAATATTTGAAAAAATATAAAATAATAATAAAAATTGACAAAATAATAATAATAAAATAATAAAATAAAAATAAAAATAAAAATATGAAAAATAAGAAAATAATAAACAAAAAAACACAAAATTCATAACAATATAAAAAATGCAGTATATAAAAAGGTAAATATATAGATTAATAAAAATATGAGAAAAAAATTACATTCAAATGTTTATCGTAAAAAGTATATAAATAACTTAGGGGTCATTTGAAGGAGCTAGAGGAGATGGTGGGGGGAACTTCATCCCTAAACCATGAGTCAAATGTCACATCTACTCCATTGTCTCCTCATGTTGACGTTGCTACTACTAATGCATCTCCTCCTCCAGTTGATGCTGCTATCGACAGTGCTCTTCTTGTTCCCTACACATGGCCTCTATAAGCTCACCCTTATCTCACAGCTACTCCTTATACTATGTAGCAGATGATGATGACTCACCCTGAGCTACTATCGAGTTTCACGACGATATCACAATGGTACCATAATAACTCGCAATCGTTAATCGATAGTTGATAAAAAACTCAGCCTTTCTCAAAGGCATACTGTGTCGCCTATATCCATGTTTCATCATCAAATCCAGGTGCACTGGAGGTCTGATCCTTGGTCTCATACTAGCTCTCAACCAGTTTATGAGATGTTTTGGCCTCATATGACTCCTCCGATTTCAATTTAAAATTAAAATAGTTAAAAAATTATTTTTAGGTAATTTTAAAACTCAAAAAGAAATTATAATAACCGCAGTATAATGCTAGAGGCCACCTCTAATATCTTCAGTGAGAGGATCATTCTACATCCTCCTATAAACATCTAACTACACAATATCCAGTTGTTCAACTACCTATATAAGTATAAAATAAAAAGTATCTATTTAAAGTTATATAAATTATTAAAAAAAGTACTTCCCAAATTTAATCAATGCAAACTAAATTTATGACTACCATCTCGATGTGTCACCTCCTATCTCCCCCTATTCTTCCGACCTAATGATGCCCTCCTTTTAAAATTAGATCCTATCCAATATTAATATAATCCATCCCAAACCTAAGATGATATGTAATCTGGTCGGTGGGCATAAAATGGATGATTAAATTATGTGACTCCCACTTTTCACATTGTTACCTAGCTAACATTGTGTAAAAAATAATGGTAATTCTCACACATATTGATCTCCCAAGCCTCCCAGATAGATTACTGCATTCCATCATCTAAGGGATATCATAAAACCAACAAATAATTAATAATATCAAGTAATTAAGTAAATTAATTTTAAAAGAACTATTATTTATTTACATACGATCCAATTCTCAAACATATATCACTGAACATCAATGGTAATTTGAACCCATGTCACCCATGCACTAGAAAAATAGTTTTGCAATATAGCACTCCCATTTCTAATAGCTATATACAAAAATATTTGAAAAAATAGGACAAATAATCAAACAATTAGTATATAAATAAATTAATTATAATTAATGAAAACTAACTAAAATACAAAAGAAACCATACCTCCCCATGCATGGATCAAATTCAAGATGTGGAATGTGATGTGGGATAAGGTCAGGAATCATCAATCTTATAAGACCACAACCCCTCAGAGTCATCGTTGAACCACCAACAATCTAAGTGTTAGATAATCCAACATCATGCTTGTAACTAGGTAGATCATCCCCCTCCAACTCACTAAAAATATCTGAGTCCATCTAAAAAATGAAATGAATTTTGTTAGAAAATAGTTAAAAACAACAATTATATATTGATATATATTATATATGATTATAACTAGAATTTAACTATGTCAATCTTCATCACCATTTTCATCTTGGTATATGATGGTGTCAATATCATCATATTCCTCCTTAGTATCATCAATTTTTATAGTAGTTTAATTTTCATCATCTCTTGTCATTTAAAATTCATTTGATACATCAATAACATCATTGTCACCATCGAACCTTAAATGTGGGGTGACATCATCAACACGCATGTCTCTTTATGGAAAAGATGGATTTGGAGTAGTCTCTTGAAAAATTTCAATTCCTTGCACTTCAGCGGAACCACATTCACTTAGAATAAACATATTTTCCTGAGATTTAATTTTTATTATGCTCTACTAATCACTTAAGTCTCTTGAAGTAACACAATAATTTGTATAATAAGTTTTATGTTCCTAGTGAGCCCTTAAAAATGGTTCATTTACTACAATAAGGATTTTATATTTTATATCAATGATTTCATGTCACGGATAAACACGTAATCCTCTTTCAGTATCCAACTATTGACATTTGAACATTATTATGTAATTATGTCTTAGATAACGTAGTTCATTTGTTTCTTCCAGCATGTCGTAAAAGTAAATATTATTTTCTCTATGATGAGATCCTATCAATAAAACATCACTATTTATTGTTTTTTTATTCCCTATAACCATCTTTATGAAATAAAAAACCATTCACAACATATGCGTTATAATATTTAACCATTTTTGTGGGTGGGTTACTCAATAAACACAATATATTATCAATTTTATCATCATGTTGAGATACCTTAAAAATCGTAAAAAATTATTAATATAAAAAGTAATAAATTTATTGTATATGTGAAACCAAAAAAATATTTATTTTACCATCATTTAAAACCAGTAAAAAAAATTATTTTGTTGATGCTCTTCAAGAGAAGCTATTGTAATTTATGGAAATTTTTTCTTGACATGATTATCATGAAATATAAAAATAAAATTATATTAATTTTTTAAAACAAAGATAATAGAATAAGTGATAGGATACCTCATAGTATATAAATGGTGTCATTTCTTTACAATTGAGAAGAACATATATATGTGCCCTATGATGTTTATCGTCTGAAAGTCATCGTTAATGAACTCTAGTAAAACCATGTTTTGAATAATTAGAAACTAATAATTGACTTCTCATTTTATCATGAATATTTCCCTCATTACGGTCCATGTGGTTATGTTTTTAGGGATATTCAGATTGAAAATAATGAGAGAGGAAAAAAAGAAATGTCCTCCAACAAATAAGCTTATACAATTGATCCTTCAACTGATGCTTTGTTACATACCTTTTTCGTTAATTTCTAGATACATCTCTCGAATGAATATGTCCATCAGAACTGTAATACACCTCTGCATTTTTCTTCATGTGGAAAATTAAATATCAAAAGTTCCATTTAATCATAGAGATCGAATGGGATGATTTTTTTACATTACATAAAATTAAAACAATATCTTCATATAGTCTACTTAGTGCATCATAATCTATTTTCATCACACAAATGTCTCATAAAATGATATTTCTATTAGCGCGTCCCAAATCATAAAATTCAACAAACCTCTAAATCCAATTGGTAGAAGTCTTTCCATTATAACATGATAGTCATGAATTTTTAATCCAGAAATTTGACTATTTTTGATACATTTAGCCAAATTGAAAATATAACCATATGTAAGACTAAAATCTATAATCCATTGACTAAATAATAAATTATTTTCTTTAGAAACTATATAATATGCTTTTCGATTTATTAACTTCTATGATTTGTCATTTTCAAACAGTTCAAGTTCTAGTTTCCAATAGATTTGGGTAAGATCTAATTATGACTTTACATTATCTTTGGTCTTAACTGGTATGTCCAAAATTGTATAAAATATATTATCAAAATAGTTCTTCACAATATTCATGACATCCAACATGTGAAGAACCAACAAATTAGACCAATATGGAATATCCCAAAAAATGCACTATTTTATCCAATTGTGTTCTTTCTCAGAGCAATCAATTTTCTGTTGGTTTATAGTCAGTCTAAATGTAATTGGAGGTAATGAAGAGGCAGTTGGTTTTAACTCAATACCTGAGATCATTGTTAGTGTTCAATCACTTTCAATTGTGCCTTTCCTGAAATGGTATATGTTCCTTTGAAAAGGATTATTATTAGGAATAAATATTTGATGAGAGTCTAAGAAACAAGGTTTTGTTCCATTAATGAGCATAAAATCTTTGGTTTCTCTCATATAGTAAGAACTAGATTTTGGACCATGTTTTCACCAACCATATAACATGTTATATGCTATAAATTTACTAATTGTCCACATTAATACAACTTTCAATAAGAAATTATATTTTTCAACAACATCATATGTACTGACACCATTACTCCATAAAAAATTTAACACATCAATTAGTGTCTTTAAATAGACATAGAGATTATTTTTTATATTTCCTAGAATTAATAAGGTCAAAAGGATATATGTTTCATTCATCAATATCCAAGGAGGTAAATTGTATGGAGTTATAAAGACAGTCCAACAAAAATATTGACTACCATAAGAACTATATGGACAAAAAATATATTAAAAAGACCCAATCACACATTTAGGGAAACTGAAGTAAAAGATAAATGTACTTGTTCAAAATGTTTCCATGAATCACCATCAATTGGACAGCTTAATCCATTACCAGTTGAAATGTTGGTTTTGTTCCATGGCATCAATGACGTTGTGTTCTGAGATATACACAAATGTTTCAATCTTTTTATAATTGGGAAATACCTTAATTGTTTTATTAGAATCAATCCAAACTTCCATAGTTGAGCCTCTTGGTACCTCGATTGTCTACATGTAGAATAACTAACAAATAACTCATTTTCTATATAATAAAAAAGGAAATCATTTAAATATGCCTAAATCTTCTAACAACCAAGACCCAAATTACGAACAAGCCTCTTTCTATCATATAATTTTTTAGGGAACATATTTTCTTTAGGTAACAATGCATTAACCAATGAGAATATCTAATCAAAATAACTATTTGAAATTCTATTATCTGATTTAATAGCCATAAATTTTGCAACAAATTCAAATTTTTTATCTTACAACCAGGATATAAGGATTCCTCAGCAAACTTCAACGAATCATAAAATTGGGATGGTTCCAACACTGGAGTTGAATCAATATCATTCTTATTTTTAGTTTGATGGAAATGCAAACCAGCCACATCATGTACAAAATTTGGAAACAATGATGGATCTAGAACCAAATTATTAGTATCATCTTCAGAACCATGTTCACCATGTTAATACCATAAATATAATCATTTCAAAAACTTAATTATAATAGATTACCCCTAATGTTTTAAAATGTTTCAAACATCCTTAGATCACATTTCTTGCATGAACACTTAATTTTCCATTATGAAACTTAATGTTTTGATGATGCAAGTGATAAAAAACTTGAACACCCTTAATATATATAGGATTTATATCAGAACCGTTTGGATTTTTGTGACAATTTATCTAATCACGATTATATAATAAAGACTATTTTCGACTTCATTACTCCATATTACTCTAAAATATTTGAAATAAAAAAAATATGATTAAATAGATATAATAAAAAGACACTTTTTTTACTAATTACCGCTAATTATAGATAATTAATTCCAATTACCAATTTTTATTACTAATTTTTATTACTTTATAATAATATTTTACTAATTGCCACTAAATTTTACTAATTACCACTAATTTTTACTAATTACACCTAATTTTTATTAATTAGCGCTAATTACCACTAATTACTGCTAATTACGCCTTATTATTACTAAGTTTTATTAATTTATAACAATTTTTTTTAATTACCACAATATTTGACTAATTGTCAGTAATTTTACTAATTATATCTAATTTTTACTAATTAGCACTAATTATCAATAATTACTGCTAATTACCACATATTATTGTTAATTTTAATTATTTTATAATAATTTTTACTAATTGCAGCTAATTTTTACTAATTACCACTAATAATTATTAATTACCACTAATTACTATGAATTACATCAAATTACCACTTATTATTACTAAATTTTATTAGTTTATGATAATGTTTTACTAATTTCTGTTAATTTTTACTAATTACCACTGATTTTTTATAATTACAGCTACTTTTTACTAATTACCATGAATTTTTTCTAATTACTGCTAATTATTAATAATTGTCACTAATTAATACTAATTATAGCTAATTATTACTAATACTTACTATTTGTTACTATTTGTTACTATTTGTTACTATTTGTTACTATTTGTTACCATTTATTACCATTTGCTACTATTTGTTACCAATTATTACTAATTATTACTATTATTTAATATATATTTCTATTTATTATTATTTATGACTAATTCTTACTATTTATTACTATTTATTACTAATTATTAATATTTATTACTAATTATTACTATTTATTACTATTTATTACTATTTATTACTATTTATTACTATTTATTATTATTTATTACTATTTATTGCAAATTATTCAAAATTATTACTATTTATTATCATTTAGTCCTAATTATACATAATTATCCTTAATTATTCAAAATTATTACAAACTTTTACTAATTATTACAAATCATTTCTAATTATTACTTTTTATTACTATTTATTACTATTTAATGTAAATTATTACTATTTATTACTAGTTATTACTATTTATTACTACTTATTACTATTTATTATTATTTACTATTAATTTTCACAAATAACCTCTAATTACCGCTAATTATTCCTAATTTTTACTAATTACCCCTAATTACTGCTAATTGTCACTAATTTTAACTAATTACCACTAATTGTTGTTAATTACTACTTTTTATTCCTAATTATTACAAATTATTTCTATTTATTACTAATTGTTGATATCTATTTCTAATTATTTCTATTTATTATTATTTATTACTATTTATCGCTAATTACCAGTAATTATTCCTAATTTTTACTAATTACTGCTAATTACTCCTAATTATCACTAATTGCTGCTATTTATTCTTATTTATTACTAATTATTACTAATTAGTACTAATTATTACCAATTACTACTACGTATTACTATTTATTACTACTTATTATTACTTATTATTACTTGTTACTACTTATTACAATTTATTACTACTTATTACAATTTATTACTACTTATTACTATTTATTACTATTTATTATTATTTATTACTATTTATTACTATTTATTACTAATTAATCATAATCATTCCTAATCATTTCTAATTATTCCTAATTATTCCTAATCATTACTAATTATTCATAATCATTCTTAGTTATTTCTAGTTATTCCTAATTATTCCTAATCATAATTTTTTCCCTAATCAATCCTAATTATTACTAATTATTCCTAATTGTTACTAATTATTAATAATTAATAGTAATTATTACTAATTTTTATTAATTATTACAATTTTTATTAATTATTACTATTTATTATTATTATTTTTATTTGTTTATTAATTATTACTATTTTTATAAATTTTTATTAATTATTACTAATTTTTATTAATTATTACTAATTTTTATTAATTATTACTAATTTTTATTAATTATTACTAATTACCACTAATTATTACTAATTGCTACTAATTATTACTAATTACCACTAATTATTTCTAATTTCCACTAATTATTACTAATTTTTATTAATTATTACTAATTTTTATTAATTATTACTAATTTTTTTTAATTATTACTAATTAACACTAATTATTACTAATTAACACTAATTATTACTAATTACCACAAATTATTACTAATTACCTTTAATTTTTCCTAATTACCACTAATCATAACTAATTATTACTAATTATTAGTAATTATCACTAATTAAAATTAATTTTTATTAATGTATAACAATTTATTACTAATTAATATAATATATTACCAATTATTACTAATTACAACTAATTATGACTAGTTACCACCAATTATTACAAATTATCACTAGTTATTAAAACAAATTACTAATTACAGATAATTATTAATAATTACAACCAATTTTTACTAATTACAGAAAATTAAAATAAATTATTGCAAATTAAAACAATTTAATTTTAACTAAAAACATTAATTAAAATTAAAACTAAATATTTCTAAAAAAATTAATGCAAAAAAACAAATTAATTTTAATTGAATCTAATTACTACTAATCAATAATTATTATTACTAAAATTACATAAAAAATAAAAAAAATGAGTACCTTGAAATTGATTCTTTCTATCTATATAGTACTTGAAATTTGACCCCATGTAACGTTTGAAACTCTAAAAAAATAGACTAAAAAATATCAGTTTAGAGAGGGTCAAAGAAGTTTAGAGAAGTTGTGAATGGAAAAAAATCGAAGGGGGTATATATAGGTTAGATCTTTTGAGACAAGATTATTTGTGATGGGTCCCATCACAAATAGTTAGACAATTATTAAATGGGGCAGTGGTAAAAATAGTATTTGTGACAGGTCCCGTGGAAAATACAAACCTACTGATAAATTATTTGCGACAGGGGTGGTTCCCCATCACAAATAAGAGAAAACCGGGAATATTATTTGTAACAGAGGTTTAGCCGCATCGCAAATACTCTTCTTGCGCTTTGGCATGCGTGGCGCGCCAAAGATATTTGCGACGGGTCGTCACATATACCGCTTTTTTGTTAACTATTTGTGATGGGTCAAAATTCATGTCGCAAATAGTATATTTCAACAGACTATTTGTGACGGGACTGATTCCTGTCGCAAATAACCCATCGCAAAAAAGTTGAAATTCCTATAGTGTATTAAACCGATTATTGATTTGATGTTTGATGTTATCTTTTCAAGGTTTACTGTATGATTGGATTTAAGGGATATATTTGAAAATGTGATTTTTTTTAGGATACTTGCATGTTTTCAGTAAGGATTTATAGTAATTCAGGTTATTTCCATGTTTTTAGAGAGTACGTGATGAATGTATACATATGTTTAATATGTGATGATTAAGATCTACTTCATGATCTTTGAGAAATTAATAATAAGTTAATCTTGAAAATTTAAGTACGTTCTTTCGAAAGTTGTGGATTTTAATCTTTTGGAAGTTTCATGAGGGTAACCATTCATGAAATTGTTTACATTGAACATTGGATGAGGTTTTAGAGAATAATTTATTACTTAAAAATATGAAGATTGGTGCATATTTAATAATTTATGCAAACAATTTTGTTATGATAACTATAGATAAAAGGAATGACTTATCAACCCATTATAGATCTTGTGATCCACTAATTCTGCAGAAATTACAATTTCAACTTCGTTTCTTGGATTAGGAAATAAAGCATAGATTGATCAAGGCACAACCAAAGTATGATATGGTACTTATGAGACGAAATCAAGTAATTATATCTTCTCAAATTATTTTGAAATAAAATGTTATCATATCACCATCTTTTTTTATGATATCAATGATATTTTTAAACCTATTTTGACTATAGTTTTGTGGTCATTAACCTTATCTTGACCATGTTCTATATCACTCTCTATTGAAACTTGATAGTAATATTTCTTTTCTATGTCCATGTTTTCACTTCTCACAAATGTTCTCTTATACAGAAACCAAGTTATGTGGTGACCTTTGCATTTTACTTTACCTCTTTTTAAGAGGAAGTTTTATTACCCCTTTTTATGATGTGGGATTCCCATAAGGGTATTTTAAAATTATAACTCTACAATTAAACATCCCAAGTTTAAATTGAAAGGATTCAATTTACTGTAGGGGAGAATGTAACACCCTCGGATTTTATATAAGAACACTATGTTTGATAGCTTACGTTACACAAAACATTGAGCTTAAACAAATGATTAAATATTATTATTTAATTTTGATATTTATCACCTAACCATTGGAATGGAAGGAATTAATGAGATTAAGTAAATTATGAAAATATATTTTACACATTTTTATAATTTTAATTCATTGTTTACCAATTAATTAGAAATGAAAATAAAAACCAATTGAACATAAAGGAAGTATTTTTATAAAAAAACTATGTTTATGCAAAAAATAGAATGTTATATTAATAAATTAAATTAACCAATATTATTTAAATTTCTTAATTAAATTTATATGTTATATATTAAATAAAATGTTTTTAAATTCATCTAATAAGATTGATAGGCATAAGATAAGAATAAATCCAAATCTGAGCATAAAAGCTATATTTTTCTAAAAATAAATTTTTCCTCATTTTCATGGTGCACCTGTTTTAAAAATAAAATTTGGAATTTTTAAAAAAAATAATTTGAAAAAATATAATACATTATTTATATAGGAATATCAAAATTATATTAGGGTAAAATTTTTGGTATTTTTTAGAGAAGTTTCATTTTTTGATGAATAGTAAAAATACTTAATTTTAATTTAAAATAAATTTGTTTAATTTATTTATAAAGATGAATTATATTTTAAATTTGTTTTAATGAATAATTAGTTTAATTATATATCGATCAAACCAATTTAGTCCATTGGAATAAATTTCAAATTGATATTGGATATACAAAATTTTATACCTTTGAACTTTTCACTTTAAAAACCCACTTTTTTGTTGTGTCTGTAGGGTTATTTTTAAATATAATTTTTCAAATTATTTGAATTGAATTTTGTAAAATGGATTCCATATTTGAAATCAAAATCTCTATATTATATTGAAATTTCATTTTCATTTTTAGGAATAAAAAAATGATTGTAGTAAAAATAATGATTTATCGATGTATAGGTAAAATAATGAAATTGGTTAAATTTAAAAGTTAAAGGATTAAAATACCTAAAAATTGAAAAATTATATTGTTTTTGAGGTATTTATCAACCATAACCAGCCTTTAAAACTTTAATTATCAAAAAAATCCTGTAAATTAATGTCGCCTCAATTTGGTTGGCTTTAATTATAAAATAATCATTATTTAATCACTTCAAACCACCCCTCCTCAAGTATAAATACCACCCTCACCACCCCATTTCTCCTCAAAATCCATGAAGATGTTAAAATATTAGCCAAAATATCTCCACCCCACTATAACCATGTCTATGTGCTTCTGTTATCACCCAAAGACCAATTCCAATGTCTTTAATGGATCCTTCATGGAGGTGATATTCAATTGGTAATTTTCTCAAAGCACCTCTCTTAATTTATTTTATTTTTATATTTTTCCCTCACCTATTTCATCCATTAAGGAATAATAATTACATAATAATTTAAATACTCTAATTATATTTTTATAATTTAATGTCTTATATCCATACCTTTTATTATATCCTCTTATTCAAAGAAATGAAACTATTTTCCAAGTTATGCCAGTTAATCATCTCTCGGAATAATGATTTCATTCATTTTCAATTATCACCTTAATGGATGTTCATAAAAATATTATTATAGATAAATAATTTTTTAATAAGTATATTATAAATCATTTCATGTTTTAGAACTAATATATATATATATAATATTATATAAAATGAAACTAGTTTGTGATGTTTGGAAAAACCACCAAAAATAAACTAAACATTTATCACTGACATTTTATCAAATGAATCATCCTAATATATGAAATAAAAATGATAAATTGAACCTTTAAAACCTATGGAATTTTATGGATGCCATATCATTTCACTTTTGTAGTTTTATTTTCATTTGACAAGAAAATTCATAATTAGACACAAATGAACCGACCAAGAAACCATGAAATGAATGCACCTAAAACATTAAAAATAATGAAATATTATTAATTAATGGGTTGTAATATGTAATAAAAGGATAATATAAAGTATTATAAATAATAATATTTTTCTTTAATGAGTTAATTAAATTATTTAAACCATTATATATAAGTTTGATGCACACTACACTAAAGGGAAAAGTGAGGTAAGGGGTTTCTCATCCCACTTTTACTTCTGTGAGATATATGGCTTATTCAAAGATTATTTCTTGTATATGGTGTATATACTATCCTTTGATATATAATATCATAAATATTATTATTTTAATGGTATTAAATATTTGATTTTATAATTATTAATTCTATGGGTCATATAATTTGACTGATAACAATGTTGTAAGGGAATTCTTTACCCAATTTACATTCTTTGGGTTAAACTTATATGTCCGTAATTATGTCATACTAAGATTATTTGTGGAATAAATTTTGAATATATTATGTTTTTTACACTTTTTTATGTTTATTTATAGTGAATACACATTTTCAATTCAATTGATTAATTCACACTTCAATGATATGATATTTATAAAGTAATTTATTTTAAAATATTGTCTTTTTAATGTTTCCCTTCAAATTATCTTTTTCTTCTATATATATTTTTTTCAAAAATTGTTTTCCAAAAATGTTTTTACTATTTTACTATAATTGTTTAAATTAATTTTTACTTATGTTTTACTATTAAAAAAATGGTTTGAATGGTATATTTTTTCTTTTTTAAAACATGGTTCTTTGAGACTTTTCTGGAAAAAATACTAAAGGAATGTTTTTTTACTTATACAAAATAAGATGATTTTTCCACCATCATGACTCTTTAATTTTTTTGAATCTTAAATTAAAATTTTGCAAGGAAATATTCCAAGAAAAAAAATTTCTTTTATAATTGTGTATCATTTTAAAAATTAGTTATTCTCGACGTGAAAAGGGTTACTTTACTCAAGATCTTTTCAGTGATAACATTTAAAGTATTTTTTCTATATCAACATCATTTGTTGAATCAAATGATTCATTAAGTTTTCTCTATTATGATACCATATTCCATATTTTATTAAATTCTTATTTATTATTTTAATGAGGTATGTACTATTTTGACACCATTCACCATATTAATCTGGATGGTTTGTGATTATGTTTAATTAATAGAAAAAATTATTTACATTTTTTATGGTAGTTTTAATAAAAAGTCATATATTGATTACGTTTCACCAATTTCATATGTGTAATGTATTGGACTCAGTAAGTTATGGGTGAAGCCTACTATATACCCTCAATGAATCGATAGGTCTCATGAGACAAACCATTTTGGGATTTGGCTAAGGCCTTACCCATTTATTTTCAGATGTCTTGGTCGAGGACTCGATGGTACATTTCAGATGTCTTTTATTATTAATTATATCATTATGAAACTAATTATTTCCTTCCATGTGATAATTTATATTTTTTATAGTATCCATGGATATGATTTGAGCTCATGTGAGTACTCTATATGGCATTATTTGATCATAAATCTCTCATGACATATTTTTTCTTTTCAAAATCAAGTTCTTGACTAAATGGAATGTGTTTTTAGTTATTTACCTTTCCATATTTTTTTATTATTTATGACATCTTCATCTATATACATACCCTTACTGATATTCTGATCTCACCACTTTGTTGTGGTTTATTCTCCCCCAGGATGCTAAAATATTTATTATGGTTCATGTGCATGGTTATTATAGGAGAATAATGGTGTCCTAAAATGATTCTATATATTTTATTTTGTAATCTCAATTGTAATATAAGGTTTAATTATGTATCTTGTGTTCCAAAAATACTAAATGTTTTGGTAATTTAGTGTATTATTCCTTGTATATTGTGTTAATATAATAATAAAACCACCGACTCTGGGATACTCGGGTCAGGGTTGTTAAATTTTAACATTTTATCTTCTAGAAGTTATGGATTTCCAATAATGGGATATGATTAATAATATAATAAATAAAGAAGAAGTTATGTTTATCGAATGAGAGGAATTCAAAAAGTCATCCCTTAGTAAATATTTCCCCTGAACTCTTTACAAGAAAATGGAGATATAATTCCATGAGTTAAAACAAAATGAGGATGAATTATTATGTTCCTATGAATAATTATTTATGAGAGTCATAATTTAAACCTATTATTTTATTTTTTACACTTATGGTAAGATCAAATGGTTAGATAGTGTCCTAAAATGATGTGTTCTAAAGTAATTATCAATAATCAAATTTGATATCTATTAAGAGGTTGTTTGATGTGAACTTAAGGTGGAAATGGAAGTTGGAGAATAAAAATAAAATAAAGGAAGATAGATTTTAAATGAAAATTAGATGAAACCCATTATGGAGGAAATAACGTTTAACTACCTACATATAAAAAAAATTAGATGGAAGCACCCATAAACACATTGAAAAGTAACAAGAGAATTTTTATGTGTGGAAGTATTGGTCGTTGATATTTTTATTATATAGGATAGATTAAAAGGAAATATAATTCATTAGATTATAAGAATATCCAATTCATAAAATGTTAAGAGTTTGGGAATTGTGAAAATCGGTTCCCTAACCCTGGGATTAATGAGGAAAATAAACATAACTAGCCACCTAAGACATGGAAATAAAGGAATTATTTGTCATTCACAACCATTATTGTTTGATGTGAAAATGTAGAATAATGGATATATTCATCACAAAATCCAGACTACAAGTATATATTTTGGTTCTCATACTTACTACTTGTTTAAATCTATAAAATTTTGATGATTATATATCAAGTTATCAATAAAAAACATTATTAGTATGAAAATTACTTCCCTAGTCTATAATCATTCTATAATATATTTTTATGAGAATATTCATCCTATGATTTCTTTTTGGTTCCCTTATTTGGTCCTTAAACCCATTGATGATTTGTATTTAGATTAAATAGTTTTGAAGAAACCCCATATTGTGATATGTCTATTATAAAGAATAGACAAGTCTCCTAGTCTTTTCCATTTTACTATAGTAGATAACTATTTAGAAATAAAATACTAAGTCATCTTTAAAATAAGGCCATCCTTATCTATTTCATTAATAATTGATAAATTAAATTTTAATGATACAATTTATTTATGGTAATAGAATGTAACACCCTCATATTTCATAATATACTTTCATTAAATAAAATTTTTATCAATAACATGTTTCAAATAAAAAAATGAAACCAAAAAATATAGATTGTTGTAAGTTAGGCATAAAATTTGTAGGTATAAATATTAGTAATAGATTAATAAAATATAAATATATACACACACACAAACTAAACAAATGATAGTTCACTTTAAATGTCAACTTTACTAGTGAATCTATGCAACTAATAAAATATTTTCTATGAAATTTAATTTTTTATGTATAATATATTTTGTTATGAATATTGGATTGATAATATTTTATTTATCAATTTATAGTAAATGGTAGAAAGTATAGAAAATATACCAAAAGTCATTTCCCTATAAAAAACTGTGTTTCGCCATATTTTATAACATTAATTTAAAATAAAAATTATAAATTCTAGATTATGAATTTGGAAAATTGTACTTTATTTTTTTATTTATAATGGAAATATTATCTTAGGATAGATTTTTTTATTTATCCAAGTTAATTAATTTTTAGTTCAATAATAAAAAAATATCAGTTTTATTAAAAATGTAATTTTTATGACTTGATATAAGATAATTCTAGCTTATACATTTATAAATTTTTTCATAAAATATTTATTTAAGGAATTTTTTATTAATTTTAAAATATTAGGTTTAACTGAGGAAAAATTTTCTTATAATTATAATACATAAGTAAATGTTTTCCCTAAATAAAATTGTTTTTAGAATTTTCTTTAAATTAAATATTATTTTGGTAAAATTAGTTTTTAGATTGACTAAAAATCCACCCAACCATTATTTTATTTATAATAAACTAATTTATGTAAAAAATTAATAAAATTGATGCAATTTATCCCAAATACATATTTTAAAAATAAAAACACACATTTCTTAAAAAACTATTTTATGCATTTTGTGTGTTTATTTTGAAATAAACTTTTCTAACCCATATAAATTTTATTTGATAAAATTATTTTCATATTTATGATTTAAATAATAAAATTTATTAATAATTGAAATTTTAATTGTGTTCATTTAAATTAATTTCCATGGGTAATAATAAAAGTTATGTAGGAAAAATTACACTTGGGTAAATTTAAAAAGTAAAGGATAAAATCTTGGAATCACTCATTTTTGTCTCCATCAAGAGTGGATGAGATTTTTTTGGAATTAAAATGTTCTGTTATCAATTATTTATAAATTATGTATTTATTGACCTTGAATAGTGAAATTATGTAATTTAAAAGTATAGGGCGCTTCTAAAAATACCCTTCTCTTACTTATTAAAGGGGACAAGTTCAACCCCTTCATCCTATACCCTATAATTAAAAATTATCATAAAATTTTTTCCCATTTTCTCCACCTATAACCATATCCTTGGTCCATAATCCCTTTTTCAAAATTAGTTACCTAAATCCCTCTATTTCTAAGGATACTTCCAAGGGAAAACTCAAGTTTTCTACCAAAGTTTTACTTTCACCTTAGCCTTTGTTTTAAAATTAATATTCATAATATTCCCTAAATTTTTTAATATAGTTAAATAATTATCAACACTATACTAAAATTTCATTATATTAACTTATCAACAATTTTTCATTACTTTTCATATACCAATGGAGACGAAAACATTGAAAATGTATACGTGGGGACTACCACCTCCACAACATGATTTTGTTCATTTTTCATAACTTCATATCATGGATGGTATCAAGGAATGGATATTATGAATAAATATATTTTCTATTTTATAAATTAAATTATTAAATTATTATTTCTTATATAAAATTATTTCATTGATTCATTGTGAAATGAGATTGTTAATCTTGCATATGTGTGAACCACCGCCTCCATGGATGAAAAATCCCATTTTTATCACCACTACTCATTGATGGTTCCTATAATGTATTTAACAATGTTATATTATTTTAATTACATGTTCAAGTTACTTTATATGTCACATTATTATTATATTAATACATTCCCTTACACATTAAATCATTCTAACATGTTCCCTTTTGGGTTGATTTATCCATCTACATAGACGATGTTATAATGATTAGGACATCAGTGATTAGGGTATGTCATATAATGCTAATATAATTTAATATTGATATATTAAATATTATTTAATAATTATATAAATTTTTTGTTACTATTTAAAATATTTATTAACATAAAACCTTTCGATCATTAAATAAGTCGAAAACTAGTTCATCATGATTTCCATTTTCACAGGTCATATTCATGTATTTAACCCAAAAAAAAGGGAATTAAATTATCATTTAAAAAATTTATTCTATATTTAATTATCTAGGAATGATGTACTTAAAATCACTAAGTTAGAATTTGTCCCATCTTTGTGATTTTTTTTCAAACAAACAACCATAAGTTTTGACACCCGATATTGAAAATAAAATCTAATCAAATAGTATATTTTTAATATGTGGTTATAAAAAAATTATAAAAAGGGTTATAGGTTTATATTAAGGTTCTATGATATTTTAAAAAGATAGTTTTTTTATTATCTAATATGTTAGAGAATGGTCGAGTATGTGGGAATATAAGAAAAATGATTTTTATCTCAAATTACTCTAAGAAATATTTTTATATTATTAACCTAATTTATTTTATATGGTATTTATTCTACCTAAGTGACATGTTAAACAATAAAATACCAATTATTCATGGGAATTTAATATCAATTTAAATCTATCTCACTTTTATGAGGTTTTTAGTTAAATTCTCATCAAATTGTAAACAGTTTTTGTGACTTAAATATTTTCCTTGGGTAATAATAACTATTATTAGACTATTGTCTTTAAATATTGATCTATTCAAAAAAATTACGATTTTTTGTTATATTTAAACCTTATTTTATACGTAAATAATGTTTCACATCTTTTATACCTCCTAGATGATTCTATTATTTCATGAAAATGTATTTTAGTTAAGTGTAACTAGCCTTTATTTTAGTTGGGTTTTCGTTCTTATTTGTCACAAACCAGCTCAAGTACCCTGGTAACCTGATAACCGAGCTGACCCTAACATACCCTAAGTTCTTTCCCAATACCCATGGTTCTTGAGTAGAACCTGAAATCATAAAAAAAATTTGTGGGAATGAATTTTATACAAACATTAGAGAAGTAAAAGAGACAAGTCAGTAATGCATACAAAAGAAAATTCCATTGGGAGAACTGTACTATAAGATGAAAAAGATTAAATAATCCAAAGTACTACAATAAAGGTACTAGAATAGGAAAAACTACAAAATCCCTAAAGTACACAACTCACTAAGTCGATGGATCAATAACTATAACCACCTCCAATTGGTGCTTTATCCCTGCTCAAACCTAGAAGGAGATAATCTACAAACACCCGAAGGCACAAGTAGGGGCGAGCTAAAACTCCCAATAGGGTCTCACCAAAGATTTTATAATAGATTCCAATATTAAATTAACCAATTAAATTTATTTCAATTTAAAACAAATAGGTTTGTAATTTCAAGATCATATTTCACAAATCATGCTTCATATTTCAAAATGATGGAAATACTTTTAAAAAAATCTTTACATTTAAATTGATGGAATATTTCTAAAAAAATGGCACTTTACAAAAATGGATTAAATAAAAACTTTTATATAAAATAGTTTATATAAATAAAAATTCATGTAAAATAGTTTACAATAAAATACTATATTCATTTTAAATACAAACAAGAAATCAACATGGTAATATAACTAGTAAGGTAGATAGTTCCAAGCTATGAGGACCTGACATTGTGAAATGAAAATATGTGTATACAAACATCCCATTGACACAGGTTAAAATGAATTCATCACCATCACATAAGTGTTTTAATTCACTGATATGATGTTTTAGAACATCATAAATCATAAAGTATTGTCCAAATAACTCACTAACTACCTATGGCTTTCATGTTTTCTAGTAAAAAAAACGATTAGAAATTTATTTTAATACTATTTAAAATACAATTAAATCTCATTATTCATTTCAAATATTCCAATTTTTCCTTTAAAACCCATAATGGGTTTTTATCAAAAACACGCCTTTTCACCAAGATAAAACCCTAAGGTTTATATCAAAAAAATTAATCCATTTTTAAAAATAGGGATTTGAAATCAATTCACTATTCTATTTCACAATCCAATTTCACAAATAAATTCAAAATTTTAATTTTCAAAACAAAATCCATATATTTTATAAAAATCCCTAATTTAATGGAATTGGAGTTATTCACACTTTTACATCAAAACCATTTCCACAATTTAATTCAATAATTTAATTTTCACAATTTCCCTAACCACATCTTAATTCAATGGAAATGGGGGTTTTCTAATTTCATACCAAAACCCAGTTTTTAGTAAAAAACCCAATTCAATGGAGTTGGGTTTTTTCAACAGAAAATAAGAATCCATTTAATCAAAATGAAGAAATTTCATTTAATTCAAACAATTAAAATTAAAAAAATCAATTTAGGGTTAATATAAATTTGGAATTATAACGAAACCACCTACCTCGGGATCATGGAATCTTGAATCACAATGATATAAATAGAAAACTCTAATGAATAATGATGATAACAAAGATATATGAATAAAACCAAGGTTTAGATCCAAAATAGTGGGTATTAGATCCAAAATTCCATACGGGGATCCATAAAACCCTAAGAAAGAGAAGACAGGCAATGGGAGATTAATAACAGGAGAAGGAAACTTACCAAGAGAAGATCATAGGAAATTTATCAAGATTCAGATTGCTTTTGGAAGGGATTTGAGGGTCCAAAATCTTTCTTGGGATCTTTAAGGATGGGAGATACTGATCTCATGTCATACCATTATGTCAAAGTCCTAAAAGAGGTGTTCGGGAAAATTTAATAAAAAAATTAGATCACTTAAAATCCTATCTCCATGGTTTCCTAGGAAAAGGAACATGGTTTAGAAAAAATATGCACATGACGTGCACCTATTATAAATGGTCCACATGGTTTCTCCAAAGAGGGTGCATGGTTTACCAAACTGTGTGTAAGCCATGCAAGACCCACTGTCCAGTTTTCTAGTTTTCTCTAGAAGGGTGCATGGTTTTGGTAGACCATGTTCCAATTATGTTCCAACCATGCACTAGCCCAGAAATTCCAAAACATTAAAATTTCACCTGATTAAATCCCCAATTAATCCCAACCAAATAGTGTTCAAAAATAGGGGTTTAAACATTTCTAAAAATAGTAATATGATGTTATAGCTTACCCACCATAGAAAATTTCTATCCTCAGAAAGGATATAATAAAGCTTCCATGTCCAAAAGATGAGGCCATTACTCTCTCATAAGTAACTCCATCTCCCACATATCATGAGAATTATAACTTTCCTTCCATAACACTCAAACCAAAAGTATCTTCCTCCCACGAAGTACCTTGGTTTCAGAATCAACTATCTTGACTGGTCATTCAGTAATGGTTAAATCAGGTTAAACCTTAAGATCACTCCAGCTTAGAACATGAGATGGATCATATGTATACTTTCAGTTATGAGATACATAGAACATGTCATGTATCAAAATCAGTTTTGGAAAAAGTGCTAAATGATATAAAACATTATCCACATTCTCAACAACCTCTAATGGTCCCAAAAAACGAGTAGAGAGTTTCCCTTACCTCCCAAGGTGTCGATGACCCAACCGAGGTGAAACTTTCAAGAAAACATGGTCACCAATTGATAATTCCAATTGTCAATGGTGATTATCAACATATGACTTGTATCATACCTATTCCATCAACATCCTTTGACAAATCAATTGAATCTTTGTTATCATCTCTTGGACCAAGCTTCGTCCAACCAAGGAACTTTCACCAATCTTAGACCAACACAATAGAGATTTGAAAGGCCGACCATACAATGCCTCTAAAGGATCCATTCAAATCATGGATTGGTAACTATTATTATAATAAAACTCAATAATCCCCAATTGATCATCCCAAGATCCACAAAATTCAAGAACACAAGTACAGAGAATATCCTACAGAATTTGTATATCTCTTTCTATCTAGACATCCTAATGCAGATGGTATGCCCTAATAAAAAAATGTGAGAAACTAGTGACTCTTGAAGGCCTCTCGAAAATCAAGAAGTTAACTAAGGATCCCTATCAAAAACTATAGTAGATGGAACTCTGTGTAAATGAACAATCTCTTTCATGTAGAGATCTCACAACTCCTCATCTTTGGTTGTATCAAAAATGGGTAACAAGTGAGCCGATTTTATCATACTATCAATCACATACCATATAAAATTATTCATTCTCTAGGTATTAGGAAACCAAACCATAAATTACATAGAGATTTCATCCCACTTCCTAGTAGGTACTGAAAGTGTCTAAAGCAAACCCGGAGGTTTCTGGTGCTCCACCTTCACCTGTTGGAACATATACAAATGATAAACAAACTCAGTAATTCCTTGTCTCATATCTGGTCACTAGAACTACTACCACATTTTATAGAAAATCTTCATGGTTCCTTGGTGCACTTCTCGCTAGGAACTTTGGAAATTACCTATCACAACTCTCCTTACCAAATATAGTACCACAAAATGGTTTTGAAATAATAGAATTCCTTCTTTATAGAATAACCAATCAAGCGAGGAATACCTGCCATTAAGAGAGTATCTAATACTACATAACTCATCATCAAGATACTATTTTATAAGAATCAATTTTATAAGAGCGGATGTTAACTGAACACTATCCAAGTAAACCTTAGCCTCTAATTCCTGGACTCTAAAATGTAACTATGCAAAGAGGGCTATCAAGTTCCACTCTTCTAATGATTCTTTCACTATATCGGTCATAATTTTCCTAATCAAAGCATCTTTAATGACATTCCCTTTCCCTAGGGTATAAGAAATGTTGAAATCAAAAGACTATAGGTATTCCACAAAATTTCTTTAGAAGATATTTCAATCTTTTTGAGAGAAGATATAACTCAAGGTCTTATGGTCATAATTCATGTTAAACCTTTCTCCATAAATGTAGTGCCTCTAAATCTTAAGTGTGTGCATTAAAACTTCAACATCAACGTAATGGGATAGATAATTATTCTTATGTGGCCTAATCTAATGAGATCCATAGGAAATGAAATGATCACCTTACATAAGAACACATCCTAAACCTAAACCCAATGCATCATAGAAGAAACATATCCCTTCCCAGACTCTGGAAGAGTCAACCCCAATTAAGTAGTCAAAATACATTTTAGAAAAAAAAATCTCAAATTTCTCTTCCCAAGAAAACTTTACTCCCTTTCAAGTTAGGGAAGTATTTATAGAATCCAACTTTGAGAAGTCCTTTTTAAACTAGTGATAATATCAAGCTAATCCCCAAAATCTACAAATCATTAAGACATTTTGTGGTTTCTCCAAAGCCATAAAAACCTTCACCTTCTTAGGATCAACTAGTATTACTTTTTATGACACCATGTGTCCCAAGAAATTCACTTTCCAGATCCATAAATTAAATTTCAAAATCTTGGCATAGATATGGGGATTTCTCAGAAAACTTATAACTGTTCTCAGATGATGCACTTGATCCATCACAAACATAGAGTAAATAAGGATGTCATCCACAAAGACTACCATGAAGGTATTAAGGTACTCATGGAAAATATTTTTTATCAAATCCATGAAAACTGTAGAAGCATTGGTTAGGCCAAAGGGAATGAAAAGGTACTCATAATGGTCATACCTTCTCTGAAATGTGGTTTTATGAATGTAATATTATTTTATCCTCAAGTGAGGGTAACCAGGATGAAGTTAATTCTTTGAGAACTAATTATCCCATTTAAACTAGTTAAATATATCATCAATCCATAGTAAAAGATATTTTTTATTTACCATAACTCGATTGATCTTTTTGTAATCAACGCATAGGCAAAGTGTACCACTAACTTTATTCACAAAGAGAATGGATGTCACTCAAGGTGACACACTTAGGCGTATGAATCATTTCTCAAGAAGATCATCCAACTAGGACTTTAGCTCTTTCATTTTAGTTGGTTCCATATGGTAAGAGGGAATAAAAATTGGTTGAGTACCATACATTAAGTCAAAGTAAAACTCAACCTCCTTTGGCAATGGAAACCTTGATAAGTAAGAAGGAAAAATGTCGGAAAACTCAATGAAAACTATAGGGATATCACTTCTCAAAGATTCCTTCTATAGATAAAAAATAAAACACTGATATTACATTCCCAAAATCTAGATAAAAATGTCTATATCTGATTGACCTTGAGTCCCATTCTCCCTAGAAGACATGGAACACACCACTAGGTGTAGTGAAGGAGACCTGTTGAATATAAAAATCAATTTGAGATTTATTAGAATTGATTCAATCCATCCCTTAAATGACATCAAGATATTTCATGTCGATAGCCAAAAAATTCCTAGAAAGCACACCATTTGATAGAGAGAAAACACAAGAGGGAATATAGAGACCCTACTCTCTCTTCACACTAAGGGGTGTAGTAATATCCATTGCACAAGATCAAATATCCATAGGATGATTAATAATATTAACAACACAGGTTCAAATAAATTAATGAGATGAACCAGTATTAAATAGAGTAGTAACTAATGAAAAACTATAGTAATGGTACCTCTCATAGTCACTGGACCTGTATTCACTTCCTTTAGAGACTCTTCCACTTCATGAAGAACCTTTGTTCTAAATTCCTAAGGATAGAACCCTTTTTCACATGAATCATTTGATTGAGTCATAGTTTTAGAAGGTTTGGATGACCTAATTCCACTAAATGAAGTGGAATAAACATGACATAACCTCTGAAAATGACCTGAGCATTTATTGGATAAATAGTTCTTGGTTGCCTCAGTGAAACCCCTCTTTGAACGCCCTAATATTCTACACTGGTAACAAACTAAATGACCTATTCCAATTACTACAGGAGGTTAAAAAAACCCTACTATCTAGAACCACCATAAGAATCATCATAACCCAATCTTTTCTTTAGAGTAATGTACACTACCACTATGAGAGAAATAAACTCTCGATAATACTAACTTTCCAGCCAGGTCCATATCAACTATCAGCGCTCTATCCAGTACATCAGTATAAGAAGGCAGTTTCAGTAAGAAGATATGAGAAATAATATTTTTTCAAAGTCCAAACTCAAACTTCAGAGCCTTCATCTTCTCATTCAATACTATATAAAGAAAAAAATTCATGATCTTAATAAAATGGTTTTCATACTCTATGAAGGTCCTGTTAGCCTACTCATGTTTGAAAAACACAATGGACTTGGCCAATAACATTGAATCTTGATATAACTGGTCATTGAAAATAACCTTGAAGCCTTTCCACTCTAACCCCTCATGTTTCTTCTCTGTTACCACCATCTCCCACTATCTCATGATCGGTCCTTCCATCACAAAGGTGGAATACTTCACTTTTATTTCTTCGGGTGCACCCAAGAACCCATAAAAATTCTCTATTCTGCTCAACCACTCTTAAACCTCTTGAGGATCATTTGATCCTTTGAATGGTTCTAGATTCTGGTGATGAAACTATTGAGAATAAATCATAAGAACTTTATTATGAGTTTCCACAATTAGATCCTGAATGGGAACTATAAGTGGTTCCTATCCCAAATCATAGACAGTGCGCACAATCACCTCAATTAGATTCAATTCCACAATAGTATTCCCTCACTAAGGTTCAACTACGGCTTCCCCATAGATTATATTCGCACATCTTATCAGAGGCATGATGCTACACAATATGAGTATACAACAAAGAATACATCAGATTAACACTCAAACAAATCAACATGGGAATTAATCCCAACAGATAAAAAAATGATTTGGATTTCAATATATCCAAATCAATAGAGGGAAAATAATAAAACTAATTCACAAGACATATTTCCCTAACCACCCTTGGAAACATATTTTTCATCGTGGTGAGATATTTTCAGTCACTCAATTGTGACTATCTCCTAAGTCTCAAAATATTTCACAAATTCATACTGACTTCAAGATAAGAATCTAAACCTAGAACTCTGATACCACTTTGTTATGAGCCATCCTGGGTACCTTGGTAACCTGATAATCAAGTCATACATAACATATCCCAAAGGGAATTCCCGATACCCATGATTCGACGACTAGCACTTGGAATTATACAAAATATAAGTGGGAAATATTTTTTCCCAAAATATACAGAAGTAAACCAAAAAAGTCAATAACGAATACAAAAGAAAGATCCACTGGATAATTATACCATAAGTCAAACAGTCTTAAACAAGCCAAATTCCTACAATGAAGGTACCAAAATAAGAAAAAATTCCCAAGACCTAAAGGACGCAACTCACCAAGTCCATGGATCAACAATTAGAACCACCTCCAAGTGGTTTTTACCCTTACTAGAACCTAGAAGGAGATAATCTACCAACACCCCAAGGAATAAGTAGGGTGTGTGCTAAAAATCCTAGTAGGGTCTTACCACAGATTCCATAACATATGCCAATATTAACTAAACCAATGAAAAATTATTTCAATTTAAAACAAATAAGTTTAGAATTTCAAGATCATATTTCAAAAATCATGCTTCACATTTCCAAATAATGGAAATAATTTAAAATAAATCTTTACATTTCAATTGATGGAATATTTCTAAAACAATGGAACTTTTCAAAAATGGATTAAATAAACACTTTTATATAAAACAATTTATTTAAATGAGAAGGCATGTAAAACAATTTACAAAAATGACATATATTCATTTTAAATTCTAACAAGTGAGAAACATGGTTATATACCTAAAAAGGTATGATAGTTCCAGTCAATAAGGACCCGAAACTATGAAATGACAATATGTATATACACATGGCCCATTGACACTAGTCAAAAGGACTTCATCACTATCCCTTAAGGGATGTGGTGTATTGATATGATGTTTTAGAACATTGTAAATCATAAATTGTTGTCTAAATAACTCACTAAATACCTAAGGTTTTCATGTTCTCTAGTAAAAAAAATGATGGAAAATTTATTTTAGGGCTTCTTAAAATAAAATTAAATCCCATTCTACATTTCAAATATTCTAATTTTCTCTTTAAAAATCATAACGGGTTTTTAATAAAAAAACATGTATTTTCACCAAGATAAAACCCTAAGGTTCTATCAATACCATTTCAATCATTTTTCACTATTAGGGATTTGAAATAAATTCCCCATTCAATTTCACAATCCAATTTTACAATTTAATTCACCAATTTAATTTTAAAAAAAATCCATCAATTTCATAACAAACCCCTAATTAAATTGAGTTAGGGTTTTCACAATTTTCCATCAAAAATAATTTCCAAAATTTAATTTAACAATATGATTTTTAAAATTTTCATAAACACACCCCAATTCAATGGAATTGGGGGTGTTCCAATTTCATGCTAAAAAACCCATTTTTTCCTAAAAAACCCCAATTCAATGGAATTGGGTTTTTACAACAAAACAATTGAAATAAATTTAATCAAAACAAAGAAATTGAATTTAATTCAAAAAATTGAAATTAAAAAAATAAATTTAGAGTTAATATAAATTGGGCATTATAATGGAACCACCTACCTCAGGATCACAGGATCTTGAATCACAATGTCATAAACGGAAAACTCCAATGGAGAAGGATGAAAAAAAATATCTATGAATCAAACTTATGTTTATATCTAAAACAATGGGTAATAGATCCCCAATTAAATATGGGTATCCATGAAACCCTAAGGAGGAGAAGAGAGATAGTGGGATATTAAGAATAGGAGAAGGAAACTAACCGAGAGATGATCAGAGGGAATTCCTTAAGTTTCAGATAGCTTCTAAGAGGGATATAAGGAGCCAAAAAATTTCTTAGGAGCTCTAAGGATGGGAAAAACTCATCTTAGGTCATACTCGTCCATCAAGGGCCTAAAAGAGAGGTTCAAAAAAATTAAAAAAAAAATCAGATAACTTAAAATCACATCTTCAAGGTTTCCTGGGAAAAGACTCATGGTTTAGAAAAATCATGTGCAAGCTATAAGCCTTTTATAAATGGGCCATATAGTTTCTCTAAAGAGGGAACCTGGTTTAAGAAATTATATAATAACCACTATCCTATTTCCAGTTTTATCTAGTAGGACGTATAGTTTAGGTAGACCGTGTACCAACCATGTGCCAACTGTGCACTAGCCCATAAATTCCAAAACTTTTAAAATTTCACCCGATTCAACCCCAAACAAAACCCAACCAAATAAAGTTAAGAAATATGGGCTTAAAATACCTAAAAATAGTAATAGGACGTTACAATATCCATGTTTTTACTTTCCAAAAATGTTCTCTTTTCCTTGGTGTAAACTGAAATTTTTATTACTACAATCATCCTTTTCTCAACTTTATTCATTTTAAATCAAATATTTCACTATATGTTTAATGATGTAGTTTTTCAATAAAGGGGTTTTCAAATATTTAAAATGTTTTTATTAACCATGATATTATATTCTCCATTCTACATCACATTCTTAAATATGTTTTATTTATTATCCTAGTGTATCTATTGGATTTTTTTTCAAGGATTTATGATGTTTCTCTTCATATTTGAAAAAATGGTTATTTGACATTTAATTAAAAAACACCTATTTTTAAGATGATATTAAGAAACCCTTTTTAATAAAAATCCTTTATGTTATTTCTATTATTGTTTCTAAGTAATCTTATAAAATTGAGTAATGTCTCATAAATCACCCTATATATTCTATTATTAAATAATCATTTATGTAAAATTATGTTTTTTGTATACAATGATCATTTTTTATGTGATAACATTTAGAAAATTTATGATAACAAATTTATTTTCATTAGTTATTTATGATATAAAGAATGATTCAATTTTAAGTGGAACTCATATATATGGATGATGACTAGTGGGGTTATATACCTCCCTCCAATGCATTGGTTATAGTTTTATATCTCATAATACAATGAATCATGGACATAATTTGACTTGTTACCAAAAAATGGTGTAAATACATGTATTTTTTCAAAAAATTAAAAGGTGTCCATACTTAGATTAGTTAATAATTTTTTTCTATAATTATGTTTGTGACAATTCTTTATAATGTGCCTTGTCTTTAAGATATGAAAAATGTTTATGATATTCCATGTTTTAAAGATGTTCCACTTAATTATGTTATGATTTAATGCCTTATTTGATATCCATTATATGATTCTAATCCATGGTTTGATGACCTCTCATTGGTATTATGATTATATTCTATAATCCTTAATTCTCAATCATGTTTTGTGATTATAAGCTATGATCCTATGATATTTTTATATTATATTTCTCTTTTAATCATGTTTTTTCTTCATGATTATGATCTAAGCATTATGAATATTTGATAAGTTTCCCTTACTGAGAATTCTACTTCACCCCTTCATTTTATCTCCAATCCTAAGGTTATGAAGATGATTTTATCATATTGGATGTCTGTATGGGGTATAGAGGATTAGGATTGTAGTTAAATGTTCATAAGTATTGTAAAATAATATTATTATATGGATATTCTCTAATAAACTAAAATATTAGGCCCTTGGGTTGTAAGAATATTTTCGAGATTTATTATATAAAATAGGGTATCAATTTATTATATATTTATGTTTATCCTTGGCCATAATATTCTCACTTAGATCATTAATATACACTATATTCTTAATTAATGAACTATATGCCTTTAATTCCATACCATAAAATTGAATCATATGAGATCAATTTAGTTCACTTCCCATTATTTAAGATACAAGAAACATATATTATATTCAATTATTCATTGGATGGAAAACTAAGTAGAAATCATCTTCAATGATTTACTCTAAAATATCAAACCACCATAAAAAATAATGTACTAATTTTCCTTTATTACAAAAATACTAGTGTCACAAATGATTTAAGATATGGAAGAAACCATGGCCTCTGAAACTAAACAGAATAAATTTTTATCAATTATTACTATAAGACCTCTATCTAATCTAATTTATATATTACCTTATTCTAATCAATTATTCCTAATAAATTGTCTCTTACAAAAATATGTGGTCAATCCAATATTCTTCAATGAACTTCATCTAATATTAAGGTTACAATAAAAAACCTTCTATATAATAAATCAATTGGATCCATCTGAATCAACACATTGTAGCCACTTTTGTATAAGAACACTATTAATGATAAATTATCCTCCAATATTTACAAAAATCAAGGATATATGTATGTAACATGTAACGACCCGAATCTGAATCCACATAACTGGTGCCCCATACCTAGTTTACCACATGACCTCAAGCGAGTTTCCCTAAATGCCAGAGGCTGTCGACTAGCAGCGAGGGCCCTGGTGAGTCAGTGGGGAAACTATGCCCTCATTTGGTAAAGTATGCAGCAGAATAATAAACATAACCAATAGCAGAAGTAGTAAACAGCATACAACAATTGAACTAAAAGTAGAAACAATATCTGACATAATAATGATGAAGTATGGTACATGTATCTATGCAAAGTAGTAAACAAATCAACGTGATGAAATACAGCAGAACCCAAAGTACTAAATGTAAACAGAAACTCCAGCAGCATCGCGAGCCAAAGCCCGGTCCCATGCTCTCCATCTCCAACCAGCAATCAATTACCTAAGGTAGAAGGGCCACAATACCTATCTACACCTGCAACCATATAATCTATTTGGGCTGAAAAGCAGGACCCAAATAGGGTGTGATACAAATCCCAGTAGGTAACCACCACAAGATTTTTTCCCTACTATCAGTGAGTAGTATAGAAAAAGTAAAGGAAAATAAGTACAGTAATGGACTAAGAGTATACCAGTAAATAATACTACTAATTACCATTCACATTAATTTCATTAAACAACTAGAGAAAAATATAAAATCTTTCTATTCCAAGTTAAGAATGTAACACAACAGGTATCTAAAAAGACTAGCTGAACACAAGCAGTACAAAACCCAAGCTTGTTCTTTGGCTTGGTGGACTCATCACAACCAACCATCAAAATTCACACTGACTCTATGGGTGGCTCAAACTAGCAGACCCCTATAGTCCAGTTATCAAACAAGGCACTAACACTATGGGAATCTCTCATGTAAATTCCCCTATGGTCTTGCAACGATAGCTACAGACTCTCTGAGGAAGCACTTACGTCTAATTCCTCTTGTGGCCGCGATGTGTGGGTAAACTAAGAACACTCTTGGGAAGCACAAAGTCATATTCCCATAGGTCTTGAGTACGAAACTAAAACCAATATCCCCTCTAGGGAAGCACTTAATCGTCTATTCCCTCTTTGATCTCCCGCACCAGGTTCTCACAGCCCTGAGCAGTCCGGTCTTGTGTAATCGACTGTCAGCAGCCCTAAGTAAGTTCAACAACTAATTGGCTAATAGCTACCATGCATCAAGAGCATTTAAACAGCAGGAAACACATTCAATTAATGATAACAAGTATACTAAAAATTTCAATAGGGTTTGCCTCATAGGCAAATGTTTCCAAACGGCGATAAACAGCCAAATAGGGGGAGAAACGCCCATGGGGTGATCCTCAATCATGCACCCAAGAATATATTAGCAACAATTAAACATAAGATAACAATAAATCTAGGTCAAACAAACAATAGGATCATAATCCTAAACCTGGGATACTCGATGCATGGGTATCCGACACTTTTTCAACCAAAACTCAAAGAAATTCTATGTAGGGAAACAAACCACCTACCTCGATCTGAGAAGATCGATATACTTGAACATTGGACCATGAATCGTCCTAGAACGGAGTAGATATACAAAAACGCCTAAAACTTTCAACCTCAAATAACTCACACGAGAGAAATAATCAGGAAACGAGGCCAAAGAAGAACTAAGAACTCACCGCTGTGATTCTTCTGTAATCGACGGAGTTCGATTCAGAAGACCGGTGATAGATCGGTGTCTCGGAGAAGAATCGACCTCCTCGGATGCTCTGGATGGAATTAGGTAGATAAGAAGATGTTTATGAGCATTAGGCGCGACCCTGGTCTGATTAATGAAATAAAAATAAGGTACACGGCATGTACTTTTAGAGTACACGGCGTGTACTTTTAGAGTACACGGTGTGTACTAGGTCTTTCCGTACTCTGCCAAATTCGGCTTCCACGTCACCCCTACACACCGTGTGTGTGGCCTGGGCACAGCTAACACACGGCTTCGAGCGGGAAAATAGTATACAACTTGTACTCAGAAAGTACATGGTGTGTACTTCCAAAATTTCCAGAAACTTTATTTTTCCCAAAAACTCCAGAAAAAGGAAAAACATACCTCAAACGAAGATCTGGGTTCTTACAAACTTCCCGCCTTAAAGAAAATTTCCCCTGAATTTCCCTAAAGAAGCATGGAAGAAGAAACCCCAAACAGCTTTGGCCACTGTGATCACATATTAGCCTCCCTCTCCCAAGTCTCGTCCTTTATATGGTTGTGCTTCTATAGCACCCGTACTAGAGGAGCAGACCAGTCACGGATAACTTTCGTATTGCAATCAAAAATCCTGATTGGATGATCTTCAAAAGATGCAACATGCTCCAGCTCAACCTCCTCAGGTTGAAAAACATGATATGGGCTTGAGAAATACCGTCGAAGTTGAGAAACATGAAAGACGCCGTGCATAGCCTGGTACCTCTGAGGTAGCTGCAACCTGTAAGCAATCAGCCCGACTCTCTCCAGAACCTCAAACGGCCTGATGTATCTCGGTGAAAGCTTCCCCTGCCTCCTAATCCTCTTATGTCTCAACCTTGGAGTAATTCATAGGAAAACCTAGTCTCCAACCTTGAACTCTAGAGGTCATCTCTTCTGATCAGCATAGGACTTTTGCCGAGACTATGTTGTATCCATCCTCTTCCAAATCAACTCTATCTGTTCTGAGGTCTCCTGAACAAGATGAGGTCCCAGCAAAGCTTCCTCTTCTTCCTCTAACCATCATAAAGGTGATTGGCATGGCCTACCGTACAAAGCCTCATAAGGTGACATCTGAATAGTTGCCTGAAAACTTTTTTTGTAGGCGAACTCCGCCAGAGAAATATGCTTCTCCCAAGAACCTCCAAAGTATAGAATTCAAGCTCGGAGCATATCCTCAAGAACCTGGATTGTACGCTCAGACTGGCCATCAGTCTAGGGATGGTATGTTGTACTCAAAAGTACCTGTGTACCCAAATCCCTCTGTATCCCCTGCAAGAATTGCGAAGTAAAATGTGCATCCCTGTCTGAAACAATGGATTGTGGAACTCCATGCCGACGTACAATCTCTCGAATGTACAACTGTCTCTGCTCATCAACACTGAAGTTCTCCTTGATCGGAAAGATGTGTGCAACCTTCATGAGCATGTCCACTACAAACCAAACTGCATTATTTCCTCGAGGCGATCTTGGTAACCCTGTCACGAAGCCCATCGTGACATCATTTCATTTCCACTCAGGAATGGGTAACTGCTGTAAAATCCTTGTTGGTCGTTGATGCTCTGCCTTCACCTACTGACAGGTGGAACACCGATTAACAAAACCATCCACATCCTTATTCATACCTGGCCACCAATATTGACGGTGTAAGTCTCGGTACATCTTGGTGACACAAGGAAGAACTACCCAAGCTGAAGCATGAAACTCCCACATCAGATCCTCACGTATTTCCACTGAAACCCATACGCAGCCATAAAAACGTAGCACCTCATCATCACCCACTGTCCACCCTGGAGTAGGGTCTCAATCTGACACACCCTTCCGTAGGACTAGGACTTCTTGGTCTTATAGCTGCCTCATTCGAACTCGGTCTAAAAGAGTAGAGGTAACAGCTACAGAAGAAAGAACCTTCTGTCCTTGTCTGTTGTGCACCTCCAAATACATCTCAGAGAACATAGCCATAAGCTGCCACTTGTTGTTGGCCTTCTGAACTTCCGGCAACTGAGTCCTCCTACTCAGTGCGTCAGCCACAACATTGCCTTTCCCAGGCGTATAAGCAAGCTCGAAGTCGAAAGACTGTAGGTACTCGACCCACCTCTACTGTCTCAGATTCAAGTCACGCTGTGTGAAGATATACTTGAGGCTGTTGTGGTTAGTATATACCAAAAAATGCTCTCCGATGAGATAGTTCCTCCAACAATGAAAAGCATGATCAACCACAGCCAACTCCAGGTCGTGCGTAAGATATTTATTCTCATGGGACCTCAACTGCCGAGATCTGTATGCAACAACACGATCTTCCGGCATAATCACTACTCCAAGCCCGATGCCAGATGAATCATAGAAAACTTTATAACTCTTGCCCAGCTCTAGCAAAACTAGAATCGGTGATGAAGTCAATATTCCCTTCAACTCCTAGAAGGCTGAGTCATAAGCTTCTGACCAAATGTACTTCACACCCTTATTAGTCAAGCCTGTCAATGGAGCTGCAAAGTGTAAGAAGTCATGTATAAACAGACTGTAATAACCAGCCAGTCCCAAGAAACTCTGTACCTTGAAGACATTCTTTGGCTGCTCCCAGGTAACTACTACTCTCACCTTCTCTGGGTCTACTGAAACGCCTGTCTCTGAGATGACATGACCCAGGAAGTGAATTTCATCCATCCAGAAGGGGAACTTTGATAGCTTAGCATATAACTGATGCTCTCTCAGTGTACTCAATACGATATCAAGATGGGTAGCATGGTCGTGTCGAGTGTGAGATTACACCAAGATATCGTCCACAAAGACAACGACTAAAGAGTCCATGTAAGGATGGAAAACTCTGTTCATCAGTGCCATGAAAACTGCCAGCGCGTTCGTGAGACCGAACGGCATAACCAGATACTCGTACAGACCATACCTGCTTCAGAAAGCTGTGAGAGGTATATCAGATGGTCTGACCCTCAACTGATGATAGCCGGATCTCAAGTCGATATTCAAGAATACCATGGCTCCTCGAAACTGATCAAAAAGATCATCAATCCTTGGAAAAGCATATCGGTTCTTGACCGTCAACTGGTTCTGCTTTCTATAGTCCACACAAAGTTGTAAGGTACTATCTGCCTTCTTTGCAAACAACATAGGAAAACCACAAGGGGAAGTACTGGGTCAGATAAAACCCTTCGCCTGCAACTCCTCTAACTTCTTCTTGAGTTCTTGCAACTCAGGCGTATTCATCCTATAAGGAGGTATGGATAACGATGCTACTCCGGGTATAAGATCAATAGAGAAGTCTACCTCATGATCAAGAGGCAAACCTGAAAAGTCTTCTGGAAAGACATCCGGAAAATGGTCAACTACTAGAGGGAATTCAACATGAGAAGTTCCCTGATCAACCAGATATAAACTAGAAATCTGTCCTGTAACACTGCCCAACCCATGATGCTTTGGTCCAGCTCTGCTTTCCTGGACATCCCATTTGCCCTTGTGAAGAAACGACCCGCCCTCTGGTGACGTGAAACTCACCCTGTGGTGATAAAAATAGACAAAGTCCTGAAAAGGAACTAGCCAGTCCACTCCGAGAATGACATCATAACCCATAATATCAAAGACATATTGATCCCACAAGAAGTGACACCCACCAACCTCAAGGGGGCACTCCTTTCACTGACGCACACTAGTAGTTCTATGTCCCAAAGGAGTGTCTAGTGCCAACGTATCCTCATAAGTGAAGACAGTAAGTCTAAGGATCTCCACAGTGTACACAGAAATAAAGCTATGAGAAGATCCATTATCGAAAAGTGCAAAAGATAAAACTGAGGCTACTAAGATCATACCTCGAACATTGGAAGGTCCAGGATCCTTCTCCTGATGGATCTGCTCTACCGCAAAAGTATGGCCAGTACCACTGCCCTGTGTAGCAACCTAATATCCCTGAGCTGATCCTCCCTGAGCTAGATCACTGCGTCCACGACCTCTACCCTAGCCTGAACGATCTGAAGAACTCCAGAACCCAGTCTACTGCAGAACTGGTAATCCTGATCCTGTACGAGGAGTAGAAATTGATCCTCCTTCACTAGCTGCTAGAAGAAGAACCCTGCAAAAATGCTGCAAATGACCCATCTTGCCGCAAGCTTGGCACTCCAGTGGATCTCTCGGGCACTAAGGCTTCTTATGCCCACTCTTTACACACTGATAGCACACCACCTGGTTTCCAAAAGGAAGATCTCGTCTACCAGAAGAAATACCTCGCTTCCTCAAGTCACCTCGAGTAGACTCTTGGTGGTGCTTCCTGCTGTCAGTATGAAATGAATCAGCCTTGGATGTTGAACTGCCCTTGTCAACATCTCCAGTCTCTCTAAGATTCTGTTTGGTGATCAGCTTCTGGTTGACTATTAGGGTAATTGAAGTCAACTGGAAGACGTTCACCTGCGATCTAATCTCTGGTTTAAGGCTTTCCTCAAACTTCCTTGACAAAAATGCTCGTCATTTCCCAAAACGGGAGCGAAACGCTGTAACTCAGTGAAACAGGAGGAATAATCCATAACTGAAAGAGTACTCTGCTTGAGGTTCATGAAATCTCTGGCTCTGTCGGCCCTCAGCATCGCAGGATAGAAGTAGTCATAGAACGTACGCTGGAAATCATCCCAAGACATAGTCTGTTGGCACCCTGCCTTCGAGACTACATCTCACCAGCTCTTGGAATAATATCTCATCATGTAAGTCGCGAGCTTCACCCTTATGTATGGGGGGTCTTCAGATGCTCGAAGATGGAAAGCATGGTTTCTAGCCATGACTCTGTAGCCTAAGGTCATCCATCCCCTATGAAAGTGGGAGGATGTTTCTCCTGGAAGACTCGCGTCAGCTCTGCCATAGACGGAGCAGGATGTTGAGCTCCCTATAAGGTCTGCATGAACCTCATGAAACCCTTTATGAACTGAGCATCATCACCAGTGTATGTAATCACTATAGGTTCCATGTCCGGAACGATCGGTGGAACTACTGGTAGTCCCTGGTCTGCCGTATCAGGCGTACGGTCACTGCCTGGTTCCGGACGTGAAACGGGAGGACGTCTTGGTGCCATGGCCCTAAAAGGTCAAAAGCACACCTCAAATATAGGATTAAGAAGGACAGAAAACATAAGAGTACAAAACGGGAACAGGATAGAGAAACACTTAAGTTTGCAAAATAAGACTACACGACGTGTATTGAAACTACACTATGTGTTTGTTAAAGCCATTTACATGGGCGTGTAACTCTGCCACCATTGGTCGCGTAACATTCCAGACTATACGGCGTGTTGTCCCAATACACGGCGTGTACTTGAACTCCACTCCCCTTCCCGAGTCTATTTACATGGCTAACCTACACGGTCATCTTAATTCTAAACTACACGGCGTGTTCACTAAGGACACGGCATGTACTAGACAGGTTTCGGTGACCCGTGTAGCGGTTACATAGCTGACTACACGGCTGACCCCCACACGTCATGTTTCGAACAAACACGGTGTGTATAAGGATTGATAACACCAACCCGTGTTGTTCGTGACACGGCCAAGTATCCAGAATAAAACTACACGGCATGTTCTTATAACACACGGTGTGTACTACACGAGTTTCCCCGACCCGTGTTGTTAGTGACACAACTGGGTATATGGTTGACTACTACATGGCGTGTACTTATGGTAAAGGGCGTGTCCCCGAAGAATCTCCACCACCCAATGTCTCTGTTCACACAGTTAGTAACACGGTTTAAAAACTACACGGCATGTATTTATAAAGTACACGCCATGTATTCTGGGTTTTTCAGGGCAGTAGCTCAGAAACTGCACTGAATGCCAGAAACACTAAAAAACAAACATTTATGTGCCAAATTTCAATCCGTGGGGTCCATACTCCCCGTGAATCAAATCTTGGCATCATAACAATGCATATATCAAGTAAAACAACATAACAAGTATGTCTGTCACAGTAACTATCAGAACAACATGCATAATTTATCACGACATCTATCATAACAGTATGAAATTCTAATGCACCCTAGATGGCATGGTAAAATGCATGACATGTGATTTCCTACCTAGTGCCTATATGATGCATGAGATGGCACACCCTCATCTCATCTGGTTGCAACAAAATAGAACCACAATCATATAAACTGTAACAGCACAAAACATGTGCATCACCCAATGGTGAAATATAATAAACTGTAACACTTGGAAAAACTAAAAATTGCAATTATGAGGTAATACAGCTTTTCCCTGTACACAGGTTAATTAATCCCGGGCATAGTTAAGAACTAACTACCCATTTCTTCCTATCCCTATCTATTGTCGCAAACAGTAAGGCAATAGAAAAGAAGAAAACTCCTTTGATACCACTTTGTAATGACCAAAATTTGGAGCCACATAACTGGTGCCCCATACCCGGTTCGCCACATGACCTCAAGCGCATTTCCCCAAACTCCAGAGGCTACCGACTAGCAGTGAGGGCCTTGGTGAGTTATTGGGGAAACTATGCCCTCATTTGGTAAATTATGCAGCGGGAAAATAACCATAATCAATAGTGGAGGCAGTAAATAGCATATGACAACTGTACTAAAAGTAGAAACAATATCTGATATAATAATGATGCAGTATGGTACATGTATCTATGGAAAGCAGTAAACAAATTAACGTGATGAAATACAACTGAAACCAAAGTACTAAACGTAAACAGCAACTCCAGCAGCATCGCGAGCCAAAGCCCAGTCACATGCTCTCCAGCTCCAACCAGCTATCAAGTACCTAAGGTAGAAGGGCCACAATCACTATCTACACCTGCAACCATATAATCTATTTGGGTAGAAAAGCAGGACCCAAATAGGGTGTGAGACTAATCCCAGTAAGCAACCACCATAAGATTTTTGCCCTACTGTCAGTGAGTAGTATAAAAAAATTAACGAAAAATAAGTACAGTAATGGACTAAGAGTATACCAGTAAATAATCCTACCAATTACCATTCAAATTTATTTAATTAAACAACCAGAGAAAACTAGAAAAGATTTCTATTCCAAGGTAAGCAAGTAACACAGAAGGTATCTAAAAAGACTACCCAAGCACAAGCAGTACAAAAGCCAAGCTTGTTCTTTGGCTTGGTGGAATCGTCACAACCAACCATAAAAATTCACACTGACTCTCTGGGTTGCTCAAACTAGCAGACCCCTATAGTCTAATAATCAAACAAGGCACAGACACTCTAGGAAGCTCTCACATTAATTCCCCTATAGTCTTGCAATGATAGCTACAGACTCTCTGAGGAAGAACTTACATCAAATTTCTATTGTGGTCTCAATGTGTGGGTAAATTAAGAACACTCTTGAGAAGAACAAAGTCCTATTCTTATAGGTCCTGCGTACGAAACTAAAACCAACAGACCCTCTAGGGAAGCACTTAATCGTCTATTCCCTCTTTGATCTCCTGCACCAGGTTCTCACAGCCCTGAGCAGTCCAGTCATGTGTAATCGACTGTCAGCGGCCCTAAGTAAGTTCAACAACTACTTGGATAATAGCTACAATGCATCAAAAGCATTTAAATAGTAGGAAACACATGCAATCAGTGATAACAAGTAAACTAAAAATTGAAATAGGGTTTGCCTCACAGGAAAACAGTGCCAAACGGTGATAAATAGCCAAACAGGGGGAGAAACACCCGTGGGGTGATCCTCAATCATGCACACCAGAATATATTAGCAACAATTAAACATAATCTAACAAGAAATCTAGGAAAAACAAACAATTGGATCGTAATCCTAAACTCGGGATACCCGATACATGGGTATACGACACTTTTGAAACCAAAACTCAAAGAACTTCAACGTAGGGAAACAAACCACCTACCTCGATCCGCAAAGATCGATATACTTGAACCTCGTCCCATGAATTGGCCTAGAACATAGTATATCTGTAAAAATGTCTAAAATTTTCAACCTCAGATAACTCACACGAGAGAAGGAATTAGGAAACGAGGCCAAAGAATAACCAAGAACTCACTGCTGTGATTCTTCTGCAATCTACGGAGTTTGATTCAGACAACCGGTGATGGATCGGTGTCTCAGAGAAGAATCGGCCTCCTCGAATTCTCTGGACGGAATTAGGCAGAGAAGAAGATGTTTATGATCATTAGGTGTGACCCCGGTCTGATTAATGAAATAAAAAGAAAGTACACGACATGCACTTTTAGAGTACATGATGTGCACTAGGTCTTTCCGTACTCCGGAAAAATCGGCCTCCACGTCACCCCTACACACCATGTGTGTGGCCCGGGCATGGCCAGCACATGGCTTCGAGCAGGAAAAGAGTACATAGCGTGTACTCAGAAATTACACGGCGTGTAATTCAAAAATTTCCAGAAACATTATTTTTCCCAAAAACTCCAGAAAAAGGAAAAACATACCTCAAACGAAGATCCAGGTTCTTACATAACATGTACTCTAAAATCTTGATAGCTCACATAGACTACCTATTGGTGTGAGGATTATATGTGGTACTCAACATCACCTGAAAACCAAGATCTCTCCATAATCCCTACTAGAACTTTCCAGGATCATGTAAATAATGACAATAATGAGGGAGGTGAATCAATTTGGGATGCTTTTTTACCACTTTAAACTTGTATACTTTGGTTATAACTTTATCAATTAATCCATAAATGGTTCTCTTTTCTTATTTACTCGTAGTTAGCAAGAATTCACGTGACATAATAAAGAATAATAGACACAATGACTTTTTAAGGAGGATTTTCACCATTAAGGACTAGTCCCTAGGGTACAATTCTTATTATCCTCCACACATAGTTTTTTTATTATCAAATAAAGAACGAGAATGGGTATGATTTTGTCCTCATTCGCCTGAAACTGACCAGGTACAATTCAAGAAATTCATTTGTAGAACAAAAATATAGGTTTTTTCCTTCTCCACTTGAAGTGACCAGTAATACATAATAAGTCTTATTTGATAGACACTAATTACTCTGATCGAATTCCTCAAAATGAAGCAATCAACCAGCCACCTCGAATACTAAAATTAATGGGATTACATAGGTATGAAATAATAAATATCTTTCATTCCTTCTTCATTAGTCACAAAGATATTATTATTTCATGTACTATATATCCCAAAAGTCTTCTGACACAAATGATAATCAACTAAAAATTGGTTGTCCACTCTCATCTTATTCTTGTGATCTTCAACACACAATTTTAGTTTTGACTTATTTTCTTCATTAAATCATGTCATAGTTTTCATGAATAAATTTCTCATTAAAATTCTAACACACATAATATATGATTACTTATTATTTTATGAGAAATATCTCAAAGTGTGCATACTTATTGCATTAAATCTTCAATCCCTGTGTGTATTGTCTCGTTTTAATGTTCTAAATTAAGAACACTATAAATTACTTTTCAAGTGAAATTACCTTATATAAGGAATACACACACACACACACATATATATATATGTAGTTTCCTAGTTCCTTTTTTACATAGGGATCATGTGAGACAATTCATTCCATATCCTTATTATCTTTTTGGGAGAAAGAAAAAAATCATTATGGGTTCTCTATATCCCTCCTATGAACAATGTATATGGGTTCCCTCCTCCTTTGTGTGACTAGGTTATTTTAAAGTTAATCAGTTTTTCTCTAAGAAACAATGAGCATGGAAAAAATGTATTCTTCGTGTAACCCATGAGACCCGTAGTTTCTTAGATTTCTTTATATATGATTAAGTTCATGTAATATATATATATATATATATAATATTCACATTCCACATAAGTTATGTAGTTCTTCATCATGATAGATATGTGTAGAACCTCCCTTCATGTGGTTTATTGGCTCACAGTTCTTCTTTGCATAGTAAGATGCATGAAGTCCTCAATGATATGTTCTGTTTATCAATGAAAAATGAGAGCTCAAAATATTTTTTTAAAAACTTTAACTCATAGGGTCCCTTGTAATTTATATACAATTAACCACTCCTCTCCTCAAAAAAAATACCATGTAATGTCCTCTTTTAATGGAATCCTGAATACCCATTCAAATATCTGATGATCTTGTCATTATTTTGAACATGGGTTTCCTTCTTATTGTATAGTTCATGACACCAAAAATGGTGGTGTGTCTTTTTATGTGAGCATAACTTCTTTCTAATGTGATAATCTCATGTGAATGTGATAATAATAATATGATCCTATGCAATACGGATTCTCGAACTTCCTTCTCAAATAGGTTTACATTCATTCAGAACTCATTCTTCATATTTTCACATTCATGAAAACATGCATAGTATCAGGTGGTTGGTCATGTCTCATTATTTTCTTCTTTTAGACTAGGGGATATGGTCGGTCATTGAGTGAATCTCACAAAATCTTATCAATGGTATCAGATAGATCGTATGAAAAGTAGGTGAGTGGCGGTTGAATCAGATGTTCATGGAAGATACAATTTCCACAATCAATTTAACTAGGTGACTCTCTATATATGTGTTCCATTTTAAGATTAGTAAAATTACCCCATGAATACTCACCCCATATTGGTTTTTACCTTAGTGTTAGTTTTCTTAATAATATTCTTCATGTCATTGGTAGTTCATGCTGGAAGTGGGGTCAGCACTGGAAACACCTATTCACACACCACCACCCACATAGGTCATTCCTCACTCTTGGTCCATGAGAAATCACTATGCACACCATGAAAAACATTCAAGATCTAGGAATCCTCTACTCCATATTCTTATCATGTGTGCTCCCCAATGAACATTATACACCCTCACCATCACCATGGCTACCATGATGAGGCTGGTTCCCATATGGTTGAGCCATAGATCCCATATGTGGTTGATCTGGCACATGTGGGTTCTCTTGGTTAGCCCAATTTTTAATAAAATTCCCGTATAAATATTTAGTAATTACTATGTATTTAAAAAAAATATCAAATACCTTTTCCAAGATAATTATTTATGAAAAATAAAATTGTATTTTACCTTTTTTCATGGCCTTCAAATATGTTCATAAAAACAAATATCTTGGTAGTATTCAACATATCTTAAACATATGAAATCCTCATATGAACTCACTAATAGATTATTTATATTAACTTCTCATGATGTTGTAAAAAAATTGAAATACAAAAGTACATGTTCTTGGATCAACGAGGATTAGTCCATCAATATTTATTTTTAAAACACTTCATACAAGAATAACATATGTCCTTGAAACTTCCCATGGATGGATCATTAATTGAAAATTATAATGCTTGGAAACACCAAGTAACTTCCAAGATGTTCTTCAATACATATTGATATGAAGGGTTTCATTACTTACTAAATCATTAACAAAAAATACAACATAAACATAAATTAGTTTATTCAATATCCCCCTTTTTATTTTTATTTTCAATAAAAAAATGGAATGTCAATATGTTCATCCCATTTAACATATGATTTCATTATTATCTCATCATTAATCCTCAACATTTTTCATTTTATTCTCTCATGTTTATTGATAAAAATACAAAGTTCTTGTGATAGGATGGTATCATTTATTTCTTAATAAATATGCCATAAATTATTCTACACTAAGTTTACTTGGATTAACCGATGTATAAAAAAGGGGTTTAATTTAGATATCATTTTTTCCATTATCTATTCATAATATGTTACCAATAGATATTCCAAAAATCACTTCATTCTTTAGAGATAGTTCAATTGATTCTAGGTTTATAGTAATTGGTTAAAACCAATTGATACACTATAAGTAGAACTTATCTGATATTAATTATTGAAACAATTATTCTCAATAAAACTTCAACCCAAAATTCCTACACTCATTATAACACACATATTAAAAACATTATTGTATAATTTTTAGGTTGTATTGATGAAATTAGTTCTGGATATTTTTCATGATTCATTTTTTCAGTTCATTGATTCATTTAATTCCACCCTTAAGATCAAAATTCATGTTATTTTTGTTAATTAGAACATGATAGGTTTCCAAAATACCTTAAAAATTATTCCTTGAAAAATTAAATTTTAAATATATTAGTTTTGAATGCAATGTAATTCTCTATGAATTTTTTTGGATGCTCACCTTAATGGAGGATCTCTATCTACACTTCATTAAGATGGATCATATTATCAGTTTTTATTATTAATTCCAATTCATATGAATTCCAATTTTTGTGATTACATCCATGATGGAGAGTTAAGATTCATTAATCAACTATTTTATCTTCATTATCTTCATCAAGGTTGACCATTGATCTTTCACAAAAAAAATTATTCATTAAGATATTTATAGGTAGATCAATCTAGGATGGTGACTTTCATTAATCATAGAATGAATATTCTAGCTTATAGATATTGAATTATTAACTTCTTCAACTCTGTTCTCTGCATGAGTATGTGTATCCCCTTCAATTTCCTAAAATTAAAGAACAAACACAAAGTATAAGGGAATAAGGTGGATATCCATTGTTTCTCAGTGAGAGAAATAAGGATGATAATTACCTCTAAACCCTGATACCCTTTTCATTTTAGCTCTATTTGAAGTTGAAATATTTATAATGACTCATATGATTTTTTTGGTAGTTTTGAGTAGCATCGAATCCTTACTTTCTTTATTAATATGTTTGTGTGTAATTTTCTTTTTGACACTGGACATCAAGAAACTTGCATCACCTAGTGATTTTAGATTCTTCTTCCACATTTCTTCTTAAGCTGGCAATATGATTACACAATTATCTAAGATGTGTCCAATCTTTTTTCACCTTAAACATAGTACTTATGAAACTCAATGGTTATAAATTATTGAAAAAATATCATGAAATGTTATGTTTTCATGTGAAATCATTTTATTTAATTTATAATATATCTTCATATATATTTATTCCAATTTTATATCCTTTTATATATCAAATTGATAGATTAACAATATATCAGATGGAGTATTAAATACATTCTTGATATGTTTACATGGATTATTAGGTGTTCTTTATTCCTCTTAAGTATATTTATTTTATTCTTAGACTAGTCATACCATTTGTTGTTTAAGATTTCTTTCATTTATTATGATATCCATGGAATGATTACATTAATCCATAGTGTGAGATATTATTCCCCAAAATATTTATTATATTTATTTTTATGTAGTTCCTTTATTTATCTTATTTGGGTTGTTTTAATCATAATAATTATTTTGTGATATTCCCAATTATGACTTACATATATTATTTGTAAACATCTTAGTATCATTTTTTTCACCATCTTTCAGTTGTTTATTTCCCAAAACTAAATTTTTTCCATTATTAATATTCTATGGTCTTTTCTTCTAAATTGATTTTGGTTCATGATTAAATTATTTTTACTTGCATGTATATTTACTATGGCCACTACCATTACAAGTACCATAGATATTCATAAGTCATTCAAATCTATTTATAATAGAAAGATTATTTCCTCTCATATGTGGTGTTTCCCCTTCACTAAATTTATCATATTTTATGTATGGTAATTTTTAATTTCATATATTGACATATTAAATTAAAAATTAGATTCTATATTCCTAAATAATTTACAAAACTAACAATATCCATCAAATATTTATCTTTCCCTTTGAGAGACTTTCTGGACTGATTGATATGATTTCTATTTTAGTTTATTTTCAAATTTTATGTGGGCCTGTTTAGTAGAATATATTCTTTCACAATTATGTTATATAACCACATATTTTGTAGTAAGTACTTCATTTACCTTATTTAGGAACATTTTATTATGTTTTTTTGAACCTACACAATGCATAGATTCAGAATAAACACAAAATTTATTGAAAAATATGGATGGTTCCTTTTTGTTAGAGACAACTTGAGATTGAAAATTAGATGATTTAAACACATTCTATCCATTGGATAGAGGAATTTTAGGATAATAACTGTCCTTATAAGTTTTTGGTGCCTCTTTTAGTGGTAGATCTTCTTTCATCTTGTTGTGAAGAACCAGTTTAAGCATTTTCAAAACATGCTAGTTTAACTTCATGTTCAAGAAATTTATTATTTAGGATTAATTTATCATCCTTTAATGAGTTTAATATATATTAAAATTATTTATTGATATTTATATCATCATATTAATGAAATATTTTGTATTATTGAATCAAATTATCAAGTTCCTTAATAATGTATACTTTGAATTCAAGTTGAGCATTCATAACATCAATGATATTCTTTTAGTTTTCCTATAATGCATGGGAATTATCTTCATGATTATAAATGGTTTTTTTGTTTCATTAGGATTCCTTTAAAATAATAATTCCCAACTCTATATCATACTTTTTTAAGCTCTATGATCTGAGAACTCTTAAGATAATATTATTTAGTGTGATCAAAACATGTCATCCCCTTTGTGCCAATGTAGTATCTCTTTTCATAGATTATTCTTCTATATGGGTGATATTTTCTCTCAAGGTATTCCTCTAAACTATATAATTTTCATTGTATGGGGAATTATATTTACCACCTGTGATTGGTTCATATGTTATAAATTTTCAAAACATTTTTTGTACCACTTCATTGGTATCTAAGGTAGAAATATTTTCAAATCATTTTGTGATACAGTGAACCATAAGTTATTATCTTTCTAAGATATATATACCATCATTATGTGGATAACTTCTAAATTCTTACTCAATTGAAAATAGTTACAACTTCTTTATCTTCCTCAACTCTTTATTATTTCTAATTTTCATTATCTTTTCTGAGATATAGATTTGATCTATATTAGATGTAACTCTTCCAGTTTTTCACTAAATTATTAATTGAGAATAGATATATAAAATATTTAATAATATTCAAATAATAGAATCAAATAAAAGGTGTGAACTATCACTATAATACTAATTATTTGGATCACTTTAGGGATGAACACACTGAAATGGGGATGAATCAATGTGGGGTGAATTTTTACCACTTTAAGCTCTTACCCATTTGGTACACCTCAGTCACTCATTTAGTGAATAGTTATAATTTCTTATTCACCTAAATTTGGTAATGAGTCACATAAAACATTAAAGTTCAATGTCCATTTTTGTTTGTTAATGATTTCTGTATCTTTTAATGACTAATCCTCAGAGTGCGGTGGTTATTATCCCAAGAACACAATGTCCTTTTTATTTTCAAAGATAGAAAGAGAAAGGGTATGAACTTGTACTCGTTCTCCTGAAACTGAATATCTATAATGGAAACTATTAATTTATAGAAAAGAGGTTGAATTATGTGTTATACTCTTAAAGTGATCAGTAATATAGAACAAGTATTATTTGATAGACACTAATTACTTTAATCAACATCCTAAAAATGTAGTAATAAAATGGATAGCTAGAATACAAAAATTAATGAATTGTCATAGATATTCATTAATCAATAGTTTCATCTCCTTATTCTTTATTCATAAAGATATGATTTTGTAGTGGACTAGATATATAAAAACTTATGACCCAAATGATAATAAATTTAAAATAGGTTTTCCACTCTCTTCTTCCTAATTTGAGCTTTGACACACAATTTTTATTCCATGATTTTCAATTTTCTATAGTGAAATAATTTCATAAGTTTCATGCATCAAGTTCTCATGAAATACCTAGCACATATAAGATATAAATCCTTATTATTTTATGTGGCATATCTCAAATTGTACATATTTATTTCGTGAAATCCTCAATGAATTCATGCATTGTCTCTTGTGCATGATCCAAAACAAGAACATAGTGTATTCCTTCTCAACTACACTAATTTTATATAATTAATTTCTATATATATATATATCTTTGTGTGTGTGTAGTGTCTTAGGTCCTTTGTGAAATTGGGGTCACATGAGATAGTGCTTTGTGTATCCTTAATTTCATTGTGATATCAAGAAAATGGTTCATGATATCTCCTTATCCATATCAAGATCAATGCATATAGGAGCTATCCTTCTTCGCATGACTAGGTTAGTCCATGGATAATCAGTTTTTATTTATGAAATAGGGATCACAAAAACACTTTCTTCCTTATATAACCTCGGAGGACCATAGTTTCTTTTATTTCTTTATGTAATATTTTGAGAACATGAGACCTCTATAATAATAACATACCATATAAGTAACATGGTTATTATTCATGAAAGATATGCGTGGAACCTATCTTCATGTATTATAGAGTCTCATGGATCTTATTCGCATATATGGATGCATGAAAACCTCAACCCGATGCTATGTTTTTCTATGAAAAATGAGATCTCGCAATAATTTTCAGTAGATTAAACTCATAGGGTAACTTAGTATTTATATATGATAAAACATTAATATCTAAAAATAATAATTTCATGACTGATCCTATTTTAATGTTTTTCTGAATTCCAATTTAAATATCTAAAGATATCAACATTTTTGAACAAGGGTTTCCTTCTTCTCATGTGGCTTCATGTGGCTTCATGATGTTGAAAATGGTGGCATTCCTACATAAATGATATTGGAATATTCTCATGATGATAATCTCACATTCATGTGATAACAATCACATTATCATTTTATCCATGCATTATAGATTCTTAAATAACATTTAGGAATTGGTTTTCATTCAGTTATAACTTATTTTTCAAATTTTCTCATTCATGAAAGTATTCATGGTATTGAGATGTCATTAATGACTCATTATTCACTTTGGGTAGACCATTATTGATGGATAAAAATTGAGTGGATCCCTTATTATAGTATCATTGGTGTTAGGGAACTCATATTTGAAGTGGGTGAGTGGAGGTTATAGATGATGAGCTCAATAGATCCAATGTCCATAATAAATTTCATCATATGGCTCTACTTATTTTCATACCATTTTAAGAGGATTAATAATACCCCATGAATAATCATCCCACATCATTTTGTTCCATTGTAGCTAGTGTAATTCCCTGATACCTTTCTATTAGGTATTTTTGAATCTTTTAATTTGGTTTCCTTTTTCATTAGATGAGTATTTCCAGCTAAGAATTAGGAGGATGCCTATAATGGTGATTTTGGGGATTTTTTGGAATCTTCTGTATAAACCTACAATTTCTGCTATTTTTGGGTATTTACACAATGTGTAATGGGATTATGTGATTTGTATTGTCTTATAGATAGATCATGTGAACTAAATACACAAATTGAAAATTATACACTATATTTAAGGGTTTCACATCATGTAATGTGAAAATTAGTTTTTAATTTAAAAAGAGACATTTTTAATGTGTCTAAAAATAGGATAAATTCATGAAATGTATGTTATTACACAACAAGTAATTCTTTGAGTTGTATCATTTAAGATGTCATGTGGGTTATTGAGGATTCATTTTATTTTAAATCCTTCTCCTCTCAAACATATCTCTTATGCTAATTGTTTTTGGTTGAATCCTTTAAATCTAGATCACTATGTTCAGTGATTGATTAGAAAATCTAGGTGCTTCACCTCTTCAGGTAAGATTTCATCTCAGTTTCTCTCTCTTTTGTGGTTTCAAAACCATTTTTAGCCTAGATTAGTAATCAGATCATGTTTTCTATCAGTACTTTTCAATATCTTATCACGCTTTATCCTCTAAAGGCTGATCTTTTGGTTTCCAATCCCCATTTTCAAAGGCAAATAGGTTTTCTATGTCCTTGAGGTAGGTGGATCTATCCAAGTGTTCTTATCTCTTGAATTTCTTATTGTTCATATTGATTCCTTGAAGATTTTGAATTAAATTACATGTTTTGAAATTGAAAATTTAATGGGTTCTTGTTTTAAAGGGTTTTTTACATTGAAAACTATATTGATTTTATTTAGAATGAAATGGATTTTTAACCCCTAAATAATGATTGTCTTGTATTTGAAATTGTTTTATAAAAATGTGAGTTTGGTTTTAAAAACATAAATTGACAATCATTACACATAGATAACCTTGGGTTCCTCAAGAAAGAGACACATGTAAACTTAGTGTTTGTGATACCACTAGTAGGTAATATATTTTATATTCATGGACTATATAAGGACTTGATATTAGTTGGATCCAACCTTATTCCTTTTTAGGATCGTGAGTTTATAGTAGGTATTTCTCCATGTGATAGAGCCTGTCTGGTAGGTTCTTTTTTGTTTCTAGTTGTTTATTGAAAGATATATTATTTCATGGATGTTGAAACACATGAATTTATACATTCATTGTGTTTTTCTGCTATATCTTATAACTTTCATGTTTCCTTTTTTTAAAAACATGATATTAAATTTATAAAAAATTAAGTATTTTTTGAAAAAAATGTTTTTAAATTGTTTTATTTATAAAAATTCTTGTAAAACAATATTTTTTAAAAACCTGAACTTATGCATTATTGATATCATAACTTTTATAGATTCATTGGTTGTTTCCTACGAGGATATGTTTTTGACACCCTACTTATACCATTAGGTCATTGTATATGTTTTTTATAGGACATGGGTAAATATAAGGGACTTTTGTAGCATTCTAGATTCTATTTACATCATTATTTCTGTTTAGGGATGGTTTAGAGGTGACGATTGGTCACATGGAGACTAGTTTGCCTATAGTTTTCATATTTTCTTATCCATCCTATTTGGATTAGTTGTATATCTCTTTGTTTCTTCTTAATACTATGGTTTAATGTCTTTTTTTCCTTATGTAATAGTCTTATTGTGTTATCTTTGTTTTACCTCACCCTATAATTGGATGACTTGGGTGACTAGTCTGGTTGACCTGGGTTGGTTTGTTACAGTTTCGTATCAAAAGAGTTACTCAACCTAAAGTTTGTTAGTACTATCTAAGTTGGTTTTGTGTCTTGGGTTGAAAGCAGTAGGATCATCAGAATTCAGACAGTAGGTTCTAAAAAGGGACCTGGCCAACTCACTCCTGTGACTAAATTTGTGTTTCAATGGGTGGTTGGAAAATCATTACTAAGTCCAAAAACTGGTATTTAGGTTCTCTTGGAAGAATTTTATAATAAATTTATTTAAATTTACCTATCTATTAATTTTGGGGACATGTTGTATGTAAGTTAATTTGAATAAACTAAGTGGGACATTTATTTATATGGACATGTTTCTTTCAAGAGTTGTTCCCTTTCATGGTATAGTTCATTACTGATTTAAATTCTTATCATTTTAAAGCATTGTTATGGATTCTTGAAGTTGGTTAAATGGTTTTGGAAAGTTTTCATGATTTATTAGTTATTGTATTATGTTTAATAGTAAATTCCTACTATAATATCTCTTCCAAACATTAGAGGGGAAGTCGTGGAGAGATTCCACAGGAAGATCCTTCAGTGGAACCTTCTTTGGTTGAAGTAATGATCTGTACTATTTAGACTTTGGGGTTAGTGGGTATAATGAACCCAAGATGAGTAGTGGGTCATGGAACAGAATTTACCAAGAGTCATCCACCTATATTCCATGGTGAAAAAGTAACCCAATAGTTATAGGAGTGTCTTGAATAGATTAATATGATCTGAAACTTTTTTAAGATTCATGAAGATTCTCAGGTGGGTTTTTACATGTATATACTCGAGGGACTATAAAGAAGATGTTGGGACTCTATTGTGAAAGATAAGATTCATGAAGGTCTTACCTAAGTTTATTTAAATAAAATATTCAATCAACCATTTTATTTTGAGAAATTACATGTTGTAAAGAACAAGGAGTTTCTGACCTTCGAGAAAGGGGAGCATATTATTCTAGAGCACTCCACTCCTTTTGTTGAGTTGGTGTATTAGAAAACTGAGCTTGTAAATAATGACCTCCTAAATTCTCAGAGATCAATATGGGGATGAGGGATGATATCTGATCAATGATTGTTCTTTGGTTCCATATTACATTTGAGGAGGTAGTGGATAAAGTATCTTTGGATGAGGTGAAAATAGCTAGAAATATAGTTTTGGGTGTAGGTTCAGTTAGTGAAGTGGTTATCCAAGGTTCTTCTTCTGGTCATAAAAGTAAGTTCAAGAGTGATCAGTTTTCTCCATAACTCCAGCAATCATTTTTTCATTTTATAAAATCTAGTTCAAGGGTGACCGGTGCCCAACATACAACCCAAAACTTGATCAAGAGAACCAAAAAAACAACAAGCAACACAAAGTATTATAACATTATACATCATAATAACCATAGTCATCCTTGCATCCCATGCAGGATTATTCTTCTCCAGTGGTTGATTCCCACTCCAGGTGTCTCTAGAAACTTTTTCTTTGAACCCGATTTCTAATCTGATCAAGAACGACCATATTTGGAGATGCCTTCTTAACCCCAATTCCCTTTTTAACAGCAAGAACTACCTGTATATTCCATTTAGAAGAATACCTAGTCTGCATTGGCCATGGTAAATAAGAATAATCCTTCCTTGGTTGCCTTATTAGTGGTGCAGATGAAGATCATTCACCTGCAGACATCATCTGATTCCCACTTTGGACGATATCGTTGAATGAACGGCTGATAGGGGTACCCAATTTTTCTTTTCCTCCCCTAGAGTTCTACCTTCCCTTCCCAGACTACTCCCTCAACGCAGACTCAGGACACCCAATAATATAACCTGGCCTCTAATCTGACTTGTTACTTTCCATCAAGGGTTGTCGCCTTTTCTCCAAAGGTTGTTCATCCCCAGCCATATAACCTTCCTCCTTCTTCTTAAATTCAATCAGAAGACCCTCTAGAGTCATATCGCCACCAAACCAGTTGTTCCCGGTGTAAGCTTGAACCATCAGAATAGAAAAACCATGACTAGCACTATCCCCCGGACCCTAATTCACACATTCCAGCAAAAGAGGGTGACTTTCCATAATGAGGGAACCTTCCACAGATCCTGAAACTGGATCCTGCCCCATACGATCAACCTTCATATCCTCCAAGACCTCCACATCACACTCACCTCCTGTAATTACCTCCTCCTCCAGGCCTAAAGTCAGTCTGTCCTCAACTAGCCCCTCAAACCTGTTACTTAAAGACAAAAATGGCTTCGCCAGGGGATCAAGACCTTTAGCATCCCTCTTTCTGGTCGTGTTGGCCACCTCCACAAAACTAAAGCCTTGATCGTCTTCTACCAGTTCTGAATCCACAACATCAGGGGACTGAGAAGGCGTCTCTTTATCCTAGTGCATCCTAATGCTGGCAGTTCCAACTATATGGCCTTCATCAAAAGAAACTTTATGAGATCTAGAGGCAAAATTCTCTCCAGCTGAAGCAGTCGGCTGAGATCCCTTCCCTCCTTCTATCGACTCCTTAGCCATCGTAGCCCGACCCACCTTCACACTGTTGTCTAACATATTGTTCCGTGATCCATCCTCTGTGCTCATTATCTCATCCTTCCCACTGCAACGAGCATCCCTCGATCTTGAAAGGAGTCCACTTTGACGGGCTTCAACTGAGTGACCCAAAAGCTTGCAAAAACCACAAAACTCAGTCCAATTTTTGTAGACAGCTCTCTTTTTGCACCTTTACTCCTCGCCCATCGGATAATTTCAATAACAAGATGTCCCAAGGAAGTAAGGCATAATCCACTTTCACCAAGGGATCACAGGTGCATATTTATTCTTCCAAGGGTGGTGGGTCTTATTATCATTCCAAAGGGGATGTATAGGTGGTGATGTCTAGATGGATGTATGTGAAAGAGTGTTCATCAAAGGAATCTAAAGCAGGTATAGCTACTATTAGAGGTATGTTGTTTATATCATCTTCTATGGTGATATAATTTTTTTATATAGGTTCCACTCATTATTTTATATCCTCAAAGTTGGTTTATGTGTCAGGCCTCTGTTCAGAGCTTATGTCATTCTTGTCGGATATTTCCACATCTTTGGGAAAGAGGTCCAAACAAGGTTTCAAGTTCCCCATGTGTCGGGTGAAGATAGATAATATTGTAGTGGTTTGGGATTTCTTAGTTCGTGATCTTGACATCTTTGATTTGATTATCATCATTGATTAAATGATCAATATGAAGGCCCATATAGACTATTTTCACTTCTTGTTATAGTTCTTATATGTAGATGGGTCCACTCATGTTTTCTATAATTAGTGGGACTCTAGATCAAGATGGGTAGGGAATATTGTTCTTTATGCTAGTATATTCTCATTACATCTATCAAAACTATTTTTAATGTAGTTGGCCCTTTATTGGGTGGTCAGAAACCTACTGTTGTGTGTGTGCCCTGAGGTCTTCTTGGATGATTTTTCTATTTTACCTCAATAAATATATGTCAATTTCACTATTTAAATTCTCCCTAGAATGATTCCAATTTCTATTATATATTTTCAAATAATTCCTTATGTTTTATTGGAACTTATGTTCTATCTTGAGGACCTATAGGAGAAAGGATTTATTCATCCTAGTGTGTCACTATGGGCCTCTCCTATAATCTACTAATAAAGAAGACAATAGCCTTATACTTTGTATTGAATATCGAATGTTGATTTATCTAACCATTAAGAACAAATATCTTTTAACTAGAATTGATGATCTCCATGATTATCTTATAGGGGATCATTGGTTTTATAATATTGACCTGAGTCAAGGGTACCACCATTTGATATTTCGAGAAGAGGATATACCAAAGATGGCATTTAAGAGTTGATATGAGCATTTCTAGTTTTTTGTTATTCCATTCAATCTCACTAATATTCATGCCATTTTTATGTATTTGATGAACCCACTCTTTAATAAATTCTTGTAATATTTCATTATTGTGTTCATGGATGATATTTTGGTGTTATCCAAGTCAGACGAGGAGAACATAGACCATTTGGATATTATTATTTGAATCATGAGGGAACATCTTTTGTATGGTATGATTTCCAAGCATTAGTTTTGGATTTAAGAAGTGAGTTTTTTGGGGCATGTGATATCTCAAAGGTGTGTCTTAGTAGATACAAATAAGGTACATAAAATTATATCTTGGGAGAATCCTAGAAATGTGTTTGAGATCTGGATCTTCTTAGGTTTGGAAGGTTACTATAGAGGATTTTTTCAAAACTTATCCAAGGTTGAATCCCTGATGAAAGCTTTAACACCGTAAGGATGTCAAGTTTTAATGGAACGACAAGTGTCTAGGATATTTTGATGAACTAAATATAAAGTTAAATTTAGCACCATTTTTTATTCTTTCAGAACTAGGCTTAGGTTATGATGTTTTCTATGACTCTTTTGGTATGGTTTTGGGATGTATCTTGATGGAGGGGAAATAGGTAGTGGATTATGGCATTTTCTAGTTATACCCTCATGATAAGAACTACCACACCTATGATCTTTAGTTGGAAGTTTTTATGAACACACTCAAGATGTGGCATTACTATATTTTTGGGGTTCTATTTATTATGTATTCTAATCACAAAATCCTGAAGTATATTTTTACACAGAAGGATCTAAACATCTGACTGATATATAGGGTAGATTATTTTCAGACCTTTGATTTTTATATATTATATAACCCTGGGAAAGGAAATGGGGTTTCTGATTCATTGAGAAGAAAATTATCGACATAATATATGAAAGAATCAATTGAGCAGTGGTCTTTATGAGTTTGTTTGCTGAGATGATCTTGGAAGTGAAGTAGGCTGGTGGAAAGGTTTCTTGGATTCGATAAAGGTTGAATAATATTTTGATGAGAGAGTTTGACTTGAGAAGACAAAAGAACCCAAAAGATAATGCTTTGTAGAAATCCTAAATAGTGGGGAGACCTCTAGTGAGTGGTCTTAGTCTCCAAGTGGACCTTTGTGCTTTCGTAAAAGGTTGTCTATTCCTTTTCCCATAAGCTATAATTTTTTAGATAGTGTACACCAATCATATTGGTCCATACACTCTGGGGATACAAAGATGTACCATGATTTGAGACATCAGTATTGGTAGTTGGGGATGAGGTGGTTAGTTTGGGATTTTGTGTCATAGTGTCTCACTTGTCAAAGAGTTAAGGTAGAACACTATAGACCTACAAGTTTGTTATAGCCTTTACCCATTCCAGTATGAAATTGGGATAAGATTTACATAGATTTCGACATTGATTTACCATGGACTCCTAGTGGTAAGGAAGTGATTTGGATGATTATAGATAGATTCACTAAATCTGAAAATTTCATAGCAATAATGGAAATAATGAAAGTGAAAAAACATAGAGACTCATAAGTCTAAGAGATAGTGAGGCTTTACAGGGTTCCCTCTATAGTTTTTTCTAATAGGTACCCAAGGTTCGCATCTAGATGCTGGAAATGTTTGTAGGATTAAATGGTTCCATAGTTGAAATTGAGCATGGATTATCATCCACAGATGGATAGACAGGTAGAGAGGGTTGTACTTGTTCTTGAGGATATGCTTCAGGCTTGTGTTCTTGATTTCGGTGGATCTTTGGATAAGAATTTTCCTTTGGTAAAATTTTCCTATAACAATACATGTCAGGCTTCGATCGAGATAGTAACCTTTGAGACTTTGAATGGCCAGCCATGTCAATCTCCCTTGTGCTGGTTAGAGTTAGGAGAGTGCTTCTTAGTTGGGATGAGATTGGTTTATGAGATGATAGAGATGGTGTATTTGATCCAATGGCATTTTATCACAGCCCATATTTGTCATAAATCTTATACAGACTTTCATCATTTTTTGTTGGATTTTTTGGTTGCTGATCGGGTTTTTTCTCAAAGCTTCACCTCGCTTAGGACATCATCGGTTAGGTAAGTAGTGTAATTTGGCACTGTGGATTGTGGGCCCCTTTGATATCATTGAGAGACTTGGGAGGGTGGCCTACAAATTTGAATTACCATCTGGATTGACTTCTATCCATGATTGTTTTCATGTTTACTAGTTTAATAGGTATATACCAGATCCTTACCATGTGATTATGTGGAAGGATGTAAATATTGAAATTGATACCACTTTGGTTTAGTATCCAGTTCAAATTTTGGATTTCCAAGATAAGGTGTTTCACAAAAAATGATTCCCCTAGTCTGGGTAATGTAGAAGTATATATAGGATCTCCATCAGATGTGGGAGTGGGAGTTAATGATGAGTCATAAGTGGCATACCATTTTTGAAGATCCAGAATCTGGAGCACTTTTTGGGGTTATAAAGATGTTATGGTGGGGACATTAGAACACCTCATTACCTTTCTATAAAGTATGTTTGAACATTTTCTATTGACTCCCATTTTCATTGGGCGAGTATTTCCATCTGTGAATTGGTAGGATACATATAATAGTGAAGACATGGATTTATTAGAATCATCAGCATAAACCTATAATTTATGTTATTTTATGGGAAGTTACACAATGTGTAATGGGATTACATGACATATATTTTCTACCAGATATATTTTGTGAATTGAACACACACCGTGAAAATTATATATGTCGTGTAAGGGTTTCACATCATGTAATGTGAAAAATAGGTTTTTAATTAAAAAAATGTGTTTTTTAGCATAACTTAAATTGGGATAAATTCAGGATATTTAAGGTATTACATGGTATTTAATTACCTATGTTTTAGGTTTTAAGGTGTCATGCGGGTTATTGAAGCTTCATAAAATATTTTGTCCTTCTCCTCTCAACTAGAGCTCTTACCCTATGAATTTTTGGGTGACTCCTTTTCTTCTAGATTACTCTATTCAATGATTGATCAGCAAGACTAGGCACTCATTATCTTTGGGTAAATTTTCCTCTCAGTTTTATCTCATTTGAGGTAATCGTACCATTTGTGATAGGAATTAGTAATCATATCTGTTTTCTATCAATAATTTTTTGTCACTTCTTATACCTTGTTTTATGAAAGATAATATTGTGGTTTCCAATACTTATTGTGAAAGGAGGATAGGTTTTATACATCCTTGATTTAGGTGGGTCTATCTAAGTGTTATAATCTCTAGAATTACTTTTTTTTCTTATTGATTCTTTTAAGATTTGAAATTTAATTTTAGGATTTAAAATTTAAAAGGGAATTGGTTCATGATTTCAAGGGGTTCTTTATTTGAAAAAAAAATCACCTTAATTTGGAAGGAACTGTATTTTAAAAACCTAAAGCATGATTTCCATGGATTTTAAATGGTTTTATAAAAATGTGATCTTGGTTATAAAAAAACTGACAAACATTGCACAGCGGGAACCTTGGGTGCATTGATAAAGAGACACATGTATCCTTAGTGTGTTTGACACAACTAAGATTTAACCTCTTATATATTGATGGACTATGGAAGGAATTGATATTATTTGGATTCAACCTTATACCTTTTTAGGGTCATGAGTGTCTAGAACATATAGTCCCATATGGTAGAACCTGGATGGTATGTGCATTGTTGTTTGTTTCATGATATATTATTTCATGGATTTTGACTCACATGTATTTATACTTTTGGTATGTTTACCTTCACTATCTTATAATTGGAATGTTTCTGGATTTTGAAAATATGATATTCAATTTTTGAATAATTTAAGGATTTTTTGAAGAAAAAAATGTTTTCAAATTATATTATTTTTAAAAAATATATTATAAAACTATATTATTTTAAAGATAGAAATTGTGAATTCTTGATATCATAACTTGTATATATTCTTTGGTGGTTTCCTTATAGTCTCTATTTCTCACTCTACATTTTCCTTTGGGTGGATCTAGACCTACTTTTGTAGAACAGAGATAAAGTAAAGGGAGTTTTGTAGCATTTTGTCTTCTATCTACATTGTTGTTTTGGATTTGGGATGGTTTGGAGGTGACAGTTGGTTATATGGGGACTATTTTATCTAGACATTTCATACTTTATAGTTTAGCCAGTTTGGATTGGTTGTATCTTCCTTTATCTCTGTTCCATACTATGGTTGTATGTATTTTTTCCTTATATGAGAGACTTGTTTTGTTATATTATTTTACCTCACCCCATAATGGGATGACTTGGGTGACTGGTCTGGTTGTCCCATGTTTCTCTATTATAGCTATCCACTTAATAAGTCTCTTATTTTCCTCAGTATATTCATTTAGCAGTATGGTCTCCACCTATAAAACCTATGCACACACCACCACCCACACGAGTTGTGCCTCACTCATGGTCAACATGAACTCTTTACACACCCAATGTGCACCCTATGAGAACTATGCATCCTATAGTCCTCAAGATTATCATGTGCACTCCCTAGTGAGAACTTTGTGACCTCACTGTCACTATGGATTCCCATGTATAGGATGGTTCCTAGGTGGTTAATTCGGGACTCCCATATGTGGTCGAGTTGGCCCGGGTGGTTTTCCTTGGTAAGATTAATTTTAAATAAAAGTCCCATATAAATACTCAGTAAATAATAAGTATTTCCGACCAACTGAAATAAATTTTCGAAGATAATTTGTAACACCTCAAGATTTTTAAAAAGGTCATCTATGCTTGGTAGCGTACAAGACATAGAGCACTCAGCTTAAAGAAACCTTGAAATAATATTATTTTAAATATGAACATTATAACCTAGTTGTTAATTTGGAGGGAATGAATAGTATTAAATAATTTATGAAATATATATATTTCTTACTAAATATAAATTTATTGATAAATTCTTAGTAAATAATCAATATATTTTTAGTAAAGTAATTTAATTCTTCAAAAATATGCTTTCTTCAAAAATCATATTTTTTTGTGAGAAAATATTATAATTAATTTATAGAGAATTTAGAAAATGTATTTGATAAATTTTAATTTAATTTTTAAATAATAATATAAATATTAAATTCAGGTGAAATTTTGTGCTTTTTCAAAAAATTCTGCTTTTTCAGTAAATGGTGAAAATACTGATTTTTTTGAAAATTTGTACTTCATCCATGAAAATGCACAAGAATATTCAATTTTCCTTTAAATCAGATGGTTCAACATTAGTAAAAAAATTAATTCCAATGAACTAAATATAATTTTTAGAATAAAACTATGATAATAATAATATAAATAAATGTATATGAAATAACAAGATATCTATTTTGTATATATAAGTTTCTTGAATATTAATATTTTAATACAAATATTGAACTTTTAGTAGTCTATAATAGGGAAAAAAGCTATGGTACTTGAAACTATACATGATAAAGACTAATGAATCTAACATATAGTAAAAATTTTAAATGTATATTATAAAAAATCATGAAGATTAAATGCATGTTGTAAATGTATATAAATTCAATGTGGTAAAATCTATATTTGTGTTGAAAATGTATAATTATATGTAATTGTTTTTATTATTTACACTTAATCAAATGAGCATCAGATATAGTAAAAGACATTACATTAGGTAATCCTTTATTTTTTATCATATTGAATAAATACAAGGAAATAATCCTAAATAAAAAAAATAAAATAAGAAGATGTTTTAATGGATTAAGAAATAGAGAAAGAAGCATTATAAAACTTAGAAAGGGTTCCAATGAAGATATTATGTGTTGAAATCAGTGGTTGGGTTGAACTAGAGCCCCATATTTTGCACACCATTCCCTTATCCATTAAGGTGCACATTCTTTTGAACCAGATGAGTCTCCTCACTAGATTTTCTTAGAAACTCGAAACCAAACTTTTTTTTTGCCATCCGATGTAATCTTCTATAGTTAATACACTACAAATGAAACAATTTAATTAATAAATAAAAGGAACATATGCTCTAATTGTCTTCAATAACTATAAATTTAATCAAAAAGTGACATAAACCCATTAAAATCCATGCATGAAAAATATTTGAAGATGATGCTAATAGATTCACGAGACGATAATGGATCCAGAAGGTGAAATAAAGTAAAGGATGATGTTTTATTCACCTAATAATGAAAAGAATAGAATAAAATGAGAAGAAGGGTCCCAGTAGCCAATTCACATAGTTATGCAAGAGTCTCATCCCACTTTCCCAAACATGAATTTCATGATTGAATCTAGCATAGAGGGGGATTAATATCTAAATTAAATATTCATACTGGAAGTTATAATAATCTTACATAGGAAGAAGTTCATAATTTCAAGGTACCAACTTCATCAAAACTGACATGTTCCTATAGAAATTTTATTCTTCGATGTAAACACAACTCCTAAAATTAAAATAATCCATGCATTAGAAATTTGAAAAAGAAAAAAATCCTTGTAAATTTCCATCATAGAATAAATTAATTCAAAAATATATCATAGAGTTACACATAAAACTAGGAACAAAGTGAAGAGAGGTTTCTACCAGAAAATGATCAAACAAATAATCAGAATAGAAGATTGAATGAACTTACATAGAATGTAATGACCGTCCTAGCAGAATTTAAAGGGACTATTTCAGGGGTTTAACAAAAATTCAAATCAATTAGACAATGAAAATTAATGAAAAATAAATTACATATAAAATAAAACATATACAAATGAAAATTCAAAACAATTGAAAATTAAAGAAGTAATGATACAATAAATCGATACAAAAAAACCAAGATTATGGAAATAAAAAGTGGTTTTTAAAGATCTGATATCAATAAATTGTAACATATGACTAAAATTGGTGAGAGACCAAACAAAGTTATTCAATGTACTTTGATAAATATGTCATATATGATTTTGTTATTGAAAACTACAGGTTTATATTAAGAAAATTGAACATGAAAAATAGGTTAGATAAAAATATCTTAAAAATCATTATATAAAGATAAATGTGAAATTTAATATGAAATTTTATTTTTTGAAAATTGGTCAAGAACTGTAAATAGTTAAAGGAGTATGATACAATTTGTAAGTGGTTAAATTTTATGTTTGGTTCTTTGAAAATGAAAAAAAAAAATTATGAAAATTATTAGGATGATGATTAAATGGAACATCCAACTAAAAATTTTAAATGCACATTATCATCTCAAGATTCAATAGGCTTCTTCCAAAAATAAAATAAAATAAAAGTAACAAACATATATATGTTTTATAGAAGTTGGTATTAAAATTAGCGTATTCACATTCTATATCTATATTTTTTTCTGAAAAAACATTTTTGAAACCATATATGTATGTATATATGTTCTATATGTATAAATACATAGTATATGAATAATATGAAAAAATTTGTGTGTGTGTGATCATGGGATTTGTGTGTGTGTGTGTGTGTGAAAACCATAAATATTGTGATGAAGCAGTTCATGTTGGGTAAAAAAATTGAAGAAAATACAAATATTGGAAAGTGAAAAAAGGTAAACAGACCATAAATCATAATATAGATAAAAATATGAAAACACATTTAAACCAACATTGAAAAATATAAATAAAAATATTAAGGTAATTATTTTAAAAGAAAATTGTAATTCAACTGATAATAGGTCTCCAAATTTTTTAAAAAATGGCATAGTAATATGTATTTGAGAAACCTTTAACCTAAAAATGAATAATAATATCAACTGAGAAGAACTAATTAGAATTAAAAAATAAATTCCAAAAAATATTATCATACACTATGATATTAGAAAAAAAATATGGAAGGGGAGGGTGAAATATTTTGGAGGTAAATCATGGAATAGATGAAATTTTCTTAACAACATTAAAAAAACTAAATTAAATTTATGAATGGAAGCTCATTTTTCATACTTGAAACCAAATTGAAGTAATTGAACTTCTTGAGGTCACATAAAAAATGTTATACATTCCAAGGTGGTGGTGGAGGTGGATACCTAGCCAAATTCAAGGGAGCCAGGGGCGAGGGTGCTGGAGTTATAACAAGAGACGAAGGCTTAGCCAGATGATAGAGAGATAGAGGCAGATACCAAGGTGGAAAAAGAAGTGTGGAAAAGTAAAATAATATTAAAGGAATAATGAATTCTATATTATATTATTTAATATGGATTAATATAAGGACTAAATGGCATTTTATCAATGAAAAAAAGTTAAATATGATTTCATGATTATACCTTTGAATTATTATAGTAAGCACGCGGTAGATTTAGATTTATAACACTAACTACCTCTTAGTAGATACAGAACTCTGTTTTTCTAAATAAGGATCATACGTCCAAAATTATTGAAAAAAATATTGTTTTCTAATGTTAAATACTACATTAAAAAATTAAAATTTCAAGACTGATTAAAAAATAGGGGTCGCACCATGTAAACATTATCAAATTCAAAAAGGGGGTTGAATCTAATGAAGGAATAGTCATAATTGATGAAATTTGAAGTTAGGTTCTTTGGAAATGAAAAGTTAAGATTATAAAAATTATTAGGATGATGATATAATGAAATTTACAACTAAAAATTTGAAATGAACATTTTCATCCCAAGTTTCAACAGGATTATTCAACTAAATTAAAAAAATCATAGTTAAAAAATCATATGTAATGGATATATCTATGCTTATGTGTAAATCATATATATTTTATTGAAGAAATTCATGTTGGGTAACAAAATTAAAATAGGAAAAAATGTTTTAAAAGTGAAAAATCTAAAAATACAATATATTAGAATATAGAGAGAATATGGAAAGAGATTAAAATCAATAATGAAAATTACAAAACAAAATCAAAACATAATTTTTAAAAAAAATTGTAATTCAACTAAAATTCAGCCTTCATTTTCTTCATAAAACACTATCATATCAATATGAAATTAATAAACCTACAATCTAAAAAATAAATAAAAATACTAAATGAAAATAAATAAAATCAAACCAAAAAATTACATTGAAAAAGTTTTATATGCTATAATCTCAGATAATATCAACAGAATGAAATAAATTTAAAATATCTATTATAAATAATGAAAATTATAAAAAAATATCAAGGGAAGATATTTTTTCATACCTGAAACCAAATAGAAGTAGATTCAGTTCTTGATATCACATGACCCAAAAAATGTTATCTTTTGTGAATTTCTGGAAGTGAAATAAGAAATAGATCAAGGAAAATGCAATCTATAAAAATGAATAAAAACTTTAAATGTCAAGAATAAAGAAAATTAAACAGAAAAATTGTTTTATTATATGATCTCATATAATATCAAAGGAATGAAATGGATTTAAAATATCTAATAGAAACAACGAAGATTATAAAAAATAATTATCAAGGGAATATAGATTTTCATACCTAAAACCTAAAAAAATTAGATTCACTTCTTGAGATCCCATGAACAAAAAAATGTTCTCCCTTGTGAACCGTCTAGAAATGAAATAAGAAGCCTATAATGGAAATATACGATCTAAAAAATGAATAAAAATATTAAATGACAAGAATAAATAAGATTACACAAAAAAAATTCATAAAAATTATTATACCCTATGATCTCAGATAATATCTATGGGATGAAATGGATTTAAAATATATAATAGAAATAATGAAAATAATAAAAAAAAATATTAAGGGAATATATTTTTTCATAACTGAAACCAAATAGTAGATTCGCTTCTTGAAATCATATGACAAAAAAATGATTTCACTTATGAACTATTTGGAAGTGAAATAAGATACTAATATTAGAAACCCACAATCTTAAGAAAAAATGAATGTAAATATAAAATGACAAGAAAAAATAAAATTACACAAAAAAATTGAACAAAAAATATTATTATATACTATGAATGAAACTAAAAGCATTGTATATTGAATGAAATCAGTTACACATATTGATAATTCAGAATACATTGATGTGATAGAGGAAATCAATATCAACCATGGTAAAAATTATAAATAAAGAAACAAGTGTTAAGCATAATAAGTATTAGGAATATTTAGAGTATCATCATTGGAGATGTATAGTATGAATTTTTTAGAAAATCATGTGTAATAGGAAAGACTAAATAATAGAGAGAAGGGAGATTATTTCCACTAAATTAGTAGAACATTCATGTTGCATAGTTTTGGATATGTAGGCTCTTAGAAGAAAGAATGCAGTATATGTATAGTGGCTAAAAAATCTCATTAGAAACCTAATTATTATTTTTTGGACATAGAAGTAATGATATCTGTTGTGAAAAATTTGTTTGAGTAGTGGTAAATGAATGACTAAAAAGTAGATTTAGGTCTGATAGAGTAGATTTCATGGAAAACTTATTAAGTGATGGTTGCGGCCAATGTAGGTTGACTCTATACTAAGGAAAAATATCGACAGGGGCTACATATATCTTATAGAAGAAGAAGTCAGATCTTGGATGGAAAGATAAGGTATTGATGATGGTGAAGGGCTTCGTGAAGTGGTCGATGATCGTTCACCACGGCAGTTGACAATGAAGGGAAATTCAAACAGGTTGTAGGAGGTATAGTAAGGAGGAGTCAAAATTAACAAGAAACAAAAGGAGAAGGTGAGGAAAATGGAAAGCCATATGAGTAGGGAATAGAGAGATAGAGATCGGTGGTAGATGTCAGAGGATAAGGTTGTCAAATATGAAGCTGTAATCATAGGTGATTGGGTTAGAGGATGGAGGTTTCATTTTTCATCGTGAACCCTAGAATAAGGAGAGAGAAATCATGAGATGGGTGGGTTTATATAAAGTTAATTAGAGATGTTTTAGTTAGTATATTTAAGATAAGTAAGAAGAAGGTGACATGTGTGATGGAAACAACCCAGATTTAGAATAGATATTTATTTCATTACTTTTAAATAAATTAATTAATTTAAAAGTACCATTATATTTTTAATATAATTTAAATTAACATAAGTATTATTTATTTATATTTAACCCACATAATTAAATTTCAATCATATTTATATTTTATTTAAGTATAGGTTTATTTTGAGGTTTAAATACATTTTTTTTCAAAAAACAATTTTAAATTGAATAATATCTATCCTTTTTAGTTAATTAAGACAACCCACAATTAGGAATTATTTAAAATAAATTTATATATTATAAATCAATAGGTATGAATTTAAATACATATAATTCTTATTACTGGTCATAAAGTTAATATAGAATCATTTTTTCTTGAAAAATACACATCTTGAAAACCTGATATTTCATCACGTCATTGTGTTTAATTTTAAATGAAATTCATCCACTTATATGAAAAGTATTTAGTATAATGGATTCCATATTTTTAATAAGAACAATTTATATTATCTAATAATTTAAAATTAATTTTTTTCATAATAAATAGTGAAAATAGTAAATATATTTTATCGCGGTTAAGGTAAAAATCGATTTACTGGGGTTTAAACAAAAAAATAAAGACTAAACTGATCTAAAAACATGCCTAAAATATATTTTATATACATATTTAATTATTATAAGGTATAAGTCTCTATAATTGCCCATTTTGGATCATTTTTTAATTTGAAAAATGTGAGCAAACCTTTCTCTTTTTAAAAACTACAAGTGTGCCACTGACCTCAGTTATAAAAGTTCAACAACTCTTATCTCCTCTGCACACTATTAAATCCTTTTTTCATAGAAAATTCCTAAAAAAATATCTTCATTAATTCCCTACCCACATCCTATAATTAGTTTTTTGGTCATATAGTTATTCTATGAAGGATTTGGTGCTAACCTAAGGAAGATTTCTAAAGAAGAGGTATCATGCTTAAATGAGAATTTTTATTTTATTACTTCTTCCAAAACCTACAAATATTCATCAATTATTAAGATATAATAACAAAAATATCTCCCTTATAATGATTTTTTATTATATTAATTTAATAACCTAAATCCATATCATATTCCATAAAATGGGAAATAAAATCATAATTCATGTGTAAGAATGACCACCACCACATGAATCGATGTCATTCATTTTTCATCATAACCTCTACAAGAAATAATGATATATTTAATATATATTATATATATATATGAGATTGGTTACATAATTATACTTCTAAAACTATGATATCACATATTTCATCTTACATTCTATTCCATATGAGATAATATAACATTGCTCGTGTGTATGGTGGATTACCGCATCACGAAGCGATGAGATTTGTTTTTCACAAACGCTTTACATTGAAGGTAATAAGTATAAAGTTAATAAATATGTGTTATCAATATTAAATAAATATGATATTAATGACATATTTATCACTATAAAAATATAATATATCGTTAAATATCTTACAATTTCATTCACTAAAAAATGATAACTTTGTTCGTGCATACATGTAGACTACCCCCTTCACAATGCGATGTTCTTCATTTTACATCCCCTAATAACATGGATGATATATAAACGTATAATTAATAAAATGATATGATATTAATTCTAATATGGTAATTCTATAAAGATAAAATAATACTTTCCTTTTTTTCCATAATGATATTTGAAAAATGGAAACATTACTCATATGTATGTATGAATTATAATCTCTATGATTGTAAATGGATAGTTTTTTATAAAAATCTTTGATTATTGGTTTCAAATCTGTAATTAATTTATTGATATATAAATTATTTTTTATATTATGGAACAATGACCCCTTTTACCATGTTCAACACACTTAAGACATTTTGAAATAATGAACCGAATTTCATCAAAACACCTGATGTGAAATTAACTAATTAAGTATTTAAATATGTAATTAAAAAGAAATAACATAAATGATTTACATATATTATTTTAAAACTATAAAGGGTTATTAATAAATTATATGATTGATATAATATTATTTTCATGAGTTAAAGGAAATATATGGAATGTTTAGACTCGAGGTAAGGGTCAACGTCTCAATTTTACTTCATTGATTAATATTTTAATGTTATATACTAAATTTCTTTTATTGGGTGTATATAATGCCCATTTTACATGTAATGTCATGAATAATGAATACATCATAGTACTTTATGTTTTAATTTTAATTATTTCATCAATGGGGATTTGAAATGAATGTTACCATGATGTAAATAATTTCATAACTCCATTTCTTTTTGCTCAGTTATATTAATTATTAATTTTAATTGATATTATAAGATTACTTGTAATTAATTTTTATTATCTTATGTTTCATTTCCAAAAAATCTATTTATGTTTATAATTGATAAACATAATCAATTCATTTATTTATTCTTAATTCAATGTTATAATAATTTTAAGGGTTTCCCATATTGCTTTTAATTCTATGAGACATATTTCATATTCACCACTTATTTTTATTGTGTGGTGTATATACTACCCAGGAATTATACTTATGATTATTTACATGAAAATTATTTATATTTAAAAATTCATATGAGGTTATCCCTTTCATGTGATTTTTATGCAGTGATTATCAAAGCCGAAAGGGTCTTCGTCTCAATTTTCCTTAATTGAAGAATATTTTATTATTATGAACCTAATTTAATTTATATAGTGTATATACTACCAATTTTATATGTAATATCATGAATAATTCATAGATCATGGTATTTTATGTTTCAATTTGAATTATTTTATCGAATTGTATTTTATTTGAAAGTTACCTAGTGGTAAAGAATTTCATAACTCGATTTCATTTCATTGGGTTATAAATCTTATTCATTGACTCTTTTATGGAAATAATATGTGTAAATTGATATCAAAATTATTTTATTATGTATTTAAACTTTTTTACTTAAATTTATTATATATAATCACTCTATTTATTAATTCTCAATTCAATTATATGATCTTCGTAAGGGTTATTCGTTCAAATTCTCTTTCTTTGGGATATATGTTGATGTAATACACCTAAAACCTTTTATGAGGTGTATATACTAACCAATTGATATTTAATATCATGAATATATTTATTTAAATGATATTTAAAAGTATAATTCGAAGTTATTCTTTCGTGGGGATTATGATTTAAAGTTACTAATGTGGAAAATTATTTATGTTATAATCTTCTTTATTTTTAGGATTATTTATATTCAAGGTTGCATTAGAGGAAATGATATACTCTTATTTTCTTGAACCACATATTTTTTCTTATCTTTTTTATGAATTTTTTTACATGTTTAATTTCTAATTCTTTCTTCATTAATTAAAGAAACATCAAGGAAGTCACTTATAAGTGATATTGATCTTATACCATATTTTAGATCAGGAATCATTCTCTTCCATATCCATGTTTTCTAAAAAAAATCAAAAATATTATTTTATAAACAGAAATGATTTACTAGATCTATTTTACATGATCTTTAAACTTATTTCAAAATGGTTTTTAAAATTACATTTTAATGTTTTCTAAATGGGTCACTTTTGAGTCCCTTTTTAAAAAATGTTTGAAAATAATGATTATTTTTAACATTTATGACATGATATGATTTCCCCACTATCATGACCATTATTTTCTTTGAATATTTATTTATTATTTTCAAATTTTATTTTCAAATAAATTAATTTCACAATATTTTGTGAATATTTAGTTTTAAAAAGTTATTTTCCAAGTAAAATGTCTATTTTCCTCAAGAATGTTTCTAATGATCTTTCAATAGTATTTCCATTCCTCAGTGTCAATAAGCTTTAATGTTAGTTATTATAACATCCCAAGAAATTCAAATATTACTTTTATTTTTATTAAATATTTATTTTTTTCATAATTCAAAAGAGATATTTTTAATAAAACTTTTATGAAACTAAAATATTTTGTTTCATCAAAATAAGTTTTTATCTCAATTATAAAATATTAATTTATATTTTAATAGATGTTTTTTCAATATCTTAAATTAAAATAAACTAATATATTCCTTAAATAAATTTATTTGTAAAATAATGTAAATTATTTATTTAAAATTATGTTTTAATATTAAATGTTCTGGATATATTAATATTTCTTAAGAAAAAACTATTTTTTATAAAAATTGTATTATGTTTATAAATGAACTTTTATTTGAAATTAAATATATAAGTAGATAATTTGATGGATTATATTTCATTTCTAAAATTTCAATATTAGAAATAATATTTTCATGAAATATTATTACATTAAGTTAAATTTTTTTTAATAAATAATTTAATTTAATTAGTTAACTTTATCAAATAATTATTACTTAATATGTTTTAATATAATTAATTGATTATTATAAATTATTAAATTTTTTGTGTTTATATAAATTTTTTTAATAAATAAATTATAGGAATATTAATAAAATAATTATTTATAATTATAAATATTTAAATTAGATAAATTAATTTCATTAAATTAAAGGTAATGATAATAATAATAATTAAGGGTAAATTTTTTTTAAGAATTCTATTTTTATTTTTTATATAATATATTTTATAAATATATTAAATTATATTATGAATTTATTTTATAATTTTTTAAAATTACAAATATATATAATTATATTTTATCAAAATAATGAAATTCATATATTTTAAATGAAATTATAATTATATTAATTTATTATTATAATTTCATATATATGTCTTAAAAAATTACATGATCTTTCTTTAAAAAAAATAAAAGAAAAAAAACAAATAAAAGGTGGAATATAAAAAAATAAAGACAAGAAGAGATAAAAAAATGTAAAAAATGGAGAATACTTGAGAAAAACGTTCAAACAAATGATAAAAAAACAAGGTACATAAATTTAAACAATATAAAAATGTTTAAACAAAGAATTAAAAAAAAGATTGAAATGAAAACTAATAAAATATAAAAAAAATATTATAGTAATAATCATTAATTAAAAAAACAAAAAAGGGAGAGAAACATGATGTACAATAAAAATAAAGTTGAAAATGTTAAAATAAGAAAAATGAATAAAAAAAGAAGATAAAAAATATAATTAAATAAGATATGAGTTTAATATATGGTTTGTGTGGACAAAAAGGAACCCCCAATTTTTCTAACACCTATTTATTAGTAATCATAATATATATATATATATATATATATATAATTTGGGTGTGTGTTGTGTAATGCCAAAAAAACGAATCAACATGTCTTCATTCCTTAACACAGAGGAATAATTGGATTTATTATATTAATATTATTTAAATTGTAAATTTGAATATTATAAATAGTTGTTTTATTATGCCTATATTTTTATCAATTTTATTGAGTTATGTACACCTTTCTCAAATTCTTCACCCTATTTGAGCACTACACCGTCTTATTCACCCTTTTTATTTGATTCTGGTGTGTCAAAGATTTGGTGGTCGGTCTGAATTTAAGCTAAGGGATTTATTTTATTTTAAATGTTTCAAATTAGGGTTTTGTAAGGGTTAGTTTTTATTTACAAATATATATATGTGTGTGTGTGTGTGTGTGTGTGTGTTTCTGTGTTTAAGAATATTTATACTTTCAAATTGTATAATAAAATTTTATTATTATTTCATTAATTTTATCTATTGTATTTTTCAGAAAAGAAAGTCTCAAATTTATTTTCAGACTATGATTTAATTTATAATATTTTCTAAAATCCCATTATCTAATTTTTTTCAAATAACTCTATATTTATATATATTCATATATATATATATATATTATTAAGAAAAATGATTTAAATAATTACTCAATGATTTTAAATGAGTTGTTTTATTATCAACATCATTATATTATTTCTTTTATAAATAAGATGACAAAATTTATTATTTTATGTATAATTTATCATTTTATGTGTACAAAAAATTACAGAAAGTTGAAAATGATAAAAGTTATCATTTTATTTGTGATTTCTAAATAAAATTTATAATTTCATGTTAAAAATGTCCATGCATTTCCATTCATGTCAAAAATAAATCAGATATAGTCATCATCTAAATACATCAATGACTTTTTATGCATTTAGTAAATGTAATTGTTTTCAATTGATATGCAATTGTTCTTATTCCATTTTTAAAAATTAAAGTGCTTTGTGAAGATATTGGTTTCTTCAAAACGTTTTCGGAAATTATTATACTATGGTATGATTATTTTCTTCAAAAAAAATTATGTATGAATTTTTAATGGATTTTGGGTTATGAGTGAGAATGGCAGGACCATTAAAATGTTTTCTTAAAGTTGGAACTAGAGAATCTAATGTTATGTTATTGGATAGAACGTGAACCCATTATCGTAAGGGGATGAAATCTCACATGTGATATGACTAAGTGGACTTATGGTTTTCTTATGGCCTATTTAGTATCATTATTAATCTATTTAAATTAAAATTTTCAAATGGATAAATCCAAAGTATCATTTCAAAATATTATTACTTTGAAAATCTAATAGTTTTCCGAATAATATGAATTTTTTATATTTTAATGTTATGAAATCCTTTTTATAAGTATTTATATTATCAAATGAAATATTTTAAAAGTATTTATAAATTGTTTTAAAAACCCCTTAATGGGAAAATTAAATTCTCACATTATATTTAAATTAATTTTCTAAAGGTTTAGTAAAATTATATGAAGGTGTTCGCTTCACTTACGAAGATAGCGCACACGAAGACTTTTGTTTATTTTTTTTATAGCTTTTTTAATTTTTAACATATATGTCTAATTCTATAAAACCTAGACAGAAAAATTTCTTGGTATGTAAATTGTTTTGTGTATTTTTCAATTGACTGTATAAAAAGAAAACACAACATTTTGATGTGTTGAACCTGGAAGCATGAGTTTGGGGATTTATAATTGGCATCAGAGAAATGGTCTATAAAAATTTGGATATTATATGTTAAAATTTAAGTGGTGTATGTTATGGCTGGGGAGGAATTTTCTCGATAGGAGAGGTGACAACCCTTGATGGAAAGTAATCCTTCAGATCAGAGGCATGGCACCTTTGCTGGATGTCAGGATGCTGGGTTGAAGAAACAGTCCGGGGTGGGAAAGGAGAGATCTAGGGGTGCAAACGAGAACTAGAGTACCCCTGAAGTCCGTTCATTTAGCGATATTGTTCAAAATGGGAATCAGAAGGGGTCTCCAGGGGACAGACCTTCATCTGCAACCTCAACAAGGAGGCCAAGGGAAGACTACTCATATCTCCTGAGTCTAATGCGAACAAGGTCTGCTTATAAAAGGAATAGCTAGGTGGTTATTTCTGCCAAAAGGGAAGTGGGGTGAATAAGGCATTAGCATTTATGACTAATCTGGATATGCATAGGAATCGGGTTCAAAGTGAAAATTTTTGGAGAAATCTGGAATGTGAATCAGCTACTGGAGAAGATGAATCCTTTATGGGATACAGGGATGACTACGGTTATTATGATGTTTAAATCTGTGGTTTTTTGTGTTGCTTGTTGTTTTGGTTCTCTTGATCTGGATCAGCGTTTTATGTTTGGCACCGGACACCCTTAAGCCGGATTTTATAAAATTAAAAAAAATGATTGGCCGTAAGTGGTGGATTATAGAAGTTTAGAAATTCTAGTTTTATTAATTATGAAGATGAAAATTTGGAATTTTATAGAGTCTGATGAATAAATTGTGAGGGAAAAATTCCTTTAAGGGGGGAAGAATGTAACATCCCAAGAAATTCAAATATTACTTTTATTTTAATTAAGAATTTTTTTTATTCATAATTTAAAAGAATTGTTTTTTATTAAAAACATTAATGAAAATAAATTATTTTCTGTAATCAAAATAAGTTTTTATCTTAATTATTTAATATTACTTTATATTTTATAGGAAATTATTTTTATATCTTAAATGAAAATAAACTAATATATTCCTTAAATAAAAGTATTTTTTAAATAATACAAATTATGAATTTAAAATTATTTTTTAATATTAAATGTTTTAAATATATTAATATTTTTTATGAAAAATATTTTTTATATATATAGTATTTTATGTTTATAAATGCCCTTTTATTTGAAATCATAGGTATAAGTATATAATTTTATTAATTTTATTTTCTTTCTAAAATTTTAATATTAGAAATAATATTAAAATGAAATATTATTACTTTATGTTAAATTGTTTTTTGTAAATAATATATTTTCTTTAGTCAACTTTATCAAATAATTATTACTTGATATGTTTTAATATAATGAATTAATTTTCATAAATTATTCATTTTTTTGTTTATATATTTTTTTTAATAAAAAAAATTAAAGAATTTTATTAAAATAATTATTTATAATTATAAATGTTTAATTTGGATAAATTAATTTTATGAAATTAAAGGTAATGATAATAATAATAATTGATGGTAAATTTTTTTTAAGAATGCTATTATTATTTTTAAGATAATATATTTTTAAAATATTTGAAAATATATTGTGATTTTTTTTATAAATTTTTGAAATTATAAATATATATATTTATATTTTATCAGAAAAATGAAATTCATATATTTTATATGAAATTATAATTATTTTATATTATGAATATAATTTCATATATATGTTTAAAAAAATGTTACATGATCATTCTTTTAAAAAAATGTTAAAAGAAAAAAAATAAAACAAATAAAATGTGGAATACAATAAAAAATGAGAAGATAGAAAAATATAAAAAAGGGAGAAGACTGAAGAAAAACATTCAAACAAATGACAAAAAACAAGTTATAAAAGGTTAAACAATAAAAAAGAATGAAAACAAAGAATTAAAAAAGATAAAGAAAAACTAATAATACATAATAATATATTATAGTAATAATCATTACTTGAAAAAAAAGACTGAAACATGAGATACAAAAAAAAAGTATAAAATGAGAAAATAAGAAAAACAAATAAAAAATAAGAAGATAAAAGATATAATAAAATAATATGGGGGTTTAACAAGGGGTGTGTGTGGTAAAAATGTAACTCCTATGTTTTATAACACCTATTAATTAGTAATATTAATATATATATATATATATATAATATACATATATTTTGGGTGTGTTTTATGTAAGGCACAAAAAAATGAATCAACCTATCTTACAACCTAACCAGAAGAATAATTGGATTGCTTATATAAATATTATTTAAGCAATATATTTAAAGATTATAAATGGTTGTTTCATTCTTCCTATCTATATATCCATTTTATTGATTGATACACACCTTTCTCAAGTTCTGCACCCTATATGAGCAATGTACTGTCTTCTGCACCCTTTTACTTTGACTCTGATGTGTCCAAGCTTTAGTAGTCATTATGAATTTTTGGTAAGGGATTGAATTTATTTTAAATATTTCAGTTTATGGTTTTTTAAGGGTTTTTTATTTAAAATTTATATATATATATATATATGTTTAAGTATATTTATACTTTCAAACTCTATAATAAAATTTTACTAGTATTTCATTAATTTAATCTTCTATATGTTACAGAAAACAAAGTCTCTAATTTATTTTCAAAATATAACTTAATTTATAATCCTTTTATGAAATCCCAATATCTAATTATTTTGAAAGAATTATATATATATATATATTGATATATATATATATATATATTGATTTATATAAATATATATATATTGTAGAAAAATAATGATTTAAATAATTACTCTATTATTTTAAATGATATTTTTTATTATTGAAATAAATATATTATTTATTTTATAAATAATATGTGAAAAAATATTATTTTATGTATAAGCTATCATTGTATGTGTTCAACTCATTTACAACAAGTTGAAAATGATAAAAGTTACCATTTTATGTGCGATTTGTAAATAAAAGTTCTCATTTATTGTGAAAATTGTCTCTGCACATCCATGAATGTCACTCATAATTTAGATATAGTCTTCATCTAAATACATTGATGGCATTTTATGCATTTATTTAATGCAATTTCTTTAAATTATTATGCAATTTTGATTATGGAATATTTTTAAAATTAAAGTGATCTATGAATGTATAGGTTTCCCTAAAATGTTTTCAGAAAATTATTATACAATGGTATGATTTTTTTATTCAATTAAAACAAATTATGTATGAATTTTGAATGGTTTTCAGGTTATGAGTGATAAATGTAGGACCCTTAAAATGTTTTCTTAAGTTTGGAACTTGAGTATCGATTGTTATGTTATAGTATGGGGAATGAACCCATGACCTTAAGGGGACGTTGTCCCACATGTGATACGACTAAGTGGACTTATGGTTTTCTTATGGCCCACTAAGTATCATTATTAATATATAAAAATTATTATTTTCAAATTGATAAATCCAAATAATTGTTTCAAAATATTATTACATTGTAAATTTAATGGTTTTAAATAAAATATGAACTTATTATATTTCAATTTTTTGAAAACCTTTTTTTGATTATTTATTTTATCAATTGAAATATTTTAAAAGTATTTCTAAATTTTTTTAAAACCCCTTAATATTAAAATTAAATGTTCACCCTATGTTTTAAATTAACTTTCAACCAATTTAATATAATTATCTAGAGGCATTCACTTTGATTATGGAGTTATCGCACATGAAAACTTTTGTTTAATTTTTTATAGATTTTTTAATTTGTAATTTATATGTGTAATTCTCTAAAACCTAGACTGGAAAATTTCTTGGTATATAAAATGTTTTGTGTATTTTTCATTTTTTGTTATAAAACAAATACATTTCATTTTTATGTGATGAACTTTGAAGCACGGGTTCAGGGTTTTATACTTATTATACACTAATATATGTTGAACTAATATTATCCTTGTTATTTATTTTTATGGATTATGACACTTTCAAGATATTTTCATGGATCCTTTTTATTTTCCACTGGTGAATCATGTTTCAATTATATTATCATAGAAATAATTTATTTTTTATGGTTAAATGAATTTATGAATGGTTTAATGATATTTTAAAAGAGTTTTATTTAGGTTATGGTTCATGGAAATTATTTATGAAGGGTTGATCCCCATTATAGCCTAGGATACAAAGGGTTGAGTGTTATTATAGCTCACGGGTGAGCCTGGTACAACTTATACGATGGTTTTAGCCCTATTATAACGTAATACATAAAGTGTTGACCCTCATTATATCTCATGGGTGAGATTGATATAGCTTATATGATGGGTTCATTCCCATTATAGATCAAGATACGAAGGGATTAGTCCCATTGTAACACATGAGTATCTTATATAATGTATTGGGTACCATTATAGCTCAAGATATGATGGGAGAGCCCCACTACAGCTCTCCAATTCATTGGTTACTAATTATTTTTTCCAAATAATTATATTTCTAGAATAAAATATGGTTATTCCAATTATAAGTGTTTTTAAGGTTTTTATGATGATTATGTTCTAGAATACCAATATGTTTTCTTCATGTTTTCTAGGGGGTTTAAATGTTTCATTTGATCAAGATTTACCTCACATGGGCCATGATGATTGATTCTCATGACTCTTTTCTTTCTTAAAGATTTATTACATGCCAAGTTTTTATTGATATAGGTTTTATGGGTATCGGTTCTCTTATATTTTCTCATACACTTGGATTATGTCATTATACACTTATTTTATTTTTATTCTCACTAATTATGTCTAATTGTTAATGCTTATGTTTACCCTTACTGAGAATTTGAGCTCATTATTCTTATATTTCATTTTAACCAAGTTATAAATTATGATGTTCAATTAATTATTTATATAAGGTTATCATATGGTTGATGATGATAAATTAATGTGAAATAAGAAAAGTTAGGATTCTTGGGAGGAGCAGTAACTTTAAGAAAATAAAATTATTTATGTAAGAGTTTTTCCTTATTATCTAAAATGATAAACCTAAAATTTATTTGGGTATATACGTGATTCAATGTTTACTTTTTTACATTGTAAGATTTTAGTGGAAAAATTAGGTCACCTTAATTTTTATCAAATCCAGAAATGAAATGACGATGATTTTAGCACTGGATCTGGGAGTGTAGGTCCGAGGCTTCTATAGTTGGAATCAAACTAGGTTTTAGATAAATTTGGAGATTATAATTTTTTTATCAAAGTTTTTAATAATATATATGGATACCATATTGATTTTATGAAATTATGCTTGATAATAAGTTAATATTCTTAAACAATCATTTTAATGTTTTAAGTGATGAGATCTTAAAGTGATTAATGAAAATTTAGGAGACATTTTATTAGTTTGAAGTATATGTAAATCTTTGGTTTAATGTGAAGTATTCCATTACATTTTTTAGACATAAGTTTTAAGGTACTGATAATATATTGGGTTTATATGATCTTGGATATTTAAGTTATTAAGGGAAGGAAAGTTTTATCATATAGATAACCATGATATTGAAAAGTGATTTGGGGACTAAGTGATTAATATTATTTCAGAAGAAGATCTATATATTTTTAGTATTGTAAGATAAAATGAATGATATAATATTTGAGGTTAAACACCATTTTATATTGAGTTTATTGAGGATATTTGGGATATATGGTCTTTTATATATGGATATATTTAGTTTTAACATTGGTTATTACTATTTAATTTTGGATATTAATGTATTATTTCATCATATGAAGCTTTGTTAATTTAGGGAATTATCTTACCATGTGATAACAATTTTGGTATTTTTTAATGCTTAAAGATAGGTGGAATAGATTTATTACCCATTTTATGGTAGTTGGTCCTTAAAAAGTTGATTTTAGTTCTTTGAGAATAAAAAATTAATCTTTAATACTCACAGTTTGGAGGAAAATATTAGATTTTGGTAGAAATTTATTAAAGGAATAAAATTCACTTTATCAAGTAAGTGTATTTTCTTATCTACTTAGTATAGATTTTATGTAATTTCTGAAACCTAGGAAAAGGATCATGAAAATTGAAAATTTTATCTTATTACCATAATATATAAGGAATCAATGGTTTTTTAATTATTCACAAACTTATGGTTTTTTGTTTGTTGACATTATCATGATTATTCACTTTCTTATGATCAATGATCTCTATCACTCTCCATAATTATTTGTACATTATTATTTTATATAATGTCTAAATATTCACTTCTAATATATTTTCTCCTATTTGGAATCCTAGTATGTGTTATTCCAGATGACCTTCATACTTAATTGTCTCTCATACCAAGAGGATGTTTTATTAACCATTTTTACAATGTGGGTTTCTAACAAATGTATTGTAAAAAATCCAATCTTTTATTACTGAGAGAAATTTCCAATTATTAGGATTAAATTTATTAGATTTAGGGAGAATATAACACCTTGATATTTAAAAAAAGGAAAATATGCTCAATAATATACTAAATACGCAACACTGAGCATAAACAAATCATGAGATAATATTATTTTAAATATGACCATTATAACCTAACCATTAAATTAGAGGGTATGAATAGTATTAAAAAAATTATAAAATATATATATATATAATTTTTATACCGAATATAAATTTATTGATAAATTCATAGTAAATAATCAATCAATATTTAGTAAATTAATTTTATGCTTCAAAAATATGTTTTCTTCAAAATTGATTTTTATTGTTTTTGTGAGAAAATATTATTATTAATTTATAGATATTTTAGAAAATGTATTTTATAAAATTAATTTTTTTTTTAAATTATCATATAAAAACTTAATTAGGTTGAAATTTTTGTAATTTTCAAAAAATATTAATTTATTAATGAATAATGAAAATATCAATTTTGGTAAAAATGTCATTTCTTTTCAAAAATTTATTAATTCAAAAGTCCCATTTTTTTATATAATTCCAATTAACATTAAAATTATTTAGTTATATTTAATAAACTTAATTAAATTTGAATCATTTTTTTATTTTAGTATAAGTTTATTTTTGGTTTTAAAAACAATTTTTTTAAAAAAAAATTATTTTAAAGTACGTAATGTTTCTCTATTTTAATTAATTAAAATAACCCATAATAAGTAATGATTTAAATAAAATTTAGATATTATATATCTATAAATAATAATTTAAATACATATAATTGTTAATATTGGTCATATAGTTAATATAAAATCGTATTTTCCTTTAAAAATACACTTCTTGATAACTAACATTTTTATCGTATCTCTAGGTCTAATTTTAAATTAAATTATGACAATTATGTGAACTAAATTTTCTAAAAATTATTTCATATTTAGAATAAAAATAATTTATATTATATAATATGTTCAAATTAATTTTTGGTCAAAATGAATAGTGAAAATAGTAAAGATCTTTTACAACAACTAAGGTAAAAATAGATTTATAGTGGGTTAAACTAAAAAGACTAGGGTTAAAATGAAATAAAATATGTATAAAATATATTTTATGGAAATATTTAGACCTTGTAATTTCTAATTATATTTAATGGCTCACTAGGGATCCTTTTTTACAGTGAAAAATGTGGGTACACTTTTTCTTTTTAAAATTTTCTATTTTGCCACTCACCTCACTTATAAAAGGCCACCACATATACTCTCCTATTCACACCTTCAAATACATTTATCTTGGAAAATACATAAAAATATATATAACTTACTTATATCCCCACACCCTATATGACTTTTTTTTATTATAAATCCATTGTATGAAGGATTTTATAGCTAACCTAAGGAGTTTGTATGAAGAAGAGGTTTAGTGCTTAACCGAGCATTTTTATTTTATTTTTCCTTCCAAATCCTTTTATTATTCATCAATTTTTTTGGTATATTAAAAAAATATCTAATATATTTATATTTTATTATGTTAATGTAATAACCTAAATCCATATCCTCTTCCATTAGATAGAAAACAAAATCATCATTTGTGTGTATTGCATACTACCACCTCATGAACTGATATCATTTGTTTTTAATCATCACCTCTTATTTATTGTTATAATGATGTATTTAAACTATATATATGACATTTTTAACATAAATATAATTATATAATTATTATTTTACATATATATTCTTACTTTCCATTCTATAGGATATATGGTAACGTCACTCATGTGTACGGAAGACTACCACGTCCCAAAGTGATGAGATTTGTTTTTCATTAATGTTTTTCATGAAAGGTAATAAAGATAATGTTAATGAATATATGTGATACATATGATATAATTATGATACTAATTACATATTTATCCCTCTGAAAATATAATATAACCTTTACATTCTTACCATTACATTCACTGAAAAATGATAACATCGTTCGTGCAAACGTGTGGATTACCACCTCCATAAAGTGATGCGATTAATTTTTCATCACCTCATCACATTGACGATATATATAAGTATATTTAATTAAATTATATTATATTTATGATAATATTGTCATTATATAATGATAAAATAATATTTTCCTTCTTTCTATAATGATCTTTGAAAAATAGAAATGTTACTCATGCGTACAAACGGCCTACCATCTGTATGATTATAACATAGTTAATTTTTCATAACCAGATTTAATGATTTATTTTAAAAGTGTAATTGATTTATAAATATTCCACTATTATTATAAAGATGATGGATTCATGACCCATTTGTCCACTATCAACACATCAAAGTAATTTTGAATCAATGAACCAAATATCCTTAAAACACCTAATGTGGACTAAACTGATTAACTATTTAAATATTTCATTTAAAAGAAATAAAAAATGATTTAAGTATAAGTTATTAAAATTGTAAATGTTTCTTATAAATACAAATAATTTATTTAATATTATTATGCTAAAGTTAAAGGACATACATGAAATGTTTGGACTCGAGGTAAAGGACTTCATCTCAATTTTCCTTAATTGAAGAATATTTTATTATTATGAACCTAATTTAATTTATATAGTGTATATACTACCAATTTTATATGTAATATCATGAATAATTCATAGATCATGGTATTTTATGTTTCAATTTGAATTATTTTATCGAATTGTATTTTATTTGAAAGTTACCTAGTGGTAAAGAATTTCATAACTCGATTTCATTTCATTGGGTTATATTACTTATTCATTTTAATTGATATTCTAAGATTTTTTTCATAATTACATTTTATTTTATTATGCTTTATTTCAAAAAAAATTATGTGGATTTACATTATATACACCTAATCATTTCATTGATTAATTATGACTTCACTGTTGTGATCATTGTAAGTGTTTCTTCTCACAATTTTATTTATTTGAGACATATGTCATATTCACCAAATATTTCTATTGTTTGGTTTATATAATACACATGAATGTATTTAATTATTCATTTTATGAAAATTATTGGGATTTACTAATACATATGAGGCTCTCCCATTCATGAGGTTATGAACCAGGGATTAACAAAGCAGTATGGAACTTTGTCACAATTTTCCATTATTGGGGAATATTTTAATGTTATTGTATTGTCCCGATATAGGATCCAATTAATGGTTATCTAAGAAGATGGGTTACATGCAATCAAGAGAAACTCCCCAAATTCCAAATACTTCTAACTAGTAGAGAAAGTGTAAGGTGGTATGGTGGGGAGACTATACCCTCATGATCAGATTGTAACACAGTGGTAAAATAATCTTAGTTAGTGGTAGAAGTAAAATATAAATAAATATAGAAGATAAAATCCAAAAGACAATAATTATAAATAATCCAATTGCAATTTCATTTATAATATGATGATCATGTCATGTATCTATAAAAAATGGAATGCAATACATGGAAACATTCTTCTTAGTACAATACATGTATCAAAATAAAAAAGACCAAAAAGTACTATCTCCATATAGCATCATGATCAAAGCTCAATCCTGTACTCCCATACTCATAATAAATGATCAAATAAAGCATTTAATATTGGGTTATTTCCCTAGTCCCAACCTTCATCTATGAAGTCTGTCTAGGTACCCAATGATATCTCAAACAAGGTATGAGATAACACTCAGTGGGAACCACCAATTGTGTCTATAAAAATCCAATCTATGTAATATAAAAAGATGCATTGTGATGTATATCATAGTTATAACAGTAATAAAAGTAAATTTCCATGTAGATATAATCCTACCTAGACAAACATGGATCCCTATGAATAGTAACCAAATTCCCATAAGAAGGGAAACTATATACATAAATAAACAAGTGTGATACAATCTAGTCTAACCACTAATATCAAATACTCATACTAGGGGTATCTATAAATCATAGAAAAAATATCCAAAATGGTTACACTGGGTAATCCAATGTCATACCATGAAGGGCCAAATCCAAGTAATGATTATGGCATCCTCCTCGAGTTTGAGGATCATCTTGATCGAAACTCAATAAAAACTTGGGCGGAGAAAAGGGAGCAAGTTTATAGATCATGTACAATGCAAGTACAACCATGCTGGATCCTAGGGGTAAAAGGCCCTTGAAATCCTTCAGAATCAGGATCCAAGGTATAGAAGAACAAGTTAATCCACTACCATAATCAATATCCATGGTGTAGAAATTTCTACAACATTAAATGGAATAAGGATCTAATGAAATTGTCTAAGGGATCCACTAACATTATCATTTCATTAACTGATTCATAATCATTTACATAGAATTAGTTCTTATAACTCATTCACAATTTCCATGTAACCATTTAAATATTTCAAAAATATTTAATAACATGAAAAGGAGGAAACAACCTTCTCCTATCAATTAAATTCAATTCATTCAATAATTTCAATTAAAAATTAAGAGGTAAAACAAGTTGCGCACAACTTTAAATAATTTATTAAATTATCATTAAGTCTTACACTAAAATTAGAAAGATCACACACACCCAAAAATGTAGTACAACATAGGTAAGATACAAGGTACCACCTCATTGTTGGCCTAAGTTAAGGATAGAAACTTCCAATGATAAAAAAGATGCAATATAAAAAACCTAAATAGGTTCTAAATAATTATATCAAGGTTTTCAATTAATTTTGGGGCAACACCAGAAGGTTTTGAGTGTATCACCACTATAAAAATGAATATGAAATACCAAACATTGAGGGAAATACATAGACCACTTACCATATACATGTGTTAGAATATTTATCAAGTATCAACCTATTATTTAGTCCATATTAAGAGTGAAATGAATAAAGGATGAAAATCATAGAAATAGGGATTATTTTCTAGCATCGGAATAACTTCATATATATAAATACAAACAAATAATGACACAATTTGAATGAATAACTTACCTTCATGGATCTAACAACACCAAAATGTTATTGAATCCATGTCTGGATGATTAATTGGGAGAAAATCTTGGGTTTTGGATTGAATACATATTTAAATGAGAGATGAAGTGACTCCATGACCACTAAAAACAAAGTATTGGAAGAGGTATTGAAAACCTAATTAATTAAGGGAAAAAAGATAATTTTACTCAAAATTACTACATCGCATAGTTTGGTAGCATAGTTAGCCAAACCTTGCACCAACCATGATCCCTCTTCTGTCTCAAGGGATACCCTACACAGTTCATGATAAATATTTGAGAAATCATGAATAGACCATTTTTTAAGCCTTTACTAAATATTATAGTGGTCCATTTGTGTGTGTGAGTCCTTGTCCATATGATTTCCTCAAACTATGTGGCCTCATGCTTTCCACTATCCATACCTGCATGGTTACTCTTAATTGTGCATCCTGGGTCACACAGTTTCTCTGAACCATGAGGCCTAAATTTGTTTCTCCAAAATTCAGAATCTTTGCTTTGAACAAGGCCTAGACACCCCCAAAATGCTCATGACCTCATTAAGCATTCACACTAGGCCAAAAACAAATAATTAAACTAAAATTAAAAAGATAAATACCTCAAGAAAAACCCAAGATCTTATAATATTCCCATTATAAATTAATTTGTATATGAATTTACCTTACAAGGGTGGTCAAGGATTTCATGGGAATAACTTTGGCCATTAATAATGTATATTGACCTCCCACCCCCAAGTCTCATCCTATAAACTGCCTTGATTCCATAGAACCCATATTAGAGGAACTGACTAGCCTCATAGATCCTTTTTTCTCCTGTAAAAAATAATAATATGATAATACTTAAAGTATGCATCAGCCTGCAACTTAGCCTCATCTGGATATAGAGTATAAGATTGGTATAATTGATAACATCACAACTGAGATACATGGAAGATGTCATACATGGCTCGGTACCTCTGAGGTAAATGAAACTGATAGGATACCGATATGAGTCTCTCCAGAATCATGAATGGTCAGAAATGTCATGATGAATTCATACCCTATACCCTAATCCTTTTATGTCCTAGCCTCAGTGTGAGACATAAAAAGACATGATTCTCAAACTTTAACTCTAGAGTTCATCGATAGTGATCGATATAAGATTTATGTTTAGACTGTGTAGTATCCATTAGCTTCCTGATCAACTGTACATGGATCAATATTTCAAAAACATGATAAATTCCAAGTAAATCTACCTCTCTTTCCTCTAGTTAGCATAGAGGTGATCAAAATGGCATACCATACTGAGCCTCAAAAGGTCTCATCTATATATTCACCTGATATATATTGTTTTGAGTGAACTAAACCAAGGGTATATGCCTCTCCAAAGAGCCCCCTAAATCATGAATTAATCATCTAATCATGTTCTCTGTAACCTTTATAGTGTGATCTAACTATCCATTTTTCTGATGGTGGTTTTCCATGCTTAGAAGAACATGTGTACCCAATTCCCTATGAAATCCTTATAACAATTGAGATGTAAAATGGGCATCCCTACCAAATACCATGGTCTGAGGAACCCAATGAAAGCACAAAATATCACAAATATACAGTATCCCAAGATCATCTATTAATAATATATCACTGATTGGTAGGAGATGAGTGACCTTCATGAGCATATCCCAACAACCCAAACAGCATCACTACTTCAAGGAGACCTCAGCAACCAGGTCACGAAATCCATCACAACATCATCCTATTTTCACTTGGGAATGGGTAACTTCTATAAATTTTTAGTTTCTCACTAGTGTTCTACCTTCACCTTCTAGCAGGTGGAACACCTTGTGACAAAACTAGTTTCCCCTAATTTCATACCCAACCACCAATATTGGCGGCATAAAACCTAATACATCTTCAAAATTCCTGGATATTCTACCCATGTTGAGGCATAAAACTACCACATCATCTTCTCACATATGTCTAATGGAACCCAAATTTGACCATGAATATTTATAATTTCATCCTCTAAAATGATCTAACCAAGAGGTGGGTCCTCATCTCCCATAATCTCCCACAGGACTAGTCCCTCAGAATCGAACATCTTCCTAATCCTCACTCTATGCAGAAGAGTGGAATTCACTACCAAGGATGAGAGAATAGCCTATAATTTTCCATTCTGCACCTCCAAGTGAATCTCTAAGAATAAATCCATAAGAATCCAATCACTATTGGCCTCTTCAACTTCCTGTATTTGAGTCCTTCTTCTCAGTGAATCAGCTAATGTATTTCCCTTTCTGGGTGTGTAGACAAGCTCGATGTCAAAATATTATAGGTATTCAACCCACCTTTGCTTCCTCATATTGAATTCACTCATCATAAATTTGTACTTGATGATTTTTTGTTCTTTTTACACCACAAAGTGTTATCCTAGTAAATAGTTCCTCAAACAACATAAGTCATATACCACAGTAGCTAACTTGAGATCATTTGTCAGGTAGTTCCTCTCGTCTGGTCTCAACTGATGAGACTCGTACACCATGACTCACTCCTTCTGCATTAGAACTAATCCATGATTGATATTTGATGAATCATATTATATAGTATAGATCTTACCTAGATCTAAAAGAATCATGAATTTCACTGAAGTCAGTCTCCCTTTCAGATCCAAAAATGTTGTCTTGTAAATATTTGACCATGAAAACTTCGTACCCTTATTAGTCATCCCATAAGAGGTTCTCCTTAGCATGATAAGTTATTTATGAAACATGTGTAATATCCATATGTCCCCAAGAAACTCCATATGTCAAATATTTTATTGGGATACTCCCAAGAATCTACAGTGTTTACCTTCTCTAGGTCTACTGATATTCTTATCTCTAAGATAATATGACCTAGGAAGTTAATCTTATCCATCCAGAAGTGGAAATTTTTGAGATTTTTATACAATTGCTACTCTCTCATTATATCTAAAATTAACTCAATATGTTTGGCATGGTCATGTTGATTTAGAGGATACACCAATATATAATGAAATATTGCCCCCACAAACAAATCCAGATAAGGATGAAAAACTCAGTTCATCAGTTCCATATAAACTACTAGTGTGTTCATGATGCCAAACGACATAACTAGATAGTCATATAGACCATAGATTCTATTAAGGTTTGTATGAGATATACTTGTAGGTTTAACACAAACATGGTGATAACCTAAGCTCTAATCAATCTTTAAGAAAACCCAAGATCTTAAAAGCTAATCGAATAGATCATCTATTTGTGGAAAGGGATAATAATTCTTAATCATCAATTGGTTTAATTTTAGACAATACATGAATATCCTAAGGGTTCCTTCCTTTTTTATCAAAAAGGACTGGTGAACCCCATAAATAAGTATCGGGTTGTATAAACCCTCTATCTTCCAATTCCTCTATATGTCTCTTAAACTTATGTAACTCCATATTAGTCATCCCATAAGAAGTAATGGATACTGATGCAGATCCTATAATTATCTCTATAGAGAACTCCACCTCTATATTAGGAGGTAAACCAAAAAAATTGGTAAAACATCCTTGTAATGATCAACCACTATAGGGAAGTAATCCTGATGCATTCCCTGATCATTGAGATATAAACTAGTAATCTGAGATATCATTCCAACCTTCACACGATGCTCAGATCTTGATTAGCTCACTTGGACATCCCATTCAGCCTTGTGAATAAAAACTCATCCCTAAGGTGATATGAAGGTCAACCTTCAGTGATAACAATCGAGATGGGCTTGATAAAAAACTAGTCATTTCCTCTTGAGTATTATGTCAAACCCTTTCATATCAAGGAAAAAAATATACCATACAAGGTGACACCCACCAAGATGGAATGACTAGGGTAGATGGTCCAACAAGGTGACAAAAATACCCCATACAAGGGGTCACTCCCTGTACTGGTGCACACACTCGGTTCTAATCCCCAACAGATTTTCAAGTGTCATAATAGCATTAGAACATTGAAAAATGAGCCCAATTATCTCCATAATAGGTTCAGATATTACATAATGACATGCACGTATATTAAAAAGATCAAATACTAGAGTAGTGGATTAAAATATCATACTGCTCACTATAGATGGCCCGACACTCTAGTCCTCATTTTTCAGCTTTAAATAATATATATTGTCTGAACTGTATCCCTATGAAAGAACCTCACTACTTTAATCAGGAAAACTATGCTATCTCTTTACAACTAGTGCCTTAGTACCTCAGCCACAACCACCACATCGTCCTGATCAACATGTACTAACCCATCTCCCAGCCTAACACTGAGCTGTAAAACCCACTCTTAAACATGAAGTCATAGTCAAACCCATTGCATTAACTCTTGGAGGTAAGTTCATTTAAACATTCTATAAGTATCCCATCCTATTACATGATCGTCATCCCACAGGGTCTCTATCTTATTAGTTCCTCATATTTCCCCATATTGCACACTAATGACTGAAGATGGTACCACCATCACTAACAGCTTGGATACTACTCCCCTTGTGAGAAGCCTCAAAACCGAACTTTTTTTCAACTGACATTGAACCACTAGGTCGAGAGGATGAACTTAATTACTCTATTCTCCCAATATTCCTTTGAGTTTTATTCAGTGATCATCTCTGGATTCACTATCTTAGTAAAACTAGTCAACTGGAAGACTTAGACCTACAATTGAATAGAATTATTGAGACCTTTATCGAAGTGTCTCTCCCTTGATGGATCGTCAGTAAGATAAATCATTGGAAAGTGATAAAGATCTATTAATGATGTAAAATACTCCATAATAGTCATAAAAACATTATTTAGATGCATAAACTAACTATGACATTCAAATCTTAAGGTCTTAGGGAAGAAGTAATCCAAAAACTGGTTTGGAAATCCCTCCAAACCATATCCCATTATGTATCAGCCTGGTTCAAAACATCCCACTAGATCTTAAATTCTCCCCAAATCATATATGTTTCAAGCTTCAATATCCTATCAATAGGTTTCTCTAAATTCCCAATGATTGATATAATAGTCTGAAGACAAAGCTCAATAGCTTTTGGACCTCTATTTCTTAAAAACGTGGAAGTATGCTGATGCTCGAACACATGCATCAGCTCTTCCACAGATCATAAAAGATGCATGGATCCCTGAATGGTCTGCATAAATCACATAAAACTATCTTTGAACTAGTAATTAACACCCATAAATGGAACAACTGGCAGTGCCTCAAGTGGAACTGATGGAGGTATATCACTCAAGGAACACATAATAATTTCATATAGTCAAGTAATGTATCCTATATGGTAGGGCATAATACATGGCATTTGAATCTTGTATAGTGCCTAAAATAATGCATGAGAAGAAATTTCCCCATCTCATATTTCCATAATAAAATAAGATCCTCAATCATGGCATTAATAATATCATAATTCAAGTTCATCACCCAATTGTGGAATCAAATAAACTATAACATGATAAATCCAGAAAAACATGACCCATTCTAAGAAATTTATCTTTTTTCTATATGTGGGTTAGATAATCCTAGGAAAATATCATTACCAAATTTCAATACCTTATTAATCTCTTTTATATAGTCTCAAAATAGTAAATCCAGAAAATAAATCCCTCTGATACTACTTTGTAATGCCCCGGCATGGGAGACACATAATGGTAGCCTAAACTGGTGGGTTACATGGACTCAAGTGCACTCCTCGAACACTGGGGGCTTATGACTAGTAGTGAGGGTGTAAGGTGGTAGAGTGGGTATACTATTCACTCAGGATAATATTGTAACATAACTAAATAGAAATCTTAGTCAATATTGGAAGCATAATACAAATGAATACATAATATAATATCCAGAATACTATAATAATTAATAAGCTAAAATTAGTTTCATGTAAAATATTATGATCATGTCATGTCTCTATAAAATATGGTAGGAAATACATGGAAACAAGAATACTTGTATAATACATGTATCAAAATACAAAATTTTCAAAATTAGTATCTCTATTTAGCATCATGATCATAGCTTGGTTCTATGCTCCCCTACTACTAAGAAATGAACAAATCAAGCATCGAATAATGGCTCTTTCCTTAGTCCCTACCAACATCCAAGAAGTATTTCTGGGCACCCAATGGTATCCCAAACATGGTGTAAGATAACACTTACTAGGCCACCACCAATGATGTCTATAAAAAATCTAGACTATGTAATATAAACAAATTTAGTGTGAAGTGTATCACAGGTTTAATAATACTAAAAGTAAAGCACCAAGTAGATCTAATAATTTCTATCCAAACATAGATCCCTATGAACTATAACAAATCTCCCATAACAAGTAAAACTATAATAATAAATACACTAGTTTTATACATTCTAGTCTAACCACTTAAATCAAATACACATATCAGGGCTATCTATAAAGCATAGAAAAAATATCCACAATGGCCACACCATGTAATCAAGTGTCAATATGCACATCAGACACACTATGTAATCCAGTTTCATACCATAAAGGGATAGATCCAAGGAATATAATATCAAGGAATCCTCATCAATTTCGATTATCATCTCGATTGAAACTCAGTAAAGACTTCGGTGGATTCTAAAGATCATGTCTAAAGATCATGCCCAATGTGATTCAAATCAAGCCGTATAAATGGGGTAGAAAGGCCCATAGCATCCTATGGAATCAAGATACAAGTTATAGAAGACCAAGTTAATACACTACCATAATCATGATCCATGGATTAGAAATTTCTATGACATCAAATGGAATCAGTATTCAAGGATCTCATCTAGGGAATCCACTAACATGGTAATTTTATCAACCAATTAATCATCATTTAAATCCATTATGTTCTTATAAATCATTAAAATTTTCCATGTAACTATTTAACTATTTCATACATAGTAAATAACATACATAGATGGAAACAACATTCTCTTATCGATTCAATTAAATTCATTCAATCCTTTCATTTACAAATTAATAGGAAAAACTAGGTGCTAACAACTTTAATTTTTTTTAATTATCATTAAGTCTCTAACTAAAATTGGAAATCTCACACACACCTAACGAGGTGGTATGACATAGGAAATATACAATGTCATACCCCATGGTTGTCCTTGTTTAAGTAAAAAAACTTCTAATAACAAAAAGGAACTAATAAGGAAACCTAAACATGTTCCAAACAAGTATATCATGGTGTTCAATTAATTTAGGGGAAACACCAGAAGGTCCAACATGTGATACAATTACAAAAATTCATATAAATATCCAGTACATGATGGAAAGTTATATAATACCTACCGTATACACATGGTAGAACAATAGTCCAGTATCGACCTCTGATTTAGTCTAAATTAAGAGAAAAAAGAAGAACTGGTGAAAATCCTAGAAATATGTAATATTATATTACACCTAAATAAGTCCTTTAATGTGAAGAAAAAAAATAATAGAACAAGATGGATAAAGTGATTACCAACTTGGATCCAATAAGACCAATAATTCTTGAATCCATGTTTGGACAATGAATTTGGAGAAAAGCATAGGTTTTGGCTTGAATATGTCTTCGAACAAAAGAAAAAGTGACTCTATATTTTTTGGAAACAAATAAGTATAATAGGTATTAAAACATAATTCATTAAGGTTGAAAAGGTAATTTTAGCCAAAATTACTAGGTCTCGTGGTTTGGTTTCATGGTTAGAAATACCATGCTCCAACTGTGCGCCCACCTCTACCTCACGAGATACCCCTCACGGTTCATGCACAAAATTTAGGAAACCATGTGAAAACTATTCTATAATCCTCTTATAAAAATTTTAGAGTTTACACATTGGCTTGTAGCCTTTTCTACATGGTTTCCTCAAACCATGCATACTCCTTCTACCCACTTTCTATCCCCACATGGTTACTCCTAACTGTTTGGATTGGGTCTCATGGTTCCTCTTAACCATGCAAACCATCTATTTTTATCTAAAAAATAGGATTTGGGCTTCTAAAAATCTCAAGACACTCCCAAAACTCAAGTCACCTCATTAAGAATTCAAAATATACCAAAAAAAGGCATTAAACTGAAATTAAAATGATCCATACCTCAAAAAAAACCCCAAGATATTATACTTACATACCTAAATTTTTTTTATGTAGTGTATATATAATGGCCCTTTTTCTATTATATCATGAATCCTCAATAATTCATTGTATTCATTTCTTCAACTTTAAATATATCATCCAAGGGGATTTGACATGAACTTTATAGAGTGGTAATGGGTTTATTAATTCAATTTTTTTCATTGGGTTATAACTCCTCTTCATTGACTCTATTATTACATTATTATGTATAAATTGATATCAAAATTGTTTTATTCTATATATACACATTTTTTTTTGTGGATTTACATTTATTACACATAATAATTCTATTTATTAATTCTCAATTCAATGAAATGATATTTGTATGGGATAATCATCTCAAATTCTCTTTTTTGGATATATATTGATTTTATGCACATAAATTTTATTATGAGGTGTAAATACTAATCATTTAACATGTAATATCATGAATATATTTATTTATATGATATTTAAAGTATCATTTTATGTTATTATTTCATGGGGATTACGATTGAAAAGTTACAGAAGTGTAAAAGGATTTATGTTACAATCTTATTTCTTTTGGGGATTGCTTATACTCAAGGTTTCATTGGAGTGAATGATATAAAATTATTTTCTTAATACATATATATTTTATTATATTTCTTATTATTAATTTTTTTTACACATTTAATTTCAATTTCCACCCTCATTGATTAAAGGGACATCAAGGAAGTTTCTTGTAAGTGATATTGATATTGCACCTTATTTAAGATTGGGAATCATTCTCATATATATCCAAGATTTCTTAAATGTTTTAAAAAAATTTCTTTTTAAAACATAAATTATTTTATTATAATGCTATTTTACATGATCTTTTACTTTCTTTTAAAAGGGTATTTGAAATGAAATTTCATTATTTTCAAAATGGGTCACTTTTGAATTCTTTTTTACAAATTGTTTGAAAATAATGATTATTTTTAATATTTATATCATGAGTGGATTTTCCCACCTTTAAGACCATTATTTTATTTGAAACTTCATTTATAAGTTTCCCAGATTATTTTCAAAGAAAGTATTTTCACAATATTTTGTGAATTTTTATTTTTTCAATATTATTTTCAAAGTGATATGGTTATTTTCCTGAAGAATGTTTTAAATTATCTTTTAATTGTATTTTTTTCATCAATGTTAATAACCATTGATGTTAATTATGCTCCACTGGGATATGTTGAAATGATACCTTCCTTGTTCTTTATCATGATGGATTATGATTATTTCAAGAAATTTTCATGGATCCCATTTCTTTTCCATGGTTTAATCATGTTTCAAAGAGATTTTCAGGTAACCCATTTCTTTTCCATGGGTCAATGAATTTATGGAAGGGATAATGATTTTTTATAATATTTTTATTTTTTTTATGGTTCTTGGACGTTGTTTAGAAAGGGTTGATCCCCATTATATCTCAAAATATGAAGGTTTGATCCCCATTATAGCACATAGGTGTGCTCGATAGAGCATATACAATGAGTTAAGCCCCATTATATCTCATGATACGAATATTTGAGCCTCATTATATCTCATGGGTGAGCCTAATATAGATTATACGGTGAGATTATCCCAATTATAGCTCAAGATATGAATGTTTGATCCCCATTAGATCACAAGTGAGCTCATAATAGCTTATATGACAAGTTGTGGCCCATTATAGCTCTAGATATGACGAGTGAGCCTTATTATTGATCTAAAATACATGAGGTAACATTTATTTTCTTTGTATAATTATATTGGGAATCAACCATATGGTTATTTCAATTGTAAGTGTTTTGTAAGTATTTTAAGATAATTATGTTCTAAGATACCAATAAGTTTTATTTATTCTTTCTATGGATTCTAAATGTTTCCTTTGATAATGATTAACATCACATGGTCATGATTATTAATTCTGATGAATCTTTCCATTATTAATGATTTATTTCATTCCACATATTTATTACTCTAGATTTTATGGGTATGAGTTCTATTATTTCATTCTCATACACATTGATTATGTCATCATACACTTGTGCTCTTCTTATTCACACAAATTACATTCAATTATTAATACATATGTTTACCCTTACTAAGCATTTGATATCACCCTTATTATGTTTATGTTTTCCAAGGTTATCAAGAATGATGTTAAATTAATTATGTATAGAAGGGATCAATATGGATGATGTTGATGACTCAATGTGAAATATGAAAATTTAGGTTTGATTGGATGAACACTCACTTGAAGACATGGGTATTATTTATGTTAGAGTTTTTCCTGGTTCTCTAAAACTCTAATACTAAAATTCCATTGGTTATATAAGTGATCAAATATTTACTTTTTATATTATATTTTTTGGATGGAAAAAATTGGGTCTTATTTATTACTATCAATGATATAAATGAAATTATGATTTTTTTATCACTAGATCTGGGAGTGCGGGTTTAAGGCTATTATATAATTCATCATGAAGAATAAAATTTTCTTTTCATTCTTAGAATGTCCTTCAAACATCTTCATAAAGACAAATATCCACATGTACTTCAAAAAATCATCAATATAATATATATTCACATGAATTCATCAACATATGATTTATATTCACTTCTCATGATGTTGTAAAAAATAAACAACTCATAAACACATGTTCTTCAATTAATGAAGATCGGATCATTGATCATTAGAGTTAAAAAACTTTATCCAAGAATAACATATGTTCTTTGAAAATACCATGGATGTATCATCAATATGTAACAACCATCCTTGGGAATATTAAGTATTTTACAACATGTTCTTCAAGGCATATTGAAATTAAGTGGTTTGTCACTTACTAACTCATTAAAGAAAATACAATAAAACAAAAAGAAAGATCTTAAAATCTAAGAAGATTATTTTATATATTGGTCTGATAAAAACAACTATGTATCTCATGAATCCTAATAATTTATGGATCATAAAACATTCTAATATCATTGATCATATTATTCCCTTTAATTCAAATGAAGTAAAATACTTTTTTAGTCAATTAACTACCACCAAGACTAAACACCCCCTCAGGAAAACCATAGAATAATCATCATAAAATATATCATGAACTTATCTCATTTTCAAAATATAATGGGAAAAATTATAACATTCTCACATTCTTTAAATTATTTTCCATTATATTCTAATGTGTATGAATTATGGATAAAAATTCTATCATATTATAAAATAAAATTTTCAATAAACACTAAGTTACATATTTGTTAATACAGAATGAACTATCCATAAATAAATATGAAAATATCACATTACATAATATCATATATTCAATGGATTTATAGTATTTTCATGTATATATAGGATAATTTTAGCATCTATATTCTACTTGAGTATTTGTCGCCGCATTATATTTTTCATTAAAAAACATTACAATCACATTTAAAATCCTAAATTTATTTAACATAATGTACTAATGAATAATTGGAAGTCATGGGTGATAAAACCACATGACTCAATATCTTATATACATTTATATGTAACTATTATAAAGGATTCATGAGTTTCCACTCATCCTTAAATTCATAAACCACATCAATATAATACTTCCAACTTAAAGAATTTTTTTTAATATTATTAAGAGTATATCTCATCTCAAATATAATTAATATATATATTCAACATTTATCTTTTTCTTAATATTTAAATAATTATAGTGTAAAATATACTTTAGAATTTTATGGTTTCTATTCACTACTAACCTCTCACCAGATAAATAATTTCACAAACTCTTATGTGCATAAACCATAATTTATAGAAAAAGATAATAATGGGACTATTCTTCTCACGTGGTATAAGATACCAATAACAATATGCCACAACCTAACCCTACCATATCGGCATTATTTTATAGATTATTAGGTAAATTATTACTTTTATATCTTTGTTTTTAAAATCACAACAAAGTTTAGTTTAAAGTCTCTTAAAAAATTGGTTTTAGTTATTTTTTTTTTATAGATTGAAATTATAGTAACCTTAATTTTGGAGTTTTTATGCTTCAGATAAATGAATTTAAAATCTTGGTAACTAAATAATCTTTAAAGATTAAATTTTATTTAATTTCATAAACTATAACAATACTAGATTAACTTTATCAAAAAATATGTAGGGATACATTGAGCTCATTTGAAAATAACTTACTAACTTATTATGTAGTAATAATTGATCCCAAAAAAATAACAATCCATCCATTAATGGGAATATTTTAAATTGAACCATAAAATATAGGACTATAAGTGGAAAAATAATAGTAAAAAAATGATTTCATTGGTTATTTGATGTTTTGAAACTTTTGGTTGTTATGAGTGCTTATGATAAATATAATTTATTTCTGAGTGTTTTCACTAAGAGTTAACATTGTGAGGATTTTAGTGTAAAGATAATAGTTAATTTTGTAATAATTTTGATTCCAACCATGGTTTTAAGGAATTTCTCGAATAAGATAGAGCTATCAATATTTTAAAAAAATAACGTTTCAGCCACAATAGTAGGTTTCTACCTATCAGGTTGGTCAATGGCTTCCAAGGAGGGAAAAAATGTGTCTTCGGTGAAGAAACTAATAGCATATGATGATTTTAATTTGATCAAGTACAAGGTATTAGAGGATAAAACTTTTGATAAGTATAAGGTTAGGGATACCTAGTTTTAGGGTTATTAACTTCCACACTACTTTAGGTTAAAGTAAATATCTCAATGAATATGGTATGTTTTTTATGATAGTATCCTTTTAAAGAGTATTTATCTTGTTGAACATCACTCCACACTTTTTTTAAATTTGTATTGTGTTAATACTATTGTGGGTAGCCATTAAGATTATGGAATTCTTATTTTACTCTATATATTATTCAATAAATCAAAACTTTATTAAAATTTTGATATAATTAATTTTCACTATGGTTAAAGTTTTTAATTATGAAAATTTATATGAGGACCATATTTTCAAAATTAAGATCATTTTAATATTCTAGGTGGATAAAAAATATATTTTTTAAACTACAATTCACCACCCATCCTGTAGTTTACCAGACTTTGTTTACCTAGGAAAATATTTTGTATTTGAGTAGGTCTCTATGTTTGATACTAAATATGTTTTTTTATTTTAATTATTTCATTGAATTTATATAAGTTTCCTTAGACTAATATTTTTGTATACAAATGTTTTTATTTTCATGATTGAAGGTGTGATTCTTATTTCTTCTGAAAATATAAATCCCAATCAACCACCTATCATTTATGGTGGTGATTATGAATTTTATCAAGATAGAATGGAAAATTTTGTTATAATAAATTTATTAGAATGGATTTTTATGATATAATGCATATTATAATGTTTAGTCTATGTGACGAGACTGTAAAATTATTGTAATATAATATTTTTTTGAAAAGATATGTTAAAATTTAGTAAAAGAAAAATTATATAGCATTTGATTTAACTTTTAGTTATTTAAATTCTGAATCATGTAATTATTAGATAAGTACATTTGGAGGAAACTATTTTACTAAGATTAATGAAGGTGAAATTCCTCAATTTTCTAGAATAATTAGTTAAAATATTAGGAAAATTAATTTATAGAGAGATAATTGAAAGGGAAAAAATTAAAGTTATAAAATGAAAGATTCATCCTAACTTATCTGTTGTGAATGTAGAAAGTTCATTCATATTAATGTAGACTATAATTAGTTTAAAATAAGGGATATAAATTCATTAATAAAATATTCTAAGAGAAGTTATAGGAAAGGTTTGATGGTTCACAATATGTTGAGTAAAAGTGTAATAGAGGATAATTTTGATAGTTCATTAGAATATAGTGATCACAAGAGAAAAATAAAAAGTTTCTATGATACTGTTATAAATATTGAGAAATTATTATTTGGACGAATAACTTTTGAGGCACTCAAAAAATGGAACTCTTGATGAAAATTGCCCTTATTCATCAAAAAATGAATGTGATGATGAGGTTAAATCTCCAAATCTTAATGAGATGATGTAATTTACAATAAGTGATGAGAAGAGGGAATAAATAATTATTGGAGAATTTGAGAATTCCAAAAATGATTTATCTAATATTATTAATAAGTAAAATGAAATTAAAATTGAATAAGTGGAATGGAAAGAATAGTTAAATTAGTCTATAGTTGACTTAGATAAAGTGAGTAGTATAAATGAATAGTTAAAATCTAAGATAGAAGAGTATAAAAATAAAGTTTCTAATATTTATATTATTGAAGAAGATAATAAAATAGATTAATCACCAAAAGATAATCTTAATGCATATGATTTGAAGAAAATAAATCCTGAGAATGAGGTTAAATTTTCTGAATATAAGGATGAAGTTACTAATTTAAAATAAGAAATGAAAAGTTTGAATATGAATTTTCATAATTTTAAAACTAGAATAAAATATTTTTTGAATATATATATCTAATGCAAACCAAAATGGTTTACATCTAGATTTGAAAATAAATCCACTAGAAGATCAACATACCAAAATATTTCTTCATGATTAGTTGATAACCTTTGTACTCAATGTGTCAAGGAGTAGTTCATTAAAATAAAATATATTATTTAAATAAAATTCAATAATTTATAAGAAATTCAGCTTTTATCTCAACATAAATTTTTAATTATGATAACAAAATATCTAATAAAATTTGGTTTCCTAAATTTCTCTTTGAAAATTAAATCAGACCAAAATAGGCTAGGTTTTTTGGCTTAATTTATATTGAATTGAAGTTTCTACATACTAGTAGATGAAGTACTATATATGGTAGTCAATAATATACTTTTTAAGAGTATAAAAACTTAAATTTTTAATTTAATTTTTATAGTTAGTTTCTAATTTTTAAAATTTTTTATTATTACTAATGATTAATTCATTTTATTGTGGGATATTTTTTGTTTAAATGTTTTGTTGTCTTTTAAAATAGAAAATTTAAAATTCCAAATATTTTATTAATTTATAAGATTTAATTTTTCTGGAACTATCTTGTATTAAATATGATCAAATCATTTTACAATAATATAACTTCTAAATAATTATGTCTCTTATTTATAAAACATACAAATTTTAAATATCTATTTTACTTTTAATGAAATTTCATTATTTATAATGTTTTAATTTCAAAAAAAAACAAATAATAATTTTGAATTTTAGAAATTAATTATTTTAATATTAATTATATAATATGATATTTTGGGAATGATCTAGACCATATGATATATTTTAATCCATGGTATCTTCATGCCACCTTTAAAACATTAAAGAAGGTATACCAAAGGATTGTTGTCACGTTTATTTTTCAATGATTTTTCATATTTTATTTTGGATTTTGTAGATTTTTTGGTATTTTTATATCTATGGAATCATAAAAATAAATTTATACTATGAATATGGTTTAGAAAAAATCATTTGATCTAATGAATTTTTAAACAATGAATTCATTTTGAAAGATGTTATCGTATTCAAAGTATAGTATTTAGTAGTTCTTCCCAAGGAAGAATTTGAACTGTATTACCCTATGATAATTCCTGAATTTTATAGATATGTGGAGTTTATAGAGTTATATGATGAAAATATGGTTAATTTTATTCTTTTTGGGAATAATTTTAATTTAACCTTTTTTAGGATTATTTAATTTCTTAGACTTCGATTGGAGGGGGAATCATTATTTATATCTCATGGTTTATCATAATTTGATGGTTCTTTTTTGATGACCAAAGCTAATGGATAGTTTCTTATTGTTAAAGAAAGGGTTAACAAATGAAAAATCTTCCACTAAAAGTAATAATCCTACTCAAATGGGGGTAGTTGTTTTTATTTCTGATAAATTGAGATAAAGGCAGGATAAAAATTTAAGATGGATACATTTTTTAAAAAATATTGAACTTTATTATATTTTTTTAGAATTACATTGACGGTGTTTTCACTACATTTGTGAAGTTAAAAAACATATTATATTGTTGTTTAGTTAATATGGTTCCTATATATATATTTTATTTCTAAGGAATAAAAATGAGGCTCATTTAAAAAAGTGAAAGAGAATCTGATCAATTCGGAGACAATATCTAGAATAAGATTGAAGTATTATTCCAATAAGAAGGAATTTATTGAGAATTTATCAGATTTATCCTCAAAAGATTATCATAAATCTAATAATAAGGAAAAATATGAGGATTATATGAGTGTGAATATATCAAAGGAGAATATTAAAATCTTTTAAATATAGACCATATTAATCTATCCATCTCAAAAAGGAATTAAACATGGAGAAATTGATGTTCAACAAAAGGGAAAATATTTGCATCTAAGAGTATCATCAGATGAAGAGTATCAGAAGATGGTGAAACAAAGAAGTAAAACTTGGATAAAAAATTTCAATGCCTAACTCACTGGGGCCTAACCCATGACTACCCTATGACCGCCTCAAACAGTCTAGGGGATGGTGATCAGTGCCAAGTAGGCATACCTTATAAATGGGAGGAATTACCCTAATGTACTTGTACATGTGAACACATCTCTATTCCTATACTATGATGAAATATAAAATAACTAAAAAAATTAATGTAAACATATATGATCCCACAAATAGAGTATGACAGTGAAGTATTGAAAGAGAAAAGGGGCCAAATACAAGCCCAACCAAAAATTGTAAAGGGTCCAACATTCTCCAAGATTGAGGATGAAGATCAAAGAAAACTTCTAGAAAGCACCTTGGTCTTTCCAGCTTAAGAATTTATCCACCTATTCTGAATCCTCTCAAGACACTGTCAAAAGGGTCTTTGTCTTTATAAGACATAACACATGTTGTAAAATCCCACATAGGTGTGAGTATAAAAATACCCAGTAGGACACCCCAAAAAACTCTAAACATGAAGCATCAAGAATAGTCATCTCATAGAAGTAATATAGTAGTGGAGAGAAATAATAGAAAACCCAAATATATCCAGTAAGGGCACCACACCACCAAGTGGTCACAGCTAACTACCTTCCACAGGATTCCACTCAAAGTAATTATTTTTCCATGATAATACACTCCATGATTGATGCTATCATAGGATACCCTCATCCAAAAGTTCATGACCATTGGTCCTCACCCAAGAAATATAACTGGTTAATAAGACACTAATACTCAGATAGGGTTTCATAACCTAGACCTCTAAGTCACACCACAAACCCAATCTCGATCAACTTACTATACAAGGGATCATATTCCAATGATACTTGTAAAACCTGCCAATATGTCCTACTAGAAAGAGGATCAATGTACTACCCAAGGAGGTTATTTTGATTCCACAAACCCCAACTATGATCTAAAAATATAGAGGAACACTATCCAATATCATGGAGTCACTACTAGAAATTTAATTTATAACCAGGGTTTATAATCGTGGTTATAGGTAATAGCCATGGTTTGGTGGATGATAGCTCTTATTGGCATGGAAATAGGGACATGGATATTTCCATGGTTTCCACCATAGTATTTTACCTATAGAAATGGTTAGAAACCATGGATATATATATCCTAGCACTTTGAATTATATCTATGGTTAAAAACCATGGTTATTGACTATAGAAACTATAAAAAATATTTATTTGAAAATCATAATACAAGGTTAATTATAAAAATAATTATCCCATGCCTCTACTATATGACCCAAGATTCTAATGCAATGTTAATAATAAGAATTTTTCAGCTTCATGATTTTTCATTATCAATACAAGATTAAAAACCCATCATAAAAATGAACTTATACTACCCAAAAACATAGTTTTCCACCCCAAAATAATCGAGAATATTGTTGAAATGAAGGCTGAATGAAACTCCAAAGGATAGAGATTATATGAAATTAAAAAAAAAGATGTTCTAATTGAGAGTGAACTCATATTATTTATCCAGGATTATCGAATTCCCAAGCATGTGTTCAAGCCTCTGAATTTCATTCTTCATGTAGTCTGTGTCTTTATCCAAGTTGTTTTTTTAGACATCAGATAGATCTTTCCATATCTAACAGTAAATCTCTCTAGCTTCACTACTTCTTATTCCATCTGATGGAGCACAAACCTCTTTTCATCATCACTATCACTTGAAAACTCCTTGTCCAAAATAATAATAACATTATATAAAGTTAAAAATATGGCATAAAAAATAACCAATGAGAAACATGTATAAAATATAAAATGTTTCAATAAGTAATCACATGAATCATACCAATAATGAAAATGTAAAATAAGAATATATCATCTGAATATCAATTATTACCTATAGGAACCTGAAATTCCAACCATAGAACTACATATCCACCAGAGTACACCTGTAGAGTTTGATCATATAATAATCATTAGAAAACCACCATGTTTTAACATATATGAAATATAAGCATTTGTATTATTTTGATCAATTTACTCATTTACATGAATATAGATGAAAACAAATTTACATATATTTATCAATAAAATCATATTATAAGTATATAATGAAGTAACATAAATATTTATAGTAAAATAATTGCATAAAAATTCTAACAATGATAATAAAGGCACCAAAATTTGTTAGGAAATTATTATGAGTACTAAAGCAACAAAAAAACTAAATAAGAGAAGGAAAAAAATCACAGATCATAAATTCAACATAGACCATCAAAATTATCCCAATTTTTTTATTTATGAATTACATAAATTTGGATAACAACCTCCAATACAAGAAAATTCAAACACACTAGAAGGAAAAAAGCTATGAGAATAGAAGTAACAAAAGTAAATAAGAGGAAATGAAAAAACACCTCATAGCTTCAGGTGAGACCATCCAATGTATCTTAATTTTCTAATTGGTAAATTTTATCAATTTGGATAGCAGCCAACAATTTCAAGCAATGTAAGCACAAAAATGAACAACAATTTTCTTTAACATACCTCTATATAAAGGACATGAGCATAGTGTAGGTTGGCATCACTATCCTGAAAACTTCTTATTATATTAAAATGATCCATATTTGACATACCATATTTGATCCCAACACTTTGAAAATGATATTAATATGATAAGGAAATGAGTATCCCCTCCCCAATGAGCTAATATCATCATATTTTAGTTAGTAGTTGTGTTACGAGTAAAACCCCATATCATAGAAATGGGAAGGTGTATACTAGAGTTAGGTTTATAACTAATCAATGGAAAGTGAAAAGGGTCATACAAAAACATGGTTCAACTAACCATGCCATTTGACATGATTGTATATAATTTATATGATATCAAAATACCCTTACCAAGATGCTCATTTTCTATCAAAGTAGTACCCATGATCAAAGCAACCATACACTTTATGAAAATTATTATGATCAGTATAATAGAGAATGACATGTTGGAAATCTCAAAGATATAGTCATGTTTTTGAAATAATTATATCATAAAAATATATACACTTAATAAATTAAAAGGTATAACTACTATTGTATTCTATATAATTCATCATACAGAAAAAAAATACATTTTACACAATTATAACATAAGAATATGTAGTACATGTACATAACATTATGGTTTCTAATATGGTAAACTATCATCAAGAAAAACATAATATAGTTTATAAAATATCATTATTTTCTAGATAAATTATATTTAGGTGAACCCACTTCTAGGTTATGTGGGATGAGCATTTTATTGGTTTTCTAATACCTATCCAAATAAGTCTCTAAATATTTCATGTGTTGTAACTAGGGCGTATTAATAAAATTCTAGGTAATAGACCATGTATAGTATTTTTTAAAGACAATAAATACCCAGTACATATTCTCTTAAATAGAAACTCCTCACATGAAACTGATACTAGAGATGAAGAAAATAAATTAAAAAAGGAAGAGGAATGAGAGAAACTTCTAAGTCAAATAAGGACAAACACATCACACGAAATTGAACTAAAAGAAAAGGTGGAACAAAACTTAGTTATTAAGCTCCATGATAGTAGTAAAAATATCCCCATTAACATTTTTTAGATCCTTCATAGCATTGTCCCTATAGACTTCATTCAGTTTCATCACCAACTCGGTGTCCTTTGGCTCCAGCCTGTGTCATCACCAAATCAGTGTCCTTTGTTAGTAAGCTCCATGTTCGGGACTGCATTAACAAAATTTTAAATAAATATATACATTAGAAATGTAGTTATGATATCTAAAAATGTAAACAGATAATATATTATGAAATTAAAAAATAATAAATTAATTGTAATCTTATTCTTAATAGATGAAGTTAACTTTGGATGTAACTATTTTTTGTTTTAGTAAAAACTCTTGTTACATGACCAAAAAGGATTTGGTATTTTATTTAATGAAATAAAGAAAATGAAAGTGGTGGATTTGGATTTAGATATAAATGAAAAAAATGAAAACGATTACTGGTTAACAATTTTTAATGCCTACCAAAAGAATAGGTTAATGACAAAAAATTATTTGGTTTTGCATTTATAAGATGGGGTTTATAAAAGGAAATAATTCAATAACATTTTTAAATCTTTTGTGGTATAAATAATTCTAAAATACGAACCTCTAAACTCATCGGAATACACCATAGAAAAAATATTGATTATGTAGTTAATTGATAAACGATTAATTATTAATCAGTTATTTAAATAATGAAAAACACATGGAAAGTTATCTTAATGTTTCTAAACATGTCTAATAACATCTATCTGCACTATGTATCTCACAACAAGGAAATTGAAATTTTAAACTATAAAATAAACAAATTTATGGTGTATTGAATACAATACCACAATTGAAGGTCATGACTATACTAGCCTACACTGATGTCTTATTTCTCTTGACCTATGACAAAAATAGACCTTTATTTTATATAAATTTAATTTATATGGTGAATTTATCTCCAATAATTACATGTCTCTTGATTCCTATTACTTCAAGATACACTGTGATGGTTGTATATAATATCTTATGTCTATAAGAAAATTCAAATATTGATGATTCACCCTTCTCCCTTAGTGTTTTATTCATTCTAATAATAAATTTAATACTTATATATTATTAGGAATACATACCCCTAGACTGGATTTACAAATGCAACACAAATATTGTATGTCAACCAAAGGAAATAGAATCCTATGTAGTAATATCCTCTTATATTGGCATACCTCCACAACATTTCATGGAAACTCCTTCTTTAAATATGTTATAAGAATAAACATTGTGTAACTATTTCATAACACTACACAAGATCCAAGAACAATATTATATATATTACAAAAACATCAATCATTTTCTAATAGATTTTTGTACATTCATTGTGTTTGGTTCCTATTTGGGTTATTATTCTCATTTATCAAGACTAAGAATCATGATTATAAAACCAATCTAAGATATAATATTTTGGTATTGAACTCTCCATTGACATCAAGTATTTTCTTATTCTTTTTATATTATCTATATCACTTATTGGTATAAAATATATGACCTTAAACTCTACACTTTTTGGTAAAATTAGAAAGACAATAAACTTTATCTTTCATTAGTCTAGGTAAAAATAATCTAAAAAAAATTTTAAAAAAAATGAAAAAAATTCCATGATGAGAAATCGTAATGGGAAGCCTGAGAAAAAGTAATGTCTTCACCCACTAAGAATCCAACTATTAGGGAATAAAACAAAATTAGAGTATAAATATAAAATGTCATGATTCTTTTAGGGAATATTATGTATCCATAGAAAAATATCATCTATTCTCTCTATACACACTATTTCAAGAAAAAAATAGTGTATTGGCATATAAGAACTCCCCAATCTGATTGTTTGTTCCTTACACGATGTAGTAACATATTGGTTTCCAGAACCCTTTTTTAGTATTAATTTCTTCCAAAAACTAATATCATTTTATAATTGTTTAAATCTATATAGATTTCCCTGATTATTAGTAAAAATTAAATTCAACTCTAAGTGACGCGTCTGTATGACTATGAGTACAATGAAATCGATATAGATAGACATATAAACCACTGGTATTTCCTATAAAAGAAAAGCATCGTTATCCAAAGCAGGACCCTTATATCCCGTAACATAGAAATACTATTATAGAGTAACCCATTTATTGAATTTGGCCTCTGGTCATCCCATTAATATGTGTCCCATCTCATCATGGTAAATTCAATCTCTTTGAGTAATTATTTACAAAATATTTCATCAAACTATTTATTAAGATTAATTACCCTCAATGTTACCTATTTATTCATCAAGCTTATTTATCAAGGATATTTTTTTACCTCTCACACTCAAGTGATATAAATGATCCCTTTAATGTGTCCTTAAAAATAATGACATAATGGTTCGTGCTTTATGAACATAAATTAACTACTTCCACTCATGAAGTTATCTATATGAGTATCACTAGTGTTTAATATCTCATATTAGGATTATTACACAAGTTTTACTTGATAATTTATGTCTCATTAAAGAGTTCAATGATTTTTGACCTCACAAATTAGAAACCTCTAGATAAATTTTTCTAACCATAAATATTAGAATCATTTTTCTAACATATAGGACATAAAATATCTCAATAATGAGTCATTGAACTCACAAATATAAAAATGGGAAAACCTGAGTAAAATTTGAGTATCTACTCACTAGATTCATACCTCACATATACTTGTAACAAATATTCATTATAAATTTAAAAGGAAAAAATATTAACAATTTGGAAACCCAAAAAGGGATTCCTAAGATAAATTCATGTTCTTACCCATAATTTATTAGTCATATAATGATTTGGAAAAATTTAGGGAAACAAAATAAAAGACATAATGCTTGTGCGGTATGTAATATGTTCTGAGAAACAGACATGTAATGCCCACTAGGCCCATAAGCCTTTGAAAATTTTATATAATTAAGTAGTATCATCAATCCTAGAACATCAATCTATAGTAACAACATGTAATTTTTGATGAAATAAATATAGGTTATTAAAACCCTTATTATCATTTGAATCTTAATCCTAATATTTACCTTATTATCTACATCATGTTGAGTCAAATAATATCATTTGTGGGAATGTCATTGAATCCTCAATATATAGAATAATATTAAAATGTGATATATATTAAGCATATAATTATATTATTTTAATTCTAAATGAATCTAATTATAATGGGTTTAATTCTATTTGGCATCAAGAATTATATACCATTGACATTGTAATAGAATCTATAACATGTTTCTTATTTAGTAAAATAAAATTTGATTTTGATTCAAAACATATCTCACTTCCCAAAGGAGAATAACATATGACTTTATGAGCCATATGAAGTCTCTCATATTATGTAATTTACATTCCACAAAGATTTTTCCCAATATGGTTATGTAGTGATGGACCTCCCTCTGAATGTAGGCTATAGATTTCATTAATTTTTTAAAAAAATGTGGTGAATTACAATAAAACCATTTTAAGGGTTTTACTTGAATATTTTTGACTTGTAAAACATTCATGCATGGATACTAAATTGTAATAAAGGCTATCACTTTCATCATAGGCCTCAATTTGATCTTTTGTGATTCCAAAACGAACTTATGGATAAAATGTTATGAAAAACTCCTAATGAAGAAAACGTGATAAATGAAAATTATATTTACATGTCTATGTGGACCTCGTAATTTTAACGTGAACTTTATAATACACCATTCATTTTTGGGTAGTTTATAGAATTACAAAATATCTGTATATGACTCTAAAAATATGTGTATCATAGATAGATTAATCATTTCTCTATGTGGTGCATCCCAATCATGCAGCTCGAATATAGAGGTATCATACTAATCATAATACATTCCTATTAAAATTAATATTTGGTCATGGAAGTTACCTTTTGGTTACACATATCTTAATCATTAGGTTCTAAATAACACCTAACTTATTATTTATGGAAGTTACATGGGGGAAAAGGAAGTGAGAAGTGATTAAACACAATGAACACTCGGATTAGCTCATATATTCAGAATGTTCGACAAGTTTTATAATTATATATATATTAAAAAAACTCCAAAAATTATAAAATACTATATTAAAAAATCCATGTAATGTAATTATAAAAGATACATACACATGATATATTCCAACAGGACCAGTCTATGTGATCATATCTTCATGATAATCACACACTCAAATTATACTTTCATCATTTGCTATTGGAATATGGTTGTATCATGAGGTCACATAATCGTATCATCACACAAATATCCTCATGACGATGAATTACATTTTTTAATCTCTAACATGTGGTTTACACATCTCACATAGTCTTTTATTATACATATTTCTTCGTTGGTTTCATTATTTCGTCATGGAAATTAATAGGACGTATCTTCCCCAAAACCAAGGGTTCTCTAAGATGACTCATCTCTCCTTATCTACTATAGAAATTCCAATCCAGAAGAACACTATGTATTCCACCCACATAATTCAAAAACTTAAATTGAAAAATTATAGCCTCCTATGAAACCAAAATTCCTATATTATTAAGGAATGTACAATAGAGTACACTTATTCAATCATGTAATCCCTTGATAAAATGGTGGTATTGGTTTTAACCTCATATAGAGAAACTTTTTGGGGGTTAGTAGTCATGGATTACATCCTTATGTAGAAGACACTAGAGTGGTATATCCTGGTAAAATTATGGATTTATTCTACATTCAATAAGCTGGGTAAGAAGTATTGGATTGCATATTAAGAAAATTTAGGATTTAAATCAATTTTAAAGGAGGATATGGATGTTCCCTTGGATTTGTAAATATAATGTTTTATTTTTTATCATTTATCAATCATCAATGTATGTTGGAAATTTATATTGGAATATTCCATTAAATATTCAAAATAGAATTTGTATTGAGATAAAAAATGTAAGTAAAGAGACTACCCATGGAATATGGGTAATGAAGCTGGTTATTGGGTGAGAAAAAAATTACATCTTATTATTTTTTAACTATTATTCATGGTAAATAAAATTACCAAGGATTTGTAACTACTACCTACAACATTTAAAAAATTGATGATATGTTAGCTGTTTTGTACAATGTGTGAGATGTTATTAAAAAATGTTTAAGCCAGTTTGAATAGGATATTAAAGTGATATATATATTGAGAAATTATCCAATATATATCAAACATGAAGGATTATAAATATAAGTGTTTAATAACACTTAGATTAATTTATGACAAGAGTGGATATGGCCATAAGTTAGTTGTTGTAGCTCTGCATTAATTTAAAGAAAACTATAATTTTGAAGCTAAGGTTGAAAAATGGATATGTCTAGAGAACTGTGTATGGGTTATTTCCCTATTCTATGTAAGTATCATATATTATGTTCATAATTATCATTTATACCATTCATAACCATCATCTAGTATTGGTGAGTAGAAAAATATTAAAGTTTTTCTCTATATGAGAATGTTTACATAAACATCATTTTCCCTCTATGTATGAAAAATCATGATGAGTGGTCATAAATCCTTGTCAATGCAAAAAAAATTTTGTCATATGTAGACATAATTATCTCTCTATGTAAACATGATTTAGGTTTGTTTAGGAATGAAATAATATACGTTTCCATCAACACTTAGAGAAATTATAAATTTTTACCGAATTAAACACAAAGTTTCTATATTTTATTATTGGGACCAAGTTGGATGGAGAATAAAGTAAGAAGAGTTTGCTATTACAGGGTGTTGTGTTTTTTTGTCAAAGAAGATAAATCAAATAACTTTATAAAGAACATGGAAATCAGATGATGATTTACTAATTTGTATTTCAAAAATATCATAAGTTAGGAGAACTTGTGATGAACGTCTTATGAAGGAAAGGGGGAGAAACTATGATGCCATTCATATATAGTTTTCCTTGGAAGGAATGATGTTGCTGGAATATTGGGAAGTTTTAGTGCTTCCCACTGAATTCTGACGATGCTAAATCTATTCTATCAAAGGAAATATATCACAATAGTGGTGTTTGTGATGAAATATGAGGAATGGTTATGGAATGCAGTGAAGATAACCATTGAAAAGTAATGGATTATTTGGAGGTGGAATAAAATAGGGTTTTAAGGTGGTGGTGTTTCCCGGTGTTTGCCAAATTTTAGGGCCTGAAAATCGGAAGATAGAGAATTGTTTTTATGGAAAGGTATGTTGCATGCAATTGTAAATATGGCTTGGTATGTTGTGTGAAAGTGGTGTTCTATGATCTGAACATAAAAATTTGGAAAAAGAGAGGATTGTGCAAAAGATTGGGGTTTTGCGCGCAAGATTTGTTTTTGCACGCAAGATTGAAGGTAGTTTAGAATATTGCATTCAAGGTGTGATTCGAGGTCCAAACATTGAAAAATGGAAAAGGAAGGAAGTGCATGAAATATTGAATAAGTGAATGAAAGAATAGGTTGGCACAAAAGAGACTTATGTGCCAAAGGTAATGTAAACTGGTGTTTTGCGCACAAGGCTTGATTTGAGGTCCAAACTTCAAAAAATGGTAAAGTCATGAAGTGCACAAAAGATTATAAGAAGTGCATAGAATATGAGGTTAGTGCGAAAGATAATTACACGCCCAAGGCGACGTCAAATGTGGTTTTTCATGACATGTGACTTACACACCTAAGGCGATGTCAAATGGGGTTTTGTGCGACGTGTTAAATTCTTGTGCGACACATCAGGGTGTTTGCGCGTAGGGACCAATGGGGTCTATAAATAATTGGTGACCCCTTCACACTGGTGTGCTCAACACTTAGAGAAATCCCAAGATCTAAGGTGTAGAAAAATATTAAGAAAATGAGTGTGCATGAAAGAAATAGAGTTGCTCGCAAGAAGGAAAAATTGCGCGCATGAAGAAAGTTGTGCGCAAGATTGAAGTTGCACACAAGAGGTGTTTTGTGACAAAAGTTAAATCTTGTGTGTATGGAATAAAAGTGGTAGGAAAGACACCTAAAAGGGTGGGTGAAATATTTGGGGTCTTCACATGTATTTGGTTGTGCGTAAGATAGTTCTTACCATCTTCTGGGTAAGAAAGTGAAGATTTTTACTTCAAAGAATACATCTGTTCGATTGTAAAGAAGCACTGAAATATTGTAATTCCCTATTTGTGCTAAAAGGATGAACAGACACCTACGGATTATTTTCCAAGTGATACATGAGTGTAAGGGTATATCCTACTCATTTTATTCCACATCAAATGGTTTTTTTCTAGTGGATTGTGTGGTACTGGATTGTTTCCATACCATACCAAGGACGTAGCTACTCTTGTTGAGTGGTGAACCTTGTAAATCTTGTGTTCCTGTGGTTGTGTGTGTTCAGCAGGGAAGAAACTCTTTAACATGAGGAAAAGGTTGTTTCAAAAATAAGGAAACATAAAAATAAAAACATATCACTGATTCAGCCCCTCCCCCTCTCAGTGATACTTGAATCCTGACTGGGAACTTCATTTATAATATGAATAGATAGTCCATTGTAATAATTCCAAATTCCTTAACATAAAAAAAACCCATTTTGTATTGTGATTGAAGTAAAAAAATTATGTCAGCTTATCATTAATCTCATAGATGAATATAAAGTAAATAAGGAGAATCTGAGATACTTTTTAAAGTCTCAAAATTGGATTTCTGGATTTCAAGGATTTTAGTGAAAATAAAATTTAAAGATGCTAGGATATGCTATCAATATCATAGAATGATGGAGTCTTAAAGATTCATGATCCAATCTTGTATGATAAATAAGAATAAAACTACATGGGTTTTTAAGAATAATTAATTTGAATTTTTATTAAGGATTCAGATATCTAAATGATCTTAAATCATTAGAAAATCATTAATGTCCAAGTTGAATGAGTGGGTTATTGACCACCATGCCTGAGATAAAAGAGATAATGATTAGATGAAATTATGTTAATTTACCCAAGCCTAAAGTGGTAGAAGATATATATTTCAATAAATCTATAATTTAATGAAATAAATAAAAATATGCAAGAGATGAACATCTAGTGAAAAAATATCAGAAATGAATTTGTGATTCAATCATGAGAGAGAGGAAGAGGTTATGAGTTTTTACGTTACTCCTAGATTCATATGGATTTTCATAGTTCATATAAAATTTCATCTAGTGTGTGTGAATTTTCATATTACCCTATAATCCTTTGGTTTCTTTTTTGCATAAGACATTCTATATGCATATTATATTGTAGATTTCTGAAATTTGAAAATTCAATCAGTTTTATCCTAGACATGTAAAAATTCAACTTCAATATAATACATGATGCATTTTAATTTCAAATAATCTAAGACTTCAGTCAACTCTATAATACTTTGGCCTCAATGGTCAGAACATAGCCATAATGTTAGGATTTTGTGGCATCCTATAGATTTAGAGGAATTGTATAAGGCTTCCTCACAACATATATGATGGTTAATTTCTATAATATAGATAATGAGGGTGTAAAATACCAAATAAATGTAATGGGAAATGGTTGAGCTAAGATCAATGTCTTATTTATCTAGTTCAACCACATTAGTAAAATCTCATTATACTGATCCACATAGAACTCCTCCAGGTGAAGAAGGATACATTAATCATTGGAATGAATTATAATCCAATGAGAGAATTTGAGATATGCCCAGTGCAAGAAATCAAGATTTTTAATCCTTTAAACATAAAGATGATTCAATAAAGGAGTTAATAATACACTATATTTAAATCTTGGAGAGGGGATAAGAGTACATGGCACAAATTATAAATAAATTTCCCTCCCAGTTTTAAAGTGGTGGATCATATTTTATTCCTTTTCCTTCATCCTTGGTATGATTTGGTTTAGGATTATATAATATTCCTTCATTTTAATATATCTAAATTTACTTTGGTTCATTTTTATTCATTTACATTTCCTTTTGATCTATATTTTAGTGATTCTCAATATCATATCCATGATGAGAGGCTCACTCAAGGATCACCCGGAAGATGAAAAATAGTGATTCTAGAGCTCAAACACCTAGTCTTGTGTTTTTTATTTAATTATATATATATATATATATTTATGAGAGTTAGAGGAAAATGATAGTACATTGAGATTTATATTCCCCAATTTTCATTGATATTTCTAAAATAAATCAATATCATATAGTTTGATCAGTGTTGTATGATGGGATCAGTTGTTTAAGGGGTGGAATTACTTATGGTTTTGATTTATTTACAGTGGTGGGATGAGAACATATATGTTTTGTTAAGTGTGATGTATAGTGAGAAAATATATGCACTGATGATGTTTAATTAGTTATGGATGGATAAAGAGTAGGATAAGGGTGTAAAGACTATGATATAATGATATATCACTAAGGTTAAATCCATGTATATCTCATTAAAACAATTTCACTACATCTATATTGCAATTTTAATTTAGTTTTTTTCATTCAAAAAATCAATTTTGTTCTATTTCCAATAATTTATAAATAAATCAATAAAATTATGTGTGTGGATATTGATTCTCTAGGACTAACTCCATGAGTGAAAAAAATTGTTCTCAACACTCTACTGTGTATAAAAAATATAAAATCTATATTTAAATCCATCCAAAACAATTAACATTCAAACAAGGAACCATTTCCTTGAATATGATATGATAATTTACTATCTCTAACACAATTTAATAAGTTTTTCTGAATTCATTTATTTTTCATTGATGTATATTTTTATATGTTTACTTATTTATTTATTTATTTTTAAATAAGTGCATTAAGAATTATAGTGGGGAATATTTTTATTAGATCCAAACATTATTCATATTTTAAATAGATTTATATAAATAGTATTGAGTTTGTGGAACCAAACATAAAAAAAATTTAACACTAATCAATCTATCTTCCCATAGGATCCCAAGAAACAATAATCTCAAAGGCAGTAACCTAAGAATCTATTAGAAAACAATAAATTTTGAGATGATTAATTATACAATAGCAATGATATTAATTAATATCAAAAACATATTACATGAAACCATGTGTTTGAAAAATAACCTACACTATAGGAGATTCAATACTACATAACTTGCTCATAGTTTTTGTAAAAATAGAGTGAGATGAGTGAGTTTAAAGAAATGGTTTCTATGATATCTACCACCTTTTGAGCACTTATAGAGTATATAAAACAACTAGTACAATATTAAGAGTAAGAATAGGCCTTATAATTTTCCCAAGAAGTTATAAAAGAGGCCAAATAAATAATTAAAGACACTTCCCTCAAATGCATTTATGATATTTTTCCCATGCAACTCTAGCATAAACCCATCTTACAAACTAAATTATTGCAAGGGGATGATCAAACCATATACCACTGATTTTTTATTTATTTAAGAATTTAAATTAAAATTAAACAAATATATTTTAATGATATAGATTCATAATTACATGTGTATGAATTGTGAGAAGATAAACCAAATTATATATTGATATTTGAAGTAAAACATACAGATCCATTTCCCCCTCCAATAAAACCCACTCTATAGGTAGTCATTCATGAACAAGATCTCACAACTGAGCCACCCAATGTAGTAAACCAATCTCTAAATTAATTTTATTTTTATTATTTATATGTTTAGAAACTTTCTACCTCAATATTGTCTAAAATTTCATCTTTAGTTTAGCTAAATTTATCCCTTGATGATGATAAGGAATCTGAGTCACCCAATATAAAAGATAAGAACCTAAATACCTTTATTGGTAAGTAGAGATGTGACCAGCCAAGATTCTTAAGGAGGAGGAGGATCACTAGAAGAGGGTGACTGTATCAGAGGAACTCCAAATGAGGTTGTGGGGAGGCCGCTTAGGATTAGCTTTGGGGGGAAGGTGAGGTGTCTGAGTTCGGTGGCAGCATCGGGGGAGGAGGTTCGGAGATGAGAGCTCATGGTGGGGTTTCCTCATTCAGTGGTAGTGAGGGGTAGTGTCACATGGGGCACTGTCGAGGGAGGAGGTTCGGGGGGAGGAGATCTCATGAAGGGAACCATCGGGGAAGGAGTGTCACACAAAGTAAAGGGTAATGGGAGGGGGTTACAGAGAAGAGGAAAAATCCCGAATTAATAAAACCATATTGTCATGGGTTTTAGTAAAGGTTGGATTCAAATACCATATAGTCATACTTTTAATTAAACTATGGATATAAATTAAGATATAGCCACAGACCTATAAAATTGTGGTTATAGGTCTGTGACTATAAGTCATTTCACTAGTAGTGAGGGACACCACTAAATCTATATGGGAAGCATCTTCTAGAGGGGATAAAAATCTTGAGATGTGGATGTAATTACAAAGGATACCCTTTAGGGAAATAAACAAGGGGAAAAACTGAACTGACATTTGTCTGAACTGAAGAGACGAAGAGCTCCAAATTGTCTCTAACGGAGTACTTGGCGTGTAAGTGGAGTACACAACATGCATCACTCAACCTAGATCTTCTCATGTGGTGTTGTCTCACATGTAATGTAGTCTCCATATACACGGTGTGTAGTTAAAGTATATAAAATGTATCGATCACTCACCACCCTTCCTTTATCACCTGGTTATTCCCATGTACACCAGGATGTGTCTGTGTACACTTGGTTGTGTCTATTTATGAGTACACAGTGTGTCTGAGACCATGTAGTCTAGTCCATATTTGTGTGACCACCATGGTACATACCAATCCAAAAATAAAGATTCACATGATGTGTGAGCAAGTTACATGGTGTGTGATATTTTACTCACCACGGAAACCCTAGTTCCATATCCATGGGTTCTCACACGCTGTGTAATCCCAAAATACACACCATGTAGCATAGAATTTTACATATATATTGGGATATCTTCTATACCAATCAGCACATCATAGTACCCTCCACCCTTTCCAAAACTTTTGGATCGTAGGTTTCTTAGCCTTTTTGTCTCCCCCTGACTAGTCTTCATCCCTTGATCCACTTGGAGAACGATCAATTAATCTGATCTTTCACTGTTTCATGTCTAAACCAAAAAGAAATGAACCAATGAACCAAACTGATCTCATCCCTCCTTGAATAATCAACCTTCATCATCAATCCTCCAATCAGAACCTTTTTTGAAATAAATTCCCATGTTATTGACCTGTTTCATTGAATAATGGTCATAAAATGATCAAATATTGGGTAATCATCAAACCAAATACCAAAATAAATACTTGTGATGAACGCGTAAAGAAATGGGGGAGAAAAACATAAGCTAAAATATGTGAGGAATGAACCTAATCCTTTTTTAATTCATCCTCTATCCATTTTCATAGAAATATAAAGATGAATATGATAATAAACACAATGAACAAAAACAATTCCATCAATTTAATCTACCATCGATGTTCGAATCAATTGTATTTTTGGAAATGATCCATGTTCAACTGGGATAAAAGAATGGGATTGAAATTCACAAATCAACCATCCTACTTGGTTTTTGGATATATCATTGATAATGAATGGTCCTGAATTTCCATCATTGATGAGATCCATGAACTCCATTGGCACAACGATCCTCGATCCTATCTCTATCCATATTGGTTCACCAAGATCACCCTCAAATGATCTCTCGATATCTCCATGGTTTAGTGTCCAACCTTGAAAAATTTATATAACAACATACTTATATACAAAGTCCATCTCTATGTCAAATAAAATAAAAAAAATTTATTTATTTATTTATTTTATCAATTCTACGCTTGTGGTAACTTTTTCAAACACACCTCGTAAAGACAATGATTATGTCACACCTAAGTTAAAAACTATGTTCTAAAATCAATGGTACCCTTAGATTTTTTATCTGAGCCCCTATTTGGGAGTTATTATATTTTTTCAATGAAACTTCTTGTGCATTATATTTAATATATTTCGGAAATTTTTTATGGGAACACCGGACCTTGGAATCGCATGCTCTCTCAGAACCTGATCTTGAAAAAATCCCATATAATATCCAAAAATAATACATGGAAAATCCAATTTATTACATTCTCCCCATTATATGTATTTTTATCCTGAAAAGAGAAAAACCTTCTAAAAAGATGAGGGTATTAGGCTCGTATATGGGACTCCCTCTCACTAGTTCTCTCATGAATATACCCATGTTTCTAGAGGACATGCACTAGGTGAATTAGTCACCCATGAAGGATTTACTCCCATGGATCCTAGATTTTCACCGAGTACTCAAAAAAGGTATATCTATCATAGATGTCCATATTTCCCCAGTTAGTAACATGTGATTGGTTATGCACATATCTTCCCAGCTGCAACACATGGAAGATGTTGTGTACTCGGTCCAACTGTGGTGGTAGAGATAAGTGATATGCCACCTTGCCAACTCTATGCAATATTTGGAAAGGGATAAGTAATCTTGGAGAAATCTTGATGCCCTAGAAAAATCTTCATAATTTTCATTGAGGGTAGAACCTCAAGAACACATTGTCTCTATTCTTGAACTCCATAGGTCTCCTTAATCGGTCTATATAATACTTATTATTACTCTATAAAGTTATTATCTGATCTTTGATGATCTACACATTCTCTATGGTAGCTTACACCAACTCTAGGCCCCTGAGTGGTGACTCGCCTAGATCATTCTATGAAAGGGGTGACCTATAGGTTCACCCATACAAGGCCTTGAATGGTGCCATGATAATGGTAGAATGATATCTATTTTTTGTATGAAAACTCCACTAAGGGTAGGTGATCCTCCATAATATGGCCAAAGTACAACATGAAATCCCATTTCATTTTCTCCAAGACTAGAATGGTCTGCTCAGTCTGGCCATCAGTCTGGGGGTGAAACATTGTACTCAATTGCAACAAAATCCCAAGGTCCTCCTACAGTCATTTTCATAATCATGGGGTAAAGATAGAATCACGGTCTAAAATAATCATCAATGGAACCCTATTAAGTTGTATTATATCCTATAGGTAGAGGCGTCCTAGTATCTCTACTGAACTCTGCTCTCAAATTTCTATGAAGTGAGATGACTTGTTGAGTTGGTCTACAATAATCCATATGGAATCATTTCCCCTAGAAGTATGTGGTAACCCTATCATGAATTCCATCGATATCCCATTCCAAATCCACTCTGGTACCTCAAGGGGTTGAGCTAAACATATAGAAACCTTATTCTTAGCCCGCACTTATTGAAAAGTGAGGCATCAATAAAAAAACTATAAAACACAATGATTCATGTATGGAGACCAAAACTAATGTCATAGGTCATAATACATCCTTTACACACCTAGATTTACTAGAAAAGAGAATATATTTATCTACCACATCACCTCATCCCACAATATCAATGGTACTATTGTCCACACGTTGAAAATGATACCATTGTCCCCACCTTAAGAATATTCATCTGAAGCATGTCCAGTGGATATATGAGTACGTAAGGTCTCACAATCAGTATCTACATGATAAGAAATCCTTACCCACTACAAAATAAATTGGGTAATAACAATCGATTGTATATATAAATAACTATCCCTATCCACTAAGGAAAACTGTAATGAGGATAATTACTCTAATGCCTCAAATAATAACTGAGAATAAGATCTCATGATGAGATATTTTTTCACCATGTTCTCTTTCCTAGGAGTATAAAGAAATCTTGAAGTCATAGTCTTGGAGGAACTCTAGTCATCATCTATTTCTTAAGTTAAGATCCTTCTGAAAAAGATATATATGATATTATTTTGGTTATAGTATATGATAAACTGCTCACCCATCTGGTAGTGTTACCACATATTTAGTGGAAAGATATCATTACTATCTCAAGATCATGGGTCAGGTAGTTCTTCTCATGTTGCCTCAACTGATGTGAACCATAGGCAATCGCCAATTTTATCTACTTCAAAACGCAACCAAGCCCAGTCCCTCATGCATTGAAAAACACTATATACTTAACAACCTCCTCTAGAAATCTCAAAATGGGAGTGTTATTCAACCTATGTCTCAACACCTAAAAGTATTGCTAAAACCTTTTTGTCCACATGAAAGGATTCCCCTTTCAGGTTAAAGATTTCAATGGTGATTCCACTCAAGATAAATCAGGTAAAAACTTACATTAGTACACTACCAACCCAAGGAAACTCTACACCTCGGTAACAATCTTGGGTGGCTCCCAAGAAAGTACTGCCTCAACCTTCACCAAGTCCTCCACCACTCCTTCCTCTCAGATGACATATCCCAGGGGGTGGAAATCTCAAATCCAAAACTAAAACTTCAAGATCTTCCCAAAAATATGGTTCCCTTGGAGTGTGTTAAGGACCATCCTCAAATGTCACACATGCTTCTCCTCATATGAGAAGTAAACTAGGATGTCATTAATGACTACCACCATGAACTGGTATAAGAAAGGATAGAAGATCTAGGTCATGAGTCCCATGAACACTTATGGAGCATTCATTTTTCCAAAGGTCATCACCATGTACTCATAGTGACTTTAGTAATATCTAAATGTTGTCTTCGATATATCCTCATCCCATACTCGTAGCTAGTGATTTCTTGATCTGAGGTAAATCTTTGAGAACCATCACACCTCTATCAATTGATCAAATAGGTTATTGATACTTGGTTGGGGATACTAAGTTTTCATGGTCACCTAGTTCAATCACGAGTAATACACACATAAACTCAAGATCTATTCCACCTTATTGGTGAAAAACATAAGGGGTTCCCATAGAGAAACACTGGGTCTCACAAATTCCTTCTCCTATAAGTCCTCCTACTATACCCTCATCTCACAAAGATCTGTGGGAGCCATCCGATATTCTATAAAAATATCAAGTCCATCCTAGTGTGTAATTCAATGTATAATTCTATCTCAATATAGGGATTTAAGCCAAGAACATCCTCAGGAAAGACGTCCTCATACTCCACCACCACCATAATAAATTTGTAGCCGATAAGATACACTTATCTAAGAGTCATTCTAGCCAAATGATTTGTAATTGGATTCACAACATTATTCCTGAGATCATCCAGCTCCATAAAATTTTCCTTTTCTCCCACAAAGGAAAACCTCAACCCATCACTACGAACACACCGCATAATCTGCCTAAAATATTCAATATGGGAATGAACTATGGATAGATATTCAATAAATAAGATAATGGCATAAGGCCTCATTGATTATATAAATAGATCTCATAAAAAACTATCTCTTCCAAGAGTTAGGTCACACTATCAGCACAAGTGTGTAATCACTGAATCACCGCATGTTGGAGTCTCTAACCGTAAGGGTCGAGCCAATGGCTTAACCAGAATCTACATGTATCAAACCAGAGAAGTAGAAAGGAAATAATGACTCAAAATTATGTTTATAAATACTACAACCAAGGTTTCAAAGACAAATATTGTACATCATAACAACCCTAGAGTCTCGAGGTCATCGGCCTCCATAGCCTGCAACTGGCCTCAGCTCTTAACACTAGCTCCTGGAGCCTAGTGTGGACCACCTGTGGGTGGTGGTGGTAATAAGTTAAACCTATGACAACCTAATACTACTCTCTAAACCCCTCATCCATTTTCATAAACCTAAAAACCACCCTGATCCTACCTCTACCTCTATCTCGGAAGTCCCTCGACCATATCACTTTCAGTTGTATGACGGGTCAGAAAATCCCAAGACAAGTGCCCCCACCCATCATAATAGAAACACTACCTCTCCCTCGGATGATTCAATCCATCCTGAGATCCTTGCACCACTTACCCTATCACCTGGGATCACCTCCTAATGTTTCTAATATGCTTGGATCTATGATATTGTCGTTCTCTACTTGTTATAGAGGTCTCAACTCCTAGGTGTCGGCTACCAACACCCATTATCAATTCCTACTATATTAGGAATATATCCACCACCAAGGCCCTCTCAAACACCCTATCATAGGTGGAAATGAAAAGGCACACCACTGAAGCCATGATTTCCTAGAATAATCCCTACTCAAAGGTTCATTCTTATAAAAATGGATCCCTAACCATATCCATGGAGTATCATGTGAGATCAGTAAACCTCATTGAGTATTCTTCCATGGTCAAACTAATTTTTTGTAGATATAGAATCTATTATATGCATAATAATCACAACATGGATATATAAAACTTCTCCCAAAAGAGATAATTGAATTCTAACCAGGAGATAGACACCTCATCCAGTGACTAAGTCACTAAACACCACCATCAACTAGCAGGACCCTAAACAAGACTCTCTATGAGGACCGCCATCTGATTTTCATGCATCCTCAAAAGGTGGAAAACACAAGTGACTTCTTCTAGCTAGTATATAGCCACCTGGGGGGTTTTCCCACCCAAAAACCTAGGATTTCACTACCTATGATATTCAAGTAGCGCACTCAGCCTGCATTCATTCTCAACTAGCACTTACATTGTTAGCTATTACTCTATCGGTGGTAGTATATCTAGTAAACCACCAGGTGGTACTATCTTTGGAATAGGCCCCAATACTAATTCCTCGTCACTCGGGGTATGATTCTCATGATAATGAAGTGGAATACTGGATGGATGTCTTCATAGATTAATCCTAAAATAAACAAGATGTACCATGACTAAATATCATGACAATTGACTCAAGAACGACATGGAACCACAAACCATTCTTATAGGATTCATGTACCAATGTTTTTCCTAAAACCAATGTCTATAGGTATTGAGTTGAAAGGAGGGTGATCAGAGTCCCGAAGTTTGGATACATCGGCCACCGCACCAACGCTGGAGTCCCTACCTTGTAATCCAAACTCAAAACCCTTAACATTTTTTCCAAAACCAATCTCACAAACTCCGATCTTAAGATATTGCCTAGATTTGATGTAACTCTATCCCAAATCAACCCACTAGGGTCTAACCAATGACTACCCCATTCCCTCCTCCAATAGGCTAGTGGATGGTGATTAGCAATGAGTAATAATATCCAAAAAATGGGAGGCATTGGGCTAATGTACCTATACAAATGCACTCATCTCCAAGACTATACAATGATGAAATGTAAAACAACTAAAAAATGCATGCATACATCTATAATCCCACAAAAAGAGTATGAAAAAAAAGTAATTAATAAAAAATGGGCCAAATACAAGCCCAACCAATAACTATAAAGAGTCCAAGATACTATAAGGGTGAGTAATACGATAAAATAAAACTCTGAAAAAACACCTTAGTCTGTCAAGATCGAACTATTCTCCATCTGCTCCGCATCCTCCTAGGAAACCATATAAAGGGTCATTATCTGAATAAGATGCGACACATGTGGGAAAATCCCATATAGGGGTGAGTATAAAAATACCCAGTAGAATAACCCAAAAAAATAAACACAAAAAAATAATGAATAGTCATCTCATAGCAGTAATACTATATTGAATAAAAAGAATTGAAAACCCAGATATACTCAGGAAGGACACCACGACACCAGGAGGTCACAACCAACTTCCAACAACAGGATTCTATTCAAAGAAATGCTTGTTCTGGGAGAATCTGTAACACCCCAAGCTTCCATGGTACGCTTCTCTTTGAATAATACAGTAGCATGTGTTGTATGCAACTTTGAGTTCTAACACACCACAACCAATCAAACGAGCCATTATGAATAGTAATACCGACTTTTTAAAATTTTATAAATTTTATCTTTCAAAATGGACAACATTTTTGGATCTGGAATATTGAAATTAGCTTAGGGTGAATTTTTGGTATTTTTCTGAAAACATTCAATTTTTGATGAATAGTGAAAAAAACTTAGTAATAGTTCAAAACCAAATTTTTATTTAAATAATTATTTATTTTATTTAAATTTATTTTAGGTCAAAATAGATACATAATACCTATATAATTTCAATGTAATTAATTGTATTTAGTTTATAATAATTTTAAATATATAAAAATTTTATTGAACTTTCACCGTCTTTTACCCATCTCCTAGAAGAAATTTGCAAATTCACATAAAACTTAATGTTACCGCTTCTGTAAGTGGAATTTCGAAAATTAGAGAGTCATGGTTAATATCAAGGAGTAAAATGTGGTTCAATAAGATAAAAACAATTTTTGGTGAATAGTAACTTTTTACTTTTATTTACCACGGTTAAAAGTAAATAGGGTAATTAAGGGTAAAAATGATATTATTATTACCATAACACATATCCTAATTCTATTGGATAAGTATAATTCAACCAAAAACAAACTTAGGAATAAAATATTAACCTCTTTGGTCCACTTGGATTAGATTAGGACATTTATTATTATTTAATTCAAAGAAGAGTTAAAAGAGATAAAATCAAAGTTAAATAACGAAAACATTTTTAATATAGGGTTATACGTAAGATAAATTCAATTATAAATATTAATTATAAAGATAAAACGATTTCCTATATAATGATATTTTATTTATAAATTTTAGTGATTAAATAATTTAATTTATTTATGACACAATGGTGATGTAGTAATTACCTAATTAATGAAATATTAAAATAATTGATATTATAAATATCAAAATAAATGTAATTTGAGACTTTTTATGAATTACACTAATTTTATAGGATAATATAACATATTATGGTTTGTTAGATGATTTTTTTGAAGTAATAATGCTGTTATGAATTTAGAAAAAACAAAATACCAAATAGTGTCAAAATTGACATAAAAGAGTTTTTAAAACAAATAATATATTATTAATTGATATTCTATTCCTAAAAATATATGGTTCGGAAAAATGACTTAGATAAGGTTATATATATTAATAATGAACAACTTGGTGTTATCTTGGATAGTTATAGTAAGTTTATTAACCATATAATATAAAAAATACAAAGAGACATGGTAAATGTTAAACTATTTAACTAAGAGTTAAATATAAATGATAAGGTTAATATAGTGACACAAACCTGTCTAAAATCTATCGGTTTAAATAATTTAGACCCATACACACCTTATACTTGAAATAAGTCACTTTGGATCCATTATAAACCGAATATTAATTTATTATAAAATAATATTTTAGGTTTTTTCTAAGGTGCCTCTCACCCCTCTTGTAAAAGGGCACTCCCCCTTCTCTCAAATTCATACCTTCAAAGCCTTTTGGTTCGGCCAACCCCTACCCAAATATCATCCCAACTTCCCTCAATTAAACCTAGAGGCATTATTTTGATCATAAAGCCAACCGAAGGATCCCTTTTGATCGAATCAAAATGAAGAACCCAAAGAAGAGGTAATGATTTCACCACCCACTTTCAAGTTCCTTTCTTCTTCCACTTCTTCTTTCTTTGTTATTTACATTATAAAATAATAACTCCAGTTTCATCTATATACTGTAATGTTATTATAAATATTGTACAACCATATTCAGTATTTTATCCATCATTTGAATGACATGTCACCATACGTGCGTACGTATAACTTACCGTCTCCACATCGTGGTGTAATTGTTATTCAAAACATTATTATTTGGATGGGTATGATAATGATGTGTAATTGAAGTAAATAATAAATATAACATTATAATTATTCTGTATATATGATATACCATCCAATTATATATTATTTTAATATCAAAATAATGATATTGTCGCTCGTGCGTACGTACGGATTACCATCTCCACGAATGCAATGAAATTCATTCCCCATCGTATCAATTCAAGACTAATTTTCATTTGATGATTAAAAATAATGTTTAAGTACTTGATATAATTCTTTATATGAAAAAGATACAACCTATGGATAACAAACATGGCTTATGTAACAAAACATATAAAATAAAACGAGTAAGTTAACACCCGAAACGAAGATAATACTAAGATATTATTAACAAATCAATGTTAAAAGATCATATATGATATCATATTAATGTATATAATTCTTGTATAATTTAATAAAAATTATTTCACCATTATACATGAGGTTAAACTACCCTCTACCATGGAAAATTACAAGTTGAGGGTTTATTTCACAATCTCTTCATTATCTGAGGTTGTTTATACGTAATTATCTACTGGGACCTCTTTACCATCCACATCCATGTTTCTTAAAAATGTATTTCAAATAATTCTTACTATTTTATAGAATATGGGTTAAATTTATTTATATCCTTTTTGACTTTTTATAATATTTTTATAAAGGGATCATTCCGTCATTTTCCAAACAAGGTCCTTTTTAACCTTTTCAACAAAATTAAGGTAAGAATGTCTTTTTTTAACTTATACAGTGGGTGCGGCTATTTTCTGCCATTATAAAATCATTGAAGCTTCCCTTACAAGCTTATAAGGACATTTTCAAAGTAATTGTTTTATTTTATAATTATGTGACTTTTAAATGATTTCAAAAAAAAGAGATATTTCTCTCAAATAGTTTTGATTTCATTTATGTCAACATCCTTTGATGGATTTTAAGCTTATTTGAAGTTTATTTATTATGATAAAAAACTTCCATATAGTATTGAAGGTTCTGTGATATGTTTGACTATGGATGTGTTATTTTTATACCATTAATGGTTTATGGATAATGTATCGACATTTTTTATACTAGTTTTAATACGAATGTTTATGTTATGTTTAAACATGTTCATATGAGGAATGCATTAGACTTAATAAGTGACAGGTGGAGCCCACTATAGCTCCTAGATGCATCGGTAGGTCTCATGAGACAAACTAGTGTCTTGGCACAAGGCCTTGACAAAATCTTATTTGTAGTCTTGGCACAAGGCCTTGACTATGTGGTTATGATAGTCTGGCATTATGCATTCCATCATTATGAAAGTTGTTATTGATATTACATGTGATTTTTCGACTAGTAGAATATCAATGTGAATAGGTAAATGGAATTATTTCATTTTATTTCTGCCATATTATGCTAAATTTCAAGTTTAAAAGGATTTTTTTAGTTATACATTGACTTAAATGTTTATGCTTATTTATGAAAGTTTCCGCTATATTGTTATCCTTATTGGGCATCTGATCTCACCCCTTTCTATGTTTTATTTTTCCCAGGATGTGAAGAAGTATTTTATGAATGACTTGCAGGGATAGTATTAGGGTATATGAGTGTGGTCTATAAAGACAAGATTTTGTTGTAGTTTTTCACTCTAAGATGTAATGTAAACTGTATGAATGTATATAGTGATTCCAAGGATACTAAACTAATCGGTATTTTGAGACTTGATCTTTTATGATAATGCCAATGTTATGTAATAATGCACCGAATCTGGTAAATGGGGTCAGGGTGTTAAATTTGGTATCCGAGGAAGTTTAGTAAAAACCTTGGGAGCTAGATTTAGATAAACCCCGATAAGAGAACATATCCCTAAGATAGACTTTGATGATTAGTATATAAGAACATCCTATAATTTTGGTATTGTAGAGATTTTGTGATTTTTCCAAGAAATAAATCCCTGTCTGGATATGAGCAGGTAGAGGTGGCTCTGGCACAGATATACCTAGGGGTAAAACCCAAAAACACCAATTTGAGCTAGACTCGAACGGGAACTGGTGCATGAAAATGGGCCTTGCTGCACTCTTGGTTACAACACTCCTATGGGATATGATTAGGATAATTATCATTTTCTTGAAAAACCATTATGAAGGGTTTATGATTATATAATTCTTCAAAGAAAACATTTTTATTATTATGGATTATATCCATAAACTTTTCAATTTATATTAAGTGTTTTACAAGTTTTGAATTATGTATTTCAATTCATAAACTGATCTAGTTTATGCCATTGTTTAGAAATGACGCCTAGTGGAAGGAATGGAAACTGTATCAATGAACGCACTCCATGTAGGGATTTCTGTCCTACTCAAGATAATTATAGTGAAGTTGGTGATGCAACTGGTTCTGATAAGCTAATCACTATACTGGGACAACTCACTCACGTTCTGAATAATAACCTTAACCGTATAGAGAACCCTGATCCGCAGCATGGAGGATCAATGTTAGATCACTTCATGAGGAAAAAACCACCAACATTAAATGGTCATACAAATCCATTAGTATCTGAGGAATGGATAAATTCCTTAGATAAAATATTCCATGCCTTGGGGAGTAGTGAAAAGGAAAAACTTATCATGGCAGTTTACCGACTCACTAGAGATGCTGACCAATGGTGGTCATTGATTCAAAACAAAAAGGAGGATGATGAAGTATCAAATATGGAATTGAGGGAGTTCAAAGATCTTTTCTTAGAAAAATACTTTCCTCATGACCATCGAGCAGATATGGAAAGGAAATTTCTGAGTCTGAGACAAAAGGAGGATGAGAATGTCACAAAGTATGAGGCTAACTTTACAAGGTTAACGACGCATGTATTAGATTATATACGTAATACAAGGAGTAAGATTGATAGTTTCTTTGATGGGTTAAAATCGTTTCTCCTTCGAGCATTAGTCTCACAATCCTTTTTGTCGTATGAAGATATTGTCTCATGTGCTATCAAGACAGAAAAAGAATTCTCTAAGTCTTATGACTTTAAAGCAAAGAAAGAGAAGAAGAGATCTAGTGATCACTATGGTAATGGAAATAAGGGAAAGAAGGGAAAAGTTGAATATCCATCCTGCAGTAAATGTGGGAAGAAACACCCTGGTACTTGCTTGAAGGGAATGGGAGTCTGTTACAAGTGTGGTGAAAAAGGCCACCAAGCTTGTGATTGCAAGGGGAAGAAAGAATCTACCAATGTTCAATGCTATAATTGTAGGGAGATGGGAAATTATGCAAATGAATGTCCTAAGAATCAGTTAAACTTACCTCAGAAAATGCCGAGGGATCAAGGCCAAGCTTATGCGATCACTACTGCTGAGTTATAAGCTCTGAAAGACGTGGTGGTTGGTAATTTAATAGTTTCCTCAAGTTTAGAAAATGCATTATTTGATTCTGGATCATCACATTGTTTCATATCTTCCCAGTTTTCTAATAAAATTATATATTTCCAATTTGATTTAACATGGGAGTTTTCATTAAAAACTCATAAGGGAAGTATCATTGCAACAAAGTTTTGTGAATTAGTCCCCATTAGAGAACATAAATGTTCTTTATCTTCTGATCTCATCATCATACCCATGATTGAATTTGATATAATCCTCGGTATGGATTGGATTTCAAACCATGATGCGAAAATTTATTGTAAGAATAAGGAGGTTATGATTTTTGGTGATGATGATAAGGAACACCTTATCTTTAGAGCAGAATCATCACCACCTAATTCTTATCTAGATCCACCCCCAGTAGCTCAACTAAATTCAATTATCGGGGAGGAAGAGAATGAAATAACTGTGTGTGAGGAAAGTAATGTTCAAATAGAGGATGTACCAATTACGAAATAATATGTAGATATGTTTCTAGAATATTTACCTAGACATCCTCCAAACGAGAAATTGAGTTTTCCATTGATTAAATTCCAGGTTCAAGGCCTATATAGAAGACCCCTTATAGAATGGCCACTATGGAATTATTTTAACTAAAGAAACCACTAGAGGAATTGAGTAATAATGGATTTATTCACCCTAGTGTTTCTCCATGGGGAGACCCTGTCCTTTTTGTTAAGAAGAAAGATGAATCTATGAGGTTATGTATTGAATATAGTGAGATCAATGCTATAACAATAAAGAACAAGTATCTCCTACCTCGCATTGATGATTTATTTGAACAACTGCATGAAGCACAATACTTTTCAAAGATTGACCTTCGATCTGGATACCATCAGTTGTGTGTGAAGAAGGAATACATTCTGAAGACAGCATTTCGAACTAGGTACGGGCATTAAGAGTTTACAGTAATGCCTTTTGGATTGACTAACGCACCCTCTATATTTATGGATCTAATTAACAGAGTTTTCAAGGAATATCTTGATGATTTTGTAGTGGTATTTATTGATGATATCTTGGTATACTCGAAAATCACTTGCACATTATCCTGAAGACTCTTAGATGACATGAATTATATGATAAGTTTAGCAAGTGTGAATTCTGGCTTCAGGAGATTTCTTTTCTTGGCCATATTGTCTCTAAGGATGGAATCTTTGTTGATCGTTCTAAGATAATAGCAATCTAAGAATGGCCAGAACCAATGAGTATAACTGTGGTATGTAGTTTTATTGTTTTAGCAGGGTATTATCAGTGTTTCATCCAGAACTTTTCCCGATTGGCTAACCCATTAACGAAGCTCACACGTAAATGGGTTAAATTTGTATGGACAAAAGAGTGTGAATAATGTTTTGAAAAACTTAAGAGAGTATTAGTCAATGCTCCTATATTTACTCTTCCATTGGGGAATGATGGGTTTGTTATTTATAGTGATGCTTCAAAGAAATGAATTTGTTGTGTCCTTATGCAGAATGATAGGGTTATTTCCTATGCATCACGACAGCTGAAAATTAATGATCAAAACTATTCTACTCATGATCTAGAGTTAACAGTTGTGATCTTTGCTTTAAATATATGGATACATTATCTCTATGGGGAAAATGTGAGATATATACCGATCACAAGAGTTTGAACTATATTTTCTCACAAAAATAACTCAACATGAGGAAAAGGTGACAGATTGAACTACTCAAGGATTATGATTGCACTATACACTACCACCCGGGGAAGGTAAATAAGGTGGAAGATGCTTTGAGTAGAAAGGATCATGCAGTTTTGAACAAGATGATAGTTGAAAAGGATCCTATATACATGGATCTAGTAAAGATGGATATGGGAATCACCATGGAAGGTGAAACCTCAATACTTTTTCAAATGGTTTCCAAACCATCTTTACTAGAAAGGATAAATAGTTCTCAGACCAATTATGAAGAGTTTAAAAAGAATATTAAAGCTGTGAATGATGGGAGATTGAGTGAATTTGTGTATGAAGATGGAATTTTGAAATCTGGGAATAGACATTGTGTTCCCGATATACCTGATTTAAAAAGGGAATTGTTATATGATGCTCATAGTTCCAATTTCTCTATACACCCTAGGAGCACCAAAATGTATAGATATTTGAAGGAACATTTTTAGTGGGACAACATGAAGAGGGAGATTGTTGATTTTGTGTCAAGATGTATGGTTTTTCAACAAGTGAAAGCTGGAAGGCAACAGCTTGGAGGAGTCATGCAACCTCTTCCCATACCTGAGTTGAAATGGGATAATATTATGATGGACTTGATCATGGGACTTCCAAAAAATCATAGAAAGAACGATACAATATGGGTCATTGTTGATCATCTTACCAAGTCAGCACATTTTATTACTATAATAGAAGATTTACCACTTGAATGATTAGCAAGAATATATATTAATGAAGTTGTAAGACTTCATGAAGTACCACTATCGATTGTTTCTGATCGCGATCCACATTTTACTTCAAGATTCTGAAAAAGTATTCAGAAATCCCTGGATACTAAACTTCGTTAGAGCACTGCTTACCACCCTCAAACAGATGGACAATCAGAACAGACTATTCAAACCTTAGAAGACATGTTGAGGTCTTGCTCACTTGACTTTCATGATATATGGGATTAATATTTACCTCTGGTATAATTTTCCTATAATAATAGCTTCCATTTGAGTATTCAGATGGCACCATATGAAACGTTATATGGAAAGATATTTCGCACACCAACCTGTTGAGATGATATTGGTGAAAGAAAACTCACAGGACCAAAATTGGTGGAGGAAACGATGAAAAAGGAGAAGGTAATCCCAAACCACATGAAAGAATCTCAAAGTAAGAAGAAGAGCTATGCTGATAACTGAATGAAGGATTCAGAATTATAGGTAGGGGATCATGTTTTCTTGAAGGTATATCCATGGAAGGGAGTTATACGTTTCGGTAAGAAAGGTAAATTGAGTCCCAGGTAGATAGGACCTTTCAATATTCTAGAATGAATTGGGGCTGTAGCTTACCATTTGGAAATGCTGCCAAATCTCTCCCAAGTTCACGATGTGTTTCACATATCACTGTTGAGAAAATACATGCCTAACCCAACACATGTACTCACCTATGAGGAAATAGAACTGGAACCCGATCTATCTTATTATGAAGATCCGGTCAGGATTCCTGATAACATAGAACACGTGTTGAGAAACCGGACGACTCGTCTGCTAAAAGTTCTATGGAGAAACCATAAGATGGAAGAGGCAATGTGGGATCCTGAGGAACTTATGATGAAGAACCACCCGAGTATTTTTATGCAATAATATTCTAGAAATTTTGAGAATGAAATTATTTTAAGGAGGGGAAAATGTAACACCCCAAGCTTCCACGGTACGCTTCTCTTTGAATAATACAGTAGCGTGTGTTGTACGCAACTTCGAGTTCTAACACACCACAACCAATAAAACTAGTCGTTATGAATAGTAATTCCCACGTTTTGAAATTTTATAAATTTTATCATTCAAAATGGACTTCATTTTTGGATTCGGAATATCGAAATTAGCTTAGGGTAAATTTTTGGTATTTTTCTGAAAACCTTCAATTTTTGATGAATAGTGAAAAACACTAAGTTATAGTTTAAAACCGAATTTTTATTTAAATAATATTTTTTTATTTAAATTTATTTTAGGTAAAAATAGATACATAATACCTATATAAGTTCAATGTAATTCATTGTAGTCAGTTTATAATAATTTTAGATATATAAAAATTTTATTGAACTTTCACCGTCTTTTACCCATCTCCTAGAAGAATTTGTAAATTCACATAAAACATAATTTTACTGCTTCTGTGAGTGGAATTTCGAAAATCCGAGAGACATGGTTAATATCAAGGAGTAAAATTTGGTTCAATAAGATAAAAATAATTTTTGATGAATAATAACTTTTTACTTTTATTTACCACGGTTATAAGTAAATAGGGTAATTAAGGGTAAAAATGATATTATTATTACCATAACACATATCCTAATTCTATTGGATAAGTATAATTAGACCAAAAAAACCTTAGGAATAAAATATGAACCTATTTGGTCCACTTGGATTAGATTAGGATATTTATTATTATTTAATTCAAAGAAGAGTTAAAAGAGATAAAATCAAAGTTAAATAACTAAAACATTTTTAATATAGGGTTATACATAAGAAAAATTAGATTATAAATATTAATTATAAATATAAAAATATTTCCTATATAATGATATTTTATTTATAATTTTTAGACATTAAATAATTTAATTTATTTATGACACAATGGTGATGCAGAAATTACCAAATTAATGAAATATTAAAATAATTGATATTATAAATATCAAAATAAATATAATTTGAGACTTTTTATGAATTACACTAATTTTATAGGTTAATATAACATATTAGGGTTTGTTATATGATTTTTTTCTAAGTAATAATGATGTTATGAATTCAGCAAAAACAAAATACCAAATAGTTTCAAAATTGACATAAAAGAGTTTTTAAAAAAATATTTTATTATTAATTGATATTCTTTTCCTAAAAATATAATGTTCGGAAAAATGACTTAGATAAGGTTATATATATTAATAATTAACCACTTGGGGTTCTCTTGGCTTGTTATAGTAAGTTTATTAACCATATAATATAAAAATACAAAGAGACATGGTAAATGTTAAACTATTTAACTAAGAGTTAAATATAAATGATAAGGTTAATATAGTGACCCAAACCTGTCTAAAATATATTGTTTGAAAGGATTTATACCCATACCTACCTTATCCTAGAAATAAGTCACTTTGGATCCATTATAAACCGAATATGAAATTATTATAAAATAATATTTTTTTGTTTTTCCTAAGGTTCCCCTCACCCCTCTTATAAAAGGTCACTCACCCTTCTCTCAAATTCATAACTTCAAAGCCTTTTTGTTCAGACAAACCCTACCCAAATATCCTCCAAACTTCCCTCACTTAAACCTAGAGGCCTTAGTTTGATCATAAATCCAACCTAAGGATCCCTTTTGATCAAATCAAAAGGAAGAACCCGAAGAAGAGGTAATGATTTCACCACCCTCTTTCAAGTTCCTTTCTTCTTCCACTTCTTCTTTCTTTGTTAATTCCATTATAAAATAATAAATCCAGTATCTTATATATACTGTGATGTTATTATAAATATGGTACAACCATATTCAGTATTCTATCCATTATTTTAATGACATGTCACCATACGTGCATGCGTATGGCTTACCGTATGCACGTCGTGCTGTAATTGTTATTCAAAACATTATTATTTGGATGGGTATGATAATAATGTTTAATTGAATTAAATAATAAATATAACATTATAATGATTCTGTATATATGATATACCATCCAATTATATATTATTTTAATATCAAAATAATGATATTGTCACTCGTGCGTACGTACGGATTATCGTCTCCACGAACGCGATGAGATTCATTCCCCATCATATCAATTCAAGACTAATTTTAATTTGATGATTAAAAATAATGTTTAAGGACTTCATATCATTCTGGATATGAATAATATACAACCTATGGATAAAAAACATTTATTATGTAACAAAACATATAAAAATGAGTAAGTTAACACCCGAAATGACGATAATACTAAGATATTATTAACAAAGAAATGTTAAAAGATCATATATGAATATCATATTAATGTATATAATTCTTGTATAATTTAATAAAAATTATTTCACCATTATACAGAATGTTAACCTACCCTAAACCAAGGAAAATTACAAGGTAAGGGTTTATTTCACAATCTCTTCATTATCCGAGGTTGTTTATACGTAATTATCTACTGGGACCTATTTATCATCCACATCCATGTTTCTTAAAAATGTATTTCAAATCATTCTTACTATTTTATAGAATATGGGTGAAAGTCATTTATATCCTTGTTGACTTTTTATAAGATGTTTATAAAGGAATCTTTATGTCGTTTTCCAAACAAGGTCCTTTTTAACCTTTTCGACAAAATTAAGGTAAGAATGTCTTTTTTTAACTTATATGGCAGGTGCGGCTATTTTCTGCCATTATAAAATCATTGAAGCTTACCTTACAAGATTATAAGAATATTTTCAAAGTAAATGTTTTATTTTATAATTATGTGACTTTTAAATGATTTCAAGAAAATAGATATTTCTTTCAAATAGTTTTGATTTCATTTATGTCCACATCCTTTGATGGATTTTAATCTTATTTGAAGTTGATTTATTATGATAAAAAAATTCCATATAGTATTGAAGGTTTTGTGATATGTTTGACTATGGATGTGTTATTTTTATACCATTCGTGGTTTATGGATAAAGTATCGACATTTATTATGCTAGTTTTAATACGAATGTTTATGTTATGTTTAAACCTGTTCATATGAGGAATGAATTGGACTTAATAAGTGACGGGTGGAGCCCGCTATAGCTCGTCGATGCATCGATAGGTCTCATGAGACAAAATAGTGTCTCGGAATAAGGCCTTGACAAAATCTTATTTTAGTCTTGGCACAAGGCCTTGACTATGTGGTTATGATAGTCTGGAATTATGCATTCCATAATTATGAAAGTGGTGATTAATATTACATGTGATTATTAGACTAGTTGAATATCGATGTGAATAAGTAAATGGAATTATTTCATTTTATTTCTGCCATATTTTGATGAAGTTCAAGTTTAAAAATCCTCTGTTTTAGTTATACATTTCCTTAAATGTTTATGCTTATTTATGGAAGTTTCCTCTATATTGTTATCCTTACTGGGCATCTAAGCTCACCCCTTTATATGTTTTATTTTTCCCAGGATGTGAAGAAGTATTTATTAAATAACCTATAGGGATAGTATGAGGGGATATGAGTGTGGTCTATGGAGACAAGATGTTGTTGTAGTTTTTCACTCTAAGATGTAATGTAAACTTTATGAATGTATCTAGTGATTCCAATGATACTAAACTAATCAGTCTTTTGAGACTTAATCTTTTATGATCATGCTAATGTTATGTAATAATGCACTGACTCTAGGTAACTGGGGTAAGAGTGTTACAGAATCCACTCTATAAGCTATTATATCACCAGATTAACTAATACAAGATGTCAAGATCATTGTTCTCCACACAAGAAATCTCACAGGTAAATAATGGACTAAAAATCAAATAGGGGTCATGCCCAGAAACACTGGGGGACACTACAACCCTAATCTAGAATAACCTGCTACATAGAGGATTGTATTCCAATGATACAAATGAACCCTTCTGGTACAGACTTCTAGATGTAAGAATAATTCCATGCCCAAGGAGGTCATGAGGATTCCACAAACCCCATCTAGGGTATAAAGATAATAGAGGATCACTCTCCAATATCAATTAGGGACACCACAAACCCTATAAAGGATTCATCCTCTAGAGGGGATCAAAATATTGAGATATGGATGTAATTATAAACCATAACCTAAAGGTAATGGACTAAGGATAAAACTACTCAACCGGCATTGGTTTGAACTGAAGATACAAGGATATTTAAGATGTATTTAAGGGATTACAATGAATTTAAGTGGATTTAATGGTGTGAATCACTCAACCTAGATCTTCTCATGTGGTCATGCATGTTTGCACCTGGCTGTGTCTATGTACACCTGGCTATACCCATGTACAAGTACATAGCATGTCACAGCCCGTGTACTCTTGTCCATGTCTAGGTACACTCATAATTATACTCTAATCCTATAGTGAAGGGCCACAAGGCATGTTACTGGGTCACATGTCATGTGATATTTATCTCACCTTGAAAAACCTAGGGTTGTAGCTAGGGGTTCCACAAGATGTGTAATCCCAAAAAACACACCATATAGTGTGGGATTTTCCAAATCTATCAGGATATCTTCCATATCCTTCAATACATTTCGAGATCCACCACCTTTGCTAGAACATGTGGATTATAGGTCACTCAGCCTTTCCATCACCCACTCACTAGTTTCCATCCCTTGATCTTCTCATAAAATGATCCATCGATCTAATCCATCATTCTTGCACATGTAAACCAAAAATAATGGAACCATTGGTCCAAAATGATCTCATTACTAAAATTATCCACCATTATTTTTTATCCCCAAATTGAAACCTCCAAATCAAGTTTCACCTATGGTATTGATCTGTTATGGCAAAGAATGGTCATGAAACAATCAAATACTAGGTAATAATTGAACCATTTTCCAAAAAAAATACTCATGGTGAAATCATGAATAAATGGGGGATAAAACCATATTCCAAAATATTTGAGGAACAAACATCAACCTTTGTTCATTTGTCCCTCGTCTTTTATCCTATAATTAGATATATGAGGTGGGTAATCAACACAATGAACTAAAACAATTCCATAAATTTAATCTACTATCGATGCGTGAATCAATTATGTTCATGAAATTGATCGACATTAGAGTAGGATAAAATAACAGGATGGAAATTTAAAAATCAAACATCTTACATAGAGTTTGGATTGATTTTTTTTAATAACGATCATGATTTTCTATCTTTAATGATATCCACAAACTCTGTTGGTGCAATGATCCTTGATCTGGTCCTGATCCAACATCATTCACTAAGATCGCACTTCAATGATCTCTTAAGGTATACATGGTTTATAATACAACCTTGAGACATTTATATAACCGTATACTTATATACAATGTCAGACACTACATCAAATAAAATAAAATAAATTAATTAATTAATCTATTTTTTCAATTCATCTCTCACGGGGACTTTTTCACAAACATCCCATACCAACAAAGGTTATGTAGCACCTAAGGTGAAACATGTATTCTAAACTCAATGGTTCCCTCAAATTTCTAATCTAGTTCCTTGTTTGATAGTTATTCTATTTTTTATGGAAAACATCATACATGTGATATTTTATATATTTAATATATTTCAAACATTTATTTTGGTCACACCGGGCCTCAGAATCACATTCTATCTTAGGTCACGGTCTCAAAAATATCTCATATAGTATCCAAAAATAAAACATGGAAAATCTGAGCCTTTACAAAAAAAGGCCAAGAAAGATAACATGGAATAATATTATGTTCACTAGAAGTTGTAGGAAGTGGAGAAGAAGGTATATTCTATAAAGTTAAATAAATATCAATTTTCCAAATCCATTTTTTCTTCATTTTAAATTATAGATCATGTAGTTTAAAAACTGTCTATTTAAAATAAATTATACTTTATTGGGAAGGGAAAAATTCGGTCAAAAGGAGTTCCTAGAAAATCATCACCACTCTCCTCTTATCACTGAAAATTAAGAGAAGCTACTAGAGTAATTGGTGAAATTATATCATAGGATGTTTAGATTAAAAATCCATTGGATGAAAACCTTTTCACTATTGTTGATAAGGTTATTCCATTAAAATTAAATCCATTAGAATTTAACCCTACCGATGTTTTTCAACCAGAAGAATATGAAATATAGTTAAAAGGAAAGGAAGTTGAGAATAAGGATAAGAAAAATGTTTTAAAAGACCCCTCTTCGAATAATTATTCAGTTCAATCCTCAATACTAAAACTATACGCCTTCTAAGAGTTATAAAATAATGAAACTTCATCATAAGAAAAATATAGTTCAATGTAATGCTTATTTAGTTCAATTAAAACCATGGAATAATGTTCATTGTATGTTATATATGGTCATAATATAATTTATATGGATAAATATGATGAGTTAATTAATTTCATGAATAATTCTAAAATAAAATTAAATTTGGGTATATAAACCAAAATTTCAACCTAAAGGTGTTGAAGGACTGAAGGAGTAACTTCCTAACTCATTATAATCATTAGCCATCTCTAAATTATGGAGATTTTATTGAATGTTGAACTCTCATAATATTTTTTTAAATAAAGTTGAAAGTTTTTTAGAAATTATCCATGATCATAATGTTAAAGTGAATATGAATCAAGATCATCTTTTAAATTTTCAATAATCAAAGTTGAAAATTCCAATGATAGATACATCGGCTGAGATGAAAGGAGGTAAAATAAATCCTAAGGAAGAAGGATATGATCATTATTAGAATTTAATCTTTTTTCTTATAATATAAATTCTAATAATAAAGAAATTTGGATAATTGATTATTATAACATTTCACTTTATGAAGTACTTAAAAAATTTTAAGAGGAATGAGGAATGTAAAGAAGTTATTAAGGGATAATGAGAAAATTTAGATCCAAAATATCAATCCATAAAGGAAATTAGGAGATTATTGGTATTTTAGAATAAAAAAATAGAAAAATAGAATAAAAATTTGGAAGATCGGTATAAGATGTTTGAGGAAAATGAAATAAATCTATAGGATCAACAAATATAGATAATGAAGTTAAATAATTTGATCTGAAAAAATACTAAAAATGACTAAATTATCAATTTCTAATCATTACGTTCAATTAGACATCCTATGATTATAATTATTTAAACTGATGATATAAATTTTTATTTAAACTAATATTGTTTCTAAATTCTAAAATTTTCATCGATTGTTAAATTTTGATAAAAATTAATGGATGAAAAAATATATAATTATTTTCTGTTTATGATTATGTCAATAATTATTTTATAAAGGGAGAGTATTATTTTTCAAATACATAAATGTTTTAATTTCTAAAAAATATTTTAACTAAGAAAAAAATCCAATAGGAAGAGAAAAGGCTTTGTTGTCCTTTTCAAGTTATATCCATGGAAAATCAATCCATCAGAATTTTTTTATCACTCATATCAAGGGGGGATATTACTCAAATTTATTAACTCATATAAAAAAATCATAAATTATATGATTACTTTTAAAAATAAAGGGGGGTAGGGAGAGAATAAAAAAATGAATATATATTATTTAAGGGGGATGTGAAGGATTCAAAATAGGATAAATTCTTGATATAATTTTATTTTATTCAAGGGAGATAAATCCATTGGGAATTAATATAAGTATATAGAGAGTGATTCTTTTGATTTTTCATTTTCTTATGTGACTTGTTTTTTTAAAAAATTATGAAAATTTTTCAGAGATTATTGGGTCAATACCACTTTTATATCATTATTTTAAAAATCACAATATAATTTACTTTAAGTTTTATTTTTTTTTTATTGGTTTTAGGTTTTAGTTTTTTATAGGATGAAAATATGGTGACCTTAATTCTATGGTAATTAAGCATGGGATGAGTAGAGTGAAAATATAGAGAAATAAAGAATATTCCCAGAATACATTTTTTGGATATTCAAGAACAATATTAGTGTAATATTGAATTTATTAGAATATATAGATCCACACTGATTTTATAAGAATAAAATGATACTACTTTTTATTTAGATACAACTTATCCTGATGAAATAAAAAATAGACCATTGAAGGTTTTTCTATAAATAGAATAAAAAAAATTGGGGACTATAATAAGAATCCATAATCGTATAGAGATATATTTCACTGATCGTTTGAAGTTTTTTTTAAATACTTTTTGTTGTGAATTATTTTGATCTATTTAATTTTCTTTCTGAGTGTTTTCACTAATTTCAACCACTATGTGGCCTACAGTATAAAGCTCATAGTTACATTTGAAATTATTATAATTATTACCATAGTTTTAAGGAATTTTATAAAGAATAAAAATATAATAATATTTTTGATAGTGATCTTCTTGGGTGTGATTATAGGATACTATAGATCAGGTTGATCAAAGTATTTTTAGAAGGGAGATAGAGTTTCTTGAGTTGAGACATCGATACCTTCCAAAGGGTGTATGTTGAGGGATTCTAGGGATTAGGAAGAAATAACTTATGAAAGGTATAAATTCATAGATAAATAAATTCATACATTATTTCCTATATTGTATTAATGTGAATAAATCCCTGAATGTATGATGTTTTGTTTGATAATAATTTCCTTTTAAGAATATTTTATTTTTTAAAGTAATACTCTGTATTTTTTTAAATTTTTATTATGTTAATAAAATCTTTAGAAGTTTGAAAACTTATAATAGAATTATTTTGTAACAACCCATAAAATTATATAATTAGTCATTTTAACATTTATTATTTTTATTGAATTATTTTGTTATATCCATTATAATATATTAAGTAAATCTTAAAATCAAAAAGGAAATTTTATTATTAAAATATTTTTTATAACATTTTATTTAAAAGTTTAATTTTAAAATTATTTAATTTTAATTTGAAAACATTAATTTCATTTTTCAATTCATCAGTCAAAATTTTCTTAGTATGATTTTTTTCAAATTTTATGAAAATATTGATTTTTCAAGGAATAGTGAAAATTTCAAATTTTTATTAAAAACTGTACTTTATTTTAAAGTATTTACATGGTAAAATTATGTTTTAGAATAGTTTTAAAATTTTAATTAGTTAAATTGGATATAAAATAATCAAATTATGGTTTTTAAAATGGTTTTTTTACTTGAATTTAGTATAAACCCATTTTATATTTGAAAAGGACATTTTCTAGAAACATTGTTTTTCATTTCATTTTTCAGTTTAATTTTAAATTAAACTCTAAAACTTATATTATTTTAATTTTATTAAATTTATTACATATATGGAATTAGTTGGTACAAATTTATTAAATATTTCTATTTTATTCTTTATGAATATGAATAGTAAACTTAGTAATTTTATTACCACAGTAAATGGTAAATCAAGTAATTTAGGATTAAAATATAATTATAAGAGCCATCAAATGACTCAAACACTTACCTAAATCTCATTGGATGATTATATATATACTTTAATCATATATGGGTCTAATTTATGACTTTTTTAGACACTTGGATGAAATTTTGACACTTATATTATTTTATTTAAAGAAAAGTCAAACGTGTCACGCTTTTGTTTCTAATCAGTGTAATATTATTAATATGGAATTATCCAGATTTTATGTATCTATAAAAATATTATTTTTCAAATATAATATATTTATATTTATTATGATAATTTATTTATAATTTTTATTTAATATATATCTACCTTAAATCCTTGCATAACGCTGGTGGATTAATTATTTAATTAATAGGAAAATCAAAAAACTGATATTTAAAATATTAAAATAAATATAATTTGATATAATTAATGTAATAAAAGACCTTAATAGATTAAATTAACATGTTAGGGATATAATAAAATATTTATTTAACATTTTAAGTTTTATCTTGATATTAATAATGTCAAATTAATAAATAGTTTTTAAAATTGACATTATTGATATTTTGTAGTAAAAAATATTTTATTAAATGATATAAAATTAATAAAAAAAATAAATTTTAGTTAAGTGATTTTTATAAGGTTTAAAATATCAAACATTTTCCATTTATGTGTATTTTTTCATTTTATAGTAACTATTGACCCTCAAAGAGTAAAAATCAATGTTGTTGTATTAAGAGTTAAATGATTTAAATTAGGGTTAAAACCAAAATATAAGGGTATAAATACAGTAAAACATTGCATAATTATTATTTTATAAGTTTATTTAGATCCATAATAATATTATATTTGAAATAAATCAGTTTTATTTCAATTTAAATTAAAAATTAATTTAATATTTGGAGGAATTCCAAGAGTGCTCTTCCCCTCTCTTATAAAAGGGAACCTCATCTTGTCAATCATTTACAATAAAAAACCAATTTATTTAATAAAATACCATAAAAACCTTACTATAATCCCTAACCTCATTATATAGGTATTTATTTATTCATAATACCAATATTAGAGGTCATATGGTGTTAAGAAAATAAATTTTTCCAAATAAGATTTATATTTTTTATCTGCATATTTTAGTTTTGTTTCATCTTACACATCCCCCAATCCATATTCAACCATGATAAAATAATAAATACAGTAAATTAAAAATACTTAGATTTTATTATTTTATTTTAATTATATATATTAATCTCCACTTCCATCAAATGGTAAAATAATTCATCGTTCATGCGTTCAACAGACTAATGCCTCGTGAACCGATGCAATTTGTTTTCTATCACCATCTCTCATGGATAGATTATAATGATGGAATTAATTTTCATATATGATATTTGTGAAATATTTTTTATTATTAAAATATAATATATCATTTAAATTATTTACCTTTCCATGCATATAAAAATGATAACATTGTTCTACACACATGTGGACTACGACTTCTATGGAGTGATGTGATTCGTTTTTCATCACCACATCACATAGATGGTATATATAATTATATATAAAGATTAAATATGATATTAATTATATTATGATAATTATTTAAAGATAAAATAATACTTACCTTCTTTCCATAATGATCATTGAAAAATTTAAACGTTACTCATGGGAACGTACGACCTACCGTCCCCATGGTTGTAACGTAGTTCATTTTTCATAAACATATTTAATGGAAGGATTTAAAATTATAATTTATATATAAAAATTATATTTTTTTTAATTATTATTATTCTAGATATTATTTAATTATGACCATTATTCCCATATTCAATAAATTGAAGTCATTTTTTACTTATGAATCAAATATTTTTAAAATTTCTGACATGAACTTAAATAATTTAGTAATTGTATGTAACATTAAAAAATGTGATATAATATTAATTATAAACTTGAAAAGGTTATTAATAAATTAAATAATTAGACTAAGTTTATTATTCAGTAATATAACAAATTTATGTTATGAGTTGTACTTAAGGTAACATATTTTCTTTTAAAACCCCTCTTTTAATGTTCCTCTTTCAATTATTTTTACAAAAGTCAAAAGGAATGTGTTTTTTATCTTATACAACATGATTATATTTTCAATCCATTATGATGATGTAATAATTTAAATGTTACTTTATAATTTCTAATGGTTCTTTTCAAATAAAATTCTTTCTTTATTATGTATGTGTTTTTTAAATTTTAAAATTGATTTTTACTAGAAAATGGTATATTGATATCTGAAATTATTTTTCACATGGGTTTAAAAGAGTTTTCAATTATTTTATTCATGATATGTTACATTGACATTATTAATGATGGTTTGATCCACATTTTAGATCATGAGGGATCCTGTTGTAGCTTATACGATGGATGTACCCAGATAGTGCTCCAATAAATTAGGTTCTCTAGAGGTGGAAGTTGATCGTAGGGTTATTCCATTTGTAAGATTGATTATAAGAGTGATATGATAATGATTCCTAAGGACCCTTATTGAGTTTTCTATTATAAATTAATATTTTTCATGGAAATAAATTATTTCAAAAGGTAATATAAATTTTAGTTATTTTAAAATAGTGATTATACTTTTTTAGATTAAAAAGGTTTGTTTTTTAAGAAAAGGTTTTTAATGGGTTTTCATGTTTTTCACTAGAATAGCATATTTCTTATTTTTATGTCCCTTAATGATATTTTTATTCTCATGCCTCGTTTTTAAAATATTTTTCATAGTTTTTAATGTTGGTTAAAGGAAAATAAGAATCCAAGTTTAAAGCCATGAATATTTTTCATGAAAAGAAGTCATGGTTTGTTTTAAAAGTTTCATATTGGGAAAAAATGTATATTGAGTAGAAGTGTCTAATTTGTAACATATGTTTCTTAGGTATGATTTATTACCTAATTCTATAAAACTATAAAATTAAAGGATCTTCAGGATTGTAAGTGAATTCAAGTTCAACGATACTAAAATATATTAATGATTAATGATGGGTCCTTATAGTTGGTATAAGAGGAATGGTTTAGAAAAATTTAGAGATTTTTATGTTTTCATGTGAGGTTAACTTAAGTGTTATGTAATGAATCATGGATTTATAAGTTTAATGTTGATTATAAGTTCAAATTTTTATACACCCCTTTTGAGGTTTTAAGTAATTGATTTTGAGGTGATTACTGATATTTTTTAGAGATTGGATTTAGAAGGTTAATCAATATAGGTATAATGTATTTCATGGTTAAAATATTAAATAATTTATATGGGTATTGTCTTTAAATGGACCATTTTAATTTTAACATGCCCTTCATGTTTTAATAATTTTCTTCTGTATAGATTAAATATTGTTTATGAAGACGAAAGTAAAGGGATCTCACACAACATCATTATCCCTTCAGGATGATTTAATCCTCAATATCATGAAAAAAAAACCTATTTTATATGATCTTGAAATATTTTTTATCATCCAAATCACATTCAAGAAATTATTTGATATATCCATCACTTTTTCATTTCTCCAAAATTTCTATAGATCATGGTATCTTCCTTATTTGATTTCATAGATTCAATTTATCCACCTCGTTCAACAAGAGGAATACCACTGAAGACTTGACTATTTCTTTTCTATAGATATGGAGTACATGATGGAAGATAAAGGGGGCATCAATAGCATAAATTAACTTCTTGATGTTTAGATTTATGGTATGAATTATTTTATAATTATTTAATTATGAATCGTGATTGAGTGATATTGAAAAATCATAAGTACATGTTCTATATCTTGATTTATAGAAATATTTTATTATTGAATAATAAAATGGATGTGTTTATGTATATAAATATGATATAGTGTGTAATGTGCATCACAACATGTGAAATTCACAATATTTATTAACTTACTAACTACTGTAGAAATGGAAACTAGGGTCTAAGAATGGATAGAATGTGCATAGCCACTGGATTATACTCTAGGAAGAATGTTCATGAAGATGAGCATTTAAAATAATTAACAACTAAAAATTCTAAACTCAAAGAATTTATAAAAATTATTAACTAAATTAACTAAAATTATATAAGAGAACTAAATTAATCTATAGATAAAAAAAGGCAGAAATGGAAGCGTTAGAGTTATGATGTCCATTTAGGTGCATGCAATGCCAATTATTTAATTCCCACATCTGAATATTTATTCATTTAATTATCATTGATTCCAAAAATAAATACAAATACAACCAAGTATCATTATATAATTTTATAAAATATTTTAATTTTCACATAAATCATCCATCATTTAGTTCACTAATTTAAGGAATAGTTTTCATGTCATTTTAGCATTGAATCACTTGATGAAATGCAGTGACCTATTTTTTACAAAGTCAATGTATCTATCTTTATCACATCCACTCATGTTTGATCACTTATTGGGTATCACCCATGAAATTTTGAAAGGTAATACACAAAAAATATTAATTTTTCAATTAACATATTTATTTATTCGGAATTCACTCATGCGTGCTTTATGATTCTCTCACAAGCATGGTCGAATTCCAAAAAAATAAATTCTCTAATGATCTCCAACTAGTGATTATTTATTAGGTATCACGTGAATGATCACCAAAGAATCTGTGAAGACTCCAAATGAAAATTAATTAAATGAATATATAATTAATAAAATAATCATCCAATTAAAAATAATAATTCAAAAGTCAATCAAACATGGTTCAAAAATAATGACATGCAATTACTGTCACATTCATCGCAAATCCAATAATATAAAAATTATCCAAACAACACACATACATGACATATAAAATAATTAATATAATTCACCATTTTCATATCGACACAAATTTCACCAAAATATTCTACTGATTATCACCCAATAATAATCATCGCTCTACTAATCGCCACAATATCAAAAAAAATAAAATCTATGCTCGCTCTCGCCTTGCAGCATTAATCTGAAGAATCGAATAAAATCTTATTCAAACATCGATGTCGTGAAAAGCATGAAAATCACCAATAATCGTGTATGCACCCTGAATTTCCTTTTCATGTGACAAAGCAATGATGAAATAACAGACATAGTGGGGATACTTTTCGTGTGAGGAGGAGGTCTATGTGGGTGGTGTGCATTAATTGTTCTATTGTGAGAGGGGGCACTGGGTAAATGGATTTTAGTGGATGGAGGTAGTTTATCAACACTTATTTTTAGTATTAAATAGGCTAAAAAGGAGAGTCCATTGTTGGTTTTGGTGATGTATAGGTGATGGGTTTATATGGTGTGTTGGTGAAGAGGAGGAGTAGTGCAAGGAGAGGAGGTCACCTAGAGGTGCCATGGTGGAGAGTGGTTATCATAGGGTTCTAGCACAGGAGGTGTAGATTTGGATTGTTGTTTTGTGAAAAGGATGAGGGGTGGAGATCGTGGATCATTTCCACGTGAGAAGGGGAGAGTAATTTGTAACTACTAGCGTGCGAATAGGGAGTTGGAGAGGAGCTTACCCGTCGACCTCGTATGAGGTTGGATGTGGGTTGATTATAAGTTGTGGAGTGAGGATTGCATGAGGGGAAATAGCTAAAATAGTTAAAAAAAATATAGAATTACATTTATATATATATATAATTAAAAATCTAGGGTTTTGTGTTAAATTAAATTTGTAAATATTCACATAATAAAAATTTTAATCTAGTATAAAATTAAAATAAACTAAAAAATGATAAATTACTAATATTAATATATAAATAACCAAAAAAATATAAAAAAACACTAAAAAACTATGAAATTATGAAAAATTAAGAAAAAACACTAAATAATGTTAAACTATTAAATGAAATAATGTAAAAAATATAAAAAAATTAGTGAAATCCATATGCATCAAATTAACCACAATTAAAATTTTTCACTCTTGGGGAAACCAATTTGAAAGAATTCACAACTAGACCTATAAAAAATAATAAAATCATAATTTAAAGTTCAAAAAATTTATTCCCTTTTACCCATAAAATAACATTATTTGTTTAAAATTTCAATTTTCAAAAATAGTTTCTCATCCACTCGCATTATCTCCAAAATAAGTACCTACATTCATGCATCAAATTGACATACCACACCATCACTCTCATCGCTCAAAAAAAATTGATCAAAGTTATGCTCAATTATCATACACACGCATTCTTACCATATTCTTATCATTAATTTCACATCTCAACTAGTGGAAAATTAAATGGATGCATAAATATCAAGGACATCGTAATAGGCTCAAGTTTCTCTAAGATTGTAGGATGGTGGGACATAAAAAACCACCAATTTTTTGGTAAAATGTGGATTGAATCTTGAAATAACTACATGATAAGTGTCAATCCCAATGACTCCATAAAAATATCAATCCCTGATACATAAAACGTTTTTTTTACCCATGAATATTATAATTAATTCCTCTATAATAAATTTGATTTGATTTTTAAATTTCTTTTATTTTTCTTTTTTTTTAAGGACACACCTCACGCAAACATAATGGAAAGGTAAATAGGTTATTATCATCTTTCAAACCCCATGAAATAAATGTTAGAAAAAAATACCAATAAAGGTAAAAAAATAGTGTATACACTATATTATATCATTGAAATTAGGTCATATAGAAACTCTCTAGTTCCTTGAGTAATGAGTCACCACTATTATAGATATCCCTAAAGGTGGGGGTTACCGCATAATGACCACATAATTACTCATTGTTGGAACCAAAAATAATCTACATGCCTATAGAAAAATACATGTTATTAAGGTTTCTATAGTTAAATATAACACATATGATCAAGATGATATAATGTTAATCCATGCAAATCCAATGACTACTGCCTCTCAAACAACCCACTCTATGAATAAATATCTCCCACAAAATTGGATTGAAAATGATCATGAAATATTTAAGAAATGGGTAGGGAAGGGTATCAGTTGTGGTAATATCCTAAAAAGGGTTCTTTGTGGATTTTATGGTTTACACAATGGGTAAAATGTACTGGTATCTCAGTGGGTCAAAGGGGATGAATAAATCAAAAAAATGTCTCAGTCATTTTAGTGAAACTTTCAAAACTCCTATCACTTTTATGGAAAAAACATAGTAAGTTCTAGAATTCATAACATGGTCAATATTCCCTTAATAAAATTAGAAACATGAGATAATGTAAAAATAGTCTAGAATTCTGATTTTTAGGGAATTATATTATTGGACATCACATATGATAATGAGTGAAAATAATATTCTTAAAAATATACAACTTGACAAAAAATATTTTTGAAGAAAAGTAGTTATCTAAGTCATGATATCAAGGATCAAATAATTTTGAACCTAAATAATGTTCTCAAACTACCTAGGTATAAAAGTGGTATGCCTCTAACTATGTTACTACAGAAATGAAACCATTTTCATGTAGGTTAAAAAATTGCATGAATGTTATTTTTTCATTTTTCAATATTTTCCATTTTTTAGTTGTTTTAAATGGTTTCTTTATAAGTATAAAAAAATAGAACACTTTACTTTTTAAGTGTAGATATACATGTAAAGGATTCATGTATATGATGAATCTCTAAAAATGATGTACCTATAAAATCTACAAAAGGACAACACATTCCCTCATCGTATCCAAGAGATAAAACTAAAATAAAATTAACATGTGGATGGTAAAAATATATATGATGAACTCAAATCCACTATGATTATACGAGAAAAATATATTACAATAAATTTATTCTTTTTTATTACTTAAAAACTAAATGAATTCAAACTAAAATCGGTGAGGGGAAAATAAGAAAATTATGAGTTCACTCCCATTGAATGATAAGTTTACTTCATCTTCATCTAGATGTTGATCACACACCACCAAGATCAAAAGGAAATGTGTACCATTAATATGATTCTTTATTGGTATAATTGTTGAATCCATTCATTGAAAATGAAATTATCATGAAATATACACAATACCTAAATAGAAACTTGTTAGAAAAATAGATGGGTGGAATGAAATGAAAATATTCCACCTCATAATAGAATGAATATACCCCATATGAAGAAAAACTCACCAAATAATTTAATTTTTTAAAAATGGAACCATCATGAAGATCATTGTTTCAATGAAAAAGAGACGATCGAGAAGGTATATTTGGTTTGGCCTAATGGTTGATTATTGGGGGTTTATTTCTTGCACAGTCATTAACATCAGGTCACTATTATTGTCCTTAATGGAAACACCCAATAGTTCCTTGATCCATAACTGGGTACAGACCTACTTCCAAAGGCAGGTGGTCAATTAGAGTTTCATACCAAATTATTCTTAGGGACTCATATTGGTTGAGAGGATGGGAGGTCAGGATCATCACACCCTTTTATGGGGGATTATCACCTACTCCAAGACTATCTTATAGATTTAATATATGTTCAAGAATCTATTCATAATATTTATATGAGACTGGTTACCCTAACAATATGATTATTGGTTAAGTCACTTTTTATTCAAAAGAAATGGGGGGATATTTTTGGTGAATCCATCTATATATATACTATGTTATTCATCTATTTCCCAGTAATAACCAACTGATTATATGATAAAGCTTCATAACTAGACACTTCAAAATATATTTCCATGCAGGGAGGTATTTAATATCTTCAGGAGGTGATTGAGACATTATGAGGCATCCTACATATCCTATTTATTGAAAAAATCAAAATCCCCTTAGTTTGTTAAACTTGTGAATTTTAACATCATGTAGAAAGGATATATGTGTGGGCACTCAAGAAATGGATATTTAAGATCTAGTCTTGAGGATATGTCCCGTGGATCATGTTTATATTAGGAATCAGATCTATCATAGTTCAATCATTTACTTGGGACATCCCCCAAGTTAGATTCCCTCGTATGATGGATATTTATATCATGCCACTCATCAGGGGTAACATGCTGATATTTCCCTAGATTTTGGAAATTCATTATGTAAATGAGGTGACCATCATAACTCCTTAATCCCACATGATCCACACTCAATGTGATTAATACGGAATAACAAGTAATTAGTCTCATTGTATATAGATTCAAGGATTATGTGTTGGGACTAACCTTGGGGTGTTTAATATGGATCTTAGGCCTTAATAAGGCATCCTACATATCCTAGTTATGAAAATAATCAGATTCATCGTAGTTCAGTTGGCTTCTCAGTCTGCTGATGAATAAGGTAGAATGATTATCCCAAGGGAATGATTGGGTCCTAAAGGTTGAAATGTTTCAGACCTAGAGGGAATTATACTGAGGTGGGTTCATATTTGAGTTTAGTAATAATACTTATTAAGGAAACCTACATACCCTAGTTATGGAAGGAATCAGAGTCCTTATAGTTCAATTGTATTCTTAGTCTACTGATGGATGTGGTTGAGTTATCATCCCATGGTAATGATTGGGTCCTAATGGATGGAATTTTAGAGACATGACAGGACTTACACTCAAGTGTTTTCCCATTTTAGTTCAGGCTCAGGCCTTAGGAAGGAACCCTAACTACCCTGGTTATGGAATGAATCTAAGCCCACATAGTTCAATTGGATTTTTAATTCACTGATGGATAAGGTAGAATGATCATCTGATGGGAATTATTGGGTCTCGATCATTGAAATGTTAGAGTTGTGGTAGGACTTACACTGAGGTGGATTCCCATTTGAGTTTGGGCTTGGGACTTAGGAATCTATCCTATGTACCCTATTTATGGCAGAAATCAGAGTCCATGTAGTTCAATTGGACTCTCAGTCCACTTATGGGTGAGGTAGAATGATCAGCCCATGGGGATGATTGGGTCCCAATAGTTGAAATTTAGGAGACATGGAAGGAATTACATTGAGGTGAATACCCACTTGAGTTTAGTATTTAGCCTTAAGAAGTCATCCTATATATCTTGAGGATGAAGGAATCAGAGTCCTCATAGTTCCACTAGTTACGGATTATACACTGATCTTTCCCTTATATGTGGAAATGTCATATTATTCCATTGATTAGGGATTATACACTAAAGATGACCTTATATGCAGTACATATCATCTTATTCTACCGATTGGGTCTTACACACTAAGGTTTCCCTTATCCTGATAGAGTCTTGTCACATGAATGATATGATCATTGTGAATCCCTAAGCCCACATGATCTATGATCGGTGTGAGAAACATGGGATGGAAAATAATTAGTATCATTGCTTGTGGATGTAGGAATTATGTATTAGGACTTCCCAGTGAATTCTTTATATAGAGCTCCGGCCTTGGGAAGGCATCCTACGTATCCTAGTTATAGTAGTAATCAGATTCATCATAGTTACCTTGGTCAGGAATTACACACTGACATTTCCATTATATGTGGTACATATCATGTTATGCCAATATTCAGGGATTACACACCAAGGGTGGATAAAATTATCAATACCTAGGATGCCCATTTGACCTTATCAATACTTAGGATTCCCATTTGACCTGGCCTTCTTTCCTTCCTGGCATGATTGAAATCTTGTTTGACAAACCTTGATTGTTTTTTTAAAACGTCAGAGGATTTATAGACATGTATGGTTTTATTTCATACATGTCCAAAGAAAATTTCATGATCAATTTGGCTTGTCTAAGGGATGTTTCATATCCTTGATGACATTTTTTGGGTTATAATATTATTAAGTCTGACTTGTTTAAAGGACATCGTGAGACCAGTCCAACTGGTCCTAGAAGCCATCACATAATCCTGGATGACATGCTCAGAGGGTGTCACATGATCTGGCTGACATTCCATGGTTTCATCATGAAATATAGTTGACATGCTTGAATGGCATTGTGAGAGTCAATGCGACATGTATTAAGGGTTACGCATGATCTGGGCTAAAATGTTTGGGGGTCATCGTGTGATCTGGTTGGCGTGCCCATATGGAATCGTGAGAGTTAATTGACATGTCTGTGTGGTATCGTTAAAATTAGATAACATGTGTTGGTGTCATCATATGAGTTGGGAAACATATCTTAAGGGTACTATAAGGATTGGACGGTGATCCCGAAGGGCTTCGCTGGACTTGGGTGGCATGCCTATAGGGCACCATGCGACTTGCTTTGACATGTCCATATAACTTATCAGGATCCAAATAGTATACCAAAGGAGTATTGTGAGATATGGGAAACATGTATTGGTTTTGTCGCGTGTCCTGAGTGTTTCACATGAAGAACATGAGGATCATAGTATATGTTCTTTGCATAAGTCTCCCACCTTTTAGTCTTTGTTTTGGAATTTTATTGCAAACTCCTTAGATTTATTCAGTATTAGCTTATTTTATGTCTCACATGATCTGATAGATATGTGGGATTTTCTTTGCATGACCCTCCAGAAGTCCTTCGCATGATTTATGAATGATCATGTGAATTTATATATGCATGCTACATCATCACACTGGTTTTTCTCGGATCTTACTTAATAGGAATATTTTTTGGTCATGAGATTAGTCGCTCTGAGAAATCCACTCTAGTTCTTGGGTGCATTGATGTGAGGTTCCAAGGAAAAGAGTGTATGCATGTGGCATCCTCATTTTTCATGTTTATTTAGGTGATTTATAGGCCTCACCACCCTGGATTTTCACTACTTTATGCAGTGTGTATCATGTGAATCTTGGCTGGAGTCAGTAGAGGGATTCAGCATCATGTGCTTCGTGAGTTCCCAATGTAAGTCATTCTAGGGGTGTCACATGATTTTTAATGACTATGATATCATCCCATAAACACCTCATTTATTTTATTATATCTTATTAATGGGGTCTTTTGAATCATGTGGACATGCTGAGGGACTTTCATATTATCTATTTGTCACGTCCAAGTTCCCTCACAAGATCGGGGTGCCTATCAAAATTCATTTGCATGATCTCGGATGACTTGTCTAAGACTTTACATGAGACAAGGATGACCTATTAAGGGGCCTTTGAAAAATCATTCTATCTTGTCAAGGGGTATTATGAGATCATTATACAAAAATATTGAGGCACTTTGTGAGAGTTTTACAACCATGAGAGGCTCCCGTCATCCCCTATTTTATTTTATTTTATTTTTTAATTTTACGAAGGTTTGGGATCTCACAAGATTGTGTGAGTTTTGTTAAAGACAATCACTCTACCTATTTGTGATGATTCACATGACCAAAAAAGGTTTTTGTGGATATTAAAGAGTATTTCATGGAAAATTCCATCTGTTTGTCCTTACAGAGCCAAAGGGGGAGCGTGAGGTCTCCTAGACATGTCTGAGGACCTTTGTGTGATGAGGATGATATGCTAGTGGGCTTTCACAAGATGAGGAAGACATGTCGATGGGTTTATTTGGTGTCTTTTGGATCCTCAGGGGCACATTGCATTATTTTTACGACTGCAAAAGGAACCCTTCTTATCCACTTTTTATTTATTTTTTATTTTGAAAAGGTTAGGGATATCATGAGGTTGTATGAATGTTGTCGTCGATAATAATTCTCCTTATCAATGATGTGTTGTATGATATTTAAAATCACAAGAGGATCCAACCTTTTGGATATTTACCTCTTATTTTTTAAGGATATTTGGATGGTTCATCATGAATCCGCTGGTTGACAAGCCATCTGACCTACGGGAACTTATCTGGATACCACAATGTGATCAATGATTGTCCAGGGTGCCTTCTCAAGAGCAGAATGACTTATTGAAGGGACTTAGTAGGATCTTCCGCATGCTATGGGTCTCATGTGACCATCCACATAGACTTATGTTGGTCATGAGATCATGTGTCACCCTGGGGTTTATGTGAACTATGTGATCTCATCCACCTTCTTCTTCCTTTTCTTTTTGGGAAAAATAATTTCCATATTCAATTATTTCTTCCTTTATGGATTTTTTATGCTTATTTAACAAGAATCAACAAATATTCCCCTGGGAGTGACATCGACAATGAAAAATGATCAGTTATAAAAAAAATTAAATTCCTTCCTAAGGCTTTGGAATTGTTTAAAATCGGCATCTTGGGAGACACTTGTTCTACTAGGTAGTGTTTAGTATTCACTAGGATTCCCTATAAATAGAGAAATAAAGAGGGGTTTATTCACTAGCTACACCATTCTCCAGATATCCTACACCCTACATCCATTTCTTATTCTCACTAAAAGAACCTCCCACAAGACCTAATCATGAGACCTCATCGCAAGACCGTTTTGTGAGAACTACTCCACAAGACTCCTTTTTTCCAGGCACCTACTTGAATCAACCATAAACTAAAATTCAGTAATTGTTTTAACTTTTTTCCATGGTGATAAGATCAACTTGAGGGTTTTGCAGGATCTAATGTATTGATCGCATGATCCTTTAACTATTATGCAGCTCGTGTGACCATGTCAAGGTCACATGATTGTGAGCCTTTGATGGTTCATGTGGCTTGCATTATGCATTGTGGGTTTATCCGATTCATGACATCTTTAGGGATAGGGTGATTCAAAAATCCTTCATGTGATTTTTGAAGGCCACGTTGATTCCAGTAATGCACAGGATGTTGATGGTTCTATGTATTTCTTTTTGAAAAGATTTTTAATTTATCTATCTAACATATTCCACTTACTTTTATTTAGATGGCTCTTGTATCTTTTCAAAGTTCCTCTGATGTGGATAATCAAAGCACCTTGATTTCTAGAAACTGTAGTGTTGTCCCCTGATACCATGTGGATTTTGATAATGATATTTTGAAATTGATTCTTCTATTCAAGATTAAAAATTATCCTTTATCACACAGAATTCCAAATTACGGGTTCAACTTTCTTGACGATGTTGTTATTCCTCCTCCAGACTTCAAATTTTAATCTTTATGGGTGTCAACATCTCTTAAATTTTTTAGATGATAATTTCCAAGGATAACTGATAGGTTGTAGTTTGATGATATGGGTTGTCATATATGTTATAAGACTCTCCCTTGGGTTTGGAAATCTATGATTTTTCTCATCATCCCATAACTCAGATCTACTTGAGTATATTTGTATCTTATATAAATAATACGAGCAGTGGATGGAGCTTGAAATGGCATCTCAACCCTGGAGGTAAATTTTTTGGTGAATGGGTGTGTCCATTTTGTGCCAGGAAAAGATTCTTAGAGTTTATTGACTAGTTATATAGGGTCCATATTTTTAAATTAGTATGGATTTCTCAATTTATTGTCTATCTCCCGCCTGATCTTCCTCAAGAACTAGTTAGCTGTTGGTGACTTGGAACTAACTCATTCCATTTATCCCATGGTGAGGTGGAAATCAGCCTATGGGATATCTACCAACTGGGTAGGACCCCCCCCCCCAACTCAAAGAGATGTATGATGAGTTCCTCCCTACCGTATATGTCTAGGAAAACCATTTGTAGACTCTAGTTTTGGAAAGGAACATGCTCATAATTATGAAGTAGAAGTTGAGGAAGTACTTGACTATGTTCTCACTTATCTCTTTAAAAGATTGGATCAAAATTTTCTTCAGTCGCAGTAGAGTTAGTACAACTACTATACAACCCCATAAGTGACCTTCCTAGTAGGTTCATGACAGTTCTAGCTTGTATTAGTCTATTTTGGAAGTAAGATATCATACTTCATGGGGATATAAATTTAATTGAGATATATCTATGAGCCTTAGGCTGGAAGGCTTTATGGCCATGTTCCTGAATGGATGGATTTTCCAAGCTGGGGATGCTCATATAGGGATATGGGTTAGTATGCTGGTAATGGTAGTGTTCTTAGTGGAGGGAAGATACCTTAATATGGAAGTGTTGATACTTTCATGTCTTTACCAACTCTTGGGCTACATTCAACAAAGAAACACCCCCTATAGGATCAATGGTCCTTTCAAGTTTTTATGTGGCTGGATAGGGGACCATTTCCATTATTATAAATACTATAATGACACAAGGATCCTCGATGTCTTATCTCGTCTCAGGTTTCTAAATATATCTAGGGTTGGGGCTACGTCATTAAGATCCAATGAGCTTATAGATGTGTTTATTTGATCTGATATATTTGATTTCACCCCTTATCCTGAACTGACTGGGCTGATCATCGATAATGTTAGTGGCTCTCTTAGAAAAAGTTTTTACATGATCTCCCTTCAAGATAGGGTTCTTGTAGCTAGGATGAATGAGCTGATTGTCTACAAGCCATATAAACCTTATCAGTTTTCTCATCAATTTGGATGCACCCAAAGGTTCTCTCCTCTTCCTTTTTCTGTTGTGCGAGGAGAGCGACACCTTGGGATCATCCACCAGTTTCGTATGATGTTGTCACATGATGACACTGATGTTGTGATCATTCTTCTATTAGCCAATTCTCCTTGCTTTCTTACTCTAGATTATTCACAGGCTTGGGTAGAATCCTATCTAAGTGGCGTACTTGTTTGACTGATACATCATGTGTACAAGAAATTTACCTCACTAACCCCACTTTTTGTGGTAATTATGGATTTTATTCAAGAATTTGGAGACACTTCAAGGAAGAAACCTCATCCTGGTGATGACCATCTCAATAGTGGGACTGATTATGTAGAGAAAATCATCCCTGTAGCACAAGATATAGGTGATTACTCTAATTAGGGAAGGATATATAGATCCTTCTATATTATCTATTTTCTATATCAGTCAGCTATTTCATCTTTTGGCGCGTCCATCCCATTAGTAATAGAAGATCAGACACGTCGTAGACTGATCTGGTAGCAAAATAAATCCTTGATTCCTAAGACTCCTTTGGAAACATTCTGTAAAAAAGGGTAATTCCTTCATCAGTTATTTAATAACTTGGATTGGGTGGTTTTTATTGAAAACCACTATAAAAATAATTAAATGATTATCCTGGCTTAGTAAGATTTGGCCACTAATGGGAGGGTCTTTCAAGATATCGAAGATGAGGCTCCCCTTTCTGAATAGATGAAGGAGGCGTTGGAGGCACTGGAGTAAATTCATCATATTATAGCAAGATTTAAAGCCCAAATGGATGTCTAGACCATGAAAATATGAATATATGAGGAAATCATAGCTTTCATGAGGCTTTAAATTTCAACATAATCATCGTCATCATTGGAAACAACTCTAAAGAGAGTTTAGGAGATGACTACTTTAGTTGAGACTCTCTACTTGGAGAAGAAGCACCAGAGGTGGGATGAGATTAACTTCAGTTTTCAATTGAATCTTCTCAATAGAATCTTGCCAACTTTTATAGCTCATCCAATCAAATCTTATTATAGTTTGACCATTAACATGCACTCAGTTTTTTCTGATATTATTGGAGAGACTCTGAAATATGGATATTCCTCCTCATGAACACTATTAATGAATAGATTTTCATAATTATATTTGGTATTAGATAGTTTTTTTCTTCATTAATGATGTTCATGACTTTTCATTGATCCCATTTTATATAAACCTCCAACGATGCCCACCCTTTGCATAATATCAAGTAAACTAGAATGTATGGATCATAATATTATAATTCTAATAGATTCCTCTTGATAAGTTCTCATGAATTCCCACCAACATGAGATTCCTTACTGATATATCTACTCCAATTATTTTGAGATTACCTATTTCACAAAATTTTAATTAGGTAGAATACATATCCCAGAGGTAGAGTTCTTAATCTTTTTCTGAAGCCGATAGGCTCACCGAGAGTAGCTTGATTTTTTTCCAAGGCCATAGGGTGGGCCTTACAATATTTTCCATTATTTTAGAATAAATCACTATTGTGTTTTATTTTTAGGTAATTTTAGCTCAGACCTTATATTTTTATAGTTTAGGGAATTTTAGCCTAGACCTTCTAGTGTTTTAGTTTGGGGTATTTTAGCTCGGCTCTTCTATCACTATAGTTTAGGGTCTTTTTTCTCAAACCTTCTACTATTGTAGTTTAGGTTATTTTATCTCAGACCTTATATCATTGTACTTTAGGGTATTTATCTTGGATCTTCTGTCATTTTAGTTTAGGTTCATTTATATTGAACGTTATATCATTGTAGTTTAGGGTCTTTTATCTTGGAACTTCCATCATTGTACTTTAGGGTCTTTTAGCTCGGACCTTCTATCATTGTAGTTTATGGTATTTTAGCTCAGATCTCCTATCATTATAGTTTATGGTATTTTAGCTCATACCTTATCGATGATTAGGGAATATGGTGTATATACGTCAGGAATGACCCAAAAACCCTAAGGTGTTGAGTTCTTTCGTGGTGTTGTTGAGGCTCATGAGGATCCGAGATTCTTTTTTGCAAGGAGGAGATACCTCTGGTTGGTAGTTCAAGGCCCTTATGCATCATTATAATTTCCAAACATAGGTGTCTCTACTATTTTTTAAGGGTTATGGAAGGTTTATGGGGGTAATATTGGTTGAGGCTGAAATACTAGGATGCTAGGTCTGCCCAAATAGTTGTAATATGGGTGATATAATTCAATACCCAAAAATTTTAGTTAGTGAAAATGGGATATGGTATAAATGTTGGGGATGAACTATAACACCTTGAGGTGATAGGTTCCTCCATGGTGTTTCCAGGTCTCACAAGGATTAAAGCTCCTTTCATAGAAGGATGAGATTCCTTTAGTTGTTGGGTCAAGTCCCTTATGCATCGGTAGCATGGTCAAGAAAAGATGATCTTCACTCTTTTATAAGGTCTATGAAATATTTTTAATTAATCAAATGTCTAGATGGTGAGGTTTTATATGGGAAGAAATCTATCTCGAAAGGGTTCTAGAACCCTAGGACAATTTGTCTCTTAAATTGTGATGTTTGATCCCTACATCCTTTGGTTTCAATTCACAAGGTGTGGGCATTCAATGGTTCAAGAATGGATTGTTTCATTATATCCTTGAAAAAGGGTACGAAACAATGTGATATAATGTTGAGGATATCGAATCTTCTTGAATAGTTTGGTATGAGAATTGAAAATCATGGTCCAGAGTGATCAGGTTGTGATGATGGTTAGGGAAAGTCATACCATGAATGAACCATAACACACTAAGGTCATAAGTTCTATTGTAGTGATGTTAGGGATCACAAGGATTAGAATTCCCTTTTTCATAGTGACACATTTGGTTGATGACCATAAGTGCATATGCAGGATCCATATTCATATATGCATAGTCAAAAAAATGGTCCCTTGAAGCCATTCATATTATTTCAAGGGACATAAATGATTATGGTCATCTGGGGAACTAAAATCAAGAAGTTGGATTTATAGATATTTTAATATTCATGAATGGTTAGAGAACCCTAAAGTTTGTGTCATGGCCTAGAGAACATGTTCTCATGGCGAGGAGATGTGAAAAATCATTACTCTAAATTTTTCTTGAATCATGGGAATCCAGTGAGCATTGATTGGATTTTACTAGGGAAACAAAGTAGGACCTATGATCCTTATGCCTTATTTATTTCCACCGTAATTTTTTCTTAAACATTGGAGATGAATATTTTAGTGGTCAGAGACTTGAATTTTTCTATGACTGCCCTTTCCAGGTTTTCTACATGATGAGTTTTGTGTCTATTTCACTTGTAGTTTAATATCTTGAGATTTATACCATTATGGGATAGATTTTAAGGTTGTACAACATTTACCAAAGTGTATACTGTTTAAGGTCATGATGCACATGGACCTAATATAGGGGATTATACACAAGAGCCTAATTAGGATACCTAGGGTCAAGTGTACATCATCATCCTTATGAGTGGGAGATGAAAATATATTAAATCATAAATTGAGGTTCTCATGTCATGAATAATGATATGGGACAATAATACTAGGATTAGTTCAGAACACATTGGGGTGTTGAGTTCTTCCATGGTGATTCCAAGGCTCACAAGGATCGGAAAAACATTTTTATAGAGTAACGCATTTGGTTGACAACCATAGGTGTATATATAAGATCCATAGGCATACATGCATGATTAAATAAAGGGTATCTTAAAGTTGGGTATCCTTTACAAGGGCCATAGATGGTTTTGGTAAATCCAAGGCACTCGATAAATGAAGTTTGTTTTATGGATTTTGGTGCTTAAAAGATGATGGAATCACCCCATACTCTGGATTATCAGGGTAAGTATCTTATGGTTCTTTGATAAGGGGTGAAAAATAGGTGATGGTTTTCATAGTTTAATGTCATGTAGTGGGGACATTTTTGTTTCTGTGTAGTTTAACAACATGCGGTAAGGATATTACCCTGCAGTTTAAGGAAATGTGGTTTGGATATTTTTATTGTGAAGTTTTAATGTTATGATACCAAGATGTTTTCCTTGCAGTTTAATGTCATGAGGTAAGGAAATTACCTCACAGTTTAACTTCATGTGGTAAAGACATTTTTGTTATGTATTTTTAATGACATGTGACTAAGACTTTTGACTTGAAGTTTAACATCATGTGGTAAGGACGTGGGAACCATCATGAAAAATTGTGAAATATGTATTACATGTGCAAGAAGGATGTATGTAGATCTGACTCATATGTAGGAAAAATGTATTTGTATGGATCATACATTATGCAATTGGGGTGCATTTTTTATTTTTAGTTGTTGTAGTTGAACACATGATTTGAGATATGGGCATCACTAAATATCCCATGATGATAGGAATCGAGCTATATGTTATTCTTAAATGGGAAAAACTCTATGATGGTCTGGATAGTACATAGAGGTGGGCATTGTTTCCATTTATTTTTGTAGTTAGTCCTAGGATTGGAGATCTGGATATCACTATGTATCATGTGATGATATAAATTAATCCATGCATAGTTATTGAGAAACTTTATAGTTTAATGTCATGTGGAAAAGACTTTGGATTCCTGACATAAAAATGGATATTGTGGTTGAATCCAAGGATAGAAATATGGGAATCACTATGTATCCTATAATGATAAGAATAAAGCTATATGTAGTTCTTACAGAATGAACTTCCTACGCAAGTCTGACCTATACACAAAGAGGGGTAATTTTTATATTTGTTTCAATTGTACCTAAGATTGAATATTTAGGAATCACTACATATCATGTGATGTCATTAATCATGTCACACGTAGTTCTTGAATGGAGGTGTGGTAGGAGACCAACACCAACAATAGTGGTCCTATTGGGAGAGTTTTGTATAAATGTGTAGTTTTATTTCATGAAAAAGACATATACCATGAAGTTTAACATCATGCATAAAGGAATCATGGTATTCCTTTTAAGGTGTTACATTTAGGATAGTGATGAACCTATCATAGGTTGTTGTGCCTTGTTTGTGTGGGGAAGATATGAAATTACTAGGCTCATGTGAAATATGGTCAGTGTGAGAAATAATGAATTAATAGGGTTCCTTTCACCATGAAGATTTGATTAAGGATATGATAGGGGAATTTTTCATCATGTGGTGGCTGGAACAAGATATAAGATCAAGGAGTCCCTATGTATCTCATTGAAAATGTAAATTAATACAAAATTAGTTCTATAAAATCATGCATCTTAATGTCTTGTAGTAAGGACATCATTCATTCATTTTAAAGTCTTGCGGTAATGATGTAGGTCACCCGACATGAATGAATATGAACCATTGGTGGTTCTGTTTAGTTTAGCCTCATGTGGTGAGGGTTTTTGCCATGCAATTTAATGTCATGCAGTAAGGATGTGGATGAACCGATTTGAAAGAAAAGATATGTTATGTATGGGCCCAAGACTAGATGTTTGGGAATCACTATATATTATGTGATGGAAAGAATCAAGCCACACATAGTTATTAGATGAAGATATTCCCTATGTGGAGCTAACTCCCACATGGAAATGGGGGAATTTCATCCTTCCTTCACACAGATATAGAACATGTGAGGTGAATCGTTAGTGAGATGGTGTTTGATGTGAATTTTAATGTCATGCAGTGATGACATGCTTGTGTATTTTAACTTCATGCAACTAGGACAAGAGACACCATGCAGTTTAACATCTTGCTTCCAAGAATATCTTATGCAATTTAACATCATGAAACCAGGATGATATTGTATAGTTTAACATCGTATAACCTAGATGACTCCATATAGTTTGACACCATGTGGTCAGGATGCTATTTTTTAGTTTAACTTCATAAAACTAGGATGACTTTATATAGTTTATCATCATATTTTTAGGACTTACTTGTGTAGTTTGGTGTCATAAAACCTGGATGACTCTGTATAGTTTATCATCATGTGGTCAAGATATGGGATACCATGCAGTTTAAAGTATTTCTGCCCAGATTTCATGCTTTATGATAGCTATTCAAAGTATTTCTTCAGAAAACTCACATTTTTTGGGGGTTTTACATTATCCCCATTCATTATGTCTGGTAAGTAAGCTCCATTGTGATATAAATTATGTGTGATGTAAGGACCTTCCCATTTGGGTTGTAGCTTTTGAGGCTTCTTGCCTAGTATCATTAAGGTCCTGAGAGCCAACACCAATTCTCCATAGAGGAATGAAAAGAGACGAACCTCTTTGTTAAAGGCCTATGATATCCAACTCTAATGAAATTCAAGGTTATGAAATGTACACAACATGTTCTCATCGATCCGCTCCAATTCATTCAGTCACTTTTGTAATTACTCTTCATTTGAGAGTTATCCACAAATGGATATTTAAAGAGAAGGTAGTTAGACTTAAATGGGTAACACTATCTTGGTCCCATAAACTAATAAATATGCTTTTTTGTGTATAAGTGTACGGTAGACCCATAAGGCATGGAGGAGTTTTTATGACCAAGAATTCTTATCATTGTTAACCATATTTGGGAGTATGTTTGACAGAGTCTTATTGAAGGCATCCATATATTCATTTCCTATTTCATGATAGTGAGATGAGGGATTGGACTTGATGTTGTAATTCTGATATAATTTCTTTAACTCCATAGAACATAATTTCATATCGTTGTTTATCAATATTATGCGAGGGACTCCAAACCTAGTGATTATCTAGGACATTAAAAAGATTATGATGTTATTCATCCTGATTATTTGATGGGTATTTCCTCATCCTATTTGGAAAATAAGTCAGTGTCAGTAAGGATATAATTGAACCACTTAATTGGTGTTGGGGGATATGTCCCCACAACATACATTCCCCAAATGAAAAATGGATATGAATATTTAGTTGTATGTAGAAATTTTGGGGGCTTATGGATGAAGGTTTTATGAATATAATAGGCATAAAATTTCCTGGTGAATTCCACACAGTTCTGTATCATGGTTTTCTATTAATAACCCAACCTCCTGATTTGGTGGGAGATCCTGGTCCCAGGCTAATGAGCATTGTAGAAGCCTGCATGTAATTATTCCATGATGGTTTGAATATCTCCTTTTATGCATCTAAGGAGGATTCCATCAAATACATGTTTTTAGAGGGCCCTCTATTCATTTGGACCACTCTGTAGGGTAAAGTTCATTACACAGTGCTGAATATGTTCTCTGTCAACTTAATATTTTTGGGTGATTCCCATTTTAGAGATAAATGTTATAGACTCCATCCATCCAGGGGTGGATGTTGGTTCATCACACTCTAGGTTGGTGCTGACCTGATTGATTTATTCCATATCCTAGGTGATGATCAATGATACCATTATTCAGTGCATGATACATAAGATTTCTTCCTCTTGATTAGGGTCATATAGGACTATGGCTATATTATCCAATTTGTCGGCATGATCATTCTGTGATCAAGGAACATGATGTAGTGTGGGATAAAAAGGGAACTCTTCCATCATTCACATGATTTATCCTCAAAGGGGGTCTAGTTCTTATTTTTTTTATGGAATATTCACCATTGATATACTTTATCACTAATTGTGAAACCCATTTTATATTTAGGTAGTCTATTTGAAACTATAGGTATATTTATAACCCATATATGAAGGATTTGTATTCTGCCTCATTGTTCATATATCCTTTGGATAGTGAGAAGGACTAGGGTAAAACTAATTTATCTGAAAGATAAAAAAATACCTAAGACAATTTGATTGTGTCTCAGGTTTTCCATGCTTTTATCGTTAGGATTTTGGGAGGCACCATGAAAATACATTTCCCTTGTACAAGGAGTGTCATGGGAATAGAATACCTTCTCATCTGGAATCTTGGTTTCCACCAATGTATTTTTTGGGGCAGGATTTTCTATGAGGATTTCAACTAGGGCATTCCCTCTCACCGATTTTTGTGATACAAACTGAATTTTTTATTTCTATAAAATGACTGACCATCGGTCCAGGCATCTAGTCAATAAATTAAGGTTTTAGGTGTTCTTGAGTATATTGATACGAGATACCATATGGAATTCATGGTGATATAAGTAATGAATCATCTTTATCACTATGAAGATGAGTGCAAGGCAGTTCTTATTGACATCAGAGTATCAGTTTTTAGTATCTAAAATTTTTCAACTGAGGTAGCAGAGACTATTTTCACTCCCTATATTGTTTTTATATGTGATGAGGTAACCTAGTGAGCATTCCATAGTAGAAACATATAAGATGAATGGCCTCCCTTCCACCAAAGGCATCAGAACCGGTGGGTGTAATAAATATTACCTGATACTTTTGAAGTATTCTTGTCATTCATCATCCCATTGATAGGTTATCCCCTTTTTCATTATCCTAGTGAAGGGGAGATCTTTTCCAAATAGATTTATGATGAAACTTTGAATGTAGGTGAGGTTCTCGTGGAACCCCCTTAGTTCTTTGAGGATTTTGGGGGGTGAAATTTCTAAAATAGCATTAGTATTATCTAGGTAGACCTCAATGTCCTGGTGGCATACCAAAAATCTTGGGCATTTCCCTAATGTTACCCTAAAGGCACATTTAAGAGGATCCATCTTCAGAATTTTCTATCACATCTTGTCAAAGATTATTTTAAGATATTTAAAGTGATCACATTACTGTAGGTATTTGGCCACAAGGTCTTCGACATAAATTTCATCTATTCTTCCCAATAATGGATTAAAGATATGATGCATGATGTTTTGATAAGTTGTAATAAAATTCTTTAATCCAAAGGGCATGACCTAATAGAAAAAGATCCCCTGAGGTGCTCTAAAGGAGGTCGCTTCCTCATATTTAAGGGAAAACTTTATTTGTACCTATAATACCCATCCATGAAAGAAAGGGATTTGAAGCTTGTAGTTGCATCAATAAATTTCTTTTTGATCAGTAATTGTAAATAGTCCTTTGGGAAGTGTCGATTAAGGTCTCCAAAATCAATGTAGACCTTAACCTTCCCATTATTTTTTAATAGGAATTATGTTAGTAACCCATATTGGGTATTTCACTTCTCAGAAAAAGTTTTCCTTGATCAGTTTGTCAACTTCCACCTCTGCATTAGTGGCATGAGAGGGTTAGATTCTCTTAGATGCATACTTGAATCCTCGATTCTCATTGGGTAATCCAAGATGGTGTGTATCTACATCTAGATTCAGTCCAAAAATTTCATTATAGCTCCAAGCAGACACATATCGGTGCTACTTTAGAAATGAAATATACATCTATTAATCTTAAAGGGGAATGGATTCACTAATCAGTAAAGGTCATTAGTCTTCCTCTATTACCATATTCACCTACATGTTCTCATCAATGGTGGTGAAGACGCCTTCCTCGAATGTGGTAGGGGTGTTCTTGAGGTAATCCTCTTCTTCTTCTATCTCTGTGTCTATGTAGTCATTTTCAAATAGAGTCGACATTCTAGGGGTTTCTTTGTCACTATCGGGGTGAGAGAGGCCATGATAAGAGATATCATCATCCCCTACTATTTGAGTCATTGCAGAGAGATGTCGAAGGAGATTGTCTTTTACGCTATCACTGGGAATAGGAGGGTCTTGGACCTCTAAGGTCAAGTCTGTCACCTCGAATAGATATATGGGGAAAACATTGTCACTGTTGAGCATACTTCAGGGATTTTCAAGTGCAGTTCCCAATCTATTGGGGGATGTAGCTTATATATCATCATCTACCATTGGTTGTTTACGTTCCCTTTTATAGAAACCCACATAAGTATATGTGGCTCTACAATTCTCATAGGGGGGACTATCACCATGTAGTATGTTGACCTTTCTATAGATTGGGTATTTAACACACTAATGGAATGTTGAAGGTACCTCCATGTGGTTATGAAGTTAGGGCCTTCCAAGAAGAACATTATAAGCAGAGTATTACTGGATAACAATAAACTCATTATAATATATGCGATCCCCAAACTAATATTTGAGCTTGATCTTCCCAATAGGTATTTTACCATGCTTATCATACCATTGAATGGTCAAATTTGTGGGAGATAAGTCCCCTTATCTATATCCGAAATATTGGAGGGTTCGAACCAGGATGAGGTTTATCTTAGAACCATTTTCAATAAAATCCCTTAGGATGTTTAAATTATTGAGTTTTACTAAAACATATAGGGGCTTGATGTGTCATTGGATGACCCCTTAATAATCTTGGTCAGTGAACAAGATGGAAACATGGCATTCTAATGGAATGGTCTCCACTCATTAAACCTCAGCTACATTGACTTCTGTCTCAAACGCCTATGGGATATGGAGGTATTTAAGAAGTTCCTCCCTAAGTTATTTTGAATGATGGATCGTATCCGAGATTGAAATCTTGGCTGGGATAACCAACAACTATTCTAGAATGTCATACTTTTGTGCTAGAGGTTGGAGATCCCTGATGTGGGCCTGATCCTTAACATGGGTATTAGGAGTTTAGGCATTTGAGGTGTATGGGCCTGGTGATTATGCATAGGTTGAGGGAGAATCTTCTACCAGTGGTGTAGGTCATGCTGACCTTCCCCATTTCCTGGGTTGATCAGATAGTTTCACCTCTACTAAGCGGTCATTTAAGAAAACTAGGCATGGGTGACTGTTGGAGGGTTCTGGGAAACATCCATATCTCTATTGAGACTACTGAGGTGATTGAACATGAGTCTAAGCTTCATATATTTTTTATATATAGAAATGAATGAAATATTAGATCTTTCCATGCCCATGTTATCCCATGTATCCTCAATTCCTAAGCATGTGGCCTCTCATTCCCCGGTTATGTGTGGGAAACTCATATTATGAAGAATTTTAATCATCATAGAAGAGGTATACCAAGTGTATCATGTTGAAACAACATAAGATTATCTCTTCATCCAATGAGGGATCCATTTGGTGGGGGTAGTTCTCATGATTCAGATGTTGCTGGGAAGAAATCTGTATGAGTTAGAGCTTTCCTTAGAGAAGAATATGACTCCTCCTATTCTATTTCTTCCTACTTATAGTGGTTGCATCCACCTTTGAGAGGCATGTTTTATGTTACATCCCTAGGTGGCAGAACTATTTTGGTTCTGTGTAGCTATTTTCTCAGGGTGTAATGATCTTGTTCAACTGTTTTTTGAGTCATCTAGTTATTTAACATCCACCCACACCTAGTCAGAACTTTATGCCAATCACCTCCCTCTTCTGATTAGGAAATGGTTATGTCATCCACCAACTCTGAGGAGGTATCTAACACCCCTATCTAGAATTGATCATGCCTTGAAGGATGTATTTAAAGATGAAGTTGTCTTAAATATTATGACCCATCCTTCTATAGAAAAGGTAGTAGTCAGGATGGTTGATGAGGTTGACCTCATCAGGCTTCCTGGGTTGCAGTAGCTTGATCAGGTTATTGTCCATAGCTACCAAGAAATCACCAAGGACTTGTTCATACAGAAATGAGTATGATTTACTCATCCATTCTCAAATCCTATATGTCCCTGATTTCTCTATTCTTATGATCGAGGGTGATTTTGTGGTTTTCATTGCTCGACAGGAGGTGATGGATGGTTTGGGACCTTTTTTGGTGCTTGGATGGGCACTATTTCTAGATTGAGAGTGGCAACTGCAGCTTCTGCTTTTCCTATACTTTTTTCTGTGTTGAGGGAACAAGCCAATATTTGGATTGGGTTTTCTGAATGGCATATTTGATATGTTATTTCATTTTTATGAACTCATAGAACCCACCTGGATACTTGGGATAAAAGGTTTCTACAAATCATCATAGATATTTTCCGCACAGAGTTCTAGTAGTTTCTCTTGTAAGATAGGGATACTAAGTGAATAGTTTAAACCTTTCCATATGGCTGTGAACTTAGTCACCCTCTTATTTTCACATTTTTTATAGTTTTTTAACTCAAAGATTTTAGTTTTCCTTAGAGTGGAGCTAAAATGATAAAAGAATTAATGATGAAGGTCTTCCCATCTCACAACGGATCCTGGTAGAAAATTTTTGTACCAAAAAAAGGTAGAACCTATCAGAGTCTATAAAAAACACCCCAACTATATCAAAACATGTTGATATCAAGAAACCATCATCTTACCACATTGGGATACAAAGTGTGTGAAATCTTGTTTGGGGTCACCTGCACCAACAAATGTATAGAAGGTAGGATTGTATTAATTGGGTGGGGGAAAGTTTCATACGCCCACTTAGGATATAGCTTCCTCTTAGGCTCCATAGGAATGTGTTTCCCTTCCCTTGCTTCCATTTGAGTAGCTAGGGACTCGATGATGTTAAGCATCTCTAAGGGCGCTATTTTCTGAGCCACGTACCTTCTATAAGGAGTAGTTGGGGGTTGATGAGGTGGACTTGACTTTATATCCCACTAATTCATTATTTTTCCTAATACTGAATAATCACCCTAGTGAGGGAGGGGTTATCGCCGCAAAGGGGGGCAGTCATGATCATTTTTGACTTCCTTATTTATGTAGACTGGATGCTTGGATCCAGATCCAGTCTAACCCTCATATACCACTCTTGCTAGTAGATCGACTCTTATAGGAGGAGTAATATTCACTTATACCTAAAGATGATACCCTATAGGAATATTTCCCTCGGATATCTCCACGTTGAGTTGTCTAAGAGTCTCTATCTCACTCTCTTATTGTGAAAATTGTTCCTCCGTATAAGGAACCTAAAATATTTTGGGTGTTCATTGGGATGTAGCCACATATTTCAATTTTTCTTTTGAGGCATTCCACCATAGAGGTGGAAACTTGATATTTGGAGGTGCCGGATTTTAGAGCCTTCTTTGGTTCTAAGTGCGTGAAGCCTCAGTTGGTGCATCCAAATGACTCTCCTCTTGGGGTATACTTTCCATGTTATGGCCCTCTACATTTTCAACTTAATTTGAAATATCTTTCATGTTGATATGAAGAAATTTACAAAGGTGTATTGGTTAATGGTGGTTTCCCCATTACTTTTGATGCAACATGATGATTTTTTACTACCTTCATCGGGTTCTTTATTCGAACCCCTGGTAATATCAGGCCATTTCGGCTTGCAACCCCAACAGGGTACGATCACCTTCATTGTATGATCCTCCTTTCTCAGCCTATGAGTAATGACCTTGAGGGAATTTCTAACCTTGATTGTCAAATGGGACCCCAATAGTAGAGGTTTGTCTTGTGGCGAGAGGAATGGATGAAATGTTGACTATCGATATTTACCTCCCAACCCAGAGAAGAATGATTCTCTATGTGGTGATGATGATGATGAAAATTCCCCCAGCCCTGTAGGATGGGGTTATTTGGGAACGCAATTGGCATTGATTGATCCTATTTTTGAAGATACAATGACTCTAGTCGAGGGTTTGATAACTCCTGAGATGGACATTGATAAATAAATGCCCACAGCCCAGCAAGCTGGTGTTGATCTATAACCACTGTTGATTTCCCTAGGTCCCTCTTAGGGGATGATGAACTCAATGATGGTGATTGAGTTACAAATTCCCCCAGCCCATGGGGATAGGGTTTCTTCATAGTTACTGTTAATCTATCTTGAACCCTCTAGGGAATTGATGATCCAAGAGGTGGAGACAATGGTATATATTCCACCAACCCGACGGGTTGAGTTCGCTCCTAGATAGTTGTTATGGCAGCTGCTATAATGGCATATTTGATGTAATGTAGCTATGCTCGTATAGGATCGGGGTGCGATGGAAGCCCATGATGGGAATCATTATTTATAGTAAGTTATCCATTTTATCGCAACTTTGGATTCCGTGTCTGAAATTCATTCACATTGCTTTGAGGGGATCGTTTTAAAGTCTTGTCGGCTATCCTCTCCATCCATTCATGATATATGGGCATCATTGAAGTAGGTTCATTCAGTTGTAGTGACCAACTGTCTCAAGTATTACCTAGTCCTATGTTTTCTCCAGAGGCTATGACATTATAGGACACCGTATTTGAAGGGTTCTGCCATTCTGGGGACATAGTGAAGTGTAATGCATTATATTTTTTCCATCCTTGGATATGTACATCGGGTGATGCTTGGGAAATCAGTCAGTGGAGGGTTTTCGCAATGTGGTGAAAAAAATTTACATTGGCATTTTTCATGCTCAACCATTCCTGGGTTCTGGGTTATGAAAAAGGTCTCCAAATCCAGCTGACAATAGAGTGTATTAGTGGGATGAAGGTGATAGTTGTATCTTGGATAAGAGAGATGTCTATACTTCAGCCACTAATGAGTAGCCCATATATTTTGGCGTAAATAAGGTATGAACTCCTTTTCTAGATCATCTGCACTATGAAAAAAATAAATATTTGCGATAGGATATTTGCGACGGGTCAAAGGCCCATCCCAAATAACCTGTCGAAAGAGGTTATTTGCGATGAGTTGATTACCACGTCGCAAATAACCACTATTTGCAACGGGGTCTAAGACCCTGTCGCAAAACATTTGGCGCGCAATACACGCCAAACTGCAGGTAAGACTATTTGTGATGGGTTCCTATTCCCGTCGCAAATAGCCGGCAACTGTTTTTAGTATTTGTGACCGGGCAAGTGCCCCATCGCAAATACTTGTCGACAGGTAGTATTTGCGATAGGGCCCACTATAAATACCTTTTTAACGGTCCGCTGTAATTAATTCGGGCAAAGGTATTTGCGATGGGGCTCGTTGCAAATAATCTAACCTATATATACCTCCACACGTTTTTCCTCTCATTTCAATCTTTACTCAACTTCTCTCTCTATCTCTATAGAAAAATTCTCTTCTAAAATTTTTCATAGTTTAAACTTTCAAATCAGAGCATTTTTTGCAACTATAATACACCAAAAGCTTCAGTTTCAAGCAATATATCTATTTTTTTATTGTTTAGTCAATTTATTTTATTTTAAATTATTTATATTTTTTGTTAATTAGATGTAAATTAATTAAATTAGAATTAAATATTTGTTTTTAAGTATTTAGTTTTATTAATAGTTATATCTAACTATTAATTAGCAAAAAATTGTAATAATTAGTAATAATTAGTAATAATTAGTAATAATTAGAAATAATTACTAATAATTACTAATAAATTTTAATAATTAGAAATAAATTATAATAATTTGTATTAAATTGTAATAATTACTAATAAATTTTGATAAATTGTAATAAATTGTAATAAATTGTAATAATTAGTAAAAAAAATTAATAATTAGTAATAAATTTTAATAATTAGAAATAAATTGTAATTATTATTATTAATTAATAATAATTAGTAATAAATTTTAATAATTAGTAATAAATTTTAATAAATTGTAATAAATTGTAATAAATTGAAATAAATTGTAATAAATTGTAATAAATTGTAATAAATAGTAATAAATAGAAATAAATAGTAATAATTAGTAATAATTAGTAATAATTAGAAACAATTAATAATAATTAGTAATAATTAGGGAAAATTAGCAATAATTAGCAATAATTAGCAATAATTAGCAATAATTAGCAATAATTAGCAATAATTTAGAATAATTAGGAATAATTAGGAATAATTAGAAATAATTAGGAATAATTGGGAATTAGAGATTAGGAATTAATAAGAATTAGTAATAATTAGTAATAATTAGTAATAAATAGTAATAAATAGTAATAAATAGGAATAAATGGGAATAAATGGGAATAAATTGCAATAAATTGTAATAAATTATAATAAATTATAAAAAATTGTAATAAAAATAGAAATAAATAGTAATGATTAGTAATAATTAGTAATAATTAGTAATAACTAGTAATAATTGGTAATAAATAGAAATAATTTGCAATAATTAGTAATAATTTGAAATAATTAGGAATAATTATGAATAATTATGAATAATTAGGAATAATTAGGAATAATTAGGAATTAGGAATTAGGAATTTTTAATAATTAGTAATAATTAGTAATAATTAGTAATAATTAGTAATAATTAGTAATAAATAGGAATAAATATGAATAAATTTGAATAATTAGTGATAATTAGGAATAAATAGGAATGATTAGAAAAAATTGCAATAAATTGTAATAAATTATAATAAGTTGTAATAAATTGTAATAAATAGTAATAAATAGTAATAATTAGTAATAATTAGTAATAATTAGTAATAATTAGTAATAATTAGTAATAATTAGTAATAATTAGTAATAAATAGTAATAATTATTAATAATTTGTAATAATTAGTAATAATTAGTAATAATTAGTCATGATTAGTAATAATTATGAATAATTAGGAATAATTAGGAATAATTAGGAATTATTAGGAATAATTAGGAATAATTTGGAATAAATAGGAATAAATATGAATAAATAGGAATAAAATGGGAATAAATAAGAATAATTAGACATCATTAGCAATAATTAGAAATCCTTAGCAATAATTACCATAATTAGCAATAATTAGCAATAATTAGAAATAATAAAAAATAATTACTAATAATTAGCAATAATTAGCAATAAATAGTAATAAATAGAAATAAATAGAAATAAATAGTAATAAAGAGCAATAAATAGCAATAAATATCAATAATTAGCAACAATTAGCAATAATTATCAATAATTAGCAATAATTAGCAATAAATAGGAATAAATTGAAATAAATAGCAATAAATAGGAATAAATTGTAATAAATTGTAATAAATCATAATAAATTTGAGTACATTGATAAACAAGCATAATTTCCAATGGATTGACATCATTCCTTTTGATCGATGTCTCATCTCCTTCCAAATTTCTTTCACTAAAATCAATATGAAAAATCTTCTCAGACATACGTTAGAGAAGATTTTTCATAGTGATTTAAGTCGGAGAAAGTTGCAAGTTAGTGAGCAGTAGGACAAAAGAGGTTCTTTTTCCCGATAAATCATCCCCTTGTAACCATCTACGACCGAAATCACTATGAATAGTCTGCTCTGATGTACAAATATTCATTTTTTATGTGTGAGAGCATGGAAAGCAGTGCAGCAAGGCCTCCCTGATCTCCATCCTAGTGCATATGAAAATGGACATTTGTACGTCGGAGCAAACTTTTCATAGTGCTTTTAGTCACAGAAAGTTGCAAGGGGATGAGTCATTGTGCAAAAGAGCTATCGCCAATCTATTGAAAATTGTGCTGCGGGTAATTAACAATAATTAATACAAAATACCGGAAATTAATAATAATTAGTGGTAATTAGTATAAATTTTTATAAATGACTGTAGATTAGTATAAAAGCTTAAAAAATAGTATAAATAACTATAAAATAATAGAAATTATTATAAATTTATAGAAAATATAAATTAATTGTCTTCAATTTTTCTATAGTGTTTATATTATATCTAATTATACAAAATAACTAATTGTTTCATATTTTTTAGAAAAATGTGGAACGAGGAAGTCAACAACAGTCACTGTTAGATGATCGTGCTTGGATAACTTAGCGCAGGAATCCAAAGAATTCTAGTTTAAATCTTGTATATATTGAGGGTGTTCAAGATTTCTTTTCATTTGCATCATCGAAACCAAACATTGTTTCAGAAGGGAAAATTAAGTTTCCTTATAAAAATGTGATCTGAGGATGTATGGAACATTTCACAACATTGGAAGTCATTTATTGAATTTTGGTTTTCAACCAGATTATTTTTTTGGTATCAACATTGTGAATGCGGTTCTAGAGAAGATATTAATAATTTGGTTCTAGATCCAACACAGTTTCAAATTTTACTACATGATGTGGCAGATCTGTCTGTTTAATAAGCTGAAACTCAAGATGATATTGATTTAACTCCTGAGTTAGAACCATCTCATTTATATGAATTGTTAAGGCCTATTGAGGAAGCCTTATATTATAGTTACAAGATAATCAATTTTGAAGTAGTTGCTAAATTTATGGCCATTAAATCAAATAATGGAATGTCAAATAGTTGTTTTCATCAGATATTCTATTTGTTAAAAACACTACCACCAGAAGAAAATGTTTTTCCTTCAAATTTATATGAGATTAAGAGGCTGGTTCGTAATCTGGGTCTCGGTTATCAGAAGATTCACGCATATTCAACTAATTGTATCTTATATTATGGTGAAAATGAGTTGTTAGATAGTTTTCCTACATTTGGGAAATCAAGGTATAAAGAAGCTCAACCAAGGAAGTCTGGAATTGTTCCTGTAAAACAATTGAGATAATTCCCACTCACACCTAGATTGCAACATTTATTTATGTCTCAAAACACAGCATCATTGATGTCATGGCACAAAACCAACATTTCAACCAGTAAAAGCTTAAATCATCCCTTTGATGGTGATTCATGGAAAATTTTTGACTAAGTGCATCTTTTGTTTGCATTAGAAGCCCGAAACGTGCAATTGGGTCTTTCTACTAATGGTTTTTGTCTGTTTGGTTCTTTCGGTAGTCAGTATTCATATTGGGTTGTCTTTATAGCTCTGTATAATTTACCTATATAGATGTTTATGAAGGATCCATATATCATTTTGACCTTATTAATCCCAAGTCATCCAAAAAATAATATCTATGTTTATTTTAATCCATTGATTGATTAGTTAAATTCACTATGGTGTGATGGTGTCAATACATATGATGTTTCTAAAAAACAAAAATTCCTACTGAAAGCTGCATTGATGTGGAAAATTAGTGACTTACCAGCATATGGCATGTTATCTGGCTAGAGTACACATGGTCCAAAATCATGTATGTACTATATGAGAGACAACAAAGCGTTTATGCTCATCAATGGAAAAAACCTTGTTTTTTCGACTATCATCACAGATTTCTTCCAGATGAACATCCTTTTCAAAGAAACAAATATCATTTTTGAAAATGAATAGTTGAAAAAAATGGGTCTCCAACAATGATCTCAGGTATAGAGTTAAAATCAATTGTCTCTTCATTATCTCCCATCATATTTGGACCAATAATAAACCAACAGAAAATTAATGGGTTTGGAAAAGAGCACAATTGGATAAAATAGAGCATTTTTTGGGATTTTTCATATTGGTCTGATTTCTTGGTTTATCACATGTCGGATGTGATTCATATTGAAAATAACTATTTTGATAATTTATTTCATATATTTTTGGATACACTAGGTAAGACCAAAGACAATGTGAAGGAACAATTAGATCTTGCCCAAATTTGCAAGCGACCAGAACTTGAACTGTTTGAAAATGTCAGATAACAAAAGTTAATGAAGCCAAAAGAAGCTTATAAATTGTCCAAAGAGAGTCGTTTATTATTTTGTTAGTGGATTTTATATTCGAGACTTCCATATAGTTATGCTTTCAATTTGGGCAGATATGTCAGAAATGGTCATATTACCGGATTGAAAATTCATGATTGTCATGTTTTAATGGAAATAATTCTACCAACTAGATTAAAAGGTTTCTTAAATCCAATGATTTTGGATGTACTAACAGGCATATAATATTTTTTTCAATACATTTTTGCATCGAAAACAGACTACGATGCTGTAAGAAATTTGCATTAAGATACCGTTTTAATTTTCTGAAAACTAGACAAAATATTCCAATCAGGTTTGTTTTATTCAAGGGAATATTTGATATTACATTTGTTGAATGAAACAAAATGTAGAGGTATGGTGAAGTTCTAATGGATGTAACCATTTGAGAGATGTATGCAGAAATTGAAAAAAAAGTACGTAACAAAGCATCAGTTAAAGGCTCAATTACATAAGCTTATTTGCAAGAGGAAATTTTTTTTTCTTCTCTCATTAATTTCAATATGAATATCCCTAAAAACACAGCTACATGATCCATAACAAGGGAAATATTGATGATGACATGAGAAATCAATTATAAGTTTTACATCATCCCAAACTTGTCTTCGGTGGAGTTCGTGAACGATGGATTTCAGATGATGAACATCACAGAGATCATACATATATTTTTCTTAACTGTGGAGAAATGAAACCATTCGTACTGTGAGTACTCCTATCACTTATTCTATAATTTTTATAATAGTACATTAATATTATTTTATTTTTAGGTTATATGATAATAAAATCATGAAAAAGTTTCCAAAAATTACCACAACCTCTCTTGAAGAACGTCATCAAAAAAAATTCCTACTGGTTTCAAAAACCGGTAACATAAATTATTTTTTATTTCATATAAAAAATAAATTTCATACTTGTTATGGTGATAATTGTTTTACAACTTTTCAGGTATCCCAACATAGTGAAAAAATTGATAATGGATTTTCTGTATTGAGTAACCCACCATCCAAAATGGTTAAATCTTATAATACATATGTGGTGAATGGTTATCGATTTCATACACATGCATGCGGGGAATCAAAAAAAACAATGAATAGTGGTGTTTTCTTAAAAGGATCTCATCATAGAGAAACTAAATTTGACTTTTATGGCATGATAGAAGAAATCATTGAAGTGTGTTATCTAGGACAATGTTACGTAATGATGTTTAAATAGTAGTGGTTGGATATTGGGAGAGACTTATGTGTTCATCAGATCCATGGAATCGTTGATATTAAATATAAAATTCTCCTTGTAGTAAATGAACTATTTTTATTGGATCATCAAAGACATCAGATTTATTATAAAAATTAATGTTCTACTTCAAGGGAGTTTGGTGATTGGTGGAGCATAATAAAAATTAAATATCGAGGGAATCAATTTACTGAAAGTGAATGTGGTTCTATTGAAGTGTAAGGAATTGAAATTTTTCAAAAGACTAGTTTGAATCCATCTTTTACACGAAGATACATGAATATCATTAATGATACACCACAGCTAAGGGTCGATGGTGAAAATGATGTTAATGATATTACAACTGAATTTGAAATGACAACAGATGATGAAACTTAAAGTAATATAGAAATTGATGATGTTGAGGTGGAAGATGAATACATTGACAACAATAGATATGAAAATGAGGATGAAGATGAACATTGATACAGTTAAATTGTTTTTATAATCATATATAATATATATCTATATATAATAGTTATTTTCAATTGTTTTATAACAACAATGATTTCGTGTTTCGGATGGATGATGATCTGTTTCATATGTTGTAGGAGAGAGATATACCTTTGGACGAGTAGGAGGTCGGATCAGTCGACCCTCAAACTGTTGGCAGTTTAGGGGGTACCTGGAGGGGGCGTGGTATTTCCCACCTGATGATTCTCAACCCTATACCTGAGTGACGTCCACATCTTGGATTCGATCCATGCACACGGAGTTATGTTTACCTGTTAATTTTAATTAGTTTTCATTAATTTATTTGTATTATAATTTTTTGATTAATTATTCTTTTTTTCATAGCTTTGAGCATATAGAAGTTGGACAGGGGAGGGCTATATTGCGCAATTATTTTTCTGATGCATGGGTTTCATTGGATCAGATTCTCATCGATGTTTAGTAGAACATGTTGGAGCATTGGCTGGAATGTAAATAAATATTATTTATTTTGAAATTAATTTAACTAATAACTTGATATAATAAATTATTTATAGGTTTAATGGTATCCCATTGAGGAGAGCATGTGTGATACTATTTGAAAGGCATGGTAGGGAGCTATGAATACACGTTGCACTCAGTTTTTGCACAATTTGAAAAGGAAAGAAATAGATAAAGTAGGAGTGCAGGAGTTTGCTGAGACATGTCACATCTATCAAACTGATTATATTTCATCTCAAGTTTGGGATGGATTATTTACACACTAGTTGAGTACATGATTTAGATTAGATCATCAGTAAGTCGGCAAAATCGGAGGAGACCGGAGATGACACATCGAGCTTCCAGTCGTACGTTCAGTACGCATAGGGAGCATATGGTAAGTATATTTTTTTTAATTATTGTATATAACTTTAAATATGAAATATTTATTTTATATTCATATAGATAGTCACACAACCTGATATTATGGAGTACGACATTTATAGAAAGATATATAGTGATCCATCCATTGGGGAGATTAGAGGTGCTCTCCAGCATCAGATTGTGGTCAGTATAAAATTTTTGGAGTATTAAATTTAACTAAAAAATGTTTTAACTATTTTAATTTTAAATTGAAATTGAAGGATTCATATGAGGTCGTGATGTTTTAGACAGATGTTGAGATTCAGTACAAGACCGATGGTCAGACCAGTGACCCCCAATTTGATGAGGCAACATGGATGTAGGCGACCCAGTTTGGCTTCAATAATGGTCGAGTTGTTGGTATAAGCTCTCGAGTGACCCATGGGGGTTCTTGTGGAACCTATGTGATGTCAGTGTCTAGCTCGAGGGGAGCTCGTAGAGATTCATCATCATCTCACGCACAGTATCAGGAGTAGCAGCGAGCTCAGAGTGAGCTTATGGAGACTATGCGTAGGGATCATGTGGAGATGGTTCAATGGCAGCACAGCAGCAGGAAGAGTTCCTCTAATAGTATCAGCAAAAGATATAGGATGAGATGCTTCTATGATGGCAGGAGTAGGATCATGAGTAGATGGAGTACATGTGATGTTTGACTCGCAGTTTAGGGATGAAGTTCCCTCCACCGTCTCCTTCAGCACCTCCAGACGACCCTCCCCCTAATTAGTGGTATATTTTTATTTTATTATGAAACATTTGAATCTATTTTTCTTTGTAATATTAACTATTTAAGGTTTTCAATAGTGTGTGTTTTATATTGTCTTGAAAATTACAGTTTATTAATATTAATTAAATTTTTTTATTATATTTATTATTTTATTCACTAATATATTTTTATATTTTCATGAATACTCTAGTTTTTATTATATTACTAATTTTATTATTTCATTAATATTAATAATAATATTATTATATTAATTAATTATTTTATAATTAATTTTATTTTATGAATATTAACATGATTATTTTATTTATATTAATATTATATTATATTTATTATTTTATAAATAATTTTATTCTATTAATATCAATATTATGATTTTATTTATATTAATATTATATTTTTATTAATATTTTTTAATTTTTTAATTTTTTTTAAAAGAAATCACTATTTGAGGCGGTCTGTCGCAAAAGGGTTTATTTTTTTATATTTTGTGGACTAATTTTGATGGACCGTCGTGATTAGTATTTGAAATGGTCTGTCACAATAGATTAAAAATAAGGAGGCTATTTTTTATGGGTCATTGGCCCGTTGCAAATAGGTTATTAAGAAAAACGTCGAATGTTTTTTGTGATGTCGTTTACCACTTTGGGTCATTTGTGACAGGACACCATCACAATAATCCATTTTTCCAATAGTGATGGGACCTCATAGTCAGAGGTATCAAGGGTCCAGAACATGGTGGGAAGGTATTTCCAGTTAACTCTCTCTATATATCAATGTTATCATCCTATTCATTAGACTTGCATGCCTCTATCCGATCATACCATATAATATGGTTCTTGGGGTCACCTGCTGACCCGAGTAGAGTGTTTTTGGAATTTGATAGGGAACTATATTTGGTTGAACCCAATGTTTCATGCTCCTATCTATACAAAGGCATATAAGTTTTTAACACATCTCTATGTGGAGGCGTCTGGGTAAGGGGAGGATTCCCTTGTACTTAAGAGATATCATCATGGGGAGGTTGACCATGGTGGATGTCAAGATTAGAGTCCCTATGATCCATATCCACCCTAAAATGAGGTGTAATATCATGGTAATAATCATATTCTACTTAGGTTGAAGAGTTTAAGGACCCTTTGGGTGTTGATAATGTGTCTCAAATGACCTAAATGACACTGTCGTTGAGAAGATTAAAAATATGGGTCTTGTTTTACGTTATGGTCAGAATATATTGACCTACCTTTTGAAATTGGGAAGGATATTAACATATTGTATGATGGTTTCTAGAACTTGTTGATAATTGTCTAGTGTTGGGGGAGTATGATCCTACTACTAAGAAGCTACTAGAATATTCCAATGATCTTCCTCATTATTGATAGGAATATAATCCTATCTCGAGGCATGTGCCATTAACACTTGGTGAGCCTTGGTCAAAATATAAGTATGAGGTCAATATAGAGCCTTTAGAATATGTCTCTAATATTTTGTGGTAGAAATATGAGCCCTCCCTAAGGCATGTTCCACTCTTAGTCAATGAGAACTATTTGGAACAGGAATGTGAACCTGGTCTGAATATGAATTCCTTATTAAAATATGCCAATAGACCTCCAGAATGGGAAAATTTATATAAGCCTTCTCCTGTATTTCCTCAAAAGGATACTGGTGTAGTCGTTCATCTGTGGAAGTAGGAATATGCACCTGGATTCTGTTATCTATTGGAATATTCCAAGTAGATTCACTAATAGGAATATGATCCAATCTCAAGGCATGTTTGTTAACCCCATATAGAATAGGGATATGAGACCAATCCTAGGCCTTTTTAGTATGTTACTAGTCTTCTTAAATAGGAATATGAGCCTTTCCTAAGGCATTCCCCCCTCACTTGGTGATCTCTGTCCAAAACGGAGATATGATCTCGATTCTGGGCCTTTGGAGTATGTCTCTAAACTTTTTTTATAGGTATGTTCCCCTTTCTCGAGGCATGTGATACTCTCACCTAGTGATCCCTAGTTGGAAGGGGAATATGAGCCCAGTCTGATGCCTCATATTTTACCAAAATATGCTGATAATCCTCTAAGATGGGATTAAGAATGTGCGCTTTCTCCAAAGTAACCACTTTATAATAATTATTATAATTTTGAGCTTCCCTAGTTATAGGTATAGGAATATGAACTCGTCCTTGTATTTGTACAAGTTCTAGAATATTTTTAAGGAGTTATTCTGGTGTTTCTAAGATGTATTGGAATTTTAGAAAAGTGTGTATAGAAATATAAGTCTGAACATTTTCTATCTCCACTATATACTGATAGATATCTTTGATTGAAGTAGGGATATAAACTCACTTTTATCCTCCTTATTCCACTAGAATATGATAATGTAATTCGTACATGGGGGTAGAGATATGCACCTCCCCTATGCCTACTATAGGGATATGTCCACAGACTTGTTCTGAGTGGGTAGGGGTATGAGACTTCTCACTGGTTACTTCCATAATATGTTGATAAACATCATCAGAGAGAGTGGGGATATGAGCTATCTTCTGAATATCTATAATCTTCCTCACTTGATTTTTCTTCCTTGTTTTCTGTGCATGGGATTAAGAGGTGTTAATGTGTCGGTTGGTACCCTCAACAGGCGACTGATGGGTACTAATGGGATGGTTCAAGCGATGGAGGTTGGAAAGATCCATTTTCAATGGTTGCTAAAGTGGATGGGATCTATATTTGACTCCCTAGTCCACCTTCATTAGATATTTAAGGTGGTGATTGTCATGCTTCGGGGATAAGCTCCCAAAGCTGTTGGTCGTGGTAAAGAGGGACACTAACTTAGCTATAGATTTCCCTGGATTATGCAGACTCATTGGTTTCAGTACTCATAGACCCTCAAGGGAAGCTTTGAGGGTCAATATTGTGCTATGTCGATGGTACTCCCAAACAATTTTTTTCATCACCTGACATTGAAGCTGTCGTGAAAGTGATATAATTTTGTGACTCGTGTGGGTTGTATCCATAACTGACTTTCTAGAATAGTTATTGAATGATGACATTATCTCATATTGGGATGTTGTTGACAATATCTGTATCTATAATCAAGAAAACAATATAGAACATGGTCACTTATTATTTCAATATCATATTCATGGTGTGCGCTCAATTAGATATGTATGGTTAACATAATTTTCCTTTTATTTTCCATTTGGCCATTCTGCTCAGGTGGAATTGTCAAAGCAAGGATGGAATTATTTCATGGGAAACCCATTTATAGAGGATCATCTATAAGATTTTTTTAGGCTTATTAGCTTTGTTTTTCTAGGAAATGAAAAACAAAGTGGCCCAATGCATGATTGACCGATCATTTTTTATTTGATAGATTCACGTCAGGTTTACTATTTTTGTTTGTGTATAGTGTGAAAACAAAATTTTCTGCTGGATAATAACCTAATAATTTTTATATTTGAGATATTCACTTCATGTTCATTATTCTTGTTTTCATATAGTGTGAAAACAAAATGACCTGATGGATAATAACCCAATCATTTTATTATTTGGGAGATTCATGTCGGGTTTACCATTTTTGTTTTAAAGTAAAAGAGATGGTCGAGAACCTTTATCAAGGTGGATTCAGTTTGTCTTGATGGTTGATTGTGTGTGGTTTATTTCTTGATAAATCATTAACGTCGATTCACCATTTGTGTCCTTAATGAAAACTTTTATTGGTTCCCTCATCCATAATTGTGTATATACCTACTTTCCAAAGGTAGGTGGTCAATTGAGGTTTTAGACACAATGATGCTTAGGTAATCGCATTGGTCAAGAGGATGGGAGGTATGGATCATCTTACCCTTTGGGTAAAATTATCACCTACTTCTTGAATCTCTTATAGATTTAATATATGTTTGAGAATATCTTCTTAATCTCAATAAAATACTGGTTACCATAACAAAATGATTATAGTTTAAGTCTCTTTTTATGAAAAAGAAAAGGTGGGATCTTGTTGGTGAATCCATATATGTGTATTTGAGGTTCTTAATTCATTTCCCAGTAATGACTAGATGCTTATATGATGAAGCATCATAACCAGACACTTCATAATTTTCTACCATGAAGGGAGGAGGTTAATATTTTGAGTAGGTGATTGGGCCATTATGAGTTATCCTATATTTACTATTTATTTCAAGAATAAAAACCCAAGAATTTCATTAAACCCATGTAGTTTAACATCATGTGGAAAGGAAATATGTGTGGGTACTCAAGCACCAGATATTTGAGCTTGATTCTTGAGGATACTTCCTACATATCTTTGTTATAATAGGAATCCGAGTTATCGTAGTTCAATCACACCCTTCAGACTGACCCCAAGGTGGATGCCCTCATATGGGGGATATTTATATCATGCCACTCATCAGGTCTTACATACTAATATTTACATAGATAGTGTAGACTCATGATACAAATGAGGTGACCATCATAACTCCCTAATCCCACATGAGTCATGCTCAATGTCAGAAACAAGGTATAATAATTAATTGGTCTCACTACATATGGACGTGGGGGTTGTGTGTTGGGAATACCCTCAGAATGTTTAATATAAATATTGGGCCTTGAGAAGTCATCCTACATATCCTGGTTATTGAAGGAATCAAATTTATCATAGTTCAGTTATCTTCTTAGTCCATTGATGGATGAGGTAGAATGATCATCCCATGGGAATGATTGGGTCCCGATGGTTGAAATTTAGGATACATGGCAGGACTTAAACTGAGGTGGATTCCCATTTTATTTTGGTATTAAGCCTTAGGAATTCATCCTACATATCATGGTTATGTTAAGAATTAGAGTCCTCATAGTTCAATTAGATTCTCATTCCACTGATGGATGAGATAGAATGAGCATTCCATGGGTGGGTCCTGATGGTTGAAATGTGATAGACGTGGAAGGACTTACACTGAGGTGGATACCCATTTTATTTTATGATCAAGCATTATATATTCATCTTATGTATTATGGTTATGAAAGTAATCAGATTCCTTATAGTTCAATTGGCTTCTCAATTCGTTGATGGATGAGGTAGAATGATCAGCCCATGCCAATGATTGGGTTCCAATGGTTGAAATTTTTGAGACATGGAAGGAATTACATTGATTTGGATGCCCATTTGAGTTTGGGATCATGCCTAATGAAGGAATCCTACATACCCTAGTTATGGAAGGAATCATAGTCCTTATAGTTCAATTGGATTCTTAGCCCGTTGATGGATGAGGTAGAATGATCATACCTTGGGAATGATTGGGTCCTAATGGTTAAAATGTCAAAGACATAGAGAGACATACACTAAGGTATTTTCCCACTTGAGTTCAGTCTTGGACCTTAGGAATCCATCCTACATATATTGGTTATGGAAGGAATCAGAGTTCTCATAGTTCCACTGGTTAGGGATTATACACTGACACTACCCTTATATGTGAGAAATATCATATTATGCCATTAATTGGGGCTGACATGCTGAGTTTTCCCTTATATAAAAGACATATCATATTATTCCATTGATTGGGGATTACATATTAAGGTTTACCTTATCCTGAAATAGGCTTTTCACATGAATGATATGATCATTGCAACTCCCTAAGCTCATGTGATCTATTATAGGTGTGAGAAATAAGGGATGGAAAACAATCAATCTCATTTCTTGTGGATGCATGACTTATATATTGGTACTACCCTTTGAATTATTAATATAGAGCTCATTCCTTATGAAGGATTCCTACACATCCTAGTTATATCAGAAATTAGATTCATCATAATCCCCTTGGTCGGGGATTACACACTAATGATGCCCTTATATGTGAGACATATCATGTTATGTCACTGGTTAGGGCTTACATACTAAGGCTAGAAAACATTATCAAGCCCTGGGATTCCAATTTCACCTCTCCTTATTACCTACCTGACATGCTTAACTACCATCTTGACATGCCTTGATTATTTGTTTGAGACATCAAAGGATGTCTATAAATTTCTAGTTATATTGAAAACATGTCCAAATATAATCGCATGATCTAGTTTTCATGTCTGGTGGAAATTTCATATCCTGGATGGTATGTTTGAGGGTCATCCCATGATCAATGATAACTTGTTCGGATGACATCGTGAGAGCTGTCCGAATGATCCTAGAATCCATCGCATGATCATTTCTGACATGCTTAGAGGGCATCACATGATCTGGCTAATATTCCCTAGTGTCATAATCAAAGCTGACTGACACACTTAAAGGGAATTGTGAGAGTCAATTCAAGATGTCTGGATGGTAATTCATGATCTAGGATGACATGTCTAGGGGTCATTGTGATATCTGGCTGGTGTGTCCGTAGGGAATCATGAGAGTCATTTGACTTGACCGAGTGCTATCAAAAGACTCAACTTACATGTGTTGGTGTCATCATATGATTTTGGAAACATGTATGAAATATATTTAAAGGTTTGTACAGTGATCCTGGAGGGCTTCATGAGAATTGGGTGGTATTCCCATAGGGTGCCATGCGGCTTACTTTGACATGTCTGGAGAACTTCACATGATCCAAATAGTATACCAAAGGAGAATTGTGAGATCTATTTGACATATCCCGATACTGTCTTATATCCTGTGTGGTTCATGTGAAGTGAATGAGGATTAGTTTATATGTTCTTCATATAATTCTCTTGTCTTTTTTTCTTTGTTCCAACCTTTTATTTCAAATTCCTTATATTTATTCATTATTATATTATATTAAGTCTCGCGTGATATAGATGATATGTAGGATGTTCTTAAAGAGACCTACCAGAAGTCCTTCATGTGATCTACGAATTATCACACAAAATGTTTTATGCATGATTCATGATCACTACAACTGTTCTCTAGATCTTTCCTAATGGGAATATTTTTCGGTCGTGAGATCAGATGCTCCAAGAAGTCCACTCCAGTTCTTGGGTGTGCCAGTGCTAGGTTATAAGGAAACATTTGTTTGCATGTGTCATCCTAATTTTTCATACTGGGGTGAGGAATTTATGAGACTTTCCACCTCATTTGTTCATATCTTTTCACAACACATATTTCATGAATCCAGGATGGAGTCAGTGGAGGGATTCAGCATCATTCACTTCATGAGTTCTCACCGTAAGTTATTCTGGGGGCATCAAATGATTTTCAGCAACCATGAGATCATCCTGTTAATGCATCATTTATTGGATTATATCCAATTAATGGGGTGTTTTTGAATCATTTTTATGTTCTGAGGGACTTTCATATTTTCAGAACGACACATCCAAGTGTCATCACAAATTGGGTCACCTATCGAAAGGCCTTTGTGTGATCTCAGGTGACTTTTCTGGGACTTTCCATGAGATAAGGATGACCTATCAGGGGGCCTTCATTAAATCAGACTAGTTTCTGAAGGGTTCTTGCAGGACCATGCTATAGAAATATGTAGGAGCATCATGATATTTTTATGACCATTAGAGGATCCCATCATTCCCTCTTTTATTTCACTTTTTTATTTTACAAAGGTTGGGTATCTCGCAAGGTTGTATGAGTGTTGTCAAAGATAGTCACTCAACATCTTGGTGATGCATCACGTGACCAACAAAGGGTTTTGTAGAGATGCATGGGAATTTCATGAAAAATTCCATATATTTTTTATAATAGATCCAATGGGTGGGAATGAGGTTTTATGGACATGTCTGAGGCCCATCATGTGATGGGGATGACATGATATTTTTCTTTCACAAGATGAGGTGTACATGTCATTTGGTGTTTGTGGTGTCTTGTGGATCACCAAGGGAGTGTCTTGTGAGGTTATATGAGTGTTTTGGGGGATAATATTTCTCTTAATTAGTGATATATTGTGTGATCTTTATGATCTCAATAGGCTCTTGAATTTTGGATATTTTCCTCCTATTTTCCAAGGATATTTGGATGGTTCATCATGATTATTTAATTTGACAAGATGCGTGACTTGGGGGAGCTTATCTAGATACCTTAACGTGATTATTGATCATCTGGGGTGCCTTTTCAATAGTAGAAGGACTTGTCGAAGGGACTTAGTGGCATCTTCCACAGGTTATTTGTTGCACATGACAGTTCACATGACCATCTGATGGTTAGGAGATTTCATGTCTTCTAGGGGTTTACATGATCCACTTTACCTTGGACACCTTCTGTTTCCTTTTATTTGTGGGGAAAATAATACCCATATTCAATTGTTTATTCCTTTTTGGATTTTCCGATTCTCATTTGGTGGGTGTCAAAAATCACAAACATTATATTTTTGATTTTTCAAAATATAAGAAATTCCCTTACCATACACTTTAAATGGTCATCTTATATCTGTCATATCCTGGAATGTAGTATTTGGGTTGACAATGTATCCCAATTATTTTTCACCTCCAACTACTAACATAGATAAATCCACCAGTTTCTAACATAATTAAATCTCCATGTTTTCATTGATTTTACCAAGGTTTATAATATTAATAACATATATGGGTATTTAAAATTAAGAATTTTTACGCTCAATACATGCAGAAAGTGGGGTGGGATCAATTGGAGAAGATGAATCAATTGTATCAAGAATGAAATCTTTTCCAAAAGTTTCTTCTATTCCACCCTCTTCATATTTTTCCATTAGCACATGTGCCACCATGAACTCAGGATCCTATAGGAAATTCTATTAATCGATTATTTCTATAATATTATGAGTGTTCGCTTCCAAATTAAATTATTGGTTTTATAACTATATAAATGTTTTGGATATATCCATTTTTGAAAATTTTTTAGACTCGTAAATATTTTCAGAAGAAGGTTATTCAATTTCATTTGAATTGATGTTAACTTTCATGTGTAAATTCATGATGTCTTCATTAAATTATGAATATATCATAGAAAAGAAGGGCCCCACTTCAATGTCCTCTTCATCCTAAAAAGGTGATATTTGATATATATTAAATGATTCATTTTTCACTTTTGGAATGATGAGTTGTGAACTCACATAATAAAGACATGAAGCCTCATTTTTTTAGGGATCGTTATATTCAAAAGATTGGAAGACTGAGCTCTCATATTCTTAAAATGTGATTAGATTGGAAGAATAAAATTACGATGGATAGGATTAATTAATGTTATCATAAGAAGGTAGATCCATCAACTTAGTCTCTTTATTAAGATCTAGAAATGGATATTGGTCAAATGAAATCTCTGCTATACTTTATTCAATAGAATTGTTCTGAATTGGATAATCAAGTGGTGGTGAGGTGAATAATTGGAAAATATGAGTTATTTTATTTTCTATATTTTTTTTGAGGAAATAAAATTTTCATTATATTCATCTTAAAGTTCAAAAACTCTTATTTTTCTTGGTGATAGAAAAAATATCATGTTCCAAATTATAGAATCATTTGTTTCACATGAATTATTGAAAACTAAAATTTCAGGAATGCTATGACATTAAAAATGATCAAATGGTTGGTAGGAACTAGTAGTAGAATATGGTGAAGTATTATCTCATAAATCATGACGTTGAATAGAAAAATAATCATTAAAATAAAAATAATTACTCAGAGATCTCATGTGTGGTGCAAGGTTATATTCCATTCCATGTAATGTTGGTGGGTAGGGTGGGTATTGGTTGTAATTGTGTGGTGTGGCCCATGACATTCTAAAATTTTGGTGTCTTGAAATTTTTCATAAAATTAAAAAACAAACACAAATATTGGATATAAATTTTTTATGTGTGTTTTTTATTATTTTTGACCTAAATAACTATTTTTATGGAACTCCTAATGATACTATTCTCCCAAGAAATGGCATCAAAAATTTGGCATACACTTTGAAACACATACAATTTTTTATATTTATTAACCTACTAACTAATGTAGAAGTGGTGATAAGGGTTTAACCACTAAGAGAATGAATATTGACACTAGGAATGTCCTTTATGAAGAATGTTCAGGAAGATGATTATTTAAAATAATTAACAACTAAAATGTCTAAACTAAAACACTGTTTAAAAATGATTAATTAAATTAAATGAAAATAACTAAGTGAAACAAATTAATCTAGTTATAAAAATAGGCAGAGATAGAAGTGTCAGAGTTATAACATCTGTTTAGGTGAATGCAATGCCAATTATTTAATTCCCACATCTAAATATTTATTAATTTAATTATCAATGATTCCAAATTCAATCAAAATTATATATGGTATCATTATATGATGTTATATATTATTCTAATTTTCACACAAATTATCAATAATTTTATTCTCTAATTTGATAAATAATTTTCAAGTTGTTTTAGCATCGAATCACTTGATGAAATGTAGTGACCCGTTTCTCACAAAGTCAGAGTATCTATCAATGTTGAGTTGACTCATGTGAGATCACATATTAGTTATCATTCATGAAATTTTGAAGGGTAATCCAAACATAACATTAATTTTTCAATTAATATATTTATTTTTTCAGAATTATCTTTTATGTGATTTACGATTCTCTCACATGCATGATTAACTTCCAAAAAAATAAAATATATAATGATCTTCTACACGTGATTACTTAATAGGTTTCACAATAACAGTCACCGAAGCCTGTTTGCAGACTCCAAATGACAATTAATTCAATGAATATATAATTAATTAAATAAAAATACAATTAAAAATAATAATTCAAAAGATAATCAAATAGGGTTCAAAAATAATGGTATGAAATTACCGCCACATTAATCATAACTCCAACTCTAAGAAAATTAGAAAGACATCATGATGACATGACACATAAAACAATGAATAGAAGTAACCATGTTTGTGTTGACACAAATGTCACTATAAGTTACCATAGATTATAAACAAATAATAATCATCGCTCTTCTAATCACCAAAATATCAAAAAAAATGATCGGATCCATGTTCACTCTCACCATGCAGTGTAAATCTATGGAATCAATGAAAATCCTTTTCACACATTAATGTCATGCACAATATGAAAATAAACAACAATTTCTCATCCACCCAAACCAATTACTTGGTGAGTGATGAAGTAATGATGAAATAGAGTACATAGTGGGGATACCTTTCATGTGAGGAGGATTTTACTATCAGTGGTGCACATCAGTTATTCTATTATGAGATAGGGGACATCCGGCTGAATGGATTTCATAAGATGGAGGGGGTGTATCAAAACTTCTTGGTGTTTCACAACAAGATGGAGAGAAGAGTTTGTTATGTGTGTTTGTACAGGAAAAAATATAGAGATCATCTGGTTTTCTAATGAAGAGGAGGGGAACACTGGGAGAGGAGGCCACCTGGAGGTGCCCTAGTGGTGAGTGGTGTATAGAGGGTTGTAGTATAAAAGGTGTGGATGTGTTTTGGTGGTGAGTAGAGAGAATAGGGGTGGAATCCATGAATTATTGTTGTGCGATAGGAGGAGAGTGATGTGTTCCTACTAGAATGTGAATAGAGAGGTGGAGAATAGCTTGCACATTGGTTGTGTGGTTAGTCAGGGGTTGATTCCCAGCTAAGGAGATAGGATGTCCCGTTGGTTAGAGGAGGTGATTTATAGATCCCATGGTTAAGTTCCCCCCCCCCCCTTAGATGATGATCGATTGACAAATGCCTCCAACACTACGGTTTTTAAAGATTGGGCACCTCAAAAAGATGGAAGGGAAGATGATGACCTGGATGAAAAAAAAACAGAAAAGAAAATATTCAAATTCAAAATTAAAATTAAAATTAATTATCGAAATATGTGTTAAATGATAATGATAGTAATACTAATACTAATAATAGTAATAATGGAATTATAATTAAATAAATATAAATTATAATAATATGGAAGCTATAATAATATGACAATTATTTATTTATTAAAATAATTATAAAAATAAATAACATTATTAGAGAAAATATAAAATAAATAAATGTACATATAATTAGATATACTAATAGAATGCATAAAATATAATTAGTAGTTAGATAAAATTATAATCTATACAAAAAATAAAAATACTATTATTAAATGACAGTCTAATTTAATAAAAATGATAACCTAATAGTACTAATATCACCATTATTAATACTACTAATATTTATAATGATATACAAAAATATATAATACTAATATAAAAAATTAATATAAATACTAATAAATATTAATAAACTACTATTAAAACTAAGATTGATTAAACTACTAAAAATAAAAAATGTGTTATAAATTAAATATTAATAATGTATAAAATTAATATAAATTAATAAAAAAATAACTAAAATAGTTAAAGAGAGAGAATTACACACACATATATATATAATTAAATATCTAGGGTTACATGATAAATTAAATTAATATTTATACATGTAATAGAAATGTTAATGAAATATAAAATTAAAATAAACTAATAAAATTCTAAATTACTAATATTAATAGATAAGTAACTAAAAATGATAAAAATAATAAAAACACAAAATACCCATGAAATTATGAAAAATTAAAGAAAAACACTGAAAAGTGTTATACTATTAAATGAAATGATGTCAAAAAAATAAAAATATTAGTGAAATCCATGTGTATCATAGTAGTATTTTAGAAATTTTATGAGAATCATGAAACACCTAGGTAATATTCTATAGTAGGGTTTATTTTAAAATTTTTGAAACATATTTTAGATTGAATTGATACCTTTGAAAAGTGATTTAGTGAAAAGGTGAAAAAAATTGAGACATTCATTGAATTTTGATAAATGTTTTAGGTGCATATGACCATTAAGTTTATGATATGGAAAAGGTTAATTAAGGAAGAGTTCCTTTACATTTGGTAGCCTTTATAGTTTATATGATCTCTAATTTTGAATTAAATATGGGTTTTTATAATTTAGGAACATATATTTTATTTTAAATTGATATGGTGGTTAAGTGATACTTTTTATTTTAGAAGAAGATCACTATAATTTTGCGGATAATTATAGGATATTATAGGACTTTATTTTAGGACTGAATGATGAATTATCTTTTGGAATTATATATGTTTATATAATGGAATTATGGTTATTCAGGTTATTTATAGAAGTGTTTAGAATATCTTGATATGTTTAGGTCATGCATATTTTCATATGAAACTTCATGAGTAATAGATATTATTTAGAGATAAATGATAAAATTAATATTGGAAGACTATGTGACCAAATAATTTTAAATTTTGGGTTTCAATCTTAGTCTGGACTATTTTGAATAATTTTAAGGATAGCTATTTTTTTAATGATCTATGTTGAAATTTGGGTATTAATATTGAATTTTAGAGATTAAAATAGTTTTTATTAGTATGAAGGTTTAATAATTTTGGGGAAATATCTTATCATGTATTAACTGTTTTGGTTTTTGATAATGTCTAAAGAAATAATGAATATGTTGTTATCATATTTTGGATTTTTCATCCATAAAATTTGATTCTAATGCTTTATGAAAGAAAAAATCATCCTAAATACACATTAATTGGATCAAAAGAAGATTTTATGGTTTAAAATGATTAAAGAATGAAAATATTCATATCAAGTAAGTATATTTCCTTTTGTTATTAGACTAGGCTATAAATAATTCCTCAACTCTAGGAAAGGATATTGACAAAAAAATTCTACACGTCTAATTTTCTTACAAAGAAATCAATGAAAATTTAATGTATCAAAAAATTATAGTTTTGTGGTGGTTAACTTTATCATGACCATGTTCTCTATCACTCTCTATTAGTCCTTGGGTGTTAGGTTTTCTCATCTATATCAATGTTTTCACATCCCACTTATGTTCTCCTACTTAGAAACCTAGTATGTATTATTCTAGATGACCTTCATACTTTCATTTCTATCTTTTAAAGTGGATGTCTTATTGATACTTTTAACCATGTGGGATTTCAACAAAGGTATTTTGAAAATTAAAACCATGGTTTCTGAGCTTGAGTTTAAAATTGTAAGGACGTAATTTCAAAAAGGGGGGTGGGAGAATGTAACAACACAAGTAATAATAGAATTAGTAATTTTAATATTTATTATTATTCTTGTATTATGTAGTTATATTCATTATAAATATATTATTCAATTCTTAAAATCAAAACGAAAATGGTTTTATTAAACTCATTTATTATAAGATTTTATTTAAAATTTTAATTTCAAAATTATATAATTTCAATTTGAGAAAATGGATTTAATTTTTAAATTAAGCATGTCCAAATTATATTAGGATGTTTTTTTGAGTATTTTCTAAAAATATTTATTTTTCCGGGAGTAGTGAAAACTATTAATTTTTTTTAGCACTATATTTTAATTTAAATTATTTATAAGGTAAAATTATGTTTTTGATTAGTTTTAAATTTTCACTAGTTCAACATAATTTAATATAATCTAATTATAGTTTTTGAAATAGAATTTATACTTGAATTTAGTATAAAAACATTTTATATTTAAAAGGTAATTTTTCTAAAAAAACTGTTTTCTAATGTATTTTTTGGTTTAATTTTAAATTAAATTCTGAAAATTCTATGATATAAAATTTGAAAAATGGATTCCATATTTGGAATCTATGGGTCCAAATTTAGTAAATAGTTCCCTTTTATTATTAGTCAATATGAATAGTGAACTTAGTAATTTTATTTCCATAGTAAATGGTAAATCATGTAATTTAGCTTAAAAATAAAATGATAAGAAATATAAAATGATCCTAACACTTACCTAAATATTATTGGATGAGTATATATTGAACATAATTATCCAAGGGTCTAATTGATGAAATTTTGGTGCCACCTAGATGAGATTATGAACTTTATAGTATTTTATTTAAATAAAAGTCAAACATGTAACACTCTTGTTTTTAATAAGTATAATATTTTAAATATGGTTTTACCCAGTGGATATGCTTGACTATAAATATTATTTTTGAAAGATAATAAATTCATCTTTATCATGGTAATTTATTTTTAATATTTAGTAAATAAATAATTATCTTAAATTCTTACATAACAATGAAGCAATAATTATTTAATTAATGGATAAATAAAATTAAGAATATTAAAAATACTAAAATATTTTGTTTATATTTTCTGTTCTATATTGATATTATTAAAGTCAATGCAATTTATATTTCTTAAATTAACATTATGGAAATTTTATAGTAAACAAAATTTTATTAAATAAAATAAAATTCTTAGAAATATTAAATTCAATAAAGTGACTGGGATGTGGTTGAAGATGTAAACCATGGTTAATTTATGGGTAGTTTTTTATTTTAGTAACTATATTGACCCTCAAAGTGTAAAAATTTGTGTTATCATGGTAAGAGTTAAAGGGGTCAATACCAAAATATCAGTGTATAAATATAGTCAAAACATGTCTAATTTTTATTGTATAAGGTGATTTTGACCCATCCACATCTTATATTATAAATAAGTCACATTTTATCAATTTGGAATTTATAATTAATTTATAATAATTAAATATTTTTTGGAATTCCATGAGTGCACATCCCCTCACTTATTTAAGGGTACCTCTTATTCTCAATCCATGGCACTAAAAAACCCATTTGGATCAATAAAACCCTTTAAAAACCCATTCTTGTAATCCTTAACCTAATTATAAAGGATTTTTTTAGGCATAACATAAATCTTATAGGTCTTAAGGTGTTAAGAAAAGGAGTTTTTTCAAAGAAGATATATAGTTTTTATCTGCATGTTTTAGTTTTGTTTCTTCTTCCACATCCCTCAATCCTTCTTCAACCATGATTAAATAATAAATATAGTATAATAAATATACTAAGATGTTATTTTGTAAGTTTAATTACCTATATCAACCTCTATCTCCATCAAATGGGAAATGAATTCATTATTTGTGTGTATAACGTACTACCACCTCACGAACCGATGTAATTCATTTTCCATCACCATATCTCATGGATAGATTATAATGATAGAATTAATGTTTATATATTATATGAATGAAATATTTATCAATATAAATAGATAATATATCATTTATATTCTTACATTTCCATGCACTAAAAAATGATAACGTCATTCGTGCATATGTGTGGACTACCACTTTCATGAAGCGATGTGATTCGTTTTTCATCACCACAACACATGGATGATATATAAGTATATTTAAAAGAGTAATATGATATTGATGATATTATTATCATTATTTAAAGATAAAATAATACATATATTCTTCCCATAATTATCTTTGAAAAATGGAAACTTTACTCATGCGTACGTATGACCTACCATCTCCATGATTATAATGTATATCATTTATCATAAACATATTTAATGTCTAGACTTATAGGTATAATTTATATATATAAATTTTAATTTTATCATGATTATTATTCTATAGATGATGGAATAATGAATTTTTTGACCATATTCAACATTCTGAAGTCATTCT